>LR991014.1:2500000-5000000 GCA_905163435.1 Mamestra brassicae
CGTCATCGTTTACAGTTCAGTAAAATAATAATGTTACATTAATAAAGTGATTCTACTGTCCATTCGGAAAGGTAGATTCTTATGGAGAAGAACGGACAAGAAACTCCATAGTTACTCTTTTCAAATAATGATTTTACAAAATTTGGTATACAAAAATTTATTTAATATTATGTGAGGACGATGCACGATTTTAAACAATGTTGTGAGTGTACTGAGTAGACAATTATTGTACACCATACTCGTATGTATGTCATAAGCTTAAAAAGTGACAATGCACACATTAGAAATGAACATTGGCAGTGCAGTGAAAAAATTAATATTTTGCCTGTATACCAAATAGCTTTGTTGACAGTACATGAACTGTGCAGCTGGTGTTCAGTTCAAATGCGGCCCGTCTGTTTAAAGCCTTTTTTTTAGTGTCACAATTTTTTATAAAATGATATTTGTTAAGGAACATTAAGATATTTCATGTATTGTATGTAACCTGCAGGTGAAAGCGCCAGGGTAGCCCGCGAAATTCAAATTTTCAAACGTTTTTTGTATTTTGCAAGTCAGTGTCAGGTTGTATGTTGATAAAAATACGATTGGCGACCGTAACAAATATGACTTTACTGAGTTATTATAATTAAAATCATCAATACAGGTTGTATCATTCATGTAACTCGATTGAATGACTTTTTTATGAAATAACTATTCATTCGAGTTACATGAACTTAGAGGGTTGTACTGATGATTTTAATGATTATAATTCTGTAAATAAATACGTGTTCCGGTCGCGAATCATATTTTGTTCAACATACAGCCTGACACTGACTTGCAAATTGCAAAAAAAATAGAAAATTTGAATTTAGCGGCCTACCCTGGCGCTTCCACCTTAAGAAGTTAAATGTATGTGATTGGTCATTCACAGTTTAGTTTATAATCAAAATATGAATGTTAATCATTTGTAAAAGAAATTGTTTTGTTTTAGCTTTTAAATAGCGTTCATTGTTATTTCCATAACATCTCTTTAAATTTTTGAACTTTTGAACCCAAAAATAAGATATGCATTATTTTACACTACTGACAATGTATTAGATCTAGTGAATTGTTTATCCAGGATGGTTATCTGAGATTTCCAACAGCTCGCCCCTACTATGAAGTCTTAAACAATCATGATTCCGCTCTAAGAGAGAGACGGAGCTATATATAGCGAATAGCACTATCCCTTTTACATCATCGGAATTGGATGGCATGGCATTAACACGCCATAGTAGGTCGGCTGCTTCGCATTGGTAGCAGAGCATACAGGCTGAAAATTCACCCAGTTCAAGATTTTGATAAAAACTAAAAATGCATCATTCGATTTTTGAAAAAAATTACTGTTAATTTTAAGCAACGGTAACGTCAGAAAATTAAAAAGTATTTTGTTAATAATGACCTCCTTTTAAGCAACACTTTCAGATGGTGTAATAATGTGTTATTTTTTTCTAAAATCAATGTGTTGGATTACTGGTTAGGAATATTGTTTTTTTTTTAAATCGAATGAATTTATGAACAGTATTTATCAAAATCGGCTTCAAATAACTTTCTGGATACATCTTCAACAATAAACGACACATTTTATCCTACCTCTTGAATCACTCCATCCAATAGTGAAAATCGTATGAAATTCCGTTCAATACTTTTCGAGTTTAACGTGTACAGACAAACGGACACGGCAGTGGGACTTTAGTTTTTCTAATATGTAGTGATTGAAAAAAGTATTGTAGATGGGTCAATGACCCCTATTGACGTGCTAAAATGCAAGACTATAATTACTATTTTTTCTAAAATGTTAGTTCAAGCTGAATATCTGATATGATCTTCAGATGTTTTTATGGATTATTTTTTAAAGGTTTAAGAAACCAGTGAGACTAAATTTAAAAATGTTAGTAATTTAAAGAGGGAGAGGGAGGCCAAAGAAAAGATGGATGGATTGTGTTGGGAGTGAAAAATAGATGTATGGTTGGTTTAAAACCAAACCGTTTAAAACGAAAGAAACCGTTTAAAACCGGAATAAACCAATTTTATTTCGATTCAAACCGGTTGGTGTTGATGACTATGTTTTTCTTAATTATAACTACATTTTCTTGATTATACCGAGGTATGGATATAACGTTATACCTATAAACTGTGTAAAGATTTTTTAAATGTGTGATATACTGATATTGATATACTTAGCGGGTTTAGTTCTAATTGGTCCGTCAGACCAAGCGTAGCTATTACCTACCTAAGTTATATAAACTATATTGATAAGTTAAAAACACTGTGTTGGTAAATACAATTTTTTTAAATGGTTTTCAAACGACATTGATTATTTATAATAATCAATTTGATTTGGTTTAAAACCAAACACTCTCGTTGACGTCGTCACTCGTGACTCGACGCAACGTTGCCAGCTCGCCTACCCTACACACACATGCTCATACACAGTTCTTTTTTTTTTGTAGGCGAGTTTTCAACCGTTTAAAACGATTTATTTGTGGTTTAAAACGGCAAAATTTTATTTAAAACGTAAACGAGTTTATTGTTCCAAAGTTTGCTAATTATCTCGAATTCTGATTGCAAATATGTTTTTGTTTGTACTTTTAGTATGTAACAGTTTCCAAATAAACCTCATTCTTACTAAAGAAAGAAAGAATAACTTCCACCATTCTTTTTAATTTTAAATATGATTGATTTTGTTAGATTGTAGTCTAAATTCAGACCAGTAAATTTTAAGTTTATTTAGATATTAAGTAAAAAGTTCTAATATTTCGTTGACCATTTTGTATAACCGGTTGTTGTTCGTAATTCCATGTAATTTTATTTGACCCTTTTATTGTAGATTTTTTATTCTCCTCCATTACATATATAGATTTACCTAGTTTTAAACACTAAAGTTCTATTTCACCATTTCTGGATAGGCAATAACTATCTGCCACGGGATTATCCGGAGGTTGTGAAATAGACCCTTAAGAAAATTTAGTACCTATGTACTAATTTGTTTTTGTTCATATTTTATGAAAAATATTACATCTATTCACAAATGTAAAAAATGTTTTATTTTCATTGAGATTTACCTACCTACCATCGATCCACCTTGTTAGGAGACCTTACAACGCTGCGTCTTCCAAGTGAAGAAGATTTGGGTGAAGTGATCACGAGGTGAGCTGTCAATCCATATAACCAAGATGTCACGTGATCACGAAGTGAGCTGTCATTCCATCTTCATTACAGAACAGCGACCGGCAGAACCATTTGGCCCTAACAAACATCCCTTCTGCGAGCAATGTGAACGGATGACCTGGCGACCGAGGGAGTCTACTGGATGCGAGAAATACAGGACCGGTCTATGGCCTATGTCCAGAAGTGGATGTCTTTGAAAAATGATGATAGATAATGTTTAATCCGTTTTGGTAAAATATCTAATTTAATCTCCGTAACCGGTTACACTACCCTACCGGTGAGCTGTATCCACACCTACTTCTGCAAATCAGTAATGCAAGCGAGGACGCGGTACGCGTGAGGGCCAGGCTCCAGCCGCCGCAGGAGACGCCATGGACGTCGGGAGTCGCAGTGATTCCCGGCCACCGTAGGTGCGGGCCTCCGATGGTTGGCTCGCCGTCCGATAAGGACACGCCGGTCGAATCTGTAAACATGTCAGAGTGAAGGCTTGGGTGAAGTGATCGCGAGGTGAGCTGTCAATCTATATAATCAAGATGGAATGACAGCTCACTCTGTGATCACGTGACATCTTGATTGTATGGATTCACAGCTCACCTCGTGATCACTTCACCAAAGCCTTCACTTCGACACACTTCGATTTTACCAAACAAAAATGAAATGTCAATATTTTCTTCGACTACTGCACTGTTCAGTGACTATGTAACTCGAAAAAATGTTTAGTGAGCTAGGGTTAATAAAAAAAACAATGGCACGTAACGCGTTGTTTGAACACCCCTCCCGCCGCTGTAACGCATCGTAAAGTTTTACAAGACCCCCCCAAATTGCGTTACGTAATAATTGAACGATGAGACGGTGACCCTTGGTAAGAGTAGTTCATTTTCGGTTCCAAGGGGGGGGGGGGGGGGCTAAGGAGCTCAAGCCCCCTCCAAAAGTTCCAGATTTCATTGTTAGTCTACAACATAACGAAGTCATTGAGGGATTTACGAAAAGTAATCCAATGAGCGTTATGCGTTAAGTAAAATAAAATGGTCTGTGTTTACTTTGTATGTATGTAGGTATGTATGTAACTCGGGCTGGTTTCCGCAACTCCACGACTAAGCGCGTATTTTGCGTGCAGGTGGGACAAATGTGTCATTCGATCCACCCCAGCTCCCCAAGGAAGGCCAGCAACGCCTTGGTGTTACTAACTATCTCGCAAAGGGTACCTGGGTTACCGAAGTACTTAGCCCTGTAATCAGCGACTACCGGGCAGCTTAGTAGCAGGTGTGCTGCTGTCTCGTCCTCCTCCATGCAGGCTCTGCAAAGTGGGCTGTCGGTGACTCCTTTTACTTTGTTAAATCCCACCCTCAGCGGGGTCAAGCACCCCCCTCCAAACGACGATCCTGGATCCGCCCCTGGACTAGTTTCCAGACAGGTTTTTAACTATCCGTAACGACTGTCAAAGATCTATGAATCCAATACCAATAGTTTATCGAGCTTTCCGAGGCACGAAGGAATTTCGGTATGTAATAGGTAGGTAGATGGTCATCTATCACCAGATCGTGGTAGCTTAACCTTGATCAATCGGCCCTTTGGCTCTTCATTAACACATTTCATTTAAAACGATAAGTTGACAAGTGTAAACCAAACTAATTCTGTTATATTATCTTATCTAACTTCCTGAATCAGGCGATCGTTAAGTCCACACCCTTCCAACTGATAATATTTCACTAATTTGACTGTTATACAATTATGTATATAATGTGGAGACATCGATACGGCAATAAATGAAAACACTGGTAATCCTGGTTCATAGAAATATTTTGAAACTATTATAAATCCTGTCACCGAAATCTATACATATAAAAATGAATTCCTATTTCCCTTGGTCACGTCATCACGCGTGAACGGCTGGGCCAATTTCGCTAATTCATTTTTTGTTGTGTTTGCAGTAGTGTTGTGTCAGGAGAAGGTTCTTATGAAGGAAAATTATGAAAATACATAAACATCCGGGCGAAGCCGGGGCGGGCCACTAGTCTATATATCGACGGTGAAGTGCCAATACCTCCTAACTGACATTTTTCGAGAGATTTATTTTTTACAGCTTTTAATTTACTGGCGCTTTTCCTATGTACCTATTATGTTTAATCTCCGAAGTGTATTTTTCGTTGAAACTGCATTAAATGGTTATAAACTAATTTAATATACTAATTAATTTTCAACTTCTCAAGATATTATTTTTTTCTTCCAGTTTGTATAAATTATTAATTTCAGCATTTAGGAGTTATTGGCACTTCGCAGTCGATATGTAAAATTAATCCCTATTTCCCATCGTCACGGCATCACGCGTAAACGGCGGTATCTACCGATTCCGCTAATTCTTTCTTTGTTGTGTTTTTAGTGTCAGCGGAAGATTCTTAGCAACGAAAATTTTGAAAAAAAAAAAAAATCATCCGAGCAAAGCCAGGGCGGGCCACTAGTTAAAAATAAACTTTACAAAACCGGTCGTGGCTAGTGGCTAATAACAGCCGGTCGGGTAGATCTAAGAGGTTAAGCAAAGATTACTAATGTCGATCCCTAGATGAGTGATCATACTTACACTAGCTTTAGGTATCACAGTTTACACTATCTCGGGTGTGTATCGGTTTACACTACCTACCTATTTAATTTTCTTCTTGATTTCTGGTCACTGCTAACAACAAATAAATCAAAGCGCTCCAGATTCAAAGAAGGTTGGGAATCACTGATACAACAATAAAATGCTTATGATGGAAAGGAATCGATAAAGTGAGGAATGAGTTCATTAGAGGTTGCTTAAAAGTGGCGCCATTCACGGAAAAGTTGAAAGGGAACCGCTTATCTTGGTATGGTCATGTGAAGAGGAGGGATGAAATGCACGTAAATAAAAGATTTATAAAAAAATGTGGATGGATGGACAGGGAGAGGGAGGCCAAAGAAAAGATGGATGGATTGTGTTAGGAGTGATATGAAAGAAAAGGGGAAGTGATAGCGTGACGGCTGACAGGACAGAATGGAAGAGAAAACGTGTTGTGCCGACCCCAAGTAACATGAAATAAGGGCAGGAAGATGATTATCTCTTGCGTACCTTCTTGGCTAATCTCCTTTAAGATTGGTCACGGTGACCAACATTATGTCGAGGGAATAAGATATTTGTTTATACATATATTTAGATGCACTGGCCGGCACAGCCTCACGAGTCGATCTTCAAGGTTAAGCAACGCTTGCTGAGGTCGGTCTGTGGATGGGTGACCATCTAACATACCGAGACTCCTCCGTACCTCGGAAAACACGTTAGGCCGTTGGTCCTGGCTATCATTTGTAGTTCTATGGCAGTCGTTACACATTGTCAGAAGCCAAAAAATGTGACACTAGTCTTGCCTAGCACTACCGTGTTTCCCAGTTACTGGGTTAAGAATTTGCTTTGGAGATAGGCAGTCGCTCTACATAATTTTTGTCATCTGATGGTGAGCGATGTGCTGAATCCGGTTTCACTGGAAGCCGATCCCAATATAGGTGGGAAAAGACTAGGCAGATGAATTGAATAGCTGAAACAGCCCCTGAGTGTACCTAGAAATTTATTATTTGATATTAGACATAATTTATTATTTGAATAATATCTTTTTTTTATTATTTCCATCAATTAATGATTTGATTTTATTAAGTACTAATTTTATCAAAATTACCTATTTGTAAGTTTGTATTGTTTTTTTTTTAATTTTTAATATGTGAGTTAGTTTTAAATTTTTGCAATAAATCTATACTAATATTATAAAGAGGAAATATTTGTAGTTTTGTATGTAACGAATAAACTTAAAAACTACTGGACCGATTTGAAAAAATCTTTCACCAATGGATAGCTACATTATCAGCGAGTAACAAAGGCTATATTTTATCCCCGTACTCCCACGGGAACGGGAACTATTCAGGAGAACCCGCGTGACGTCCGCTAGTTTATAATAAGATTATCACTCTCTGACAGAGAGTCATAATCACGTACGGAGAGTCTCTGTACGTGTTGGTACTTACCTACCTTACTGTAAGTGCAGAGAGTTATTAAAAAACTAAATAAATAAATAAATGGAGCGTTCAAGCAAACGAAGTCCAAGCCCCAACTAGATGTTAAAGCGATCATACTTGTACCTATATATCGATGACTACACGTATTTATCATTATTTTATCAATCCAAAAACGATAGCAAAGATAGTATGTAAGCAAATATCTACAAAAATGTTTAGTGTTCACCTGCTTAGCGGTACACAAATACATTTAGGTATTTTTTTTTAGTATTTATTTACATTAAAACCTATTAGTTTCAGTGATTTTTGTTTTTAGTTTTGTTTGGTGGGCTGTGATTAGATTTTTGTTTATTTTTAGTGCTAAAAGTTACCTACATACTTACGTAAATATTTTTTTTATCTAGTGATTAAACGATATTGTTCAACAAAGTGCATAAAGATTGTGTGTGATTTGAATATTTTTTGGAAGCATGGTTTGGTGATCGTGTAAGTATTAATCGATTATAATGAATATACCTAGTCACTAAATCGTTTATGCTGATCTACTCACGGCCGGTCTCAATAACGTATCTACCTTTAACCAACTGTCATGCGCGTGCAGTAGGCTCCAGTAAGGGTATTTTGGCATTATGTATGGGCTGGCCTACCCTTACTGTAGCCTACTGCACGCCCATGACTGTCAAATTAGCTACTATCAGTAGCTGAAACGTCACGTTTGAATGACGTTTTAGGTAGCTAATTTGACAGTTGGAAGGTTAAAGGTCGATACGTTATAACTGGCCGTTTGTGATCGTAAAAGCGACCGCTAAGGGTGTCTTGGGTTTAATTCCGTCGGCAGTGTAGGGTATTTTACGAAATAGCATGACAATCGCAGCTAAAAATCAGGATTTACGAGCATCTATATATGAATTGCTCCGTTGGTCTCGCGGTCACAAGCGCGACTGCCGGGCGTGGAGTCCTGGGTTCGATTCCCAGGTCGGGCAAAAAGTGTCATTGGGCTTTTCAAATAGGAATTTCTCAGTGAAAGCCCGAAGTTTGGAAGTTGCCTCTGAAAGTACGTTAAGCCGTTGGTCCTACGCCAGATCTCTCTCCGGTCGTGTCGGGTTGCCGTCCCATCGGAATATGAGAGTGATGGAAGAGGGAGTGCACCTGTGTTTACGCATACGCTTGTGCACTTTACTATGTCATCTAGCATAGTCTCGGTTGGCTAGTTCGATCCAGCCCGTCCCTAGCTGTCCTCCCCCCAGCGACGCCCTAAGCCGAGGCCCGTACCCCACAGGGGGTGCCCTTAACGTGTAGTCGCTTAGTTTTTAAGTTTTTTAAAAGCCCTGGCTGGAGGCTTTAATATTATATTAAGGCCACCACAGGCAAGCCCGGTTAAGCAGTCGACAACCTTATAGGCTGAACTGCGAAACGCCAATCACATAAAAAAAAAACTGTTGATAGTGGCCGCCATGGACGTTCAATACTAACTCACAACAGCAGCAGGTTTAATTTGTGGATAAAAACCTGCCACATCACATTTAAGCTACTTTTCATCCCAAGGATATGTTCCATTGGGATCATTTTCAACATTTACGCGAAGAAGCCGCTGGCAGAAGTTACCATAGATACAGGAATAATGTTATGGTTTAAGTGCGTGGCCATATTCAAGGGACGTTCAGCAGCCCTACTATGACGTGCTAATGCCATCCAATTCCGATGAAGTGAATTCGCTATGTGTAGCTCCGTCTCCCTCTTAGAGCGGAATCATGATCGTTTTAAGGGCTTAGTGTGAGCCCTGAGGGCTTAATGTTAGTTTCTTAATCTCGATCGCGTTAGCGTAAACGTCAATTTGTATTGAAACTGTATTTGAAGTCATTTGTATAATAACCTTACCAGTCAGTATAGATATATCCTCTTTGGGAAAAGTGTGGTTGCCATGGCCACAAAGATCTAAAATAAGATTCCTGATGACATAAAAGAATGTGGCAATAATCATGTCTTTAAAAATAAATTGTTCCAATTTCTTGTACAGAATTGTTATAACTCTGTTACTGATTTTTTATCGACTAGAATTTATTAAATATTTCATGTCTGCACGACAATAATTTATAGTTGTTGACTGTCTTGTGTCCGTCATGCATGACTAATAGTATTAATGGAATTTATATTTTTTTAAATCGCACTAAGCCCTCTGTGTCTGATGTTTTTTGTTTAATCTCGGGTTCCCGGGATTTAACAATTTTGTAAAAACAGCTATAACAAACATAATTAAATAACAGCATGGTTATTTTGATTTAGGTACTTAGTATCTTTATTTTATTCAAAACAAATGGAATACTTATAAAAAATTATAATGAGAGCTCACAACAAGTTCCAACTACATTTTGTATGCGGGCATTTTTAGCAATCTCAGGAATTTCGAACGATTCCGTGACCCGGGATTCTGAAAAGCATGTCCGTATTATACTTTCGTGGGAATAAAAGTGAAGTTTAGGTATATTAGCGCCCGATTATCCGATCACTGATGATCCATCCACAGACAGACCTTAGCAAACATTGCTTAACCTTGGAGGTCGACCCGTACGGCTGTTATTACGGCTATTATAAACTGACTAATATAATCAACCGGCTTGCTAGGACCTTGCAACTTTCTTATCATAATCAGGTGCAATCCTTTGTTATCAAAAATAAATGAAATAGTTGCTATCGGGTATTGGAATGCGTTTACCTCAACATTAAATGTTTGCCCAGGTACTCAAAATCAATGGAAAATAAAAAACAGCACTTTTTGTACGTCAAAAATTTACATGAAGACAGTCCTCCAAGTCGCCCCGCCCGTCACCACTTCTAGTCCAGTCCAATAGGCATAAAATATGGGTCAACATCGGACTGAGAGATCGGTTTTTCGCGATTATATCGGTTTCTATGTGTAGCTTCAATGATAGCTATAGAAACCTAGATAATCGTAAAACTGTTTTTTATGACCTTCAATAACTTACGACGCACAGTGTGTTTTTAGCCTGAAAATCGGACATGATATTTTTTAAAGCCAGGGCATAGAGTATTCCACAAAAAATGCCCGAGTAAAACACCCGCGTGGATAACTTTTATAGTTTTTCATTTAGAGCTATCTGAATTTTTGATCCCGGAATTCGCAAAAATACAAATAAAATATAACTTTGAATACTTATATTTGAAACAAAAATTTCTTGCTCAGTTTGAAAGGCCTAATGCTAAGCTAAATTAAAACCGTTTTCTGGATGTCCTACGACCTACCAGTGACGAATAAATCGCGATAAAGTGATTTTTGTTTTTATTTTATTCTGGCTCTGTTTTTTGATTTGGGTAGTTGCAATCAGAACAAATCAGTTGGTTACTTATAAAAATAAATATGCTAATAAAAATAAAAAAACGAATTCCCTAATCCATGGCCACAAGGAGCAAAACGAATTTGAAAAATCCCGGGATTCGGGGATTTTTTCAAAGTCATTTCGGTCGTTCCAGTTGTCATTATCATTATAGGTATAAAGTCTGGTTGATGAAAAACCTAGTATCAGATTTTAAACCTCTGACATGGCTTAACACACCGTTGAAAAATCTCTCAGGTGTACTGGTTTCCTTACAATGTTTCCTTTCACCGTTTTAAGCAAATGATAATTAATTAGTTTATAATACGTACTGTAAACTATTTATTCCATAAATACTTAACTAACTATATACACTAGAAATAAAAATAAAATCTCCTAACTAAATAAACCCTAAAATATGGCGTCAAAAAATTCATCCGCATCGCTGTCGACTGGAAGTGTACCCAAAAGACTGGCGGCATTGCCACGTTGTATGGCAATGCTTATTCTTTGACCAAGGTAAAAGCTAGCCCTTGGGTCACGTGAAGTGTCAACTAAGCGCCTTGAGAGATCTTTAAATAAGTTATGTGCACTCGGACCCCAAGACCCGAGAGTTTCAACCCCAAACGGCTCGAAAATATAACTACCAACAAGTTTATTATATTTCCGCCGCTTGAGGTTCTCTGCAGCCGCAGCGGCAGCGCCAGCACAGCACGAAGAGCTAGGAAGATGGGATGGCGCAAGAGTATCGATACAAGTAGCGTCCCACACTAATGGCCTACCCATCTTCCATGGAAATAACGACATGCCGTCCGGTCTCTTGCCATCGTCGCGTGCCAGGCCATTGGGTTCTAACACAGCCGGAACGCCGACGGTGACAAGAGCTCGTCGGATGATGTCGTTAAGATTCGCGTGCCACGCAATGCGACCCGCGCTACGGCTGCATGACAGGCCGTGGTGTCCGAGGCTGTTGACAACTTCGCCACAGTGGCAGCGATGAGGAGAACAACAAGGAGCGCCAAGACGCAGGCAGGCAGCGAGGCGGAAAGTAGTATCGTCGAACATGGTGCCAATGTTCGACGACGGTAGTGCGTGAAGCCCGAAGCGAAGAGACCCGACTAATACGTACTTGAATTCGAAAAGTCAGTAGTGCGTGTCTGAGTTCAAACCTGTGGTCCAACAATCAATGGTGATGTGCTGTTTTTTTCCAGTGAAGGGTTATATAAGATGCGGGAAGGGGTCCACCCTCGTTAGGTTACATGTAGTTAGGTGCCAAAACCCCGCATCTATTCATATTACTCGGAGGAAACGTGGGTGAGGCGCTATGGAGCCGTCTAAGACGCATAGTGCCACATTGCCCCAACAGAACATTTATACATAACCCTGTATAATAGCTGCCTACCTACCCCTTCAATCCCACCATGTCTTTAAGTACCCAATATCTGAATACTTTTAACATGACATTTTCAATTTCTAGATAATATTAATAGCCGATAATTTAATAAGAATGATATCTTCATTATTATCGAAGCGATAAACTTGGTATCATTACAATGGAAGTGGAGCATAGTAGGTTGTTAAAGTTTTTCAAGGAAAGTCGTGAAAACAAGTAAGTAAATAATTTATCTTTGTTATTTAATTTAAATTAGACAGTTCTTTTTTCTTTGGCTTCGTGCGGTTTGTGCATTTAGCCAATGTCACGTTTGGTATATTAGACAGTTCTTTGTGAAGTTGCTCGTTCAGGGAGCGTGTTTGGTTTCCCCGTATACATTACCAGCCTAAAGAGAGATGAGCACGATACGCTTTTTCTTTAACAAGAAAATCGGGAAACCAAATACCTACGCGTCTGAGGAAGTATTTACCTAATACCACCATATCTAGTTAGGTACAGCCAAGCGTTGCTTTGTTACGGTTTGAAAGGCATGGGTGTGAAGTTACAGGTTCTTGAGATATGTCAGTTTTGTCTCTGGTATGGCAACGCACCTTCGATATCTCTGGTATTGCATGTGTCCATTGGTGGCAGTGACCACTTGCCTTCAGGTGGGATGCCTGTCTTAGGTGCGTTTTAAAGAATCTACTGGTCCTAAGCTGGCGGATCAATGGTTCTCCGGGGACCGAACCCAGTTAACGGGCTTTCCTTCATAGAAATTCGAACTATGGTAGCCTGCTTTCATGGCAATAACCTCTTTTGGCCTATTTCAGAAATGGATTGCTAGAGGCTGATGATATGAAATATGAGCCATAAGCCATGTAGTTTATAAGTTAATTCTTATTGGCCTGCCCCTCGTAACTAATATTGACATTTCAGAGTCAAAATGGCGGAAACACCGGAAATACCTCTAATAAAAATCCAAAAAGAATACCAAAGTCCACCAAACGTAGAAGCAGAGGTACCAAAGACGCATGAGATTAGAGAATTCAACGAGAAAAATAACAGTTCCGAAATACCAGATGCGGAGGACGCCAAAAATACCAGTTCCGAGAAAGCAACAGGCTCAGAGGAACACAAAAATAACAGTTCCGAAATAAAAATAACAGGAGTGGATTTCACATTTTCGCCTGTCATTACTGTTACTAAAAAGGAATCTACGCTTACAAAAGGAGACATGAAGTTACAAAAAGTAACTGTCACTGAAGATATTGCGGTGAGTTACAGACATTTGTTCAAAAAAGACGTGACGCCTGGTAAAACTGTCGTCACCAGTGTTCAGAAACTTGAATATAAGTATTGAATGTGTTTGTTGAGTTTTATTTTACCTGGTTACAAATACCACATCAACAGCTGGCACTTACTGACACGGACTTGTAAATACGGCCGAAATACCCGCGGAAGAAGGAACTTAGTTAGTTCGAATGGAGCGACGGGAGCTAGAGTGAGTGAACTTGCCTCCCGTCGTCACATTCATGTTAAGTACCTGTAATCTTGCAAACAGAATAAGGAGCCCAACTCCGTCGTCGAGTTAAGCCTCGTATCCACGTGGCAACATTTGACGCGCGACATGATGCACAACATGTTGCACATCATGTTGAACGGCAACGAAGAACTTTTGTCAAAACATTGTCAATGTTGCGCGCCTGCTGGCAACGTCGCGCGTTGTTGTGCAACGTTGGCGTCATGTGTTGCGCGTCAAATGTTGCCTCATGGATTTGAGGCTTTAGGTTTGAGGTCGCCGAGAATATCGAAGCCATGTCCATACAACATACTTATTTCGCGATGTATATAGTTGCATCAGTTAGGGCCCAGAATGCGTCATGGCATTTCTTCATTGCCACAACGCTTTGTGGCTGTTTTCTCAAGTGCCACGACGCGATGTTCGCGATATGGCCGTTTGAAAGAAGCCTCAACGTATTTGAAGCTGTTTTTTCGCTCAATGAGCGTTTTCGGTCTTCGGGCATAACACATACATTTTACTTGAACAACTTTAACTATGTGACCGACCCTAAATTCGCAAAAAACATTAATGCCTTTCAGTTCATTTTAAAACATACTGGCGGTTGATTTTTTGCGCGAATTCAAGGTTGGTTCATTATAATCTGTTAAATTACTTTAATAGATTTTCAACTTTATCGCTAACGCTTTAGGTTCAAGGTTTATTGGGAAAATTAAACAGTTTCGGATAGCTTTATGCGTTAGCGTCTGTACAATGCTTAAACTGTTACTTCCTGTATTTTAAGATAGTTATGAAATTGCCAAAAATACTCTTTTACTATACCTAGTCCAAGATCAAAGATCCATCGGCCAAAACTACCAGGTATGCATACGTTCAGAGTACATACTAACACTAATCTGTTCATACAGCCACCTTTGGGATGGCTCAGCTAAATACCAAGTTGCCGCGCTTGACTCGGTGGAACGCAGAGCTAAACGGCTCATTGGCGACGTAAAACTGGTGGATGCCAAGCTTCACAGCTTGGCTCATCGCCGCAAGGTTGCCTGCTTGTCGATCTTCTACAGATTGTACTTCGGGGAGAGTGTCTATGAACTCCACGACCTCATCCCACCAGCCCCCTTTTACCATCTAGACGCACTGTTTTTTTTTTTTTTTTTTTAAGTATGGGAAATCATCAAATGACTTCTTCCGCTCTGGGTGGAGCGGAAGGGCGTGTCAGACTCTTACTGACTAAAACCCATCCGTGTTCCTTCTAAAGCCCTTTGCGTTCCAGGGCCGCGGTGACTCTTTCGAACAGATTCCGCAACCCTGGCAGGCTTTGGCCCTGGCGGGCCCCGTCTTTTATGCTGACATCTCTTTGAGGCGCGCGTGAAACACAATGCGCCATCGACCCGGGCCTGGTGGTGATCGGACAGCGAGCCACCCAATGCTCGCCGTCCGCAGGCCCGCGCCTACGGTGGCCGGGGATCGCCCTGCGACTCCCGACGCCCGGGGCGTCTTCTCCTGTTGCGGCGGTTGGGGCGAAGGCCTTGCCAAGTTACCATCCCTTCCTTGTTGCTATTCTACCAATTCACACTAAACGTTTCCACACGTCTTTTATAATGCGCACAGCAAAGGAGTGGAACTCTGTGCCTGCGTCTGTGTTTCAGAACGCAAACAACCCTAGTCTCTTCAAAATTAGAGTGAACAGGCTTCTTCTGGGTAAGCTCGCTCCATCGTCGACTTTGTCTCTGTCATCTATGACCTAGACTAGTGTCAAGAGCAAACCCATATTAAATAAAAAATACATTTTGTTACTGAGGAAATAAGTAACGTCTGGTTGCTCTCTCTCATCTTGTTCTACTTGTTACGATGATTTAATGAGGACGAATCACAGATCATAAAGAAAGAAACTGACTGAAAGTTGTGGCTGAGGATCCGAGAGCTCCTGTGCTGAGGCATCTCATGCGAAATCATTGTCCGCACATTGTACATGACTTATTAATCATCTATAAATTTTGTTACTAACCCTAGTGCATAAAGTGTTTACTAACAAAAATGGTTCCAATGTTGTTGCTCAATAAAATTATATTATTATTATAAATCCACTCTAGGCTGCTATTGAGAAATTCCTTTTTGCCACAAACCACAAAAACCTATGGTCGTTAGAGTACCACAGACAAATAATTATTATAGTGGATTCCGCGATTCGATAGACGTAATAGTGGGTCCACACGACACTGTCTTCCATTTGTCTGTGCAACAAAGTAATCCATAGGTATGTCACCGGAAAATTGCATATTCCGTTAGATTGTAATAAATCTTTATTGGATTATAATTTCTCAATATTTATGAAAAAAAAACATTTGTATACAATAAATCCCATCCAAATTCAATAGTTTAGTTCTAATAACTATATCTGTGTCTTATTAAGAAAAAAAACTTTTTTACAATAAAATACACCGACTTCCAAATAAAAAAAACACTACAAAGTATAAGATATAAGAAAATTCACTCACAGACACCCTGAACTCTTTAGGAGGACTGATCTGCTTCTGGAGGGAGGTTGGCTGGTTGGAATGACGGCCGCCATGGCCCACGCACAATGGTCCAACATCAGGACTAAGTGCGGAAACCATACCCCAATAGATAGATAGAAGATATAAGAAGTTGGTTGTATTTTTCACCGACTTCAAAAAAAGGAAGAGGTTCTCAATTCGGTTGTATTTTTTTTAAGTGGTACATCACAACTAACAACACCACTAGAAAGTCACAGGAAAGCAAAACACGCAATTTCGTTTACTTGCTTGGATGATATATTTTTATTTTCTCCAGCTATTTTGATTTAAAAATCATTTTACTGAACCGTTTTGATGAAATTTCTATGGGACCAATCGGAACGCATATCCTTTCGCATGAAAGCCGATCGGAAGGCTCAATCAGATACATTAAAATTTATTTCTTCTCAATTCACAGCATCTAATTTTTTTTTTCTACTGACAGGCACTCGTTTGATCATTTTCTCACCTGATATTAAGCGACAATGTGGTCGAAGATGAATAACGCTTGCCTAGAAGTAACCTATTCACTCTTGACTTAAATACTCCCAGGTTGTAGCTATCAGGAAACACAGAATCTGGCAGAGAATTCCACTCCTTAGCTGTACGCACAATGAATGAGTTCCCAAAACGTTTTGTGCGTGTGAGTGGGATGTCCACCATGTACCGGTTGCGCATCGTCGTACGTCTTGTGGTCCAATGGTGGGACGGGCTTGAAGGAATTAAACTATGCAATTCCGTCGCACTCTCCCCAAAATACAACCGATAAAAAACCGACAGGCTAGCAACTCAGCGTCGATGTTCAAGACTTTGGACCTCCGACTGGACAAGCCTATCATTGCCGATGACTCTCTTGGCTCGTTTCTCAATTGACTCAGGGGCATCAAGCTGGTATCTGGCAGATACGTCCCAAAGATGAGCGCAGTATTCCATGTTTACGATAGAACTTTTTTTTTTTAAGAATGGAAATCATTAAATGACTTCTTCCGCTCCGGGTGGAGCAGAAGGGCGTTTTTACTGACAAAGCCCATCCGTGTTCTTTCTAAAGCCCTTTGCGTTCCAGGGCCGCGGTGACTCTTTCGAACAAATTCCGCAACCCTGGCAGGCTCTGGCCCTAGCGGGCCTCGTCTTCTATGCTGACATCTCTTTGAAGCGCGCGTGAAACACAACGCACCATCGACCCGGGCCTGGTGGTGATCGGACAGCGAACCACCCAACGCTCGCCGTCCGCAGGCCCGCGCCCTCCCGACGCTCTGGGCGTCTTCTCCTGTAGCGGCGGTTGGGGCGAAGGCCTTACACGGCCCGCCTCCTCCTTCGCTAGCATTATTGCTTCGCAGAAGGAGGTGACCGCTCCCCAATTGGTGAGGGCTACCCGGCGCACTTTTCCGCACTAGTGCTAAAAACACATCATTGCGTGCCTAAAAACAGTGAAGTAACCACTGGTTTTTAATTCAATTCAGTTCAAATAATTATTGTAAACTCAAGTGTTGTACAAGATTAGAAGAAGAGACTTAATAATAGTTTTTAGTTCTTCTTTTCGTTTTTTTTTTTTTTTGACGGGGACCACTCGCAGTTCAGCACGCTACTGGTTACTGCTTAACCGGACTATCCTGTGGTGACCTCAAATGAATTTAAGGCCCCCAGCCAGGGCTTACAAACTAGCTAAATTATACTAAATGACCGCTCGCTAGGGCATCCCCTGCGGGATACGGACCTCGGCTTAGCGGTTTCATTTCGGGAGGACAGCAAGGGACAGGCTGGGTCATAACGTCATTATTTAGGGGATTTAAAACTACTGGCTCAGCGACGCGGGCTGGCTCGGTAATCAAACGTCGGGGAGGGTTATTAGTGGGACGTCGCGACGGGCACCGGCGGCGGGGCCGGAAAACGGAACGCGGTCTGTTTCTGTGTTTTCTAAGAGTGCTGGTTTCCCTACGGCTCTCTTGAATCTGGGTGATGGGTTTTCTTCTTTTCCGTGTCGATAGACTCAATTTATATTTTGTCCAACCAGTATTGGGCACATGGACGCTGGCAGGACTGTTTTCATGTGGGTGCATCTTCATAACCCGGCTTCGTTTAGGATAGGTTCTCTTTTACCCATTCATATATTTATTTATGTATTATATACTTAATTGTACACCGAGAATAACATACAAAGAAAACTACAAACTAAAACACATGTACAATGGGCGTCCTTATCGCATTCCGCGATCTCTTCCAGGCAACCTGGAATGGACAGTAATTGCCTGGACATAAAATGGGGCCGTCATCGGCGCAACTTCTTTACTACTGTAAATATAATATATACACAATATATTTTAAATATATTGGTATTTAATAAATGACGAACATCGATATCAAAGCGACAGGTAATGTTCCTTCACGAGCCTTTTGAACACAGGTAACGATTGAGCGCGTCTTACTGGGACTGGCAATGCATTCTAAAAACGGCTTGAACAGTAAAGGATTTATCCAAGAAAGTTGTGGCCATTCACATAGAGATAAAACTAAAGAAGACGGGAGCAAGGCCGAGCGAAGGGAGCTCGAAGTAGGTACTTACCACGTCTCAGATTTGTTAGGTTATCTTTTACTACATACCGCTTGTCTATTACTTTTTTTTCTTCATGTTTTATTGAAAGCCAAGGGTGCAAGTCCATCCCACCCCCCGGTGCCCATGATTAGGCAACCTCCGGTCGATTCTGTAAACATGTCGAGGTGAAGGCTTGGGTGCAGTGATCACGAAGTGAGCTATCAATACAAATAATGAAGATGGAATGACAGCTCACCTCGTGATCACGTGACATCTTGATTATAGGTATAAATTGACAGCTCTATCTCGCTCTTCAAATCTTGGATGGTGCAGGTGGTTCTGCACGACAGGCAATTAAGAAGGTGATGCATGTCCTGTGAAGGGGCTCCGCGTTAGCACTGCGTTGGGATGGGAGAAGAATGCCCCATTTGGCCAGAATATTTTTACAGCGGCCATCTTTTGTCCGCAGTGGACACTGACATTTTTTGTTAGTTTTCGAGTTAGTTGATGATACATTTAAATATGAGTGCGACATGCACCGCATAAGTGACAGAGCTTAGTCACAAAGATAATGAACCGTATCTACAGAGATTTACAGACGATAACAACGCATAATGAATTGTAGAATATCGTAAAGGAAGGAAAATACTATGACGTCTTTAAACCTTTATGATTCCAGTGTGAGAGGGAGACGGAGCTACTCAACACGCATAGCACTATGAATGAATTTTTGAATTAAAGAATTTTATTGACATACATTTCTTGAATTGAATTTATATTGAATTTGAATTGATATGAAGTTAAATTATTAGGTAGGTATAGGTAATTAATATTAAGACTAATAATGTCGGGACTTTATGATGCTTATTTCATTTTTGTGTTACATCTATTGTTAAAACCTAGCGGAGGAGCTTGTAGCTAGTGAATAACAGCCACACGGGTCGATCAAGGTTAAGCAACGCTTGCCAAGGTTGGTCTGTGGATGGGTTACCATCTTAACATACCTCCCAGTTTCCTCTGTGCCTCGGAAAGCACGTTAAGCCGTTGGTCCTGGCTGTCATTTGTAGATCTTTGGCAGTCGTTACGGATTGTCAGAAGTAGCAGTAAATCTGACTCCAGTCTTGCTAAGAAGTACCGTGTTACCCCGTTAATGGGTTGTGTGTCGGGGTCTGGTAGGCAGCCGCTCCACGTAAAATACTAGTATTCAGCTGAATCCGGTTTGACTGGAAGCCGACCCTAATATAGTTGGGAAAAGGCTAGGCAGATGATGATGATCTATTATTAAAACCACTGTTTGACACAAATGTAAATTTGTTGAAGAATAAATAAATAAATATCCCTTTTCATAACGGGCCCTGAAAATAAAAAATCTCCCGGCTCCCGGAAGGAATTTAAAATAATCAAAATTCTGCAAGAAGTTGCTAGTTGGGACAAAAATCACAATTGAAGCTTGGTTGACAAGGCGATATTTAACAATAATAATAATATCTTGGGACAACTCACACACGGTCATCCGAACCCAAACTAGGCAGAGCCTGTACTATGGCAACCAGACAACTGATAAACATACTTATATATTTCTAAATACATACATATTATAGACAAATTACACCCAGACACAGAACAAATGATCATGCTCATCACACAAAGATTTGTCCTGGGTGGGAATCGAACCCACGACCTCCGGTTAACACGTTCACGGACACAAGACGATTAAAAAAAATTGTAATAAGACACTTCGAAATCCCATACATTTTTTCATGACGGCTGAAGACGCAATGTCACCTATGCCATACTTCTACACATGTGCTGTGACAAACTCGTTCATGGACGTCAACGTCTGCAAACAAAACACCCCGATCATATATCAGTCAGTAACCACAAATACATACCATTATCAACTTTTACTTTGATATATTGTACCTAATCAGTCAGGGTCACTAACCACTCGACCAACAGGCCAGTCCAATCGACCAATATTGCTTATAATTGAGCAATTTTCATTACCCGTGTAAACGCATAATATTAATATTAAAGTTCAAAATTACACATACGTACATAAATAAACGCAGATCGTTTCCCAATGAATCCAGGCCCTTTTCAGCCGACTTCAGGAAAATGAGGAGGTTCTCAATTCGTCGGAATCTTTTTTTTTAATGTATGTTCCCCGATTACTCGAAGATGGCTGATACTTCCCAGGTGGTCCCATGATCATCAAGTCAGGATCTGATGATGGGCTCCTGGAGAAATAGAGAGAACTCTTCAAATTTAATAGGCACACCTGAAGCGATTTGGGTAGTTTTTGGAAGAGTAGGTACTTTTAGTTTATGACGTTAAGTTTCAGTGTTAATTCATTTCAGCAAGAAGATTCAAAGAATGGTGGCCACAGAATATCACGAGAAGTTGAAACTTTGACGCAGACAAACGAACATCCCGACAGTTTAACTATAGAGATAAGTGAGAGAAGAGTGGAAGACAGGCTTACAGAGAAAATGGACGGGGAAGGTAAGTTTTTAAAGACTACCAAAAGAAAAGGAATTCTTGTCATTGCTTTACTCAAGCAGTGAAGTCAACATTATGATTGCGTTTTGCTTTGTAACTTCACTTAACCTTAATATTAAGTTCTTTTTTTTTTGCATGCTGAATAAAATAAAGTGTTGAAAGAAAGAAAGAAAAAAAATGTTTATTTGGGACTCGCACAAGACAAACAAACCAGTAAAATAAAATTAATAACTAAACAGTATAATAAAATAATTATCTGTGCGAGGCCAAAATGGATGTATCTCAGCTTATGCTGCGATATCTAAAAAATAAATAACGCAGCGCTGGTATTCTGATAGGGCCAGTCAGTGGTGCCACGGATACACTCACGGAGCATATATAAAAGAAATATACAAAAAAAAAATAATAAGTATAAATATGGGTAAAAATGCAACAATTATTAATATATATAAATATTAAAAACCGGTACATACATACAATAAATAAGCTGACACCCAATAGCCCAGTGCTCCAGCTTCATTTGTCGATATCATAGACAAATGAATAGAGCGCGCGGAATAAGCATAAATTCTATTCTATTCTATTCAAACAATATGATGACACCCTGACTGTAATATCAGATTGTATTCCAAATAACTAGATTTTCGGATTGATCGGAACGAAACTAAATATCAATAGGGAATATGCATGCAATTTTTTATATGCAAAATAAAATACTTATTATCTCTAGTAAATAATTATGAAAGAATTTTTAAAATACCTTCATCAGCGATGAAGTTATATAGCTTCAAAGTTGGCAATTAGACAGAGAAGTCCGATACAAACTCTGACGTCAAATACTATGACGCCTATACAGCTGCCATAGAAAACAGCGTTTTCGCGAGAGGGACAGACATATTTATTTAAAATAGTTATATCTCGTTTGTGTTTCAGTCAATTTCGATTTTTTTTTCATTGTTAGTGTTACGCGCCAGAATTAATGTCGGGTACATTAAGTTACTACTAGCGCCATCTAGTATCGAGTAGCAGAACTAGTAGAGTCAAGTACCTTCTAGACATTTCTTTGCCAGAACATTCTACACTTCTCGATTTCTGGTCAGTCGGTAGCGGTAGTTACGAGTACATTCCAGATGTTTCGAGAATAGAAGTTTCAAGAATTAACTGTCTTATATAAGGAGTGCGTAGTCCGTGGCCGAGTCAGTATTGGATTAGCGATACAAGCGAATACTTCGGAAGCGATCTTCAAGTGCGAATAAAGTGATCAGTGGTGAACTAGTGTTTAATAATTAGTGAGTTTAAAGTTGTAATTAGTGTTTTAAATGAAAGTGTTATTTTGGTTATTTAATCGGCTGTTTTTATTGTCACGAACCCCAAGCTCGTAACATTAGTATGATATTTTTGTATACTTCTAGATAAACTATTAAGATACTAAAACAAAAGTTCATGCATATTCCCTATTGCCTTAAGCAACTTTAAATGGCTGAAGCCTGCAGCATAACATTCAGACATCTATATTTCCCGTTATTTCAACGTCTCCATCTTTCAAATGTATCGTTTTAAACAACTAAATAAAAATATTTTTTTTAATGTTTACAGAAAAGAGTCAAGATGAGAAGAAGTCCAAGATCCCCATGTTGAGGTTGAGGCAGGCAGTTGAAAAGGTGAAAAGAGAGAGGCAAGCACAAAAAGCGAGAGGAGAGCAAGTGAGTACATTTTACATACATAACGCCTGGATATCCCGAAGAGCTGAGCTGATGCAGAGCTACCAGTTTGATCTGCCGGTCGATTCTGTAAACATATCGAAGTGAGGGCTTGGGTGAAGTGATCACGAGGTGGGCTGTCAAGATGGAATGACAGCTCACTCCGTGATCTCGTGACATCTTGATTGTATGGACCACCCAAGCCTTCACTTCGACATGTTTACAGAATCGACTGGCAGCATCTCACCGTGTATAATTAGGTGGAGTAACCGTGAAGTGCACTGTCATTCCATCTTGGCTGTTTGGTTTGACAGCTCAATTCATGTTCACTTCAACAAAGTTTACACGGAAATGTTTACAGAGTCGCACCGTACAGCTTCCGAGTGCTAGTAGTGGTCCCATGCTGGTCGCTACTAGCCGTCGTACTTGTAATAACTCTTCATACCAATTATCGAATAAATCGTTCATATTTTTTCAGCCACGCAGATCATCAATACCTAGACTAACCAAAGATGCCAAAAAAGTCACTGTCAAGCGTGATACATCCCTTAATTTCACACCACAAGTAGATGACGAGTTTGACAAACTATACGAAGAAATAGTCGACAATAAGCAGAAAGGTGTCGAGGAGAAATTACCGTCAGTCACAATGGAAGATCCCGAAAAAATCGAAACAAAATTCGAAGAAATTATACACGCGTACGATGAAGATGAACATGAAAAGCAAACTGTTTCTAGAGTATCCAAAATACCTGCTTTAAGAAGGAAAGAAGATGATGGATCTAGTAGACTTGGAGCATTAATTGATAGGGCTAAAGAAAAGAGTACTATTACAGAAAGTAAACTCAAAGATGGTGGTTTCAAAGTAACAGCTTCTACCATTAGGACAAAAAGGTTTTCAAGAGGTAACAGTAGAGATTTGAGTAGTGAACAGCAAATTGAAGTAACAGAAACTATTGATATTAGAGAAAGTGGGGACAACGATGTGTTTGTCAAAGAAACTGTTATTAAAACTGCACCTGCTAAACCGGAGAGGACATTTCGTAATATTACTAAACGTGTGGTTGCGGAAAATAAAACTGGGACCGTTGAAACAAAAGAAAATGTTGAAGATACACAAATTGTTGTTACAGAAAATTTAGACAAAAAAGATGGTACAATGAATAAAACTAAAAGGTTTAATCGCACTGTAAGCAAAGAGACTAGAGAGAGAAACCTAAACAGAGAGTTAAGTAAGAATTTGGAAGATATCAGAAGAGAGTTTAAAAATAGGATTGAAGAATCAAGAATAGATCCAGAATTTAATGACTTTGATAATCATGTCATTACTACAAAAACTATTGTTAAAGAAACTGCTGAAGCAACCCCAGTTAAAACAGAAAGAATAATTCGTGACATATCCAAAGAAATAAACGAAGATGGCCAAAATGTAAACAGTACCGAGACCGTGACAGTTGAAGAACTTGATGATGGAGGAACTCGCACAATTACTACAAAAACCACTGAGAGTTTAAAAATTGGAACGCCAGTAGTAACTGAAAAAACAATTCGCAATATCAGTCGCGGAATAAGTACTGAGGGTCAGAACAATAGCGTCAAAGGGGTTACAACCATTGAAGAAATTACTGATGAAGGCGGTAGAAAAATCACTACATACGTAAGAGAAAATGCTACAGGTATTCCAATTAAAACTGAAAGGTTTACCAGAGGTATAAGCAGAGAAATGGGCAATATTAAACAAAGAAGTAGTAGTAAAGAAACCGTTACACCCGAAAGTGATAATAAACAAGCACTCAAGAAGGAAACCATGACGACTGAGCAGATAGAAAAAGAAGGTGTGAAAGGCATACCTGTTTATACTAAAGTTACTCGAAGTTTCTCAAAAGGTAAGATACAAAATGTTGAAATGAGTAGAACTGTTGAATGGAAACCAGCTGATGAAGTCAAAAGTAAAAACTACTCACGAAGTGTGAGTGAAAAAGTTACCAAGAAAGAGCTTAAAGATGCTGGCAAATGGAAATATGAAGCACCCGTCGCTATTAGTGAAGTCACGGATGTAAATGATCAACCTAACGTGCAAACTGATGATAAACATGATATTACTTATACACAAAATAGCACACCAAAAGATCCAGTCTTAGAAAGCAAAATAAAGAATACGGTCAACGATATTGCCAGTAAAATAACAACTAAAAAGGTTACAGAATATAAATCTGAGGAACAAGTCACAAATGTGGAGAAAACTACGTATACTCTCAGTAGTAATATTGATTTGACTGTAGATAGAGATTTTAAGTCATCTAGAGAAATTGGAACTCAGATGAGTACTGATGGTAAGCCCGTTGATAGAAACTTCAAGTTTGTCAAAGAGTTTGGTACACAAATGAGTGTAGAAGGCAAATCTTTTGATTCACCATTTGATAGAGATTTCAAACTAGCCAAAGAGAGGAATTTAGCAAGCAAAGCTGTCAATTCAACTATAGATGAAGATCCCAAGGCATCTAAAGAGTTTGGCACACAAATGAGTGTCATTGAAAAAACTGTTGTTTCAAGTATTGATGGAGAATCAAAGGCTTCTAGAGAATTTGGAACGCAGATGAGTGTCGTAGGTAAAATTGTTGACAGAGATTTCAAGGTATCCAAGGAAATCGGCACTCAAATGAGTTTGGAAGGAACCAAACAAGAAAATGAATCTGATAAAGTCAGTAAAGAAAATGCCATCTTAATGGGTACTGTAACTGAAAAGAGTGAAATAGAAAAAAGTAATTTATCAACGCAAGACAAGAACACTGATATCACAGAAGTAACGGTTCTCAAAGGAAATGTAAGTAGGCTGAAAGATAAGATAGCAAAGGAAACTGTGGTCGTTTCTAAGAAAGAACCAGAGGTTGAACTTCCTAAAAAGAAATCAGTTTTGTCTAAAATTGCAATTTTTGAAGTAAGTATAACATGTTTAAACTGCAATAGTAAGCCCCGATCTTAAATGCCTTTCTGTTACTAATTATAATGAGATATAATATTCAATTATTAAAATTGATGACGTATTGTTACTTACAATGATAGAGAAGTGAGACTTAACGACCCAAAAACATACTTTAATTTGATCTTTCTTTGTTTTTTTAAATCAGTATACTTCTGAATGACAATACTATTATTTCTGCACGATTACTTATAACAGTTTTTTTTACAGCGCCTAGAACCAAAGGAACCAGTAGTAGAGGTTCCAACACGAAGAATAAAATGTAAATATGTCCCACCAAACCTAAACCGAACCAATAGTGCAGACAGACCCAAAATAGTAGATGAACTACTAAAATATCAAACACAATCTGATCCTTTAGTAGATACTAGCAAGGTTGAAATTGGTGAAAATTACGATGAAGTTGTCTATAGAAGTGAACCAGCGGTTGTTACAGAGTATTGGACAACTGAAGGACCACATGTAACAGATGTAAAACAAGTGACTGCTAATATAGAAGCTACCAGTTTCCATTCTCAAGAAAAAAAAGAATTCGAAACAGCTCAAATACTACCAGCTACAATTGATTTTAAGCCTGAAGAAAGCAAAGTCGAATTCACTAAAATTATGGTTGATAAAGCTCAAATTCAAAGAGAACCTAGTGTGATTGAGATGCCGACAATCTTCCCGGCTAAAGTCAATTACGAAGCTGATATTGGTAAAACTAAACCTGGAAAGATCAATCTAAATATTTGGTCAACCCAAGTAGAAATAAACAAAAGTACTGTTGATAAAATTGACGTTTTTAAAGAAGAAAGTCTTAACGAAATTGCTCAGACATTGCCAGGAAAAGTTGATATTAGGACATATGAAAGTCATGTCCCAGTAAGCAGCGACTTACCAGGATTTATTGACTTAAATAAAGAAGAAAATGTTAGTGAAGGTGTCAGTATTTTACCTGCTAGGATAAGCCATGAAAGCAGTGAAAACTTCCATACTCTAGTAGACAGAATTGATAGTAAAATCGATGATAGTCAAAGTGCAGTAAATGACAATTTACCAGGTATAACACAAGGCTACCTAGTTGATGACAACACAACTTTACCTGCACAAATAAACTATAAATCATACGAAATACAAACTGAAGTCGCAACAACGTTACCAGCCAAAATTGAAAATCAAACTGAAATCGCCAAAACTTTGACCGCTTTCGGTTATACTTCAGTCACAAAAGATAACAAAAAACCTGAAGCAAATCAAAAAGGAGTAAGTACTAAACCCAAACCAGGAAAAATTAACCTCGGTTTATGGCAAAGCCAGGTTGAAACCAACAAAACCTTTGTTGGTAAAACTGACATCAGAAAAAATAAAGAAACTGAAATGACAAAAGCACTTTCCGGAAGAGCTAACGTCTTCAATCGTGAACGTACACGAGTCAGAGTAACTGAGACCGTCCAAGGGACTAGCGTGCTTAATAGGAGAGAATATAAAGCTGAAATTGCTAGAACTTCCACTGCTCCAATTGTTAGTCCCTCCGGAGGCCCGTCCGGAGATGCTCACACTTTACCAGGTAAAATCGAATTTGATTTTACTGAAAATCATGCTGAAGTAGCAAAACCATTACTGGGGTTTATAGATTATAGCAGCAACGAAACTCAGGAAGCAACTATCCGAACCTTACCAGAAACAGTAAATTTTAGCGTAGCTAGTAGCCAGGCTGAAGTGGCTACAACGCTACCAGCGAAAATTGACTTCAGTTCTTCAGAAAATCAAGTCGAAGAGCCCAACATTTTAATAGGTATAATTGATTTTGACACGGAATTTGTGAACAATGAATCCAAAGCCGAAATTAGTGAAACAGTACAAGATAACATTTATTTAAGCTCGACCGAAAATAAAACCTTTTTATCGCAGACCAGCGTTGAAAACGTAGGAAAACTGGACTTAAAAGCTTGGGAACATCAAGTCGAAGTAAATAAAACTCTAGTTGATAAAATAGATGTTGTAAAAGGCGAGCATTTAGAAGAAATCGCTAAGACATTACCAGGTAAAATAGATTTTGTAACTTATGAAACTCACGTAGGAGAACCGAAAACTTTTCAGGCGCCAATCGACTCGAATATAGAAAACAATAAAGTTGAAATTACTGAAATCGAAGGTGATGCAGAAACAGACGGCATGAAAGTAGAAGTTGGTAAAATCTTACCAGGGGCAATCGAAATTGACCCTATTAAACATACACCTCGATTCAACCCTCTGCCTATGCTAATTCGTCTCAATTCACAAGAAAATAAGGTCCTTAGAAATGAAACTGCCCAAGGAGGTAACGTTCTTAAAGATAATGTTTATAAGGTTGACATTCCACTAGAATCAAATCCTGTCTCTCCAGGATTCAGTGACCCAGAACTTGAAGAAGATCCTGCAGTTGAGGTTAAAACAAATACAGATTCCGTCATCGGGAGCATAAAAAGGAAATTGTTCTTTATAACTAATAAGAGTAACGTTCAAGATTCTACAAACACACCAATGAACACGCCTGTTCCAGTAGAAACTGATGGTCACAATGACTATGAAAAGAGAGTAGATGAATTACAGACAAAGAGTTATTCTATAAGCGATATTAGTCATAAAACACATGAAGCTAAGACTGTTTCTTCCTTCACCAGCATAGCCACAGAAAATACTTATGAAATAACGGCTCAAACAATTGAAGAAAGTTACACATATTCAACAGATAACGACCAACAGAACTCTGCAACTGAATATAAACCTTATGTTATACAAAATAAAGTACTAAAAAGCGATCAACCAGAACACAACTTTATAACATCTCCAAGTGAGTATAAAGAAAACTTAGATGTTTTTGAAAGCAATGTTAATAGAAACGTAACAAATGAAAATGGATTTAATTTCGATATACCTAGAGCTGGAAATGCGCTGACAAGAAGCGCATACGGCGCTGATGACTTTAAGAGATCTACAGAAGAATTGAAAAGGGCTAAATCGTTGGCTGAGTTAGATTTAGGAGATGTAGTGCAGGGGCAAGTAAAAAGGATAGTAGGGAGAATCAAGTCGGTAGACTTTAGCAGGAGGGAGAGTGTGAAAACGGAGATTAACATCAAGGAGATGCCGAGGAAAATGTCTGTATTGGAGAAGATCGCACTTTACGAGGTAAGTTTTATTTTTATACATTTTGGGATATTACATCGAACACATATATACTAATCAAAAGTCATTTATTCAATTTAGGCTGAGTGCCAGCACTTTTTGAACTTCAAAGTTCTACATAAAGACATTCCCCCAAAACGCCCGCCCGTCACCACTTCCTAGTGTTTTAGCTGGGAAGAAGAAGTGGCGCAACAAACTCCCCAGCAACACATCTGTCTCACAGCACACTCCATTATGCCAGCATAAACAGACAAACTCAAGCATAAAAACAATATCAAATCAAACTAAATAAGCCTCCAGACATAAAGGGCGTGCCCGCTCACACGTGCAGAGGGTAGAATATAATAATAATAGATCTGTGACTCGACGCCACAAGTGATAATCCAGGGCCATCAAAATTAAACAATAAGCAGATAATCGTTATAACAATAGTAAAATCCATGGCTAACAAGACGACCTTTCACCACAAGCAGCACCCGTTCACGAGCATAACGCAAAGATCAGCCATAACCCCCCTCGCAATATTTTAGGGAAAGAGGTAACCCGACCCCCGACGCTACCGCAAGCAGTGAAATCTAAGGGAGCATGACGAACTTACTGAAATCAAATCGGATTCCGCTGCATACCAGTATTTCACGTGGAGCTACTACCTATCTGCGCTCCACAACCCAGAAACTAGGATACCCACATTACCCACCCATACTAATATCTAATACCTTTAAACGAACAATTCTTGTATAAATGTATAAATGTCACCGGGAAATTGCAGACTCCGTAAAATTGTAATAAATCGTTATTAAATTAAAATTTCTCGATATATTATAAAAAATCGTTTTGTATATAATACATCCCATCCAAATTCAATGGTTTCCAATATATCCGTGCCTTATTAAGAAAAAATAGTTTACAAATTATCGCGATGTTTTACAATTTTACGGCGTTTGCAATTTTCCGGTGACATATATAATATAAATCTCGGAAACGGCTCCAACGATTTTAATGAAATTATGCAGGGGCGATAAATCGATCTAGCTAGGTTTCATATTTAGAAAACGTTTACCAAAAAAAAACCGAGCATAGCTCAGCCATCCGAGATGGATGGCTGAGCTATGCTCGGTTTTTTTTTATTATTTTATATTATTATTTTAAATGCGGAAATAACATTGTCAGTCGATTTGTTACTTCTTCACGTCGTAACGGCTGAACTAACGGATTTGGGTGAAAGTTGGCTCAAGTACAGGTAGACCATCAGACCATGTCCTGGATTAGCACATAGTATTTTTTGTTTCCTTGAAATAATTTTCGGCTTACACGTGAGATTTTACATAGGATAGGTACCAGTTATTTTTTTCACAATTCGTAATATTTTAGCAACATCTTTCAAATAAGTATTTATTCATGTATATTTTTTATTGAAGTCAATCATAATATATACCATATTGGGTACTATGTAATACGTATACAAACACTCATACATAAATGTGTGTATTACCTTACTACACACAAATCATAAAAATCATCAAATCATAAATGTGTGTCAAAAACTTATGATGTTTATGTGACACACACATTTATGATTTATGGTTTGTTCCTTCAGCGAATACAGGCGTGACGGTATCTTTTGTTAAAACGTAATTACAATCGTAACAAAAAGCACGAAGAATCTCTGTTTGACAAAAAACCTACTTCCGTATAATCATCTAGACACACGGCAGTGTATCAGCCAAGTTCCCAAGGCGAAAGGACGACACACCTCCCGTGCTTTAGGTACGTAAAGTGATATTATTTTGGCAAAAAACTTTAAAGCTTTCACTACTACTTAAACCATAACAAAACAACCACAACAAAAAACAACTTATAGTAAAACATAGAAAGTCAAATAAAGACAGCATTTAAAACATTATAATTAAAATAAACAAACATAGATTGGATTCATCTTTCTGTGTCGCAGATGGATTGCAAAACCGTTTAACAATACACCTCCGTTATGTAAACTAATTTTTACCTTAAGTTATATTCAATTTCAATAATAAATTTGTATTTATTATTGTCTTAGAAAAATATCTATAATAGTAACAAATTTTTATTTAAATAAATTAAAGAACATTTGACCATCAAACCGACTCCAAAAAAAGGAGGAGGTTCTCAATTCGACCTTTTTTGTTGTATATTTTTTCAGCAATATTTTCGCCAATTGTCAACCGATTTTGATGATTCTTTTTTTAAGATTATTTTCTCGGACTGGAGATAAGGAACGGAACTCTTCAATAAATGATAGCAAATCTCCCGGGATTGCTGAAATCGCATGTCTGTTTATTTTTTACACCAGTTCATACCATAACATCACGCTGGTATGATGTGGAGGGGCACGCAGATGTGTACCTACAAGTCAACCATGGTTTAGGGGTTATTATTCAGGCATAACTTTATTGTTTATGAACTGATCTTGATAATACTTTTTGCATTAGGTTTAGTTAAAGCTATCTTGAATTTGCATAGGACTTTGAACTTCAAAGATAAACCAATAAACCATCTCAACTTGAAATGTAGTTAAGTTAGATATTGTCAGGTTTATATCAATCCCATTATACATTACACCATAAACATAGATGAAGTGAATTCGAAGTGAGCTGTCGACCCCTAAGCAACATAGTGCGTTTTAGTGTAATGAATGAGTCAAGCTCACTTCACCCGTGTTTCTTTAAATATCCTTTGCGTTCCAGGGCCGCGGTAAATCTTTCGAACAATCTCGAAACCCTGGCGGGAAGCTCACTTCACCTAAGTTTACACTGAGAAATTTTTACACAGCCTAGCTGACGTGTTTTGAACCGAACTTGGCCTTTTTTTTGCATGTATGTTTCTTTTTTTTTTCTTTGACAACTAAGCCGATCACGACTATTCTGCCAGTGTCGTATATGTTTTTGGTAGGGTCTTATGTTGAGTTAGTTAAAGTACCTACGTTCAAAAGCGTGTCAATGTCGACTAGTTATTAAAAAAATGTGGGTAGTTCTATTTGATTAGCAAACACCTGTCATTTTTGCGGTTCGCCATTTACAAGCTTCAAGGATAAAGATCATTTGCAGACCAGTGGTCGTCATTGTTGGTTTTAAATAGAATTCACTCAGTTTTTTTCTTTTTTTAAGTAAGTTTTATTTTAACTACTTAGTTAAAATGAAGTTTTTGTCGATATTATTGTTGGCAATGTGTATATTTGCGGTTGTAAGTAAATTATTTGAACTTTTTTCATTCTCTCCTTTAAAAATAACGGCCTTATTCATAAAAATATACCCTATTACCACACCACATTAGCAGATTCTTTACGTATTCCATTTTTAAATGGATAATTTGTATTTAGTATTTTCCAGTCAATACTTAAACAATTCATAACACGTGGACATATATTTTTATAAGGAATAAGTACATGTTTCAAATTGAATAGGTTCGCACGTGGTATTGAAAACTGAAAAGTAGGTAAGTGACGTTACAATTAAAAGTTAAATCAAATATAAACGTTGCTCTTTATGTCAATTTAATTGTGATCGGCGTAAAATAAGTAAAAATCTTCTTCCATACTTCTCTGTTAATCGACCGCCATTTTATGTATCTAATGTATAAAAAAAAATCGAATTATGCGTCATTTTTTATTTCGCCGTTTCGCGTAGTTTAAAGAATTTAACGTAAAATCAAACTCAACGTTTGCAATTGTTGTGCTCGTTTTAGGGTTTTATGGTCAACAAGGAACCCTAACTAGTTTCGCCATGTCGTCCGTCTGTCTGTCCGTGGTTTAGCTCAGAGACGCTTAGCACTAGGAAGTTGGAATTTTGTATGGGTAAACATATTAATCACGCCGAGAAAGTGGTAAAATAAAATCTTGAAAAAATATTTTTTTAGGTTACCCCCTACACGTAAATTGGCGATGATTTTTTTATCGTCTATCCCATGGTGTGGGGTGTCGTTGGATATGTCGTTTAAAAGATATTGAGGGTGTGCGAAAACCATTTATTCATCCAAGAATCCGTTTGCAAAATTATAAGCTTTAAAACGCAAGTTTTATCACCTACAATTTGAACAAAAAATAGGGATATCGTTTGATGCATGAACGAGGCAGATCCGACGAAACATTCGTTTTGGTACAAGAAATTTTCCATTCCTGTTCTTATTATGAGGTGTACAATAAAGTATATAATAAATAAATAAATAATAATAAGTTCGTTTTTGTTCTGTTCGTTTTTGTTTTTCTTTTGATTGTTTAATGTTTCACGTATTAATAAGTAGTTCTTGAAATAAAAATACTTATATTGATGTGAAGTAAGTAAAGTAGAGTTTATTTGCTTGTGCTGTGTTTTATTAGGTATCTATCTATACTATAAAATAGGGTAGTATTTTTCTTTAATTTGGCCCTACTATGAAGTCTTAAAACGGTTATGATTGCGCTCTAAGAAAGAGACGCATTCGAATAGCACTATGCCTTTTACATCATCTGAATTGGATGGCATTAATTAGCACGTCATAGTAGGTCGGCAGGGCCGCGGTAACTCTGTCGATCAATCTCAAAACCCAGGCGGGAAGCTCACTTCACCTTTTACACGGAGAAATTTTTACACAGCCTAGCTGACGTGTTTTGTACCGAACTTGGCCTTTTTTTTGCATGTATGTTTCTTTTTTTTTTCTTTGACCACTAAGCCGATCACGACTATTCTGCCAGTGTCGTGTATGTTTTTGGTAGGATCTTATGTTGAGTTAGTTGAAGTACCTACGTTCAAAAGTGTGCCAATGTCGACTAGTTATTAAAAAAATGTGGGTAGTTCTATTTGATTAGCAAACACCTGTCAATTTTGTGGTTCGCCATTTACAAGCTTCAAGGATAAAGATCATTTGCAGACCAGTGGTCGTCATTGTTGGTTTTAAATAGAATTCACTCAGTTTTTTCTTTTTTTAAGTAAGTTTTATTTTAACTACTTAGTTAAAATGAAGTTTTTGTCGATATTATTGTTGGCAATGTGTATATTTGCGGTTGTAAGTAAATTATTTGAACTTTTTTCATTCTCTCCTTTAAAAATAACGGCCTTATTCATAAAAATATAAAACCACATTAGCAGATTCTTTACGTATTCCATTTTTAAATGGATAATTTGTATTTAGTATTTTCCAGTCAATACTTAAACAAATTCATAACACGTGGACATATATTTTTATAAGGAATAAGTAAATGTTTCAAATTGAATAGGTTCGCACGTGGTATTGAAAATTGAAAAGTAGGTAAGTGATGTTAATAAATAAATAAATGTTAGAATGAAACGTTAAATTAAATATCCACGTTGGTCTTTATGTCAATTTAATAGTAATCGGTGTAACATAAGTACATGTCTTCGTCTTCTATACTTTTGTGTTAGTCGACCGCCATTTTACGTAATGTTTAAAAAATTCGAATAGTGTGTCATTACTTTTTTATTTCACCGTTTCGCGTTGTTAGAAGTTTACGTTAAATCAAACTCAACGTTTGCAATTTTTGTGCTCGTAGGATCCGTAGTCAATAAGGAACCTTTACAGTTTCGCCATTTCCGGCTGTCCGTCTGTCTGTCCGTGGTTTAGCTCGGAGACGCTTAGCAGTAGGAAGTTGGAATTTGGTATGGGTAAACATATTAATCACGCCGAGAAAGTGGTAAATAAAATCTTGAAAAAATATTTGTTTAGGGTACACGTACCTACATTGGCTATGATTTTGTTATCGTCTATACCATGGTGTGGGGTGTATGTCGTTGGATAAGTCGATTAAAAATATTAAGGGTGTGCGAAAACCATTTTTTCATCCATGAATCCGTTTGCAAAATAATAAGTTTTAAAACGCAATTTTTTTTCACCTACAATTTGTTCAAAAAAAAGAGATATCGTTTGATGCATGAACGAGGCAGATCCGACAAAACATTCGGTTTGGTACAAGAAATTCATTTTTGTTCTGTTTATTTTTGTTTTTCTTTTGATTGTTAAATGTTTCACGTGTTGATAAGTAGTTCTTGAAATAAAAATACTTATATTGATGTGAAGTAAGTAAAGTAGAGTTTATTTGCTTGTGCTGTGTTTTATTAGGTATCTATCTATACTATAAAATAGGGTAGTATTTTTCTTTAATTTGGCCCTACTATGAAGTCTTAAAACGGTTATGATTGCGCTCTAAGAAAGAGACGCATTCGAATAGCACTATGCCTTTTACATCATCTGAATTGGATGGCATTAATTAGCACGTCATAGTAGGTCGGCAGGGCCGCAGTAACTCTGTCGATCAATCTCAAAACCCAGGCGGGAAGCTCACTTCACCTTTTACACGGAGAAATTTTTACACAGCCTAGCTGACGTGTTTTGTACCGAACTTGGCCTTTTTTTTGCATGTATGTTTCTTTTTTTTTTCTTTGACAACTAAGCCGATCACGACTATTCTGCCAGTGTCGTGTATGTTTTTGGTAGGGTCTTATGTTGAGTTAGTTGAAGTACCTACGTTCAAAAGCGTGTCAATGTCGACTAGTTATTAAAAAAATGTGGGTAGTTCTATTTGATTAGCAAACACCTGTCAATTTTGTGGTTCGCCATTTACAAGCTTCAAGGATAAAGATCATTTGCAGACCAGTGGTCGTCATTGTTGGTTTTAAATAGAATTCACTCAGTTTTTTCTTTTTTTAAGTAAGTTTTATTTTAACTACTTAGTTAAAATGAAGTTTTTGTCGATATTATTGTTGGCAATGTGTATATTTGCGGTTGTAAGTAAATTATTTGAACTTTTTTCATTCTCTCCTTTAAAAAATAACGGCCTTATTCATAAAAATATAAAACCACATTAGCAGATTCTTTACGTATTCCATTTTAAATGGATAATTTGTATTTAGTATTTTCCAGTCAATACTTAAACAATTCATAACACGTGGACATATATTTTTATAAGGAATAAGTACATGTTTCAAATTGAATAGGTTCGCACGTGGTATTGAAAATTGAAAAGTAGGTAAGTGACGTTACAATTAAAAGTTAAATTAAATATAAACGTTGCTCTTTATGTCAATTTAATAGTGATCGGCGTAAAAGAAGTACAAATCTTCTTCCATACTTCTCTGTTAATCGACCGCCATTTTACGTAATGTTTAAAAAATTCGAATAGTTTGTCGTTATTTTTTATTTCACCGTTTCGCGTTGTTAGAAGTTAACGTTAAATCAAACTCAACGTTTGCAATTTTTGTGCTCGTTTTAGGATCCGTAGTCAATAAGGAACCTTTACAGTTTCGCCATTTCCGGCTGTCCGTCTGTCTGTCCGTGGTTTAGCTCAGAGACGCTTAGCACTAGGAATTTGGTATTTGGTATGGGTATACATGTTCATCACGCCGAGAAACTGGTAAAATAAAATCTTGAAAAAATATTTTTTTAGGGTACCTCCTACACGTAAATTGGCGATGATTTTTTTTCATCGTCTATGCCATGGTGTGGGGTGTCGTTGGATGGGATCGTTGGATCGTTTAAAAATATTGAGTGTGCGAAAACCCTTTTTCCATCCAAGGATCCGTTTGCGAAATTTTAAGCTTTAAAATGCTATTTTTTAACCTACAATTTGAACAAAAAATAGGGCTATCGTTTCATGCATAAACGAGGCAGATCCGACGAAAAACAAGCGCGCAGTAAGTGAAAAAAAAAAACTTAAAAAAAAAAGTTTTTAGGCTACCTACACCTAAAATGGCGCCGAATGTCTTCTTCCATAGGTACTTCTCTTTTAGTCGACCCCCATAATACGTAATGTTTAAAAAAACAACGGGTTGCACTCCGAGAGGGCCGGCAGAAGTGAAAACTTGAACATTAACGTTGTGCATTTTTGATATTTTGGAATGGTTAGGGAATAATTTCGCACGACTTGCATATGCATACATTTTCGCCGCGCGTAGAAAGAGAGGGGGATATTACTTCCTCTCATACGCCGCGCCGGCGATCTACTCTTTCCCTCCGTCTTACGAATTTTCGATCAGGTCACGTGTGTTTAACATTTTGTATCCATCCCAAAAAGTGCACAGCGCCGCAAAAGAAGTTTTCACCTAAAAAAGTTCGAATAGTGTGTCGTTATTTTTTATTTCGCCGTTTTGCGTGGGTACCTACCTAGTTTAAAAAATTAACGGAAAAATCAAATTTTCAACGTTTGCATTTTTTTTTATTTTGCTCTTCTGGAATACTTTATTTTTACCCGACTAGGTTTTTGGAGGTATTATGAGTTTCGCTGTCTATGTATGTTTTTTAAACTGTTCATCAGATTTAGAGAAGCATTAGTTCTGTCACTGGAAAATTTATAATAATTATAATTTTCGATATATTATTAAAAAAAATCGTTTTGCAGACAATAAATCCCCTCTAAATTAAATAGTTCAATATATCCGTGTCTTATTTAGAAGAAATAGTTTCAAATTTCACGCGATAATTTAGTATCTTACGGTGTGTGACATTTTCCAATGGCAGTTATAAGACGCCTTGTTAAATTTGAAATGGCGGCAAAGAAGGTTGACTGGTAGAGAATGCCTTGATGCATTAAGTCCACCCATGGACCACTATTGTAGATAAAGTTTAAATAAATGAATAAAATACCGTGCGCAAAAAGAATTTTTTTACGAATGTGGTATCAAATTGGAGATTCACCACTTCAAAGCCACACCCTATGACAGCCAGAGATCATTGACCTGCTGAAGGTCATATTTTATATAACAAGATGATCTAAGAGTTTCCTTATCGTGTTAATCTATACTTAAAAAAAATGAAGTTTCCGTTTGTTATAATCAAAATAACAGACAAACAAAAAAAAAAATTTTTTTGTCTGTTTGTCTTGTTCCGGCTAATCTCCGAAATGGCTGTACCGATTTTGATGGGACCTACACTGGCAGATAGCGGATGTTATAAATAGTAACTAAGGCTACTTTTAATTCGGGTTCGATGCAAAAATAAAGCCAAAATTAAATATACTTTTCATATACGCTGGCTGGTTCGAGGTGGCGCAAGAAAAGAATGTCTGGAAGGATATGGGGGAGGCTTTTGCCCAGCAGTGGGTACCAATGGGCTAAGAAAAAAAAAATTCATGCGGGCGAAGCCGCGGGTAGAAATAAATACTCAATATAATCTATCAGTCACGATTTTCTAATCAATCTTTTGTTTAGCACTCCAACCGATGTTGAATAATTTGATAGGTATTCATATTCTTATTTTCGTACGAGTTACATCCTTGCATGAGATAATAACTAAGTGAAAATATAATTGTAAATTCAAAAATTTTTTTTTTACTCTCTCGCGAGTTTAGCGGTATCGGAGCCTGAAAAACGCTGAAAATAAGGTATTACTATCATTTAAACAAGTTCTTTTACAATTTATAAAAGAAAAAATCATAATAATCAAATCCAAATACCTACAATGACTTAAGTATTTATTTAGATGCATGAATTATTAGAAAGGCGTTTCTTTTTCCAACGACCACGACTATTCGCAACATACGTAACTAGAGTACCTACTGAGTACCTTAGCCGTTGTCCCAACAGAAAGCGACCATAGCGAGAACACGCGGTCGTCGCATTAATTTGTTCGGAAAACCCGAAAAGCGCCATCTATCGGCGCGACGACGCGTTCTAATCTGCCGAATAAATGAACACAACGATCGCGTATTCGCGCGATGATCGCTTTCTGTTAGGTCGACCCCTGTCACTATTATATTATACATTAAAATATACCTACATTTCAGCCATTTCTAACTAAAATCTCTTTACAGGGAAAAACAGCCCGCTCAAGGTACGAGTCAACAACCATTCGAACAAGCACTACGAAGAAGAGTTCCACCCCAGAGATATCCGAAGAGGCATACGTAATGAAGATTGAAGAATTAAAGAATGGGAAGACCCATTTTGGCACAATCGGGAATATGACTTATTTGCCTCTAGCTGATGGCTCTGAGATCCCTATCATGGCTTTGGGGACCGCTTTGGTAAGTTGATCATTGCATATCTTATATGTTTAAATTATTATGATACACGTTGCAATTACGACCTTAACACCCTCTACTCTAAATAGATAATTAGTTAATAAATTAGGAATTATTATAAAAGTACCTACAAGCGACCGTTTTGTTAACAAACAGCGCATCGAAAACTTTTTCGTATACTATGTCAATTTTAAGAACTACATACTCTAAATTACCTAAACTATTTTATGTTCACCTTTAAGTTGACATCTTTCTTTCTTTGTAACTAAGAACCAAATGGCTTTTTTCCAAAATCATGATTTTTTTCACAAATATTACATTCTTAAATCTATATAAATATTATAAATAGGTAAAGTTTGTGAGATTGTAGGGGTAACCTTTGGATCAACTGAACGGATTTTGAAAATTCTGTATTTTTTCCAAAATCATGATTTTTTCACAAATATTACATAAGTACTTAAATCTATACTAATATTATAAAGAGGTTAAGTTTGTGAGGTTGTAGGGGGTAATCTCTGGATCTACTGAACCGATTTTGAAAATTCTTCACGAATAGAAAGCCACATTATTTGTGAGTGTCATAGGCTATACGGGAACGGGAAAAAACGGGATATGCGCGTACGAAGTCGCGGGGAAAGTGCGAACTTTTTACGTACACACACACTACACTATCTTACTCTGTGTCTATCACGCACACACACACACCATCACACCACAAGCATGACACCTTCCACTTCACACTCACACGCTAACAACACACACACGTTTTAGCAATATTTCTTTTTACTACTTTTTCTTATTTTTTTTCTTACAATAGTCTTACATGTCCTACAATTATTGTGATTATCCCAATCTTGGCGAGGGGGGCCAGGAGTCCATAGCACAGGGTATCTATCCTAGTTTGGATTCCTGACTCCTACAAACCTTTGTACCTCCAATATTTGTAACACCTATTATCTAAACTAATATTATAAAGAGTAAAGATTTGTTTGTTTGTTTGTTACGATTTGGCTCAAAAACTACTGAACCGATTTCTAAAATTCTTTCACCGTTAGAAAGCTTCATCTTCACCGAGTAACATAGGCTATATTTAATAAAATTATATAAGTTGAATAATGATCTGGATAAAAAATAAGAATAACAAATATTTGTATTTTTCGAAAATAAAACCTGACCTTGAGGGGCGAAAAGGGGTGATAAAGGTTTTAGGGGAGGGCATTATTGCTTACTTTAATTTACGCGGGAATTGGTATGAACAAACTAAAATTGGGATAATTGAAAGATTTCTAACATTTTTTGCAAAATCAACCCCTAACGAGGTGAACGGGGTGGATAGTTGCGCTGATCCAGAGACCACATAATCAGCAGCAGAAATGACTGGGTAATGAATGAAAATCGTTTTGCTTAATTTTCCAAAACTAAAAGAGGGTAGAGCGGGCGTTGAATTTTATGGAGTAGGTACCTACATAATCCGTGCGGACGAAGTCGCGGGTGAAGTGATAGTTTGTAATATTGTACTTTGTGGGAGAAAATAAATCTTTATTATTATATTGAAGGAACTTCTGCAAAACTCTGTATATTGGAGTCGGCTTCCAGTCAAACCAACTCCCTAATTCAATCCGTTATATAAATTTACCTTTTCGCAGATGGACCCCCGTTTACTGAAGCATATTATCGGCGCAGCCATAGACATGGGCTATCGCGCTATCGACACAGCTTATATCTACGGGAACGAAATAGAGATAGGACAAGCTATTAAAGCTAAAATTGACGACGGCACTGTGAAACGGTAAGCTATATTAAAAAGTTTATAATATTGGCCTGTTGGTCGAGTGGTTAGTGACCCTGACTGCTTAACCGGAGGTCGTGGGTTCGATTCCCACCCAGGACAAATCTTTGTGTGATGAGCATGATCATTTGTTCTGTGTCTGAGTGTAATTTGTCTATAATATGTATGTATTTAGAAATATATAAGTATGTTTATCAGTTGTCTGGTTGCCATAGTACATACAGGCTCTGCCTAGTTTGGGATCGGATGACCGTGTGTGAGTTGACCCAGGATATATTATATTATATTATTAATTTATGTAACATTCATTATTTATTTTAGTTTCTTAGCATTAACCTTTTGAACGACATTGCTGTGTATATGTCACCGGAAAATTGCAGACTCCGTAAGATTAATGAACTAAAATAAACGATATATTGTCAACTGAACATTTGGAATACTTTTTTACGCATCAAATATTGATAGTCTATAATCTCTCGAAGTATTTCCGAGAAATTGCTCTGCAATGATCACTTTGTTTTAGGACATAGTCGTAGTGCAAGTTTTCAAACAAACTCATCCTAGATAGGGTATTTGAATAAAAAAATCTAGTTAGTCCTTCAGATAGATTTCCAAAAACTATTGGACATTTTCTTTTTGTCACGTTAACAAAACATGAAGATACTTTTTACTAGAAAGTGACGTTACAACTTACAAGCCACCACTCTTTATCTTTGATGCGTTTTATCTTCGCATTTTTTTATTGATTTGATAAAAATACGTAAGTATCCAATATTTTTCGATTCAGCTGAATACCAGTATTTTACGTGGAGCGGCTGCCTTTTTTTATTTTTTTTTTGTTTTCCCTCCTCCTGGAAACCTTCAAAAGGCGCCTGGACTTTTGGGGTAAAGTCCAGGGAGTGTGGGATTTTTACCTCACTAAAACCACCCCGGTGATCACTATCCGCACATATGTAGAAGGTGCTCCGTTGCCTCTTAAAAGACCACTCCGGAACCCCCTGGAGCGGCTGCCTATCAGACCTCCACAACCCATTAACTGGGTAACACGGTACTCCTTGACAAGACTGGTGTCAGATTATCTGGCTTCTGACTATCCGTAACGACTGTCAAAGATCTACAAATGACAGCCGGGACCAACGGCTTAACGTGCTTTCCGAGGCACGGAGGAGTCTCGGTATGTTAAGATCACCCATCCACAGACCAACCTCGGAAAGCGTTGCTTAACCTTGAAGATCGACCCGTGCGGATTTTTCCATAATCTAACTCACGGACTAAATAAAATCATATTTTTTTAACCCAGGCAACATCCCTTTTTTTGATTAGGCCACAATCTCATCTGATGGTAAGTGACTTTGTGGTCGACGATGAAGCACGCTTGCCTAGAAGTTACCTATCCACTCTTGACTTGACTCCAAGGTTGTAGCTATCAGGAAACAAGAGTCTGGCAGCGAATTCCACTCCTAAGCTGTACCTACGCACAATTTGGATAGTCCATTTGTCTTGAACTAGCTGCCCGCGGCTCCGCCCGCGTGAATGTCGAAAATTATCCCAATGGAACATACTCCCGGGATAAAAATCTAGTATATCCTATGTCCTTTCCCGGGACTCAAACAATCTCTATACCAAATGTCATCAAAATCAGTCCAGCCGTTTGCGCGTGAAGAAGTAACAAACATACACACTCACAAACTTTCACCTTTATAATATACATAAGTGTGATAATTATAATCTTCCTTGTTAACAGACAGGACCTCTACATCATTTCGAAGCTCTGGAGTACGTTCCATCGTACAGACTTGGTGGAGGAAGCCTGCAAGGCGTCCCTGGACAAAATGGGACTTGACTACTTTGACCTTTACTTGATTCACAACCCCATGTCTTTTAAGGTAAGTTAAGAAAACCATATTTTGTTGTCAAAGTCAAAACGTTTATTTCATTTAGGCCATTAAACGGCACTTTTGAACGTCATCATTTACAGTTCAGTAAAATAATAATGTTACATTAATAAAGTGACTCTACTGTCCATTCGGAAAGGTAGATTCTTATGGAGAAGAACGGACAAGAAACTCCATAGTTACTCTTTTCAAATAATGATTTTACAAAATTTGGTAAACAAAAAATAATAATTTAATATTATGTGAGGACGATGCACCCGGAGTGTGCTACAATGCCCAGAGTCAATGGTACACTAGACAAGGAGGATGAATTGTGTGAGGAATGATGTAAAGAAAAGGGATCAGACCAAGGAGGTTGGGACTTGGGGTCAACCGACCCCAAACCGGGTCCCCACTGCCGGTGGAGCACAAGAAATGGACTCAGTCCATGAACGAGAACGTTATGTGGGTATATTACAGGTCTTTTGAGGGGGAACTAACTTGTCAGCCAGGTTAAGCCGAAACTTTTTCATGTAGCTCATTTTATATTAAGATGGTTGCTATGCAGCGCGAGCAATTTTGTAGTTAAGCAGTCAATTAAGCCAAAAAAGAAGTTCATACTAAATTCGACATAAAATCACATTTTCCTCGGTTTTAAAACCGCCTATATTTGAAACTGCCGCTTTAAACCGTGTAGCACAGGCTTAAGTCTTTTTACTTTACGTCCGAGTATACTCTTACGCTAATAGATGCACGTCTGCACGCTTCACTAAATATGGGTACTATAAATAGGCCTATTGTAATAATGAAGTTGGAATGAGAGATTAGCTGTTACCTTGGCATCATTGACCGATGACCTGGTGAGGGTCGCGGGTAGCCGATAGATGCGAGATGCACAGGACCGGTTGTTGTGGCGACACTTGGGAGAGGCCTATATCCAAGAGTGGACGTCTTTCGTCTGATATTATGATGATGAAGATGACTGTTTATCTGACCTTAATAACTCAGGAACTGAGTTACACTCCCAGGCAGGACTGGTGTCACGTTTTCACTGGTTTCTGACTAACTGTATGTATTTAGAAATATATAAGTATGTTTATCAGTTGTCTGGTTGCCATAGCACAGGCTCTGCCTAGTTGGGGATCAGATGACCGTAGTGTGAGTTGTCTCAAGATATTATTATTATTAACTGTATCGACTGTCAAAAGTCTTCAAATGGCAGATATTATTTTGATGTAATAATCCGTTTCATTGTCCAACAGGAAGGTGGCGATCCTGTGCCAAAAATTGCCTCGGTCGTGCAATATTCCCAGCACGACTATCTGAACGCTTGGCTCGGTATGGAAGGCCTGGTGTCCAAAGGTCTAGCGCGGGGCATTGGAGTCAGCAATTTCAACTCCCAGCAAGTACAGATGATTTTGGGTAAAGGGACAGTGGCCCCGGTTATTAATCAGGTAAAATTGATATCTTTAAAAACCTTTTTTTTTGTGGATGGGAAATCATCAATTGACTTCTCATCAAATGCTCTGGGTGGAGCGGGAGGGAGTGTCAGACTCTTACTGGCTAAAATCCACCCGTGTTCCTTCAAATGCCTTGTTTCGAACGATTCCGCAGTCTACTAGTCTCTCGAGTCCTGCCGGTCGATTGTGTTAACATGTCGAAGTGAAGGCTTGGGTGAAGTGACCACGAGGTTTCACCCCGAGATCAAAAAAAAAAAGTGACCACGAGGTGAGCTGTCAATCCATATAACAAGATGGAATGACAACTAACTTTGTGATCACGTGACATCTTGATTATATGGATTGACAGCTCATTGATCACTTCTCCCAAGACCCAAGCCTTCACTTCGACATGTTTGCAGCCGATCGATTATGTAACAGGACGAAGTGAAGGCTTGGGTGAAGTGATCACGAGGTGAGCTGTCAATCCATATAACAAGATGGAATGACAGCTCACTTCGTGATCACGTGAATTATATCAATTGAAGTGGTTTTCACTTATACATTGTGGTAAGCTTCACTTAACATTGAGTGTTTGTTTCATGTCAATCGGTTCATGAATAAAAATAATATGCCAATTTAAAGAATCACGTCGAACAATTGTTAAACTATCTATATCTATCTATTCTTTCTCTGTTCAGTAGCATTGACTGAAACTTTACTAAACTTCATAATTTTAAAATAAAAATGTCTGCCCCAAGTAACTATTCCACGCGGACGAAGTCGCGGGCAAAAGCTAGAATATAATAATGAATGTAAATTGAGACTAAAACAACCAATGCAATAGATAACAACCACCAACAATTAAGAGTGTTATTGTATTATAAGTCTACAATATAACCGTTTTCATGTGATAGTAAACCTGGAAACAAGGCTCTCATTGGTCTATTCAGAGAAAAAATTTTTACTATCACACCAAAACAGATAAATTGTAGACCAGACAGCTGATTGGTCGCCAGTTTATGTCAGTCGACAATTTCTCGGAATGACTACGCGAGATTATAGACTATCAAATTTTGATGCGCAAGATAGTATTCCAAATGCTCAGTTGACAATTTTTGGAGAGTTTACAATCTCTGAAGTTATTTTATAATCTTACGCAGTTTGCAATTTTTCGGTGACATAAATATTGTACACCTCATTATTATGTTACAGTGATACAGTAACGCTAATTGTAAGAACTGGCTTTTCACCTGCGACAAACAATAAATAAATATGAATATGAATTACTGACAGCCACTTTACATCGTATTACTCAGTTACTGTGTGTGATCATATGGGCAATCTCTCATGTAAAATACTACATTGTAACACTAGCGGTCTCACGCTAGTGCTAATTATGATATTATTATCAAATAAAACTATGTTCAAGGTTTAAACTTCCATAAAATATTTTACGTCAGCCTTCAACGAGCGCTGGCAACGGAGTCCCAAAAGAGAACAAAACATATTGTTATATTCCTACTATAGTAGGCGCCAGATAAATGTGGAATAAAGTATATTGACCTTTCCCTAATAACTGCTCATAGGTACCTGAACAATTAAATATGAATCGTTTTTCATTATTAGACCATCATCTCTCCACCACCCGAATCATCATCTATCAAAACTGTCCCGAATCATCATCTCTCGTGATCTAAGGATCACGAGAGATGATGATTCGGGACAGTTTTGTGTCATTAATTCCGTTTTTCAAATTAACAATGTCAATAAATGTAGGTGGGTCAATGACCGATATTCCACGATTATCTGGCGCCTACTATAGCTGCCCCACGCAACTTCGTCTGTCACATTTTTCATGAATGCTCGGCTCCTATTGGTCGATAAATAGGCTTCCCAACACTAAAATATTTTTTCAATTCAATTAGCGCGATCTACCAAACAAATAGTCAAGAATAACTGATGGAGTGGTAAATAATCAACTATTAACGACCGCCGTAGAAAATAATTAAAGAACAAATATCGCTATTAAAAAATAGGGGTTGGTGATAAAAGGGTGAAAATTTTGGGTTTGTTCTTTAATGCCACATTATAAAAAAATTAAAAATAAAGTCCAAAAAATAAAATAAAAAATGTTAGGGATGGACACCTCTTATCACGTAGGGGTATGAAAAATAGATAGTAGCCGATTCTCAGACCTACTGAATATGCATATAAAATTTCATAAAAATCGGTCAAGCCGTTTCGGAGGAGTATGGTAACTAACATTGTGACACGAGAATTTTATATATAAGATATCAAATTGTCTTTTACTTTTCGCTAGACGCTTCCAAAGGGCTACGTTGTCTGCCAGAGACCTGGAGCCAAGGATGTCCTCGTCACAATATGTCCTCATGTAAAATTTTCTTCTATCTTATAACGTTTTTGCAGGTGGAGTGTCATCCTTACCTAACGCAACAACGCTTGCACGATTTCTGCGCTGAACGCAACGTCACACTCAGCTGTTTTGGCGTGCTTGGCTCTAAGGTATGTCCAAAATTATCAACCTACAACAACTGTGAAAAGTTTTTCATGTGTTTTAATTGTTTTGCACAGAACCCTAATCTATACTTCTGTACTTAATATTGTTACGCGCCAGAATTAATGTCGGGTACATTAAGTTACTACTAGCGCCATCTAGTATCGAGTAGCAGAACTAGTAGAGTCAAGTACCTTCAAGACATTTCTTTGCCAGAACATTTTACACTTCTCGATATCTGGTCAGTCGGCAGCAGTAGTTACGAGTACTTTCCAGATGTTTCGAGAATAGAAGTTTCTAGAATTAACTGACCTATATAAGGAGCACGTAGTCCGCGACCGAGTCAGTATTGGATTTGCGATACAAGCGAATACTTCGGAAGCGATCTTCAAGTGCGAATAAAGTGATCAGTAGTGAACTAGTGTTTTATAATTGGTGATTTTAAAGTTGTAATTAGGGTTGTTAAATGAAAGTGTCATTTTGGTTATTTAATCGGCTGTTTTTATTGTCACGAACCCCAAGCTCGTCACAATATTATAAAGAGGAAATATTTGTATGTATGTAACGAATAAACTTAAAAACTACTGGACCGATTTGAAAAATTCTTACAGCAATGGATAGCTACATTATCAGCGAGCAACATAGGCTAACCACGGGAACGGGAACTACGCGGGTGAACCACCTCACGTCCGCTAGTTGAAAAATAAAAGTAGCTTTGGTTACTTCTTATATCATCGCCTTTCTCCCTGTGAAAGTCCCGTCGAAATCGGTACAGCCGTTTCGGTTGCTATCCGGAACAAACGGATAGATGTTATAAGGAGTAACTTTTATTTAAAAAACAGAATTCCGTGCAAAAAAATACTTTTCACACGGGATTTCCGAAGTAGCTGGACCGTATAAGGATTAACAATTTTTTTTTTAAATAATTAGTGTTCTGTGCAAATACTTTTCACGCGGGCGATGACGCTGGCAGAAATTGTAAAATAATAAACGAATTCCTGTTTCTAGGGAACGCCTGATGAGTACAAGAACTCCACCACTCCTGTGATAGACGATGCCTTGATCAAGGTGATGGCTTCCGGCCTGAATGTGACAACTGCTCAGCTGTTGATACGGTGACTATGAACATAATTCAATTCAAAACATTTATTTCAGACTTTTCGGTCCATAGAGTGTGTTAGTACCTACATCAAGAGAACTTAAAACTATGTTAGTAATTTACACATAATTTACGCATATTGGCCTACAGCACATGCAAACCTATCCAATGCCTCCAAATAGGACTATGGATGTGACCCGCAATTACACTCAGGTAGCTGCTGGGACTGCCCCTCACCCTTCGCATCAGCGATGCTGCTCTCTTTCGTATAATGGCGTGAAAGCCGTCCACTTGAGCATCAGAAAACATCCCTGACGCACTGCAGTAGCGAGGCAATCCCATCAGCAAACATCCCTGACGCACTGCAGTAGCGAGGCAATCCCATCAGCAAACATCCCTGACGCACTGCAGTAGCGAGGCAATCCCATCAGCAAACATCCCTGACGCACTGCAGTAGCGAGGCAATCCCATCAGCAAACATCCCTGACGCACTGCAGTAGCGAGGCAATCCCATCAGCAACCTGAAAGCATTGTTCTATTGGACTCTCAGGGCGCTGACGGTTCGCTGCGTGTAGCTAGTCCACAGACTGCAGGTATGGAAAGACTTGTAAAGAAGACGCTATTTAGGGCAATATTCCCTAAATAGCGTCTTCTTTACAAGTCTTTTTTACCATATACTCTCGTGATGTATTTTTAATTCTCATCTACATCAGGCCCGAGAATCTACAACTGCATCATTGGATTTTTGTAAAAATATCCGCTAGGTACTGTTTAGGTAGGTAGGTTTATGGCCGGTTTCAATAACATTCACACATTCACTCACTCGCATACACACACATACACTACACTTATGTACATGCACGCAAATCTTTATATTTTATTCTCCAAAATCTAAAACACATATATTTTGTTTTTTATTGTTTTAATTTTTATTATTTTCCTGTGAATATGCCTGGAACGCTATCGCCTTCCTTCTTGGAAGTGGGCGCTAATAGCCGCGACACAGTATTCCATACTAATGCGGTTGTTAAGGAACACAATTTTTGTAAACTATTTTTTTGTTACAATAATTATTTTTGTATTTGAATCTGCCTTTAACCAACTGTCAAATTAGCAGTAGCATAAACGTCATGTTTGAAAGGCGAACATGACGTTGAATTTTGTGGAGATTTGAATAATAATAATATTGTTTGTGGTACCTACAGATACCAAATCGAGAGAGGCCACAACGTGGTAGTGAAGGCTTCGTCGGCGGCCCACCTGTGGGACAACCTGCAGGCGCTGACCTTCAAGCTGAAGCAGTCCCAGATCGACGCCCTGAACGCGCTCAACAAGAACAAGCGGACTTTCGCTTTTACAGGGTAAGTTTAGACCAGTACAGTAGGGTATTTGACTACTATTGACTAGTATGAAAAATCTAAATGAATGAATAATGAAAATAAGATCAAATAGATAATATTAAAACATTTAAATTTGTATCTAAAAAATATTAAAGAAATGGTCGAAAAAGAGAGAAGGAACTTTTGAAGTTATTCTTCTATATGACTTCTTCCGCTCTGGGTCGAGCGGAAGGGCGTGTCAGACTCTTACTGACTAAAACCCATCCGTATTCCTTCTAAAGCCCTTTGCGTTCCAGGGCCGCGATGACTCTTTCGAACAAATTCCGCAACCCTGGCAGGCTCTGGCCCTAGCGGGCCCCGTCTTCTATGCTGACATCTCTTTGAGGCGCGCGTGAAACACAACGCGCCATCGACCCGGGCCTGGTGGTGATCGGACAGCGAGCCACCCAACGCTCGCCGTCCGCAGGCCCGCGCAGTAGGTGGCCGGGGATCGCCCTGCGACTCCCGACACGTCTTCTCCTATAGCGGCGGTTGGGGCGAAGGCCTTGCCTTTCCCTCGCGCGGCCCACCTCCTCCTTCGCTAGCATTACTGCTTCGCAGAAGGAGGTGACCGCTTCTCAAGCCTCATCGCTCCGGACCATGGATTCAACCAAGGCCGGTCGCGAGAGGTCGCCGCCGCTGATCGCCTCGACAAGGACACGGCGGTGCTCAGCCCAAGCAAGGCAGACCTCCACCGTGTCCTCCAGGTGATCATCACAGTGCTGACACCCGGGCGTGTCCTCCCGCTTAATCCGAAACAGGTACCTCCCGAAACAGCCGTGTCCGGTTAGTACCTGCGTCAGGCGGAAGGTGAGGACGCCGTGGCGCCTCTCCAGCCACTCCCCAAAGATTCTTCTATCCTTGTCACACAAAATGTGTGACAAGACAATGTGTAAATATTTGTACTGGATGGCTTCAATTCAATATGGCGGCACTTGTGAGTGACGTCACACGCAATTAGTGCTGTCTCTGTTTATTACAGATTTTAAAACGCTGACAACACCGCCACTTTATGAGATTTTTATGCAATAATTTTTAACTGCGTCTTGTCTGCTCTCTAGGTTTTGAGAAATGTAAAAAAAAACAAGGTAAATATTGTATGGACTTTAAAAGAGACTTGGACCTCTGTGTTTATTTCAGTGCTTCTTCTCAGGGTAGACAGCTAGGAACCACCGGCCTCGTCTAGCCTTTATTACTTACTAGTTGTCGCCCGCGGCTCCGCTCGCGTGATTGTCGAAAATTATCCCAAGGGTAGATATTCCCGGGATAAAAAGAATCCTATGTGTTATTCCAGACTATAATCTACCACTGTGCCAAATTTCATCAAAATCCATTCAGTAGTTTTTGCCTGATAGAGTAACAAACATCCATCCATCCACCCATTCTTACAAACTTTCGCGTTTATAATATTACTACGATTTGTCAATACTTTGATAGGTACGCATTTGAGTTTCGCACATAGATACAATTTCTATTCAAAGTCGAGTATGCCAGCAATCCGATAACGGAGACTCAGGGACTAGGTACATTATTTTGTCATTTTTTAAACGGTACGCATATTTTTAGATGAGATAAAACAAACGCATACAACCCTAATCTCTTCAAAATTAGTGTGAACAGGCTTCTTCTGGGTAAGCTTGCTCCATCGTCGACTTTGTCTCTGTCATCTATGTTCTTTTTTTTTTTTTTGTTTTCGGGGGAAACCTTCAAAAGGCGCCTGGACTTTTGGGGTAAAGACCAGGGAGTGTGGGATTTTTACCTCACTAAAACCACCCCGGTGATCACCATCCGCACATAGAAGGGGCTCCGTTACCTCTTAAAAGACCACTCCGGAACCCCCTCCGTGCAACGCCTGTTAGGGCACATCCCTGGGACGTGCAGACGACAGGGACGTGCCCTAACAGGGCACTGTAAAGGGGGTCTGGGGAGACTGTAAAGGGGAAGGGGTCTCCCCTTAGCCTCGCTGTGCACGGCAGCACGTGATCACTGTGCCACCGCCTTTCCTAGGATCACTAGGTTGGCGGACAGAGTCCCCACTCTGAGCGCCCGCGACCCTGGAGACCCACCTGCCGTTAATGATGCAGGCGGGGTTTCGGCGTTTAGGCGTCGAGGCGGTTGCCTCACCGACGCCTCCTTCTCCGAGCGGGATCAGCCCTCTCACGAACCCGCTCGGGTCATCTATGACCTAGATTAGTCAAGAGCAAACACATACTAAATAAAAAAAAAAAATTAAAAAAAATCTCTGGACTCGCGACACCGTTACGAGACGCAGACGATAAAAATCTACCATTAATTGCATTTTTGAATAGAGAATTTGATTTGACTATGTCCAATCAACGCAATATTAGCACAACGAGATATAAAAGCACAATTTATGCGGTGTTGACGAGATATTTAAATAAATTCGAATCAAAATTTTATTGTTTATTTCCCATTTTAGTTACCATGAACCTATAGTTTCTATTTTAGATTGTTATAATTTTAATAATAATGATGATGATAAGAGTTGTCGAAATTGTTAACGATGGTTCATAAAAGAATATTAAATGTATTTTAAAGTTTCTAATAATTAATAAAATATATTGACTTGGCTCGCGAGGTTGTCGACATGTGGGATGTGGACTCAGCAATCATTGTACCGATAGTCGTGTCAGCCAACGGCTTGAGGCTCTCGTTAGGCAGCTGGATCAAGGGCCTGATTCAGAAAGCGGTACTTCTGGACACGGCTCGTATTGTTAGGAGGTTCCTCTCTCTTGAGCTCGGACCCTGTTCCCGATACCGGTGGGATACTATTTTTTTTTGTTTAAATGTTTTTTTTTTGTTTTTGTATTTTTTATTAAATATTTAAAAATGTAAGAAGTTAAAAAAAAAATATAAAGTACAATTCATAACTTAATAACCCTAGTACCCATCTAAAAAATGTCTCATCATCTGCCTAGCCTTTTCCCAATTATATTGGGGTCGGCTTCCAGTCAAACCGGATTCAGCTGAATACCAGTATTTTACGTTGAGGGGCTGCCTACCAGACCTCCACAACCCATTAACTGGGTAACACGGTACCTACTTCTTGACAAGACTGGTGTCAGATTATCTGGCTCCTGACTATCCGTAACGACTGCCAAAGATCTACAAATGACAGCCGGGACCAACGGCTTAACGTGCTTTCCGAGGCACGGAGGAGTCTCGGTATGTTAAGACGGTCACCCATCCACAGACCAACCTCGGCAAGCGTTGCTTAACCTTAAAGATAGACCCATGCGGCTGTTATTATTTAGCCACGAGCTCCTAAATCATCTAAAAAATGACTAACGCGCCAAAATAAGTTTTCACTTCTGTCGTTCTTCATACACTCCCTGAGTGCAAGCCGTAATATTTTTTACTAACATGTTTCTTTTATTTTCAGAATGGGCGACACTCACAGGAACTACCCGTTTGTGGACTCTTATTAGATTCCAAACAATTTTCTTTTATGAAAACATTTTAATTTGATTTTTTTTATCTACGAGTTTGACATGTATCGTTTTTTTGAATATTTTTTGTCTTCGATAATATTTTTAATTCATTTTCTTTTATGAAAACATTATTGTGTAGGTACTTAACTTTTCATATGAATTGATTTTTTTTAGAATAGTTTTTGTCTTTGATTTTAATTTTAATTAATTTTCTTTATGAAAATATTTTTCGTGTAACTTTTCATGTGTATTGATTTTTTTTAGAATAATTTTTGTCTTTGATTTTAATTTTAATTCATTTTCTTTTATGAAAACATTATTGTGCCTTTTCGTGTATTTCAATTAATTTTTTTATCTTATAAGTTTGACATGTATTGATTTTAAGATTTTTTTTATCATAGGATCGTTCCAACAAAAAAATAGATTTCCAAATCTATTATTTTAATCTTTTTGATAATCCTTTCATGACCCAAGTTCAGTTCCTGGTACGAAACCTATGGCGATGGCTTAATTTACCGGGTTCGTTCTTCTATTCCTTTCGACAGTCGCTTGTCCCCTCGAAAAAGAAAGTATTTAATAAATGTCACTTTTGCGCTGGATATTTTAAAATTCCCTAATTCTCTTCGTGTAAGTCGAAAATTATATGAAGAGAACACACTCACGCAATAAAAGGTGCCTTATATCCTTCTCCAAGGTCCTATCTATCTGTATACCAAATTTCATCAACATGGTTCAGCGTTTTAGGCGCGCAAACGTTACAAACAGACAAACATACTTTCGCTTATTGATTTATACCTACTTATTGATTTTGACACAGCAGAGTGAACAAAATATAATTGTACTGACCGATTGTCGAGAGAATAGAAGAACGAACCCTATATCGGTCAGAAACGCATTGGCTGCTGATTGGTTGAAACAATATTCAACAGCCAATCAAAATTGTGAGTTGTCAATAATGTATTTCCAGGAACCAGGTCAAAGTAGTTCAATAATGTTTAGCATTTAATTTTAATAAATAAAATACTTTTTTCAAGTAATAAAACATGTATTTTGATTTTTCAACGACAGAGCTCTCTTAAAAACAATTCACTTATAGATAAGGCAAACAATTTTTATTATATTTTAAATTAAACATTTATATTATACATTAAGTCGTCTTTGGGGCCGGCTTTTTCAATAACCCTGAAACAAAAAAGGTATTTTTAACCGACATTTTTTTTTACAGATACTCAACAAGTACTTATGTCATAAGAAAGTCAAGAAATCTATTTGGTATACAAGCAAAAATATTATTTTTTCCACTGCACTGCCAATATTTATTTCTAATGTGTGCATTATAACTTTTTAAGCTTATGACATACTTACGAGTGTGGTGTACAATAATAGGGAATTTGCATGAAAAAATATTTAGTGACAGTTTATCTAAAAATATAATAATAACAGTGAAAATAGAATCAAAATTGATCAGGAAAACAAACGAGATAAAACTATTTTAAACAAATATATCTGTCCCTCTCGCGAAGACGCTGTTTTCTATGGCAGCTGTATAGGCGACATGGCATTTGACGTCAGAGTTCGTATAGGACTTCTCTTTCTAATTGGCATCTTTGAAGCTTTACAACTTTATCGCTTTTGAAGGTATTTTAAAAATTATTTCATGATTGTTTACAGTAAGTATTTCATTGTGCAAATAATAAAAACGCATGCATATTCCCTATTGTCTACTCAGCACACTCACAATATTGTTTAAAAGTAGTTGCAAGTAAGCTGCCTGCATACCAAATAGCTTTGTTGACTGTACGTTCGTACAAAGATATTCACGAGTTTTTTTTAAGAGGGGTGAGTAGTAGCACTTACTGAAGTTGTTTGTCTATGGTTCGACTCTGCTCAGAATTAGTAAGTACCATTTTCTCCCTTTTTTCAACCCCTTAACCTTTTGAACGCCATTGTCACGCATACATGACAAGCAAGCGCGTGCCCTGTAGGCCAAACGTCACAAATATGTGACAAAAAGTACGGCGAATCTGTGGCTGGGCGTCGAGGGCACGCCGACGCGTTTATGCTCTGGCGTGCAAAGGTTTATTAAAATCTACTAAAATCTCTTCTTGGGAGGCCGTGTGCAAAACTAAATGTTCCTAGTCCCAGTAGCTTCGGCTGTGCGTTGATGTCAGTCAGTCAGTGTCACTGGTAGGTTTAACTCGTGCGAGTAATCTTGACACCTGGCTCGACACATTTCGAATGACGTTTTAATTTAAATTGAACAATTCGATTTCGATGAAAACAATATAAACGCTACAATATGTATACATATTTACTAAATTATTGTCCCAATTATTATATTTAATAATTGGGACAATAAACAGCTACAATATGTATACATATTTACTAAAAGTCCCAATTATTATATTTAATAATTGGGACAATAAACAGCTACAGTATGTATACATATTTACTAAAAGTCCCAATTATTATATTTAATAATTGGGACAATAAACAGCTACAATATGTATACATATTTACTAAAAGTCCCAATTATTATATTTAATAATTGGGACAATAAACAGCTACAGTATGTATACATATTTACTAAAAGTCCCAATTATTATATTTAATAATTGGGACAATAAACAGCTACAATATGTATACATATTTACTAAAAGTCCCAATTATTATATTTAATAATTGGGACAATAAACAGCTACAATATGTATACATGTGTTGATGCAAACGATCGTTTACAATATTCATCCACATATTAAATAGGAAAGATTACCGGCAGTAAATGCCGCTGGATAAACAAATCAAATTATTATTATCTTTATTAAAAAAATAAGATACATTTAATACAATTATTATCACAAGCAAAACCATGCATTAAATTAAATTATAAAATAGAATAGATGGACTTATAAATTATATATAACCCATACACTTACATTTAAATCTAATTTTTTTTTTTTTAAATTATAAAACATAAGTACTTGATATTTATTCATAATAATGCAATAGCAAAATAAGATTATTAAACTAGGATCGAAATCGAACTGATTTCGATCCTATTTTAATAATTTTATTTCCTTCTAGTTTAAGATATATTCAATTTAAATGAAAACATCAAAACGGCATTCGAGCCAGGTGTCAACATGACTCGCACGAATAATAGTACTTTCCCGGACGTTGTAAAAATGTTCATACATGACTACTTACGTGGTATATTCGTAGATTTCACCATTTTCTGCTTAAACGTCTCTTGGGATGTCGTCTTGAATGTTGATGGGATTTTTCCTGTAAATAATTAAACTGTTTAAATAATGAAGATGAATAATGAACAATGAATATTCCTAGCACTTGATTTATAGACCAGCTTGACTTCAACGCTAAGTTAACTTTTTCCCGCTTCTTCTAGGGAAGGTACGTATTTACGCGACCAAGTTTTTACACCAGGTATTTGCTTCCAAGTACGTACACCAGGTACCGACCCGAAATACTTGCAAGACTTCAAAGTATTTTATACGGCTACTCGGACTCGCTCCGTCTCGGGGCTCGACGTCCGGCCGACTCCGACTCTCGCTCGCCGCACGATTTCGCAAATGCGATCATGCTCCTTATTTGTAAGAGACTACAGGACAATTTCGCATGCAAGTATTTTTACTTTAATGGTTTATCTTTGCAAGTCTTTTTCTGTAAACGCCATTGTGCTCCTTATTAATATGATGTCAGGGTTCATTTTCCTATGCAAGTATTTCTACTTTAATGGTTTATCTTTGCAATTATTTATTTGTAAACGCGATTGTGCTCCTTATTAATAAGCCATCAGGGTTCTATTTCCTATGCAAGTATTTTTTCTTCCAAGGGCTCTTGGATGGACGGAATAGAAGTAGAAACTTTTATCGTCTGTAAGTAGGTATTTATTTGTAAAGGCGATTGTGCTCCTTATTACTACAACATTACGGGTCAATTTCCTACCCAGACAGAAAATACTTGAAAGTCTCCCGAGCCCTGGTTTTCGGACCTGGTTTCTTAAAGGAGACGTACTTGGAAGACTTGGTACTCGATTTTGCAAATACGACACATGCCTAGCTTCTTCACGCTCAGGTTTATTCCATAGACCCTAGGGATTACCTCGTACAAAGACACACCAACAATTTTACCTTTTTATTTATAAACTAGCTTTTGCCCGCGATTTCGTTTCAAAACGTCCTTTTCGAAAAATTACCTAGTAGCAAATCATCCTATTCGCAAATCGACCGCGAGGCGATGGTTGTTCTGCCGCGGGGAATCTTAATACCGCCATTCAGAAAATGACGTCATATGTACAAATGTACAACGCCATCTATCAAACTTGGGAGTTAAACTGTCAACAGTAGTTCTATTTTTAGTCTTCAGATGGCGTTGCGAGTATGTGAATTGCGTGTCATAATATTTTACTTCTTAACACTTTAAAATTGGTATATATATTTTAGAAACTAATTAATACGTCAAGTTACGCAAAATTTTTATACATTAAAGTTATCTACATTGGTTTTGTACATTTTACGTGATGCATGCACATCCAAACAGAGAAAAATTCCAAAAATGCTAGAAATGGGTTGTTGGTTATCCTTTATCGGTATCATCTAGCTATTTTTTTTTAAACATTTTCGAAGTACAAAAACGATTAATGTATAGAAAATACGACCTGTCCCGGTAGATGTTGTCCTACCCTAGTTGGGTTTTTGTATATAAAAAAATATAACCCGATTGCAGCGCCACCTACCTGGATCTAACTGTGCGTCTAACTAAACCATTCAGGGCCCATTCAACACAAAAATCCTTATCAAAATCGGCCCAGCCGTTTAAGAGGAGTTCAATAATATCTTAGAATTCTTCTGTATGTGTGAACATGCAGAAAAATAATTCTAATATCTAAAGATAGTTTAGATTTGAATACTTACTAGGACTAATCCTTAACATATTTTTCTTTGAAGAACCTTCACTGATTATGGACAGCTTTTTCTGTGGAATTTTCGACCCTTTGCCGCCATTTTCCTTTTTAGTGTTGCCAGTGCTGATAGCTTTAGTGTTACCAGCTCTTATTATTTTTGGAGGATTTTGCGGTTTTAAAGAATTCCTGTGCGATGCTATTTTGGCGATTATTGGTTTTTTAATTACGTTTTTAGTACTCTTTGTCGAATCTTTAGTTTTCTTAGAAGTTAAATTAGTACTTAATACTTTTTCAGGTACTGCTTTTATGGGCACAGGTTTTTCTTTAACGATTTGATCTGGGACTTTTGTTGTTAATTGAGATATTTTGTCTTTATTTTTTACGTTTGTAGCATTCTTTTCAGTAACTTTTTTAACTGTTTGAGTGACATTTTTAACGTTAGTATTTGATGTTTTCTCTTTAATATTCTTATTGGCCCCTTTACTGGCAACATCAGTTATTTTTTCCTTATTTGTGACTTTTTTTTCAGAAACCTTTTTCGTTTGTTCATCGTTTTTTGTGTTAGCAACATTGCTGTTAGTTCCGGGGTTTTTTTTAGGTACTTGGCTGTCTTTTTTCGTATTGGCAGCACTCTTTGATTTCGCAGTGTCAGTATTTTTAGTTTTATTGTCGTTTTTCTTGGTATTTTCTTCAATATTTTTCTCATTAATTGTAGTTTTTTCTGAAATTTTACCTTTGGGACGCCCATCATCTTTATTAGCATCTATATTTTCTTTACTTTTTGTATTAGCAAAGGTTTTAAGTTTCTTTTTCTCAATATTTTTAGTTTTCACAATATGTTCATTTTGATTAATCTCTTCAGAATTTCCAGGACCTTTCGTTTGTGCATTTTTATTAGCAATATTTTTACTATTTTCTATATTAGATTTCTTATTTGTATTCAGTTTAGTGGCACTAACTTTATTTTTATCAACATCTTTAGTTTTGTTCTCATCATTGTCATTATTTTCTTGATTTTTACCAGTATCTTTGTCAATTTTAGTTTTGGGTTTAGCAGTACTATCTATCGTGGCTGGTTCTTTTAAAACTTTTGATGGATCTTTAAGGTTTTTTATTTTAGGTTTCGAATTGGTTTCTTTACTTGCAGTATCGCCTGCATCCTTTGTGATTTTACTTTTATTCTTAATGTTAATTATTTTATCATCGTTAGTCACAGATTCTTTCATATTTTTCGGTTTGGAATTAGTATTGGCAGATTTCTCTTCAGCTTCTTTCAAATTCTTAGTCTTATTCTCCGTCAGTTTAGCATTCTTAGTTTTAGAGCTGCCAGTTTTCTCTTCTATATTATTATCCTTAGAATTAACGCCACCATCTTCAGTGTTGCCGCTCTCTTTAACATTTTTTGCATTGGCAACTTTATGGAGTTCGGTTAACTTTCTTTTTTTACCACCTTCAGTAGCAACATCATCAATTTTACTCTTCCTAGGATTATTAGCATCAACAATAGTAGTTTTCTTAACTTCAGAGGCATCATTTTTCATCTTTTTAGCTCCAGAACTACCATTGTCATCATCTAGAAATCTTTTTAGAGCAGAATTATTGTCCTTCATCTTTTGTTTTACTTTTTTGGGTAGACTTTTAGGTGGAGCCATAACTTCGCTATCTCTTTTCTCATTTTCGCTCTCTCGATTGTCAATATCGTTGTCTCTTTCTGTTGTTTGGGACTCTAGGTCTGATTCGGGGTCTATAGGACCGCGTGCCTCGAGGCAGGTCGTTATAATTTTAGCTAGGAGTAAGGTGCGTTCGTCTGTCTGTATAGAAGGATCTAGAAGTTGCTTGTGAGCCTGAGTTATTGTCTTTATGTAAGATTCCTCTGGAAAGATATGAAATTAATATTGTGCTTAATAAAATATTCAAAAACATTCAATAAAAATAAACTTGGATGCTTTACACTAAAATAAAAATAACTGAAAAAGTTTAATTTAAACATAGCATAATCAGCAGTGATCGGATAAACGGGTGCTAATATTCCTAAACTTCACTTTTATTCCCACGAAAGTATAATACGGACGTGCTTTTCAGAATCCCGGATCCCGGAATCATTGGAAATTCCTGAGATTGCTAAAAATGCCCACATACAAAATATAGTTAGAACTCTTTGTGAGCTCTCATTGTAATTGTTTTAAATTTAAAAAAGCCGATTCTAATAGAAGTTTTAATTTAAATTGAAAGTTTTTTTAAACAAATTTTGAATAACATGAAATCCTAAATCAAAATAACCACTGCTATAATTTCATTAAGTTTGTTATAGTTATTTTTACAAAATTGTTCAATGCCGGGAACCCGGGATTACTTATTTATTCAGAAAGGAATGTCCATATTATTCTTTCACGGGTAGAAGTTTAGGTATATAAGCGCCCGATTATCCGATCACTTATAATCAGTCTATAACGTCCCCACAGCTGGGACGGCGGCCACCTCTCTGAGAGACAGTGGACTGTATTTCAGCACACAGACACAGTGTGTGGTGGTGGATGTTATAAGTCCTCGAATGATTGGTTCTAGAACTCCCAATGTTCCCTTTACCGTTTTGAGAGCAGTGGTGATGAAATAAATTCGAGCGAACTCACGACTTACATTTTGTAATCTCGTCTAGTCACTTAAGAATTCTAATGATACCATAGTGTAATAAGCAGTGATAATATATAGGTGTAATAATATAAGCGCCCAATTATCCGATCACTGGTAATTTGTTCCTTGCGTGATAGAATCAGGAATGATGATATCCGCAAGAGAACCAAGGTTACCGATATAGCCCGAATGATCGTGCTCGAAGAACAGATGGTCGATGGGGCCGAAAAGTTCTGGAGTGGCGACCGCGTACCGGAAGACGTAGCGTTGGAAGGCCGCCCACAAGGTGGATCGATGACCTGATGAGGGTCGCGGGTAGCCGATGGATGCAAAACGCACAGGACCGGCTCGTGTGGCGACACTTGGGGGAGGCCTATGTCCAGCAGTGGACATCTGCCTGATATGAAGATGATGTGTGGATAAGAATGTGAACTTACCCATAAACTCCAAATCGAACTTCATTCTATGGTGGAACGGCGCGACAGGCGACCACTTGTTCTCAAGTCTCCAAGACACTTCTAGCAGCTCTGCGCATTTCATCACGAAGCCTCCTTCTGGCTGTAAAGAGACCATTTTGTTAATTTTGATTGCCTATCTGACCTGCCTATTCCCTATCCTTCTCCTAACTAAGGCTCGATAAAATCATCATCTGTCTAGGCCTTTTCCCAACTACATATATTAGGGTCGTCCAGTCTAGCCGGATGCAGCATAATACCAGTATTTTACCTGTCTGCATGACGGACTGTTTTTTTACTTTTTTTTTACGTTACTGTCGACATTCTTATTATTTTGACATCTCTGTATTATTGACATCTCTGTATTATTTACATCTCTGTATAATCGACATCTCTGTATTAATGACATCTCTGTAAAATTGACATCCCTGTATTATTGACATCTCTGTGTTATTGGCGTCTCAATATTCTTGACATCTCTGTATTATTGACAACTCGATTTTATTGGCATCTCGATATTATTGACATCTTCGTTTTATTGACAGTATTATTTTGAATGAATGTTAATAATGTTTTGTGTTAAAGAATAATTTGGCTATTTGTTGAACTTGATATTATTTATTGTGTTGTTTTGTTTTCATCTCTTTTTAAATTTATTTGCTCACCAGACACAACACCCGTGGTCGGAGGATCCTCCCTTTTCAATGGAGGTTAGCGCGACTTTTCACCCTGTTCTGCATACCTGTATAAGACGGCTATGCTTCAACTTACATGGGGCTCCATAAACAGGGTGTTCGTGTATTTGTTGGCCAAGCGAGCGAGGGTGGTTCGTCGGGAGCGGTATCCTGCCGCGTAACTTCTTAGTACCTGCAATAAACATATTATATAATTTTAGCACAGTCTGAACAGAGATTTCTATAGCAGATACGGGCAAGCTGCACCAGAAATGTAGTGTTTGGCTAAAGGTAAGAAAGAATCGGCGGCGGCCACTGACTGAGATTTCTTTAACAAATTTCTTCTTAAAATTAGTTGCTGGAGTCTCCTTTTAAGCATGTCAATATGCCTGTGTCAGGAGGCTCCGCTCTTCCTTAACGTATTAACAGCATAGCAAGAAACATGTAGACATAAGTTTTGTATTTTAATTATTAAGTAGGTAAGTAAATATATTTCGTTTTCATCATAACTTAGGGTTTTTATCCACTTTATCAGTACAGATTTGAGGGTTGAGGGTTTGGAAAAAATCTGTAATATTTTATTAATTTTATTGTAAAGATAAGCTGATCGTTTTTTGAATTGGATACTAGCAAAAGTAGTTTTTGTTATAGGAACATTTGTGACTATGTTTTTCCTACGTTTAGTTTCTATGCAAGAATCATAGGTTAGTGTTTTATGTATTTTTAATATGGTGTATATGTCGTAGGATAATTTGATACTTCGAATATTCGCGAAAATCCTAGGGGTTTTGCGAAAACGCGGATAATTAGACATAGGCGAAAAATTATCAAATCTTACTGGACAAAGTCAGGATTTTTGCGAAAATATTCGTTACTATAGTAAGATTTGATGTGCTCAACACTGATTGGCTACAATTTTGCTGGCTGACTTCTAATTGGTTCCTAGTTAATAACGTGCGGCAACAAATGATTGACATTTAAGACGTCAACCAATCAGAGACGATCTCTTATTGAACGCGCTGACCGACCAATCAGCGTTCTTATTTCATAACAGCCAGCGTTTCGTTTCGCAATATTGCTATAATAACGAGTATTTTCGCAAAAATCCTGACTTTGTCCAGTAAGATTTGATAATTTTTCGCCTATGTCTAATTATCCGCGTTTTCGCAAAACCCCTAGGATTTTCGCGAAGATTCGAAGTATCAAATTATCCTACGACATATACAACATATAATTTTCGAACTGACAGTAGATTGGACACTTGATATAGACTCACAGTAGCGAAACGTTGCTTTTTAAAGTACATAACTTTTATAAGAGCTCTTTGAGCCCTTTCTACATTTAAAAACCGCGTTTTGAGAGCCCCTCCCCATATGGGAATACAATATAAAATTATGGATTGCACTAAAGCAATATAAATTTCATTTAGGAGGTTTTTTTCAGAGTTGGGGGTATTGGACGCAGTTTTTGGGACAACATGGCGCAGCGATTTAAACATCCATATAAACTTCCTTATCCTAGAGGTAATCTGCTCGACTTGGGGGTACCATGATAGTCTCTGATCTAATATAACTCCTAGGTATTTAAAAGAAGACACTTTTTCTATTATTGAGCAAGAGATGGCATTATAAACCCTGCTTATAGAAACCAAGCATTTTAGTGAGCGTCACTGATTACGTTTGAAAAAACTGCGCTCAGCACTGACAGGGTTTTTGACTAAAAAGTCAAATTAGTCCGTCAGATATATCATCTTCCTGCCCTTATCCCATGTTACTCGGGGTCGGCGCAACACGTTTTTTTCTTCCATTCTGTCCTGTCAACCGTCACACTATCACTAACTCCCTTTTCGTTCATATCGCTCCTAATACAATCCATCCATCTTTTCCTTGGGCTCCCTCTCCCTTTCCATCCATGCACAATTATATTCAAAACTCTTTTAGATACATTTCCAAAAAATATTGGACATGTATTTTTACTTTTTTCACGTAAACATATAATGAAAACACGCATGACGGCACGTCGCTGGTAAAATTTGTAACCAATTGTACCATAATAGTGAAGTCACGCATGTGTTATTAGCAGAGACCAGAATAGGTAGAGTGGAAGTAACATAGAGTTGATAATACGTCCTGTAAAATCCCGGAATAATAAATGGAATCATGACAATAAAAACCCGGGAATATAAAAATTGATTTGAAAAATCAAAACAAGAAAGAGTTGTGTGAAAACAAAACTATTTAATTTAACACTAAGTATGGTCGGAACTCGTAAAACATAATAATATTCTTCAATATAATAATTTTGTAAATCCCGGAATACAATCGTCATGTTTATGATTCCGGGATTTTAGAGGAGGTATTATCAACTCTACTTTTACGAACTTACGTTACTTACTTCTACGAACATGAGGTAAATATAGTCTACCTATTCCGATCTCCGGTTATTATACTGAGTACTCTGAGTAGGCCCCGTAAATGGCTAAATGCGAACCTAATGAATGCCACAGCCACTTTAAGCGTGGCGCCTACTGGGTACAGAATATTTCAAGAAGTAGCTACGTTATTGCAGCAAGACCTTATTGGGTTGCCGTGTGACCTTACCTCCACAGCGTCACTGGGGAGCTTCAAACTGTGCAGCACTGACTTGGAGAGCTCCAGCTCATGCGCTGGCTTGATGGGCACCACGCGGAGACCGCGGTATGCGGGCGCCCCGAACTTGCGCTCCTGCAAGCACAAATATATTAGGTTAGGGACTGTTATCGGTGGCATTGAGCTTAGGAGTGTATGGGATATCATCAAATGACTTCTCCCACTGTGGGTGGAGTGGAAGGGAGTGTCAGACTCTTACTGACTAACCCCATCCGCGTTCCTAAATATGCCCCTGCGTTCCAGGGGACTCTTTCGAACAATTCCGCAATGGCAAGTATTCCGTAAGCACGAAACGGGGTGTGGGGTTTTTACTAGGCTTACTTTTGTTGTTTACCAAAGTCTGTATATTTTGATTTGACATATTGATGATTCCCAAAAAAAAAAAAGTGAAAAATTGATACTGTTCACTTTCAGAAGCAGAAATTGTGTGAAAAAGGAATACAGCTGAGACATTTTTGTACACAATGACATTAACTTTAAGTCAGCTTTGTGAAGAGAGAATAAATGACACTTATTGATTTCAGGGTCTTTGCCTCATGCTGTTTCATTTGAAGGTTTCATATCAATGGTACTTACGGGAGTATGCATGAAGAATGTGATAGTGAAAGGTATGAGATCTATCCTGCATTCAGCGATAACTTCCCTCCAAGTGCCTGCCTCCGTTACTGGGGGCTCTCTGAAAATAAGACCATAATAATTGACAAAACCAGGCTGTGTGCTTGCATTGTTTAGATAACAGTGACACATGAACAAGAAAAAAGGGAGGCACAAACAGCTTAAAGCTTATGGCTAAATGATACCAGCGGCATGGGACTGTAGCGGCATTAATGGAGCCACAAAAAACCAACATAGCAAAATCTACATTGCAACAAAAAGAACCGTCACCCACGCCACGCCATCTATGTCACCAGCTGCGAAATAACTCAACGAAATCCTGCATTGCGCAAGTAAAGTTTTACGTGCGATTTAAACATATACAACAGTCCGAATATCAACTATCGGGCAGTTGCCCACCAGACACAACAACCGTCCGGTCGGAGGATCCTCCCTTTTCTATAGAGGTTTGCGAGGCTCTCTGTTCTTCATAACTCTTATAAGACAATCTGAAAGCTTAACTAAGGCTTCCAAGGTCGGCCTTGGGATGGATGCATCAGAGAGCATGTTAAACTGTTGGATCCAGCTGTTATTAGTATTTTGGAGGTATGCGGTACAGAGAGTAAAGTCCCGCATACCTCCATTGAAAAGGGGAGGATCCTCCGAACCAGACGGTTGTTGTGTCTGGTGGGCAACTGCCCGATAGTTGATATTCGGACTGTTGTATACATTCAAATCGCAATGTAAACTTCACTTGCGCGATGCAGGATTTTGTTGAGTTGTAGATGGCGCTGCGGTTCTTTTTGTTGCGATGTATATTTGCTTCGTTGCTTTTTTTCTTGTGGCGGCATTGATGCCGCTACATCACTCCCCTCCTGAGACCGGAGGTCGATAGTGGATGAGTCGTTCATACATCTTGAGATGCTTGCCAGGCCAGTGGAAGGTTGGTTCCAGTGGGTCGGAACCGGAAGTCGCAGAGTTCGCGGTGAGTCGGAACTGTATGCGGTGCCCCAGTGAGTCGGGGTGATGTCATCCCAGTGAGTCGGGATGATGCTGCAGGCTCCAGTGAGTCGGAGTGGTGCTGCTGGCTCCAGTGGGTCGGAGCTGTGCGACGTATTGACGTGACTGCTTGGGGTCGACCAGGAGAGGTTCTTCGTGGCTCTTCATGTGACTGGCCGAAGGTGCAGTGTGCTTGCCAAGGTCGCTGATGAGGTTGAGGATGATGAGAGGCTGAGGATGCTGACCAGGAATGCGCGTCAGCTGCATTCTGGTGGTCAGGATACCCGTAGAAGCCGTGGGTACTGGCTGGCTGTATGACTCGCTGCTCGAAAGCTTGAGGTCACGATGGGAAGTGATGATGACGTCACTCTGAGGTAGTTGCACGAAGGCTGCGCTGACGTTCAATGTCGAGGGTCACCAGTTTGGAGGTATGCGGTACAGAGAGTAAAGTCCCGCATACCTCCATTGAAAAGGGGAGGATCCTCCGAACCAGACGGTTGTTGTGTCTGGTGGGCAACTGCCCGATAGTTGATATTCGGACTGTTGTATACATTCAAATCGCAATGTAAACTTCACTTGCGCGATGCAGGATTTTGTTGAGTTGTAGATGGCGCTGCGGTTCTTTTTGTTGCGATGTATATTTGCTTCGTTGCTTTTTTTCTTGTGGCGGCATTGATGCCGCTACAGTATATTTTCAACATTCATTGCAGGTAGTCACTAAAGAAATCTTACATCAGTCTTGCTAAGGTTATCATGTTCCCAAGTTACTGATGTGGAGGTAAGATAGGCAGCTCCGTGCAAATACTGGTAACCAGTTGCATCCGATTGATATACAAGGTGGAGATGACAATACAACAATAAATAAAAAACTGGCAATACTAGTTCATACAAATATGTTGTCTTTTATCACAGATTTGATATCACTAACTGCAACATGCTACCTAATAGTATCTTGACTAGTTTGAGTTTTTTCAACGTTTTATGCAATTGGAAAGTTTATTTTTAATTTTGGTGACAAGATTTATAATAATTTCAAAATATTCCTATGAAACATGATGATGATGCGCTCCCTTACTTCCAGTACTTGGAAATCATACATTACAGTACATACCCTTCAAACTTGGGCTCTTCAACCAGCACATCAACTTCGGACTGTAGTATCGTCAACCCGGTCAGCTCCTGGGTGGCATGCAGACAGGTCTTCAACATAGCTTGCTGCTGCTTCAGCTGGGTGATGGAGGGACCCATGTCGACCGCAGATGGAAAGTCATCTTCGGAGTCTGAACTGTAATGTGTTGATAAAATAGGATGCAACAGAAGTAAGTAAGGAGTTGCAGACAGCCCACTCACTCTTTGGCCCACTCTATCAATAATAGTTAGCGCAATGCAACCATCATTTGTTTCAACAACATCATACATTATTCAATTTATTGTTGATCATATTTTTCATATTCATATATTAATTTGATTCAGGTTCTGGCTCTGGTACTTTGTTGACAGTTCTGCATTGCTCTCATAACTCATATCATTGTAAAAAATAAAGTTGAAGATGGCAAAGTATTTTATAATACTTTCACTTACCTGTCGGCGTGATCATCGTAAATTTTTTTTTTTGTAAGATTGGCGCGCAAGTCATCAATACTTCTCTCACAATACTTGATCTCGTTTAGAACTTTTTCCTTGTAAGCTAGCAAAGCCTTTTTCTTTTCGTTTATCACATTGTTAATAGACATTTTAACTGATATGTTTCATAAACGCAACTCAAAACAATCAACATTCATTCAACGGAGATTTTCAAAGTAATCCGTTTGTTTTTTTTTACTCAATGTTACCAGGAGAAAAAAAAAAACAAATGATTTTTTCTATTTATCAGACTTTGTGTAGTTTCAGCTAGAGATAACTATACTGTAAATGACACAAAATCTTAAAACTCTCAATGTACATCATTATGTTTGAGATTTGTAGGTTTCAAATGGTAACAACAGTGGAAGTTTAAAACCGCACTTGTGAAAATACGTTTGCTTTAGTGACATTTACGGTTTTCCTAAATCATTTGACGTTTATTGTATTTGGATACACGTCCAAAACTTTTTTTTAATTCACTTGGTAGAAAATTTTAGAAAAGTCCTTCTAAAATCAATATCTTCATTTACTTTGAAAAAAAAAAGTAGTTCTAATTTTCGATCACCTTAAAAAATATTAATCGTTTGACTTTCGCTCGTCATTCTAATTGATTCGCAAATGCCATAACTCTTATCCGAACGGCGATATTTATCGCAATAAATGTAGTTGTCAAAGTGGACATAGTGGCTATAATGTTTAATTTATAAAAATAATTTAGTAATTCGCAATAATGATACGATAACGAGTGCAATATTAATAGTGTCACATTATAAGTTAATCCTAAGCGAATATAGGGCATAAGTTCCGCAAATCCCAATAAAATTGGATTAGTTGCTAACCATAGTTCAACAATCGTGTTTTATTTAAATAAATATAGTAAACATGCGTGCGTGCGGTTCATAGTTCAAGTTTGTGTGTGTTGTGAGACATTTAGAGTCCCTAAATGTGTTAAAAGGACATAAACGTTGTACAAATAGCGATTGACCTGTGTTAATTGACGAGTGGAAGATCGTGGAATACTTCAAAAAATGGGTCAGACAGGCAGTACCGTGCCCGGTAAGTGTTGTTAATTACTCTCTAAATATACACCAGAATGTTCTAATTGGTATCTAACTGGAATAAATGGGATTTCCTGATTATAACCTCTGTGTTTGAAAAAGTTTTGCTATACTCAAATTAAACATGCTTTCGTTATTTGTCGTTCAAAGTACGAACACGCTGTTTTAAAATATAGTTCTTATAAGAAACATAATAGTTCTTGTCCAGTGTTCCAACAAGAATGTTATTCAAAAAGCTGTCACTAACCTATTGATTTTTGAGAATGCCTTGATGCATTAAGTCCGCCCATGTACCACTATTGTACATAAAGTTTAAATAAATTAATATTTTTTTTCGAAACATTGTCAAGTTGGTTAAGGTAAATCCTTCGTTCTTTTTTTCTATTTGTGTTGAAAAGAAAACTGCGAGCACATATGAAACAAAAAAACAACAACAAATAGTTCACTAAAAAACTGATTGAAAAAACTGACAAATCACTCTAGCAAAATTGAAATTGATTGATTTTTTGAAGGAATTTAAGTTTTTTGAATAGAATTTTGTTGATAAATGGTACTGGTAAAGGGGTCAAGGACTTACTATTGCCATGCCAATGCTGTCATGATCCCATTGTGAAAAGGTACTTATGACTGATCCCAAAAAAAATTCAATAGCCATCATTGACTAGCTTACATTAATTTATTAACATCTTTAATTTAAAAAAAAACAACTGGTGAAGTACTAGTTGGACTCTCACATGAAGGGTTTCATATCATAAACCAGAAAAACATGTTTCTTGTATAGGAGCTCCCTCTCATTTTTTATCTAATTTAATTTTCTATATTTTTTGTTATAGCGGTAATAGAATTACATACTCTTGTGAAAATTTCAACTGTCTACCTAAATTCCCATTGTATATATACTTTTACTAGAAAGTAACGTTTCAAGCCCCCGCTCCTTATGTTTGATGCATTATATCTTCGTAATTTTTATTGCATGCAATATTTTTCGATAATCTAACTGATGGACTAAATAAATTCATATTTTTTTAACCCAAGGAACATCCCTATTCTCTCTTGTCTTTAAATTAACATCTGCTAGATATTTCAGAGATTTTTATAAATAACTAAATGCTCCTAGGAATTCTGAATTCAAGATACAAATGTCAAATTTTGGAACAACAAACTTTGTATCAAACAAAACAAAGTTCAAATCCCTTTGCCATTCATTCTTTTAGGACCTTTTTAATATTAATGATCACAAAAAATTTACTTAGAAAGCAAAATGCTCAAAAAAACACCAACGGAACCATATTGCTCTGTAATTCCATGTTTCTATCAGCACCCAGTATCTTCAAAAAGCAAATATAACACTCCTATTCTCCATTTTGGCAATGGTGTAGTACACATTTAGGCAGGTATTTTTCTTTGGGGGGCCTATGTCCTGCTGGAGGCGTTTGCCATAATCGCCATGCTTGGCAGGCGGGTCGCAGAGTAGCTGTTGCAATGCACACAGAATGCTGCTGCCCATTCGCTGGTGAGTCCCTTAGTCGCCTCTTATGACACCCACGGGAAGTAAAGAGATTGTGCCATTTTTTTACGTCCATGTATACAGAACACAAAAGATATAGTAATTTTTAAATTTATATAGAGAAACAGTTATAGACAACTTAAAACCCCGGGAGTATATTGCCTTGGGATAAATTCCGACATTCCGGCGGCCGAAGCCTAGGGCTGAAGCCAGTGAGGCTTTAAAGACAATAAATAATAACTACCATGTTATGTACAGACACCAGCACACCAGGCTACCCAAAACTGTCCAATTTTACCAATCAACCTTGAACCTAAAACTCTAGCGATAAAGTTGAACATCTATTAAAGAAATTTGATAGATGGTACATAACACAGTACTATTTATGAATTGATAAAAGAATCAAAATGATTCAATAATAGAAACAAGTAGGTCAATGATAATGTTATCACGCTTTATCAGCTCTTTATTATTAATTGTGATAATCACAGGTGCTTGAAGCAGGTTTAGATTATACTCAATATAACATTACGCCAGTGTACGCCAAAGGAGGTAGGCAGAGGAAAACGTTCATCCTCATTGCTGGTAATGCTGATGGAGGAGCTTGTGGCTCAATATAGCCGCACAATTCGATCTTCGAAGTTAAGCAACGCTTACCAAGGTCGGTATTTGGCTGGGTGACCATCAAAAAGTAATTTATTTATAACTAGCAGACGTCACGCGGTTTCACCCGCGTAGTTCTCGTTGCCGTGGGAGTACGGGGATAAAATATAGCCTATGTTACTCGCTGATAATGTAGCTATCCATTGCCGAAAGAATTTTTCAAATCGGTCCAGTTGTTTTTAAGTTTATTCGTTACATACAAAAATACAAATCTTTCCTCTTTATAATATTAGTACAAATAATAGTAGGCAATAGGACTAACGTTCCTCCGCTTTGCCGACGACACAACAGTACTGAGTTCCAGTACTGTTGTGTCGTCGGCAAAGCATACCATGCTTGCTTGCATGCTTTAAGATCTGAGCACGGTTAGCCTCAAGGTGGGACTCGCGATGAATCGGTCAAAAACTAAGACGATAACAAACAGCAGCAAACGTTGGGACGAGGTAGATGGGCAGGATATACTCTATGTCGATGAGTATATCTACTTGGGCCAGTTAGTTTCCTTCGAAAACAGGCAAGAAAGGGAAATCGATCGTCGCATCGACAACGTCTGGAAAAGCTACTGGTCCATGTAGACGCTAATGAAGGACGATCTCCCGATGTCCCTGAAGCGCAAACTCATCGACATGTGTATTCTGCCCGTCCTAACCTACAGTGCTCAGACCTGGTCACTCACCGAGTCGCAAAAGTTCCGTCTTGGGGTATGTATGTGTAAGGGCAATGGAGCGCAGTATTTTAGGTTTAAAAAGAATTGATAGAGTACGGAACACCACGCTGCGCTCCAAAACAGGTATCATTGACGTGGGCAAAAACGATACCAGGCTGAAATGGGATTGGGCGGGTCACACTAGCCGCATGCATAGTGACCGCTGGGCACAAGTCTCCACGCAATGGGTGCCAGAGGATGGACGGTGTCGCCGAGGCCGGCCCAGAAAGCGGTGGCGAGATGATCTGGATGCACACCGCCAAGGCCGGTTCGAGGTGGCGCAAGAAGAGAATGTCTGGAAGGATATGGGGGAGGCCTTTGCCCAGCAGTGGGACACAATAGGCTAAGGAAAAAAAAAACAACGGCTTGCACTCCGGGAGTGCCGGCAGAAGTGAAAACTTAAACATTAACGTTGTGCATTTTTGATATTTTGAAATGGTTAGGGAATAATTTCGCACGAATTGCATATGCATTGAGGCATACATTTTCACCGCGCGGTAGAAAGAGAGGGGGATATTACTTCCTCTCCTGCGCCGCGCTACTCTCCCTCCGTCTTACGAATTTTCGATCAGGCCACGTGTCCTGACGCGAGTTTAAAACTTTTTACCCATCCCAAAAAGTGCACAACGCCGCTAAAGAAGTTTTCTCTTCAAAAAAAAATGTAGGCTGTGGGCCAGCATCCTCCGAGCCTCGGAAAGCAGTCATTTGTAGTCTCATCATTGCCAGTCGCGACGGATAGTCAAAAGCCAGAAGCGTTCTACGAAATGTCGGTTTCTTCACGATGTTGTCCTTCACCGTTATGAGGGAGTATGGTGGTGAAATCCATTAATCAAAGTAAAGCCCCTGTCTGGGTTCGAACCCACAACCGGTGACTCGTACGTAAGTCTGGGCTACTCTCAGATTCAGATTTATTTATTGTTTGTCACAGGTGGAAATTCAATTCTTAAAATAATTATTTTAACATGTACTGTAACCATACCCATAAGGTGTGCAATATGTAAATTTACAATTAAATGGTTCAAATCGTCATATTAGGTACACAAAATCGCCATGGAAACATAATATTAATTACAATTAGAAAAAAAATAATATTTATACATTCATTCTTTGTCATTTGTCATAACTAATGATTATTATTGCATTATAATAATATTTAATATCATTTTAGTCAAGACATTTGTCATTTAGGAATTCATTCTCAACGGAGACTAGCCATCGGCGCGGGACATATTATAGTGCAGGCGTGTGTGCGCTAACACAGGTGCACTCCCTCTTCCATCACTCTCATATTCCAATGGGACGGCAACCCGACACGACCGGAGGGAGATCTGGCGCAGGAGCAACGGCTTAACGTGCTTTCCGAGGGACGGGGGTGTCACACCACCAACTTCCAAACTTCGGGCTGTCACTGATAAATTCCTATTGGAAAAGCCCAAGGCAAAAGTTAGCCCTATTTCTATATAAACACACAAAAAAGGTTAGATATCCACTATATCTATCCATCTCATCCGTTGACGACACAGTTGGCGCAGTGGTTCAGCGATTTCCTACGAGGCGGCTTGCGCACTGGCCGGATCTCCGCCGTGGGACCTGGAGGCGAAAGTGCTCGCGTCACTACACAGGTGGCGCGAGGACGCGCGGGCGCGCGGCGAGCGACTGACGCAGCGACACTTGGAGTTGCGTCGGTCGCAGCTGCGTGAGGTCCTAGTGGCGGAATGGCGGGACAGGCTTTCGAGCCCTTCCGCCGGCCTCATCACCATCGAGGCCATCCGGCCAGTGCTCGACCTCTGGCTCGGGAGAAGGCACGGCTCCCTGTCGTTTCGCGCGACGCAGGTCCTCTCGGGGCATGGCTGCTTCGGGAGGTTCCTGTGTCGCATAGGAAGGGAGCCGGACGCTCGATGTCACCACTGCGTCGACTGTCGGGAGGACACGGCGCGGCATACGCTGGCAGAATGTGCCGCTTGGGAGGAGCCGTGCCGTGTCCTCATCTCTGTGGTAGGCGGTGACCTCTCGCTGCCGGGCGTAGTCCATGCTATGGTCGGCGGTGAGGAGTCCTGGGACGCGGTGGAAGGAGGCTGCGGAAAGGGAGAGGGAGATCACAACCGCTCTCCCCCCGCAGCAGGCGCATCGGGCGTCGGAGGAGGGCATACGCTGCCCTCTTCCGGCCCCTGGGTCCAGGGGCGGCGGACCTGGGGATCTCCGTCGCCCCCCATTCATCCGGAACCGAGGTTGCGGCGCGTGGTGTTCCCGTGCGAACCTCTTTGACGTAGCGAGGGGAGTTAAACACCTCACTCCCCTCGCCAACGCGAGGTGGCCCGCAGAGGCGGGCTGGCACCAGCCGGGGATTGCGGAAGTCGCTTACGTTCCCGCGATCCCCGGCGTAGGTGGGAGATGGAACACCGGGGTGGTTTTAGTCAGTAAGAGTCTGACAGACCCCTCCACCCGCCCCGGGATGGAGGATTTCCATGAGGATTTCCCCCCGATATAAAAAAAAAAAAAAGTGGTTCAGCGATTGGCAACTGCGCTGCGTGTCGCGGGTTCGATTCGCGCTTTTTTTTTTTTTTTTTTGTGAGTGGCTTCTCGCAGTTCAACCTATAAGGTTGTCGACTGCTTAACCGGGCTTGCCTGTGATGGCCTTAATATAATATTAAAGCCTCCAGCCAGGGCTTATAAAAAACTTACAAACTAAGCGACTACACGCTAAGGGCCACCCCCTGTGGGGTACGGGCCTCGGCTTAGGGCGTCGCTGGGGAGAGGACAGCTAGGGACGGGCTGGATCGAACTGGGTTCGATTCGCGCACGGAACAAATATTTGTATGGCCTACAGATAGTTGTTCCGGGTCTGGCTGTTTGTGTATGTTTGAAAACGCACCCACGATACATGAGAAATTCCTAGTGAGGGGCAACAAAAAAACAGTTGCACTGTGGGTGTGCCGACAGAAATGAAAACTTGAACAAAAATGCCCAAAACGTCTCGCGATCCGCTACCGTCGCAGAACGCGCGCTGCGTCGTGTCGTAGCGAATCGCGTCGCGATCGATTCGGGTTTTGAAAGGGCAGGGCAATGCACAAAAAGTTTATAATGTCTTCAAAACTAGAATCTTAAAAATATGTACAGCTACGTGTAGTATAAGGATATATTAACCACATCATTATAATCCTACAAACCCTAACATCTTAATAATAACAGCCGCACGGGTCGATCTTCAAGGTTAAGCAACGCTTACCGAGATTGGTCTGTGGATGGGTGACCATCTTAACATACCGAGACTCCTCCGTGCCTCGGCTGTCATTTGTAGATCTTTGGCAGTCGTTACGGATAGTCAGAAGCCAGTTAATCTGACTCCAGTCTTTCCAAGGAATACCGTGTTACCCAGTTAATGGGTTGTGGAGGTCTAGTAGGCAGCCGCTCCACGTAAAATACTGGTATTCAGCTGAATCCAGTTTGACTGGAAGCCAACCCCAATATAGTTGGGAAAAGATTACGAAGATGATGAAACCCTAACATCTTCTATATAAATAAAAATGAATCGCTAAATGTGTTACTAAGCGCAAAACTCGAGAACGGCTGGACCAATTTCGCTAATTCTTTTTTTGTTGTCATGAGAAGGTTCTCATGAAAGAAATTTTTGAAAAAAACTTTAATATCCGGCCGAAGCCGGGGCGTTCCACTAGTTACCAATAGAAACAAAGAAAATTAAGGTCCAAACAAAGACCTAGTACTTCCAATCCAAATAACATAATTATTATTAACTCTACCGCAGGTACTCGATACTTCAAAATAATAATAAATGATCCCCGATGCCACACGAAAATCGACTTTACGTACATGGAATTAGACACAATATCCCACTTTTAAAGCAAAACAGCTGACTCTCAGCTGCAAAATTGTATACCAGTATGTATTTTTTTAAATTCCGCTCCATGCAAGCACACGTGCATATTTTCATTGTCAATATTGCAAAATGGACTTACTAAACCTACAAGGTAAATTGAACTGTATTTCAAGGAAGCTAGGAATATTTTTCAACTGTTTTTGTCATTAGAAAATTGTGGTAAACGAATTTGAACTTTACGTGTGTTATCCTAAGAGTCACTTTGGATGGTGTGTCATACGTCTTGGATATTTGATCAAATAAATTGGGATTCAGTAAGAAACAAAAAGAAACGAAAGGTGGAGGCGTATATAGGCAAATGTGAGGCAAAACAATTAAAACAATATCAGCCATATGCAATCGGTGTTTTAAGAACATATGGTCAGCCGTCAGATGTGGGTAGTTGACATTTCAATCAAGTTTATCAAACCTCGGATTAGTAAAATAAAGAAAGAATAAAATTTATTTAGCACATAAAAGAAACACGCACGGTACATAGCAATAACAACAAAACCGGCCAAGTGCGTGTCGGACTCGCGCACGATGGGTTCCGTACCATTATCCATAAAAACGGGGGGAAAAAATTGCCGTTTTTAATATTTGTTTTATTTAAATTTAATTACTTATTTTAAAAGTGAATATTGTAACTAAATATTCTGTGAATATTTCAAGCGTATCTACTTGTTGCCGTTATCAATATCGAGCAAAACCCAGCAAAAAAATCACGTTTGTTGTATGGGAGCCCCCTTAAATATTTATTTTATTCTGTTTTTTAGTATTTGTTGTTATAGCGGGAACAGAAATACATCATCTGTGAAAATTTCAACTGTCTAACTATCACGGTTCATGAGATACAGCCTGGTGACAGACGGACAGCGGTGTATTAGTAATAGGGTCCCGTTTTACCCTTTGGGTACGGAACCCTAAAAAACTAGTACTTCGATAGTTAAATGCCAAAAACTAACGGCCGGTCTCAATAGCGTATACCTTTGACCACCTGTCAAATTAGCTACCAACAGTAGCTGAAACGTCATGTTTGAAAGGCAAACATGACGTTTCAGCTACTGTTGTAGCCCTTGTCCACGGTCTGGTTTTTTTTCGGGTGACGGGATCCGGCGTTTTGACGGAGACTGATCACGTTTGTCTACTGCGCCTGGATCCGTCCGATCTCGAACGAAATATCACTCAAAGCCGGTGTAACTAAGATATCGTGTGCACGTGCATTTAATATGGAATTTACGTTTGAGAACGCCGACAACTTCTTGCCATATTATTGTACGTACGAAGACGCAAGAGACAAAAGAAGTTTTGGGTTCACCCTCTTCTGCAAGAGAGATACCTCGTAGGAGTATTTTATACCCTTTACGATAAATTACGACGGCATGAAGATAAATTTTTCAATTATTTTCTTTGTAGTGTTTTATATATTTGTATTACATGTACTCCTGATTGAGGCTCTGGTTTAACGGTGCATCCGATCAAGCAAAATCCCCGGAGCCCGTCAAAAGAACGGATGACGGATCTCGGACGTCGGACGTCGAATGGACAAAGGTTCATTTAAATGTATAGGCCGCTTCTTCGGTCCGGTTTTTCTCGGATGACGGATCCGGCGAGACGGACGCCGTGGACAAACGGCGTATGTTCGTGTCTCACGGCCGCTAGGTAACGGCCCAAGTTGTCTGGCATTTTGCTTAACTGGACCTATTTGGCGCAGCCGCGGGGCATACAATGTTTTTGTTTTAAAATTAAGCTGTCTTTTATTTGTATCTACAATGTGTGTCTGTGTGTGTGCCAAATAAACTAGTTTTCCTTTCTTTCTTTCTTTTCTTCTTTCATAAGGATATGTCGCAGCCAAATAGCTTAATCACCCGTTCGATTGGTTGCCTAGCCTTTTCATTTAACTGCCCCGATTTTACAGCAACCTAAGTGTTTGTTCAGTATCGTTTATTGACTTGCCCATGTCACTATCACTGATTAAACGGCGTAGTTTAACGTGCTTTCCGAGGCACGGAGGAAACTCGGTATGTTAAGATGGTCACCCATCCACAGACCAGCCTTGGCAAGCGTTGCTTAACCTTGACGCTTTCCAAGGTTGGTCTGTGGATGGGGTTTTTTTTTTTGATGTCGGGGGAAATCCTCATGGAAATCCTCCACCCTGGGGCGGGTGGAGGGGTCTGTCAGACTCTTACTGATTAAAACCATCCCCGGTGTTCCATCTTCCACCTACGCCGGGATCGCGGGAACGTATGCGACTTCCGCAATCCCCGACTGGTGACTTGTCTCCTTTTTAACCGACTTCAAAAAAAGGAGGAGGTTCGATTATGTGACTATAATATGTTCGACTGTTTTTTTTTTGTATGTTCACCGATTTAAAATAGGGGTTTAATTAAGTTTTCTCTCAATTCGGATTCCACCGGAATCCATGATCACTCGTCTTGATGTAAGCGTGAGGATTTGTACAGAACCCAAAGCTGTTCGTCTATGCCATACACATCTCCAAAAGTAAATAATTCAAGACGACCATTGCACAAAGACAATTTTTTCTAAAACCGCAACTTATTCAAGCTACCTGTATGGATCAGCTGAGCGAACATTTACTTTTTTTTTTAAATACGTCATATTTATAATAATAATATCTTGGGACAACTCACACACGGTCATCCGATCCCATACTAGGCAGAGCCTGTGATATGGCAACGAGACAACTGATAAACATACTTGTATATTTCTAAATACATATTATAGACAAATTACGCACAGACACAGAACAAATGATCATGCTCATCACACAAAGATTCGTCCTGGGTGGGAATCGATCCCACGACCTCCGGTTTAGCAGTCAGGGTCACTAACCACTCGACCAACAGGCGTTTATATATTCAACTAACTACCTGTGTCCTGTTAACAATCATCTGTTCCGAACAAAGAATTCTTTTCAAATCAGCTGAGTTGCCTATTTTGACAACCTATTGTCAAAGAGACGGACGGAAGAGTAACTCGAGCCATAGAGAAGACTTCTTTAGAAGAATCTGTTGCACTATGGATATCCAGCGCGTTCGTCGAAGTTGAAGAAAAAAAACACAACGGGTTGCACTCCGGGAGTGCCGGCAGAATTGAAAACTTGAACATTAATTAACGTTGTGCATTTTTGATATTTTGGAATGGTTAGGGAATAATTTCGCACGAATTGCATATGCATGCATTGAGGCATACATTTTCGCCGCGCGGTAGAAAGAGAGGGGGATATTACTTCCTCTGTCTTACGAATTTTCGATCAGGTCACGTGTCCAGACGCGATTTTAACATTTTTTACCCATCCCAAAAAGTGCACAACGCCGCTAAAGAAGTTTTCACTTCAAAAATCAGACAAATTGAGAACCTTCTCCTTTTTTTGAAGTCGGTTAAACATTCTAATGAAAAAAAAAAATACTAGCAATACTGCCCGGTCCCACGCTCAGCAGTCGTAAAGATACAATAAAAACGTTGGTACTTATAGTATAGTCTTCTCTCATTGCTGGACAATCAGGTTCTCCAACTTCATGCCCTTCCAAAGGTCAACAAAATCTTCCTGCCCTTATCAAAATATAATTTGGGTAATTCCCTATTTATCTACGTAATTCGTAATCTATTCGGGACATTACCGATAACATTAGCTTACTCCATTCGAGTGATTATTACTGATTACCAATAACAACTAAACCAGAGGGCCGACTTCTACAAATTTTTTAACCGGCTTCAAAAAAAGGAGGTTTTTTTATGTTTGTTACCTCATAACTCCGTCATTTATGAACCGATTTGATTTTTATGTGAAAGGATATACGTTCCAATTGGTCCCATAGAAATTTCATCAAAATCGGTTCAGTAGTTTGGTTTTAAAATCTAAATAGCTGCAGAAAATAGAAAACATATCATCCAAGTAAACTAAATTACTTTAAGGGGGCCTGTGCCCAGTAGTCAAGTTGCGTGTTTTGCTCTCCTGTGACCTTTCCAGTGGATCATCCAAAAATCATAATCTAAATATTTTTATTTCAGACCTCGATCCATATGATGTTAGTAATACACGCTATTTAAAAAACTATGTTAGTAACAGACACAATACAACACTGGTTTTAATTCATATATTTATTGCGCTCACCTGACGCACCAGGCACATGCACATGTGTATGTACCCAGTGCGCCATGATGGCGCAACACGGCTTATCACTAATGTATGCTGTTGATGCTCCCACGTACCCTGCCCATCATGGATGCCGATCTTGTCCGAAGGATGGTGGTGAAGCCATCAGTGTAAAGATCTATAAAACATCTATAAAATAGAAAAAAGTAAGTAAAAGTATTTTTGTGTTTTTTTTCTTCTAAATATAATTTGGGTAATTCCCTATTTATATGTATACGTAATTCGTAATCTATTTGGGGCATTCCCGATATAATTAGACTAGGTCAACTCCATTTGGGTGATTACCCAATTACAAAGAAATTTTAATAGGTAGCCGAATTTATACAGTTTCTTGAACATCATCTGCCTAGCTTTTCCCAACTATATTGGGGTCGGCTTCCAGTCAAACCGGATTCAGCTGAAAATCAGTATTTTACGTGGAGCGACTGCCTGTCTCCGCAACCCTTCATGACAAGACTGGTGTCAGATTTTCTGGCTTGTGACAATCAGTTACGACTGACGTGCAACGGCTTAACATGTTTTTCCAAGGGATAAAGGAGTCTCGGTAAGTCGAGATGGTCACTCATCCACAGACCGACCTTGGCAAGCGTTGCTTAGGGGCCATCCATAAATTACGTCACACGATTTTTATGTGATTATGAACCCCTTCCCGTCCTTGTCACAGCTGGTCACATTTGTGAGACTCCCCCCTCCCTAGTGTCACGTCACTTATTTTGCAAAATATCTAGAAATCATTAAATTCAAACAGCACATTCGACATTATTTTTATACCAGATTTATTAAATAAAAAGAAAAAGAAAAAGATTAATTAATTAAATCAATATCAAATCTAACATTAAAAAAAAACAAAGCAAAACACTTAAACCTTATGAGCATACAGATATGGCTGAAAATATTTTTAAGTTTTTCGTTAATAGTTCAAATTACGTGTTAAAATACGATATTGAAATATGACGTCCCGAAATTTAGGACCCCTCCCACCCCTTGTCACACAATGTCACACTTCGTCGGCCTTCTCCCCACTCTTAACATGTGACGTAATTTATGGATGGCCCCTTTACCTTGCCGCTGATATTTTTTTTTTTTTTTTTTTTTAATTTAATGTGGGTTTGCTCTTGACTCTAGTCTAGGTCATAGATGACAGAGACAAAGTCGACGAATTTAGCCACGAGCTCCTGAAACAAGGGTCCCTTTTTCAACTACTCCTTCAACTGTAGGTGCTATATCAATGGTAATTATAGGAGCATACACGAAGAATGTGATAGTAATGTTTTTAAGGATGTGAAATCATCAAATGACTTCTTCCGCTCTGGGTGGAGCGGAAGGGCGTGTCAGACTCTCACTGACTAAAACCCATCCGTATTCCTTCAAAGCCCTTTGTGTTCCAGGGCCGCGGTGACTCCTTCGAACAAATTCCGCAACCCTGGCAGTGATAGTAATGCTGAGGCTACATTGTCGTGCGAATATTCAAGTCGCATTGTCGCGATAGCTTACCGACAGTGCCGCGATAAGCATTCTTGTTCGTCCAAATACATCGCGATTTGACGAACTACTAGACCATATTGACTGGCCTGTTGGTCGAGTGGTTAGTGACCCTGACTGCTTAACCGGAGGTCGTGGGTTCGATTCCCACCCAGGACAAATCTTTGTGTGATGAGCATGATCATTTGTTCTGTGTCTGGGTGTAATTTGTCTATAATATGTACATATGTATTTAGAAATATATAAGTATGTTCATCAGTTGTCTGGTTGCCATAGTACAGGCTCTGCCTAGTTTGGGATCGGATGACCGAGTGTGAGTTGTCCCAAGATATTATTATTATATTATATTTGTCGCGACAACGCAAATATTCGCGAAGCCCGATAGTGTAGCCCCAGCATAAAAGGTTTGAGTCAACGAGACAGTTAAAATTGTAAGTTTCTACCTTGCAAGCCAGAGGCGTAACGATACACCTCAAAGGTACACAATTTCTCACAATAATACAACTCAGCTGATTTGAATAGAAAGCCCAAACGATACTGTACCCATCAGCTGACTGTAAAAAAAAACGACGCAATGCCGAATCAGCTGATTCTAAAGATCTGCAGGTAGTGCAAGAAACGGTCTGAAAAAATCTCCTTTGTATGAATTGTGCAATGACAAATTACATTTTGTTTGGTTCTGGAGCAGTGGTGCTCAGTTTTTGTGTACGCCTTTCAAATCATATGGATTGAAAATCCTTGCTAGGGTCTGTGTTTTCCAATAGCTAGAATTTGGGCGTCCTTAAGGCTAGAGTGAATAATCTAGGAAGTCCCATCGTCGACCGCATCATGGCTTACAATTAGGCTTAATACACACGTACCACAAACACGCCACACCGCCGCGACAGAAAGTGGGCAAGTTGTGGTTACGTGTGAATAGTGTCGCTGCGGCTTCTTGCGTTGCGTTAGAGCGCTTACGCACTACGTCTGAACCAAATCCGATCAGTATCCCTGAAAAGACGGTCCGGCGACGGCGTAGTCGTAGAACAATTTGTATGGTAGCTTACGGAATACACCCGATTTCCGTCATCCGAGAATCTCCATTTCGGATAAGATTTTGACGAACCGAAGTAGCCATAGTATTATTTGTATGTACAGTTGCGCACTACGTCCGAACCGAATCCGAGCTGCGTCCGAGAAAAGAGGCAGAGGGGGCGGGGGCTGTCTGTAGCGGCTCCGCGTAAAATGACGTCTGAATCACGGATGTGAATCGGAGGTAGTGCGTAAGCAATATCCGAGTTCGGTCCGAGTTTTCTCGGACAGTATTTTGACGGATACTGATCAGGTTCGGATCGGACGTAGTGCGTAAGCGCTCTTATGGTACCCACAATACCTATGTGAATGTGTTTGCGATGTGGCCCGCCTCTAGTCCGCGGTGTCGGTGGTGGTTGCGTTGTGGTTGCGACGTTGCTGCGATGTTGTCGGTGCACTATATGTGTGCCAAATTTCTTCCAAATCCCTTCAGCCGTTTTTGCCTGATTGTTGCACAAACATACAAACTTACACATTTATAATATTAGGATAGAATTTGAATAAAACACAACACAGCTGATCTGAATGGGAGCCCACGGGATATCGCCCATCAGCTGATCACAAAGAGTACAGGTAATCTTGCACAAGGAATAGTTTGACAAAAACTGTCTTTTTTGCTTGGAAGATAAATTGTTGAAGGCTCGCAAAAGTTCTTAGAATATAAACGGAGCCTCATAGGAGATGTTGCTTATCCATGTCACCGGAAAATTGCAGACTCCGTAAGATTGTAATTAATCTTTATTAGATTTAATTTCTTTATTTATAACTAGCTGACCCACGCAACTTCGTCTGCGTCACATTTTTCATGAATGCTCGTATTCTTATTGGTCGTAGCGTGATGTTATAGCCTATAGCCTTCCTCAATAAATAGACTTCCTAGGATTAGCGCGTTCTACCAAACAAATAGTCAAGAATAACTAACTGATCGATCTTGGTAAATGATTAATTATCGACCGCCGAGAGTAAAAAATAATTCAAAGTACTAATATCTCTATTAAAAAATATGGGTCGGTGATAGAATGGTGAAAATTTAGGGTTATATGTATTCTTAAATGCCACATTATAAATTTCCAATGTCCAAAAAATAATAAAATGTTAGGGCTGGACTGCTGTCCGTGGCTAAATAATAACAGCCGCACTGGTCGATCTTTAAGGTTAAGCAACGCTTGCCGAGGTTGGTCTGTGGATGGGTGACCATCTTAACATACCGAGACTCCTCCGTGCCTCGGAAAGCACGTTAAGACGTTGGTCCCGGCTGTCATTTGTAGATTTTTGGCAGTCGTTACGGATAGTCAGAAGCCAGATAATCTGACACCAGTCTTGCCAAGGAGTACCGTGTTACCCTGTTAATGGGTTGGGGAGGTCTGGTAGGCAGCCGCTCCACGTAAAATACTGGTATTCAGCTGAATCCGGTTTGACAGGAAGCCGACCCCAATATAATTGGGAAAAGGCTAGGCAGATGATCGGCATTAGAAATCCTTGACTACCGATTTCCACACATCTTTTTGTCAAGCACCTATTTTAATTTGAATGGAGAGACTTTATTGTAGCCGGCCGGTAAATCACAGCTGATTCTTAAAAGAAACGCAATGAAACAGCTGACTGTCAAGAACAGGTAGTTGCATAATGAAAGAAAAGGAGTAAAAAAACTGTCTTTGACCGACAATGACATTTTTTTTGCTGCAATTTGGCGATTGACCACAGATACTTGGCCTTTCAGAAATTCGGATAAAAAAATTTCAAATTGTGTTTAAATAGCTTTTCAATATTGTCATTGTCATTGTAGTTTTGACTGACTGCCTCGTCGCGTTGTCAAGTGCTTCTCCTGGTTTTCGATTTCCAGGTTTGCGGAATTATTCGAAGGAGTCACCGCGGCTTTGGAACGCAAAGGGCATTTGGAGGAACACGGCTGGGTTTTAGTCAGTAAGAGTCTGACACTCCCTTCTGCTTAACCCAGAGCGGAAGGAGTTATTTGATGATTTCCCTTCCAAAAAATATTGAATATTAAGGTAAATTTTGGTACTTACAAGTTTTCGCAAAAATCTAAATTCGCCCATATATCCTACTAATATTATAAACGCGAAAGTTTGTAAGTATGTGTTGATATATTAGTAAAACAATCGTATAATCTTGTAGCTGACTTTTATTGAATTAATTATTAGTTCTAACACAGCGAAACAATATTGGCCATGACAGTATAGAGGATATAGAGAAACAGTGTTACCAACACATAAAATAGAAAAAGTATTACATTGCTACCAACAGTACGGATGGATGTTTGTTACTCTTTCACGCAAAAACTACTGAATGGATTTTGATGAAATTTGGCACAGTGGTAAATTATAGTCTGGAATAACACATAAAAAACTTTTATCCGGGGAATATGTTCCCTTGGGATCATTTTTGTTCGATTCCCGGGTCGAGGAAAGTGTTATTGGGTTTTACAAACTGGAATTCCTCCTTCCCTTAACCTTCTGATCGCCAGAGCATAAACGCATCGGCGTAACCGCGACGCCAAGCCACAAATTCGCCATAGTTTTTGTCACATATTTGTGACGTTCGGCGTACAGAGCACGCGCTTGCTTGTCACGTATATGTGACAATGGCGTTCAAAAGGTTAACCACGAACAATTCCGCAACCCTGGTGCCCTACTATGACGTGTTAATGCCATCCAATTCCAATGATGTAAAACGGACAGTGCTATTTGCTATGTATAGCTCCGTCTCCCTCTTAGAGCGGAAAATTAAAAAAATCTTCAAAGTTAGAGTGACTTTATCTCCGTCATCTATGACCTAGACTAGAGTCAAGAGCAAAACCATATTAAAAAAAAAAAAAAAAAAAAACATGATCGTGTAAAGCAGTGGTTCCCAACCTGTGGTCCGCGGACCACTGGTGGTCCGCTAGAGCTAAAATATGGTCTGCAAAAGATTTAAAATTTCAATCCTTTCACCTCAAAAATGTCATTGATGCAAAATAATTCCAGATCTCTATTAGAAATGAAATGTGCTTATTACAATTTCCTTTACTTTTGATTTCAAGATTAGTTATGCTACAAGTGAATATCTATAATTCTATCACACTAATATTATAAAGGCGAAAGTTTGTGTATGTGTGTGTGTATGTTTGTTACTTCTTCACGCGCAAACATCTGGACCAATTTTGATAAAATTTGGTATGCAGGAAGCTGACACCCGAATTAACACATGGGCTACTTTTTATTCCGGGAGTTCGGATAATTTTCGACATTCGCGCGGAGTATCTGATAAACCGCGGGTAACACCGCGGAGCGCAGCTTGTATGATATAAGTTTACTTTGAGATTAATGAAGCTTAATTTTCTTCTTAATTTCTTGTCCCTGCTGACATTTGAGAAATCAAACAGGTCCCGGGTCAGATAAAGATTGGGGACCACTGGTTCAAAGACTTCATAGTAGGGCTGGAAATAAATTATCTGCCTACTCGTCCAAGGATACGGGTCTGATGTTCTGCCATACCCTGAGAAAGGGGTAGGTAGGTACCTCCGAACAAAAACACGTCACAGGTAAGCCTATATCTTGCCTGGCAACAGGACAATTCCACAAAGAACTGCTACCTTGCAATCAATATTAAACCTTAACGTTCTTCGTTTAACGTAACATTTTCTATGAACGAAATTCAAGACATTGGAATTTCGAATTTCAATCCAGGTTTTTAAGGTTCATATTTGCCTGTTTTTAGTTCAGGTAGACATTCTTTCGCAACAGCTGGTAATCAGCTGTTGTCCAATACTTTAAATGGCTTTTAAGTTTTCTTCTTAATTATAAAGGACTATGTATGACCTTATTTTGCACCTGAGCTGATATAGAACTGGTTTAAAATTACGCCTTTACTCCTAAAGGGGTAAGCAGAATTCAGTAAGGGAGCGTTCAAGTTTTACGTAACGCAATTTTTGAAGATTCTTGACCCTCCCTCCACCCCCATGTAACGCACCGTAACGTATATCTGTACTGTACCCCCCTCCCCCTCCCTAATCGTTACGGATCATCCAAGTGACAATTTTTACCTAAAAGTCACAATTATGTCTACTACTCTCATGTTACCAAATTTTTAAATTAATAAATGTCATTTCAATAAAAATATTGATGTATATTTTGGTTTGGCAAAGTGACTGTGTAAGTCGAAAATATGTTTAGTGAGCTAGCGTTAAATAAAAAAAACAATGTTACGTAACGCGTTGTTCGAACAGCCCTCCCGCCCCTATAACGCATCGTAACGTTTTACAAGACCCCCCACTCCCCCCAAATTGCGTTACGTAATACTTGAACGCCCCCTAACCTCGGCATTATTGGCAAGACTGTCAAAGATCTACAAATGACAGCCAGATCCAACAGCTTATCGTGCTGTCCACCCATCCAGCAACTAACCTCGGCAAGCGTTGCTTAGACCAACCAGCCGGTCGATTCTGTAAACATGTTGAAGTGAAGGGTGGGTGTTGATCTATATAATCAAGATGCAATGACAGTTCACTTCGTGATACGTGGCATCTTGATTATTGACAGCTCACCTCGTGATAACTTCACACAAGCCTTCACATCGACATGTTTACAGAATCGACCGGCAGTAGATCAAGCCGGCACGACTGTAATAATTAATTCCGATTCCAAATTTAAAATAAAAAGAAATAAAACTAACAAATAAAGCGTCCCACGTGTCATTACTTACTCGACTAAAGCGGCCTATTCAATGGCCGCTTGAATGTGATCCCTTTGCCTCTCCCACGGTCTAAAAAGGTCGTTACAGTGCCGTTAGTCACGTGGAGACGTACCCGACTGTGTTGGAAAAAGGATGAGTAATGTGTTTAAGAAGTACCTACTCTTACAATAGTAACTTATCATGGAAAGGAAAGACCTACTTGTAAAATGTTTTTAGGGTTCCGTTCCCAAAGGGTAAGAACTGGACTGATTACTGAGACTCCACTATCCGTTTATCTGTCACCAGATCTATATCTCATGAACCGTCATAGCTAGACAATTGAAATTTTCACAGATGATGTCTTTCTGTTGCCGTTATATCAACAAATAATAAAAATTACTAAACTTGAAAAAAAAAGTCTCTATACAATGGGTGCCCGAAGATGGACGCGCCGCCAAGGCCGGCCCAGAAAGAGGTGGTGAGACGACCTGGACGCGCATTATGAGGGCCGGCGCGTGGTGGCGCAGGAAAAGAATACTTGGAAGGATTTAGGGGAGGCCTTGGCCCAGCAGTGAGTCTCACTGCTGGGCAGAGTCCCCTTTTAGTTTTTAGCCTACACTGTCTCACTGTGAGACAGTGTAGGCTAAAAAAAAAGGGGACTCTCAGAGAAGAAACGTGTTTTTTTTTGGTTTATGGTACGGAACCCTTCGTGTGAAAGTCCGACTCCCACTTGGCCGGTTTTTTTTTATGAAGCTAGCTTCGTGTTGGACCACAACTTCACCTGATAGAAAGCGATGCTGAGGTCCATGATGGAGCACGCTTGCCTAGAAGTAACCTATTCATTCTGACTTAGAACCACAGGTTGTAGCTATCAGGAAACACAGACTCCGGCAGGGAATTCCACTCCTTAGCTGTACGCACAATGAAAGAATTCCCGAAACGTTTTGTGCGTATTTATTTTAGGAAAACTTACAGCTAAACAAATACAGTAACTAAAAGTTTAAACAAAACATGGCCAATTACAAGTTTCCACATGTATCACTTGAAACAAAAAAAAGAAAACTATACATACCGATAACAAAAAACAGAAAAAAAAACAAATAAAAGCTTGCTTCAACTAATTACACTGGTCAACAAAAAAACACTTTTTGTGTGTCACAAGATTTTTTTAACTTTATGTTAAGAACATGCTTAAGTATCATAGAACTGAAATTAGAATTATTGAGACACGAACAGTTTTCCTGTCATATGATTTTGAAGTGGTGCTTTGAGACGAAAACTGAAGTTTTCAGGTGATTCTAATACAGGCACGTTATCATATTAAAGGATTAGTTGTGTAGCAGATGGCACGTCAGTATACTCAACTATCCTTTTATATTAAAAAATGCTAAAATAAAGCTCACGTTTTTTTTAAATGTGATGGTGCAGAATTTCTTTTTTGAGTTTTAAAAATAATTTCACCATAAATATTAAAGAAACTTGACAGAATCATTTGAACGCTTTTTCTACATTATATAAGCATAAAATAACTCAGTAAACTGAAATAACAGCTACTTTGTTGAAAAATAAAAAAAATCGGAATTTACAAGCTTAAGGAAAAATTATGTAACATAAAAACTAGACCTGATCAAAACAAAATAAATATAATTTTGGAATAAGGGTAGGTAGGTAACTCGCAATTAGTAAGCAAATTCCTTGTGACAAAATCTTGTTGAATAGTGTTATTTTCTCTCGCTGGGTGGGATGTTAATGTGGGAGTAATATACATCTTATGTTAGTAAATTAAACTTAAAACTATGTATCACTTAGTTGCATTAAGTGTTTGAACGTTCCGGTGGCACTTGTCCGCGATAGCGGCGGAATACCACATCCTGTGGCCAAAAGCAAGAAAGCTTTTGGCCATAGGATGTGGTATTCCGCTGGTTCTTCCATCACCTGATGCAGGTAGCATTTTGGTATGCACACCACAAACGCCTGAAAGTTGACGTTGCGATGCGAATCTAGCAGCTTCACTCTCGGCGCATACTTCAGCCTCTAGAAGTCTATCTCTTTAGTTGTTATATGGGGACGTGGAAGCAGTGTTGCCAACCCTACTGTTTTAACAGTAGATTTACTGTTTTCATCATGACATCCCTGTTTTCTGATTTAAGCACCAATTTCTATTGTTTTATACATATAATAAATTATATATACTCACGGGAGATTTCGTTTTAAACGATAAATCTCCTGTAATCCTTTAAATATATAGCTTCATGAAATGCATGTATGTATTCCAAATGTTTCTATGTCTAATGCTGGCACTTCACTTGGCACATTTTTCAAAATATTCGCGTTATATCGTCAATACGAAGTGAACCTTATTTTGAAAATGATAAGGTGTATTACGTGAAGTGAAGTAGAAACCTGGAAACAAGGCTCTGTTCAGATATGAGCTCACACCAACAAAGACCAACGATGACCATGTTTTCAATTTAACTTTCACACCAAAACAGATAGATAGTAGACCAGAGTCCTGATTGGTTGCCTTTTATGTCAGTCCCCAATTTCTCGGACCGTCACGGAGATATTATAGATAGACTATCAAATTTTGATGCGTAAAAAAGTATTCCAAATGTTCAGTTGACAATTTATCGAGATTTTGTAGTCTCTCAAGTTATTTTATAATCTTACGGAGTTTGCCTCGAACTGACCGTTCCTAATCGAATGAAAGTCTTTCAAATCAAAAGTTTACGGGTACTTTCGAATTAGGGTTTCCTGAAATGACGAGCACCACGTGACAGCACGGAGGCTTTTGGTCCAGGCACCTGTCAAAACGCTGTTTTCTAAATTACCTGTTTTTACTAATTTTTTTTGTTTTTTAAATCTAATGTAAAACACAAGAAAAACGTGGGATGTAAGACTAGGCAATATGGTCAAAAGACTATTCAAAAAAACTACTAAAAAAAAAATTGACATCAACGTCATATTTTGTGTTAAAATTCAATTTTGAATCTTATTTTTATTTATTGTACACCTGCCACAGTATAGTCTTTATAACCCAAAGGTTGACTGATAGAGAATGCCTTGATGCATTAAGTCCGCCCATGTACCACTATTGTGCATAAAGTTTAAATAAATGAAATATTTACGACAAACACACTTTTTCAAGGAAGAGGACCTCTCGCCTATGTGGCGCCACCTGGTGGCGTAAATATTCCTGGAAACCCTCATTGTCAAGGTCCGTCGGTCAAAATTATGAAGATTGTTGACCGTTCCAAACGGTAGATCTCTATGGGGCGGATCGATGGTTCAGAATAATGCTAACGAGGATCCAAAAAATTTTTACTGTGATGTGCTAATGCCATCCAATTCCGACGATGTAAAAGGGATAGTGCTATACGCTATGTATAGCTTCGTCTCTTTCATTGAGCGGAATCTCGATCGTTTTAAGACTTCATGGTATCATTTTTGATTAAATGAAAGCGAACAAAAATGCGCCTAGACCAGCTTCATAAATGTGCAATACAAACAAAACTCAATTATATACTTACAGTATTTTTTTGACGATTTTTTTTCAGTATTTGCACCTTGAAGGTCACAATAACATTAAGTTTTGTTTTTTAAATAAAGTAGAGAAAATTGACACATGATTTTTCGTACATTTGTAAAGGACTATTGAGTGAATATTTTAATTTAATAAAAAGCTGATGTCACTGTGAGTCTACGCATACAACCCTAATCTCTTCAAAATTAGAGTGAACAGGCTTCTTCTGGGTAAGCTCGCTCCATCGTCGACTTTGTCTCTGTCATCTATGACCTAGACTAGAGTCAAGAGCAAACCCATATTAAATTTAAAAAAAAAGTCTCAAAAAACACTGTTGCGAAGTGATCGTTTCGTCGATCGTCCTCCGATTTCGTTTTTCGGATTTTCAATTTCCATTTTTTTTTAAACTGTCCATTTATTTTGGAGGGAGAAACGGTTTTTTTAGATTTTTCGAAAAAAAAAAAAAACATTTTTGGCGTTTTTAGGTGCAATACCCATTTTGTTCGAAGTGGCTTGGTCGTCATATTACTTAGCTCCTATGCCTTGCGAATCAGCCTAAAACATGGACCCAGGCTTTTCAAAACGCGGCTACAAAGGCACCTAAGGTGAAAGACCTCATCCTACCCTCCTACAAACAGCTGATCCACCAGATGATTATAAACAGAAGCCGTAATTCGAATTTCGAACATCTCGTGAACTTCCGGCACATATGCGCGCACGCATCTGTCATTACTATTGATGTGCGTTCGATATTTGAATTGATGTTGTCACCTTTTGGTTGGTACACCTTGAGTGAATGAGTATTTGCAGAATAGCTTTGGTTGCCATATTAAAAAAATAGAATAGATTAAGAGTAGGGTACTTTTGTATATTGGCAGGAGTTGGAAGTGGTTATGATATGGCTATTAATTTGTTAATAAAAACAGCCGCACGGGCCGAACTCCAAAGTCAAGCAACGCTTGCCGAGGTCGGTCTGAGGTACCCACCTGAGGACCATCCGTTACAAACTGAGTTCCCTTCCGAGGGAAAGCACTGGTCGTGTAAGTAAGATTGACTCAATCTGACACCGGTCAGGGTTGAGGAATTCGTTTGAAAGAGTCACCGCGGCCCTGGAACGCAAAGGGCTTTAGAAGGAACAGTGGAACACGGATGGGTTTTAGTCAGTAAGAGTCTGACACGCCCTTCCGCTCCACCCAGAGCGGCAGAGGTCAGAGGTCTTTGGGAACTGCCGATAGAAGTGAAAACTAAGTTACTAGTGAATTGTATCGTCCAGCTATTAGATTATTATTTTTGAATTTGGAAATTGTTCGGTGACGATGACGCGAGTTCCATGATTTTTGTTCACCCAAAAAGTACACATATATACACAGTATACATATAGCTCATGGAAAGAGTTCGGTGACGATGACGCGAGTTCCATGATTTTTGATCACCCAAAAAGTACACATATATACACAGTATACATATAGCTCATAGAAAGAGTTCGGTGACGATGACGCGAGTTCCATGATTTTTGTTCACCCAAAAAGTGCTCAACGCGCCTGAAGTTTTCACTTAAAAAAAAAGTATTGATCACCACGATTGCTCAGGGCGAGTTGGAGATTTCAGACTTATAAGCCTAAAATCATCTTCTTTAGCCTCGCCCTTTATTTCTAAGCTTAGAAGATGACAAGAAGAAAACATGTATGAATTGAAAAAGTCACAACGGTACTTGTTCCGGATTTGAACCCTTCTTGCTTTAGGAGTGATGCGTTAACCACGGGGTCATCAGGACTAGCTTCGAAAACGAAATAGTCTGCTGAAAACATGTCATATGAAAATACTATTATTAGAATATAACATGGAGTCCTGTTATATTCTATAAATATTTTCTAATTAGTCCAACATTGTTACCAACATAACGTATCAATATTTAATTATGTCTTTTGTTTTATCTTGTTCTGGTTTTGTATAAATATTACCTTCGTCCTACCTTCGCGCTGGGTGTCTGACGCCCAGCAAATGCTGAGATGTTACCTTCGGTATGGGCTTTTTTTAATCTATTACTTTTTTTAAGCATGGGAAATCATCAAATGACTTCTTCCGGTCTGGGTGGAGCGGAAGAGCGTGTCAGACTCTTACTGACTAAAAATGTTTTTTTTCTATTCTATTATTCCTGAGTTGGATCCATAAGTTGGGCATAGTTACATCGGGCTTTTGAATTGGGAAATTGTGGGTAATGTATACCTAATGGTGGTAATGATTGTATACCTGTCCGGTATCCAATCATTAGCAGTGCCAGTGTTGCGATGATCCTGTGGTTAAGACGTCCGATTCTCATGTTGTTGGTTCGTTACAAGGGAATAATCAATATGCCTTCGTTTCATAATTCATAAAATGTTTAGTGAACTTCTGCCATTACACAACACACAACATGGTAATATCAATATCCTAAACTTAAACCCAGCTGTCAGACTTTCAACACAACTGTCACAGACTTTCGACAGCCGGTCCCTGAGACATTGACTTCACATGACCCAAAACCTGCTTCGGGCACATTTCTACCATACTTCTTACGAAAAGGCCGAACAAGGACGCGACGCGAGCGAAAAAAAAAGTTAGTTTAAAAAAAAGACGTACCGCCAGCTGTCGTATAGGCACGCGCCGGCGCGTGGCGACAGCCAATAGGAAAGCAGCAGACTTCGCGCTGTTTTTCTATAGCGCCATATTGCGAGTTTGAGTGCGTTTTTTTTTTCTTTCATGTTTTTTGACATTTGCGAGGTTTTTGAACGTGGTGAAAAAAATATATGATGTCGTATGCAAAGCTCTTTTTTGCTGTCAAGTATTTTAAGATGTAGTTTGTAGACAAGGGCGCCGGTAGGACTGTTTTCAGGGGGTGCATCTTCAAAACCCCTCCTCGATTAGGATAGGTTTGAAGAACGGTCTGATGGATTCCGATTCAAACAGAACTAAAGAAAGCGGGTGCAAAGCCGGGCGAAGGCAGGGTTGGCAAGTATTTGAATTACATGTAAGTAATTAATAATAATAATATCTTGGGACAACTCACACACGGTCATCCGATCCCAAACTAGGCAGAGTCTGTGATATGGCAACCAGACAACTGATAAACATACTTACATATTTCTAAATACATACATATTATAGACAAATTACACCCAGACACAGAACAAATGATCATGCTTATCACACAAAGATTTGTCCTGGGTGGGAATCAAACCCACGACCTCCGGTTTAGCAGTCAGGGTCACTAACCACTCGACCATCAGGCCAGCCAAATTAAGATACGTAGGTAATTGAAATACAAATACGTATTTGGTATTTGTATTTCAATTACTTCTTAAAAATGTAATTTGTCATTCATATTTGAAATACATGACGCTGAGGTATTTTGTACTTGGTATTTCAAATACTTATAACTTCAAAATATACATTTAGCAATCTTATTAAAGGGTGCGTCCTTCAGAAATCAGCGGTCGATTGCTTTCGTAAGCAAAATGGCTAGCCCAACCTAACACCTGACAGTATTTTTGTTGATATATAAATAAAATAACAGGTTTTATTTACTTAGTTAATTTAGCAAAACTGTATTTTAAATACGAAAGCAATACACGGCTTTAGTGATGTCATATATTAGTAGCGTGGTTGTATATGTCCATAGACCTTGTGACAAAAATATAACCACAGACTATAAAAGTTGTCAGAAAGTAAGAAGGATTATTTTAATATTTCAACAATTTTAAATAAAAATAGTTAAAATACTTCATTTTGTATTTTAAATAAATGCGAGAAGCAAAACATGTATTTTTCCCAGCTCTGAACGAAGGGAGCTCGATGTACCTTCCTCGTTTGAATTTGCTAGGTTCTCGTTTACTGCAATCCGCTTGTCTAATACTTTTTGACGAGACAGCGTCTAATAAATCGATGAACGCCGGCTGTACGCACGAAAATGGATGGCTCATTGTAACGTTACAAGAAAAAAAAGAAAAAAAAAAAAGAAAAAATGTTTATTTGGGACTCGCACAAGATTAACAAACTAGTAAAATAAAATTAAAAACTAAACAGTATAAAAAAATAAAATAATTATCTGCGCGAGGCCAAAATGGTCCCTATCTCAGCTTAAGCTGCGATATCTAAAAAATAAATAACGCAGCGCTGGTATTCTGATAGGGCCAGTCAGTGGTGCCACGGATACAGTCACGGAGCATATTTAACAGAAATATACAAATAAAATAATAAGTATAAATATGGGTAAAAAGTATAAGTATGGGTTACACTCATTGTAACGTTACGATCATTTCATCAATGTTTTGTTATGACGTTGTCACGTTAAACTATCGTCCGTAAACCGACTTTACAGACAACCAATTATTTTTAATACTCATGTTTTCTTATGTATTATTAAGAGCCAGTGCACCCCTTGACGGCGCCCATGCTTATAGATAAATGCATCTTCTATCCTTCAAAATGCCTTTAATTTCGGAAGTCGGTGTTGTTTGTTGTTTCTTCGTATTTTAACACCGACTTCCAAAATGAAACCTCATGGATTATTTAAATATTCCACCAAACAAATTACATATTAATAGAATTTCAAATCAGGAAGTAAACTTTATCAATAATGATTATAAATAAAAAATAGATTTCATAACACCTACGCATTAGATTTCAGATAGATATGTAGGTATTATCAAATCTATTTTTTATTTTAATATTAAACATATCCAAATACCAAATCCAAATAAGATATAAAGGACACTGCGTAAACTGGTTTTTATTTTTTTTGACGGGGACCACTCCCAGTTCAGCACGCTAGGGCTGGTTACTGCTTAACCGGACTATCCTGTGGTGGCCTCAAATGAATTTAAGGCCCCCAGCCAGGGCTTACAAACTAGCTAAATTATACTAAATGATCGCTCGCTAGGGCATCCCCTGCGGGATACGGACCTCGGCTTAGCGGCGTCATTTCGTTAGGACAACAAGGGACAGGCTGGGTCATAGCGTTATTATTTAGGGGATTTAAAACTACTGGCTCAGCGACGCGGGCTGGCTCGGTAATCAAAGGTCGGGGAGGGTTATAACTGGGACGTCGCGACGGGCCCCGGCGGCGGGGCCGGAAAACGGAACGCGGTCTGTGTCGTGTGTGTTTTCGAAGAGTGCTGGTTTCCCTACGGCTCTCTTGCGTCCTACTGATCTGTGAGGGAGTGTATCGGGTAGCCGAAGCGATAAGGGGATTTTGGTGTTTTGAAGCAGTTTCGATGAAACGCTGCGATAGTCGTTTCATGAACTCGTAAACTGGTCTATGAAATCTATCTTATATACCTGCTTATAAAAAAAACGCGCCACGGATTGAAATAGTTTGGAAACCCCTGCTTTAGAAAATAAATCTACAGCGTCTTTCAAATTAAAATAATCTCATCTACTTATACTTTTTCTTTTATCCCGGAATAAGGCACGGTTTCAAGTGTTGGGATTTTATGTACGCGCATATCCCGTTCTCGTTGGAATTTCCCGTTCCGTATATAGCCTTCCTCATGAATGTAGCTATCATATAAAAAGAAAAAAATCCAAATCCGACTGGTAGTTCCAGAGATTAGCGCGTTCAAACAAACTCTTCAGCTATTATTAGTATAGACTAGCTTTTGCCCGCAACTTCGTACGCTCATATCCCATTTTCCCGATTCCCGTAGGAATTTTGGGAGTTATAGGGTAAAACAAGGATAGTTGCCCCAGGGGTATAGTTGCCTCGATTTTAATTACTCTAGCTTCGCGGATGAATCACATGTTATTTTATTTATCAATCGAGAGACTTTACAACGACAACTAAGTAGACCGTGTTGCATGTGCCTGTGCGATTGCATGGGAAGGCAAGGTGCGACCAAAGTTTTTGCGCGATAAAAATCTTCTTTCTCGGCGGGGCACCTATCCTAAACGTAATTTACATGGATTATAATTTATATGGGATAGATGTCACAAAATTTAGAGGTCGACAAAAATCGCCAATATTCTGGAAATATCGAAAATAATGTTCTTTACTTTCACAAAATATTTGAAGATAATAAACCAAAGTACCTACCCGTTTTATGAATAAAGTGACAACTAACTAAATATATAATAATTACCTATATATTTTTATAAAAAGTGTGGCAACTATCCGGCTTTTACCCTACACCTAAACCTTCCTCGTGAATAACCCCATCCATTGGTGAAAACCGCATGGAAATCCGTTCAGTAGTTTTTGAGTTTATCGCGAACAGAACGACAGACGTGGCGAGGGACTTTGTTTTATAATATAAAGAAAGAAAGAATAATATTTATTTAGCACTTACATGAAACACGCACGGTACAAAGAAATAAAAAAAGAAAAAAATAAATGTAGGTATGCTAAGAACCAAGTATGGTGTGTGTGTGTGTGTGTGTGTGTGTAGTATGATTTTGCCTTTGACCTCAATCTCACCTGGTGGCGACAATGTTGTCGACGATGGAGCACGTTACTTAGAAGCGAGAGCAAATCCGCAGACAAAACCTTGTTCAGCAAAGTCCAATCGTCTACTCCCTGCAGAACCAAAGGAAGTACTTAACCTTACGACACGACTAAACATTTAATTGGAGAAATTAAACGCACTCGCTACGACGTTTAATTCTTTCAATGGAGTGACATCACTGTCGTCGGTTGTATGACATTTTGAAAGCAGGTGGGCTTTGACCTTTAGTTTTAAATAGATGAAGAGCTTACATGGTGTGCTTGTGTTTTAAGAGAGGAAGGCAGAGGTGTCTAGTGGCCACCTACACGTCATATTTCGCTAATCTATGCTAATATTATAAAGAGGTAAAGTTTGTATGTAGGTTGTAATCTCTGGACCTTTTTTTTTAGTATTATTTAATACGGGTTTGCTCTTGACTCTAGTGTCGGTCATAGATGACAGAGACAAAGTCGACGATGGAGCGAGCTTACCCAGAAGAAGCCTGTTCACTCTAATTTTGAAGAGATTAGGGTTGTATGCGTTCGGTAATACAAACGCAGGGAGAGAGTTCCACTCCTTTTCTGTGCGCATTATAAAAGACGTTTGGAAACGTTTAGTGCGAATTGGTGGAATAGCAACAATTCTACAATTTTTTTCACTGGTAGAAAGCTACATTATTCCTGGCTATATTTCATCTCCGCACTCCCACGGGAACGGCAACTACGCGGGTGAAACCGCGTGCCGTCCGCTAGTAAACTTAATAATATTATTGAATTTATTCATTCAATGACACGTACGAGCCTTGCTATAGGGTACCGTGTCACTCAGTTACTAGGCTGTGGTGTTGTGGAGGGCGGATAAATAGTCGCTCCAAGCAATGCATGGTCTTGCCAGGGTTGCGAAATTTGTTCGAAAGAGTCACCGCGGCCCTGGAACGCAAAGGGCTTTTGAAGGAACACGGATGGGTTTTAGTCAGTAAGAGTCTGACACGCCCTTCCGCTCCACCCAGAGCGGAAGAGGTCATTTGATGATTTCCCATCCTTAAAACAACAAAGAAAGCAATGCATGCATGTCATCATCACCATCATCAGCCGAGAGTCGTCCACTGCTGGACATAGGCCTCCCCCAAGTGTCGCCACAACAACCGCTCCTGTGCGTCTCGCATCCGTCGGCTACCCGCGACCCTCACCAGGTCATCGGCCAAGTACTGGTTGGAAAATCCTTGAAGGCTCGACTTGTTACCTATGTTATAATGGGGTATTTTACTGAAAAAATCTAATTAGTCCGTCAGATAGTGAAATCGCGAAACTCGCGTGATGTCACTACGATAGTACCTAAATTTTTGCCAGCGACGTGACGTCACACGAGCTTTCAACGCACGGTATCGTCTTCATTTTTTGTTTAGGTAAAAAAACAAAAAAATACATGTCTAATATTTTTTGTTGATCAATCTGACGGACCAAATATATTTTTCAGCAAAATACACCTATTCCAGTTTTTACGCTTCACTGCAGTATAATATAGTAAAGAACCCACTTTTCTAAGTTTTGAAAACACACTCAGACAGGATAAAATAATAATAATATGTAATAATAATAATATACCTAATACCTTGCGACAACTCACACACGGTCATCCGATCCCAAACTAGGCAGAGCCTGTGCTATGGCAACCACACAACTGATAAACATACTTATATATTTCTAAATACATACATATTATAGACAAATTACACCCAGACACAGAACAAATGATCATGCTCATCAAAGAAAGATTTGTCCTGGGTGGGAATCGAACCCACGACCTCCGGTTTAGCAGTCTGAGTCACTATCCACTCGAGCGACAGGCCAGCATGTTTTTAAAAGTTGGTTGGTTTTTTTGAAAAACTTCTAGTTTTTCAAAAAAACCAACCAACTTTGGTTACGTGTTATATATTTACACCAACATGTAGCTTAAAACTTTATCTAAATGTCCAATAAACATTGAACGTTAGAAAAAATGTTATTTCTCTCATTCAAGAATTTATAACGCTCAACGCTCGCAGGCGAGTCGACGACCCGTCATACACATTTTTTCTCAGCCTTACCCTTAACCATAGACAAAGAGAATCGAATCCAAAATGGCTTCCAATAAGCACTAGACATGTTTTGTAGAAAGTGCACTTATTTTTACTCGCGTTAAAATATGTCGTCGCGAGCCACATTGCCAAATGCCAGATGCTCGACGCCACCTTGCGCCGCTCGCTTCCATCTTGCCTTCCCTCTAATTTCTTTAGCATCTGTCAAAGTATTTTTTTTTTAAGAATGTAGATTAGGATCATGGCAGTGTGGCTAGTGAGCCTTTGTTGAGGTTCAGTTAGGAGATTAGTGCGTAAGGTGGTTTTTCTAGCGTTCTTTAAAGGTTATCGCATTGATCCCGTTTGCTTGACTATGAAATATACTTAATACTGTTTCAGCTTTTTTTTTTAAATGTAGATTAGGATCATGGCATTGTGACCGGTCAGCCTGCCGACCTACTATGACGTGCTAATGCCATCCAATTCCGATGATGTAAAAGGGATAGTGCTATTCGCTATGTATAGCTCCGTCTCACTCTTAGAGCGGAATCATGATCGTTTTAAGACTTCATAGTAGGGCGCCTGTTCCCTCTTGACTTAAAGACCCCCAGGTTGTGACTATCAACAATCATAGCAGGGAATTCCACTCCCTAGCTGTACGCACAATTAAATTTTTCCCTAAGATTTTGTCCGTATTTGTAAGATTATTGACTATGAAAAACACTTAATACCTGTCAGCGGGTTGCATCTCATGAACCGAAAAACTTAACTTATTAAACATGACTTATAATTAAATGTAATGTTCTGTATGGTGTCGGACGTAAAATAATAGCACCATCCCATCACTTCCCGTGGGTGTCGTAAAAGGCGACTAAGGGACTCACCTATATAACTTACAAATGCTTGCACTGTCTGGACAGGTCCACTCAAATCTGTGTGGTACTTTCCTCAAAAGGCCACCTCAGATATTAACCTACATGGTTCTAATATGATTTGACTAGTACAGATTGTACTGACTTTAAAAGAGACTGACCTCTGAGTTTGTTTCGGTGTTTCTTCTCAGGGTAGTCAGCTAGGAAACACCGGCCTCATCTAGCTTAAAATGACCAAAAAAGATTGACGTGTAAAAGTGTTGTATTTGTAAAAGTGTTATATTAGCCTTCAAAGTTAAAGTTCGCGAACATATTCGTAAGAAGTTGGCAGTAGTATCATCACATCGCTAATGTTTTTCAATTACCTATTTGTTGTAATTGTTTAAGTATTTATCTTGTTAATTTGAGTATTTATGATATATTTATATTGTATGTATAGTTTATATATTCGTATTATTTATTTAAATGTTTATATCTATTAATTAAATATCAATCGCTTTTTATTCACCATATTGCACCTACCATCATTCTCTGCATCACCCAAAGGTTGACTGGTAGAGAATGCCTATGGCATTAAGTCCGCCTCTGTACATTAATTGTGTGCGTAAAGTGTAAATAAATAAATTTAACATACTACAAAATAAATATCATTTATCATTTACCAGTGAGGCAGCAGCATTCTCAGTGCATTGCAACAGCTACACTGCGATCGCCAACCCGCCTGCCAAGCGTGGCGATTATTGCAACCACCCTTGGGGTAGGCCTATGTCCAGCAGTGGACGTCTTTCGGCTGGTATGATGATGATGAATATAACTAAATAGCTCAAGCCGTGATAAAAAAGTTAGTTTATCCATTTATTAACCTATTAGGTTGTCGACTGCTTAACCGGGCTTGCCTGTGGTGGCCTTTTATAATATTAAAGCCTCCAGCCAGGGCTTATAAAAAACTTACAAACTAAGCGACTACACGCTAAGGCCGAGGCCCGTACCCCACAGGGGGTGCCCCTGTGGGGTACGGGCCTCGGCGTCGCTGGGGGAAGAACAGCTAGGGACGGGCTGGATCGAACTAGATAAAAGTTAGTCAACAAAACGGGCAGCACGACCTTCCTGGGACTGTTGAATCACCGTCGATTTTCGAAGGAACAAAAGCCTTCAATTAGTGAAAGTAATCAGTAAAGTACTATCGCGTGGGAAGTACCAACGAATTAGTAGGAATACTTATTGTTAGTACTGATATTAATCTCTTTGTACAGTGATCATTAACTTGGTACCTGTTCTAGTGGAGTAATCACTTAATGGCTTACTTAGGTAATCTTTATTAGTAATTGCCCTTAAAAACATCATTATTATCTTGTCTCCTATCCCAATTTAATTGAGGACGATTCAGCATTTTTCGGGTTCCGTACCCAAAAGGTAAAAACGAGACCTATAAGAATAAGAATAAATTTATTAAAAAGAAAATATAGGTTAGGTACAATTATTGTGTTATACAAGATTGTTTAGTTTCTTTAAAAACTAAGCCTAAAAGAATTTTCAAAGACTTCCTGCATTAGCCTTATTACTAAGACTCCACTGTTCGTCTGTCTGTCTGTCACCAGGCTATAACTCATTAACCGTGATAGCTAGACAGTTGAAATTTTCACTGATAATGTATTTCTGTTGCCGCTTTAACAACAAATACTAAAAAACAATAAAAAAAAGTTATATTTTTTATAGGTACATAATAAAAAATAATTTTATATAAATATTTTCTTTTTGTACAACAGACGTGATATTTATAGATAATACTTAGTACGGAACCCTTCGTGCGCGAGTCCGATTAGCACTTGGCCAGTTTTTTTAATGGTCTTGTCTTGCAATGTTTTCTTGCTTGTTATTCAATATTTTATGGTAAATCAGGATTTAAAATTTTCATTTTGCTTGCAAGTGATAAATGATATTTATTATGCAAATTTGTTAAAAGTAACTGTTTTACACGTCACTTGTATTTCAAACTAGCTTTTGCCCGCGACTTCGTACGCGCATATCTCGTTTTTGCCTGTTCCTGTGGGATTTTCGGGAAATCCTCTCTTAGTGCTCCCCTACATTCCTCAAGGAACAACATGCCAAATTTCAGTTTTCTACGACCAGTAGTTTCGGCTGTGCGTTGTCTGTCAGTCACACAGTAACGGAAGAATTTTATATATGTCACCGGAAAATAGCAAACTCCATAAGATTATAAAATAACTTGAGATATTGTAAACTCTCGATAAATTATCAACTGAACATTTGGAATACTATTTTACGCATCAAAATTTACGCGAGAAATTGTGGATTATAATAAAATGGCGACTCACGATTAGTTCTGAACCCGAACTAAGAATGAATGACAACACGATTTGACAGTAACTGTCCAATCGTGTTGCCATTAATTCTTAGTGGATAGGTGATACGGACTATAGTAGGCGCCAGATAATCGTGGAATAACGGTCATTGACCCACAATTATTGACATTTTTAATTTGAAAAACGGAATTAATGACACAAAGCTGTCCCGAATCATCATCTCTCGTGATCCTTAACATTGTCTAATAATGAAAAACGATTCATATTTAATTGTTCAGGTACCTATGAACAGTTATTAGGGAAAGGTCAATATACTTTATTCCACATTTATCTGGCGCCTACTATAGAATACGCTCGCAACTAAGCCCGAAACTACGGGTTTCGGGCTTAGAGAGTAGCCCCCCTGGAACGCAAAGGGCTTAGAAGGAACACGGATGGGTTTTAGTCAGTAAGAGTCTGACACGCCCTTCCGCTCCACCCAGAGCGGAAGAAATCATTTGATGATTTCCCATCCCTAAAAAAAAGGCAAACGATATTTATTAAATAGGTTTAAACTGTTTTACACCTCAATATTTTTTTGTCAAATTAAACTAGACGAGGCCAGTTTTCACTGACTGCAAGGTCTGCAATGTATGATACTGCGACTATCTGAAACAAACTTTGAAGTCAAAGTCCATACAATTCATGTAATGGTCAAATCATAATTATGAGAACCATATAGGTAAATGTCTGAAGTGGCCAGCACCACACAAACTTGAGTGGACCTGTCTGAAAGTGCAAGCAATTTGCCAGTTATCGTGTATTTCAACTAAGAACTTTAACCTTTTGGACGCCAGAGCAGAAACGCATCGGCGTGCCCCCAACGCCAAGCCACAAATTCGCCGTTCTTTTTGTCACATATTTGTGACGTTTGGCGTACAGGGCACGCGCTTGCTAGTCATGTATACGTGATAATGGCGTTCAGAAGGTTAAAGAGCTCATCGATTCGACGAACAATGCCAAAGTCATTAATATCTTCAGCACACAAGATTCCTTGCAATCTAAAAGCGTAGAGTTAAGCCAACTTTACGTCATCTTCCAAGTTACTTCTAAGTTAACCCAGATATTATGTAGTCTTATCTCTAAAGTAAGAGTCTCCTTTGATCCCGTTCGTTGGTCAATATTTTAAGCACGTGCCACAAACCCTTTGGCTATTATTCACCTCTCAATTCCACATTAGCACCTTTACACGAACTCCTGAACAAAGACTCATCTAAATGTCACTTCAAATAACTTTTCCTACACCATCCCTTTGTGCTACACATCTGCTAAGCTGAAAATACCTATACAATGTTGACATTCCCCCTCCACTTTAATTCCCGTCTCGCTCTAATGTGGTTAGAAAGAGAGAGAGGAAGTAAAGGGCTATTGGATGCGCGCGCAGCTTTCCTAAAGCCCTTGCTAACGCGAGTACATCGCTCACTCACTCCGCCGCAAGACCGCGTCGCGTGCGGACGTCTCGCGTTCATCGAACAACCGCGTTCTAAGTGCGTTATGGATATCGTGAGTTCGTAAAAAATAATTCGGTTTTCATCGTTCGTAAATTAAACATACTAATCAGTCGTGTATTTAATTTTCGGTGTGACAGATATGATATAGAAGTTTTTTTTTTGTTTTGTAAACGGCTTTTTGGGATTTTCCGTTTCAATGATGGGTATAAGTGGTTGTATGAGCGTGAGGCAGGCTAGGGGCTTGTGCCACTGCCCCGCGTGCCCTAGGGCTTCGGGCCATGGGGTGCAGATGCCTCCACAAACGCTCGTACTCCCCCCAATGGCTCTCGAACCCGAAACTACCCCCGTTAAGGATAAGAAAGGATCTAAAATGAAGGTTCTGAAGAAAATTAAGAGAAAAATCGGATTAGGTAAGTTTTTAACGGTTTTTTTGTTTGTTTTTGTTTTAACCATAGATAATTTAAACTGACATTTTTGTTCGTTTTTTTTTTCGTTCATTTAAGTGGTCTAATGGACTTCAAGTCGTGTAACGATCGTTTTAGTACTTAAAGATCTTATCATAGTACCGATATTTTGTAGCAAGCTGTTGCTTAATTGAAGGTAGCTTTATTTTATTCATTCCAACTTTTTTAGTCCGTTCTGTTTCCCGACTTTGTACAATGTGATTGTATTTATTCGTATAATTGGGTGTATTTTGATATATTTAACGGGAGTTATGGCAAATAAACTAGCTATGTATCGGACAGGTAAGTCATAAAATCCCACATGATTTTTTTTTATTCATTTTTTTTTTCTCAAAATTTGTTTAAAACCCTTTTTTGCCGGTCAAAAATTTATATTTCAAAACTAGATTAATTTGTTTGTAGCTTAAATAAAATAGGAATTTTCAGACCTATATTGTATCTAGTTATATTATATCTCGGCTCATGACATGAGAAAAGAATAAAAAGGTACATGACCTATAAAAAACTTATTTGCCAACATCTGCGATAAAGCAATAAAAGTACCATAACGTGTCATATCAATTCTAATCTTAACTTAGATTAGCAAAAAACGAGCGAACAAATTGAGCAAAAAATGTTTTGCTAAATTTTTTTGCTCAAAATGTTGGCTAAAATATAGTCCGATTAATGTAGCATCTGCTCCTTCCTGTAAGCAAACTTATTAGTATGTCATTAACTTATTGTAGTAATTATTATGATTAAGAAAAATCACATCACGCCTTTATAATATTAATTATAAAGGCGAAAGTTTGTGAGTGTGTGTGCATGTTTGTTACTTCTTCACGCGCAAACGGCTGGATGGATACTTTTCATCCCGGGAGTATGTTCCCTTGGGATAATTTTCGACATTAACGCGGGCGGAGCCGCGAGCGGTATCTATAGTAGGCGCCAGATAATCGTGGAATAACGGTCATTGACCCACCTACAATTATTGACATTTTTAATTAGAAAAACGGAATTAATGACACAAAGCTGTCCCGAATCATCATCTCTCGTGATCCTTAACATTGTCTAATAATGAAAAACGATTCATATTTAATTGTTCAGGTACCTATGAACAGTTATTAGGGAAAGTTCAATATACTTTATTCCACATTTATCTGGCGCCTACTATAGTATGTCATAAAACAAAAAACGCGTGACAGCTGTCATTTGATGAGATATTTTTTTTAACAAAAATTACAAATCGATAGCAAAAAAAAATGCAAAACAGCTTAAATAGTTTTGCTAAAAATGTTTTTACTTACTAAAAAAAACTTGTACAGCGCGTGCCATCTGCCTTTGCGTGTTATTACAGCGATGATCGAGTTCGTTTTTTTTTTTTTTTGTAATACGAATTATTGGCCACCTGCCTTTGCACCTTGACTAATTTGGTCTAGATATTAAGCTTGATTATAGATTTTTTTGAGCAAATCATGGTTATAGTTTTCTGTCACACACTTGGGAATATTTTTTTTATATTATACTCTCTGTGCGTGTTGTTACGGCCAACTTTTTTTTTGTTTTTTTTACATTACAACTCAAACTTACCAGGATATTAAATCTATCGGATATAATGTGAAAAACCTAGCTGTTAATAATCTGAAAAAAACCTAACTCTTTGCGGTTTTCCTTCCCCTAGTATGAAATAGTGATCAAATTCTATTATACATTTGTTTCACTGAATATTATCTGTACCTAGTCGAGATCCGGTCCTGCTAGGGTTGCGGAATTTGTTCGAAAGAGTCAACGCGGCCCAAAAACGCAAAGGACTTTAGAAGGAACACGGATGGGTTGTAGCCAGTAAGAGTCTGACACGCCCTTCCGCTCCACCCAGAGCGGAAGAAGTCATTTGACGATTTCCCATCCTTAAAAAAATAAAGAGTACATATTGTTGATACCAAAACATTTGCAGGGATTTTCCCGACAATCGTTGTTCCACGCTGCTGCCTATTTCATTATTTTCCTCAATAGTAACAGTTATTAAAAGAATATTATTAAAAACTCCATATAAAACTATGAGTAGGTACCAGGAACGCATAGGGAACAAAGAGTTACTAACGGGAAGGCTCCGATAAAAATAATCATAGGCCTTTTCCCAACTATATTGTGGTCGGCTTCCAGTCAAACCGGACTCAGCTGAATACTGGTAGTTTACGTGGAGCGGCTGCCTACCAGACCTCCACAACCCATTAACTGGGTAACACGGTAATTCTTGGCAAGACTAGAGTCAGATTCACTGGCTTCTGACAATCCGTAACGACTGCCAAAGGTCTACAAATGACAGCCGGGACCAACGGCTTAACGTGCTTTCCGAGACACGGAGGAGTCTCGGTATGTTAAGATGGTCACCCATCCACAGGCCGACCTCGGCAAGCGTTGCTTAACCTTGAAGATCTACCCGTGCGGCTGTTATTTTTTAGCCACGACTCGAGTTCGATAAAATCAATGTGCAATTATGTTGCAATATTTGAAAGAATCTTACGTCATTCCTTCGCAGAGAAATAATACACGACATATAAGGAAAAAGATATGCCAGGAAAAAATAATAATTGTAGCCCTAAAGAAATATAGCTGCGATCATAACCAGGTTACCAATGGACTAATCCTTACACCCCCAACTATACATGCATCTCACACAATGCATCTATAGTTGGGGATGTAACCATGTAAGCATCTATTGTTGGGGCTGACATTATGAAAAAAAGGTAATAAATAACATCGTGAAGAATGAAAGAAGAAAACGTGCTGCGCCAACCCCAGTAACATGGGACAAAGGCAGGGAACCTAACTATTGATAGGTGCCTTATTTCTTAGCTGTCCACCATTAAACATGAAAATTTAGAAAGGGGCAGGATAATTATGACGACATAGAACAATGTCGCTTATGCCATTTTGAGTCACATGTGTAAAAATACTTTCTCAAATTATTTAAAGATGGCGGACATTAAACTATTGAGCAATATGAAGTGAACGAGAGCAAACGCAAAGACTGCTCATATGACCTCTATAAAAAAAATAGAATGGTCTCACTCTGTCGAAATGAATTTTGTAATGTTTTGAAAATGAACGAATTTTTTATTGTTGTGTGGGACAAATTCTTGGTCAAATTGAGAGTTCTATTTTGTTCGCTATTTAATTGAGAATACAATTATAAAATAAACACGTCATAAAGGCATCCCATGCAGCATTGCACAACAGACAGTAACAATGCCGAAAACAAAGAAAAAAAGTCGTTTAAACAATGAAAGGAGGTCCTAAAAACCTTCCTGATAACAAGACCTCTTTCGAAATGGCCACAAAATTTGCTAACACAAACACATGTTCAAAGGTTTTAAACAAAACCAATTTGCAAAACAATAGCATAATGAAATCGTACCAGATGCTTTCCGGTCCCACACCTTATTCCGGACTTACGGCCTAAACCTGGTCCCTTATTTCCGGAAAGGGCCAATTTAACAAAAAGACCAGATGTAAGTCAACGAAGTGTAGTTCTTAAGTTTTCGCTACGCCAGATGTTGTTTTTTTCCGCCATTTTGGACGTGGTGTTTCTTTCGTACAGTTTATGTTTAGAATGTTTGAAACAATTGAGATACGTTACCAGATGTTGGTTTTTATTACTTGTCATTATTTGTGATTGTATAAGTCTTTTATGGATTGTTTATTATTTTGACAGTAACTATTACCGAACCATATTTTTTTTTGTTATAACTGTTTAAGTGAATGTCTAATTTAATGATTATTGTATTTTAATGATTTTATTCGGTTATTGAATTCTAGTGTATCTTTTTTGTAGTTTTATGAATTTTGTTAGAATTTGTTTTTGTATTACAATGATTTTATATTTTTTTTTTTGTCATTTTATTATTTATTTATTTATTGTTAACTGATAAAGAAATTTATTATTATTATAAAACCAAAAACAGATCCTTCGTTGTCCGTCTGTCTATCGTGACCTTTTTTATCAAGTATCATGTTGAAATTAACATACAATACTGAGTTCTCCGTTCCACTGAAGCTGTAAAAAATAAAGCTTCTTAATCAAGGCAATTAAAAAATACGGCCATTTTTGCCTCATATCTTAACGCTTGCAAATCATTCAGTACGTATTGGAGCCCGACTCGCTCTTAACCAATTTTCTTTCTAATAACCCTTCCCTTCATAAAACGTGACACCAACAACTTAACATAAAACCAAACTTTTTTTTTTCACAAATATTGGCGGCCATTTTTTTTCTAAGCCTTTGTTATAACCGCCCTCATTGCCTCGTGCATGCGGCTGGAGAATCGTGATTACTATGTGTGGTCGAAATTACACCTTACTGAGGAGATCGTGACGCATAGTCCTTTTTTTTTCCTAAAGAAATTGCCTTTAGTTGTAACTTGTAATGTTTTATGGTGGTACAGTATGATTATTTTGTGTGCTCTTGGAGTCGTCTTCCAGTATAACCGGGTATTCAATACCACTGCTTTACATCTGACTTCCACAAACTGCAGGGTAACACGGTACTCTAAGACAAGTTTGACCGTCTGATTTTCGGGCTTCGGACTACCCAAAAAACTGGAAGGAAGTCAAGACAAACAAAGATGAACTTACAGTTTGAAGTTTCTTAGTTTGTTAACACCTCTATGTTTTCCGGTATTTGGATCCTTTGGCGTTTCTATTCGACATCGATAGAGGCTCGCAGTAACCGTTTAATGCTTGTGAGATTTAATATAAATTAAAAAATAACATAATTGTTTTACAATTATTTTTAAACGGATACAGCTTATCGTATCGCGTCCGTTTTATATATTTTCCCAGCGGTTTATTTTATTATCTATTTATTGTTTTGTTTCATGACTAAGCTGTCCTGTGCTTGAGAGCATATCATTATTTTGCTTACAACCAAATTAGTTATTTGTTCTGCACCAAAACAAATAAAGTTCATGTACAAAGGCAAGCTGTACTCATTCAGTTTTCTTCCAGCATATCTATGAGTGATAGAGAAATCGAATAGAGGGTGTGGGATCCATATATAATTTTAAAATAATGGAACACAACCTAAAATATGCAATACATAAATATAACGCCATAGTATATATTTTATTTCATAGCAATATAACCAGTCATCAAGGTAGACCGGCCGCAGTACCGAAACCACTTAGAATACTAGTAAAAATATGGTCAGAAGTATAAAACCCAGGTGGAAAAGCCGAATAAGCTGCGTTTACTCAAAGATTACACCCACTTAGTATGACAAATATTTTCCAAAAACACTATCACTGAGTTTGCTCAGTTGGGTAAATTTGTATGTACCTAGCATTCGGAAGCATTCGTTATCGCCCGAAGCATATGTCCTGGTGCTTTCTCACTTTAGCGTAAGGATTTGTATCTTGCATCTCCTTCATATTTATTTACAAACGCCAACAGCTGTTTCGCAACGGGATCGTAGTGGCGTGCGCCGGCGCAGATGTTAGGGGTGGCACAAAATTATTTTTGGACGATTTTTTTCTAGTTTCGAGGGAAAAATAGATTTAAGTGGTTTTCGTACAAGGAGCGTAAACTTAGATGAGAGGGAAATATATATTAAAGATATTTTTAGCACAAGAAGCAGTGAGTTAGAAGAATAAGTGGGAATACCGTAAAAACGTTAGGAGTTTAGAAGTCGGGTCAGAAGATCTTTAGATAACCACAAAAGAATTATAAACAAGCGCTGATAATATATGTATTAGATAATAGTACTAAGAAATATATCAGCAATAGGTTTTATCGATTGTTTTATTATTGTTTAAAAAAAAATCGGTGTTTTGTGCCAAACCTTTAAACCTTATCTTTAGCTTAAAGTCTGCCAAGACAAAACAAAACAATACAATCGAAACACAAATCTTAAAGGACCAAAAAGTTTTAGTCCGTACAGGCCCTTTTTAGAAAAAAAAATACAGTCGTTGTTCCTCGTTCCTTTTTCGAATTTATATCTATCATTCATTGGTTGGCAACCCTGCTACCTAGCAGTCAGCTGCTTACTACACCGTTTCATTTTCTATACGACATTTAAGACCAGCTGGTTCTTTTATGCCTTTTTTTCAATGGCGACCTTCCAAAGGTCTTTGTGTGCTGTGCATCTTGAAAAAAAAACTTGTATTGCAATTTTGCACGAACTCGAAGGATAGAGAAAAAAATATAGGTATGGATACTTCAATAATTTTTTAGTAAGTATGCGTAAAAAAAAAATAGAATACCTATGCGGTAACCTGAAATTTAGTTTTTGATAAGGGTTAAATAGTCAACGAAATGTCTTGATGAATCAAATCTCTTAATAACGGAAACCAACCCCAGCAAAATGTATACTTTGTTGGGGTTAGAAGGGTTAGAAAATAAAGGAGGATTGGCAATTTTGCTTGACTGAACCGGTCCCTAAAGAACACATTGCAAAAATTATTACTTGGAGAGTTTCTCATTAAAAAGTCTGGATTTTTTGTCATGTATGATCGTCTCCATACAATATGCCTATATACTCCAATAACATCCTTATATCGACACTCAATAAATTAACTCAATAACAGCTGGATTGTAACCGTTGGATACAAGAACGAGATGCGATATTCACTTCTTTGTGTGTCAAAAAAGGACAGATCTATAACAGATGATATCCAGGTGAGTCCTGATATTAGATGCGGGTTTTTGTAGTAGTAAAGGTGTACCGAATTGTCCGGAGTTTTTGTGGGATCGGCCCGAGCCGAATGCTCATTTCTGGGTAGAAAAGGTGATGTTTTGGCAGAGAAAGAAACTGTATCAGCTGCTGCCCGTATGAGGGATAAATTATTGAGGAAATTAGTATGTTTTGTAAGAAACGATCTCCGAAGAAATTAATCTTGTAAATTTTTGAAGAGACTGAGTGCAGAGACGGTTGAAAAAGCCATCGTGTAAAGAAAATTCTGAAAAATTTGCTGTTTAAATGGACAATGATAGTCTAACAGTCAATCGATACATAACCTGAGAAAGAATTTCGTTCCGTACTAATAATCCCTACATAAAAATGATAATCTCAAAATTCAATAAACGTCCATCTCGTCCGAATTCCGATTCAGAAATGATGACATCCAATTAAAAGCTCATTTACTATTCGATATTCTAAACATAAAATTTACGAAGGTGTCCGAGCAAACGCCGAGAGCGGCCGAATGCAGCCGAAATCGTTCACTAATGATCGTGAGAAAACATCGGGAATGTTTACCCGGCCGAACCGTTCCGAATAACGTTCGGAATATTTGAAATTCGAATTTGTTTGGATACGTTTGCGTTTTATTTATTGATAATGTTTGTCAGAATGGCGCTACTGTAGATGTCTCTGATGGTTTTCATCTTTATAGGCTTTATATTTCTCACGCTCAGCTCCTTAAATTACTAAATTAAGAAAAGTGTCATCAATATAATTTAACCGAAAGACGTCCAAAGCTGGGACCCTAAGCAGCGAAACAACATTCGGTCCAGTCCATTCCATATGTCGAGGATTACCTTGATCTTCACCAGGTTGTCAGTTCATCTAGGATATGTCCCACGCTCCCCATATGCTCTCCCACTCTTGCAGATTTGCGTTGCGTTTACCTCCTAAGAACTCTCCTGCTGGATAATGTTCCTCAAACACTTCTCATTCATCAAATCGTTGCTATCAAACAGCCTCTCTCATTCTCAATCAATTTCTAATTAAATAAGAAATAAAATCTCGTTAAAATCTTAAGACACTTGAAACAGTTAAGTAACGGATCTTTACAAGTGCAACTAATCGATGATGCTTGCAATGTTACTGTACCATCGTGTACCGTGACTGCCGACCTACTGGTATTTAATGTGATTTCGTAAATGCAACCTCTTTTTGATTTATGTGACCCTGGTACTTTTATCTGACTCCCTTGTCAAGCAAGGGGTACTGTGTTACCCAGTTATTGAGTCGTGAAGGTTATATAGAAGCCCCTAATGGGCTCAGGTGCATCCATTTAGACTGGAAGCCGACCATGACGTAGTTGGAAAATGGCTAGCCAAGTAGAGTCAGTACTTTCTTTCAGAAGGCCCATAGTTCCATGAGTCTTGCTCTAGAAACCTTGGATTAACGTTGGTCTTTGTAAAGTAGTTCAAGATCTTGGCCTATTGATTGGTAAGCCATTGTGGTTTCAACCTCCTTCGTGTTATATAGTCCTAGTACTTTTCAAACCTGAAGTTACATAATTTTATTGTTTTATTTTTACTAAAAACCTTGGTTTGAGAACCTTGCAAGCATTCGGAAGCGCATAGTTCAAGATTTTGATTCTTATCGAACCATATTTTTTATGTGTTCCTGATCCTTGCGTAGCGTAATAGTTCCTATTCTAACTTCTTATATTGTCATGGTTTCTTTTTTCTAATATGAATCTATTAGAATTAGCAGTTTAAAAAACGTGATAGTTGGAACTAATCTAATACTGTAGCAGTGAAAGTTTTAAAGAATTTATGATCCATATCCCTTCTATGTACAGACGGTACAGCAAGCTACCCGAAACTGACAAATTTTCCCAATAAACCTTGAACCTAACGCTTTAGCGATAAAGTTGAAAATCTATCAAAGAAATTTGACAGATCGTTGTAGCTTGATGTACTGGCATCTGTATTAACTTTAAGAAATTGTGATTAACCATGAAAACGTTCTTTTAAATCTTACCTGTATTGCTCATGGGGCGGGACCATAACCCAAAATCTATGATGACCTTGTCTCAACGATCCCAGTTTAAGATGCCCAAATACGACGGTCTACCATTATCACTCAATAAGCAAGCAGTGTTAAAATCAACTCTTTCATCAATACTCATTTAAACATAACTCTTTGTACTTTCCCGTTGTCGAGTAACAGATGGGCTTTAGTCTAAACTAGTTTGTAAGGTACATCAGCTAGTTGTGAGCAAGCACGACCATCTCTCACGACCTGTGACCCCGCTAGAACCTTTATACTGTTACTACAGTTTTGTAGATAGACCACACACATACATACATGCATGGTCAACTCATTACTCGTTTTTTTTGTTGTGTTGGGTAATTTGGTCGAGAGTAAAATTTTGGCCAATCGCCTCTTTATCGTTGTTTAAAAGTTACCAAATATTTTTTAACAATGCGTGGCGAAAATGGACTTGTTTTTTTTTTTATTATGCAAATTTATTTTATTTTACAGTTGCGATACCATTTATAGAACAAATAAGTAATAAAATATTCAATAATATAGTTCTAATATCCCGGAAGTGTCGACGCCATCTTGGATACGCGGGAACAATCGTTAACAATTATTACTATTCATACTCTGTAGTCATTGAACAAACCTGTGAATGCTTGTACTTATTCAATTATGCACCTTATTGTCTTCTGTTACAGTCCAAATTCAATATTCACGAACCTAATTAGAATGTGTGTGAAATACTCTGTAGTGATTCGACAAAACTGTGAATTCATTTACGATATTCAAAAGTGTACTGTATAATTTCCTAGTAAGGTAACATTCACCTTGACGTAACGCAAATAGAATTCGGTAATGTAACCACAAAAGAAATGCAGTTACAAAAACAAAACACGAACTTTGTTGCCATAAAAATAAAGCCCATAATTGTTCGAACACGTTTTTCTCGAAAGTAAAAATAAGAATGCATTTTCATTTGAAGGTTCCATTCCCACGGTCGAAAAATCGAAATTTGAAATTTTTGTTTCTTTTTTTTTGAGCAAAAGGGTTCATTCTTTTACAATTTTGCCACAGAGTATTCACATGCAGTACGTCAAACGTCAAATTACTTTTTTTTTAATCGGCAAAAGGGTTGGCCTTTTAAGCAGCCTATTTTGAAGTATCAGCTGCTTGCTTCCCACGCAAGGTGTAAGTCAAGGAAACGAGTTATTCAGGTGGATTAAAGATCCACCTTTCACTGGACTATTGTAGTGAATAGCGATCTTTAAATGCGACAGGTGGATAAGCGTAAATGTGTAGTTGTAAAGTTTGCATTTAGTTTATCACTGTGGCGGTGTAAAAGGACTATTGAAAGTAATGTTCCGGGTACAATTCTGTGTCTATATTTTATTTAAGATAGATACATAAAAACTTTAAAGTAAAGTTGAATTTGTATATTGGGAGCAGTTTAATGTCGTGAGGGATGAAAGTGGATTGATATAGTGGTAGAGGAAGACCAAATAAACGAGGAATGGACTTTGTGAAAGATGATACATATTATAAGGAAGGAGTGCCCATTGAGATGATGGCAAATAGAGATACATATATGTAAGAAAAAGACATACTCAACCAAATCCAGAGAAACGTCGCTAAACAACATTTTACACAACTTTAATTTCAAAACCACACACCAAAAACGTCACACCAATAAACATGTATACCAAATTACCCAGAAACATCAAAATTTCGGCGCAAGCGCATCGTCCGTTCATCTTCGTGTTTTATTCGGATCACGAGCGGCGCGGCCGCAGCTAATGATCTACGACACGCAGTGATCTATAGCCGAGATCTATACGTGAGATGATTTGGGAAAATACTTTTGGTACTTGGGAAAGAGTCAGAAAAATGTAAACTTTTATGTTGTAATAAGGTGCAACGATTTTCCATTGGAACGCCTTTTTAATCTAACTTCCAAATTTAATCTTCAAGTCAAAAAATCTAGACATTCTTCCTGTAAGATCTTTCAGTCATTCATTGTTCAATATTATTTCATATGATTATTTCTCCGATGTTCCTTTTAAGTTTCCTTGACCAACCAAAATCTTAATGCTGAAATACCCCGTGCACATTTCAATCCGAAAATCAAGTTTCTTCCTCTGTTTTATAACCAGCTTTCCTTACTCCAAACTTCCGTGTTTCCTTTACTTCTTCGTCAAAATTTTACATCTACCATCCTTAAAGTCTTCAATTCGTCATCATTTCTTCAGTCTACCTGCTATGTTGTTGTATGTCGTTCAATGTCAGCCCCTTGCTAATTACTCTCAGCTGTTATTACCAAGTTCACACGCTCACAACAAAGCAAAGCATTTATTTACTCTGTTGACCGATGAGTAACGACAATGACTCATTTGAGCCGTTTAGTGTTCATTGTCGCCTTCTTGTTATAAATGTCCGTTTGTCTTACTGAAAATCGTCAATGGATGTGCAGATTTTCTCACGTTGCAATGTTGGTATTTATATTGACTACTTTGTCTAGTACTATGTCTTGGACATCTATTGTAACTCTGATTTTAGAAGCAGGGTCATTTCGGTTATCCGCTTCATTTCAGTCCCAATCTATTTGTAGTTGTCGAAGTATTCTTCTTTCATACATCTGTTTCTGCAGTATTCTCTCTGTAATCGCTCCCCTTTCTAGCCATGTCATCTGTCCTACAGTCCTACTGTGCCTACTATCCATCTGCATCATTTCTTCTTCAGCATACAACTATTTACCACATTTGTTGCCACACTTTTTTTGTTGGTATAACTACTACAGCGTAGTCTTTTTAACCCAAACGTTGTCTGGTAAACAATGCCTTGTTGCATTAAATGCACCCATGTACCACTATTGTACATTTTATATAAATTAATCTTTTACACCATCCATCGTTTAATTTCCGTCCTAATTTCTAACAGCCCTTATCTATGCACCTTCAACAAGTTTGCCTAACTTTACGCATCTTACAGAATTCACGGCATTACTATCTCGTTGTGTGTCGCAACATCTTCCGACTCGCTCTATTAATGTTTCTCGCTCGCACAGTCACACGATCCGTGGGAACCTCACCTTTCGTTCGCATCGATCTGTCATTCGTATCGATATATTGATATTGTTTTCGGTGAAAGTATATTAGGGACTGACCTGTCTTGTACGTCATATCCCTTGTTTGATTTTGGAGTATTAGGTAGATTAATTGTTAATCTAGTGTGACCTGTAGCGTAAAGCCACTAGGCTTTAAGTTTTAGACAGCAAATGCTTTTGATAAATAGGAACTCGAAATTTCTTTTAGAGGAATATATGTACACTAAGTCAAGAGTGAATAGGTTAATTCTAGGAAAGCGTGTTCCATCCTCGACCACATAATCGCTTACCTGAGATAGTGATATGCCTAACAAATAAAAAAACTACGAAAATAGCTACATTTATCCGTTCTCTAAAAGAACAGTTAGCTAAGAACTAAAAAAGAAGTAAATTATAAACACTGTCCCCTGTAAAGTTAATGATATCCGTAGATAGCCACACTAAAATTACCCTCTAGAAAACCAGGCCCTAAAAGAAGCAAAACATTGCAAAACTGTACACCAGACACAATAATTAAGGTTCTCTTAACGGTAAAGCTAAAAAAGAAAATAGGCAGAACAAGTGAGCTTCCCACGCGTTGTGAAAAAAAAATATAAAAAAGAATATATCCTGTCACACGGGACAACTTGCAACTAGTTGGGTGTAATGGCTGTGTAAGTTGTTCACAATGGAACATGTTGGCTTGGTTTAAAAATAGAATTACTGTTATAAATTATGGTCATCTAATAGGGCTTGTAGAGAATATTGCCCATGATTTTGAGAAATCCTACAAGATTGGGAATAAAAGTATTTTTTCTGAAATCTGCAATAGTTATTTCCTCAACTTTTTATTGCCTTATAGGCATATAATATAATTGTATACAGCACACGTATTTTGCCAAATCCAAGATTATAAGTAACTGAGATTTTTGGTTAGTCTGATTCAGCAGTATCTACCTACTAACATGAATTTTACTTATAAATTCATTCATTTCGCAGAGGTACAGACGCCAGCACGTCAAGCTACTAGAAACTGTACCATTAACCTTGAACCTAATGATTTTGCGAAAAAGTTGAAAATCTATTAAATTATTTTGACCGATTGATATAGCTTCATGTGCGGGGCGTCTGTACATTAAGAATCAGCCTAGAACAGTGGTTAAATCTTTTTCTTATTGCACACACAAAAACATTTATAAACACATCAGGATAGCTTCTGTACAAAGGCGAGCTTAACCTAGAATCGGGTTCTGTGGCCTGATCAATGCTGACTACCAATGAGAAATATTTACCACGATTCAAGCTCCCAAGAACGTTACACTCATTCAATACTTCTTGCCAAGATACAAAACCAGACGGTCATAAAATTAATTAAAAGAACAGAAGCAAACCCAATCATGACACTAAACGTAATCCAAGTTCAATTAAATTCCCACAGCATATCATTACTCCCATTGAAAGCAAAATTAAAAGTAATAAAACTGAAGAAAAGAGAGAAAAAACAAAGATGGCTCTTGAAAATAAAAGTCACGGGCGTGGGAAAAAGGATCCTTTACCGTTATAATAGACGTTGTCCTGTCCTGTTCTAGAGATCCTTGCAGGATGGTAAAACGTTTTGTAAAGTCTAACATCGTGGCCTCAGGCAAGCGTGCTCCATCGCCTCTTCGCTAACCATCAGGTTAGATAGTGGCCAAAACAATCTAAACATCTTGTTGTCACTATCTTTAATGTTCCCACTTTTGATACTGAGGCCTTGAAGGTAATGATGATGATGATAACATCAGAGACTTCCACCAGCTCTCACTGTGCCCGCGTGGTGGTCTGACAGTGAGAGCTGGTGGAAGTCTCTGATGTTATCATCATCATCATCACCTTCTTACCCTTGTATCATCTTGCTTGCTTGGGGTCGGAACAACACGTTTTCGTCTTCCATTGGCCTTTCCTAAATTATCAGCCCATAATGGTCCCACTGCTGGGAATCAGGTCTCAGGGGAGTTCTCCCCGCGGCTACGGCGGACCACGTCTTTGAATTTTTCGTTTAAGACGAAATTGCTTTCAGCATTTTTAGTTGCAGACGTTGCAGTAATGCTTATTATTTGGAACTGCTTGAATGCATTGTGTGTGTCATGTCTTTTACTTGTAAATAAATATGTGTGTTTCAGCAGATATTCTTTCATTGTTTTCTTTTTGTGCTGCGTTTGTTTACTCAGTTTCTGTTATAAAAGCATTTCTCGAAAACGGCTGTATCTCTTTGTGTTTCCTAATATTTACTTTCTTTCTCGCTTAATTGACGTTATCTCAAGAACCTCGCGATTTAATCGGTTCGCGCTTGACGTTTACACACTAGGTTACAATTACACTAAAAAAAACAACTCGTATAGTAGATCCATGAGAAACTGATCATGTTATATGGAACCAGTTTTATCTCACATGAATAGAGTTCAATTTTGAATGTAAGAAATTCTATTAAGTAAGATCACTTCAAGTTCTCAATGGAATTTTTAAAAACTCGTTTGTGTGGTCTTATTCTCGGTAACTGATGTGACTTTTTTGATGATTCACACGCAGTCCAGTTCTTGGAGGCTTCCACTGTACTCAGTGGTCAATGTTGGCCCATTGTCTCTTGTAAAACTTGACTTAATGGCGCCTTTGTTTTTGTCTGTATGTCAAAAGCATCTTTCATTGTTGGTTTACGTTTTATCTTTTCATCTTCTAGTTACAATCATCATTTGCCTAGCCTTTTCCCAACTACGTCAGGGTCGGCTTCCAGGCTATCCAGATGCAGATGAATACCAGTATTTTACATGGAGCTACTGCCTATCTGATCTCCACAACCCAGCTACTGAATTACCCTTTGTTAAGAATGGTTGTCAGATTTTCTTTTGGGCTTTCGACTACCCGTAACGACTGCCAAAGATCTTTAATGTACAAGATCTTGTAGCCTCAATTTAAGTAGTCAATTTAGTACATCATCTACTCTTACTACATGAGTACTTAAAGCGTGATGATTAAAATGATCTATGCATCATTACCCGTGGGAAACCGTTGTGCGTGCGCATTGTTGGTTACCATTACATTACTACCCAATTGATCTATGATTTATTATACTATTAATTATAATTTAATATGATTGGTCTCTAAAGGTTGGAAAGTCAGTAAATTCTGTCAGCATCGTAGAGGGATTACGAAATATGCTTGTTAGGTTGGCTTTTAAAGTGTAATTATATGAGATATGTCTGTAGTATTAATTTGATTAGGAAAGACAAAGCCGGAGTGGTCTTGCTTCAACTTCAGCTGATCAGTGATCTTTCATCAACCCTTAGAATATGCTGAAGAAAGATTATTCCGGCAAGATGATAATATACTATTTCATAATTTTTAGAGTTGACCGTGTGACATCACATTAACATGTCTGTATTTTCGTTTAGAACTCCCGAAGGGTTTACCTCCCTAGAAATCTTTGCAGTTTTCCTTGTTTGAAAGTATTATTACGTCAGTATTTTCATTAATGGCACCTATTCAATCTCATTAATTTCTCTATCAAGTAATTTTCCATCAGTTTTCATTTTCTTTCGATGTATAAATGGTTCTAGAGAAAAAGTACACTTTATTAACTTTCGATTTTTCATAAACACATAGCTAAATCTAATAACAGCTTCATAACAAGGACCATTATTAAAACATTTCAACATATTTTATGTGGTTTTAATATCAAGTTATACTACCGACAAACCCGTGGCCATCCGGCGTTGTCGATGGTCATCCTGCCTACCATAACCAACCACACCTCATCCGTTACTCGATACGGTTGGGAAAGCTGATTTTTTACTCTGTGGTCTTGTGTGTCCTCTTGTCAAATCGGAAGTGACAGGTTAGGTAACTGTTTTTAGTTGAGGGTCGCTGTATTTTTCTAAATTGAGTAAATTATTAGACACAATTACACATGAATGCAAGTAGTATTAAGGATATGTGCTCAAATCTTTCTTTTTGATTAAATTGAAATTATGGCAACAACGTTCTGGCTAATAATAAAATGAAAGTCAATTTTGAAAGACTATTTTCCTTATTGTCCATAGAATATCACCTTCCAAGTTCAAAAATAGATCAACATAAAACCGCCATGTGTCATAATGTGACGTATCTTTAAAGCGCACTTTAATGCACTTGGACTGCCCATGGGGGAATGTTGACACATATAACCACATAAATTCGATAGAAAATAAAGGGACCGCAAGAAATCCCCGTGGAACGAAGCCATCTGTAGCACATTTGTTACTTCGCAGCTTCGCCTGTACTCTTTATATATTTCTCTATGCCCCACGTAGTCTTTGTTTATTTTGAAAGATGGCCGCCCCCGCGTTGTTTAAAATTGGAGGGAAAGTGCTTTTGTATTAATATGAAGTGGTTATTTTATCATGAGATTATTTAGTTTCACTTGTTAGTTAACAAGATCGATTCTTAGAAGATAATTTTCTACGTCTCTGTTTGGTTATTTTACTTTGAAACTATATTTTTCCAGTTACGATGGCGGATTTGTGCTGAAGTAAAAAAAAGTCAATGTATTTTTTTTCTGTGTGATTTTTAAACAAGATACGACCGTTATTCTTTCTATTAGTTGTCTTGACATATTAATTAACTACCTACTTAATAAAATAATTTACTGCAATGAACAGTTTCATTAACAAAGCATGATCATTGCGTCATTCATGCATGACTCAATGAATGATCGTTGAAACGTTTTATCAGAAGCAATAGAGCCTCCATTCTTTTCTCGTCGTGCTGGCACTTCAAGTTTAATAAAACAGAGACCATCTCCCAGATATATAAAACAGAGTCAAACTTTTTCTTAAACTAGATGTGCCATCTTTACGACCGTACGAGATTCATTCATAGACAACATTATAAAGAGGTAAACTCGTTTGTATGTTTTTAAAAGGTATCTTATCTCTCTAAGTACTGACCCGTTTACGTAAACATCTTTCACTGACTGAAAGGTACACGTCTATAGCTGATTGCTATACTCAACATCCCGAGAATTCACGATTCCTGTGAGTTAGGACACAGGAGGAAAGATCGTGTTCAACAAAAAAATAAAAACATTATTTTTACCTAACCTTTTTCAACTACAGTCCAACCAACGTACCAGCATTACATGGAGCTTCTACAATTCATATTCCCAGGGCTCAAACATTTTCTTGTGAGAGTCTCAGACACAGTGAGGGTTGGTGGAGGACCTCCAGAACCCAGCAATTGAGTAATACAATACCCCGCAAGACTGGTATCAAATAGTCTGGACAAAGCTTGTGTTCAACATTTAAGTAATAGTCTAACTGTGAAGTTACAGCGTGGTATATTGCCATAGATTTCATTCGCGTGTGTCGGGTATGATCACGGAGCGTGACGAAGTGAACGCATGGTTAGCAGTGTAGCGTGACGGTAGAGAGAGACGGGTGTAGTGCGCGACAGAGATGGTAACGTAACGAAAGTTTTTCTGAGCGTTATGGAATATTATGGTGATTGGTTTGTGACCCGTTGATGGTAATAGACTCGGCCCCTGTTCCATGGGACTTGAACATAACTAGGGATGTGTAGGTGTACTGGACACCTCTACTTAAACTAGTTTTTTTTTTGAGATGAGTTTGCTCTTGACTCTAGTATAGGTCATAGATGACAGAGACAAAGTCGACGAAGGAGTGAGTTTACCAGAAGAAGCCTGTTCACTCTAATTTTGAAGAGATTATGGTGGGGGAAACAGGTGTGATATTATGTAAGTCGGCTTCGTAGAGCAGAATGAAGATTTAATGGCTGACTTTTTGCCCCCTGACTAACCCATGGTTTGTAATATATATAATCTAACTGAAGATTAACAAATAGTAGGTAGAAAAATTCAAGAAATCAAACACGGTGGCCATTTTAAATCGCATTTAATTTCACAATAAAGAAAAATATCAATGCAATAAACATAAAAAGTGCTTGCAATCACTAAAACAATTACTTTTTCATAGCCAACCAATCAACGGTCAGTCAAAAAACATAAAACAAGTCCTTCAAGTAAAAATGATACGCAAAAAAAACGCGCGAGTCTATAATCTCTTCCCACAAAGGAATTTCATACAATCTAAGTCATGTTCTTTTTTCTAAACATCGCAATAAGCAAAGGCATGAAGGAACTCAGCCAGGTCATAGACCCAGAGGCTTATCCAGCATGACGGCCAGCCGGAGCGTCAATTTCCATGCTCCGATTTTTTTCATTCTTAATTCAATTATTCAGTTAGTTCCACTGTGAAACGGTCCCGATTTTATTGTGATTTAATTGATTTTCGTATTTCGAATGTGATGTTTTTAATTTTATACTTTTTAATTGTGGAATGTTTTATTGAGCTGTGGTTTCGAACTTGTTTTTTATTACCGCCATTTTGCTATTCAATTGTTTTTGACAGCTAATGGCTACGGGTCTCTGCGTCTATGGTTTACGTTTTTTCAATGTAATTGCTGTCCAAATGGCTCTGATTCAATACTTCACACTGTTTTTTCGGTATAACGAGTATAAGAGCACAAAAAAGTGCAGGAAATCGGATTAAGAAGCCATATTACCGACTAGATTTAACCACAAACACAAAGCTATAGCAAACGCGTTATATTTAGATCTTCAAAGATCGTACCTAACTCAAGATTATACATAGATAATAGGATTTTCGCAAACAGCGGGGGCGTACAACGCAGCATCTGCACCCTTATTAAAAATAAATCGAATACGTCCCCTAGGGAGGGGCGGCCATCTTTGATCCAATTTTGTCCCGATATTACGAAATTATGGCTTTAACCTTTTAAAAGATATTTTTGCGCGGAAAATTGACATTATGGCTACTAGATTTTGGAATAAAACCTGAGAGATATAAGTCAGTCTTAAAAAAGTGTATCTTGTTTTCTAATAAGTAACTAGTGGAATAAAACTCAGTTCAATGAATAGTATTTATTTCCTTAACACAAACGTAATAGTTCAGATGACTTAACTATTAATCTCAATAGAACAAAATAAGGTTTTTCAATTAATCCAAGACTCCCGCCATTTCGTTACCTGACAGCTTATCCCCAAAAAACCAACGACAATCACACGAAATAAATCGTTTCAGTGTTGCAAGCAAGAATAATCGAGTACAAAATCATTTTAAAAAAAAACCTCGTGCACTATAAATTGTCTTAAATAGTTTAATTAGGTACACATCAAAACCTAACACAAGGTTGTGGTATTCACATAGTTAGTCCATGTAAAATACTGGTATTCAACTGCATCCGATTACTCTGGAAGCAGACTCCAAGAAACTAGGGAAAAGCCAACGTTGATTGATTGAACATGAAAGAAAAAACGTCTTGAATCTTCTGAAGAAAAAAATGGATGCCCACTCAAGATGCCTATTAATAGATTTGTTATTACAACAAAATGTTGCAACGTATATTAAAAGATGCGTCGAATAAGTTCATTGTGCTGGCAAGATGCTTTGATGGTTTCTAGTGTTTCTACGTTAGGTGCAATTAGTTATGCTTGTTGTGTGAAAAAAGTCATAAATACCCTACCTATTCTGTAAATATCGTTTAATCTAAATTGGCTCCAGCCCAGTTTGAATAGTTTGAATTAGGGGCGCTAGCAAACCAAGATCTGTCAAAAAAATACCTCCATTTTTCATTGAGTTAAAACTATGATTTGTGTTGAAAAAATAGAAGTGAAAACTAAGCTAAAGCGTTCGGTGACGATGACGCGAGTTCCATGATTTTTGTTCACCCAAAAAGTGCTCAACTCGCCTAAAGAAGTTTTCACTTCAAAAATTATTTGCGCCGACTGTTGATCGAAACTTTAAAGGTACAAAAACACTAAACTCATTTTTAGGCAACTGCGCCGTAACCCAGAAAGAGGGTTAATATTTAGAGATAATTTTCTTTGGAGACCAAACCACAATTCATCAACCAATGACGTCAAATTCACCCTCATTGTGGTTAACGAACTCGTAACAGTACCCAGACTGGCATACTAGCCAAAATTCTTACGTCTATAAACAATACCACTTCCGAGATACATTCCAGCGTTGCAGCACTCGAAAATGACGTTAAGAACGTCATAGAATGCATTGTTTATGGCGCGCGTTCCTTTAATCAGTCAGACAATCGAAATTTACGTCATTGCAGTATTACGCCTGTATTGTGTTACTTGTTGATCATTTGGGCATTCGTCATGTGCTTCAGAGGAAACTCTGACGTAGGCGATGTTCCAGGGTTGAGGAATACTTCGAAAGAGTTACCGCGGCCCTGGGAAGCAAAGGGCATTTGAAGGATTGGTTTTTGTCAGTAAGAGTCTGTCACTCCCTTCCGCTCCGCCCAGAGCGGGACTGGTTCCCAGTTGATGATTTCCATTTTGTTGTGCCTAAACGAGGCATAGCTCAGGGATTTCCGGGACAAGCTCGCCACCTAATTCTCAATTACCGCAAGTCCTGAAAGCCAGGATCAACAGTGGCGTCCAGAAAATCGAGGCAATAAAGGCCAAAAAGTCCCAAGACAGAAAGCTAAGTTATAGGCAGTAAGGGGCATTTTCAACTGGAATAAGTCTATAGAGGCCTGTCTCATTCTTCATAATCAATATCAAGTGTAGAGTTCCTCAGTTGCTTGTCATTTTTGCCGGTCTCTAGCCTCTCGCTTCCAAATCTTGCCTGTTGTCTTAACCGGGTCGTCTATCTAGCTCGGATTTTCCTTATACCATTCCTCCCCGTCCTGCACCACAGTTGATTCGGTACTCAAAAGCCACGGAAACGAGAAGTCGTAATCATGAAAGGATCTTACAAAATAACCAACGACCCATCGGTAATTATATTAGATTTCCTCTATTACCGGATGCGCAGACGCAGTGACGTGAATCTCCTCACTTAGGGCTGTTACGTGTTCAGGGGTGTCACGGTGTTAGATTTTCCTTTTTAGACCATGTTAGAATAGGTAGTGGACCTTGACGGGAGTGGGATGGCAATAGAAAATGAGAGAGACGAATAGATATGGATACATGAGTCTTGTTTTGCTAGGTTATATAACATTGTCCTTGTGTGACGCAACCTGTAATCTGTGTAAGGGGTGGGTCGTAAGCAGTGTGACAGAATCAATTTTTTTTTTTTCGATTTGCATTTTTTTACCACTATCTCACCTGATGGTAAGCGATGATGTGGTCGAAGATGGGGCACGCTTGCCTAGAAGTAACCGGCAGTAATGGCGTTCAAAAGGTTAATCATTTCAAATTTCTTTCGTTTAGGTGGCCCAACAAGGCTTTCTTGTTTGATTTCGTCGTAGCTACACAAATTTTATAATTTGCTTTTTATTACACCATCATAATACTGGCCGATCGAAGGCATTCAGCACAGCACAGGCCAGCACAAGGGACAAAAAAAAAAGAAAAACACAGCCAATAAATTCGTTGCAACGCTCTATGCGCTAACGCAAATGTCACAATCTGCGTCATCAAATCTTCCTGGTGCAATCTTATGCTATCTATAGGCTCGTTTGACGTCAATCCCGGTCTAGATCCAGAATAGAACCTAGACTAGCTTGTTTTGGTTTTGTTCGGCTATGGAGGAAGGTGTTAAGCCTAATAAAATTGCGTGTAAAATCAAAACGTACTAACATCCTTACTATTTCTGCCGCCTTGGTACTTTTTTGGCTGGTCTACACTGTCCTCTCCGGTCCAACACTGTAATATGAAAACATTCTGCCAGGGTCGCGGAATTTGTTCGAAAGAGTCACCGCGGCCCTAGAACGTAAAGGGCTTTAGAAGGAACACGGATGGGTTTTAGTCAGTAAGAGTCTGACACGCCCTTCCGCTCCACCCAGAGTGGAAGAAGTCATTTGATAATTTCCCATCCTTAAAAAAAAAATATGTATGTATGAAAACATTGTAGGTTTTTTATAGTATCCTTTGAGTTTCTTGCTGGTTCTTCTCCATGGAGACGAGATTTTTAAGAAAAAGGGGACGTAACATCATGTGTTGGTGGAATATGTCTAATACATTAACAAAAGAATCGCTGCTGAACCTTTTAAAGTTGTCAACAATGGATGTTGGAATGTTTCATGGCATTTTAGTGAAACCGAACTGTGATGCAGGAAATATATTGTACTCCTTTATATTAGTTAAGACATGAGTCTAAGTTTTTTTTTCTTTAAAGTTATTTGTAGCAATAAGATGGGATTGACATCGTCACATTAGTGTACAAAAATCCATTAAATAAATAAAGATTGAAAAAAAAAAAACCTTGCATCAATGACTTTTTAGCCCGTATGAAATAAGTATTTTGAATTTCAATTTACCTTGCTGTGTTCCAGTTTGAAGATGTGGTTGTCACATGAGATATTTCATCTTTGTCTCTGGTATGAAAACGCAACTGTGATGTCTCTGGTATTGAATATGTCCATAGGTGGGGATGACCACTTAACGGCCGATTGACTTCTTTACCATAGCCACAACCATGTCAAACAAAAATGTTTCGCATATTAATTAACCTTTTGAACGCCAGAGCATAAACGCCCCCGACGCCAAGCGACAAATTCGCCGTAGTTTTTGTCACATATTTGTGAAGTTTGGCGTACAAAGCACGCGCTTGCCTGCCATGTATACGTAACAAAGGCGTTCAAATGGTTAAACTATGTTGCTAAAGAGCCCTAAAATTAATGATCTTCAAAACTCTTTACCCAAATAAGTAGTAATGAGACCTCTTTGTGCAAATCTCCAGAACGAATTTATTTCCCACTGAGTTCAGTCTAAAATCAGATGTTTCCTTAAAATGGGGTAAGAAAGCTTTTCAAGAAACCAGGTGTTTTTAATTCGGAAGTAGAAAAAACTACTGAAGGGTGGGTGGGTATAAGTGGATCACTTCCGCCGGATGGTTCCGATTCGATCTTGATTTTGATTTGGGGGAGTTCGTAGGAAATAGGATACTTTAGAAATCGGATGTCGAGATGATAATGCTGGCTGTTTGAGATTTTGTTACATGTGGTTTGAAGTGGCTAGCCGGGCTCAATTGCTGCTAAAAATGGGACATCTTGAATGACTTGTTGATTTTGTATCACTCGACAATTGATTGCTCAGGAAATATAAATAAAATTTCAGCTCAATCGGAAACCGCGAAGTGGCTCAAATTGAACTTGCAAGAATTGATTAAAAACAGACAGAGAGACACAGGGACAGGTGAAACTAAATAAAAGCTTGTAAAATAAGTCTTCACTACATTGCCAGAACATTGAAGTTAGCCCAAAAAAAAGTATCATTTCTTAATTTAAGAACACGTGAATCGTCTAAATAATCTCGTAAATAAGAACAAGAATTATCGACCAACACTTGGCCAAGTGTTCCAATTTGCCCCCGAAGATATTTCGCCCCCTACCAATCGAACAATAGGCATTTTATTACACCCCCTTGAGAATATTTGATAATAAACACAGATGTGTGACGATGAGGGTAGTCAACGATGTAGGTATTTGGGTCAGCTTTTTAATAAAATAGGTATACATGGCCTTAGTGCGCTGTGGTAATCCCTCTTAGGAGGGCGAGAGGGTCGCTGTATAAATAATAAAGTAAATGCAGCTTTCGACGGAGTTAAAATTACAATGATATTAAACTTTTAGCCCCTTGTTATAAAACGGAGGTTACTATGGTCTTTTGTTTGTAGAGTTAGATAAATTTGACTCAATAGTTTTTTGGTGAGCCCTGTCGAAATTGTAATACACATCGTAAGTGCCTTTAATTTGGCTATGTTTAACCTTTTCAACGCCATTGCCACGTATACATGACAAGCAAGCGCGTCCCCTGTACGCCAAACGTCACATATATGTGACAATAAGTACGGCGAATTTGTGGCTTGGCGTCGGGGGCACGCCGAAGTAAAAATTAGAACTTACCTTTTGGACTGTCTTGCTCATCATATTATTTAATGATTTTTACCCTACTTCTACTTTTTGCGTCGATGGTACATTCACATAGACATAGTACTATTGTAGGTGTAATAAGCGACAGCAAAGACAGGGTTTTATGTATAATTGAAATCCGTTTATAAATCAATTTACCCCCTATATTCTATATTCAAGGATGTCATTACCGACTCATAAAATAAATGAGTCCAACATCGTAATTATTCGCCAAATTGAGCATGGCGCGTGTCCTGTTACGACACTTCCTATTTAGGAGGAAGTGACACGTGCTTGCACAATGGCGGCCCCCTTGCCTAGCTGAGGGTGAAAGCATTATTTGATAGGGGCTGGAAACTTGTGTGGCATTGTTGGAGCACGTAGGATCTTGATTTTAGTGTTATATCAGGTAGTTCTGTAGTGAGGAGATTGTTGAGCCTGGGCTCTGGCCAGGGGAGCTTCTCTCTAAGCCCGAAGTCCGTAGTTTCGGGCTTAGTTGCGGGCGTATTCTACTCCGTATCACCTAACGTTCGGGTTTGGAACTACTCGTAAGTCCGTAGGTAATACAGAGTAGAATACGTCCGAAACTACGGACTTCTGGCTTAGAGAGTAGCTCCCCTAGATATATCGGGCAGTGTTTTATAATGCGCACAGCAAAGGAGTCGAACTCTCTGCCTGCGTCTGTGTTTCCGAACGCATAAAACCCTAATCACTTTAAAATTAGAGTGAACAAGCTTCTTCTGGAAAACCTCGCATTATCGTCGACTTTGTCTATGTCACTTATGACCTAGACTAGAGTCAAGAGCAAACTCTTCTCAAATAAAAAAATACTTTCGTTGTACACAATTATTTACTACCTTTCTAATTCCATGGGTACATTGGGCGGTCTTATCGCTGTCAGTTTGATTGGGTTTTCTAACAGGATTCTCAGTAGCAGCCAAAAGTTTTTTCATTTCTGGTGTTTGCCGATTTACTCGACCCCTTATATCATGGAACGTTTAACGTAACTGGCGAACCGTAGTTAACGTAAACACACCTGTCTATACTTTATCTCCTACTACGAACTATTCTCAAACCTATTTTGATGTCGTTATCAAATTCGCGAACGAAATCGGCGGATGCATCCAATTTGTACTAACTTTTTGACTTGCAAGAGAACCGTCTTTTGTTCTACATGATAATCTATTGTTCTATTTATAGCCAAACAAAACAGTCTTCCAGTACTCGAGCTAAAATTACACATCGAACTTTAGAAATAGGACTGTCACAGTGTTCTCTTAAAACCTGAACGTTTTCGAAAATGGTGCCATTTTACAGTTAGGCCCTTCTCATTCTTTAATTAAGAAAGAAACTTGCCCCTAAAAATATAATTAAAGGCAATATCCTTGCCCTCATCGCCTGCGCATAGGCAAGCTGCGTACGGGCACATCTGCCGCGCAGGTGACGCGCCGCCGCCATATTGGAATTAACATTACCGAGGGGGAATTACAAAAGCGTTCTTAGGGGAACAAGAATTGTTGTATTGTCATGGTACTGCGTTGTAATTTTTAAGAAATAATTTCTGTTTTTAAGAAGCGAATATAAGTTTCTGCTTGCTGAGTTTTTGCAAAGTTTCTAGCCCTTTCCCAACGCCTTTAATTGCGGCTGGCGTTCATGTCAATGGTCAACTGATTACGAATACTAATATCAATGTCTTAAACGATCTTACCGTACTATATTATGAACTGTATTCATGAAAAATTGCAGCACCAAAAAAAACCGTTACTATTTAACGCAGGTTCTAATAAACTGAAACAAGAGATCGGGTACATAAGACATTTCAGCTTTGTCCATGACTTGAAAAAATGCCTGAGATATTACAGCGACATTGGCCATCGAATCTTAAATCGTACCAAAAATGTATTATGGAACCTCGTTACTAAACTGTCATGTCTCTTGTTACAGCCCCCCGCACGTCTTGCACCGGTGGTACTCCGAACAATCTGCCTCCCCTGGGTTTCCACTCCGTCCATGGAGAGAATGTCAGGGTGTCCCGCGATGGATCCATGGCTCGTCGCGTGGAGTCCTTCTGCAAGGGTATGGCCTTCAGCGCTCGGCCTGTCAGGGTTAATGAGAAGGTGGGTATCTTTTGATGATGGGTATTTTTACATGTAGTCTCATATGAATTTTTTTTTTGTCAATCGAATGATGTCTGTCCAACTAGAAATTTTATACACATAGCGTCTTGGGTTAGTTCCAATTGGATAAGAATATAGATACTCGTGGGAAAGACAGTAACTCATAGAAGCTCTAATTTAAACACATTTAACCTTTTCATTTCTTCTTCTCCTTCCAGGTCTGCCTTCGCTTCGTCGAGATCTCAAACAGTTGGAGCGGCGTTATCCGCTTCGGTTTCACAAACCATGACCCCGCCACCCTCGCGCATCCACTCCCCAAATACGCCTGTCCAGACCTCACCAACAAACCAGGCAACTGGGCTAAGGCTCTTGGCGAAAGATTCTGCGAAAAAGACAACATTTTGTACTACTACGTCAACTCTTCTGGCGACGTCCACTTCGGTGTCAATGGCGAAGACAAGGGCCTCTTCTTCTCCGGTGTAGACACTCGAAGCCCGCTCTGGGCCCTAGTCGATGTATACGGCAACTGCACAGCTGTTCAATTCGCTGATCCCCGAGCCCCAAGCCAGAGACGGCACAGTCCTTTAGATGAAGATAGACTTGTTGGCAGCATGAGGTCGTTGACTGTCGAAGAATCTCTACCTCCGCCGCGATACCAAAATCCTTTAGTACCACTTAGCTTACACAGAACTAAAGGAAGGAACGTACAGTGTGTTAATGACAGGGGAGTTGCTGCAAGGGCTGACGCAGAATTCTGCCAAGGATACGTCTTTACAGCACGCCCAATGCGTCCTGGACAGACTATCGTCGTCCAGATCCTAGCTACAGAGGCAGCTTACGCTGGTAGCTTAGCAATCGGTCTGACATCCTGCGATCCTGCTACATTAAGACCCTGCGATTTACCTGATGATGCAGAGTTGCTTTTAGACCGTCCCGAGTACTGGGTGGTGAGACGGGACGCTGCAAATGGCCTCCGAAGAGGCGACGAACTAGCAGTTACTTTAACACAAGACGGCGAGGTCAGAGTCAGTAGAAATGGCTCGACGCCTGTGACAGTCATGCACGTAGACCATACTCTAAGACTATGGGCATTTGTAGACATTTACGGGGCTACGCAGAAGGTCAGGATGCTCAGTACTCAAGTGGTTCAGCAAGCCCAAACTCCTCCTCAGCAGTTGAGGGTGCTCACGGGGTCTGCGGGGCCGATCACAGCCGGGGCTGGTGGTACTGTCCTGGTGGTTAGTCTGCCTCCTCAGAATGGACAGAATGCTGCTAATCAACAGAGCCTGACGCTCGCCAGCGCGCATTACATTGAGGTGAGTTTGGGTTGACGATGTTCTTTCGTTTTTGGGAAGTTGAGGTTTCTATTGTTTTAAAGATGACATGACAAGCATTTAAACTCAAAATATAAAAAAAAAAACACTCTTTGCTTACACATTATACTTTGTTCCGATATAAGCAGTTTGCAAAACATTTTGTCAGATTAAATTCATAGCTAAAATAAACTTAGATTTTCATTTCAAACTCCTTTTGCATTCAATTCATCCATAAACTCAAAAGCGTTTTTCTCTTTCCAGCCGATCCAGACAACCTCACAGCTCTGCTTAACCGGGCTACCAATCAACCAGCCAGCAACCTGCAACTACCAACCACCCAGACCGAGAACTGACAACCAATGCTCGTCCACCAGCCAGAACAACATCAACGAGCAGGCACAGCTTCCCAACGGTCACACAGAACCTTTGAGACTTGCTGACAGACTCCAAAATGGACCTTCAACAAGTCGTCATCAGCCAATCTACTCGGTTATAGGCGAGGGAGCACCCACCGGTAACCTGACAGGAACTGAATGCACAATCTGCTATGAGAATCCTATAGATTCAGTACTATACATGTGTGGCCATATGTGCATGTGCTATCGCTGCGCAGTTCAACAATGGAGGGGTAAAGGGGGTGGTCAATGTCCCCTTTGTAGGGCACAAATCAAAGATGTGATCCGTACGTATAAATCCTGATGTGTTAAGATGCCAAATTCGTTTTGTAATCCCAAAAAACTCTTTGTATATATTTGGTAGTTAGGTTAGGGATTTTTTGTACTGGAAAAGGGTTGTAAGGGGGTGAAATGATAATTAATACTGAAACCCCCTTTTAGGGAAGTTGGGTAAAAAGGCTGCATTGTTGATTTGATACTTGATATAATGAAACTTGGCCCGTTTAAACTCATTTTCAGTACAAAACAAATAATTAGAAATTAATAATATATCAATAATAATAATATATAAAAAACGGTTCGCTTGTAGGTCGGTTATTTATTCGAATGATATAAAACAAGATGGCGGCGCAGAGACGTAAGATGGCTATGATTGGTTAAATAAATTATTTGTTTGGCAACATTTATACAGAAAATATTGACAGTTGCCTGCAAATCGTAGTGTAAACTGACGGTAAATAATATTCTTCCGAATAAATATTGCCAGTAGTAGATGGAGTGGTGACATTTTTGTATAGAAAAATAATTACTTGATTCAATTTATTTTATTTTTATGACAGTATAATGTGTAATTTTAAACTTTTTAAATGTTGCTGTCCAAAAATAAAAATACCTATAATCTTTCCGTACTATTTTTGCTTTATCTGGTAATCCTGCCCTCTATTTAAAAAGAGGTGTATCGTCCTCTTATTTTAGTTTTCCTATAAATAAAACTATTCTTTAAAATTACTCATTAAAACTGTCATCTCTTAGGAAAGGGGTAGTAGCCAAATTTTTTGCGGGTTGAAATGGGTTGAAATTTTATACGACGATTAATAATCTTAATAATGACTAGACATCGTTTTTATGACATTTAAAATCCATTTTAAGACATTTTTCATGAGGGGTTGTAACGGGGTGAAAGGGTGATTGACTGCAGTGCGGTTAACACACATAATAATAGTAAGATATTTGTCGGAAGTGTGTTCCTGATTGCAACCCCTTATGAAAATAAAAATAACTATAACTTAAGAACGAAATATACTCAGAAATAAACAGTCAATGACATTAACTTCGTCCCTCAATAAAAAGGGGTGAAACGTAGAACGTTTACTATAGATTCACCTCCTTTTTTATTTTCTACTAGATCCTGTGTAAGCCCCAATTTAAAAGCGAGGCTAAGCGATGTACATATTGTAGGTATGCTAGAGTGAGAGTTAGGTGAGTTAGGTTCCTAGTTGGTAAACACATTTTATAGCTAGCCTTGTACAAAGTGACATTGACATTTGCGAAGACAAAAAATATACTGTGTCGCCTTTGCCCAACAATATTCTGGTAGGCTTCGAATCTAACTAGATGCAGCTGAATACCAGTATTTTACTAGTACACAGTATATGTATAAGGCATGCGCCCAAACATTTTGTACTATTGACAATTGTTATATTCAATGCCACTTTGTCCAGAGCCCTTATAACATTCGTTTCGGTGTAGCACTGCCTTTAAGTGTTTGTGTCCTTATTCTTTTTACTTGAATATTTGCCTTTAAAAGGTTTTTTGTCCATTAAGAGTGCTACAACGATATTTTGCCAGTTGAAATTGTCTGTGACACTCGTTTTAAAAAAAGAAGATGGCGGCTTTAGCGCCGATTTTGGTTGCGCTCCAAAAGATCTTTGTACAGCTGTCATTTTTTTTAAATCATGTTATGTTTTGCGAAGTCACCGATAGATGGCGCCATTCTAAATTTTGTTTAGGACACAATACTTATAAAATTATGAATAAAAAAAAACGATTGTTATTTACGTCCATGACACTATTATAAGCATTTAATAATTATAATAATCATATCATAATCTTTAATTATTAACGCCAATAGTTTAGGAGACAGCGATGATTCAATTTGACTTGGGCAACTGGAACTTACATAAATAATTAAAATTCTCGAATTACTTCATATTTTTACAAGTTATTTCCACAAAAAAGCATAGTTTAAAAAAAATAACCTTTCTATCGATCGCTGTTTCTTAAACTATAAAACTCCAAAGATGCTGACTGTCGAAGAAAGTTTTATTTGTACTCATTTCTACTGTATCGGAAATCGCGTTCAGAAGTTTGCGTCATGTAACTTTTCCGCTCTAAAATACAAATAACTCAATCTGCGTTTTCCTGACCATGTTCGGGTCGGCTTTCGGTCTAAAATGCGGCTGAGTACCAGTATTATTTGACATGGAGCTACTGCGTATCCGACCACAATATTACCACAATATTATGGACGGTACACTGCGCAGGTCAAATTCTCGTACTAAAACTGCAGCATATCTAAGCCATCTGCCTGGTGTTATAGCGGCAAATATACGCGACGCAAACAATATTAAAACTTAGTACTTTGACAGTTCACTTATTTATCTGGATAATATAGCATTATTTGATATTTCTAAACAAAGGGAGTTCCTAAAAATGCCTCAAAACAATTTTCTTGACACAACGCGTATATTTCTCGAATATTGTATATTCGTTTCAAAAGCAGAGTGCGTCGATCGAAAATTTAGCTAAATAAAGCCGGTAGATCTACCAAAGCTACCACGCTGTGTTGCCAGTGTTAAATTTCTCTGATCGATGGTAGAAAATTGTGAGGACGCATTTTTTTTACCGCATAACGACAATAGGCATTGCTGAGCTTTAAATAAAAAAGGTTTTTCTAAGTTTTTTTTCTTTAGTAGTTACAGGTTTTGGAAATAGTCCCGCCTAGCTAGTGACTGTAGATTGTTGATGACTTACAGTCGAAATATTATAATATTATGTAAAGTATACTGTAATTGAAAAAAGTAATTGTTTTCAGAAACACTTCTCGATCATGGTTGAAAAGTGATGTCTTTCGATTGACAACTTAAATCACATTTGACTTGTATGTAGATGATAATGACACCGATTCTTTGTATTCTTTATCTATCATTCCTTGAATGCTCAACTTTTTCAAAGCAATTGTGAACATATCATATTTAAACGCAATTGTACGTTTATTTCGTAAAATATTTTGATTTTTATGACTTCTATATGAATCATGTCTCCCTGGTACTCTTTCAGTCGAGGTTACTTTAAATTGTTATGACTGAACAACTCCTTGTAATAAATAATGCATTTATTTGTAATTAAAACATATCTTTTTTTACTTCAGTTCGTTTGGACTGAATATTTCTTTTATGGATAATTTATATCTCAAGTGTATTTGCCGTGTTGAACGTTTAATAGTTATCATTCAAATCTTTATACCAAGATTCATGTTCTGCAAAGTAAAAATTTGTAAAGAAACAAGGCATCGTATAGTAAGGTTCAAACTAATTTGCGACTCGTCACACAAGACGTGTCGCTGCGCAGTGGTGCACTAATGTGGTTACTACTGCACAGCTAAGTTTGAAGCTTACTTTAATCGCCAGTTAACTGGTAACTTTAAAACACGAGTAAAACTTAACCTTTTTGTTGTAAATAATATAACCATTCCTTGATTACCAATACATAAACCAAACGTTAAGCCAGTTTCATTCAATTTAACTTTAATTTATGAAATAAACTTTAATTGTGTAATCTGACGTTTTTTGTAAGATGTGCTCCGTTTCGTTTGTTGGAACATTATTTATGAAAATATAAACAATAACAAAAAACGTAGTGAAAAAAAACATTTTTTTCTTTACTCTGAATAATTTAGAAAAAAAATATGAACACCTGCTTTATCCATCTCCAAAATTATTGGCAAATGTAACAATAAACGAAACGCAAATTAGACTTTATTTATTTAAACATAAGACATTTTTAATAATAAATAATAATGTAATACCAAAACAAGGTGACCAGTTTGACAAAAAGTAAACAGACTATTCAAGCCAAATCTTGTAGTATTTAGTGGAAAAATGTATATAAATGTGCGAATGGGAATTTTAGTGTAGGACTGAGAAGTGACGCAAAAAAAAACTAAAATGTTCTCTCTCTCTCTGTTTAATCTCTTGTGTGATTGGTTGATTAAAATAGCCAACCAAGTCACATCACTTCAGAAAATTGGAACTTGGTGTAATTCAAAACAACTGATGGCGATTAGTCAAGTTTAAAAAGAAACTACCTTTATGAGTTACATTTGCGATTGATCAGCTTTTACATTAACAATTCAAGCTACTGATCAATATTTTTTTGTAAAAGTAGTTTTAATCTAACTAGATTCAGAATTATTAAAAAAACTATAATTGTATCGTCCATTTCTCAGTCAAACACTAATAGGTAAGACCAAGTGGTATGTGATATCGTGTCTCTTTTTAATATTTTTTTCAGAACTTGGTCATGTACAGCATTGTCATCTAGTCTTTAGTAATTTATTTTTCTTTTTTTATTATTATTATTTTGTGAAAAATCAAGCACTGTAATGACGTTGGAGATTAGATTAAGTTTGAAATAAAAATGGTTATCGAACATTTTTGTGTATTTTTTACCCTTTATTTTGTATTCCAATGTAAATTAAGTAATCCTAAAATCAGAATAAAAATACAAGTTTCTATTCTAAATGTTGAACTATACACAGTAAAAATAACCATTCAATGGGATTAAATGAACTTAGAGGGTTGTATTGATGATTTTAATGATTATAATTCTGTAAACAAATACGTGTTACGGTCACGAATCATATTTTGTTCAACATACAGCAAAAAATATAAGAAAATTTGAATTTCGCGGGCTACCCTGGCCCTTCCACCTTAACATCACATGGAATAAAACAAAATAATATAAGAACTCAAGATAATGCCCGGTTTCTGAGGTACTTTATCGGTCGTTTATCTGACCGTTAACCACTAACCAACCAATGGCGTTAGGACAAATAGCGTTAACGAACCGATAAACGACCGATAAAGAACCTCAGGAACCGGGCATAAGGCCCGCTTGCACAAACCAGAGTTCTTTTAAATCGGAATAAGTTGCTAGTATGAGTTTCCTAGATGCTAGAACAAATATTCCATACATAATTACTCCGGATTAAAACTTACTTGTACTTTAAAAAAAACTGGTTTGCGGGCCATAAAGTTAAGTTGAACATGGGCATACTGAAAGGGTTAACTAAATATCGGCAAACTAATATTTTGAAAGCAATAGCAGAATTTTTGTAAAGGCGCTGGCAACACAGTAATTTTTTACAAGCTTTTATATGTTTGGTTGGAATCTTGCAACTCAATTTTGAAGCAGATATCTTCAACCGATTGAGCTGAAATTTTGTATGCACGTTTGGTATGGAAGACAATGCATGGTTAACTGTGTGATGTTATTCTTAATCCAAGATGGCGGCTAGGGTATCAAACGAAAGGGCTTAGGTACTGAGAATACGAATGCGAGTTTAAAAAAATAAAATGCTGAACAGAAACTCCGTTGCTCCAATCCGTCTGGAAGTTGTGAGAAACGTGTCCAGCGATAACTAAAAAGTAAAAAATAAATTAAAAGTAAAAAACCTTTTCTCAAAACAAGTTTTTATTTAAATGCACTGAAAAGAAAAAGATAACTTTTACTATAAATTTATAACGTCATTACACAATTTATATGATATAAAAGGTTGTCGCGAGATTTACTTGTGTGTAGCACAAAGTAGAAGTACTCAGTACAACGTACAAGAATCTCGCGACAAGCTGTGTCCGGTGACATGGTGGTGACATCTAGTAGTTATATCGTGAGCTATTTAGAGCAACGTTTTATTTTTTTATTAAACAAAACAATAATATACCTTCAATTACGTTATTATAAATTGCATCTTATCGAGTTTTACCGAAATTTAACATTATAAATCAGAGACAATTTTAAAACGAATATTATTGCATTACTTTATCTTTCTGAACGATAAATAAATATGACGCTCCATATTGAAATTGATCCAATCACAGAACGTTAAATAGTTACTTCTAGCAAATATCAATGTGAACTCTAGCAAGATGGCGTAAAACTTGTTTTTCATTAACAACAATTTACAATGCAACTTTGAATGCGCGGACGTGAAGCTTCGAATAGTGATGTCGAAAATTGCATTTTCGTTTTCTTAATCGATTTTCGCTCATGATCAATTGAATTTTAAATTAATTAAAAAGTAAAATGATAACTGATTGTGATTTATTTTTGAAGTGATAACTTCTTATGGGAGGGTAAACCGCTTCGTAACGTAACGTGTTACGGCGCAAGTCTGTCTGGCTTCCCTTTCTCTCACGCATACGGCAGCGGTAGGCAGATTCTTCCTCTCTCACTCTAACCCACAGCGCTAGTCGTATTTCGGACAGACGCTTCCCATATTAAATAGTTCAACTTAGATTAGTAGTTATCACTTCTGTCGGGCGTTCCGAGACGCACACGTTTTTTTTTTAACCTTTATGTACATAGACAGACTTTTAATGCAACAAGGCATTCTCTACCAGTCAACCTTTGGGTTTAAAAGACGACACTGTGGTAGGTGACAACAAAAAAAAAAAACAATTGCAGTTGTTTGTGATTAACGAAAGCGTCAGATCTTAAAATTGTAGTTCATGGAATGGCTAAAATATTTCACCAACTTCACTCACTTTGCAGCATTCTGTCAAAAATAGAATTATTTCCAATATCTGATTTTACTTTAATTAAAACAAGTTGCCAAATAAAATTAGACGTTGAAATTTTAAATACAAGATTTAATAAAAAAATCGATAATCACGTTTTATAACGTGATTGAGTTAAGTCACTCGATTGTGCTTATGCACAATCGAGTGACTTAACTGACTCGGCGTGCCCCAACACTACACAAAAGAACTTGTTATTATTATACGGGTGTACTTAACCTTTTATTTTCATGTTTCGCTATAATTTTAACTAAGAAACAATACAAATCAAAGGAAAACGCCATTAATGTGATCTAAATAGCGTTATTTTGGCTCGTACTGTGAGAAAAACCGGTAAAAGGTCAGTGTTTCATTCAAAATAAGTACATAATAATATAATTAGATCAACCCGATGTATACCCGTGTGCAGTTATTTCATGAGAAGTCTTATTGTTTCTCGCATTTATGAATTACTACGCCATTTTGTGAGCTTTAGAAGCTATTTATGTGCTGTTTTCGCGAAATTTCGTGTTACCTCTAATTAAGTGTGGTGTTATGGTGTTTTGAAAATCGTATGTTGATTTTTTTCATGTAGCGTCGATTTCTTACGTTTGGGAATCTATCAAAAAAAGTTTTATTCAATACAATAAGCTTTTTTTAGATAACTTTGATAAATATCTTCATAAGTTAGATATTTACAAAATTAATATGACACGGATCTAGATTGCTAGACGAATGAATCATAATTTCGTAACATTTTTGGTGTGAACCGCTATTCAACGTTCGTGATTATTTGTATAACCGTATTTATAACAAAAGCAGGAAACTAGGTACTTTCATTGCCATAGTTTAAGACATTCACTTAGAATATTGAACCATCACTTGACACTACACTTTACGCGCAAAAAAAAACCCATCCTCGTATTTTATACATGTACCTACATACTCTTTTGTTTATGTATAGAAAGTGAAAAACCTTTTTATTTAAATTATTCAAAGTAATTTATACTTTTAGTTAATATACAGGATAGGCATTCCACTTCTCCATAACATTATTTCTCATGGGATAAAAAGATTAGCACAAACAGACCTATTTTATGGTATTTTGAGAAAAGTGTGGACTTGACAGGAAATATTATGCTACCAGTTGTTACTACACCATCACAATTTAACTTTTCCGTACAATTATACGTGACAAGCAAGCGCGTGCCTGTATGCCAAACGTTAAAAATATGCGACAAAAATTATGGTGAACTTGTGGCTTGGCGTCAGGGTACACCAATGCGTTTATGCTTTGGCGTTCAAAAGGTTAAAGCATTTTATATCCCTGCAAAATGTGTAAAACAAGGCCAGTACTAAGGCCTTGTTTTGCACATTTTCCAAATTTCATTAAGATCTGTTCAGCTGTTGACAGGCAGGTACAAAAAATAGGCCAGAGCCTGTTCCTTTAATCAGTCAGACAATCGAAATTTACGTCATTGCAGTATTGCGCCTGTATCGTGTTACTTGTTGATCATTTGGGCATTCGTCATGTGCTTCAGAGGAAACTCTGACATGGGCGATGTTCTCGGGTTGCGGAATTTGTTCAAAACAGTCACTGTGGCCCTGGAACACAAAGGACTTTAGAAGGAACACGGATGGGTTTTTTTTTGTCAGTAAGAGTCTGACATGCCCATCCGCTCCACCTAGAGTGGAAGAAGTTATTTGATGATTTCGCATCCTTAAAAATAAAGTAAAAAAAAAAAAAAAATTTTTATTCATGAGTAATTAATAAACATACAGAAATCTGCACATTTATAATATTTATGAAAATAATTAATAAACCACTTTTCCAGATGTTCTGCGTCCAAGAAAAAGAACGGGCCTCTACATTCTCTTCAGACAAAGACCCTCTCAGTATCACACAATCAGACTCTGAGGATGATGAGCCCGAAGCCAAACGTATCAAGTACTCCCCGTTAAACCTACAAGTATACAAGATACCTGCGTTCAACACACCAAAATCACTATCAATATACCCAACAAATACGCTACCTAACTTCGTGAACAACCCTTTAAACTTAGCAAACCCATTAGCATTCACAACTAAACCTCCAAATGGAGAAAGTTTAGTGAAGAATCTTCATAACCGGTATTCATTGCCAGCTAAGTTGACGATAACTCCAGTTGTGAACGGAGAGGTTGTAAGGTATAAGAAGAATGGAGAGGTGGCAAAGAAACGTGGGCCTCCAAAGGGGTATAAAAGGAAACCTAAACCGGAGAAGTTGGAACTGTCGCAGAGCTTTAATGGAGTTCCTTTGCAGGTAACTTTTTATTGTCTTTCATGTTGTTTTATCAAAAAAAAGGGCCCTAAAGGATCATGGTAAAAGTATTATAAAAGAAATATTCTCAGATTTTTGTCCATACATCATCTACTATAGTAGGTGCCAGATAAATGTGGAATAAAGTATATTGACCTTTCCCTAATAACTGTTCATAGGTACCTGAACAATTAAATATGAATCGTTTTTCATTATTAGACAATGTTAAGGATCACGAGAGATGATGATTCGGGACAGCTTTGTGTCATTATTTCCGTTTTTCAAATTAAAAATGTCAATAATTGTAGGTGGGTCAATGACCGTTATTCCACGATTATCTGGCGCCTACTATACCATTTGTCACCTGCACCCGTCATATAAATAAAATTTAAGTGTCTGTTTGCATTTTGTAATGTCAAAATAACCTCTTTGGGGAGTGGCTGGAGAGGCGCCACGGCGTCCTCACCTTCCGCCTGATGCAGGTACTGACCGGACACGGCTGTTTCGGGAGGTACCTGTTTCGGATTAAGCGGGAGGACACGCCCGGGTGTCAGCACTCTGAGGATCGCCCGGAGGACACGGTGGAGCTTACGGTGGAGGTCTGCTCTGTTTGGGTTGAGCACCGCCGTGTCCTCGTCGAGGCGATCAGCGGCGGCGACCTCTCGCGTCTGGCCCTGGTTAAATCCATGGTCCGGAGCGAGGAAGCTTGGGAAGCGGTCACCTCCTTCTGCGAAGCAGTAATGCTAGCAAAGGAGGAGGCGGGCCGCGCGAGGGAAAGACAAGGCCTTCGCCCCAACCGCCGCTACAAAAGAAGACGCCCCGGGCGTCGGGAGTCGCAAGGCGATCCCCGGCCACCACAGACGCGGGCCTGCGGACGGCGAGCGTTGGGGGGCTCGCTGTCCAATCACCACTAGGCCCAGGTCGACGGCGCGTTGTGTTCCACGCGCGCCTCAAAGAGATGTCAGCATCGTAGACGGGGCCGGCTAAGGCCAGAGCCTGCCAGGGTTGCGGAATTTGTTCGAAAGAGTCACCGCGGCCCTGGAATCCAAAGGGCATTAGGAGGAACACTCATGGGTTTTAGTCAGTAATGGTCTGACATTCCCTTCTGTTCCGCTTAGAGCGGAAGATGCCATTTGATGTTTAAAAAAAATAAGAGCCCATTGAGATAAGCCAGAACAAACAAACAGAAAAAAAAATCATTTTTGTGTAGTATAGTATAGTTTCATATGAATTTAGTATAGACAACTCACACACGGTCATCTGATCCCAAATTAGGCAGGGCTTGTGCTATGGCAACCAGACAACTGATAAACATACTTATATATTTCTAAATACATACATATTATAGACAAATTACACTCAGACACAGAACAAATGATCATGCTCATCACACAAAGATTTGTCCTGGGTGGGAATCGCACCCACAACCTCCGGTTTAGCAGTCAGGGTCACTGACCACTCTACCAACAGGCCAGTCTGACCAAACTTAGATAAACAAGCAAGTTCTATCTATAATTAAAAGAACCAGACTTCCTTACAGACGCAGAACACGATACTGTCAAGTCTCCTCGCTGCAAACAACACGACTATCACCGGATTGACCATACAGCCTGTGATATTGCCTAAGCCGGAGCCCGTGCCAGAGATCAAGTTACCTGAAGGTATGTATCATCATTAGAACACGATACTGTCAAGTCTCCTCATTGCAAACAACACGACTATCACCGGAGTGACTATACAACCTGCGATACTGCCTAAGCCGGAGCTTATACCAGAGATCAAGGTACCTGAAGGTATGTATCATCATTAGAACACGATACTGTCAAGTTTCCTCGCTGCAAACAACACGACTATCACCGGATTGACCATACAGCCTGTGATATTGCCTAAGCCGGAGCCCGTGCCAGAGATCAAGTTACCTGAAGGTATGTATCATCATTAGAACACGATACTGTCAAGTTTCCTCGCTGCAAACAACATGACTGTCACCGGAGTGACCATACAGCCTGTGATATGGCCTAAGCCGGAGCCCGTGCCAGAGATCAAGGTACCTGAAGGATCAAGGTATCAGATCACGATACTGTCAAGTCTCCTCGCTGCAAACAACACGACTATCACCGGAGTGACCATACAGCCTAAGATACTGCCCAAGCCGGAGCCTATACCTGAGATCAAGGTATCTGAAGGTATGTATCATGATCAGAACAGGATGCTGTCAAGTCTCCTCGCTGCAAACAACACTACTATCACCGGAGTGACACTTTTATTTAGTATATGGTAGCAGGCTTTCAACCTATTACGAAAAAACTGGCCAAATGTGAGTCGGACTCGCGTGCTAAGGGTTCCGAACGAATCTCATTTTTTGGAACATGTAACTATAGACTTCTTAAGGTTTTCCTGTAATCTATACGTAAACAACTATTATCTGCATACAAAATTACATTTAAATAACATCAAAACTGTTTAGTTTAAAATTATGAAAAAAATGTAATTAAAACTCTCACAATAAGCCCTTTTATTTGAAATGTCACATGGTACAGTTTGAAAAAGTTTTTTTGAAAATATTCTAGTTTATCCCTCAAAAGTGACCATAGGGGTCACTTTTTAACTAGAATATTAAATATAAATAGCTCATAATTTATTTATTTACGTAACGCGTCCGTGTTTGTGTCACGGAAGCTCATGTGTGTACCAAATGTCAACAGAATCGGTCCTGTAGATTCGGTGAAAATTGTCTGTGACAAACAACCAGACAACTAAGTAAGGGTAACGTTTTGTGCGGATGTTCGGAACCCTACAAACTCACTTTCGCATTTATAATATTAGTAAGGATTGGGATGGTGGATTAGCCTTAATTTTTTTTATTTAGAAAGCTGTATGCAGTTATAAAAATTAGGGTCAAAACTGGCCAAGTTCAAGTTGGACTTGCACACGAAGGGTTCCGTACCATAAGCCGAAAAAAATATTATTTTTCTTGTATGGGGCCCCCTTTTATTTTAAATTTTATTTAATTTTATTCATTGTTATAACAACAATGAATAAAAATGTGTGAGTGGCAACAGAAATACATCATCTGTGAAAATTCCAACTGTCTAACTATCACTGTTCATGAGATACAGCCTGGTGACACACGGACAGACAGACAGACGGACAGCAGAGTCTTAGTAATAGGGCCCCGCTTTTACCCTTTGGGTACGGAACCATAATGACACATAATCGAATTTTGTAACATTGAGTTGTTCACCGAATTTTGTGGCCAAAGTTGTTTTTACCCCTTGGGTACGGAACCCTAAAACTCAATGTACAAAGATGGCCTTTCAGGTAAACAAGAAATATTCATATCTACAAGTTCTTACAAATGTTACCTATACTATTTCCAGGAACGGAGCTGGTGGAGTTGCTGCTGGACCCTGAAGACTGGTTCCCTACGGAGCCCTACAAGATGGTGTTCAGTCGAAAGAAGAACCCCAAGTGGAAAGATTTCCCGTACCAGTGCGAACATTGCTTTAAAGTTAGTATTTATTATCTTTTAAATTGAAAAAGGTGAAATACGGGTATATCTTTTTAAAACTAATCACATGAAATAAAAAAAAAAAATGAAATGAGAATTTGAACTTGACTATTAGTCAATACCTGTGGCATTAACCTTTTGAACGCCAAACGTCACAAATACGTGACAAAAAGTACGGTAAAATTGTGGCTTGGCGTCGGGGGCACGCCGATGCGTTTATGTTCTGGCGTTCAAAAGCTTAAAGTAGGGGTCGTCACATTTAACTCCAAATTCTCAATTCGCAAAGCAGCTAAAAGAACATTTGTCTCCTACTATACAAAAAACATAATATACTTATGCAAATTCAAAAGTCAAAAACGTTTATTTCAATAAAATTAGGCCATTAAACGGCACTTTTGAACGTCAGCATTTACAGTTCAGTAAAATATATTAATAAAGTGACTCTACTGTCCATTCGGAAAGGTAGATTCTTATGGAGAAGAACGGACAAGAAACTCCATAGTTACTCTTTTCAAATAATGATTTACAAAATTTGGTATACAAAAATTAATTTTATATTATGTGAGGACGATGCACCCAGAGTACGCTACTTATAAGAACAAAGTATCACCAGCAGAGGTACTTATTCCTTTTCTAAAAAAAAATTAGGTAAATGGTACTCACATATTTACAGATAATCTTAATAACCATTAATTAAACAGACATTAGGTTTTAAGTCCTCAAAAAGGTTAAGCAGCTGTATATGTATAATTCAATCGGAAAGGTGGTCATTGTACTCTTCATTATAAAGACCTTTTAGTATTGGACCAACCTCGAAATAGCAAAAAAAAAAAAAATTGTCCCCAACACAACAAACTTTTTTGACCCAGGTACCAAGCGTAATACCTACTTTCATTACAATTGGTTCATACATTCCAAATGTCTTTTACAATGCGCACAGCAAAGTAGTGGAACTCTCTGCCTGCGTCTGTGTTTCCGAACGCATACAACCCTAATCTCTTCAAAATTAGAGTGAACAGGCTTCTTCTGGGTAAGCTCGCTCCATCGTCGACTTTGTCTCTGTCATCTATGACCTAGACCAGAGTCAAGAGCAAACCCATGTTAAATAAAAAAAAATACATTTTCAAGAATAAGGACTTGTAAGATTGTATGTAACATGGTGAGGAAGCTCTTAACTATAGATCGACTACCATGTCTTCCAGGGCTACCGCGTAGCGTCGACGCTGATCACCCACGCGGCCGAGCGGCACGGCTGCGTGCCCAAAGACCTCGCCATCCCGTGTCCGTGCTGCCCGCACGTGTCCACGCGCCGCAAGCACCACAAGAAGCACCTCGAGAGCCACGAGAGCAGGAAGCATCGGATATTCTGCTTGTATTGCTTGCCTCCCTGTGAGTATATCACTACATACCACAATATCACTATCACTGCATACCACTATCACTACATATCACTATCACTGCATACCACTATCACTGCATACCACTATCACTACATCAGTACATACCACTATCACAAAATATCACTATCACATGTTAAGCCGTTGGTCCCGGCTGTCATTTCTAGATCTTTGGCAGTTGTTACGGATTGTCAGAAGCCAGTTAATCTGACTCCAGTCTTTCCAAGAAGACTGACCCAGTTAATGAGTTGTGGAGGTCTGATAGGTAGCCGCTCCACGTGAAATACTGGTATTCAGCTGAATCCGGTTTGACTGGAGGTTGACCCCAATATAGTTGGGAAAAAGCTAGGCAGATGATGATGGTAGTACTTACCCAGACTCATACAGCTGCAACTGCCTATTTGACCTCCATAACGCAGTTCCTGGATACAATATCGCTTTGTAAGACTCGTAGTCAGAATTTCCAGCTTCTGACTACGGGTATGACTGCCAAAGATTTATGAATAACAACCTAGATCAGTAAGAACGTAAAAAATGATCACCCATCCACTGACCGACCTCTGCAAGCGTTGCTGAACCTCCGAACGTCCCGTGCGACTGTTGTAATTTATAAGGTACCATGTTGCATGCATGGAGGACGAGGTAACGGTATCGCTCGGCTCCTTAAGTGCACAGGCGTCGTTGAAGTACGGAGGCAAACAATAGGTACACCAAATTCACTCACAGAGATCCATAAACACACTGAGAACACCCTACTATGAAGTCTTAAAAAGATCATGATTCCGCTCTGAGAGGGAGACGGAGCTATACATAGCGAATAGCACTATCCCTTTTACATCATCGGAATTGAATGGCATTAGCACGTCATAGTAGGGCACTTGATCAACTTCTGGAGCGAGGTCAGCTGGTTGGAATGACGGTCGCCATGGCGCACGCACAATGGTCCAACATCAGGACTAAGTTCGGAACCCAAACCCCAATAGATAGATAGTTACCATGTTTTAAGCATATTATTCATTCATCCTTACTGATATTAAAAAGCGAAAGTAACTTTGTCTATCTGTCTGTCTTCGCGCTTTCACGCCATAACTACTGAACCGATTTAAATGAAATTTGGTACACAAATAGTCTTAGAGCCTGAGAAAGGACATAGTTTTTAATGCGAAAAAAGGGTTGAAAGGGGGAAATGGAAAGTTGCATGGAAGTGTCGCCATTTTTAGAGCTTGAAGCCTGATACTTATTTTTTAGGCTGTTGATTCGATATAAATAAATATGACATTCAAAGTTTATTTATACGTATGTCTTATTTGTAAAATAATTAGCTTAAATAATTAAAAATGCTACGCAAAGACACTACTCCACGCAGACGAAGTCGCGGGCACAGCCAGTTGATTTATAACTGCTTAATTTAAAAATTGTATTTTTCTTTTGCAGACGATCCTTCAGAGCCCTTCGTAAAAGAGCCAGTGAAGTACGCTTACGATAAGTTTCCACAATTCTGGTATGCCTCAGAAGAATCCCTTCGCCTACACAAGAAGAGGAAACACCCTTATTCCGGTATGTTCAACGTCAGCTGGTTCAGTACATGGCGAGATGCCGCCCCTAATAGCTAATAGAATAAGGTAACATAATTTTTAGTAGTATTTTTGAAGGTGACGCTGGCAACCCACAGTATTTTTTATCATTTAGTAGTATTTTTTTCGACGCTGGCAACTTTTTTGGTATTCTTTTTATGTGATTCTTATGGCAACTTTTAGGTTAAGTATTTTGTGATTGTTTAGGAGTAGCCCTTTTGTTCAAATTAATTTGAATTGATTGATTAATTAATTAATTAAGAAGTTAGTACGGCAATACTTTTAGTTTTGTAGGATTATGTGATTGATCGAAAAGTAATATTCCAAATTTAAGTGATATGGTAACCCAGTAACGAATGTTGGCAACATTTCATCGTAGTATTTAAGATTTTTAGAGGCATTTCGGACTACTAATAAAGTCCAATTTTTGGGGCGAATAATGTCCTAAGGGCGGTGATTGAATGCATGCTAAACATTTTAAGTTATAATGAAATAATACACTTAGAAAAATTATTTATTTAACATGATTTTACTTAAAAGACTTAAATGCAGCTTTTAAAAATAAGTCTTAAGGAATTAACTAGCGACACTACGTGTTCATTTTTATATATTGGCAACTTTTTACAGTATATTTTTTAAATAAATGTTGCCAACATAAGGCCAGTAATTTTAATGCATAGTAAAAAATGTAGTATTATTTTGTATAAGACGTATTTTATCATAGAGTACCAGAAGCCACGGGGCCACTACTGGAGACGGCATTTACGAAATTATTCAAACAAACGTTCGTGTCAGTGAGAGTCACCGATTAAGGTGGGCACACACGTATTCGATTGGGGTTGCCAGATGCTGAATGTGATAAAACCATAAAAAATAAAATTGACATTATCCATAGCTCACATTTGAAAGACTTCAGCATCATAGAAAATGTGTCGTAATTTCTGTAATTAGCAGAGATCGGAATGGGTAGACTATATTTACCTAATGTTCGTGGAAGTAAGTAACATAGAGTTGATAATACCTCCTCTAAAATCCCGGAATCATAAATGGAATCATGACAATTAAAACCCGGGATTACAAAAACATGAAATTGAGTATAGTCACAAATAAAAAAAGAGTTATGCGTAAACAAAGCTATTAAATTTAACAGTTTTAGTAGGTACGGAACTCTAAATAATAAGATTCTTCAATATAATAATTTTGTTCAAATGTATTCAAAGCGCCATAAGTAATTTCCAATTTCTTAAATCCCGGGATACAATCGTCATGTTTATGATTCCGGTATTTTAGATAGGGCTTGAAAACCGGAAAATAATCAAACCGGTAAACGCCTTAGTACATAGGGAACTTATGATTTCGATTTTGTTCTACCTTTAACTCCAATTAAACGGTTATAAGCTACAAAAGTTCGTAAAGAGGTTTTGTGGAATTAACCGGTTTTGAACGGTTTTTGTCGCCTACCTCCAATGCGCAGCCGTGCTGAAGTATAAGAACCGGCTGCACTACTGCCCCGCCGGAAGCGGACGCCGCGTGTCGCTCGGCTCTCGCGGAATAAACCGGTTAATTCGGGTTCTTCATAACGCTCTTTTAACGTTTCGACTCCGAACGAAATAAACGAATAAACCGACTTATAAGATTTAATAAGCGGTTATTTTTAAACCGGTACCAAGCGTTGATTTTACAGGAGGTATTATCAACTCTATGTTACTTACTTCCACGAACATTAGGTAAATATAGTCTACCTATTCCGATTTCCTCTCGATCTCTCAGAATCACATAAAGCTAAATCACGTTCACGCACCAGATTTCTCGTACGTCTGGCAGCCCTGATCCGACTCATCATCTGCCTAGCCTTTTCCCAACTATATTGGGGTCGGCTTCCAGTCAAACCGGATTCAGCTGAATACCAGTATTTTACGTGAAGCGGCTGCCTACCAGACCTCCACAACCCATTAACTGGGTAACACGGTCCTCATTAGTAAGACTGGTGTCAGATTTTCTGGCTTCTGACTATACGTAACGACTGCCAAAGATCTAAAAATGACAGCCGGGACCAACGGCTTGACGACCGAAGTACGGAGGAGTCTCGGTATGTTAAGATGGTCACCCATCCACAGACCAACCTCGGCAAGTGTTGCTTAACCTTGAAGATCGACCCGTGCGGCTGTTATTATTTAGCCACGAGCTCCTTCAAGCCCTGGTCCGACTATCGATGAGAAATTGGAGCGACTGTTTCCAGCCTTACTCATAAAAATTGAAACCTAACGAATAGACACGACTTATATTCGTGATAATCAAGTATACAAAAAAATTGTACCCATCACATTTTTTTTTACCTTTTGAACGCCAGAGCATAAACGTGCCCCCGACGCCTAGCCACAAATTCGCCGAACTTTTTGTCACATATTTAGGACGTTTGGCGTACAGGGCACGCGCTTGCTTGTCAAGTATACGTGACAATGGCGTTCAAAAGGTTAAACCCACTCTAGGAATTTCTCCTTTATATGAATAATAGTTTGTAATGTCGTCTCCAGTTGTTACTAGCGGGGCGAATGCGAGCTCTGAGTTTATCCCTATACTCGCTGTAATCTAAGTTACTACTCATAAATAATGCATTTATTATACATTGTAATAATCTTAGGCAGCTGAAATAGTAAACAGAAATAGTGGCGTGGATGTACCAATTGCTGTCTCAGTGTTCTTTAACTAGCGACCGCCCGCGACTTCGTCTGCGTAGATAATTACTTTTCTATCCCTCGGGAACAGTTTTTTTTTCTAGATGAAAAGTACTTTATCTCCTTTTCTATACCTCTGATGCGTTAAAAAGTATTCCAAATGTTCAGTTGACAATTTATCGAGAGTTTACAATCTCTCAAGTTATTTTATAATCTTACGTTACCATTTTCCGGTGACATATGTATAACTAGCTTTTGCCCGCGACTTATGGTAGAAGCCACATAAATGTGCAATAACGGTCATTGACCCACATATATTTATTGACTATATTAATTTCAAAATAAGACATAAAGACATACAGCTGTCCTGAATCGACTTCTATCGTGATCTTTTACGTTCTCTACGTTCTCTAGTAATGAAAAACGGTTCATAATTTATTTTTCGTGTATCAACGGTATAACGGGGTATTAGGGAAAGGTCAATGTACTTTATTGCAAGTTTATCTGGCGGCTACCATAGTACGCGCGTATCCCGTTTTTATCCCGTTCCCGTAAGAATTTCCCGTTCCCGTATAGCCTATAGCCTTTCTCATGAATGTGGCCATAATATATAAAAAGAATTTTCCAAATCCGACTGGTAGTTCCAGAGATTAGCGTGTTCAAACAAACAAACTCGTCTGCTTTATTATATTAGTATAGATTGTTTTGACAGTTAGCATCACATGAAGAAAAAAAAATATATATAAGTATAGAAGAGCACAAAAGTGCTGCTTATTTCAAAATAATTTTCCAAAAAAATATTAGAGAATATTTGTAAAATTAAAAACTCCTTATTGTCTGTCTAGAATAGTTCATTTAATCTGCTAACCCCCATAATCAGATTAAATAAACTATTTATATTTACTTCACTACCCTGCAATTTATTAATAGAATTTCATTTGAGGACTTTACTTAGGTCTGAATTCCTCTTAACTTCTTCTAATTCTTCAACTTTATGTTCTTGAAAACAGTTGAAAATCTATTTAAGAAAATTTAAAACAGTTGAAAATCTATTTAAGAAAATTGAAAACAGTTGAAAATCTATTTAAGAAAATTGATAACAGTTGAAAACCTATTAAAGAAAATTGAAACAGTTGAAAATCTATTAAAAAAATTGAAAACAGTTGAAAATCTATTAAAGGAAATTGAAAACAGTTGAAAATCTATTAAAGGAAATTGAAAACAGTTGAAAATCTATTAAAGAAAATTGAAAACAGTTGAAAATCTATTAAAAAAATTGAAAACAGTTGAAAATCTATTAAAGGAAATTGAAAACAGTTTAAATTTATTTAAGAAAATTGAAAACAGTTGAAAATCTATTAAAGAAAATTGAAAACAGTTGAAAATCTATTAAAGAAAATTGAAAACAGTTGAAAATCTATTAAAGAAAATTGAAAACAGTTGAAAATCTATTAAAGAAAATTGAATACAGTTGAAAATCTATTAAAGAAAATTGAATACAGTTGAAAATCTATTAAAGAAAATTGAATACAGTTGAAAATCTATTAAAGGAAATTGAAAACAGTTGAAAATCTATTAAAGGAAATTGAAAACAGTTGAAAATCTATTAAAGAAAATTGAAAACAGTTGAAAATCTATTAAAGAAAATTGAATACAGTTGAAAATCTATTAAAGAAAATTGAATACAGTTGAAAATCTATTAAAGAAAATTGAATACAGTTGAAAATCTATTAAAGAAAATTGAATACAGTTGAAAATCTATTAAAGAAAATTGAAAACAGTTGAAAATCTATTAAAGAAAATTGAAAACAGTTGAAAATCTATTAAAAAAATTGAAAACAGTTGAAAATCTATTAAAGGAAATTGAAAACAGTTGAAAATCTATTAAAGGAAATTGAAAACAGTTGAAAATCTATTAAAGAAAATTGAAAACAGTTGAAAATCTATTAAAGAAAATTGAATACAGTTGAAAATCTATTAAAGAAAATTGAATACAGTTGAAAATCTATTAAAGAAAATTGAATACAGTTGAAAATCTATTAAAGAAAATTGAATACAGTTGAAAATCTATTAAAGAAAATTGAATACAGTTGAAAATCTATTAAAGAAAATTGAATACAGTTGAAAATCTATTAAAGAAAATTGAAAACAGTTGAAAATCTATTAAAGAAAATTGAAAACAGTTGAAAATCAAACTGACAAACTGTCGTCAAAACTACAGCTAGTCTTTAATAGATTTTAAACTTTATGATCTAGAACATAAAGTTGGAATTCGTTCTCGACCGACGGTCAGCGTGTACCGTACATGACCGACATCATCGTAAGAGGAATTCAGGTCTTAGACAGCCTTGACAAACATGAGAAACTAATATTTTTCAATAAAAATCCTTACTATATTACTATATACATATTTTATATATTATGAATTCCATAGTAACTCTGTCTGTCTGTCGCGCTTTCACGCCAAAACTACTGAACCGATTTAATTGAAATTTGGTACACAGATAGTCTAGAGCCTGAGAAAGGACATAGGCTACTCTTTAATGCGAAGGGGTTGAAATGGGGGGGATGAAAAGTTGTATGGAAGTATCGTCATTTTTAGAGCTAGGAGCTTGAAACTTATTTGTTAGGCTGCTGAGTCGATATAGTTTTTGTCTAAGTTTTACCCTCAAGGGTGTAAAATAACAATAGGGAATAGGGGATGAAAGTTTGTATGGAAATATGTAAGGTTTATGTGAATGTTTTGTAAGTTTGCGAGAAGACACAAAATATTAGAGCTATTCTGATGTAACATTAATTAAAAATGCTACCCAAACACACTATTCCACGCGGACGACGTCGCGGGCACAGCTTGTATAGATCCTACTAATATTATAAACGCGAAAGTTTGTATGGATGGATGTTTGTTACTCTTTCACGCAAAAACTACTGAATAGATTTTGATGAAATTTGGCACAGTGGTAGATTATAGTCTGGAATAACACATAGGATACTTTTATGCCGGGAATATGTTCTCTTGGGATAATTTTCGACTATAACGTGGGCGGAGCCGCGGGCGGCAACTAGTACAGAATAAGTCGACAATTGGTACTCCCACCCCATATTTCATAATATTTAGTGCCTTCGGAGAACGGCTAAACAAATACATTTTAGTTGAAATCGTCGAAAGTCTACCTAAGCAAAGATATCTTAAACATCACGTCTATATTTCCCGAAGCAGTAAGCAGTAGTGGAAAGTTCGCGCGGAAAATGAAAGCTACCGTTTTTGCGCTCACCAGTTGGCGCCACTGGCGATAGAGGTCCTTTAGCAGCTGTTAAAAAACGTTATTACGTGCACGGAAGCAAATAACATATTAAAATAATTATATTAACGTGAAATTGCTATCAAATATTATAACGCCAATATAGTAGTCTCGTTTCTTTGACAAAAAATGAAGGAAATAAGTTTCCGATAGACATTTTTTAAAATTTTTATTTAATATGGGTTTGCTCTTGACTCTAGTCTAGGTCATAGATGACAGAGACAAAGTCGACGATGGAGCGAGCTTACCCAGAAGAAGCCTGTTCACTCTAATTTTGAAGTGATTAGGGTTGTATGCGTTCGGAAACACAAAACTCACTTAAAGCAGTTGCCGGTAGAAGAACTTTATCTTAATCTGCCATAAATTAACGATTATATTATATAATTTGACATTTCGAAGACCTCACGCTACACTGGCGCCTCTAGCGGCGAATTCAAGCCGATGGCCCTCAGTAGGCCCACTTCTTCTCACAGAGAGGAGGCCTGTTTCTCAGCAGTGGGACCGTTATAGGCCCACTATAACTGCTTCCAGGATTCCATCCATCTCGATACCAAAATTCATTGATTTAAAAGAGTGTCCGTGGAGTTTCTTGCACGTTCTTCTCCATGTAGAAAAATGGAAATAGCTTGACAATATGGTATTTGACTTGTTTTTTTCATATTTCTCAAAACCTAGAGAGCAGACGAGACGCAGTTAAATAATATTGACTAAACATCTCAAAAAATGGCGGTGTTTTCAGCGTTTTAAAATCTGTAATAAACAGAGACAGCACTAATGTGCGTGTGACGTCACTCACAAGTTCCGCCATATTGAATTGAAGCCATCTAGTACAAATGTCATTTTGTGTGACAAGGATAGAAGAATCTCTCTTCTCTGTTATGCGACCATTTTTTTTTTTAATATCATCTATAAAATAAGTACATATTAAATGTTTCATGCTAGTCCAGTACCATATTCAAAAGTCCATATTGTCCAAGTTTATTCGAAACTAGCTTTTGCCCGCGACTTCGTACGCGCATATCCCGTTTTTCCAGTTCCAGTAGCCTATAGCCTTCGTCATGAATGTGGCTATCATATACAAAAATAATTTTCCAAATCCGACTGGTAGTTCCAGAGATTAGCGCGTACAAACAAACTCTTCAGGTTTATTATATTAGTATAGATAATTTCATTTACTATTAAAATAAGTTAGGTAGACTTTTGACTACGGGCTCTTACACCCGAACTGCCTGTCCACCCTTTTAGAGTTTAGAGTAAGCGTGATAATAGACATCACTGTATTTTTATATAAAAAAAAAACAATTTGTACAAAATATTAGTATTTTTCTAGCTATACGGTCTGTTATCGTCGTGTGAGCATTTTAATAAAAATTATAAATAAAAAAGTAAACTTATAAACTAAAAATACATGTTAAATTAAAATTTTCATCCAAAAACTCCGTATTTTATAGTATCCCTTGCTTAATTAGCATTGTTTTTTAGTTCTCTCTTGAATGAATGAATTACTTAACTATTTCTGTCTTATTCCGTTAGAAGAGGAGTTAATGAATTTTGAACTCTATTTCTATAAAGTTCTAACTAGAATAGAGGTCAAACTCGACTCTGTCTATTTTGTATTAAGGACTTAACTTTGCTCTGATTAAAGTTCAAAATACAATAACTGGCTCAAAGGTAAATCCTATTTTCTTTTTACTGAATATTAAGTAATATAATAACCAAATAACTTAGCATAAAGTCGAGAAGATGGTTGCCTTTTAACCGATTTCATTAAAAGAGGAGGTTATGTCAGCTAGAAATATTACTAAGTCAGCATTTTGACGTGACAACGTCTAATAAATCGATGAACACCGGCTGCACGCACGAAAAAGGATGGCTCATTGTAACGTTAAGATCATTTCATCAATGTTTTGTTCTGACGTTGTCACGTTAAACTATCGTCCGTAAACCGACTTTACAGACAACCTTTTTTTTTCCTATTATTGTGGTATCTCGTGGATATGAATGAGCTATTTCTACTCTAAAATAAAAATGCCCGCACGAAGGTAACACACCAAACGCATTTATTAGTGTAGGCAACATAATCATGTTTAGTTTAGTTCGGGAGGTGGCGTGGGAGAAACGAACATACACTTTATACAGGGTGAAAGTTATCAAGATAAATTTTCCAAAGTAGAAATTTGATAATCACCATGTATAGCAACAGGGTGTCACGTTTTAATGAAATCTAGTTTCAAAACATAAGATTCTCAAAGAAATTCATTCTGCATTATCCTGTACACTTTAAGGCTCCTGCAGACAGGCGCAACGCGACAATCATTTCTATTAAAAAAAGATGTCGCATAGTCACGTCGCGTCTGTGGGATCTTTTATTATATTGGCAGGGTGCGTTCACACTGGCTTATTTGTACTTTTAAGCTTTTGAAATAAAGTTGATTAATCAATGTCTTATAGCCCCGGGTATGCCAAGTGGAACAGAATAAACACAATACCTGAAAAGTACATTGATTCCGGGATTTTACCGGTATTATCAACTCTATGTTACTTCCACGAACATTAGGTTAATATAGTCTACCTATTCCGATCTCTGATTATTACACCATCCGAAAGTGTAGCTACTGTAGATCAAATTCTGGAAAGTAACATTATATGGCAAATTAAAGGAAAGAATATAATAATTAAAAAAAATATTTAACAGTGTATTGTTTCCTTTATCAAATCAATAAATATTGACACAGATAAAACGCCTCAAAGTTCAGGAGTGGGCACTTGTAACGCCACTTCTAGGTACACGTTTTCGTCACGCGAAATTTCAATTCAATATTTTCTGGATAACAAAATATGATTCTATTTAGACCATCAGTAAGATACTTAAAAAAAAAATTGGACACTGTATTTTTCTTTTATCAAATCAATAAATATTGACATAGATAAAACGCCTCAAAGTTCAGGAGTGGGCACTTGTAACGCCACTTCTAGTAAGTAATCGTCACACGAAATTTTAAAGCACAGTATCGTCTTCATTTCTTGTTTATGTGACAAAAGAAGAAATACTTGTCCCATATTTTTGGTTACAAACTTAATTGACGGATTAATTTCATTTGGGAATCTCCCCCATTGCATATGAATGGTAAAAATCTTGAACCCACGCCACAAATAAGCCTAATTGCTGCTTCCAAAATATAGAAATATTCTTATCACATATTACTTAGGCTTCTCGGAATTGCCCGTATCACAATACAGACCAAATTAATAACAGTATTAGAACTTTAAGTTAGAATCTAGATGTAAAATGTACATTCTTTGTCAAGTGTCAAAAGTTAAGCAAGGTATAGAAAAGGATGGGTGACCGTATGTAGGATTTTTAGTGGATTGTGTACGCTTTGAAGGTCTTAGAATTGATGTTGGAAATGTTTTTTTTTTTTGTTGGGCGTTTCAAAATGAGTGATGTTGAAGTATTGTGCTTTGTTATTTTTAGTACAAGAAAACTTGGTCAAACTTAAAATATTTTTAAATATGTGTTATCACCGGAAAATTGCAGACTCCGTAATAAATCTTGATTAGATTGTAATTTCTCGATTTATTATGAAAAAAATGTTTTCCATACAACAAATCCCATCCAATTCTAATAGTTTCCAACATATCCGTGTATTATTTAGAAAAAATAGTTAACAATTTCACGCGATATTTTACAATCTTACGGCGTTTGCCATTTTCCGGTGATATATTATATACGTGAACACGCACTTATAACTAGTGAACTAAATACTTTCAAGTTTGTACTTTATTAAAGATAACATTGCATAAAAATGCTTTTGGCATTTTTTGTCTTCGGATATCTCAAACAAAATAGACTAATTTTGAAATGACTCTAAATAAAATGGCATCAAATAATGCAAGTATATCCACATAATGTAGAACCACATTTGGTAGTAAATTTTACTTCAATATACGTACTCGTATTTCTATCGCTAAGCGTCACTGTGTTAGAGGCTTTAAGGGTATGTGTGCTGGTGTAGTTAGGGCGTTACTACACCAATTAATCGATCGTCGATCGACATCGATCGACGTTGATCGAATAATGTGGTAGCATTGGGCGATCGACGGATACCGGGTGATAAACAAATTCATTTATTGTTTGTCACAGGTGGAAAAGCAGTTCTTATCATAATAATATAAAAATCGCTGTAACATACCCATTGGGCGTACAATATCCAATAAATTAATCATTCCAAATCTATTTTATCATTAATATCACAGTTCATTGTAATTAATTAATTATGTCAAAATACATTAATATTAGTAGGTACTCATGTAAAAATATATTATCATTAATTAATATTTCAAAATCTCATGTCAAAATCATACATTAATATTATTTCTCATGTTCAAATAACAATATCGATCATTAATATGTCAAGTAGAAGCTATCGATCGACGTCGACTAATCCATTCTACCATGAATCGATGATCAACGATCGATCGGTTATAATTGTAACACCCTTACAGTCTCGTGAAACGTTACAACTTTGTCTCTGATATTGATAAAAAGCGATCTTATAAAGTTCAAATTTTCCATAACCTTTTGAATGACAGAGCATAAACGCATCGGCGGGCCCCCGACGCCAAGCCACAAATTGCTTACGTACTTTTTGTCACATATTTGTGAAGTTTGGCGCACAAGGCTCGCGCATGCTTGTCATGTATACGTCACAATGGCGTTCAAAAAGTTAATTTACTACCAAATGTGGTTTAAACAAAAAGCTGGTAGATTTAAGTCTATATTTTGTGTACATAAGGTATTATATAATTTTGATGTAAGCAATAATATCAAAAGAAATGCCGGTGATAGATTTAGCCGGTGGCCTTGTACAATGTTCGGTTAGTACAATATGCATAAAGAGCTTTTTCTTCCGATTTTATGTTTGTTATAACCAGTAATCGGATGCTTATATATTATACCTAAACTGCTTCCCGTGAAAGAATAATATGGACATTCCTTTCTGAATGAATAAGTTATCCCGGGTTCCCGGGATTGAACTATTTTTAATAGGTAACAACTACAACTAACTTAATGAAATTATAGCAGTGGTTAATTTGGTTTAGTATCTTTATATTAATCAAAACAAATGGAGTACCTATAAAAAATTATAATGAGAGTTCACAACGAGTTCTAACTATATTTTGTATGTTATATTTTTAGCAATCTCAGGAATTTCGAACGATTCCGGGATCCGAGATTCTGAAACTATATATACTAGCGCCCGATTATCCGATAACTGGTTATAACAGAGTACCTATTTCTGAAATCTAGAATCTTATATATTTTTTCTTGTGAAGTATTCTGGATAAAGGATTCAATGTAAGTATTGTATGGAGTTTAAATGCCTGTTGTATTCCCGAACAGTGTACTATGAATTCATTGGTAGCTAGCAATTTGGAGACATTTGAAATTGTAATACACTTAGATTAAAAATTAATCCCAATTTACGAAAAAAAAAAAGTTGAAATAACTACTTTAAATGGAATGTTTTTTTCAAAATGTGAAACAAACTGTTTGAATGCATAACCTATTCTTTTTTAAGTCGGTCAAAAATTAGACTTTTTAACTAAGCGGGTTTCTGAATGCCAAAGGGGATAGAACCGTTGTGGCATAGCCCCCCGCCGCCATTTTTTTTCCAAAGTTGCAGCGCGCGATTTACCATACAGCGCGATATATATGGATAAAGGAAACTTTAGCAAACAAAAAATGTTAGTAATATGGTGCCCTAAAGTGTCACGATGCCGAGATATATCGAGGTTCTCAGGCTAAAGTAGAGAAAATTAAATGAAATAATGAATGTATGATGTAGAACTTCAAATTCTAAATTCAGAAATCAGGAAATAGTCTCTCTATCATCTTTAGTAAGTAAAACTAACCTTAAAAAAATATTCTACTACAAACACTCCATTTGCTACCTACCGTTTCAGAACAAACTTAGCTATACAGCGTTCCTAGCATTCCTAGGTGTCCTAGGTCTTGTAACTCAGTAGTTCGTGCATGTGCCTCTTACGCCCGGTTCCCGTAAAGAAATTATCGACGCGTAACAAACCAAAGCGCGACACTTGCTGGTTGAAAATTCATACAACCAATAACAACAGCTAACTCGCGTTTGACAATTTTATTTGTGATAATTTTCGTTCCAGGAACTGGGCTTTAGTGTTTAAGACAATGCCTTTAAAGTAGCCTTTCATGCCTTCATTCACAACATACTTATGAACTGAAATAGATTAGTGCTTATACAGGCTAGAGAATATGATATATGTGTTTTAAACTCTGTGTCATTGATGAAGAAAATAAGCTGGTTGGTTATGTACAGTTGCGGGATGGAAAGGTTCAGCAATCAATCTGCATAACCTTTTAGAAAATTTGTCGGTGTCAGCTTCCAGTCTTACCGAATGTAGCTGAATACCAGTATTTTACTCGGACGACTGCCTTTTTGACCTCTGTCAATACTACTTAAGATGAAAATCGGAAGAGGTGGCAACATTTTCCCGCAATATGAATTAAATGATTAGTGAAAATTGCTGGACCTTTCTCATTCCCGAGTGTTCAAGCCTTTATTTTACTGAACAGTATTTCAAATTAGCCTTAGTATGTCAGTAGATTAGAACTATATGGAAATAGAAGTGACCTCGACGCTATTTTTTAACGTTTTAATTGCAAAGAATACAGTGTAACATTGTAATGCGAGTATGTACCATCGCGGACATTTGTGGTGAACCACTTTTCATTATGGTTATATTATAAGGTTCAAAAGTGGTTCACCGTAAATGTCCGCGATGGTACAATCAGAGAAACAGATTGTTGAGCAAAATTAATATATCTAATATAACGTGTAACAGAATAAAAGATATACCTGAAAAGGGATCATGTACTCATCATTATGAACAACTTATATCATGAAAACGACACCAAAATCGCAAAAAAATCGACTATCCCATACCTCCATATTCGGATAATTCGACAAAATGCTCTGAACAACTGTTTTTTTTTTTTTTGGTCCCATAGTAATAGTATTAAGTGGTAGTTTAATGTAATGGGACAATCTGCTCATCAATTTAGTTCTCTGACTGTACAGCTGAGATTCTCCTGTCATTGTAGACAAGCTGATCATTTATTATCTTGGTCGGTTGAAAGACATCACCAGTGACCGGATAATCGGGCGCTTATATGCCTTAACTTCTTCCCGTGAAAGAATAATGTGGACATTCCTTTCTGAATAAATAAGTAATCCCGGGTTCCCTGGATTGAATTTTTTTGTAAAAACAACTATACCTAACTTAATGAGATTATAGCAGCGGTTATTTTGATTTAGTATCTTTATTTTATTCAAAATAAATGGAATGACTAGTAAAAATTATAATGAGAGTTCACAACGAGTTTTAACTAAATATATTTGTATGCGAGCATTTTCATCAATCTCAGGAATTTCGAACGATTCCGGGATCCGATTCTGAAAAGCATGTCCGTATTATACTTTCGTGGGAATAAAAGTGAAGGACACAACCTAACATAAAGATCTCCGTATAAAAACTGTTTTAAGTAGAGAAATGCATAATCTTTTAGAAAGTATAATAATATACCTATATGTAATAATAATCCCACTGAAAAAATAGTATTTTTGACAAAAAAAAACTATGTTAGACTTATAATGTACGGGTGTTAAAATACTCCGATTTTAATGATAAGAATTTTAATTTGTAAAAATATATAAAATGGAAATGAATAATGAATTTTGTACAAGTGATTTTCTGTAAATAAATTGCATTTTTTATAAAAAACTTGTTTTTGATTTATTTTTACATAACATGTCGTAATATGGCGCCTTTTTATGGATGGAAAATCATCAAATGACTTCTACCGCTCGACGCGCTCTGGGTGGAGCGGAACGGCGTGTCAGACTCTTACTGACTAAAACCCATCCGTGTTTCTTAACCTTCCGCAAACCGCAACCCTGGCATGCTCTGGCCTTAGCGGGCCCCATCTCCTATGCTGACATCTCTGAGGCGCGCGTGGAACACAACGCGCCTTCGACCCGGGCCTGGTGGTGATCGGACAGCGAGCCACCTAACGTGAGCCGTCCGCAGGCCCGCACCTAAGGTGGTTCTTATGTAGCGGCGGTTGGGGCGATGGCCTTGTCGCCTCCTCGCTCTATAGATTTGATGACGCCTGGAATCCCCTAAAGGTAAGGCAGAAGTGCACCTGCCAGTGTTGCGGAATTGTTCGAAAGGGTCACCGCGGCCCTGGAACGCAAAGGACATTTGAAGGAACACGGGTGGGTTTATAGTCAGTAACCTAATTTATGGTCATCCTACATGTTCTATCCTAAATTCGCTTGCAAATATTCCTGGAGCTGCATCCAGGAATATTTGTAAGCGAATATCTTGAGAAGTAAAGATAAAAAAAAAATCTTTTAGCGAAATATCTTTATACAATTTTATTAAAAAGTTTCTACTAAAATTAACATTCATGAGTTACTAATAATATGAGGAAGCTGGTGAGCTATGAGTAAATGTTAATTTTTTGACAGCGTCACGATTGAGGGTCCTCGTTTTTTAATACATTTAAACCGTGCCGTATTTCATTTTACAATTTATTAGAAGACTTCTACTACCTAAATGTGAGGAAAATATATATTGTGTAAATGTCACCACGGAAAATGGCAAACGCCGTAAGATTGTAAAATATCGCGTGAAATTGTAAACAATATTTTCTAAATAAAATACAAACATATTGGAAACTATTGAATTTGAATAAACTAAACGATTTTTTCTTAATATATCGAGAAATTATTATCTAATAATATCCATTACAATCTTACGGAGTATGCAATTTTCCGGTGACTTAAACATAGACAGTTTGCGAGAATGCAATAACCCTTAGTCCTAACATATCAGGATTGAGGGACCCGTTTAAACTCTTTTAAAATCTTTCAATCAATCAATCAAATAATTTTTTTACATAATACAGGTTGATAAAGGTGTTACAAATTATGGTCGATAGATACACTATATGTTCCCGTAATGACTTACGAAGCCGACACGTGGACACTCACCATAGGCCTGGTCCACAAATTCAAGGTGGCTCAGCATGCAATGGAGAGATCAATGCTCGGGATTTCTCTGGTGGATAGAATTCGCAACGAATTCATTCGCCAGAGAACTAAAGTCACCGACATTGCGCGTAGAATGAGCATGCTGAAGTGGAAGTGGGCCGGTTATGTCTGTAGACGGACAGACGGTCGATGGAGCAGACATGTGGTAGAGTGGAGACCCCGTATGGGCAAACGTAGTGTGGGACGCCCTGCGGCACGATGGATCGATGAATTGAAGAAGGTGGCTGGCAGCGGATGGATGCGGACCGCTCAGGACCGGGATGGTTGGCGATCTTTGGGGGAGGCTTACGTTCAGCAGTGGACGGCAATGGCTGATATGATGAGATACACTGTACTATTACTTGATGGTGTGCAAATTATTACGACTTTAACGACTCACAAATCAATCATTTCAGTAATGTTATAATAAATTCAAGTTATTTATACAAATTTTTGAATCGGTTCTAAAATTTATCTACAACTTCTACTAAATCCTGATAACAATAGTATATCAAAACAAGAGCGAGTCCTCAATCCTGACGAAAATTGAAAAAAAAAAAAATTGGTTGTCTGTAAAGTCGGTTTACGGCAGGTTTACGGACGATAGTTTAACGTGACAACGTCATAACAAAACATTGATGTAATGATCGTAACGTTACAATGAGTCATCCTTTTTCGTGCGTGCAGTCGGCGTTCAACGATTTATTAGACGTTGTCACGTCAAAAAACACGTGTGCGTCTCGGGACGCCCGACAGAAGTGATAACTTAAGGCGAGCATAGCCCGAGCGCCGTAGGCATTTAACGCATACCCCAGCCCCCGCAACGAGTAGCGATACGAAACAAACTACGAAGCGCGGAGACGCGCGGGCCCAGCGTGCAGCGCACCGCTCGCTCAATGAGTTCACGAACTCGAGTAGGTACTAAGTTGCGTCACAAAAAAGAGAAACGCAGTAAATCAACTCGAATGGATTTATAATTTTTATTTTTTTATTTTTAACCCCCGACGCAAAAAAGACGGGGTTTTATAAGTTTGACGTGTCCGTGTGTGTGTGTCTGTCTGTGGCATCGTAGCTCCCGAACGCACGAACCGATTTTGATTTTGTTTTTTTTTTTGTTTGAAAGGTGATTTAGTCGGGAGTGTTCTTAGCTATATTTGGTGGAAATCGGTCCAAAATGGCCGACGCCACAAAATGACAAGTTACATATTTTTTCACAACTCTCTCAATATAGGTATCAAATAAAAGGGCTTGAGTAGTAGAATACTATATACTATGACAAATTTCAAATCCAAGATGGCGCAACCAAACAATGGCCACAGAATATATAATAGTACAATGGCGAATAACTTTTTTATATGTAATAAGTTGCGTCACAAAAAAGAGAAATGCAGTAAATCAACTTGAATGGACTTATAAATTTATTTTGTTTTATTTTTCTAGTATGTACTTTTTTAAGGTTGTTTATAGGTTTGGTACGTTAGTACGTATTCTATGAACTTGAAAATTATTGAAAAAAAAAATGAATGAATTGAAAATGAGTAGGTATACTTATTTTTTTTTGTGAATGTCATGAATACAGAATAAGATTCAAAACCACGCGCCACCGCGTGCCATTTGACCCTACATAAGGGTGCGAAATCTTCATGCTACAGTATAAAAATCAGGCCGTAGGTAGGCACAATTACTTTAGAATTGTCTTACAATTCTTGAATTACAATGTCAATATTGTAAGGCTTAAAGGTATAAATGGTTATTTTGTGTAAAACATTATTTGAAGCATGTTTTGTTAAAAAATAATAAAATATTTTATTTTGTAGTCAAAAATATGCTAATAAATGAAACACTTAAGAAATAAAAATAATTTATTTGCTTTATATAATAATCAGTAAAAATAAAGTAAGAGTCTTTGTATAAGTCTTATAATATTCATCAATATTAATAAATTCTTATAGTGTGGGCAGTAGGGTAACCTAGTTATTTACTACTAGTCCAGTCCTAAAATAATACCGAAATAAAAGTGCGAATTTCCTACGTGAGGCTCACGTAGATCCAAGATGACAGCTGCAATAATTAAATGTTTTTCAGGTGCTAAAGCCGATAGAGAGCTCAAAATGTAAATCCAAGATGGCGGTTGCGATTGTCATGGGTGTCGTTTTCATAGTTTTCGAGGGTGTTAAAGCTAATAGTGAGGTCAAAATGTAAATCCAAGATGGCGGTTGCGATTGTCATGGGTGTCGTTTTCATAGTTTTCGAGGGTGGTAAAGCTAATAGTGAGGTCAAAATGTAAATCCAAGATAGTGGCTGCAAAAATTTTGTTTTGTTTTAAATCATACGTGAAAAGGAACTTCTTTCCTGATTGGGGTCCCCCAACGACACATTTCATCTAAAGACATTTCAGGGGCATTGGCAGCATTATTAGTCGTTCTGTAACAATATAATAAATGATGTTCAGTTTCAAATTTCAATATTCATCATCATCATCGGCAGCATTGTTCCACCAACTGCTGAGTATAGGCCTCCTCCCTTTTCTGCAAAGCTTCCCTAGTCTGTGCAAGTCTCATACAAGTCTTCCACACGATCTTCTGTAGATACCCACTTGGTCATTGGTCTGCGAACGCTCCTTCTACCGTTTCTCGGCAAACATGCCAACCATTAGGGCTCCGCTCCACCTGCCATCATTACGTCTAGCCAAGTGTCCTGCCCACCTCTATTTCAGAGCCTCTACCTGCTTTCAATATTCATATTATAAGAAAATTTTCATATAATTTAATATTTATGTTACTTACTCCTCAATCCCAGGGTTATTCAAATAAACAGGCTCTAAAGTCATCAATGGAGACACGTTACGCCCTTCCGCGTGCTCTATTGACCTGTAACGCAAAAGTTGATTATGACTTGTTGGTAATAAAAAGTTATTTTTTTAAATTTTCTTTACAAAATATCTCGATTAAACCAGCCTGTTTATAAATTTGTCCATAAAATAAAATTAAAAACTTACTCTTTATCCACCGTATCATTACTTGATACATGCGTATTGCTCTTGGCCTGCAACTGCATTGCTCTAAAACATTAAAAACAGACGTAAAAATTTTTCATACCATGGATAAAGTTTGTATAGCCTAACTAGACATACTTATAGTTTTTTTAATGAATTTAGAGCATGTCATAGTTTGATACAGTGCTTTCTGTAAGTAAGGGGTTGGCTCAGTTTTCCAATGACGTCCGTCGAGTTAGGATTTGATATTTTTTTACAGAAAAGTTACATTATTATAAGTACGCACGCAAAGTTTCAACATGCGGAGACACGTACTTTTTGAGAAAAAAATACTTATTGAAAATGAATTATTATAGCAAAATTTATGTCAATCCCTATCACATATTATTTAGACCTCTCGTCGTTGAACGTTTCGTTTTACCTTGACTTGGACTTGGGGCACCCCGACTCGGACAGGATAGGTTAGAATCGCCATCACCTTCGTGGTTTTTTTTTTAAACCATCAGGCCCCGCCCGCTCCCTAATACGCCTTTTAGGCAACTTTTTGAATGTTTTGAGGCTAGGTTACTAAATGAGTTTTCCTCAGAAACAGTGCGTTACCTTGTCTTGGGAGTGGTGCCAAGGGAGAGGGAGCAAACCCTCCCCCCCCTCTCCCCACCAAAACCCCCTCCTCTTGCCAAACGACACTAAATTTTCTGAAAAATTTCCTCAGAATTAAAAACTAAAAAACCTCGAAGTGGGGTCTCCGCGACTTTTTCTTTTAAGAAGAGGTAGTATACCTCCCCCCCTCCTATCCCCCACTCTCAATACGACGACGTCAATGGAAAGTCGTACCAAAATAATTATATTCGTAGGAAGTAGTCATTCTGTCACATTTCTACATTATGGCACTAGTAAACTGCGTGTTGGCATCTAGACGAGACCTACACAAACGTTGCAGATACCATAAATGTTATTATTTTTTGTGTTGTGACACAGAATAAAAATACTAACATGGTTGCTGTGGGTAGATACATACGAGCTACACTACCAGTATAAGCTGATCTCGCACTGAATATAATTTCCGTACAATGACAGGTCAGCTTATACTGGAAAAGTACAGAGTGATATGTGTGTACTGACTGTGTACCTAATTTGTAATAAATAAATAAACAGTAACGAACTAATATTACTTATCTTACTCCTAAATGAACAACTAAATATTATTACAATACACGTAAGAAATACGCGTTTTATTCTACAAAAACACCCGCACCAATGCCGCGGGGTGACCTATGTACCTATTTGGTATTTTGCGCGCACTGGATTTTCAACTCTCGGTGTTGCAGAAGTCGGCTTACCTATAACTTTCGTGCGTGGCGTCTTTGTTTATATTGTCATAGGGGTTAAATTCAACTGTTTTACACATATTTGCGGTTTGTAAATCTATTCCGCGTAGGTACAAGCCTAGTAAATAAAGTAAAAATATAATATAGGTAAATAATAATACTGTCAAAGCATCCTTACCTTTTTTTTTTATTCAGACTTCGTAGAGCCAGCGATGACAACTTCTCATATGTTTTGGTTTTGCCCATTTCGTTTCACAAAATTGCCACTAAGTATAGGTAAAGTATTTAAAACTAAACTCTCAGATTTTAATAAGGGTAAAGTATAGATAAGACTAAGGTACTTATTATTATTTTTATAAACAATTTTTGGCTCGACCGGTAACAGATTAGCGGGAGCGGCGCGCGGCGGGTTTGGAATAATTGGCGTGCGTCCGACCTCCATGACGTTCCGCTCGGGACTGAGGACACGGAGCGAGCGCGTAAATACAGAAAAACACTGGATTTTGGAATTAGTGTTATGGATATTTTGATATTTCACATTATTTTGGCCGTTTTATATCCCATTTTTTATGACCTTTATTATGGTATAAGTTTTATTTTTCAAAGCCTCATATAACTGAAATGAAATAAAAAATAGATCATAATTTAGACCTGTCTTTGCGATTTAATTGGATGCAGTGAAGTGTAAGTAATCGTGTATCGCACGGCCGAAATATCTAGATCGAAGTGTGAATTATGATATATATTTTTTTCAACATTTAAATCTGTGTTATCTACGAATAAAACACTATCTAAAACGACGTTAATTCGGGTAACCCCGCCTTAAACTAATCTAAGTTGAACCATTTAATTTGGGAAGCGTCTGTCCGAAATACGACTAGCGCTGTGGGTTAGAGTGAGAGACGAAGAGCCTGCCTACCGCTGCCGTATGCGTGAGAGAAAGGGAAGCCAGACAGACTGGCGCCGTAACGCGTTACGTTACGAAGCGGTTTACCCTCCCATAAGAAGTTATCAATTCAAAAATTAAACAGCGTTAACATTTTAACAATACATTTTTATTTGCAAAATCACACTTCAACAGCTAGGTGAAATCTTTACAACATAACAATTTTAAATATACAAAAAAAACGAAAAATACACTGAAACAGTTTACACTGAAAATGGATGTATAGTGACAATTTTCGGTAACGCTACATACATCTACGTACGTGAATGGCTAAATATTTGTTTCCCAATGGATTTTCAACTCTCGACGCAAACCCGAGCGTTGAAAATCCATCAGCGCAATTATACTCAGGAATTATCCAGTGAACTCTAGTGTTAGCGAAAACGGTCCCCCTACTATGACGCCCAGTGCCATCATGATTTCATTGTGCGGGAGAGACGGAGCTATACAAGACGAATAGCACTATCCTTTTCCGACCGTCATGATTATATTGGCACGTATAAAGGTACAAGCATACTGTGTCGGGCCGCTACGGGTCGGGGCGCAACGCAAAAATCCGCTCAAATTGCTTGTACGTATTTTATTTTATATGAATTATAGTACACTATGGCGGGGCGCAGCGGGACGGATTATAAATTATTACGCAGCGGATTTTGGTGCGTGCGACCCGCCCCGCCCCGCTGCACTCCGCCAGCAGTGTTCTATATACCAAGCGGATGAGAATGCACGCACGCACGTGTTATTACAATGTTTAATCTTGTAATCCGTCAGTTTGCTGTAATGTCAATGCGCTACGACCCGGCCTGTCACTAATGTGCTAATTACGCATTCTACACTGCGATGTGGCCCACCCCGACCCGTTGCGGCCCGACACAATTTGCTTGTACCTTAAGAGGGTAGGAATAAGTCACATTATTATTGCTTCGAAAGTTCATTCACAATAGCTATTGAATTTCTATTCTATTCTATTTCTTATTTTCAGTGACTAAGGTCAAATAAGCTTGTGGAGTCACTTGGTGTCTGCGTCAATGTTCACACAATTTTCAACTTTATCACACTAATCTTCCAGTTCAATACCATAAGGAAATCCTCCAAATGGCGCACCAAGAAATTGATTTCATATAACTTATATCTGTCACCGGAAAATTGCAAATGCCGTAAGATTGTAAAATATCGCGTGAAATTGTAAACAATTTTTTCTTTATCAGCCATATAGGAAACTATTTAATTTGGACACGATTTATTGTATGCAAAACGATTTTTTCATAATATATCGAGGAATTATAATCTAATAGAGATTTATTACAATCTTACGGAGTCTGCAATTTTTCGGTGACATATCTAAAGATTTCAACCTAATAAACTCTCAATTTTAAATCAGACCCAAATACTGGGTCAAATTAATTACTGAAACACTTTTGATATGAGGGGTATCAATATCTTTTTTTTAAAGGTATCCTTCCAACTGGTTTTTCTTGGCCCGTCACGAGCCTGTCTAGCTGTGTCACACTCGTTTTGTGATACATAGGTCCAGCTTTATAAAACACAAAAAAAAAACGGTGTTTCGATTATTAATTTGACCTTTTACAATGTGATGTTTTTATCTCCTTTCAAACCTCTGAGAAAAATATTTGCTCGCATATCTCGACAAAATGTAGCGAATAGCTTAGTTAGTAACACTGAGGCGTTGCTGGCCTTCCTCGAGGAGCTGGGGTGGATCAAATGGTATGGTTTTCCCACCTGTATGCAAAATGTGTGCTTGAACGTGGAGTTGCGGAAAGCAGCCCAACTTATATACATGCAAGTAATGTTAATAGTACTTAATATAATAACTTAAGTATCTCATTATAAGCCAACTGTTATTTTTAAGTTTTTATGACAAATAAAGTTCTTTACACCCACTTACATATATACAGGGAACAGCTGTTTTTATTTTTCTTTTTCAAGATTTGATTTTTGCATAAACCTTGTCTATGCTTTAAAATTTAGGAAATAAAAAATCACATTGTATAAATGTACCAACTACCCTTCATGTTTCTTCAAATGTCTATGTAGCCCGGCTCTATCCGCTGTAGAATAACTACAAATCCCACACGAAAACGGCTTCTCCCCAGTATGAGACCTTTTATGAGCAACCATCTGCGTTTTAACATGCGTTGTGAAACCACACTCACACTTCAAATCCCTAACCTTACCAAAATGAGCAATTAAGTCCTTCAGATCTCTCCCAGAAAAGTCACACTCTGTACATTTGTAGGGCGTCCCTTTGGCATGTATCCGCATATGAACTTTCAAACTGCCTTTGTTTTTGGTAAAATAGGAACATTTAGTACATTGTTGATAACCTTCTGGTGCCTTATTTCTATCACATTTTGTGCATAGAACGTATGTAGCTGATTTTCTATCACAGTTGTGCTTCGCTGACAGTTCTCGGTTCATTGTGCGGTAGCCACATGACTTGCAGTTGTAAACGGCACGTAATTCTGTTATTTTGATGGTCCGTTTACGTTGTGTTTTTTTTGCTGGTTTCTTCTTTGGCTTCGGGCTGTCGGTTTCACTGGAATTTAAAATGGTGAGTTAGAAATAGGAATTAATACAAATTTTTGACATAGTGAAGTGGTCAAGTGGCTGATGTTGCAGTCCTTGGTTTGAACCCTGTTGAGACTGTTTGTCTACTAGCGGCAGCCCCGCGGCTTCACCCGCATAAGTCTCGATCCCGTAGGAATATCGGGATAAAATGTAGCCTATATGTTAATCCAAGGTGTCAGCTTCCTACATACTAAATTTTATCAAAATTGGTCCAGCCGTTTGCGCGTGAAGAAGTAACAAACAAACACACTCACAAACTTTTGCCTTTATAATATTAGTGTGACTAGTTGCGCCCCGCAGTGTTACCCGCGGTTTATCAGATACTCCGCGGTGAATGTTGAAAATTATCCGAAGGGAACACACTCCCGGAATAAAAAGTAGCCTATGTGTTAATCCAGGGTGTCAGCTTCCTGAATACCAAATTTTATCAAAATTCTACACGCGCAAATTGCAGCCGTTTGCGCGTGAGGAAGTAACAAACATGTACACACACACATATACTCACAAAGTTTTGCCTTTATAATATTAGTGTGATGTGATTTTCAAGGTAAATGAAATACTTACAAATAATTGTGGTCAATTAAATGGCAAAAAAGCACTGTCTTTGTATTAACTTCAAAGTAACAATGTTCTCTCACAATATCTTCAGCAGCCGTGTTTTGATTGCTTTTAGTAATGACTTCTTCCCTGACTTTGTCCATGTTTTATATCAATTGAATATTTTATAGGTATTTCACCAAATGATCTTGCAGTAAATCCTGAAATGATATTAAAAATTATATAAATTTATTGTTTAAATTTGAGAAGTGATAACTTCTTATAAACCGCTTCATAACGTTATGCGTTATGGCGCCAGTCTGCCTGGCTTCTCGTTTTCTCACACATACGTCAGCGGTAGGCAGGCTCTTGCTCTCTCACTGTAACCCACAGCGCTAGTCGTATTTGGGACAGATGCTTCCCAAATTAAATAGTCCAACTTAAATTAGTTTAAGTTATCACTTAGGTTGGGCGTCCCGAGATGCACACATTTTTTTAAAATTCAAAATTTAATTAGTTTGGTATGGTATTTCAAAAGACCATATTCTGGCATCATGGTTTACTTTTCCTGATTGGAAAGTGCCTTCATAATTATTTGTTCTACAGTAACTTAGTTATTTCTATGCTGAATATCTTTAAAATAACTTCAGTAACTCAGTTAAGAAAACGGACCGTCTCAATATTTTTGTGTTTATTTAGGCTTGCTTACACTACCTAAAATGTAGAATGTTATACTGGTGCCTTAAAATATAGTTGTGATGTATTTTTTTTTTGTTTTTAAAATATACAAGATATAGGAAGGCTCTAGAATAGACTAATTACAGTGGCATGCCACATTTGTTGTAACCTCAAATCACTCAAGAAAATTAAAAGTTGACATTTTATCTGCAGTCAAAATGACTAGTTTGGTACTTGCATGTAATATGGTGTTATGTGACTATGGCTTGATAAGAAAATAGCCACATCGACCGATTTTCTTTATGTAGAAGATGAATTGTGCTTTGCGAACTTTTTATTGCACATACACAGGTGCATACATTTTTCATTCATGCTTTGCAAGTTTAACTGCACATACAATCGCACATACATTTTGTATTTCTAAGTGCATTGCTCTAGTTTTTCATTTTCACACCATCAAGGTACAAATTCAAATTATTTACAAAAAAATAAAATTAAACTGGGTTTGTTCGGTTAATATGGCTTTTACTTACCTCTGCGGTATTGGAAGTCGTAAGCAGCTGCTATTAGATGAAATCACGCGTTAAATAAACTTTATTTACTACTGTTGACATTGCAAAAATGCAATTCGTGCAGGTTGCAGAAAACTATTTTGATGAAGTTGTCCCTTGTCACTGTCAATTCTGACGTACGAGATAATGGCAGTGAGACAGGTTTTTTCTTTTCTACTATTTTGGTAGAATTAATATTTTTGATTAGACCAATGTTCTAACAAACGAATTGAAATAAATAATTATTTGGCGGTTTTCACGTTGATTCTGTTTGCTAGAGAATAGGAAGACTCGTTTGTTTTTTTACTTAGAGACTAGATGTAATTTAAATAACATTAAGATATTGTATTGGTATTGGTACCTATTTAAAATTATGCAGCTTTTTCTTGTAAAGTTGCTATTTTTACTTTAGTAGTGTTGGAACTTATGCGACGGTATGCTTTATGATGAGATAGTGACAGTCTTTGGCAGTCACTTGTAAACTAGTACTATCTCATGTAGTTGGGTTTCCAAATAGAGTTTCTTTCTCATTTATTCTTAGAGCTGAATCTAATAAACTGAGCTAATTTAGGTAAGTATCATCAGCTACCTAGCCCTTTCCCTTTCTATATTGGGGTAAAATGAATACCAGTATTTTTCGAGGAGCGGCTACCTACCAGACCTCCACAACCCATTAACAGGGTACCTAACACGGTAGGTACTGCTTGGCAAGACTGGTGTCAGATCTTCTGGCTTCTGACAATCCGTAACGACTGTCAAAGATCTACAAATGACAGCCGGGACCAACGGCTTCACGAGCTATCCGAGTCACGGCGGAGACTCGCTATGTTAAGATGGTCACCCATCCACAGAACAACTACGGCAAGCGTTGCTTAACCAACCTTGAAAATCGTCCCGTGCGGCTGTTATTATTTTGTAATGTTTTCGAATAAAATACACGTTTTATGAAAATATTTTTATTTCCAAATAATTACATAAGTAATCTTTACATTAATAAATAACTTAACATTATAATACTTAGCAAGTACATAATTACATCCATAATTAGTTAATTTTGTGCAAAATTTTCTCACATTTACAGTGCATAGTTTATACTTAGTATTTTTTATTATTAATAAATACCTAAATAAAGTTCAATCTAGCATCGATTACTAGTTATATTATAATTAGGAATAGGATAGAATCTCTCAATAGTATAAAGTTAAGGCCTGTCTCTCTGTTTCTCCGGTTATTTCTTCTAAACCACACAACGATTTTGATAAGGTTTTATTAGAAAAAGCGATAAACGATGAAAGGTGGTCGCTAGTTACATACATTTATTTGCATTGTTTAACATCCTCCTCTCATAACTTGAGTTTCACGAAATTGAATAGACATTACCTATATACTAAATATCTTGAATTAATCGCTTACCCGACGTAGGTATTCATTTTTGAAAGGGGTGAAAAGAGGGGGAGAATAATTTTATTAACCCGTCAGGCGTCAGCCCCGTTTACCTTAATACCAGAAAAATGTTACGTCATCCTCTTCAAAATCACGTGATTACGTCATGCAATGATAATTTTGTGGGTAGACCTTCGGTAAAAATCTGTAATTTTTGCCAACTACAAATCTCACTAGACTCAAGGTTTGTATGTACTTAAATAAACAAGATCAATAATTACTTTCGATAGAAGGAAACTTGATATAAAATACACAACATTATGGGAATGACATACATAATTTATATCAAATTAGGTGGTCATTTTAGCGGCAGCAGCGGCTGCGGCGGCAGCCGCCTTCTTCTTGACGGCGAGGGCTGTCCTCTGCTTTGCTTGGATCTTCATCTTCTGGCTTTTCGATAGTTTCCGTTTCTTTTGCTCGTTGCTTGCAGCTGTAAGAAAAAACAAAGATTTGAATTTTTTCGTTAACTTGCAATAGTAGAGGGGCAATTAACGTATTTTTTCTGCGTTCGCATCGCAGTAAAAATTTCTAATTTCCCTATATTTTGAAATTGTTGACATTGACTGGCGCTGAGATGATTTTGCGACTTGAATTTGAACTTTTCAAGGACGAGAATTGGTCTTCAGCTTTTTGACGGTCAATAATTATGCAACGTCCATATTTGCGTCTCAGCCGCAGTCGCAGCCAAACGCAGAACAAATTGTCGCATGTTGCTTAAAAATGAGTAAATTTGCCCTCTGATATCGTTCAGACCGGCACCTCATGAGTAGGTACTTTATATCCTACGGCGCAAATCTTCATATGGCCACCGGTGGTACATCACCGCCCCATGAACCAAAAGTCTTGCCGGGCAGGGTGCGACACCGATGGACACGGGCAGGATTAGACTAGGAATTATGCTTTCTCTCTCTTTCGTCGTACTATACCAGCCTTAGAAAAACCCTAAAGTGTACCGCCAGCTAATTATTGAGATTTTCTGTTGCACAATGCTCTACGTGTGAAAAACCAATGTGTTTGGATTGTTTCAATACAATTCATACAAAATAATTTTCATTTTATACCATCCATGATGGCATTTCATTTTATATTTTTTTCAATTTTGATTTAATTTTCTTATTATTACATTTTCTCAACGTAAGTTATCATAAATAATTCGTACAATTTATGTCGTGATTATGTCATTTTTTTTCTAATAAATACAATTTTCCAATACTGATTTTTGTTTACTTTTCGAAATAATATCCACCTCCTGAGCTGCACTATGAAAATTTGTCAATTTTACTAGGCGGGGACGGTAAGTACAACACCTTCTCTCAAAGCGGCCCGAATTTCTTAGTATATTGAAAGTATAGTGTGACGTGGCCACCGGTGGTACACTTCGCCGTGCCAGCAAATACTCCGTGCTCCACCGGTGGTACACGCCGGTCTGAACGTGTTAATGAATTGCAAACTTTCAAGTAAGTGGTAAATTGAAATTATTCAAGCAATTAGACGAAAAACGACCATTCCCCTTATCTCTAAAACTACTGAGCCGAAAATTTTGAAAAAAAAAAATGCAGGTTAATGGTTCTTTAGATTACAGGACAACTTATAAGTAGTCTACAGTGTTAAAATATCATGTTACTAAAACACGTTTCTAGTATGGGAGCATCCTTTATTTTTTATTATTTGTTGTTATAGCGGCAACAGAAATACATCATCTGTGAAAATTTCAACTGTCTAGCTATCACGGTTCATGGGATACAGCCTGGTGACAGACAGACGAACGGTCTTAGTAATAGGGTCCCGTTTTTACCCTTTGGGTGTAACCCTAAAAATGAAATCGTTCGGAACCCTTTACACGTGAATCCGACTCGCACTTGGCCAGTTTTTCTTTCCAGAAACTGATGTAAATGGGGAACATAAGTCCACAACAATAACTTTTGAGTATTCGTAACACTTAATAGTCATTTCAACAAGTTCTCAGAAACGTCAAGCCTCAAGGGAAACGAATCGTGTTCATGTTAACGTTCTAGTCGCTAACCGTGAATTATTGGTCGTTCACCGGCTGAACGTTGAAGCCATTCGTTTCACCTCGTTGTTGAACTTTGTTGTGGTTCCAATAGATTAGCGTTGCGGAATTTGCATAGGGAATCTGTTTGCAAAAATATTTTGCGAAAGATGTTTTCTCTCAGATTGGATCAGTCCCTTTACTTGGCGAATACGACTGTCTAGGGACTACAAATGATAAATCATATTTATTTTTGTAAATAGGTTAAAAATAACACTTTTACACGTCAATCTTTTTGGTCATTTCAAACTGCATGATCCCGGTGTTTCTATTTCTATTTCATTATAGACTCAGTCCTCAAAATTCATGACAAGAGGCTCTAGACAAGTGACACTCGATCAGGGGTAGCGTGGCGAAGGCGATTGTCCAAACGTCAATGACGTGTGGGATTGACTTACGCTATCGAAATGTTTCATGATCAAACCCTTATACAACGTGTAAAAGAATAAACGCAATACCTTTAAGGGTACCTATATTGTACTCATCATTATGAACAACTTTTACCATGGGTTCAGTTTGTTCAGTTCTAGTATATTTTGTCGAGTTATGCGTTCAGAAATGTATGGGGTTTTTTTACGTTATTTCAGTGTTATCCCATAATAAAAGTTGTTCATAATTATGAGTACAGTGACCCCTTAAGAGGTATTGCGTGTACTCTGTAACACGTTGTATATTGGCATTTCAACAATCGCAATCGCCGATACAAGGTAATTTTATCTAGAAGACCCAGTAGGTATGATATGACTATTTGGTTTGGTTTACTTGTTAATGCTTGAGTTTGTCTATTTCTGATGGCTAAATGGAGTGTGCTATAGTAGGCGCCAGATAAATGTGGAATAAAGTATATTGACCTTTCCCTAATAACTGTTCATAGGTACCTGAACAATTAAATATGAATCGTTTTTCATTATTAGACAATGTTAAGGATCACGAGAGATGATGATTCGGGACAGCTTTGTGTCATTAATTCCGTTTTTCAAATTAAAAATGTCAATAATTGTAGGTGGGTCAATGACCGTTATTCCACGATTATCTGGCGCCTACTATAGCTACCAAATGTCAATTAATTTCATTTAATATGATTTACAGTTTGAAGATTTTTTTTTCTGTGTCATGTATTGTAAAATACTTTGTATAGTACTGTATAAATTCAAGTTTTTAAAACTTAACAGACAGATGTGTTGCCGGGGAGTTTGTTGCGCCACTTCTTCTTCCCAGCTATAACACTAGGAAGTGGTGACGGGCGGGCGTTTTGGGGGACTGTCTTTATGTAGAACTTTGACGTTCAAAAAGTGCTGGCACTCAGCCTAATTTGAATAAATGATTTTGACTTATCCCCTTGATTTATCTTTGGAAATACTTGTTAGATACCTATAAGTGTATATTATGTATGAGGAACAAACCTGCAGCTAGAAGCTGTCTGTTAGCAGCAGTACGCGCGAGATCCCCGAGCGTGTTGGCGAGCGCGGCACCGAGGCGGGCGCAGTCAGAGCGCGCGGCCGTATGCGCGCGCAACGCCAGGGTGGCCAGTCTGGAAAATTAGAAAAGCTACTATGAAAAACATTTAGAATAGGAGTGGTTATTTGAAGGCCTCTACTTTAATCGTAGACGCTGCAAGAAAAGAAAAAATCTGGCCAGTGATTAAGTGTATTAGAAAAAACATTGTCTGGCATATGTATATAACTATATATCTCACCTACTTACTATGAGACCAACAGTGAAATCGCGAAAAAAAAATCGACTCCCCCGTACATTTCTCCATATAAAACACTAGTATCATATGCATACGGTTACACTGGAAGCCAGCCCTCTTTTTTTAAGGATGGGAAATCATCAAATGGCACCCATTCATCCATGTCAGACTCTTATTGACTAAAACCCATCCGTGTTCCTTCTAAAGCCCTTTGCGTCCCAGGGCCGCGGTGACTCTTTCGGACCAATTCCGCAACCTTGGTAGGCCAGAGCCTACCAGGGTTGCGGAATTTGAATGTGTATGCGTGCCAGCATAGAAGACGGGGCCCGCTAGAGCCAGAGCTCTAGCGGGCCCCGTCTTCTATGCTGGCACGCGTGGAACACAACGCGCCATTGACCCGGGCCTGGTGGTGATCGGACAGCGAACCTCCCAAAGCTCACCGTCCGCAGGCCCACGCCTACGGTGGCCGGGGATCGCCCTGCGACTCCCAATGCCCAGGGCGTCTTCTTCTGTAGCGGCGGTTGGGGCGAAGGCCTTGTCTTTCCCTCGCGCGGCCTGCCTCCTCCTTCGCTAGCATTACTGCTTCACAGAAGGAGGAGACCGCTTCCCAAGCCTCTTCGCTCCAGACCATGGATTTAACAAGGGCCGGACGCAAGAGGTCGCCGCCGCCGATCGCCTCGACGAGGACACGGCGGTGCTCCGCCCAAGCAGGGCAGACCTCCACTGTATGCTCCATCGTGTTCTAATGGGCTAATGAAACCGAAGCGTAATCTCAAATGGTAGTGTAAGACTCGTTGCCCAAGCTTCCAGCGACGATAATATTTATTAAGCTTAATACTTATTATACCAGAAGTGCTCACCTGCCAGCCAAGTCCTGCTGATCAGTGTCCAGGTCGCAGGGGACGGCGGTGATGTTCTTGCCCTTTAGCGGCAGCTGGAACCAACGAGACTGTGTGATAATATTGTGATTTCTTGCATTTCTGTGCGCTTGTGAAAGTGGACACTACCTACAACTAACTGGAGGGGATGTTTTAGATCCTAGATTTTTTTAAATTGTATTATTGACTAGTAACTGCCCGTGGCTTTGCTCATGTTAATATGGATTTTCGCGCAAAGTATATAAGCGTGGATTTTTGCAAATGAAGTAGCCTGTACCCTTCTCCAAGATCCCATCGATCACTGTACCAAACTCATTAAAATCGGATCAGCGATGTAGGCGTGAAAGTGTAACAAACCAAAACTCATTTAAAATACTAATATTAAAGGCTCGCTTTTGACCACAATCTCACCTGATGGCAAGCAATGATGTGGTCGACGATGGACCACGCTTGCCAAGAAGTCACTAAATTATTCACTCTTGACTTGCAGTTTGCAGTGTAACGGGGTTAGGTACTTATACTTTAATCATGCGTACCTACAGCTAAGGAGTGGAGTTCCCTGACGAAGTCTGAGTTTCCTGAAAGCTACTGGTGGTCCCTGGTCTAATGCGGGCCTACCAATATTAATAAAAGATATAGGTACTTACTAATAGCCCAATAGACGATCGTCCGAAATGGTTTTAAGTTTGCAGGGTCTGAAATGACAATGGGCGTTCCGCAAGGTTCAATATTGGGTCCATTCCTCTTTTTAGTATATATAAACGATTTGCCCGAATTGCTTCAAAATCAACCAAAGATGGTATTATTTGCTGATGACACATCATTGATATTTAGGATAGACCGACGGTCACAAAGTCTTGATGATGTCAATAACTCTATTCATCAGGTCCAACTTTGGTTTACGGCAAACAACTTAGTACTAAATGAAAAAAAGACCAAATGTATTAAATTTACTTTACCAAATGTTAGAAGCACCGAATGTGACATCGTATTGAATGGACAAAAACTGGAATTTATTGATCAGACGGTTTTCCTGGGAATCACTTTAGACGAGAAATTGCAATGGGGACCTCACATAACATCTCTTGCACCTTATCATTTATAATCTTCGTCGCCGCGATTCTCTTAGGGCAACTTTTAAAAAGATTAATATTATGACAGTACCTTGTCAATTCATTTATGAGAATATTATGTATGTAAGAAAAAATCGACATCTCTTTAACAAAATTAGTGATAGACATCATTTTAATACTAGAAATAAAAATAATTTAGATCAAACATTTTATAGATTAGCCAAAGTACGAACATCTTTCATGGGGTACTGTGTTAAATGTTACAACAAAATACCTTGTGACATATTAGAACTAAATGAAAGAAAATTTAAAACTTACATTAAAACCACACTTTGTAAACAAGCATATTGCAAACTAGATGATTATATTAAAGATAAGAATGCTTGGAAACATGCTGGTCCTGCTCCATAGGACAATCGAGGGTATAGTAGAAAAAGTCAAACTTGTTTTATTTACTGGTGTACTTTCAGGTTTTTAATATGTAATTTAACTCACACACTGATCCATTGTTTTTAATGTCCCTTACTAGCAAACTTAATTTTATCTCTGCTGGTATTGCTTTGTTGTACCTATAGTATATAAGTGTGTGCTGTATATTAGTGTAATGTTGGATGCATTGTGCTCACATAATAAAATCAATTGATCAATGTACCTATGTATAGAAAATATTGTAAAACTTATATTTGAAAAGAGTAACTATGGAGTTTCTTGTCCGTTCTTCTCCATAAGAATCTACTTTTTGCGAATGGACAACTAGAGTCACTTATATTTTAATTTTAAACTGTAAATTTGACGTTCAAAAGTGCCTTTTAATGGTCTAGTTGAAATAAATGAATTGACTTTGACTTTATACCATACTTACCATACTTACAAACTTTCGCCTTTATAATAGTAGTAGGATAATGAAAAAATATAATTAACGTCACACACACGGTACAATATGAAAAACTTTTTTTTGTAATTTATTCATTTGTGTCCCAAAACTGACCTCCTTACTCAAAAAATATTTATTTACCTAACGCGCCCGTGTTTGGGTCACAGAAGTTCATATGTGTACGAAATTTAATCGGAATCGGTCCAGCAGGAACTGAGAAAAAGAGTAACTATGGAGTTTCTTGTCCGTTCTTCTCCATAAGAATCTACTTTTTGCGAATGGACAACTAGAGTCACTTATATTTTAATTTTAAACTGTAAATTTGACGTTCAAAAGTGCCTTTTAATGGTCTAGTTGAAATAAATGAATTGACTTTGACTTTGGTACATACTTAATGCGCTCACTAGTGCCACCGTGTACACTGTGAAGTGAGCATGAAGTGAACTGTCAATCCATCTTGTTTGTATGGGTTGACAGCTCACTTCATGTTCACTTCACCTAAGCTTACACGGTGAGATGTTTACAGAATCGCACTGTAGTTTACAGTACGAATTAGCATTGATTGACAGGAAAACACGAACAAACGTATTAATGAATAAATCCAAAAGCTAATTTAAGCTTGACTGAATTTAGCACCAAGTGTACCTACGTAAACAATTACTGTAATGTTAACGCAAACATATTTACGTACACACATTTGACGGCCTGACGCACTCGGTAGGTACTCCCCGTTTATAATTTCAGTTTCTCTAACTGCGGAGCGAAAACAATTTTCGAAGTTATATTTAGATTTGTTTGTTTTTATTATGTAACTGTGTGTGTATGTTTGTAGGGTAAATCACACTCTGCCAGGGTTGCGGAATTTGTTCGAAAGAGTCACCGCGGCCCTGGAACTTTAGAAAGGGCTTTAGAAGGAACACGGATGGGTTTTAGTCAGTAAGAGTCTGACACGCCCATCTTCTCCACCCAGAGCAGAAGTCATTTTGATGATTTCCCAAACTTAAGAAAAAAGGTAAATAACACTATTAAAAAGGCGAAAGTTTGTGAGTGTGTGTGTATGTTTGTTACTTTTTCACGCGCAAACGGCTGGACCAATTTTGATAAAATTTGGTAGGCAGGAAGCTGTCATCCTGGATTAACACATAGGCCTTTTTTGCCTTTTTATTCCGGGAGTGTGTTCCCTTCGGATAATTTTCGACATTCACGCGGAGTATCTGATAAACCGCGGGTAACACCGCGGGGCGCAGCTAGTAAATAATAATTGGCGCCTGTAGGTACCTAATCCTTGAAGGATAGGCGGAGGCGTAACCCAACCACTTGACAACGTGAAGTCAAATTCTAACTAATATTGTAAATACGAAACTGAGTTTGAGATCAACCCCTATTTTTGGTTGGGATTTAAGAAATCTGGCCAAGTGCAAGTCGGACTCGCGTGCAAAGGGTTCCGAACGAATTTCATTTTGTAACATGTTATTTTAACACTATGGAAGTATATACTTCTTATAGATTTTTCTGTAATCTATAGGTAAAGAACTATTTATCTGCATTTTTTCAAAATTTTAGGCCCAATAGTTTCGGAGATAAGGGGGGGGCGGTATTTTTTCGTGTAATTTCTTGAATAACTTCAAAACTATTTCATCATATCAGCCGAAAGACGTCCACTGCTGGACATAGGCCTCCCCCAAGTGTCGCCACAACAAGCGGTCTTGTGCGTCTCGCATCCATCGGCTACCCGCGACCCTCACCAGGTCCTTGTGTGAGGCCTTCCAACGCTGCGAAACTATTTTAAAACTAGTTGCCGCCCGCGGCTCCGCCCGCGTGATTGTCGAAAACTATCCTAAGGGAACATATTCCCGGGATAAAAAGTATCCTATGTGTTATTCCAGACTATAATCTACCTCTGTGCCAAATTTCATCAAAATCCATTCAGTAGTTTTTACGTGAAAGAGTAACAAACATCCATACATACATCCATACTTACAAACTTTCGCCTTTATAATAGTAGTAGGATAATGAAAAAATATAATTAACGTCACACACACGGTACAATATGAAAAACTTTTTTTTGTAATATATTCATTTGTGTCCCAAAACTGACCTCCTTACTCAAAAAATATTTATTTACCTAACGCGCCCGTGTTTGGGTCACAGAAGTTCATATGTGTACGAAATTTAATCGGAATCGGTCCAGCAGGAACTGAGAAAATAAATTGACTGTGACAGACGGACATACGCCTTAGTGATCCTATAAAGATTCCGTTTCTTACGGATGTTTGGAACCCTAGTAAATCCACCCGTGTTCCGTGGAACAAAACGCGCCATCGTCCTGACATCGTCCAGGATCAAACCATAGACTTCATACTCACTACTCAGCAATCGCAGACCAACAAGGTAGGTAGTATTATATCTATGGTAGGTAGTCATAACATGTTCTGTAACCCAAATTTTATGAGTCGACGATGTTAACTCAGTGTTTATGATTTCTGAGGGGCGAGCTCCGGCCGGGAGTGCAGCTGGTGTGTTACGCTGACGACACACTGGTCACTGCCCGGGGGAGCTCGCACAGGGAGGCAGCGTTGCTGGCGACGGCTGCGGTCTCACAGGTGGTGAGCCGCATACGGCGCCTCGGCCTGGAGGTGGCCCTCAACAAGTCGGAGGCCATTGTTTTTCATGGCCCCCGGCGAGCGCCGCCGCCGGGATCGCACATAGTGGTCGGGGGGGCCCGTATCGCTGTCGAGTCCACCATGAAGTACCTGGGATTGGTGCTCGACAGCCGGTGGGATTTCGGCCCCCACTTCCGGCGGCTGGCGCCCAAGTTGTTGGGCGCGGCGGGGGCGCTGTCAACGCTGCTTCCCAATCTGGGGGACCCGAGCACCGCCTGTAGGCGGTTGTACGTGGGGATCGTGCGATCGATGGCCCTGTATGGGGCCCCGATCTGGGCGGCTGACCTGACGGCCAGCACCATCACTGTTCTGCGGAGGCCGCAGAGGGTGATGGCCGTCAGAGTCATCAGGGGATATCGCACGATCTCCTACGAGGCGGCTTGCGCACTGGCCGGATCTCCGCCGTGGGACCTGGAGGCGAAAGTGCTCGCGTCACTGTATAGGTGGCGCGAGGGCGGGCGGGCGCGCGGCGAGCGACTGACGCAGCGACATCTGGAGTTGCGTCGGTCGCAGCTGCGCGAGGTCCTGGTGGCGGAATGGCGGGACAGGCTTTCGAGCCCTACCGCCGGCCTCATCACCATCGAGGCCATCCGGCCAGTGCTCGACCTGTGGCTCGGGAGAAGGCACGGCTCTCTGACGTTTCGTGCGACGCAGGTCCTCTCGGGGCATGGCTGCTTCGGGAGGTTCTTGTGTCGCATAGGCAGGGAGCCGGACGCTCGATGCCACCACTGCGTCGACTGTCGGGAGGACACGGCGCGGCATACGCTGGCAGAGTGTGCCGCTTGGGAGGAGCCGCGCCGTGCCCTCATCTCTGTTGTAGGCGGTGACCTCTCGCTGCCGGCCGTAGTTCATGCTATGGTCGGCTGTGAGGAGTCCTGGGACGCGGTGGTCTCCTTCTGCGAGACAGTTATCGCGCAGAAGGAGGCTGCGGAAAGGGAGAGGGAGATCACAACCGCTCTCCCTGCCCGCAGCAGACGCATCGGGCGTCAGGAGGGCATACGCTGCCCTCTTCCGGCCCCCCTAACTGGGTCCAGGTTCGGCGGACTTGGGGCTGTCCGTCGCCCCCCATTCATGCGGACCCGAGGTGGCGGCGCGTGGTGTTCCCGTGCGCCCCTCTTTGACGTAGCGAGGGGAGTTAAACACCTCACTCCCCTCGCCGACGCGAGGTGGCCCGCAGAGGCGGGCCGGCACCAGCCGGGGATTGCGGATGTCGCATACGTTCCCGTGATCCCCGGCGTAGGTGGGAGATGGAACACCGGGGTGGTTTTAGTCAGTAAGAGTCTGACAGACCCCTCCACCCGCCCCAGCTTGGAGGATTTCCATGAGGATTTCCCCCCGAGATCAAAAAAAAAAAAAAAAAGTGTTTATGATTTATTCTGAGCTCGGTTTGACCTATTATTTATTTATTTAGGTCGCGACTGTTTAGGGGTTCTTGATGTCTAATAAAAAACTTCAGAAGAGGATTTCAAACGAGTGGCATTGGCCTGTTTCTAATAACATATTGACACGATCACACGACACAGAATTAGTCACTCTGTATTACTTATTTAATTTCATAAGATATCCCTCAGGTTGTGAGCCGCTGTATAGAAAAACGGAATCCTTAGAGGTTCATTCGGTTGGTTGTCTGTCCATCTATCACAGCCGATTTTCTCCGAAACTACTGGACCGATTCAGTTGAAACTTAGTACACATTATGTACTGCTGTGTTCCAAACACGAACGTGCTACAAAAATAAATTCGAAATTAGGTCACTTTTTGGGGGTCAAATGGGAAAATAGAAAAAGACGTTTTTTCAACTATATGTACTATATTTAAAGGGTTTATTATTGTAAGGGTCTCAAAATTTTTATTTTTTCATAATTTTAAAAGAAATGGTTTAGAAGTTATTCAAGAAATTAACGAAAAGCCCCCGCCTATCGCCGAAAGTACCTACTGAGCCAAAAAATTTGAAAAAAATGCAGATATTAGTTCTTTACAAGCTGTCTATAGTGTTAAAATAACATGGCACAAAAATGAAATTCGTTCGGAACCCTTTGCACGCGAGTCCGACTCGCACTTACACAGCAGCGCTTTGTAAAGAAAGCAAGTTATGATAATTTCTTAAAACTTCATTTGTTTAAAACAAGAGTCAATTACCTACTCGATAAAAACGCAATTTTGCCCCCAAGTAATCGGGGTTAAAATCGTTACATTAACTAAAGGTAAACAATCTTGATTCGTCTTTTTACACAAATTCATATTAAACAAATAAACTACTTTTCAAACTTATGGTTCAATTGATTTAGTATTCGTTACTGTTGTATTTACTTTGGTTTTTACTTGCATTTTATTTTTAAACTGAGTTTTTAAGTAAAAAGCTACATCAAGATTGTTTACCTTTAGTTAACTACCTAAACGGATAGAGTATAGCTTTAGTAATACATCCCATTTGAAGGAACGCACTCAAATTCAAATAAGGCTGAGTGCCCGAATTTTTTGAACGTCCAAACTATATTAGTGGGTATTTTAAAAAATGTAAAAGTTACTCTATATGTCTGTTTCCATTTGACGTCTTAACGGCTGAAGGGATTTGAAAGAAACTTGGTACACGAGCAGACCATGCCCCGGAATAGGACATAGGGTACTTTTCATCCCGGTATTATTTTCCCTTGGGATATATTTCAAGTTACACGCGAAGCTAGTTTTACATAAAGACAGTCCCTCAAAAAGCCCGCCCGTCACCACTTCCTAGTGTTTCAATTGTGACCGGTCGGTATTTCTTTTCCAGAAACATCTCTATAAATCACTTATATCAAAGACTGACAGTAATGGCGCCAATATTTACAAACAAACTTTACCTTAAAGCTCGTTGGGCAGATCCCGAAGAGATATCTGTCGAACGTCTGTTTGAGTTCATCTGCGAACACCAGCGCGGCTCCCTCGTTCAACTGTAAGTAAATAAACTATGATAAGTGTGAGTTTACGGTGTTTTATCGTGGAGAATTGTTAATTTAGTGTTGAACTGTGATGGTGGGTAGACTTTTGAAACGTAGCTCAAGTATTACCTAGTCCAGTCAGTTAAACATCTTAAGTGAGATTGTTTCTGTGTTTCTTTTCAGGGTAAGCTAGGACACCAGCTTCATTAAGTTTAACCTGACGTAAAAAAGCATGTGTAATAGGAGATTATGCACCAAGGGGACAAAGCAGTGTCTTATGTCAAGGGCGTCATATTGAATCCCGAGCGCAATGAAAGTGCAGCGAGGGATTAAGCTAACCTAAGGCAAAGGCACTTTTATCCCTGAGGTGCATATACTACTTTTCACACCTACTTCGAGGCTGTTCATCGGCCTCCACTGCTAGGAGCAGGTCGCGCGTCCGAAGCTGTGCCCCCGTCCACCGCCGGGCAATAATATTGTATTGAATATCATTATAACCCGCCGGGAAATAATGTGATTTGAATTTGAAACCTCATTTTCAACGCGCAACCTGCACCTAGCAGCGTAAGCCGACGGGGGCCGCTCGCGGGCTAAAATGACGTACTTTAGGTTAGGTTTACATAGCATATAATCTGTCGTTTTCGTGCAGGTGGTGTGAAAGTGTTATTTGTAACCAATTTGCAAGTTAATATTATTTATCATCATCATTTGTTGCAAATAATAATAACCGCGCGGGTCTATTTTCAAGGTTAAGCAACGCTCGCCGAGGTTGGTTTGTGGATGGGTCTTTTTAACATTTTAACATTTCGAGACTCCTTCGTGACCCAGAAAGCACGTTAAGTTATTGGTCCCGGCTGTCATTTATAGATCTTTCAGTGGCTACGGATTGTCAGAAGCCAGAAAATCTGACACTAATCTTGTCAAAAGTACCGTGTTACCAAGTTACTGGGTTGTGGAGATCAGATAAGCACTCGCTCCACTTAAAATACCGAATCCGGTTTGATTGGAAGCTAGCGGGTCTTTCAAATAGGGTGGGTCGATGTTGACAGTTTGTGGCGGCCATGTTGTTTTGGCGGCATCTGTCAAATCTGTTGTTTCTTATTCAATCACTATATTATACTATTTACTACATTTAGTTGGAATATTTTCGAGGTTTTCCGAGCACCATGTTCCGGTGTTCAAGCATAGGGATAGGGCTGAAAACAGCATTACAAAAAACACCATAGTGGGAAATTCCAAATATCTGCTTTTTGAATAATCCTTTATCGCTTGAAAAATGTACGGAGAAAGTGTGATGATAGAACTACTTACATTTAGATAGATTAATTAAATATGCTTGATTTTACTCTTATTTTATATTCGAAAACTTAATCTGTTCATCGCAAATATGTTCATACTCGATCATAATAGCGTATCAAACAAAATACGATCGAATTTAATCGATCGTTCTAACAATTTTAACTGCATCATACAATTTTATTGATTGTTAACCCATAACCTTTATTACAAACGTGTTTTAGCACTAATTGCGAAGTTTCTATTCGATTTTAATAGTTGGTGAATGCAAGTGCAATTTTAACCCTTAATTTCAATTCTTGTGCATAAAAGAGAGTAACGCCAAGTTTCTAGAACGATAATCAACTCAAAATAAAAAAAATCAAATTGAGCACTTGTCATCAATAGCCAATCGGATACTTTCACATACTTATAGGTATTCAATTTTGCCACGTCGTTGTTTTTCTTTCTTGAAACCGGATGTAAGCCTTAAGGGTCTGAAGAATGTCCGTGGATTTTCTTTGCACGTTATTCTCTATAGAGATCTATGCTATAGAACGAGCAGCGAGCTTCATGTTTTTAACTGACCGACCTCGACAATTCAAAAGTGCTTTTAAATGATTTATCTTTTAAATATATAAAAGGGAACCTGACTGACTGGCATATCATCCCACAGCCGAAACTACTGGGGCTAGGAACTTGAAATTTAGCACAAGGCTTCCTTTTATGATGTAACTGAGCACTAAGTAGCTTAGAAAATTCAACATATGAGGGGGTGAAAAGGGGGAAAATTGTATGTACTTATCAATCTGTATTCAGCAGACGAAGTCGTGGGCGAGGTTTGAAGTGAAAGTTAAACCTTAAGGTGCTCACTCACCGGGGCAAGTCGCCTGTAAAGTAACATTTTAGATTCGATTTTGAGCATTACATTACAGCCGGTCGATTCTGTAAAACATGTTGAAGTGAAGGATTGGGTGAAGATATCACTGTCAATCCATACAATCAAGATGTCACGTGATCACGGAGTGAGCTGTCATTCCATGTTGATTATGTTTACAGAATCGACCGACAGTACTGGCTCCCTGACTAAATGTAACATTAGATTCATTCATTTTATGTTACAAGTTGTATCAAAATATTACACATTGTATCATCAAGTTGCGCACTGTAATGCTCGACTCTATAACGTTGTATTACAGGCGAATGCTCCAGGTGAGGGAGCCCCTTTACATACTATAACCACCAAAGTATTTAGACACTTATTCTAGGCACGTGCGACTTCGATAACCCCTCATTAGCTCACAAATAAGGATGTTATTCATAATATGTCATTCATTCATGAGCGCAAAACCAAACATACTCTAAATGTTTCCGCAGTTTAAGCTTTGAAATTTGTAAACAGTAAAATGTAAACGATGTTATGACTTACCTACATAAAGATGAAAGAGTGAAGAATCCTATTACTATAATAGAAAGTTTGTATGAATGGATGTTTGTAACTCAATCACGCCAGAACGGTTGAACGAATCTTGACGAATATAGATAACAGGAGATCCATTACCGTAAGAAATATATTTTTTTCTGGAAAGTTTCGGTAAGTCTAAATGCGAGACATTATGACAGGTTTTTCTGAGGCTTCCGGCGACTGGGACCGCAATTAACTAGGACCGCGGTCCCAGTCACCGGATCCATAAAAATTAAATATTTTTCTTCCAGCGACTGGGACCACTCATAGATAACTTAAAAAAATCTATTATTCAAGCCAAAATCGGTACAGTCAAACGAAAAAAAATCTAAATTATTTATATGAATATCATTGACTCGTTCTAGATATGATTTTATCCTATGCGCTAAGTAATAGATTAAGTTAGCCCGTTTTTACATAATTCACACATGCAGGTAAACACACACAAAGGGAATAGCACTGTATGATGGTATAATACTATCCCTCTCTAACTCGAGTCCGTTTTGCCTGTCGATTTCAAGGTCAGGTAGCCCTTTTGTTATAAACGGGAAATTTTGCATCGCCCGATGACTGGCTCGGCCAATCACTATCAAGAAGCTTATCAGTTTAAGAAAGTGAAGTTTTGTATCAGACAGTGTCGTATTAGATCATTGTAAGATACTGCGCTGAATATTTGTTGCAAATTGTGTGATGTGAGTGGTGGTGTAGTGACTTCATTTAATAGTTTTCAGGTATCTAAAACAATTTTTTATTAACTTATTTATAAACAAAACAAGCTAATAGGGGGGTTAAATGACGTGGTTAGAAATATTTTTACTTTAGATTACTTCTGATCTTTGATGAGACTTTTAAATATCACAAAAAAAAAATGTAATTTCACCAACTACCAGACAACTACCAGTAGATAATTATCAGAGATAACTATCAGTAATTATTTTTTTTTTTCGATTTTAGAATTATCAAAATGGATGAAAAAAATCCTTCAACTTCACGTGGTGAACAGTCGTTTGATATTGACGTCACACAAAGAGGACGTGAACTTTTGCGAAGAGCTGGCTACGAATATATTCTTAAAAGAATAAACAAAGATGGCTCAAAACTCTGGCGATGTGCAAAAAAAAGTATTTGCAACGCGACAATAAAAATCAGAGTCGATGCGATGACTATTTTGAACGAAACTGCTCATTGTCATGAACCTATTGATTTCGCGAAAGATAAAGTGAACCGCCAAATGCAAAAATGTGTAGAAGATGTTCAAAAGGACATAAATATCCCTGTTGCGCAAGTGTTTGAAAATAATATGGAAGTTCTTATAGACGAGGGATTAAATTTTGTTACACAATTACCACATTTTCACAACATAGAAAAGCGACTCTACAAAAAAAGAAACGATGCTATTGGAGCAAAAAAAAGTCACTTTTCACAAAGCTGCCGACGTCGAAGTACCAAAAACGTACCAAAAATTGTTGCTTGCTGACTATAGAGGGCAAAAAAGCGCGTAATTGTGTTTGCAAGTGAAGAAATGAAAAAATATTTTAAACTGTGCAAACATTTCTATATTGATGGCACATTTAAAATTTGTATTCAGTCATTTTATCAACTCTGTACTATACATGCAGATGTTGGAAGTAATGAAGACTACGTAAATGTTGTTCCAGTAGCTTATGCACTTCTACCTGATAAGAAGTCATCTACGTATAAGTTGCTTTTTGAACTCATAAAAAGCCAGATACCCGAATGGGAGCCGGCTGTAATGACCATGGACTTCGAAGTTTCATCAATACAAGCGGTCAAAAATTTTTTCCCTGGTGTGAAAATAGTAGGTTGCTTTTATCACTTCAAAAAAAGTTTGTGGCGTAAAGCGAAGGAATTGGGCGTCGACAAAACTCAACCAGGAAAAGATCATGTTCAGCTATGTTCGGCTCTTTCTCATCTCCCACTAGATATGGTCACCGATGGCTGGTTGTATGTCATGGAAAAGTCGCCAATTAGTGCAGAAATTACAAACTTTAATGACTACTTTGTACAAACATGGCTAGAAAATTCAATACTCGCAGGTACATTTACTACTTATGGGGAATTAAACAAAACAAATAGGTAATGCTGTCGAGCAATGGAATAGTCACATTAGAAAGTACATCAAACCAAAGCCAAACATTGCCCAGTTGCTGCACGGACTCCTACTAAAAGAAATGGGAAGGATTTTTTAATGCTCCAGAATAGTATTTCATACTATTCTGGAGCATTAATAGTATGAAATACTATTCTGGAGCATTAAAAAATCCTAACGGTATCCAAATATCGAAGAGGAAGCATTCTTCGATTGCTAAGATGAAAAAAAAATATAATTCTGATAAAGACTTACTTAATTGTAAAATAAGTATCGGCCATTTTTCGGAGAGATTACGATAAACATTGACTCCGGATATGGGTATAATTGATCTATATATATATACATATAATATGTAGGTTTAAAGTCCTTATATAATTTGACTGATTCTGTGAAGCCATGACGGCCATTTTAAACTAACTGTGATTTATGTTATTTTTTATTAATATTTACGGTACTACTTAAAGACTGATTTTGTGATAAATAATTACTTACTGATTGTTAATTGTTTGAAAATTGTTGATTATTATTATAAGCACGATTTATGTGAATCTTTTTGTTAAGTATATTTTAAATAACAGAACAGTGGTCAAAGGGTGTTTTAAATTTATAACATTATTTTTATATTTTAACACAGTTAAGGCTGATTTTGTGATAATTACTTACTTGACTGATTTTGTGTGAAGCCATAACGGCCATTTTAAACTAATTGTGATTGACATAGTACTCACGTTTATAATTTTTATTGTGATTTATGTTATTTTTTTTTATTATATTTACGGTACCACTTAAAGGCTGATTTTGTGATAAATAATTACTTTCTGATTGTTAATTGTTTGAAAATTGTTGATTATTATTATAAGCACGATTCATGTTATTTTTTTTTTATTATTGTTAGCATGATTTTTATATTTTAACATTAACATGATTTTCGTGTATGTTTTTATTACGAAAGTTTAAATAACAGAACTGTAGTCAAAGGCTGTTTGTTTTTATATCAATAAATGATGTTTTTAAATCAAAAAGGATTTTTCTTCATTTATTACATCTAAAAATTTTTCGTTTGACTGTACATTTTTTGATTTCGTTATCATTTATGAGTGGTCCCAGTCGCCGGAAGAAAATTATTTCATTTTTACGCATCCGGCGATTCGGACCGCGGTCCTAGTTAATTGCGGTCCCAGTCGCCGGAAGCCTCGTTTTTCTGCCCCGCCGAGCCACACTAAACACACTAGCCGCGGGCGTCACTTGAATGTTAGGTACCTATCGTACCTATGTCTGTCTATGCCTTTAAATGGTCTAGTTGAAATAAATGAGTTGACATTGACTTCTAATATTATAGTTTTTTTACAATCTTACGGAGTCTGCAATTTTCCGGTAACATATACAATAAATCCCATCCAAATTCAATAGTTTCCTATGTACCTATGTGTCTTATTAAGAAATATCACGTAAGAAAGACTGAACGGATCTTGATAGAATTAAGGCACGGAGGTAGAATATAGTCTGGAATAACACATAGGATACTTTTTATCCCGAGAGTGTGTTCCCTTGGTATAATTTTCGACATTTACGCGGGCCTAGCCGCGGGCGGTAGCTTAATGTTACATTTATTTTCTAAACCCGTATCCGTATTCAGATCAGAAACTTCATATTCATTACAACCCTGGTCTGGAATAGCACGTAGGCTACTTTGTTCCCCGAAAGTTTATTCCCTTGGGATAATTCCTGACATATATACGGGCGAAGTCACCGGAAGAAGCTAGTGGTTCGAAAGTTAAAATAGTAAGAAAATGTGTGGTTTCTTTTGTTCTTTTAAAATAAACATGGTCGCTATTTCTGTATGTTTTTGTTTATTTTTAGCGCACTCGCTTTTTGCGTTGGTATTTGTCTATTGTCGGCTTTAGAGGTTAACATGATTCACGTTTTTGTTTATAATTTTGAATACCTGTCTAATTTTAATTTTTTTTGGGTTCTGTGGACAAATGGCAAAAACGGATCTAATAATTTAACGGATCTAATAGTCTAGACATTGCACAACCGGAGATTATTGGCACTTGGTACTTCACTATTTCAGTTAATTTGGATGTATTCTGTGCACCACTAAACACTGGTAAATGTCAAAAAATAAGAAGGTGGCACTCCCCATGCTATACGTATTACGTACCAAACCCAGGATTGAAAAAAAACAATGTAGGTAAACAATGCGCATTGAGAAACTTTAAAATAGGTAAGTTATTAAAGATGGCGTTTTTGAGTAGCATTATTATTATAGCTACTATTGTCATTATAAGGCGAAAAATAAGAAATTATGAACTAAAGGTATCGCAACCGTATTAATTACTGGTTTTTCATAGTTTCTTTGCGAAATACAACAACAATATAAAGGTATTATTGCAATCGATAAAATCAATATTTTATAGGCGTTAATGTTTATTCATCCCAACTACGGAACCTTTTACCGTGCGTTCGACACGCACTTGGCCGGTTTTTTTCGTGAAAATGAGTCAGAAAAGTTGTATGTGTTTGCAAAATACAACAAATTTCAGTACTCTTGTACCTATTGACTATTTGCGGGTTATTAGTGTTTTTTTCAAATGACAAAACAAATTGATAAAAAAAATATAATTCCTGTTTTCAAATAAAAACGCTACATTTAAATCGAATGAGTTCACAACGACGATGTAACATTAAAATTATTAGAATTAGAAATTATACAAAATATATATTTCTGGAAGATTCTGCAACATTAGTAGAAAATTATTACAGACAGGTGGTAACACAAATTTCATTTTTTTTATAACGAGTTAGAGTTGAGCCAAAGCAATCGTACATACGTACAAACCACAGACTATATTTTTTAAGATAGGTTTTATTTGTTATGACTATTTTTCTGCTTTCTAGATTTTAACGTTTTTAAGTGTTTGAGAGTCGTTGCATAATTTTTCAACGAGCATGTTTGCTATTCATCATTGTCTTCAAAGAGTAAATTGAGGAAGTAGTATTTTCAAAGTAAACGTTAGTGTTTTAAATAAAGACTGTGTAGGTAGAGAGCGCCATCTATCATCTTTTTCGTTCAGTTCTCGGCTCATTGCCACGTTACGGATGGGTGAATGGAAGTGAAGGTGTGATCATTAGCGGCTTTCTATTCATAAATTAATATAAGTTAACAAGCAGAAATTATTTGCTTTCCCGCCAATCATTAACCAGACGTACCCACTCGAGAAAGCGCATATTGGGAAAGATATAGAGATTAAATTAACTACTTTGTCTTTTTCAACAAGCATTAGTTTATCTGGGTTAGAGGCTCCTTGCCTGTGACATCCAACGATACTAGGTAGATTTTTGAATTTTAGAAATCGGATCAGCAGGGCAATTCTGTAAACATTTCACTGTCTAAGCTTGTGTGAAGTTAACATGACGTGAACTGTCAATCCATACAAACAAGACAGAAGGCCAGTTCACTTCATGCTCACTCCACCGACGAGTAAGTTTATACGGTGAGATGTTGATGGGATAGACCGGCAGTACCTACTTAACTACCTACACGTAACTTTGCTCAGCATTTTGCTGAGCGATGGCCGTTTTGCGCGAATGTGACGCATATCTTCCCAAGTGGTATAACTTTTCAAATTTTGTATTTATATTTTTTGGTAGATATGCTTCATGCTTGGCACAAATAAACTTTTGTTATTTCTTTCTGTTTTTTCTAATGGACCGTCCACAGGATACACACTTCCATAAACTTATACAAAACTTTTTCTCTGCAGACAAATGTCGGAATGAAAGAATTTTTTAATCTGTATCGTGTGAATCCACCATAAAATTCGTCTCTATACTTACCCTTAATGTACTCCAAGACTGATGAATGAACCGACGACGACGCCAATAAAAACATGACCTACTCAACAGAGACAATAGACTCATAAATCTTGCGACAGTAAAACGTATGTAGATACTTTCACTCATCACAATAAACAATCATTATTACTCTGCCAGAATCTTCAGTTGTTTTGGCTCCCTGCATATTTACAACTGCACAAGATTTTGCCCGCGTCTTTGTCTGAATAAAAGTCAAAATCCATTGTGTACGTTTACTCATCATTTTAGTCGGAAGGGCTCCACTGCTGGACATAGGCCCAAGCGCCCATCGTTAGGTTTTGTGCTCTCGAATCAAACCATTCAACAACAGCACCGACCAAGGATTGCGGAATTTGTTCGAAAGAGTCACCGCGGCCCTGGAAAGCCAAGGACTTTAGAAGGAACACGGATGGGTTTTAGTCAGTAATCTGACATGCCCTTCCGCTCCACCCAGAGCGGAAGAAGTCTCAAGAGGGCTCAAGCCGAGTCCCTTAGCCAACCCAGAAAATTCAGGCCATACCCGTATATATTGTGGCATAAGTTGGTTTATATTGTCACAGACTAAGTGACAATATATATAGGTAAATGTTCCAAATTTTATTCAAATTCATTCAGCCGTTGAGACGTTAGATTGACAAACAAACAAACTAAGTAGCAGACTATCAAAACAATATTAGTAGGATAGTAGGTAAATACCTACAATATATGTAGGTAGTTCATTGTGTTGTACTTTTTGATCTTGGCAGATGAGTGCATCGCCCTAGTTCTTTCGTTTTTGGCACTGACTGACAGGAGCTTTGGGTTTAGCGCCCTTCATTCTCTTTTTGTCGATAACATAAACATATCTACAGAAATAGATTGATCGTTATCGATTTACGTCGAATGTTGAATCGATATATGCCAAACTGAGAAAATTGAGATTATGGTGAGTTTTTTGATAAGTTAGTCAATGAGCAATAGGTACTTACCTACAGACGCCAGCACATCAAGCTACCCGTACCTGTCAAATTTTCCCAATCAACCTTGAAGCTAATTCTTCAAAAATCTATTACCTACTGAAATTTGACAGCTTGTTGTAACTTGATGTGCTGGCTGGCGTCTGTACCTACTTATAATGTTACAGATATACAAGGTTTAGGTACAGTAGGTATTCATAATATGATAATGATGGTAATACCTACCTAGTGGTAGACAGTTCCACATTTTGGCTGTGCACTTTAAAAAATCTCAGTCTTTAAGTCAAAAGGTTAAGTAGGTATTTCTGGCAAGCGCATTCCATGAGAAGAGAAGAAAAGAGAATAGGTAGGTATTAAAAAGTCAAGTTTTCTTGTCTACTTCGACGGGAATCGCAGACGTTTCAGCAGACAAACTTTGTTCTTATCATACGTGCGTCAATTTACAAGAAAAACTATCTCAAAATAACACGACTGATTCATTTCATATTCCAAAATATAATTATTTTCCCGCCATTCGCCATTTTTTTATAAACCATAACCTTGACAGCGCTCTATATTAGCTTTTATAAATATTACGCACAGGTATAATTCAAACAGCCAATAAACGATAACCTACCACTCGATAATGTTCGTATGAAAGTTTGTTTTGGACAAATGCCAAAAACAAGCGATATATGTTCGCTATTAGAAAATTGTAATGGCCGGTTGTCTGTACGTTGTTGGAACATGTATATTTTTGATAATGCGGCTGGAAATTGACGATTTCGAGGTCTCGTCATTAAAAAGGCTAATGGATTTTTAGACGGTTACTTTCGAAAACACTTTTTTTTGCCCGAAAACATCCGCCACTAAAAATAAACGATTACAGGGTTTGCAACAGTTTAAGATAATCAGATTTTCTTCTGTACGGTGCCGATTTTTAGTACGTTACCATCAAAATCTTTCTGCCCTTGTCCGTGTTACTTGGGCTCTGCGCAACTCGTTTTTATTTATTTCCCACCATACAATTATCTTTACAGGTTTATCACCTCATTCGATAATGCAATATTTGTTTTTGCAAACAACTGTAGTTTGCAAGAACAAATATCTGCATTATCGAATGAGGTGTTCACAGTTCTACTAACAATATTTTCGATCATAATGTACTTACTGCTACTTCAAACAACTTAACTATGTCACAGTAGGACCATAACTTATTTCAAAGAGAGCTCTCACTATGAACACACCCAGAGTACAGCAAAATATATCTATGTCTTCTGCTATACGGTTGAGGATACGAAGTGCGCGCGTAAACGGCGCCTCATTCACCGTCAGCTTTTTTTTTCCATTCCGTTCAGTCAACCATCACTCTGTCACTGACTGGGAGGTTCTTTTTTTTAATCATTCCTTTTTTTTATGTAGTATGGGTCCTCTTGACTCCAGCCTAGGTCATAGATGACAGAGACAAAGTCGACGATAGAGCGAGCTTACCCAGAAGACTGTTCACTATAATTCCTTAAACAATCCACCGGTTTTTTTTTAATGTAGGCAAAGAAAAGATGATAAATTTTTAGAAATTATTTAATCAGACTAAACGGAGTCGGGCCTAAACCCATGTTTAGTCTTTCAGAAATCTTTGATACTATAATTACACTATGCATGTATCCAATTATCCAAAAACACAAACAGATTTCGTCAACGACCTTATTTTTGAAACTTTGGTTCATTTTCAGTGCATTTTTGTTTACATTTTCACTGATTAAAAGATCTTTTGATATTGTTAGATCAATCGTGGCTCGAACATTTCAATCTGTCTTTTGATCTTGGGTCCATTTGGTTGAAAGACGAATTGTGCAACGGATTATTTTTTAAAGTAAGCAACAAAAAATCTAGCTGGTGTTATGGCACTAGAAACTTCTTGCTTCAGAGTTGTTTAGTTTCTGTTGAGGGGCAGACCCCCTCTGTGCGGCTTCCTCCCTTTTGAGGTCCTCCATCTCTGCTTGGAGACGGCCGTTCTCCTCCCACAGCTTCGCCGTCTTCTCAGAGCTAGTTCGTTCGAGGAGGACCCCAACCGCATCCTTGATTCCCTCAGCCGCCTCCTTCAGGGCACGGCTGAACGTGCCCTTCAAGCTGCCAGATTTAGTGGCAACTTTTAGGACCACGTCCACGCCGTCCAAAACTTGGCGACTGAGCGCTGCCGCCGTTAAGCCCTCTCCGGACTTTTTAGGTCCACGTAATTTATACTTTTTGCTTCAATCAAGGCAGACTGAAAAATTCCAAGTGAAAAGGGTTGCGGAATTTGTTCGAAAGAGTCACCGCGGCGCTGGAACGCAAAGGGCTTCAGAAGGAACACGGATGGGTTTTAGTCAGTAAGAGTCTGACACACCCTTCCGCTCCACCCAGGGCGGAAGAAGTCATTTGATGATTTCCCATCCTTAAAAAAAAAAGGATGCCCAGCAGTGCGATTCTGAAAACATCTCTCACCGTGTAGGCTTAGGGGAAGTGATCATGAAGTGAAGTGAACTGTCAATCCATACAAACAAGATGGAATGACAGTTCACTTCATGCTCACTCCACCTAAGTTTACACGGTGGGACGTTGTTATAATAGACTTGCAGTTCAGCAGAGGTGCGACTATTAAACCGATGAGGCTGTCACTGTGAAAACATAGTATTAGGAAAATATCTTCCATTCCATTGAAGTTTCCTACCTGCCTATAAAATCGTCTTACACACCTATCTGTGCCAATTCGCCGCTGGAATCGTAGATAATTTTGTCACCTTCGAAAATAATCTAAAATAGTTCACCTATAGCATACAGCTCTGGGGCATAGAGCAACGAGCTGCCTCGGCGGCGACAGTCAGAAACGGCTTTAAAAACAAAGTTTACCAAATATAAAAATCTCCTGACCGAATTGCGGCTATGTACTCATGACAGCACATCTCAGAGGAGACTAGCCAGAGATATGCGCAAGTGTGTCAAATAAAGAGTTATTTAGCGCCAAGCTTAACGCATAACGCCCCCCCCTGAGTCCTATGTCCAGCAGTGGACGTCTTTATTGGCCGCATTTACGTAGCTATCTAGATACTAATTAGTACTGCCGGTCTATTCTGTCAACGTCTCACTGAGTAAACTTAGGTGAAGAGAGTATGAAGTGAACTGCCATTCCATCTTGTTTGTATGGATTGAAAGCTCACTTCATGTTCACTTCACATAAGTTTAAACAGTGAGATGTTGACAGAATCGCACTACTGATAGTCCTTGCCTTGTTTTTTATTAGATCTGTGATATTTGTGCATAACGCTTCTTTATATAATATAATACGCCATTGGTTTACTCATAGAATTGACAGCCCGTGACAATTTTGTCTATGGCTATGACAACCTAAACTGATGCTTAGTGCTGATTGCGCGGGAAGAATATTATTAGTAATGGCGTCTCTTGTCGATTCCGTATTCTCTGCAGCTCTGCAGTGATTGCGTGTATGCTGAATCTGAAATATATGGGCACGTGGGACGTGATGCATGTTGGTAGTCTTTGATGTTGATTTTTTTAAATATTGTAATATTCTGTAAATTGGGATAACTTATGTGAAGGTCGTTTTGAGACATAGAGGAAAATATAAAAAATCTGTAAAATGCATCTGCAAAATAATGCGAACTAGAGGAATAGGAAGGGGGCATTTTCGTTTACGGTTCAATCAAATAGAGAACTAGATTTTTTCCGGTTTAAGAAGAATTCTATGACGCGTGCCAAACAAACAAAAACTCTTTAAAATCCAGTTTAGATCCCTACACTATTTGTATAGTGCCAGTAATGATAATATTGTAAATGTAAGAATTTGTTAAGATGAAGCGTTGGATAGATGGATGAATAATAATATAATATCTTGGGACAACTCACACACGGTCATCCTGATCCCAAACTAGGCAGAGCCTGTGCTATGGCAACCAGACTACTGATAAACAATGAATGAATGTATGTGGTGAGATACCTATTCTTTCATGCAAAAATGAAACTAGAGTAGATATTGTTTATGACCTGGAACACATAGAATAGGTACCTACATTTTTATCCCGTGAGTATGTTCCCTTGGGAAGATTTCCGACTTTTACGCGGGCAGCAAGTCATATCTAATTGTACATTCAAATAAACATTGAGGTTATATCACAATCATTTTACAAGACAATTTACAGAAATATATTTCTATTCTCAAACTGACGTTAAAAAAAGTTGTCTCACACATTCTTTTACATAAATATTAGCGTAAAATAGAAAGTAGGTTTCATAAAAATTACTAAGAAGTAGCGTCTTCCGAATGATACAAAATGAAAACATTGTTTAATGTTTTTTTTTTCATGGAGAACGAGGTTTTTGTGGATATATTTATGTTTTTGGCATATCAAAGTCTGAGATTACAGCTGCTAGGTGTTAGATAATGTCAAGAGCATTCCTAGTGTCGACGTGTTTGTGAGCTAATGAGACATTTCAACTTTGTCTCTGCTCTTGATATAAGACATCCACTTCGCATCAAGCGGGCCCACTTAGTATTCTGACAAAGGAATTAACAATGAAAAAGTATGTTTAGCTAAAAGTTAGTCAAACTCTCAAACTCAAAGCATTTATTTCAATCACCTAGACCATTACAGGCACTTTTTAATTGTCAAGGTCGGTCTGTCCAAAGAGATGAAGCTATTTGCACGTTCCAAAGCGTAGATCTCTATGGAGAAGAACGCGCAAGAAACTCCACGGACACTTTTAAATCAATGTATTTTACAATGATATGGTTTGGTACATCATTCGTTTGAAAATTAAACAAACATATATGTGAGAACAATGAAGAAAGACTTGCACGATAGTATTATAGTGTAGTTAATATAATGACATAAAGAAGGATATATATATATATATCCTTCTTTATGTCCTAGGTAACAAAATGTAAATCCATCTATCTAAAATTCTAAACAGACAGTTCCATTTGACACTCATATGGAGGAGTAATTCATCGCGCATTCAATCAGAGCCAACGGGAGTTACTTTTTAAACGACTTCAAAAAAGAAGGAGGTTCTCAATTCGGTTGTTTTTTTTTAATATGTAGTGATTAGCAGGAATAAGAATGCCGCTCAAACGTTTAGCAAAGTTTGTGGTCAAGACTCGTTCGTGTCGCGTTTGATAAGTAAACGTTTACATTTGCTGAAACTGAAGCGTTTTGGCACCGCATTGAAATGATTTTATCCAATGTTACAGAGATAAACCAGTCTTCGATTTCGATGCATTAGAAGCTTTGCCAATCGATCTAATATAACTTACAGCAGTTATATTTTGGTTAAATTAAATGGTTTTTGTTTGATTGCTACTATATAAGACAATGTATACACAGGAAAAATATTTGTTTGCAGGGTACGACACAAAGAGGACTGATGGAACTTACGCTATGATCTGTCAAATCCGTTGTGCTATTGTGTGTGGACAAGAAGTGAGCTGTCAATCCAATCAAGGTGACAGTTCACTTCTAACTACCTCCACCTACTTATGTTTACACGGTGAAATGTTTATGGATTAGACCGCCCTGCAGTGCATTGCAACATATATGCTTCTTTTGAATTCTAGATATTCTTATAAAACAAATATCTCGCTAAAAATAACCTGTATTGTAAAAAATAACGTCACAAATAAAATTAAAAATGGCGGGAACTTTGTGGTTTATTTTAGTTTTTTATTATCTAAGCGTTACGCCACAGATTATTAATTCCCTCGTTAATGTCGCTGGACTATTTTATGGTAGAATTTATAGTCGATTAGTGTTGATTAATATTTTTTTCGGGAAACGTGTCGCCGTGCATATCCTTGCAGCTAAAACTGAATTTTAAAGACCCAATAATTTAGTTGAGTGCGTCAGCACAGCCAAAAGCCAAGATTATACTCTAATATAATATCTAAAAATAACAATCAAATTACGTTTTGTCCGCAAAAACTTTCATGTTGGGACTTTGAAAGGTCGGTGTGCTAACCAAGGATAGTTTTACGACCGATAATATTCAATAGTAGAGCTGTGAAATAAAATCTAATGCCCAGCAACAAGGAGCTTTGATCTCTTGAAGTGCTCGATTACCTATGAAATTTCTTTCATTGAGTGAGTAGTCATCGGCTTGTTTTTATTCCGTAAAAATGGTCGGTTCCTGTGCGATAGGGAACCAAAAGCCACGAGGGTGAAGCCGTTGGACGAAGCTATTATTGTAAAATACAATAAAATCAAGAAACTAAGCTTAACTGGGTTTTTCCTTGGCTAGGTATTCAGTACCGCCGTCAAAAAAAATACAGGCTGTCTAATTTCAAGACCTTCGCCAACCCTTTAATTCAAATTTAACAACCATAGACAAGCGGCAAAGTGCGTTCCGTTTATTTGGCGGCAAATTAACAATCTGACATTAGGTACCTACCTACTTAAGTATTAAGTATGTAGGTATCTTTATTTATTTATGACATCGGAAAATTGCAAACGCCGTAAGATTGTAAAATATCGGGTGAAATTGTAAACTATTTTTTCTTAATAAGACACGGATGTATTGGAAACTTTTAAATTTGGATGGGATTTATTGTATACAAAACGATTTTTTTCGAAGAAAGAAAGAAATACAGATCTATCTAATACAGATTTATTACAATCTTACGGAGTCTGCTATTTTCCGGGGACATATATACCTACCTAAAGATTTTTTTACAATCTTACGGGGTCTGTAATTTTCGGGTGACAGATATCTAAGTATCTAATACCTTTAAACGAGCAATTCTTGAATCTGAATCTCGGAAACGGCTCCAACGAATTTCATGAATTTTTGTATGCAGGGTTTCGAGGGCGACAAATCGATCTAGCTAGGTTTCATTTTTAGAAAACGTTTACCAAAAAAAACGAGCAAAGCTCCAGGTACTAAGTATTAAAACCGCTAATTGGCAATGCATTCTACAACTCTCCTAATCCGTATTTCTGTTCAAAAAAAAACAGAAAATAAAATTTAATAAATTTGATTAAGAATAGTGTAAAAAAGAAATGAATGTACATTATTGTTAAAAAGCGTGGGGTGCATTTAAAGTGCTTTTTAAGATATTATCAAAGTGATGATTCTTCTACTCATTATCTGTCAATACAATATTTATAACTATTGACACTATGCACCCTACGCTTGTTTACAATAATGTACCTACCTACATTCATTTCTTTTTTACACTATTCTTAATCAGATTTATTAAATTTTATTTTCTGTTTTTTAGTTGGATTTTTCTATAAAAGCGTGTTTTTTTTAGTTTTTTAAACTATTATTATTTTTTTTTTGTTAAAGGTTAGTTAAATAGAATAAGTTTGTTTTTGTGAACAATAAAAAAGTGTGTATTTATGGATAATGTTTTGCTTCGTTAGAATATTTTTTAATTTTAATTAATTAATCTTGGCTAATCTAATTAGGATAATTGGATATTTTAATTGAATTCTTGCATTGTCATCGATCCTTGACAGGTGTGCAAAGTTTGAACTAAATCTGATCGTTCAAAGTAGGGCAAAATCGAGCTCAAAAGGGTCGGTTACAGTCAGACATACAAACATACAGGTGAAGCTAATAAAAGCGTGTTAAAAAGAGATATCTAGGTGAATAGATATACGAAAATGATTTCTTTTACGCAACTTTTCTAATAATCTTTGAAAATCCTATGATTTATATTTATTATTCGCATTGCTTGTCGCAGTTTTCAGAACATTTATTTAATTTATGAATACGTGAGTTTGTTTACGTTTTTCTTTTGATACAGAGATAATTCATATTTACATACCTAAGTATCTACAATGACTTCAATACGTGAAATAATATTAAAGTCAAAGTCAAAACGTTTATTTCAATTAGGCCATTAAACGGCACTTTTGAACGTCATCGTTTACAGTTCAGTAAAATAACAATGTTACATTAATAAAGTGACTCTACTGTCCATTCGGAAAGGTAGATTCTTATGGAGAAGAACGGACAAGAAACTCCATACTTAGTTACCTACTCTTTTCAAATAATGATTTTACAAAATTTGGTATACAAAAAATAATTTAATATTATGTGAGGACGATGCACCCAGAGTATGCTACTTTAAGAACAAAGTATCACCAGCAGAGGTAAACTTATTAATTTCCTAAAGAAATTTAGGTAAATGGTAGATACTCACATATTTACAAACATTGGAACCATTAATTATACAACAGTGTGTGAGTCAACAGAAAAATAAAAACACAAAAAAAGAAACAGTAGGTATATCTATAAAGTTAATACATTAATCAACCAGTTTGACCTTCACCCTTGATTGTCCTATGGAGCAGGACCAGCATGTTTCCAAGCATTCTTATCCTGAATGTAATCTTCTAATTTGTAATATGCTTGTTCACAAAGTGTACTTTTAACATGAGTTTTGTATTGGTTACAGCAGTGCGATTCTGTAAACATCTCACCGTGTATGCTTATGTGAAGTCAACGGCAAGTGAGCTGTCATTCCATCTTGTTATTGTTAGTATGGTTTGACAGCTCACAGCTCGCACTTTGACATGTTTACAGAATCGACCGGCTGCAGTCTCACCGTGTCAACTTAATATAGGTGCATTCCATTTTGTTTGTATGGATTGACCTGCTGCGATGCGTGTCGTCTGGCGTTTAATGTTTACGTTAAATTCGGAGGACATGCGATAGACGTGTTAGGCCTAATCTCATTTAAGCTTCTTCACAATTTATTGAAAAAGTAGAACCTCCATAGATTTTGCTAGATCACCTACCGATGACTGGTGAATATATCTTATTATTAATTTTAAGTTAGGTATTATTATAAGTTAGGTAATTATACCTACATACATTTGAGCTTGTATAATATTTACAAAGTAATAAGTATGTAAGTTCCGCCTCATAATTTCAACACTAAAAAACGAAATTTAAACCAAACGAAGTACTCTTCAGGGTAGACGCTCATAAAATCTAATTTTGAACAGGTAACAGGAATATTGCAGTTGTTATATAATGTTAAAGAAACAAAATATTAAGTAGTTCTGACATTGGCAGAGTTGGAAGTAACGTCAGCTATGTGCCGAATCAAATTAAAATAAAGGTAAGCTATTTGGAAATGTATGAAAATATGAATTCATGAATGATAGGTGGTTGCAGACGGAGAGTTTCATTCATTGAAATACTTATTCAGGGCTGTCTGTTGCCTATTGGAGCCCCTCACGGATGGGTTTTAGTCAGTAAGAGTCTGACACGCCCTTCCGCTCCACCCAGAGCGGAAAAAGTCATTTGATGATTTCCCATTCTTAAAAAAAAAAAAGAAATGTCTGTCAAAATGCGGGCAGTATTGCCAAGTTGAACAGCAATGCTGTTTCTTTGGCTGCAACTTGCAGCGTGCAAGAGACCAGCCTCAATCGTGAATAAATAGAATTATGTTTTTTCTATATTTTCCAAATTCAATTGTTTCAATATGTCATATCCTTGTCTTAATGAGAAAAAATGGTTTACAATTTCACGTGATATTTTACAATCTTAAGGCGATTGCAACTTTTCGGTGAAAAGCACATAGGTACTCAAGGACAATCTCCGGTTGGTGCAGAACTATTGCAGGATATGGAAACAAAGGAAGCTATGGGTTTGACTGGCTAAAATGGATTGGTTACCTAGAGATGGACTATGGCCCCTGCCTGACACATGTTTTATTATAATACTTTATTGTACACCTCGCGTAGGACTATATTTTATAAAATATAATATAATTGTATAAAACCAGTGTACAATGGACAGTCTGAACACAGTGCAAACTTTTACAGATAGAACGAAAAATTAAATTTTTCATAATTTTTGAATTAATATTATATTTTATTTTATTTTATTGTAACGCAATTGTAATTTTTGATAATTTTAATCTCTGCTGACATTGTTTTTTTTTTATTTTGATTATGACATCTAGACTATTTTAATTTAATTAATTTCGACGACTGTAATATTGCTGACATTGTTTTATCTCTCTTTACTATTTTATTTAACTTTTGACAATTTTTATTTGTTGACATTGTGGGATTTATAGAATTAATTTAATTTTGATCACAGCATCACTATTTTGTATGCCTGTCGGCGGAACATAGGTTGGACCAATCACTTTATATACATAAGACCATTTTACCCTGTGTTCACAAAATAAAATGAATTTTGAATTTTGAAAACGAATTGACAGAAATGAAAAGCCAAAATTCTAGCTAGTATTTGAATGTATCTCTTAAACGATTGCAATAATGAGGAAAACAGCTGTAGACCGTGACAAGTTCCTATAATGGCTGAAAATAAAGATAATTATATATAGACATACATATACATATATCTATAGGCAGGGCTGTCATCCGTTCGAATTTCCCTGGATTTGTCCAAGTTTATAAAGCGATCGTCCGGCAGGGGTTTTCAAAAAGTGTTTTATTTTTTATATCATAGGAATCCCGTATGCAGTGCGATCCTGTAAACATTTCGCCTTGGGGTGAAGTGATCACGAAGTGAGCTGTCAATCCATGTTGATTGACAGCTCACTTCGTGATCACTTCACCTAAGCCTTCACTTCGACATGTTTACACAATCCCACTGCAGCTAACTTCGTGATCACTTCACCCCAGACTTCAATTCGACATGTTTACAGAATCGACCGACTGATTGGAAGATAAACAACAAATTAAAATAAAATTTATTTCGTTATGGTAAGCCGCATACAAGCCAACTCTCGCTGTAGAATAGCCGAAGGTATAGTTTATCACAAACAAGCTATAAAAAAAAATCAACGACGTTTTTATTTAAAAGGAAGAAGTATTTTTTTCGGTAGTGTCCAGGCCGGGGTAAGAAAGAATTCACTGACACTTACACGTTGGGAAAAAAATAACCTCCCCCTACATTTGTTTTTATAGTGATTGTCTGGCGTCGACAATTTCAGTGTTGGCAACCCTACCTGTGTCCACGTATCAAGGTGAGCACACACTCGATGTGTCCAAATTCCAGAGCTAGTTGATAGTGACAATTCGCGCTGGGTAACGCTTCTAAAGATTTATGTTTGGACGTTTTTGGCCCGGATGTTGGACTTGGGGAAAGAAAATTGTTTGTGACGATAATCGCGGATGGCTCGAGCATCATCTGCCTAGTATTTCCCCAAGTATGTCGGGGTCGGCTCCTAGTCTAACCGAATTCAGCTGAATACTAGTGTTTTACAGGGATCGACTGCCTATCTGTCCCAGGGGCGGATTATCTTTAACGCAAACAAGTTGCGAGATAAAAAAGGGGCGCGCGGGGAAGCTATAAAAGAAAAAAGATAATAAGTACCTTCGAGTTTCCGAAGCACGCCCCTACTACTTGATTACTTCTACATAACCCGGTCGCGAAATATTCAGCTCGCTTCGCTCGCTCTTTCATCATTGTATAGATAGGTTTTTAGGCGTAAGTTGACGAAGAAACTTCTGTAGAAATATGAATGGTTAAGAGAAAATCTAATCTGATCCGAGGCGGGGTACTTAATTTTCGAGCTCGCTTTGCTCGCTATTATTTAACTACGTAGGTATAAATAATTGTCAAGCCGCATTTTTTTTAATAACACCACGCTCCCCTCCCCATACAAAGACAAATATTTCCGCACCTCGTGAAATCCTGGATCCGCGCCTGCTCGTGACCACCTTGGGGGCGCTAATGTGGTCCTCCATAACTAGCTACAACGACACTTCTTGGTAAGTCAAGTTGTCCGACTTTCGGACTTCAGAATATCCGTAATGACTGTCAAAGATCTATAAATGATAGCTGGACTAACACAGTCCCTAAATGAGACTGTTCAAGAAAAAATATGCCACCAGTTGATGCAACTTAGGCAAGAGGTCCTCTACTTTGAAAACGTCACTTTGTCGTAAACTTGACATTAATAAAGTTTTTATTTTTCTTCTTTATGGCAACTCAGCAAAGTTAACGTCGGAAAACAAAGAGTTTTGACAGGGGAACCTGATGCCTCAGTGTACCTACGTCATTACAGAAAGTTCTTATTGCAGCAGTTATGGTATGTCTAAATAAACCTGATTGAGATGCAGCTGTGAATAATTTTATGATCACAGGTGGGTTACTGTTTGCGTTTTATTATACCTACTTAAGTAATCATTTCATATGTGATGATGTTTTTATATCTTGATAGTCCGAGATTTACGGAAGTTATTATAGCAATTATGCCAAATGCTAAACGTTAAATTCAAGTTGTTGAAAGAATTATGGGTAATATTACTTCGCCCGAGAGTTCGTCCACGTGGATTTCGTACCCCTTTAACTTCTCTAGGAAAAATAAATTAAAAAACAAAGTAAATAATTCTTGTTTCTTTCTTTTACCAGAGTGTTTCAGCCAGTTTTAAATACAGCGGGCCAAGCGTTAAAATATTACCTGTATTCTTCCATAGAAACTTTACTTACTAAAGTAAAGTTATTTAGTATTGTACAATAGTTTAGTACATATTATATAAAATAAAGGTAATATATTACAAAAATACCACATTTATCGCTAACTCAAATACTCAAAAATCTTTTTAATACAGTCCGAAACAAGGTCGAAATACATACTTACTTAGTAAAAAGTAGTTTAGAGAGGGGTGTCAAAATTTTTGAGCTCTAGCATCCTACTTTTCATATTTATCGAACTCTTTTGTATAAGTCGACGATTTGACTCCTATTTCTGTATGAGAGGTCAAAAAGTGTATCTGTTTAGAGGCGATGAGGGAGTTAACTTTTTTTTTTAAGCTTTTATAAGTAACAGGGGTCTACTCTCTAAACCCGAAGTCCGTAGTTTCGGGCTTAGTTGCGGGCGTATTCTACTCCGTATCACCTACGGACTTACGATTAGTTCCGAACCCGAACTAAGAATGAATGACAACACGATTTGACTTTCAGTAACTGTCAAATCGTGTTGTCATTCATTCTTAGTGGTTAGGTGATACCGAGTAGAATACGCCCGCAACTAAGCCCGAAACTACGGACTTCGGGCTTAGAGAGTAGCCCCCCTGAGCTGTAAAACCAAATGCCTTGACAGGCTTAGTCCATAATTGATTAAACTTTGACATGTTGTGATGCTGATAATGGTTCTTGCATGTCCCCGAAAAAGTAATAAAGAAAGGAGAAGAGGCTCTAAAATAAACTTGAATAAATAACGAAAAACTAATCCAGATTATGAAGGTGTACAATTTTTTTTCTGGAATTTTCCAAAAGTACAAAATTTTTGCAAAGATTTACAAAAAATACTTTATTTCTCCCAAAAAAAGGTGGCAACCCTTGTTAAGTATGAAAATGCTTTTTCATTTATCACACTAATATTATAAAGGCGAAAGTTTGTAGGTGTGTGTATGTTTGTCACTTCTTCACGCGCAAACGGCTGGACCGATTTAAATTAAATTTGGTATAGAGATTGTTTGAGTCCCGAGAAAGGACAAAGGATAGTTTATATCCCGGGAGTATGTTCCCTTGGGATAATTTTCAACATTAACGCGAGAGCCGCGGCCGGGCGGTAGCTAGTTTATCATATAAAACTGTTATTTTCACATCAATATTCGAAACTTAGTAATTTACAGCATCGCAATGATTGATGCGCATGCATTTTTGACGTACGTTGATAAAGTGGCCACTAGTTTGATCGACGTTTTATAAACACACCAGCAATGGAGGCTGAAGTGTTTACTTTTAATATTAAAAATAACATACTATCTTCTGTTGAAGTTTCATGTTATAGGGACTAGACTATATGACGAGGCGGACAAGGATTAGTTCCGAACCCGAACTAAGAATGAATGACAACACGATTTGACAGTAACTGTCTAATCGTGTTGTCATTAATTCTTAGTGGTTAGGTGATACGGACTAGAATAAGCCCGCAACTAAGCCCGAAACTACGGACTTCGAGCTTAGGGAGTAGCCCCACTGGAACGCAAAGGACATTTTGAGGAACACGGGTGGAACACGGGTGGGTTTTAGTCAGTAAGAGTCATTCACTCCCTCCTGCTAGGCCCAAAGACGGGAGAAGTCATTTTATAAAAGCAGCAAAATAAAAGAGAGCGTTGTTTGCCCGTTTTGTTTCAATAAGCTTATGCTGCAACCAAACGGACAAAATCCTTAGTCTGGGAGTCCGGGTTGCTTCGAAGCAATTCTAATTCCCCAATAAGCCAATAACCCTTGGCCTGATCTAGATCTACTAAACGAAACCAGCCCCTCCTGATCAACAGTAGCACTTGGCCAACAGAGCAGTCTTGGCAGGGCTCTATTAAAAATGCTAAAACTTAGATATTATAATGAATATTTTTGTTTCAACGTAGAAAAATGTAAAAATAAAAATGTTTTTGTCATGCGTTGGCGAGAGTAATCGGGTCGTAAATTAGGTTTATTTTGTAGTGAATGATTATTATAAAAGTTATTGTAGAATATTTTGAGAATTGTGATTTTCATGAAGAAACTTTTAAGTTTTAAGTATATAAAATATGTTTTGTATAAAATTCTGTGGAATATTTTAGTTGGTTCATTAAAATTGTATAACATAATAATAAAATATATTAATAGATAAGTAATAGTTCGATACCGGTGGAAAGTCGGAGTGATTCTTGTTTAAGTAGTTAATTGTTTTACACAATAGGTACTAGCTAGGTGAAAAAATTATTTATAAAAAAATAAAATATTAAAGTCAGTAAAGAAAATAAAATTAAAAAATAATATTAAAAAATTATTACCTTCCTCGGAGTTTTCACTTCGGCTGAGTGATCGTTGGTCTTATTTTCATTTAATTTAGCTTTACTTTCTACACACAGACAAATTAAAAATATTATCACTGATATTCTTGCTGTTCTAAGCGACTCCATTATTTTTAAATTATTACTGTCCAAAAATAAAATAAAAATAAATCAAACACTATTTTTATAAAACCATGGTCATTTAAATTCCACTTTATTTTCGGGCGGGAAACCGAAATAAAAGTTTGACGTTTAAAAGGGCGGGAATCGGGAATGCCAAATGTCAAATCGGTATGGCCGACTCCAGGCGACTGGAAGTTTTTGTTCAGACTGCAAGACGCTTCTATTTTTAGAGTATCGATGGGGCGTTAGACTTTGCGAATATGACTATTTTTCGCTACTAGAAATCGGTAACACGCTAAGGTTTCATATTTTTGGGTAGGTCATATGTTTTCGCAAAAGGCAATGGTGTTAGAAAATACAACCTGTTACCGTTCATCATAGATATAATAAATAAGTGTTTTTATATTTCTATGCCGTTCATCATTATTTAATTGTTGCCATGTCATTACACTACGATACTATTGTACAGAATTATAGTTCTGCAAAAAAAAGTAACGCCTGTCGGGCTATCCTTCATAAGATAATTATTTGAATGTCGTCCACGTCAAGTGCGGTGACAAAAACGTCTAAACTGTCGGATTGTTGTTGCATGTACGACTGGATTTAGTTACTAATTCTTAAATACGAAAACCGCCCAGTCTTTTACAAAATAGAGGCGCTGTCAACGAAACATTGTTACCATAAACTTTAATGACGTGCTGTATTAAATTAAATTAGGCAAATATGCATTAAATTAGGAATTCACTAAGAGACAAAAAGTAAGAAAGAAAATCATTTATTTGGGACTCGCACAAAACAAACAGAAAAGTAAAATTAATTAAAACTAATAAACTAAATAAACAATAAATAACAGAAGCAAGAAATAACAGCATGAATGTAATACGTCATGCAGAGGCCGAAAAGGTCCCTATCTCAGCATATGCTGCGTTATTTAAAAAAGTTAATAACTCAGCGCTGGTATTCTGATAGGGCCTGTGATGCCACCAGATCCGGTTTCTATGCTTTCCTTACACCTGCACTTCGGAGGACATATATAAAATGCTACTGATGCCGTGATTGGCAATCGCCTTCACCACGCTACCGCTAACACCCGGTCGATTCTGTAAACATTACGAAGTAAAGGCTTGGGTGAAGTGATCACGAGGTGAACTGTCAATCCACATAATCAAGATGTCACGTGATCTCGATGTGAGCTGTCCATCTTGAATATATGGATTGACAGCTCACCTCGTGATCACTTCACCGGATCGACCGGCTAAATGTCACAAGACTTGTCTAGAGCCTCAGCCGGTCGATTCTGCAAACATATCGAAGTGAAGGCTTGGGTGAAGTGACCACAAGGTGAACTGTCAATCCATACAATGAAAATGTCATTTGATCACGGAGTAAGCTGTCATTCCATCTTGATTATATGGATTGTCACAAGACTTGTCTACAGCCTCAGCTCATTTTAATGTGTTACCAACATTGTAGACTGTGTTGCCAACGCGCAACGGCCCAAAAACAAGCTTTACTTACTGTTGAATCTCAAATTACCAACCCACAACTATAATTAAAACAATCATCTAGCTTTAGAGTCCAGACAGACATTGTTTAACTTAGCTACGTTATAAAATAATGGCAAAAAACACAATCTAGCTGTTTTAAAGTCTGGATCGAGTTTAAAAAAGTAAGTAAAACTAGTACATAGGTATCATGTTTATTATTGCAGGTTTGTAGCCAAGGTAAATAACATAATACGTTAGGGTGTCTTCATAATGTCTGTCGGTTCCTTGACAATCAAAAAAGTAGCATTTTAGTTTGTGTTTTTGGTTGTTTATTTGTATTTAAACACGGACTTTCGAAATTAAAGTAACTTTACACTTTGTTGTGTTTTTTTTATTTGGAAGTCCGTTGTATTTTTTTGGAAATTTTTATTTTTCACTTTTTAGTGGTTTGTGAGTACCCCACACCTAACATCACCACTGGAAAGTATTTTGCTTTCCTGTAAAGCAAAATACGCAATTTCGTTAACTTAGATGACATATTTTTTCCAGATATTTTGATTTAAAAACCAAACTACTGAACTGATTGTGGTGAAATTTCTATGGGACCAATCGGAAAGTAAATCCTTTCACAAAAACAAAGATTTTTTCAAATCGGTTCATAAGTGACGGAGTTATGTAATGAAGTAACAAACAAAAAAAAACATACAACCGAATTACCTCCTTTTTTCAAGACGGTTAAAAAGTAGCACAACTATAACGTTCCCAGTTTCCCACTGCTTGGACTCAGGCCTCCACCACGCGTGCCCAGATTAGAAAATATCACATGTCTTCTAATATTTGGTTCTAGGACATGCTGGTTTCCTCACGATGTTTTCCTTCATCGTTTTGAAAGCTGTAGCGGAAAATAATTTAATGTGAAGCGCATTTTAACTTTGATTCAATACGTCAAAAAGTCACAAGCTGTCTCACAGTGCTTTTTTTAATTCACTCCGGAGGGAAGGCTATATTTAGTCTTTTGACCATTTTGCCTAGTCTTTTTTTTTATGGATGGGATATCATCAAATGACTTCTTTCGCTGTGGGTGGAGCGGAAGGGCGTGTCAGACTCTTACTGACTAAAACCCATCCGTGTTCCTCCTTCCCTTTACGTTCCAGGGCCGCGGTGACTCTTTCGAACAAATTCCGCAACATTTCTGACTACTACATATTGCCTAGTCTTACGTCCTTAATTTCTTGTGCTTTGCATTAGAATCCGGATGTAACACATTCTAATGGTTTTTGGTAACAAATATATCGATTCGGCCGTCTCGGCAAGTTTCGGGTGAGGTAGTCAATACTACAATAAATTCTCAGCTTCAATTAACCGAGATCGCGCCTGTTTCAAGTATTCCACATATTTAACAGGTGTGTGGACACTTGACACACTAAAATACAACAATTTATCTACATCACAATATCCACTACGAATCAATTTACGAAAAATTAAAACAGCCGCTAAACTTCACTCGACAAAATCCCGCCAAAAACTCTGTCTCACAGTGCTAATGAAACCATTGACTAAAAGCCTTTCTTTTCATAACATTTATCTATGTAAAGGTAACATTCTGCATTCATCCTAACATTGGCGCGAAATAACCACGGATAAAAACAAAATTATTTCTGCTGTCGATAAAACAATGGAACATCAATAAAATCGATGAGATCACAGTTTTATTAGCGAAAACAAAGTTAAAAATAAACTATTGGCAGGATACGTTGTTTAGATGATTTCTTTGATATTAGGTAAGATATAGCTTTGATCTTCACACAGGAAATCATGGATTATTCCTCGACTCATATTACAATCGGCTCTGGATTTCCTAAAATTATAGGAAAAAGAAACTTTACGTTTAAAAACCTCATATAATAAATGAAAACCAAGCTTTCGCTTCGTTCGCTCTTGCATCCTTCTTCTTTACTTCCCAAGCTTTTCTGCTTAGGTATGTCGACTAAGTTTGTTTTACCTCTGTATGACTGGGCCAAAGAAAACCTTTACTACTCGAGGCGAGGTGATGAAGAAGCATCCTCCTAAACAGAATCTTGCTGGCTACTATACAAATAGGTACTACTTACTATTTAATTTTAGATAAATCATTTCACGATTTACTCTATCTACTGCAACTCTTGAAAGCAAAAATCAACAGTAGCGAACCTCATAAAAAAAGTTTTTTTTTTTCACTTTTTAGTGGTTCACATGTGCGTACCCCTTCACAACGTACCGGCGTGATGTTATGTTATGAACTGGTTGTAAACAATAGACAGACATGAGATTTCAGCAAACCCAGTCCATTTGCTATCGTTTACTGAGGAGTTCCGTTGCCTATCTCCGAAGTTATTCATCACATCTTCACCACATTGAAATGGGACCACTCCGAGAGAGTACTCTTCCAAAAACTACCCAAATTGCTTCAAGTGTGCTAAAATTTGATGGAGGGTGTACTTCCCGGGTGGTCCCATGATCATAAAAAATCTTAATCGGTCCAGCCATCTTCGAGTAATCGGGGAACATACATAAAAAAAAGGTTCCGATGAATTGAGAACCTCCTCCTTCTTGATTTCGGGTAAAAGCGTCGAAAGAATTATATTTGACGAATCCCGGAGAAACGATTGAACTGTCTTGGAATTGGAATCCTACGGCTAAATTAATCAGATAAGAACAGCAGAAGAGAAAGAAACAACATATTTTCGAGTAAACACCTCACACACGACGTCTGGGCAAGAGACTCAACCCGGGAAGAGTTGGCGAGATGATTTGGACGCGTAACATGAGCGCTGGTACAAGGCGGCGCGGGAGAAGAATATTTGGAGGGACTCTGACGAGGCCTTAGTGACAGCAATGACCACTGCTAGATAAATATCTCCTCCGCCTATCTTACTACTATTATAAGGATACGTTTCAACCAGAGACGTGCGAGGATGCGTAGCGAGGGATGTGTTTGTTAAGAACCAATAGAATCGCTTCATTTACCTAGCTTGCTCAGCCCAGTGATTCTTCTTTATTTACGCATACTCGCACATCTTTGGTGCAAACGCAGCTTAAATGCGAAAGATTGGATGGATGGATATGTTACTCAATCACGTCGGAACCGCTGAAAGGATTCGGACAAAATTATAATTTGATCGGATTTCTGTAGGGTACCGGACGTAAAAAAAATAGCACCATCCCATCATTTCCCGTGGGGGTTGTAAGAGGCGACTAAGGGACTCACTAGAGAATGGGCAGCAGCATTCTCTGTGCATTGCAACAGCTACACTGCCATCGCCAACCCGCCTGCCAAGCGTGGCGATTATGGCGTCATTCGGATTCGGCTGATGATGATGATGACAGAGATAGAATATAGTCTGAAATAGCACGTACCTATGCTACTTTTTATCCCGGGAGTATTGCCTTCTCCGTCATTAGAGCGGGCGAAACCGCTGGCTGAAGCTAGAGTTGTGTATATTTTATGTATGTTATGTCATTCAACCACTGAAATAGTTGACTCCAATTAAATTACAATTTCGTATATCTATTCCGCGAATACTCCTAGCACATGATCACAAGTGCATTCGCCGTAAATCTCAACCTGGACAATAAATACCTCCGATTGTATTTAGTTTCGTATGCCAAATAAATAAGTAGTAATGCATCGCTTTTCTTGTAAATCTGAAGCAGGGATTAATAGGAATAATTAGTTTCATACCTCCTCTGATTTTGCCTGCGACTGGCCGACTGTACAAAAAAGAACCAGGGGCCCTACTCTGAAGTCTTAAAACAATCATGATTCCGCTCTAAGAGGGAGACGGAGATATACATAGCGAATAGCGCTATCCCGTTTACATCATCGGAATTGGATGGCATTAGCACGTCATAGTAGGGCTGCAGCATTGGTTTTTGCGATTTTCGCCTTTTTGGCTTGTACATCCATACCTATTTGATATTAAAATGCGAAATTAAGTACCTAATGCTGTCTGTTTGTTACGTTTTCACACCTAAACCGCTAAATCAATTTTGATGAATTTTGGTTTAGAAATAGACTGGACCTTGGAGAAAAAGACGTTAGAACGTTTTAACCTGGGAGTGGGAGTTTAGTGTAACCCTAGGGATAATTTCCTAAGTACTACATCGCGGGCGGAGCTGTTGGCATAAGTTTGTATTATAATAGATTATATTAGGCTTATCTAATGGAGCATTCGACCAAAAAAATTGTCTCTGTCATCTATGACCTAGACTAAAGTCAAGAGCAAACCCATATTAAATAAAAAAAATAAATAATAAATCATCGTTCATTGAAAAGCTTAAGGAAATAATCATTTAGCAACTGTCATTTTGAATTCAAAACTTATGAATTACGCGCATGTCGCTTTTAAATATATTATGTATGTGTCAACCGTTTGTTTATAATAAATTTGATATTAATTTTTCATTCAGCGAATTCATCGCCTGAAAATAAATGATGAGAAATGAAACTGGTTACTAAGGAAAGCCAAGCTTCAGGATGAATCACTCAACCCCATGGATACCGTCTCAGCTCTGTACTTATCCTTCTGTCAACCCTTAACCCTTAAACTTCACGTTTTTCTGGATGGAAATTAATATTAAAGGATGGGTAATCATCAAATGACTCCCTACGCTCTGGACTGAGCGGGAGAGAGTGTCAGACTCTTACTGACTAAACTCCATTCGTGTTCCTTCAAATGCCCTTCCCTTTGCGTTCCAGGGCCGCGGTAACTCTTTCGAACAAAAGGGATGTTGCCTGGGTTAAATAAATGTAATTTTATTTAGTCCGTCAGTTAAATTTATCGAAAAATATTGAATACGATATTGAAGATAAAACGTATCAAAGATGGTGGGAGCTTGTAACGTCACTTTTCAGTAAAAGTGTACTGGTAAGTGACATCACACGAGTTTTCAACGCACTGTAGGTATCGTCTTCATTTGTTAACGTGACAAAAGAAAAAATACGTGTCCAATATCTTTTGGAAATCTATCTGACGATATTTTTAATCAAATACCCAATTCCGCAACTTCTGACTACCCTGATGTGGTATGCAGAGCTGGGTATACAATAATAGCGACTGTTAAGACCTGTTATGAGGAAATGGCTGGAGAGACGGCATGGCACATACAGGCAACAGTACCTACACATTTTGCCAGTTCGTTTTGTGTCCCCAGTAAAAGGGAGTAAGCCGCGAAACTATATGTCATCACACGGGCACAAATTCAGACTGCCCCTTGAAAATTTCTAACGGAAAAACACAATATCACCTAAGGTAATCAATGCTTCTGGTGCAACAACGAGGATTTCGAAAAAAGTTGCAATAGTTTAGGGATCAATCTGTCGAGCATTGTACGGACGCCAGCACGTCAAGCTACCCATAACTGTCAAATTTTCCCTATCAACATTGAACCTAATACTTCCACGATACAGTTGAAAATCTATTACCTAAAGAAATTTGTCAGATTGTTGTAGCTTTATGTGCTGGCGTCTGTACCAACAACTTGGGGGTCAGCTTCTAGTCTGACGGAATGTAGTTGACTACCAGTAGGTATTTTATATCATGGGCGTATATAAGGGTGGTGCCCGGGGGTCCGGACGCCACCTTAGCATACAACGAAAATAAAAATCTCTAGAGTAAGTATTGGACGGATCGCACGTATAATCCGTGGCCAACATATATGTATGTTTAAATTACTAACACTTCGATTGAGATTGGCGTTCAAAATTCCACGCGTGAAGCCCGGGCAAAAACTAGTTTATTTTTTTACATATTCGGACCCCCGGTTACAAGGGCAGGGCCTTATAAAAAGCTATAGCCCGTGTTTTGCATGAAGCGACTGAACTTTAAGAAAACCGGATACAAAACTAAAATTTTCCACTTTCCACCACGGTAAAATCAATGCCTATTTTTCTAAGCTTCCCAAAGAAGAACGTTGTTATCCAAACACGTTTTATGCCTAAAACACTAAAACATGGTGCTCGTAATCTATGGTCGCAATTAAAGTCAACCATAGAGGTTATGTATTAGGTTTTTAATGTGGCAGAATACGATCGGACTTGACGAGGCACAGGCGTGTCTGCATTCAGCCTGGATGTAAACTATTGTGATAGTTTCTCGAGTATGTTGATCGATGTATCAATTCACCTAGAACCGTATCTAGAGCTTTTGCCTAGGTTCCCAAACTTTTAAATATTATTTTATTGATTCTGCCAGCGGCTTCGCCCGTGAGAATGTCGGAATTTATCCTAAGTGAACATGTACTCCCGGGATAAGCCTATGTGCTATTTCAGACTATTATCTATCTCTGTGCCAAATTCCATTCAGATCCGTTCAGCCGTAATTGAGTAATAAACATTCATCCATCCGAACTTTCGTTTGTAAGTATGTTTTGTTTTCCCTTCTTTTTGGCCTGGTGGCAGCCTTTAACCTCCTGCGTATGGTTAACCTATAAAGTAAGTACTAACAGTATACAAATACGGATAACGTATTATGAAACTAAAATGGATTTGGGCAGGACTCTTGGCAAGGCGCAGTGACGACAGGAGGAGAAAAGCTAGGTTCGCAATTAGTTGGGGTGTATCGCGGCGGGGGATACACCAATCAAACATTACAACGAGTTTTGCAGCCTGACTCAGGAAGGCGTCATGACACATTTCAACCAGGATTGAGACAGTGACCGAGTGGCGTCTAAGAACGGGTAGAATAATTTGTGTTGGTCGTCCGGCAGTGAGAGATTGCCATCGCGTGTAGAAAGAAGGATGAGGTGACAAATACATGCCGTAATAAAGAAGTTTATAAGTAAAGCCCGTGTCAAGAAGAAAAAAAAAGAGTGTGTGTACTTATGTACACGCGTTAGAAGTTATACTTCTTTGGCGTATGGAAAAAAAATAACTAAAAAAAAACATTCACAACTAAAAAAATATAAAAGTTTTAAAATATTTGTATTGTTTTCAGCTTCAATTTGTTGCGTTCGAACGATCGCCAATTAAGTCTATTACGCTAAATAACTGATACGTTTCATAGTTTTAAAACTGTTTGTTCATAAAATAGGGCAGATATCATGCAATTTTTTTTTTTTTCGATTCGAATGTTTTGTTAGTAGTATTTGAAATTAATACCAACTTTCTATTCTGGATGGTGTGTACCTGAGAAGTTTATGGGTACCTACTTACAATGACATATAAGTTACGAGACTCCTTTTTCAAAATAGTCAATACTAATAATTATTATAAACGGTAAATTCTTTGTTCTGTTTTCTTAATCGGATTTGTATCTACAATACAAATCCGATTAAGAAAACTCATTCATAAATTCAAAATAGTCAATACTAATAATTATTATAAACGGTAAATTCTTTGTTCCGTTCTACTGTAGATACAAATCCGATTAAGAAAACTCATTCATGAAGAGGCTGTTTTTTGTCTTCGAAAAATCATCATATTCCAATAAAATCTTCTAGGATAGAATAAAAGGAGCTAAACCGCGGGAAAAATTAGTATCTAAGCAATTACTTTTATCAAAATATTTGTATCTTATATTTTGGCGCTTTATTTCGAAATTAAAACCACATTCTTCTTCGAAATTCAAACATAAAAGAAACAAAAGACAATCAAAAAATACTAGAATATACAACTTGAACATAGTTATCGATTTTCATGTCACCTAGAACTAACTTCACGATGTAGAATTCAGATGTCGGTGTGCGCGCGCATCGTAAAAATTCACTCTCATCAGTTTTCTCCATCGCGCCATAAGAAGTATAACTTCAAAAAAATGCTAACTAATTTCAACATCAATACTGCATTGGAAAAAATATGTTTTTCTAAATCGAATGGAATTAAAAAATTGCAACTGTCTCCAGTATTTTAATTCCCTAATTTATTATTTCAGCAAATAGATGGCGCTAGTAAATACATCCAAGAATAATATTTTCACTTCCTTTTTGTTTATTATTATTTTCTAATGCAACTTGTAGCAATAAAATGTATTTAAACATATCTAATTGAGCAATGTAAATAAATTACGTTGAGATTCACAGGCGGTAGCCATTGGCTGAATGCCAGCAGTCCGAATGTCTCGCTTTTGCCGCCATTCGCTTCACTTTAAAAAGTTACATAACTTTTTGATACGCCATAGACATGAGTTACGCTTTTTATATTAATAATTCTTGAATTTTATTATATTTAGGGATTTACGAGGTGAATAGAATGATGTGATTTATATTTTAAATAGCTACCATGACGATTTGTGTGAATGAATCATGTATTCAGCCTCCCGCGCATAATAATTCGAATTTCGAAAATTAGAATAATAATTCACAAAACATATTTGTGAATTATTATTTGAATGTAGGCGATTTCCTTTCATTCACTCATTATTTATGCATTTTCGTCGTAGCAAGTTGTTTAAGTTGTAATGAATCAAGAATATATCCTATGCGAAGAGTTTTGGTATACTTCGTTAGAATAACCTCCTTTTTTTAAGTCGGTTAAAACCTTTGGAGAACAATAGGAAGTTGTGATCGCCCAGTGGTCGAAATTCGACAATAATTAATTCGACCAATTTAATGAACTTTTTAGCATTAAAAGTATTAGTTTTCTGACTCCTCTTCTCCATATAAACTTTAACTACTTAACCCTAATTTCAAACTCCTACGTCCGCGTAATTTTCATAAAAAGGTATACAAAGTCTTTGCTTATAGTATAAATAAGTCGCGGCCATATCATAGATTTCGTCACGTCATGATGTGGCCGGCTATTTCATGATTTTTTATTAATTAAGTAAATAAATTGCAGTTAACAAGTCGTTTTTTTTTAATCTTAGGACAGCTCACACACGGTCATCTTGATCCCAAACTAGGCAGAGCCTGTGCTATGGCAACCAGACAACTGATAAACATACATACTTATATATTTCTAAATACATACATACTATAGACAAATTACACTCAGACACAGAACAAATGATCATGCTCATCACACAAAGATTTGTCCTGAGTGGGAATCGAACCAACGACCTCCGGTTTAGCAGTCAGGGTCACTAAATAACTTTTTCGTATTAATTATAGCCGCTATACCAACTAAATTCTTAACAATTATGTGTATTCGACAGATTTTTAGTGTTTCATTCTTGCTATATTGCATAAGTAGTAGGTTCCTTCTTAAAATACATGAGAAACAAACAAACTCTAGACTACAAGTTTGGCAGATGTCCTTTAATAAAATGATTTCATTCGCGTGGGTACCACATCGGGCCAAAATACTCAATATGCATGCAGTGACAATAATTATCCTTAGTATTTAATGCCAAACAAAACAAAACAACGTGCATTTTGTGTCAAATTGCCAAATCGCTTGTTATTTTCGAAACATTTTGAAAATAATTGTTCGAAAATAGACTATTCACCTATTGATATGTAACGACTGAAAATTACAACGGGGAAGATTCACTGCCGTAAATTTTTTATAAAACGTCGTCGTCGTTCTCATACGAACTTTTCTTCCGCAGACATCACTATAATTTCAGCCGAATGGCCGATTCCCATTGGACCAAATCCCTAATTACAGGATTTATTTTCACAAAACCTTGCTTAGGATGTTTCCAGTAACGTAGATAGGGGTGACACTCGATCCTTCGTTGACTGTTTTTTGTCACTGGTTGGGTGTCATGAAACCTGTCCGAGGAGGGGTGTACAAAATTCGAGCTCGCTTCGCTCGCTCTTCTATTCTGCAATTTCTTAGTCTTTGAGTGTTTCTCTATATGTATGTCTTATAACTTAACAAAATGACTTAAATTTCTGTGTTTGAATCAAAATAAAATTAAACCTTTCCGAGTTGAGGTGCATGAATTTTCAAGCTCGCTTCGCTCGCTTTCGTATTCTGCTCTCTCTTAGTTATTGAGCTTTCTTGCATCATGACTGATGAAGAAGAAACCTCATTAACTAATAACGTTGTTTCTACATATTTCAGTAAGAATTAATAATCAAAAGAAAATAAAAGTGATGCGACTCGAATACGATTTAAAACTCGCCTTCGTTGTACTTCTAGGCAAGCGTGCTCCATCCTCGTCCGCCATCGCCTTCCATCAGGTGAGATTGTGGCGCGAGCTACAAATAATAATAACAAAAAAAAAATACACCCGACTTCCAAATTAATAATCCTAAACTTTAGGAATTTTGCAACAACTTTAACAATGGGACCAATCCCGAAATCGTGAAAAAACATGGAATGAATATGTTTTTTTTTGTCCCAGCGGTTAAGACTTAGGCCAGTGAATAAATTAAATTGTGTAAAATAGAATTCGGGTAATTATTATGTATTACACACATTTTGTGATCCCTGGCATGATTAGTTTTCGCCATGACACGATTGATTCGGAAGGTATCTATAGCTAAAGGTATATTGATACGGTTGACGCAGTGGTTGAACGATTGGCTGCTGCGCTGTGTGTCGCGGGTTCGATTAACGCACGGAACAAATATGTATTTGTATGGCCAACAGATAGTTGTTCTGGAATTGGCTGTTATTGTATGTGAGATTTAATGTTTGGATACGCACCCATGATACAGGAGAAATTCCTATTGCAAGGAGAAGTTTAAAAAAAAAAAAGAAAAATCGGTGTTGAACCGCTCCGTTCATATCGTGGTGTAGTGCGCGCATGGTGTGCGTATCGAATCCTAGGTTCAATTCCCAGTTGCGGAATTTGTTCGAAAGAGTCACCGTGGCCCTGGAACGCAAAGGGCTTTAGAAGGAACACGGATGGATTTTAGTCAGTAAGAGTCTGACACGCCCTTCCGCTCCGCCCAGAGCGGAAGAAGTCATTTGATGATTTCCCATCTTTAAAAAAAAAAAAAGGTTCAATTCCCAGGTCACTTAAAAAGTATTATTGAGTATGTCTGTTAAGAATTTGCAAGTTGGTGGTGTGACACCCCCGTGCCTCAGAATGCACGTAAAGTCGTTGGTCCTAAGCCTGATCTCTCCGGTCGTGTCGGAGTTCTGTCCCATCGAGCTACGATAGTAAAGGAACTGAGAGAGCACCTGCGTCTGCGTCTAATAATAACTCCGTTGGCTCTAGTTCATCACTTGTGGTTCCAGTCACAATCCTGTTGTTAGATTATACCATTGCACGTGTAAGCGGGCACACCATTTGTGCCTGGAGGCTTAATTAGTTTGATTTACTTGTTAATGCTTTGGTTTGTTTGTTTTTTGATAGCATAATGGAGTGTGCTAGCTAATTAATTTCATAAAAATGATTTACATATTAGACATATAATTTTCTGTGTCATGTTTTGTAAACTTTGCATACTGCTGTATAAATTCAAGTTTTTATAAATTAACAGACAGATGTGTTGCTGGGGACTTTGATGCGAAAATTCTTCTTTCCAACTAAAACACTAGGAAGTGGTGACGGGCGGGCATTTTGGGGGACTGTCTTTATGTAGAACTTTGACGTTCAAAAATTGCTGGCACTCAGCCTATTTGAATAAATGACTTTTGATTTTGATTATTGATTCTGCGCACACACTTGTGCAATATTATAATTTCTTTTGCGCACTTCTTGGCTAATCACCGTTGAAATTAGCAACCGTTATCGAAATTCGGTTCGGAGGATTACAGGTGTCGAAAATACAGTCTCACTGCGGGATGTAGTACCTACTCGAGCTCATACAAAAACAAACAATTGGGTTATTACTCTGTGACGTCAGAGGCAAGTTGTCAACGCGCGTGGGTAGTTGCGGACATTTTTATCATTGCGCTCTATTTCACGTCCGAGGTCAGTTAGACGACTGATTTCACGGCTACCGAAAATAGTAGTACTAAACACACAATATTAGATTAGCAAATGGGGCCCATCTGATGGTAGCCATGAGCAGTTGCGGCCTTAGGGGCTAGCGAGCAGGGCAACCGCCCAGGGCCTCGCTTTTGTTGCGCAATTCGAGTACAATTAGTTTATAGTTATTGTTTTTATACTTATTTTTTACATTAAACTAGCTGCCGCCCGCGGCTCCAATCGAAAATTATCCCAAGGGAACATACTCCCGGGATAAATATCTTATATCCTTTCCCGGGACTCAAACAATCTCTATACCAAATTTCATATAAATCGGTCCCACCGTTTGCACGTGAAGAAGTAACAAACATACACACACACTCATAAAATTTCGCCTTAATAATATTATAGTGTGATGTGATTTTCTCGAGATATTATTAAAAAATCGTTTTGTATACGTGAATATGTACGATATGAACGATCCTTGTGCTCCTGATTATTTAAAACAATATTTTAAAGTGTTGGGCAGTTCTCACAGTCTCAACCTTCGAGCATCTAAAAACTTACTTCTTCATATCCCTTCTCACCGCACCGGGTTTTTGTCTAATTCCTACGCTATTTCTACAATTTAACTCTGGAATATGCTACCCCTTGACATCAAGAAGGCGGAGTCAAAATTTTCCTTTAAGCGTAAAATCCGAAAACACTACTTAAAAGCTTGTCATTCTTAGTTGTTCTTCGTCATGATTACTATGAATTCTCTTAATCGGTATGAATATTATATATATTTATTAGTTTATTATTTTAGCATATATATGTATTTTATTAGTATTATATATATTATCTGTATATTCTTTCCGAATTGTTAAAATTCAATTTTGAATCTTATTTTTATTTATTGTACACCTACTAGGTACAGTATAGTCTTTATAACCCAAAGGTTGACTGGTAGAGAATGCCTTGATGCATTAAGTCCGCCCATGTACCACTTTTGTACATAAAGTTTAAATAAATAAATAAATATGTACCTACCTATATGTGAATCTGATCCAAATTCAATAGTTTCCAGTATATCCGTGTCTTATTTAGAAAAAAAAGTTTTTAAACTGAATAATTTCACGTGTTATTTAAAATCTTTCAGCGTTCGCCATTTTCCGGTGACATCAAAAGGTAAACTGACTGACTGGCATATCAACGCAGTCAAAACTATTAGGACTACGAGCATGAAAATGTCACAAGGCTTCCTTTTATGATGTGGTGAGCACTAAGAAGGGATTCTCGGATATTTTACCTTTATCGTGGTGAAAATAGTATGAACAAAATCTACGCAGACGAAGTGCTAGTGTACCTACACATAGGTACATAGTATGTATTGCAGTTACAGACGAGTCTTTGTATACTATTCTGTTTAAAGGCTTTATGATTTGTAATGGCTGTAAAACTAATACTTTTAGTAATCAAAAACTTCCGACTGCAGTCATATGATGACACACCTAGCGACATCTAGTTTTGTCAACCAACAACTTCCTATCATAACTACATCTTGCATCGATAGATGGCGTTACTTGGTAACTATTCCTAACTAGCATTAATAGATGAAGTAACATTGATATGCCGATAAATATTGTTGCAGGCATCTCGAGAATTCTTACTAATAACTGACAAATGCTTGCACTGTCTGGACAGATCCACTCGAATCTGCGTGGTCCAGACGCCAGCACATCCAGCTACCCGAAACCTTATGGTTTAGCGATAGGTACAGTAGAAAATCTATCAATAAATATGACAGATTATTGTAGATTGATCTGGCGTCTGTACCTACATGGTTAATATATGATTTGACCATTACATGGTTAGGTTGGTAACCATGGAGTTTTTTTCGGTTTTTCTTTTCAGGTTAAGAAGAAACAGCCGTCTCCATCAAGTTTCTGACAAATCGCTGCTTGGTTTAGCCAGTTTTAAAACCGTAATCAGTCCGCAGAAGCCCATCGATGATACCAGGCTGGCTGCCACATGATAAATGAGGCTAATCATCTCCAAGTTACAAGCGTAACTACAAGTGCAGGGTTCTTGAGTGGCTTGACAGGGTTGCGGAATTTTTTTAATGAGTTACCGTGGCCCTGGAACGTTTAAAAGAGTCACCTCGGCTCTGGAGTGCAAAGGGCATTCAGAGGAACACGGATAGGTTTTAGTCAGTAACAGTCTGACACTCCCTTCCGCTCCGCCCAGAGCGGAAGTCATTTGATGATTTCCCATTCTTAAAAACCGGCCAAGTGCGAGTCGGAACGCGCACGAAGAGTCCCGTACCATTATATATAAAAACTGCAAAAAAAAACACGTTTGCTGTGCGGGATAGCGGCATCTCATGAACCGTGATAGTTAAGACAGTTGAAATTTTCACAGATGATGTATTTCTGTTGGTGCTACAACAACAAATACTAAAATCAGAATAAAATATATATTTAAGGGGGCTCTCATACATGGTACGGAACCCTCCATACGCGAGTTCGACTCGCAGTTGGCCGGTTTTTTTGTTTACGCGAAAAAAAATACGTGTTCAGTATTTTTTGGAAATCTATTTGACGCACCATTTATATTTTTTTCAGTAGAATACTAGAAAATAAAACAAAACTCTATAATAATCACCTATATTGCATTAAAAACATAATTTATTGATGGAATAACGTTGCCAGTTCAAAAAATAAACATTTTCTAAATCGGCAACACTTTCATGATGGCGACGAACACTATTCACTTATTACTAGTATTTAGTCCCGAGGTGTTCACTTTTGGGGAGCAACCATATCTTCCAAGGCTTTGATTTCAGCTGAAAAAGAAAAAAGAAATTGCATTAGCATATTATTTAAAAAAAACGAGCGAGTCTAACAGTGGTCGCATAGGATGTGTAACTTCTGACGTCTCACCTTGGTAAAAAGCAACATTAACATTAAAAGTACCAACTGACAGCCAACTCGACCCCTGCGCGCGCTCATTGGTCAAATCGAACAGAGCGCGCTCATTGGTCAAATCAAATAGCGCGCGCTTCCTCGGCTTCCTGTTACACACTTCCGTCCCATTTCACGAAATCACTCCCACAGATTGCAGGAAAGTGAGAGAAAAGATGTAATACATCAAAAACTTTTTGATGTGTAACATCTCTGTTACTTTTTACCAAGGTGAGACGTCAGATGGTGCACATCCTATGCAACTACTGTAAGACTCACTCTTTTTTTTTGGGGTTTTGGCTCAACTAAGTAAGGCCTTCATTCAGCAAAATTATAAATAGTAGGTTCATAGCTTATAAAAACTTTGAAGCATTGAAAATCAAACTTTAAATTTTGGTTTTTAGTGCTCATATTTTTCCAATGCTAACTTAAATAAATATTTAATCATACCATACTACATTCTAGGATAGAGATATAAGATATAAAGAAAAAGAGATTGAATCATTCGACAAATACTGTTTTAATAAAGAATGGCATTGATGACAGAGCAAAAGATTTTTTTTTTAATTATAGACTTTCGCCTGCTTTTTGTGTGACGTCGGCGATTTTTGTTTTGGAAAAGATGGCGGGACGAGCTTGACGCCTATCGGCCAGACTGGTCCACACTTGCCCAAAGCCGGGAGGAATGGGAGGAATGGAAGGAAGAAAGGGAGGCCTTTGCCCTGCAGTGGGACACAATTGGCTAAAATATAATATATATAGACTTTATTTGCAGTGTTATAAAATACAGATAAGCTTACACCAGAAGGGTGACTGAAACAACATTTTTGACTCCACTCAGCACTTTAATAAATTGAGCCTAAGGTGCACAATTCTATGACATATTATTTGACGGCCAACATGTATGTTGGATGGGGTGTTTATAAGTGGAACGAAAAACGTAGAGTAAAAAAATATCAATTTGGTTAAGCTCAGTCAGCATCATAACATGAGCCGAACGACGTCCAATGCTGGACATAGGCCTCCCCAAAGCCTTGCCATAATCGCCACACTTGGCAGGCGGGTTGGCGATTGCAGTGTAGCTGTTGCAATGTACAGAGAATGCTGCTGCCCATTCTCTGGTGAGTCCCTTACGACGCCCACGGGAAGTGATGGGTATCAGAAGCCTTTTCAGACAATGCTTAGGTTAACGCTAATGTCTAAAAAGAGTGACTGAGAGGAGGGCAAATACTGAGCATTTTTCTATGGCAGCTTTACATTGTCATTATCGGATCAACTTGGATGAGAGTTGTGGGCACACAAACAAATGATTGTTCAACCTATTACTGACTGCTTAGCATGGAAAGTGTTGTGTTGATTTTGATATCCAGTATCCTAGCAATCTGTTTTTACAACGATGGGCTAGTAATTGGGCTGAACTTAATCAGCAAGGTGATATCTTCTGGATGGAGTGCCCAGTGACTTCCTCTATTTTATGATTAGCCATAAGTAAAACATGAACATACCAGCTGCGGCCAGCGCCTTCTCCTTCTTCAGCTTCTCGTCCCTGATGACTTTCTCCTTGGCCTCAATCTCACGTAGCTTTTCCTCCCGCTTGGAGAGCCTGTTCTGGTGGAAGGCTCCGTACAGGATACCGGTAGCGAGGAACGACCAGCGGCCGAACTGTAAAGAGAGGAGTTATGTTTTTAGTATTGTAGTAGCAATTTTTTTTTATGGTTTTACCGTGTTTTATAGTTTTTGTAATGACATGCTGTTTACGGCACAATTTTTTTGACCGAAGTATCAATCCATACAAATCAATGGAATAACAGTGCACTTCACTTAAGTTTTATATGGTGAGATGTTGACAAAATAGGCCAACAGCGCTTTTGAGGATGTTTGCATTTGCTTTTTGGCTGGCCATCTTTTGGACCAATATTTTTTTTAAAGTTTTCCAATGACTCAAAAAGAAGAGCTAGATAAAAACTTGGTAAGTCTTGGTTTATTCATAAACAACAATAATGATTACAAATGTTCTTTGACACTAGGTCTGCAAAATGTCTCAGCAAGCTAAAAAGTAACCAAATTATACTCTGTTTATTCATGCTATGTTCAATCAGACGTCTGACCCCAAATGTTACATGGGATCATTATATTGATAATATGGGTAGAGCTGGAATAAGCTGAAGCAAGAATATACAACAGAAAGAGGATAATTTGTGTTTCTGATTGGCCAGCCCATGGGCAAGCAAAATGCAAGGTTACAACGATAGAGCTATTTATTATTGAAAACAACACTGTCCATAGCACATTCAAAATAAAGATTATAAACCTCTTTCAATAAAATACAGATTTAAAAAGAGAAATCACTTCAAATTACGAATTCCAGTTCGAAAACACTGTGTTACATAATGGTGGTTTTTGTAAGAAAAAATATTTTATAAAATATATGTATTTACCCTGATGAGTGGCGATACTCGCACGGGGGGTCCAAAGGGAAGCTGAGACATTTTGATTTTAATATATCTGGGACTCGAAAATCCAAATAGGATTTATTGAAAAATCCCAAGATTCGATTTTGCCGTAGAGGTTATAACTGGGTGGGGTTGCCAAATTCCAATTTTTGTGTAAAACATCTGTCAAAAAGTAAAAGGTTTATTTTTTTTACAAATGTTTTGAAATCGAGTAAAAATATGAAAACATGAATATAACACATCTAATAAAAATATTAACAGGAAAACAAATTTTACGTGGTTTTGTATTGATTTTAGTAGAATAAGTAGTAACTAAACGGTTTTTGACAGCAATCAGCTGAGAAAGTAATAAAGAAAACGAATGAATGAAATAAAAGGTAAGTTTTAGCTTCAATAAAGATGAAAAAAATGCTTAACCACGTTTTTAATTTAGTTTTTGATTTAAAACGTTCTTATTCACCATATTTATATTTGAAATCGTAATAATTTGAAAATTTAGACGCTCAACAAAACGCAATTTTGACACTTTGACAGCCCACGAATGAATGAACACCCGGCAATTTCTCATTCGCTATCAAATCACTCAATTAAATCAATCAGTCTTCAAAATGGCGTTAGTCATGCCGTTCGTGTCCGTCGCTATATCTATATTGTACACGCCGTTGTTACTTTTAATTCTGTGCATAATATTTCTCGCCTCAATTGGAAAATCTTTGGGCGTCCGAAGGTTATATGTGAACATATTGCTGAAACTTTTCGAGGTATGTAAATATTTTTCAATAAAAAATAAATAAAAACGTTTTTTATACGACGAAGACAACAACACGTGAGGTCAACAGAGCAAAACGTACTTTATTTATTTTTTCTCATGATATATTGTATTCAATTGTATTTTTGTTAGGTTATTGTCCTATACGTTCCATATTTTGTGTATGAGTCATCTTCGTTCGTGGTTTACTGTTTTATCTTTAATTTTATAACTTATAAGAACAGATAGCGGGATTATTTATTTAATTGCATCTCCGTAATATTTTTCCGATATTCGAAGTCCAATTTTGAACGGAACTCTACCATATTTCGACCGGCTGGTACACAATTTTACTGGATTGTCGCCATGCCATGTGTATCACTGGCTGGTTTGAATAACTTAGTCTATTATTTTGGTCTGAAAAGCCAAGTGTCGAAACCTCCATCTTATTTACCCGTAAAAAACTGCGTCTTAGAAGATCAATTAGAACAGACTCTTTTATAAGGTTATATTGATGACTGCATCACCAAATTCTCTTGAGCTGAATGAAGTTTTTGAGTTTATTTAATTGTTATTTTTTTTACCACTTTACCTATTCCGAAATAAATAGTCTGATATCATTTCTAAAATGTCATGACCCCAGATTATGAAAACAAACCATTCATTTTAGTCAAACTGCAAGTTTTGAATTTTTAAAATGTATCATGCTCAAGATAGCAACTTTTCATGGACATTTATCTAGAATAGTTTGTTTAGAATAGAAGAGAATGTTTTTATTTGCATAAAATATAGTACATAAAATATAATGGTCTTGATTAAAAATTGTTCCACACACTTTGCATACTTAAATTCAAATCATTTCTGTATTTGGTCATTGTAGCAGTGGGGCATTGTTCATTGACCATTCTCAATTATTCTATTGGGAATTTGTTTCCTCTTTAGTCTAATATTTATATAGATATTTACAACTGTTTTAATAAATACTTAATTGTACTATGTATAAAATAAAAATAAAGTAGTACAAAAAATACCATATTTTCATCCCTAACTCAAATACTGAAACATCTTATTAATACAGTCCCAGGGTTGCGGAATTTGTTCGAAAGAGTCACCGCGGCCCTGGAAAGCAAAGGGCTTTAGAAGGAACACGGATGGGTTTTAGTCAGTAAGAGTCTGACACGCCCTTCCGCTCCACCCAGAGCGGAAGAAGTCCTTTGATGATTTCCCATCCTTAAAAAAAAAAAAAAAAAAGCAGGCCCAAACAAGGTCGTAAAAAGTAGTTAAGAAATTTTTGAGCTGTAGCTCTGTATAAGTCAATAATTACATAGATATTTACAACTGTTTTAATAAATACTTAACTAACTATATACATTAGAAATAAAAATAAAAACTCCTAGCTAACTTAACCCTAAAATATGGCATAAAAAAAATTCATCAACATCACCATCGACTGGAAGTGTACCAGAAAGCCTGGTGGCATTGCCACATTGTATGGCAATGCTTATTCTTCTTCTTATTTAAAATATCTAGGTGTCACCATTGACTCAAATCTAAATTTCCGTAAACATATTGAATTACTGTGTACAAGAGTGCGCAAATTAATATATGTTTTTAAGAATTTACGGAACATAGCCGACTATAAATTAATTAAACAGGTCTATTTAGCTTTGGGTCAATCCATTATTACATATTGCATAACTTCTTGGGGTGGTGCAGCAAAAACAATTTTACTCCCGCTAGAGCGCGCTCAAAGAGCAATTCTAAAGGTTGCTACCTATCGCCCTTTTAGATTTCCTACGCACGAGCTCTATATAGCATGTAATGTGCTTACAGTGCGGCAATTATTTATTTAAACATAGTGCTACACCAGCACACTGCACTTTCTTTTGACCCTGTACCTTCGGACAAGAGAAGGAAGGACTTGGTTTGCATAAAGCCTCAAACTAGACATGCGTTTGCAAATCGTTTTTATGTATTCTTGGGACCTTTTCTATATAATAGGCTCAACAAGGTACTAAACTTTTATAGTGTAAGGTTTACAAAATGTAGCAAGATGTTGTCGGAATATTTAATGTTACTCAATTACACGGACACAGAACAACTTCTAGAAATATTGGCATGATGATATTTAATCCCCTCGTAAGTGTTTACTTTTGTATAATTACATAGGCTTAGTTTTAGTTATTAATGTACCATTAAGCTTTTTCTCGTAGTTGCTTAGAATAGATAATTTTTTATTTTTTATTTATGTATTCATAGTTTAACTTTAAATTGTATTGTCCCAATGTAATTGGATCGTAGAGTGATGGCCTGAAACACAGGTTTAAAGTAACCTAGATCGGGCGGATCGCTATTTAACAATGCAATTCCGAACCACCGTTAATTGCATGTTTAATAAAAATATCTTAGTTTAGTTTATTTTTAGGCACTATTATTGTATGGAAAATATTATTACTGCTGACTAAATGTACATTTTTGTAGACGTTTTTATTTGAATAAATTATTATTATTATTATTATTTATTCTATGCCTTGCATACACTACTTCTATCTTGGTATTTGTTTTAATTAAGCCACAAATCAGCACCTTTTTGGGACAGCCCCAAAAATGGGCAGCCTTTACCTATTGTAGAGTGTGCTACGTAAAACATAAAAATTCTCTCTATATTTAAATTTCTAGCTATTGAGTTCGCAATTCAAAAAAGAAAAGATAGCAAGTGGCAAAATTTAAGCAATTAAATTGTTACGAGGAAAATGTACTCTGCTAAATATCCTCTATTGTATTTAGGTACTGGCACTTCGGCCGCGACTTTGTACGCGCATATCCCGTTTATTCCCGTTCCCGTAGGAATTTCTCGTTCCCCTATAGCCTTCCTCATGAATGTGGCTATAGTATACAAAAATAATTTTCCAAATCCGACTGGTAGTTCCAGAGATTAGCGCGTTCAAACAAACAAACAAACAAACTCTGCAGCTTTATAATATTAGTATAGATTAAATGAAAACAAAAATAAGTTTGCACTATTTAATGGCAGTTCCTAATTTTCTGTAATTTTTCAAAATATCTGTGATTTGTTGTTTGGGTATATGTTGTTAGTAAGTAATTAAGTTTTTATTTGATAAAAAACGTGGTAAGTTAAAAATATTTGGTGCAAGACACATTCCGCCATACTATAACAGCATGCAATATTCATAGGTACATAAAATTGTAGCTTGATACATCACTAAACAAAATTCGTAAACATGTTTACACACATCATTAATTATATACCAAAGGAACAAATCAATAATACTTTAATAAAACAACATCACTATGTAACATAAAATAGGTAGGTATTTACGAAGTGAAGTTAAAAAGAAAAAACATTAAAAGTAAAAATAATAGGGATATAAAATTTGTAAAATACGAACACAAAAGACCAACAGATTAGCTCACAATGCATTTCTAAAATGGTAGGAATCCGAAAAGCATTTTTTAGAAATACGTTGATGCTATAAAAATTTTCTTGTATTAGCCATTTTTGTAAGAAAATGCAAAACTTACGATAGGGTAAGTCAACTATTCTCTTACGGCCCGTTTCAACAATAACGCATCTACCTTTAACCAACTGTCAAATTAGCTACCAACAGTAGCTGAAATGTCATTTTTGCCTTTGTAACATGACGTTTCAGCTACTGTTGGTTAAAGGTAGATTCGTTATTGAGACCGGCCGTTAGGAAGCAAGTTATAAATTAACTTGATCCGTAACCCTTTTTATGTAGCAAATAAACTAAACAGGCAAAATTTGGGTTCTCTAAAAAGCTCTGCTTACCCATCAAGAACGCACCATGATACTGAAGTTGATAGTGAAGATCTAGTTCAAAGTACAAACATCAATCAAATTCCTCCTTATTGGGTTATTTTCGTACCAATTAGAGTATTATTATCTACATGTACTTTAAACTGATAAACAGTGTTAGAATAATAATTTATGATGTTGTATTAAATTGTTAGTATCACCTTAAGGTGTGTTGACAAATGTTATGTTAGAAATTTTGAATCATCATTGCGGGATCTCTTCCGAAATAAATGTTATTATTATTATTTAAAAAAAATGCTTCATATCATTTGTATAAACAATAGATCTGGGAGGAGCTTGTGGTTAAATAGCAGCCGCACGGGTCAGTCTTCAAGGTTAAGCCACGCTTGCCGAGGTCGGTCTGTAGATGGGTGACCATCTTATCATATCGAGGTTTAGGTATATTAGTGATACCCCTTGGCAAGACTACTAGTTGAAACAGTTGGCGCAGTGGTTGAGAGATTGGCTGCTGCGCTGCCTGTCGCGGGTTCGATTCTCGCACGTAACAAATATTGTATGGCCTGCAGATAGTTGTTCTGGGTCTGGCTGTTTGTGTATGTGAGTTTCTATGTTTGTAAACGCACCCACGATACAGGAGAAATTCCTAGTGGGGGAGAGACTAGTTTCAGATGATCTGGCTTCTTACTTCCCGTAGAGACTACTCTACAGTGGGGACTCTATTTTCAGGGGCGTGCAGTAGGCTACAGTAAGGGTAGGCCAGCCCATGCATAGTGCCCAAAAAACTCACCACATTATTCAGGGTTGAAATCACGATACTGACGATGCGAATTTTCGTCCACTTTGAAAGTTGACGAAAATTTTTTTTTTGGTCATTATTTATGGGCTGGCCTACCCTTACTGTAGCCTACTGCACGCGTATGCTATAGACTCCCATTTGGTCCGTTGTGCGTGTTACCCGTAAATACTGTACTAGATCTACATACATGGCTTTCAAATGTAATGAGTGAATTAATAGCTTTTGCCCACGACTTCATAAATCATTTATTTCACCAGAGATATGGACAATGGGTGTTACAAGAGAGTTGTGTGCTTTACACATCTCACCTATAGGAGGCATGCGAAAATTTACTACTAGGTGCAGTAAAATAGAATAAAATAGTTCACAAATACAAAATTAAATAACACATAATTTACAGAGATTAAGTCTTACAGTTAAAAAAATCATCTAAAGTATAAAAGCAGTTCTTCATTAACCATAATTTCATTTGCTTTTGAAACTTAATAAGGGAAGTTCTCTCAACAGTCGTTCGTACGCGCATATCCCGTTTTGTCCGTCCCCGTAGACTCTTAGTGCTCCCCTACACTCCAGCTTTCTACGACCAGTAGATTCGGCTGTGCGAATTATCTGTCAGTCAGTCACTCAGTATTCGGAAGAGTTTTATATAATTATGTCACCGGAAAATTGCACACTCCATAAGATTTTAATAAATATTTATTAAATTATAATTTCCCGATATACCTATATTATAAAAAAATCATTTTGAATACAATCAATATCATCCAAATTCAATAGTTTCCAATACATCCGTGTCTTATTGAGAAAAAAATAGTTTACAATTTCACGCGATATTTTACAATCTTACGGCGTTTTGCAATTTTCCGGTGACATAGATGTTGATAATAGGATAAGTGGTTCTCAGTTTATAAGCAAAAAAGCAGACATTGGATCTTACTTTATAATTTAACTTACTTGTGTTTTGACTTAAATATTCTATTAATATTTCGTTAAAATCTCATGTCGACCAAAAATGATTTGTTGATATTTTGTTCAGCCAAACATAACAATATCACATCATATTTAATTTAGTCTATCCATTGTATTTTAGTTGGTTTTCCTCTACTGTGTCTCAGTCCTTTTATGTACATCTATATAATTACATATTATAAAACGAAGTCTTCCGCCGCGGCTGTCTGTCTGTCCGCGATAAACACAAAAAATACTGCACCGATTTTCATGCGGTTTTCACTAATGGATGGGGTTATTCATGAGGAAGGTTTAGGTGTATAATTCGTCCCGAAATTCCTAGGGGAACGGGAAAAATGGGATATGCGCGTACGGTTACGTTTCTTGTCCGTTCTTCTCCATAAGAATCTACCTTTCCGAATGCACAGTAGAGTCACTTTATTAGTGTAATTCTATTATTTTTACTGAACTGTAAACGATGACGTTCAAAAGTGCCGTTTAATGGCCTAATTGAAATAAACGTTTTGACTTTGACTTTGACTTTGAAGTCGCGCGCAAAAGCTAGTACATCATATAATTAATTCATATAATTTGGCATAACATCAAATCATGCCTTTGTTTCACACAAAGTTTCAAGCTAAATATGGAAATAAATATATGCATATTCACCCTGTTAAAAGAACAACAAAGATTATATTGTCTTATCATAAATGTGATAAAAAAAGAAATAATAAACATCATCATCATTCTCATCATTTGTCGAGCCTTTTCATACGCAAGCGAAGTGCGTCTTTAATGGCGCGGGTGCGCGGCAGCTCCAGCGCCATCCTAACAGCGTGCGCCGGCAGGTGGGACTCATTACTGATGAGGCATTGGATAGGCCTACACGCGAGAGCAAGTGCCTGACACATTATCGTTGTCATTGTTATTACATATCTATAAATGTTTTCACTAACAGTAGGTTAAGAAAATTGTAACTAACAAAATATGGAAGCAATTCTGAAATAAATCATTATTATTATTATTATTTTCCCAACTCTATGGTGACGTCAGCTTTCAGTCATACCGGATGCAGCTTAACCTTTTGACCGCCAGAGCATAAACGCATCGGCGTGCCCCCGACGCCAAGCCACAAATTCGCCGTACTTTTTGTCACATATTTGTGACGTTTGGCGTACAGGGCACGCGCTTGCTTGTCATAAATACGTGACAATGGCGTTCACTGGTGACTTCGGTGACTGTTTCGAACAAATTCCGTACCTGGCAGGCTCTGGCCCTAACTGTCCTCGTCTCCTATGCTGATATCTCTTTGAGGCGCGCGTGGTATACAACGCGCTATTGACCCGGGCCTGGTTGTGACCGGACAGCGAGCCACCCAACGCTCGCCGTAGCGGGCCACCAACCCTTACTGTGCCCGAAATGTGGATGGTGGATCTTTCTATTATTCGTGGACTTTGTTTCCGCACTTAGTTCTTGTATTTGACCATTCCGCGTGGCCATGGTGGCCATCAGTTCAACCAGCCTACCTCCCTGCAGAAGTAGATTAGTCCTTCCTCTATGGATGGTGGATTACGGATTTACGGCCCACTGTCTCGGCGGAAAGAACCCTGTGTCCCAGCTTGCAGCAGTGGTAATCTTACCCTGATTATATATTATAAAATAAAATAAAATTTCTTTATTTCAGACATTTTTAGGCCCATAATATTGTTATTAGTACAACTTAAAAACTATGTTAGATAAATTTAGAAATTAATTAATTTATGTATTTACCACCCTCTGTGGCCACGGGCACACGCACTTGTGCTTGAACTCAGTGCCACAGAAGGGGGCTGTCGAGCTTGTGGCTGAGCACGTTCAGGATGGTGTTGGCGCTCCCACGCGTACGGAACATCAGCGAAGCGATGCGGCGTCGCAGCACAGTGTCAAAGCCATCTGTGTGCACGTGCGCAAACGCACGCACGACGCACTACAGCAGCGTGGGAGCCCCACCAGCACCCTGAACATAATTATTATACATGTTACGCAATGACCCCTCGGCTTGATAGTCAGTCCAAAAACAGCTGGAGAACTTAACGGATTAAGAATTTTATTCTTGTAATCGCTAACGTCGATTTCCTATCAAAAATCTTGATCCCTGCAATATAATATCCGTTATTTTATCTTTAACATAATCTACATAACACGATTAGTGCAAATTTACAATCAATGTTGTGTAATTCCGGCGAAGAATAGGCATTTCTGTCTCTTTATAAATGTTATTCACACGTATTGTAACGTGAGGTATGATAGCTCATGCCGTAGAGGTACAGTAACCATGAGGCTGGCACAGGAACGTCGGGATTCCTGGTGTTGTGGTGATGTCCCAGTGCACCCAGATATCGCTGAAGGAGGAGGGAGCCCAGAAATGAGCCACGCTGGATGGGTTGCGAATGTAATGCGTAGCAGTTCCCACGGCCCACCCATCATCAAGGCGAAAGTAGGTGCACAGGCCACGCCGTCTCCCCAGACGGCGTGGCATGTATTAGTCATTATATTTGCTCAAAAAATCAGGGCAGTCTTTGGGGACTGCCGTTGCGTTCGGTGACGATGACGCGAGTTTCATAATTTTTGTTCACCCAAAAGTACACATAAATATACACAGTATACATATAGCTCATGAAAAGCGTTCGGTGACGATGACGCGAGTTCCATGATTTTTGTTCACCCTAAAAGAGCTCAACGCGCCGAAAGAAGTATTCACTTAAAAAAAAAAAGGAACTTGGGGATTGTCACAAGAAAAAAGCTCAGCAGTGGACGAAATCTGGCTGTGGTTGATGATGATGAAGGTTAAGGCGCCTTCTAGTGGTCTTGCGTTTTGCTGAACTGGACCTATTTGGCGCAGCCAGGAGTGGAAGCCATTACGAATTCCCAAAGTTGTATGCACAGTTGTACACCTATCTATCTTATCCATTACTGTACACAAAAACATATAGATACACAAATATAATGGGACAGTTTATGTACAAAGGCGAGCTTAACTTTTTACGGGTTTTCTTACGTAGAGGGATTTCATAATTACCATGTAGAAAGGGCGATCCTATTGCACATAACTCGGCGCAAATCTAGACTCCTGTGCGCTACTAAGAATTTTCATCTAGGGTTTTTCCAATTGACTCACTTCGCCGGGCCGGGGATCGATAGCGGGCCCCACACTAGTCGTGGGTCGTGTTGTGACCATTATACCAACGAGGCACTCAAGTCTTCTGTTTAAATCTATAGGGCAAGAAATACCGCATTTTGAATGTTTCGCGCACACGGCCGAAGATTGCCGATCGCATGGCGAGTTAGCTTCGGTAAACAAGGACCAATTACGGGCAAATTTTTGCGTCATAAATGCGAAACTCAATCATGGAGATACTTTCGCAATCGAAAGTATCTCCTGATCCACAGCTTTCACGTTTGAAAATTTGTCTGCTTGCCAACGTAAAAAACGCAATAAATATAACGGTTGCTAAGTCAAAACGAAAGCCTGATATTTTTTCATTACGCATGTCAGATAGATTTCCAAAAAATATTGGACACGTACTTTTTCTTTTTTCACGTAAACAAAAAATGAAGACGATATAGTGCGTTGAAAACTCGTGTGACGTCTCTTACCAGTACACTTTTTACTGGAAAGTGACGTTACAAGCCCCCGCTCCTTATCTTTGATGCGTTTTATCTTCTTATTTTTTTTATTTATTTGATAAAGTAAAAAATACGAATCCAATATTTTTCCTTCATCTAACTGACGGACTAAATAGAATCTTTTTTTTTTTAAATCCAGGCAGCATCTCTATTAGGTAGGTACAATACGGCCGACGTATCTTGGCGAGTCCGAACTTCGCGCAGAAGGCCGCGCAATGACTTTTTTTAGGAACAAAATGGTGGCACGAGGCGACGTACGGGGGGCGGTGGTCTAGGCTAGAGATTGACCATAAGTAAACACAATCGACACTTTATTCAATCAAATATCGTAATCGATTAGTTTTATTTAGAAGTTATTGATTTTTGTTTAAATAACATATTAAACGAAATAGATTTACAAATATTAGTGAATTTTGTAGTTAATAAACGAGATTTCAATTTAAATAAAAAAAAAACTAATACAATTTTATTTTCTAAGTTGAAAGACATGATTTACTTAAATATCAGTTATCTATTAACGTCTACTTGAGTAACGACTGTTTGAGAAAATCTAAAACCTCCTTATAAAATTGAAAACAAATATATTTTTATGACTTAATTTCAATCGATTTGAATGTAAATCGATCAGACAACACCCTCAGGCACGCGTATTGGACATCCCTTTTTGGTTACTTCGTGCTGCTTCGTGTTTATTCGGCAATGCTCGGTACACGGTAATATGTCTCAGTCACACGTTAGCATTGGTGTCGTGTTCGTGTCGCTATCTCTGTCTTGAGCACAGTCGGTTACAAAAGTTTTCGCTGTTATTGTTTTTCATTGTTATTTTTTTTGTTAAGTTTTTTTTTTGTTTCGTGTTAAGTTTGTTTTGTTTGTGTTATTTGCAAGTGTCAATTGGCACTTATATTATACGCCAAATATGCCACCAAAACATAATACTGTGTTAAATCGCCAGGCGAGAAAAATTATTTACGATTTAACGCAGTATATGAAAAAAGAAAAAGAAGAAGGCGTAAAAGATGTAGATAAAGTTTATTTAAGAGTCATAGCCAACATTAAAACGTGGAAATGCCGCAGTGCGCGTTCGCGTTCGAGCGACTTATTTTTGTTCCTGATTTATCTAGTATAATCATTGATCGAAGGTAATAGGGAAATTTTATTCGTACATTGGTATATAAAAAAATGACAATACCTATCAGTTTTTTTCGCGAGTGTACATGCGCTAAAGTTCGCAGAGCCTATGTTCAGACTCGCCAAGATACGTCGGCCGTATTGTATCTGTGCCCTAGTTGAAATAAATTGATGAACCTCTGCCCGAAGATGTTGTGTTATATATTATGTTTTAATCAAAGTTTTAATCATTACAGATATATCATCGGAGTCTGATACTCTATGTATGTGAGTTGTGTATGTGTTGGTTGCTATGGTAACCACACGTTGAATCTTTAGCTATGTGTGAAGTGTTGCTGGTGTTGTCTATGGTATGCATACACGGCTAAATTATATGGGTTAGCGAAATCGCACACGTGAATATAGATATCTAATGAAGATGTGTGCTGAGTTTTGTTAAGTAATTTATTTGGAACTTGTGTTTTATGGGACCCCTTTTCGGGGTCCTTTTGCTTGAAAGCGGAGACACAATGTTGAGCCTACGTTGCGCTAACATGCCTTAATAGACTGGCTAGTGCAGTGTTATCTAAAGCTATACATTTAACCAGCCCACCGCATGCTTGATTTTCTGTTGCACAAACGGCAGACCCGTTGCAAAAGCTTAGAATTCACGTGTCTTCGGGCAAGTCCGCTGGTCCTCGGCTTACTATGTGTGAACATCGCAGACAGACAAACGTATAGTAGCGAGAATCGGAGGACAAGGATGCCTGAAGGCAAGCCCGTCTAGTGATCTTGAAACATCAGTTTCTTACCTAACCCAAAAGCTAAGGGCTATTTTCGACTTACAAGCCAGGAACCTCCTTTGGATGTTCAGTGGAAAAGGGCCGTTAAAGGGGAAAAATATTGGTCACATTCCCTCTGCTCTGCTTCGATGGAGCTAAGAGCCTGAGACCCTACAATATCCTGCCAAGGTTACGGAATTACCTCCTTCTGCGAAGCAGTAATGCAAGCGAAGGAGGTGGTGGGCTGCGTGAGGGAGAGGCAAGCCTCACGCCCCAGCCGCCGCAATAGAAGAAGAGCCCTAAGGGCTCTTTTCGGCTTAACAAGCCAGGAACCTCCTTTGGATGTTCAGCGGAAAAGGGCCGTTAAAGGGGAAAAATATTGGTCACATTCCCTATGCTCTGCTTCGAGGGAGCTAAGAGCCTGATACCCTACAATATCCTGCCAAGGTTACGGAATTACCTCCTTCTGCGAAGCAGTAATGCAAGCGAAGGAGGAGGCGGGCCGCGTGAGGGATAGGCAAGCCTCACGCCCCAGCCGCCGCAATAGAAAAAGACGACGCCCCGAGAGTGGCAGGGCGATTCCCGGCCACCGTAGGCGGCCTGCGGACGATAGGCGTTGGTTGGCTCGCCGTCCGATAAAAACCAGGCCCAGGTCTATGGTGCGTTGTGTTCCACGCGCGCCTCAAAGAGATGTCAGCAAAATAGACGGGGCCCTCTAGGGCCAGTGCATGCCAGGGTTGCGGAATATGTTTGAAAGACTCAACGCGGCCCTGGAACGCAAAGGGCAGTTGGAGGAACATGGATGGGTTTTAGTCAGTAAGTCTGACACTCTTCCGCTCCGCCTAGAGTGGAACGAGTCATTTGATGTTTTCCATCCTTACCTTTCTACTTACAAGGAACATATATTATGCTCGGAATTGCTATTGTGTCGAATGAAATCAAAAATTGTTTCGAACAGCAGTAGTTGTTTTTTTGTTTTGAGAGTTGTTTTTTGCATTTATTGTGTCTTTGATTGATATCTAATAAATAATCTTCGTAACCTTTTCCCAACTATATTGGGGTTGGCTTCCAGTCAAACCGGATTCAGCTGAATACCAGTATTTTACGTGGAGCGGCTGCCTACCAGACCTTCACAACCCATTAACTGGGTAATACGGTACTCCTTGGCAAGACTGGTGTCAGATTATCTGGCTTCTGACTATCCGTAACGACTGCCAAAGATCTACAAATGACAGCCGGGACCAACGGCTTAACGTGGTTTCCGAGGCACGGAGGAGTCTCGGTTAAGATGGTCACCCATCCACAGACCAACCTCGGTAAGCGTTGCTTAAACTTGAAGATCGACCCGTGCGTGATAAAAAAAGTCTTGAGTTTTTTGCCGTGTATATGAATTAAAGAATAAACACTTGGTAGAAATGCAATTAAATCGATTAACAAGCGAGCTTGCATAAAACTAATATGTAATAACTTAAATTTCCAATGCTGTAATGGCGTTACTTATCTTCAGCTTTTACTAATCAACATAAAATTGTTATCTTAAATGGAAATTGTGAGGGACACGTGATGGTAGATAAATATTATGTCGGTAATCGCCCCTCGGTTCGGCCAAGATCGCAAACTACGAGGGCATATAGGATCCTATTAGTTCGCGACCTTGGCCGACCTTGGCCCAACAACTCAAAACTTTCATAACGGATATTTATTTTTTAACGGGCTTCAAAAAAAGGAGATTTTTTTTCCGATGTTTGTTACTTCATAACACCGTCTTTTATGAACTGATTTGAAGGAATCTTTTTTATGTGATAGGATATACTTTCCAATTAGCGATTAGTATAAAATTTCATCAAAATCGGTTCAGTAGTTTCGTTTTGAAATAAAAATAATATGTCATCCAAGGAAACGAAATTGCGTATTTTGGATTCCTGTGACTCTTCAGTGGCATTGTTAGGTGTGGGGTAGGTACCACTAAGAAAGTGAAAAATAAAAAAACTTCTATGCTTTTTTCATTTGGAACTCGGTTTTTTTTTCAAGGTAACTTCCGGACCTAATTTTTCTTACTGATTTTTTTTTTTTTTCATTTGAAATTAGTTTGCTTTTGACTCTAGTCTAGGTCATAGATGACAGAGACAAAGTCGAAGTTGGAGCGAGCTTACCCAGAAGCCTGTTCACTCTAATTTTAAAGAGATTAGGGTTGTATGCGTTCGGAAACACTGACGCAGGCAGAGAGTTCCACTCCTTTGCTGTGCGCATTATAAAAGACGAAGATATACTGCGTCGAAAACTCGCGTGACGTCACTACTATAGTACAATTTTACTAGCAACGTGACGTCACCAGGCCCCTCTCGGGAACATCTTTATCATTTTGAGCCATTTGAAATGGCAAAAAATACGTGTCCAATAGTTTTGAAAATCCAACGGATGTACTAAATAGAATTACATTTTTTCTACCTAGTAGAATACCCATTGGAAGTTAAGTCTTGAAAGCTGAAATATCGTAAGCATCTGGCAAAGGATTTACTTAATAAAACGGACAGGCGGAGCCGCGGGCGTCAGCAAAGTGATAAATTTAATTACGCTGGTTGTGGCAGTACCGGAAAGGTTAGCAACTCAAGCATTTGCTTGCATCAAGTAGACTAACTAGAAATGAGTCTAGGTAGCGCCCCGTGTAGGTATCGCCACTCCCAGAATTTCATATTTGACATTCTGAATACATATGGTATTCAGAAAGAAAATGAACGTGCCCGAATGTTAGGTATGTGGAGACAAACGAACGATTAAAATGCAGAGGAAATATAAAAGAAGAATTCTGAGTAATGCTAACTTCTTTTAGGTTATTACAAGGCTTAGAACTTCGGTAATGAGGTAAACTTTTTTATCATTGACCCGGTCAATCAAAATCGGTCGCCTAGCAGACACATTTAAAGAAAAATTCACAACCACATATAGGCTTATTAGTTCATTCGGGTTATTCCCAGTTGTCGCCACTGGTGACGCCACCACTGGCGACAAATGGGAATATTTTTCAAAAAAAGTCCCAGTTGTCACCAGTGGTGGCGCCACCAGTGGCGACAACTGGGAATGGCCATTCTTCTAGTTCCCAGTTGTCACCAGTGGCGACAGATGGGAAATATAAAGTGATACGCCTCCGGTGGGGGCGATGCTAGAGCTGAATTATAGTGATGGGGTTTCATTATTGTATCACTAACGAAGTTTTAAATAGGTATATTTTATATTTTCTTAAATAAAACTTTTACACGTTACTTGGGAAGATATATATTTTTATAAATCACAATATTTGTATTCATTGAGATTAAAACTGCACAAGTACAGTTTCCAATACTACAACTATTACAGATCGTATAATTATTTTACTTAAAACTATATTATTAGGTTCTTATCACAAACTAAATAGTAATGAATATGTACATAATTGCAATATATTTACAATCAGCCATAACTTCCGCGCTCCGATCCTGTCGATCAACCCCCTCCACTATGCTGTTGTCGGTTCGTAGACCAGTGACGTAACACTTACCAGTGCATTCCCAACAATGTCAGGGTCAAGTGCGTCGTGCAGTTCTGGTGAAGTTTCGTTAGTTTATATAAAAAGACGTCACGGGACTATTCTGCTTCGCGCAGGTTTCCAATATCATAAACCTTATTTTAACAATTAGTTTACACAAAGTGGGCTCCTGCTGGACATGGAGGCCGGCCTCGGAGGATCGGAGCGCGGAAGTTATGGCTGATTGTAAATATATTGCAATTATGTACATATTCATTACTATTTAGTTTGTGATAAGAACCTAATAATATAGTTTTAAGTAAAATAATTATACGATCTGTAATAGTTGTAGTATTGGAAACTGTACTTGTGCAGTTTTAATATCAATGAATACAAATATTGTGATTTATAAAAATATATATCTTCCCAAGTAACGTGCAAAAGTTTTATTTAAGAAAATATAAAATATACCTATTTAAAACTTCGTTAGTGATACAATAATGAAACCCCATCACTATAATTCAGCTCTAGCATCGCCCCCACCGGAGGCGTATCACTTTATATTTCCCATCTGTCGCCACTGGTGACAACTGGGAACTAGAAGAATGGCCATTCCCAGTTGTCGCCACTGGTGGCGCCACCACTGGTGACAACTGGGACTTTTTTTGAAAAATATTCCCATTTGTCGCCAGTGGTGGCGTCACCAGTGGCGACAACTGGGAATAACCCGTTCATTCCTGCTCTTATCCCAAACTAGAGGTGCTTACAACTGGTTTTTAGGGTTCCGTACCCCAGTCGGCAAGAACGGAACCCGAGTTTGGGATAAGGATATAGGATCACTTTGTTGTCAATCTGTCAAGACCCTTTTTCTCAGGAATGCGTGGAGGAATCAAGCTGAAATTAATAACAAATACTCAGGTCTGTTACCCTTTGGAACAGCGATAAAATCAAACTTCTAGATCAGCGCAATCTAAAGATACGTACGTATTCGCGGCGTCGGAGCGGACGCGGCGCGTATACACAGTGCAGAGGAGCGGTGGCGGCATCGTATACACAAGTGCTAAGACTATTTGTGATTGTCAGTCTTAATCTAGTGCAGTTTTCTTCCCGTTTACGCTGACCTCTTGTTAGTTTCCGCCACGATTGTGACTAGTCCCAGCACACGTGATATCACTTAACCTTTGCACCTAGATAGTGTATCCGTTAATAGGACATGTTTTCTTGATGTTCTGATTGTGAGCGATAAATTGCACTAGTTTAGCGTCGTTTTGATATAAATCTTGGTCCCGTTAGGATACAAAGCTAACTCGTATCTTATGGGCTCGTTTGTTCTATTGTAGACCTCATTCACCACACGAGATCGTGACAGAGAACTGACTGATCACGACAAAATGACAGAAAAAATAAGACAACCATGGTATCTTATTGGCTCGCTTGTTCTATTGTAGACCTCATCCATCGCTATCCATCACACGAGATCAAGACAGAGAACTGACTGATCACGAATAAATGAGAGAAAATATAAGACAACTATGGTATCTTATGGGCTCGCTTGTTCTATTGTAGACCTCATCCATCGCTATCCACCACACGAGATCGAGACAGAGAACTGACTGATCACGAATAAATGAGAGAGAAAAATAAGACAACTATGGTATCGTAGGGGCTCGCTTGTTCTATTGTAGACCTCATCCATCGCTATCCATCACACGAGATCAAGACAGAGAACTGACTGATCACGAATAAATGAGAGAATAAATAAGACAACCATGGTATCTTATGGGCTCGCTTGAAATAAGACAACTATGGTATCTTATGGGCTCGCTTGTTCTATTGTAGACCTCATCCATCACACGAGATCGAGACAGAGAACTGAGTGATCACGAATAAATAAGACAACTATGGTATCTTATGGGCTCGCTTGTTCTATTGTAGACCTCATCCATCGCTATCCACCACACGAGATCGAGACAGAGAACTGACTGATCACGAATAAATGAGAGAAAAAATAAGACAACTATGGTATCTTATGGGCTCGCTTGTTCTATTGTAGACCTCATCCATCACACGAGATCGAGACAGAGAACTGACTGATCACGAATAAATAAGACAACTATGGTATCTTATGGGCTCGCTTGTTCTATTGTAGACCTCATCCATCGCTATCCACCACACGAGATCGAGACAGAGAACTGACTGATCACGAATAAATGAGAGAAAAAATAAGACAACTATGGTATCTTATGGGCTCGCTTGTTCTATTGTAGATCTCATCCATCACACGAGATCGAGACAGAGAACTGACTGATCACGAATAAATAAGACAACTATGGTATCTTATGGGCTCGCTTGTTCTATTGTAGACCTCATCCATCGCTATCCACCACACGAGATCGAGACAGAGAACTGACTGATCACGAATAAATGAGAGAAAAAATAAGACAACTATGGTATCTTATGGGCTCGCTTGTTCTATTGTAGACCTCATCCATCGCTATCCACCACACGAGATCGAGACAGAGAACTGACTGATCACGAATAAATAAGAGAAAAAAATAAGACAACTATGGTAGCTTATAGGCTCGCTTGTTCTATTGTAGACCTCATCCATCACACGAGATCGAGACAGAGAACTGAGTGATCACGAATAAATAAGACAACTATGGTATCTTATGGGCTCGCTTGTTCTATTGTAGACCTCATCCATCGCTATCCACCACACGAGATCGAGACAGAGAACTGACTGATCACGAATAAATGAGAGAAAAAATAAGACAACTATGGTATCTTATGGGCTCGCTTGTTCTATTGTAGACCTCATCCATCACACGAGATCGAGACAGAGAACTGACTGATCACGAATAAATAAGACAACTATGGTATCTTATGGGCTCGCTTGTTCTATTGTAGACCTCATCCATCGCTATCCATCACACGAGATCGAGACAGAGAACTGACTGATCACGAATAAATAAGAGAAAAAAATAAGACAACTATGGTAGCTTATAGGCTCGCTTGTTCTATTGTAGACCTCATCCATCACACGAGATCGAGACAGAGAACTGACTGATCACGAATAAATAAGACAACTATGGTATCTTATGGGCTCGCTTGTTCTATTGTAGACCTCATCCATCGCTATCCACCACACGAGATCGAGACAGAGAACTGACTGATCACGAATAAATAAGAGAAAAAAATAAGACAACTATGGTAGCTTATAGGCTCGCTTGTTCTATTGTAGACCTCATCCACCACACGAGATCGAGACAGAGAACTGACTGATCACGAATAAATAAGACAACTATGGTATCTTATGGGCTCGCTTGTTCTATTGTAGACCTCATCCATCGCTATCCACCACACGAGATCGAGACAGAGAACTGACTGATCACGAATAAATGAGAGAAAAAATAAGACAACTACCGTCTCAATAGTAATTGGGTTGTGGAAGTCCGACCCATATAAAATACTGGTTTCAGCTGCATCCAGTTACACTGGAACACGAACCCGATATTTAGAGGAAGGAGTAGGCAGATGATGACCAATTTTTTGAACCACAGTGTACAAATGAATCCGGCTATAATCGGTCGCACCGAAGTCTGGCTGAACGCGGTCCTTCCACACGTTATCTCAGCCCATATCTGAAACTCATTTAATCCTAATCACAATTTTATATTCATTATAACACAACATAGGTAATCTAGGCGTTTGACCGGCTGATAAGTGTGCTGTATCATGCTGGACATGAATATTTGTTTCTGTATTGTGTGAACGATTGCATAAGGTTAATTGGACTTTCACCTACCCTCAATGTACATAGAGTTTGAGAATAGGCATCATCATCATCATATCAGCCGAAAAACGTCCACTGCTGGACATAGGCCTCCCCCAAGTGTCGTCACAACAACCGGTCCTGTGCGTTTTGCATCCATCGGCTACACGCAACCCTCACCAGGTCGTCGGTCCACCTTGTGGAAGGCCGCGCCAACGCTAAGTCGTCCGTACGCGGTCGCCACTCTAGAACTTTTCGGCTCCATCGACCATCCGTTCTGCGAGCAATGCAAGAAGAGTACTGGTAACTGATGGTACTGGTAGAGTTTAAGAATAGTACTGGTAGTTGATTATCCCAGTTTCACTTCTCCGTCGTCGTTCCCTCACTGCTTAGGATCAGGATCGCGACCACGCGTGATCGAGGTATTCGGAACAGGGTTGCAAGTTCCGCATCCTTTCTTGAAAAGGATCGGACCAGTACTTCCACAGACAATTTATAATTTCATAATTAACTCTTCTTGACTCTAGAAGTATTTCTTTTGCTTTATCATTGTCTTCGTCTTATCAGTGAGTGCCAGTATTTCTAAAACGCGATAAATCAATTTTGTCTCTTAAGCCTTTCCTAACCATGTCGGGGTTGGCTTCCAGTCCAAGACTGACTGTCCACTGGCGGAGAGGAGAGGAGCGGAGTGGAGCTGAGCCAATATTAACCTATGTAATTGCAAAAATCTCCGCTCCGGTCGGTGGACAGGGATTTACGAACTAGTTTAAAAATTCAAACAAAACAGGGAAGCGGAGCGCTCAAATAACTCGGACTCAGTCCGCAACTCCGCTCCGCAACAATGACAAACAGACAGTCCGCAATTCCGCTCCGCATTACTCCGTTGCTCCGCTCCGCTACCTCGCTCCGCGTCAATAGACAGGCAGCCTAAACAGTTGCAGCTGAATACCAGTATTTTACATAGAGCGACTATACCCCTTGGCAAGAATGCTGTCAGATATTCTGGCTTCTGACTACCCGTAACTACTGTAAAAGATAAAGAAATGATAGCTGAGACCAAAGGCTTAACATGCTCTCCGAGGCAAGGAGTCTCTGAATGGGATGAAATGGATGGTCACCCATCCACATGACCTAACCTTAGAGCTAAACTTGTGGGACGCTTATTACTTAACAACGAGCTCCTAAAACTCGATATTTCTCATTAACGCCCGAGTAATGTTTTTTCTTCTTCAATAATAATCAATCAATCTAATGAGTTGAACATAATTTTTGTTTTATTTTTGTTTGTTTTTTGTGTTTGTCGCAGTTTAAACGGGTTTTTACAATTGTTTTATTATCAACTACCTGAATGTATCTTGCGTTTTGTCTTAACAAAGATAAGTTGTTCTTTTCGTGTTTAAAGTAACTTCAACCTTTTGAACGCCAGAGCATAAACGCATCGGGGTACCCTCGACGCCAAGCCACAAATTCGCCGTACTTTTTGTCACTTATATGTGACGTTTGGCGTACAGGGCACGCGCTTGCTTATCATGTATTCGTGACAATGGCGTTCAAAATGTTAAGATATTAATTGCCAGGTCAATAGTAGCGTAAGTAGCTTTCATTAGATCCTCAAAGTTGCAGGTGAATGAGCACTTGGGGTACAGCATGTAGGCCATGTTCTGGATACTGGTATTCTGCTGTATACAATGAGACTGGAATCCAACCCCAGCATTGTTGGAAAAAAAAATGTCAAATAAGATAGAGTCGACCAATGCAGCCGGTCGATTCCATCTTGATTATATGGATTGACAGCTCACCTCGTGATCACTTCACCCAAGCGTTCACTTCGACATGTTTATAGAATCGACCGGCAGCTCTTTATCTGGCTCATTTAAAGGCATTCAACACTACCTCACGAGTTTCTTAAGTCGGCCACAAATTAACATATTAAACTACTACGTTCAAGTTGTAAAAAAAAAACAATTCATGTTACAATAACTGTTTAAACAAAAAAAAAATAACATACACAAACCGTTGTATATGTTAATTCAACTTGAATGTTAATAAGGTGTTTGAATTTCATGCTTATTTACATTTTTAAGTTATGCGAAAGTGATTCTGTCTGCTTATTAATTCTTAACTGTTGAACTGCTGAACCAATTTTGACACTCCAGAGATTTTCGGCCCCATCGACCATCTGTTCTGCGAGCTATGTGCACTTTAGTTTGGCGATCCTTCGGGCTATGTCGATAACCTTGGTACTCTTGCGGATATCATCATTCCTGATTCGATCACACAAGGAAACTCCGAGCATTGCCCTCTCCATTGCCCTTTGGGTGACTTTAAGCCTTCTTCTGATGGGACCTTCTGAATTCTTAACTGTTGAACTGCTGAACCAATTTTGATATCAGGAAAAAATAAAGGCATGACATAATCAGTTTTTATTGCGTGAACTTGTTACTCCGCACAGTCCGCAACTCTGCTCCGCTCTACCCCGCTCCGCATCAATGAACAGACAGTCCGCAACTCCGCTCCGCGTTACTCCGTTCCTCCGCTCCGCTGCCTCGCTCCGCGTCAACGGACAGGCAGCATTAGGCCTCGCACCAGAGATGTGCGAAGAAAATGAGTAGCGCGAGGATGCATATCGACGCTTTGAAACGCGATGACAGATGCGAGGATGTGTAGCGGACTCTTTTCAGTTTCTCGCTTGCATCCAAACCGAGCACACATCTCTCGCACCCATATACCTATACCATAAAACCTCGCGCCGCTAAGCCGTTTCCACCGGAGCTGCGAAGAGCGAGGCTAGATAAAAGAAGTAATTGTATTGGTTCTTAACAAACACTTTCCTCGCTACGCATCCTCGCACATCTCTGGTGGAAACGCACCCTTAATGTACACCTATTCACTCCAAGAACACTAGCCTAGGCCGCTTGCCCGTAAATAATAACAGCCGCATCGATTTTCAAGGTTATTCAACGCTTTCCGAGGTTGGTGACCATTTAGAATATATCGAGACTCCTCCGTGCCGCTTGCTAGCCGTTGGTCCCGGCTGACAGTGTAGATCTTTGACTGTCGTTACGTCAGAAGCCAGACAATCTGACACCAGTCTCTGGTTTTTTTTTTTTCATTTTTTATTGGCGTTTGGACGTCAAGCAGGCAGTCGCTCCATGTAAAATACTGGTATTCAGCTGCATCCGGTCAGACGGAGAAGGCTAGCCATATTGAAGTACTTCCAAGACTGGCAATTTTTGTCTAAATTCTAGCATTTTTCCATGTCTGCATCACTCGTTAAAAGTATTTGTAAACTTTTCGTTCGGCGGTTACGGAATGATAAAACTGCTGAAAATAGAATGTTGTTTGTTTTTTAACGCGTTCATGAACCGGGGCCTTCACATTGAATTTTATATTCTACGAATCGGTGTATTGATTGATGAAAGTAAGAAGGCGTGTTTTGTTGTTAAACTTATAAATCTATCGTCGTCAGCCTCATCATTATCATATCAGCCTAAAGACATCCACTGTTGGACATAGGCCTCCCCCAAGCGTGCCACAACAACTGGTCCTCACCAGGTCGTCGGTCAACCTTGTGGGAGGCCTTCCAACACTGCGTCTTCCGGTACGCGTTCGTCACTCCAGAGATTTTCGGCCCCATCGACCATCTGTTCTGCGAGCTATGTGCACTTTAGTTTGGCGATCCTTCGGGCTATGTCGATAACCTTGGTACTCTTGCGGATATCATCATTCCTGATTCGATCACACAAGGAAACTCCGAGCATTGCCCTCTCCATTGCCCTTTGGGTGACTTTAAGCCTTCTTCTGATGGGGCCTGTTGTGAGCGACCATCAGCTTATGATAATAATAATCCTCGCGACCGAATTTCGGTCTCGGTGGCCATTCTCAATGGTGATTAGTCAAGTATGCAGGAGATATTTAGTGCACAAGTGTGTGCGCAAACACAGGTGCACTCTCTGTTCCTTTACACTCATATTCCGATGGGACGGCATCCGAAACGACCTGGAAGAGATCAGGGGCAGGGCCAACGACTTTACGTGCTTTCCGAGGCATGGTGTCACACCACCGACTTCCAAACTCTGGACTGCTACTGCGAAATTCGTAATGGAAAAGCCCAGTCATGTCGTGCCTATCTGTCCTTGTTTTAACCAGGGGGGGGGGGGGGGGGCAAGTGTCCCGCGACTAGACATGTGTTTTCAAGGACATCACGCAAGGGTGTTCGACATTCGCCTTGTTGCCAGATATGTAGTCGCACGACCTTTTGCGATAATATTTCTGCAGTTCAGTAAAACATTTTTCTAAAACGGAGGATTTAGTAGCTAAATAAATTAGTCGCACGGGTCGATCTTCAAAGTTGAGCAACGTTTGCAGAACTCGGGCCAGAGCCTGCCAGGGTTGCGAATTTGTTCGAAGGAGTCACCGCGGCCCTATGACTTCTTCCGCTCTGGGTGGAGCGGAAAGGCGTGTCAGACTCTTACTGACTAAAACCCATCAGTGTTCCTTCTAAAGCCCTTTGCGTTCCAGGGCCGCGGTGACTCTTTCAGAACAAATTCCGCAACCCTGGCAGGCTCTGGCCCTAGCGTGCGCTGTCTTCTATGCTGTCATCTCTTTGAGGCGCGCGTGGCACACGACGCGCCATCGACCCGGGTCTGGTGGTGATCGGACAGCGAGCCACCCAACGCTCGCCGTCCGCAGGTCGACATAATGGATCCCTTATATCCAAATCCGTCTAGCCGGCCGTGATTGAATAACAAACATTGAATCGTACTAAATACATAAAGTTAAACGTGATAATTGCAAACAGCAGGACTAGCATTTATAAATATCTATGACTTGGAATGATAAAATTTTAAATGACACATGAATTTATCGGTTGATCAATTAGAGAAGCACGCGGCCTAATAAAAACAGCATAGGTAAGCAACGCTTGCCGAGGCCGGTCCATAGATGGGTGACCATTTGATACATACCGAGATCCTTCGTGCCTTTGAAAGCCGTAAGTCCCGGCTGTCATTTGTAGATGTTGATGACAATCGTAACCGATATAGTCAAAAGCCGGCAAATCTGACACCTTTGTTACCAAGGACGATGATACCCAGTTATTGGGTAGTGGTGATTTTGGTCACCATTATCACCAGCTCGATTTTTCCCAACTCTTGGCAGATGCCCCTCATCCTGATTCTACCAATAATGATCTTGGTGCTGTCATTTAATTCGTATCGTTCCTGCCGGTCGATTCTGTAAACATGTCGAAGTGAAGGCTTGGTGAAGTGATCACGAGGTGAGCTGTCGATCCATAAAATCAAGATGTCACGTGATCACGGAGTGAGCTGTCATTCCATCTTGATTATATGGATTGACAGCTCACCTCGTGGTTTAATTTTTTTTAGTTTAAGTCTAGTTTGTGTGAAAATTTTAATGCGGTTCACAGAATACATCTACTTACCAAGTTTCAACAGTAGGTATAGTTCTTATAGTTTTGGAAATAGTGGCTGTGACATACGGACGGACAGACAGGCAGACATATGAATCCATAAGGGTTCCGTTTTTTGCCATTTGGCTACGGAACCCTAAAAACGTGTGCGTCTCGGGACGCCCGACAGAAGTGATAACTTAAACTAATTTAAGTTGAACTATTTAATATGGGAAGCGTCTGTCCGAAATACGACTAGCGCTGTGGGTTAGAGTGAGAGAGGAAGAGCCTGCCTACCGCTGCCGTATGCGTGAGAAAAAGGGAAGCCAGACAGACTGGCGCCGTAACGCGTTACGTTACGAAGCGGTTTACCCTCCGATTAGAAGTTATCACTTCAAACACTTAATGCGTCATGCGGCAAAGGCCTCTCCCCCATATCCTTCCAGACATCCTCTTCTTGCGCCACCTCGAACCAGCCTTCGTGGTGTGCATCCAAATCATCTCGCTACCGCTTTCTGGGCCGGCCTCGGCGACACCGTCCACCCTCTGGCACCCATTGCGTGGAGACTTTGGGGGAGGCCTTTGCCCAGCAGTGGGACACAATAGGCTAAGAAAAAGAAAGGAAAATTAAAAACCTGTTCTGTCTACTATAATATTTTTATTACATAAACCAATAATCTAGTTCCATTATTACAATGAACTTCGATCGACAATACGTACCAATTAATATACTCGTAACTTGTGTTAGCCGTAAGTAATTGCTCATTCACTTAGATGTTAACATACGTCTAAGGACAAAGGTCAAACGTGCACATATCTTGTTTACCTAGAAAATATTCCTGTGGTTTCCGAATGGGCTTTGACCTTGTTCAATACTGGCAATTTTCCGAGTTCCCACAGGAATCGTGATAATAAGAAGCTTATAAAGGAGCTCGTGGAAAAATAACAGCACGTGCCGATTTCCAAGGTTAAGCAACGCTTGCCGAGGTCGGTCTTTGGATGGGTTACCATGTTAACTGATGGGGAATATGCAGGAAAAATATTTGTTATCCAACCAGTTTATCGAAAATCAATCCTTATATATATAAAATTCTTCTGTTATCGAGTGACTGACAGACAACGCACAGCTCAAACGACTGGTCGTAGAAAGCTGAAATTCGGCATGTAGCTTCCCTACACTCCCAGGATTTCCCGAAATTCCCACGGGAACGGAAAAAACGGGATATGCGCGAGAAAAAGCTAGTATAATACTAACAGAGGAAACGGGATTTTTCTATTAGGAAGTCCTTAGTAGCAGGTTGGAGTTTGGTGGTGCAACACCCGCGTGCCCCAGAAAGCACGTAAAGCAGTTGGTCCTTCGCCTGATCTCCCCGGTCCTTTCGTACTGCCGTCCCATTGGACCAAGTGAGTGCACTTAGCACTAAAATGTCTTTTATTTATTAAAAAAAAAATTGTTTACCCACACTAAGAATTGTTCCTGTATCGTGGGTGCGTTTACAAACACGTACACTAACAGCCAGACCCGGAACAACTATCTGTAGGCCATACAAATATTTGTTCCGTGCGGGGATCGAACCCGCGACACGTAGCGCAGCATTCAATCGCTCAACCACAACGCCAACTGTGCCGTATCTCCTCAGAGATTGTCCAGGTTTACCTTGATCGAAATTCGGTCTGGAGAAGTTATATTCAAACTTAAAGGAACTTCTATTCACTTCACTATATTCTAACTTAAGGGCTTTGGGCAGCACGAGTCATCATCATCATCTTCCTGCCCTTATCCCATGTTACTCGGGGTCGTCGCAACACGTTTTTTTCTTCCATTCTGCCCTGTCAACCGTCACGCTATCACTAACTCCCTTATCTTTCATATCACTCCTAACACAATCCATCCATCTTTTCTTTGGCCCCCCGCTCCCTGTCCATCCATCCACATTTATATTCATCAGTGTTTTAGTTACGTGCATTTCATCCCTCCTCTTAACATGACCATAAGCGGTTCCCTTTTAACTTTGGGCGGCACGAGTGAGGTCAGCTAAAAATTAACTTCACAGCCACAGTTAACTTTGATTCTCGTATTACTTACGGGTACATATTAAGTCGGTGCACGCTTATAAAGTAAAGCATTTTTGATTGCGTAACGATGCCGTCGCCAAGGGGTTTTGAAATCAAACCACCAACGTTACATAATTATATAGCATATCATACATAGCCGAACGCATAGTTTGTGCGTTTAGCGACCTTGTAATGGTTGCTAGGCACGCAATGGAACCAAATATATAAAGAAAGACATAGACCACGGAAAAAACACGCTTGGCAGAGACTAGATACATCAATTTACTAGATACTAATAGACTAGATACGGCATTTATGCTGAGCAAATGACCCATTCTTGCTCGGATGCGACGCACAACTTGAATTTATGTATATTTTCTACAATTACTTTCTGTCTAAAATGTTTATTGTTGTTTTGTTTCCTTGTTGTCGCTGTCAGTCAGTCGGGCGTCATGCCATAGACAACTGCTGAACTTTGTTCTGTTTTGTCTGTGGTGTGACCAGATACACGTTTCAATTAATGTCCGGTCCAGACATGGGATGGCAGTGATGTGTTTTTTTTTTCAAGATGTATAAGTAATGATGTATTTTTTGCATAAGTGAGAGAACTCATTCAGTTCAAAAAATATTAATTTTGAAATATCCCCTTTTTGAAAAGACTCCTCAATTATAGTCGTGGCGGGGGGCTACTCTCTAAACCCGAAGTCCGTAGTTTCGGGCTTAGTTGCGGGCGCATTCTACTCTGTATCACATACGAACTTACGATTAGTTCCGAATCCGAACTAAGAATGAATGACAACACGATTTGACAGTAACTGTCAAATCGTGTTGTCATTCATTCTTAGTGGTTAGGTGATACGGACTAGAATACGCCCGCAACTAAGCCCAAAACTACAGACTTCGGGCTTAGTTGACTTCGGCTGCACTGTATTAACAGCACAGGTTCAAGGTTGAAGATCGGATAGGTGACCATTCATTAAAAATACCGAAACTCATCCGTACCTCAGAAAGCACGTTAACCTTTTGAACGCCGGAGCAATAAACGCATCGGCTGTCACATATTTGTGACGTTTGGCGTACAGGCCACGCGCTTGCTTGTCATGTACGTGACAATGGCGTTCAAAAGGTTAAATAAAAAAACATTCGCTACAATGCTCACAACAAGTGAAGGCTCAAGTCTATCAGCGGTGTGCGGGTCACCATCACTCGAAAAGATGAAGCGCTACTATAGCTTTATGGATGGGAAATCATCAAATGACTTCTCCCGCTCTGGGTGGAGCGGAAGGGCGTGTCAGACTCTTACTGACTAAAACCCATCCGTGTTCCTTCCAAAGCCCTTTGCGTTCCAGGACCGCGGTGACTCTTTCGAACAAATTCCGCAACCCTGGCAGGCTGGCCACCGCTGCACCGTTGTGTGTTCGTGCTCTGTAAAGGTTTATTATGCCACAATAACTAATGACTTCAGTAAATGGAACGGTGTTGAACTTTGGGCATGAATATTATTCTTTTGTACCAATAATTGTTTTGATGACTCACAGTTGGTAGGAAGACGACGATTATGCGTTGAGTAGGTCAAAATACAATACGTTTTTTTGTTTTTTTGTTGTTAGTTTATTACTAAACATCGTCTATTAGTAGAGGAGCAGGAAGTGGTTTAATCTATATATAAAATAAAAATGTAACGGATCGCTGTCTGTACATGGAAGATATATGAGAACAAAATATTATTATTGCGACCTTTATCAACGCATATAATACCCAAAACAATGATTGTTAGAATTTTTGCCTGTTTGTCTGACTTATCCGATCTAGATGTTCACTAATACATTGTGGTAAGTTTCATTTAACATTTAGTGTTTGTTTTATGTCAGTCGGTTCATGAATAAAAAAGTTATGCCAATTTAAAGAATCACGTCGAGTATTTGTTAAACTATCAATTCTTTCTCTGTTTTCATTGACTTTATTAAACTTCATAATCTTAAAATAAAAATGTCTGCCCCAAGTAACTATTCCACGGGGACGAAGTCGCGGGCAAAAGCAAAGTCACAGTATAAATATGAACAGTACGGACACTATGCCTAGTTGATAAAATAATTCCCTACACTCCATTGAAGCAATAGGGTTGTAACTTTTATATTTTTGATATTGTTTTTTTTTTAAACAATAGTACACATTATAGAATAAAACATTTTTGTTCTGTAGTAGTCAATCAATCGAATTGAAATAATGAGCTTACAAATACAACTTTTAATAGGTAATCTCATGGCGTCGGTTAATCTCAGCAAAAGACGATAGTATAAAACACGAAACAGTTTAATAACACACAATAACTTGTAGAATAATAGATCTTTAACTTTGTAAATAGTATACTACGCAATACGCTCGTGGCATTTTTAAAAAGATCGCGGAGAAAAACTTATGCGTTACCACTCGTCTTGACGCGGCACTCAATACTGACAGCACCGCGACAACCGCTTAGAGGTCTCGTCGATGCGTATGTTTGTGTGAGTGCCGTTTCCATACTGTTCATATTTACACTGTGGTTAAATTGAGATGTCGGTCTGCCTTCTGACAATACGTAACGAATGTCAAATATCTACAAATGACAGCCGGGACCAACGGCTTAACGTGCTTTCCGAGGCACGGAGGAGTCTCGGTATGTTAAGATGGTCACCCATCCAAAGACCGACCTCGACATGCGTTGCTTAACCTTGAACATCGACCCTTGCGGATGTCATTATTAAGCCACGAGCTCGTCTAATGTGTAATATGCTCCTCAATTGAGCCATTTTCTATCGGCTTATCATTTGATACTATCAAATGTTGATAACCCGCTAGAAAATGAATGTAGGTTAACTTAATAATGAGACACAAACTGATTAATAAAATAAGGAAGATAGCCTTTAATTCTCAATTAGTCTTTGAACCCCATGACATGTTTACCTGTCTGTACCTATAAATAAACAAAACATCTCATTAAAGGTTTCTATACAATAAAATACCTACACACAGAAAAAACATGAGTCATCCGTCCCATTCGTTTACCGCGTAGCATTTCAATAGATTATTTTAATGGCTTTTTTTAAGCGAAAACGTCTTTAGCGGCGTTGTGCGCTTTTTGGGATGGGTAAAAAATGTAAAACTCGCGTCAGGACACGTAACCTGATCTAAAATTCGTAAGACGGAAGGAGAGTAGACATTGTTTTAAATGTCATGTTTGTGTACGATAGCGCAATAAATGAATATTGTATTTTACCACATAAATGATAGTACTTTTATACTGATAATTAAAGCATCTCGTGCGAAATTATTCCCTAACCATTCCAAAATATCAAAAATGCACAACGTTAATGCTGATGGGATTGCATCGCTACTGCAGTGTGTCAGGGATGTTTGCTGATGCTCAAGTGGATGGCTTTCACGCCATTATACGAAAGAGTGCAGCAGTAATGCTAGCGAAGGAGGAGGCGGGCCGCGCGAGGGAAAGTTAAGGCCTTCGCCCCAACCGCCGCAACCGGAGAAGACGCCCCGGGCTTCGGGAGTCGCAGGGCGATCCTCGGCCACCGTAGGCGCGGGCCTGCGGACGGCTAGCATTGGGTGGCTCGCTGTCCGATCACCACCAGGCCCAGGTCGATGGCGCGTTGTGTTTCACGCGCGCCTCAAAGAGATGTCAGCATAAAAGACGGGGCCCGCTAGGGCCAGAGCCTGCCAGGGTTGCGGAATTTGTTCGAAAGAGTCACCGCGGCCCTAGTACGCAAAGGGCTTTAGAAGGAACACGGATGGGTTTTAGTCAGTAAGAGTCTGACACGCCCTTCCGCTCCACCCAGAGCGGAAGAAGTCATTTGATGATTTCCCATTGTTAAAAAAATGGGGGTTTCGGGGGCGTTAAATCGGTCTAGCTAGGTTTAATTTTTAGAAAACGTTAACCAAAAAGGAATCTCGGTCATCCAGGTACTATTGATTAATTGATTAGTATTCAGCTGCGTCCGGTTAGATTGGAAGCAGATCTAACCGAATGAAAAGTCTGCTGGGACATAGACCTCCTCTTGGGAGGCAGTGGGCCGTAATCCACAGCGCGGGGTGGTTCGTGGTTGAGCGTCACAAGGCTTTGAATTTTGAGTAATTACATGTCTACCTATTTTTAGACGACAAAAAGGGACGATCTTATCAGGCATGTCCTTCGAAAAGGTCAGACGCGTAGTAGTCGCTACTGGCGCGCGTGTAGGACCAGATGTTATTATTATTATTATTTATTTATTTCAGACAACATAGTCCATACATTCACACACACAAACAACAACAAACAAAATACTTAAAAGATGTTAGTAACAAAAACAGCTTATACCCTATGTTAGTACTTATATACCACGAGAGACATTGTAGTCTTGATGAGATGCCTTATAATGGGGCTCTCATCAAACTTATCCGCAATCACTCTCAGGAGGCTTTTGCCGCTGCCACGCAATCTGGCAAGAAGTTGAGAAGCTGTCGACTTTGGCTTGTGCAAACATATCTGATGCGCTGCAATACCGTGGCAGCCCCATCAGCGCCCTGAAAGCGTTGTTATACTGGACACGCAGCGCATTGGCGGCCCGTTTAGTACAGTTGACCCATAGGGGGCTCGAGTACAGGGATGTGCGGTATGCCCTAAATAGCGTGTGTTTTACTTCTTCTGTACATCGTGCGAACCTACGGGCCAACATGTTTCATTATTGTACTTGCTTGAAGCTTCTGCCAGCCAGGTCTTCGCCCGCGTGAATGTTGGAAATTATCCCAAGGGAACATTCTCCCGGGATGTAAAGTAGCATATTATGTCCTATTCCAGACTGTCGTCAGTCTATCTCTGTGCCTAGAGTTGCCAGGTCTTAGAACTGGAACGCCGAACATACCAGCTAATTTAGCCGAACTTTTTGGTAAAATTTAATAGAAAGGTCGGACAACTGGTCCTGTTGTAATACTACACACTATAGTAGGCGCCAGATAAATGTGGAATAAAGTACTTTGACCTTTCCCTAATAACTGCTCATAGGTACCTGAACAATTAAATATGAATCGTTTTTCATTATTACACAATGTTAAGGATCACGAGAGATGATGATTCGGGACAGTTTTGTGTCATTAATTCCGTTTTTCAAATTAACAATGTCAATAAATGTAGGTGGGTCAATGACCGATATTCCACGATTATTTGGCGCCTATTATAATATTATAAAGGCGAAAGTTTGTGAGTGTGTGTATGTTTGTTACTTCTTCACGCACAAACGGCTGGTTCGATTTAGGACATAGGATAGTTTTTATCCCGGGAGTATGTTCCCTTGGGATAAATTTTGACATTCACGCGGACGGAGCCGCGGGCGGCAGCTAGTTAAAAATATTAATCTAGCATTAAATTCAATATCTCTCAAACCACCAAATTGCATCCGAATCCGTTCAGCAATTACGGCATTGCGTAATAGTTACAAACTTTCGCTTTAACGAGATAAATAATGAAAATTATCCGGTAATTGTACTAAAACACGCATCGTGCGGTATGACTCCGGCCGGCATACTTATGTGACCTTAGATGCGCCTGCGCAAGGTGAACTGCGCGTACGCCGACGTAATAATATCAAGCTATCATTTGCCTCTTTTTCCAACTATATTAGTATTAATATATATGTCACCGGAAAATAGCAAATTCCGTAAGATTATAAAATAACTTGAGAGATTGTAAACTCTCGTTAAATTGTCGACTGAACATTTGGAATACTTTTTACGCATCAAAATTTGATAGTCTATAATCTCTCGAAGTCATTCCGAGAAATTGTGGAATGACATAAACTGGCGACCAATCGGCTGTCTGGTCTACAATTTATCTGTTTTGGTGTGAACCTCAAGCAGCGGAAATATAATAACCTAGTTGGCAATTATATTTTCGAGCCGTTTGGGGTTGAAACTCTTGGACCGTGGGGTCCGAGTGCTCATGCGTTATATAAAGAACTTGTTAATCGCTAAGTTGACACTTCGCGTGACCCAAGGGCTGGCTTTTACCTCGGCCAGAGGATAAGCATTGCCATACAACGTGGCAATGCACCGTGTAAATTTTCCCTAAATTATCTTTTTATCGTGCTCACCTTAATTTTTTTACACCTAATAGGAACTATAGACCAAGTATCTGGTATAAATTCAACTTGCTAGGTCCACCCGTTCCTGAGAAAATCGGTGGTGACACACGGACAGGCAGACAGACAGACGAACAAGGTTCCTTTTTTTAAACGAATTTGAGAAACGTAACCCTAAAAATATACATATTGTGGTCGGCTACCAGTATTTTAGGTGGGCTAAATAATGTACATAAGTGTCTCTTTCACTCACACGGGATCTATATCTTTTGTCCGTTTCCTCAGCGAGAAAATAGTCGATAGCTAATCGCTTCCTTGTCGTCGGTGGGACAAGTGCCTAAAGAGCATCCACATGTAAATTCATTAAAAATATTTTTTTTCTGGCAGAGGACAGTTGTCTTCTGTTCCTGGGGGATATTGTAGCTTTCCACAATTGAAAGATTTTTTAATAATCATGTCCTTATCTGACAACTTGGAAAACGCCGATTTGGACATATTTTAAAAGGATGTTCATGGCGAATAAAATGTATTGTATGATTTACGTGTCCTTATATTGATACCTGTGATCTGCAGTGGCATATATGGAAAGCACTGAATCGGTTGCGCACCCAGGTGGGCCGGTGCAGACACAACCTGGCGAAATGGGGTTTCATAGACCCGTCGGTTACACAATGTGAGTGCGGTGCTCCTGTTCAAAACATGAGCCACACGCTGGAGTGCCCCAGGTGCCCATGCACCTGTACTTTGGGGGATTTAATTAATGCTACCGACGCTTCAATTGTCGTGGCCACCTACTGAGCCCAAAGAACTAAGGAGTTAACCATTGACTAGAAAAGATGAAGAATATTTGACGGGATGATGGAAACTTGGAAAATATGTTTAATTGTTTAAGCAAGTAGATAGTAGTAGAGTAGCAGGGCGATCCCCGGCCACCATAGGCGCGGGCCTGCGGACGGCGAGCGTTGGGTGGCTCGCTGTCCGATCACCACCAGGCCCGGGTCGATGGCGCGTTGTGTTTCACGCGCGCCTCAAGGAGATGTCAGCAGAGAAGACGGAGCCCGCTAGGGCCAGAGCCTGCCAGGGTTGCGGAATTTGTTCGAAAGAGTCACCGCGGCCCTGGAACGCAAAGGGCTTTAGAAGGAACACGGATGGGATTTAGTCAGTAAGAGTCTGACACGCCCTTCCGCTCCACCCAGAGCGGAAGAAGTCATTTGATGATTTCCCATCAAAAGTGGTCGTAATTTTAAGTTTATCTCAAAAACACACCCAATGGCTTTTATTACCTCTTCAAATATTTTTTAATCCTCTTCTCTTTATTTCCAGTATGGCAGACAACACATTGAAGTGGCGAAGATCAAGATTCAAAGGTCGGACAGTTCTGACGAGGAAGACCTGCCTCCCGCGCCTGACGACGATAAACCGCCTTCAGCTACCATCAAGGAGAACGGGGTAAATGGTGAGTGCCACTAGTCTTTGTGTTTAGGGCTCCGAACGTATCGGTGGCGGCAACTTCTCGCGTCCGGCCCTGGTTCAATCCATGGTCCGGAGCGAGGAGGCATGGGAAGCGGTCGCCTCGTTTTGCGAAGCAGTAATGCTAGCGAAGGAGGAGGCGGATCGCGTGAGGGAGACACACCGCACGCCCCAACCGCCGCAACAGAAGAAGACGCCCGAGCGTCGGGAGTCGCGGGGCGATCCCCGGCCAAGGTAGGCGCGGGCTTGCGGATGGCTAGCGTTGGGTGGCTCGCTGTCCGATCACAACCAGGTCCGGGTCGATGGCGCGTTGTGTTCCACGCGCGCCGCAAAGAGATGTCAGCATAAGATGGGGGGGCCCATTAGGCCCAGAACCTGCCAAAGTTGCGGAATTTGTTCGAAAGAATCACCGCGGCCCTGGAACGCAAAGGGCTTTAGGAGAGATGGGTTTTAGTCTGTAATAGTCTGACACGCACTTCCGCTCCACCCAGAGCGGAAGAAATCATTTGATGATTACCAATCCTTAAAAAAAAAGGGTTCCGAACGTCCGTATGAGAAGATGGAACCCATAGGGTGCTTTTCCATCAGATATGTGCTATGTAAAAGTTAAGCTATGACTCTATGTTTCCACTGATGCTAAGCTGTGTAGCGGAGCGAGTAAGATGTGCCATGAAAATGCGGCGCCGCTTTACGACGTATCTACAATAGGGATGTTACGGAGAGCGGTAGCGTGGTGGCCGCGCGTCCTACCGACCATCCATAGCATGCATCCACAGCACGCATCCTTCCATAAAAAATACGTATTTTATTTGAATCAGTTTCCACCAATGCTATTCTACGTCGACAAATGAATATGAGTGGTGGATATCAAACGCATCCATAGCAACTTACATAGCACATCTCTGCTGGAGGTATTAGGCTTAGGTATAGGATCACTTTTGTTTATCCGTCTGTCACAGGCAATTTGCTACGAATCTACTGGACTGATTCAGTTGTACATAATTTGGTACACATACGAAACACGGACGCGTAACGTTAACAAATAAATACGTTTTGAGTTCTGTGTCACTTTTGGAGGACAGATAGGAAAATTAATAGTGCCGTGAAGGCCAATATGTACTTCCCAAAGTACAGGTTATGACGAATAGTTCTCATGAGTATATAACAGCCATTTTTATGCTATTCACACTATGAAATAAATCATTGCCAGTGTTCGAACGTTTTACGATCGTACGTTAAAGAAAATAACGAGAAACGTGTTTTTATTGAGTTGTGGAAGATAATTCAATGAGGAGGTCGTATCTTAATAATAACAGCCGCACGGGTCGATCTCCAAGGTTAAGCTACGCTTACCGAGGTTTGTCTGTGGATGGGTGACCATCTTAACATACCGAGACTCCTCCGTGCCTCGGAAAGCACGTTAAGCCATTGGTCCCGGCTGCCATTTGTAGAACTTTGGCAGTCGTTACGGACAGTCAGACGGCAGATAATCTGACACCAGTCCTGCCAAGGAGTACCGTGCTACCCAGTTAATGGGTTGTGGAGGTCTGGTAGGCAGTCGCTCCACGTAAAATGGTCTGGTCTGTTCGGCCTATTGAAGATCATCAGCTATTTTCTAGTTGAGGACGTAAGCAACTTCGTCTGATCGATTAGTGATTTCATACTCTGTACTTATTGATATTGCAAGAACGCTAAATGGAGCTACAGTGGAATCCGTTTATTATGACTCCGGTTATATTGACCAACCGCTTACTATGAAGTAAATACAGTGCGAAGTTTGGTTTTCACATAAGTCTTTATAAAAAGTTCGGATATTATGACTTCGCTTATGAACATGTCGCTTATTGTGACCTATTTTTAAGGAAATATGTTCAGTTATAGTGAGCGACATGATTCCTAACACCTTCACTGGTTTTTGTGATCATTCCCACCCCTTTCCCTGCGACGACATATTGTGCAATTTGAATAGTTTCTCTCTATTACACAAAATTTCTCACAAAAATAGGTAGTTGTGTAGTTAGCTTAGGAATATGCTTTGTATGACGTGTTTTTCACTTCCCTTCGATGTCATTATAAGCGGATTTTACTGTAGTTATGCATGAGGCAGCCATGTTGGAAAAGTAAAAACAGAAGTCTGAGCATTTTTTTGACGATTTTTGTCCGATGTGTGTCCTTCGGTTGTTTATGCATGTTGCATTTTTTGCCGACATTGCTGCTTTCTGCATAACAAGATCCAATGTCCTCGAACCGTTAATATCGCCTTAAAGTTTGTAGTGCAATGGCCGCAAGTGTGGCAATATGTAAAGCTGTTTACAGCATAGCGGCAAGTTAGACAGGGGCCATCCATAAATTACGTCACACGAATTTTATGTGTTTATGACCCCCTCCCCATCCTTGTCACAGCTGGTCACATTTGTGAGACCCCCTACCTAGTGTGAAGTCACATATTTTGCAAATTTATATCTAGAAATTTATTAAATTAAAACAGCACTTACGAAATTATTTTTATGTCAATTTAATCTGTTTTTGTATAAAATCAACATCAACACAAACATTAAAAAAAATAACAAAACAAAAAACTTAAAATATTTTTAAGTTTTTCGTTAAAAGTTCAAATTTCCTGTTTAAATACTCATTTGATTTTGAAATGTGACGTCACGTTATTTAGGACCCCTCCCACTACTTGTCACACTTCGTCCCCTCCCCCCCGTCAACGTGTGACGTAATGGATGGCCCCGTATAACTAAATGTGGCAAGTTGAAAGTTGATTAAAAAAAACTGTCACGTAATTATGGGATGTCGACAATTTACTGGATAACTTTATAAGTTTGCGTAACTCATCACTTGGTTTCAAGTAGTGCAGTGAAATTGCTTCGCCTGCTTACTCCATTTGATAAAATTAATAACTTTATTTTTTCTCACACAATATACATAAATTATCTTACATTGGTCAGATTCGACGGTAATACATAACTCGGGTAAGTATATATTGTAGGAGACTGGTGCCTAAGCTAGGCTCGAGGCCTGTGTTTCAGGACACCAGGATCCCACATTTCCATTTTACATACATTTTACATTTACAAATAAATCATGTACTAAGCGCGTTGACAGAATGTAGTAAGGTATCATACGACATTTATAGTTTGATAGATGAAAACGTAAGAGTTTTAATAATAACAGCCGCACGGGTCGATTTAAGGTTAAGCTACGCCTGCTTAGGTTGGTTTGTGGATGGGTGACCATCTTAACATGCTGAGTTTCCTCTACCTCGGAAATCACGTTTAGTTGTTGGTCCCGGCTGTCATTTGTAGATTTTTAGAAATCGTCACGGGTTAGTCGGTCACGTTGATTTTGATTATAATACTATATTGAATTCAAAATAACAGTCAAGAGAAGAATAATACTAATAATACAATTACTTTCGAACAGCTCCGTATTTCAGAACGTAAACGCATACGTTTACGTAAAGATTGACTGACGCAAGATCACTTAAATAGCCATTTTGTATGATTGTGAAGTAAATTACTCTCACATGTCGTAAGACAATATTGTCAACAGTCATACTGTGGGGATCAGAATGTTGGGCTGCGAAAATGATGGATGACAAAAAAAGAACTCGATTGGAACCTCCCAATTCCTCCTTCCTTTTTGGAAGTCGGTTAAAAATAAATTGCATGCAGCGGAGATGAGAATTTTGAGAAAGAAAGAAAGAAAAGAAAGAAAATTGTGTTTATTGGCATTATAAAAAACAGATACACCATAAAATCAAACAAAATATATAATGAAAACCAACAATGCCAAAGAATCTCAGCTCAGCATAATGCCAGATGGCAACACAAGGTGTACCACCTGACAAACAACCCTCGAGTGCCATACCTACGCTTGAAAACATAGACAATGAAATGTTGCGACTCTTAATTTTAAAACAAAAAGATAAATATGATGATGATGGTTGAGATGGATGTGTAGGTGGAGTAACGAGAATGGATAAAGTGAGAAATGAGTACATAAGAGGTTTAAAAGTGCCGCTTTGACCGACAAGTTGAACACTTTCGGTGCCCAGAACTCAGCACATGGGTCGAAAAATAATTTGTTCGTGTGCCCACATCTCGCAGCCAAGATGTCGCTACATATAACGATGACTCAGCTGTGGGTTGTAGGACAACGAAAAATTTTTTGTTCGACCCATATGATGAATTCTAGGCACCGAAAGTGTGATAGGAAACCGCTTGTCTTGGTATGGTCATGTGAAGAGGAGGGATGAAACGCATGTAACTAAAAGAGTTACATGCGGATGGAGAGGGAGGCCAAAGAAAAGATAGATGGATTGTGTTAGGAGTGATATGAAAGAAAAGGGAGTTAGTGATAGCGTGACGGCTGACACGACAGAATGGAAGAAAAAATGTGTTGATCCGACTCCAAATACTAAAAAACGAAACATGGGTTAAGGGCAGGAAGATACTGATGATGTCGTAAGACAACTACTACATAATACGCTGAAATAGGCCTTAGGCTCTGCGCAAACGGATGCACCGTAGTGGATTTCTGAGATGGAAAGTTCTAACGTTTTCTTAAAATCTTCAAGACGCATTCCGCTTCGCTAAGCGCTGTTGACTCTGGGCACGCCACAATTGCGGCGGTAAGGCCCCTCTTTGGGGAGTGGCTGAAGAGGCGCTTCGGCGTCCTCACCTTCCGCCTGACGCAGGTACTCACCGGACACGGCTGTTACGGGAGGTACCTGTTTCGAGTTGAGCTGGAAGACACGCCCAGGTATCAGCACTGTGAGGATAGCCCGGAGGTCTGCCCTGCTTGGGCTGAGAACCGCCGTGTCCTCGTCGAGGCGATCGGCGGCTGCGACCTCTCGCTTTCGGCTCTGGTTAGATCCATGGTCCGGAGCGAGGAGGCTTGGGAAGCGGTCACCTCCTTCTGCGAAGCAGTAATGCTAGCGAAGGAGGAGGCGGGCCGCGCGAGGGAAAAGCAAGGCCTTCGCCCCAACCACCGAAGACCGGCCACCTTAGGCGCGGGCCTGCGAACGGCGAGCGTTGGGTGGCTCGCTGTCCGATCACCACCAGGCCCGGGTCACTGGCGCGTTGTGTTCCACGCGCGCCTCAAAGAGATGTCAGTATAGGAGACGGGGCACGCTAGGGCCAGAGCCTGCCAGGCTTGCGGAATTTGTTCGACAGAGTCACCGCGGCCCTGGAACGCAAAGGGCTTTAGAAGGAACACGGATGGTTTTTAGTCAGTAAGAGTCTGACACGCCCTTCCGCTCCATCCAGAGCGGTAGAAGTTATTTGATGATTTCCCATCCTTAAAAAAAGAAGCGTCCCCGAGTTCAATTCAAAGTTGTCTGTTAAGTTCGCTTGTCGTTGCGCAATACGCCGCCCCGCACCCGGCTTCCAATTTTTTTGGTACTGCGCACCGACTTTACGGTTTGATTTTCCATGTACCTAATGTAAATATGTCTGACGCACTGTAACTTCTTCTTCTGTCTCTTTCCAGGCACGCTGAACACGGTGATAGAAAGGCAAGAGATCCTGGGTCCTTCGCCGGAGCTGAACTATAAGCGAAGCACCAGTCAAGAACGAGTGGTGAACGGACATAAACCTAGTCAGGGGAATGGAGAGGTAAGGAGCAGTTTCAATTCGTTTTGTACTAGGTTTCGTTTTGCTTGCTTGGAAAGGCAACAGGAAACGTTTGGTTTTCAGGGCAGAAAAGTAGGCTCACGGGAAAGTACAATCAGGTGATTGGCAGGCGTACTTTTCCGCACTAGTGCCAAACACAGTTTATTGCCTGCTTTACCTACCTTTTGAACGCCAGAGCGTAAACGCATCGGAGTGCCCCGGACGCCACGCCGCAAATTCGCCGTGCTTTCTGTCACGTATGTGTGACGTTTGTGCGTATGTGTGCGTACAGGGCGTGCGCACGCTTGTCATGTATGGCGTTCAAAAGGTTAAAAAAGCTAGTTTTCGAGTGTGTTGAAAAAAAGATTACTGATGGCAAGCTACGCTAGTGCTATTGTATTACAAGGCGGCAACATGCATGGTCCGCATGAAGGGCCATCCATAAATTACGTCACATGTTAAAGGGGGGGAAGGAGGCCGACGAAGTGTGACATTGTGACGTCACATTTTAAAATCTAATATATAAATGGTAGTATTTAAACACGTAATTTGAACTATTAACGAAAAACTTTAATGTTTGATTTGATGTTGATTTTATTAAAAAATTAATTAAATTGGTATAAAAACAATGTCGGAAGTGCTGTTTTAATTTAATAATTTCTAGATATTTAACAACATTATGACGTCACACTAGGGACGGGGAGGGGGTCATAAACACATAAAATTCGTGTGGCGTAATTTATGGATGGCCTCCTAGACCTTTCTCGTACGGGACCGTGCATGTTTCCTCGGGTGCAAATCCACGGGAAAAACATAGGATCTTAATACAATTAATTTACTTATTAAAATAACACACCATAGAGATATTAACGTCGTTTTTCTGCACTTAACCATATCAATCCTGATACTGCACTTGTCTTATCTGCTCCACAATCTGCTTGGATACAGCCGTAGCGAGATTTCTTTCAATTTCTTATCAGCAGTACCTACTGTATTGTTATCGAGCAAAGGTATTTAACTCGTGTTATCTTGACTGACTGTCTGCAGATGTACTAAAGAAAAGAAAAATAGTCCAGTCATTTTAGCTTTTTTAGACCCCAATTTGCTGCAAAAAACCCTTTTTTTTTTCTTTTTTTGAGCATGGGAAATCATCAAATGACTTCTTCCGCTCTGCGTGGACAGGAAGGGCGTGTCAGACTCTTACTGACTAAAACCCATCCGAGTTCCTTCTAAAGCCCTTTGCGTTCCAGGGCCGCGGTGACTCTTTCGAACAAATTCCACAACCCTCGCAGCTGCAAAAACCCTAGTGAGCTTAATTTTGTAACACATTTATTACGGTCTTTTAAAGACAATTTGAAAAATCGACATTAAAAGAATGTTCTCAAAAAAAAAAAAATGATCCAAATCATACACTCTACAATTTGGTAAACATCATAGGAGCTATAGAAACCGGGATAATCGCGAAAAAATGATTTTTCAAATTGTCATCAAACACCGTATTAAAGGTGTAAACCAAAATGCAGCTCACTGGGAATTAAAATCGCTTCATTTATTTGCAAGAATTAGGAATTAAAAAAGAAAAAAATTTAGGTTGAATATTTATCCACTCTCGTAGTGGCGCTTCCTGGTACGATTCTCACATACTCCTTTTGCTTTTGAACGCCAGAGCATAAACGCATCGGCGCCGCAACGTGCCCCCGACACCAAGCCACACGTTCACCGTACTTTTTGTCACATATTTATGACGTTTGGCGTACAGGGCACGCGCTTGGCATGTATACGTGGCAATGGCGTTCAACGTTAACCAATATTTCAAAAACCATTTCAGAACAACATCGAGTTCCACCTGGCGAACTGCCTGGACCTCGTTAAGGCTGGCATGGAGTCCATCATCGAAGACCAGGTCACCTCCGTCTTCGAGGCTGAGGAGCTGAGAAGCTGGAACCTCCTCACTAGGACTAATAGGTAAGAACATTACTATCCTTTTTAGGATTCAGTAACCAAAAGGTAAAACGGGATCCTATTACTAGGACTCCGCTGTCTGTCCGTCTGTCACCAGGCTGTATCTCATGAACCGTGATAGTTAGACAGTTGAAATTTTCACAGGTTATGTATTTCTGTGGCCGCTATAACAACAAATACTAAAAAACAGAATACAAAAAATATTTAAGGGGGCTCCAATCCAATAGACATGATTTTTTTGCCGTTTTACAGATAATGGTACGGAACCCTTCGTGTGCGAGTCCGACTCGCACTTGGCCGGGGGTTATTTTGGATGGGAAATCATCAAATGACTCTTTCTTCCGCTCTGGGCGGAGCGGAAGAGTGTCAGACTCTTACTGACTAAAACCCATCCGTGTTCCTTCTGAAGCCCTTTGCGTTCCAAACGTTATGTGGTGGGAATCGAACCCACGACCTCCGGTTTAGAGTCAGGTTCAATAACCACTCGACCAACAGGCCAGTCAAATATTGATAATGGCGTTCAAAACGCTAAGGTCTAGAACCTTAATCATATAATCTTACTTAGATTATATCGGATTAGAAATGTTTTTATTCCTTTCAAGATAGCGGTGGGTGGTCGTCTTATCTTAAAGATTAATATTAGTTAAACATAATCACATCGTTGAAAGGTATTCGACCTGTTTGGCTAAAGGTCAATAGGATTTGATCTCGGTACGGTCTACCTTAACTTGGTAGAAATACTTGATCTACGAAAACCACTCTTATGGCTAGGAAATAGAGGCACTGTCAACGTCAATTATTTTGTACGGTTGCCTTGCTGTGGGTCCAACTTCATGCTGAGTGCATCTGCCTCGATTCTAATATTATCTTTTTTGTTTAATTTGTTTTCAATTTTGACTGGCCTGTTGGTCGAGTGGTTAGTGACCCTGACTGCTAAACCGGAGGTCGTGGGTTCGATTCCCACCCAGGACAAATCTTTGTGTGATGAGCATGATCATTTGTTCTGTGTCTGGGTGTAATTTGTCTATAATATGTATGTATTTAGAAATATATAAGTATGTTTATCAGTTGTCTGGTTGCCATAGCACAGGCTCTGCCTAGTTTGGGATCGGATGACCGTGTGTGAGTTGTCCCAACATATTATTATATTAATTAAATGTTAATCTTAATATTTGTAATGTTGATATCATAAATACCATAACTTTAATATGTGGGGGCTGGCGAAAGTCAAAGCGTTTATTTCAATTAGGCCATTAAACGGCACTTTTAAACGTTTCATTTACAGGTCAGTAAAATAAATAAAAATAAATTAATTATGTGACTTTACTGTCCATTCGGAAAGGTAGATTCTTATGGAGAAGAACGGACAAGAAACTCCATAGTTACTCTTTTCAAATAATGATTTTACAAAATTTGGTATACAAAATTTATTTTAATATTATGTGAGGACGATGCACCCAGAGTATGCTACTTATAGGAACAAAGTATTACCAGCAGAGGTACTCACATATTAACAAATATTGGAACCATTAAACAGTGAAAAAAAAGTGGCCCGTGATTTTTCTGCACAAGTGCGAAATAGAAGTCTATTTTGCACTTGTGCTGTAAAGCAGTGGGGTAGAAACCACAATGCGAGTGTTTTGAAAAGGGGTCATTGAAAAATGCTGTTCAGTACATTTTGTCGAGTTATGAGCACGACTCGACATTTTTACTCGATATTATTTTCTTCGCTATTTCTTTGTATGTTTAATAGTAAAACTTGTTTATAATGCAGTTAGGCAGTTGTCCACCAGTCACAACACCCGTCTGGTCGGAGGATCCTCCCTTTTTAATGGAGTGTTTTTTTAATTTTTATTTATTTATTTAGGTTAGCCAACAATTGTTTACACATTACATTGCATTTAAAAGTACACGATATACATTTATATGTGCAACAATTACTTACAGATGTATATTATACATTTCTATTATTACATTTATTGTGATTGATAAAAATAATTTAAAACAAAGCATAAAACTAGTGAATTAACAAATAAATCAAAATTAGTGTATTAAATTAAAAATGATTATAGGTATTGATTGGTAATATAATGTAATTGCGGGACTATACACCATGTTCCGCATACGCCTATACGCTATGCCTTAGCTGCCATGTTAATGATTTTATATTATTTATATTCCAGACAATACGAGTTCCTTACCTGGCGCCTGACCATCATATGGGCGATGGGCTTCGTCGTAAGATACATGTTCCTACTTCCTCTCAGAATTATGATCTTCGTTATTGGGGTAAGTTGATACACAAATCTATGAATCAAAAATTCAAATAAGTTAAAATATGAATGAAGAGGGTGTTTCTGAAGTGCGTAGTCGTATTCAAGTGTGTAATTGAGCAGCTTGAGTGCAGAAAATAAACTAGTAAATAGAAAAAAAAACGTGACAAAAAAGTAACTGTTAAAAAAATTAAAAAAAGAATAAAAAAAAATTTAAATTAAAGAAAAATGAAAAAGAAATCTTAGCCTATTGTGTCCCACTGCTGGGCAAAGGCCTCCCCAATATCCTTCCAGACATTCTTTTCTTGCGCCACCTTGAACCAGCCTTCGCAGTGTGCATAAAATCATCTCGCCACCGCTTTCTGGGCCGGCGTCGGCGACGCTGTCAAAAAAATACGACCACAAAAAAAGTCCCGAACAAATCACTTTTTTTCAAGTAGTCTGATGCAGTTGATGGCATTTATTTTAGTTCAATGTCAGATTTGATTATGTATGTATCAATGCCGCCACATTAAAACTAAGAAGCGAAATTTGTACGGCAACAAAAATAACCGTAACGCCATCTATCCTGTCAGCGACGAACTAGCAACGAAATCCTGCATCGCGCAAGCAGAGTTCTCCGTGCGATATGAACATAAACAACAGTCCGAATATCAACTATCGGGCAGTTGCCCACCAGACACAACAACCGTCTGGTCGGAGGATCCTCCCTTTTCAGTGGAGGTGTGCGGGATTTTACTCTCTGTTCTGCTTTCTGGTGGCACTAACTGCATCAGACTGCTTGAAAAGTGATTGGTTCGGGACATTTTTGTCGTTTTTTTGGCTAGTTCGATCCAGCCCGACCCTAGCTGTCCCCACCCCAGCGACGCCCTAAGCCGAGGCCCGTACCCCACAGGGGCAGTGCCCTTAGCGTGTAGTCGCTTAGTTTGTAAGTTTTTAATAAGCCCTGACTGGAGGCTTTACTATTTATATTAAGGCCAGCACAGGCAAGTGCGGTTAAGCAGTCAACAACCTGGCGAAAGGCCACTCACAGAAAAAAAACGGTTTTTTGGCCTTTTTTTTTAAGTATTTTTTTTATCAGTTGCTCAATATCACCCTTACATATGACCACGCACTTCGGAACAAACCCTGTATAAATTATATTTTCTTTTTCAAATCAGCCGACCTACTATGACGTGCTAATGCCATCCAATTCCGATGATGTAAAAGGGATAGTGCTATTCGCTATGTATAGCTCCGTCTCCCTCTTAGATCGGAATCATGATCGTTTTAAGACTTCATAGTAGGGCCCTGGATGGAAGTTCTAAGGTAGCCAGCGTTATTTCATGTTTTTTTGTAATACAGATATTTTATATGTAATTCATATGAAAGTTTTGATATATCGCTGGCAACCTTGTAGCGTCCATTTTTGGTTATAAATTATTTTTTAGTGAGAGCCCAAAATGTGTGATTTGTACGCCCTTACTCTTTGTAGTTTCATGACAAAATACTTGAATTAATAATTTATTAGACAACCCTACTAATATAATAAACGCGAAAGTTTGTAAGTATGGATGGATGGATGGATGGATGTTTGTTACTTTTTCACGCAAAAACTACTGAACGGATTTTGATGAAATTTGACACAGTGGCAGAATATAGTCTGGAATAACACATAGGATACTTTTTATCCCGGGAATATGTTCCCTTGGGATAATTTTCGACAATCACGCGGGCAGCAACTAGTAGATATATAACTGTCTTTCAGTGAGGGTTTCCTGGAAAATTTACTCCACCAGTTGGCGCCACATAGGCGAGAGGTTCTGTATGGTGTCGGACGTAAAAGAATAGCACCATCCCATCACTTCTCGTGGGTGTCGTAAGAGGCAACTAAGGGACTCACCAGAGAATGGGCAGCAGCATTCTCTGTACATTTCCACATCTACACTGCGATCGCTAGCTAATGGCCCTTGGGGCCGGCCTGTGTCCAGCAGTGGACGTCTTTCGGCGTCAGATATGATGAGGCGAGAGGTCATCTTCCTTGAAAAAATTACTTTGACGTAAACATGACATTGATATAAATTTAACCTTTGAACGCCACAGCATAAACGCATCGGTGTGCCCCCGACGGCAAGCCAAAAATTCGCCGTACTTTTTGTCACATATTTGTGTCGTTTGGCGTACAGGGCACGCAAGCGCGTGCCCTGTACGCCTGATCGCCGTTTGTCATGTATACGTGACAATGGCGTTCAAAACGTTACCAAATGTCAGAATACATTAGCGTTTTGACAGTTGCCTGGACCTGACGCCTCAGTGCTGCTACCTGGAGCTCGTCATTTCAGGATACCCTCATTTAGGATTTGTGTGGGAGATGACGTTTTTCAATAATAACAGCTATCAATAAGATGATAAGGGTCGATTTGCCGACATTTTGGGCTCACACTGTTTAAATGTATTTCTTTAAGTGTATTTTTCATTTATTTCTGTAAGTGTATTTTTTCATTTATTTCTTTAAGTGTATTTTTCAATTCTAACTGTATTTTTCCATCGTGCATAGAGTAAATTTATTTCTTTAAGTGTATTTTTCAATTATTTCTTTCATTTCTGTTACTAATAATTTTACTGTTATTTCGCAACTAATCTTCTTCTATTTTGTGTAACGTTTTGTAAAGTAATTCGAATTTCAAGACTCCACTTCAAATATTCTGTTTTTTTTTTGTCAGTAATGTTATTCTGTAAGAAAGAGCTGTTATTGAATTTTTTCAGCTAATGATTTTCAGTGCCATCTCGAAGTAGAATCTTGTGTCAGGTTATTGGTAATAGGCTCATTTGTATGTACCACGAAGTGGTGATGGGCGAGCGTTTTGAGGACTAGAACTTAGACGACGAAATTCAAAAGTCATTTACTCAAACTGGGCTGAAAATCAGCACTTTTTTTCAAGACCCCAAAAAGTACCCCGAAACGTCCACTCCGTCACCACTTCCTAGTATTTTAGCTGGGAAGAAGAAGTGGCGCATAATCTCCCCAGGAAAAACCATGATGATAAAAAAGGATAAAAAGAATGCATTTTTTTTTTGGAACAGAGCTGCATAAATACAAATTACATTTGAACGCCAGAGCATAAACGCATCGGCGTACCCCCGACGCCAAGCCACAAATTCGCCTTACTTTTAGTCACATATTTGTGACTTTTGGCGTACAGGGCACGCGCTTGCTTGTCATGTATACGTGACAATGGCGTTCAAAAGCTTAAACTATGTTATTTTAGATAGATATTTAGGCTAACATACCTATTCCACCAGGTACTAGTAATGGTCTTCTCCACTTGGGTCGTCAGTTCCGTGCCTTTCGTCCGCTTGAGAAACAAACTAGGAAAGATCTCCTACAAGATGAGCATACGGATCCTTATCAGGGGTCTCTCGATTCACGCGAGGTTCCATGATAAGCAGTACAAACCGAAAGCCAATGGTTTCTGTGTGGCCAACCATACCAGCCCAATAGATGTGGGAGTACTCAGTATAAATACATGTTTCTCTTTGGTAGGTTCTTATTTTTTTTTTGGGTAACATTGGGTGGGACGCTTTTTTGTCTGGGTAGAACGTTCTGGCTTATTGAAATTGGATTATATGTTGGGTAGTACGTTTTGTCCGGATTGAAAGGCTGGATAAAATTGGGTGGGACGTTTATGTCTGGGTAGAGTATTCTGGGTTGTTGGGACTTAATTGTATGTTGGGTCCGTATTGGGTAGTACATTATGTCCGGATTGGGTAAAACGTCTTAATAAAATTGAGTAAGACGTTTTTCGCCTTACTAGAATGTTCCGGGTGGCTGGAATTGAGTGATGCTTTGTGTCCAGATTCGAATTAGATGAATGAATTAACTTATACGTTTTGTCCATTTTGGGTTATGTGTTATGTTAAAATTGGGTAAATCGTTGTCTACTCAAAATTGGGTATGACGTTTTCTCGTTTAGATGGAAATGGGTAATATGTTGCCATACTTTGGGGGTACATTTGTCCAGTTCGTATAAAACAGTGTTTAGAAGATCCGTTTTGTCCAGATTGGATATACTTTTTTTTTTTTAATGATCCGTTGCATCGCGATTGAGGAACGTTTTGTCCGCATTGGGTTATAGTTTACGTCCAGATTGGGTAAAACGTTGCCTGGTTGACATTGGGTGAAACGTTTGAACGGCAGTTCCATTCAAACGGTGATACGTTGCTTGTTAATGAAAAACGACTATGTATTATCATGTTATGCCTGGTGTAGATATAAATGGGTTGTATACTAAATTCTTCTGAAAATGTATGGCATGTTTTCTTATGCTTTGCTTTGTTAAGATAAAAATGGGCTTAGTATTGCATTCTTCTGATTATAATGTGTCAAATCATTGCGGGATAAATTAACATCTTAAATCATATTAACAAAAAAATAGGAAAAAGTCGTTTTTTTTTGTATAGAAGCCATTTTCGGATTTTGGCTCGTGATCACAATGGCGACTAATGAAGACTTGGGTACATGAGGAGTAAGCTCTCTTAATGTCTAAATATGGATATTTATTATTTCTGTCTGCTTTTGATATAAATTCTTGTTGTCTTATATTTAACTGTGATGTTCGAATGTTTCTTACTTTATTGCTTTCTCTGTATCCATCCTGTGTTTTGTCCTTTATTTATAAGATCGTTATTTACTTATTATGTATTTTACATTGAATAGGCTGTTTTTGCTATAGTCGGAAATAGATTTCTATGTTCTTTACTGTAATGAGATATATTTTAACACGCCAATAACAAACAGCCTTTTAAATGGGAAATATATAATAAGGTATATTTAATCTTGTCTCATAAATTCATCTGTGTATTGTCCGAGTCAGTTTTTGCAAGCGTTAGATTTATTATTAAAATAATAAAAGCCAAATAAATATTTAAGTATTATTTTTGCAGTGCTTTTTGCTGCTATGATGCCGCTTAACTTGCAGTAAAATCGTATGTAACGCCGCTTCATTTGCAGTGTAAACTTCAATTTTTCCGCTTCATTTGCAGTGTAAACTTCAAAGTTGCCGCCTAATTTGCAGTGTAAACATCAATTTTGCCGCTTAATTTGCAGTGTAAACTTCAATTTTGCCGCTTAATTTGCAGTGTAAACTTTTACTTTGCCACTTAATTTGCAGTGTAAACTTTTACTTTGCCACTTAATTTGCAGTGTTAACTTAACCACGTCGAATTTCCGTCCATATTAGTTAGTATTTTACGTCTGAACACTTGCAAAAACTGACAAAAATGACTACGTCCGGGCCATATGTACCATCCCATACGCTTCCAATAGGTCTGGTGGCTAGTAGCATGTACTGCCTGCGTGGGAACATTACCGGACGGGAAGACGAAGCAACGCGTCAACTACGCGGTGTCAGTGATGTGTTTCAACTTTTTATCTCGCTGTATCTCCGCCGTGATAACGTACCACGACACGCATTACAAGCCGAGGAACGGGATCTGTGTTGCCAACCACACGAGCCCGATCGACGCCCTCGTGCTCATGTGTGACAACTGTTACTCGCTGGTGAGTCTTAGGCGTCGTGTCCACTTTTTTGACGTGACAACGTCTAATAAATAATAATAATAAATAATAATAATAATAAATTTATTTGTGACAAGAAACTTACAGATAACTACAAAATTAATAGTAGTATAATTTTTTTTTTTTTTTTTTTTTTCAAATTACACAAAAAAAAAAAAATGGACGGTTTGGTAGAAGAGAACTAGTCAGGTGAAACAAAAAAAAAAAAAGATCTGTACGCAGAAAGATGAGCCCTGCCTCTTAAACTAGGGAAACCCTGTATCTTAAGAGACAGTGAGCAGCTATGATTACAAAATAACAGTTATGATGTATCGATAAATGATAAATCGATGAACGCCGGCTGCACGCACGAAAAAGGACTCATTGTAACGTTACCGATCATTTCATCAATGTTTTGTTATGACGTTGTCACGTTAAACTATCGTCCGTAAACCGACTTTACAGACAACCAATGTTTTTTTTTGGATTTGGAATCAACAAAAGACTTCTCCCGCTCTGCGCAGACCGGGAGTGTCACTGACTAAAACCTACCCGTGTTCCTTCAAATGCCCTTTGCGTTCCAGGGCCGCGGTAACTCTTTAGGACTATTCCACAACTCTGCGGCCATGTGTCCACCTGCAATCAGCTCGAATGCAACTTACACCACATTGTTACTCAAATCGTTGAGCTCTTTAAAGTTATAAGTTGAAGAACGCGTTAATTGAAAAATGTTTGCACTGTCAAGCGGAGTGATTTTTTTGTATAGTGTTAGCCACATTCATGAAGCAGGCTATAAATAGGCTATACAGGAACGGGATATGCGCGTACGAAGTCGCGGGCAAAAGTTCAGAGTGACTTGGTACGTCACTTCTTAGTAAAAAGTGCACTTCCAACGTAGACGTGATTTCACGCAGTATAAACGGACAGTATTGTCTTAATTTTTTTAAGTGTTATGAGAAAAAATATCGTTTCCAATATTTTTTGGTACCTAACTGAAGAACTGAATATATTTTTTGTAAGAATCGACAATATGAAATAAACCAGCCAGAAAAGGTACTGGTTAAGTTAAAAATATAGACAAGAAAAGAGTATTGTTTCTACTTTTCTTGTTTGTGGTACCTGCGGGCATAAAACGCGTAAGCGAGATGGCACTAGACCCTGCATTCGCCGTCCTACTCGCACGTTTTATGATAATCGTTTTATGAAAAGTATTTTTTTTTTGTTTTACGCAGCTGCGTTTTTTTTGAACTAAATAAACTTTTTATTTACAGTAGATGGAAAAAAGAGCCAGTATTTATTTTTGTCTTTAATTATTAAGGAATGCATGTTTTGTGAAGACGAGTTCCGTACCTCAAAACGTGTACCATTTTTCGTAAATGGGAAATAAGGAAATAAGAATAATTTTAAATAAATCGGGAAATATTTATGCAAATGTCTTTGTGACGTCTTCTATGTTTATTTCTTGTTTGGGGTGTGTCACGTGAATGTAAACTCAACGGTTGAGCTATTGCATGCTATGGGTGTAAATGTGTGGGGTTGGGTTCGAACCCCAGAAATGTATTATGCTGTTCTAGGCATATGGGTTCGTCTGCCTAAACTGGGATTTAAAGCAGATTTTTTTATGGATGGGAAATCATCTAATGACTTCTTCCGCTCTGGGTGGAGCGGAAGGGCGTGTCAGACTCTTACGGACTAAAACCCATCCGTGTTCCTTCTAAAGCCCTTTGCGTGCCAAGGCCGCGGTGACTCTTTAGAACAAATTCCGCAACCCTGGCAGGGGGTTTAAAATATCTTGACTTATACAAGGTGTAACAAACGCAAACCTAAAAAAGGGTTATTCAATAATTTATTATACAGGGTGGATTTTTGAGACGGGACAGTAAGGGCCGGTTAACCGTTATATATAGGAAAACGTTCCTAGGAGACCATCCATAACTTTTTTAGATATTCCTGAACTGCATTCACAGATTTTTGAAAAAATGAAGTCAGGGAAAAAAAAACATTTTTTTTATGCATGAATAGTATTTTGATCCCTACATGAAATAGGATTACTATTTCATGTAGGGATCAAAATACTGTAAGTGATAATTTAAGGCATGAGTACTAGAAGAGACATACGTGAATATGATACATACGTCCTCTCTGCGCAGCGATCTAAACATACTGAGATTTGGAATATGTTTTAAATCATGTAGCCGGCAACGCCCCAAACGCTTTATTTGAAGGTGACCCTTGGTTTAAAACAGTGTAGCACAGGACTTAATACAAGTTTTGCCTTCACCGACCCGTACCGTCCTGTCTGTACCGAAAACCTGCTTGAACGCACCCTTATTCAGTATTTGCTTTTAATCTGTTACACCCTGTTTAAAAAAAGATTGTATGTTTGTTCGCGGTAATCTCTGGAAGTGCTAATCTAATTCCGAAGATTATTTCGCTGATAGAAACCTACACTATCGCTGTATTTCCAAGTTTTGGCGGGATATGCTACGGAAGCAAACTTGCGGGAAAAAGCAGTGTTACAACATATGATTCGTGACCAGTGACACAGTATATAGAGAACGCTTCTGAAGAGAGACTGTGCGGGTTCGAACCTCGCTATCATCAAATATGACTTCATCGTCCACGATTAGTTTATACAATGTGGAGACATCAATACGACAATAATTGTAAACACTGGCCAGCGTTTGGTTCATTAGAATATTTTGAAACTATTATAAATCCTGTGGAGCAGTGGGGGCAGGTCACATTGCTCGCAGAAGACTAGTCGATGGGGCCGAAAAGTTCTGGAGTGGCGACCGCGTACCGGAAGACGTAGCGTTGGCGCGGCCTCCCACAAGGTGGACCGATGACCTGGTGGGGGTCGCGGGTAGCCGATGGATGCGAGACGCACAGGACCGGTTGCTGTGGCGACACGTAGGACAGTGGACGTCTTTCGGCTGATATGATGATGATGATGAATCCCGTCACCGAAATTAAAAATAAACTTTCCAAAACTTAAAAAAAAACTCAAACTAGTCAAGGATAGTGACTACTATTCCGACGAAATATTCCAAGCTGTCCGATGCAGTTAGTGACATCAAATCTGTGATAAAAGACAACATATTCGTATGAACTAGTATTGCCAGTGTTTTGATTTATTGTCGTATCGTCGTCTCCACCTTGTATAAAATGTGGATAAAGATTCTGTTAGTCAGTTATTAAACAGTTCAGAGATTTATAAATAAATCCCTTAATGGACATGGCCAAGTTTCTTAATTCAGAATCTGAAGTTGAGAATTTACCTAACTCTTCTTTTGGCTGAAAACCTGTCATCTTTGGCATTAAATTATGATTTGACAGGTTCTTAACTCCCAAATTCTCATTCAGATACCAGTCGCTTCTGCTGTGGAGCTTGAGGTCTTGGGTTCGATTCCCTGATCCGTCAAAAAGTGTGAGTAAACCTCCATTAAAAAGGGAGGATCTTCCGACCAGGGTGTTGTGTGTTATGATTTTGAAATATAGGTGTTTTTATAGACTTCTTCCAAGTGATAGCGTGATGTTATTTTATGTATGTTATAAACTATGTATTGATAAGTTTTCAACTGTTTTCAGATCGGTCAAAGACACAATGCTTTTCTAGGAATCCTACAGAGGGCGCTCGCTAGGGCCTCGCCACACATTTGGTTTGAGAGGTCCGAGGTGAAGGATAGACATGCAGTCGCTAGGAGGTAAGTGTCATGCTTCTGCCGCATTTATATTTTTTTTATTTAATATGAGTTTGCTCTTGACTCTAGTCTAGGTCATAGATGACAGAGACAAAGTCGACGATGGAGCGAGCTTACCCAGAAGTAGCCTGTTCACTCTAATTTTGAAGAGATTAGGGTTGTATGCGTTCGGAAACACAGACGCAGGCAGAGAGTTCCACTCCTTTGCTGTGCGCATTATAAAAGACGTATATAAATAAAAATTAAAAAGCTGTTTATTCCATGCAAACTATACATTATGTTATTAATTTTGGTTCAATTCTTAGTGTTAATGTTACAGTGCTAGACTGTTAAGGTGAATGCGACAGGGTAGCCCGCGAAATTCAATTTTTCATACGTTTTTTACAGGGCAGTGTCAAGTTGTATGTTGATAAAAATGCGTATAGCCTCCGTAGAAACCCTGAATAATATTAAGATTATGTATTCTAACCTCAAAAAAGGAAGAAAAAAAAATTCTTCCTTTTTTGAGGATGGGAAATCATCAAATGACTTCTTCAGCTCTGGGCGGAGCGGAAGGGCATGTCAGACTCTTACTGACTAAAACCCATCCGTGTTCCTTCTAAAGCCCTTTGCGTTCCAGGGCCGCGGTGACTCTCTCGAACAAGTTCCGCAACGTGTTTTCTAAACTACATTATAATTGTCCTCAGGTTGAAAGAGCACATATCAGTCCCCGATAATCCACCGATCCTGATCTTCCCCGAGGGCACCTGCATCAACAACACCTCGGTCATGCAGTTCAAGAAGGGGAGCTTTGAAGTCGGTGGCACCATCTACCCCGTCGCTATCAAGTGAGTTTTGTTTTAGCGAAAACGGTCTACTGCTGGGCAGTGGTATCCTTCAAACCCTTCCAGGAAGTATCCTCTCCTTAGACGCATACTGTTGGACGCGCCGGGCGACCGCGGAAGGGGTGCTCAAGCTGCGAGCACGCACCGACTGTGTCATCGTCCTCCTTACGAAGAAAAGAAAGAAAGAAAAATGTTTATTTGGGACTCGCACAAGACAAAAAAACCAGTAAAATAAAATTAACAACTAAAATAATTATCTGAGCGAGGCCAAAATGGTCCCTATCTCAGCTTATGCTGCGAAATCTAAAAAATTAATAACGCAGTGCTGGTACTCTAATAGGGCCATTCAGTGGTGCCACGGAAACACTCACGGAGCATATATATATAAAAATAAAATAATAAGTATAAATACGGGTAAAAATACAACAGTTATAAATATATATATAAATAATAATAAAAAACCGGTTCATACATACATACAATATATAATCTGACACCCAATAGCCCAGTGCTCCAGCTTCATTCGTCGATATCATAGACAAATGAATAGAGCGCGCGGGCGCAAGTGGGAGGTTATGGTCGGCTGTCAAAAAGAAAAGATGGTTGAACAGAAACATAAATGTAAATTAAACAAAAAGCCATATCGACTTGTAACATCTTAATCGAAGCGCACACTCATTTCTTTAAAACATAAAGTTCAGCGATTGATTGACCGTTTGTTCACTTTGCTTATGTTTTAATACAGTCCACTTTCTATTGTTACCGGAGTTAGTTAAAAAATTCCTTTCTACGTACCGTAAGCAGGCCTCCGTCACTCCATGTACTTGCGCGCTATAAGTGCCTACCGCCCAGCCGAGCGGTCTCGGTCCGCCGGCGGACCAAATTCAGTATGGTTTTCGCAAGCGAAGCGCACGCACGTTTTTCAATTTTAATCGTCAATTTTAATTTTAATCGTTACATTTGTTATCCTTATTTATGTCACCCGTATTTACGTAGTTAGAATATTAATTATTATTTTTATAGTATAGTTAGGTATTTACTTACGTAGTTCCATTTACACAGCCAGGTTTAGCTTTGATAAATATCTAAGGTAGGAAAGTACCTATTTAAATAGTATTTTTGCTTTAAATATTTTGAGATAGATCTAGATAGACTACTCATAAATACAACAAAAGTATTAAAAGGTATGTACTGTATTTTATTTTTCTTTCCGGACAGCCCTAGTACTCGTTCAAGCGGCGTAGGTATGTTTCGGACGAGAACGGACACAAATTAATAACAACTCTCAAGCGCGGCGATTAAATGCAATTTAGCTTGCGCGTGGGGTTTCAAGTGATTTTGTAGGCTATTATAAAAGCGGCTTTCTTCAAGATCAAAGGAGTGAAGTTTCTGTACGTAGTACTATTATATATTCTGTGCCGTAAGTGCTGATTCGATGATGTCGCCCTCAAGCCACGGTATGCGTCTCAAGGGTGCGTTCACGCGGCCGCGAATTATTTGGCGCCGTTCATACAGTTAATACTTTATGTTTTTTGACACCGTAAGGTTATAAAATTAACTTGAGAGATTGTAAACTCTCGATAAAATGTCAACTGAACATTTGGAATACTATTTTACGCATCAAAATTGCGGAATGAAGGATTGTCTTTTCAAAAGGGGATATCTGCATATTATCTTATTTATGAGAAAATAGAAAAAACTAAATGTGAGCTATGTGAACTGTGGCGATTTACTTGAGAAAATATCCTGTTTTGTTTTGAACACGCTTTTTCAAGTCCAATTTGCTAGGTTTTGGAAATATCCCCTTTTGAAAAGACTCTCCTCATTTGATAGTCTATAATATCTCGAACAATTTTCCGAAAATACGCTTTAAAGGGTCGTTGAAGTTCGTATGGCGCGGACAAAATCGGGGGCGAAGTGCTAGTATTTTATATCTTCCCCACAATGCACTGCTTCTTGTTCTTCGTCGTTCCCTCTCTGCTGAGGATCGCGACCACATACGACGCGTCTCCAAGCCATGTGGTCTTTTGCAGTGTGGGGCAGGCAAATTCTTCGGAGCGTATATCACGCCAATTTCCGCTTGACTTACTAATAATTTCTGATAACAGTGTTACTATAATAACACCGCGAATTCGTTTGACAGATACGACCCCCGCTTCGGCGACGCGTTCTGGAACAGCTCGCGCTACGGCATGTTACACTACCTTCTGAACATGATGACCTCCTGGGCCATAGTCTGTGACGTGTGGTACCTCCCTGCCATGACGCGTGCCGCCGACGAGAGCGCTGTCGACTTCGCCAACAGGGTCAAGGCTGTCATCGCGCGCCGGGGTGGCCTGGTCGACCTCATGTGGTGAGTAGTGTGCTGCGTGGAGCGTAGTGCACCAGTATAGTGCCTGCCAAGACACGCGCCGTCGACTTCGCCAACAGGGTCAAGGCTGTCATCGCGCGCCAGGGTGGCCTGGTAGACCTCATTTGGTGAGTAGTGTGCAGTGTGGAGCATAGTGCATCAGTATAGTGCCCGCCATGACGCGCGCCGCCGACGAGAGCGCCGTCGACTTCGCCAACAGGGTCAAGGCTGTCATCGCGCGCCGGGGTGGCCTGGTCGACCTCATGTGGTGAGTAGTGTGCTGCGTGGAGCGTAGTGCACCAGTATAGTGCCTGCCAAGACACGCGCCGTCGACTTCGCCAACAGGGTCAAGGCTGTCATCGCGCGCCAGGGTGGCCTGGTAGACCTCATTTGGTGAGTAGTGTGCAGTGTGGAGCATAGTGCATCAGTATAGTGCCCGCCATGACGCGCGCCGCCGACGAGAGCGCCGTCGACTTCGCCAACAGGGTCAAGGCTGTCATCGCGCGCCGGGGTGGCCTGGTCGACCTCATGTGGTGAGTAGTGTGGTGCGTGGAGCGTAGTGCACCAGTATAGTGCCTGCCAAGACACGCGCCGTCGACTTCGCCAACAGGGTCAAGGCTGTCATCGCGCGCCAGGGTGGCCTGGTAGACCTCATTTGGTGAGTAGTGTGCAGTGTGGAGCATAGTGCATCAGTATAGTGCCCGCCATGACGCGCGCCGCCGACGAGAGCGCCGTCGACTTCGCCAACAGGGTCAAGGCTGTCATCGCGCGCCGGGGTGGCCTGGTCGACCTCATGTGGTGAGTAGTGTGGTGCGTGGAGCGTAGTGCACCAGTATAGTGCCTGCCAAGACACGCGCCGTCGACTTCGCCAACAGGGTCAAGGCTGTCATCGCGCGCCAGGGTAGCCTGGTAGACGTCATGTATTGAGTAGTGTGCAGCGTGCATCATCGTGGCCCAACAGGGTACGTGTACGAAGCAGACTGTGCCATCTAGCGTTTCAAATTCGAAACTTATAAGTAAAACTAGCTTTTGCGACTTCGTACACACATATCCCGGTTTTTCCCGTTCCCTTATTGCCTATAGCCTTCCTCATGAATGTGGCTATCATATACAAAAATAATTTTCCAAATCCGACTAGTAGTTCCATGAATAAGCGCGTTCAAACAAACGAACTCTTCAGCTTTATTATATTAGTATAGATATAGTATAGATAAACCATTTAACCTATTGACCGCCAGAGCATAAACACATCGGCGTGCCCCCGACCTCAAGCCACAAATTCGGTGTACATTTTGATATTTGTGACGTGTGGCGTACATGCCACGCGCTTGCTTGTTATGTATACGTTACAATGGCGTTCAAAAGGTTAAAAACACTTTTGAATTGTCGAGGTCGGTCAGTCAAAAACATGAAGCTATTTGCACGTTCCAAAGCGTAGATCTCTATGGAGAAGAACGTGCAAGAAACTCCACGGACACTCTTTTTGAATCAGTAAATGTTTACAAAATAATCGTTATATATTGAAATTATTCATGCAAAAAATTAAATAATATTAAAGACATTGAAATTTGCTATAAGTTAAACGGGAACGGGAAAAAACGGGATTTGCGCGTACGAAGTCGCGGGCAAAAGCAAAATATTTTTTTTTCTTTTCACAGGGACGGCCAACTTAAACGAATGAAGCCCAAAAAGGAATGGAGAGAGTTACAGCAAGAAGAGATCAGTAAAAGATTAAAAGGAGAATAGCTCTAAACAAAATGTTAGTGGAAAGGACATACTAGTTCCCGCCCCGGGCGTCGCCCGACCGCGGTGTTATGTGGTGTTGACGACGTACCGAATTTGATATTCAATTTTTTAATTCTAGATTGTAAATGTTAGCCATTGTTTATTGTATTTATTTATTATTTTTTTAGGATTTGGAATAACGAGTAAAACTTTTTTGTAAAAATGGGACGGTTTCTTAATTGAGAATTTTGGCCTTAACGCTCCCCGTTCAAGTATTACGTAGGTAACGCAATTTTTGAAGATTCTTGAACCTCCCTCCCCCCCATGTAACGCGCCGTACCGTTTATCTGTACCCCCCTCCCCCTCCCTAAACGTTACGTATCATCCAAGTGACAATGTTCACCTAAAAGTCACAATTATGTCTACTACTCTCATGTTACGAAATTTTTTAATAAGAAATGTCATTCAAGAAAAATATTGATGTTTATTTTTGTTTGGCAAAATGACTACTGTTTAGTGACTGTGTAACTCGAAAATATGTTTAGTGAGCTAGCGTGTAATAAAAAAAAAACAATGTTACGTAACGCGTTGTTCGAACACCCCTCCCCCCAAATTGCGTTACGTAATACTTGAACGCCCCCCTGCGCTGGCTGGTGGACGGGGCGGCAGAGGATTTTTAATTTATCAATTGAATTTAATAGTTAGCCAAACGAAATAGGGTATATATTTCAAAGCCCTGGGATCGGTTGAAAACTGCGCTGTGATGGTCTGAGGCCAGATCACAGAGCATTGAGATTCATTCATTCTTCATTGACTCGGCGTTTTTCTGGTGGTCGCCACTGTTGTTTCTGACTTTCAGGAGTTGCAGTGGTTGGGAATACATACTTGAAAAAATTTTAACCTTTTGAGTTCCATTGTCACATATACGTGACAAGCGAGCGCGTGCCCTGTACGCCAAACGTCACAAATATGTGACAAAAAGTACGGCGAATTTGTGGCTTAGCATCAGGGGTTCGCCGATGCGTTAATGCTCTGGCGTTCAAAAGGTTAAGCAATGGATCAAGAATTTCCTTCAAAATCCTGAGGATTGTTATATACATATGTCACCGGGAAATTGTAATAAATCTTTATTATTTTATAATTTCTCGATGTATTATGAAAAAAACGTTTTTATACAATAAATCCCACGCTAATTCAATAGATTTCAATATACCCAGGTCTTATAAAAAAATAATGTTTACAATTTCACGCGATTTTTTACAATCTTACTGCGTTTGCAATTTTCCGCTGACATAAATACTACGTACTAAGTCGCTTTTTATAATAAGTGTTACTCGTTTTTCCTCTAGTTTAGGTATTTTAATAAATTAAAATTGTGATGACGCACGTGTCTTTAGTATGTAAACTGTCTGAAGTTTACATGGAAATTGTAAATTTACTGTAAACATATAGTTAGGACGCACACTGTGGTCAGCTCAGAGTCACTTCAACAAGGTGATCCAGCCGGTCGATTCTGTAAACATGTCGAAGTGAAGTGAGCTGTCAATCCATATAATCAAGATGGAATGACAGCTCACTTCGTGATCACGTGACATCTTGATTGTAAGGATTGACAGCTCACCTCGTGATCAATTCACCCAAGCCTTCACTTCGACATGTTTACTGAATCGACCGGCAGAAGTGTATGGTCATAGTTAAGGGTGATGTTGGGAGTTCATATAAATAACAACTAAAACAAAAAAAACATGCGGGGCAGTCTTTAGGGACTGCCGATAGAAGTGAGAACTAAGCGAAAGCTAAAGCGTTCGGCATTTTTGAGATGGGAAAAAACCATCTAACTCGAGACACTGTTACCGTAACCGACACTTCTGTGTATAACGTAGTATTCTACTAGTAGTGGGGGTATGGGAATCGTGGGTTCCTTGGGTTCATTCGTGGGGAGCCCTAACTTTGGTTGATTTTGCGATTGGACTTACCGTTTTCGAGATATTTAAGATTTTATATCTCGAATCGATCGCTACGCGATTCGCTACGCGATTCGCTACGATACGACGCAGCGTGCGTTCGCCATTTTTGTAAAAAATTTTTTTTTGTTGTAAAAGTCAATTTTTTTTGGTTACCTATCTTTTCCTTAATGTATATCAGCTACCAATCATCACCCGTAAATATGGTCACGCACTTCAGGTACACCCTGTATATTCCAAGTCATGTCCAACTCGACTCCACTCCACATCGAATTGACAGTTTTCAACTTGTTTGACAATAATCGGAGGTTTTTTTTTTCTACAGAACCATTGATACCACTTTATGGCACCAAAACGGAGCCGAGTAGACGTCTTTCAAATTGACTTGGAATATACGCGTTAGTCCAAGTTGACATTATACAGGCTGTACCAGATTGAACGTAAAAACTGAAAAGGGGTCACAAATTTTACTGTCAAATACTGAGATTGTGAGTACATTTTGTCAAGTTCACATAAGACTGTCCATTATTATATTTTTTTTTTTTAAAAAAACGTTGCCCTACTAGGAATTCCTCCTGCATCGTGGGTGCGTTCATAATCATATAAACTCACATACACAAACAGCCAGACCCGGAACAACTTTCTGTAGGCCATACAAATATTTGTTCCGTGCGGGAACCGAACCCGCGACACGCAGCGGAACAGCCAAGCGCTCAACCACTGCGCAAACCATTATGAATTGAGGCCATGAGAGCCAGAGTGGCCTAATTACTTAAACAATAGTTTGCAGTAGTAGGGAAGAAACACAAGCTCAGATTTAAAAAAATTGTAACTTTAGAAATTTAGTATATTTTATTATTCTTTGGTGCTCAAATCTCTTAGTATGTAAAATTCTTTATCTTTTAGGAATCATTTGAACCCTAGGCACCATTATTTTATTTTTTTTTGTTAGATAGGCCACTTTGGCATCTGGGTTTTAAGATTTATTGAAAAAAAAAGCAGTTAGTCCAAAGTATTTATTATAATAAAAGTATCCATACATTAATAAACCTTCCTTTCATGCATCAATCGCTATCAATTTCTTCATCTTCCACATGCAAATCATTCCTTACTGAAGCATTGTCCTTAATATTAGTATAATAGTCATGATGCACCGGGGGAATGTACTGGAGAAGTTCTACCAAATCCTTTTTTTTCTCCACACTTATTTGTTTTCCCACTGGATACAAAAGATCAAGCTGTAAATTAGCTAAAGCAATAGAATTTCTTTTCTTCAAGTCCACATCTTCAAACAGGACCTCTGCATTATTTGAATATTTAAAAAATATGGTGAATGGGTGGTTTTTGTGATAAAGGAGCCACTGAATACTTAGCCACTTAACTTTTGATTTTTCTGCAGTGACTTTTCGATTGGTAATATTATTTTCCAGTTTTTTAGTTGAATAGAAATCTTCTTTGGTCATTTTTATAATTTTAAAGGGATTTTTCTTTCTAGCAGCCCTTATGAAAATATTCTTAAAATATTTTTTCTTTTTTTCTATCAATCCAAAGTCCTGATCACACGCCAAATAAGAATGACCACTAACAAAAAATTTGTGGTCTATATTTTCCACAACATAGTCTGGATGACTAGTGATATATTGACAAAGAGTGGCCATTTTTATGTTGCGGTTCTGGCCCCCACAATGGTCAGAATATAAAATTAACCTCTTGGTCTTGACATGTTCTTTAATGTATCGCAATAAACAAGATCCTACTTCTTGTGGTCCTCTCGAGGCTATTGTTTCATCCCATACACACATAGTTGCGTTGTCATTTGCAGCATCATGTATGCCTAGTACATACGTCCACAGCTGCCTTTTATAATAACACACACCTGTTGACACTACTGGAGTAGGCAATGTTTTCATTAGGTTGAATACAATGACAGTGACATCTGAGTCTTCTTTAGCAAGGTTTTTATCTTTCTTGTAATTATCTTTAGCAGAGTCAGCTTTTGAGAGGTGTATCTTTTTTTGTAACTCAAGCTGGTCCTTTTCTTCTTGTGAATGAGCTGCATCTATCTTAATCTTCAAATTGTCACATTTCTTGCATGAATCGGATATAGGTGCATGGAATGATAAATTAAATTGTTCATTAAAAAAATTCCGGAACATAAAATCTGTATATGTATCATCACAGTACATGGAATACATTTTTGGCAAACTTAGATCTGGAGCTAAGAATCTTCTGTTCATACTCTTGTGTAGTGTGTATTGTGATTCATACTTAGGGAATTTATCAATAAATGTTTTTACTTTTTGAACCTTTTCTTCAGTTGTCTTATTGACAGGAACATGCTTTCCCCTTTTATCAATAGGTGGTGTAGGAATGGACAATTTCGTTTTTAAAACTCTGGTTATTCTTCCATCAGATACTGCAAATACTTTCTTGAAGAATTCTTTACATACCGTAGTAGACAATCCATTGGAATTTGGAACAGTATATACCCGGGTATTGGAGCGTCTAGACTCAGTTTGTCGACCAGTGAGAAAAGAGCATCTTTTTTTAGGTAACACTTTTACCAAGGAAAATAGGTAAGATGACTGCAAACTAAAATTTTCCATGGCATAAAACCTGTCGAAAAGTTCTTTTTGCTGTGCAGCACCAACTTTATCGTGGCATTTTAGTCCACATCTACATGGGATATCTGTGTTTATATTTTTCGAAAGTACAGTGTTACCTTTTGTATTCACATATTCCTCCCCTCTAGCGCGTTTTGCCTTGCCGATATTCTTTTTCCACTTACTTGGCTGTCGAACTCGCTTTCTTGGCTTCCGTTGCTCTTGATCGTTTTGAGGGCTTCCTGGGTAATAGGCGTCATTTGGAGAATGGTTATCTGCTAAAATGTCAAGTAGATCCAAGGCAGTTGGCGATGGCGATCTTGTTGGCAAATACTCAGAGCCTGAATCTTGATAGGGATCCTCCTCATCTACACCAAAGATTTCTGAAAGTAAAATAATTTGCTTAGAAAATAGCATAAACTGAGAAAATTAGTTACAACACTCAATCTACTTAACTATTTTTTTTTATAAATCATGTTTTGCTTACCTTGCATTGTGTTTTCTACATTACTAGAGGTTCCAGCTTCCATTTGATCCATTTTAAGTACCATTCATAGCAAGAAAATACCTTCGATCAACAATAAAAACAATCCAAAAAAACGCGGCAAATTTTGACAGTTTGGCCTAACGTCAAAGTAATGTCAATGCAATTAGTATTGCCATAGTGCTAAAATGGCCTAACTCACTTAGGCCAGTACAGCGCTACCAAACTTTTTAAATTTCTGATAGGCTAAGATGGAATTCTAATGCCATCTATGAAAAAAATGTTGAACTAAATTTTAGGCCACTGTGGCGCTATGACTTTTGCCGTTTAGAGCAGTTTTATCAAATAAAATCAATATTGAAAAAATTACAGTTAGGCCACTCTGGCTCTCATAGCCTCAATTATGCACACATAAATGTAAGGTTTGTTTCGCGATCTCAGGATTGGTACCATAGTAAAAGTTCACCATCATCATCAGCCGAATGACGTCCAGTGCTGGACATAGGCCTCCCCCAAAGGGGGGGTTTACCATAATCACCAAGCTCAGCAGGCGGGTTGGCGACCGCAGTGTAGCTGTTGCAATGCACAGAGAATGCTGCTGCCCATTCTCTGGTGAGTCCCTTAGTCGCCTCTTACGACATCCACGGGAAGTGATGGGATGGTGCTATTCTTTTACGTCCGACACCATACAGAACACGACACCCACGGGTAGTAAAAGTTATTCATAATTAATACAATGACCCCTTTTCAGGTTTTACATTTATTCTGTTAAACATTCCATATGACAACTTGAGACGTTTCTTTGAGCTGACAATGAATTTGCAATTTTGACATTTGAAGTTCGTTTTTAATTTATTGTTTATATCATGATATCGAATTTTAAATGCCAAAATTGATCATTATTCGTAAGGTGTGCAATCACTGCCAAGCAATTATCAACGTTGCGCTCTTTAAAATAAAGTTTAAATTATAAAAAGAACTATTCGCTTCCGCGTAAATTATTTAACTCTCATCAGCCAGGGGCTTTTCGCGTGTATCATCATCATATCAGCCTGCAGACGTCCACTGCTGGACATAGGCCTGCCCTACGTGTCGCCACAGCAACCGGTCCTGTGCGTCTCGCATCCATCGGCTACCCACGACCCTCAGCAGTTGCACGCTCCACCTTCTCCGGTACGCGGTCGCCACTCCAGAACTTTTCGGCCCCTTCAACCATCTGTTCTGCGAGCATTGAGCCCTGCCCACTGCCACTTCAGTTTGGCGATCCTTCGGGCTATGTCGGTAACCTTGGCTCTCTTGCGGATATCATCATTCCTGATTCGATCACGCAAGGAAACTCCGATCATTGCCCTCTCCATTGCCCTTTGGGTGACTTTAAGCCTTCTGATGACGCCCATTCGCGGCCCTTCGCGTGTATACCCATCAGAAAATTCCATTTAAACCTAATATCGGGATAAAAAGTATTCAATGTCCTTTTCTAGGTCATAGTCCATCTAATCTACAGGCTAGAATAATCTGTCAAATTTCTTGAATGGACTTTCAATCTTATCGCTACAGCAGTAGGTTCAAGGTTGATTGGGAAAATCTGACAGTTTCGAGTAGCTTGATGTGCTGGTGTCTTTACCTATCGAGTGTAGAAATACTCTTAACAATAACGAACAGCCATTGTATCCATTATTGGCATCATTTTTTTTCTCTAGAAGATACATGGGAAACCGTTGGTTCTGGATATTGAAGGTCAAAGTATTTTTTTACCTTTTACGAAAACTAATTCCAAACAAACGTGGTCAATATTTTCCCACCCCTAGATCCGGGGCTGTTTTTGAGGCGTAACTGAATATCAAGCACACAAACATACATACCCATATTCTAATATTAGTAGGAAGAAGCATAAGACTTATTTAAACGAGAACAAGGTTGATAATCGTTCGGCAGTGACATCAGCTCTTCAGTAGGACATACGACACTAGCGCCATCTGTGAGTTTTGAGTGAAACTAAAGTTAAGCATTTATCTCGACTGAATAATCTTCTTCTTAGCATTTTTATGACCTGACCTTTCCGGAACGAACTTGTTATAATAATCTATACCTACTGATAATAAAAATGTAACGGATCGCTGTCTGTACATGGAAGATATATTATGAGAAAAAATATTATTGGGACCTTTATCAACGCAAATAGCACCCATAACAATGATTGTTAGAATTTTTGTCTGTCTTTAATCTGATTGTCTGTGCGTTTGTGCACGCTAATCTCAGAAACGGCTTATCCCATTTGGATGGTTTTCAGTAATACATTGTGGTAAGCTTCAGTTAACATTTCGTGTTTGTTTCATGTCAATCGGTTCACAAATAAAAAAGTTATGCCAATTTAAAGAATCACGTCGAACATTTGTTAAACTATCTATATCTATCTATTCTTTCTCTGTTCAGTAGCATTGACTGAAACTTTACTAAACTTTATAATCTTAAAATAAAAATGTCTGCCCCAAGTAACTATTCCACGCGGACGAAGTCGCGGGCAAAAGCTAGTTATTAATATTTGTATCGAAATAGAGTAGTTATCGACAATTTTTTACATGAAATAGAAATAAAATTTAATTTATTTAAGAGACGCTGTCAAATGCTCATCAAATGAGCATTTTGACAGCGCCTTTCGTATCGTCTTAGAGTAGTAGAAAAATAAAAAAATGTAAAAGAAAATTCAGGGAAATAACTTGAATACTTACTTTGTCTTTGTTATTTCTTTGAGGATAGCGACTGTAGTAAATGCTTTTGTAACATTTTCACTTTTATAAATATATACCTACAGAGTTTTACGGAAAATGTGAAGTCATATTTTAAAAATGGCTTCAACAACTCTTTTCAAGGAAGTCATAAAAAATTCACCAACAAAGGGAATTCTATACAAAGTTATCTAATCAAAATCATCTGCCTAGCCTTTTCCCAACTTTATTGGGGTCGGCTCCCCGGCAATACCAGTGAATTCAGCTGAATACCAGTGTTTTACGCGGAGCGCCTACCAGACCTCCTCAACCCATTGATTGGGTAATCGGCTCCCAGGCAAACCGGATTCAACTGAATGCCAGTGTTTTACGTGGAGTGGCTGCCTACCAGACCTCCACAACCCATTAACTGGGTAACACGGTACCTACTCCTTGGCAATACTGGTGTCAGATTTTCTGACTTCTGACAATCTGTAACGACTGCCAATGATCTAGAAATGACAGCCGGGACCAACGGCTTAACGTGCTTTCCGAGGCACGGAGGAATCCCGATATGTTAAGATGGGGTCACCCATCCACAGACCGACCTCGATAAGCGTTACTTAACCTTGGAGGTCGACCCGTGCGGCTGTTTTATTTAGCCACGAGCTCCTCAGTTATCATTAACTGATAAAAGATTGGTATGGGAGGTGCAAATTTTATTGTGACTAGCATAGTCATACATGCCTACTAAAGACCTGATATCACACAAACTACATCACGGTATCACAGATTTCTGTGCGACTCGAACATATACAACAACCCGACAGCAACCATCGGGCAGTTGCCTCCCCCTCGTCCGATCACCATGTATGACAAGCCGATCCCCTAGGAGAAGCATGTTAAATACCTGGGGGTCATCCTGGACAGCCACCTCACTTTCGCTGAGCACATAAGGCATGCCCGATTTCGCACTGCCTTCGCTCAGGGAAAGCTCCACTGCATCACGACTGCCCGCAGCAAATTCTCACTCAGGTGCAAATTGCGACCGTCCCATCATGACGTACGCTTGCGCTGTCTTTGCACACGCAAAGCCTCGTCCCCTCCATAGGATGTAGACGCTCCAAAACCGTTTCCTCCGTAAGATCACGGGAGCCCTCTACTATGTCCGCAATGAGACTACACGTTAACCTCAAATTGCCCACCATACAGCAGTTCATGAAACGCATAAGCGTTTCTTCGTCACTGCTGTCAAACACCGCGACCCCCTTATCGCGTCAGCCGCCCGATACGAACCCTCCTGCATATCTCAGATTCGCCGACTGAGGCACACCATAGTCACCCTCGATGACTCCACCATCCTCCTCCAAGAGAGCCGTAGCACACTACACAAACCGCTACTGCCGTCCTTCCGCCCTCGCCGCCGAGGCCCGTCACGACGTCGCCCTCATAGTCCGTATCGACCCTTGCTCGAGCCAGGCGGCGCCGCTGAACCTGTAGTCTTAAATTCGCCCCTAAATATTAATCCTCGGTCGATCCAGCCCGTCCCTAGCTGTCCTCCCCCCAGCGACGCTCTAAGCTGAGCCTCGTACCCCCACAGGGGTTGCCCTTAGCGTGTAGTCGCTTAGTTTGTAAATTTTTAAAAAGCCCTGACTGTAGGCTTTAATATTTATACTAAGGCCGAGCAGGCAAGCCCGGTTAAGCAGTCGACAACCTCATAGGTTGAACTGCGAGAGGCCATTCACATAAAAAATCGTCATGATGGTCATTCCACAGTTGCCCACCAGACACAACACCCGTCTGGTCGGAGGATCCTCCCTTTTCAATGGAGATTTGCGGGACTTTTACACCCTGTTCCGCACACCTCTATATGACCTTGAAGAAATTTGTTCATCTTCAATGGCAGAAGCAGTTTATAAAATATGACCTCGGCCTTCCGTTACTCCCTATCTTTATGTCATAAAAGCGCGCATACAATATTTCTCAATAAGAAAGGCCTATAGGGTACAGCATGCCCTATTATTGTTTATAGTGTTTTTTTTTTTAATTTTATATAAGACACTGTGACACTTTTTTATGGTGAATACCACAGAGTATAAAGACACGTCGGCGGCAACTTCTATATTTTTTTATGGCATATCATCAAATGACTCGTCCCGTTCAGCAGGCATACTATGACGTGCTAATGCCATCCAATTCCGATGATGTAAGAGAGATAGTGCTATTCGCTATGTATAGCTCCGTCTCTCTCTTAATCATGATCGTTTTAAGACTTCATAGTAGGGCCCCAGAGCTTAGCGACTTCTAATTGCCGACTTCGTTACTAATGAAAATATTAGAAAAATTGTTTACTTAGAGCCAATAAGTATATTGTTTAGTTGAGCTCAGCTCACTTTGTGTTGGCAGGAATATTATGATTAATGTCTCCTGTCGCTGCCGGCGTAGTTTTTGAACCTCTTGAACGCCATTGTCACGTATACATGACAAGCAAGCATGTGCCCTGTACGTCACAAATGTGACAAAAAGTACGGCGAATTTGTGTCTTGGCGTCGGGTGCTCTGGCGTTCAAAAGGTTAAATGCTCTGCGAATAGTAATAAATACATAGAAATAGAAATAATATTACCTATTAGAAGCAAAATGTGACTAAAATCTATTGCCCTACGATTTCCAGCCATTTTGCTTCCATAATAAGCAGCGTAGCATTATCAGCCTATAATGTTCACCACATCTGTGACGGCGACAGGGGCGGATCCAGGACTGTCGTTTGGGGGGGGCTTGACCCCGTTGAGGGTGGGTTTTAGCAAAGTAAACACTGACTCAATGCCTTCGTTAGGTTGTAGACGACCAAAGAAATCTGGGTCTTGGGCGGGCTCGAGCCCCTCCCCCCTGGATCCACCAATGGACGGCGGCCTCTTTTTGTGAGAGGGAGTGAGTTGTACTCCAGCTCGCTCACACAGTGCGGGTGATTGTCACGTGTCTTCGAATGTTTGGTTCTAGGACATGCCTCCATAATAATTTGTGTTATTTCTTTTTCTGTGCAATCTAAAGTGTAAACTGAAAGTTCTACTAGGAACAAACAATTTTCATCTTTTATAGTACGAAAATAAAGTCGATATCAAAATCAAAAACTACGCAAAAGAAAAAAGCAAACAAAAAAAATTGAAAAGGTCTCAAGTAACAGTTTTGTTGCAAACGAAACTGCACTTTGTGTAAAGTTGATAAGGTTTATAATTGTAAATTGATAGTGGTTGTTTACATTCTCTATCTGGCACCTAAATCGGTGTGGTATCAAATTCGGTATATTTTTTTAAAAGGACTTGAAGAGTGAGGCAAAGCAATATATTTTTTGATTGCTCAAAGTGTTGACAAAAAAGTGTAATCGCATACGAAATAAATGTTGTAATATATTCTTTTTGATGTTTTTATTTTTGTTGGCAACCCCACCCACCCGAAAATTCTTATGTCACTATGGTCTCATGACGAGGGTGACACTAACGTGCCGTTTTAAAAAATATTATAATATATCACCGGAAAATTGCAGACTCCGTAAGATTGTAATATATCTTTATTAGATTATTATTTCTCGATATACCTATTATGAAAATTCGTTTTGTATGGGTACAATAAATCCCATTCAAATTCATTACTTTCCAATTTATCAGTGTGTTATAAGAAAAAATATTGTTTTACAATTTCACGCGATATTTTTATAGTAGTATACGTTCCCGCGATCCCCGGCGTAGGTGGGAGATGGAACACCGGGGTGGTTTTAGTCAGTAAGAGTCTGACAGACCCCTCCACCCGCCCCAGGGTGGAGGATTTCGCCCTGACACCAAAAAAAAAAAAAAGGATAGTCCGGTTAAGCAGTAACCAGTAGCGTGCTGAACTGCGAGTGGTCCCCGACAAAAAAAAAAAAAAAACGAAAAGAACTAAAAACTATTATTAAGTCTCTTCTTCTAATCTTGTACAACACTTGAGTTTACAATAAACACTATCTGTGTGCAAAATTTCATCAATATCCGTTCAGCTATTTTTGCGTGACTGTTGCACAAACATACAAAATTTCACTTGCTACATACGAGTACATGTCATTGTGTCATGGTCTAAGACTATTCTTGAACCAGGAGATGTGGTGTCACTTGGGGTAGGCCTATGTCCAAAAGTGGTCATCTTTCAGGTGACAGGCTCACGATGAAGAATAAAATGAAAACAAAACAAGAGGAATAAAATATTGTATTTATTATACGAGTAATGTTTTATATTTTGTGCTTAAAACCTTTTTAGAACTCATCATTTTCAAAAGGATGGAACTTGTGGCCCAGGGATCTGAAAAAAAAAACAAAAATATTGGTTAGTGGTTCATAACCAGTGATCGGATAATCGGGCGCTTATATACCTAAACTTCTTCCCGTGAAAGAATAATACGGACATTCCATTCTGAATAAATAAGTAATCCCGGGTTCCCGGGATTGAACAATTTTATGAAAACAATTGTAACAAACTTAATGAAATTAAAGCCCACTGCTTTAATTTCATTAAGTTTGTTACAGTTGTTTTCAACACCCTGAAAGCATTATTATACCGTATGCAAAGCGCACTGTACGATCTCTGCGTAAAATGTACGTATGTAAGTGTATATTCCTGCCAGGGTTGCGGAATTTGTTCGAAAGAGTCACCGCGGCCCTGGAACGCAAAGGGCTTTAGAAGGAACACGGATGGGATTTAGTCAGTAAGAGTCTGACACGCCCTTCCGCTCCACCCAGAGCGGGAGAAGTCATTTGATGATTTCCCATCCTTAAAAAAAATGTGTAGGCTACATGTACTCACGCTGTCATGGGCACGAGCCTCCCGTTGCAGTCAAACGAGTCGATGAGACTCACGTCCTCCTGCGACAACTTGAAGTCGAACACGTCGAAGTTGCTCGCGATGCGCGACTTCGTCACCGACTTCGGTATCACGATTACTCCGCGGTCCACTTGGTACCTGGAAACAATGATTATAAAACATATTAAAGAGATATATTGGGTAAAAACAACCAAAAACACTGACTTCCGAAATTAAAGTTATTTGAATACTTCGTAGTGTCTATTTGTATTTGGAAGTTGGTGACAATTTTATAAAAAAGGTCCTAAAAAAATATTCTCAAGGTTGCAATCAAGTCAAGTCAAAACGTTTATTTCAATTAGGCCATTAAACGGCACTTTTGAACGTCATCGTTTACAGTTCAGTAAAAATAATAATATTACTTAATAAAGTGACTCTACTGTACATTCGGAAAGGTAGATTCTTATGGAGAAGAACGGACAAGAAACTCCATAGTTACTCTTTTCAAATAATGATTTTACAAAATTTGGTATACAAAAATTAATTTAATATTATGTGAGGACGATGCACCCGGAGTATGCTACTTATAAGAACAAAGTATCACCAGCAGAGGTAAACTTATTCATTTTCTAAAGAAATTTAGGTAAATGGTACTCACATATTTACAAACATTGGAACCATTAATGAAATAGTGTGTGAGTCAACAGAAAAATAAAAACACAAAAAAAAATAATGTAATCTGCACTTTATCTTGTAAGCCATGAAGTATATTGTTCCAAAATTGGATTAGTATCTCGAAACCAAAATTAAAATGAGAACTACTCACCGAATCAGCACTTGGGCAACAGTCTTGCCCAGTCTGTCAGCGATGGCCTTCAGTTTAGGGTCATCCAGTAGGTTGGGGTCATCAGGCTTGGCCCAGGGTCTGTCGGGTGACCCCAGGGGCGAGTACGCAGTTATCTTGATGTTGCGAGCTTCACAGAAGTCTTTCAGACGACGCTGGTTCAAGTAGGGGTGGCATTCCACCTGGAACAGGGAAAATAATTATGTTATCAAAGTTGATGGTGCAGTGGCTGAGCGATTGGCTGCTGCGCTGCGTGTCGCGGGTTCGATCCCCGCTTGGAACAAATATTTGTATGGCCTACAGATAGTTGTTCCGGGTCTGGCTGTTTGTGTATGTGAGTTTGTATGTTTGTAAACGCACCCACGATACAGGAAAAATTCCTAGAGTGGGGCAAAGTTAAAAAAAAACACATGGCTGCCAAAAAGAGGCTTGCTTTTCGAGAATATGCCTATAAACCAAAAAAACACGTTTTTGTATGGGAACCCCCTTTTATTATTAATTTCATTTAATTTTTATACGTCTACCTGTTGCCGTTAAAATATCGAGCAAAAATCACGTTTGTTGTATGGAAGCCCTTAAATATTTATTTTATTCTGTTTTTTTTAGTATTTTTTGATATAGCGGCAACAGAAATATATCATCTGTGAAAATTTCAACATCACGGTTCATGAGATACAGCCTGGTGACAGACAGACAGACGTACAGTGGAGTCTTAGTAATAGGGTCCCGTTTTTACCCTTTGGGTACAAACCCTAAAAATTGTGACTTTAAAAAAAAACGACCACGAAATACGACTAAAAAGTTCCGAAGAAATGAGTTTTCAAGCAGTTCGTTACAGTTAGTGGCATTTATATGTGTGGTTTTGATGATATTGTCTGGACACCCTGCATAATTAATTATAAGTAACGGGAGAAAGGCGGGATACGCAACTGGCAAATATAACATGATTCTCACCTGATTCGTGACCGGCACAATCTTGGCGCTCTTCAAAAGCCTCTCGAGCTGTTTGGAGTTAAAGTTGGAGACTCCGATGCTCTTCACTAGGCCCTCGCCCACCATGGGCTCCAGGGCCTTCCAAGTGTCGACGTAATCCACGTCAGAGAATAGGATATTGTCGGATTCGTCCTTTGGGAAGAGGTCGCTATCTTCCTGTAAGCAAAATTGTGGCAATCATCTGCCTAGCCTTTTCCCAATTATATTGGGGTCGGCTTCCAGTCAAACCGGATTCAGCTGAATACCAGTATTTTACGTTGAGCGGCTGCCTACCAGACCTTCACAACCCATTAACTGGGTAACACGGTACTCCTTGGCAAGACCGGTGTCAGATTATCTGGCTTCTGACTATCCGTAACGACTGCCAAAGATCTACAAATGACAGCCGGGACCAACGGCTTAATGTGCTTTCCGAGGCACGGAGGAGTCTCGGTACGTTAACATGGTCACCCCTCCACAGACCAACCTCGGCAAGCGTTGCTTAACCTTAAAGATCGACCCATGCGGCTGTTAGTGGCCATCAAGTATAAATTCAAAGATAATCGCGAAAACAAATTGCTGTACCTACATTTTGTCGAGTTATGCGTACCTACATAATGTAGTCGATTTTTTTTTCGAATGCAGTATTGGTCCCATAGTAAAAGTTGTTCATAATGATGGGTACAATGACCCGTTTGAAGGTATTCCGTTCATTCCGTTACACAATATATATGTCACCGGAAAATTGCAAACGCCGTAAGATTGTAATAAATCTTGATTAGATTATAATTTCTCGATATATTATGAAAAAATCGTTTGTATACAATAAATCTCATCCAAATTCAATAGTTTCCAATAAATCCGTGTCTTATTAAGAAAAAGTTGTTTACAACTTCACGCGATATTTTACAATTTTACGGCGTTTGCATTTTTCCGGTGACATATACAAGCTGAAATTTAATGGTTGTTTTCCCGCAGCGAAATGAGTTTGTCTTGGTAATACAATCGACTTATGAAAAATAATAAATTTAAAATCAAGAAATGGCTGAATAACAATTATGATGAACAAAACTCGAAAGTGACTTCGAACCAATAGTTATACATCGCGATAGTTTTGCGCAAAGCGGCTGCGGTCGTTACCCTTCGCCTATCGACCGGCTGATAAGTATAACATAAAAAGATACCGCGCGCGATGCGCGGGGCTTCACTCGCCGCGTGCTTGCAGGTTAATGCCGTATTACTACGCGCGAGATCTTATTTTGCTATGAACATTTATGAATCGCTTTTCACTTTGTCGGCGCGCCGCTGCTCTGCCAGTAGTACCTAAGTCACGTACTATTGCTTCTTACGCTTTCGAGTATATTTTTTCAAAAAAAACATCTATATTCTATTTTTTAAGTTTAACTTTATGTTTCGATAGTACTACCTACTCGTTTTGCCGCGGGAAAATAACTATTAAAATTTCAGCGTGTATAAAACACGTAAGTCTAAAATCAGACATATGTAGTATACCTTGTAAGCTTGAGGCCAGTGAATGAGGTACAGGTCCAAATACTTCAGATTGAGGTTGTCAAGCGAAGCCAGGAGGGCTCCCTTCACCAGGTCCGGACGGTGGAACGTGTTCCATAGCTTTGAAGTTATGAAAAGGTCTTCCCTGGAAAGATGATTTTATTGAATTAGTAGCTTAATCGACCAGCGGAGCCGCGGGCGGCAGCTATTTGCAAATAAACTTTAAAAATAAACTCACCTCTTGACGGTACCATCAGCAATCTTAGCCGAGATCGCGGCTCCGACCTCCTTCTCGTTACCATAGACATACGCGCAGTCTATGTGTCTATAGCCGATGTCTATGGCGTTCTTCACCGCTTCCGTCACTTCACCTGGCTTTGACTGTAATACAAGTAATTTTATTAATAACTAGTTGCCGCCCGCGGCTCCGCCCGCATGATTGTCGAAAATTATCCCAAGGGAACATATTCCCGGGATAAAAAGTATTCTATGTGTTATTCCAGACTATAATCTACTACTGTGCCAAATTTCATCAAAATCCATTCAGTAGTTTTTGCGTGAAAGAGTAACAAACATCCATCCATCCATCAATCCATACTTACAAACTTTCGCGTTTATAATATTAGTAGGACTAGCATTTCAAACAAATCGTTGTGTTTAGTTTTCCAAAACTAACCTTTAAAAGGGGGTAGAGGGGGCGTTGAGGTTTGTGGAGTACCTACTAAATCCGCGCGGACGACGTCGCGGGCGAAGTGCTAGTAAAAATGAAACGTTTTTTATTAGCCTACTCTTGTGGAAGTGGAAATTATATTTTTTCCTACTCCTTCGCTTTGTTTTTCTGATTAATTTCGTTGCGGGATCCAAGACAGTTAAATCGTTTCTCCGGGACGCGTCGAGCTTCATTGACTCGGCGTTTTTTCTGGTCGCCACTGTTGATTCGGGCTTTCAGGAGTTGCAGTGGTTGGGCTTGCCCCAAAAATAAAATAAAAAATTGGCTTCTCTTGTGTCCCACAACTCCCACTACTGGGCAGAGAACTCCCCAGCTCCTTCCAAATCTCTGTTTTGGGCGATCTCTGGCCAAGTTTGGACATATCTGTATTTTATTCATCAAAATTGATTTTAAACTGAGTTACGCGTATTATCACATGTCAATAGTTATCAGTAACCCTAGTTATTTCTATATGTTATCTAATACCACATAAGTATACTGAGTCGAATAATTGATTAACTGAATTATAGCATTTTGCTTTAACAACCATGTATTTTTTGCAGTGTTTTATTGTATATCTACCTACGCTACCCCACTTTCCCACCCTACCTACCTACCCTACTTTCCTACCCTACCTACCTACATACATACCTACCTTACCCTACCTACCTACCCTACCCTACTTTCCTACCCTACCTACCTACATACATACATACCTACCTTACCCTACCTACCTATTTTTGTTTTGTTTTTAAACGTTCCCTGTAATCTGGCGAACAAAACAAAAAAGAATTAGACAATCCGGTCAAGTCGTTCTCAAGTTATAGCGTGACCAGGAGAAATAGGGGTCCATTGTAACACGACTGCCCAAAAAAAGCAGTGTTATGTTTTCAGGGTTCATGTTCTAAACGGCTTAACCGATTTCGATGTATGTGGTATCGTTAGAATTGTTCTTTTTTCCCGGGTTACATAGGCAAAATGAACTAAAAACAGTCAGGGGACTTAATCGTTTAAAAAAATGTTCCAGTGAACTGTCTCCGGGGTTTTTTACATATGTCACCGGAAAATTGCAGACTCCGTAAGATTGTAATAAATCTTGATTAGATTATAATTTCTCGATATATTATGAAAAAATCGTTTTATATACAATAAATCCCATACAAATTCAATAGTTTCCAATATATCCGTGTCTTATTAAAAAATATAGTTTATAATTTCACACAATATTTTACGATCTTAGGGCGTTAGCAACTTTCCAGTGACATATAGGTATATCGATTATGAGAAACTACACACATCAAAAGTGTCTAGGGATCAAGTATGTTTTAGACACTTTTGATGTGTGTTTGTTTGTCAATTGAGGAACAGTATTTTAACTTTTTTGGATCGATTTTGTTTCGTTTCGACTATGCATGACATTATGATGCTATCTAATCTTTATGATGCTTCTTTTAAGGTGGGTCTTAGAATGAATATGGCCAAGACGAAGGTTATGGCAAACATCTTCAGCGATTCAAATTCTAGTGTTAAAGTTGGGAACGAATCGTTGGAGATGGTGGACCGATATGTTTATCTTGGCCATATCCTTTCATTTGGCAAAGAACATCAACAAACGGAGATATCGAGAAGAATACAGCTTGGATGGGCCGCTTTTAGCAAATTGGATGACATTCTGAAGTCTGCCAAAATTCCACAATGTCTGAAGTCTCGCCTCTATAACCAGTGTGTTTTGCCCACCATGACTTACGTTGCTGAGACATGGACGCTCACGCAGGAGGCTGTGTACAGACTGAGAGTTGCACAGAGAGCCATGGAGCGTTCCATGCTTGGCATACGTCTATTAGATCGAGTTCCAAACGTCGAGATCCGAAGACGTACGAAGGTTTTCGACATCGGAAAACGAATTGCGGAACTAAAATGGGGCTGGGCAGGACACCTGGAAGGCGCGGTGATGATAGGTGGAGTAAGACAGTGACCGAGTGGCGCCCGAGGACTGGAAGAAGAAGTGTTGGTCGGCCGATGGCGAGATGGGCGGACGACATTGTTGCCATCGCGGGTAGAACCTGGATGAGGCTGGCACAGCAACGTGGGGATTGGCACAAGAGAAGAGAGGCCTATTGTCAGCAGTGGGCGAAGTCAGGTTGTGGATGATGATAATGATGCATGACAATGCACGTCCACACACAGCTAGAGTCGTAACACGCACTCTTGTCAATGCGTGGGCGGGCAAGTGGAAGATTATGGTTGACTGTGAAAATGAAAAAATGGTAGTATTTATGTACTGATCCATTACGAAAATTATTTCACTGCTGCGTGAAAATGCAGTAGTGACTACTTTTGTTTATGCTGTCCAGTTTCCTTCACAAGATTGAATGATTTTTTTAAAATTTAATATGGGTTTGCTCGTGACTCTAGTCTAGGTCATAGATGACAGAGACAAAGTCGACGATGGAGCGAGAAGCCTGTTACCCAGAAGTAGCCTGTTCACTCTCATTTTGAAGAGATTAGGGTTGTATGCGTTCGGAAACACAGACGCAGGCAGAGAGTTCCACTCTTTTGCTGTGCGCATAATAAAAGATGGAAACGTTATGTTACATTTGATAACATTGGAAGAGGTTTTTCAATACCTAAACAATATATGTTTATCAAAAGAACAATGATAAACCATTGTCTGATGGACATGTCTGAGCCGTGTTATTAAGTTGTCATGGAACTCTTAGTTATTGAGGGAAAAATAATGCAGTGAAGAAACAAATATTTGATTATCCTATTGTCATCAAATAGGAAAATGAATTTGGTTATGGTCTGGCGACCAATTGCAAAGTGCTTTAAACAAGAAGAAAAAAAAAGTTTTTTTCTTTCATTCTGTCCTGTCAGCCGTCACGCTGTCACTAACTCCCTTTTCTTTCATATCACTCCTAATACAATCCATCTTTTCTTTGGCCTCCCTCTCCCTGTCCATCCATCCACATTTATATTCATAACTCTTTTAGTTATGTGCATTTCATCCCTCCTCTTCACATGACCATACCAAGATAAGCGGTTCCCTTTCAACTTTTTTTTAAGGGAACCGCACCGAAAGGTATGTGCAAATGAAAAATTGAAACCCATCTAGGAATACTTTTGTCTGTCATAGTCAATTGCTCCAAAATTTGGCACACAAATGAACTACTACTGTGACCAAACATGGATGCGTAACATTAAAAAATACAATAAAATATTCACTTTTGGGGGACAAATTATAAAACGAAAATAAAGTTTTTTTTTCTGCAACTGTATATCAAATACATATTGTCTCAAATATATATGAAAAATTACCACTAGCCCGCCACATCCGAAACTACTGATCCTAAATTCTGGCGATAGGAATATTAATGCCAAGGGTCATCCATAGGTAGCATTGTAAAAACTAATTAAATATTAGTCTGGGAAAATGTTGTTTTTTTGTTATTATTCCACTTAACCTTGGAAAAGTTTGAAGATTTTTATCTATGAAACAAGTAAAACTTTTACCTTCCAGGTACCAATCCCAAGGTTGGGGATCTCGATACCATTATAAAACTTCACTTTAGGTACTTTTAAAGCCATTTTAACGTGGTTTTGAAATATTAGAAAAATTTTGAAAGACTACGTTTACCGGCTGTCAAAACAAATCGTCGACATCAATCGAACACTTCACTGACATGATAATGAGAATCATGACTAATCATAGATGAGTGAGGCAGAAACACCACTTTGACAATTTACAATGTCACTGACAAAATTAGGGTTACCACCTTTTATTTTAAAATTACCATTAATTCAAAAACCGAAAAAACAAGGATCGTCTGGGATAGATTGTCGACGGAGAGGCGGGGATTCAAACCAAGTTCAAACTGCGGAAAAAAACTAGTTCAAATGCTAGCTGGTACACAGGGACTTTGATCACATTCAATGATATTTAAAACTCACGATGATACTCAGATTTTAACAACCGATTTGTTGCGGCGATTTAAAAAACGTGCACTAGCACATGTTTTATTAAAAAAGGTCTCTACTGAAAACTAGTCTACAATAATTGTAGACTAGCTTTTTCAACGGCATCGCTCAGTCTATCCTACAGGAAATTAGCCTTTTCCGGGATACTAAGTCTGAGTCTATGGTACATATAATTGGATTGTAGCTGACAAATGAATTTTAATAATCGGATCAGAATTTGCAAATATGACCTCCTACAAACAAAAAACGATTGGAAGTCTGTAATCAATAAGTTTAAATCACAGGCAGGTATACCTAATGATACCTAATATAACGCGTGGTAACCAAGTGATTTTATTGATTTCCAAACAAACAATGAGTAGGTGGAAATCTCAAGGACATGAGCTAAGGGGCTCAAGCCTCACCCTCCCAACTCAAACAGTAGTCTCCAACCGATCGAAGACATTGAGGATTTTACGAAAAGTAACTAATCCAAGGAGGCTTGTGTCGCGTTCAGTTAAATAAAATGTTTTGTGCGTTTATAGCGTTGCTACCTACTTCACTAAAATCTATCTTCAGCGGGGTCAAAGCGTAGATCTCTATGGAGAAGAACTTGCAAGAAACTCCACGGATACTCTTTTAAACCATATTTAAGTTTACAAAAATTCTGGTTTCATTAACCTTGTTGCTTTTATATGTGAGAACAATGTAAAGAATGAAAAAACAATTTTCAGTGTCAAATATTAAAATAAGCCTGTGGCAACTTAGGAATGACCAGTCTCCACTGACGGCGCCCGTTCACGAACATGAATTGTATAGCTCAGTCAACGGATAGTGGGTTGTCTTAGCCTTTTTCGAATCACGTTTATCAGCCAATAATATGTAGGTATATCGTCGAGTACCTAATGTAGATTGGATTCCATAACTCGCCATCAGTCATTCGTCATTCATGACTTTTGGAATAGAGTGACGCTTGCATGAGCGAGTAATGGGCGCGTTTCTATCAAGTTTAATTAAATCGTTCATTCATTTTCAATACTAAGGACATGCGAGTTTGTATAAAATACCGTGAGGAATAAAAGAAAAGACAGTAGAGCTTTCTTCGCAGTAGGTACACAGGTTGTCCAAAACTAATCACCAATATTGATTGACTAAAAAGTTGAACATCGACTCATAAAGAAGAAGAATAATTTGGTGTTTTGATAACAGACTAAAAACCTACAGAAAGTTCGGTTTCGGCCACAGAGTTACGGTTGCCAAAACTTAGTGTTCGCCATTGTTTTTAAATTAATATGAAATTGTTAAAATAATATACTTACTTAAAATAAAATAATTATTTCTGTTACCATTTTATTTGTTGTTTTTATTTTACTTAATTAAGAAAAATTTAAAACAACTACATTAAAAAAACAACTACCTACCTACATTAATATCCACAGCATGTTTAATACATTTAAACATGCTTTTAACATAAAATATTTAATTTATCTATATTATATGCCTTAGCACTTAACGACCAAAATTCGGTAAGAAAAGTCGATATGCGATCGGCAACTAAATTGAGACTTCCCACCCTGGGCATAGGCATTCTCGTCCACTTAATTCTTTTAAATTAAATTTTTCTTTAACGAATTTGAATACTTATAATATCTACTAAGCAGTACAGGCTTATTCATAAATGAAATCTGTATAATCCTGCATGCCATCCTTCAGCCATCGCGTCTTAAAATCAAGATTAACAATTGAAAACAATTCGTATTTTCTAACTGTAGCAATTTTTAGGTTGTATTTTTAATACGGGAAACAAACAAATAATAATGAATTTCTTACCTTCCATGTCCCAAGCCCGATCACAGGATAGGATTGTCCATTATTGAATTTAATCGTCGGTACTCGCGCCATTTTTGCCACACGACTTCACTGGGAGGCAAAGGAATATAGAATGACGGCCTATCAAGGTTAGGTTATCTGTTATTCTGTACAAGTGTGATATCAATTTATTATTTGTAGTTCAAGTAGTAGATAAACGTTCTTATATAATCAGCGGCGTGTTTATGTTTTTAATATTATTTTCTTTGATATCTATTTTATGGCGTTATCGTGTCATGGTGAAATATTCCGTAGATCAACACAATTTTATTGGAAGTAGATAATTATCTAAGTGGTTGACGGAATGAGGTCATATTCTACTTTCCAATCCATAGATTGGAAAGTAGAATATGGTATGCCATATTTTATTATTTATAATCTTTTCAGTTAGTTTTTTACATTATAAACGCCTAAAAACTGAACCAATTTTGATGATTTTATGGTCTAGAGATAGATTGGGCCTTGGAGAACATATAATTTTAATCGCAGAAGTAGGTGCGTTCCCGAGCGAAAATTTACGGCAGCTATGGGGCCACATTAACCACTTTTTTGCTAAAGAGCATCGGCCAGTTTGCCAGCCCATCGCACATTAATAAATCTTTTCGTAATCGCTCACGTAAGAGTTATCAAAAATAATGCTACATTGCTTTTATTAATTAAGTACATATTTTATCAGTTCATAAAATTGTTTTTAAACATTTGACCCCATAAACGCCATCACATCACGCATCCTAATTAAATAATAAATAATTAAATCTTGATAAAAGTACTGCCTCGTTTGTCTGTCGGTGGTAGGCACGAATATCACCGATATTGAAGGTCCGGCCCTCACAGGGTTGTGGAATTGTCGGAAAGAGTTACCACGGCCCTGGAACGCAGAGGCCATTTGAAGGAACTCGGTGGGTTTTAATCAGTAAGAGTCTGACAGTGTGTGTCTCACGGCTGTACTGAAAAGGTCCTTTTCAGCGATTTATGTCAGACAGACTCATCATAGAAAGTATGATTCCCTCTATTATCCAAAAGAGCAGGCAGGTTCGTAGGTATTGTTACGAGCTTGGGTTTCGTGACAGAAAAAACAACCGATTTTATAACCAAAATGACGCTTATTAAACAACACTAATTACAACTCACTAAGTATGAAACACAATTATGAAGTATTCGCGAAGTTTTTGCGAAGTATTGCAAATCCAATACTGACTCGGTCGCGGGCTATGCGGTCCTTATATAGGGCGTCAGTCAATTCCAGAAATATCTACTGTAGAAACATCTGGAAAGTTCGCGTAAATTCCGACTGATCAGATGGCGAGAACTCGAGAATATTCTCTCCTAGAAAAGTCTAGAAGGATCTTATCTCTACCAGTTCTGCCACTCAATACTAGATGGCGCTAGTAGTAACTAATGTCATTCATTATGTATCCGGCATTAATGCTGCCGCGTTACAGTATTTTACATTAAATCCACATTTTGACAAGTCGACTGTATCTGGATTCCAAACTGCTAAGAATTTCCTTATGGAATATCCTACCCTAACTTCACTATCACTACATATTATAAAACAAAGTCGCTTCCCACTTTTTGTCTGTCCCTATGTATGTTTAGATCTTTAAAACTACGCAACGAGTTTTGATTCGGTTTTTTTTAAAATAGATAGAGTAATTCAAGAGGAAGGTATATATGTACAATACATGCATAATATAGTAGGAAAACACTGATAATTTTAGAGGTATCTAATGTGATGTCGTAAATAAAAACATTTTTTGCGCTTACATTGCAAACGCTGGCTGAACCCTACGAGCACCTTAGCACCTTAAAACGATCTATAAAAAAGTGCGATGGTATATGTCTATCTCTTAGGCTTTGACTGGCCTGTTGGTCGAGTGGTTAGTGACCCTGACTGCTAAACCGGAGGTCGTGGGTTCGATTCCCACCCAGGACAAATCTTTGTGTGATGAGCATGATCATTTGTTCTGTGTCTGGGTGTAATTTGTCTATAATATGTATGTATTTAGAAATATATAGGTAAGTATGTTTATCAGTTGTCTGGTTGCCATAGTACAGGCTCTGCCTAGTTTGGGATCGGATGACCGTGTGTGAATTGTCCCAAGATATTATTATTATTATTATTATACCATTAGGGATAACCCACAATAACCATTTTTTATACTTAACTTTTTACGAGAAATAATGGCTAATTTACGAAGCAATTTTAAGCAATACAGCATTAATCCGTAGACAATGAAGTACCTTAAATACATTGCGCATTTAATATAGATTAAAATGGCCCTTAACAGCATGTAATTTAAATGAATATTATCGAAGATATTACAGTTTTAAAATGCAGGGACATAGCGGTTGCGGCTGTATCGGCCGGGGGTCCGGGGCGGTGCGTGCCTATAAATAGCGTTCAAGTTATGTGCTCAAGATGATTTCGTGAAAACACTGACATATGACAGAGGTCCAAGTTACTACACATGGAACCAGAGTTCTAAAACCGTAGTTTATTTAGTATCAGCTTTGCACCCGTGCGGAGCCGTGGCGGGTCGCTAGTAATATTATAAATGCGAAACTGAGTTTGTTTGTTTCGCCTTCATGCCTAAACCACTGAACCAATATTGATGAATTTTGGTGCGGCGATAGATGACACTATGGAGACGGTTATGGGTTTTTACCGAAATTTTTAACTAACGCGAGCGAAGCCACGGACAAAAGCAAGTTGTTTATGGTAACCAACAGCTTAGCTGTACTCCAATCGAAAACCAATAATACACTTCTTTATACAGCGTTGTTATATGGCGTTGTCCACTCGAAGGACACTGAAAGTTAATAACTACCTAGTAACGTACAAACGATTTTATTATATAAACTCAATAGGGTACTCTAACTAGAGTTGTAACAATAGCAATATTATAGTGTGCTCTTCAAAACTATAGCTCTTTAGTTTTATATTCAAATTAAACTTTTCAACTTTATCTAACCAATGATAATTCAATATTCAAAGCAATTATTTCAAATCAACCATTTGAATTCTCGAGGTCGGTCAGTCAAAAACAAGAAGCTATTGAACGTTCCAAAGCGTAGATTTCTATGGAGAAAAACGTGAAAGAAACTCCAAATACCAAACTCTAATGAAAATAATAACGCCCTGGCTGGGGGTCTTAATTGCCCTGGCTGGGGGCCTTAGAGTCATTTAAGGCCACCACAGGATAGTCCGGTTAAGCAGTAGCCTTATTGTGCTGAACTGCGAGTGGTCATCGTCAAAAAAAAAATAAAAGAAAATAATAACATGCACAGAAATTCACAGAATATAGAACGAGGGATGGAGTAATTACGATAGTGACTTACGTGAAGAACCGGCTCGCAAAAAGCTCGACTCTGCTGAGATCGAGCCTGTTACAATGATTCCACATAATTTTTTGGGTTTCGTACCCAGAGGGTAAAACGGGACCCTATCACTATTTAGTTATGTGGACACAACTTGGGACACAAAATTTCATTAATTTGCAATTTGACATCACATTATCTGCTAGGAATCAATTTGCGAATAATAAACAGCCGCTGAACTTTTTTCAAAGAATTCCCGCCAAAAGTTTCCTCTTTTCCCACCACCGTATAATGTGCCCAAGTTGGAAAAAAAATACCACATTTTGGGGAAAATGGTTTCTCCTTTTATTATATAAAATAAGTTGAGAAAAAATTAACTCTATGGTTAACATAGTGTTAGGGACTTGATACGTTGATACAAAGCGCTCCACTGTGACGAAAGTAGGTATATCAAGCAAGTCCCTTAGTGTTTTGTGAAGTAAATACCGGCGAAGTGCAAGTTGAACTCGCGAATTAATCATGTTGCTTTGAAACCATAGGCTTCTATAGGTTTTACAGTAATTTAGAAGAAAGAAAATAGATTCGACGATGGTAGAATTTTGATCTAAGGCCCCGCTGCGCGCGGTCTGGCGGTCAGAGCTCCGAGTTCACTGTAATCTATGCGATGACATAGAATCCTGTAGGTATACAAAAAGGCAGTCAAAATGAACGCGTGTTCTGTCCGAGTTCCATTTTTTGCAAAAGCTCACGAAGGGAAGGTCACGATGTCCGACGAGATCCAAAAGTTTATTGAATTAGTGAGAGACAAACGTTTTATTTATGATTTGCTAGACATTTGGTTAAGTGGCATTTGATTTTCTGTAAAACTAAACGTGTGACGTGTTATCACTGCTAAAGATTACTGCAACTCCAGGTTTCTGGACCGTTTGCTGTGTGCGCATGTGTGAACGCGGAACGAAGAACTCGACTGCAGAACGCAGATCGCCTTGGCGGTGTGTTCGACCACTTAGTGTAGGTGTATGTCACCGAAAAATTGTAAACGCATCGGCGAGGGGAGTGAGGTGTTTGACTCCCCCCGCTACGTCAAAGAGGGGCGCACGGGAACACCACGCGCCGCCACCTCGGGTCCGGATGAGTGGGGGGCGACGGACATCCCCGAGTCCGCCGCCCCTGGACCCAGTTAGGGGGGCCGGAAGAGGGCAGGGTATGCCCTCCTCCGACGCCCGATGCGCCTGCTGCGGGCCGGGAGAGCGGTTGAGATTTCGCTCTCCCTTTCCGTAGCCTCCTTCTGCGCGATAACTGTCTCGCAGAAGCCCCCCCTCCCCCCAAATTGCGTTACGTAATACTTGAACGCCCCCTTACACGTTGTATATATATTACGGCTAATACCCGAAGTGCGGCTACCCTAGTTTTAGCCGGCTAAAACTAGGTGCAGCAAGCCACAGGCGGTTAAACTTAGATGTATCCTCTTATCTTCGGTTAGACCTAGGTTTAGCCTTCATCATAGCGGCTAGAACTAGGTGCAGCCGCACAACGGTGGCTAAACTTAGGTGTATCCTATTTATAGGGTAAGTAATATATCTCACGGCATCACGCGTGAATGGCTGGACCAATATCGCTAATTTTGTTTTGTTGTGTTCGTTAATGTCAGGAGAAGGTTCTTATGAAAAAGATAAATACATCCGAGCAAAGCCGGGGCGGGCCACTAGTAGATGATATAACAACAAAATCTCCAATATTATACAAAATATAACAGCGGAAGCTATAATTTTATTTAATATAACGATTGCACATTGCCTAGTTTTAGCAGGCTCAAATTAGGTGTAGCTGCATTTCGGGTATTAGCCGTAACATATAGATAAACATTTTTAATTTCACTTTACAGCCAGTTCTAAATTTCACGCAGACGAAGTCGCGTACAGGAGCTAGGAGGTATATAAAAGAAAAACACAGACACATCGAAAAAAAAATAATTTATTTAAATACAAAAAGAATAATCTTAAATATTAAAATCTTGCTTAACGTAACATTATAGCAACCGATATTAAGTTTATATTCGCCATCTTTATATTATAAGGCTTTCACATAAGGGTACAAGCAGAGTTCTAAGTGACTTGTCAAAATATATATCTGCCGACGGCGAAAAAACGTACTAAACGAAAGCGAATGGAATAATTTAAAGATTAACCTTTTGAACGCCACTGTCACGTATAGGTGATAAGCAAGCGCGTGCCATGTACGCCAAACGTCACAAATACGTGACAAAAAGTACGGCGAATTTGTTGCTTGGCGTCGGGGGTACGCCGATGCGTTTATGCTCTGGCGTTCAAAAGGTTAATTTATTTTGACGTTTCTCTTGACGAGCAGCGCCACTATGAATTGGATCAAACTTAATAAAAGTAAATATTACTTACTGCTAATAAGCTTGCTTTTGAAATACTGTTATATATATATTATAAGCATTTGATTTCACTAGAAACTAAAATTTTACTTTAGTTTTTTTTAAGCCGACTGGCGGAGCAAAAAAGGGCGGTAATGTTTTTACTTTTTTATTTAATATGGGTTTGCTCTTGACTCTAGTCTAGGTCATAGATGACAGAGACAAAGTCGACGATGGAGCGAGCTTATCCAGAAGAAGCCTGTTCACACTAATTTTGAAGAGATTAGGGTTGTATGCGTTCGGAATATATATGTATACTTTCATATTTTGTTACATTTTTATTTTTTGCTTATTAACCTTTTGAACGCCAGAGCATAAATGCATCGGCGTGCCCCCAACGCCAAGCCACAAGTGCGCCGTAATTTTTGTCACATATTTGTGACGTTTGGCGTACAGGGCACGCGCTTGCTTGTCATGTATACGTGACAATGGCGTTCAAAAGGTTAAAGTTATTGAAGTGTGAGGCGTGATCGCTAAAAATCATATTTTTTTACATTACTATTTATATAATACAATACTTTTGACAGACATTTAAATGCAAAATAAGTTGTTTAGAACACGGGAATATTTACGGTTTAAAACAAGGCCTGCCTTCAAAAGCCGATATTTCGCTTTAAAATGGACGAGGAAGTCTCCTAAGTTGCTACTCAGAATTGACAACTTTTGGAACAGTAAACTCAACTTTATACATGACAAGATTAACCCTATGAATGCCAGAGCATAAATGCATCGGCGTGCCCCCGACGCCAAGCCATAAATTCTCCGTATGGTTTGTCACTTATTTGTGACGTTTGGCGTACAGGGCACGCGCTTGCTTGTCACGTATATGTGACAATGGCGTTGAAAAGGTTAAAACGTCGTTGCGTCGTCGATTCGTGACGATCTAAGAAGTCGGATCTTCTATCCCTCTCTACTCAACTGTCAAAACCGACTTCTTCGATTGCCACGAATATAACGCCTGATAATATTTTGGATGGTTTTAATAAAATCAGGTTGCATACGCTCTAAGCTTCTGAATTAAAATATGTATCGTATCCATAACATAGAACTGGCTAATTCATAATGTGGCCGAAGATAGGTTCGATCTGAGGTTTTCATTTCATGAACAGCAGTGCGATTCTGTAAACATCTCACCGTGTAAACTTAGGTGAAGTGAACATGAAGTGAGCTGTCAATCCATACAATTAAGGATTGAATGACAGCTCACTTCACCTAAGTTTACACGGTGAGATGTTGTAAGATAGACCGGTTGGCCAACCGTTATGTGAAATGGCCAATTCATCGATTTGGCTGCGAAATGTGTAAGTATGTTATGAGTTTTGTTCTAGAATCTTCTAGAGCAGTCTAGAAGGTCTTGCGATGGACCGCCCTGTGTCCCTCTTCGTCGTATTCCCTCTTGGATACCCACATCTTACGGAATGTGTCGAGTGACGCGAGAATTGAACCCCCGATCCACGTTGAATAGAGACGCTCTTGTGGCGCTGAGATCTGAAAGAAAACCGTACAAATAAATACAATTAAAAATACTACGTTTTTACTAAGTGCATTTGAAAGAATATACAAAAAAAAATAATGTCATAGCTTGTTTGTGTCCGTCATAAGAAATAAATAACAAAAGCTAGGACAGCATGAATTTAACCTTTTGAACGCCATTGTCACGTATACATGACAAGCAAGCGCGTGCCCTGTACGCCAAACGTCACATATACGTGACAAAAAGTACGGCGATTTTGTGGCTTGGCGTCGGGGGCACGCCGATGCGTTTATGCTCTGGCGTTTAAAAGGTTAATATGTGCGAGGGCAAAAAGGTCCCTATCTCAGCATATGCTGCGTTATTTTAAAAAAAATGTGTGCGTGTACTAGTGTACACACGTAAGAACTGAAACTTCTTTATGACCTTATTTTTCGAAAAATTATCTACTTTTGTTTACATTTTTACTTTGTAAAAACAAAACAACAACAACCACAACAACACACAACAACAACAACAACTACCACAACAACATCTATCTCTAATACAAAAAACGGTCAAGTCTAGTGGTGGGAAAGTCCGCTTAAACGACATGCTATCCCTACTCCGCTGGAGAAAGTACTCTTCGAATCAACCGTGGTAGGTAAGAAAAAGATGGCGTGTAACAGAAAAATGTGACGCGTAAGCAAGAAATGTGACGGTAATTTTTTTTTCCAACGCCGATAAAGAAGTTTCACTTCAAAAAATTACTCTGCGCGCTGGTGATAGAAAAGGGAGGATCCTTCGACCAGACGGTTGTTGTGTCTGGTGGGCAACTGCCTGATAGTTAATATTCGGACTGTTGTATTTGTTCAAATCGCACGGAAAACTCTGATACCGCGATGCAGGATTTCGTGTCAGTAGTTCGTCGCTGACGGGATAGATGGCGTTGCGGTTCATTTTGTTGCCGCACAAATTGATGGCATTGATAAGAACAGGATATTGACCGTCTCCGGAGAATGTTCACTTGCGATAATTTCCGACTTTCAGGCACGCAGTTTTATTAAACCAGTGACTGACAGACAACGCGCAACCGAATCTACAGGTCGTAGAAAGCTGAAATTTGCCATGTAAGTAGTCTATTTAGATATTTCCAAGTGCCTGCCAGGGTTGCGGAATTTGTTCGAAAGAGTCACCGCGGCCCTGGAACGCAAAGGGCTTTAGAAGGAACACGGATGGGTTTTAGTCAGTAAGAGTCTGACACGCCCTTCCGCTCCACCCAGAGCGGAAGAAGTCATTAGATGATTTCCCATCCTTTCCTTGGGGAGTGTAGGGGAGCACTAAGCTGAAGCTCTTACTGGATGTCATGCCAAGGCTAGCTAAATAAAATAAAAGCTGTTTGTATATGTGTGTAGGAATATTTAGTAAGATTCCGAGCGACCTAAAAATTCTAAATACGAGATTATTTAACCTTTTAAACGCCAGAGCATAAACGCATCGGCGTGCCCCCGACGCCAAGCCACAAATTTACCGTACTTTTTGTCACGTATTTGTGACGTTTGGCGTACAGGGCACGCGCTTGCTTGTCACCTATACGTGACAATGGCGTTCAAAGGTTAAAAAGTTTTTTGACTTTATTCTTATCTATTCTAAGAGAGGATTTTCCGAAATTCCCACAAAAACGGGATATGGCAAAAAAGTTATAAAATAGATTAATCTCTTACCCTAATCTTCATATCCTTAGGCGCTAATCTCCTAATTTCGGCCAGCAGTCTGTCACCAAAACCTCGGAATAGGGTGCTGCCTCCACTTAGAACGATATTCTGGTACAACACCTTCCTAAGATCCATATCTGACTTCTGTATCGCGAACATTAGAACCTCGTGAAGACCTGAAAAAAAAAACAGTAATTAACTTTAACATCAAATGACTTCTTCCGCTCTGGGCGGAGCGGAAGGGCGTGTCAGACTCTTACTGACTAAAACCCATCCGTGTTCCTTCTAAAGCCCTTTGCGTTCCAGGGCCGCGGTGACTCTTTCGAACAAATTCCGCAACCCTGGCAGGAATTAACTTTAACTTACATATTTAATAAACACCTCTATGTCATAGGAGTCACCGACAGCCCACTTTGCAGAGCCTGCATGGAGGAGGACGAGACAGCAGCACACCTGCTACTAAGCTGCCCGGTAGTCGCTGATTACAGGGCTAATTACTTCGTTAACCCAGGTACCCTTTGTGAGATAGTTAGTAACACCAAGGCGTTGCTGGCCTTCCTTGGGGAGCTGGGGTGGATCGAATGACACATTTGTCCCACCTGCACGCAAAATACGCGCTTAGTCGTGGAGTTACGGAAACCAGCCCGAGTTACAAACATTCACTTACATTATATAAACTCAAGTTTTTTTCCCTATGGTCGTTACAGGAGAAGCCAGAAAATCTGACATGTCTTATAACAGTTGACGGGTCGATCTTCAAGGTTAAGCAACGCTTGCCGAGGTTTGGCTGTGGATGGGTGACCGTCTTAACTTATCGAGACTCCTCGTAGCTTGGACAACCACGTTTAGAGCGTTTACGCCGTACGGCATTTCATATAAACTTTCAAGACCTCGTTTTTCGAAATGAATGAACCGATTTTAATGAAGCTTCCTGTCAATTGAGAACATTTTCAAAAAATAGTGTTACAGCTAAATTCGACCAATTTTAAATAAACCATAGAAACAGAGATTTCCAATTATCTTTTTTTAAAGAAGAAAATGTAACTTTTTAGACCTATGTAACCTGCTTGTGCATATGAAGTTTCATTAAAATCGGTTCCAGTCATTTCGAAAAATAAGGACTTGAAAGTTTGTATTAAATGCCGTACAGCGTAAACGCTCTTCAGCCATTGGTCTCGGCTGTCATTTGTAGATCTTTGTCAGTCGTTACGGATTGTCTGGAACCAGGAAAGTCTTCCCAAGGAGTATTGTGGTACCCAGTTACTAGGTTGTCAGATAAGTAGTCGCTCTACGTGAAATACTGGTACTCAGCTGAATCCGTTTTGACTAGAAGCCGTAGCCGACATAGTGAGGCAAATTGACTTGTTATAAATAATAAGTTGGACTTGCACACGAAGGGTTCCGTACCATAAGCCGAAAGAAACATGTTTCTTGAAAGAAAGAAAATTGCAAATTGAAATTGAAAAGCACCTTACAAAATCTATTGTAAGGAGTTTCCGAACGTCGTCATCAACAACCTGGCGAAAGTCTAGGTATATAAGGAGTGCCCTTAGAAGGAACGGCCCTTTCCAGTTCGATCCAGCCCGTCCCTAGCTGTCCTCCCCCCAGCGACGCCCTAAGCCGAGGTCCGTACCCCACAGGGGGTGCCCTTAGCGTGCAGTCGCTTAGTTTGTAAGTTTTTTATAAGCCCTGGCTGGAGGCTTTAATATTATATTAAGGCCACCACAGGCAAGCCCGGTTAAGCAGTCGACAACATTATAGGTTGAACTGCGAGAAGCCACACATTAAAAAAATAAGGAACGGCCCTTTTTTTCTTCGCCGGCTCTCCGAGTGTACGGACGTCTTGTAATAATAACTGTCGGTTGTTATTAAGGTCACGTAAGCCATTTTGCTGATCTCTTTGATACTATCTCATTTTAAATCGTTTGAAGTTTGCTGTAATTGATTTAGTTATATGTTGTGCTAATTTAAATTATAAATAAACCTATTTTTGTTGAGTGTGTGTGTTTTTTTAATAATATTCCAGATCTGAACCAAAAACTATATATGTATATGTCGTAGGATAATTTGATACTTCGAATCTTCGCGAAAATCCTAGGGGTTTTGCGAAAACGCGGATAATTAGACATAGGCGAAAAATTATCAAATCTTACTGGACAAAGTCAGGATTTTTGCGAAAATACTATATATAGTAAGATTTGATGTGCTCAACACTGATTGGCTACAATTTTGCTGGCTGACTTCTAATTGGTTCCTAGTTAATAACGTGCGGCAACAAATGATTGACATTTAAGACGTCAACCAATCAGAGACGATCTCTTATTGAACGCGCTGACCGACCAATCAGCGTTCTTATTTCATAACAGCCAGCGTTTCGTTTCGCAATATTGCTATAATAACGAGTATTTTCGCAAAAATCCTGACTTTGTCCAGTAAGATTTGATAATTTTTCGCCTATGTCTAATTATCCGCGTTTTCGCAAAACCCCTAGGATTTTCGCGAAGATTCGAAGTATCAAATTATCCTACGACATATATAAAAATGAATCCCTATTTCCCTTGGTCACGGCATCACGCGTGAACGGCTGGACCTATTTCGTTGATTCTTTTTTTGTTGTGTTTGTTATTGTCAGGAGAAGGTTCTTATGAAAGAAATTTTTGAAAACAAATATACATCTGGGCGAAACCGGGGCGGGTCACTAGTATAGATAATCCAATTAAGTATGTATGTAATACAATATTGTGCCAAAAGGGCCTCAGCTCAGCATAATGTCAGGTGGCATCAGTAGGTATTATCTTCTGTTGCCCCTTTTATTAAATTATTTGTTGTTGTTATAGCGGCAACAGAAATACATCATCTGTGAAAATTTCAACTGTCTAGCTATCACGGTTCATGAGATACAGCCTGGTGACAGACAAACGGACAGTGGAGTTTTAGTAATAAGGTCCCGTTTTTATCCTTTGGGTACGGAACTCTAACTATTGACTATTACAAGCTTTTATTCGTATCCGATTGAGCTGAAACTTTGCATATACCTTTGGTTCTGGTGACAATACAACGTGCAATATTCAAGATTGTCATTAATTTCAATATGGCCGCCGCTCCAACATGGCGGATTACATTTTTTTCAACCCACTTAATATGCATATAAAACGAAAGGGCCAACCAATAATTTGTACTTTTTAGTTCATAAAAAGATTGGTCTTAAAAAGATTTTATTTATCTATATATATATATATTTATATTTTTTAACATACCTTCACACTCTTCACCAATGAGATCCGGTCTGAACAATACTTCTGGAGCGCGGAACCTGGCTGGACCAATCTGTAAAGACAGGCGAACAAATCAATAGTCGTTTCTTCAAATCAGGTCACTTACCTCAAAGTGACCTAAGATCTCAGAGCCCACACCTTAGTTACTTTTAACCGACTTCCAAGTCGGAGGAAGTTCTCAATTCGATGGGTATTTTCTTATCTGAGTACCAAAATGTATTGGATAGAGTCGTGCTTGTATGTACTTTGAACGTACGTGGCGTTGCCAGGCGTCCGGATAAAGCTGGACACAGTCAAGCTTTTTGGTTGTGTGTCCGGCCTGTCCGGCTCTTTGAATTTGAGCATTTCTTTTAAATTGTGTATTGTCATGTGTTATTTTCCGCTACCTCACCTTGTATCGCTAGCTACGTACTACTATTATATAAAAACTAGCTGCCACCCGTGTGAAAATAATCCCGGGATAAAAACTATCCTATGTCCTTTCCCGGGACTCAAACTATCTCTATACCAAATTTCATCTAAATCGGTTCAGCGGTTTAAGCGTGGAGAGAGTAACAGGCAGACAAATTTTCGCATTTATAATATATGTAAGTACCTCAACTCTCAAGTAATGAATATTGAATAAAGAACACCTGATTCATTCAATTACATTATTGTTTCATTCGAATTTAACATACATTGTATGGTAAATGATAAAAAAAGACTTGCTTCACTTAAGAAAAAAATTGTCAAAGACAATTTTTTTTTTTATGATCATGGGTACTGAGTCCTTCAGTCGCAGCCTTGAACTATTGTCACATACTTTGTTTTGCATTACAATGCGGATGTAACACATTCTAATGTTTTTTTGGAGTATATGGTAACAAATATATCGATTCGGCCTTCTCGGCAAGTTTCGAGTGAGGTAGTCGATACTAATAAAATTCTCAGCTACACTTAACCGAGATCGCGCCTGTTTCAATTATTCCACATATCGTCCAGGTGCGTGGACACTTGAGACACAGAACTACACGAATTTACATCACAATATCCACAAAGAATCATCTTACGAATAATTAATACAGCCGCTAAACTTCACTCGAAAAAATCCCGCCAAAAACTCCGTCTAAGAGTAAATAATTAAGGGTATCCGGCCTTTTACCCAAATGTCCGGCTAAACTGGCTGGTCTGTCCGGATTTTCGGTTTGAACACCTGGCAACCCTAAACGTTCGCATACCTGCTAGATTACGACGACGGCCCACAGAATGTACTGAACAGCTTTTTAGTTTGAGTATCTTACCTCCAAGCCTGTTCCATCGGGCAGCGTGTACTGTGCCCTCTCCGTCTCTAAAGTTTCCTCCTTCAGAGGATTAGGGGAGAGGTAGCAGGCCCTCTCTTTGATGGCCTTGACTATTTCCAGTTCGGCTGAGGTCCGGAGGTTGACGCCCTCCTTACGTAAGAGAAGCCTGTGAATAGAAAGGGTTTTTATAGAAGAAAATGAAAACATTTGGCACACAATTGAGACATAAAACTAACATTTTCAACGCCAGAGCATAAACGCATCGGCGTGCCCCCGACGACGCTAAGCCACAAATTCGCTGTACTTTTTGCCACATATTTGTGACGTTTGGCGTACAGGGCAATTAATAATAAATTCTAGTTCGATCCAGCCCGTCCCTAGCTGTCCTCCCCCCAGCGACGCCCTAAGCCGAGACCCGTACCCCACAGGGGGTGCCCTTAGCGTGTAGTCGCTTAGTTTGTAAGTTTTTTATAAGCCCAGGCTGGAGGCTTTAATATTATATTAGGCCACAGGCAAGCCCGGTTAAGCAGTCGACAACCTAATAGGTTGAACTGCGAGACGCCACTCACAAAAATAAAAAGTATAGGGCACACGCTTGCTTGTCATGTATACGTGACGATGGCGTTGAAAAGGTTAAGGAGATTTCATTCCAAAACAATACCAATTGCCTCTGAAAGCATCAAAGATTAGGAGCGGGGGCTTGTAACGTCACTTTCCAGTAAAAAGTGTACTGGTAAGTGACGTCACACGATTTTTCAACGCACTGTATCGTCTCATTTTTTTGTATACGTGTCCGATATTTTTTTTTAAATCTATCTGACGGACTTATTAGATTTTTTTGTCAAATACCCTATTACAATTGAATGTTGTGAAATTAGAATCAAAATTGATCGAAAAACAAACGAGATATGACTATTTTAAAGAAATATATCTGTCTCTCTCGCGGAGACGCCGTTTTCTATGGCAGCTGTATAGGCGACATAGTATTTGACGTCAGAGTTCGTATCGGACTTCTCTTTCTAATTAACATATTTGAAGCTTCATAACTTCATCGCTGATGAAGGTATTTAAAAAAATATTTCATAATTGTTTAATAGAGCTAACAAGTTTTTCATTTTGCAAAAAAAAAAAGCATGCATATTTTTTTAATTTATCATCATTTTTTATTTATTTTTGTATTTTAGATAATTAATTAATTTTGACATCTCAACCAATTTTTCAATTTACTTAATTAAGTTTGACATTTTTATTTAATTTTATTAATTTTGACATACATACCTACCAAATAATTTGTGTTTACCTCTCGCATGATCACTTCTCATGCAACCATATTTGTACGCTTCTTGGCATAACATAGCGACCTAATAACTTTAATTTAAGAACTGTATTCACTACCAATGTTACACAAATAAAAATTATTATGATTATTATTCCCTATTGAAGTGTAGCGGGATTAACTCACCTCAGGTACCGCGTGACGTCTCTGCCAGCTACATCGACTCGCATGATGCTATGGGGCATCGCAAATCCTTCGTAGATAGGTACCGAGTGGGTAACACCATCCCCTGAGTCTAGAACCACTCCTGTAGTTCGGCCCGTAGCGTATCTGTGGCAAAAACAATTCAGAATCAAGTACATGTTTAAATAGATATACCTATGAATCTATCTTCTATAAAAACGCAATACCTGAAAAGCGGTCATTGTACTCAAGGTTCGGAAGCGGTTTAAAAATACCGGTTCACTGCGGTTTTCCCCCGAAATTTTCTAAAGAACGTGAACGTTTTAAGAACTTTAACTTAACCTAAATCAACCGGTTTATTCGAAGAGGGGCGCGGCGGGCGTAAACAAGTTGCAACTTGTGAGAATGCGCGCGGCACGGCATTTCTTTGTAGTGTGCCAGTATTAACCGGTTTTTATAGCTCTAAACCGACTTCTCCAAATACCGGTTTTTCGAACGAAACCCGAATGAAATGGTTTTGCGTCAAGTGCATAGTAACGGTTTGAAAATTTAACCGGTATCCGAGCCTTGATTGTACTCATTATTATGAACAACTTTAACAATGGGACCAACACTGTCTAGAGCGGGGATGGCGAACCAGTGGCACGCGTGCCTGTTCTGACACGAGACAAAATAATTCAGGCACGCGAATTTTTGTACTTGTTCTTACTATAAGATAACTACTGAAGAGCAGACTTAGTTTTGATCATAAATTAAATAAATATAACTAAAACAAAAAAAAAAAAATCGACCTACGGAATTTGAATTCGGCATTTGTGTGCATTAAATCACCAAGTCCGTTTTTTGAAGGCATGGCAACATTTTAATATAATTGGAAAAAATGGCCCGACCAACAATAAAGGTTCGCCATCCCTGGTCTAGAGAGATGGGACATGTACTCACAGACTCAGCACTGCTTGCATGGACAGGAACAGGGCTGGCACGTTGAAGGTCTCGAAGAAAACCTCGGCCGCCTTCTCCCTGTTTCTCCGAGGATTGAGGGGAGCCTCCGTCAGCAGTACTGGATGCTCTTCAGAGAATGTCGACAGCTGATCCTAGGATTTCAAGAAAACATTTACAGTACACTGAGCAACACAGCTAGATAATAACAGACGCACGGTTCGATCTTCTGTGTTAAGCAACGCTTGCCGAGGTTGGTCTGTGCATGGGTGACCATACATACAGAGACTCCTCTTTGCTCAGAAAGCATGTTGGTCCCGGCTGTCATTTGTATATAGTTGACAACAATTTCAAATCAAAAATCTGACCGCAGACTTGCCAAGGGATACCGTATATTATAGTCCTGACCGATTTCGGCCATGGTGGCCAATCTCAACCGAGACTAGCCATCGGCGCGGGACATATTATATTGCAGGTGTGTGTGCGCTAACACAGGTGCACTCCCACGAAAACCAAGTTTAGGCTTAAGATAAGTATTTATAAGCTGTATGTTTTGTGCAATATAGTTGATATGAAACTAACCTTACTGTAGATATAATTCCACACACGTTCCATGTCATTCCAATCGGTAACAATCCCATGTTCCATTGGATATTTGATGCTGAGCAGACCTCGATGTTCTTCAGCGCGGGGACCCACAAAGAGTTCCCCTTCCAACGCTCCAGCCATCACTCGGACATGCTTCGGTCGGCCTATACTGTGGGGCAAGCAATATAGTTTATAGGACAAAAATAGTTACTGACCTATATTCCTTGAAGACTGGCCTGTTGGTCGAGTGGTTAGTGACCCTGACTGCTAAACCGGAGGTTGTGGGTTCGATTCCCACCCAGGACAAATCTTTGTGTGATGAGCATGATCATTTTTCTGTGTCTGGGTGTAATTTGTCTATAATATGTATGTATTTAGAAATATATAAGTATGTTTATCAGTTGTCTGGTTGCTATAGCACAGGCTCTGCCTAGTTTGGGATTGGATGACCGTGTGTGAGTTGTCCCAAGATATTATATGATATTATTATAGTTTATTTGCAGCCAGCCTGCAATATACAGCAACTAATGGAAACCACACACCACTGGGAAGTGACTTGTAATGAATACTATCTAATATTGTGAAGGGAGAGTGGGAATTTTGATAGTTCATGTATATGTTGCAGCCGTTTAATTGGTTTTGATTTAACTGCACACATTTTTCAGCAACCTAACTTACATCTTTGGTTCAATATTGTTTAATGACTTGCCCATGTTACTTATGTTGCAGATTAAACGGTGCAGTTGAATGAAAAGGCTAGGCTTTTAACGAAACGGCTGATTAAGCAAGTTGGCTGCGACACATACATGGAGGGAAATTTCTAGAACAGCTGCAACTATTTGAAAAATACTCCATTGTTACGGTAGGTATATTATTCCAGATGGACCAGCGCATAGGCTGTATAATATATGATCTATATCCACGGACCAAGCCTGGGCAGGCGGATAGTGGCCTATAAAAGAATTCTTCTATTGGCTTTCTGAATTCAAGTTGTGTATGGGTTTGTTGCTTCTATTTCTAAGAAGTTTGCTACCTTAATTTTAAATTGTTTATGGTAAGTTGTGTTGGCTTTAAGCACGGTAGACTATTTGACACTATTATGCTTTCTTTGACATAAAACACAAATTATGGAACAAAAAGAAAACAAAATGAGATGTTTTTTTATTTCAGATGGGTTTGCTCTTGACTCTAGTCTAGGTCATAGATGACAGAGACAGGGCCGTCTTTACCAGGGGGTGCAAGGGGTGCGGTGCACCCGGGCGCGGAGCGCCCGGGGGCGCCTGTCGAGTGCTGAATTATTGGATATTCATATTTCATTGAACTTACCGCCATTGCACAATTTTATATACTTGTTACTTACGACAAATGCGCAAGCAAAACAAAAATAGTCATCAACAATAATATTTTTTTTTACTTTTATTACGCTTTTGGCGCTTGTCATACCGCATTACTACACTACACAAATAACAATTTTATTTAATATACACGCGCGCGGCAAAATCTCTAATCCAAAGAGAGTATATGTACGTTTGACACGTTGCCGCTTTGTCGCCCGCACTTGACGCAAAATGATTTCTAAGTCAATAGAGTGTAAGTTCATTTGAAAAGGGCGCGCGGCGCGACACCTGTGCGTCTCACATAGGCGAGTAATTGCGCCCTTTGACATTGCCGCCGGGTCGCCCGCACTTGAAGCAAAATAATCTCTAAGTAAATAAAGTGTAAGTTCAGTCAATTTATGTTGCGTCCTTCCTTTGACATAGCCGTCCGGGCGCTCGCACTTAAAGAGAAATGAACTCTAAATCACTACAATTAGGTGTAAGTTCATTTGAATTTACCCCGCGGAGCGCGGCGCCTATGTAAGTGTCGGTCAGTGATTGATCTGATTTCTTCTTTTAAGTAATTGAATTCGTTAGCTCATTTCATTTGCGACAACCGGTGAATTAGCACGGAAGGTTTTAGAGAAAAAATATAACGACTCGAGTACGGGAGTACCTAATTAGCAGGCAATAGATTTGTTATTGTGTCTGGCTTGAATTTGTGCCGCTGGGGCTCAAGTGAATAAAGGTAAGTCAATTTTATTTTTTAAGTGTTATTGTTAGGTACATTACAATCATTTTCATCACATCATCATTTGTTTATCAGAGAGAGTCATGACTGTTTTGTTTATTTGTTCATAATTGCAAAAATACAAATTCGTAATGTTAGTGATTGATAAAAAACTACTTACTTTATTTAGAACGAGCTTATGCCCGCGATCTCGTCCACGCATATCACGTTTCTTCCCGTTCCAGTTAGAATTTTGGGAAATGCTCTCATAGTGCTCTCCTAAACCTCCTAAACTCTTGAAAGAATCACCATATTTCAGCTTTCAACGACTGGTGGTTTATAAAAAGATCCATTTCATTTCATCATTTTACAGGTTGAATTTATGAAATATTCTTTCATAGCACAGACACGTCAGAAGATAGACATTTACATTATGATTTTTACCCAGCTTATTAACCCAACGAATACCAATCTTCCATAAAAACTGGAACCCCCCCAAATTGTCTATTAAGGGTAATGGTGAAAGACTGGCATTTATAATAATTTACTTTGTCCAGTATTCGTACCAAGTTATGTGGAATATATGGCTCTCACATGAAAACTTTAACAGCCCGGTTCAAGGAATTAGGTTTTTCATACAAACTTCTCCCCCCCTTTTCACCCCCTTAAGGGATGAATTAAAAAAAATCCTTTCTTATCCGACGCCTACACCATAAAATTAATATTCCTCAAAATTTCACGTTTCTGCGATCACCGGTTTAGGCTGTGCATTGATCAGACAATCGGAGATAAGGCTTTTATATATATAGATAAGTAAGAAAAAATTAAAAAGCTAACTTCTCCGATTGACTCTTTCTTTCGACCTGGTAAGTTCAGTCAGTTGGTACCATAAATAAAACATCTGAAGTGGCATAAATTAGTGACAGAAGTCGCTGGTGTATCCTGCCTGGGTTCGATCCCTAAGTTCCTACCTACTTATTATTATTACACTTCTTATTTTTTGTATAAGTTACCTGTAACTATATACGTAATGAGTCTTAAATAAAGTAGGTTTTTATGATTGACAATATCTAATTAATTGTTTTTTGCGGATTGCGCACCGGATGCGCAATGGTTGGTAACAAACACTCGCTCTTGTGCCAAAGGTCTCGGGTTCGAATCCCGGCCGGTGCAATATTTATTTAAATACATACCTTCTCAGACCTTGTGTTAATTTTTTGTATTGTGTGATATATCCAACACGCGTTCTAATCGTGGAGATTATAGCAATAAATAACCCCATAGTTTTGGAGGCTCATGTCTAACAGTGGACTTGGTGGCTTGTGTGTTTGTGATTTCTTTTTGGGGATTATGAATTATGTTTTTTCATGAAATAGCCGCAGGCGAGATCTGCCAATCGCAACTAAAGTATTTTAATTTCTTACTGTTTGCGCATAGAGCGTGCGTAAGCGCCTCGGCAATTCCACACTGAGCGCGCTCGCCTGGACTAACGGATTAGACTATGCCCGATTGCCCGCCTTAACTTTAAGGCGCTGTTTTAATGTCCTAAAATATTATTGCGTGGCCCTGTTACCACACTTGGTTACAGAAATTGTTGACTGTCTTATGTTTTTTTAGGTACATCTTCGTCAACATCCACCCGACAGTTAGAAGAGACAGTCAACTTGGAAGAGAAAACTTCTACGAGTATTTCACAAGTTCCAGCTCATACCAGTACCAGTACCTCGCCTGGCTCGCTTACTCCAAGTGAACCAATTCCAATTGTTAACCAACCAGCAACAGAACCAGATGTACGATTTCGTGAAAATGTCGCGAATGATCCTGCTCTCTGGCCGCAAGTAATATCCGATAATTTAAGATTATTTTTAACAGAACGTGGACCGATTCAGATAAAAAAAAACAACTATCCTTCAGATAGTAACATGAGGTCGTTTTCAGATACATATTACAGTAAAAAGTTACAAAACAACGAAATTATTCATCGAGTTTGGCTTGTATATTCCACATCTACTGATTCTGTATTTTGTTTTCACTGTAAGCTTTTCAATAATAATGTCACTGCATTTAATGCCCCCACTGGTTACAAAGACTGGGGGCATTTGTCGAGAAATATAGAACGACATGAAAAAAGTTCAGGGCACATATATTCTTTAAAAAAATATTTGGATCTAAAAAATGACTTATTGAAAGGGCAAACAGTAGACTCGGTAAATCAAACTGAAATAGACCGCGAAAAAAAGAGGTGGACGGCAGTTTTGGAAAGGATAATCGAAACTATAAAATTTTTGGCAGGTCAAAATTTAGCCTTTAGGGGCACAACCGAGAAGTTGTATGACCCAAATAATGGTAATTTTTTAAAGTTGGTGGAGAGTATATCTAATTTTGATAGTACACTATCAGAACACATTGCTCGAATTCAAAGAGCTCAGCATCGCATGCCACATTATCTTGGTCATAACATTCAAAATGAACTGATTAGTATAATTGCTGAAAAAATAAAAACGACTATAATTAGTCTTCTGAAGCAATGTAAATACTACTCTGTAATTCTAGATTGCACACCTGATATTTCACACCAAGAACAACTAACTGTTATTGTGAGGTTTATTTATTTAAATCCATCGACAAAACGCGCTGAGGTACGAGAACATTTTTTAGGTTTTTTACCTGTAACTGACACTACCGGACAAGGGTTGGCGACATATTTGTTAGATTTCTTAAAATCATGCGATATTGAATTAGATGATTTGCAAGGCCAAGGATATGATAATGGGGCCAATATGAGGGGGAAAAATATAGGCCTCCAAAAAAAAATATTGGACATGAATCCTCGTGCTTTTTACGTACCGTGTGCTGCTCACTCCCTAAATTTAGTAGTAAATGACGCCGCTAAAAGCTCATTGGAAATTACAAACTTTTTTTGTATTGTCCAAGAAATCTATGTATTTTTTTCAGCATCCACATCACGCTGGGATGTAATTATGAAACAGATACCTACTTTGACATTAAAACCTCTTTCAAATACGCGTTGGGAAAGTAGATTTCATGCTCTTAGAGCACTCCGTTTTAACATGGATATAATTTACGATGCATTATACTATATTTTTACAAATAACAAGTATGACAGCGACAGAAAAAACATAGCGAGTTCATTAATAGCCAAGTTAAAGTCAAAGTTAAAGTTAAAGTTAAAGATTTATATGTTCAGTAGTTATATGGTACAATATTTTACTAAAGATTAATATTGTAAGCAAAAATTTGCAAAAATCGGACGTAATTATTTCAGAAGCTACCAAAATGATTAATTAAATTTCCGTAAACATATCGAATTACTGTGTACAAGAGTGCGCAAATTAATATATGTTTTTAAGAATTTACGGAACATAGCCGACTATAAATTAATTAAACAGGTCTATTTAGCTTTGGGTCAATCCATTATTACATATTGCATAACTTCTTGGGGTGGTGCAGCAAAAACAATTTTACTCCCGCTAGAGCGCGCTCAAAGAGCAATTCTAAAGGTTGCTACCTTTCGCCCTTTTAGATTTCCTACGCACGAGCTCTATATAGCATGTAATGTGCTTACAGTGCGGCAATTATTTATTTTAAACATAGTGCTACACCAGCACACTGCACTTCCTTTTGACCCTGTACCTTCGGACAAGAGAAGGAAGGACTTGGTTTGCATCAAGCCTCAAACTAGACATGCGTTTGCAAATCGTTTTTATGTATTCTTGGGACCTTTTCTATATAATAGGCTCAACAAGGTACTAAACTTTTATAGTGTAAGGTTTACAAAATGTAGCAAGATGTTGTCGGAATATTTAATGTTACTCAATTACACGGACACAGAACAACTTCTAGAAATATTGGCATGATGATATTTAATCCCCTCGTAAGTGTTTACTTTTGTATAATTACATAGGCTTAGTTTTAGTTATTAATGTACCATTAAGCTTTTTCTCGTAGTTGCTTAGAATAGATATTTTTTTTATTTATGTATTCATAGTTTAACTTTAAATTGTATTGTCCCAATGTAATTGGATCGTAGAGTGATGGCCTGAAACACAGGTTTAAAGTAACCTAGATCGGGCGGATCGCTGTTTAACAATGCAATTCCGAACCACCGTTAATTGCATGTTTAATAAAAATATCTTAGTTTAGTTTATTTTATTTTTAGGCACTATTATTGTATGGAAAATATTATTACTGCTGACTAAATGTACATTTTTGTAGACGTTTTTATTTGAATAAATTATTATTATTAAATTTGGTTAAAAAAGATTTGGAGAAATACCGCACCGATAGTGCGTTTGAGCAGTTGTTATCTGATGCGAAATTAATTGCTGAAGAATTAGAATGCGAAACAGAATTTAATGAAACTGCTCGTCCACGTCCCCGAAAAAGACATTTTGATTATGAAGCTGCAGATGAGCCCATTTTAGACCCAACCAACAAATTTAAAGTATGTTTTTATTTTTTTCTACTGGACACTGCTATCTCGAAATTAAATGAGAGATTCGATTTGCTGACGGAACACAATTCAGTTTTTTCACTCTTCCAAAACATTGAATGCTGGAATAAATTAGAGATGCACGAAAAAAAATCTCAGTGTTGTCGGCTCCAAGAAAAACTAAAATTTAAAAATAGATTTGATATTGATGGGGAAGATTTATATAATGAATTAGAATTGTTGCCAATAGTTTTTCCCAATGCATCAACAAGTAGGTACTCCCACTGATATTATAACTATATATATTCTAATAATTTAATTTCCTCATTTCCCAATACCTCAACAGCTTTGCGTATATATTTAACACTGCCTGTTACAGTAGCAGAAGGTGAAAGATCCTTTTCAAAATTAAAATTAATAAAAAATTATCTTCGTTCAACCATGACCCAAGACAGACTGTCAAACTTAGCCATTATAAGTATAGAATCCAAAATTGATTTAAAAATAAATGATTTAATTAAAATCTTTGCCAACTCAAAAGCAAGAAAAATTGAGTTTGTTTAATGTTCTTGTTTGTTGTTTGTTTGTTGTACTTACATGCAATAAATAAATAAATTATCAAAATTACGTGTATTGTGTTTTCTTGGTTGACTAGCCTCCCCATACCCCCCTTTGGCCCTTTCATACTGCAGTGTGTCGTCGGTCGCGTGCCACGCTGCAGTGTAAAAAAAAAAACGGGGGCGCAAGCTGAGTCCTGCACCCCGGCGTAGAATAGACTTAAGACGGCCCTGGACAGAGACAAAGTCGACTATGGAGCGAGCTTACCCAGAAGAAGCCTGTTCACTCTAATTTTGAAGAGATTAGGGTTGTATGTAGAGTAAAAGTGATACTTACTAGTTTGGAAATCTGCATTTCGGTATCTGGTCGCCAGCGAAGCCAGCTTTGATAACTCCGGAGCCCTGGCAAAACCGGCAACATTATGAATTAGAACGTACACGACCCTTACCTATATGGTGAGGAGGTGACTCATTTTCGTCAACTATTGTATGAAAGCGCAAGTAGAAACGATTTAGAACCATAAAAAACCATCGATTATAAATAAAACCCATTAAAAATGTTTCTACAATCGATTTTAACAAGATTTATTGCATAAAAACTTGCATCGTCAACTCGATGAAAAAGTTAGCGTTAGAATTAATTAAATGGTATTTACATTGTCGATCACGACGGGTTGATTAACTATCACATCGTTTAGCTCCATTGTTGGCTAAATTACAGAACAAATTTATATTTTAACTCAGTTTTTCAATAATTTCAATATTGTAGATTCCACATTCGGGTACGTTTTTTTACTAATGACGTTCCAGGTAATTTTAGTTTTGAAAGGAAGTCAATATAGCTGCACTTGTCACACGCATATAGCATTTGCACAGGTTATCCTGCTCTAATGCCATTTAAGACAAAAGAAGTCAGTCAATCTGTCACCGAAACTTTGAGGAATGACATCAGTGTTTCAGTGTTACTATTGTACAAATCAGTAGCAGGTTAGGAAAAATGTTGTCAAAATAAAAATCTAACTAAAATATGGCGTCAAAAAAATTGTCCGCATCGTTATCGACAAAGAGTATAATAAGGATAGGGTTATCGACTGGAAGTGAGCCCAAAAAGACTGGCGGCATTGCCACACAAGCAATGCTTATCCTCTGTCCGAGATAAAAGCCAGGCCTTGGGTCACGTGAAGTGTCAACTAAGCGTTTAGCAAGTTTTTTATATGCCTTACCAAATGTCAAAAGTAGTAATTGTGACAATGAGAAATTGGAATTCATCGATAAAACAGTTTTCCTGGGGATAACACTTGATTCTAGGCTACAATGGGGTCCTCATTTAGCATCTCTTGCAGGACGACTAAGTTCAGCAGCATATGCTGTTAGAACAATCCGCCAATTACCGGATGTTGATACCGCGAAACTAGTTTTTTTTAGTTACTTTCATAGTATCATGTCATACGATATTTTACTTTGGGGACGGGCTGCCGACATCGAGTCTATTTTTATTCTGCAGAAAAGAGCTATAAGAGCCATATACAATTTCCGCCGGCGCGATTCTCTAAGGGAACTGTTTAAGGATATTAACATCATGACGGTACCTTGTTAATATATCTATGAAAACATCATGTACGTTAGAAAGAATTTACATCTTTTAAGTAGACGAGGCGACGGACATAATATGTTACTAGAAATAGGGATCAACTAGTTCAACCAAGTTTCAGACTGACTAAAGTAGCCTCATCTTTTATGGGATACTGTTTAAAATGTTATAATAAGATACTTCCCAATATATTGGAACTGAATGAAACGTTTAAATCTTGTGTTAAACACACACTATGCAAGAAAGCATATTATAAGTTGGGGGATTATATTCATAGTTTCAACAGGGCATTATAGGTTTATTAACACACATAAATAAATAAATACCTAAAGGTTTCTTTGGTACCTACACGAAGTTACAGTAGAACACTGACTCCTAAGTCACAGGGTCCCCCTAGTTTAGGAGGCAGGGTTTTTCACTATTTGTAGGTACAGCCTTTTCCCAAATCTAATGTAGCTATGTGAATTAATGTACCTATTGGTATTGTATACAAAGGCTTTTGTGTAAATAAACTTATTATTGTTTTATTATATTGAGGATAAAAATGCTTGGCTCAATGCTGGTCCTGCTCCATAGCTATTAGCGCACACAAACTAATTTTTTAGCATTTTCAAACATTGTTGGACCCGCTGAAGATTGTAAGAACATTATACTTTCATTGTATAGACTCAATTTATTTAGCATTGTATAATTCCATGCATTAACGGCACATGTGTGAGTACTGTGTACCTAAAACACTTTTATTTATTTTTTTCTTTGACTTGAATGTGCCCTGGTGGTTGGAAGTGTCATGCTCACTCAAAAGTCTAGCTGATGGTGGCGCATGTGTTAGATCATTTGGCTCCGTTCAATATGGTTGAGCCGAATGGTGCTGACGCGTGCGTCATGTTCGTGAACGGACGCCGTCAGTTGAGACTGGTCATCTCTCAGCTGCCATGGTTTATTTGAATGATTTGTTATTTGAATCGTTGTTTTTCCTACTCCGGACGCTTTTATCGTGCATTTTTTTTTCTATATCGTTCTCACATAATATATATGTATGTTTAATTTCAACAAGAGTGATGTAACCAAAACATTGTAAAAAAAATGATTTTAAAAGAGTGTCCGTGGAATTTCCTGCACGTTCTTCTCCATAGAGATCTACGCTTTTTTTTACGGATGGGAAATCATCAAATTTCCACTCTGGGTGGAGCGGAAGGGCGTGTCAGACTCTTTCGAACAAATTCCGCAACCCTGGCAGGCTCTGGCCCCAGCGGACCCCGTCTTCTGTGTTGACATCTCTTTGAGGCGCGCGTGAAACACAACGCGCCATCGACCCGGGCCTGGTGGTGATCGGACAGTGAGCCACCCAACGCTCGCGGTCCGCAGGCCCGCGCCTACGGTGGCCGGGGATCGCCCTGCGACTCCCGACGCCCGGGGCGTCTTCTCCTGTAGCGGCGGTTGGGGCGAAGGGCTTGCCTTTCCCTCGCGCGGCCCGCCTCCTCCTTCGCTAGCATTACTGCTTCGCAGAAGGAGGTGACCGCTCCCCAAGCCTCCTCGCTCCGTACCATGTAATAGTGATCTACGCTTTGGAACGTGCAAATTAGCTTCATCTCTTTTGACTGACCAACCAAACAATTTGACAATTCAAAAGTTAGATTAATGGTTTAATTAAAATAAATCATTTGAGTTTTGATAACCCATCATACCAGAGACGGTCTACCTAGAAGTTCACAAGAACTTAATTGCCAGTTCTGCTACCTCTAAGGAGCGTGCACGCCTGCTGACTGTGTGAGTGGGAGTCGGGCCTCTGGCTCCACGCACTACCGTCGTCGAACATAGGCACCATGGTCGATGATATCACTTTCAGCCTCGCTGCTTCCCTTCGCTTAGGCGCATCCTGTTCTTCTCCTCACCGCTGTCACTGCGGCGAAGCTGTCAACAGTCTCGGGCACCACGGCCTGTCATGTAGTCGAAGTGCGGGTCGCATAGCGCGGCACGCAAACATTAACGACATTATCCGACGCGCTCTTGTCGCCATCGGCGTACCAGCCGTATTAGAAGCCAATGGCCTGGTACGCGACGATGATGGCAAGCGACCGGACGGTATGTCTTTATTCCCATGGAAGTTGGGTAGGTCTTTAGTGTGGGACGCTACTTGTGTTCTTCTTGTGTTCGATACTCTTGCGTCATTCCATCTTGCTAGCTGCGGAAATATAATAACCTATTGGCAATTATACTTTCGAGCCGTTTGGGGTCGAAACTCTTGGACCGTGGGGTCCGAGTGCTCATGCGTTTTAAGTAATAACATTTAACTACTTTGCTTCAGCTGCGACATTGTCTATAAATTTGTTTGCTATACTAATTTCGATCAAAACCGCAGAAGAACGAAAGTATTCCTTCTCCAATCCAACCTCTACGTCTAATCTCTTTCGGTAACACCGGACCGTTGCGCCGACACGGTGACCGTTGCGCGTTGCCCAGTGCACATGTTACGTAATCGCTAAGTAATTTTAATGACGGGTGGTTTTTTTTCAATCAGTGCAGATTAATATAGTGATTATAAATAAAATGAATGTGAAATTATTTAGGTTTTATTTTTAAACGATATAAACTTTTGTTGTGGTTTTTTTAAATAATGTCGGACCCGGACGTTGCAAATAGATAAAATAGGTCCCCCCTCATAACGCATCCTCTACATAACTCACCACCCGCTGCATTTACTTGGTTTCAGCCTGTAAATGTAGCTTAAAACTAGTCAAGGAGCTGTGAAGAAAAAAACCTAATTCAAAAATAATAATCATGTTTATTCAAAGAAATTTTACATTTAATTGCAAATTAAGTGCTTAATCTAAACTTAAAGTACACAAAAGTATTAGCAATTGAGGCCGAACTAGGCATAACCTGATTTCAGTCTAAACGCCGATTCCCTTGAGTTACAAACTGTTTATGTTAAAACAATGATCCCATGTTTGAATGTACAGACGCCAGCACATCAAGCTACCCGAAACTGTCAAATTTTCCCAATCAACCTTGAACCTTAAATGTTTTAGAGTTATAGTTTAAAATCTGTTAAGAAATTTGACAGATTTTTGTAGCTTGATATGCTGCCGGCTGTATGTTCTTATCTTATACAATATAGAAAAGTAAATAAAACAATTATAAAATGGAAAAACAACAATTTAAAAAGGTGACTGGTACTTAAAAATATCCGTTTTTCTTAAGCAAGATTTTAGCTTCAATCCCTTTCGTTTGATACCCATATTACCTATGGGGATTGAAAAAAAAATATATATAATCCGCCATCTTGGAGCGGCGGCCATATTGAATTTAACATGATGTTACTAACTTTATCGTTTTCTACTCTGTAAGTAATACGCAGTGATTCGTTCAACAAACTAATTTATTGACATGACATACAGTTTAGGAAGACAAGCATAGATGGCGCTAGTAATAGCAAGTGGCTACAATTATTATGATAATTTTGTTACAATATTATCACCTCCGCTTAACAAAATCATGTATACATAATTACATATTATTAACAGGCAATACACCAAGCATTTTAGTGAAATATTTATGCTTTACAGAACCCAAGCTCTTTGTAAAAATATCAGCTGGCATATTGTTTGTTTCCAAATAGTCTACCTTTATAAACATGTTTGCAACTGCCTCCCTAATAAAATGATATCTTATATCTATGTGTTTTGACCTTCTATGGTACACTGGATTCGAAATTAACTTTTGTGCGCTTTGGCTATCATTATACAAAGTGATAATTTCTGAATCGCCTAAAATTTCAAACAAAATATTCTTTAAATAAATAGCTTCTTTGCTAGCTTCTGACATGGCAATGTATTCTGCCTCTGTTGAGGACAATGCAACATTTCTTTGCTTCCGACATTCAAAAGATATAACAGATCCTGACAATTTAAAACAAAACCCTGAAAAAGATTTTCTATCATTTACATCTGAACCCCAATCTGCATCAACAAAGCCTTCGATACAAGATTCATCTTTAGAAAATACAAGACCAAGATTTTTAGTTCCTTTTAAATATCTTAAAATTCTTTTTAAGTGCTTCCAATGGTTTTCATCATATGAATTGTTAAATTGGCTAAGGTAACAAACGCTATAAGCAATATCTGGCCTGGTTAGCACAGCTAAGTACATTAAATTGCCTATCAGTTGCCTATACGGAATATTTTTATTACAACTTTTATTCTGAGTTTTCTCTAAACTTAAATTAATCTCCATAGGAGTTTCAGCAGTCTTACAATGTGACATATTGTATTTTTTTAACAAAGTTTCTACATATTTTTCCTGATCAACTGTTATTACATTTTTATACAAGTTTACTCTTAAACCTAAGCATTGCTTTATTTGACCCAAATCTTTTATTTTAAATTTGCAACTCAAATCCTGAACTAATACATTAGTTGCAATTTTACAGTTAGAAAAAACAAAAAAATCATCCACAAATAGAGCAATTATTACTTTAACATTTCCATCAAATTTTGTAAACAAACAAGGTTCATATTTAGACTTTGAATACCCTAAAGTCATCAAATAATCATTTACTCTTTGATACCAAGCTCTCGATGATTGTTTGAGTCCATAAATGGCACGTTTAAGCTTTAACACTTTATTCTTATCATTACTATCTCTATAATTTATAGGTTTTTCCATATACACACATTCATTTAAGTAACCGTTGAGAAAAGCTGTAGTTACATCGAGATGACGTATATCTAAATTTAATTTTACTGACAATGAAAACAACAATCTTAAAGTAGTATAACGTAGCACTGGGGAAAAAGTCTCATGGTAGTCGATTCCCGCCTTTTGTGAAAAACCTTTTGCCACAAGTCTCGCACGGTAACGTACTTCACCAACACTATCATATTTCTTTTTAAATACCCACTTGCACTGCACTACTGTAGAGTCATGAGGTTTATCAACGAGTTCCCACGCATCATTCTCCCTGAAAGATTCCAACTCCTCCTCCATGCTCTTTCTCCAATGTTTGTTTTCAGGTCCATTTAAGGCTTCCTCGAGTGTAATATCCGTTACATTGTGATCTTCTGGCTCTGTAATACACAAATGGTTATAGCCAAATCTATCAGGTATTTTTCTCACTCGTTTGTTTGTGATTCCAACTTCTTGATTCATGTTTATGATTGACTCATCTGATTCTGATGCTGTACTAAAAGTATCACAGCTATCGTATGTGTCATTTATCAAAGAAGCATCTGGTACATACGTGGTATCCTTCTCATCATCAATATCTGTGTCATTGATACTACTTTCCTCCTCTCCTTCCTCATGTTCCTGATCCTCCGCTGAATCCTTGCATTCAATGGGAATGTCAACTGTATTCTCAGCTTTCTCCATAATTATGATATCTCTGCTTGTTGTGACTGAGTTATTTTCTGGGTCATAAACCCTATAGCCCTTCACATTCTCTGAGTAACCGACCAAAATGAGTTCCTTGGCCTTCTCATCCCATTTCAACCTCTTCTCTTTGGGTATATGGATCATAGCTTTACTTCCGAAAATACGAACATGACTTAAGTTGGGCTTGTTCCCTGTCCAAACTTCATATGGAGTCATATTATTCAACCCGGTAACAACTGACCGATTTCTTAAATAAACAGAGGTATGCACGGCTTCTGCCCAAAACTTTTTGTCTAAACTCGCATCGAAAATTAGACATCTAGCCTTTTCCACCAAAGATCTATTCATTCTCTCGCATACACCGTTTTGTTCTGGTGTGTAAGGGTTAGTCCTTTGATGAATTATGCCTTGCTGTTTCAGATATCTATCAAAGTCTTGATTGCAGTACTCACCGCCGTTATCTGTCCGAAAAACTTTAATTTTCCTGTTTTTCTGGTTCTCAACCATGGACTGAAATTCTTTAAAATACTTAAATACCTCAGACTTTCTCTTCATGAAATAAATGAAAGCCATTTTGCTGTAGTCATCCACGAACAATACATAGTATCTGGATCCTCCAATGGATACATTCTCCATAGGACCGCACACGTCTGAGTGTATCAAATCTAGTACATTTTCTGTGTTGGATGAGCTAGGCTGAAAAGGTTGCCTCGTCTGCTTCCCCTTACAACACACTGTACACTTAGATTTGTTTATGTTTGCCATATCTGTGTATGAGATACCTTCTGCAGCTCCATTTTTCATTTTGTTCATACTAGTACTGTTGATGTGCCCCAAACGTCGATGCCAAGTTTCACTGGATGTTTTGGCTGTCGCTGCCAATATCTGTTCCACATTCTTAGTGTATAATCTGTACACACCATCAACTTGTTCTGCCTTTCCGACTAGAGTACCTTGTTGATTGTAAATGTAGCAAAATTTCTCTTTGAAAATTACATTATTTCCGTTCTCAATCAATCTACTCACGGAAAGCAAGTTTGTCGTTAAACTGGGTATGCACAATACATCGGAAACTGTGATGTCGTATTCTACATCCTTCACGACTGTAATTATGTTCACATCACCCGAACACAGCACCGGAACACACGTTTTGTTCGCAACTATGATCTCCTTGGTTTTATGTTCATAAGATGGATTCACAACGTATTCTTTTCTTGCTGTCATGTGTTTACTGGCCCCGCTATCGATGTACCAATTATCACAATTGAATTTTCCACTCAAAAAGATAGCACTGAAGGCATTGGATTGTTTTTTTTTGCTTGTTTCGGAATTTGTCGGACACTGGTTTTTATAGTGACCTGTTTGTTTACATTTATAACATTTAATGACTTTGACAGGACTTTGTTTAAACGTTGCTGTCTGTCTTTGGTCATATTTAGTGTTGCCATTATATTTAATTCCCTGACGATTATTCACAGCAAAAGCAGTCTCCGAGTGGGAAACGTTAACAGATCCAACTTCACTACACATGTCCATCAGCTTCGTTTTTATAACATCAGCACTTATGTCTATGCCCGAATGTTCTATGGCCATAAGCATAGGACCATATTTTTCAGGTAATCCTGCCAACATTAATGCACCGATCCACTCATCTGATATTTTGAAACCTGTACCTTGTAGTCGCTGGCTTGTTTCAACTATCTGAGTTACGTACTGGGTCATCGAGTCGCAATTTTCAAGTCGAATGTTGATGAGTTTACGCAGCAAACCAATTTTTCTTGTATAGCCGGTATCATCAAACAGATTCTTCAACTTTTCCCATAGATCGTATGTTGTTGCGGCGTGTTTTATGTGCACATACAATGATGGATCAATAGTAAGCACTAATTTCGCTTTAGCTTTCGCATCATCACTTATTTGGGTTTCAGTAGATGAAGCCGCTAACCTCTGCGTAATGGCGGACGCCATATTTTCAAGCACCAACACATTTTGCACCGCAAAACACCACTCTTCATAGTTCTCGCGCCCTTTTAATTTCGGAATGTTAGCTAAATAGTTCGTCGTCATTTTTACACAAAACCACACAGTACTGAACAACTTGAGTTTATTATAACGAATTTATTTCACGTAAGCCCATAACCTGTAAGTAATACGCAGTGATTCGTTCAACAAACTAATTTATTGACATGACATACAGTTTAGGAAGACAAGCATAGATGGCGCTAGTAATAGCAAGTGGCTACAATTATTATGATAATTTTGTTACAATATTATCATACTCTTCAAGCACTTTCATTAGATACCCATATTAAGGGGTTGAGAAAAAATATGAAATCCGCCATCTTGGAGCGGCGGCCATATTGAAATTATTACAATATTGAGTATTGCACATTGTATTGTCACCAGAACTAAAGGATACCAACAAATGATCGAAAAATGGTGTGCAAAAATTCACGCAAACTTACAATACATACGAACGGTGCAAGTTAAATGAAAGCTTGTAAAAACGTTCAAATTCAATTCTCAATATCATCTCGACGACAATTAACATCAGAAACCAAGGGAAATAGAGGTGTACTTGACAGTTTTCGATTGCGAATGCGAAAGTTTAATCAAAATGGGAGAATTTCCCCTATGTCCTCGCGTGTGATCGAGGTGCGTGAATGAGTGTGTAATGCGCCCCCGAGACGGTCAATGCTACGTTATTGACGATTGCAATTGAAGCGCCATTGAAGTTTTAATGTGTTTGCATTCAGTTTGCTTTTGTAGCGCGTGAATGTAGCTTTTAGGATTAAAATTGTCTGGCGAGAGTTAACAGTGTCGGTGCAACTTTTCTATGTTTTTCATATAACGAAAAAGGCCTTGTGTTATCCACGGTTTTAGTATCGTCTTCCGCCTTAATAGAGTCGGTGTTATTTATTATGGCTAACTAAGACTTTTGGTGAGGTCATTCAGAGAAATATTTGTATATAAGGCGAGTCATAAATAAGATTTAGGTCAATATTAGGGATTTTGGTTCAGTGTACAAAAATCGCGATATAAAGTAAAAATTTCGCATCGATTTCCTTCGTAATCTTCCTCACATGAACAGACTGGCTCGTCCTCGTCATTCAAGGAACAGGCGCCGCAATTAATACAATACTGATGGCACGCATAGACTTCACATCGTGTTCCAGAATAACCGGCGTCACATCTAAAATAATATTGAAAATGTTAAATAAGGTAACTTAAACAAACAAGCTAGCCAATAGAACGAGCCAATAGATGTTTTACCTGCATTCAGGAAGTCCCTCTTCACTGAAACTACATTTGCCATGCAAGCAATAGATTTCACAGATCGGTACCTTGTCTCGCACACCAGTGTTCCTAGGTGTGCATTTGCATAGAGATTGTCCATTAACATTATTGCCATATTGCGTACAAAACAGTCCTTCACATTCTGTATTAGGTACCGGAATGCAATCTGATATTCCCTGATTTTTAATTTTGTTGTTGGCAGCTATACCAACAGCGCCATTAGTATAAATCGTCAAGAGAGGTTCGAAATTGACAGTTTGTGTTTCAGTATCAAATTTCCAAACGCTTTGCGGTCCGCAGGTTGCACACCAATCTGTTATGTATAAATTGTTTTTTGAAACAGTTAGTGCATTTGGGTGATAGTATGACCAATTAACATTATTAATTGTTGTGTATTTAGTTAAAGATACCCAGTTTTTTCCATTCGAATCTGCACTATAAACACGGCTTTTTAAGGGAGTCTCAGGCTCAACCCAGTACATTTTCTGTGTTTTTTGTCCAATCGCCAAGCTGTGCAGGTCCATATTGTATGTAGCATTAATAACGACTTCTCTGTCTGAACCATCAAATCGAGCTCTCTCTATTGTAGACGTCGTAAGGTTTGTGTTGATCCAGTAAATATACCTGCAAATAGAAAATCACCAGTACTTAGCATAGACAAGATAGATTTTCTGGAATTATGAACTATACCTCCGCTTCAAGGCGGCGTTTCAAGTTATAACATAGACCAGTTATTAAGTTAGACCTGCAACAACACAGCTTTGAAAACGCATCTAATTTCCAGCAGTATTCTTTGCGTGATACGTGAACAAACATACATCCTGACAGACAGACAATAAAAATCTCTAAAATTAATTGTTTTGGGTTCTAATGCTGTTTAGTTTTTTAAATATCTCCCATGTACAACGAGACAATCAACTAGTACCCGAGACCCAAGACATTGCCCAGTTATAATATTAGTAAAATCGTCCAAACCGAATTTCGACCGAGGTGGCCAATTTAAACGGAGGTACCAAGCCAGCCAAGTACTCAGAAGATACTATAGTGCACAGGCGTGAGTACAAACCCCAATTACCCTTTTTGCCCTACCCCGCGCTCGGCAGTCGCGCTTGTGGCCTCGAGACCAAGCGAGGCCACAAGCGCGACCTTTGTTGAAACAATAGTATTTTATTGATAGATCATACTATTATTGGTAACACCTACCCTCTACAATAATCCACTGCAATGTCAGTGGGGATCCCGTCATCCATTTTGATAACCAGATTTCCGTTAGCATTGTTTTTGGATCCAGATTTAAATGAAAACGAATTAATGCTTCTTTCTTTAGTATCTGTGAAGAACATTAATTCTGTGACAGGGTCGAAGGCCAGGCCCTGGATGTTCCTTCCACTCCTCTGTACGTAGCATTCATATTCCACGGAAGAAATTTTGTAACCACATATGGCGTCGTTGTCACTCTGTTTGTCGACGTACAGCAGCATGTTGTGAACTTCATCATACGCCAATGCAGTCAGATTTGGGGAGTCAAAACGTTTGGTATCTGTTTTGTTTCCGTCATTTGTATAGAATTCTATTCGATCTCTCGCTGTAACGGCGACGTCTGAAACAAGGTAATCATTTTAGCAAGCTGATAGCCTACCAGGGTTGCGGAATTTGTTCGAAAGAGTCACCGCGGCCCTGGAACGCAAAGGGCTTTAGAAGGAACACGGATGGGTTTTAGTCAGTAAGAGTCTGACACGCCCTTCCGCTCCACCCAGAGCGGAAGAAGTCATTTGATGATTTCCCATCCTTAAAAAAAAAAGCTGATAGCTTAATCAAGACGCACTATGACGCCTTCGAACAAAACAGTAGAAAACGATATTGTGACACCTCAAAAAAAAAATATGAGAGTGAGTTTACAAGTAAGGTCCGCAGTCGAAGTTCAAAATAGTATCATACGATTATTTCAATACCTGCTTACGAGCAGTTTCTTACGATAGGTAATTTATTTAAAATCATCAATTTCTACAATACGGCCTGTCATGCAGCCAGCGCGGGTCGGATAGCGCGGCACGCGAATAGTAACGACATCATCCGACGTGTCAGCGCTTGGGCTGTATAAGAATCCATTGGCCTGACACGCAACGTTCGATGGCAAGAGACCGGACGACATTTCCATGGAAGATGAAGATGGGTAGGCCATTAGTGTCAGACGCTACTTGTGTCGATACTTGCACCATCCCATCATGAGAGTGCTCATAAATTGTAAAGATCTGTCAAGACGTTTAGTTGACACTTCGCGTGACCCAAGGGCTGGACTTACCTTGGACAAAGAATAAACATTGCTATACAACGTGGCAATGCTGCCAGTCCTTTGGGCACATTACCAGTGGCCAGCGATGCGGAAGAATTGTTCGAGGCCATTTTTAGACTATTTTAAGTTCTACAGTCTTACATTTATTACAATCAGACAAACATAATATAACTATATACTATCTTAAAACTATTTACATCTACTAAACCTAAGTATGTACATATACAAAAACAAAGTACACTCAGGCGTCAAAGTATTCCTCCGCATCGCTGTCATCCGGAAATGTGCCCAGAAGACTGGCAGCATTGCCACGTTGAATGGCAATGCTAATTCTTTGAGCAAAGAACGAGCCAGCCCTCTGGTCATGCAAAGTGTCGAGCAGTCGGCGAGATATGTCCTTGAAAAGAAGACGCGCACTCGGACCCCATGATCCAAGCTTTTCGACCCCAAACGGCTCAAAACTGTAATTAGAAAAGAAAGAAAGAAAGAATAATAAAGAAATTCCCAATAAGGTTACAATATTTGCGCCGCTTGAGGGCCTCGGCAGCCGCAGCGGCAGCGCCGGCACAGCCTGCCGTACTTGGAACAACTTAACGTTCTTTATTTTTAGTTGGTTATTTTTTTCATTTAAGTGTATATATAGTAATAGGTACATAAATCTGTAATGAGATATGATAATATTTCAACATTATTCATAAACATTACGTTCCAGCTACTGTTGGTAGTTAATTTGACAGTTGGTCAAAGGTAGATACGATATTAGACGATTGAGACCGGCCGTTAGTAATTATATATATTTATATTTGAAAAGAGTATGTATGCCTGTACATTTTAGAGGTAGCTGTATTTGTCAAAACAAATCCAGACCGATTTAAACGATTAAATGAAGTAGTCCCACGTAACAGGCGCGACAACAGTAGGATATGCTCAAATACTGCGAGAACATCCCTCATGCGCAAAAGTGTTTTCTGCATGGCTCCAATGATATTTAATAAATTGCCTATAAGTTGGAGAGAACTACCCTTGTCACTTTTCAAAAATAAGCTGAGAATTTTTTTAGTTAATAAAGTATAGGTACTACAATGTTTTAGATTTTTTGAATGAAAAGGACTTTTCTATTCCGACTTCTAATATACATATATGGTTGAATAGCAATTTAATAATGTGAATTTTAAATCAATTGACTTTTAAGTGATAATATTTGACAGCATAAAAATGAATATACTGAACGAATTTAATTTATTTTTTACTATAATATACTTATTCTTATTATAATAGCTTGACATCAATTATTATTTATTTCTTGTGTTTTGTAATTAAATGTAATTTTTATACCTCTAAAATTTGTACGCCGTTATTGGCAAAACATGGACGCTCACAACGTAGTAATTAATACCTTGCATGTATGATTAGTCAGTTTATGTAAACGCATGTTTGACAAATAAATTATCTTTTATCTTTATCTTTTAAAAAAGTAACTATGGAGTTTCTTGTCCGTTCTTCTCCATAACAATTTTTAATTACGACAACTAGAGTCACTTATATTTTAATTTTAAACAATTTGACGTTCAAAAGTGCCTTTTAATGGTCTAGTTGAAATAAATGAATTGACTTTGACTTTGGAATAATCATAGAATATAATGTTACGAGTATGTAGGTACACCATTTTTTTTAAAGATGGCAAATCATCAAATGACTGCTTCCGCTCTGGGTGGAGCGGAAGGGCGTGTCAGACTCTTACTGACTAAAACCCATCCGTGTTCCTTCTAAAGCCCTTTGCATTCCAGGGCCGCGGTGACTCTTTCGAACCAATTCCGCAACCATGCAGGTACACCATACCACCCAATAAATTATGCATAACCTTTTTACAATTTTGTTGGGTTCCAGTCTAACCGGTTAACAGGAGAAGACGCCCCGGGTGTCGGGAGTTGCAGGGCGATCCCCGGCCACCGTAGGCGCGGGCCTGCGGACGGCGAGCATTGGGTGGCTCGCTGTCCGATCACCACCAGGCCCGGGTCGATGGCGCGTTGTGTTTCACGCGCGCCTCAAATAGATGTCAGCATAAAAGACGGGGCCCGCTAGGGCCAAAGCCTGCCAGGGTTGCGAAATCTGTTCGAAAGAGTCACCGCGGCCCTGGAACGCAAAGGGCTTTAGAAGGAACACGGATGGGTTTTAGTCAGTAAGAGTCTGACACGCCCTTCCGCTCCACCCAGAGCGGAAGAAGTCATTTAATGATTTCCCATCCTTAAAAAAAAAAAAAGTCTAACCGGTTACAGCTACACCAGTATTTTACATGGAGCGGTTTCCTACCTGACCTTCACAACCCAGTTACTGGGTAATACGATACGATACCCCTTGGCAAGTTGATGTTATTTTGGCATCCGGCTGTCCGTAACGACTGCCAAATACCTACAAACGACAGCGGCTCAACGTGCTTTCCGAGGCATGGAGGAAATTCAGTATGTAATAGACGGTCACCCATCTTCGGACCGACCTCGGCAAGCGTAGCTTAACCTCGGAGTTCGATACGTGCAGCTTTCATAAATTAGTCAAGATCTACCCTGATAGTAAGAATAAAATACGAGATGTCCGCGTATACTCACCCCAGGAGTGCACCAGCTCGACGAACAGTGCTACCACCAGCACACACTGCGCTCTACCCATTGTTGTTCAGAAAAATGAAGATGTTTTAACAGGGGAAGAGGCGTTCACCACAGATGAAATATTAGTACTGTTCCACCCTCGATGGACGCTTTTTATAGTAACGCAAAACGTTGTTTTTTTTTCCTCAATCTAGAAAATGACGAGGTCGCAAGATCATCAGATCAGCATCATGTAGATAACTTGTGGCTCTTGAGTAGATATGAGCGCTGCGGAGAAGCTCCGTAGCTAGGGTTGTCACTTATTATTGGGGGAAATATAGTATTTTTTGTAAATCATGCAAAAATGTATATATATATAGCAAATTCAGGAATGAAAAATGGTACACGTTTATAATTTAGTGTAAAAATATTTAGATTTAGAGCCTGTCTGTCATGTTTAAAAATTACTTACATTGTGGTCATGGAGCAGGGGAGAAATTTTATTGTAATTGAATGCCTAATAAAAGTGATGTAAATCTTGTTTGTGTTCATGGTTATCTTTAATATGGTAATAAATAATTGATGATGTAAAAGATTGAATGTAATAATTTGTTTAACTGTGACATTTAATGTAAAATGTAAAAATCATTGATTCAATCATAAAAAAAAAAAAATATATATTTGCACGCCATGGGAAATGTCAGACATGTCGTGAGCCACTCTTATTTAAGATGCATTCATGTATTATTTTAATTCTGTTTTGTATACCCAAGTTTAAGCAAATAAAATTTCTTTCTTTCTTTCTTTAGAGTTCTAAAGGTCCAGGACCAGGAAACCTTAAAGATATCCGACTGTGAGCCTATATTCAAACTGCAAGGTCCTCACAGTTCGTCAGCCGTTGAAAGCCGTTCTCAAAAAGCATCGAGATGTGCCCAACCCAAACTCAAATAAACGCACTTTATCATCTGTATCCCTCCCTATGCCCTCGTGTGATTTGTAGAACCTCTTTTGCAAAAAGGCAAACGAGTAGTACAAGCGCTAAACTATACAACGATTTAAATAAGAAACTTTTATTAAGTAGATGCAAACCTAAAGTGAAAGTTACTGAAGGGCTTCAACAACTTGACTATCAAACAACCGAAGACCTTCTTACCTATCTAATATAAATTCCACTGATTCCAATTTATCCCCTCACACACACACACACACACACACACACACCCTCACTCCACGACACACTATCAACCACAGACTCATATACTCGTTTACTAACACAAATCTAAAGCGTAATTAACTTAACAAACAGCGACCTTATGTGCAAATAGTATTGTGTACCTTTTGCTGCGACAGAACACTGTCTCCCAAGATACAGGCCCCTGGCCTAGTTTGGGATTCAGTATCAGTACATATATATTGTAATAAACACCCTAAGACTTCAAACTTAAGTACCAACGTTGCATTTTTTGTGTCAATAAACAATTTTTTTTTTTTTTTTAGTTTGTTCTTTCTTCGTTTTTTTTTTTTGGACGCCATGCAAGTACCATAATCAGCGTCACGTTCCATGTGTTTATTTTATGGAATAGAATCAACAAACACGTCGAAGTTTCATACATGACGGACTTAGCCTGTCAGGGCATTTGGATTTGCAGCTTTTTTTTAAGGATGTGATATTTTCAAATGACTCCTTGTCACTCCGTGTCAGACTCTTACTGACTAAACCCATCCATGTTCCTCCTAATGCCTTTTGCGTTCCAGTAGGGCCGCGGTGACTCTTTCGATCAAATTCCGCAACTGGATTTGCAGCTTCCAAAAGCATAAGGAAAAGATAAATGATAGAGCAAGCAAAGCGAGCTCGAATATTCTAGCTCCCCACTTCTGAAAGGATAATTTTTTTGACGTTTCATACAGAAATAGGAGTCAAATCGTGGACTAATGCTGGATCGTTTGAGAGTGTGGGATACTAGAACGAGCGCAGCGAGCTCGAACATTTTGCTGTGTCGAAATACCTTTTTACTAATGTATTTTGGTTTTGAATGGGATTTTATTAGTAAGACTCCTCTAGAGGTTTAAGTAAGTGGACGTGTTTCGGCTGATATGATGATGAATATTTTTTTATAATATGTAGTACCTACATCTTCATATCAGCCGAATGACGTCCTGGACAAAGGCTTTCCCCAAAGGAGGGGTAATTAAATGAGGTACGACGTATGACGGCTTTCTTGTAAAACAAGAAAGTCGTCGTTTCGAGGGTTTTCGAGGGTTTTTTCATTTCTAAATTACACAGAAACGCAGTCCGTCTTTTTAGTTTTTAAATTGCCGTTTTTCAATTTATTGTTCTTTGGTTTTATAATTGTTTATTTTGGTATACCCAGTGTCACTCTCACAGTAAATACGAATCTAATGACACCTCTCAAGCTAAAATCCATCAAGCCGTTCAGGCTGCAGAGCGTGCCAAACATTTGAATTTGGCGCAAAAATCCGCCATTTTGTTTTTTATTTTATTTTGATATACCTAGTGTCACTGATCACTCTTATAGTAAATACAAATCTAACGACACCCCTCAAGCTAAAATCCATCGAGCCGTTCAGGCTGCAGAGCGTGCCAAACATTTGAATTTGGCGCCTCCCCACGAAAACGGATAAATTGTAGACTTGTGCACTGATCGGTTGCCATTTTATGTCAGTCCACAATTTTTCAGAATGACTTCGAGAGATTATAGACTAGGTATCGAATTTTGATGCGTTTAAAACTGTTCCAAATGTTCAATTGACAATTTATCGAGAGTTTGTAATCTCTCAAGATATTTTGTAATTTTACGTAGGTACCTAGTGCTAATTTTGTTTGTTCTATTCTTTTTTTTTTTGGTATGCGTCACGCTTGTCGCACATAAACTCTTTTTCTTTCTTTTTTTTCTTTCTGTAACTCAGGTCTACAGTCAGAAAATCAAACTTCTAAGTTAATAATAAAAGATACGGCCGTTTATGCCGCATAAAACGTATATTTCGACATTCTCAAGGGAATCAAAATTTATAGGGTGCTTCCCGTTGACCTAGAATCATGAAATTTGGCAAGAAGATAGATCTTAGAGTACAAGTACCTACAGGAAAAAGTCTGAAAATTGGGAGTTTATAGTTTTATCATATAAAAAAACATTGTTTACGGTTACAAACTTAAAATATTAGTTTGTAATCGTAAACAATGTTTTCGGGTGAAGAATTGACCGTTTAAGACTGTTAGAAGAATTTTTGCTTGACTGCGGCGCTGACACAGCTGTTATTATTAATTTTAAAATTTGGTAAGTTAAGTACTTTAACTGTGCGGGCCTGCGGACGACGAGCGTTGGCGGGCTTGGGCTCGCTGTCCAATCACAACCAGGCCCGGGTCGATGGCGCGTTGTGTTCCGCGCATCTAAGAGATGTCAGCATAGAAGACGGGGCCCGTTAGGGCCAGAGCCTGCCAGGGTTGCGGAATTTGTTCGAAAGAGTCACCGCGGCCCTGGAACGCAAAAGGCGTTAGGCGAAACACGGATGGATTTAGTCAGTAAGAGTCTGACACTCCCTTCCGCTCCACCCACAGCGGAAGAAGTCATTTGACAATTTCCCACCATTAAAAAAATAGATACATTAACTGTGTCGCAGTTACAAGACGATAAATAGTTATAATCTTGAATCCGGTTACGCATAAGGAAAAACAAAAAAAAAAAAAACGTTTTTTTTATCTATTCATGAATTGGTAGTTTCAAAACAAGATGATTTAGTTATTATTGCGTATATTTAGATTCCCGTATAGCCTTGGAACGCTAGAAAAAAACGGGAAATGCGCCTATGAAGTCGAGGGCAAAAGCTACTTACATTATAATTTCTCGATTATATTATAATGAAAAAATCGTTTTATATAGAATAAATCCCATCCATATTCAATAGTTACCAATATATCCGTGTCTTATGAAGAAAAAATTCTTTTTAAATTCACGCGATATTTTACAATCTTACGGCGTATTGCATAGGTATTTAAGAAACAAACCGGATCTTAATATACGCGATAATAACTAAATAGGTAGGTATGTTTTTACGAAATCGTCTTGTTTAGAAACTTACAAAAATATCTTAGGTAGGTACTCAATTATAGATAAAAAAACTGTTTTTTTTTGTTTTTTCCTGTGCGTAACCGGAATCAAGATAATAACTATTTATCGTCTTGTAACAGCGACACAGTTAATGTACATCTATTTTTTAAGGGTGGGAAATGGTCAAATACCTTCATCCTCTCTGTGTGGAGTGGAAGGGAGTGTCAGACTCTTACTGACTAAATCCATCCGTGTTTCTCCTAACGCCTTTTGCGTTCCAGGGCCGCGGTGACTGTTTGAAACTAAATCCGCAACCATGGCACCACATTGGTCGCCATTTTATGTCAGTCCACAATTTCTCGGAACGGACGGAGATATTATAGAATAAAAGATTTTGATTCGTATAATTTCAGAACAAACGTTCATTTGGCAATATAGCGAGAGTTTACAATCTCTCAAGATATTTTGTAATCTTACGTAGTTTGCAATTATCCGGTGACATATACAACTTTGTTTTGCCAACATTTCAGTAGGTATATGGGCAAATTTTAAAGAGTTTTGGGATTATTTTTTGGATAAAGAGCTGCGATTTTATTTTTGATACTTTTTAAGGCCATGACTTCTGTAATTATTTCAAAAATGTAAGTCGAAAGTTCCTAAGCAGGGTCAAAACGATCAATTATTTTGAAGAAAATGTTCTTGGGTAACCAAACCCGTTTCGGCGATCGAAATGAGTTTGGTAAAAAAACACTGTTTGAAGGAACAACAGTTTTTACTGGTGCCCTACTATGACGTGATAATGCCATCCAATTCCGATGATGTAAAAGGGATAGTGCTATTCGGTATGTATAGCTCCGTCTCTCTCTTAGAGCGGAATCATGATCGTTTTAAGACTTCATAGTAGGGCCCCTGATCCGCGCAGAGCCCTTCATCCACATCGACTGACTAATTAAGTGAAGTCATTTCAATATTCTTCTTTAAAGCCCACATGGCAAGTTCTACTGTTACTGTGACTGAAATTAGGATTCTCAAATAGCGGTCCTATTTGAGAATCCTAATTTTGACTTCATCAAATTAATCTGTTGAGCTAAGAAAACCACTGCGTCTAAGAAGGCGAAGTAATCTATGAATCATGATGTGATGTGAGAGGAAGTTTAAGACGAACGTTTCCTAGGCCATTTAATCGCAAGCATTAATGGACTGGGCACGCCACAATTGCGGCGGTAAGGCCCCTGTTTGGGGAGTGGCTGGAGAGGCGCCACGGCGTCCTCACCTTCAGTCTGACGCAGGTACTCACCGGACACGGCTGTTTCGAGGACACGCCCGGTTGTCAGCACTGTGTGGATCTCCCGGAGGACACGGTTAAGGATACGGTAGAGGTCTACCCTGCTTGGGCTGAGCACCGCCGTGCCCTCGTCGAGGCGATCGGCGGCGGCAACCTCTCGCGTCCGGCCCTGGTTGAATCCATGGTCCGGAGCGAGGAGGCTTGGAAAGCGGCCACCTCCTTCTGCGAAGCAGTAATGCTAGTGAAGGAGGAGGCGGGCCGCGCGAGGGCAAGGTAAGGCCTTCGCCCCAACCGTGGCTACAGGAGAAGAGGCCTCGGGCGTCGGGAGTCGCAGGGCGATCCCCGGCCACCGTAGGCGCGGGCCTGCGGCCGGCGAGCGTTGGGTGGCTCGCTGTCCGATCACCACCAGCCACAGGTCGATGGCGCGTTGTGTTTCACGCGCGCCTCAAGAAATGTCAGCATAGAAGACGGGGCCTGCTAGGGCCAGAGCCTGCCAGGGTTGCGGAATTGTTTCGAAAGTGTCACCGCGGCCGAATTAGTCATTTGAATATTTCACATCCTTAAAAAAAGGCTGCAAATCCAAATGCTCTGACTGGTAAAGTCCGACATTCACTAAACTTCGGCGTGTTTGTTGATTTTATTCCATAAAATAAACACATGGAACGTGATGGTTCTTGCATGACTTCCAAAAAAAAAAAAAGTCAGAACGGGCTCTAAACATGATAGACAGGTTTTAAATCTAAATATTTTTATACTAAATTATAAATGTGTACCATTTTTCATTCCTGAATTTGCTATATACATATTTGCAATGATTTACAAAAATATTATACATATTTCTCCCAAAAATAGGTGGCAACCCTAGCTACGGAGCTTCTCCGCCGCGCTCATATCTACTCAAGAGCCACAAGTTATCTACATGATGCTGATCTGATGATCTTGCGACCTCTTCATTTTCTAGATTGAGGAAAAAAAAACAACGTTTTGCGTTACTATAAAAAGCGTCCATCGAGGGTGGAACAGTACTAATATTTCATCTGTGGTGAACGCCTCTTCCCCTGTTAAAACATCTTCAACAATGGGTAGAGCGCAGTGTGTGCTGGTGGTAGCACTGTTCGTCGAGCTGGTGCACTCCTGGGGTGAGTATACGCGGACATCTCGTATTTTATTCTTACTATCAGGGTAGATCTTGACTAATTTATGAAAGCTGCACGGATCGATCTCCAAGGTTAAGCTACGCTTGCCAAGGTGGGTCCGAAGATGGGTGACCGTCCATTACATGCTGAATTTCCTTCATGCCTCGGAAAGCACGTTGAGCCGCTGTCGTTTGTAGGTATTTGGCAGTCGTTACGGACAGCCGGATGCCAAAATATCATCAACTTGCCAAGGGGTTTCGTATCGTATTACTCAGTAACTGGGTTGTGAAGGTCAGGTAGGAAACAGCTCCATGTAAAATACTGGTGTAGCTGCAACCGGTTAGACTGGAACCCAACAAAGTTGTAAAAAGGTTATGCATAATTTATTGGGTGGTATGGTGTACCCGCACGGTTGCGGAATTTGTTCGAAAGAGTCACCGCGGCCCTGGAATGCAAAGGGCTTTAGAAGGATCGCGGATAGGTTTTAGTCAGTAAGAGTCTGACACGCCCTTCCGCTCCACCCAGAGCGGAAGAAGTACGAAAAAATAGGTACTTTAACTGTACCGCTGTTACAAGGCGACAAATAGTTATAATCTTGATTCCGGTTACGCACAGGGAAAAACTAAAAAAAAAAACAGTTTTTTTATCTATTAATGAGTACCTAAGATATTTTTGTAAGTTTCTAAACAAGACGATTTCGTAAAAACATACCTATTTAGTTATTATCGCGTATATTAAGATCCGGTTTGTTTCTTAAATACCTATGCAATGCGCCGTAAGATTGTAAAGAATCGCGTGAATTTAAAACTATTTTTATATATTTAAACTTTATGTACAATAGTGGTACATTTTCCCATGTTTTTTCTTAATAAGACACGGATATATTGAAAACTATTTAAGGAGAAGGAGTGACCCTGACTGCTAAACCGGAGGTCGTGGGTCCGATTCCCACCCAGGACAAATCTTTGTGTGATGAGCATGATCATTTGTTCTGTGTCTGGGTGTAATTTGTCTATAATATGTATGTATATATTTAGAAATATATAAGTATGTTTATCAGTTGTCTGGTTGCCATAGCACAGGCTCTGCCTAGTTTGGGATCGGATGACCGTGTGTGAGTTGTCCCAAGATATTATTATTATTATTTATTATTAATGATTTCCCATCTTTAAAAAAAGAAAAATGGTGGACCTTCATACTCGTTACATGCTAGTCTATGATTATTCCGATCAATAACGTATCTACCTTTGGCCAACTGTCAAATTAGCTACCAAAAGTAGCTGGAGCGTCATATTTATGAATAATGATGAACTATTTTAGATCGAATTCTAACTTAAAAATAACTTAAAATTTGCATGCTTATCACTGCTAAGCAAAAACATGTCTGCTCCAGTTATTGTTTTGTATTCTATCATCTTTTTATACCATGTTTTAAGCAAATAAATGTTCTTCTTCTTCTTCTTCTTCGAGCCGTTTGGGGTTGAAACTCTCGGGTCTTGGGGTCCGAGTGCATATAACTTGTTTAAAGATCTCTCAAGACGCTTAGTTGACACTTCGCGTGACCCAAGGGCTGGCTTTTACCTTCGTCAAAGAATAAGCATTGCCATACAACGTGGCAATGCCGCCATTCTTTTGGGTATACTTCCAGTCGACAGCGATGCGGATGAATTTTTTGACGCCATATTAGAAGGTTAATTTAGTTAGGAGTTTTTATTTTTATTTCTAGTGTAGGTATATAGTTAGTTAAGTATTTATAAAAACAGGTGTAAATATCTTTATTTTAGGTCAAAATAAAATTATATTCTAACTTGATTTCAACATTTATAATTCTTCTCTGAGCTACTGGTGTTTTTATCAGAAATAAGTTTTCAGACACCATCATATCAGACTTCCTATAATATTCTAAAGTAGTGGCCCGCCCCGGCTTCGCCCGGATGTTTATTTATTTTCGAAATTTTCTTTCATAAGAACCTTCTCCTGGCACTAACAAACACAATGTAACAAAAAAAGAATCAGCGCAATTGGTCCAGCCGTTCACGCGTGATGCCGTGACCAAGGGAAATAGAGATTCATTTTTATATATATAGATTATAATTATAGATTTTATAGATTAAATCCTACTACTATTATAAAGGCGAAAGTTTGTAAGTATGGATGTATGTATGGATGTTTGTTACTCTTTCACGTAAAAACTACTGAACGGATTTTGATGAAATTTGGCACAGAGGTAGATTATAGTCTGGAATAACATATAGGGTACTTTTTATCCCGGGAATATGTTCCCTTGGGATAATTTTCGACAATCACGCGGGCGGAGCCGCGGGCGGCAACTAGTTATTATCTAAGCTGGTGGTTGGTGTAGATTTAATTTTGTCTAATAATTATGATGGTGATTTTCACTAGAAGATGTGAACCTTAAGAAAATTTGCACTCACCACATCCGCTCATAGTTTGCGACTGATCACGGATAAATTCAAACAAGAAAAACAAAACCAATCGCATTATTGTTATTGGTTATAATGAAATTCAGTTTTGCTGGGGAGTTTGTGGCGCCACTTCTTCTTCCCAGTTATTACACTAGGAAGTGGTGACGGGCGGGCGTTTCGGGGGACTGTCTTTATGTAGAACTTTGACGTTCAAAAAGTGCTGGCACTCAGCCTAATTTAAATAAATGACTTTTGGTTTTGATTAGTACAATATTATTGGACAGCTTCGGACGCACGACCTGCACCTAGCAGTGGAGGCCGACGCGCAGCCACCTCTTCATGGTGTGAGCACAAATTTCTCGCAGTAGGTGTGAAAAGAGCAGTAGAGTTTGGATAAAGGTGTATTTGCCTTGGGCTAGCTTAAAACCCTCGCTGCATTCAGGATTCGTGTACCTACTACCTCCCTCGCTTCACTCGTGAGTTAAACTTTAAACTGCCTCGCTTCACTCGGGAGTTCACTGTCAAATCCTTCTTTGCGTTCGGGATCCCATATGAAGCCCGTGACATAAGACACTGCTTGATCCCTTGGTGCATAATCTACTATAAAAATATGGTGCGAAAAATTCCTCCGTGTCGCTGGCCACTGGTAAAGTGCCCAAAAGCCTGGCAGCATTGTCACGTTGCGGGCCGCGCGAGGGAAAGGCAAGGCCTTCGCCCCAACCGCCGTAACAGGAGAAGACGCCCCGGGCGTCAGGAGTCGCAGGGCGATCCCCGGCCACCGTAGGCGCGGACCTGCGGACGGCGAGCATTGGGAGGCTCGCTGTCCGATCACCACCAGGCCCGGGTCGATGGCGCGTTGTGTTTCACGCGCGCCTCAAAGAGACGGACGTCAGCGCAGAAGACGGGGTCCGCTAGGGCCAGAGCCTGCCAGGGTTGCGGAATTTGTTCGAAAGAGTCACCGCGGCCCTGGAACGCAAAGGGCTTTAGAAGGAATACGGATGGGTTTTGGTCAGTAAGAGTCTGATACGCCCTTCCGCTCCACCCAGAGCGGAAGAAGTCATTTGATGATTTCCCATCCTTAAAAAAAAAAGCAGCCACGTTGTATAGCAATGCTTATCCTTTGTCCAAGGTAAGTCCAGCTCTTGAGTCACGCGAAGTGTCAACTACGCGTCTTGACAGTCAGACGTCTTGACTTGAAACAATTTATGAGCACTCTGATGACAAGAGCTCGTCGGATGATGTCGTTACTATTCGCGTGCTGCACTATGCGACCCCCGCTGCGGCTGCATGACAGGCCGTATTTTGAATTGAGTAATTGATGATTTTAGACAAAGAATTGAATGAAACTGAGCGTAAGAAGGTATTGAAATAATCGTACGGTAATATTTTGAACTTCGACTGCGGACCTTACCTATAAACTCACTCTCATATTTTTTTATGAGGTGTCACAATATTATAATCTACTGTTTCGTTCGAAGGCGTCATAGTGCGTCTTGATTAGGCTATCAGCTTGCTAAAATGGTTACCTTGTTTCAGACGTCGCCATTGCAGCGGGAGATCGAATAGAATTCTATACTAATGACGGAAACAAAACAGTCACCATAAGTTTTAACTCGCCAAATCTGACTGCATTAGCGTATGATGAAGTTCACAACATGCTGCTGTACGTCGACAAACAGAGCGACAACGACGCCATATGTGGTTACAACATTACTTCCGTGGAATATGAATGCTACGTACAGAGGAGTGGAAGGAACATCCAGGGCCTGGCCTTCGACCCTGTCACAGAATTAATGTTCTTCACAGATACTAAAGAAAGAAGCATTAATTCGTTTTCATTTAAATCTGGATCCAAAAACAATGCTAACGGCAATCTGGTTATCAAAATGGATGACGGGATCCCCACTGACATTGCAGTGGATTATTGTAGAGGGTAGGTATTAACAATAATAGTATGATCTATCAATAAAATACAATTATTTTAAACAAGGTCTCCCCTGGTCTCGAGGCCACAAGCGCGACTGCTGAGCGCGGGGTCGGGCAAAAAGTGTAATTGGGATTTTTCATTAGGAATTTCTTATCAACAACCCGGAGTTTGGAAGTTGGTGTTGTGACACCTTCGTGCCTCGGAAAGCAAATCGTTGGGTCTGTGCCTGAACTCTCCCCGGTCGTGTTGGATTGTCGTCCCATCAGACTATGAAAGTAAAAGAACAGACTGCACCCGTGTTTGCGCACACGCTTGCGCACTATAATATTTTCTGCGTACTTGGATGGCTTGGTACCTCCGTTTAAATTGGCCACCTTGGTCGAAATTCGGTTCGGTAATTTTAATAATATTATAACTGGGCCATGTCTTGGGTCTCGGGTACTAGTTGATTGTCTCGTTGTACATGGGAGATATTTAAAAAACTAAACAGCATCAGAACCCAAAACAATTAATTTCAGATACCTTTATTGTCTGTATGTCAGGATGTATGTTTGTTCACGTATCACGCAAAGAATACTGCTGGAAATTAGATGCGGTTTTCAAAGTTGTATTTTTGCAGGTCTAACTTAATAACTGGTCTATGTTATGACTTGAAACGCTGCCTTGAAGCGGAGGTATAGTTCATTATTTCAGAAAATCTATCCTGTCTATGCTAAGTACTAGTGATTTTCTATTTGCAGGTATATTTACTGGATCAACACAAACCTTACGACGTCTTCAATAGAGAGAGCTCGATTGGATGGTTCAGACAGAGAAGTTGTTATTAATGCTACATACAATATGGACCTGCACAGCTTGGCGATTGGACAACAAACACATAAAATGTACTGGGTTGAGCCTGAGACTCCCTTGAAAAGCAGTGTTTATAGTGCAGATTCGAATGGAAAAAACTGGGTATTTTTAGTTGAATACACAATATTAAGTAATGGTGAACCGTCGTACTCTCACCCAAATGCACTAACTGTTTCAAAAAACAATTTATACATGACGGGTTGGTGCGCAACCTGCGGACGGCAAAGGGTTTGGAAAATTGATACTGAAATACGAACTGACGATTATGAACCTCTCTTGACGATTTCTACTAATGGCACTGTTGGTATAGCTGCCAACAACAAAATGAAAGATCAGGGAATATCAGATTGCATTCCGGTACCTAATACAGAATGTGAAGGACTCTTTTGTACGCAATATGGCAATAATGTTAATGGACAATCTCTTTGCAAATGCACACCTGAGAACACCGGTATGCAATACGAGGTACCGCTCTGTGACTACTATTGCTTGCATGGCAAATGTAGTTTCAGTAAAGAGGGACTTCCTGAGTGCAGGTAAAACATCTATTGGCTCGTTCTATTGGCTAGCTTGTTTGTTTAAGTTACCTTATATAACATTTTCAATATTATTTTAGATGTGACGCCGGTTATTCTGGAACACGATGTGAAGTCTATGCGTGCCATCAGTATTGTGCTAATGGCGGCGCCTGTTCCTTGAATGAAGAGGGCAAGCCAGTCTGTTCATGTATGGCAAATTACGAAGGTAACCGATGCGACAGTCCTAAAGACATTTGTCAACTGAACCTTAAATATTGACCTAAATCTTATTTTTGACTCGCCTGCTATAAATATTTCTCCGAATTTCCTTAGCCAACCAAAAGTCTTAAGATAGACATAGTAAATAACACCAACTCTATTAACACGGAAGACGATACTAATACCGTGGACAACACAAGGCCGTTTTTCGTTACATGAAAAACATAGAAAAGTTGTACCGATACTGTTTACTCTCGCATGACAATTTTAATCCAAAAAACTACCTTCAAGCACTGCCAAGCAAAAACTTCTGCTTTTAAAATTCATGTAATCAAAAGAACCTGTGAGAGGATAAGATACAAGCGACGCAAAGCGATCACAAAAGATTATAATATTAAAAATAAAGAAAGAAAGAAAAAAGAAAAGAAATCACAAATAAGTACATCTCATTAGTATTGTTTAAAACGTTTGTACACTGACAGCCCTAAATCTATCTCCCTTCGTTCAATCCATCCAAAGGTTGTCTGGAAGAGATTGCCTTGTGCGATAAGACCGCCCATTGTGCACTTATTTTATGTATGATTGTCCTGTTCTTATTATGAGGTGTACAATAAAGTATATAATAAATACATCAAAAATTCAAACCACCTTTTAAAGCTGCTCCTGCAGTCACCGCAATCATCAAATTAAATCAATAACTACTTCGTAAATGTGGGATCCTGGGTTCGATTCCCAGGTCGAGCAAAACGAGTCATCGGGTTTTTCCGTTAGGAATTTTTTAGACATCATCATCATATCAGCCAAAAGATTTCCACTGCTGGACATAGGCCTGCCCCAAGGGTGGTTGCCATAATCGCCACACTTGGCAGGCGAGTTGGTAATCGCAGTGTTGCTGTTGCAATGCACAGAGAATGCTGCTGCCCATTCTCTGGTGAGTCCCTTAGTCGCCTGTTACGACACCCACGGGAAGTGATGGGATGGTGCTATTATTTTACGTCCGACACCATACAGAACTATTTCTCAGTGACAGCCCGGAGTTCGAAAGTTGGTGGTGTGACACCCCCGTGCCTCGGCAAGGACGTTAAGCAGTTGCTCCTGCCTGATATTTGTAGATCTTTGGCAGTCGCTACATTCAGTCAGACCACTGTAAATCAGACACCAGTCTTGCCAAGAAGTACCGTGTGACCCAGTTACTGGGTTGTGGAGTCGCACTATGTAAAATATGGGTGTGTAACGTTTGATATAATAATAAAAGATTGAATGATCATATGACCTAATTTCATTTAATATACTTTTGTTTAATATAACGATCATAATGAATTTTTGATATAATTTAATTTTATCTAATTTTATATGGTACTAGTGGACCGCCCCGGCTTCGCCCGGATGTAAATGTTTTTTTATTTTATTTTCTTTCATAAAAACCGTCTCCTGACAATAACCAACACAACATAAAAAGAATTAGCGAAACTGGTCCAGCCGTTCTCGAGTTTTGCGCTTAGCAACACATTTAACGATTCATTTTTATTATATAGATATTTTGTCTTCACTTATAACATTGTTGTATGAATAAATAACTACGAATTAATATGTTTTATTGTTCTTTCATATTCACCTATACCTGCGTCAGATACCCTCTACCGTTTGTAAATAATATGTGTTAGGTTAGGTTAGAACTATGACCATTAGCGGATCCCTTCTATTGTTGGTGAATCATTTGGGTTAGATGAGGTTATAACAGTATAATGTTTTCTGATATTTACTTATTCACTACAGAATTTGGGCACAAAATGAGTAAATATGAAAATTAGGTCAACTGAACACATGAAATTAGGTTATTTGTTTTTATAGCATATGAAAATTATATCATGTGAACGTTATTTCAAGTGATAATATATTATCTGTTATTATGGCATATATTACACATCCGTAAAATATTGGTATTGAATCCGGTTTGACTGGAAGGCGACTCCAATATAGTTGGAAAGGTTAGGTTGATTGGTATCCGGGGATTACGGAAGTCGCATACGTCGGCGTAGGTGAGAGATGAAACACCGGGGTGGTTTTAGTCAATAACAGTCTGGTGGACCCCTCCGCCCTGGGGCGGGCCGAGGACATCCATGAGAATTTTCCCCCGTAAAAAAGGGTTGATTGATGTGCCCTATCCACAAGAGCGGATACAGAAGCCGTATCATAAACTACAGACCGATCTCTATTCTATCCCCTCAGCACTGTCTTCACTTTAGAGAGACTTATTAACACAAGACTAGTGGGATATCTAGAATAGAATAGAATAGAAAACATTTATTCGACACAACACAACAGCAACAAACACATAGTAAAACAAAAAAAAAACATAATGAAACGAAACAATGATAATAACGAAATTTGTAACCATTTGTTGGTATCCGATTTCGCATACACCTTTAGTTCTGGTGACAATACATTGTGCAATACTCAATATTGTAATAATTTCAATATGGCCGCCGCTCCAAGATGACGGATTACATATTTTTTCTCAACCCCTTATTATGGGTATCAAATGAAAGGGTTTGAAGAATAGAAAATGATAAAGTTAGTAAAGCACTTAATTTGCAATAAATGTAAAATTTCTTGGAATAAACATTATTATTATTTTTGAAGTGAGTTTTTTCTCCACAGCTCCTTGACTAGTTTTAAGCTACATTTACAGGCTGGAACCAAGTAAATGCAGCGGGTGGTGAGTTATGAAGAGGATGCGTTATGAGGAGACCTATTTTATCTATTCGCATGATATTTCTGAGAATTTGATATGTATTTGAGATAACAGCTTTTATGTGCTTCTTCCTCGTCTGAATTGAACGGAATTCTTATCTTGTTCCTATAAACGGATATCCAAAAATTCGAAAATCCGTGAATTTTAATATCCGGATATCATGATACTAGTATCCGAATAATACGGATACTTAGTCCCAAGTACTTGGGAGTGGTCCTCGATAACAAATTGCTCTGGAGAAGTCGACTACAAACACAATCGTACTTTAACAAAGCTAGGCAAAACAAAGAGTCTCTCCCCAAAGATTACGTTGTGGCCACACAGCCGCGATCGGGCCAATGCTGGTCTACGTCGCCCTAAATAAGTGGACGAGGACGGATCACTTGACCACCAAAGACGAACGGTTCCAAGGACTTGCCTGCTCCGATTTCACTGGCTTCACACATTAACTCAGAAGACAGCAGTGGCTGCCATCAGGGTAATGCACCCAGGCATAGAGCGCAAGAACCATACCAGCACCTTTTTTTAAGGATGGGAAATCATCGAAAGACCTCTTCCGCTCTGGGTGGAGCAAAAGGGCGTGTCAGACTCTTACTGACTAAAACCCATCCGTGTTCCTTCTAAAGCCTTTTGCGTTCCAGGGCCGCGGTGACTCTTTCGAACAAATTCCGCAACCCTGGCAGGCTCTGGCCCTAGCGGGCCCCGTCTTCTATGCTGACATCTCTTTGAGGCGCGCGTCAAACACAACGCGCCATCGACCCGGGCCTGGTGGTGATCGGACAGCGAGCCACCCAACGCTCGCCGTCCGTAGGCCCGCGCCTACGGTTGCCGGGGATCGCCCTGCGACTACCGACGCCCTGGGCGTCTTCTCCTGTGGCGGCAGTTGCGGCGAAGGCCTTGCCTTTCCCTCGCACGGCCCGCCTCCTCCTTCGCTAGCATTACTGCTTCGCAGAAGGAGGTGACCGCTCCCCAAGCCTCCTCACTCCGGACCATGGATTCAACCGCCGCCGATCGCCTCGACGAGGACACGGCGGTGCTCAGCCCAAGCAGGGCTACCTCCACCGTATGCTCCACCGTGTCCTCCAGGCGATCCTCGCAGTGCTGACGGGAGTGCTGAAGCGGGAGGACACGCCCGCGTGCGTGTCCTCCCGCTTAATCCAAACCAGGTACCTCCCGAAACATTCATGTACCACTGCAGATAATAAGAAGCCCAAAAATACAACCTTCAGAAAATACCATCAACAGTTTTCAATCAGAAATTTCTCAAACTTAGGTTAATTCGTTTGTTATTTTAGATACTGGCCCTGAAGAAGTGAGCAGGATCTTGATGAGTCTAAAATCTGTCAGTGCGCCTGGCTGGGATAATGTTTCCACTAGATTTTTGAAGTCAGAAAATTGTTCCTAACCTTGCCCACTTAGCTAATCTCTGTTTCACAAAGGGTATTTTCCCTGCGTCTCTTAAGCAATCTGTTATCATTCCTGTACACAAGGGAGAGGACAGAGACGATGTCAACAATTACAGACTTTTTACCCGATTGCGCCAGAATAAGTGCTATATTTTAAAGGCTTATTAATAATAGGCTCCCAAAATATCTAAGCAGATACAATATCTTAAGGAACTTACAATATGGGTTTAGGCAGGGAGTATCAACTGCGGACGCAGCCTGCTCTCAGCTCTCTGGTGACTGATAATCTGGACAAAGGTAATAAATGTTTGACCGTGTTTTGGATTAGACAAAGGCGTTTGAAACCGTCTCTGTCCAAAAACTGGAAGCCTTCTTCTCCATTTCCACTCGAACTTTTTAGAGACTTCCTCACAAACAGGAAGCAAAGGGTTAAAGTGGGCGAACACGGTGGAGCTTTTATTATTATGAAATGTTTTGGCAGATTTTGAAAAATCAAAAACGTATCTACGAATGTTGCTATGGGCTAGTGTTAAACTATCTGAGATTCAGGGCTTACCCGCGGCGTCAGCGCGATGATATCTACTAAAGGGTCATAAGTTATCTGTAAGTATATATTTTCGTATTTTTTTGACTTCTAATCAAGGGTTCGCTTATCATCACCAAAATATTTTTTGTAGAAATACCAGCGTTTTGAACGAGTAGTTAAGGAAGTTTATCGAGGGTGGACCAGTACTGTTATATATTCTGTGGTGGACGCTTCTCTGTTGCATCGACTTTTTATTTCTGAAGCAAAATGTGTAGAGCGCAGTGCGTGCTGGTGGTAGCACTGCTTGTCGGGCTGGCGCACTCTTGGGGTGAGCATACCAAAAGCTTGTATTGTAATTCTCACTATCAAGATCCACGTTGATTACACAAGGGGCCAAGGGCGTATCCAGGATTTGGGGGCGTTCAAGTATTACGTAACGCAATTTGGGAGGAGGAGGGGTCTTGTAAAACGTTACGATGCGTTACAGGGGCGGGAGGGGTGTTCGAACAACGCGTTACTACACTAAACATATTTTCGAGATACACAGTCACTAAACAGTAGTCATTTTGCCAAACAAAAATAAACATCAATATCTTTCTTGAAATGACATTTATTAATGAAAAAAATTGGTAAAATGATAGGTAGTAGTAGACATAATTGTGACTTTTAGGTAAAAATTATCACTTGGATGATACGTAACGTTTAAGGAGGGGGAGAGGGGTACAGAATCTTCAAAAATTGCGTTACGTAATACTTGAACGCTCCCTTTGAGCTAGGGGGGGCCATCTCATACCTTTTTCGCTGGTTGTTGTGCCGTAAAAAGTAGATCATGGGTCGAATCAAGTTGGCCACCCCTGCTATATAGCCTATAGCCTTCCTCGATAAATGGGCTATCCACTACTAACATAATTCGAACAAGTAGATCCTGAGATTAGCGCATTCAATCAAACAAACAAACTGTGAGAATGGTTGCTAACTGTTAGGTATGTAACGCGAGCGGGAAATAAGCACGTGCAATCAAACAGCGAGTCAGTGTCATACTCCTTTAATGTTGGACGTCTCTCTCGCATGCGCGTCAAACACTCGCAGGTGTAGTCCGCGCATGCATATATACAACAATCCCTTCCTCGCATAGTTAGAAAAATGGCTTATAATTAATAGGCGCAACACGTCGTTTGGATCTTTGATGCTGTCGATCGGCTTCTAAGGCATTCTCGGTATCTCCTACTGTCGCATGTGGTGCTTGAAGATCGAGACTCGTACTTGGTTGATCTGATGTAGACGTCTGCAAGGCTAATGGCTCAGCACTCCTACCTTCCCTCTGTCCAAGCTGAACTTCTTCAGTGGATATTGGCGATTGTGCGCCTACAGGAACCACCCGTTCACACGTTACATCAGTTGCTTCTGGCTGCGGCGACAAGTTGCTGTCATCTGTCTCATTTTGTTTACTAACTGCCTCTAAATCACCTTCTGCTTGAAACCGTCGAATCTGGTCGATGTGTCGAATTACGTTGCAGTTTAGTTCCGATACATACACCGAATACATCACGTTTCCAATCTCTTCTTTGATTATGCCTTGCACCCAACAATATTTATTGTTTCCAAAAAAACGTTTAATCCAAACGACCTCATCTAGCTTAAATTTCCTGCTTTTTCTAACTCCCTTACTCTGTGAGGACTGTTTTTTTCTTACGGTCAACGAAAGATCAGCGGATGTCGAAACGACTTGAAAAGGATTGATCAAGTCCAGACGCGAGCTTAGGGGTCGACCAAACAGTACTTCCGCTGGAGATTTACCTGTGGTACTAATTTTGGAGTTCCTATAATCAAATAAAAACTTTTCAATTTTTTCTTGTAGAGGTATTTTAGTGTCACTTTGCAACATTATGCTTTTAAGACCTTTTTTAATAATTTTGACGAAACTTTCGGCTTGGCCGTTACTTGACGGATGATACGCCGGTGACAAGACATGTTGAATACCGTTCAAATTGCAAAAATTTTCAAGTTCTGTAGACGTGAAAGAAGTACCATTGTCCGTCACTAACGTGTGAGGCACACCTGCTCTTGATATAAAATCACATAATTTACTTATAACAGTTTTTGCTCCATAAGATGTTGTACTAACTGCATAACATTCAACCCACTTAGAAAATGCATCGACTATAACTAAAAACATCTGGTTATGAAACGGTCCAAGGAAATCTAAATGAATTCTATAAAACGCATGCGGCGGATAAGGCCACGGCGCGGGAGGCGCGCGGGGTGGCGCGGGTCGCAGTTGCGCGCAGACGCTGCACGCGGCTGCCAACCGTTCGAGCGCCGCATCGATTCCCGGGAACCACAATCTTTCGCGTGCGGCGGCTTTCATTTTTACTACACCGAAGTGCGAATCGTGTAATTCTCCGAGTATTTTCTTTCTAAGCGAATGTGGAATAACTACTTTATGACCACGCATTAAGCATTCATTTTCAAATGCCAATTGAAACCGAACATCAAAGTAAGGTCGCAATTCGGGATCGTGAATTTTACGCGGCCACCCGTTTAACACATAATTTTTAACCTTTTTTATAATCTCGTCGCGGTCGGTTTCGCAACGTAATTCGTTCATAGTTATGGGTAAACTTCCTTCAACAACAAAATTGACGTACGCAGCGCGCTCTTCACAATCGCGTTCCTCTCCCCGCGCCTCGTCCTTCGCCCGGTTCTCATTCTCTAACGTCGCTCGTGATAAGAAGTCGGCACTGTTTTCACCGCTACGAATGTATTCGATGGTATAATTGTACGCCGACAAGTATAACGCATAGCGTTGTAGTCTATTCGCTGAAACCTCCGGGATGCCACGATGCGGACCAAAAATCGTAATCAACGGTTTATGGTCTGTACGTAATATGAATGGCATGGTACGACCATATAAGTACTGGTGAAATCTTCTTACACCATAAATTATTGCAGTTGCCTCTTTTTGTAGCTGTGAATATTTTTTTTCTGCTGCTGTGAGCGTCCTTGAAGCAAATGCGATAGGCCTCTCGCGATCGTCAGCACGCGATAACTGAGATAAAATAGCACCTAAACCTTGTGGCGAAGCATCTACGGTTAGAAACAATTTAGCGTTTTGATCATAATGAGCTAGCAGCTGATCGGAAGCCAGCAATTTCTTAATTCGTTCAAATGCCTCGTCGTGAACTGAACTCCATTCCCATTTTTTATTTTTATGAAGTAATTCATATAATGAGCTCAGAATCGATGATGCATTTGGCACAAAACTTCTATAGTAGTTTATTAATCCTAAAAATGATTGTAACTGCGTACTGTTCGTTGGCTTGGGAGCTTTTAATATGGCCTGTACTTTATCTGGTGATTTCCGAATACCATTTTTATCAATAATATGGCCGAGGTAGGAAATTTCGTTTTTTAAATATTCGCATTTATCCTGCTGAACAGTTAACCCTGCGTCTTCTAAGCGTTTTAGAACTACCATTAACCTGTTTATGTGCTCCTTAATATCACCTCCTGTTATTAAAATATCATCTAAGAATATTATTACCCCGTCTAGGCCTGCCAGCACACATTCCATCGCCCGTTGAAAAATGGCGGGAGCACTCGCCAGACCAAACACTAGTCTGGTATATTTAAAAAGGCCACGATGCGTGTTGATACATGTTAGGGTCTGTGACTCTTCTGTCAGTAGAAATTGGTTGTAAGCACGAGAAAGGTCAAGCTTGGTGAACTGCTCACCACCGTGTAGTTTAGAAAATAATTCATTGACAGATGGTAATGGATATTTTTCGATCATTAATTGCTTATTAATAGTTACTGAGTAATCTGCACAGATTCGAACACCACCGTCTTTTTTTAATACCGGAACTATGGGCGAGGCACATTCTGAATATTCTACGGGTTCTAATATCCCAAGATCTAGAAGGCGATTTAGCTCCGCATCGATTTTTTCCCTTAAGGCGAAAGCGACCGGTCTTGCTTTAAAAAATAATGGTTTAGCATCAGGTTTTAACTTTAACGATACTTTACTTTTGTTGAAACATCCTAATCGACTCGAAAATAATTTGGGAAATTGTGAAATAATCTCACTGATTGCCCGATCTTGTGATTTTTCCATATAATTAACGGTCGCCATCGGAGCAAATTCTAAATTAAATGCATGTAAAAATTCCCTTCCTAGGAGCGGCGGCCCGCCACCGCGCACTACATAGAACTTTAAAAGATGCGAGTTATCTACATACGTCACGGTCAGCTGAATAAACCCTAAAGTTATCATTTTACCCCCCGTATAACTAAATAAATTGTTATCGGTGTCGGACAATGGTACTTCCCTGAAATAAGTTTGGTAGGTATGATCTGAAATGACATTAACGGCTGATCCACTGTCTATCTCAAGCTCCAAAAATATACCATTTACATGCACGAATTCTGTCATTGGTCTACCCTTCACGCATTTAATATTAAACACGGGTGACTTACCATCGTCTCCGACATCCGCATCATCTTTCGTGACGTAATTCACTTTCGAGTTAGACGCACACATTCTACTTAAATGACCCTTACGATTACACTTTTTGCACTTGTAACTTTTATAACGGCACTGATTGACCTTATGATTGGTGTATCCGCACACACTGCACTTTTCGTTCTTGGAGATACTGAACACGGCGCCGGCGTCGGAGCCCGACGGGGCGGCGGTGGCGGCGGCGATCGCGTCGCTCGCCCCCACGTTGCCACTCACGCCGCTCGATAACTGGCCGGTAGTTGCTGCTTTGCGCGCTGCGCACACGTTCTCAGCCAACTCCACGGCCTTCCCCAGCGTCAGTTCCTGCAGATCCTTCGCGAACAATTTTTCACGTTCGGGACCCGCTGCCATTCCCATCACGAATTTGTCGAGAAGGGCCTCTTCCAGATTTTTGAACCCGCAATGTGCCGCCAATCCTCTAATCCTAGCTGCCCACTGGGTATGACTCTCACCTGGCCGCTGCGTAGCTGAGTAGAAGTTGTACCGTTCCGCGAAACCAAGTCGTTTCGGGGTAAAATGGCTATCCAACAGAGTGATGATACTGTCATATTCTACCTCCTCTATTTTCTGCGGCAGTGCCAGGTCACTCGCTAGTTTGTAGCTCGACTCACTCAATGCACTTAACAATATTGCCTTTCGTTTGACCTTGGCTTTGTCCGACACATCGTTTACGTCGTTTGCAATAAACCACTGCGTGAGACGTGATTTGTAGGTATCCCATTCACTTGTAAGATGATCGAAGTTGGTTATTGAACCAAACCCTCCATTGGAAAACATTGTTTTATTTATGTTTAATCCTCGTCGCCACTGTTAGGTATGTAACGGGAGCGGGAAATAAGCACGTGCAATCAAACAGCGAGTCAGTGTCATACTCCTTTAATGTTGGACGTCTCTCTCGCATGCGAGTCAAACACTCGCAGGTGTAGTCCGCGCATGCGTATATACAACACTAACCAAATTTAAATCGATATAGATCCTTTTTTTTATGAGGAATCATCCAAATGCCCTAAGTGTTCCAGGGCTGCAGTAACTCTTTCGAACAATCCCGTAACGCTGACAGGTACTTTTTTTTAAAGAGGATATATCATCAAATAACTTCTTCCGCTCTGGGTAGAGCAGAAGGGCGTGTCAGACTCTTACTGACTAAAACCCATCCGTGTTCCTTCTAAAGCCCTTTGCGTTCCAGGGTAGCGGTGACTCTTTCGAACAAATTCCGCAACCCGTACAGGCTCTGGCCCTAACGGGCCTCGTCTCTTATGCTGACATCTCCTTAAGGCACGTGTCGAACACAACGCGCTATCAAAATCAAAATCAAAAGTCATTTATTCAAATTAGGCTGAGTGCCAGCACTTTTTGAACGTCAAAGTCCTACATAAAGACAGTCCCCCAAAACGCCCGCCCGTCACCACTTCCTAGTGTGATAGCTGGGAAGAAGAAGTGGCGCAACAAACTCCCCAGCAACTTATCTGTCTGTTAAGTTTTAAAAACTTGAATTTATACAGTAGTATGCAAAGTATTTTACAACACATGACACTGAAAATAAAATATTCAAACTGTAAATCAAATTGTAAACTCTCGAATAGTTAGCAATTATTCGAGAGTTTACAATCTGTCAAGATATTTTAGAAGACTTTGCATTTATCCGGTGACACATCCGTTTCTTATTGAGAAAAATAACTTTCCAATTTCACGTGATATTTTACAATCTTTCGGCGGCGTTTGCAATTATCCGGTTTCACATACATTCTAACCTAATCTCAGTATTAACATGTTATTTAAGGGTAAAAAAAAAAAAAAACGAGCGTTATTTTTTGAGTTGTGAGTCGCGTAAAATGAGTCGCCGAAATTACGTTGCATTTGGTTTAAAACAAAAGTCCTATTTGTGCCACACAGCGACGCAAAATGAGTTGTCTGCTGATTCACGCGCATTACGTCAACCGTATTGCGTACAGTCCATAAAGGTATGGAACTGTCCACAAATCAGAATTTCCCTAATTTAGTGGATTTACCCAGCTTTTCTTTCTCTTTCATCATATTTCTGCCCTTATCCCATGTTACTTGGGGTCGGCGCAACACGTTTTTTCTTCCATTCTGTCCCGTCAGCCGTCACGCTATCACTAACTCCCTTTTCTTTCATATCACTCCTAACACAATCCATCCATATTTTCTTTGGCCTCCTTCTCTCTGTCCATCCATCCACATTTATATTCATAACTCTTTTAGTTACGTGCATTTCATCCCTTCTCTTCACATGACCATATCTCTTCTTTCTCACTTTTTATTCAAATGTTTCGTAAATATTTACGAAACATTTGAATAAAAAGTGAGAAACACGCACAATATTTTTCATAGAAATATTGCACGACCCTTACACCCTTTGCAAACGTTGGCGAGTAACTGAATTAACTTCCGTCCGCCTGGCAGTCGAACCGAATTTCAGTTGAACGTAAATTGCACAACTCAAAATACGCGACACACGTCTCACAAAATTACGCTCGTTTGGCCTCGCCCTAAACAATGATTTTGTTTCAGACATCGCCATAACAGTAGAAGATCGAATAGAATTTTACACTGATAACGGAACCAAAACAGACACCGTTCGTTTTATCTCCCAGAATCTGACTGCATTAGTTTACGACGAAGTTCATAATATGCTGCTGTACGTCGACAAACAATACAACAACGATGCCATATGTGGTTACAGCATATCTTACGGGGAGTACAAATGCTACATCGAGAGAAATGGAAGGAATATCCAGGGCCTGGCCTTCGACCCAGTCACAGAAAGACTGTTCTTCACAGATACTAAGGAACGAAGCATTAATTGGTTTTCATTAAAACCTGGATCTAATAACAACGTTTACGGAAACCTTTTAATCAAGATGGATGACGAGATCCCCACTGACATTGTAGTGGATAGTTGCAGAGGGTACGTTACTAATAAAAATATGCGGGGCAGTCTTTGGGCACTGCCGATAGAAGTGAAAACTAAGTAACTTGTGAATAATTCACAAGTTACTTTTTTTTTTTTTTATTTTTTTATTTAATATGGGTTTGCTCTTGACTCTAGTCTAGGTCATAGATGACAGAGACAAAGTCGACGATGGAGCGAGCCTACCCAGAAGAAGCCTGTTCACTCTAATTTTGAAGAGATTAGGGTTGTATGCGTTCGGAAACACAGACGCAGGCAGAGAGTTCCACTCCTTTGCTGTGCGCATTATAAAAGACGTTTGGAAACGTTTAGTGCGAATTGGTGGAATAGCAACAAGGTAGGGATGGTAACTTGCAGTGCGTCTAGATGTCCGATGGTAGAAGGGGGCCGGTGGGATGAGATCGTGGAGTTCCTGGACACTCTCCCGGAAGTACAATCTGTAGAAGACCGACAAGCAGGCAACCTTGCGGCGATGAGCCAAGCTGTGAAGCTTGGCATCCACCAGTCTTACGTCGCCAATGAGCCTTTTAGCTCTGTGTTCCACCGAGTCAAGCGCGGCAAGTTGGTATTTAGCTGAGCCATCCCAAAGGTGGCTGCAATACTCCATGCAGGATCGGACTTGTGCTTTGTAGAGGGTTAAAAGCTGTCCAGGCGTGAAGTATCGCTTCACTCTATTTAGGATGCCCAGCTTTTTGGCCGCAGTTTGGGCTTTGTGCTCAATGGTGGCACCAAAGTTGAGACTGGTTGTCAACTCCATGCCTAGGAGCTCGAGCCGATCGGTTACAGGAACAGATGTACCCCGAAAAGTCGGAGTTAGGTCGAAACGACTCCTTTTCGCGGTAAAAAGACATGCTTGTGTTTTGGTGGCGTTAAAAGAGACCAGATTGTCATCACCCCACTGGGAGACAAGACTTAAGGTCAAATTTGTCCGCTCTACCATGGCCTCTCTCAAGGAACGAACTTCTTCCCTGCTGGTTTTTGCGCTAGACAAGTATCTCTCTGAAACCGAACTGTCATCTGCATACCCAACAATACCAGGCTGAAGCAGGTCATTGATGTGCAGCAGGAAAAGAGTTGCAGAGAGAACAGATCCCTGAGGAACTCCGGCATTAATAGCCATGAGGTCAGAGAAGCAGCCGTCAACGACTACTCGGATCGACCGTTCACTAAGGAAGTCTGATATCCAGCTACAAAAATCAGCTGGGATGCCATAAGCAGGAAGCTTGCTGAGTAGACTTGCGTGCCACACCCTATCAAAGGCCTTCGAGATATCGAGCGATACAGCAAGTGCTTCGCCGTGTTTCTCGATGGCTTCGCCCCAGCAGTGCGTGACATACACAAGAAGATCGCCAGTTGACCGTCCCCGGCGAAAGCCATATTGACGGTCACTGAGGAGATCATTGCCTTCAAGGTAGGTCAGCAACTTACTGTTCAGTACCCTTTCCATAACCTTGCACAGAATGGAGGTAATGGCGATCGGTCGATAATGAGCAGGGTCTGCACGGTCGCCCTTTTTTGGCACAGGCTGTACATTCGCAAGCTTCCAGGATTTTGGCACCGTTCTTTTTTCAAGAGAGAGGCGGAACAAGCGTGTCAACACAGGAGACAGTTCAGGCGCACATTGCCTCAACACTCTCGCTGAAATGCCGTCAGGCCCGCTGGCCTTGTTCACGTCTAGACTGCACAATACTCTTCGTACCTCTTTCATGTGAACTGCAATCTCCGACATCGAAGAGTCACAGTAACGAGGTACAGTTAGTGGTTGCTTGGAGCCAGCGTCCAGACGTGAATTGCTAGCAAAGGAAGATGCAAATAAATTTGCTTTCTCACTTGCAGAGTGGGCCAGTGACCCATCAGGTTTCAGCATTGGTGGTAAAGTGGGCCGACAAAAGTTCATTTCAACCGCTTTCGAAAGGGACCAGAACAGTTTACTACCCGGAGGGTGAGATGCTAGTTTGGCCCCGATACGTCCGACATGGTCAAAACGTGCCCCACGTAGAACTTGCTTGCAGAACTTAGCGGCAGAATTAAAAGTTCTCTTCCTCGCGCGAACCCTGCGTGCTCTAACTTTTTGGTCGCGGGCCTTGACCCAAGCTTGGTAGGCAGACTCTTTTCGGGCCTCAGCGTGGGCGCACTCTGCATTATACCAAGGCCGGGTTTTGTGACCGAGCGGGATGTCGGAGAATGGAATGAAATATTCCATCCCCTGCCGAATCACGTCCGCAATCATGTCGGCACAACAAGACGGGTCACCCGAGGAAAAGCACACATGCCGCCATGGATAAGACGCAAAAAAGTGCCGCATCTCATCCCAATCTGCTGACTCGTATCGCCATACTCGTCTCGTGCCTCTAGGGCTCTCATCTGGAGGAGAGCAGGTCGACACGGATTTCACCAGGCAGTGGTCAGATGTTCCCAGCGGGGCTGAGACCGATACTGAGTGACTGTTCGGATCAGTTGTCAGCAGAAGGTCCAAGCAATTGGGTGTATGGCCGTCAACATCCGGTACCCGAGTTGCCACATTCACCAGCTGGGTTAGATCTAGCGTTAAAGAAAACTTGCGCGCTTCTAACCCAGCATGGTCAGTTCTCTGGTACGGGAACAACTATTCTTTATGGTGGGCGTTGAAGTCCCCCAGAAAAATGAGCTTCGCTGTTGGGTACCGTTGTTGGGCTACGTCAGTCGACTCCACGAGGAAATTAGTTACTAGTAGTAGTAATTACTTAGTTTTCACTTCTATCTTCTTCTTATTGTATCGTCGAGCTATTAGATTTATTATTATTTTTGATTTTGGAAAGCATTCGGTGATGATGACGCGAGTTTCATGATTTGTTTTCGCCCAAAAAGTGCTCAACTTTTCACTTTAATAATAGTCTGATAAATCCTATGCTTTCGTACTTAAATTGAACCACTTTATTTGTTATCTTTTTAGGTTTCTGTTATACAACATTATCATACATGTGCGTCACTTTTACGCGAATAAACAGTTTTTCTTTCTTCTCTTTCTTATTGCTGGACTGATTTTGATGAATTTTGGAACAGAGGTGGAGGAGACTTAAAACGGTTACAGCAGGCTCCATTTTTTCTACGAAAATCTATATTTGCGTTAATGAAGCCGCGGGCGGCATTCAGTAATTTATTATATTACCATGTCCATTCTTTTTTTTTGTGATTGGCGTCTCGCAGTTCAACCTATGAGGTTGTCGACTGCTTAACCGGGCTTGCCTGTGGTGGCCTTAATATAATATTAAAGCCTCCAGCCAGGGCTTATAAAAAACTTACAAACTAAGTGACTACACGCTAAGGGCACCCCCTGTGGGCCTCGGCTTAGGGTGTCCCTGGGGGGAAGACAGCTAGGGACGGGCTGGATCGAACTAGACCATGTCCATTCTGCTTCATTTTTAACACAAGTGGTTTTCAATTTGCAGGTATATTTACTGGATCAACACAAACCTGCCGATGACTACAATAGAAAGAGCTCGATTTAATGGTTCAGACAGAGAAGTCGTTATTAAAGCTGGGTTCAAAGTAGACCAACTTGATTTATACAGTGTGGCTATTGACCAACAGACACAAAAAGTGATTTGGGCTTAATTTTTCAAAACTAAAGGGGGTAGAGTGGGCGTTGAAGTTCGTGGAGTATGTACCTACTAAATCCGCGCAGACGAAGTCGCGGGTGAAGTGCTGGTATGGGATATAGTCAATCTGTGACACGAAGATAGCGCCATCTAACTGTTAATATTTGATCTGCATATTTGATCGCCCTGTCTTCTTACAGCAAGAAGATGTAATGAATCGATTTTTAAACTGTGACATTATTATAATGAGCAAAATCGAATTTTCACTTAGCTAAAATCTGACCAATCAACTTAAACTTGTAATATACCTGGCGACGTTATTATGACAGAGAACAATTTGGATTCAGGAAATGTAAAATCCATTAATATAGCGATTTAAGACGTCATCAAGGAAATTGTTTCTAGTGCTGATGCTAGAACTCCACTAGCGTCCTTGTTCATGGATAATATGTCTAAAGCATTCGACCATGTAGATCATGGTAAACTGCTAAACAAATAAGAGCGTAATGGGATTAGAGGAATTGCATTAAACTTATTACAATCTTATTTCTCTATTCGCACTCAAATCACAACGCTTGATAGGCTATGTGCGAGCTCGAAAGTTGAAAGGACATACATACATGTCACTTCCTAGGCAAGCTACTTATGGTATTCCCCAAGGTAACATTCTTGACCCTCATTATTTTGCATTTACATAAATGATCAGTAAACATCAGATGGCCCGCTGATGGAAGTACTATTTTATTCTCTAGTGATGACATTAATAAATCTTAAAAATATAATAAATTACTAAGTTAATAATAACCTAAAAATTAATCTTAACAAAACTAAAATAATGTTATTTAATCGAACAACAAATAAACTGAAGCTGAATATAAAATATGGTAACGTAGCAATCTCTGAAAGTGACATCACAAAATTTCTGGGCCTTTACATAGATAGTTATCTGCCTTGGAAACATCATATCGACGCTTTGCCAAAGAAGCTTAGCCACTAATAATTAGCGTATGTTTTGTACAAACTATCAAAAACGGTAAACCGCATTACAGTACAAATAGCTTATTAATATAATGCTGATGCGGCTTCTTGCATTAGGTTACGGAATCATTTTCTGGGGCTACATTGCTTGTAATAACATTAATTCATTCATGTTGGATTGATCCATAAAACACTTCAATCAAATTTAAAATACATTTAGGTAATAAAATAATATGCGATAATATTTTAATTATCCCATATTATTTTATTACCTAATTGTATTTTGCTCAATATTTTAGTCTCATTTTAACACTAAAGAGAAAATGAAAGATGTAGTTCTAATTTTCGAAACGCGCCTGTTGCGCCATTTGCAAATTCGCGCTTTTTTTCATAAAAGGAACGTCAAAGATTTTTGCGAATTTCCGACTGATATCTGAAAACTAAAAGTATGTTTCATTAAATCATAACCTATAATGTACTGTTTTCTCGCAAATGTGTTGAAAAACGTATGGCACACGTGTGGAAATTGGTTTTTACAAATTCGTGACTATGGTAAGCCGTCGACTTCGTCTCGGGATTACATTCGTCTACTCGTTTGTAAAAACCAACTTACCGCACAAGTATCATAAATAACTATTCCTGAAACAATCGAATCAGTCCGTCAGCTAGATTACCGGAAAATTCTTTTTTCACGTAAACAAAATTTGACTTTGGTTTCTTTCTTTGCAGATTTTTGATCGATAGAGTGTTTTCAAATTTCATTTCTGGTGGTGTTCACAACATTCGGTTTTAGCTCTATGCAAATAAATAGAACCTTACTCCCAATAATTGACCGGACTCAAACATCTCACCATGAAACTTAACGTGAAGTGACCTGTTAATCCATACTGACAAATGGAATGAAAGTTCACTTCAAGCTCAATCCATCTAGGTTTACACGGTGAGATGTTGACAGAATTGACAGGATATAAAGAAAAAGAACCCTTCACTTTTCAAAACTCTTTTTCATCATTTCAAAAACTGCGGAATGTCTGGACCAAAAAGAATCTATAGCATCAGCATTATTATATCCAAATTGTGCTAATTGTTTTATAACATTCAGTGCAAAATTTAACATCTGTAGCTTCATTAGCTGATCAGTAGTTTTATTAGGAAGATTTGCTTGGTTTCTGATTATTTTTTCAAAAAATGATTGTAAATTATTTAAATCACCAAGAACTGTGTAAATTAATGCTACTACTTGTGACGAATGGACTGCTTCATGGCTCTGTATCCAATTGAATATCACATCTTCATTTTGTTCCAAAATGCTAAGCAATGTCTTGTCGATCTTTATTTTATGATCAAAAATTCTGCGTACGTTCAAGAAACCAGCCTTTGCGAACATCATAAAAAAAAAATCAAGTTTTTCTCTATTACTATCCATTTTCAAACGATCACACACATATTCAACTGCAAAGTATTCAGTGAATGACATGTGTGTAAATATCGGGATTCCGTTTGCTACACTATCTATGAGGCCCGTTTTGTCTTCTCCCTTTTCCAAGTCTTTTATCATTTCTTTAATTTCTTCTAAGTCCTTCCTACTAAACAACGTCGAATTAAATGTATGGAAAATGGCATAGGCTCCCAATTTTTTATGCTTTAAAATTGAATCTGCAATTTCTTTGTTGTAAGCCGAAATAATATCAGGATTATGGAAGTTCATTTCGTTTTTCTCTTGATACCTTTTTTTAATTTTTATTTCCAGAAATCTGACATAAACTTTAAAAGTGTCCGCATCAAGATACCATTCCTCAGAATGTGTGTTCTCAATATTGTCTACGACATAGAATGCTGACAGGTACAGAAACAACGGATTCTCTTCACAGTCTAGTCCTACAGTGATTTCTTGACTTTTTTCTGTCATTTCAAGATTGAAATAACAGGCTGCAATTTTAAACACAGTGTTTAACGGCTCTGATAAAGGTATTTCTTCATTCCCCATTGCCACCATGTAGTCAAGGAATTTTTTTACATTGTGGAGTTGTGTGGGCTTAAGTTTTTTAAAATTTAAATTATTTTTCCAAAATTTTAGCAAATAATGGATCATTTCTTTATTTGTGTAATGAAGTATTTTGTAAGATATTCCAAACTCTTCCAATAAAATATTTTTTATTTCGTTGTACGACCTACTCGTGATCCACATTTTTTGCTTATGATGATCTCTGAGACACTTAAGGCATTTCAAGACCTCGTCCATATAATATGGACAGATTTCATCGAAACCATCGAATAGGAATATCATGTCTCTTTGACAATAAAAATGTAGAAACAGATTCAACTCGAACTCAGTCAGTGAGTCTGCTGTACAATGTTTCAGACACACAACATTATCTTTCTCTTCCAGAGTGATTTCTACTTTGTTTTCTTTGCCAAGTTTATCGCGAAGTATTACTTGACACAGAAACTTTACAGTTTCTAAAACGTCGATAACTGTTTTCTCTTCCTTCCACCTACTGAATTCTCTCGAGTATTCCAACAAGTTTATCCTTACAATCCAAACTTCTGGTTTGAACTCCTTTGTTTTAATCGATAAACGAGTGAGTAAAGTTGACTTGCCCATACCGGGCTCTGCTGTTACAAGAACAACGTCTTCTGGTATGTTGTTGAAAGTATTCACAATCAAGTCGATTTCATCTCCAGACTTCCTTAGGCGTCTATCTACATGGAAGGGTTTTATTTCATTATAATTCTCTTTGACGATTAGTTTACCAACTGTTATTGTTTCTTCATTGATTATTTTTATCAAAACATCGTCTTTCACATATTTCTTTGATTTTTCGTCGACTATCAAGTCTAACCCGACCTCTGTGTCTTGAAACATTACTCTGGCCATTTCGAGGATACACTTCTGTGATTCTACACTCATGTTAATGAGACTGTTCTTATCGTCGTGCACTGGAGGATTTGCGAAATATTTCTGTAGTATTTTTACGGAGGCATTATTTGTTACAATAATAGTTGTTTTGTCAAGAACCGCTTTTGCAATTTTTTCTAGAATTTTATTTTTGTCTTTTTGAACATCATCACATACTAATATTACAGTTTTGGCTTCATTCATAACTTTCAATTCCTTGCGTAACACCTCTCGGTCATTCGGTGGTAGTCCAACGACATATTCCATATCCAACACAACGTGCTCTATATTCTTCAAATGTTGCAACACTTTCACAACAGTCAGTATGCTGTTCTCTGTAATGATAACAGTATTTGATGGACTCTGCAAGTTCAAAGAGCTGACTGCGTCTTCAGTGAATGAGAAGTCGATAGGTTTTATTTTGTTGTGATACATCTTAGTTACGACGCTTAGCAGTGGGTCCGGAATAATTGTTTGTTTTACCCTTTCAAAGAAGTTGTTTTCTCGTGTAAGAATCGGTGCGTGTTCTGGTAGTTTCCACCATTTCAGCATTTCATCGTGGTATTTTGAAAATATTGCATCAGTTTGAATTTGAAGGTAGTTGGGTTGATTGAGCTGGTTCTCTTCTATTTCGTTTTTTAAAATTTCCTCCACGCCTTCTTCATCAGCTTGGTTAGAGTAAATAATCAGCTTGTTTAAGAAATCTTTTCCTTTTTCTTGATTCTCACTACATTCCAATAAAAGTCTAGGAAACCTGTTAACTGTTGAACGAAATTTATATTCGGATAAACTAAGGATTTTATTGTTTGCTCTATTTTTATTCATCAATTCAATATCGTCATTCAGTCTATCATACAGAGTTTTAGCAAGTGATCCTAGAGAATCAACGTTACTTGTTATCTTCATCAGTTTAGTGTCATCGTCAAGCACCAACATATTTCCGATGGCACCAGCTATACCTCCATTGAGTTTCAGGTTTCCATCTCCCAAAGATTCATCTATAGTTACTATTCTACTAGGTGTACACTTGTCAAGTAAGTCGATGATTTTTGACGATAGATGTTTTATTCTTTTCTTCTTTTTCTCATCATCCCCACTTAGTGTTAAATCTTTATTTCCGAAAGCAGCCGGGACTCTCAGTTTGAACTCCGGAGATAACAATATTTCTTTTGCAGCCAGTTCTACTGCTTTATCAACAGTCGATCGAGGAACGTCTATTGTTTTCATATCTGTCCAAAAATCGTTTGGGATTTTGTCATCATCTACTAACTGACCATTATCGTATGCTACAACGGTCCCCACCAACTTGCTCAGTAATGAAGCGTCAGTGGGTTTAGTTAAAAATTCAGACAAAATTTTCTTTGCATCACTTGGTTCTATTTTTCTATTCTTAAGAGTCTGTTTGATAAGTGTATCTTTGAATAAAGTGAGGTATTCTTCATCGATGTCAAAGAAATCCTGACGAAAGGAGGCGATTCGATGTTTATTAGGTTGAATTTCTGAAACGTCGAATGCTTTTTGAGCGAGGACTACGTGATAGCGTTGTATGAGCTCGTCAGTCAGCATCACTTGAAAATTACCGTCATCGTTTATAAATTTTGCTATTCGTTCAGCTAGGGAGATCATTTGTTCGTTCATAGCTACTTTACATAGAAACTCTACATCCTCGTCGAGCTTGTACGGTTGCTTGACCGTACCGCTTGTACCTATTAAATCATTCAGAATGGAGCAAATGCTACTCTCTACTTTGGAGTCATAACTAAATTCATCTCTTGCAGTGGTGTATAAAACAAAAAAGCATTCTGTTTCATCAAATTTTCCTTTAAAGAACAAGTCCTCATTACATTGATCGAACTGCTTTCTAACTTCCAAGTAGCTAGTAAAATAAGTAGCCAAATGAATTTTAAACGTCTGTTTCTTGTTTTCCTTATGCTTAGCTTGTATGAAGATCAAGACGGGCCTATCAAAACCTTCCACTTCTGCTTGAAAACAGATGTCGTCGAAAGCTCCCATATGGTCGACATTTGAAGCTAATTGGAATTTCTTAATCCTTTCGTGATGAATCGCTCTAAAATATAACAAGCTGAGCAATTTGGTTTCATACAGTTGTCCTCTAATCCCTGTCGTTCCTTTACGCTTCTTGAACATGGTTCCATTGGGTTTTTCCATTACAAATTTCTCCGTGGCACCCAGAATTTTAGAAATTGGCAATATATTGTGCACGTTTTGCCGCTGTTCCAAATCTCTCTCCAGTCGTGTTGGCTTTGCTTTTCTGTCAAGTTATGGTACTGGGAAGAATATTGGTGTACACAGTTGTGCACGATTATTTTCTTCACGTCGACGGCAACTCTACGCTGAGATTTCTGAAATTCGGTTATTTAGTGTACGAGTACCTGGACATCTGTTCTTAACACTCACAGAAACACAGACCACCACACGTAGTCAAAGGTCCAGATGCAGAACTGTACGTCTGTAAACAAAGAAAAGCAGTTTTAAAACTGAAATAAAGTGCTGACTGCGTATAGTACAGACGTGTTGTACACCAGTTTACGAAATTTTAAAATTAATAAAAATAGTCATTAACCTAATAAAATACTTAAATTGTGAGATTAAAGTTCTAAACCAGTTAAACAAACTGTGGGTTTCTACAACTATTGCTGCCAAGACACTGATCATCCGAGCAAGGTAACTGCTCTTCACCCCCTCTGGGAACAGAGACAGCTCCTTATTTTTTGACCCATTCGCTCAATCCTTATCGCAATTTGCCTCGCGAGTGCTATTTGTGTCGCAGGTAATAAGATAAGATAATAAGCTTGCAACGATCACCTTCTAAAAGTGGCCTGAGTGGTTCGGAACCAAATATGTTTAGTGGTGAAACAGTATCAGGTTTTTAGAACAGCCCTAATCAAGTAACGTTCCGTAATAAGCGAAAGTTTACCGATAACATTAAGGAAGAACTAAGTGAGTTTCGAGAGCAAATACTGCAAATGCCACAATCACAACCCACCAAAATGAATTTATGGATAAAGTGAGTGGGGATATTTCATCAATAAAGGAAAAAGTGGATGATATAAAAATTACTATAAACAATCTTGCTTTAGCGCATTACGTATTAAAAACAAATATATCAGAAGTATAATTAAAAGCCATTGCTACCGACGAGAAGCTCAAAAAATACAATTGTAGATTGACACGAATAAAGATACCTCAATGTCCGCTCCTCCATCGCTCGTAACGTCGGATGCATATGAATCTATTATGACAGAAGTCAAAGAACATGAACTGAGGAGCAACAGTATCTAAATTGTAGGAATAAAAGAATCAGTCTCAGCATCTAAAGACGACAGAAGAGACATGGACATGGAAGAAGCTATTAAAATTATAAGGATGACAGGTTTAAATTGCTGACCGGAGAAACTTTTCCGTCTCGGCAAGTACAAGTTGTGAGTGTTTAATGATTTTTTCTCAAGTACAGAATCAGTTCTGGCTAGTCTAATCCCCAAACAATATGATCATAATTTAACGCATACTAACGGGGCACAGGCAACTGGAACCATGGGCACGCTTTCACAATTAGAACCTTGCACTATCTTAAAACTAAACACTAGCTCTGGCTTACACGGTACTAACACAAAATCGATCAAATGCATAAAATACTTAATACTAGGTGAATAAGTATACTATAGTAGGCGCCAGATAATCGTGGAATATCGGTCATTGACCCACCTACATTTATTGACATTGTTAATTTGAAAAACGGAATTAATGACACAAAACTGTCCCGAATCATCATCTCTCGTGATCCTTAACATGGTCTAATAATGAAAAACGATTCATATTTAATTGTTCAGGTACCTATGAGCAGTTATTAGGGAAAGGTCAATGTACTTTATTCCACATTTATCTGGCGCCTACTATAGGTAAGAGAACATTCCCCGACAGTCTCAAAATTGCTAAAGTCAGTCCCATCTACAAAAATGGAAGTAAATCAGATCCAGGAAATTATCGTCCCATTTCAGTCCTGCCGGTTTTATAAAAAACGTGTTCTATACAACCGTCTCGATGTATTCTACGAGATGGTTGTATAAAACATATTTTTATATCTAAGGTCAAAAAATTTTCTTTATAAAAAACAATATGGTTTAAGCCCAAAATCCAATACGCTTTTTGCAACAATAGATCTAATAACAAAAATTAAGTTAAGTATCGACAAAAAACAAATAGCATTAGGAATATTCATGGACTTAAAAAAAGCCTTTGACACAATAAGTCACAAACAATTAATAAAGAAACTAAATGACATTGGTGTCACTGGTAGTGCCCTTGATATCTTTAAATCTTACCTGACAAATCGTTGCCAAGTGGTTAAGATTAACGAAACCCGAAGTAGTTCTAAACCGTAAATTTTGGCATTCCGCAAGGATCAATATTGGGGCCCTTATTATTACTGATCTTTATCAATATTATAATTGACACTCCGTGGATGCTATTATGAATGACGCTCAAAACGATCTACATCTTTAAATATGTGGTTTCAGTGCTGTGGTATCTTGGATTGATTTTAGATAATTGTCCTGGAAGCCACATATGGAAAAGGTTAAATCCAAATTGGCTTCTCTCACGGGAGCTTTACGGAGTGTAGGCTTTTTTTTTTTTTTAAGCATTGGAAATCATCAAATGACTTCTTCTGACTCTTACTGACTAAAACCCATCCGTGTTCCTTCTAAAGCCCTTTACGTTCCAGGGCCGCGGTGACTCTTTCGAACAAATTCCGCAACCCTGGCAGGCTAAATGACAAACGTTTTTGTTTGATTTTTATATATACTTAGATATAAAAGTCAACGTCTAGGCAGGTAATGGGATTATATTTTCCCGCGCTGGTTTTGTTTTTGGTTTTTAGCTAATTTTATAAATAAACTAAACGTTATTACTTATATAAGTCTATAACAAAAAAACACTACTACTACATGATTTGTCCGAGGCCTGGTAAAGGGTTAACTAAAAAAGATGCAATTAGCGGCAATATCGCATTCCGCTATCTCTTCCAGGCAATCTGGAGTTATATTGCAATGTATTATTTGTTTTTTTCAGTAGCCCCAGCTGGATTTATTGTTTTGTTTGACTGATAACGCCTATTTCATGGAACTTCAGGTTTCAGATAACATTATTCTCATAAAATTACATTAGTTCACTAACATGAGAATATTTAAACTAAACATAAATTGATTATCGTTTGGAGTTTTACAACAATATTAGACATCAGTAGGTATAATTAACTTTTGGGGGTAGTTTAAAATACAGGCCATGTTGGGACGATACACGGACTCAGCTATTAAAGTAAGAACCTTGAAAATAACTTGTGAAATATCGTGTTGTAGCAAAATAAAAAGGCGTCCGCCACATCGAATACGTACGCACGACGACTCGCACTTGGCCGGTTTTATTAATCAAAATGTGATTTATAAAAACCCGCCAAGTGCAAGTCGGCCTCGCGTACGAAGGGTTACGTACCGTTGTCTATAATAATGGTTCACGGTTTATGCATAAGATTTATGAAGTTATTTTTTTTATTTTTTATTTGAGTTGATTGAATGAAAGGTAAATTGCGGTTTACGATTTATGACGTATTAAAAAAAAACTACTTACTAGATCTCGTTCAAACCAATTTTCTTTGGAAGTTTGCATGGTAATGTACATCATATATTTTTTTTTAGTTTTATCTATCTCTTATTTTAGAAGTTACACATTTTACCACTTTGGAAGTGTCTCTTGCGCAAACTATTCAGTTTAGAAAAAAATGATACTTGAAACCTCAATATCATTTTTGAAGACCTATCAAAAGATACCCCACACGGAAAGGTTCGATGAAAAAAAAAATTGAGTTTCAGTTCTAAGTATAGGCAACCCCCAAAATTTATTGTTTTTTTTCTATTTTTGTGTTAAAATCTTAATGCGGTTCACAGAATACACCTACTTACCAAGTTTCAACAGTATAGTTCTTATAGTTTCGGAAAAGTGGCTGTGACATACGGACGGACAGACAGACATGACGAATCCATAAGGGTTCCGTTTTTTGCCATTTGGCTACGGAACCCTAAAATACAACGAAAATATAAAACGATAAAATTCTTTTAAAATAATCACATGATTAAAGTCTGAGGAACGAAGAGTGGATTAAATCAAACTTGGAGTGAACGCGAGATTACTTATGAACAGATAAAAACTTAGGAATAACCAAGCTGAAGCTGAATCAGATCTACTAGAGCATCGTATAAAAAACATCTCTTAATTATTATTTTTTGTATGGTGTGAACGCTGCTTTGGGCAAGCGGAAGGGACTGTCAGACTCTTACTGACTAAAACTCACCCGTGTTCTTTCAAGTGCCTTTTGTGTTCTAAGGACGTGGTAACTCTGTTCGAAAAAGTTTCCGCAACCCTGGCAGGCACTGCCCTAGTGGGCCCCGTCAGTTATGCTAACATATCTTTGAGGCGCGCGTGGAAGAATCGCGCCGTCGACTCGGGCCTGGTCCTTATCGGACGGCGAGCCACCTTTCGCTCGCTGTCCGCAGGCCCGCGCCCTCGATGGCCGAGAATCGACCTGCGACTCCCGACGCCCGGGGCGTCTTCTTCTATTGCGGCGGCTGGGGCGTGAACTTTGCCTCTCCCTCACGCGTACCGCCTCCACCTTCGCTACCATTACCGCTTTGCGGAAGGACATCTCTACCTAACCCTTCTGCTAATAAAAGCGTGATGTCACGTTGTGTCAGTGATCCTCTGAAGTGCTGGAGATGGGTTCGATAGTAGGTATTCGCATAACGTACTTGTGTTATAGATACACTACCTAAAGATAACAATTGCCATGTATACTTAAGTCAACGTGAGAACTCAAGTGGTGTGAGTTATGAAAATAAACTGATAACGTTTCGATTAAAATATGTTAGTACTATTACGATAGGGGAAAAACAACAATTATTCTGAAGTATTATTCCGGTTTGACTCTGGTTTGACTGGAAGCCGACCCCGGTAAAGTTGGGGAAAGGCTAGGCAGATGATCATGTAGCTGCATCAATGCCACCACATGAAAAACTAAGAAACGAATTTTGTACGGCAACAAAAAGAACCGCAGCGCCATCTACGACGAACTAACAACGATAGGTATCCTGCATCGCGCAAGCAAAGTTCTCCGTGCGATTTGAACACATACAACAGTCCGAATATCAACCATCGGGCAGTTACCCACCAGACACAACAACCGTCTGGTTCGGAGGATCCTCCCATTTTCGGTGGAGGTATCCGTGACTTTACTCTCTGTTCCGCATACCTGTATAATCAATTAAATTACATTATTATCAAAACGCGCCTATTCGTTCGTCCTTTTTTTACCTATGGGAAATACATATGACTCCTTTCGCTCTGGGTGGAGCGTAAGGGAGTGTCAGACTCTTACTGATTTAAACCCAGCCATGTTTCTCGAAATGCCCTTTGCTTTCCAGGGCCGCGGTGACTCTTTTGATCAAATTTCGTAACCCTGGTAAGCTTTGGCCCTAGCGAGCCCCGTCTACTATGCTGACATCTCTTTGAGGCGCACGTTGAACACGTCGCGCCGTCGACCCGGGCCTAGTTCTGATCGGACGGCGAGCCACCCAACGCCCGCCGTCCTCAGGCCCGTATTCGTCTGTCCTTCTATCTCAATTTTATTTTTCAAACTGCGTAGCCTTTTCTCAACTACATCAGATCTGATCTCCACGACTCAGTAACTGGGTACCCTTGGCAAGACTGATGTCAGGTTTCCCTCCGCAAAACTTTTAAAAGATGTCAAAATAATAGCCGGGGCCAACAGCTTAACTTACTTTCTGAGGTACGAACGAAACTTCGTATTTTATAGATCGCCACCCATCCATGGATTGATCTCGGCAAGCGTAGCTTAACCTCGAATTTTGCTCGTGCGGCTGTTATTATTTAGCCACAAGCTCGTCGTTTTTCATTTCTATCTAACATTTTTTTAAAACAATTCTAATTTTGCAAGTCAGAAGCATTTTTTGCGCATATTGATCCCATGCAATCTTAAACGTCATAGTTCTAACTTTGTTTTAAACTAAATATGGCGTCGGAATATTCTTTTGTGTCGCTGTCGACTGGCCCAGAAGACCAAAAGACTGGTCACTCTTATGGCAGTTAAATAATATTTTAACGGCTGATTAGTCACTGTTATAATCTAAGAGCTGGTCGGCACCTCGGGTGAGATCCTAATCACAAGGCTGTTTGGGCATAGCTTATTTAATATAGCTATTCAATTTTAGGATAACCTACATGTAATTTTTTTTTATCGTCTATTTGTTGTCGAATAGGTCATTTAAAAACATTGAGGGTGTGCTAAAACCTTTTTAATCCAAGGATCCGTTTGCGAAATATGGAGCTTTAACACTTTCAGTGACCAGAACTCAGCATATGGGTCGAACAATAATTTGTTCGTTTGCCCACGACACGGCTGCCGAGTTGTGGGCACACGAACTCGGCAGCCCAGTCGTCGTCATAATGTAGCGACCCATATGCTGAGTTCTGGTCTGGAAAGTGTTAAAGAGCAAATTTTTGTTAGAGTCAAGTGTTACACCATCTGCCAGCTAAATAGTGGGTTTGGAGACGTGAAAACAATAGTATTACGAATTAAAAAGAAAAACGATCACAGCTGAGTAGGCTTTACAATTTAACGAGTAATAGTCGACCAACCTATTAAATGTACCTGGAGAAGGAAAATTCCGTACAAAATCTATGAATATTAGTTAAATATTAGTTGTTAGGTAAAATGGTAATAAATTTGTCGGCAATTGTGACTTGCGACTACAGAACCCTACACTGCGCGTGGCCCGACACGCACTTGGCCGGTTTTATTTATATAGATTTAATTAGGAAGTTGAAAAATGTAAATAACGACATATAAAGATATACTTACGTTCAGCGCTCAGCTTTTGGCATTAGCACGCAGCTCGAGCGACAGGTTGGAGAAGGACTCGTACGTGACGCTGGTCTTGTCGCACACTGAGCAGCGGACCGTGGACTGGATGTGTCCGTAGAACAGGCTCCCCTTGCACTCGGTGTACTCGTGCCAGGCTTTCTCTGAGGGTAAGTGAGAGGAAGAAAGTAAATATGTTTATTTGGGACTAGCGCAGGACATCTAACAAAATAAAGTTATCAAAAGTCACAGCATCAAAATATCTATGCGAGACCAACAAGGTTCCTATCTCAGAATATGCTGCGATATTCAAGTTGGAAGGTTTTGGGTAAGATAAAAATTAAAGATGATTTTTTTTTTTGGTAATATTAGCAAAATACACTTTCGTCTGCTGCCATCAACATAGATAAAATGTTCATGATTCAATGAGATCTTGTTAATTGTGCCCTTGATTAGCCTAATACTCTAATACCTTTAAACGAGCAATATATGTATGTGTTTATATAATCTGAATCTCGGAAATTTAGTATGCTGGGGTATGCTATAATTTGTTCGAAAGAGTCACCGCGGCCCTGGAACGTAAAGGGCTTTCGAGGAAACACGGATGGGTTTTGGTCAGTCAAAAATTTAGTATGCAGGGGGTTCGGGGGCGATAAATCGATCTAGCTAGATTTCATTTTTAGAAAACGTTTACCAAAAAAAAAACCGGGCATAGCTCGGTCATCCAGGTACTATTAATTAAGTTGTTGTATTGCTTACCTAGTTAGGACTCAAGGGGGCTGACATGTTCCTAGAATAAATCACAAGATATAAAAAAAAGGTTTTGAGTAAGCTAAAAACAAAAGATGCCAGTCCTCCAGTCCGTTACGTTGGATCGTCTTCTGGACATTTATTCGATTTGTGCCAGATCATTATGCTACAGTATTGTGTTTTGAAGGCCAGTGTAAGTGTTTTAAGATCCGCACGTTTGAGACAGATTCCTAGAAAGACAGGATTCTGACAAACTACAAAAATAACGTAGATATGCATGCATCAGTTTAAAAATCAAAATAAAATTAAACTTACATGAACTAATTTCTACTAAATGAAGTTTCTTAAGACATCGAAGTTCAATACAACATTATCTTCGTGGAAATGACAGTGGACTAACACTTAGGTACTAATTAATGTAATCAACATACGTTCAACAATGCTCATGTATACAGGATGAATTATTCAAGCGAATGTGTATGGCCAAATTCGATGCTATGGGGAATAGCGAAAAGAACTCAAAGGAGCCTTGGGCCCAATTTGAATAAAAACTTAAACTGCCTTAGATATTGTTTTTTTTAATAATCAATATTCCTTACTAGGCACGAGTCCGTTGATTTTGAAAAAATAAACACACATTGTATGATTACACCATCCGAAAGTGTCGTTTTTAAGGATCAAATTCTGCGAAGTAAAAAAAGATGGCAAACTGAACCAAGTGTTTTTTTTTTAATACTTTTTAATTTACTGACGTTCCTTAACTACTGATTTTTTTTTTCAAAAATCCTATTGTATCGTATATTTAGTTTTTGTCAAAATCGGGTCCGAGGCTGCTTTGAATATTTTGGCCATTGCTAAAATACATCCTGTATGTACAAGTGATACTTTCAAAGGTAAACCTTATCTAGGTTTGAAGTATAATTGAGGGAATGGTTCATTGTAATCATAGCTAAATTAAAAAAAAAATTGCCGCACATAAAATTAATGAAATATTTTTCACTGCAGGTAGTATTTTTGCACGTTATAAGTTTGACTTTAATTGCTTATTAGTCTTGTTGACGTCATTTAGGACCTGTAAACAAACTGAACTCAGCCCCTCTTTACTATATTCAGTAAACATCTCACCATCACTCATCTCACCAGGTAAAGTGAACATGAAGTGAGCTGTCAATACGAACAAGATTGAATGACATTTCACTTCAAAATCACTCCACCTAAGTTTTCAGGGTGAGATGTTTACTGAATAGCAACACGGGTTCTAAATGAAGCTAACAATACTAAGATGTCTTTATACTTATAGAATAGACCAGGCTGTAGTACTATTATCTCACAACATCGCCGTGACAACTTAGATGAAGCGAGCTTGAAGTAGGCTGTCAATCCGAACGCCTTCAACACCCTGCCCTGGAGTTGTAATTCGGGAGGCACTACGCTATCATCGAGTGCCTCCCTATCTCCGTCGCGTCGTCGAAGCTTATTTGGCGGAGAGGTGTGTCACCTATCTGGGACGTGATGGCGGACACCAGCGCCCCATGTCGTGCGGTGTACCGCAGGGTTAGGCCATGATAACAGCATGGGTCACCATGCTGTAATCATTTAGCCACGAACTCTTACTATTGTATAAGGAAGCAGTATCAATCCCAACATACATATAAAAATCTTCCGTTACTAACTGACTGACTGACAGATAACGCACAGCCGAAACTAGGTCGTAGAAAGCTGTTTGGCATGTAGGTTCCTTGGGGAGTGTAGGAGAGCACTACGCGAGGATTTCCTACGGGAACAGGAAAATATGCGATTTGCACGTACGAAGTCGCAGGCAAAAGCATATAAAAAAACACACACACCACAAAAAATAATTTTAATTTCGGAAGTCACTGTACGAAGAAACAACCAGAAAACCGACTTACGAAATTAAAGTTATTTTCTACTTTGTAGAGTTTTTTGGAAGTCGGTGGTATTTTTTTTTTTTTTGTAAAAGGTTTGAAGGTTTTCAATTCGGTGGTATTTCTTCATAACTCCGTCATTTATGAATCGTTTGGAAATATTATTTTTTATGTGAAAAGATATACTTTCCGAATGGTCTCATAGAAATTTCATCAGAATCGGTTCAGTATTTTGGTTTTTAAATCAGAACAGCTGAAATAATATGCATACAATTAATCATATTCCCTCCATTATATTTCTAACCTAGATAAGATTTATCTTTGTAGGTTTCACTTATACTTACAGGGTGTATTTTCGAAGTGGCCGTGGATGGCCGAAAATACTCAAAGCAGCCTCGGGCCCGATTTTAATGAAAACTAAAACTATAGAGTAGGTTTTTTTTTAAATATATCTGACAAGGTTTAAATAGGTAGGCAACATCAGAACTGTAAGGATCGCCTGGAGGACACGGTGGAGGTCGGCCCTACTTGGGTGGAGCACCGCTGTGTACTCGTCGAGGCGATCGGCGATCGCGTCCGGCCAAAACCAGGCCCAGGTCGATGGTGCGTTTTGTTCCACGAGCGCCTCAAAGAGATGTCAGCATAGGAGACAGGGCCCGCTAGGGCCAGAGCCTGCCAAGGTTGCGGAATTTGTTCGAAAGAGTCACCGCGGCCCTGGAATGCAAAGGGCTTTTGGAGGAATATGGATGGGTTTAAGTCAGAAAGAAATTTTTTTAGTTTCGGGGGCGATAAATCGATCTAGCTAGATTTCATTTTTAGAAAACGTTTACCAAAAAAAAAATCGGGCATAGCTCGGTCATCCAGGTACTATTAATTAAGTTGTTGTATTGCTTACCTAGTTAGGACTCAAGGGGGCTGACATGTTCCTAGAATAAAACACAAGATATAAAAAAAAAGGTTTTGAGTAAGCTAAAAACAAAAGATGCCAGTCCCCCTTTTTTTTAAGGATAGGATATCATCAAATGAATTCTTCCGCTCTGGGTGGAGCGGAAGGGCGTGTCAGACTCTTATTGACTAAAACCCATCCGTGTTCCTTCTAAAGCTTTTTGCGTTCCAGGGCCACGGTGACTCTTTCGAACATATTCCGCAACCCTGGCAGGAGGCCCCCCCTGCATACTAAATTTCATAAAAATCTTTGGAGCCGTTTCCGAGATTCAGATTATATAAATACATATATTGCTCGTTTAAAGGTATAAGATTATTAAGCTTATCAAGGGCACAATTAACAAGATCTCACTGAAGCATAAACATTTTATCTATGTTGATAGCAGCAGACGAAAGTGTATTTGCTAATATTACCAAAAAAAAAAAATCATCTTTAATTTTAAGCTTACCCAAAACCTTCCAATTTGAATATCGCAGTATATTCTGAGATAGGAACCTTGTTGTTCTCGCATAGATATTTTGATGCTGTGTCTTTTGATAACTTTATTTTGTTAGATGTCCTGCGCTAGTCCCAAATAAACATATTTACTTTCTTCCTCCCACTTACCCTCAGAGAAAGCCTGGCACGAGTACACCGAGTGCAAGGGGAGCCTGTTCTACGGACACATCCAGTCCACGGTCCGCTGCTCAGTGTGCGACAAGACCAGCGTCACGTACGAGTCCTTCTCCAACCTGTCGCTCGAGCTGCGTGCTAATGCCAAAAGCTGAGCGCTGAACGTAAGTACGAGTATATCTTTTTATTTCTTTATTTACATTTTTAACTTACTAATTAAATCTATATAAATAAAACCGGCCAAGTGCGTGTCGGGCCACGCGCAGTGTAGGGTTCTGTAGTCGCAAGTCACAATTGCCGACAAATTTATTACCATTTTACCTAACAACTAATATTTAACTAATATTCATAGATTTTGTACGGAATTTTCCTTCTCCAGGTACATTTAATAGGTTGGTCGACTATTACTCGTTAAATTGTAAAGCCTACTCAGCTGTGATCGTTTTTCTTTTTAATTCGTAATACTATTGTTTTCACGTCTCCAAACCCACTATTTAGCTGGCAGATGGTGTAACACTTGACTCTAACAAAAATTAGCTCTTTAACACTTTCCAGACCAGAACTCAGCATATGGGTCGAACAATAATTTGTTCGTGCCCATGAGTCGTCGCTACATATGACGACGACTGGGCTGCCGAGTTCGTGTGCCCACAACTCGGCAGCCGTGTCGTGGGCAAACGAACAAATTATTGTTCGACCCATATGCTGAGTTCTGATCACTGAAAGTGTTAAAGCTCCATATTTCGCAAACGGATCCTTGGATGAAAAAGGTTTTAGCACACCCTCAATATTTTTAAATGACCTATTCAACAACAAATAGACGATAAAAAAAAATTGCATGTAGGTTATCCTAAAATTACAACAATTACTCTGAAGTACGGAGGTACTTCAGAATAATTGTTTGTTGTTTATCCCCTATTCTAATAGTACTTATTTATTTTAATCTAAACGTTATCAGTTTATTTTCATGATTCAAACCACTTGAGTTCTCACGTTGACTTAAGTATACATGGCAATTGTTATCTTTAGGTAGTGTATCTATAACACAAGTACGTCATGCGAATACCTACTATCGAACCCATCTCCTGCACTTCAGAGGATCACTGATACAACGTGACATCACGCCTTTATTACCAGAAGGGTTAGGTAGACATGTCTTTCCGCAAATCGGTAATGGTAGCGAAGGTGGAGGCGGGACGCGTGAGGGAGAGGCAAAGCTCACGCCCCAGCCGCCGCAATAGAAGAAGACGCCCCGGGCGTCGGGAGTCGCAGGTCGATTCTCGGCCATCGAGGGCGCGGGCCTGCGGACAGCGAGCGATAGGTGGCTCGCCGTCCAAGAAGGACCAGGCCCGAGTCGACGGCGCGTTGTGTTCCACGCGCGCCTCAAAGATATGTTAGCATAATTGACGGGGCCCCCTAGGGCAGTGCCTGCCAGGGTTGCGGAAACTTTTTCGAACAGGGTTACCACGTCCTTAGAACACAAAAGGCACTTGAAAGAACACGGGTGAGTTTTATTCAGTAAGAGTCTGACAGTCCCTTCCGCTTGCCCAAAGCGGGAGGAGTCGTTCACCGATCACCCATACAAAAAATAATAATTAAGAGATGTTTCTTATACGATGTGAATTAGCTCTAGTAGATCTGATTCAGCTTCAGCTTGGTTATTCCTAAGTTTTTATCTGTTTATAAGTAATTTCGCGTTCACTCCAAGTTTATTTTTAATCCACTCTTCGTTCCTGAGACTTTAATCATGTGATTTTTTTAAAAGAATTTTATCTTTTTATATTTTCGCTGTATTTTTTTATAAATCAAAAAGGATACGTTTTCAATGTGGCGGACGCCTTTTTATTTAGCTACAACACGTATTACACTTACATTTCACCAGTTATTTTCAAGTTCCGTTCTTTAATAGCTGAGTCCGTGGATCGACCCAACATTGCCTGTATTTAAACTACCCCCAAAACATAATTATACCTACTGATGTCTTATATTGTTGTTGATGGTTTCAAGACGCTTTTTTTCGAACATTTTCACACTGTTGAAAACCTTAGACCTATGTGAAGCGAGCCTCTCCCAACCGGATGGGTCAATAGCGCAAGCGCTTATATGTCTCTTGAACACGTCCTTGTAGCGGAGATGTTGACCACCGTGCTTTCGTTTACCTTCGGCCATCTCGGAGTAAAATACAACTTTTGGTAACCGATGGTCCTCCATGCGAAGGACGTGTCCACACCACCTGAGTTGACGCTGCATAAGTAGAGAAAAAAAAATACACGAAAAACGCCAAGAGAGACCCAAACCCTCATATAATTATACTTTTAATTCCGCCGGTCAGCTGTATTGCCTTAGCTGTGATCGGGTATTAAAACCAAATTCGGTCTAGCGAGTCATATCAGGGCACACGCTGGTCGGGTCGCCGATGTCGAAATCGGCAAGGAGGACTATATTTAGTTGTAAAACTCCAAACGATATTTAATTTATGTTTAGTTTAAATATTCTTATGTTAGTGAACTACTTAATGTATTTTATGAGAATAATGTTATCTGAAACCTCAAGTTCCATGAAATAGGCGTTATAGTAAAACAAAAACACAATTCCAGCTGGGGCTACTGAAAAAAATTAATCATGGGTACATTGCAATATAACTCCAGATTGCCTGGAAGAGATAGCGGAATGCGATATTGCCGCCAATTGCATCTTTTTTAGTTAACCCTTTACCAGGCCTCGGACAAATCATGTAGTAGTAGTGTTTTTTTGTTATAGACTTATATAAGTAATAACGTTTAGTTTATTTAGAAAATTAGCTAAAAACCAAAAAAAACCAGCGCGGGTAAATATAATCCCATTGACTGCCTAGACGTAGACTTTTATATCTAAGTAATATAATTTCGGCAGGGGCGATAATTTCCTGCATCCGGTTTACTTCTATTTTTGTAGATGGGACTGACTTTAACAGTTTTGAGACTGTCGGGGAAAGTTCCAAGGGCTAGATTTTTATTTAAACAATTAGTTAATTCACCTTGTATTAAGTCTTTTATGCATTTGAAAGTCTAAGCCACAGCTAGTGTTTAGTTTTAAGTTATCAATTTTTTTTACAATTTCGTCTATAGTGCATGGTTCTAATTGTGAAAGTGTGCCCATGGTTCCAGTTGCCTGTGCCCCGATGCGTTAAATTATTATCATATTGTTTGGGGATTTGACTAGCCAGAACTGATTCTGTACTTGAGAAAAAATCATTAAACACTCATAACTTGTACTTGCCGAGACGGAAAAGTTTCTCCGGTAAGCAATTTAAACCTGTCGTCCTTATAATTTTAATAGCTTCTTCCATGTCCATGTCTCTTCTGTCGTCTTTAGATGCTGAGATTGATTCTTTTACTCCTACGATTTTGATACTTTTGCTCCTCAGTTCATGTTCTTTGACTTCTGTCATAATAGATTCATATGCATCCGACGTTACGAGCGATGGAGGAGCGGACATTGAGGTATCTTTAATCGTATCAATCTACTTTTATTTTTTGAGCTTCTCGTCGGTAGCAATGGCTTTTAATTGTACTTCTGAAATATTTGTTTTTAATACGTTTTGCGCTAAAGCAAGATTGTTTATAGTAATTTTTATGTCATCCACTTTTTCCTTTATTGATGAAATATCCCCACTCACTTTATCCATGCATTCATTTTGGTGGGTTGTGATTGTGGCATTTGCAGTATTTGCTCTCGAAACTCACTTAGTTCTTCCTTAATGTTATCGGTAAACTTTCGCTTATTACGGAACGTTACTTGATTAGGGCTGTTCTAAAAACCTGATACTGTTTCACCACTAAACATATTTGGTTCCGAACCACTCAGGCCACTTTTAGAAGGTTATCGTTGCACGCTTATTCATGATCTGCGACACAAATAGCACTCGCGAGGCAAATTGCGATAAGGATTGAGCGAATGGGTCAAAAAATACGGAGCTGTCTCTGTTCCCAGAGGGGGTGAATAGCAGTTACCTTGCTCGGATGATCAGTGTCTTGGCAGCAATAGTTGTAGAAACCCACAGTTTGTTTAACTGGTTTAGAACTTTAATCTCACAATTTAAGTATTATATTAGGTTATTGACTATTTTTATTAATTTTAAAATTTCGTAAACTGGTGTAGAACACGTCTGTACTATACGCAGTCAGCGCTTTATTATAAAACTGCTTTTCATTGTTTACAGGTACAGTTCTGCACCCGGACCTTTGACTACGTGTAGTGGTCTGTGTTACTGTGAGTGTTAAGAACAGTGTTCCAGGAACTCGTACACTAAATAACCGAATTTCAGAAATCTCAGCGGAGAGTTGCCGTCGACGTGGAAAAACTAATCGTGCACAACTGTGTGCACCAATATTCTTCCCAGTATCATAACTTGACAGAAAAGCAAAGCCAACACGACTGGAGAGAGAACTGGAACAGCGTCAAAACGTGCTTTCCCTGTGTACAATATATTGCCAATTTCTAAAATTCAGGCTGCCACGGAGAAATTTGTAATGGAAAAACCCAATGGAACCATGTTCAAGAAACGTAAAGGAACGACAGGGATTAGAGGACAACTCTATGAAACCAAATTGCTCAGCTTGTTATATTTTAGAGCGATTCATCACGAAAGGATTAAGAAATTCCAATTAGCTTCAAATGTCGACCATATGGGAGCTTTCGACGACATCTGTTTTCAAGCAGAAGTGGAAGGTTTTGATAGGCCCGTCTTGATCTTCATACAAGCTAAGCATAAGGAAAACAAGAAACAGACGTTTAAAATTCATTTGGCTACTTATTTTACTAGCTACTTGGAAGTTAGAAAGCAGTTCGATCAATGTAATGAGGACTTGTTCTTTAAAGGAAAATTTGATGAAACAGAATGCTTTTTTGTTTTATACACCACTGCAAGAGATGAATTTAGTTATGACTCCAAAGTAGAGAGTAGCATTTGCTCCATTCTGAATGATTTAATAGGTACAAGCGGTACGGTCAAGCAACCGTACAAGCTCGACGAGGATGTAGAGTTTCTATGTAAAGTAGCTATGAACGAACAAATGATCTCCCTAGCTGAACGAATAGCAAAATTTATAAACGATGACGGTAATTTTCAAGTGATGCTGACTGACGAGCTCATACAACGCTATCACGTAGTCCTCGCTCAAAAAGCATTCGACGTTTCAGAAATTCAACCTAATAAACATCGAATCGCCTCCTTTCGTCAGGATTTCTTTGACATCGATGAAGAATACCTCACTATATTCAAAGATACACTTATCAAACAGACTCTTAAGAATAGAAAAATAGAACCAAGTGATGCAAAGAAAATTTTGTCTGAATTTTTAACTAAACCCACCGACGCTTCATTACTGAGCAAGTTGGTGGGGACCGTTGTAGCATACGATAATGGTCAGTTAGTAGATGATGACAAAATCCCAAACGATTTTTGGACAGATATGAAAACAATAGACGTTCCTCGACCGACTGTTGATAAAGCAGTAGAACTGGCTGCAAAGGAAATATTTTTATCTCCGGAGTTCAAACTGAGAGTCCCGGCTGCTTTCCGAAATAAAGATTTAACACTAAGTGGGGATGATGAGAAAAAGACGAAAAGAATAAAACATCTATCGTCAAAAATCATCGACTTACTTGACAAGTGTACACCTAGTAGAATAGTAACTATAGATGAATCTTTGGGAGAAGGCACCCTGAAACTCAATGGAGGTATAGCTGGTGCCGTCGGAAATATGTTGGTGCTTGACGATGATACCAAACTGATGAAGATAACAAGTAACGTTGATTCTCTAGGATCTCTTGCTAAAACTCTATATAGACTGAATGACGATATTGAATTGATGAATAAAAATAGAGCAAACAATAAAATCCTTAGTTTATCCGAATATAAATTTCGTTCAACAGTTAACAGGTTTCCTATACTTTTATTGGAATGTAGTGAGAATCAAGAAAAAGGAAAAGATTTCTTAAACAAGCTGATTATTTACTCTAACCAAGCTGATGAAGAAGGCGTAGAAGAAATTTTAAAAAACGAAATAGAAGAGAACCAGCTCAATCAACCCAACTACCTTCAAATTCAAACTGATGCAATATTTTCAAAATACCACGATGAAATGCTGAAATGGTGGAAACTACCAGAACACGCACCGATTCTTACACGAGAAAACAACTTCTTTGAAAGGGTAAAACAAACAATTATTCCGGACCCACTGCTAAGCGTCGTAACTAAGATGTATCACAACAAAATAAAACCTATCGATTTCTCATTCACTGAAGACGCAGTCAGCTCTTTGAACTTGCAGAGTCCATCAAATACTGTTATCATTACAGAGAACAGCATACTGACTGTTGTCAAAGTGTTGCAACATTTGAAGAATATAGAGCACGTTCTGTTGGATATGGAATATATCGTTGGACTACCACCGAATGACCGAGAGGTGTTACGCAGGGAATTGAGAGTTATGAATGAAGCCAAAACTGTAATATTAGTATGTGATGATGTTCAAAAAGACAAAAATAAAATTCTAGAAAAAATTGCCAAGGCGGTTCTTGGCAAAACAACTATTATTGTAACAAATAATGCCTCCGTAAGTATACTACAGAAATATTTCACAAATCCTCCAGTGCACGACGATAAGAACAGTCTCATTAACATGAGTGTAGAATCACAGAAGTGTATCCTCGAAATGGCCAGAGTAATGTTTCAAGACACAGAGGTCGGGTTAGACTTGATAGTCGACGAAAAATCAAAGAAATATGTGAAAGACGATGTTTTGATAAAAATAATCAATGAAGAAACAATAACAGTTGGTAAACTAATCGTCAAAAAAGAATTATAATCAAATAAAACCCTTACATGTAGATAGACGCCTAAGGAAGTCTGGAGATGAAATCGACTTGATTGTGAATACTTTCAACAACATACCAGAAGACGTTGTTCTTGTAACAGCAGAGCCCGGTATGGGTAAGTCAACTTTACTCACTCGTTTATCGATTAAAACAAAGGAGTTCAAACCAGAAGTTTGGATTGTAAGGATAAACTTGTTGGAATACTCGAGAGAATTCAGTAGGTGGAAGGAAGAGAAAACAGTTATCGACGTTTTAGAAACTATAAAGTTTCTGTGTCAAGTTATACTTCGCGATAAACTTGGCAAAGAAAACAAAGTAGAAATCACTCTGGAAGAAAAAGATAATGTTGTGTGTCTGAAACATTGTACAGCAGACTCACTGACTGAGTTCGAGTTGAATCTGTTTCTACATTTTTATTGTCAAAGAGACATGATATTCCTATTCGATGGTTTCGATGAAATCTGTCCATATTATATGGACGAGGTCTTGAAATGCCTTAAGTGTCTCAGAGATCATCATAAGCAAAAAATGTGGATCACGAGTAGGTCGTACAACGAAATAAAAAATATTTTATTGGAAGAGTTTGGAATATCTTACAAAATACTTCATTACACAAATAAAGAAATGATACATTATTTGCTAAAATTTTGGAAAAATAATTTAAATTTTAAAAAACTTAAGCCCACACAACTCCACAATGTAAAAAAATTCCTTGACTACATGGTGGCAATGGGGAATGAAGAAATACCTTTGTCAGTGCCGTTAAACACTGTGTTTAAAATTGCAGCCCGTTATTTAGATTTTAAAATGACAAAAATAAGCCAAAAAATCCCTGTAGGACTAAACTGTGAAGAGAATCCGTTGTTTCTGTATCTGTCAGCATTCTATGTCGTAGACAATATTGAGAACACACATTCTGAGGAATGGTATCTTGATGCGGACACTTTTAAAGTTTATGTCAGATTTCTGGAAATAAAAATTAAAAAAAGGTATCAAGAGAAAAACGAAATGAACTTCCATAATCCTGATATTATTTCGGCTTACAACAAAGAAATTGCCGATTCAATTTTAAAGCATAAAAAATTGGGAGCCTATGCCATTTTCCATACATTTAATTCGACGTTGTTTAGTAGGAAGGACTTAGAAGAAATTAAAGAAATGATTAAAGACTTGGAAAAGGGAGAAGACAAAACGGGCCTCATAGATAGTGTAGCAAACGGAATCCCGATATTTACACACATGTCATTCACTGAATACTTTGCAGTTGAATATGTGTGTGATCGTTTGAAAATGGATAGTAATAGAGAGAAACTTGATTTTTTTTTTATGATGTTCGCAAAGTCTAGTTTCGTGAACGTACGCGAAATATTTGATCATAAACTAAAGATTGACAAGACATTGCTTAGCATTTTGGAACAAAATGAAGATGTGATATTCAATTGGATACAGAGCCATGAAGCAGTCAATTCGACACAAGTAATGGCATTATTATACACAGTTTTTGGTGATTTAAATAATTTACGATCATTTTTTGAAAAAATAATCAGAAACCAAGCAAATCGTCCTAATAAAACTACTGATCAGCTAGTGAAGCTACAGACGTTAAATTTTGCACTGAATTGTTTTAAACAATTTGCACAATTTAGAGATAATAATGCTGATGCTATAGAATCTTTTTGGTCCAGACATTCCGCAGTTTTAGAAATGATAACAGAGATTTTTGAAAAGTGAAGGGTTCTTTTTCTTTATATCCTGTCAATTCTGTCAACATCTCACCGTGTAAACTTAGATGGATTGAGCTTGAAGTGAACTGTCATTCCATCTGTCAGTATGGATTAACAGCTCACTTCACGTTAAGTTGCAGTGTTTGAGTCCGGTCAATAATTTGGAGTTATTATTATTATTTTCTTTATTTATTTTTCCTAACATACTAATTTTTTAAATATTTCTTAAAAAAAAAAAAACAAAAAAAAAACATTACAAATTATAAAAAGTAGTAGTCCGCTGGTGTCGGGAGCAGAGTCCAAGCTACCGGTGGATAAAAAATATTTCAAGCATGGAAGTTGTGAAGAATCGGATGGATGTACGAGTACATACTAACTGTTTTCCTTTCCATGTAACTGATGTCACTTAAATACTGGTGTTTTTTTTAAGTATGGGAAATCATCAAATGACTTCTTCAGACTCTTCCTGACAAAAACCCATCCGTGTTCCTTCTAAATCCCTTTGCGTTCCAGGGTGACTCTTTCGAACAAATTCCGCAACCCTGGCAGGAAATACTGGTGTTACCGAGTTGTTACACAATATCGGGCTGCGAGTGTCGTCTCTGCGTTCTTACGTAGACCTCATTTATTGTACAACCCAGTGGTAGCCACTACGTACACACGGAACTCGGACATGGTGAGAGCGAGTCGTATGTACAATGCAACCTGCCGGGATGCTGACATCGACATTTTCAATACTAGCGTGTCTAATTTGAAGAAAATTTTAAGTAGTAGCTTCTTCGAGCGTAAATAGTTATTTACAGGCTTTTATTTGTTTTTTTTTTCTGTTTTGTGTTATATGTACAGTTTTCTTTTTTTTTGTCAATTTTCTGTTTCACGTGATACATGTGGAAACTTGTAATTGGCCATATTTAGTTTGTAATATTTGTTTAGCTGTAAGTTTTCCTAAAATAAATAAAATAAAATATGAGTGAATAATTGCTAAAAACTGATAAAGGTACAGATATTCTATTTCACGAAGTCCGTTTGACTATGAATGTTGTAAGGTCTGTACGTGCACACTGTTTTAGTGTGCGTAACCTCGGGAGCGCTCAGTCACGATCGCGACGCGGTCAGAATCACTAGTGTTTTGTTTCCGCGCTAAAAAATTCAAAGAGTAACGTCAGCATGGCAAGTAAACGCAGAAAAGTTGTCCACAGTGAGGTAACATTTTTTTAACTATTGTTACTACTTTTTGTGTGCTATTAAGAGTTTATCTATCTAATATTATGAAACTTTTTACTTAAATAGGTATTTCGATTTGGTTTTGTTCTAGGGTCGAAGCATGATAGCTAGCGTTTATCATTTCCTGCGAGAAGAGTATGAATTCACAAAATCAGTTGCGGAACCTAACTGTGATTTGTCTCATTTACGAGATATTACAAGGCGTACAGCTGAGGCTACAGGTGTTTCTATGAAAACTGTTCAACGGATATTAAAAGAAGAGAAGGAATTGCCATCCTGCTCATCAAATTTCACTTCTCCTATGAAGAAAAGAAGAAAGCGGGATAGTAAGATAGAAATAGATAATTTAACAGCCGATGTTGTTCGCAGTACTATACAAAATTTCCATGTCATCCATAAAGAAATTCCAACGTTGGCTAAGTTAAAAACTGTATTAAATGAAAAAATTGGTTTTGATGGTTGTATCGAAACTGTTCGTCAATTGTTACTGAAGTTAGGTTACAAGTGGCGTAAAACAGAGAATAACCGTAAAGTTTTGACGCAGCGTCATGATATACAAATGTGGCGTTTAAAATTTTTGAAGAAGATGTCAGAATATCGCAGTCAAGGTCGCCCAATTGTGTACACCGATGAAAGTTATGTCCTTTCAACACACGTGCGAAACAACACCTGGGCACAAAAGAAAGAGAGTACACCATTCTTAAAAAAAATTAGCACAGGCACTCGCTTTATATTAGTGCATGCGGGTACAAAGGATGGATTTATTGAAAATGCTTCATTGATTTATAAAGCCAACTCAACAGCTGGCGATTACCATTCTAATATGAGCTACGATAATTATGTTAAATGGCTAAACGAAAAACTTTTACCCAATTTATCCCCACGCTCTGTCATTGTCTTAGACAATGCTTCATATCACAACACACGGACTGAAAAACTACCGACGTCGGCTACAAAGAAAGCAGACATGCAGCAATGGCTCAGGGATAAGGGTATAGCATTTGAGCAATCTCTCCTTAAATTGGAATTGTACGATATTATAAAAAAACACAAAGATGAACACATAACGTATAAAATTGATGATTTTATTAAGAGCAAGGGTTTTGATGTCATACGTCTTCCAGAATTAAATGCTATTGAAAATATTTGGGGTATTGTAAAAAATTATATCGCATCAAAGAATATCGAACAAAACATGACGAACATGGAAAGACTGATCTTTGAAAGCTTGGATAGAGTAACCAGTGAAACATGGCAAAAAACCTGTGCTCATGTTGAAAAAATTGAAAAAGAATACTTAAAATACGTCGACCTGGATTTTGAGTTCATAATTAACTTAGGGAACGATTCTGACGAAAGCGAATCAGAAATTGAATTTGATAGTGATTAAGTGCTGATTTTTTTGTTTCTTCTCTGTAATAAATAAAAATATTATTTACTTTCAACTGTTGTTTCTTTTCTCTGCAACTTATCATTCTAATAGCTAAATATTATTCACTTAAATTGTCTATATAATTTATTAAATAAATATATAATGCGTGTCAGATTTCTTTCCTAACGCTACCTACGTTTACACACACTAGCGCGCCTATCACTACACGTCACTACTACAACCAGAGCCAAACGGACTTCGTGAAATAGAATATCTATATCCCAAATCCGAATTAGGGGGCGTTCAAGTATTACGTAACGCAATTTGGGGGAAGGGGAATCTTGTAAAACCTTACGATGTGTAACAAGGGCGGGAGGGGTGTTGGAACAACGCGTTACGTAACATTGTTTTTTTTTATTTAACGCTGGCTCACTAAACATATTTTCGAGTTACAGTCACTAAACAGTAATCATTACGCCAAACAAAAAAAAAAATTTTTCTTGAAATGATATTTATTAATTAAAAAATTTGGTAACATGAGAGTAGTAGACATAATTGTGACTTTTAGGTAAAAATTGTCACTTGGATGATACGTAACGTTTAGGGAGGGGGGGGGGGTACAGATATACGTTACGGAGCTTTACATGACGGGGAGGGAGGGTCAAGAATCTACAAAAGTTGCGTTACGTAATACTTGAACGCTCCCTTACCATATTATGCCATTCATAGACAGGAAATCACCCAGGCGTCGTATGCGACTGGATAGGGGCAGCCTACGAATGGTGGCGGGGACCATCACCAGCCAGTCGATTTTGTAAACATGTCGAAGCGAAGGCTTGGGTGAAGTGATCACGAGGTGAGCTGTCAATCCATATAATCTAGATGTCACGTTGTCATTCCCTCTTGATAATATGGATTGACAGCTCACCTCGTGATCACTTCACCTAAGCCTTCACTTCGACATGTTTACAGAGTCGACCGGCTGACACTGTCTGAACAAATATTTCCACACGATAGGTGTAACGGACAGTCCGCTGTGCAGAGCATGCATGGAAGAGGATTACACGGTATCGCGACGCCTGTTGGTCGAGTGGTTAGTGACCCTGACTGCTAAACCGGAGGTCGTGGGTTCGATTCCCACCCAGGACAAATCTTTGTGTGATGAGCATGATCATTTGTTCTGTGTCTGGGTGTAATTTGTCTATAACATGTATGTATTTAGAAATATATAAGTATGTTTATCAGTTGTCTGGTTGCCATAGCACAGGCTCTGCCTAGTTTGGGATCGGATGACCGTGTGTGAGTTGTCAAAAGAAAATATTATTATTATTTCGTTTGTTCATTTTTTTAAACAAGACTTACTTTATACATTTTTAAATATTTCTTACAAAATACAAAAACATTTAAAAATATAAAAATAGTAGCCCACCGGTATCGGGAACAAGGTCCAAGCTACCAAGGTCAGTCCAAGGTCAGGGCTCCAGAGAGAGGAACCTCCTAACAATGCGAGCCGTGTCCAGAAGTTCTGCTTTCTGAATCAAGCCCTTGATCCAGCTGCCTAACGAGAGCCTCCTGAGGTGTTGGTCAAGGCTCGTGGCTATTAAGCCGTTGGCTGACACGACTATCGGTACAATGATTGCCGAGTTCACATCCCACATGTCGACAACCTCGCGAGCCAAGTCAAGATATTTGATTTGTTTATCTTTCTCGGCTTTCACGAGGTTCTCGTCATGCGGGACAGTTATGTCTACAATCATTGCACGCCTCTCGATTCGGTCCACCAGCACTATATCAGGCTTGTTGGCCACCATGTTCCTGTCAGTGATGATGGACCGATCCCAGTACAATGTGATATTGCCACTATCGAGGACTGGGTCATTATTATTATTATTACATTAGTTCTGCAATTTTACAAATAAGAATCTTCTATTCTAAGTATAATATTTTCGTGCTTTCCGAGAATTTGTGTACTGACATAAACTGGCGACCAATCAGTTACCAATAAAATTTATCTGTTTTAGTGTGATACTTAAATTGGAATCTTGGCCCCTCATTTTTTTTTGTTTACTCTAAATAGACCAATGAGAGCCTTGTTCACTGTCACACGAAAACGGATAAATTGTAGACTTTTGCTCCGATTGGTCTTTATTTAATGTCAGTCTACAATTTCTCGGAATGACTTCTAGAGATTCCCAACCAAACCTCCTCCCTCCTTTTTTTTTTTATCTCGGGGGGAAATCCTCATTGAAATCCTCCACCCTGGGGCGGGTGGAGAGGTCTGTCACTCTTACTGACTAAAACCTCCCCGGTGTTCCATCTCCCACCTGCGCCGGGGATCGCGGTAACGTATGCGATTTCCGCAATCCCCGGCTGGTGCCGGCCCGCCACTACGGGCCACCTCGCGTCGGCGGCGAGGGGAGTGAGGTGTTTGACTCTCCTCGCTACGTCAAATAGGGGCGCACGGGAACACCACGCGCCGCCACCTCGGGTCTGGATGAATGGGGGGCGACGGACATCCCCAAGTCCGCCACTCCTGGACCCAGTTAGGGGGGCCGGAAGAGGGCAGCGTAAGCCCTCCTCCGACGCCCGATGCGCCTGCTGCGGGCTGGGAGAGCGGTTGAGATTTCCCTCTCCCTTTCCGCAGCCTCCTTCTGCGCCAGAACAGTTTCGCAGAAGGAGACCACCGCGTCCCAGGACTCCTTACCGCCGACCATAGCATGAACTACGGCCGGCAGCGAGAGGTCTCTGCCTACCACAGAGATGAGGGCACGGCGCGGCTCCTCCCAAGCTGCACACTCTGCAATGCGTATGCCGCGCCGTGTCCTCCTGACAGTCGACGCAGTGGTGGCATCGAGCGTCCGGCTCCCTGCCTATGCGACATAAGAACCTCCCAAAGCAGCCATGCTCCGAGAGGACCTGCGTCGCACGAAACGACAGGGAGCCGTGCCTTCTCCCGAGCCAGTGGTCGAGCACTGGCCGGATGGCCTCGATGGTGCCATTCCGCCACTAGGACGGTGATGATGTCCAAGGACACCGCCAACAACATACCGCCCCGCGACACCGCTTCCTCCGCCAGGACTCTCACTCGGGATGTCGCCGTGACAGTGAATGAATGAAAACAAAAAAAGCGCCCTTGCCGAAAGCCGTACTGGCATTCGGCCAGGTCCGGCCCCTCTCCGCACAAGTGGCTGACGAGGCGGCCTGAGACTATCCGCTCAAACAGTTTTCTCACCTCGTCTAGCAACACTATGGGCCGGTACGCGGACGGCGAGTCCTCAGGGCGCCCCGCTTTCCTGAGCAGAGACGACCAGATTTCCACTGAGCGGGAAACTGGCCCTGCTCAAGGCACGCCGAGTAGAGTCCTCTCAGTCGAGGCTCCAGCTCCTTCAGAGCGAGTGCTAACGCGCAGCCGTGAATCCCGTCGGGCCCCGGGGCAGTGTTCTTTGCCCGGAACCGTGTCACGGCCGCCCTCAACTATGGTTGTGTCACCTCTGGGACGCTGGACGACGGCGGAGCGTGCTCCGCTCGTGCCGGGAAGAGGGCTGCGACCACGTCCTCCAGCAGCTCGGGTTGGAGACTCTCCGTAAGCGGGGGCGCCCATGGTCCGAGTTTGCCTCCCCGATCCCCGTTGAGAGTCTCCAACATCTCCTCCCTGGCTTGCGTCTTCGCCTCGCCGATGGCCAGCCACAGAGCCTCCTTAGCCGCGCGGTACACCTCATACCGCGCGGCTTCTTCGTCAGGGACCCGACGACGTCTTCTCCGGTATCGGGTGTACTGGCGCCTCCTTCGACTATCAAATTTTGATGCATGAAAAAGTATTCCTAATGTTCAGTTGAGAATTTATCGAGAGTTTACAATATCTCAAGATATTTTATACTCTTACGGAGTTTGCCATTTTCCGGTGACATATTATATGCAGGGTTATTTTGGAGACAGTGCAATTTTTTCTTCCATACATTCAATAGGTACTTATCGTTAAAAGAACGCATTCCACAAAAAAAAATGTACCTTTTAATTTTAAAGAATTGGCAACACTTATCTCGTTGTATTAAGTATCTAAAAGAGTAGTATGTTTACTTTACCTTTTCGTTTTAATTTTATTTTTTTATAGACCAAAGGTTTCATTATTACTAAAAATTGTTTTGTCTAAGAATAAATCTTATCAAAAAAAAAAACTGGCCAAATGCAAGTTGGACTTCCACATGTACGGTTCCGTACCATAAGCCGAAAAAACCCAGTTTCTTGTAAATATATAAATATATCGTCTGTGAAAATTTCAACTGTCTAGCTATCACGGTTCATGAGATACAGCCTGGTGACAGACAGACAGACGGACAGTGGAGTCTTAGTAATAGGGTCCCGTTTTTACCCTATGGGTACGGAATCCTAAAATTACCCAAGTAACAGGACCTGCCATCTGGTGGACGAGTTTGGAACTAAATATTTTCCAATACTGTTTAAGCTTCCATTGATACCTTTTTAGTTGATTTTTCTTATGGCAAAAATGAAAATGTTTATATTTTATAATTATTACGTCATTATTCAATTTTTTAGTTTTTTCCGTATGTTTTGATTTTACTTTATTAAATACGTAAATAAATAAATCCGATCACAGTTTTTTTTTTCATGGCAACACCACTGTTCAACAATAGTTATCTGTGCCTCTCAATACACGGTTCGGCAATGAATCATATCTATATTGGTTTAGTAACATTGATAACACTACTGCATACAATAAGGATATTGTACTAAAATAACAATATCTTGGATAAATAAGTGCTCGCTTCTAACATTAAAGGATATTGAAAGACTGAAATAAACGACGATTAAACTTAAACAAAAAAGAAATCAGGTAAGTTTTATACGTTTTATTAATAAAACGAGTTTCAGCTTCCGGCTTCGCCCGCGTGAATGATGAAAATCATCCCAAGGAAGCATACACCTGGGATATACCGCATTATATGTGTACCTACCTAAATACATGTTATAAACTAAATGTGTACCAAATTTCATCTAAATCCGTTCAGTAGTTTTTGCATAAAAGAGTAATAAACATCCTCAAAATCTTTCTCGCTTAAAATATTAAGCAGACTATTTATATGGTAGTCATCTGACCGGATAATTGCAAACTACGTAAGATTACAAAATATCTTGAGAGGCGACCAATCAGCTCTCTGGTCTACAATTTATCTGTTTTAATGTGATAGTTAAATTGGAAACTTGGCCCTTCATTGGTCTTTGTTTTCTCTGAATAGACCAATGAGAGCCTTGTTTCCAGGTTTACTATCACACGGAAACGGATAACTTGTGCTCTGATTGGTCGCCATTTTATGTCAGTCCACAATTTCTCGGAATGACTTCAAGCAATCATAGACTATCAAATTTTGATGCGTAAAAAAATATTCCAAATGTTCAGTTGACAATTTATCTAGAGTTTACAATCTCACAAGATATTTTATATTCTTATGGAGTTTGCCATTTTCCAGTGACAGTCACAAGCGATAATATTAAAGTCAATAGGTTACTCATACTTCCATTATGCATCATAACCAGAGATCGGAATAGGTAGACTATATTTACCTAATGTTGACTCGGTGGAACGCAGAGCTAAAAGGCTCATTGGCGACGTAAAGCCGGTGGATGCCAAGCTTCACAGCTTGGCTCATCGCCGCAAGGTTGCCTGCCTATCGGTCTTCTACAGATTGTACTTCGGGGAGAGTGTCCAGGAATTCCACGACCTAATCCCACCGGCCCCCTTCTACCATCGGCCATCTAGACGCACTGCAAGTTACCATCCCTACCTTGTTGCTATTCCACCAATTGGCACTAAACGTTTCCAAACGTCTTTTATAATGCGCACAGCAATTAAATGAGAAATTTTCAAATGACTTACCGCTCTGGGTGGAGCTGAAGAGAATGTCTAAAATGTCTAAAACCCACCTGTGTTCCTCCAAATGCCCTTTGTGTTCCGGGGCCGCGGTAACCCTTTCGAACAATTCCGCAACCCCTGGCATGGCACTGGCACCAGCGGGCCCAACCAACCTTACTAGCCTTTTCCAAACTATATTGGGGTCGGCTTCCAGTCAAACCGGATTCAGCTGAATACCAGTATTTTACGTGGAGCGGCTGCCTTCCAGACCTCCACAACCCATTAACTGGGTGACACGGTATTTCCTGGCAAGACTGGAGTCAGATTTACTGTCTTCTGACAGTACGTAACAACTTCCAAAGATCTACAAATGACAGCCGGGACCAACGGCTTAGCATTTTTTCCGAGGCATGGAGGAGTCTCGATATGTTGAGATGGTCACCCCATCCACAGACCGACCTTGGTAAGCGTTGCTTAACCTTGAAAATCGACCCGTGCGGCTGTTAGTATTGAGCCACGAGCTTCTTATAAAATAATGCCAAAATGATAAGAAAATCCAACAGGACACACGAAAGCAAAATTGTACTTAAAATTTGTAAAAATTTTGGCCCGTATCGTAGGTACATGACAGACATACCCGCCCATAAAAATGTTTTACGAATACTTTAATTCTGCGTATAGCTAAGGAGTGGCATTCACTGATAACTACAATACAAACGCCGTTCGATTCTATTAACATATCGAAGTGAAGGCTTGGGTGAAGTGATCACGAGGTGAGCTGTCAATCCATACAATCAAGCTGGAATGACAGCTCAACTCGTGATCACATGACATCTTGATTATATGGATTGACAGCTCACCTCGTGATCTGACCACCTTGACTATTCAAAAGTGCCCCTTGACTAATTACTTTTTAATAAATGCTTTGAGTTGAGTTTGAGTTTGATCACTTCACCCAAGCCTTCACTTCGACATGTTTATAGAATCGACAGGCTGGGGATCTTTAATTGTAAGGTGAACTCCATCGTAGACCATCGCTTCCCATGAGGTGAGGTTTTGTTAAATGTCAAAAACACAGTTAAAAAATGGCTAATAATTAGAAAATCGTATAACGAAACCTAAAAAGTGCTCTCATTATTAATTTATATTGATACTAGCTGTCCCAAGCAACTTCGTCTGCGCCACATTTTTCATGAATGCTCGGCTCCTATTGATCGTAGCGTGATGTTATATAGCCTAAAGCCTCCCTCAATAAACTAATATCGCTATTAAAAAATAGGGGTTGGTGATGGAAAGGGTGAAAATTTAGGGTTATATGTATTTTTACATGCAACATTATAAAAAATTAAAAATAAAATGATCTCCAAAAAAAATTATCACTTAGGGGTATGACAAATAGATAGTAGCCGATTCTCAGACCTACTGAATATGCATATAAAATTTCATAAACATCGGTCAAGCCGTTTCGGAGGAGTATGGTAACTAACATTGTGACACGAGAATTTTTATATATATATAAGATATACTTTATTGTACCTACCATGACACACTCACTTCCACTCAACACTTTTTTTTTTCTTCTTTTACACATAAATCAGTACCTGGATGACCGAGCTTTTTGAGGTAAACGTGTTCTAAAAATGAAACCTAGGTCGATTCACTCTTCAGTTACGTCAAAGCACTATTAATAAGTATATTTAAATTATCTGGAAAATATAATTCATTATATTTTGCAAACTTACCAGAAATAAAAAGAAATTGAGGAGCTCGGGGCTAGATAGTAACAGCCGCAGGGTCGAACTTCAAGGTTAAGCAATATTTACCGAGGTCGATCTGTGTATCGGTCCTAACATACCGAGACTCCTCCGTGCCCCGGAAAGCACGTGTATCAAGTTGGTCCCGGCTATCATTTGCTGATCTTTGGCAGTCGTCTCGGATGGTCAGAACTGGTTCGAATGTCTGGAATGGGGCACCAACCGACGATTATCTCTGTATGCACTATTAAAATATACCCTGGGACAATCCCCGGTTTATGCGGGACTATTGAAGAATATGGAAACACAAGATGAAAGGGTTTTGGGCACGCCACTATTGCGGCGGTCTCTTTGAGAAGTGGCTGGAGAGGCGCCACGGCGTCCTCACCTTCCGCCTGACGCAGGTACTTACCGGACACGGCTGTTTCGGGAGGTACCTGTTTCGGATTAACCGTCCGACCCCGGTTGAATCCATGGTCCGAAGCGAGGAGGCTTGGGAAGCGGTCACCTCCTTCTGCGAAGCAGTAATGCTAGCGAAGGAGGAGGCGGGCCGCGCGAGGGAAAGGCAAGGCCTTCGCCCCAATCGCCGCTACAGAAGAAGACGCCCTAGGCGTTGGGGGGAGTCGCAGGGCGATCCCCGGCCACCGTAGGCGCGGGCCTTGGGACGGCGAGCGTTGGGTGGCTCGCTGGTCGATCACCACCAGGCCCGGGTCGATGGCGCATTGTGTTTCTGTCAGTATAGACGATGGGGCCCGTTAGGGCCAGAGCTTGCCAGTGTTGCGGAATTTGTTCGAAAGAGTCACCGCGGCCCTGGAACGCAAAGCGCATCTTATTGGATTATACATCCTTTTTCCGAGCATGTTTGCTCTTGCGAATCTCCACTCAGACCGGCTAACTAAGGCAAGAAAGAGATGGGAGCTCTATTCCTAGTCAGTGTTTACTCCGGCCAGCCAATAAAAGTAAGCCAGAGATGATGAACGAGGCTTCTTCCGGGAGATTAGGTCCGTGAGGTCGCTACTGCCCAACAGTTCGCCACAAAACTGCCCTGCAAATTCAATTCAATTCTCTTTTTGTCTGGCCCCTCACCCTAGGTATGATCTAAGGTTCATTGGGGCGCGCAAACCCCACCACGATACAACTTAGAGATACGGCGGTAGGGTTATTATTATTATTAAATAATTACAGTTGATATTAATAATGAAAACTTAATATTTACAGATCACCAATCATCAGCAGAGGAAACGAAACTTGAATCAGCATATTCTGACAAGGAAACTAAAGCGAGTTTTAGCGCGTCATCAGATGTACTTGATAAACGACTAATACAAACAAGAGTTGAATTTAATAACTTTCACATCTTTTCTGTCCCAGTGACGAGAGAGAAATAATAACCATGAACAATACAACATATAAAAAGCGTTCAGGTACGTCGGGCATCCAAGGACAGCTGTACGAGACTAAACTAATGAGTCTAATATACTTTAGAATGATACATGACGACAGTGTTGAGAAGTTTAGTTTAGTAACCAATAGAGATGACATAGGTGCCTTCGATGACATTGCTTTTAAAGCCAAAATAAAGGGGTTCGATAAACCCGTCGCTGTGTTCATTCAAGCCAAGCACAGAGAGAACGATAAACTGCTCACGTTCACCAATCAAACTGATTTGACTAAATATTTCAACAGCTTCCTAGAAATTAGACGCGCTTTTGAACCGAGCAGTAAAGACATGATTTTTGGAGGAAGGTTTGATGGAACTGAATGCTTTTTCGTTATGTATACTACAGCAAAGGACGATCCTAAAAATAAAATATATGAAGGGAGGGTCGCTGACTATTTGAACAAACTTATAGGGACAGGAGGTTGTTGCACACAACCATCATATAGAGATGAAGACTTGGACTTTTTATGTAAAATAGTGATGAAAGAACAAATAAAAACGCTAGCTGAACAGTTGGCGAAGTTCATTTGTGAAGAATCTGGTAACGAAATGTCGATGAATAATAATGATCTCATGTTACGCTATCATGTGATTCTAGCGCACAATGTTTTAGACATTACTGAAGTCAACCCTGAAGGTTATCGGTTGGCCAGTTTCAGAAAAGACTTTTTTGCAACCAACGAAGAATTTCTTGTACTGTTCAAAAACACATTGTGCTTAGAAGTTCTGAAAAAGCGGAAGCCGGAAGACAATGACAATCACAGTTTATTGTTGACGTTTCTTAGCGATCCCTCTGACCTGACCATAGTAAGTAAATTGATAGGAAGTGTTCTTACACATAAGAACGACAAGCTAGAGTTTGTTAGCAAATCGATAACAGAAGATGTTAAGCGACAACTCGACAAAGCAAATGTCCCACAGTCGACTGTCTACAAAGCAGCAGAACTGGCTGCTAAAGAGGATATACTATCTCGGACTTTTAAAGTCCCTGCTTTCTTTGGCAACAAAGATTTAGCGATAAGAGGGAACGATAAAAAAATTGAAAAAAGATTAAACCACCTCACAACAAAAATCATAGATTTATTAAAACATTCGAAAGACAATAACATTGTCACTATAGATGAGTCTCTGGAGGCTGGATTTCTTCAGTTAAATGGAGGCATAGCTTCTGCTGTCGGCAACATACTGGTTTACGATGATACTTCAAAACTTTTGAAGTTTACAGATAGCTGTAAGTCATTGGGTAAACTTGCTAAAACATGGTACGACACATTGACGAGTAAAATCGAAAATTTACACGAATATAAATTGGATGTGAAAGTTAAACAGTTTCCAAAACTGTCATTCCAGCGAGGAGAATTTGACGAGGATTTGGTAAAAGATTTCTACAGCAAACTATTGTTTTACACCAATCAAGCAGGACAGAATCGCGTAGAGAAAATTTTGAAAGAAGAAATAAAGGATCACCCTCACCCGAATGACGTTAAAAACTTTGGAGATAGATCTGAATTGATATTTCTAAAATATCATGATGACATACAAAAACTGTGGATGACGCCTAAAGTGGGATCATATCTAACGAAAAAAAGTAAAATTTATCAGAATGCAGTTACTTATGCCTTAAATGAATCGTTATTAGGTGTTTTAAAAAATATGCATACGATTAAAAATCAAGACTATAGATTTAATGAAAACTCTATAAAACGTTTTGGGTTGCAAGGGCAGATTGTTGGAACTATTATTGTTTCAGACAGCTGTGTATTAACAGTTTCTAAGGTTGAACAACATCTTGGAAATAAGGACCACGCTGTGTTAGACTTGGAGTATATTTTCAAACTACCCTTGAATAGCCACAAAAATGTATGTAAAGAATTGACGGAAACAAGTCAGGAAAGCATTATTATTGCTGTTTGCAATCAGTTACAAGATATTCGGTATTCTGAGAATAGGCTTGAAGACATCGCGAAAGCCGTTGATGGCAAGCAAATAATAGTCGTTACAAACAAGGATTCTGTTGACATCATGACTAAATATTTTTTAAAAACAAATAATGTCTGGAACGATGAAAGAAGCGTTTTCACTGACTTAACAGTTGAATCACAGAAAAAGTTCTTAGCAACTTATAAAATAAAATTTCAGGGTGAAGATGTCAGTTTAGACAAAATCTTCGACGACAAATCTGTGAGACATATAAATGAAGTTGTTTTTTATAAAATGATTAACAATGAAACTGTCGAAATTGGTAATACCGCTATCTTTAGCAATTACGAGAAGCAGTTTTATATCGATAGACGAGTTAGCCGCACCAAGAAACAAGAACACGATAAGTTTGAAGACGTCAAAGATAAGGTTTTAGAAACGTTTTTCGATTTGAAAGATGACTTTGTACTTATAACAGCTGGACAGAGAATGGGTAAATCAACTCTACTCACTCATTTGACACTAAAAACAAAAGAACGCGATCCTACAGTTTGGATTGTAAGAATAAACTTACCGGAGTACGAACGAATATTCAGTTCATACAAGATCGTCATTGATCCTGTAAAAAGTTTGGAGTTCATGTGTCAAGTTGCACTCGGCGATGAATCCATAGAATTTATTGAGAAAGCTGAGATGGAAGAATCACCCAATGAAATTGTTTATCAAAGAAAACGTTCGGGTGGACATTTAAAAGAATTTCAGTCGAAATTGTTCGTACATTATTATACGAGAGGTAAATTAATATTTCTTATCGATGGCTTTGATGAAATAAATCCGGATTATGAAATAATAGTTAGGCAATGGTTGAAGCGCATAAAGAGTCAACGTCGAATGTTTAAAATCTGGATCACATCGTCACCGTCATCCAAGTTAGAAGAGTTAGGACAATCGTACAAACTAGAAAACTTTTCTCACCTCGATCAGGCTGTATACTTGAAAACATTATGGAAGTACAAGATACAATTTAAGAACCTTTACACCGAAGACATCCAAAACGTTGAAGATTTTGTAGATCATATGCACAGAAAAAGGAAAAAAAGTCAATACCTGAGAGCTTACGTGCTTTTTTTAGATTTTTTAAAAATAGAGTCTCTGGCTGCTGGCATAGAATTTCCTTATGCAGAATATTATGATCATTTTACGACCAGATTTGGCTTTTCCGAAAGCACAATACCATGGATTCCGAACGATATAAATCTGAAGAACCTATACGTTTTAGCCAAAGATTTTGACGTTAACAATGACGGCAAGCACAGGATGTTTTATGAGGTATCCCGGGGTAATTACGCTGATTTTTAGTGGTAATGAATAGTGCTCAAAAGGATTGAAATGAGCCCAAACACGATGGCTATACTAGTAGCCAATTAAGAGATCCACTATCTACTACCTTTCTGGTCTTCATCATCATATCCGTGTTACCAACAACAATGAAAAGTGCTTATCAGAAGGATTGGAATGAGACCAAACACGATGGCTATACTAGTAGCCAATTTAGAGATCCACTATCCACCTTTCTGGTCTCCATCATCATATCTTTGTGACCAACAATAACACAAGAGAACAAAATTAACCTGTTTTTTTATTGCACGGAATTTTATGCCTGTTTTGTACTAATTTGAGGTCATTTTTACTGTAGCAGCTCTAGTTTTTGAGAGACAGCTATCAGACATATTTTTGTACTAGTCAAATTTTACCTTAAATCATACGAGTTATTTAAAAAAAAAGTAGGAGTCGAACTCTCTGCCTGCGTCTGTGTTTCCGAACACATACAACCCCAATCTCTTCAAAATTAGAGTGAACAGGCTTCTTCTGGGTAAGCTCGCTCTATCGTCGACTTTGTCTCTGTCATCTATGACCTAGACTATGTGACTGTCCGTCACCTTCTCCTATTTAATAACAAAATATTTTATTTATTTCTTAACGTTGCGCATGGTGTCAGACCACTTAGAAAACCATAAATTGTCCTTTTAATGGTTAAGGAATGGGATACAAGGGTCAGCCATCAACCCAAGGTAATATTTTAACAAATTCTAAGGAACACTCACAATACTTGTGCAACATCTGGTAACCATAGCTGAGGGCCGAGCAAAACCCAAAAGGACTCTTGAAACAATTAAGAAACTATACAAAAAAATGTCAATAAGAGGAATTATGCGAAAGTGTGAGAACACTGTGGAATGTGGTATTTTTAGGGATGTCTGGTGAGAGGTGCGCCCGACCAAAGGACGAGTGCGAGAGGACACTTAGCTTGAAACCACGGGAGAGGTCGGTTGGTTTGAGGCTGTTTAGGACTTAGTCGACATCGACCAGTTAGTGAAGTTAGGAGGCTTGGTTAATACCAAAGGCCAATATGCTAAGTGCCGTTGTAACTCTTAGGAGTTTATTAAATTAATTATAGTCGGACTATAGTCCTGTTTAGACTAATCTAGTACTTTAAATATGTGTGCGTGTTTGTTGGTGTGACTGGGTGAGTCTTTCATTATTCCAATTTATCCTAGGCTGATATTGTGTTTAATTATACACAGTGATGCGAGCGGAGCCGCGGGAGAAGCTTGTTGTCTAAAATCTTGTATCTTAATAGACAGAAACGTGTTGCTGGGGACTTTGTTGTGCCACTTCTTCTCCCCAGCTCAAACACTAGGAAGTGGTGACGGCTTTTGAGGCTGTCTATAGGCTTTCAAGAGAGTTCAATTCCTCAGCTCTATCTATTTCTTGAGTATGTGACTCCCGACTATTGTATTTATTTGTAGTTATATTCATTCTTGAATTTATATTCTACTTATGCGACCACGAACTCGGTCAGATACGATCACTGTGTCTTGCAGATGTACTTGTAGTACGAAGAGTGCTCTTCCTGGGGTTGGGTGGACCATATCTATCTCATATTATACAGTTCGAAAGAACTGTTAGGGACCATGTCTCCATATGAGCATGATGCCGACGCAATGCCGCTGGAACTAGCCGCTCCGTTGCTAGACAAGGACGGTCGCACGGTTGCCGCAGGGAAAGCCGCTTCGTCACGTTTTACAGTTCGAAAGAACTGCTAGGGACCATGTCTCCATATGAGCATGTGACCGACGCATTGCCGCTGAAAAGCTGCTAGTGTCACTTAAGGAAGTGTTGCTCTAAGTGCTATGGGAGCAGATGTGAGGTATCGTGTGAGTTACTATTGACCAAATACTTACCTGTCACGTTAGCGTAAGGGTATCTCACACGATCTAATATTAACTATAGTAATTAATGTCCTTGCATTCCGTAGTTATATTTTAACTTCTAAATCCACTCCTAATGTATTTCATAACTATGAGTTCCTTAGTCTTATTACTATATCTTTCAATCCTTACCTTGTCCTAACAATGTGACAAGGCATTGGACTATTTTATACCTTTGGAATTCATTTCATACACGGCGGGAGAGTGACCAGTCTGGGACGAGCTCTACGGGGTCGTGCGGATGGCGGGCACGGCCTTTTCCCCTTAGGGGAAACCGACCTAAACACCCAATCTAGGAAAATTTAGGAAAAACAAAAATTTTATCAGCCTAGGGTAATTTAGGAACAGTCACAACTACAAGAGCAAACCCATATTAAATTAAAAAAAAAGTTAATGTCCACGTCGAGAAATATCTGTAAAAACGATCCCAACTATTTTTGTAACATCTGTGGTGAATATATATTCAAAAATTGTAGACGAAGTGTGTCGAAGTTCATAAAACAGGTGTATTTTGATTACTTTGGATTCCCTTTGGACTCGTGACAAGTACTGGGTCCCTCATATGGATACATAAATATGTGTGGAGTTTTTGAGATTATAGGCGAATAAGAAAAGACTCTATTTTAAGAATCAAACACCATTGATGTAGCGGAAACCTTCAAGTCTTCAAGATGATTGTTATTTTTGTGTGCTTGATATTAACTGACTTTGACTGGCCAGTTAGTCGAGTGGTTAGTGACCCTGACTGCTAAACCGGAGGTCGATTCCCACCCAGAACAAACAAAAAGCATGATCATTTGTTCTGTGTCTGGGTGTAATTTGTCTATAATATGTATGTATTTAGAAATATATATGTATGTTTATCAGTTGTCTGGTTGCCATAGCACAGGCTCTGCCTAGTTAGGGATCGGATGATCGTGTGTGAGTTGTCCCAAGATATTATTATTATTTTAAACGGGATTAATAAAATAACCCGGTCGAAATGGTTTTACCCTAACTTGTAATCTGTTAGTCGACCAGTCCTGTACTCCAGCGATGCCCCAGTACCCCAAGCTTCTTCATCTACACATAATTATCACGACTTATAAGAAAAAACAATTCTTCAAGTGTTAAAAGTGGGACAACTAATTTTAATTCAGATATTTCTTCTGAGCCCCAGCCCTTTAATCAGGAAGACTTCAGTGCATTAGTCACAGACCCTGGTCTTTCTAAAAAACCGGTTGTCTGTGAAGTCGGTTTACTAACGATAGTTGAACGTGACAACGTCGCGCGTCGTAAGAAAATACTGATAGAATGGTTTCATTGTTCAAATGAAAATTTTAATGGAGCGAGCTAACCCAGAAGAAGTATGTTCACTCTAATTTTGAAGAGATTAGGGTTGTATGCGTTCGGAAACACAGACGCAGATAAAACAAATATATCTTAAAAACTAAAGCTGATACAAACAATTTGACTTCAGATCTGAAATCAGCACCTCGAGAATGTATAATACTAGCGACCCGCCCCGGCTTCGCACGGGTGCAATGAAGATACTATAAATATACCACGGTTTTAGAACTCTAGTTTAATGCATAGTAACTTGAAACTGTGTCATATTTGTCAGTATGACACAGTTTCAAGATTTACGATTATTATTGGATTCATAACAATTATGTCACAATCTAAATTTGCATGCTGAATTTAGTAGGCGGAATATGCAGTACTAAGTTATATATAATGTATTTTAAGATCTGTAAGCACCATATTTCATGCAAATAAACGATATTATTATTATTATTAGTGTTTTCGCGAAATCATCTTGAGAACATAACTTGAATGCTATTTATAGGGCCCCTGGCCGGTACCGCTGCAACCGCTACGTCCCTGCATTTTAACTGTAATATCTTCGAAAATATAAATTACATGTTGTAAAGAGCCATATTGATCTACATAAAATGCACAATGTATTTAAGGTACTTAATTGTATAAGGATTAATGATGTATTGCTTAAAATCGCTTCGTAAATAAGCCATTATTTCTCGTAAAAAGTAAAGGAGAAAAAATGGTTAAATTGTGGGTTATCCCTAAGAGATAGACATATACCATCGCGGACTTTTTTGTAGACCTTTTTAAGGTATACAATACTGTAGTACCTACATTATTTTGATCTATATCGTAGGGTTCAGCCAGCGTTTGAAATGTAAGCGCAAAAAAATGTGTTTATTTACGACATCACATTAGAAACCTTTAAAATTATCAGTGTTTCTCTACTATATTATGCATGTATATACATTATAAACCTGCCTCTTGAATCACTCTATCTATTAAAACAAACCGCATCAAAATCCGTTGCGTACTTTTAAAGATCTAAGCATACATAGGGACAGACAGACAGCAGGAAGTGGCTTTGTTTTATACTATGTAGTGATTATTTATAATAATCATCAACAAAAATACTGTTACCTTGTGTAATAAATAGCGCTTGACAGAAGAATTCAAATGAGCCCAAACACTATGGTTATAACAGTAGCGAACTATAGTAGGCGCCAGATAATCGTGGAATATCGGTCATTGACCCACCTACATTTATTGACATTGTTAATTTGAAAAACGGAATTAATGACACAAAACTGTCCCGAATCATCATCTCTCGTGATCCTTAACATGGTCTAATAATGAAAAACGATTCATATTTAATTGTTCAGGTACCTATGAGCAGTTATTAGGGAAAGGTCAATATACTTTATTCCACATTTATCTGGCGCCTACTATAAGAGATCCACTATCCACCTTTCTGGTCTTCATCATCCGATCCTTGTTACCAACACCAATTAATAGTGCCCATCAGAGCGATTCAAGTGAGCCCAAACACGATGGTTATGCGTAACTCACGTATAATGCAAATATAGATTATTGTTATAAAAATGTCCAATTCCGATGATGTAAAAGGGATAGTGCTATTCGCTATGTACAGCTCCATCTTTCTCTTAGAGCGGAATCGTGATCGTTTTAAGACTTCGTAGTAGGGCCCCAGGTGTTTTTAGAAAGTCTATGGCGTTTCAGTGCCGCGGTAGGTCTCTCGAACAATTATTCTAAAATTAATGTAATTTGAGGTAAATTAATGCACATATTACTTGTAAAATAGTTGAATCTGACTATATAGCATCGCTCAGCCAAAACTATTTAATCCAAAAAAGCTAAACTTCGGAATATATTTATTTTATAACGTAGGCGTATCAGATAAGATCGAAGTTGATAACATGTCGCACCCCCGGTGCGACACTGCCACTTAAGCAAAAATGCAATTTTTCAGCAGAAGCATTTAAAACTTTGACATCTCAAAAAATAATGATATTGCAAGATTTAGACAACTTGAATAGCTTTTAGTACAACGTCAAACTATGTGTACTGCGAAAGTAACGGTATCACACCAAGAAAAGGGGTGCTTTAGGACAGTTATTACATATTTTACTCATTATTGCAATTTTTGCATAAGTGACAGTGTCGCACCGGGGGTGCGATGTGTAAAATCCAAATAGGTACCAACTTAGGAAAAACTTAGGATAATAAAGATTGCATAAGTACTTTAAATTAGTAATCATTGTTTTAGTAATTTAAAATTTAATTTAACTGTAAATGTTTTTATTTACATAGATATTTACACCTGTTTTTATAAATACCTAACTAACTATATACACTAGAAATAAAAATAAAAACTCCTAACTAAATTAACCCTAAAATATGGCGTCAAAAAATTCATCCGCGTCGCTGTCGACTGGAAGTGTACCCAAAAGACTGGCGGCATTGCCACGTTGAATGGCAATGCCTATTCTTTGACCAAGGTAAAAGCCAGCCCTTGGGTCACGCGAAGTGTCAACTAAGCGTCTTGAGAGATCTTTAAACAAGTTATGTGCACTCGGACCCCAAGACCCGAGAGTTTCAACCCCAAACGGTTCGAAAATATAACTACCAACAAATTTAACTTAGATAAGTTCTAGCAACACACACATGTTTGTAAAACAACATTTTTAGGATTGTTAACGAGAACAACGGCCGACAAACTGTTATGCAGTTTGGCAGAATATAATAAAAAAAATATATATGTTTCGTGTAGATTTTGAATTAAAAAACAATAAAAAAAAGAAAGGATTTACTTGAGGCACTTGCCTCACGGCTGCACCGCCGACGATCAGCGAGAAGCGAGTAAAGCTTGGAACTAAATACGAGTTAGCGAGCAGCGACAAGCGAGTGTGTAGTTCCGGTAGTTTTGTCGCTCGGCTATAATCATGTGCTCTCGTGCGACAGGCGATTACTCTTACCACTCGCTCCGATCCACACTTAGACTTAAGCTAGAAATTACCGCTGATTAGTCTCTCGGCGTGAGTTTTGACTTCTGATCACCAAGCGAGCATCGCTGAGCGAATATTATCTTTGAAAGCTTTTGTCACTGCGACAAACTAGTGGTTAGACAGTTCTCGCCGGCAGTGTTAACAGCCACCTATTGACTATAATATGTATGTGTCTCTTTTACTCACACGGGATCTATATACATTATCGTTGTCATTGTTATTACATATCTATAAATGTTTTCACTAACACTAGGTTAAGAAAATTGTAACTAACAAAATATGGAAGCAATTCTGAAATAAATCATTATTTCGTTTATTCATTTTTTTTTTCTTATTTAAGTATACATTTTTAAATATTTCTTAAAAATACAAAAATAAAAAACATTTAAAAATATAAAAATAGTAGCCCACCGGTATCGGGAACAGGGTCCAAGCTACCGGCGGTCAGGGCTCAAGAGAGAGGAACCTCCTAACAATACGAGCCGTGTCCAGAAGTACCGCTTTCTGAATCAGGCCCTTGATCCAGCTGCCCAACGAGAGCCTCCTGAGGTGCTGGTCGAGGCTCGTGGCTATTAAGCCATTGGCTGACACAACTATCGGTACAATGATTGCTGAGTCCACATCCCACATGACGACAACCTCGCGAGCCAAGTCAATATATTTGATTTGCTTATCTTTCTCGGCTTTCACGAGGTTCTCGTCATGCGGAACGGTTATGTCTACAATCATTGCACGCCTCTCGATTCAGTCCACCACCACTATATCAGGCTTATTGGCAACAATAGTCCTGTCAGTGATGATGGACCGATCCCAGTACAATGTGATATTGCCATTATCGAGAACTGGGTCGGGCGCATACCTGTAGTACGGCACCTCCGATTCCACAAGAGAGTATTTCAGAGCAAGTTGCTGATGGATAATTCTGGCTACAAGGTTGTGCCTATGCAAGTATTCTCCGTTAGCTAGACGAGAACAAACAGAGACAATGTGGCGAATCGATTCTCCCGGACGGTGACATGCCCGACATATGTCAACCGTGCCGTCCTTCACAATAAATCTCCGGTTCGTCATGATAACTTCGTCCATAATTGCACAGACAAAACCTTCGGTTTCTCCAAAGAGATCACCGAATCGCAACCAGGCTACGGACGCTAATTGATCTACGTCGGGCCCATGTAGGGCCCGGAAATAGCGTCCGTGAAGTTCCTTACCCTGCCATACAGCCCTGCGATCGTTAGTGCCTAGCACCGCAGGTTTGCGCCAGTTCTCATTTGCCAAAGAGAGCGGGGTGAGTCCCTTGTCCACCGCCACTACATCTCGATGCATACCCACGTCGACAGCTAGGAAATATTCCCTGAGACTGCATATCTCGCGATTGTGGAGAGTCTTAGCATTTAAGAAGCCTCGACCTCCACACTTTCGCGGGATATACAGTCTCATTACCGACGACCGTGGGTGATGCATTCGATATGCAGTAAGCAGTGTACGGACCCGCCTATCCAGGGCGTCAAGTTCCGTTTGAGTCCATTTGAGTACGCCGAAAGAGTGCATCAATACCGGCATGACCCAACCGTTGAAGGCGCGCACCTTGTTTCCGCCTGATAGAAGGCTATTGGATACCTTCTTCAGGCGGCCAAAGAAGCGCTCCTTCAACGATTGCTTCATGTCAGTAACATTGATACCTAACGCTTCCGACATACCCAAATACTTGTAAGTTTCAGTTGAAGAGAGGGATCTGATTTTTATGGAATCCGAGAGTTGAGTTCCCACAGATTCCATAATCTCCCCACGCTTTACATGCATGACCGCACATTTGTCCACACCAAACTCCATCCTGATGGCACTACTGAAAGTTTCAGTTACCTTCAGTAGCTCCATCAGTTGCAGATTACTGGGGGCAAAGAGTTTCAAATCATCCATGTAAAGGAGGTGAGATAAAACCTGACCACCTCTCTTCAACCGATAGCCCAGCCCTGAATTCTCCAGCAGTGTTATTATTATTATATCTTTTGTCCGTTTCCTCAGCGAGAAAATAGTCGATAGCTAATCGCTTCCTCGTCAGTGGTGAGAATCGTCATAAAGGGAGGGGGAACTTTTTATGAAAGTCTGTGTTCTTTGAAGCCCACATCTAAGAGGATGAAGTCGGACAGGAGACTAGTCAAGAAGAGTGTTGTTGTTCTGGGGCTATCTATACTAATACTGCTGAAGCGTTTGTTTATTTGTTTGTTTGAACGCGCTAATCTCCGAAACTATCAGTCGGATTTGGAAAATTATTTTTGTATATGATAGCCACATTCATAAGGACTGCTATAGACTATACGGGAACGGGAAAAACGGGATATCCGCGTACAAAGTCGCGGGTAAAAGTTAGTATTATACAAAGTAAAATTTTACCAACGATAATAATGATATTTCAAAGTCCAGAGTAAAATTTATTGTGCTCTTTATTGTACACCAGGGATGGCGAACCTATGGCACGCGTGCTAGTCGTGGCACGCAGCAAAATAATTTGGGGACGCCTATACAAGATTACTTAGCATCTTGAATGATTAGCAACAACAGAAATCATGCTGAACACAAAGCTGATTGGCATTAAGATTGCTTTATGAATTTATAGTTACAAAAAAAGAGTTAAGTTAATAGCGTCTAGTGTTATTTTTTGTCCATTGTATCACCAAGTCAAGATTTTTGGTGACACGTCATGGCAAAAATTCTTTTTGTAATGAAAATGCCACGTTCGCCAAAAAAGGTTCGCCATCCCTGTTGTACACCATATAAATATATCTGCATAGTCTTTTCCTAACTAAATCGGGGTCGGTTTGTTGTGAAACCGGATGACGCTGCGCACCAGTATTTAATATGGAATGGCAGCCTATTTGACCTCCAAACCAGTAAGCTTAGCTTAACCCTTGGCAAGCTTAGCGTCTGCTTTTCTGGCTTTTGTCTACCGTTAACAACTGTTAAAGCTGTTCAAATGACAAGCGAGCGGGGGACGGGGGAGTCTTGGTATGTTAAGATGGGCGGTGGTCACGTATCTACATACAGACCTCGACAAGCGTTGCTTAACCTTGAACTTCGGCCGTTATTTTTACCCACTATCTCCCATTCATAAAATTGTGTGGACGACGGGTGGATTATAACAAACGGTTTTACAAATACGTTGACGATTACAGATTCAGAGCCTAGCGTTCTACTTATAATGTTATGTGCAATGGTGCAAGTGTTTGCTATGCGACTACGTGTAGGCGCATTTCCGTCACTTTCTTTCTGATTTGCAACTAAAATACCGCAGCGTCATCGCTCCGTCGTCGCAGCGCCAACGCAATGCATCGTGTCTCATCTCTCTAAGACCAGCTGTGCACGTCTTTCATCTACATTGACGTAATTTTCATCACGTTTTCCTCGTGAAACAATCACCTGACACAATGTAGGACTAATTTTGGTTAAACGCGTAAATAGTACAACTAATTACATGTATGCGGGCGGATCGCCAATACAACAGTTCATGTTTAATAATATCAATCAGATCTCAGACAGATTCCTGAACGTCTGACAACCAGATTCCTGAGGGGTATCGTGTTACCCGGTAACTTGGTTATGGGCGTCAAAGTAGCAGTCGCTTAAGTAGTATTAATATTGTAAATTTGAAAGTGAGTTAGGTTTATAATAATAATGTCAGCTAACGCCTAATAGCTACGAGCCTCGACCAACACCTCAGGAGGCTCTCGTTAGGCAGCTGGATCAAGGGCCTGATTCTGAAAGAAGTACTTCTGGACACGGCTCGCATTGTTAGGAAGTTCCTCACTCTGGAGCACTAACGCCGCTAGCTTGGACCTTGTTCCCGATACCGGTGGGCTACTATTTTTTATATTTTTAAATGTTTTTTTTTGTTTTTGTATTTATTCAGAAATATTTTCAAATGTAAGAAATAAGTTTTAGAAAATAAATAAATGGAAAAATAATTAACGTTTATTGGTTCAAATAAATTTTGTTCACAAAAAGAACACTATCACTTAAACTCGGAAAGGAAGATCTCGACCGCTCTCCCGGCCCGCAGCACGCGCATCGGGCGTCGAAGGCCCTCTTTCGGCCCCCCTAACTGGGTCCAGGGGCGGCGGACTTGGGGATTTCCGTCGCTCCCTATTCATCCGGACCCGAGGTGGCGGCGCGTGGTGTTGCCGTGCGCCCCTCTTTGACGTAGCGGGGGGAGTCAAACACCTCACTCCCCCCCGCTGACGCGAGGTGGCCCACAGAGGCGTGTGGTGGTGGTTAATTAAGTAGTTCTACTTAATTAACTTTAACTTAATTAAATAGTAGAAAAAAAACAACGGGTTGCACTCCGAGAGTGAAAACTTGAACATTAACGTTGTGCATTTTTGATATTCTGGAATGGTTTGGGAATAATTTCGCACGAATTGCTTTAATTATCAGTATTAAAGTACTATCATTTATGTGGTAAAATACAATATTCATTTATTGCGCTATCGTATACAAACATGACAATTTATATTACATTAAAAATGTAACACTTCAGAACTTTCCCTCTATTTTACGAATTATCGATCGGGTCACGTGTCCTGACGTAAGTTTAACATTTTTTACCCACCCAAAAAAAAGTAGAATGTTAGTACCTATGAAACGTGTGTGTGCGTGTGTATCATGGTGTGTGTCTATGTTTGTCTGTGTATGGATAGAAGCAGATAGAAAGGTATGTGACATGTCCAGGGTTGCGGAATTTGTTGACAGAGTCACTGCGGTCCTGGAACGCAAAGGGCTTTAGAAAGAACACGGATAGGTTTTAGTCAGCAAGAGTCTGACACGCTCTTCCGCTCCACCCAGAGCGGAAGAAGTCATTTGATGATTTCCCATCCGTAAAAAAAAAATGTGACGTGTAGATTTAGAAAGTGCTTGGTATTTGTTGATTACCCAGGAACACTTAAAGATTTTCAGTTTCTTGGTAATTTAAAACAATAAACAAGTTTTTAACTGCTTTTTTTTAATTAAAAATGCCGTATTTTCTTTAGGGACACATTTCTACTCATTTTATTGTAAATATATGTTTCTTTACGTCTTAGCGGCTGAACGGATTAAGATGAAACTTAGCACGCGAGTAGACCATGCCCTGGAATAGGGTTTAGGATACTTTTCATCCCGGGAATATGTTGGGATTATTTTAGACTTACGCCAGCAAAGCCGCGGGCGGCGGCTAAAACATTTACAAGTGCGTTTAAAAGAGGAAATGGAAAAGAATTCATGAGGCATCAAAACAATTTATTATCTGTGTTATTTTTATTGAATTCTTATGTAAATTATATTATAATGTAATTGTTAATCCGATTTGACATTCAATAAGTAAGTAATTTTATTAAAACTAAATAAATAAATAATTCGCCAACATTGCTGTCAAGGGAAAAATCTATACTTACTAATATTATAATTGCGAAAGTTTCGATGGATATATGTTTATAACTCAATCACGTCAGAACGGCTGAACGGATCTAGATATATAGTCTGGAATAATACATAGGGTGCTTTTTATCCCGGGAGTAGATATGTTCCCTGGGGATGATTTTCGACATTCACGTCGGCGGAGCCGCGGGCGACCTCTTGTGGCATATAAAATGATGATTATGTTTCCACTAAGAAAGCATGCATGGTGTAGACTATGCCATCTAGTGTTGCAAATTCGAAACTTTTTTTTTTTCAAAAAAATAATATCTACTTATATCTTCAATTCTGGAAGTCGATGTTTTGATTTGATCTCTTCGTTTTTTAACACAATGAAAAAATCGGTGAACACGTGCGGCGACGCGCATGCGCATACGCACAAAACGTTTCGGGAATGCTTTCATTGTGCGCTTTAACGCCTAAATTGCCGAACCGATTTTGTTAAATTTTGGTAGAAGGTAGATGGGACACTGGAGCAAATCAAAAATAAAAGCAAAAGCTATTGAAATTGAAGATATTTTCGTACCTACCTATTTTTGTTACGAAATGATACACCCTTTTTCACGGCTTTACTAACCTTGGTAAGTGTTAAAATCTACACACATTCCTTGCTCCCACGCTTACAAAAAGCGTAATATTTTATTTTCGACAGCTAAGCAGTGTAGAGAGACGTAGAATTTGTCTATTTGTAGATACATACAGGTGCGTATTCTAACGACTATTGAATATTACGAAGGAAAATATATTATTATATCTATACAAGTAAATGAAATTGAAGTGTCTGTTTATAATATCTAAATACAAGCTTTACAATAAGTACATATATAATGGGTTCTTCAATAGAGACGCTCGAACTTTGACAGTTTATAGCGGCCATCTTGGAAAAGCGATAGCTGTCAAATTTGCCGGGAATACATTATTATTTGTGACATTTCGCTTTCAGTTATTGGAATTTGTAGCATTATATTTATTGGATGATAAGTTCGAGGGCTTCGTCATCTCGGGTGGTGGTGTCATCATTTGGCCACCGAGATCGTGTGATCTAACACCGCTCGATCACTTTCTGTGGGGCTATATGAAATTTCGAGTCTATGCTGACACAGCACAGACAATTGCTGCCCTGATGGCCATCATAACTCGCGTTCTTCATGAGATTGAGCCCCATCAATGCAAAAATTTCGTCCAAAATTGGTCCACCATGATACACCACCTTCAGCGGAGTCGCGGCAGCCATGTGGCTGAAATTATAAGTACCTAATCCATACATCATCAAATGTTCTTTAAAATAAAATAAAAATTGTGGTAATAGGTATCACTTAAACAGGTTGTTTTAGTCATCACTTAAACAAGTTGTTGTCTTGTTATAAGGTCTAAGGTGAATTGCTGAATTTGCTCGAAAGAGAGAGAGGTGATACGGACTAGAATACGCCGCAACTAAGCCCGAAACTACGGACTTCGGGCTAGGAGAGTAGCCCTCCTATAACGAAAAGTTAATTAGAAGGAATACAGATGGGTTTCAGTATTTCAGTATAGTGGTGTCATTAAAACAAAAAAAAGGTCAGAGCAATAAGCTAACAGGTTCCATTTTTATCGTTCCTTATTCTACCGACGCCAAAATGTTCAAAGCTTTAATATAAGTGTCCTAAAAGGTGCAATGCAGTCGCATACGGGCGATAATGAAGAAAATAGATTACTGCTGAGTGCAGCGAACTGGGCGGCCATTTTAATAATAGATTCGTTGGCGTTGACAAGAGTACAGGTGGCGTGGAGTCGATGTTAGAACTAAACATATTTTTCCGAACATGATAGAGAGCGTGCAGTCTTGCCAAGCAGTAGGTACCGTGTCACCCAGTTACTGAGTTGAGGAGGTCAAATAGGCAGTCGCTCCACGTGAAATACTGGTATTCAGCTGAATCGGATTTGACTGGGAGCCGACCCCAATATAGTTGAGAAAAAGGCTAGATAGATGATGGCATAGGGGGCGTGCATGACTATAGTTGGCAGCACAGAAGTGTTCATGTTATATTTATATAAAAGTAGGTACCGAATTTGCAACACTACATGGCCGTTGCCTTGTAGATAATAAATATTTATAGCTAACTCTCCACTCGAATAAATCAAATTGACAGATATAGGTACCATGGAGATCTACGCTTTGGAACGTGCAACTAGCCTCATGTTTTTGACTGACCGACCTAACCAATACAACAGTGCCCGTTCATGATTATCGCAAAAAAAACAACCTATATGTAACCAGGGTCCTATCTATCTCTTAATCAAAATCAGGTCAGCGAATTAGGCGTAAAAACAATACAAAAGAAACTCAATTTTGCATTTAAAATCTTTATAAAATGTGTTTATGGTTTATCATTTTATAAAATATGTATTTTATAAATAAAGTAAGTATTGAAGATTTTTAATGAATTACCAAAATTCGCAGCGGCAAAAGAGACTAGTATTTTAATTTGTAAGTATAAATGGAAAGATAAAAGATTGTTTTGATTTTTATTATGATGTCATAATATGATTTAAACAACTCTATGCCTCCCTACGTCGCTTAGTCAATGTAAAACGAAGAACATAAGCCAGTTTGAGACTGCACGTTAACAAAACCAGCGCGTAATCCGAAATAATAAAAATAATACGCTCAGATAGTAATAATAACAATAGCAAAGATCTATTTGGGAACTGGCGATTCATTTGAAGCTATATTTAAAAGCATTCATCAATAATGCTGTTACTCGCATTATTTGGTGTTTTAGAATCTTAATTATTTTCATTGAACAAAAAAAACAGCAAGTTTTTTTTTTAATTGACTAGCTGTCAAATTTTCCCGCGTTCCCGAATATCATGTTTAGTTGTTTAGAAAAAAGAAAACTTTATGGTGAATTAAAATAGTGAAGTGCTTCGTAAGGTCAGTGTGTGGACAGATTAAAAAATGATTTAAAATTTTACGGTTTTTGTGGCGTTTGTTGAAATAGCGCGTATTTTTGCATAAAATTTATATAAATATAGGTTTTTTCGTGAAGCGTAGTGCAACTCATATTTATTTATCTTCACGCTAATACTCCTACTGGGTAGGTAGTAAATCTTTATTTTTCCGAATTATCTTAAACTTTATGTTTTTATTTTTACGTAAAACACTAATTATTACCAGTAATTAGCATTTCTTTTCAGAAAAAGGTAAAGTACTTACAAAAAAATGAGTTTTGAAAAAAAATCGTATTTATTTATATATATCATTTGGAAGTACCAGTGACATCATATTAGTGTAATTGAATATGTGGCACTCGCACATGGATTCGGTTGCGGTTGTTATTGCAACTTCATTTATTTAGAGTGATTGGACTCTTTAACCAAGATGGTGGTTGTGGTTATTAAATAAATATAGGATCCGACTCAGCTTCGCACGGGTGCAGTTTAATTTCCGACGAATGTTCCAGAAATGTTCATACATACAAACCTATACAAGCCAAAGTTGATGGGGAGTTTGTTGCGTCACTTCTTCCCAGCTATAACACTAGGAAGTGGTGACGGGTGGACGTTTTGGGGGACTGTCTTTATGTATAACTTTGACGTTCAAAAAGTGCTGGCACTCAGCCTAATTTGAATAAATGACTTTTGATTTTGATTTTAAAGGGCGTTTACGCACTGCGTCCGATTCAAATCCGAATTTGAGTTCCGAGTTTTATCCTGATTGGAAATGTAGGTACTAAATTCGGACGGACGAAGTTCGGATCTAGTTCGTAACGTCTCCAAGAAGTAGTACTACGGCTACTTGCGGTAATTCTTGGATTCGGATCTGATGTAGTGCGAAACCGCTCTTATACTGACAATTTTCAATATAATAAAATTATAACCAATAAATTGGTCGAGCCGCATTCAATCTGATGATCTGTAATACATTCGGCAATTCAGTATAGATTCGGTATAGATTTTCTAACTTAATATAAATGAATGTTTGATGGATCACTTGAAGACAACTAATTATTAAAAAAAAAGACGATGTCCCCCTTATCTCCGTAACGATTGAATCAAACAATAAAAACAAACCTGACTATAGTTCCTTACTTCTAGATTACAGGATTTTAAAATTTAATTAAGAATTTAAAATTTAAAATTTACATGTTTAAAAAAACCGGCCACGTGCGAATCGGTCTCTCACACAAAGGGTTCCGTTAAAAAGCACTTTTCTTGTATGGGCGGCAATACACTCTGTGAAAATGTCAACTGTACACCTATTATGATTCTTGAGGTACAGCCCGCTGACAAACTGACGGACGGACAGCGGAGGTTTAGTAATAGGGTTCTGTTGGAAAGCCTTCGGATACGGAACCCTAAAAATATGATGTTCGGATTTCGGAACCCTTTGCCCGCGAGTCCGAATTGCAGTTGGCTGGCTTTTTTAAACATGTAAATTTTAAATTTTTGCTGGCTGTCTAATAAACTATTGGGCTTAGCAGAATGGCTCCATAAGCTTAATTTACAATGAGCCTATATCCCCTCAATGTTGCTACTGTATACTGTGTTAGTAAAATCATATTGAAAGAAACAATGGAAGTAAAAATATAAATTATCTTAGAACGAACAAACACAGAAATAGGGTTCTTTCTTAAAATATAGATAAAGAATTAGTTCGTCATTTAGCCGTCAACCTTTTGAACGCCATTGTCACGTATACATGACAAGCAAGCGCGTGCCCTTTACGCCAAACGTCACAAATATGTGACAAAAAGTACGGCGGATTTTATAGCTTGGCGTCGGTGACACGCTGATGCGTTTATACTCTGGCGTTCAAAAGGCTAAGGGGGTAAATCAGAATAAGACATCGGGCATCGGGAGTAGCAGGGCGATCTCCGGCCACTGTAGGAGCGGGCCTGCGGACGGTGAGCGTTGGGTTTCTATTGTCTTTTTTTTTAAACTGTGGGGTGACAGCTGGGAAAATCGTGTGTAGTGGTTTATAGGTTCGAGTTGATTGCTATAACTGGGGCATGCGTTCTGGTCTCCAGGTCCACGCTTTCCGAGGTTAGTCTGTGGATGGATGACCATCCATTACATATCCTCCATGCCTCAGAAAGCATGTTAAGCCGTAGGTTCCGGCTGTCATTTGGACATGTTTAACAGTCGTTACGGGTAGTCAGAAGCCAGAAAATCTGTCACCAGTCTTGCCGAGGAGTACCGTGTTACCTAGTCCGTGAAGTTAATCAAGTTGTGAAGGTCGGATAGGCAGTCGCTCCACGTAAAATACTGGTACTCGGCTGCATCCATTTAAACTGGAAGCCAACCCCAATATAGTTGGGAGACAGCTAAGAAGAATATTCGACACAGACACACACAACAAACACAGAGTAAAAGAGAAGAATAAAACAATAAAATTGCGTTCAGCGTACCCGTACTGAAAGAGTTACCATCTCAGCATTTGCTGGGCGTCAGAGAACCAGCGCTGGTTTCCAGTTGGCACCCCGCAGTGACATATGGACGCGGGTGAACGTTGAAACATGTAATGATGACAAAGCTCCGTAGCCATTGAAGCGTAGAAGATATAAATGAAATTAAATGATTAAATACATCAACGCCGTATGTTGTAATTAATAATAATAAATTCGCCGCTAGGGGCGCTAGTGTAGAGAATGGTCTTCGAAAGGTCAAATTTCGCTGTTGGTCGACTGTTTATTTATTTATTTAGGTTAACCAACAATTGCTTACACTATACATATATCTACATTTCTGATTTAATAACTAGAGTAACATATTCAAGTGCAACAATTAATTACAGGTTAACACCATATGCACTAAAAAACGGCTTACATAGGTAACATATTTATAACTTATTGAAATTAGAATTTATACATCTATCTATCTATCTATTGGGGTATGGTTTCCGCACTTAGTCCTGATGTTGGACCATTGTGCGTGGGCCATGGCGGCCGTCATTCCAACCAGCCGACCTCCCTCCATAAGCAGATCAGTCCTCCTAAAGAGTTCAGGGTGTCTGTGAGTGTATTTGGTGTTCCTATCGTTTGTCTACGTATATCGGCGACGCCTGTGCACTCAAGGAGCACGTGCGACACCGTTTCCTCCTCCTCCATGCATGCTCTGCACAGAGGACTGTCTGTTATACCTAGTGTGTGGAAATGCTTATTCAGTGAGCAGTGTCCGGTGATGGTCCCCGCCACCATTCGCAGACTGCCCCTATCCAGTCGCAGAAGGCGCTTGGTAAGTTTATTGTTTAGGAGTGGTATAGCCTCCTTGGACTGCCTGCAGCCTGGTGCCGAGGCCCACCAGCGTTCTGCTTGTGTGTGGGTATGTTCTTGTAGCCACGTGCGTAGCTGGGTGAAAGGGAGTGGCACTATGGGTTCGGGTCCAACAGCCATCGTACCAGACCCCCTCCTGGCCAGTTCATCGGCCGCGTCATTTCCTAGTGATCCGCTGTGACCTTTTATCCACTGCAGCGTCACAGGGTTGCGGTTTGTCACCGTGACGCATTCTAGTGCATTGTGGCATTCTTGTATTTGTTTAGAATTTATACATACAAAGAATAATAATTAAAAGCAATAATAAATAAAATTATCAAATCATTCAATTCTGTATACCTACATCATTGGAACTTCAATTACTTATTCAAATTAAAATTGATTAAATGACTGTTGACGCGAGTTTGTTTAAAGGCCGGTTTCAATAACCTTTGGACTAACTGTCAAATAAGCTATCAAGAAACGTCATGTTTGCCTTTCAAACATGACGTTTCAGCTACTGTTGGTAGCTAATGTGACAGTTGGTCAAAGGTAGATACGTTATTGAAACCGGCCGTTCGTAAAACCGCTTGACTATGGCAGATTAAGTTTCTGTTCTACCGACCACTGCTTTGAGTTTTTATTCGTCGGAAATATGTATTATATATGCTATTTTTCCAATAAAAATCTATTTTACTTCTAATTTTGCTCACGTGCGGGTAATAACAACTTTTAATGCTACGCTTAACCTATTGAACGCCAGAGCATAAACGCACAGCGTGCCCCCGAGGACGCCAAGTCACAAATTCGCCGTACTTTTTGTCACATATTTGTGACGTTTGGCGAACAGGGCACGCGCTTGCTTGTTATGTATACGTGACCTTACTCGCCAGTGGTGTCAATTGGTGAGCACAAAAAAAGTAGCACATTACCTGTATGGGAGGTACCTGTAGAAGTAACATGCGATAAGAGCAGGAAGATGATGAGATTATCTCTTGTCTAGAGCCTCATATGCAAAAATCCAATACCTTTTAAGACGCGTCAATTAAAACTCTGGCCTCATAGTCGACTTTCATGACTAGCTGGCCCATCAATAAGTGCATAACTTTGTACTATAACAATGTCCAATTTGACGGATTACCCTATCGAAGTTTTCTCTATGAGTTTTGCTTCATACAGACGTTCCCTCTTCAAACGGTGCGAACAATGTAGGTACGTCTATAGCTCAAATTGTTTTGTTTTTGTAGTGTTCAGGATTTAGGTATACTGGACGCAGTTTTTAGTTTTTCTTTTTGTCTCTAATATTCATTATGTTCAATGTCATGCCTGTCATTTGCATGGTTACTGAAATGCCGTTTTTTAATGTAATTTTATTAGAATCATAAGTGACAGTGCTGTTGGACTGCTTATTATAAATAAATAAATGTAGGGCACGACACTAAAGTAGAGATTGTTTAACCTTATAACCGTAATGCATTTGACAGTCCCATCATACCTTGAACAAAAATATTCTGTTACGCACATTTGGGCCATACTCTTGAATAGACTTTTCGCATCATCACCATATGAGATGGTCACCTACCCATACACAGACCGGCCCCAGCAAGCGTAGCTCAACCTTGAAGATCTACCCTTGAGACTGGTATTATTTCGCTCATCATCTTTCTGCCCTTATCCCATGTTACTTGGGGTCGGCACAACACGTTTTTTTCTTCCATTCTGTCCTGTCTGCCGCGCTATCACTAACTCCCTTTTCTTTCATATCACTCCTAACACCATCCATCCGTCTTTTCTTTGGCCTCCCTCTCCCGGTCCATCCATCCATGTTATTTCACTACGCTTTAAAAAAAAAAACAAAAATTCGAATCCGAAAGTACTAGGCTCACATGAAATCGCGAGAGTTATCGATCAAAGCTCAATCGGCGACCAATCAACCAGGAAGCTTGAGATTCTCTTCGAGCAATCAATTGAGGTCAGTATAAATAATGCCCCAGGTCGGGTGGCTAGTCTTGGCGGGCGTCGCTCGCTTTAAATGTCAAAGTATGCTTGCCAGCCAGAAATAAATAGAATAATCGAATTTTGAGGGCGCACCGAAGAGAGACAGCTTGGCTTTGTAATGTGTAAAGTTTTTAGATGCAGTTTTGACTTGAAATGAGAGGGTCAATTTTATTATCTCTCTCTCTCTTAATTTGTATGCCAGGTGTGCATTTATCTCGGTCGCAATCTGCTAAAAACGCTTACCCACATTTTGTCAGATTGCGACATCATTGATGCGAATGCGAACGAAAATTAGTAGAATTTGCTCCCCTTTTTAAAACTGACCCGGTTACTTGCAAGTGCCCAAATTTTAAGTATTGCCAGGTCCGAATAATAGACACGTATTTTTGTCTTAATATATTACAAACAAAAAAAAACAAAAGTCTCTACGTTAAAACAAAATTATTTTCGTTACTAAAAAACAAGGCAAATAGTGCCATCAAAAATAATAGAATAACAACTTTTTTTTCGTGAAATATTGTCCATTTTCGATACTGATTGCATGAAAAAAAAACGCGAAATGTCTAGGAAGTAATCCTGTATAGCCTAATATGTATGTACCTACTTGCAAACGTCATCATTATTCCGTTATGAAAAAGGGATAGTGTTGTGCGCCCTGATAGTGATGTGTTACGAAGATCTATCGGTAAATTACGGTTATTTTTTTCAGTATACACCATAAAGCTGTCTATACTTCTGTAGACAATCTTTAAAACTCCAACTAGAGTTACTTTATTATTTTCATATTATTCAACAAGTAACGTAATAAACAAAATACCTTAAAAGGGCAATTTTACTTATGATTATGATAATTTGTTTTCTATGGGACCAAACAAAAACGTAGTTGCGAAAAAAAATACGCTGTTCAGTACATTTTGTAAAGATAACGAAAGGAAAGTTATTTTATTTGCGATTTCATTGTGTCCCACAGTAAAAGTTTGTTACTATTCAGGAATTGCGTTTATTCTGTTATACGTTATAGGAGGGTGTAAGGTATATTCTTTTAACTGTTAATGTTGACGTTCAAAAGTGCTGTTTAATGTTTTAATTAAAATAACCGTTTTGACATTGACTTTGAATATTTTGTCGATGTAGTCACTTCTTGTAATTTCTATAAGCAGGCTATTGGTGAGTGAATCACAAGTAGAGATACTAAACATAGATAACACATTGCATGGACTGTACGCTATGTTCCTCTGCTAAATGCCGATTGATAAATTACCTCGTTTATTTTTGCAACTAAAAACGCTTCAGTAAAACACGTGTTGTACAAACAAACAAGAGATTTTCTACCTGAGTTACATAACATTATATGAAACATTCAACGTTCTGTATGGTGTCGGAAAAGAATAGCACCATCCCATCTCTTCCAGTGGGTGTCGTAAGAGGCTACTGAGGGACTCACCAAAGAATGAGCAGCAGCATTCTCTGTGCATTACAACAGCTACACCGCGATCGCCAACCCGCCTGCCAAGCGTGGTGATTATGGCAACACCGCGCCCCCCTTTTGGGGGAGGCCTATGTCCAGCAGTGGACGTCTTTCGGCTGATATGATGATGGTGATGATGTGAAATGCAAGCGCGTGCCCTGTACGCCAAACGTCACAATTATGTGGCAAAAAGTACGGCGAATATGTGGCGTGGCGTTGAAGACACACCGATGCGTTTATGCTCTGGTGTTCGGTCAGTTTATAACAAAATCAGAAGTACCAGGAATTTTAAGATTGGTCGCTTTCATTTTAATGATGCGAAAAGAACATCTCAATTGTACGAAGTCTAAATCGCGACATACGAGTACCTCTGTCGTACGCAAATGATATCACCTGTGTAGTACTGATGACACATTTTCATTTGGCTAATGTCCTAATTATAAATCGTTGGCTGACACGACAATATGTTGCGCAATTAAAAATAAATTAAATATGTATACCGGGATGTAATTTGGCATCGTGAGAATTATTTGTCAATATCAATCATTTTATTTTTGTTAACATTTTAACGAGAAAAACCATTTTTGACCATTGTTTGAGAAACGAGTAGCTACGGATCAAAAAACTTGCCCTTAGATCCACTCAAGGCAGTTGTGTGTTTTTTTTTTAAGGATGGGAAATCATCAAATGACTTCTTCCACTCTGGGTGGAGCGGAAGGGCGTGTCAGACTCTTACTGACTAAAACCAATCCGTGTTCCTTATAAAGCCCTTTGCGTTCTAGGGCCGTGGTGACTCTTTCGAACAAATTCCGCTAGCCTGGCAGGCACTCAAGGCAGATGTTGCTTAGTTGATTTCATTCAGTATTTTGTGGGTTTGTAGTTATGTTGAAACAACATATTTTTTTGAAGTGGAAACTTCTTTAGCGGCGTTGTGCACTTTTTGGGATGGGTAAAAAATGTTAATCTCGCGTCAGGACACGTGACCTGATCGAAAATTCGTAAGACGGAGGGAAAGTTCTGAAGTGTTAAATTTTTAATGTAATATAAATTGTCATGTTTGTGTACGATAGCGCAATAAATGAATATTGTATTTTACCACATAAATTATAGTACTTTAATACTGATAATTAAAGCAATTCGTGCGAAATTATTCCCTAACCATTCCAAAATATCAAAGTTTCTTACGTTTTCGGATAGGGGCGGAGTCTTAATGAGACACGTTGTGACAGGTTTTTCTGCCTGGCCGAGCAGACATGCTAGCTACCAACGTCCTAGGCACCTAGAGAGTGACGATCTTCGCCCACATCTCGGCGAGCATCTACGACGTAGCCAGCCCCCCACTTAAGCCTGGCTGTTATTTGAGGTTTGAAGTTCAGTATGATGTGTCTAACGCGATCTGTTCGCTTAACACCTATTATTCAGCTAGATATTCGCTCCATTGCTAGTTGAAAAATGTGTTTTTTCTTTTTTTTTTTGCTTTACAGAAAAGCAAAATACTTTTCATTGGTATTGTTAGATGTGGGTGAAAAATAAAAAAACCTTTTTACAAAAAAAAAGTACAACCGACTTCCACACAAAAAAACGACAATGTATAAAATAACTTTAATTTCTGAACTCGGTGTCATTATTTCATGCTCCGTTTGACCAACACTTCAGCTGATGTTAAACAAAGTTGCGGTTGACGATGGAGCACGCCTTGCCTAGAAGTGACCTTATCCACTCATGACTTAAAGTACGATCTCCAAATTGTAGCTATCAGGAAACACTGACTCTGGTAGGGTGTCCACTCCTAAGCGGCCCACACTTAGTTACTGCCAAAACGCTTCGTTATCGATCGCCCTATGAAAAAAAAACTTGTTTGACTTAACCTCGATTTCAAAGTCAAAGTCAAAGTCGAAAAGTTTAGTCCAATTAGACCATTACAAGGCACTTTTGAACGTCAACGTTACAGTTAAAAGAATATGTATAAAAATAAAGTGACTACTACTTCTGTAATAAATATCCCAGAGGATATAGCGTGAAGATTACCTAAGCATTAAGATTTTATAAAAAAATATTTTTATTACAGCTATAAAAAGACAATAGCCTAAAACCGTAAACAGAAAACAAACCCGACAAAAACCCGGAAAACCAAAAAAATACCGTAAACATCGCCCCATCACTACGAGTGCAACCGCCATTTTTCGAAAGAGTGACGTTGTCAATGCGATGAATAACGCTCGTTCGGACTCTGACAGCGATACTGCCTCCAGTTCGGAAGAAGACGTCGATTCCGGTATTGCAGACGAAGTTAATTCTGATACTAGAAAAGAAGTCGACTGCATGGATCTGTCGGAGTTCTTCGGTTATTGGTAAGTACATTATAAAGTCCAAAAAAGATTTTTTAACACACTTCCTCGAAAACTGGCTCCTACCCCACAGCTTTAAGGCACGCAATGAAGTGTATTTCGCACTTGTGCAGAAAAGTGAGCAGGTAAGTAGGTACCCACCCAAACAATTTATTATATTTATCATACCAGGCTGGTCGCCGGTCAACTCCCACTTAGATCGACAAAACAAATTATCCGCGAGTTATTTTTCACAATAACTATAATAATACTAGTATTGTTTATTGAAATTTTATTTATTTTTTCAAGTAAATGTGTTGAAAAAAGTCGTTTGATGCACGGCACGTGGGCATTTGTCATTGCAGGTCCACGGCGCCATATCGGCCTCAACTTCGGCTTGGCCGTCTAATCCGCCGCGGCTGCAATGACAAACTCTCCCCACTTGCATCAAAATGTACTATTAAATCTCTAGCATACTGACAATTTGTTGCGTAAATATTGTACTCAAGTTTGAGCAAATAAATTATTATTTGGTAGTTATCTCACTATGGTTAATGGGCTTAAGCAACCACAATGTTGGTCCCAGAAAATGCCCGACGATATCGCTGGGTTGCGGAAGAGTCACCGCGGCCCTGGAACGCGAAGGGCTTTAGAAGGAACACGGATGGGTTTTAGTCAGTAAGAGTCTGACACGCCCTTCCGCTCCACCCAGAGCGGAAGAAGTCATTTTATGATTTCCAAAACCTAAAAAAAAAAGAAACTATTCAAAAGACTCTATGCAGCTTCTTTTAAACAATGAAATGTAAACAATTGAATTAAATGAGGAAATAATCTTTTTTTTCGTGTCGATGGTGCATAATATACTACTCTATTTAGGGCAAATAAGTGGCCACGTTTACAGCGACATCAGACGCATTTTTCAACCGGTCTATTCTGACAACATCTCACCGTGTAATCTTAGGTGTAGTGAGCATGAAGCGAACTGTCATTCCATCCTGTATGGATTGACAGCTCACTTCATGCTCTCTCTCTTAAAGGGTCATTTTACTCATCATTATAAACAACTTTTATTATGGGACCAACACCGAAACCGTGAAAAAAAAAATTTGCCGTTCGTTTGTGTCGTTCGTTGTACATTTTGTCGAGTTATGCGCACATAAATGTATGGGGCAGTCTATTTTTTTTGGCGGTTTCAGTGTTGGTCCCAGAGAAAAAGTTGTTCACTGTTATGAGTACAATGACCCCTTAAGAGGTATCGCGTTTATTCTGTTACACGTAAATAGAAATTGAAATAGAAAACATTTATTTGCCAATAACGTTTCGGCATGCAAAGTAATTTTGCATACTATAAAACAGACCAACATAAAAAAACAAGCAACAATTTATCATTATTTAAAATACTCATACCTATTATTCAAGAATTAGGCAGAATGCCAATAATTTATGTTAAAAAGAAAAAAAAAAGTAACAAATGTCAATAAATTAAACTACAACTGTCAACAAAACGTTAATAATAATAAAAAAGTCCGATAACAGACACGAAGTGAGCTGTCATTTCATCTTGATAGAATCAAATAGAGTAGGTACTCTTTATTATGTACACCATATAAGTTACATGGATTGACAGCTCACTTCGTCACACCCAAGCCTTCACTTCGACATGTTCACTGCCGGTCGATTCTGTAAACATGTCGTAGTGAAGGCTTGGGTGAAGTGATCACGAGGTGAGCTCGTAATCCATATAATCAAGATGTCACGGAATCACGAAATGAGCTGTCATTCCATCTTGATTATATGGATTGGCACCTTATTGTGCTCCAATATGACAATAATAAATGTATAATAATAAAAATATAATAATAATACCCTTAAGATTAATAATGTTAGCAGATTTTACTGCTTCGAATGTTAGGCGCCTGAACGTTTAAAATGATTAATATCACAGCGACGTTTTGTTGCTGTTGCTTTTTAGTAGGCGTTTGAGCAGAAATATATTGTAGGAAATAAATAACGTTTATGAATGTTCAATGAGAATGTCTGCTATTTAAAGGTGTAATTAATGGTTAGGGCGAACTATCAGTTCTTTCCTGATTGGTTGTTTTCATCTGTTCCGATCATTGATTCAGTTTTCTTCATTATGAACCCATATTTCTTGAGAGACATATTTTGGAAGGACTGGTTCGCAATGGCAACAAACGGCCGATAACGAACGGCCTACTTTTACAAAATGTAACAGATTAAACACAAAAATGTAAAAGAGCTCACTATAAAACAGTGCTAAGTGAAGTTTTTGCCCACATAGGCTTAAATTTCCATACACTAACACAAACTGTATTGTAATAATATGTATGGTAGTCTAAAAGCAGAGCTGGGCAAAATACTTGCTTTGCTTTAATTAAAATACAAATTACAAAACACTATCTCGCATGTATTTAAAATACGAAATACAAAATACTTTTAAGTCGTGTATTTAAAATATAAAATAAAGTATTTTAACTATTGTTCTTTAAAATACAAAATACTGTCAGGTGTTAGGTTGGGCTAGCCTTTTTGCTTATGAAAGCTATCGAGCGCTGTTTTCTGCACCCTTTTTAATATGATTGCTAAATGTATTCATGTTCAAATGTAATAAATATTTAAAATAATAACTGCAAAATACGTCAGCGTCATTTCAAATATCTATTACAAATTACATTTTTAAGAAGTAATTGAAATTCAATTACGTAATTTAATTACAAGTAATTTAAATACTGCACAACTCTGCTTATAAGGTAGGTATATGTTTAGGGACCTAAGTACCTTGAAATAAAGAGGTTATTATTATTATTATTTATTATTATTGAACAATATAATGAACAAACTTTACAATGGGACCAACCATCTGGCTTAAATCGCGATAAAAAATTATATGTTCAGTAGGTATTTTGTCGAGTTTTAAAAACATTGGTTGATTTTTCTCTTGATATCGAGGTGATGTTACCGTGGAGTTTCTTGCTGGTTTTTTTCCATAGGTTACGACCAATTACGGCGGCAACCTCTCGCGTTCGGCCCTGGTTGAATCCATGGTCCGGAGCGAGGAGGCTTGGGAAGCGGTTGCCTCCTTCTGCGAAGCAGTAATGCTAGCGAAGGAGGAGGCGGGCCGCGCAAGGGAAAGGCAAGGCCTTCGTCCCAACCGCCGCTACAGGAGAAGACGCCCCGGGCGTCGGGAGTCGCAGGCGATCCCCGGCCACCGTAGGCGCGGGCCTGCGGATGGCGAGCGTTGGGTGGCTCGCTGTCCGATCACCACCAGGCCCGGGTCGATGGCGCATTGTGTTTTACGCGCGCCTCAAAGAGATGTCAGCATAGAGGACGGGGCCCGCTAGGGCCAGAGCCTGCCAGGGTTGCGGAATTTGTTCGAAAGAGTCACCGCGGCCCTGGAACGCAAAGGGCTTTAGAAGGAACACGGATGGTTTTAGTCAGTAAGAGTCTGACACGCCCTTCCGCTCCACCCAGAACGGAAGAAGTCATTTGATGATTTCCCATCCTTAAAAAAAAAAAAAAAGGGTACGACCAATTGGAACCGCGCACTAGCTTCGTAAGTACATTGTAGGTGAAATAAACTATTTTGACCTAGGTTCAGCCAGCTAGACCAGCGGCTTCACCCGTGTGTGATTGTCAGAAATCATCTTAAGGAACATACTCTCAGGATAAAAAGCCTGTGTGCTATTCCAGACTATAATCAGCATCATCATCTATAATCTTCAATTAAGTAAGTAAGTATTCGTATGCATTCCACACCTTTCTTTAAATCTTTCAGTATACAAGCAGCTCGTTTCTCAATACTCAATACTTTATTTGCATTCCACTATGTGTACTTAGGTGGTAAATTAAAAAAAGAGATTGTGATCATTATGGACCCTGTTGGGCACAGCAAAAAACAAATATATGTAGGGGAGAGGAAGTTAAGAGAGAGTACATCGTCTTTTCTCTTGCCCTTCCGCTAGATGTTGACACTTCCGCCACGTGAGCTGGCCTCAGCACCACCTGTGGCCTAACCTGGAACTTACTTGACACCCCAGAGCAAGCCGCCATATTTATGTCATTGTTCGGCTCATATTGATAATGATTAAGGTGCACCAGGAAGAAATTATCTGGACTTCGGACGCCATAGGAAACATAATACAAATTTTATTTTAAGGTAAAATTTTTATATTATGTGTTCCGTTAGACGTCTGAAGTCCATTATGAGAGACCTGTTTGTTATCTCCTGGTGGCTTGCTTCATGAATGAATTAATTTAAATTCTGTAATAGATACCCATAGATGTGAAGGAGCATTACCTCTAGCTATAATTTCTCGCCTTTCCCAATAATATATTTTATATTTATTAGTTTATTATTGTATGTATTTTATATTACAATGTCTATTTTTTTTTTACTATTGATAGTCACGCGTTTACGTTTTTTCACTATCTCACCTGATGGTAAGCGATGATGTGGTCGAAGATGGAGCACGCTTGCCTAAAAGTAACCTTATGGAACTGAAACGTGTTCGCTCACAATGGGAATCACAATCAGAAGGCTTAAAGTCACCCAAAGAGCAATGGAGAGGGCAATGCTCGGAGTTTCCTTGCGTGATCGAATCAGGAATGACGATATCCACAAAAGAACCAAGGTTACCGACATAGCCCGAGGGATCGCCAAATTGAGGTGGCAGTGGGCCGGGAACATTGCTCGCAGAACAGATGGTTGATGCAGCCGAAAAGTTCTTGAGTGGCGACCGCGTACCAGAAGACGCAGCGTCGGAAGAGCTCCGGTGGACCGATGACCTGGTGAGGGTCGCGGGTAGCCGATGGATGCGAGACGCACAGGACCGGTTGTTGTGGCGACACTTGGGGGAGGCCTATGTCCAGCAGTGGACGTCTTTCGGCTGATGTGATGATGATGATGATGAATGAGTACGATTTATTTCAATAAAAGATGATTTAAAAAATAAAAGAAAGGTTTATTTAAAACTACTTAATTATTTTTAGATTAGATTCCAATCCGACTGCACCAAATCTGTTCAGCATCGTTTCTGTTTTCTTACACTGTAACAAAAGAGATTTAAATCAAAATTATACATAAAGATAACAAGTTAGTGAGGAGCTTGTGGCTAAATAAAATCTGTCACACGAGTCGATCTTCAAGCAATACTTGCCGAAGTCGGTCTGTTGATAAGTTACCATTTTAACATATAGGCTAGTAGATTTATATTAAAATTGATTCAAAACCCGTTTATTTCATGTAGAATTTAGCTTAAGAAACCTAAATTGAACAACATATTTTAATCTTAAAATATAAAATTCTTCGGGTACTGACTGACTGAGTGACTGACAGACAACGCACAGCCGAAAGTACTGATCGTAGAAAGCTGAAGTTTGGCAGGATTTCCCAAAATTTCTACGGGAACGAGAAAAAACGGGATATGCGCGAACGAAGTCGCGGGCAAAAGCTGGTATAATTATAAGTAGAAAACGGCTAAAGAAATTCAATTTTAAAATATTGATATATTTTTAAATCTGTTATTGGAATCATTTACGTCGATGTCATAGTAAAAAACAAAAATTGCTTAAAAAATTAAATGAATGAGACTATTACAAGTGATAGAGTAAAAAAAAGTAGTATTATTTCTGCCACCTATGTAGCACACACAAGATGTTACATATTAATTTCACTGCGTTTGCGTCCCCTTTTTTCTTTTGGATGGGAAATCATCAAATGACTCCATCTGCTCTGAGCGGAGCGGGAGGATCGCTTATAACATTCCCACTGCTAGAACAAGCCTCTAAGAGATAGGATCAATAAAGGGCCCAGAGTGAGGAGGTGGATGTTACATGTTCTTCCACCATTTTGTTGAATATAAGGCGTTACACAGTCCAAATATCATAATATAAGAACAGGAAGATGATCATTCAAAATCAACTCACACACGTGGCCTTCAATATTCAATGCCATCCGAGACATGAACTCCCCCACCGTAGTCGGCGCCATCGACAACATGAACCCCACCGCCGTAGTCCGCGCCATCAACTACATGAACCCCGCCGCCGTAGTCAGCGTTGTCAACAACATGCACTCCACCGCCGTAATCCCCATCGACGACATGCACACCACCGCCGTAGTCAGTCCCGCTAACAACATGGACTCCGCCCCCATTGTCGCCATCAACAACATGGACCCCGCCGCCGTAGTCGCCGTCGACAACTTGCACCCCGCCACCGTAGTCGCCGCCATCAACTACGTGGACCCCGCCACCGTAGTCGCCGCCATCAACTACGTGGACCCCGCCACCGTAGTCGCCGCCATCAACTACGTGGACCCCGCCGCCGTAGTCTGCGCCATCGACTACATGGACGCCACCGCCGTAATCAGTTCCACTAACGACATGGACCCCGCCACCGTAGTCTGCGCCATCAACGACATGCACACCCCCGTCTACCTGAAATGCAGATTCATCTTCGATTAAATTGAAAGATCACTTGGTTTACAATCCACTGAGACGCCAAAGCCCATATTCCAATATCTTGGGGAAATTAAAGCGTATGTGAAGAGAGATATTTGACATATTTTATATAAGTAAGTAAATTGAAATGCGGCCAGATTCTCATTTATTAAGTAACGTTGGTAAAAACCATAACATCTGATACTAGTCTTGCTAAGCAGCTACAGGGCTGTTGAGGTCAAATAGGTAGACGCTCCATGTAAAATACCAGTACTCAGCTACATCCAGTTAGACTGGAAGCTGACCCCGCCCGACCATTAGACGAAAGAAAGAAAGACAAAAATAAAAATAAAACAAAATTAAAAAAGTTATTCAAGTTGGGAAGATATGCTTCATATTCGCGCAAAACGGGCATTGCTCAGCATATCGCACCTTTAAAGTAAAACCTTTTATAAGGGAGAAATTTTATAGGGGAGCCAATTGATACCTCAATTCATTTAAATTTTCGTTTAGTAACGGTTTTACTTTAAAGGTGCGATATGCTGGGACTCGTGTGCGAGGCAGAGCAGCGCTGGTTTTCAGCGACAACCGGCGTTGACAAAATGACGTCGATCGGGGCAGCATAAAAAGTAGACAAAGTTGAGAAAGGGCAATGCAGCATGAAGTTTTCATTATTGAATCATCTTCGAAGGACCAAACAGGAAAATGATGTGCATCGAAAGTCCACATCGACGCACTTAATTTCATAAATGATAGTAAATAATAAATCCGACCAAAGGACAGTGTTATCATGAAGTTAACAAATTCATTCATAGAGACAGACCATTAAAATCAGTCGAGTTATATTGACATAGCAGAAACCTCGTATAAAAGTGGTACTCGTTCCCTGAAGTAGGTACTTTAAAATGGGTTATAAATGGAAAAGGTATTTAAAGTTGTTTCTTTACTTGAATCTCATGAATCATAGCAAAAACAGTACCTACAGTGCGAACTTTGTCATTGCAAGCGTGGCGTAATAGCCGATAAGGACCAAACACGCCACAATGACAGCCCACGTGTATAAATATAAGTCTGTATTTTGATTAAAATTGTTTGCAACGCACAGGAACAAGAAAAACAGACTGAATGCTTAAGACTCTCTACCAGCAAACCAAGGATGGTAGAAAGGTCCCGCCAGGATTTCAAAATTGTTCGAAAGAGTTACCGCGGCCCTCAAATGCAAAGGGCATTCGAAGGAACACGAGTGGGTTTTAATCAGTAAGAGTCTGACACTCCCTCGCGCTCCGCCACCGGGACAAGGTATTGGATGATTTCCCGTCCATAAAAAAAAACAAGGGGTTGCACTCCGGGAGTGCCGGCAGAAATGAAAACTTGAACATTAACGTTGTACATTTTTGATATTTTGGAATGGTTAGGGAATAATTTCGCACGAATTGCATATGCATGCATTGAGGCATACATTTTAGCCACGCGGTAGAAAGAGAGGGGGATATTAATTCCTCTCCTACGCCGCGCCGGCGGTCTACTCTCCCTCCGTCTTACGAATTACATCCAAAAATGAAAATAAAGGAAACAACCAATTGAAGTCCAACCTTTCTGCTTAAAAAAATAACTTAACAATAAAAGTAAAACTTACATGTACTCCTCCATCAACGAACACGACTCTTTCATCCCCCATTTCTTGTGATATTTTATACAAAACAGGAAAATCACGAAACGTTTCCTCAAAGCGACGTTTTGACACAAATACAGTTATCAGACTGGCCAGGTACCTACTGATTGTATTATCATCGATATTATCTATCTACACTTAGTCACTGGTGTCTCAACAATAGATTATAGAAATACTTTGCAGGTGCTTATAACAATCTAGAAGTAGGTAAACAAGGCCATTATATTGATGTCTTAGTGTGATAAGTTATGATTTTAACCCTAGAATCGTAACCTGGGTATCACTTAATCAGGGTTGGACAGAATTTGAATTACTTGTAATTAAATACGTAATTGAAATACAAATACGTATTCAGTACTTTTATGGTGGGGTACAATCAACTCGGGGTGCGACGGGAATTTGCACTAGTGTCGTACATAGTGAAACTGCTCCGAGGCATAGAGCACAACCCAGCAGTGCTGCAGCGGTTGTACTTGTCCGTACCCGACCGTTATGTGTGGAGGCGACGGCCCCCGCCACTGCTGGTCGTACCTACCATCAGCCAGGACCAACTTGCTGGCCAAAACTCCTCTGACTCGAGCAATTCGCACCATCAATTATATTCAGGTCGAAACTGATATATTCACATGTCCCTGGGGTGAATTCGCAAAAATAGTATTTTTTACACTTTGTTACAAAAAACTAACTTAATAGGTATTGTATTAGTATTTAGTGGTTTAATTTTAAGTTTGGGTTTGTGACTTAGCTATCGCATTAGGTTAAGACCTGTAATGGTAGTTTTAAGGCAGTTAAATAAATAAAAAAAAACAATTTCTTCTTAAAAATTGGTATTTCAAATACCTGACGCTGTATGTACTTATTTATGGTAGGTGCGTTCTGCAGAAAATAGCGCTCGACAGCTTTCGTAAGCAAAATGTTTATTAAAAATAATATTGAAAATCTATTAAATTGAATAAATAAAATTGTTAAAATATATATTATATATTTCAAATACATGACTTAAAAATATTTTGATTTCGTATTTTAAACACATGCGAGATGATATATTGTAATTTGTTTTTTAATTATTTTGCCCAGCTCTGCACTTAGTCCTACTTACGTATTTTTAAAGGTAAGAATAAACTGATGACAAAAGAGAAATTCGAAGCAAGCTTGCTTTAATAAAATCAAATGACGTTTTTGACAATGTTGTTCGAAAAACAAATAAAATTTCATAAATATATAATACTAGTGGCCTGCCCTGGCTTTGCTCGGATGTATTTTTTTTTTCAAAATTCTCTTTCATAAGAACCTTCTCCTGACAATAACAAAATCCTTTATATTGATACCGGATCCGGTAAACGTTTAATGATGCCGGATCCGCCGGATTACCGGATCCGTTTTTCCGGATTGCAATCCCTATTTGGAAAGCGTTCGTAGACAATGACGCGAGTTCCATGATTTTTGTTCACCCAAAAAGTACACATATATATGTATACACAGTAAACATATAGCTCATGGAAAGCGTTCGGTGACGATGACGCGAGTTCAATGATTTTTGTTCACCCAAAAAGTGTTCAACGCGCCTAAAGATGTTTTCACGTCAAAAGTGATCCCAATGACGGGGATATGTGGTTTTAGTTATCGTTAATTACGTCTTTTCCACCCGATATAATTATGAAGACAGTCGACAGCAGATATCGGAGCACACATCCCATTCAAATCTACGTTCTTGGAGAAAACAAATGAAATCTGCATAACAAATGTATTGAAATTATTGTTAGCATCCTTTATGCGCCAAGATGCTGTACTACACAGAATGATTGGTAATTAAGTGCGTTTACTTTTTACATGGGAAATCATCAAATGACACCTCTCACTTTTGGTGGAGTGGGAGAGAATCTCACTCACTCTTACTGTCTAAAACCCACCAGTGTTTCTCCAAATGTCCTTTGCGTTCCAGTTCCAGGACCGCAGCAGCTCTTTCGAATAGTCCCGCAAACAAAGTAGTATTTCGATGGTATTTGGTATATTTTTTTAGGATGGGAAATCATCAAATGGCTTCTTCCGCTCTGGGTGGAGGGGCGTGTCAGACTCTTACTGACTAAAACCCATTCGTGTTCCTCCTAAAGCCCTTTGCGTTCCAGGGCCGCGGTGACTCTTTTGAAAAGATGTCGCAACCCTGGCAGGCTGTGGCCCTAGCGGGGGCCCCTTCTACTTTACTAAAATCTCTTTGAGGCGCGCGTGGAACTCAACGCGCCGTCGACCCGGGCCTGTTTCTGATCGGAGGGCGAGTCACTCAACGCTCGCCGTCCGCAGGCCTGCGCTTACGATGACCGGGAATCGCCCTACGACACCAAACGTCTGGGGCGTCTCCTTCTGTTGCGGCGGTTTGGGCGTGAGGTTATCCTCTCCCTCACGCAATCCGCCTCCTCCTTCGCTAGCATTATTGCTTCGCAGAAGGAGGTGACCGCTCCCCAAGCCTCCTCGCTCCGGACCATGTATTCAACCAGGGCCGGACGCGAGAGGTCGCCGCCGCCAATCGCCTCAACGAGAACAATGGTTTTTGGTACGGATTCTCATAATAAGTAATGATCAATCTTACCTGCGTCCCGGATCGTCTGACCACGTCACGGAGATGCGATATTATAATTTGACAGCATCGAATCCCCAATTCGAAACAAAAACGAATCACGAAGCCGAGGAACAACCAGACCGAGTTTTTGGTTTTGTCACTCTCAGAAGTTGAACAGAACATAATATCATGAGACTAGAAAATCACACTGGGCGCTACTCACTTAAGCGGGCCGGTATTCGAATAAATAAATTATTTATGTCAAAGGAAAATGTCAAAGTCATTTATTTCAAATAAACCATTATCAGGTACTTTTGAATTGTCAAAGTCTTTCCGTCAAAAACATGAAGCTATTTGCACGTTCGAAAGCGTAGATCTCTATGGAGAAGAACGTGCAAGAAACTCCACGGACACTCTTTTAAATCATTTTATGTTTACAAAAATCCTGGTTACATTAACCTTGTTGCTTCTATATATGAGAACAATGCAAAGAAAGAAAAAAACAATTTATAGTATCAAATATTAAAATGAGGCAGTGGCAACTAAGGGATGACCAGTCTCCACTGACGGCGCCCGTTCACGAACATGACGCGTGCATCAGCACCATTCAGCTCAACCATTTTGAAGGGAACTGACAAACTCCGCAAGAGTATAAAATAACTTGAGAGATTATAAACTCTCGAACTAAATTGTCAACTGAACATTTGATATAAAATGGCCACAGAGCATGAGTCTTCAATTTATCCCTATTCGTGTGGTAGTAAACCTGGAAACAAGGCTCTCATTGCTCTGTTCAGATGTGAACTCACACCAATGAGGGGCCAAGTTTCCAATTTTACTATCACGCCAAAACAGATAAATTGTAGTCCAGAGTGCTAATTGGTCTCCAGTTTATGTCAGTGCACAATTTCTCGGACTGGCACGGGGATATTATAGAACAAATGTTTATTTGACCATTTATCGAGAGTTTACAATCTCTCAAGATAATTTTAATCGAACGTAGTTTGCAATTATCCGGTGACATATTGTATATAAACTAAGTTTGAGGCCATTTCATGAAATGGTAAACTTTGCAACATGGCTACGACTTTATATATATATGTCTGTGACAAACGATTCAGGGACTTCAAATACAAAGCGGACAGAGCGCGCAGCCAAGTCCCTGATTTTTTTACGTATTTTACTTTATGGAGGGTTGCGGTACAGAGAGTAAAGTCCCGCACACCTCCACTGAAAATGGGAGGATCATCCGAACCAGACGAATACTGTGTCTGGTGGGCAACTGCAAGATAGTTGATATTCGGTCTGTTGTATATGTTCAAATTGCACGGAGAACTTTGCTTGCGCGATGCAGGATTTCATGCCGCTACAACAATATGGAGTTTCTTGTCCGTTCTTCTCCATAAGAATCTACCTTTCCGAATGGACAGTAGAGTCACTTTATTAATGTAATATTATTATTTTACTGAACTGTAAATGCTGACGTTCAAAAGTGCCGTTTAATGGCCTAATTGAAATAAACATTTTGACTTTTTGACTTTTAACTTTAATATAGAATTCCCAAAGTTAAGTATTTCATAACTATTCGTCACACGTTTACCCTATTCTATGTACGGCCTAAGCATTCGCCAGCCATTCATTAAATAATAATATCTTGGGACAACTCACACACGGTCACTAGATCCCAAACTAGGCAGAGCTGTGTTAAATTTGTATAAGACGCTGGATGTTAAGTAGACCGCTGATTAAACGGCGCCATTCAATGAAAAGGGTAGGCCAATGCCCGCTGGTTTGGCGATCAATATTAGTTCAGTTGTCATAAAATGGACTACCTGATCGGCACTAGCCGAATAAAGTACATGTGTAATAATTGATGCTGGCCGACCTTGTTCAACAAATACTGCCGAACCGATTTTGACGGCCCGCTTTTGGGAGTAGCGACCCTTATTCCCCGAGACTGTGGGATATTTGCCACTGGATTTTCAGCTATTCAGAGAGCTCGAACTATTGCTGGTCGAGCTGGCTTTTGTTATTTAGCGAAGGGATGGCCTTAGTTCTGAAGAATTTATAAATGACACCGGATAATTGCGAATCCCATAATATGATTGTAATAAATCTCTATTAGGTTTATAGAGGTATGCAGAACAGGGTGCAAAGTCCTTCGCAAACCTACATTGAAAAGGGAGGATCCTCCGACCAGGCGGGTGTTATGACTGGTGGGAAACTGCCCAGACAATTTGGGCTGTTGCTGTTGCAAATGTTGCTCAAATCGCTAGGAAAATTGATAGGTACCGCGAAGCAGGATTTATGTGACGTCAGGACATTAGTTCGTATCTGCCGGTATAGGTGTCGCTACAGATAATAATGTAATAATATTTTGAATACAATAAATCCCATCCTAATTTCATAGCTTCCAATATATCCGTGTCTTGAGAAAAATGAGTTAACAATTTCACGCGATATATTACAATCTCACCAACTGGATAGGGGCAGCCTGCGAATGATGGCGGGGACCATCACCGGACACTGCTCACTGAATAAGCATTTCCACGCGATAGGTATAACAGACAGTCCTCTGTGCAGAGCATGCGTGGAGAAGGAGGAAACGGTGTCGCAAGTGCTCCTTGAGTGCACAGGGCCGCCGAGATACGCAGACAAACAATAGGGACACCAAATACACTCACAGACATCCTGAACTCTTTCTGATCTGCTTCTGGAGGGAGGTTGGCTGGTTGGAATGACGGCCGCCATGGCCCTCGCACAACATCAGGACTAAGTGCGGAAACCATACCCCAATATATAGATAGATTACAATCTCACGGCGCGGCGGCGTTCGCAATTATCCGATGACATAAACACTCGGTCACATTAAATTTGTCAATTAAATAAACTACAAGACGTATGACGCCACCGGTACATACTAAACATTTTTGTTTATAAGTTCTCAGAAAGTCAGGTTCACATAAACTTTAATTTTTTTTTTTAATCTTAGTGTATAGAACTCACGAATTTAATCCCTGAAATTTTTGTAATTATCATATTATTATGCTTTTATTTACTAAAACACTTTTATAGATTTATTTTATATTTGCATGACATCAGAAAATGGCGGAAGGTGTATTTGAACTGAATGTATTTTAGTTAACTCGCATTTTATGCAAATAGGTGATTAACAAAACAACACTCGACCAACAACGTTTCTTTGACTTTGATTGGCAAGATGAATGAACCCTTGTTGAATGTCAAATGCATACAATATCAGTGTCGTATTGTTTTGTCAACAAGCACCGCTGAATACTTACCTCCGCACTCACACACGTCATTTCATTGTCACTTCGTTCGCGACTGCGCAGATTCAGTACAAACGATTTCCCCCCTAATCACCCCCTTAAAGGTTAAATTTCAAAAATCTCGTGTTAGTGCTCAGCAACATCATAAAAGGAAGTCATGTGCAAAATTTAACGTTCCTAGTCCCAGTAGTTTCGGTTGTGCGGTGATATACCTACCAGTCAGTCAGTTTCCCTCATATAAATACGAAATATGTATATATTATGCTCGAGTTTGCTACTAACTTACCTACCTATGCGTTTACTTTCAATTCGTAGGCTATCTTTTAGTGGGTCAAAGCAACCCCATTTATATGACCCCCAGAAATATGGCTTATGAATAAAAGGTCATTCGTCATTTTGATGGCTACAAACTGAAATATTTTCCACCATTTTATAAAGTTATAGATTGCATGAAAGACTTAATCAAAATCAAAATACGTAAAATAAAAACAATTTATTAAAAAATCTGCAGATCTTAGCAAACAAATAAATGAGTGAATGAATCTTCATTACCAAACATTTTATGTTTGCTTGATGTCAATATAATAAAAATGCCTAATTTAAAAATAACAATAATCGTAAAAATGAATTTCTGCCGTTATCTGTAACAAAGATAAAACAGTGATTAGTAAAATTATCTGCGCAAAATAAAATGGCTTCCCACTTGAAAGATAAAACATAAAAGGTGATATTCATACTGTTACTAGTTCGATCCAGCCCGTCCCTAGCTGTCCTCCCCCCAGCGACGCCCTAAGCCCAGCCGAGCAGCCCAGCCGAGGCCCGTACCCCACAGGGGGTGTCCCTCCTGTGGGGTACGGGCCTTCCGATCGATTTTTTGAACTGACATTTAGGTATTGCATTCGCATTTGGATACGCAAGCAGTTTAAGTACGTCCATACTTGAAGTGTCGTTTGAAGATGCGGGTGTAAATGAAGCGTAGTATGACAATGTGGAATTACCACCATTCATCAGTTACACAGGCTACACTTTTGATCGTAAGAAAATTAAACGTTAATAATTATGAGTCAAATATTAATGGTAGGCTTGACCCAAAACTTGCCAAATTTTGTTCGAAAGAGTCACCGCGGACCTGGAACGCAAAGGGCTTTAGAAGGAACACGGATGGGTTTTAGTCAGTAAGAGTCCGACACGCCCTTCACTCCACCCAGAGCGGAATAAGTCATTTGGTGATTTCCCATACTTAAAAAAAAGGCTTGACCCAAAGCAAGAACGGTACGAACATTTTTTACCTACAGAAAAATAGACAGAAATATCATTCATATTCCAAATTTATATAAAAAATATAATAATATATCCTAGGACAACTCACATACGGTCATTCGATCCCAAACTAGGCAGAGCCTGTACCATGGCAACCAGACAACTGATAAACATACTTATATATTTCTAAATACATACATATAATAGACAAATTACACCCAGACACAGAACAAATGATCATGCTCATCACACAAAGATTTGTCCTGGGTGGGAATCGAACCCACGACCTCCGGTTTAGCAGTCAGGGTCACTAACCACTCGACCAACAGGCCAGTCAAATTATAAATAAGCCCGGCTACGCTCGTAAGAAGTCTTCCCTAACATAATTAGGTTTAAATACATATCTTTAATGCATGTCAATTCTGTAACAATTGATTCTTTTATTTTCTTGATGTTTTCTTTCTACATCGAGTTTTACAAATAAATCGTAAAACCTGAGAATGAGTATTTTTTCTCATTATTATGGACAAATTTTGCTATGGGACAAATAAATAATGGAAAACGTTACCCGGAAAACCAGGCAGTTTTTTTTTGATAGAATTTTTGTATGAACTCATTCATTTGAACAGGATAACGTCTTCTGTTAAAATAAATAACTGCCTGATAAAAAATAAATTAAATAGATTACAGTATCTAAGAACAAATGAAACGTTATCATGCAAATCGGATTATTAATTATTGTTTTTTTTTTCATTTGGAATACAGGCTGAATTTGAATTTATTCGCTATATCTTTGAAGATAAGCTAACTTTTAGAATCCAACTCCGGAATAGTGATAAAATGTTTTTACATTTTTTGTATCTAGACTTAAAGGTATCGTATATCGTTATGGTATAAAAATCATCAGTTCAGTACAGCTTTATGTTAAAATAAACAGATAGGTGCCGCCCGCCTGATTGTCGAAAATTATCCCAAGGGAACATATTCCCGGGATAAAAAGTATCCTATGTGTTATTCCAGACTATAATCTACCACTGTGCCAAATTTCATCAAAATCCATTCAGTAGTTTTTGCGTGAAAGAGTAACAAACATCCATCCATCCATCCATCCATACAAACTTTCGCGTCTATAATATTAGTAGGATCTACATATATGAAAACTAATATACGAATATAATGAAGCCGAAGAGTTTGTTTTATTTGAACGCGCTAATCTCTGGAACTACCAGTCGGATTTGGAAAATTATTTTTGTTTTTGATAGCCACAATCATGAGGAAGGCTACAGGCTATATAGGAAAAAATATGGGCACGGGAAAAAACGGGATATGCGCGTACGAAATTGCGGGCAAAAGCTTTTATGCAATATTGGCGTATTTAGCACCCCCTGAAATATATCCAATTAATTCCACCAAAGTCATGCTGTACGGATAAAGGTGTGTTTTGACTCAGTACAACTAAAAGCCATTTAAGTATTATTATTAATTTACTTTTCCTACACAACGTTATAAATAAAGGTCCTAATAATAATCTCAAATAATTGATACTAAAAATTCAGAGTGACTATTTATTCACGCGCAATATTCAAGGGGGTGAAAGTACTCATGAAGATTGACAACTTCACTACAGGAACACCATTTCCGTGGAGTCTTAGGATTGATGCCCAGGTCGGGCATAAAGTGTGGTTGGGTTTTTCCATTACGAATTTCGCAGCAACAGCCCGGAGTTTGGAAGTTGGTGGTGTGACACCCCCGTGCCTCCGAAACGAACGTGCACGCAAAAGCGGTTGGTCCTGAGCCTGATCTCTTCCCGAACTGAGAGTGCACAAGTGTTTGCGCATACACTTGTGCACTATAATATTTCCTACGTACTTGACTTGGCTGACTTCTTTTGAGATTGGCCACAGTGATCGAAATGCGGTCCGGAGGATTATAGGAACAAGTCTGATATAAATTTGAAAATAAATCATCAGTTCAGTATAGCTTTAAGTTTGCTTAGCTCGACAAACCCTATTTTTATAGCAATTTTTTTTATATGTAAACACAGCTCCCACAGTGACAGTGATTCATATTTATGAATGCTTTCACCCCCATAAATATTGCTAGTGCATTGAAAGACACCCTTTATATATCGTAAATATTTAGGTGTGAACTATTTACAACATACCTTACGTAGAATACTTGCACTCTAGAATATTCATCCCGCTGCAATCAATCGGCGAATTGAACTTCCCCGCTGTTGTCTGCAAATTGGACGCCCCCACCGTTGTCGGCAAAATGGACACCGCCACCATTGTCGGCGAATTGGACATCCCCGCTATTATCAGCAAACTGGACGCCCCCACCGTTGTCGGCAAAATGGACACCGCTACCATTGTCGGCGAATTGGACTTCCCCGCTGTTGTCAGCAAATTGGACGCCACCACTGTTGTCGGCAAATTGAACTCCCCCACTGTTGTCGGCAAATTGAACTCCCCCACTGTTGTCAGCAAATTGAACTCCCCCACTGTTGTCAGCAAATTGAACACCACCGCCGTCTGAGTCAGCGAAATTTACTCCACCACCGCCATCGTCAAACTGTAACAGAAAATGGCAGAAATAATGTTTTTAGGGTTCCTTTCTTACAAGACCGCTGTTGGTCCACCTGGCAAAGACGGTTTACTCGAGATCTACACAATTTACGATTAGTTCTTTTAACTGTCTCTTGACTTAAAAGCCGCCGTAACATTTAATTGGTTGACTGAACAAATTAGTTCAAAAGCGAGCTAAGCGAGCTCAGAAACTTAAAGCAGTCACCCTGTCATGGACAGTTGTGCTACTCAGCCGGTCGATTCTGTAAACATCTCGAAGTGAAGGCTTGGGTGAAGTGAGTACGAGGTGAGCTGTCAATCCATGTAATCAAGATGGAATGACAGCTCACTCCGTGATCACGTGACATCTCGATTGTATGGATTGACAGTTCACTTCGTGATCACTTCACCCAAGCCTTCACTTCGACATGTACAAAGAATCGACCGACTGTATAACATAGCGAAAACTGAAGTGAAGTGAGCTTTTAATTAATCCAGTCAAGGTGAATTTACAGACGCTCTATTCTATCAAGTCTCACCGTGTAAACTTAGCTGGAGAGAGCATGAAGTGAACTGTCATTCCATCTTGTTTGTAGGGATTGACAGCTCGCGTCATTTTCACTTCACCTAAGATTTCACGGTGAGATGTTTACAAAATAGACTGTCAGATTAAGTTGGAAGGAGATTACGGGGGCAAGAGTGAACGGTTTTTCTAACCAGATGCCTGCATCTTGTAGATACAAAAATACATAGTCGATGTTTAAATAAAAAATACTTACATGTACTCCGCTCATGTTGTGATTTTAACAGGAAAATGGACAATACAATTTTCAATGCGTGGTTTTTTCACAAGAACGGATGTCAAACTGACTAGGCACTGATTGTGATATTTTTATCTATACTTAGAAATAATGTCCATGTATGCATTATCGGCAGGGTCGCACTTAATCTAAAAACACCTATTTTGGAAGAGCTTAAGCTGATAATTACAACGAAAACTGTGAAGTTGAGATTACAATAATGATTATCTATTTTCGCTGCTGATTTTGTTGTAATAAAAGGTCCACAGGCGTGTTATGTTGGCCCAGTACCAGTGTTCTCGCCTGGAGGGATGAACCTAGACGGATGACACTTGTGACTTTCTCAATTCATTTATTCTTTCAAATAAAAATAAAAAGTCGCTGGTGACACACGGACAGACAGACGGACAAGAGAGTTTTATAAAGGTTCCTTTTTTTACCTTTTGAGGCCTAAAAACGAGCGAGTCTTGCAGTAGTCGCATAGGATGTGTAACATCTGACGTCTCACCTTGTTAAAAAGTAACATTAAAAATACAACCGAATTGAGAACCTCCTTCTTTATTTTAAGTCGGTTAAAAACCCAACCCAGCCTATCATTTTTTCTTTTTATCATTTTTGTTTTGTTATTTCTATGTACCGCGTACTTCATAACTCCGTCATTTATGAAACGATTTGAATTTGTTTTTCATGTGAAAAGATATACGTTTCGATTGGTCCCATAGAAATTTCATCAAAAACGGTTTAGCAGTTTGGTCTTTAAATCAAAATAGCTTTAGGAAATGGAAAATATATCATCGAAGTAAGTAAACGAAATTGCGTGTTTTGCTTTCCTGTGACTTTCCAGCGGTATTGTTAAGTGTGGGTGGGGTACCACTAAAAAGTGAAAAACAAAAAACATTTTTCAAAAAAAAAAAAAACGGACTTCCAATTGGTGGTAAAATACGAAGAATCAACTAAAGACCGACTTCTGAAATTAAAGTTATTACCGAAATTGTAGTGTTTTTTTTTTATGGAGCTAAGCAGAGTTCACGAGAAAACACGCGTGACGTCACTATGATGAACAATTTTTACCAGTGACGTAACGTCACGCGTGTTTTCAACGAACTGTAGTCTTCATTACTTACTTACGAGAAAAAAAAAAATTTTTTTGGAAGGCAATCTGACGGATTGATTCGATTTTTATGATGCGTTTTATAATTATCAATTAATATTGATAATTATAATTATAAAAGAAAATAATACGTGTCCAATATTTATTGATAATCTAACTTACGCGGTATCATAAGATTCATATTTGTTCTCTATTTAAAAAATAAACCTCATACGGGTATTAAGGAACGATGACAAAGGGTAAAAAATAAAAAAAAAACACATTATTTTTAAATATAAATGTATTTAAAAGTTCTGCAGATCTTGAGGGTCTGAATCAGCACTTTTTGTCATTAAATAAGTTTGTAGGGAACAAACAAATTAAAAACAATATATTTGTCATGAGGTCTGGGTGCTCGCCTTCATTACACAGGCATCGTCAAGCAGTTGGTCGACTTTTCACGTGACCAAAAGGCCTGGCCAATGAATCAGCATTGCCATTGAACGTAACGCAATACTGCCAGAATTTAGGCATGTTCTCGTTAACAACGATGACCTTTTTGACGACATTACTATTTTTAAATACTGTTAACTGATTGTTAAATTACTTATAAATTAATATGAACTATTACTTATTTCCAAATTAAAATCGACTTGCAATTACTACGTTGTTTTGGTTCACAATGTGCTTGTAAAAGAGTATTTAAAAACTTACAATATATAAATGTAACTTATAAATACTTTATTCGACAATATCAACGAATCTTTGCATTGTTTTTTTTCCGTTATCGACCTGAAACAAAGAAAATAAATATTTTTAAAAATATACTTTAACAGAGTTAACTCTAGCTGCCTGTTTGATTGTTTGTTTGTCACATTTTGACATAAAAACTGCTAACTCAATTCGATCAATTTTCGAAGACTGATAGATTTGATCTTGGTGGATTTATTCTTTAAGTCATCACCGGGGATCGGAATAGGTAGACTATATTTACCTAATGTTCGTGGAAGTAAGTAACATAGAGTTGATTATGCCTCCTCTAAAATCCCGAAATCATAAACATGACGATTGTATCCCGGAATTTGAGATATTGCAAATTACTTATTACGTTTAGAATACATTTGAAAAAAAATATTATATTGAAGAGTCTTATTATGTTTTTAGAGATCCGTACCTACTTAAACTGTTTAATTAAATAGCTTTGTTTTCGCACAACTTCTTCTTTTGATTCTTCAAATCAATTAATTTGTAACTATACTCAAAGTCCAGTTCATGTTTTTATAATCCCGGGTTTTAATTGTCATGATTCCATTTATGATTTAGGATTTTACAGGAGGTATTATCAACTCTATGTTACTTACTTCCACCAACATTAGGTAAATATAGTCTACCTATTCCGATCTCTGCTCATCACGCAGGCGAAGGCGCTGACAATAAATATAATAGCCCTGACCGATTTTCAGTTCAATTTGACTCTGGAAATGTTATAGTACACATGCGTATCTCATTATACTCCGATGGGATGGCGGTCCAATACGACCAAGAAACGAGTACATGTATTATGCCGTTGGTCTGCAAAATGAAGAGCTTAATACAGCCACTGACACACCCTGCCAGGTTTGCGGAATTGGTTCGAAAGAGTCACCGCGGCCCTGGAACGGGCTTTAGAAGGAACACGGATGGGTTTTAGTCAGTAAGAGTCTGACACGCCCTTCCACTCCACCCAAAGCGGAAGAAGTCATTTGATGATATCCCATCCTTAAAAAAAAATTAATCCACTGACACAAGTACGAATGAAAACAATGAAGGAACATATAGGAAGACTTAATTTTAAAACAATAACATTGTGTGTGTGTCACATAGGCAGACAGACAGAAACGAAACGCTCTACTAAGGCAATATTTTTCTCAAACTCGTATGTTCCACATTAACGAAATAGTTGAATGTTACTATGGTAATTTTCTTATTATTTAACTAAAGACGCTAAAATTGTATTAGTAAACAATATTTTTGGGGGTGATTTTTTTAGTAACATAATTTTCACCCCCTAAAATATTGCCATAGAATTCGAAGTCAACTTTGTATATTAGTCAGCTAATACTTTGATAATCTGATAAATATTAAATAAAAAGCCGACTGCCTAATTCCTCTAAAATTGATGTAAGTTCTAAGTAATTTCATTCAACACAGCCTTTGAAAGCTGCTGAAATTTAAGATTTATTGATCTCAAACGATTTTATATTTTAATATAAAATTTAAATAGATGTGACAACTCACTCGCTTTTAATAACTACCATCAACCACGGTAACTCCACCCCCACCGTCGACAACATGTACTCCACCGCCATAGTCGACACCATCGACAACATGGACGCCACCGCCCCCATCAACGAAATTCACGCCGCCACCTCCGCCGTAGTCTATGCCATCAGTGACATGCACCCCACCCCCGTCAAAGCCACCACCGAAACCTAGGATAGGTAGAGGTAAGATAGGTTAAGTAGGTGTAACTCACTCGGTATTAGTATCTACCGTCAACGACATGAACGCCACCGCCGTCATCCCAACCTCCGCCTTGGACGATATTGACGCCGCCGCCGCCGCCGTAATCTATCCCCTCGGTGACGTGGACACCCCCACCGCCGCCACCCCATCCACCGCCACCGCCGCCATAGTCTATTCCATCAGTAACGGTGACTTGACCCCCCTGTAAATGAAAAAAAAATAATGTTTCAACCTCATTGTATAATCTGTAAATATTGATAAAAGGGAGACTGACATATCAATGCACAAACCGAAACTACTGGATCGAGGAAACATGAAATTTTGGACAAGGCTTTCTTTTATGATGTACTAGCTTTCGCCCATGACTTCGTACGCGTATATCCCGTTTTTCCCGTTCCCATATAGCCTATAGTGCCATATAGTGGAACTGCCTGCGTCTGTGTTTCCTAACGCATACAACCCTAATCTCTTTAAAATTAGAGTGAACAGGCCTTCTGGGTAAACTCGCTCCATCGTCGACTTTGTCTCTGTCATCTATGACCTAGACTAGAGTCAAGAGCAAACCCATATTAAATTTAAAAAAAATGCCTACATATTCCCTTCCTCATGAATTTGGCTGTCGTATACAAAGAATTTTCCAAATCCAGTAGTAGTTCCAGAGATTAGCGCGTTCAAACGTTTTGGAAATTCAGCCTTTAAGTTGAAAAGGGAGAAATCGTTTGTTTGTTTGTACTTAATCCACGCAGACGAAGTTGCGGGCGAAGTGCTAGTATTAAATAAAAATATAATTCTATAAATACTGCTATGCAACATCTTCCGGCTGGACTCAAAATCGATTTCATCCTTAGAGTTATATAACTACATTACAGTACACAAAAAATAACTAAGTCTTAATTTGAATATTTGGGAACCAATTGACGTGTAAAAGTATTATTATTTTCATATTTAACACGCGGTATGAACATTTTATGAGGAGTAAAATCGAGCGTTAACTAAAAGTGAGGCGTTACGATCCTTTGCGCGACGTACATTGCGCACCTTTCACTTCGAGATTATGTATGTGTGTATTTACAAAGTATACTCAAGTTATTTAAGATGCTTTCATTTACCCTCTATTTACATAATCTACACAATAATAGTTCTTAAGGAGTAAACTCCAGTCGTGCGTTGGAGCTGACACACACACTTTCTTTTTAACCTATTTACTAAATATATATTTTTTATCATGAAGGCAGTAGCATACTTTTGGACGAAAATAAAAGAGATAGTCTTCAATTGAATAATTTTCTCTCTCAAAAGGTTTTCATATTCACATTGCATTACACCCCACGATATATTTATCACGGGGTGTAATGTAATATAATGCATTCGTGAAGATGAAAACATATTGGTTATTGCCAATGAATTTAAAGTCACCCTGTAAGCTGCAGTGTTTGAACAATAAAAGGAAAACGGACCAAACCAAACATTATTCTCTTATCTTGAACAATAACATAAATAAGTGAGGCTACTCTAGGTATGGGGGCGTTCAAGTATTACTTAACGCATTTTGGGGGGAGGGGGGGTCTTGTGAAACGTTACGATGCGTTACAGGGGCGGGAGGTGTGTTCGAACAACGCGTTACGTAACATTGTTTTTTTTATTTAACGCTAGCTCACTAAACATGTTTTCGAGTTACACAGTCACTAAACAGTAGTCATTTTGCCAAACAAAAATAAACATCAATGTTTTTCTTGAAATGACATTTATTAATTAAAAAATTTGGTAATAATACGTTACGTAATACTTAAATGCTCCCTATTAAGTAATTTATCTAAAGTCCATAGTTGACGCAGTACCTGAATTTGTCACTCAGTCTTTATCTAGGCATTCGAAAATGTTATCAAAACAACCATTTTGTAATGCGATAATGTAATCTATACATCGGCATGAGCCTCAATTAGGTGATCCATTGATAAATATCTATATCTGTTTTATTAGTATTTTTTCCTGTTACAGGTATTTTCCTCTATCATTTATTTTTCTGTGGAAAAATAACGAAGCGATTTGCATGCGTCAAAAAGATTGCGCTAAAATCTGTACCCGATAAGACCCATGATTGCTCCTTCGGATTAGCTCGGTTTACAATTTTGTCGGTTTACTATTTTGTTTGTTTACAATTTTGTCTGTTTACAATTTTGTCTGTTTACAATTATGTCGGTTTACAATTTTGCCGGTTTACAATTTTGTCGGTTTAACACTTTTGACAAAACATTACATTCTTAATGTAATGTTCTGTCAAAAGTGAGAAGAGTTCGTGGCTAAATAATAACAGCCGCATGGGTCGATTTTCAAGGTTAAGCAACGCTTGCCGAGGTTGGTCTGTGGATGGGTGACCGTATTAACATACCGAGACTCCTCCGTGCCTCGGAAAGCACGTTAAGCCGTTGATACCGGCTGTCATTTGTAGATCTTTGGCAGCCGTTACGGATTGTCGGAACTAGAAGCCAGAAAATCTGATACAAGTCTTGCCAAGGAGTACCGTGTTACCCAGTAAATGGGTTTGTGGAGGTCTGGTAGGCAGCCACTCCTCGTAAAATACTTGTATACAGCTGAACCCAGCTTGACTGGAAGCCGACACCAATATAGTTCGGAAAAAGGCTAGGCAGATGATGACATAACATTACATTCTTGCTTGCATTCTTACTTGACGGACGGAAGGACAGCGGAGGCTTAGTAATAGGGTTCTGGTGGTTACTCTTCGGGTACGGAAATTAAAAACCAACAAGTTGGTTGGAAGTGAATACCTATGCCCAAGGCATTCAAAATCTGATTAACCATTAGTTAAACTGTAATATTCATCGTTAAAATAATATATGTATGTATTGTGTTTAAATGTTTAAAAAACGCCAATCGATTGTTTACCGCTACTTATCGTTAGGTACTATTTGTATTGATTTTATCTATAAGCTCAGAATAAAGACACTTATTCTAAACCCCAATAATAATATACCCACCTAATTATGTGTGTGTTTAAAATATTTCGATCACAAAAGTTTCCACTAATATATGATTCCAGATGGATGAGATAGTATAAAATTAATAATTCGGTGACATAATATACATATATTATGTCACCGGATAATAGGGAATATCCATGCATTTATTTTATTTGCAAAATGAAACACTATTTAGCGCTAGTAAACAATTATGAAAACAATTTTGAAATACCATCATCAACGATGAAGTTATAAAGCTTCAAAGATGACAATTAGAAAGAGAAGTCCGATACGAACTTTGACGTCAAATACTATGTCGCCTATACACCTGCCATAGAAAATGGCATCTTCGCAAGAGAGACAGATAATATATTTGTTTAAAATAGTCATATCTCGTTTGTTTTTCGATCAATTTTGTTTCTCATTTCACTGTTAGTATTATATCTACAATAATAATAATATTATAAAGAGGAAAAACTTTTATTTTTGTGTGTGTATGTTTGTAATGAATAAAGTCAAAAACTACTGTGGCGATTTCAAAAATTCTTTCACCATTGGAAAGTTACATCAGCGAGTAACATAGGATATATTTTATCCTTATATTCCCACGGGAACGCGAACTACGCGGGTGAAACCGCGTGACGTCCGATAGTTTTTGTATATTTTTAGATAAACTGTATAGATAATAAATATTTGTTTCCATGCATATTCCCTATTGCAAACTACGTAAGATTACAAAATATCTTAAGAGATTGTAAACTCTCGATAAATTGTTAGATAAATTAACCAGACGGGTGTCAGATTGTGTAGCCATGGTAACGTATATATAACATACATCATGACCAATCCCAGAAATGACGGTTTTAAACTTCGAAAAATCATCATCTGCCTAGTCTTTTCCCAACTATATTGGGGTCGGCTTCCAGTCAAACCGGATTCACGTGAATTGGTATTCAGCTTCACGTAAATGGTGTATGTTACGTGGAGCGGTTGCGTACCAGACCTTCACAACCCATTAACTGGGTAACACGATAGTTCTTGGCAAGACTGGAGTCAGATTTACTGGCTTTGAAGCTCCGAATGATATTTTTTACAATATTATTCGGACTCTCATTACTCGGTTTCTTAGTGGAGGAGCTCGTGGCTTAATAATAACAGCCATACGAGTCGATCTTAAAGGAACGCTTGCCGAAGTCGGTCTGGGGATAGGTGCCTCGGAAAGCACGTTAAACCGTTGGTCCCGGCTGTCATTTGTAGATATTTGGAAGTAGTTACGGACGGTCAGAAACCAGGAGATCTGACAGCAGATTAACAAGAAGTACCGTGTTACCCAGTTAATGGCTTATGGATGGAGGTCAGTTAATCAGTCTCTCCACGTAAAATACTTGTATTCAGCTGAATCCGATTTGAATGGAAGCCGATCCCAATAACGAAAATGTTACGCAAATGATGAGTACCTACTCAGATGCTTATCCTAGGGGACCACTGAAAATCAGCACCGTGCTGTGGGTCCACCACGGCACAGCATTATGCTGAGTGGAAGCCCTGTTGCCACAACCTCGACATGCATCTACTGTACCTACTCAATTTTTTTTTCTTATTTAGTATTTCACGTGTCTTTACTAATATAATTTAAGAACTACTAACACTATCGTTTTGGGTTTAGTTTAAAAATAAGAAACTTATGTCAAATTTGATATATTATGTAGTGGGCATGTCGTTTTGGGGCAATTAAATACTTTTTCTTTCTTCTTTCTTTCTTATTGGATTCCGTACGAAAACACTTAAACCGGAAAAAAATAAAATGATACACACACTTTGTATGTCCAAATTTATTCTGCTTCACAGATAACCGCACTACGAGTACTATCTACTAAGGAAAAGATTACTATGACTAATATTTTAGAGAATCATAAACTGCGGCATCGACTTTTTGTTACATTTTTCCTTAATCATCACAATAATCAATCTGCTTTACAATCAATACTCTCACCAAGTGCAGCTAAATATCGATACCTATTTTACATGAAGCATCCCCATAACCCAGAAACACAATCGCGTAATACGTTTACCTCTTGACCTTCTAGTTCGATCCAGCCCGTCCCTAGCTGTCCTACCCCAGCGACGCACTAAGCCGAGGCCCGTACCCCACAGGGGGTGCCCTTAGCGTGTAGTCGCTTAGTTTGTAAGTTTTTGTAAGCCCTGGCTGGAGGCTTTAATATTATATTAAAGCCACCACAGGCAAGCCCGGTTAAGCAGTCGAGAACCTCATAGATTGAACTGCAAGACTCCAACCACAAAAAAAACCTCTTTGAAAACAGATGTCAGATTCAACTTCTGATTACCCGGAACGACAGTCAAAGATGTGACATTTATGTTTGCATCAACATCATCTGCCTAGCCTTTTCTTATCTATACACCAGGGTTTACCATACCACACCATATCAGCCGAAAGACGTCCACTGCTGGACATAATCACCACGCTTGGCAGTCGGGTTGGTAATCGCAGTGTAGCTGTTACAATGCACAGAGAATGCTGCTACCCAATCTCTGGTGAGTTCCTAAGTCGCTTCTTACGACACCCACGGGAAGTGATGGGATGGTACCATACAGAACAGGGTTTATGTTTGCATAACTCGACAAAAATGTCGTGAAAAAACGATTATTTTGTCTTCCTTCAAAGCCTTGACACACAAAAAGGGTCTACGTGACTGATTAGATACTCAATATAATAGCATTTATATTTCAATGAAACCACTAACAGCCACTATTGTAACGTCAAGGTGTCAGTCACAGATATAAAGTTAGTTGCACGTTCAAATTCTAAATCTCTATGGAGTAGAACGTGCAAGAAACTCAATAACGGATACTATTTATTGACTGCTGGTTCTCAAACTATTTAATATTTTTTATTTCTATTTAACCATCAACACGCAATTGTCAAGGGGTCATTATGAGAGATAACGCTATTTGCACGTTCCAAAGCGTAGATCTCTATCCACAGGGCCCGGCCTAAGGGCAGGGGGAGGGGGGGGCGAGCTGGGCAAGTGCCTAAAGTGGCGAAAATGAGGCGCGGCAAAACTGAAGGCGGCTCATGGACTCACAGTAATTAATAGAAAAAGAACAGAGAATACAAGAACGTGCTTTCGATTTTTATCGATATCACATTTCTAAACTGGCAACCCTTTTGGTTTCGTCAGAAAACCTAACTTATCCAAAGCTAGATGCTCAAATTTTCGAACTTAATCGTTTTCACTTTTGCTCTAAATCCAGACAAACATCTATATTTCCAGACAAAAATCTCTATATCAAAGCCATTTTTCCCCTTATCAGAGGTTATTATGAAGGACCGCAAATAAATGGTGTTGCTCGGAGCAACTAAAATCGTGAGCCTATGAATAATAATAAAATAACCCTCCTTTTTGGGCAGTCGTGTAAAACAAGAACGTGCAAGAAACTCCACGGACAATTCAAATTAACTACTTACATCTGAACAATCGCAGAGCGGGATGCAGCAACAAGAGACACTTTGGATACACCCCATGACGGATTTAGACTGAATCGCCAATGATTTTCATAACACATATTTATCTGTACTGGTATCAATACTTATCCGCTTATCGGCTCTTCGTTCGCACTACAGATAATATGAAATATGAATGGTTGGCTTCGCAATGTGTAACAGGATAAACTATTAGGTATTAATTACTTGAATAGGAAATACGTGACCATTTTCTGTGTTTGGTTATTCCGTGACGTATTTACCTATTGTCTTTTCTGAGGTTTTGTGGCGACAAATAATATGAAGGCGATGGAAGTGGACTGTATGTGTTATTGGCTAGCGCCTCCTGTTCTAAGGATAGAACAGGAGGCGCGGGTCTGCGGACTACGAGCGTTAGGTGGCTCGCTGTCCGATCACAACGGGGGAGGCTGAGATGTCAGCATAAGAGCCAAGGCCTGCTAGAGTCAGAGTCTGGTAGGGTTGCGGAATTTGTTCGAAAGAGTCACCGCGGCCCTAAAACGGCTTTAGAAGGAACACGGATGGATTTTAGTCAGTAAGAGTCTGACACTCCCTTCCAGTCCGCGCAGAGCGGAAGCAGTCATTTCATGATTTCCCATTAAAAAAAAAAGAGTAAAAAGAGATCGAAGTCGACTGATCTATTTCATCATAAATCAATTAGTTCGGAACCATCTTAAATAACTGAAAAAGTAAATGAACCGGCCTAAAAATTGCGGCTGGGTGTGGGTAATAGGTTCGCCCCTGTTACATTGAACATAACCGGGGAAATTCGGGTGCACCATACACCTGTGCCTATCTCTTCCGATATTGCATGCGTGGTCACTGGTCAGTAATTAATAGAGTAGGTATTCAAAGGAATAACTTTATTTTTTACCGACTAAAGGAGGAGGTTCTCCATTCAGTTGTGAGTTTCATAACTCGGACGACATAATGAAACGATTTGAAAAAATATTTTTTTAACTAAAAGTATGTACTTTCCGTTTGATCCCATAGAATTTTCATCAAAATCGGTTCACTAGATTGGTTGTGTTGGTGGTGAAATTGTGTATTCTGCTTTCCTGTGACTTTCCAGTGGCGTTGTTAGGTGTGGGGTACGACTAAAAAGTTAAAAATAAAAAAAACTTTTTCACAAAAAAATACAACCGGTGATTTTGGTTGTTTCTTCGTATTTTAACACCGTCTTCCGAAATTAAAGTTATTTTATGCTTCGTAGTGTTTTTTTTAATTTGTAATTCGGTTGTATTTTTTTGCAATTTTTTTTTTGTTTGTAACTTTTATACGTACGACTAAAAATATTTTTGTCGCTACACTTGTGTCCCACTGCTGGGCTCCCCTTTCTCTTGCCAAATCTCTCTGTACTGATCGATCTCTGGCCAAGTTTGCCTTGCAAGAGAGATCGTCACACCACCTTCAGCGCAGTCGTATTTTTAAGTTGAAATTATGTACTAACAGTACTCTACAGACAACCCAATGATATATAGATCATTATGTCACCGGAAAATAGCAAACTCTGTAAGATTATAAAATAACGTGAGATAATGTAAACTCTCGATAAATTGTCAACTGAACATTTGGAACACTATTTTACGCATCAAAATTTGATAGTCTATAATCTCGCGAAGTCATTCCGAGAAATTATGGACTGTCATAAAATGGCAACCAATCTTATGGAGTCTGCAATTTTCCGGTGACATAATATATCTATCTAATTCAATAAACTATATGTTTGTCTTACTTTCATTTATGTTGTCTATCTAGGTTTTCTTAGGTACTTATATTACGCGAGCCAGGTCATTTTTACTGAGCTAGTATTACATAATAATATCAAAGTCAAAGTCAAAACGTTTATTTCAATTAGGCCATTAAACGGCACTTTTGAACGTCATCATTTACAATTCAGTAAAATAATAATATTACATTAATAAAGTGACTCTACTGTCCATTCGGAAAGGTAGATTCTTATGGAGAAGAACGGACAAGAAACTCCATAGTTACTCTTTTCAAATAATGATTTAACAAAATTTGGTATACAAAAATAAATTTAATATTATGTGAGGACGATGCACCCAGAGTATGCTACTTATAAGAACAAAGTAGTACCATCAGAGGTAAACTTATTAATTTTCTAAAGAAATTTAGGTAAATTGTACTCACATATTTACATATAATCTTAATAACCATTAATTATGTATAACAGAACATAAAAACACAAAATAGTTAATTAATAAATCAACCAGTTTGATTTTGACTACAAGTCTACACCCATGATTGTCCTATGGAGCAGGACCAGCATATAGTTCCGATAGTACGTTTCCCAATATTGCATTTTCACAACAAACAAAATCCTTTGTCATTTCACGTTCAAAGAAAAGCAAAAAAGAAAATCCATCATGGCGGACGCTTTAGGCGGCAAAACAGTCAGGGCAAAGGAATCAAATTATTCAGCCCGGTCGTGTACCTTTGCATGAGTCAGAAATAGGGTTACCAGTTAATAAGACGTTTTAATTAAGACTTATTTATTTACTTCTAATTAAATGTTTGTAATAATTCTTGAATAGTATCATGTATTGAGGTGTTATAGATTGTCCGTTTAATATCTATTTTTTTTCCCCGACAATATTTTTAAGATGCATTGTTTTTCATGTCCGACATACTGTGAATATTTGTTTGTAATAATTGTGTGTTTTTTATATATTTTAATTGAGTAGGTTGATTTTTATGAAAAGATTATAAATTATCAATATAAAGAGGTCACTAATTATGAAATTTCTTTCGCTCATAGAAAGCTACACCATCGCTTAGTGTCAATGAAATCTTTTAGTTTTAATGCCAGACTAATGTATAGTTCCTGAGGTATATACCACGGAGACCAACCCACGGTAAAAAAGCTAGGTGGTTATTTCAGTATTGGCTATCGCTTATATTGTTTTGGCAATTTATAAATGAAAGACCTTATTTATAAAAAAAAATTAACCGTATAATTCATTTAAATACCGATTAGCAGACTCCAAATTCAATTGCTCCATAGAATATTTGATTAATAAGGTCCGCTTGCGCAAACCAGAGTTAAAAACTTAAGAGTTAAGTTATTTTATAATCTTACAGAGTTAGTTAATCTTTTAACTCAGAGGTTTAAAAAAAAAATGCGAAAGTTTGGATGGATGTTTGTTACTCAATCACGTCAAAACAGCTAAACGGATCTTGGTGAAAATTGGCACAGAGATAGATTATTGCCAGGAATAACACATAGGGCTTTTAATCCCGGAAGTACGTTCCCTTAGGATAATTTTCGATATCCACGCGGGCGGAGCCGCGGGCTGCAGCTACTATTTCATATATAACAACCCCAGGTTAAAACTAACCCGGAGTTAAAAAATAACTCTGGTTTGAAAGTGGGCCTAGTATTTAACCCAATTATATAGTAATCAAAGTCGTGTAAATAGGTCTGCAAGTTAGCAATTATGGAGATTCTGTTCTTACCATAACTTAAAGATTAGTATCTAATAGAAAACCGTCAACAAATTCAGTAAATCGACGTAAGAACAATACCTACCACAATTCTGTGTCATGTCTATCAATCTCTTGTCCCATGTTACTTAAGGTCGGCCGGCGCAACACGTTTTTTTCTTCCATTCTCCCTTGTCAATTGTCAGGCTCTCATTCACTCCCTTTTCTTTCAAATCATTCCTCGAAGAATCTAATCATCTTTTCTTTGGCCTCTCCATCCATATTTTATATTCTTCATAAAGAACTACTGAATGATGCATTTAAAATTTCAAATGTAGAACGAACTGGCACGATTTTGATATTAATATTCGCCGTTTTAGAGAGAGTGGACCATAATCTCAAAATTATTGGAAATGTTATTCCAATACGATGCAATGAAGTTAAAGGTATTTTATTATTTTTTTTCTTTTTTCTGTTGCTTTTCAATAGTAACGATATTTCAGTTCCTGTAATAAAAACAATGCTACTTGCTCTACCCGTCAAACAATTTTATTTTTTCTAGAAAAATATAGACAATCTAGAAAGAGAATCTGTAAAGTAGGTCACTTTCAAAGTTGGCTCACACCCATTGCTTGCGAACAACCCCTGATGACTCAGTCATGCGTCTTTTGCCCCCATTCTAACTGAAGTGCAAAATTCAACCGATACCCAGAGTAGAAAATAAGTATTTCTATTTCCGAATGCAGTAACGTGAAACGGTACGGACCAGTCTTTCGAAAGCCAAGTGACGTGCGGACGCGACAGTCGACATTAAAAATAACCTCTTTATTTAATCTGTGCATTGTCATAGCCCATTTTTTTTAAATTGACTATTTAAGGAACTGTCAGATGCGAATTTTCCTGTCAATTTAATTTTCCCGCGCGAGTTGGTGTTGTTTCTTTTGTTTGTCAACAAATAATTAAGTAAGGTTGTGTTTAGTTATAATAAGTGGTTTTCTAATAAGTGGAAACGCAGTGAGAAATCGGACAACTAAAGTGTGATATATTGTGAATACTAGTGATTACTGTGTTTTGTTTTTAATTTAGTGCGGTAAAGTATTGTTTGTTGTCTTTGTTTTAATTGTGTAGGTTGATTGTGCAGTTTGCGGATTGACGGTTTTTATAAAAATATTGGTTGTAAAGAGGTACATTGCCGAACTTTATTCTTCAATCATTTTATTTTTTATTGCAAAGTAAACTACCCACATCATAATAAACTTATTAACACTTAAATTCATACTTTACCTATTTGTGGAAATCGAAACCGTTTACTCTCGAGGGGCTCGTGGATAAGTAATAGATAACAACCTTCAAGGTTAAGCAACGCTTGCTGCGGTCGGCTATGGATGGGATCATCGGAATTGGATGGCATAAGCACGTCATAGTAGGGCTTTTTTTTAAGGATTTGAAATAATCAAATGACTTCTTCCGCGGAAGGGCGTGTCAAACTCTTACTGACTAAAAACCATCCTTCTAAATCCCTTCGCGTTCCAGGGCCGTGGTGACTCTGAAAAAATTCCGCAACCCTGGCAGGCTCTAGCCCTAGCAGGCCCCGTCTTCGTCATAGTAGGACTGCAGGTGCATCCGGTTTGACTGGAAGCCGACCCCAAGATGGTTGGGAGAAGGTTGAGCAGTCGATGAATGTTTATAATCGGAAAACGAGCAATTCTCTACCAGTAACAAATCCAAGTGATGATTTAATGTCACACCTGGTACGTATTGTTGCCAATAACTTGGAATTTATTTATTTACCTAGACATGCTGGCAACGGCACCTTAGCGACAGATAATTGACAACTTTCGACAATTAGCGACTTTGCCAAATATGGTTTCTATTTTAAGAAGTTTGTTGTGTTTTAATTATAACTCTGATTACAATTTAATGGTTCGACCTTGAGATGAAATATAAAAAAGAAATAAAATAAATATAAACAAAAAAATATATACTTATGTTGCATTTTTACCCATATTTATAGTTCTATTACAATTATTTTACATGAAAAAGTTTACCTCAACGAAACAGCAGGAGCAGGCATACATTTTCGCCGCGCGGTAGAAAGAGAGGGGGATATTACTTCCTCTCCTACGCCGCGCGGTCTACTCTCCCTCCGTCTTACAAATTTTCGATCAGGTCACGTGTCCTGACGCGAGTTTAACATTTTTTACCCATCCCAAAAAATACACAACGCCGCTAAGGAAGTTTTCACTTTAAAAAAATGAATCCTGCCATTCAGCCGTATGTGGTTACACAGGAAGCCGATCTCAATATATTTGAGAAGAAGCTTGGCAGACGTTACGTTATACCGTTAATATTTTATTACACGAATAACAGATTTGCGAATATTCACATAGAGATAATTCCTAACTGTATAAACAGGCCAAACCGGGTCGCGAGTCTTGTATTGGGGTCAAGATAGATCAATTATAATAATAAACGTTTTTTATAAAATAATCTTGTTAATGGTTTTTTATGAAGAACTAATAGTGGCTGTGACTTGCCAATTTAAAATTAGCTTGTCCTACGGCTTCGCTCTAGTGGTATTTCCCATAGGAATTAAAATTTTCTCAAATGTAGCCTATATGGCACTCTGCAATAATAGTGAAGCTCCCATAATGATCCCAGCGAATGATCCCATAAGGATTTCGTTTATTACGGACGTTCGGAACTCTCAAAAACCAACTTACCTCTTATAATCCGGACTTAATCAGGTTCACGGGTACAACTTCAAGGTAAAGCAACGATTGCCGAGAACAGTCCGAGGATTGGTGACCTTCTTAACATACCAAAAACTCTTCATGCCTTGGAAAGCACGTTAAGCTGTTGATCATTTGTAGAACTGTGACAGTTGTTACGGTGGTCAGAAAATCTGCAAGACTGGTGGTCTTGCAAAGTCAAAGACAAAGTCAAAGCATTTATTTCAAATAAACCATTATCAGGTACTTTTGAATTGTCAAAGTCAGTCCGTCAAAAACATGAAGCTATTTGCACGTTCGAAAGCGTAGATCTCTATGGAGAAGAACGTGCAAGAAACTCAACGGACACTCTTTTAAATCATTTTATGTTTACAAAAATCCTGGTTACATTAACCTTGTTGCTTCTATATATGAGAACAACGTAAAGATAGAAAAAACAATGTATAGTATCAAATATTAAAATGAGGCAATGGCAACTAAGGGATGACCAGTCTCCACTGACGGCGCCCGTTCACGAACCAGCACCATTCAGCTCAACCATTTTGAAGGGAACCGAATGATCCGATACACGCGCCACCATCAGCGAGACATTGGAGTGAGCATGACACACCCTCAACTGCCCCCGCTATTTCATGTCAAACAAGGAAACTATCTATTAACATAATGGTCCTCTCATTAACATAATGGTTCTCTCTTGCAAAAGGGTAACGTGGGATGTTGTACAGTTACTGGAATGTAGATAGGCAGCCGCTTCGTGTAAAACACTGGTACTCAACTGTTTTCTTTGACCTGAAAGCCGACTTCGACATAGTCGAGAAAAGCCAGATTTCCCAGAGAGAGAAGAGAAGAAAAAAAGATAAAGACAGACAAAATTGTCACCATCTAGCCTTTTCCCAACTATATTGGGGTCGGCTTCCAGTCAAACCGGATTCAGCTGAATACCAGTATTTTAAGTGGAGCAGCTGCCTACCAGACCTCCACAACCCATTAACCTTTTGAACGCCAGAGTATAAACGCATCGGGCGTACCCTCGATGCCGAGCCACAAATTCGCCGTACTTTTTGTCACATATTTGTGACGCTTGGCGTACAGGGCACGCGCTTGCTTGTCATGTATACGTGACTATGGCGTTCAAAAGGTTACTTGGGTAACACGGTACTTCTTGGCAAGACTGGAGTCAGATTCACTGGCTTCTGACAATCCGTAACGACTGCCACAGATCTAAAAATGACATCCGGGACCAACGGCTTTCCGAGGCACGAAGGAAACTCGGTATGTTAAGATGTTCACCCATCCACAGACCAACCTTGGCAAGCGTTGTGCTTAACCTTGCAGATCGGCTAGTGCGGCCGTTATTATTTAGCCACGAGCTCAAGACAGACAAAAAAGTAAAAAAAAAACTAACAGTTCCTACTTACATAATAATTGATTAAAAAGCAAACAACATGTTTTTAATCTGTGCGAGATATTTAAAAAAAAACTATCACAGCGCTAGAGAGACCATAGTAACTAATCATTCTTCACATAATCTATACATACTTATATTCTTTTGGACTTTCCGCTTCATTCACCAAGATAAAAGTTTTATTTTACCTAGAATTGAATTCACTACAAGTAATCTGCAACGATAAAAAAGCTGATATCAATCTTTGATAACTCGTTGACGAAATTGAGGTAAATAATATGGAAATTGATAAACAGTAAAAAGTCGCCGAGCGAGAAGGCTTGGCATATTAATGTGTAGCGGAGACACGGAGTAACATTTACCAGAGTCCACACTAACTAGTCAAAAATTCCATCAAAGATATCGGTAGAGAGGCGTCTAGAGTAAACAGACCACACGCAGTCATCTTACTGAAGGTCCGGTTAACTTGAAGCACGTGCTTGCAGAGATAGTTGACACACTATGTAACGACAAAAGGTTTTTTTTAAGTGAAAACTTCTTTAGCGGCGTTGTAAATTTTTTGGGATGGGTAAAAAAATTAAACTCGCGTCAGACACGTGACCTGATCGAAAATTCGTAAGACGGAGGGAAAGTTCTGAAGTGTTAAATTTTTAATGTAATGTAAATTATCATGTTTGTGTACGATAGCGTAATAAATGAATATTGTATTTTACTACATAAATGATAGTACTTTATAGCATATTATAATTAAAGCAATTCGTGCGAAATTATTCCCTAACCATTCCAAAATATCAAAAATGCACAAAGTTAATGTTCAAGTTTTCACTTCTGCCGGCACTCCCGGAGTGCAACCCGTTGTTTTTTTTTAATGCAGCTTCATCACCATCATCATCATTATATCAGCCGATAGATGTCCACTGCTGAACAGAGTGTGAGGTTTCTCTAAAGAGATCTACACCTTGGTACTTGCAACAAGCTTCAAGTTTTTTACTGACATACAATTTATTTATTCAATTTAATTCAACCAGTTGGGACCCTAACTAATTGAAATACCTAGCTTTCATTTACAATCTTATAACAATTTAACAGTAAGATTTCATAATGTAGACATCGGTAAACAGGTTATTTTATTTTGCTTTCTAGTATGGGAACTTATTATAGTTACTGAAAACATTATTTAGAAAGCGACTAAAAATATACAGAAAAATAAATCGAAACACATGAAAACATTGAAGTGCTTGTAAATGGAATAAGTTACAGACTTTTAACAACACAGGAAATTGCACTAAAATATTGAAAAACCGGCTAAGTGCGAGTCGCACTCGAACACTTAAGCTTCCTAATATTTACAATCGAATGTACGCGACTATTTTTTTTTTATCGCGCCATGGAGATTGGGTTCAATATTTTATATACCATCGCGGACATTTGCGGTAAACCATTTTTCGATATTATTATTACGGCCATAATTGCTCAAGAGTGGTTCACCGCAAATGACCGCGATAGTACATTTTATATTGCAGCTTCGACTCTACACACACTGACTATAAATCTCTGTGTCACTATCTACTCCTGACACCTACACTCGTCTACGCATAACGAATGTAACACATTTTTTTTTGCTAATATTACAATTGCAACTGGCTGGTCAGGAAAAATGTAAAAGAATGCTGTCTGACCTCATTTGACTGGCTTGACAACTGTTAATATTAACATGGCATTAATAGGTGGCTAAATTGCATGCATATTATCACGCCAGCTAATAGAAGAGAGTTAGTAGAAGTCTAAATAAAGTGTTACTTCGGAGATGGTTTCAGTATCGTTAGTAAAAGTTATTACACAATTATTATTTTTATTTATATGGGTTTACTCTTGACTCTAGTCTAGGTCGTAGATGACAGAGACAAAGTCGATGATGGAGCGAGCTTACCCAGAAAAAGCTTTTCACTCTAATTTTGAAGAGATTAGGGTTGTTAAATTTCCTTTGGTCACTGCATCACGCATCGGCGTGACCAATTTCGCTAATTTATTTATTTTATTTATTTACACTTTACGCACACAAATGTACAGAGGCGGACTTAATGCCTTAGGCAATTGCTAATTCTTTTTTGTTGTTTTTGTTATTGTCAGGAGAAGGTGCTTCTGAAAGAAAATTTTGAAAAAAATATACATTCGGGCGAAGCCGGGCCGGGCCACTAGTCATCATCATCATCATCCACAGCCCGACTTAGCCCACTGCTGAGCATAGGCCTCTCTTCTCTTGTGCCAATCCCCACGTTCCTGTGCCAGCCTCAACCAGGTTCTACCCGCGATGGCAACTATGTCGTCCACCCATCTCGCCGCCGGCCGACCAACACTTCTTCTTCCAGTCCTCGGGCGCCACGCGGTCACTGCCTTACTCCACCTATCATCACCGCACCTTGCCAGGTGTCCTGCCCAGCCCCACTAGTAACGAATAAAAATTCCAAAGTCCAGGTTGATACTGAAAATTAAGGAGCAACAATGGCTGCATAAACCCTGGAAGGAGACTCACTTAATTTTATTGTTCTTTTTCTTGTGCGAGCCCCAAATAAACATTTTTTCTTCCTATAGCTGGATTCTTTAAAGAATAATCCTCTCGACGGCAATTCGGTCACGGGGAACAATCACAACTACACCAACTTCCAAAGCTAATACTGAATAATTCCTATTCGAAAGTCCACCTTTTTATTCCGCCGACCTGAGTATTTTTTTGTTTTTTAAAGATGGAATCATCAAATGACTTCTTCCGCTCTGGGTGGAGCGGAAGGGCGTGTCAGACTCTTACTGACTAAAACCCATCCATGTTCGTTCTAAAGCCCTTTGCGTTCCAGGGCCGCGGTGACTCTTTCGAACAAATTCCGCAACCCTGGCCGAACAAATTCCGCAACCCTGGCCGAACAAATTCCGCAACCCTGGCAGGCCGACCTGAGTATTGCCTACCAGCTTTTGTCCGCGACTTCGTACGCGCATATCGTGTGTTTTTCCCGTTCCCGTAAGAATTTCCCGTTCTTGTATAACCTATAGCCTTTCTCGTGAATGTAGCTATCATAGGCAAAAATAATTTTCCAAATCCAACTGGTAGTTTAAGATATTAGCGCGTTCAAACAAACAAACAAACAAACTCATCAGCTTTATAATATTAAGTACTAGCGGACGTCACTCGGTTTCATTCGCGTAAGTCTCGATCCCGTGGAAATATCGGTATAATCTACCTCTGTGCCAAATTTCATTAAGTTCCGTTCAGCCGTTCTGACGTGAAAGAGTAACAAACATCCATCCATCCATACTTACAAACTTTCGCGTTTATAATATTAGTAGGATAGATTTCAATCAATTATGGTTCTAAGATGTCCCAACCAACCTCCTCCTGTTGATTGAAAATTGTATGTAAAGGATATGCCTAATTCATTTCAGGATTACTGGCGTTTCCACTTACCTGCCTTATTTCATCATCAACAAAAATACTAGTAACCACATTGTATTTCGAATCCACTTGAAATTCTTCACTGGATACTAGGCCATGCAATAGGTATAAATATAGTTACGATTTTATATTGATCTATTTATGTTATGACGCAGTAGGCAAACGCTTTGAGCAAATCGGTAGTTTCATTCAACTAATCATATTTCTTCTTGCGTCGTTGGTCTAGTCAGAAACATGACTGACTAGGGACTAGTCATACCATTATTTTTTTTAATTAATATGGGTTTGCTCTTGACTCTGGTCTAGGTCATAGATGACAGAGACAAAGTCGACGATGGAGCGAGCTTACCCAGAAGAAGCCTGTTCACTCTAATTTTGAAGAGATTAGGGTTGTATGCGTTCGGAAACACAGACGCAGGCAGAGAGTTCCACTCCTTTGCTGTGCGCATTATAAAAGACGTTTGGAAACGTTTAGTGCGAATTGGTGGAATAGCAACACGGTATTTATGTATTTCCAGACTGTTCTATCCAACTAGAGAAATGCCTGTTGCGTAATTGTTCAAAAGAGTCACCGTGGCCCTGGAACGCAAAGGGCATTTGAAGGAACACGGGTGGGTTTTAGTCAGTTGGAGTTTGAGACACCCTTCCGCTCCACCCAGAGCGGAAGAAGTCATTTGATGATTTCTCATACTTAAAAAAAAAAAGGGTACAGCCCTGGTTTAACCTAAAGGTTTGAAACCGTAAACCATTAGGTTCAAGGTTGATTGGGAAAATCTGACAGGCAGCTTGATGTGCGTCTATCCCTCGCGTTCGGCCTAGCGGAATGTAGTAGGAGAGACTCTTTTAACACATTCCGCATGTATAATATATTTAATTAATATCTTCATGTTTTCGTATGATTTAATGAAAGCCAGGCCACAGAGGTGCAACTGCACACCATGCCCCGGCGCCTGTGGACAGAGCGGTACCCGCACTCGCATTTCAATATGTGAAACAGACAGAATTCTCAGATATAAATGAAAAACAGACTCCCTAAATCCTTCGTAGCGTTTCTAGACATTTATTTCACTCATAAACTACTATACTTTATTATAATAGTAAAACTAAAAAGGACAGGATGCGACATCTCCCGGAATCCATCAAGAAAAGAGCGTTTTCTAAATATATTCCCATTTCCTGCCCGGCCTATTATGAAATATCCTAAAACGGCTTGACGAGACAATTATGTCTACTCTGGAAGATTCTGGACTCACCTTTGATCAGTTGAATGAAATAGTTTCTAATATAGATGTCAAGAATAGTAATTTTGCCGAATACCGAATATTCGGCTAGACTATTCGGCTGCCGAATATTCGGCGATACTTAGTTAATTTCGTGGGTGACAGATTCAGGTCTGCATCATTTAAGTGTGTGCAATTTCACACACATGGCGCATTGATTGGGTGCATGTACATGTGCATGTACCCGGTGCGTCAGGTGAGTGCAACAGATATATGAATTTAAAAAAAAAACTTTTAATATTTTTGTACTAACATAGCTTTAAATAAGTTTGTAGAATACTAACATAATATGGATTAAGGTCTGAATTAAATATATTTTTTTTTTTTTTTATGCCGTGGCCCCGTGGGCGCATTTCTTTTATTTTCAAGTACCTAGGTGGTACAATGGTGGTGGTGGTGGTGTATCACAATATGCATTATTTGTTGATTGTTACGTCAAATTGTGTTACATAAACTGTGTTTTTATTTCCACAAAAAAAAAACCATCAAAACTTAACACTAATAGATAGATTTCAAGTATTACAATGCTGATTTTGTGTTGAATTTTTTTTGTCGATACTATATTATATGGTTTTTTTCAGTGTCCTTTTTTCATGATTCGGTATTCTGTATTTTGAAACGATTGGCTAAATACAGAATACCAAATCAGAACCGAATAGTAAATAAAGTAGCCGAATAGGCCGAGTAGGGGAAAGTGGGGCTAAACGTGCCGCGGGGAAGTTGTTCCGTAATTTAACAATGTACCGGACGTTACTGGCCAAACCAAGATAGGTTCATGCCATCGGTGCGCTGCAGCGTTCCGTTTTATGACAAATTTACTTGAAATGTTTATCTCTTTTTTTCATAGAGCCTATTTCAATCGGAACAACTTCCCCGCGGCACGTTTAGCCCCACTTTCCCCTCCTCGGCCTATTCGGCTACTTTTTTACTATTCGGTTCTGATTTGGTATTCTGTATAGAGCCCCGTTCTCCCCTATCGTAAGCTTGTAATAAATGTCATACTAAGTACCCAAAACCAGCGCTATGGGTCACCTGATTGATTTTCAACTTTATCGCTAAAGCATTAAGTTCAAGGTTGATTGGGAAAAATTGTCAATTTCGGGTAGCTTGACGTACTGGCGTCTGTAGGTACATATACATACGAGTCACATTTCGCCGCATCATAATTATTATAATAGGTTCAAATTAAAGTGCAATTATTCTATAGTTTATTACTCAATCAAATAGCTGAACGGATTTGGAAGTAATTTAGCTACGAATTAAAATACATTATAAGTATCCTTTGTTACAACATTGTTACTTACGAGTTTTACCCGGATAACGACAAATTATAAAATGACTGTGAGTAATCATGTATTTAGCAAAAATTCCTACCTATAGGGAGTTGAACGTCAGTAACCTATGAACCTAAAAAACCGGCCAAGTGCGAGTCGGACTCGCGCACGAAGGGTTCCGTACCATCACATCACACTTAATATTTTAAAGAGGAAAAATTTGTGTTTTTGTGTGTGTGTATGTTTGTAATGAATAAACTCAAAAAATACTGTGCCGATTTCAAAAATTCTTTCAGCAATGGATAGCTACATTATCAGCGCGTAACATAGGCTATATTTTATCCTCGTACTCCCACGGGAACGGGAACTACGCGGGTGAAACCGCGTGACGTCCGCTAGTAATATTATAAAGGCGAAAGTTTGTGAGTGTGTATGTTTGTTACTTCTTCACTCGCAAACGGCTGGACCGATTTAGGTGAGATTTGGTAGGTATAGAGATTGTTTGAGTTCTGGGAAAGGACATACGGATAGCTTTTATCCCGGGAGTATGTTCCCTTGAGATAGTTTTCGAGATTCACGTGGGCGGTGCCGCGGACAGCAGCTAGTTATCTATAAAAACGGCAAAAAAAATCATGTCTGTTGTTTTTAGTAATTGTTCTTATAGCGGCAACAGAAATACATTATCTGTGAAAATTTCAACCGTCTAACTATCACGGTTCATGAGATACAGCCTGGTGACAGACAGACGGACGGACAGCGGAGTCATTGGGTCCCGTTTTACTCTTTGGGTACCCAACCCTAAAAAGGAGCTCTTTCCTTTGGTTTGCCATGTATTATTACTTCCCAGAATTCGATCCCTTCGGATGGTGTAACAAATACTACAGTGTAAGTTATTTCTCCCCAAATCAGCGAGTTCAATTCCTGGTTTCGAATATTGTTTGTTTTTGTATTCAATGATGCAGTTTTAGTTTTATCGGGACTTCTATGAGTGTTTTTTGCTATTCCTCATAGTTTCGGATTTGGTCTTCCACGAAAAATTTTACTTGAAAAATTCATCCTATATACTTAGTCTAAGGAGGTTGTATAAGTGCGATATACTTTGGAAAACCTATCAAGAGAGTGAAAAGTTTAGTAAGTTAAGTTTTATTTTTTGTGAGTGGCCTCTCGCAGTTCAACCTAGGAGGTTGTTGACTGCTTAACCGGACTTGCCTGTGGCGGCCTTAATATAAATATTAAAGCCTCCAGCCAGGGCTTATTAAAAAAACTTACAAACTAAGCGACTACACGCTAAAGGCACCCCCTGTGGGGTACGGGCCTCGGCTTAGAGCGTCGCTGGGGGAGGACAGCTAGGGATGGGCTGGTGAGAACTAGTTTAGGTTAAGTTTACTGACCGTAACTAAATGACAACAGCAGCCGCACGAGTCGATTTTCAAGTTTATGCAACGCTAGCCAAAGTCGTTCTGTGTCGTATCCATTACGTATTTTGAATATTCTGGTAAATATTGTTTTAGTGACTGCCCAGATTCTGGGGGGCTACTCTCTAAACCCGAACTCCGTATCACCTACGAACTTACGATTAGTTCCGAAACCCGAACTAAGAATGAATGACAAGACGATTTGACAGTAACTGTCAAATATAATGAAACTGGTAGTAAGAAAAAGCGTGAAACTGAACTTAATTTAAATACTGTACATGGCCCCATAAACTCAGATGCAGAGGTAGCTCAGGAATTTGAAAACTTCTTTGCTGATATTCCTCGTAAAACGACAGAGGCTCTTAACTCGTCACCCGCGCTCTCTGCTGCCTTACTTCGGAAGAACGTCAAGGTATGTCCATCAGAGTTCAAGTTTCAACATACAAACCCCCAGGCCATTATAAAAGCTTTTAAAGATCTTAAAATTAAATCAACAGAAGATCTTTGGGGAATGTCTGTAAAAGTCTGTAGATCTATAATTGAAACTATTGCTCCCTACTTAGCTCTCATATTTAACTCTAGTGTGGATCAAGGAGTATTTCCTGATCTCATGAAACACAGTAAAGTCGTTCCACTGTTTAAATCGGGTGATAGTCATGAACCCAACAATTATAGGCCGGTGTCAATCCTGCCGGTTCTCAGTAAGGTGTTCGAAAAGTTAATGCTTAATCAGATGTTACTTCACTTTAATAAAAATTCCATCTTTCATGAACAACAGTACGGTTTCACCAAAGGGCGTTGTACAACTGACGCCGGTGTCACCCTAATAAAGAACATCTTTAACGCCTGGGAAGATTCAAAGGACGCCATTGGAATCTTTTGCGACCTCTCGAAGGCGTTCGATTGCGTTAACCATGAGACGCTTTTGTTGAAACTCGAGCATTATGGGATTAGGAATACATCCCTTGATTTGATTAGATCATACTTGAAAGACAGACAGGTTAAAGTCCAGGTAAACGGTGTAAACTCACTAGGGTCTGAAATGACAATGGGCGTTCCGCAAGGTTCAATATTGGGTCCATTCCTCTTTTTAGTATATATAAACGATTTGCCCGAATTGCTTCAAAATCAACCAAAGATGGTATTATTTGCTGATGACACATCATTGACATTTAGGATAGACCGACGGTCACAAAGTCTTGATGATGTCAATAACTCTATTCATCAGGTCCAACTTTGGTTTACGGCAAACAACTTAGTACTAAATGAAAAAAAGACCAAATGTATTAAATTTACTTTACCAAATGTTAGAAGCACCGAATGTGACATCGTATTGAATGGACAAAAACTGGAATTTATTGATCAGACGGTTTTCCTGGGAATCACTTTAGACGAGAAATTGCAATGGGGACCTCACATAACATCTCTTGCGGGGCGGCTAAGCTCAGCCGCTTATGCTGTTAGAAAGATAAGACAGTTAACAGATGTAGAAACCGCGCGCTTGGTCTATTTTAGTTACTTTCACAGCATTATGTCGTACGGTATTTTGCTGTGGGGTCGTGCTGCTGACATTGAATCTGTATTTATTTTGCAAAAGCGTGCTGTTAGAGCCATTTATAATCTTCGTCGCCGCGATTCTCTTAGGGAAATTTTTAAAAAGATTAATATTATGACAGTACCTTGTCAATTCATTTATGAGAATATTATGTATGTAAGAAAAAATCGACATCTCTTTAACAAAATTAGTGATAGACATCATATTAATACTAGAAATAAAAATAATTTAGATCAAACATTTTATAGATTAGCCAAAGTACGAACATCTTTCATGGGGTACTGTGTTAAATGTTACAACAAAATACCTTGTGACATATTAGAACTAAATGAAAGAAAATTTAAAACTTACATTAAAACCACACTTTGTAAACAAGCATATTACAAACTAGATGATTATATTAAAGATAAGAATGCTTGGAAACATGCTGGTCCTGCTCCATAGGACAATCGAGGGTATAGTAGAAAAAGTCAAACTTGTTTTATTTACTGGTGTACTTTCAGGTTTTTAATATGTAATTTAACTCACACACTGATCCATTGTTTTTAATTATATTGTAAATATGTGAGTACCATGTCTCTTACTAGAAAACTTAATTTTATCTCTGCTGGTATTGCTTTGTTGTACCTATAGTATATAAGTGTGTGCTGTATATTAGTGTAATGTTGGATGCATTGTGCTCACATAATATAATCAATTGATCAATGTACCTATGTATACAAAATATTGTAAAACGTATATTTGAAAAGAGTAACTATGGAGTTTCTTGTCCGTTCTTCTCCATAAGAATCTACTTTTTGCGAATGGACAATTAGAGTCACTTATATTTTAATTTTAAACTGTAAATTTGACGTTCAAAAGTGCCTTTTAATGGTCTAGTTGAAATAAATGAATTGACTTTGACTTTGAAATCGTGTTATCATTTATTCTTAGTGGTTCGGTGATACGGAGTAGAATACGCCCGCAATTAAGCCCGAAACTACGGACTTCGGGCTTAGAGGCAAAACACCTTTGACGATCACCTTTGTATTAATTTAGGCGTAACTTTATAATAGTAATACTTGAACACCATTTTAGAACGGGACTTCGCACAAATCCTCAAATCAAAACTAAACTATGTTTGAATCGATACAATTAAAAATTAATGCATTTATTCATAACACCAACCCAATCATAAATCATTATTATTTCGAATTTGGAATCGTAAACCCGTTGGAGTGTTGCCAGAGTATAAAATGACCGCAATCATAGACAAAATGGTAGAAGCTTGTCGTTATTTCATGTTTATTGCTTTAATTTTTTTTAATGGCCTGTTTTGTATAGCGTGGGATGTATGTTTCTGATGTTTTCGATTTAACAGCCTCTGTGGTCACCAAGCCGTCTGCAAAGTGTGTTGATTATCTAGGGTTGCGGAATTGTTCAAAAAAGTTACTACGGCCCTCGAACGCAAAGGGCACTTGAAAGCACACAATTGGGTTTTAGTCAATAAAAGTCTGACACTTTCTCCCGCACCCTCAGAGCGGGAAAAGTAATTTGATAATACTCAAAAACGAGAATCAAACCAAAAACATTTTATGAAAATTATTTGCCAAGGCTTTTTTTTTGGCTTGCAAACCCATAGCGCTTTCGCTGTAAAAAAGTTATAAGTGACGTTCTGTCAGCGGTACCGCGGCAAAGGCGATTGTCAATTGTCAATAATTATGGCATTGACAAGCGCTGTCAAAATGTCTCGTGAATAATCCTATATTTCGGCCTTTCGACAGTCGCATTCGCTCATAGATTGGCCCTTTATTTACGTCCTCAGATCAGTCGAGCCAAGCCCATCCAAGTAGGGCAACTACTGTTTCTAGGTATGTAAGGGTGCGTAGCCAGGGTTGCGGAATTTGTTCGAAAGAGTCACCGCGGCCCTGGAACGCAAAGGGCTTTAGAAGGAACACGGATGGGTTTTAGTCAGTAAGAGTCTGACACGCCCTTCCACTCCACTCAGAGCGGAAGAATTAATTTGATGATTTCCCATCCTTAAAAAAAAAAAGGGTGCGTTGTAAAACTTCAGGATAATAAAAAATAAAAAAAAAAAAGCTTCATTATATTTTTCATAATAATCCATTAAAATCCTTAACCAACACATGTTGACGTTTCATGGTGGGAACAATAACGAATGCCACAGATTAAAAATCCCCGCCACATTAAACTAATGCTCATTCACTTTAAGTACTTTAAATTCAACTATATTAAAAATGGAACATCCGAAATAACTACTTAATGCAATTCATTTTAAGTAGTTTGATGTTCAGATTTAAAAATAGAATATCAGCAAAATAATAAAAGATAACAGTTGTTTCAATTATATCTGTTTATTCTTTTATTTAGATGATATATAATATTCATTCAGATTCAAATGAACCGCCACTCGTCCATTGAAAGGTTCATTAGAAAACCAGCGTCAGACAGCATCAGTCTGTCTGACATATCGCTGAAATGGACCTTTTTGAGACACACACTTGGTTCTTAGCATACCTACATTTACCGACCTGACTGTACTGAAAACCTGCTTCTTTATGAACGCACCCTTATAATGTTTTAGTGATAGTACAACTCATTATGGCCGCAAACCGCGACTGCTGAGCTCTCAGATCGGGTAAAAAGTGTAATTGGAATTTACCATTATAAAAATCTCAGTAGCATCCCAGAGTTTGGAAGTCGGTGCTGAGATAACCCGTATGCCTCAGATTGCACGTAAATCCTGATCTCTCCCTGGTCGTGTCGGATTGCTTCCCATCGAATTATGAAAAAAGGACCAGAGAACCTGTGTTTGTTCACACACTTGTGCTCAATAATATCTTCTGCGTAGTTGACTAATCTCTGTTGAGATGGGGCATCGTGGTCGAAATTCGTTCGGGAAAATTATATTATTAATTATAACTACCTAGCTTTTGGCCACAACTTCGCACGCGTATATCCGTTTTTTCCGTTCCCGTACAGCCTTCCTCATAAATGTGGCTACCATTTAAAAAAATAATTTTCCAAATCCGACTGGTAGTTCCAGAGATTAGCGCGTTGAAACAAACTCTTCAGCTTTATTAGTACTAGCTTTTGCCCGCGTCTTCGTACGCGCATATCCCGTTTTTTTCCGTTCCCGTAATAATTTCTCATTCCCGTTTAGCCTTCGTCATGAGTGTGGATATCATATACAAATGAATTTTCCAAATCCGACTGGTACTTCTAGAGATTAGTGCGTTCAAACAAACAAACAATTTCTTCAGCTTTATTATATTACTATATATATATACAGGGTGTCCCAAAACTCAACGTCAAGCCGAAACGGGGTGACAGGATTGATCATAACCATCACGAGAAAAATCTGAAAAAAAATCTATCCCATGCAGTTTGAAAATTATGGGCATTTTAAGAAAAACCTAGAAATTTGATCAAACTGTACCATTTTTCGGTTATTGTGGTTATTATTTTTTATTTTTGTTCATTTGAACTTTAGAAACGTAATCCTAAATAACATTTCTAGAATCCCAATAAAAAATAATGACACAATTGCCTCAAGTTCCCGAGAATTGAGACTATTTGTTAAACTACGAATTTAAAATTTTCAAGATTCGTCGACTTTGACAGGCCCTCCTATAAAAAAAATGTACTAGAGTGCCTTGGCAAGTAGCATTAAAAGTTGGCGCATTTAATCAGAATTCTAAAATGGTACAATACTTGTTAGTTCCATACAATAGAAAAGAGTAAAAAAATTAAAACCTCAAGTAACCCGATTTTTGCTATCAGATTTTACTCAGTTAAAATGTTTTTAATTCGCACAAGCTCTAGGTAGGTTCTTAATTTTAAGGCAAAATGATGAGAGAGATGGATAATGGGTATGTTTGCCATGAGTGAGCGAGACAGATAGTGACGCCACGCATTGAGACGGAGATGCGTCGTTTAAACGAGTGCGAATGAAACAGATAGATGCTATGGCATCTATCTGTTTCATTCGCACTAGTTTCAGCCAAGCAAATGGCTACGCTACCAGTCCGACACCAACCAGTTAGTACGTTTCGCTCATTCGTCTACTGCGCACGTTCGTATTCGTATTAATTATTTTACTAATTTTACTAACTTTTTTTCACTTTGGTAAAAGTGGCGTCACTATCTGTCTCGCTCACTCATGGCGAACATACCCATTATCCATCTCTCTCATCATTTTGTCTTAAAATTAAGAACCTACCTAGAGCTTGTGTGAATTAAAAACATTTTAACTGAGTAAAATGAGATAGCAAAAATCGGGTTACTTGAGGTTTTAATTTTTTTACTCTTTTCTATTGTATGGAACTAACAAGTATTGTACCATTTTAGAATTCTGATTAAATGCGCCAACTTTTAATGCCACTTGCCAAGGCACTCTAGTACATTTTTTTTATAGGAGGGCCTGTCAAAGTCGACGAATCTTGAAAATTTTAAATTCGTAGTTTAACAAATAGTCTCAATTCTCGGAAACTTGAGGCAATTGTGTCATTATTTTTTATTGGGATTCTAGAAATGTTATTTAGGATTACGTTTACAAAGTTCAAATGAACAAAAATAAAAAAGAATAACCACAATAACCGAAAAATGGTACAGTTTGATCAAATTTCTAGGTTTTTCTTAAAATGCCCATAATTTTTAAACTGCATGGGATAGATTTTTTTTCAGATTTTTCTCGTGATGGTTATGATCAATCCTGTCACCCCGTTTCGGCTTGACGTTGAGTTTTGGGACACCCTGTATATATATATATGTTTTTAAAGAGGATTACATCTTGGTTAGTCATACAAATCCTTCGCTAAATAAACGCGATAGCTAACTGCGCAGAAACCTCATGATATGTCTGTTTACATTCCCACCATCCATCATACGTTGAATTGAACTTCTTTTTAATTTCCTTTCAATGTCAACCATTTTGTTTTTACGCGTTGACGTCATAGCACTTCCTTTCAGCACTTACGTTAAGAATTGTTTGTGTTTCATGTTTAAAATTAATTCTAAATGTGTGTATGTTTACATTTTTGCGTGTTGATAAATTGGCTAGTGTTTCATTATTAGCTAACTAGATACCCACTGGGTTGGGCACGCCACTATTGCGGCGGTGAGCGAGGAGGCTTGGGAAGCGGTCACCTCCTTCTGCGAAGCAGATTACTGCTTCGCAGAAGCATTAGTTAGCGAAGGAGGAGGCGGGCCGCTCGAGGGAAAGGCAAGGCCTTCGCCCAAACCGCCGCTACAGGAGAAGACACCCCGGGCGTCGGGAGTCGCAGGGCAATCCCCGGCCACCGTAGGCGCGGGTCTGCGGACGGCGAGCGTTGGGTGGCTCGCTGTCCGATCACCACCAGGCCCGGGTCGATGGCGCGTTGTGTTTCACGCGCGCCTCAAAGAGATGTCAGCATAGAAGATGGGGCCCGCTAGGGCCAGAGCCTGCCAGGGTTGCGGAATTTGTTCGAAAGAGTCACCGCGGCCCTGGAACGCAAAGGGCTTTAGAAGGAACACGGATGGGTTTTAGTCGGTAAGAGTCTGACACGGCCTTCCGCTCCACCCAGAGCGAAAGAAGTCATTTGATGATTTACCATCCTTAAAAAAAAAAAGTGGTACATTATAGGCGTCCATGCAGAGACGAATAAAAATAGGAGGAAGTCCATCCGGACCAGCTCCTTTATTAAGATCTAACTTTTTGATGCTATTTCTAACGTGATGATTTCCCATCCTTAAAAAAAAAGATACCCACTGGGTCAAATTTTTGAAGTGAAAACTTCTTTAGCGGCATTGTGCACTTTTTGGGATGGGCAAAAAATGTTAAACTCTCGTCAGGACACGTGACCTGATCGAAAATTCGTAAGACGGAGGGAGAGTAGACCGCCAGCGCGGCGTAGGAGAGGAAGTAATATCCCCCTCTCTTTCTACCGGAAAAATGTATGCCTGCCTGCTCCTGCTGTTTCGTTTTTCACTTCTTCCGGCACTCCCGGAGTGCAACCCATTGTTTTTTTAACTGCGTCTTGTCTGCTCTCTAGGTTTTGAGAAATATAGTAAAAAAATCCAGTCAAATACCCTATTTCTAGAGCCACCTAGCCGCAAATTGAGTTTCTAAACAATAAAATGAAAGTAAGTACCTAATGAACGGTTTAACAAAAAAGAAATATTCTACGAAAGTACCAGGAGCGCATAGCCCGCCAAGAGTTAATTCAAAAATCGAACCGCAGACGGGTTTTAAAAAAAGAGCAATAAAAATGAGCATGTGTGCGTGAAACCGTATTTAAAACCGGACGCCGGACGCGGCGTCTTTCCGTTAGATCAGCTGTTATTAGTATCGTAGTGATGTGTGTTAGTAATTTATCGATACTTTTCGGTTTTATTAGGGAAATTGTTTTGTCGGTCGTGTTTCCGGTTTATGAGAAAAAATATTAGAATTTACTGCGGTTTTCGCCGTTTCAATGATTTAGGAAACATGAATTCATAATCTTTATGTGATGGGAAATTATGAGGAAATAGCAAATATGTGTATGTTTTTCAACTCACTCAAAACTAACTCTTATATTCCCCTACTATTAGATTCAAGATCCTGTAATTTTCACACAAGTGGTTAAGTATCTTCTTTTTCCCATATTAGTATGCTACGGTAGTTCTAACTTTTAATTGTAATTAAACACTTGATGTTTTTCAACTGATGCTAAATGGCGGGCTGTCAGTTTTTGAATGCATAGTAATGCACAAATTTCTTTCTTGAAAACTGCCATGACACTAACTTCAACAACTGATAGAGAACTATTCATTAATTTTAGCCAATTATTTGTATTGTCCAATGCCTCTGACACGTCCAATTTATTTCCTTTATTATTTTTATAAAATACAGAACCAGTTGCAGGTAATTTTTACGAATCTAATTTGCTTTCAAATATTATATTTGTTGTACGCATACCACAGTGTGGTTTTTTAACCCAAAGGTTGACTGGTAGATAATACATTGTTGCATTGTCGCCTGTGAACTGAACAAATAAAATTCAAATAAACATACAACTTAGATCTTCGAGGAAAAGCTTTCAAATTATCTTTCTTTAGCATTCTTTCTTAAATCCTTGTAAACATGTACATGCTTATTTTTGTTAATTAGTTTGTAGCGATAATATCGTCCATTGGATTACCCTTATTTTTAAACTGACTGGGCGAAAAAAGGGGAAATGCGACCAAATGCATCAAAAAGTATTTTTACAATCAGAATTTTGATACAAATCATTTTTAAAGCGCCTACTAAGTATAGTTTATTATGGTGAAAGAGTATTTCTATTATATCCTTAATGGAAAAAAAAATATTATTGTATCAATACTTCTATGGAATTAATTTCCACATTTTATTCACTCATATTTTAAGTAATCTGTTGTGATTTAATTTAATTTAATTTAATGGTTTTACCACTGTTGTTTTGTGCTAACGGTGTTAACCTATAGGTAATTAATTGTTTCACCCGCAATTGTATCCTAGTATAAATAACAACCTGCTAATGTACTGTTGTAAACAATCTTTAGTTAACCTGAATAAAATAAATAAATAGACTATGTCTGTCAGTCAGTCTGTCACAGATACCTAGAACTGCTGTATATAAACTGATGCGACACTCCGCGTGTCCAATCCACGCGTCTTGGAGTGCGTATTAAATGATGACTGATATAAATAGATGCCGTACGTTTAATATAAATAAAAATGACTAGAGTATTGACAAGACACGCGTGTACATGTGATTTATGACAATACGTTCACTTCATATGAAAGTGAAATAAATAATACTGCAGTTCTTAAAACCGTGTACTCTTCACGGTGTTAAAAACTTCCAAGTTCTTATTCTTGGATATGAAACAGACAGACAGAGGAACTTTCACATTTATAATAAACTAGTGGACATCATGCGGTTTCACCCGCATAGTTCCCGTTCCCGTGGGAGTACGGGAATAAAATATAGCCTATGTTACTCGCTGATAATGTAGCTATCCATTGCTGAAATAATTTTTCAAATCGGTCCAGTAGTTTTTAAGTTTTTCATTACATACAAAAATACTAATCTTTCCTCTTTATAATATTAGTATAGATTAAAAAGATTAGCAAAAATTCAAATATCTTCAGCAACGTAAAACAAACGCTTGTTAATCAAATATTTTTAATGGTATAAAACCTTGAGCAGCTCGTGGCTAAATTAACAACTGTATCGTGTGACATATCAAATAAAAGGTATTGTGAGGGTTTTGTTTTTTTATCCATAACTTTATAAAAATGAAAAGTTTAGTAGTTATTCAAGAAATTAGATGAAAAATTATCATTTCCAAAAACTGTCTAAAGTTAGAAAAAAATACAGATAAACCTTCTTTGGCTATACATTACCTATAAGAAGTATTTGGTTTGAAAGTATACAAAAATGAGATTTGTTCGGAACCCTTTGTACGCGAGTCCGACTCGCACATGTCCAGATTTTTTTACATGGAGCGACTGCCAGATAGGCACAACCCAGCGACTGGGTAGCTTCTTGGCAAGACTGGCGTCAGACTTTCTGGCTTCTGACAATCCATAACGACTGTCAAAGATGTTCAAATGACAACCGGGACCAACGGCTTAACGTGCTTTCCGAGGCACGGAGGAGTCTTGGTACGTTATTGCACATAGAGCGATTACAACACAACTTCATTATTTCTGACGACCACGTGGTGTTAGTGCGTATCTTGCTGATTTATACTACGCTACGATTGGCTGTGACAAAAATAAGTCAGATTTGGCAGGCGCCTGATTTAATGTTAAGGTGAGACGAAATACTGGAAATTGTGTTGACATATTGATAGGCCATAACAGATTTACTTGTAAGGTCGAATCGACGCGGTCGGATTAAATTGTAGAGGGTTTTTGAAGATGTATATTGTTAAATTTACTTAAAAATTAAGATAAAGTTATTAAAGGAAAGCGAAATTTGTTAATCGCAACAGTGTGTACCAACGGAAATATTTATTTACAGTCGTATTATTTTCATTTTTTATTAGCAACCCAAATATAAAAACTTGCCAAAAATACTTTTCGTATGATTTTTCTGAAAATATATGATTATAAATATATTTTTTTAAATACTTCTTACGAAGGCTTAGAATTGTAAACATCGAAACTCAATCACAACACTACTTCAACATCAAATTATCCGTAGCATCTATCGATACTTGTCGATAATTATCATAAATCACCGCTGCGCATCTCTACAGCTAACTTTCTCTAAATATACGCGTCTGACTGTTTGTAACACGTGGATCTTTAGAATATATTTAATTGAGGCACTGACCTTTACTTTGGCACCGGTTTGCTTGAAACGTAAATATTTAAGGTTGGATTTATAACATTGAAGTTTGCAACGAAAAAGCATTTAAAATATTTACAACACTTCCATTTATTATTGTATGAATCTAAATCAATTCTAGGCATTTTTTGCCTAAAATTGATTGATGACTATTTTAAAAAATGTAGCATCCAAATAAACAATTTTTTATCGTATTTTTTAAAGAAATGAATGAAAGAATTCCTATTATTATATAACCTATTATTTATGAAGCACATATGAAACAATCAATAAAACGTATTTAAACAATATTCTTTTTATCATAATATCTCATTGGTCGTAGGTTTTAAATACGTTTTTCATAAAACAGTCATACCTTAGGGTTTTTAATTTGTACCAGTGAACGCCCCGCAGATGAAGTAACGACTATTGTTACCTTTTTAGTGCGAGTTTTTTTTATACGTAGTTAAATTAATCAATTCAAAAGCAAAAATGATGTCAAAATTCGTTAAAATGCGTTTTTTGATCAATTGTTACTTATTTACTAATATTTGTTGATTTGACATTTTAACGAAATGTTGAACTTTTTTTTAAACTCTCCTTTACTGTATTTGTATTTATTATTTCTTATTTCTCTGTATTCACAAATAAACATATTTGATTTGAAAAATGTCTATCCTAAGTTAAGAGTTGCAATGTTAGTTTTCTATCCACATAAACAATAAATACATTAGGGTGTAAGATTCTAAAAATAAAACCATGTTTTTTGGAAAGTATCAAACTGGATGATGCAACGATAAAAAAATATAAAATAACACTCATACTCGTCAATCTTTTTTGATAAATTTAAACTAGATGACCAATATTAAAACTTATAAGCATTCGCAAACATTAATGCGAATGCGAATATTCAATTTTCAAATCTGACGCTAATTATTCTAAAATAAACCGTAAAAAAAACATAAAAAAATCGATAAACATCGTAAACAATAAATCTCCGGCACATCTCTAAACCGACTACTTTCCTCGCGCGCGCATGCGTCGTTGTTATATTTAGACGAGACACTGACCTTTAGTTTATGGATGCAAGCGTCTGTTTATTTCTAAATGTACTGCTTTTATTAACATAACTTCACGCCTGTTTTAACGAAAGGGTGGCCAAAGATATATCTCTGCCCTACTGTATATAAGGGGCCATCCATAAATTAAGTCACATGTTAAAGGGCGGGGGGCCGACGAAGTGTGGCATTGTGTGACAAGGGGTGGGAGGGGTCCTAAATTTCGTAATGTCACATTTCGAAATCTAATATATATATATATATATATATATAAATGAAGTATTTAAACACGTAATTTGATCTATTAACGAAAAACTTAAAAATATTTTCAATCCTATCTGTATGTTCATAAGGTTTAAGTTTTTGCTTTGTTATTTTAAATGTTTGATATGATGTTGATTTTATTAAATAAAAAATTAAATTGGTATCAAAATAATGTCGGAAGTGCTGTTTTAATTTAATAATTTCTAGATATTTTACAAAATATGTGACGTTACACTAGGGAGGAGGGAGTCTCACAAATGTGACCAGCTGTGACAAAGACGGGCAGGGGGTCATAAACACATAAAATTCGTGTGACGTAATTTATGGATGGCGCCTAAGGTCCCATTTAAATTGGTGGAAAAAAATTAACACAGTGTTCAGAACGTCTAAACAAAGATATCCAAGCAAAAAAAAAACAGTGATTAAAGTGATTTTATTTTCACCAAAAATAATATTTTTTTCGGCACACTAGAATATACACATCCATTATGGGTAGGTACTTGACGTGGTCACGTGCGGCTGCACATTTGTAGTATCAGAATTATGAGATAACAAAGACATGGGTGTGTTTATACATTGGGTAACCATCATTTAATGTATTTCCGTTAGCTGTTTTTTTTTTCTTGTAAGTCTCTTAAAGGTTTTTCTTATATTTTTACCATTGTCCTTATTTTGGTAGTCTGAATGATTTCTAAAACTGTTCCAATAATCTATTTTAATTGGACCTTATGCATATAGGGGTACTTAATAATAATATCTTCTTGGGACAACTCACACACGGTCATCCGATCCCAAACTAGGCAGAGCCTGTGCTATGGCAACCAGACAACTGATAAACATACTTATATATTTCTAAATACATACCTACATATTATAGACAAATTACACCCAGACACAGAACAAATGATCATGCTCATCACACAAAGATTTGTCCAGGGAGGGAATCGAACCCACGACCTCCGGTTTAGCAGTCCGGGTCACTAACCACTCGACCAACAGGCCAGTCAAACTTAAATCGAGCGTGTAAATCTATAAATGGTCAGTCAGACCCATGACTTACTGTATGAAAGAAACGGAACATCAATTTTGAACGAAACGAAAGTAAATTCTATAGAGTTTTTGTTCGACTCGTATCTTATTTGAGCACCAGCTTTTGCTCGCGACTTCGTACGCGCATATCCCGTTTTATTTCTCGTTCCCGTAGGAATTTCCTGTCCCCGTATAGCCTATAGCATTTCTAATGACTGTGGCTTTTTTTTTAAGGATGGGAAATCATCAAATGACTTCTTCCGCTCTGGGTGGAGCGGTAGGGCGTGTCAGACTCTTACTGACTAAAACCCATCCGTGTTCCTTCTAAAGCCCTTTGCGTTCCAGGGCCGCGGTGACTCTTTCGAACAAATTCCGCAACCCTGGCAGGCTCTGGCCCTAGCCCGCCCCGTCTTCTATGCTGACATCTCTTTGAGGCGCGCGTGAAACACAACGCGCCATCGACCCGGGCCTGGTGGTTATCGGACAGCGAGCGAGCCACCCAACGCTCGCCGTCCGCAGGCCCGCGCCTACGATGGCCGGGAATCGCCCTGCGACTCTCGACGCCCGGGGCGTCTTCTCCTGTAGCGGCGGTTGGGGCGAAGGCCTTGTCTCTCCCTCGCGCGGCCCGCCTCCTCCTTCGCTAGCATTACTGCTTCGCAGAAGGTGACCGCTTCCCAAGCCTCCTCGCTCCGGACCATGGATTCAACCAGAGCCGGACGCGAGAGTCATGACTGTGGCTATCATATACAAAAATAACTTTCCAAATCCGATTGGCAGTTCCAGATATTAGCGCGTTCAAACAAACAAACTTATCAGCTTTATTATTAGTATTTATATAGATATTATACCTGCCGAGTCTTTTCCCTAAAGTGCTGTGGTTGGCTTCCACTCTAGCTGGATACAGCTGTGAGTACCAGTATTTTACATGGAGCCGCTACCTATTTGACCTTCACAACCCAGTAACTGTCAAAGTCAAAACATTTATTTCAATTAGGCCATTAAACGGCACTTTTGAACGTCATTATTTACCTGTTCAGTAAAATAATAATATTACATTAATAAAGTGACTCTACTGTACATTCGGAAAGGTAGATTCTTATGGAGAAGAACGGACAAGAAACTCCGTAGTTACTCTTTTCAAATAATGGTTTTACAAAATTTGGTATACAAAAATTAATTTAATATTATGTGAGACGATGCACCCAGAGTGTGCTACTTATAGGCACAAAGTATTACCAGCAGAGGTAATCTTATTCATTTTCTAATGAAATTTAGGTAAATGGTACTCACATATTCACAAATATTGGAACCATTAATTAAGTAGTGTGTGAGTTAACAGAAAAATGAAAACACAAAAAAGAAACAGTACATATTATATCTATAAAGTTAATACATAAATCAACCAGTTTGGTTTTGTCTACACACATGACTGTCTTATGGAGCAGGACCAGCAACTGGGCAACACGATACTCCTTGGCAGCACTGGTGTCAGATTTGTTGACTTCTGACTTCCTTCAAACGAGATAATTTTGTAATGATGTTGACAATGATAACTTTGGCTAAATTGGAGATTGGCCATGGTGAATACCCTTAAGCAAAAAACGTATTTGGAATACTTTCATTGTGCGTACAGCTAAGGAGTGGAATTCCCTGCCTGCGTCTGTGTTTCCTGATAGCTACAACCTCGGGGTCTTAAAGTCAAGAGTTAATAGGTTACTTCTAGGCAAGCGTGCTCCATCGTTGACCACATCATCGCTTACCATCAGGTGAGATTGTGGTCAAACGTGTGCCTTTCAATCTACACTAATATTATAAAGAAGAAAAATTTGTATTTTTGTGTGTATGTTTGTAATGAATAAACTCAAAAACTACTGGACCGATTTGAACTATTCTTTCAGCAATGGATAGCTACATTATCAGCGAGTACCATAGGCTATATTTAATCCCCGTACTCCCACGGGAACGGGTACTACGCGGGTGAAACCGCGTGACTTCCGCTAGTTAATAATAAAAAAGAACTTCCTTGTGTTTAAACTGGAAAAAGAACGCACAAAACAAAGTGCACCAGTCATTGTAAAAACAACTTAAAAGTCTCTTACATAAAGTGAATTTTCGCTTACCTGGAAACAAAATCAATTGAATACAAGGATTTGGGTCTCGAGTACCCAGTTATTGGTTACTGAACCGTTGCCAATACTAATAATGTAATAACCTTGCTGGTTTTTGTTTACTTCTCTCTGACGTCCTTATCCTCTTTATGTAATACCATAGATATTTATTTAAGCACTATGGAAGACTTACAGCTAAGACAGACAGGACAAGATCAGTAAATAAGACTGTCAGCCAATTACAAGTCTCCACTTTTAAAAACAGAAAAGGAGTAAGTTCTATGGACATTCACATCAAGTTATTTTTTTTTTTTTGACGATGACCCCTCGCAGTTCAGCACACTAAGGCTGGTTACTGCTTAACCGGACTATCCTGTGGTGGCCTCAAATGAATTTAAGGCCCCCAGCCAGGGCTTACAAACTAGCTAATTATCATAAATGACCGCTCGCTAGGGCATCCCCTGCGGGATACGGACCTCGGCTTAGCGGCGTCATTTCGGGAGAACAGCAAGGGACAGGCTGGTTCATAACGTAATCGTACATCAAGTTACTGAATAACTATTAGTTATACTACAATGTTGCTCGCACTGCATAACAATCGTTACATCAAAGTTTAACAACTTAAACAAAGTTTCGGCACTTCCTGGCTGAGGACACACTCGTTGCGAACGGATCTAAATCGTGCTGTTTACAACAGGTATATAATTAACGTAGATTACGTAGAACTTCACGCTTACTGTCTTCTAATTCGATCCAGCCCGTCCTAGCTGTCCTCCCCCCAGCGACGCCCTAAGCCGAGGCCTACTCCACAGGGGGTGCCCTCAGCGTGTAATCGCTTAGTTTGTAAGTTTGTCATAAGCCCTGGCTGGAGGCTTTAATATTATATTAAGGCCACCACAGGCAAGCCCGGTTAAGCAGTCGACAACCTTATAGGTTGATCTGCGAGACGCCACAAAAAAAAACGCTTATTGTCCTAGAAGGGATAAGCAGAAGGCATGGTTAGCTCGCCGTTGACGCTTCTGTGATGACACATTTAGTGCCTGCACGCTCCGTTTAGGGGATTGTGCACGAAGTAGACAGCGCCATCTAGCATTGCAATTTCGAAACACTACAAGTAAAATATTTCACAATGAAGCTCCTTTTTTTAAAATTCGGGGTATTACTGTATTGTTTTATTTAGCCTCCGGTCCCAATTCATCATCTGCCTAGCCTTTTCCCAACTATATTGGGGTCGGCTTCCAGTCAAACCGCATTCAGCTGAATACCAGTAATTTACGTGGAGCGGCTGCCTACCAGACCTCCACAACCCATTAACTGGGTAACACGGTACTCCTTGGCAAGACTGGTGCCAGATTATCTGGCTTCTGACTATCCGTAACGACTGCCAAAGATCTACAAATGACAGCCGGGACCAACAGCTTAACGTGCTTTCCGAGGCACGGAGGAGTCTCGGTATGTTAAGATGGTCACCCATTCACAGACCAACCTCGGCAAGAGTTGCTTAACCTTGAAAATCAACCCGTGAAAAAATACGGTCCCAATTAAACATACTTTGTATGACTTTATATGCAAAATTGTACCCCGACTTACGCGAATTCGACTTACACGGATAGCGCTCGGTCTCACCTATCGCGAATTCGGGGTATTACCGTACACTTTTCTACTGGAAGTGTTGCCACTAAAACTATCATCAATTATCGCTGTATGTTTATATTAGAAGACTGTTACAAAATACTGTTATTTTTGCTACGTGACATACATTGGTAATGCCAAGATTTTTACGTCAAATACCTGTGGCATAATAATAGATGTAATTTAGTTGTGTGACTCAAAATTACTGTTGTTAAGGTAAATTTTTGGTACCTTGTTTTTTTTTGAGGATGGGAAATCATTAAATGACTTCTTCCGCTCCATATAAAAAAACACTTATATTTATACTTTACCAATTTGCGGAAATCGAAACTAAACGGTTTCGATTTCCGCAAATAGGTAATATACTAATCATAATAATAAATAGGTATATGGGTCGGTAATATATAGGTATATAAGTCGCCAGTTTATGATAGTCCACAATTTCTCGGAATGACTTCTCGAGATTATAGACTATCAAATTTTGATGCGTAAAAAAGTATTCCAAATGTTCAGTTGACAATTTATCGAGTGTTTACAATCTCACAAGTTATTTTATAATCTAACGGAGTTTGCTATTTTCCGGTGACATGTATATTGTTGCGTAAGTAATATGTCATCTTTTGGGATCATTTTCGACTTTTACGCTGGCAAAAGCTACTGTGAAAATATGCAGTTAATAAATAAAAGTCTTCACGAAGACTACACATTATCAATTATACTTTAATCTACAACCTCTCACTGTTTGTTCGCTTTTTGCCAAAACATCTCACGAATGTTGAAACATTTTAGATAAACATTTTGTTAGACGTACCAGGAGTCCATAAATTAGTACTTGTTTATAAGTACTGTTCAGAAAAGAGAATAAAGTATCAGGCAATGTACTCGTAGCATAAACATGTATCTACTTATCTCTAATCAGAATACTTTCAATAATAATGCACATGTTAATATAACATTTTTACCCCATTACCAACGAATCTTCTAAAGAGTATTCAAAGGAACACAGATATTCAAATGATAAACCGTCAATCAAAGAAAAAAAAATCAAAACAAATACTTCTCTGCACTAAATCAACCGTAAAACATATTATATGTTAGCAATAGTCTATACTTTACAGCTTTTCACCGACCAGTCGGTGGGACATCGCCAAGGCAGGCGGTCATGACAACACCCGACCGCCATGTTTAATTTCTTCAAGAGGAAAGGCGGGAAACCCGAGGCCGCGCCGGCAACAGCCGACGACGCCCGAAAATTCCCGAACCCCGACCATACAAAATTAACATCAGTTACCGCGCGCGCGCAACGAAACGACACTGAGCACGAAAAATTCAACACAATTCGTAAAGATGTAGTGAATTTATTGTTACCTGAAACTGATTACAACAACCAGAAAACTGGCGTCGGAGCTATACTGCAGATTATGGCGGGGAAACGGAAGAGGGGGAAACGAAGGAACGTGCGTACCGAGTCTTGTCGAATAAGCCCCTTGAAAGAGACGAATGTATTGCAAAGGAGTAACTCTGATCGGAAGGCGAATGACGTCGTCGTACCCACACAAGCCAAAAATACTTCAGACGACGCGGACTTCGTCAAAGCTTTGGTACTGCAGAAATATTCTAAGAGCAACGAAAACAAGGAACACGTGTCTCTAGTGTACGTGAACGAACCCGATTTGGAAGAAAAAAAACATGCGGAGGCATTACTACGGGAGATCGCGCGCACTATAGACTGTACCGTAGACAAATTAAATGAAAGCAAACAAATGGGAGGTACCGACAGCAAGATCGATAAGAGTGAGCCTCTATACGAAAGTATCGACGAACGAAATTTAAATTATAGAAATGAATTGAAAGGTGAATTAGATAAATTGTTAAACACAGATGGAGATAATAATAGTTTGGAACAAGATGGTGATTCACCGGGGATATCGAAGAAATCTAATCTGAAACCTCCGAAATCTGACACTGAGGGTTGCTCCGATGATGACAGATCAGACTGCGGAAAGAAAAGAGTTACGTTCAGAAAGCACATAGTCTTCGATGATGGAGAGCAACAAACTGATGAAGAAGTCTGTTCGTCTTTTGAATCTCTCTCTTCAGAAGACGAGGAGTTCCTCGAAGATGCTGACGACGACATTATCTTCGCTGATAACACAACCGTTATCAACGTGAATGATTGTGAAAATAACAATGAGGCAGTGACTATTAAAGTTGAAAGTCCTGAGACATTGAAAAGAATTTCTAGTGATAATAGCGACAGTGGTTTTATTGAAATAGGAGATAAGAGTGAAGTGACTGATAAACTAGAGGACTGTGAGGAAAGTGAGAGTGAGAGTGAAGCAGAAGTAAGTGGGAGTGAGACAGAAGAAGAAATAATTGAAGAGATAATAGAAGAAATCAGTGTCAGTGAGCCGTTTAACCCTGAAAATGAGGAGAAACCTTTGGATGAGCAGTAAGTAGTTTTTTTTTGTATCAGATCGAGGTGAAATAGGCAGTTGCTCTATATGATATACAGCTTCATTCAGTAACACTAGAAGTTGATCCCAACATACTTGGGAAAAGGCGGGTCAGATGATGATGGTCTATAGACAAAAATGTTCTCTTTATTGTCTATAGAAGTCTTGTGAGTAGAAACTTAGAACTAGGAGATAGGCGGTAGAGTCTGGGCCAGGTTAGTGGATTACGGTCCTTGCCTCTGCGTCCAGCTGCACACACATCAACTCGGAGAGGGATCGTCACTGTATCAACTCGAGCCGTGCAGTATTCTTTGTATGAAACTCCCTACTGCAACTCATACTAATGGAGATCGTAAAGTAAACGCCTCGCCTCGGGGCAATACGGCGAAAAAGGCGATACTATGACGCTCCCTTTCCGGGTTTATATGTGAACTATGACCTTAACCCTGTCAGAAATGTTTTTAATGAGCGCACACAATTCGAAAGCACACTAATTGGTTTTTTTCAAAGTATTTGAGGTTCATAAAGAGACACCCGTTGATTCAAAAAAAATATATGAAAGACAAAACACTTATGAAGGTGTCTTCGGCGCTTGTCGTACTTAAAAATCTCTTCGTCGTAGTTGAAATTCAATATCATATCATATCAGGGACAATAAATATCTAAAATTCGTCAAAATGTAGAGAAATTAGAGGTGTTTCTGCCCCTCTGCTCTTTTATTACAAAATTAGCATATTTTTCCGTAGCTTCATTCTCGTGGCCTATCCCAAAGGAATTGTGCAATTTTCCGAGATGAAAAGTAGGCAAAGTAGGTAATACTGTAGCTATCAATGAGTGAAATACGTTACGTAATCGGATCAATACTTCCAGAGATGCCCTTCAAATGAAAATTATATTTATTCTGCTAATAGATTGAATATAACTAGATGAGGCCGGTGTTTCCTAGCTGACTACATGAAAATAAACACTAAAACAAACTCAGAGGTCAAAGTCTCTTTTAAAGTCCGCACAATCGTACTGTTCAAATCATATGAGAACCATGTAGGTTAATGTCTGAGGTAGTCTTAGATTTCAGTGGACCTGCTGTGCTATTCTGTAAATTTGCTTTATCATCATCTAAACCTACTGATTGGTATGGCCCCTCTTTTCTTGTCCCCACGCTCCTGTGCAACTAAAACCTTAGAGGAAGTTAATTTAAAGGAAGCTGCCAATCTCCAGCTTCATATTGGAATGTGGTAGAATAATAGTTCACATCGAATTCACTTCACCTAAGTTTTTTTATTGTAAGATATTATCAGAATAGACCGACTGTCCAGACGGTGCCGGTGTAAGCATTTGTCAGTTATCGTGTAGCTCAACTCAAAACTTTGAGGAGCTCATCACAAAATTACACGAACTAACAAAAAAAATATGTCTACGATTTTTAATTCTTTTGTGTACTTTAGTTTAGATATTAACCTGGTATTTTGAGTACTTTAGTTTAGATATTACCCTGGTATTTTTGGTACTTTAGTTTAATGTCTAAACTAGAGTGAACCTGATATTTTGTGTACTTTAGTTTAGATATTAACCTGTTGTTTTTCCCACTAGAAAACAAAGGTATCTTCTCATACAAAGAAGAAAAGAGAATTAATGAAGTCGTTGTGAGTGTTGTGACCAATCATCACAACACTCACAACGACTTGGCAATCAGACATTTTGCACAATATCTCTCTTTGTCATTAGATAAAAACATTTCTTTAGTTGACTATTACAAATTGCGTGATACTATGAAACAGCTGATTCGTTCTGTTTTTGTTTTACTTCAAAGATTTATTTACAAAATAGTTTCACCATCACCCAGATTCAAGAGAGCCGTAGGGAAACCAGCACTCTTAGAAAACACAAACACAGACCGCGTTCCGTTTTCCGGCCCCGCCGCCGGGGCCCGTCGCGAGGTCCCCAGTTATAACCCTCCCCGACCTTTGAATACCGAGCCAGCCCGTGTCACTGAGCCAGTAGTTTTAAATCCCCTAAATAATAACGTTATGACCCAGCCTGTCCCTTGCTGTCCCCCCGAAATGACGCCGCTAAGCCGAGGTCCGTATCCCGCAGGCGATGCCCTAGCGAGCGGCCATTTAGTATAATTTAGCTAGCTTGTAAGCCCTGACTGGGGGCCTTAAATTCATTTCCACAGCCACCACAGGATAGTCCGGTTAAGCAGTAACCAGCCTTAGTGTGCTGAACTGCGAGTGGTCCCCGTCAAAAAAAAAAGTTGTTTCTTCCCGAAGTTTTTCCCACAGCGGCCTCGTATAATTACAAGCTTTTATTGAACTAGCACTAGCAGTTGCCTACCAGACACAACACCCGTCTGGTCGGAGGATCCTCCCTTTTCTATGGAGGTTTGCGGGACTTTACACCCTGTTCCGCATACTCCTATAGATACACCCCCTTTCGGGAACGATAGTCGTGATGCTATATTTAGTTATTAATATCGAATGTCGCATGGTTTCGTCTTGGCCGCCACAAGACTCTATTAGAAGTTAAATGTCATGTGTCAGACGATGAAATGGCAGATTAATAAACATTATTTTAGAGTGCTGGCTCCTTGGTCTTGTGGTTGGGAGGTAAGACTGCTGAGCGTGGGGTCCTATGTTTGATGTACGGGTCAGGCAATGCAGTTGTTTTTAGGGTTCCGAACCTCCGTATGAAATAACGGAGCCCTTATAGGACCATTTGTGTTTCTGTTTATCACAGCCAATTTTCTCCGAACCTACTGGACCGATGTAGTTGAAATTCGATATAGAAATTAACTTCTGTAACCCAAACACAGAAGTGTAACGAATAAAAACATGTTTCGAATGTGGGGTCACTTTGGAGATACAAATTTGAGAATGAATGAGTTTTTCGAACTGCGCCGTATGTACTTTGTGTGTGAATCTGTGTGTGTTCTAATACCGGTCTACTCTTGAGTCCTGACTTACTAAAAAATAATAAAATACACATTAACATGTCCCTAAGAAACACGGAAATGTATTCTTGCAGTAGGTAAACATTAGTCTTTATACGCAATTTATAATCTACGATGTCAAAACTTGGCTGAATATCACATGTCCGTAGCTTCATACGCACTTAATATTTTTTTAAACTGATACGCATATCGAAAGCATGCTTGGATGTGTGTCAATATTGATGCATTGAACTCGTGTGCGTTTGTTATTTATTTGATCAGCTCTAAAAATGGTGTAGGGTTAGATCCCAGAGCCCCTAGATCATTCTTATTTTATCCGTAACAATATGTGTGGAACAGAACAGTGTAGGCATATCGCACCCCCGGTGCGACACTGTCACTTATGCATAAATACAATTTTTCAAGAGAAGCTTTTTAAATTCCGACATCTCAAAAAAATATTATATTTCAAGATTAAGACAAGATGAATAGCTTATACTACAACGTCAAACTATGTGTACTACTAAAGTAACGTTATCGCACCAAGTAAAGGGGTGCTTTAGGACAGTTATTACATATTTAACTCATTATTGCAAAGTGTCGCACCGGGGGAGCGATACACTTTCAACTTTTTTTCAAGTCAAGTCAAGGAGGTAGAGCTTTACATCTCCCGAAATCCTGGGAGATTTATCGTACCAACCAAAAGACGTCCTCTGCTGGACATAGGCCTGCCCCAAGGGAAGGGGGCGTCGCCATAATCGCCACGCTTGACAGGCGGGTTGATGATCGCAGTGTAGCTATTGTAACGCACAGAGAATGCTGCTGCCCATTCTCCGGTGAGTCACTTAGTCGCCTCGTACGACACCCACGAGAAGTATATCAGGATTTATGCTTAAATGGAACTGATTGCATTATAATTGCATGGTAACTTTATTCCACATCAGCTGGCAAAACCTGAAATACGGCAGAATGATTGTCATCCAGTGAGGAGTTGCAGTTGTCTCCCAGACATATCCTCAGACCCTCTGATGGGTAATGATCAGTGATTGGATAATCGGGCACTAATATACCTAAACTTTATTTTTGTTCCCACGAAAGTATAATACGGACATGCTTTGAAATCGGTCCAGACATTTAGAAGTTATCAAACCTAAAAAATATTACTCTCCTTTCTTGGGCAGTCGTGTAATAAATGCAACACATTGACCCCATTGTAATTTTTTATAGGTATTTAATTTTTTTTGATTAAAACAAAAGATACTAAATCAAAATAACCACTGCTATAATTTCATTCAGTTTGTTATAGTTGTTTTAACAAAATTGTTCAATCCTGGAAACCCGGGATTATTTTTTTATTCAGAAAGGAATGTCCATCTTATTCTTTAACGGGAATTATCCGAGCATTGGTAAGAATGGAGAGGCTTTGCAATGTTTATGTAACCGAATAATTGCAAACTTCGTAAGATCACGATAAATCTTTATCAGATCATTTTTAATACAATTAATCTCTCAATAGTTAGGAATTTATCTGTGACTTGTTGAGAAAAATGAGTTTCCATTTTCACGCGATATATTACAGTCCTAGGGCGTCTGCAATTATCTGGTGATATAATTTATATTACCATCAGCAAAACCATCTTTATTCACGGTTCGATTATTCCTATCCGTTAAGGATTTTTTCCCTTCATCTCCAGAACCCATTATGGTCCTCACATTAAATGGTACCAAATTGGAGACATTCTCTATACAATCACATCACACTAATATTATAAAGGCGAAAGTTTGTGAGTGTACGTGTGTGTATGTTTGTTACTTCTTCACGCGCAAACGGCTGGTCCAATTTTAATAAAATTTGGTATGCAGGAAGCTGACACCCTGGATTAACACATAGGCTACTTTTAAACCGCGGGTAACACCGCGGGGCGCAGCTCGTAAACATTAGGAAACCAAAATAATTTCGGTAATAACGAAATTATGGCTGTACCCACTCACATTCACCAACAAATACATCACACAATCAGACAAATGCAGAACCTCCTCCTTATTAGAAGTCGGGTATAAATAAAGGTCATTCAACAAAATTCTATTCGCTCGCTTCACACAAACAATTTCATCTGTAACGACATGGAACATAATGCTACAATATGAGTTATATCTTGTCATCTATTGAACTTGTTCGTAGACTAAACAAGTAAACAATGTGCATGGAAAAACTTGAAAAAACTGCCGAAAACACATGGCATCTGCCTAGCTGTTTGTAACGTGCAACATTTCATGGCTGTCTGGCAGTTTGAGTACTTTATGCGGCCTATCCAAATGTTCTTACTTCAGTATTTTTTGTCAAAACGTTGAGTTCCTTTAAAATCTAATTAAGCATATTTTAGGATTAATTAGTTGTTTTATTTTTATTTCTAGTGTATAAAGATAGTTAAGTATTTATTAAAAACATTTTAGTTAAAAAAAAACTATTGTGTTATCTGGGTTACAAAAATATGATCTATTTAGACTGTCAGATACATTTTCAAAAAATATTGGACACGTATTTTACTTTTGTCACGTAAATAAACAAAAAATGAACACGATACAGCGCGTTGGAAACTCGTGTGACGTCACTCTCCAGTGCACTTTTTACTGGAAAGTGACGTTACAAGCCCCCACTCCTTATCTTTGTGCGTTTTATCTTCGTAATTTTTATTGATTTGATAAAATAGCAAATACGTATCCATTGTTTTTCGATAATCTAACTGACGGACTAAATAGAATCATATTTTTTTAATCCAGGCAATATCCCCATTGTAAGTTTGAGCTACACAATAACTGACAAAAGTTTGCACTGTCTGGGCAGGTCCACTCAAATCTGTGTGGTACCTACTTTTCTCAAAGGACCACCTCAGATATTAACCTACACGGTTCTCATATAAGGTCAAAAAGTCAAAGTCAAAACGTTTATTTAAATTAGGCCATTAAACGGCACTTTTGAACGTCACCATTTACAGTTCAGTAAAATAAAAAATATTACATTATTAAAGTGACACTATTGTCCATTCGGAAAGGTAGATTCTTATGGAGAAGAACGGACAAGAAACTCCATAGTTACTCTTTTCAAATAATGATTTTACTTTTTTTAGTTCTAATATGTCAGAAGGTATTTTGTTGTAACAACTTTCATGGGGTATTGTGTAAACACAATACCCCATGAAAGAAGTGTGGACTTTGGCTAATCTAGAAAATGCGTGATCTAATTAACTAAAGTATAATTTGACCTGTACGAAATCTATGGACGTTAAAAGAGACTTTGACCTCTGAATTTGTTTCGGTGTTTCTTCTCAGGGTAGTCAGCTAGGAAACACAGGCTTCATCCAGTTTAAAACGACCAAAAAGATTTACGTGTAAAAGTTATTTAAAACCTAGGGTTGAAACACTAGGGCCATGGGGTCCGAGTGCTCATCGAGTTTTTCGTGAAATCAGCAAACGGTTAGTCGACGCTTCACGTGACCAGAGGGCAACGAACCAGTATTGCCATTCAACGTGGCAATGCGGCCAGTGTTTTGGGCACTTTTCCCGTTGACAGCGATGTGGACGAATTTTTCGATGCCCTGTGAATTCTTCCTCTCCCCTTTTTAATCCGCTTGTATATTTTCTACTCGCTTGTATATAGTATCTATAAACCTATTTAAAAATACATACATCACATCTCAATTTAATAGCTTCGTCTTTCTGACCAATCGATTCTCGGCTCGAGACAAAGTGATATTTTATCAGCGATAAATGTGTTGTTCATGTTTTCGACCATAGGGTCGAAAAATCAAAATGTGAGGGATTTCTGTGCGCATAACTCGACAAAATGTACCTACTGAACAGCTGATTTCGCGATTTCCGGGTTGATCCCATAGTAAAAGTTGTTCATAATGATGAGTACAATGACCCCTTAAGAGGTATTGCGTTTATTCTGTAACACGTTGTAGTGTTTTTTACTAACATTAGGATTAGGGGTTTACTAACAACATATGGATCTTGTAATTAGATCTGAAATAAAATATTTATTATTATCATAACCTTATTTACCAAGAATTAGTAGGAGATAGAATTTAAACACAACTTTCTGGAAATGTTTTTATGTTATTGGCAATATTATGATTTCTGAATACTGTCGGCGTTTTCCTATGACGCTACCGATACATCTGCTTGGGTTCCCAAGGTTATATCGTGGATAGCTTCCAGTCTAGCCGGATGTAGGTGAGTACTAGTATTTTACATGGAGCAACTGCCCATATGCAGTGCCGGATTAGCCATATAGCAAGGGTAGCAAATGCTACGGGCCCCGCGCATTGGGGGCCTCAAAAATATGTCGCTGAAAATCAGTACCATTATATGGCTCTGTCTCACACACGAGTTCTAACCCCTACCATACTGAGCGATAGCTTTTTTGCGGAAATGTGACGCATATTTCCCAACCTGTATGTCTTTAATTTTGTTTATTTATTTATGGTATGGGTCATACTTCGCACAAATAAGCCCCGGGTCCGGTCCATACTTAACCTTTTGAACGCCAGAACATAAACGCATCGGCGTGCCCCCGACGCCAAGCTACAAATTTACCGTACTTTTTGTCACGTAGTTGTGACATTTGGCGTACAGGGCACGCGCTTGCTTGTCACCTATACTTGACTGAAAGCTATTGTTTAATGTTTTGTTAGCACTGTAATGTCTTTGCCACTCTTCACTCAAGTGCACAAGGCAGATTTAGAGCCAACATGGCCGTCTTAGCATGCTTTTTTTTTTTTTTTTTTTTGATCTCGGGGGGAAATCCTCCACCCTGGGGCGGGTGGAGGGGTCTGTCAGACTCTTACTGACTAAAACCACCCCGGTGTTCCATCTTCCACCTAGGCCGGGGATCGCGGGAACGTATGCGACTTCCGCAATCCCCGGCTGGTGCCGGCCCGCCTCTGCGGGCCACCTCGCGTCGGCGAGGGAAGTGAGGTGTTTAACTCCCCTCGCTACGTCAAAGAGGGGCGCACGGGAACACCACGCGCCGCCACCTCGGGTCCGGATGAATGGGGGACGACGGACATCCCCAAGTCCGCCGCCCCTGGACCCAGTTAGGGGGGCCGGAAGAGGGCAGCGTATGCCCTCCTCCGACGCCCGATGCGCCTGCTGCGGGCAGGGAGAGCGGTTGTGATCTCCCTCTCCCTTTCCGCAGCCTCCTTCTGCGCGATAACTGTCTCTCAGAAGGAGACCACCGCGTCCCAGGACTCCTCACTGCCGACCATAGCATGGACCACGGCCGGCAGCGAGAGGTCACCGCCTACAACAGAGATGAGGGCACGGCGCGGCTCCTCCCAAGCTGCACACTCTGCAAGCGTATGCCGCACCGTGTCCTCCCGACAGTCGACGCAGTGGTGGCATCGAGCGTCCGGCTCCCTGCCTATGCGACACAAGAACCTCCCGAAGCAGCCATGCCCCGAGAGGACCTGCGTCGCACGAAACGTCAGAGAGCCGTGCCTTCTCCCGAGCCACAGGTCGAGCACTGGCCGGATGGCCTCGATGGTGATGAGGCCGGCGGAAGGGCTCGAAAGCCTGTCCCGCCATTCCGCCACCAGGACCTCGCGCAGCTGCGACCGACGCAGCTCCAAGTGTTGCTGCGTCAGTCTTTCGCCGCGCGCCCGCGCGCCCTCGCGCCACCTATGCAGTGACGCGAGCACTTTCGCCTCCAGGTCCCACGGCGGAGATCCGGCCAGTGCGCAAGCCGCCTCGTAGGAGATCGTGCGATATCCCCTGATGACTCTGACGGCCATCACCCTCTGCGGCTTCCGCAGAACAGTGATGGTGCTGGCCGTCAGGTCAGCCGCCCAGATCGGGGCCCCATAAAGGGCCATCGATCGCACGATCCCCACGTACAACCGCCTACAGGCGGTGCTCGGGTCCCCCAGATTGGGAAGCAGCGTTGACAGCGCCCCCGCCGCGCCCAACAACTTGGGCGCCAGCCGCCGGAAGTGGGAGCCGAAATCCCACCGGCTGTCGAGCACCAACGTCTTAGCATGCTCCGTTAAGTATTTTAATGCCCAGTATGACATTAATGACATGTAAAGATATTTAAAATTGGTCCTAAGCATTTAACCGGATCGTTCAAATAGTGAGACGGTACATTCTACAACTTATATTGTCCGTAATTAATTACGAATACTCTGCTCAAAGAACAGAAACTCGTTACTAAATAATAAGAGTCGCACGGGTTGAATGGCGACCATCTTGTTCAATCAAGCCCGACCCAAGCTGTCCTCCCCCAACGACGCCCAAAGTCGAAGTCCGTTCCACACAGTGCCTTAGCATTTGGTCGCTTAGTTTGTTAGTAGCCCTGGGTGTAGGCTTTAATTTATATTAAAGGCCGCCATGACTCTTGTCTAAATCGTAGTGGAGACAAAGTCGACAATGGAGCGAGCTTACCCAGAAGAAGCCTGTTCACTCTAATTTGAAAGGGTTGAATGCCTTCCGAAACACAGGCGCAGACAGAGAGTTCCACTCCTTTGCTGTGCGCAAATCTGGTTAAGCCGACGACAACCTCCTATTTTGACCTGCGAGAGGCCACAAACAAGAAAAAAAATGGGGAAAAACGCGCCTCGGAAAGCACGTTCAGCCGTTGGTTCCGGCTTTCATTTGAAAATCTTTGACAGTCGTCAAGGATAAGCCAGAAAATCGGACACTAATTTTTCCAAGGAGTTCGGAATCCGAACAATTCGGATTTCGAAAAAGCTAAGCGGATGATAAACCTCCCAGGGTTCAAAATAATATGATCCTACAATATTTACAATATCAAATAACTAGATATTGTGAACAAATTACAGACTTAACACTGTAAGTATATTTATTTTCGCGCGTATTTTTGACGTTTCAAGGTCGCCATATTGGCGTTTGACGCACGGAGTCATGCTTATTCTAAATTTGAAACAAAGAAAGTTTACGAAGTTCGTTTTAGTTAAATACTTTTTGTTTTTAGATAATTATAGGTCAATGAGTTTTTATGAGAAAATAGTCAGTAGGTGACCTTATACACTCGATATTGCCAATTTTTCTTTGTTCTAATTTTACCTTACTACTAGGGCATCATTCCCGGTAATTTGTGGTAATTTGTTCTCGAGTTCTCGTGCCGAGCCTATTTCCATCATATACATATGTATGTATAATTTATTGAAAACCGGTAAAGTGTTCCGAACACATGAAGGGTTCCGTACATACCATAACCCAAAAAATACAGGTTTTTTGTATGGGCGGCTACTTTTATTATTTTTTTTATTAAAATAGCGGCGACAGAAATACACACTCTGTAAAAATTTCAATTGTCTACCTATTACGGTTCATGAGATACAGCCCGCTGACAGACAGACGGACGGACGGACGGACAGCGGAGGCTTCGTAATAGGGTTCCGTTAGTTATCCTTTGGCTACGGAGCCCTAAAAAAGCACAACATCTGTCTAACCTTTTTTTTATTATTATTATTATAAATTATTATTCCGTTTATTTTATTTTCTTAACAAATAAATTTACATTTTTAAATATTTCTTTTATAAAACAGTTGTAAAAAAAAAAAACATTTAAAAATATAAAAAATAGTAGTCCGCCGGTGTCGGGAGCAGGGTCCAAGCTACCGGTGGTTAGGGCTCCAGAGAAAGGAACTTCCTCACAATACGAGCCGTATCGAGAAGTACTGCCTTCTGTATCAGGCCTTTTACCCAACCGCGTAACGACAGCTTCGACAGATGGTCGTCGAAGCTTTTGGACAACAGGCCATTGGCCGTAACGACAATCGGCACAATGACAGCCGAGTCCACATTCCACATGTCGACAACCTCGTGTGCTAAGTCGAGGTACTTGATTTGTTTCTCTTTCTCAGCTTTCACGAGGTTCACGTCATGCGGGATGGTAACATCGATTATCATTGTGCGGCGCGCTAATCGATCTATCACCACGATATCCGGCTTATTGGCAACAATAGTCCTATCAGTAATGATAGATCGATCCCAGTACAACGTGACATGGTCATTTTCGAGAACTGGGTCGGGCACATACTTGTAATACGGTACTTCGGAATCCACAAGTTGATATTTTAAAGCAAGTTGCTGGTGGATTATCCTGGCCACTTGGTTATGCCTATGCAAGTACTCGCCGTTAGCCAAACGAGAACAACCAGAGATAATATGTCTGATGGACTCACCCGGACGGTGGCATGCCCGACACACGTCAACCGTCCCATCCTTCATAATATACCTCCGGTAGTTATTCGTCAGGATAACTTCGTCCATAATCGCACAGACAAAACCTTCAGTTTCCCCAAAGAGGTCGCCGAAACGTAGCCAGGATACAGACGCCGGGAAGTCTACATTGGGTTCGTGAAGAGCCCTGTAGAAGCGCCCGTGAAGCTCCTTGCCTTTCCATACCTCCTTGCGATCATCTGTAGTAAGTATTACAGGTTTGCGCCAGTTCTCTTTAGCCATGGACAACGGGGTGAGTCCCTTGTCCACTGCGACCACATCTCGGTGCATACCCACATCAGTTTTGAGAAAAAAATCTCTGAGATTGCACACCTCGCGATTATGTAGAGTCTTGGCATTCAAAAAGCCTCGACCTCCACATTTCCGCGGGATGTACAATCTCATCACCGATGATCGTGGATGGTGCATCCGATTTGCGGTCAGCAGTGTACGGACCCTTCTATCTAGGGCATCGAGTTCAGTTTGAGTCCATTTGAGTATGCCGTAGGAGTACATCAGTACCGGCATGACCCAACCGTTGAAGGCGCGCACCTTATTTCCGCCTGACAAAAGACTATTCAAAACCTTTTTCAGGCGGCCAAAGAAGCGCTCCCTCAGCGATTGTTTCATGTCAGCACCGTTAATGCCTAACGCCTCCGACACACCCAAATACTTATAGGTTTCGGTTGAGCTGAGGGATCTAACCTGTATGGAATCCGAGAGTTGAATTCCCTCAGATTCCATAATCTCCCCTTTCTTTACATGCATGACTGCACATTTTTCCAAACCAAATTCCATCCTGATGGAACTACTGAAGGTTTCAGTTACCTTTAGTAGCTCCATCAGTCGCAAATTGTTGGGGGCAAAGAGTTTCAGATCATCCATGTAAAGAAGGTGAGATATGGCCTGACCACCTCTTCTCAACCGATAGCCTAGGCCTGAATCCTCCAGCAGTGTGCTAAGAGGATTCAGAGCTAAGCAAAACCAAAGTGGACTCAAACTGTCGCCCTGAAATATTCCCCGTTTAATCCATACAGGCTCATCACTCCCTTGGATCGGTCGACATCCTGGATAGCGAAGGACTGTTTTCCATTGCCTCATACATGACTCAAGGAAGGTGCGTAGAGTTAAATTATTATTATTATTATAACCTTTTGACTTTTCCCAAATATATTGGGGTCGGATTCCAGTCTAACCGGATTCAGTCAGGCGGGACCAACAGTTTAGTGTTCTTTCCGTGGCACGGAGGAGTCTCGGTATGTTAAGATGGTCACCCATCCACAGACCGACCTCGGCAAGCGTTGCTTAACCAAGAAGATCGCGGCTGTTACTATTTAAACACGAGCTCCTGGAGGTCTTTAACCGAACCGAATGATAATTATAATGATAATATTTTTTTAACTGATCTGGTTTTAAAATGTAAGTTCATCTAAACTAATATTATAAAGAGGAAAGATTTGTTTGTTTGTTTGTTACGATTTGGCTCAAAAACTGCTGAACCGATTTTGAAAATTCTTTCACCGTTAGATAGCTACATCTTCACCGAGTAACATAGGCTATATTTAATTCCTACTAAAATTTGAATATAATATATAACGCTCTAGACGCACTGCGAGTTACCATCCCTACCTTGTTGCTATTCCACCAATTCGCACTAAACGTTTCCAAACGTCTTTTATAATGCGCACAGCAAAGGAGTGGAACTCTCTGCCTGCGTCTTGTTTCCGAACGCATACAACCCTAATCTCTTCAAAATTAGAGTGAACAGGCTTCTTCTGGGTAAGCTCGCTCCATCGTCGACTTTGTCTCTGTCATCTATGACCTAGACTAGAGTCAAGAGCAAACCCATATTAAATAAAAATAAAAAAAAAATAACGGAATAGAATTATTCTATTCTATTCTCCATTTTTGAAGTCGTTCAAATAGTATGTAACATTGCGCAAATCGGTCATCACTCAGAGCATAATGCTGTCTTCGATGCCATGCAGTGTTTATCTTTAGACCTACAATCTTTACCTAGGTTGAGCCGTAACAATTCATGAACAACAGTTAAATCTTGCTAAAACATCGTCAATCTCCCGATGCTCCAATTCTGTCTAGAATATTTCACAAATAAGCTAAATGCAAAGAAGTTTCGAAACCCGCTTTCTTGATTTGTTACTCATAAAAATGTCCGCAATAAGATTATTAAGATGAAATGTTTATGTTTTATAATAAACATAGATTTGTTAGGAAAATATACCAGCAAACGGGAATTTGGCTTCGGAAGTGATGGACACTGTATTTAACTGTCTCTTGATTTTTAACTCGCAAGATTTTTGTCGAATGCTCCGGTATCTTTTATTATTGTATATGTAGCGGCATCACATGAAAAACTAAGAAACGAAATTTGTACGGCAACAAAAAGAACCGCAGCGCCATCTACGACGAACTAACATCGAAATCCTGCATCGCGCAAGCAAAGTTCTCCGTGCGATTTGAACATATACAACAGTCGAATATCAACTATCGGGCAGTTGCCCACCAGACACACCAACCGTCTGGTTCGGAGGATCCTCCCATTTCCAGTGGAGGCATGCGAGACTTTACTCTCTGTACCGCATACCTCCATATATGTTTATATATAATCTGAATCTCGGAAACAGCTCCAACGATTTTCATGAAATTTAGTATGCAGGTGGTTTCGGGGGCGAAAACCCGATCTAGCTAGGTTTCATTTTTAGAAAACGTTTACCAAAAAATTAAAACGAGCATAGCTCGGTGATCCAGGTACTGAAACATTATAACACAAGTTACACGAATAACACCAGCCAGAAGTGAGCTGTCAATTCATACAAACAAAACGGAATGACAGTTCACTTCATGCTCCCTCCACTTAAGTTTACACGGTGAGATGTTGACAGAATGACCGGATGGAAACATCTCACTCAAGAAACATAGTATAGATGAAGTGAGTTTAAAAGGGCCTGATCATACAAATAAGACGGAATGACAGTTCACTTCATTCGTTGACAGAATAGACCGGCTGCCATTCCATCTTGATTCGATGTATATGTCACCAGAAAATGACGAACGCCGTAACATTCTAAAATATCGCGTGAAATTGTAAACAAGTTTTTCATAATAAGACACGGATGTATTGGAAACTATTGAATTTGGATGGGATTTATTGTACACAAAACGGTATTTTCATATTAAAAAATTATAATCTAATTAAGATTTATTACAATCTTACGGAGTCTGCAATTTTCCGGTGACATATACACAGCTCGCTTTATGTTCACTTCACCTAAGTTTTCAAGATGGAGGTTAGTTACAGACAGGCGTTAATTACCAAATATGTAAACAAATATTTGTGGTCAGCGCATGTGATAACCCTGCCAGGGATGCGAGATTGTTAGAAAAGGTTACCGCGGCCCTGGAACGCAAAGAGCATTTGGAGGAACACGGGTGGGTTTTAGTCATTAAGTGTCTGACACTCCTTTCCGCTCCGCCCAGAGCGGCAGTAGTCGTTTGTTTATTTTTCATCTATAATAAAGAAGACGGGACCCGCTAGGGCCAGAGCCTGCCAGGGTTGCGGAATTTGTTCGAAAGAGTCACCGCGGCCCTGGAACGCAAAGGGCTTTAGAAGGAACACGGATGGGTTTTAGTCAGTAAGAGTTTGACACGCCTTTCCGCTCCACCCAGAGCGGAAGAAGTCATTTGAAAATTCCATCCTTTAAAAAAACCATAATAAAGAGGATGTGATAACGCTAAAAAGTACATTATATACATTTTAGTACATATTATTATAACTACAGTTTCCTGCAAAATACGTGACTAATATATAAATATAGTGGTTTAGGAAAACAATGCGAGTTGCGATAATAACTGTGAAATAATAATTTTATTTTAGATTTTCAAAATATTTTAATATCATTTAAATATTGTTGCAATACTTACTGGGAATTATAATTAAATGTTAGGTGCAATGCTCTTTTTGATTTTGATTAGGTTTTCAGGAAACGGTGCTAATATTTAATCTAACTTTTTTGATGAACAGTGATTCAGAAGCGGTTCATTACGGTGCGGGGCCAATTTAAAGTTCACGAGTTAAGTACTAACTATGATGCCATTTTAGTTTTCATCAAAATCGGGCCCCAGACTCCTTTGTATATTTTTCGCTATTCCTAATATTCATGGTTTCAGATTTTGCCATGCACTTTGGCTGCGACATATACAACGTGTAACAGAATTAACGCAATACCTCTTAAGGGGTCATTGTACTCATCATTATGAACAACTTTTACTATGGGACCAACACTGAAATCGTGAAAAAAAATCGACTCCCCCATATGTACATTTCTGTGCGCACAACTCGACAAAATGTACTGAACAGGTGATATTTTTGCGATTTCGGGGTTGGTCCCATAGTAAAAGTTGTTCATAATGATGAGTAAAATGACCCCTTAAAATGTATTGCGTTTATTCTGTTACACGTTGTATATGTCGCAGCCAAATAGCTTAATCAGCCGTTTAATTGGTTGCCTAGCCTTTTCATTTAACTGCGCCGATTTTTCGGCGACCTAAATGACATCTTTGGTGCAATATCATTTAATGCCCTTGCCACTTATGTCGCGGATAAACGGCTGAGATCAATGATAAGACTAGGCTTTTAATGAAACGGATGATTAAGCTAGTTGACTATAATAATAATAATATCGTTTATTTTTGTGTGACTGTGACATATATATGTATAAGAACGCACAAGAAACTCCATGGGAACTTTATTGAATAAAACATTTATAACGAAACTCGGTATATATGCGGGCTCGCAATAAAAATACCATCCTAAAAATAAAAAAATATAATAACCTCAAAGATTACCAGATGCACTCGAAGTACAGATAAATAAATCCAGGCTGAAATTCAGGCGTAAACAGGGTTACTCGAGTCTGCCTAGATGTTTCAAGTGGATGTGTTAAATGCTCTAATTTTAGCTTGATGAACGAGTAACAGTTTTGAAGCGTTCTGAATGGAGTTGGTTTGATAGTGTTACGAAGTCTTTTTTTTTTTTTTTAAGGATGGGAAATCATCATATGACTTCTTCCGCTCTGGGTGGAGCGGAAGGGCGTGTCAGACTTTTACTGACTAAAACCCATCCGTGTTCCTTCTAAAGCCCTTTGCGTTCCAGGGCTGCGGTGACTCTTTCGAACAAATTCCGCAACCCTGGCAGGCTCTGGCCCTAGCGGGCCCCATCTTCTATGCTGACATCTCTTTGAGGCGCGCGTGAAACACAACGCGCCATCGACCCGGGCTTGGTGGTGATCGGACAGCGAGCCTCGTGTTGCGAAGTCTTGCGTCCTAATCTGGGTCGACACTCGACAATCAAATTTTATTATCTTTTCGTAAAATACTTTGACAAATGGCAAAACATGGTGTAGCGGCGGAGGGGAGTGATGTAGCTCCAGTATGGAGGTATGCGGTACAGATAGTAAAGTCCCTGTCGGAGGATCCTCCGAACCAGATGGTTGTTGTGTCTGGTGGGCAACTGCCCGAGAGTTGATATTCGACTGTTGTATATGTGCAAATCGCACGGAGAACTTTGCTTGCGCGATGCAGGATTTCGATGTTAGTTCGTCGTAGATGGCGCTGCGGGTCATGTGGTTACTGATGCCGCTACAATGGTACCGGTGTAATTTACTTGACAACACGGTTGGCGCAGTGGTTGAGCGATTGGTTGCTGCGCTGCGTGTCGTGGGTTCGATTCCCTCAAGAACAAATATTTGTATGGCCTACAGATAGTTGTTCCGGGTTGGGCTATGTATGTGAGTATGAATGTTTGTGAGCGCACCCACGATACAGGGGCAACGATAAAAAAAAATTGATTGTCTGTAAAATCGGTTTACGGACGATAGTTTAACGTGACAACGTCATAACAAAACATTGATGAAATGATCCTAACGTTACAATGAGCGTAACGTTACAATGAGTCATCCTCTTTCCGTTTTTCGTGCGTGCAGCCGGCGTTTATCGATTTATTAGACGTTCTCGCGTCAAAAAAATAAAAAAAAACATTTATAGCTTGATAAACCTGTAATATAGACGAGTAATATAGAAGAGCACTGGAGTATAGCACTTGTGCTTTAATTCGCCGACCCTTGCTCGAGCCAGCCCGCGTCGCTGAGCCTGTAGTCTTAAATTCGCCCCTTAATAATAATTCTAGTTCGATCCAGCCCGTCCCTAGCTGTCCTCCCCCCAGCGACGCCCTAAGCCGAGGCCCGTACCCCACAGGGGGTGCCCTTAGCGTGTAGTCGCTTAGTTTGTCAGTTTTTATAAGCCCTGGCTGGAGGCTTTAATATTATATTAAGGCCACCACAGGCAAGCCCGGTTAAGCAGTCGACAACCTTATAGGTTGAACTGCGAGATGCCACTCACAAAAAAAAAATGTGCTTTAATTGTGCTATGAGAGCTTGCTTGTTGCCATAGTTGCCATATTTCATGATTCTCGATCAATGGAAAGTCTATTGCGAGTAAAAAAATGGTAACAAACTTGGGTTCTCTGCTTTTTTCATAATTATTATTTTATATATGTATTTATCTTAATACCTATATACTACCTTGTTGCTATTCCACCAATTCGCACTAAACGTTTCCAAACGTCTTTCATAATGCGCACAGCAAAGGAGTGGAACTCTCTGCCTGCGTCTGTGTTTCCGAACGCATACAACCCTAATCTCTTCAAAATTAGAGTGAACGGGCTTCTTCTGGGTAAGCTCGCTCCATCGTCGACTTTGTCTCTGTCATCTATGACCTAGACTAGAGTCAGGAGCAAACCCATATTAAATAAAATAAAAAAATATATATATATATATTTCTTGTCGTGTGTATGTCACTGAACTCCTCCTAAACGGCTGGACCGATGTTGATGAAATTTTTTGTGTGTGTTCAAGGGGATTCGGGAATGGTTTAGATTCACATTTGGATCTGGTAGGTGGCGCTGCAATCGATTTCTATAATTCTTCGTCGTATACAAAGCGTGCGAACAGGCGTTTGGACAGGATAACGTCTGTCGGGACCGCTAGTCTATTATATGTTTATTGTATATATAAATAGTACACCTAAGACTACCTACAGCACTGTCTTTTTACACTTATTGCATTGTCTTAGAAGCTCCAAAGCTCCAATCCAGGTCCCAAAACTTTTTTACAAAAAAATACAACCGACTTCCAAATAAAAAACACTACAAAGTATAAAATAACTTTAACTTCGGAAGTCGGTGTCAAAAAGAAACTACCAAAAACAACGACATGCGTCCACATATGTCGGAGTTATGTCCATCCCCGACAATCATTAGATACTTACACTGCCGGTCGGGCACCTTGGTTACCAAATATCAAGCCGCTCAACTAAAAACGATAATTTATACTTGTTTCCAGGAAAACCCTGGTCTCTCAAGAGTCCAAGTTCCAGTCCCAAGTGGCCTCACTGACGGAGTTAGCTGACAACAGATGCGATGAGGCCGAACGCGCCAGAGAGCTCATCTCCGCGTACAGGAAGGAGATTGAATCAAAGGATCAAGAGATTGAACGTGAGTTAATTGTATATTATTCAGACAAAGTGAGGAGCTCGTTGCTTAACAGCCGCACGGGTCGACCTTCAAGGTTAAGCAACGCTTGCCGAGGTCGGTCTGTGGATGGGTGACCATCTTATAACATACCGAGACTCCTCGTTTCGGAGGCACGTTAAGCCGTAGGTCCCGGCTGTCATTTGTATATCTTTGGCAGTCGTTACGGATTGTCAGGAGCCAGAAAAATCAGACTGCAGTCTTGCCAAGAAGTACCCAGAAACTGGGTATCCAGTTAATGGATTGTGGACGTGAAAGTAGCTTCATCTTTCCCATTGACATTTCAAGGAGTCGGTCAGTGAATAGGGTATTTTCTTGAATTGAAAATTCATATTTCTATTTGGCAGATATTTATACCTTTTCTTAATTAAATTAATTTGACAAAGATAAAGCGCAAGTTCAGGAGTGGGAACTAGTGACGTCACGTGTTGCTAGAAAGTATACTAATTGTATCGTCTTTATTAATTTTTTACTTGACAAAAGAAAAATGTGTGTAATATGTAGGTAATCTGATTGTGTTTAAAGTTGTGGTCATACAACAAAATGTATTTTCCTGCAAGAAAATGTTTAGGCCGTACGTTTAGGATTAAGATGGCTGGACCGTTTTGTATTTTTTTTGTTTGAAAGGGTAAACTTCCCAGATGGTCCCATGATCATCAAGTCAGGATCTGATGAAGGGATCCTGGAGAAATAGAGAGAACTCATCCAATTTTATAGGCACACTTGAAGCGATAGGGTAGTTTTTGGAAGAATACTTTCTCGGAGTGGTTCCATTTTAATTTGGTGAAGATCTGATGAAGAACTTCGGAGATAGACAACGGAACTCCTCAATAAATGATAGCAAATGGACTGGGATTGCTGAAATCTCATGTTCATAGCATAAGTCTGTTAAAAATGAGGTCTATTTGACAGATTGCGTCTGAGATGTGAATGCGAACGTTGCTTGAAAATAATTAGAATTGGCAGTCTGAAAGAATGCGATGTTGTGGTCGACGATGGAGCACGCTTGCCTAGCAGCGTACGACTAAACGCCGACAAAAGACAAGAAAGGCATAATCTAAAGCATAATCTAAGACTAAAGACAAGAAATGCATAATCGATTTCCAAAGTAAGTATCTCATTATTCATCGGAGATAAGCTGCGTTGGCGAAGATTCCTGTCGGCAATGTGTCTTGTCGAAGTAAAGTCCCGTCGGTGTTCAGTCTGTCGGCGAAGTGTCCTATCGGCGATGTGTCTTGTCGAAGTAAAGTCTCGTCGGTGTTCAGTCTGTCGGCGAAGAGTCCCGTCGAAGTAAAATTTTGTCGCCATCCAGTCCGTCGGCAAAGTGTCCTGTCGGCGAAGAGTCCCGTCGAAGTAAAGTCTTGTCGGTGTTCACTCTGTCGGCGAAGTGTCCTGTCGGCGAAGAGTCCCGTCGAAGTAAAGTCTTGTCGGTGTCCAGGCTGTCGGCGTAGTATCTGTCGGCGTTTAGTCGTACACTCCTTGCCTAGAGGTAACCTGTTCGCTCTTGCAATCGAAAAACTTTGAAAGCACGTTTATAAAAACACTGAATGAACTGTAGTCTAACAATTTCGCAACAGTACCCAGTTTAAACTTTGTTTCTTGAAGCCTGGCTCCACGCCAGACGTTGCCGCTTTCTTTTGCGTGGGTCATTTACACATTGCATTGCATCGTGTGTCATTGTGACTCATTTCTCAGTACGCTGATGTTTTTTTTATTCTTTGTTTACGGACATTCTGTTTTGATGACGAAATTGTCTTTCTTTGAAAATTTAAATGTATTGGCGGTTATTTTTGTTGGAGATTCGAATTTTAAGAATTGTTTTGTGATTATAAATAAGTTTTAGGTCTTCCTCGATCGCTTTTGGCGTTGTTTTTAGGGTTCCGTACCCAAACTAAATTACAAAGGCTCCGCTGGCCGTCCGTCCGTCCGTCCTTTTATCCGTCCGTCCTTCCATTCGTCCGTGCGTCCGTCTATCTGTCAGCGGGCTTTCTTAAGAACCGTTATAGGTAGCAGTTGAAATTTTGAGTGTATATTGCCGCTATAACAACAAATAATGAAAGTTAAATCAAATTAAAGGGGCAACATATCTTGAGGTGGAAGCTCTGTTCCTCGTCAGTGTTCACTCCGGTCAGCTAATAAAAGCAAGCCGGAGATAAGGAATGATACTTCTCCCGGGAGATCAGGTTCGTGGGGTCGCTACTGCCCAACAGTTCGCCACTAAACTACCCTGCGGATTGTATCTCTTTTTGACCATCGTGAAATAGGTCCTTAGGCTCAAAGTTAAGTGTAATTTTAGTTAAAGTACAAACAACAAGAGGTATACCTACCATGAGATCATGGATCCCCCTAATAAATAAATAAAGAAAAAAAAAAAAAAAAAACATGGATCCGTGGTGAGAAAGAGACGGAGCTATACCGGGCGAATATCTATCTACATACCTATATCTTTTGATTACAACAGATTCTTGATGAAATGACATGCCATTGTGGCCCCCCCCCCCTGTGTCAGTTTCACAAAGAATCTCAATTCTTAACATAGGAAAATAAAACCGGCCTAATGCGAGTCGGACTCTCACACGAAGGGTTTCGTACCATAAACCAAAAGAACACGTTTCTTCTCTGGGACCCCATTTAATTTTTAAGTTTTTTTTTTTATTGTTTGTTTTTAAAACGGCAACAGAATTACATCATCTTTGAAAATTTCAACTGTATAGCTATCACGGTTCATGAGATACAGCCTGGTGACAGATAGACAGACGGACAGTGGAGTCTTAGTAATAGGGTTCCGTTTTGGGTACGGAACCCTAAAAAGAGCTAAGTACCTCTTTTTAGGGCGCGCAAATTATTGCAGACAAATTCTGACAATTGTTGTAATCTGCCATATAGCTATCTCTTTCTGTATCATACGTTTCGCATTATCTATCGCAGTCGCACAGTAAGTACATTTGAAATAAACGCCGAGCGGCGCGCCGCTTAGTATGAACGTAGCGTATCTTTCCTTTACAATATCATTGGTATAACTAGTACGTATTGCTGACTTTTAGAAATTAAGTAAGTAGTAAGAAGTTAGAACGAAATAACAATGAACACTAAAACTTTCTCAAATAAAAAATAATATAAAACCAGCAGTCTTCATTAATCACCATTTCACCAATCACCACAAAATGAGAAGCTATTTCTTTTATCAACATCTTTATCTTTCATTGGAGCTATCAATCTTTCAAAATGGCGTCGTCCCCGAGCCCAAACCGTCAAACAAATTGTTAAGAACGTTCGGAATTCGAAATGGCGGCCATCTTTCTTGTTTGCTCGTCGAATGTCAAATTACGATTATTTGAAACGGCAGACGCTGTATTTGTTGACCAATGTTTGCCTATTAGTAGAATTTTACTAACTTAGAATAGATTTAAGTATCTATTCAAATCACTAATTAGTAGATATTAAATAAAGTCGCTGTTTGCCTACGCATGTTTAAAACCACGCAACAATTTCTAGAGACAGTTTTCACTAATAGAAAGATTTTTGAAGGTTTTTGAAAATGATTTTCACCCGTGCGAATCCGGGGCACTGAAAAGAAATGGGAGCAAAAGATAGCTCGATGGTTGACAAGGGAGAATGGAAGAATAAAACGTGTAACATGGGACCGGTGACACAATATTTGAATGAAAATAAGCAATAAAAAATTATTTCAATTAAACCATTACAGGTACTTTTGAATAGTCGAAAGTCGGTCTGTCCAAAGAGATGAAGCTAATTACACGTTCCAAAGCGTATATCTCTATGGAGAAGTACGTGCAAGAAACTCCACGGACATTCTAGTAGAGTAGAGTAGGTTTACTAATACGGTTCGGTATATAATTGCAATCAAATCATTTATTAGTTATATAACATAGGTACATAAATAAACACGGCTCATTGATGCTTTTCAATTAGAAAACGTCCAAAATAAGTTGGCCCTTGTCTTCAAACTTATTCAACGAATAGGCAGGTCAGTATCATTGGAAAAATTATTTTAACGACAAAAAGTGAAAACCAGACAGATGTGCTTTTCAAGTGAAAGTTAGTAAATATTTTCAAATAGATATCGTGTTTTCAACTTTTTTTCTTGAGTACTTAGTAAAAACTCTTCTAAATATTTCTATTATACAGAATATTGCATGAATACCAGTATTTTGTATGGATATCCAAACAGGTAACATGATAATATAAAAACCCGAAAATCTGTCACACGTCGTACGAAGGGCGTAATGGCTAGTTTACACAGTACGAACTAGCGTGCGAGTATGCGCCGAGTAGATGCAGTGCGATAACTCGCATCGTATGGACGTATCTCACGAGTTACCGCCACGTGCGAGTTGAATAGTTCGCATCCCAGTTACTTCAACATCTTTTGTTTTCACTCGCCTGTTCGCCTGACAGTAACACGCACATGGCTGCAGCTCAGACATAACTGGTATCGTTCGGACGCGTCCGGCAGTAGCTCGCCAGTGTCGGCCAGGCAGTTGCGAGGGGAACCTGTCTTTTTCTGGTGCTGCGCCTCGCAAGAGACCGGGCAGCAACTATCGTCGTGAAGACAGCTAAGGCGAGCCAAGCTACTGGCAGACGAGTAGGCAATCCGAGTAGCTGTATACTGTCTAGTCAACAGCTCGTACTGTGTAAATTAGCCATTAGACTCGTGACAGATTTTCGGGCTTTTAACTACCTACCTGTTACAACCGACAAAGGTCATATTGCTGAGCGAGCGCCGTCACCTAGGACTGGTCATGTCTCAGTTGCCACGGTTTATTTTAATTATTTGTTTCTTGAATTGTTGCTTTTTTTTACTTCGGACGTTTGATCGTGCAAGTCTTTCTACATCGTTCTCACATATATGTATGTTTGTATAATTTTCACACGAATGATGTATCTAACCATATCATTGTAAAAAACATTGATTTAAAAGAGTGTCCGTGGAGTTTCTTGCACGTTCTTCTCCATAGAGATCTACGCTTTGGAACGTGTAATTAGCTTCATCTCTTTGGACAGACCGACCTTGACTATTCAAAAGTGCCTGTAATGGTTTAATTGAAATAAATGCTTTGAGTTTTTTTTTGGGATCCACATAATAATTGGGTCCCACGGCTTAACGTGCTTTCCAAGGCAGAAGGGTTCTTGGCATGTCTTGTACAATCATACTATACATACCCCAATCTAGAAAAACAGACGTAACGGCGTAGCTACTTGGAACCAGACAAGTTTGATAAATGATACGAGAATGTTTTTGACGCCAAAAACTTCTCGATAGCTTCCCGTAATCAAAGTTTATTTGCGATGCTTCCATCAGAACTAAATATAACTGATGCAGCCGGAATCGGCCCACGCTATCAAATAACTTCACGGATTATATGCTGATGAAACTGTTAAAGGATTCCTGGGATCTGCGGATCGTGTTACCCAGTAACTAAGTTCTGGAGAACAGGCAATCGCTCCATTCTGCTGCAACCAGTATACTAGAAATATTATAAAAGAAAAAAGATAGAAACACGAAATTTATTCATAAATATTTACTTGCCCGGTTTTAGACCCTCAAAGATGTTGTTAATAATCGGTCTAAAATTTTACAACTGGGTTCTTCTCTGTCTAGGGACTCTAGGGTGATGTCATATGTCGTAGTATTTTTCGGTTTCACAATATATCTTGCTCGACGTTTTTCGCAATCCTAATCTAACCGAGTTCTCTCTCATTTCAGAGTTAAAATGCGAGCTCGCGTCAGCCTACAAGGAGTCGGAACTGATTCGCCAGAGAAGCAGGTCGCTAGAAGAGGAGCTGTCTGCAGCCAGGACCTGTTCTTCTAACTTAGCTGACCAGCTGCACAGGCGGAACGGTAAGTCCGAAATATTCTGTAAATCACACTGCTTTTTTTTACTAGGGCCACGTTCGAAAAAGAAAAGCAATGCCGCCACTATTACTCTTGTATCGAGGATCAGTAGTATCTTAGTTTTGTCGCTGACTTAATAAACGATTGCATTGCTTTATTAAGTCCCACAGTAGGTGTAGCGTCCATCATCATTATCATCAACATATCAGGTGAAACTCGTCCACTGCTGGACATAGGCCTCCCCCAAGTGTCGCCACAACAACGGGTTCTATGCGTCTCGCATCCATTAGCCACCCGCGACCCTCACCAGGTCATCGGTCCACCTTGTCTGACTGGGAGGCCTTGCAACGCTGAGCCACTCCATAACTTTTCGACCCCATCGACCATCTGTTCTTCGAGCAATATGCCCTGACCACTGCCACTTCAGTTTGGCGATCCTTCGGGCTATGTCAGTAACATTGGTTCTCTTGCGAATATCATACCTGATTCGAACACGCAAGGAAACTTTCAGCATTGCCCTCTCCATTGCCCTTTGGGTGTATAAGTCATCACTGGCAACACGCACTTTTGTCTTGAGACGCTGTGGTATCTGAGACGAGAAGATACCACACAACTTCCCGAACTTCCCAGCCGGGTCGGATTTGAAAGTGCCTTTCTTTTTGAAGCGTTAGAAATGTAGTATTAGAATTGTTCAGATGGAGAAATACTCTACGTATTAACATTTCTATCAGCATATCTAAGCATACCTATTGTCTCTCTTTCTCTGTGCTTCAGTTGAAATGTTTACCTAATTCATTTCAAACTCTCTTTCTATAATAAAAAAAGTTTCTTTAATCTTCCCTTTAAACGAATTACATAGAGAATGTAATTCGTTTCGGCCAAAACTATTCAACAAAATTCTCCTCTTTCCAGATGAGTCACTACGTCAGCTTCGAGCAGAACTGGAGGATGCTCTCGGGCAGAGAGCAGAGCTCGAGTCGCGGGTGCTCGCGCTAGAGCGAGACAAGGATAGACTCGAGCAGGAGAAGGTTATACAGGAGCAGAAGGCACAGGAGGTGAGCTGTTGGGTTTTTACTGGGGAAAATGTGATGACTGGTGACATTTTGACACTGTTACAAATCGTCACAATATTATGTGTATTTCGTGTAAATCAAAGATTTTGTGAACTACTGTTGGCTCGATACAAAAACCGGGATCAGGTCATAATGGCACGTTGAGTTTCAAACTCGGTTCTGTGTTTTTAGGGTCCCGTACCTCAAAAGGAAAAAATGGAACCCTAATAGGATCAGTTTGTTGCCCGTCTGTCTGTCAAGATCTCGGGAACGCGTGGAGGTATCGAGTTGAAATTAAAACCATATACTCAAATCTACAGTCCCTTGAAGCGGTGAAAAAATCAATCTTCTAAGTTAAAGTAAAAAAAGATACGGCCGTTTATGCTCCGATTCCGATTCCCGTTGACCTAAAGTCATGACATTTACATGACAAAGTCCGAAAATTGGGAATTTGTTGTTTTATCATATAAAAATATTTTTTTGCGATTACAAACTTTTTTTATGAATAAGACACTCCTCTACACATGAATTATGACTTGTTCTTTAGCTACAAATAGATCATTCACGTGGTCAATAACTTCTTTAACACATGACTCAGCAAAAGTCACTCTTCCAGGCTTTAGCAGCAGCAGAGGCTTGCACATCCAAATGGCGTGCCGCACACGAAGCCGCTCGATCCCAAGCCGCTGCGAGAGCAGAACGCATGCTAGCAGACTGCGAGTGGAAGATGAGGGAGCTGGAGAAGAAGGCCAGGGAGGCTGACAAACATAACAAGGAGGTAAGCTCTGTGTGTTTCTGAGAGCTTGGTACTTCACCATCAGTAAGTTTGATAAGAATAATTAGTGGATGATGAGGGAGCTGGAGAAGAAGGCCAGGGAGGCTGACAAACATAACAAGGAGGTAAGTTCGGTGTGTTTCTGAGAGCTTGGTACTTCACCATCAGTAAGTTTGATAAGAATAATTAGTGGATGATGAGGGAACTGGTGAAGAAGGCCACAGAGGAGGACAAACCAACACGGAAGTAAGCTCTGTGTGTTTCTGAGAGCTTGGTACTTCACCATCAGTAAGTTTGATAAGAATAATTAGTGGAAGATGAGGGAACTGGAGAAGAAGGCCAGGGAAGCTGACAAACATAACAAGGAGGTAAGTTCGGTGTGTTTCTGAGAGCCTGGTACTTCACCATCAGTAAGTTTGATAAGAATAATTAGTGGAAGATGAGGGAGCTGGAGAAGAAGGCCAGGGAAGCTGACAAACATATTATAACAAGGAGGTAAGTTTCTGAGAGCTTGGTACTTCACCATCAGTAAGTTTGATAAGAATAATTAGTGGATGATGAGGGAACTGGTGAAGAAGGCCACAGAGGAGGACAAACTTTTTTGTACTAAATCTGCGATGTAGTCGCGACCGAAGTACCAATCATTTCCTTTAATTTCTTCCGCAGCTCACAGCTCAAGTAGACCAACTGAAATCTGACCCCAAGCCTTCACCAGCGCAAGTGGCAGAACTCCAACAGCTGCGGGGACTGGTCACAGAGCAGCAGCGCTCGGTTCAGTCCCTGACTCTTCAGCTGCAGAGAGTGGAGACAAGGGAAGAGGCGCTGAAGCTTGAGGTGCATCGGCTGAAAGAGTTGTTGGAGAGGGAGACTGTTAGTGGGAAAGAGAAGGAAGAGAGATATCGTAAGGTTGGTAGATCTTGCAATTACTCCTATAATATTTTGGTATCTCGACAAATCTGCAGTGCAATTCTGTAAAAATCTCATCGTGTGAGCTTGGTAAAGTGAGCTTAAAGTGAGTGTAATGGCAGTTATGCTCACTCCACGATACACGAGAAATCGTTAAAGATGCTAAAGGAATAAACAATTTGCAGCAGCAGCTGCACTAACACACGATATACCATCATCCCATATTTTAATTCCATCACTTCAGGAAATCCAACTCCTCGAAGCACAGCACTCGAAAACAGTGGAAACTCTTCGATCTGAACACCAAGCAGCTGCAGCCTCCACTCGCGCCGCGCTTGAGAGGAGTCACGCTGAAAGGACCAGGAACGCTCTAGCACAGCTCAGGGCTGAGGCTGACCAGGATGCTAGGAACGCTGACAGGAAGCTTAGAGAAGTCACTACTCGGGTGAGTAGAAGTAATAACACAAATAAGGAAACGCATCAGCACAATTTCATTCGGCTCTACATTCCCCATAATCACTAGAAGGCAAATTTTCACAATAATATGAATATCATCACAACATTCAATAAGAAAACAAATGTCTTGGGACAACTCACACGCGGTCATCTGATCCCAAACTAGGCGGAGCCTGTGCTATGGCAACCAGACAACTGATAAACATACTTATATATTTCTAAATACATACATACTATAGACAAATTACACCCAGACACAACAAATGATCATGCTCATCACACAAAGATTTGTCCTGAGTGGGAATCCACCACCTCCGGTTTAGCAGTCAGGGTCACTAACCACTCGACCAACAGGCCAGTCAAAATAAATATTTCCTCGATTGCATGTGCCTCCATATTCTATACCTAATACTGTACATGCATACTTGGATATCCATTACCAAAAACCTTGAAGAAAATATCAAACACAAAAAAAAATATCTTTTACAGTTCGAGAACCTAAAAGAAGTACTAGCAAACAAAGAGAGTCAGTTCGAGCACGCCATCGCAGAGGCACACAGTAAGGCGGACTGGGACATCATGCAGCTCCGGCACATGCTAGACAAGGCCGACATTACTTATGCCAATAAGTGCGAGGAGATGAGCGAACGATTTGAAAAGGAGAAAGGTAATGAAGTCATCGTATTATATATTTTAGAATTGTTACTATTGAAAGAAGAGGACGAAATAGAATCAAATTTAAAAGAAAAAAGCGAATACAAAATACAAAAAAAACAAAATACAAAATTGAATTCCTGAATTAACGTAGAAATAATAACAAATAAACTACTATTTACTAAACTCATCCATTTACAGAAAGTCTAATAGAAGAATGGTCAGAAAAGCTGAAAGAAGTAGAAGAGCAAGCAACCACAGCAGCAGATGAAGCTAAGAATCTTCTAGAATCCACCAGACTGAAGCTCATAGCAGAAAGAATGGAACAAGTCAATAAGCTCAAAGAACAACATCGACAGGAAATGGGTGAGTGTAGTAATTATTTTGATATATTGATATTGATAAAATATTGTCTGATGGAGGTATATCTATTGGATTTTACTAGGCCGTCAGAGAACTTTAATGACATTTAGCATTATCTATAGAATTCTTCTCTTTCTCTCGTACCAGAATGAATTATCCTACCAATATTATAAACGCGAAAGTTTTTAAGGATGGATGGATGGATGTTTGTTACTCTTTCACGTCAGAACGGCTGAACGGATCTCGTTGAAATTTGGCACATAGGTAGATTATAGTCTGGGATAACACGTAGGATACTTTTCATCCGGGAAATATGTTCCCTTGGGATAATTTTCGACATAAACGCGGGCGGCGCCGCGGGCGGTAGCTTGTAATAAAATAATTCATACCGTCTATACAAAACTGGTGCTGACTGTTCAATTTCCTACATATAGCCTCTCGTGGAGGTTATTTTAATGCGTACAAAAATCAATAATTATTTGACAGTAGTAAATACTCGTCAAGACCGATCATCCAGAATACCTGGGATTTATCCTACTAATATTATAAACGCGAAAGTTTGTAAGTATGGATGGATGTATGGATGTTTGTTACTCTTTCACGCAAAAACTACTGAATGGATTTTGATGAAATTTGGCACAGTGGTGGATTATAGTCTGGAATAACACACAGGATACTTTTTATCACGGGAATATGTTCCCTTGGGATCATTTTCGACAACCACGCGGGCGGAGCCTCGGGCGGCAACTAGTCAATAAAATAATACTGTTACAGATGACCAATGGGAACAATTTATGGAGGACAAAGAGAATTGTCTCGCGAGAATGAAGACAGAGTGCCGGCAGGAGGGAGAAGAAGAAAGAGTTAAAAGAGAGAAGGAATTGATAGAAGAAATAGCTGGTAAGAGGTTTTATTTATCAGCCTGATGTGTCCCACTTCTGGGTGTTAGAATCCCATTTTTCTTTCCACAGCTCTATTCATGTTACTTTTTCGTTTCCTATCAATTTCTTCTTAAACACGATTTATGCAAAAACAACTCTCGAACAAAAGGGTATTTGACTAATTTTTTTTTACATTTCTCAAAACCTAGAGAGCAGACAAGACGCAGTAAAAAAATATTTTTGAAAGATCTCAAAAACTGGCGGTGTTGTCTGCGTTTTTAAATCTGTAATAAACAGAGACAGCACTAATTAAGTGTGACGTCACTCACAAGTCCCGCCATCTTGAATTGAAGCCATCCAGTACAAATGACATTTTGTGTGACAAGGATAGAATAATAACTTCGAAAGTATCTGTTTTTCGACCATTTTTATTTATTTTTTATCAAATAAGTATTCAGTACCTGGATGACCGAGCTTTGCTCTTTTTTTTTTGGTAAACGTTTTCTAAAAATGAAACCTAGTTAGATCGATATATCGCCCCCGAAACCCCTTGCATACTAAATTTCATGAAAATCGTTGGAGCCGTTTCCGAGATTCAGATTATATAAATACATATATACAAGAATTTCTCGTTTAAAGGTATTAGATAGATAGATAGATTCATTTAGATTTTTCATACTAGTCAAATATCCTATTGTTGTTGTTTGTTCCATACAGTTATATTAGAAAAAGAAATGTACTAAACAGCGTGTTTCTTTTTCTTGGGAGTGTTTGTTGAAACGAAATAGATATTTTGTTAAATGTCTTACACCATAGCTTAAAATTATCACCGTGACGGAATTTACTTCGCGCAAAAGTCTTGGCAACCGGTTACCATCAAATATCCATTTCAGAATTAAAGTCACAATTGCAGTCGCAATCAAGTGAATACGACCATTTAGCTGTAAAAGCAGCTGCTTGTGGAAGAACATTAGCTGTCACAGAGCAAGAACTAAGGTCAGTGAACATTTGAGACTAATATCATTAGACCCGTAATATACGTCTATGTAGACGATGTTGTAATACTATGCATGTTTGCAAGAAACCCGTATTCAAAGATGTGACTGTATTGTTTTTATTTTTTTTATAAATTGTAAATTCGAAGAGTGCTAATAAAAATAATTATCCTATCAATGATTCTGAATCTAAGATTGCTTGAACGTAGCTAAATATTAGGAATTAAAAATATAACAGATTTTCACTCTTCGAATACGGGTTTTAAATTGTCCCCCATTTCAAAAATAATCATTAATTCAACCAAACACAATTGGTAGCGAAATTTGTTCCTAAAAACCTTTTATTTTTAATTTGAACTAATAATTATAACACTAATTTTATTGAAATATAGTCTTTTGGACAAATTTGGCTACCATTATCGCATGTCAAAATTCACCCATGGAGTGGTAACTAGCATTTTATTTATATTTCATGGTTAATAACAATATTATAATTTAAACTTTAAATAAGTCCATTTTGGGAGATGCCTGTATCTTCGAGATCTCTACAGTATATTTCAATCCTTCCGGGTTTTGATCAACGTTTAAATATTTATCTATAAAACTAGGACCAAAACTTGATTATTTCTATTCTAACAATTAGTGTGTCTCTCGTCACAGCTGATTCGTAAAACACTTAAGTTGACTTTAAAAATATTTAAATCCATTATTCAAAGTTCTCTCCTTTTTTTTCAAAATTAGGGACCCTTTGAAATATAAGATCTCTGACACCGTATTATTCAAATTAATTTTATTTTTATTTTTTGACAATGAATAAAGAAATGAGACACAAAGCTTACATAGTTCATATTGAATCCATAGATACATTTAATTGGAATCTTGATTACTTAAAGGCATCTTCCAATTCATTTGACACATAGTAAACACAGACACACATCACAAGAACACATTTCTCACGTCATATCATCAAAAAAACAATGTCCAAAAGGCAATATTTCAATAAAATTATACATAATAGAAAAAACAATAGCAAGTTGTAAGGAACAAAATTCGCCACTAACGTTATAGAATTAGAAGTTATCATAAGTGATTTCCCATGTAGCATTAAAGTTCTGGAAAGGATTATTGAAGGGCGAAAATTTATTATGTCACATTCATCCATTGTCTTACTTACTTCTGCCACCAAGCGGCGTTCCGGTGTGAATGCTATGTTCTACTCCATAGAGATCTACTCTTTGGAACGTGCAACAACCTTCATTATTTTGACTGACCGACCTTGACATTAATTCAATAGTGCCTGTAAAGGGTTTATTTGACGTAAATGCTTGAAGTTTATGGATACCGATGGAATTATAAGAACATGAGTAATTTCAACTATGCATGTATTTGATAGTCTCGGGACCCAATGGTCCCCTGACCCAAAGGTCTATCAAAATAGGCGTACGAGGGCCCGAAGCAAACTCGCAGAGGCCCCGTTAGACATTTCAAATGCAATGGGGCACCAACCGATGATTATCCCTGTATGCACTATGAAAGTATACCCAAGGACAATCCCCGGTTGGTGCTGGACTATTGCAGATTAGAAATATTGTACACCTTATGGGTATGTTACAGTGATACATGTTACAATAATTATTTTAAGAACTGAATTTCCACCTGTGACAAACAATAAATAAATCTGAATCTGAATCTGAATCTAATAATCTGATCTCAGGTGATTTAGTGGACATTTCAACTTTGTCTTTATAATAATGTATGGTAAAGCCCTTGGTATTGCAAACCGTGCCCTTAAGTCACTTACCGTCAGGCTTGCCTCCAGCTTGTTCGTCACCAATGTTAGAATCAGCCTCATTGTTACACAGTGTCGGGATCATCGTGGTTTTGCTGTGTGCGTGGGGAGGCTGTAGTCTTCGTGTTACTCTCATCGCCACTCTGCTTGCTGTCATCGTTGCGTTAGCAGCCCGACTGTTGCGTCGAGCTAAACGACGTTACTAATATCTTTAGATTTTAGTTTTTAAACCTGCTTCACGTTTGTTGTTAAGTCTTTTATTTAAAATATCCTCATAGGAAAAACTTTTAAGACAAACAGTTTTCATGTTCTCCTCACTTTGTAATGGTGTTAGCCATTGCAGATCTTTTACCAAATTTTAGAATTATATGTATACCCTAGTGGCCGCCCGCGCGCGGCTCCGCCCGCGTGATTGTCGAAAATTATCCCAAGGGAACATATTCCCGGGATAAAAAGTATCCTATGTGATATTCCAGACTATAATATACCTCTGTGCCAAAATTCATCAAGATCCGCTCAGCCGTTCTGACGTGAAAGAGTAACAAACATACTTACAAACTTTCGCGTTTATAATATTAGTAGGATTATAACTTCATTTTGAAGATATGCCTTGTGTTACTATAAACCAGTGGACTCCCCATAGACTTCCACAACTCCACATCTCTCTTTGTACCGCCTTCTCTGACCCATTATCAAAAAGTCTTTAAAAAGTTTGACCCAAATAATTCTCATTTATGAAAAAAATCATTATTTTTATTTTACCCATATTCTTCTATTTCATCAACTTAAAAATAATGATTACTATTAAAACAGTTTCGCTGGCAAATAACTATAGAGTTTCCATTTCAAGAGAGTGTATCAAAAATGTGCTTACTGACAAACATGGAGCAGGTTTTCCAGCGTAGCTAGGACTCTGCGACGTAGGCTTACAGCGGGAAATCTAAAAATGTAACGTTTTGAACGCCAGAGCATAAACGCATCAGCGTGCCCCGTTTCGGAATTTGTTCGAAAGAGTCACCGCGGCCCTGGAACGCAAAGGGCTTTAGAAGGAACACGGATGGGTTTTAGTCAGTAAGACTCTGACACGCCAATACGCTCCACCCAGAGCGGAAGAAGGCATTGATGATTTCCCATCCTTAAAAAATAAAAAATAAATTATAATAATCAGCGAGCCCCCGACGCCAAGCCACAAATTCGCGGTACTTTTTGTCATATTATATCTGTGGCGTTTGGCATCCAGGGCACGCGCATGCTTGTCATGTGTACGTGGCAATGGCTTTCAAAAGGTTAAAAGGGAAACGACTGACTGACATATCACCGCACAACTCATCTAAATATGAAATTTGTCACAAAGCTTCCATTTATGATGTAGTTGAATAGTAAGAAAGCATTTCTTGTAAATTAAACCCTTATTAAAAGTGGTGAAAAGGTGACAAATCGTTTGTATCTAAATCTGCGCAGACGAAGTCGCGGGCGACGTGCCAGTGAGTTGATATTCTTGTCTGTTAAATTTGCTTGAACGTTTTGAAGACGTAACGATACTTTTTTACGACTCTATATAACATAAAACTTGCTTTTCTACTTCTTCCTTGTAATGACGCAATACGACAAGGAATCCAAGCTACGCTTATTGTTATAAAGTGTGCCTTTCCTAACATCCGAACAGCACAAATAAAACATAAATGTGAGCTAAATGCCAAAGACAGTATGATAGCAGCGCCTCTATCGGCTAAATGCGGAACTAGCAATGCTAAAATAATGTCTCTGAGATATCTTTTTCGTTAACCAGACGACTAGAGAATTTTCTGCTATTTATTTCGTTTGAAAATAGTTTACTTATCTACCTACATCTGATTCTACTTTTTAATCTCAACAGTTCAGTTATTAATATTGCAACTTCTGGTTCTGTTTCTTATTGTTAGTTCCATTTTCCGCCTACATGGGCGCTGTCGTCCTAAATACCACAGATTAAATATAACATTAAAATTGTTTCTAACCTTTTACTTTTTTCTATGTATAATTTTATTATTTAAATACTGCCAATTGGACTGAAATCATTATCATACACACATCACATAAACATCCAAATTGGGTAGACAGAAGTATATAGTATGCAACGTGAAACAGAACAAACGCAATAGTAATTTAATTGTACCCCTAATTTAATAAAAAGCGAGTTGATGACGATTTTAATTGTATTGATTTTTAAAAATATGTTAAATGAAAAAAAAAAATATGTTAAAACGGACTCGATCTTCGAAAAATACATTTAAAAAAAATGTTTGATGAATGACACTAAATAGTTTTCAGTGCTTATTTGTCCCGGGTAAAAAACTGAAATTCCTATTTAAGCATTTGTCCCTAATAGGCTGAAAAAATAACTGGCATCTTTATTTATGACCAACATTGATATCGCGAATAAAAAAGTTACTATTCAGTACATTTTGTCGACATTATGCGAACATAAATATATGGGGTAGTCGATTTCTTTCTCGCGATTTCGGTATTGGTCCCATTGTAAAAATTGTTCATAATGATGAGTACAATGACCCTCTTTCAGGTGTGGCGTTTATTCTGTTACACGTTGTAATATATATTTGTCGCAGCCAACTAGCATAATTAGCCGTTTAGTTAGCTGCCTAACCTTTTCATTTAACGGCGCCGTTTAACTAGCGGCCTTAGTGACATTCCGGCATTTATAGGAACAGCTAGGCAAATGATTTAGTTCAATATCGTTCAATGACTTGCCTAGCCAAGTAGCGGAACATTGGGCACACGAAGCCTAGGATACCCCGAAACGACAGGTTAGGTTTGAACGGTATGACGGGAGCTAGAGTGAGCGAGCGAAGCGAGCGAACTTAGCTCCCGTCCTGCCATTCATGTTAGGTTCCTTTAAACCCTGCAGACAAAAATAGGAGCAGCGCGCGGCGGGGCTCCGTCGTCGAGGTTAGAATATTGAAATTGATTATTGTTTGAATTTAGTATACATACGGTTAACCTATCTATGATCGTCCTAAGGATTTGTTAGCCCGTTAATTAAACGTTGTATTAGACGCATATTGGTTGGTTTTCATTTAGACCGCCGATTAAACGGTGCCGTTCAATGAAAAGGCTAGGCCGCCAATGAAATGGCTGATTCAGCCAGTTGGCTGTAACATATCCATACATTACGCCAGATATGTTATTTCATGCATCACAATATATTTTACCATGTTATCGTTCATCCTTATTATTATCTAGTCATCAATTAGAATAGTTTTTGTTAGTCAGAAACAGCAATGTGTTTAAGGGTATTCGACAGTCAAATTATACTGGGCGATGATGACTGCCAAGTGCCAATGTTACCATCTGAGGATCTAGGCGAAGTTCCATTCTATCAACGTATGCGATTGTCGAAGTGTCAAAATATAAGGGATTGATCACGTGTCATATTGACAGCGTTTCGCGTTCGACCTATGTACAAGTAATTATATACCGTAAAATATTGTCAAAGTGTTGCTATTCGAGCTTGCTTTACTTGCTCTAAAGTATCAAGATTTTACGCATGGGTCGAAAATTACTTCGGTATCAGTATAAATAGTAAAAAGGAAATCAAACTTATGCGAGGTGGCCATTTGCCGGCCAAACAAATTCGAGCTCGCTTCGTTCGCTCTTTATTCTGAATTGTCTTTATTTTAAAACTTGTCTGCATTCATCGACAACGTAGGTAGCCTATGCAAGGTGTTGAAGTTTTGATGCACACGAGGAAAAACATTTTATTGCCGACTAAAATAATATTTATTTATTGTTGAATACCCTTCATCATTGCTGCAATCATCGTTTTTAATAAAAAGTCATCAATACTAGCTCATCACCGCCATTGCTCAAATTGTTATAATTCATATCATAAGTGTTTATTCGTTTTTTCTATTTTTATACGATTTTGAAAACTATTTTGTGTGAAAAAATAAAATAAATGAAATTATAAATTCTTTTGGTTATTGCCACCAAAATTTACACACCCAACACTTATTCTGCCAAATGTTGCCATTGATAAAATATCTTTATTAGGTACAGGAATATTGTTTAAGTAATTTTTAGGACACATATAAACCAATATTAATTTGATTAATATACATAACAATGACCTACCTACAAGGTTTCTTTTAACACACAATTTAAAACCTTTGAGTTACCCTTCTTTTTTACCTATTAATTTCCTTTATTAAAACTGGCAACATCAGCACCACAACATAAGGTGAAACCCCCTGTTATCGGCAATACACCACAATACGTAGGGTGAAACGCCCTATCATCGGCTGAGCATAAAAATTATTTGGACACACAATTTAACTGTCTTTCCTTAACCAACTAACGATAGAGAGGCATTGGCGAGGGAGAAGGAGCTAAGAGAGAAGAGATCAGAAGATGCCACGAAGATCAAGCAAGTGGAGAATGCTTCGAAAGACCAGATTGAGCATCTGACGAGGAAATGCGCATGTTTGAGGAAGCTGTAAGTACCCTGCCATTGACGTATCTGCCATTTCATTTTTGGAATTTTTTTGACTCTTCAGTACGTTTGAACTATTCATAGCTTCAGGATTCTGTTATCTGTACTGTGACATTGTATTCAATCATTATGCTTGGCATTATTCGTATAAACACATTTTTTTTTAAAAAACCTATTATTTCTTTAAGTTTATTTATTCCCGGAAGTTCTTTTTAAAAAAATGGCATGACCCTAAATTTACTACCGCCGCACAATTGGGTAATAAACACGTTGCTAACTAAAACAAAAATACCTGCTTAACTCGTAAGTGTAAAAAAAAATTATATATAATTTGCTCCCTTATTTTACAATTCCTAGCCCGTTTTTATTTTGGAACATTATTTATTTTATTATTATTTTATATATTCGTTATTTTATAGAAAAAAATATTATTTATTCACTAATTCAGTATTTGTAATATTGTATTAATGTATTAATATTATATAAATGTATTAATATTACATAAAATATTGGCAACACAAGAAACAGATTTATAATGCAGAACATAATTCAGTCATTCAATCTCATCCTTCAGTTTCGACGACATCCGAGCACGTCTCACCGCACGCGAGAGGGCAGCCGAACAGGAGTCCAAAGCGAAGGACAAGGAGCTCCACCAATTAAGGGGCGAAGTCGCCAGGCTCACCAAGATCCTCTTCGAGCAAAAGTAAGGCCAATTCTCGTACTTAAAAAGCGTTGAAATTCAAATACAAAAAGTAATAGTCCACTGACCGAATTTCAATCAAGCCAAGTGCGCAAAAGAAAGAATGATGAAAGAAAGTAGAAAGAAGAAAGAAAGAAGAAAGAAAGAAGAAAGAATAAAGAAAGAAGAAAGAAAAAAAAAGTATTTAATTGCCACAAAACGACATACCGAGAAGATATTAGTGCACAAGTGTGTGCGCAAATACTGGTGCCTACTCTCAGTTCCTTTACTCTCATAGTCCTCAGGGACGGCATCCGACACGACCGGAGAGAGATCAGGCGCAAGACCAGCGGCTTTACGTGCTTTTTGAAGCACGGGGCTGTCTCACCATCGACTTTCAAACGGCCATTACTGTGAAATTCCTAATGGAAAAACCCAATTTTTTTTTTGTCTAGTCTCCGTTAAGATTGGCAGCCATGGCCGAAATCGGTCAGGAGGACTATTACTAGTTGCAGTTTTGAGGTTATGGGCACAGAAATAGAGAATAGACTGATTAATACAATGACACAGCTGACGGCTCTTTAGAAAGAGATACAGCGACTGTGCGGCCAATACCTGTCTCTTGTAGTTCATAGTGACGATGGTGACCAATCAGAATTCTGGAGTAAGACAACTGCTGGCCGTTCGATTGTTTATCTGTCTCACACTTTTCTGCCAGTATTCACACCAATACCTGCAGTGCGATTCGTGTGAAATTAGGTGAAGTGAACCTGAAGTGAACTGTCATTCCATCTTGTTTGTACGGATTGACAGCTCACTTCATGTTCACTCTTCCTAAGTTTACACGGTGACATTTTTACAGAATCGCACCACAGGTTAGAGAAAGCTCACTCCATCCTCTATTGGTTATGGTTACCTTATCAATGCATGAGCTGGCAACACTGCACAAACTCACGCGCCATCTTTATCTCAGCACTCCAAAATTAGGTGCACGCACAAGGGCTGACGGCTGCGAGACGGCGCCCCCGGAGGAGACCCCAGCGGAGCCCCGGCGCAAGGGTATGTCACCCTGTATATAGGTGAGCACTCTTGTCGCTATTGTGTGTGGAATGCGCCGGTGGAAGTGAACAACCTGTGTTGTGGTTGGAGCTGGGCATTATTAGATGTTTTCGACTAGATTTTTTTAGTAGATAATTTTACGCGTACGTAAATTTAATTTATTATTATTATTATTTTATTTTTTTTGTATTTAATTTATTTAGGCATTAAGTCCGCCTTTGTACAGTGATTAAACTTGTGCATTAATTAAGTTTTAATAAATAAATAAATTTATAGTTTTCATTAAACTAGCTCAGATTGAAGAACTGCCTGGATTGCATTCAAGAAAGTTTCTTCTAAGAAATGTCTCATAGAAAAACACAATATTTAGCCAGGGGCTTAGGGCTTCGACCTACATTTCGATCCAACAACGAGAGATATTCTCTTCAATGGACCATTTTAATTTTATTTAGTGTTTAATTTTAATTTTGCGTGCCAACTTTCTACTAATACCTACATTCTAGCAAATAAAGAATTGGATTTGATTCAGTTTCATTTATAATAATAAGATAATCATGGAAGTAGTAAGTACTAGACAAGACATTTTGTTTCATTGTAGCATAGATAAACACTTCATAAAAATTTATGAATATTTTTGTCAAAATTATGCCCAGCACTAGCCACAGTCACAGGGAGGTGTTAACAAAAGGTACTGGAACTACTCTGTGGTAATGTTATTTGGAACGCCGATCGATTCTGTAAACATGTCGAGGTGAAGGCTTGGGTGAAGTGATCACGAGATGAGCTGTCAATCCATGTAATCAAGATGGAATGACAGCTCACTTCGAGATCACGTGACATCTTGATTATTTGGATTGACAGCCAACCTCGTGATCATTTTACCCAAGCCATCACTTCGTCATGTTTACATAATCGACCGGAGGAATGTTAGAATGCACTAACTGCTACTTCATTAAGGCCCTTGACTGAGTGAATTTTTTACTGAAATGACGTATAATGACGTACTATTCTATCAGCGAATGGAATGTCGAAATGCCAAATACAGGATCATTAAAAGTTAATAGACACGTATTCGTTTATTTTACCATGTTTCAAACAAAAGTAAAGCAATTATAGTCTCTCTTTTTGATACTTAACTACGAGATAAGAGAGGATAATAGTTCAAAAATATTTTTTTTTTCATGAAATATTTTCTATTAGCGGTATCTCTAAAGTAACCCTGTACAAGGGACTGATCACGTGACATTTTGACAGCGAATGTCAATGCCATACATTTTAGACGTTTAGACAATCACCTTCGCCACGCTACCGCTGACAGAATGTCACTTGGATAGAGTTCCGGGTGGCAACACTGAGGGATCAGCCGATCTATTCTTTCAACATCTCACCGTGTCAACTTGGGTGAAGTGAGCATGAAATGAACTGTCATTCCATCTTGTATGTACGGATTGACACCTCCTCCGTGCCTCGGAAAGCACGTTAAGCCGTTGGTCCCGGCTGTCATTTGTAGATCTTTGGCAGTCGTTACGGATTGGCAGAAGCCAGTAAATCTGACTCCAGTCTTGCCAAGAACTACCGTGTTTCCCAGTTAATGGGTCGTGAAGGTCTGGTAGGCAACCGCTTCACGTAAAATACTGGCATTCAGCTGCGAGATGTTTACTGAATCGCACTGCTTGACCAATCACCTGTCATAACGTTTATGTTTTCCGACGTTAAATTTACATTATTTTTCAAACATGAAGACATCATAAGTGGCGCCAACTGGTGGGCTAAATTTACCTGAAAACCCTCATTCTGTCAGCAATAATGATACAATTTAAATTATAACAGGTGACATTTCGGTAGTGCTTGTCAATTCCACACATGGTAGACGTATTGACAACTGGTATCGCTTATAGATTTTCACTTAGTCACGGACTTATGTATTGACGCTAAATTTCGTAATTCGCGAAACATTTTAAATTGTTGACAGTTGAAAAAATGTCACAAAGACATGTCAAAAATGTAATGTCAATTTTAATTCAGACATAAAAGATTTTTCACCATCGTCAGAAAACCAATTCTTCTATTTGTTCGCATTTGCATGTCAGATGCAATCTGTCAAAATGTAGGGTAAGTGTTTTTGACTGCGAACGTTGCTTAAAAATGAGTAGAATTTTATTGGCCCTCAGATACGTTGGTATAATCAGCCCCAAAATAACTAGACAACGTCAGTCATGGAAAACGTTCATTGCTAAAAGGGTGTAACCCAAAAATTGATAAATGTTGAAAATATAAACATTGGTACCGAAAAACAATCAAGGGCCTTTTCTTAGTGGTGTAATAAGAAGAAAAAGTAGTTTGCTAGTTTTAAGCCGCGTATCCACTAGGCAACATTTGACGCGCAACACGTGACGCTCAACCTGTTCGGTAACGTTGCACAACAGCGCCAGCTGGCGCACAATATGAAACCGATACTTAAAAAGGGTTGCTCGTTGCCGTTAAACATGATGAGCAACATGTTGTGCATCATGTCACGCGCCACTCAGTGAACTCGACGCTATTTTTAGTTTGCAAAGCAGAAAATAAATTTATTTCGATCAATTTTGCTCCATACTGAAAATGACGTTGGGTTTGAAAACAGCAGGTATTTGTTTTTCTATTGTATGTTATATGTGCATCTCTAAGCTAAGTCCCCTGCTAGGTATGCAGAGGAACTTTAAAATATTAAGTGTGTAGAATTATATAAATAGTTTTTGTTGTAAATAAACTGTCATAAACATAACATTTTAAATTAACGGTTGTTTGTAAATATTTTCTTTTTGTTTTTTTTCTTTTTTTAAAATATACCTGAATTGAATGTTATTTGAATGAAACTAGTTAAAATATTTTCAAAATTTCCACATTTCCGAACCACTTTCCGGCTTAAATCTTTGCTTCTGTCTTCTTTATCTGTTAAAGAACACACGTAAATAATGTTATGTATATAAATTATAAAATAATATATTAAAAAACCTTTGTGTTTAGGCTTTTGATAAAAATTGGTTGTCTGTAAAGTCAGTTTACGGACGATAGTTTAACGTGACAACGTCATAACAAAACTGATGAAATGACCGTAACGTTACAATGAGCGTAACGTTACAATGAGTCATCCTTTTTCGTGCGTGCAGCCCGCGTTCATCGATTTATTAAACGTTGTCACGTCAAAAAGGAAACCTTGCATAGGTTATCTTCCATCAGACAGTAAGCGGTTCGGAAGCGGTGTCGAAAGAATCAGATTCTAAAGGAGGGCCAGCAATTTAGCCCATAAGTATGAGCAATAACGTTAAACGAGACATACAGGGTCCATGCATTTTCACCTCTAAGAAGCACTGAAAACGTTAATTTGAAAATTCCTTTTATTTGATCATAACTTTTTTCCCACAACGGCCCGAAACTTGTCGCCATAATTAAAGTCGTGGGATCAACATATAAGAAAACCTTTCCTAGGACATATCGCTATTGCTCATACAGGCTCCATTCATTTTTAACGTTTCTCCTGTACCTATACATTTTAACTTCAAATGCGAAACCAAGAATTACTGCTGAAAGGATGCCAGTAGTGGCTTACTTTTCTCTAATAAAAGAAAACACCCACTGCGATTAGGAATCCAAGCTGCAGCTCCTAAAATCGCCGTTCGATAAGGATCAGGCCCGAGTCGATGTCGCGTCGTTCCACGCGCGCCTCAATGAGATATCAGCATAATTGACGGGTCTGACTTGGCCCAGTGCCTACCAGGGTTGCAGAATTGATGGAAAAAGTTTAAAGGCATTTGGAGAAACGCGGGTTTTGATTTCCCATCCAAAAAAAAGAACTAAAATATTAATATTATTAATAATTTCTACAGAAAACGTTCCGAACCGCTATCTGATAAGTCAAAAAAACCAAGCATAATTTCTATCTACCATTCACAGGTGGGACTCTTCGGACGCCCGAACCAGTACGGAAACACTCGATGTTCCCCGAACTCGCACAAACGCGCCTAACGCCCGCAGAAACACAAAATGGTCGTCGACGAGCCAATAGCGTGGACCTACCGGCGGTTCAAGTGCCAGTTAGGATTAAGCAATTGGAGGAGAGAAATAAAGAATAAAATCGCAATAGTTTTTGATACATGTTGGCCGAACGAAAAGGATATTTTGGGCTTTTAAGGGGGCACTATTAGTAAAGATTGAAAAAGCAAGATGGCAGGATTAGTTCCTATTTTACCTGCGCGCCAAAAGAAGCTCTTAGGCTTATTCTCGATCCTGCATCAGACTACCTTAACACAGCTAAGTACGTAGCACTAAATAGTATCTGTCATAGTCATAGTCATAGTCATAGTCATTTTATTCATAAACAAGTAATTTTGTATCTGAATTTACACATAAAAATACACAATACAGTATTTACAATATAATAATAACAATTGAATTTTATAAATTAAATCAACAATTACAAAATAATTTTACCTTTTTTTTTAATAGCATTTCGACAATTACATAAAACAATATGGTCAACTCCTTAAAATTTAAAACAAAAACAATAAAATCACAAATCTGTAAAAGCAATCCAACATACTTTTACTTACAGTTTCTAGGTAACACCTAAACAATACGCCAAATTACATGAAATGTAAGTACATTTTTTTCCTTCGAATTAGGTATGTTGTGGGACTTTTTTTCGTTCATTCAATGTGTATTTCAGCTATTAGTTTTATTAAAATAACTCTCATTTTTAGTAGATTAGTGGTTAGTCGATTTTGAAGTCGTTGTGATGGTAAATTAGTACATGCCGAGACATAAAAAAAATATTTTGAACTTGTAATAGTCGTACGATCAGTCGTACGTCTCTCGAGTAGTCGGAAGACTGTCATGTCATTATACTTTCAACTGACAACGGACTGGTTAAGAAAGCTCATAATTTGATCACTATTTTAGCAGTGAGAATGTTTTTTCCTACTCCCAATCATCTTTTAAAAGTTAGTTTTAAGGTAATGATGGAAACAATCTTATAACCATTAGTCATAATTCCTAGCTAGTCTAGCTTCTTCCAAATGAATAACTTAACTCTGTAACTGGGGCAAAAGCCATTGATTGCTGGCCAACTGCATGTTGTCAATTCCAGAAAACGAAAATTCCTCATGAAGTTTATCGTGATCCATGGCATGCCAGATTTGGAACCTACAACCGGGGAACTCACAAAAAATGGGACGAAAACTAAATTTAGTTTAGTCTATATGGCTCTCTCGACTAATCCGACTGACTAAAGGCCAGTTTCTGGAACGAAATTATCTCAGAATGAATGTGTAATGGTATCAACCGGACAACCTACCTGCTGTGATTTGTTGAGAGATTTTTTTGCATCCAATCGCATCACTTTACTTCGCGACGATAATTTATTTCCAGAAACGGGGGAAGTGAGTTAAACCTTAGGATACTTTGTACTCTTTTGCTAATTCGCCTCAAATACCGAAGAGAAAGGGTATCTAACGTATACTATTTTTAATAAGTGCAATAATTGATAAGTATTTATGTTTCTCATTATTATTTTTAAGTGTTTAACATTTTGGCAAAATGTTTAAGTAGAATTGATGTCTTACTAAAAATATTTGATGAAACCTTTCCAGTTAGTATTTTTTTGTTTAAAATAATATCTTATTTGTTCATTAAACCAAAGTAATTTTCAGAGTAAATAGTACCTAAATAACTGTTATCTTAGAACTTAAAACGAAACGTCATCCACGACGATAATTATAAAGTCAGTAATTTCAAAGTTTAATTTAATTTGGGGCCAAATTTCTTTTTTCGACGTAGATCACTTCCAGTTCAGCACGCTAGGGCTGGTCACTGCTTAACCGGACTGGCCTGAGGTGGCCTCAAATGAATTTAAGGCCCCTAGCCAGGGCTAAAAACTACTATAATCTGACCGCTCGCTAGGGGCACCCCTGTGGGGTACGGACCTCCGCTTAACGGCGTCATTTCGGGAGGGCAGCAGGGGACAGGCTGAGTCATATTATTATTATTCACGACTTAGTTCTAATCTACTCTGTCACTGTCTACACCTAAAACTATGGCCCCACTAACTGGGCCCTACCTGAGTTAGTCTAAGTATAGCACCATAGAAACAAAATGTCTAAAATAATAACTATTGTATCGCCTCTCCTGACACACTAATTAAGCTGAAAACATGTTTTAAAAGCAAATTGTGTTATTAAAAAACAATTATAATTAAACTAGGGCCAACGTACATAATTATTTTATAAGTTATCTTTATTACCGTGTGGTCCTAATAAATAAAGTAAAGCATAAAAAGTATGAATGAAATGAAAGGCTAAAATGGATGATCGAATCTCAAAAATATGCTTGAGTATAATGTAATCCCTTTTCAATTTTATGTAGGTGTCTGTGCCTTCTAAAAATAGATTTACAAGGATATTTTGGATTTAAAATGACATTGTCAGGGAACGCTATTGGTAAAAAAAACGAAATTGTCTGTGGAAAGTGCATTGAAAGAAAAAGATGGCGACGTTCCGATTAAGATCACGCGCCGAAAGAACCTTGTATTACAGCTATAAACTTAGATGAAATCTACTGAATCCTTATTTCTATAGGTATATAAAATCCTTCTCATAAATGGTGATTGAATAAATGTGCAATTAAATGCATTCTCTTAACTTTTACATAAAAAGTTGTATTTAATCATTGACTGTATATGTACATATTATGATTTTTTGTAATAAATATTTTGAAAGTATTACATACAATGTGTTTTATTTATTTACTACTAGCTTTTCGACGACGATGACTTCCTCCCCGTGGAATAGTTACTTTGGGCAGCTATTTTTATTTTTCAAAAACGCCTGAATATATTTTATTTTTTGTCAAATGCCTAATTAAATAATGGTTTTATCTTCAATAATGAAGGACTCCCATACAAATTTTCAACCCCTTTTCTCGCGATAAATGGTAGGTAGCCTTTTTCCTTCTCCAAGGTCTAATCTATCACTGTACCAAATTTCATCTAAATCGGTCAAGCGGTTTAAGCGTGAAGGGGTAACAGACAGACAGACACACTTTCCCATTAATAATATTAATATAGATAATAGCTTCTGCCAGTGGCTTCCAAAGAGAACATACACCCGGGAAAAAAATCCTATGTAGGACACAGGATTTTTTTTCCGGGTGTATTTGTGGGCCAAGTTTCATCCAAATCTGTTCAGCTGTTTTTGCGTGAAAAGATATATTGGTACCTACCAAACAAACTGACGGATCTACTTTCGCATTTATTATAATATATCGGTACTTATATTACCTAATAGTAATTAGTATTGAGCATGAATAGGGATTTAGGAAATTTATTATTAAGTATTAAATTTTCTGGTTGTAGTCTTAATGTTTGTCTTGGAGAACTGATGGAGATACAGCCGCGTTGCAGTCGCTGGTCTTATAGCTTCGCACACGGCACCTTTAACAGCACCGATTTCTTCAAAGCTAAGCAGCATTAAAGAAATCACTCGCGAACTAGAATTAGTCGCGCGCTACTTTTCGTTTACCTACCCGATGTCCCCCGAAACATTGCTTTAAATTCGATACTGCCAAAAGAAGCGATGCAAAAGATTCAGCTCGTTCACGAAACGCGATATGAATAATGAATAGATAATGAATATTTTTTCATGCATATTCCCTATTGTCCCACTCCCGGGTAAAGGCCTTCCCATACCTTGTTAACTTATTACACATTTCAAATCAAATATCCTTTGACGCCACGACCTCAATTCTTAAGCAATCGGTAGTATTTTTTTATCAAGTTTTGTTAAAATACACCTGCAAGGAATGGAACGTTTCTAAACTGACAGGTGCTCGCTGTCAATGTCAAATGTCACAACATTAAACCAACCTAACCTCAAAAGCGAATAAATAAAAACCTGAAATCAGAGAAAATTCTATTAAAATGTCGGCTAAAAACATGTTCTTGAAGCCCGGCTTCGTCCGGGCACCTTTGCAGAACGGTGTTGGTCGATACGTGTGTCAGTTACAACGAATTGTGCTCAAATTCTGTAAATCAAATGGAGCCAGTCGAGGAATGAGGTAACTTCAGAGACTGTTAGACTATTAGGTTATTTTTTCTAGTTGTCTATTGATAATTAATGTATTACCACTATCGACAAGAACATCACTTCATTTCAAAATCTGCAGACTTAATTTCGATCGAAATTTTCTTTCGTAGGTACAGTACAGCAAAACTCTGATTTCAACAAAATTCGTTAAGTTTTTGTACTCGTTTATTTACTCTAGACAGTAATGAGGAAGTCTATCTGGCAAGCTATTCACTTATAGTTTTACTATAGGAGGCGCCAGATAATCGTGGAATATCGGTCATTGACCCACCTACATTTATTGACATTGTTAATTTGAAAAATGGAATTAACGACACAAAACTGTCCCGAATCATCATCTCTCGTGATCCTTAACATTGTCTAATAATGAAAAACGATTCATATTTAATTGTTCAGGTACCTATGAGCAGTTATTAGGGAAAGGTCTATGTACTTTATTCCACATTTATCTGGCGCCTACTATAGACTATCAATTAAAAAAATGCAGCCAGCCCATTGATTTTTTAATTATTCATAGGCTCAATTTTGACCACTCTCTCTTGATAGTAAGCGATGATATGGCTTTCGAAGGAACATGCTTGCCTTGCCAGGGAATTCCACTCCTTAACTGTATGTACAATGAATGTATTTCCAAAAGCTTTGTGCATGTGGATAGGATGTCCACCATATACCGGTGGCACCTCAACGCTCCTGGTATTCTTCTGCATTCAGTACGACTGAAATCAAACCACAACCCTCTTGAATGCCAGAGCATAAACGCATCGGCATACCCCCAACACCAAGCCACAAATTCACTGTATTGGGTTGGGTACAGGGTTAACTTTGTCACTTAAATGTGACAATGGCATTCAAAAGGATAAAAAAGGCAGATCAGATTGATAGATTGCCAATTTCTTTTCAGAGATTTCATTGAACAAGATCTAGTGGACTTTGCTAAGGTGAATCCGGGCGTTGTTGTATACTTGAAGCCCCGCAGACATAGAGGACCTGTGGTTGTTGCGGAATATTGTAAGTATTAATTATATTTTATTCTGCTCTGTTTGGTGTTTGGACGTGAAAGAATAGCACCATCCCACCACTTCCCGTGGGTGTCGTATGAGGCGACTAAGAGACTCACCGGAGAATGGGCAGCAGCATTCTCTGTGCATTGCAACAGCTATACTGCGAATTGCCCTCCCGCCTGCTCCAAGCGTGGCGTTTATGACAAATCCCTCTCCCCTTGGGGAGACCTATGTAGCAGTGGACATGTTTCGAATAATATGATGATAATGATGATATTTTATTAAAGTAAATGAAGAAAAATTCTTCACAACGTGTCTGTGGTAGCACCTAGGTCAATGATAGACCTTATTTGGCAAGCAAGAAAGGCTTGACCTGCGCCTGTTACCCGCAGAGCACCACTATGGGCTAAAGATTATGATAGTAAATAATTTTTTTTTTTTTTTTTTTTTTTTTTTTCTTGTTTATGATGCAATCTGTCCATTACCAACATTCAGCATCTCTTTTGTTAAGCTTTTGTTTATCATCCTTGGTATGCGCCCAGTGGTGCATCCACATCAATCCGTTTTATGGTGTCAGCTGTCATAGTATCAGGTCTTGTGGGGTTTGTCTTTTAAGCCTCTTGAATGTCTTGGTTTTCATCAAGTTTGATGCCAGTTTATTAGGATGAGTATTAATCCTATTCTTGTAGGCGCTGACTGCTTGCGTGATCTGTTCTTTCACCTTTGGTATTTTTAAGTCCCGATGTAAGCTATCATTAGTCATGTACCATGGTGCATTAGTTATAATCCTAAGCATTTTTGATTGAAACCTTTGGAGTATTTCAATGTTTGAGTTGGCTGCCGTGCCCCACAGCTGTATTCTGTATGTCCAGATAGGCATTAAGATACATTTATAAATCCTGAGCTTATTTTCCAGGGAGAGCTTGGATTTTTTTGATAGTAGCCAATAGTGTTTTCTTAGTTGTAGGCTCAGTGCTTTACGCTTCGTGAATATATGTTTTCGCCAGGTTAGTCGCCGGTCCAAGTGCATTCCAAGTTATTTAGCTTCTTCCGCTTGGGGAATCACAACATTATTTAGTCGTACAGGTGGGCATGTTTCTCTTCTTGTTGTGAACGTCACATGCACAGATTTGGTTTCATTTGCCTTTATTCTCCATTCTTTTAGCCACTTCGAAATTTCATCTAAGCTTGTTTGTAGTATCTTAGATGCCTGGGCGGCATCTTCATGCACAGCTAATGTGGCAGTGTCATCGGCAAATGTGCCTAAGACTACTCCTTCTGACGCGGGAAGATCAGCTGTATAAAGAAGATAAAGAGTGGGACCCATCACACTGCCTTGAGGGACTCCTGCCCGAATTTCGTGCAAACCAGTTATTTCATTGCCTTGTTTTACAAGGTAGTACCTCTTTTCTAAGTAAGATTTAATAAAAATGTAGTAATTTATTGGAAGTGTTTTTTTTAATTTTATATAAAAGGCCTTCGTGCCAAACTCGATCGAAAGCTTGTGATATGTCTAGAAAAGCAGCCGAGCAGTATTTTTTTCTTCGTATGTTACATGAATTTTTTCGACCAACCGATGTATTTGTTCTATGGTTCCATGACTTTGTCTAAACCCGAATTGGTGGTCGGGTAACAATGGGTCTATCAGTGGTCTTAGTCTTTTCATGAACAATGTCTCAAGTAGTTTTGAAGGAATAGACAACAAGCTAATGGGCCGGTAGGACTTCACGTCGCCAGGGCACCTTCCAGGCTTAGCTATCATAATAATTTGAGCTACTTTCCATTGAGAGGGTACGTACCCCTTTAACAGAATTGCGTTGTATAAAGCGGTGAGGAAAGTAATGCCTGCTTCAGGAAGTTCCTTCAATGTTTTTGCTGTAATTAAATCATATCCTGGTGCTTTGTGTTCTTTTAGTTTATTGATGGCAGTTCTTACTTCATTTTTCGTTATTTTTTCCAGAGGCAAGTCGAGCTGGTATGTTTGCTGTAAATATGATGTTATTTCACTATGCAGTGTTTGTGGTCCTTAAGCATCGTTGGGTGTAAATACTTTACTTAGGTGTTCGGCGAAAGTTTGTGCCTTTTCGAGGTCACTTTTAGCCCATGTGTTATCGCTTTTGCGTATTGGGGCTTGACTTGCTACAGGTCTTTTAAGCTTTTTTGTTGCTCGCCAGAGAGAATAATTTGAACATGCTGTTGCATCTAGGTTTTTGGTATATTCCTCCATGTCTCGATTTTGATCTTCACTGAGTGCTAATTTAAGACGAGTTGTGACATAGTTAAGATGTTTCTTGTCAGCAGGGTATCTCGTCGTTTGCCAGCGTTTTCTTGCTTTGCGCTTCTCATCTAGCAAGTCTCTGACTGTTTCAGACCACAGTATATCTGTAGATTTTGTTAATGATGGAGGTGTGGCACTCCATGCGGATTGTTGAATGCAATAATTAAAATGCTCAACTGCCTGACTAATATCATCTTCAGTGTGCAGCGGGAGTCTATTGTTTATAGAAGCCTCAAAAAGCTGTCTAAACAGTGGCCACTTGGTTTTTCGGCTGTGTAGTTTGCAAGGCTTTGGTTTTTCTAGTATTTTGCGGCTCAGTTTGATGAATACTGGCGAGTGGTCTGATGACAAATCTTGACTGGAGGTACAAGTAATATACTTTTTAGTAATGCCTTTTATGATACAAAAATCGATTAGATCCGGTACTTTATTCACATCTGTTGGCCAGTATGTTGGTTCTCCTGTCGATATTACATCAAGATTCTGTGCTTGAAGTGCTTGATATAGTTGACGTCCTTTAGTTGTAATTATCCGGGATCCCCATTGTGTGTGTTTGGCGTTATAGTCGCCCCCAGCCAGGAATCTATAACCCAGTGTACTAAAGTATTTTAGATAATCTTCTGTCTTAATATTGTGTTTGGGTGGGCTATAAACAGCCGATATGACCAGTGGCCCTATCCAGTCTTCAATTGTGACACTAGTTGCCTGTATTTCTTGTGTGCAGTAGGGATTGTTTTCATAATGCTTGATGTTTGATTTTATCAGAATTGCAGAACCACCATGGGCTTTTCCATCTGGGTGCATTGTGTGATAAAGTGTATATTGAGGTATTGATAAATAGCTCTTATCAGTAAAATGGGTTTCTGAGATAAGTAGTAAGTCTATTTTGTTAATTTCTAAGAACGGTTTCAGTTCTAGAATATGTTGTGACAAGCCGTTAGCATTCCATAGGGCCATGTTTAATTTATCGAATTTTGAGTAATTTTAGTCATGAAGTTGATAAGAAGGTTTGTCATCGTTGTCATTTGCTGCATTAGTTGTTTTAACATGTTTAGCATGAGTTCTGTTTCGCTTGTATTTTGACTGGTTTGAGTTGTTGGGAGTAACTGTTCACTCCTGTTTATTTGAGCTGCTTGACTAAAAGTCATACGGAAAGGAGTATTGCTGGGTGGGACATTTTGGTGTGTTACAAGTTTGGGTGCTTTGGAATCTGAAGATATCTTTGTTTTTAAAGGCGGGTATTTGACTTTCTGAAGCTCTTGGTAAACAACACAGCCTTTGTAGTTTGCGGGATGATTTCCCTCACACAGAACACATTTTACGTTATCCGATCTTCCCTTTCTTTCGCAGCTAATAGAGGAATGGTCACCAGCACATTTAATGCATTTGGGTTTTCTATGGCAGTATCTTTTAGTATGCCCATACTGTTGACAATTAGCACATTGTGGAATCTCGCGTTTTGGCCGAGGAGGCTCGAAGGAACAACGGCAATGTAGTAGACTTACAACTTCATAGATTAACTTATTATTGCTTTTTGGTTGTAATTCTACAATAAATATTGGTAAAGGTTTTTTGGTAATTCTCTGCTTAATATTCCAAATATTTATTACTATGTGACCTAGACTAAGGAGTTCATCTGATATTTCATTTATATCAGTGGAAGGATGAATATTTTTTAAAACCACTTTGAAGCTCCTGTCTTGTTTAGGTTTGTATGTGTAAAACTCTGTTTGTTTAATTTCCAGTTGTTTTACGATTTGTGAATATGTCTCAGAAGACTTTGGTTGAATTTTTACCTGTTCATTTCTTTTATTTCATAGCTACCATTGGCATGTTCATCAAGCAGTTTAATAAGAGGCTGGATATTGCTGACCTTATCAACGTAGATTGGTGGAGGCTTCGTTGTTTCTTTCGGCTGGGTATTTGAAGTAAGGACATCTTCCTCAAGGTTGGCAAAGCTGTTTGACGTCTCAATTGGTTTGCTTAACCAGTAGTTATTAAGTTTGTTTTGTTTTTCGTTCCTGTGTATCTCTGGACTTTCTCTCTGTCTCTTTTTTGAGTAAGAGACTTCTTTAAAACCAACTTCATTTTCTTCTGGTTTTGAGCTGCTTTCATCAGTAAGGTCTATGTTAGTAGTACTTTGCGGAGGTGTAGAAGTAAGGCTTTGTGAACGTGGTTTGCTGTTGAAGAGAGCTTTGTGAAACACTTGCTGCGTCAAGTGTTTTTTTGACTGCTCTTGATGCGGACCCGGAATCTCCCCTAAAGGATCCATTATATGGGAGATTTTTTCCCGAGGCGTGGCAACACTAACCCGTGACATCCATGACACTGACAGCAGCTGTCATTTGATAATGACAGGATCGGTTATATTGTATATTGTCTTTTATTACTTTAATTGAGGGTAGAAGTTTTTTACTGTGATAATTCGAAAGTTTTGATTGCAATTTTATGATGTTAAAACGAATTTTAGCACTAGATAACGGTAACACACTATTGTGAACACTTTAGTTACACTTAAGTTGTATTTTTAGCACTTAATTCACTGTTTTAGTAATTATTTTAGAAAAAACTTGGAGAGCATGAAGTGCTTCTGACAGCAGTTTTTGTAAGTTGTAAATAAAATAAAATAAAAAAGTTTTTATATTTCCATTGGCATGTACAATTGTATGAATAGTAATGAGTGTGGATAATGTTAGTCCAATAAACATGCCACTTGTCCCGATTCCTTGCGAGGTTGAACCAATTACGTGTTCTGATGGCCTCTATCTCGTCCTTCCACCTTGCCTTTGGTGTCCCTCTGCTTCTGTTCCCATGAGGTACTCTCCAGATAGTCACGGTCGTCGTCCACCTGTTGTCAGTGTAGCATGGTGGCCCGCCCACCTCCATTTCAGACCTCGTGCGAAGGTCAAGGCACCATCACGCCAGTCTGCTTTCTTATTGCCCTGTCACGGACTCTGTCCTTCAATTTTATTTTTAGTGAGCTGCGTTCTAAGGCTATTTGACATGATGTTTGCTTTTTGTTGGTTGTTGAATCAAATATCCACATTTGGTGTGAGACATGATAGTAGCTTTGCCCTAAGGTGGCCAAACTTTTAAGTTAGGTCCATGTTTGACCACTATCTCACCTAAGCGACGATGGAGCAGCTTTGCCTTGAAGTACCCATGACTTCGAGCGGTTACGCACTGCATCCAATTCGAATCTGAAAATATGGATATGTCACCGGACAAAACAATTTTTTCTTAATAAGACACGGATATATTGGAAACTATTGAATTTGTATGGGATTTATTGTATGCAAAACGATTTTATCATAATATATCGAGAAATTTTAATCAAATAAAGATTTATTACAATATTACGGAGTATGCAATTTTCCGGTGACAGAAATAAAAATGTCGGACCGAATTCGGATATTGCTTTTCGCACTACATCCGATTCGAATTAAAAAAATTAGTCCTAAAAACTCGTACCAAATTCGCATATGACTTACGCTCTAATCTGATCTCTGATCCAAATCCAAGCTATTCAGGGCCATCTTTGGATATGTCCGATTTCAATCCGAGGTTATGTGAAAGCGTTCATACAAACTGTAGTGGTAGTGTAACCAAGTAACTTTAAGACTATTGTAATCTCATATATAACGGTGTGTTATCCCAATAAATAGTCAGTCTTATATCAGCATTCAGTTGCTTCATTTCTATCCTTACGCCAATCCTTACATGGCGACCGTGACACCCGAAGTCTGCACGAGTGCGTTCGCGCGTCCCAATAAGGACTAAGTTATGTAAACATCTATCGGGACCAGTGACTTTTGAATGTAATTATTCATTATTCAATTTACCAAGATGTGTTATTACTCAGAAGCTAGACACTGTGTGCAACTGTCGCGACAATTTAATCAAAAACTCGGTCTTGAAAGTATTATCTATCTTCAAAAATGGGAGGCACCAACTCAAAGGAGGAAGTTGTAATTGCTCAGAGCGGGGGCCAAAATACAGCTAGTACACAACAAGTTCAGCAACACGAAACGACAAATATTTTACTTATCATCATATGTACTACGTTGGTGTTTGGAATTATCATAGTCGTGTATAAATTGGCAAAAAGGTGCCATGACAAGCAAATACTAAGGAGATTGGATGAGATAAGGCTGACGCGCTATGCGAGTATCCTGCGCAGACACGAGATCAAACCAGACAGTGTAGTATGAGGTGAAGAAGAAGTGTTAGTGTTGGTGCCGTGATTTGTGCGGAGTGCAAAGATTACCCATATCCCAGTGCGTAAAGTGATGCGAGTATGCAGTGCATAAATTGTAAGGGGCTCAATGTGACCGTATTTAAAGGAAATGTTTAGTAATGAGTACTATACTGTCTATTTAGTTGTGCTTAACGTTGCTATGCTATAGATATATGAATATTATGCATTACACTTTTCTTTTAGATACGGTATAACAACATATTTTGTATTAGTATATTTATGTGCATGGTTATGAATATTAATGCACATTATAATGTTTAACGCTAGTTTATTTAGAAGATAATTATGTGTTATGGCAGAGGAATTGGCGATAATTTTAAATGAATTAAAAGTTATAAGAACGTACCTTATTAAAATCGGTCCCGGTCGTAGAGTAGGTAAAGTAATAGAGATAAAAAGAAGCGAAGCAGATATAGTGCTATTAAAATATAATAAGTTTTTAGAGACATATAAATCGCAATTAGGTAAATACTCGAAAGAAGAAGTTTCCTTAATTACCAAAATTTGTGAAGAATTTGACAATTTATTTACGGAAGTCCTTTCTTTGTGTATCGATCAGTCTGGGACTAAGAAATCTTTGCTTGAAACACAAACAATGGCGGGAGATAATTTTGATTTAAAAACAGCTTTAAGCCTATTCCCTGTCATGACGGATGAAGATAAGAATACAAAGCAATTAATTGAGTCTATAGAATATTATGACTCAGTGCTAACAAAACCCGAATGTAAAAATAAATTAATAATGTTCATACTGAAAAGCCGATTATCGCAGCAGGCAAAGCTAAAATTACTACCGAAATATGATACTGTCGATGAGCTTGTAAAGGACATGCGACGATTATTATTACCCCGCAAAAGTTATGTGGCTTTACAAACAAAGCTACAGCATGCTCAACAGGAAAATAAAACGGTTCTTGACTTTGGAAAGGAAATTTCAGACTTGTTTATAGACCTGACTATCTCGCAGGCAGATGGAAACCCTAACAACTATAATGTTTTGCGACCTCTTAATGAGAAATTGGCAATAAAAAGGTTTGCCGACGGGCTGCGAGATCGTCGGTTAAGTACTATAATCGCTGCGCGAAACTTCGATTCCTTGACAGAAGCAGTCCAGGCGGCGCAAGATGAAGAAATTCAATCCGCTACGGGGGAGATGATAGGTATGTATAACTCCAGTTATCGTTTCAACACAGGGAGGAGACCTCAACGTGGCCAGTACAGAGGAGGTCGAGGCTATCAACCCAACTCCAGAGGACGCACGCATAATACGTACCGGCGCACGCCTGCTCAGCGATCCCAGGTACCGTACTCAAGAGGTAATCATCGTGGAAGTAATTATTACGCTAACGGAAATTATTCGGAAAATCGTGCAGAAAATCATTCCACTCAGGGTAACATGAATCTCGTGACAACAGAGGGCAATGATCCAGATACCACGGAACAAGCAAGTCCCAATAAGGAAACGCTGAATCATTTTTTTCGGGACTGAGTTTATGTTATCATGTAGCAGTTTAAACAAAGTTTCATTCTTGATCGACAAATGTGGACATGACTTACTTATAGACACTGGAGCATCGATTTCAGCTATCAAATCCGATTCAGTGAAACGTTTACAAATACCTTCCCATAAAGAGAACATTACGGTCAAAGGTATCGGAGGAGATATTTTTTCGGAAGGGTATTGCTATTTAGAGTTAAAGTATAAGGGGAACATTTTTACGCATAAATTTTTTATATTTAAAAGCCTGCCTTGCAAAACGCAGGGAATTTTAGGACAGGATTTTCTTAAAAAATATCGTGCACTTATAAATTATGAGTTAAACAGTTTAGAATTAGTAACAGAACGGAACGAACGGGTTACATTACGGGTTGATTACTTGACACCCTCAAGTGATTCATACATTATTGTACCTAAGCGTTGCGAATCAATACATTATATTCAGTCTAATATAAGGGAAGATTGTGTAGTAACTTCTCAGGAACTATGCGAAGGAGTTTTCCTAGCCAGTACATTGTCCAGGCCAATTAAAGGAAAAATTCCGATACGAATTTTAAACACTAGGGATACAGAAGTTAAATTAAATTCAGTTCAAATTAAAACAAATAATTTAAATGAATACCTTATCTGTAAATTTGATAGGCCCAGTATAAACGCGGATCGGGTGAAATTATTATTCACATTACTCAATTTGACACATTTAAATGACGAGGAACAAAAGTCAATTGAAAAAATTTGTGCAAAGTTTCCAGACGTCTTTCATTTACCTGGCGACAAGTTAACAGTCACTTCAGTATATGAGCAAACTATTGAGCTAAAGCCAAATAGTACCCCCATTTACACAAAGCAATACCGTTTACCCCACGCCCAAAAGGCAGAATTAGATAAGCAAATTGATAGCATGTTAAAAAGTGGGATAATAGAAGAAGCCAGGAGTGCATGGTCTAGTCCGTTATTATTGGTTCCGAAAAAAGTTGACGCTACTAAGGAAAAAAAATGGCGCGTAGTAATCGATTACCGTAAACTAAATGATAAAATACAGGACGATAAATTCCCACTTCCCAACATATCAGACATATTGGATTCTTTATCGGGAGCGGTGTATTTCTCGCATCTTGACTTATTTCAGGGATTTTTTCAGACGAATTTGCAAAAAGACAGTAGGCCATGCACAGCGTTTACAACTGGGAAAAATCAGTACCAAATGACAAGAATGCCAATGGGCTTGAAATCTAGTCCCAATAGCTTCAGTAGGATGATGACAATAGCGATGTCAGGTCTAAATTACGACAAATGCCTGGTCTATCAAGATGACCTTGTGGTGTTCGGTCGAAATTTGAAATCCCATAATCAGAACTTAATGGACGTCTGCAGCAGATTACGTAATGTAAATTTGAAATTAAACCCACCAAAGCGTAATTTCCTACAAAAAGAAGTTTTGTACCTCGGTCATGTTATTTCAAAAAACGGTATTAAACCTGATAAGGAAAAAATAAAGGCTTTAGAAAATTATCCAAGGCCACAAAGTGTTGATGAAGTCAAGCGCTTCGTGGCCTTTGCTAATTATTACAGAAAGTTTATTTCGAATTTTGCAGAGGTCGCGCAACCCTTAAATAGGTTATGTTCAAAAGGTGTAACATATTTATGGTCAAAAGACTGTGAAAACGCGTTCCAACATTTGAAATTGGCGTTAATAAATCCGCCAGTATTACAATATCCTGACTTTACTGAAGGCAGTGAATTTATTTTGCAAACAGATGCTTCAGGGATTGCTATTGGTTCAGTGCTATGTAATAAGGATGGGCGGCCTGTAGCTTATGCCAGTCGCAGTTTAAATAAGGCCGAAATTAACTATCCTACCATTGAAAAGGAACTCTTAGCAATAGTATGGAGTGTCAAGTACTTTCGACCATATTTATACGGCAGAAAGTTCAAGATACAGACCGACCATAGACCTCTTGTTTATTTGTTTGGAATGCGTGACCCCTCAAGTAGATTGCTTAAGTTCCGGTTACAATTAGAGGAGTATAATTTTGATATAGAATATCTAAAAGGAAAACAAAATACAGCTGCGGATGCTTTATCACGCATTATTATGTCGTCTGACGATTTAAAACATATGAACGAAAGAACAAGGATAAATGTGTTAACAAGAGCTCAACGTCGTAAACTACAAGCAGCGGATGACGAAAATATTAGTAACAATGAGTTAATTGATAACACCAACATAAATTTGAATAACAGTCAACCGAGAGTGGTCGAGATAGTTAAAAAACCAAATCACTCTACTGAAATTTTGCTAATTAGTAGTGGAGAATTGCGTAAATTAATAAAACGTGGAATATGGTTACAAAAATTTAATAAATTATTATATGCACCGAGTAAATGTACTATATACTTAGACCGAACATCCCGATCATCAATATCGCGAGACGAATTGGTGAGGGATTTGGTAAGTTTATGTAAGACAATTAATATCGATAATATATGTATACTGAGAAATGAAAATAATAAAGAATTCATTGCAGGTCTTATAAATGAAATAAAAAAATATCAAAGTTGGCCGGGACCTCGTATATGTATTGTAAATAAGGTGCAAAGAGTAAATAACGTTGATAACATAAAAGTAATATTGAACGACTTTCACTTGTTACCCACAAGTGGTCATGCGGGCATCAGGAGAATGGAGAGTAATATCAAAAAATACTATTATTGGCCAAACATGCATAAAGATATAGTAGAGTATGTTTCTAAATGCGAGCAGTGTCACAAACAGAAATATTCAATAAATACTAAACAACCGATGGTAGTAACGAGTACGGCTAAGTCAGCATTTGATAAAGTATTTCTAGACATAATGGGGCCACTGCCCAGAGATGTCAATAACTACAGCTACATACTCACATTGCAATGTGAGCTTACCAAGTTCACCGAGGCGTATCCATTACAAAACAAAGATACGGTAAGTGTAGCGCGTGCCTTAGTAGATAATTTTATTTTAAGGTTTGGCATACCTCGTGAAGTCGCCACTGATCGGGGGACAGAGTTCCTATCCAGTACAATGAAAGCAGTATGCCAACTCTTAAAAATCAATCAACTCTCCTCAACAGCTTACCATCACGAGAGTATAGGAGCATTGGAGAATTCACATAAAACTATGGGTGCGTACCTTAGAATTAACTGTGAAAATAAAACAGGATATTGGAGCAGCTGGTTACCATATTGGTGTTTTGCGTACAACAATACGGTACACACTGAAACTAAGTATACACCTCATGAACTTGTTTTTGGTAGGAAATGTATCTTACCGAATAACTTATCGGGTAATGTCGTAGATCCTTTATACGCCCACGATAACTATGCGTTAGAGCTAAAATATCGACTTCAGTTAGCACAAAAAGACGCTCGCGATAATTTGCTTACTAGCAAACTCAAGCGAAAAGCTAAGCACGATGTCAATTTGAAACCTGTATATTATAAGAAAGGCGACTATGTACTATTAAGGAATCCATCTGAAAATAAAATGGATTCAGTATATCTTGGACCATATTTAGTGTTAGAGGACTTGGATCCTAATGTGAAAATTGTCAATAAAGGAAAAGAGGACATAGTTCATAAAAACCGTACGAAGCCTTTCAATGTTTTAAATTGTAATCACTGACATGACATGGAATGGCTTGTCATTTATAATGCAATAAAAGGTTAGTTTTAGGAACATTGTATACTTAGATTCATAATTCATGATTCATGTAAACTACTATATATTGTTTACTTTCAGTAATAATTTTATAATCATAATTTAAGCTTGTTATAAAAAACATGTAAACTACTATATATTGTTTACTTTCAGTAATAATTTTATAATCTGTAATGTATTCAAAATGAAAAAAAAAAAAAAAAAAAAAAAAAAAAAAAAGTGTAATTTTTACCTTATATAACACTTTTTTTTTTTCCCAAAGGGGGAAGGTGTAGTGGTAGTGTAACCAAGTAACTTTAAGACTATTGTAATCTCATATATAACGGTGTGTTATCCCAATAAATAGTCAGTCTTATATCAGCATTCAGTTGCTTCATTTCTATCCTTACGCCAATCCTTACAAAACAGTCCTGCGGCTACTTCGGTCCGTCAATATTTCTTCCGAATTGAAGACTTTCGGATTCGGATCGGATGAAGTGCGTAACCGCTCTTAAGGATTTGAATTGTAACAAACAAGAATCATGACTTTACCACATATGAAGGGACTATCACTAGCAGATTACTTAATCTATCATCATCATCATCATATCAGCCGCAAGACGTCCATTGCTGGACATAAGCCTCCCCAAAGTGTCGCCACAAAAACCGGTCCTGTGCGTTTCGCATCCATCGGCTACCCGCGACCCTCACCAGGTCATCGATCCACCTTGTGGGAGGCTTTCCAACGCTGCGTCTTCCGGTACGCGGTCGCCACTCCAGAACTTTTCGGCCCCATCGACCATCTGTTCCACGAACAATGTGCCCTGCCCACTGCCACTTCAGTTTGACGATCCTTCGGCTTAATCTATTTATTATTAAATAATAAAAAATAACTAATGGAACAAGAATAATTTCACTGTATGAAACTAATCTAAAAATAATTGCGCCTTGAAAAGAGGTTGAAAAAAAAATTAGTTATTATTGATACATTTTATTGTTTTTGTTTATCAGTCTTAAATCAAAGCCAAATTTCCTTTCCAGTAAATGGAGACCGCGTCTGGATGAGCATGCACAACAAAACACAATCAGAAATAACAAAATGGATCGACGTCCTTCGCACGCAACAGGGAGACAACGCTACCACACGTCTCCGCAAATACCAGTACACGGACTACCCATCCATCCAGGGACCTTGGACTCCCTTCACTTACAAAATACCAGAGCTTAATACCGCAGAGTTGCCGGACCCAGCGTTTGGTGCTAACAACAGATTGCCTGTGTCTGCAACAGAGCAATTGAGATTGATGTTTGAAGCACAAAAGTTGGGCGAAAAGAGTGAGGACTTGAAAACCGCTGAGTGAATGTGTTTGTGTTAGTTTAGTAGTGTTTGTATAGTTATAATAAATGTTGTTAGTAATATTTTCTCTTGGTTATTTTCAACGTCATCAGCCGAGAGATGTCCACTGCTGGACATAGACCTTCCCCAAAGGAGGGGCAGGTAGGCGATCGCAGTGTAGCTGTTGCGATGCACAGAGAATGCTGTTGCCCATTGTCTGGTGAGTCCCTTAGTCGGTCCTAACGACATCCACGGGAAGTGATTGGTTATTTTGGTTTCGTGATAGACGGGGTGGTGGTCTGAATTTAGAACCTCAACTAAACATTCGTATGATAACTGTGACGTGCGACCTGCACCTAAAAGTAGCGGCCGACAAGCGTCGCTCGCGGATACCGGTCAGCATTTGGCGTGCTTTCAATTATCTTGCAGTAAAAAGTAGAGTATGCTCGTCAGGGATAAAGGTGGCATTGCTTTGGGCTAGCTGGAATCCCTCGCTGCATTCAGGATTCTAGTATGAACTCCCTCGCGACTCCTCAGACCGTTATACCAAACGCGACCGCCATTTGGTTAACCGCTACAAAGCGCAGGCCGCAACGCCAGCTAGCGAGCGGACGAGCGAGCTGACGGGCGAAGCGAGGCGATGGAAACTATATGGGTTCACACTGAAAACTACAGAACACGGGCGAGCTGAGCGAGTATCGTTTCACCTCTTTTTTTCACACCGCGAACTACAGAGCTAAGCTACGCTAACGAGGTGAACGAATAGCATCGCTGGCATCGTCGGATATTTCGTTCGCATCGTTTGTATCGCTGACGTAGTTCGCGGAATGAACCAAATTATGAAAATAGGTGAAACGATGCTCACGCGGTTCGCTAGCTGGCGGTGTGGCCTGCGCTTAACTGAGAAATGGTGCCAAACAAAAGAGAATAAGTTCGAGAAACCCTCCTCTCGATGTAGGTCGTAGTACAAGTTCAGTGCAGCCTCTTTAGTCTTCCGAATCCCCCTCTCCTAGGTAGAGCAGTTCACTGCTGGTCCTTCAATCAACTAACCATCCATTTACCCGCTACAGAATACAAAAGTGTGTCGGCGTATTCTGTTTATATTGCTTAACTGTGAGACAATTAAAAATAATGGAGTTCCGATGGGATGTAATGATATTCTCTGGCCGTAGTGCCACGGTGTGAACAAGACCTTTGCTCACTTGTACTAAATTCCGTGCATCGCGGCTGAAGTCGGCCGCCGGTCAAAATCTAGTACCTAAACATATGTACTTATATAAATAGCAGAACAAAAAAACAAGCCTTTTCCAGAAGGCACAAACTTCAGAACAACGCCTGCCACAAGAAAAACTAAGGAAGCGAAATTTGTGCGGCAACAAAAAGAACCGCACCGCCATCTATCCCGTCAGCTACGAACTACTAACGAAATCCTGCATCGCGGTATCAGTTTACCGTGCGATTTGAACATATACAATACAACAGTCCGAATATCAACTATCGGGCAGTTGCCAGATCTTCCCTTTTCAATGGAGGTTTGCGGAACTTTACACCCTGTTCCGCATACCTCTTTGAAAATGCTCTTCCCTCCGTACCGTCGCCGGTGTATTCTAATCTTAATATCGCTCCGGTTTTTAAATTCGGAAATCGTGTTCCGTGTTTGTGTTAAGGCTTGTGAATTATTTCTAGCTGTGTCCTAATGTATTAAGTGCGTGTTTTGTGAGTTTTTAAAGGTGTCTGTTTATTTATTTTCTGGTAATTAGTTAATTTCTTCAGCCTTCGGTGAGTGCATTTATTTTCTTTGTGTGTGGGTACCTCGAAATAATTTAATCGATCGTTAACCATGGGATGTCCTCAGGGCTCAGTTATCGGTCCATATAATTATATGACATTTCGGTTTCGATGATTACTCGCGCTTTCGCTCCCATGCGGCTGTTCATTAACCGGTTATGCGGAAGACGGCTTGCTGTTAATTCAGGCAAGTACTCGGGCTGGACTCGAGAACTTGGCTGACACATGCAGGCACGTTTAATATCTTAGTGGAGCGATCGAAACCGTCTGACCTTCGCACGCATAAAACCTATCAACTTATTTTAAATGGAAACCTGAAATCCTGGTCTAGTATTAAATTTAACAACGTACCCGTTAAAGGAAAAGAATCCGTGTGCTACCTCGGTATGGTACTAGAAAGTAACTTTTAATTTATTGACCATATAAAAAACAGTAGGTAGGGACTGGGAGGAGCTCATGGCTAAATAATAACAGCCGCACGGGTCGATCTTCAAGGTTAAGCAACGGTTGCCGAGGTTGGCCTGTGGATGGGTGACCATCTTAACATATCAAGATTTCCGTGCCTCGGAAAGCACGTTAAGCCGTCGATCCCGGCTGTTATTTGTAGATCTTTGGCAGTCGTTACGGATAGTCTGAAGCCAGAAAATCTGACATCAGTCTTACCAAGGACCGGGTGTTACCCAGTTAATGGGTTGTGGAGGTCTAGTAGGCAGCCGCTCCATGTAAAATACTGGTATTCAGCTGAATCCGGTTTAACTGGAAGCCAACCCCAATATAATTGGGAAAAGGCTAGGCAGATGATGATAAAAACAGTAGATGAAAAAGCGAAAAAGAACTTCTTCCGATCCTATAAGATCCTAGGTTTAACTAGTCACACTATCACATCACACTAATATTATAAAGGCGAAAGTTTGTGAGTGTGTGTGGAAGTTTGTTACTTCTTCACTCGCAAACGGCAGGACTTTTTAAGAAATTTGGTATAGAGATTGTTTGAGTCCCGGGAAAGGACATAGGATAGTTTTTTATCCCGGGAGTATATTCCCTTGCGATAATTTTCGATATTCACGCGGGTGGAGCCGCAGGCGGCAGCTAGTATTAAATAAAAGTCAGACTGATGTTTCAAATCGTTTATTTAACAATCAAATCTATTTAAAATAATGTACAACGCCGAAATGAAATTTATAATTTAAATAATTGATCACAAACCTTTGTCTTTATTCATTCGATTAACATAATATATAAATATATTAATATGTATTATTATAATTTTGTCATAACAAATCTTTAATTGATTGCACATTATATTTAGAACAGTATTATTTTTCATTCAATAAATATTAGCAGTTAGGTACTAAGACAGTGTATACTTGAATTTATAATTCGAGATAATTTCAATGTATCGATACCAACTCAAGTATCGACTTTACCACCATGTATTTTAAGTTAATTGTTAAATGACTAACAATTGAATTTGTACTCTGACTTTTACGACATAGATAATTATCTCGAAATCTGAATTCAAATATTTAAACTTTTTTCAAAAGGCCTCAAAACGAAACCTTTCATAGGCATTTTAGCTAAGCGTTTCACACGAAAATTAACCTCATTCAGAGGGCTTTAAAGTTCATATTCGTTAAGAAACACTTTCGCACATGCGCATATTCAAATATAAACACTATTCAGCGCAATATTCCATTTTCGTATGAAATGCTAACTTTATTAGTTAGAATATGATCTATGTACCAGACTAGCTAGCAAGCATTTGCGTTTAATTAATCCTGCGTTGCGTTTCGACGATATGCTTTTGTTTTGATTCTTTTAAAACGCAAGTAAATCGCTGATCAGGATCGCCCATTCAAAAAAATAAGTATGGTTATAAAAATTGGTTTGTAAATAAATAATCTCTTTAAACCTTAATTTAAGAAATTTCTCACTAACTATTCTCTCATGTCCTACATTTATTTAGCGCTGAAGAAATTCAAAGTTCATTCGAATTATATTTTCAATCCGTTTAGCGGTAAATGTATTTAATTTTAGAAGAGGTTAAAGGCGGGATAAGACCTAAATAAGCAATAACTTTAAACGATAGGAAAAGTTTAACTTAATATTCCTTAGCTTTTACTGCTTACCATAAAAACGTAATTATTAAGATTTATTTTATCGGGCCATATCTTTATCCCACGACGATTCGATACTTGCCGCCATAGCAAAAGTTTTAATTTAAAAAACAACGGGTTGCACTCCGGGAGTGCCGGCAGAAGTGAAAACTTAAACATTAAGTTGTGCATTTTTGATATTTTGGAATGGTTAGGGAATAATTTCGCACGAATTGCATATGCATGCATTGAGGCATGCGTTTTCGCCGCGCGGTAGAAAGAGAGGGGGATATTACTTCCTCTCCTACGCCGCGCCGGCGGTCTACTCTCCCTCCGTCTTACGAATTTTCGATCAGGTCACGTGTCCTGACGCGAGTTTCACATTTTTTACCCATTTCAAAAAGTGCACAACGCCGCTTAAGAAGTTTTCACTTCAAAAAAAAAATCCAACGACATATCGCTTAACGTTATTGCTCATATAAGCTGGGCTCCATACATTTTTGCCGGACCTCCTTTGCAAATGAGGTTACAGTCAAAATGCATACATATGTACACAACTACCGTCTATTTAGTTATTATTTAATAAAACAGTTCTGCTACATCTTTTGTATTTTTCATGTTAGAAATTTAAATTTTAACAATTCTCAACAATTTCCCACAAATATTAATTATATTTTATTTACTAGTGTGGTGAACTAACGAATGAATCTAACTTTAATTTAATGAAAAAATAAATAAATTAGGAAGACGACGAAACATAATAATATTATATTCTTTAATTTAAAACAAACATTATACAGCAATAGTTCATATTATAATACAATCTCATCTATCCTCAAAAAATTCAGAGATCGGAATAGGTAGACTATATTTACCTAATGTTCGTGGAAGTAAGTAACATAGAGTTGATAATACCTCCTGTAAAATACGGCAAAAACATTGAAAAATATATATTCATTTATAGGGTGTTCTAGAAGTGCGCGATCGTATTTAAGGTTAGTGTGTCGTAGTCGTAGCTGCTATATAACTAGAAAAAAAATAACTTAACTATAAAAACCGGCCCAGTTCGAGTCGGACTCGCGCACGAAGGGTTTCGTACCATTCATCTATAAAAACGGCAAAAAAAATAATCATATTTGTTGTATGGGAGCCCCCTTAAATATTTATGTGATTCTGTTTTTAGTATTTGTTGTTATAGCGGCAACAGAAATACATCATCTGTGAAAATTTCAACTGTCTAACTGTCACGGTTCATGAGATCAGCCTGGTGACAGACGGATAGACGGACAGCGAAGTCTTAGGGCGAGGCCACAACACTGCGTTGCGGCGTCGCATCGCAAAACTCTAATTGTAATTGTATTGCTGTGCGACGTCGTTTTTGCGATGCAACGCCGCAACTCAGTATTGTGACCTCGCCCTTATTAATAGGGCCCCGTGTTCCCTTTGGGTACGGAACCCTAAAAACGTGGAATTGAAATGAAGAAAAAAACTGAAAAATTATTTGGAAAAAGTTTTTTTTTATTCAAATTGTTTCTTTACTCTAAAGCAGCTACATAACAACACCCTTAAATATGGCCGCGCACTTCTGGACTACCCTGTATACAGTGTGTAAAAAATACAAGCAAAATCTGAAAAGGCATAATTTCGAACGACTTTTACTATGGCCCACCTTGAAATAGGATGATATTTCTATAAGCAGTATCTAGGAAGACATAAAATAGGAAGTATAAGTATTTATTAAAAAAATAAAATTGAAACCCAAGAAACAAAAATTATTTCTAATTTAGTCTAGCAACACTACTTCGATTTTATTATTTAACCTTTTGAACGCCATTGTCACGTATACATGACAATCAAGCGCGTGCCCTGTACGCCAAACGTCACTAATATGTGACAAAAAGTACGGCGAATTTGTGGCTTGGCGTCGGGGGCACGCCGATGCGTTTATGCTCTGGCGTTCAAAAGGTTAATTACTTAAGTCTCACGGAGATTTAGAATCCAGCGCCGCACTGGTATACTTATACAGGGTGGAGACGACGATACGACACTAAATCAAAACACTGGCAATACTAGTTCATACGAATATGTTGTCTTTTATCACAGGTTTGATGTCACTAACTGCAACAGACTGCTTGGAATATTTCGTCAGAATAGTAGTCACTATCCTTGACTAGTTTGAGCTTCTTTGACGTTTTATGTAATTGGAAAGTTATTTTTTATTTCAAAATGTTCCTATGGACCAGTATAGTCAGTGTTTTCATTTATTAACCGACTTCAAGAAGGAGGAGGTTCTCAATTCGTCGGAAACTTTTTTTTATATATGTTCCCCGATTACTCGAAGATGGCTAGTTTTTTTTTTTTTTTGTTTGTAAGGGTATACTTCCCAGGTGGTCCCCTGATGATGGGATCCTGGAGAAATAGAGAGAACTCTTCAAATTTTATAGGCACACTTGAAGAGATTTGGGTAGTTTTTGGAAGAGTATTTTCTCGGAGTGGTCCCATTTCAATTTGGTGAAGATCTGATGAAGAACTTCGGAGATAGACAACGGAACTCCTCAATAAATGATAGCAAATGGACTGGGATTGCTGAAATCTCATGCCTGTCTATTGTTTACACCAGTTCATAACATAACATTACGCCGGTACGCTGTGGAAGGGTAAGCACACGTGAACCACCAAAAAGTGAAAAAATAGTGTAGTGTAGTGTTTTTTTATTTGGAAGTCGGTTTTATTTTTTTGTAAAAGTTTTTTTGTAGTATCGTTGTCTCCACCTTGTATGTATTAATTAGAGCAAGATCCCAGAGCTAACAGACCTTACTTATTTTCTCAGTAACAATATGTGTGGGATAGAGTAATGTTAGTATGTACTTTTACAGAGGTATGCAGGGTGTTAAGTCCCGCATACCTCCATTGAAAAGGGGGGATCCTCCGACCAGACGGGTGTTGTGTCTAGTGGGCAATTGCCCGATGGTTGACATTTGGGCTGTTGTACATGTCCAATTCGCATGGAAAACTCTAATACCGCGATGCAGGATTTGTTAGACGTACTTCGTTGCTGACGGTATAGATGTCGCTACGTTAGTTTTTGAGGAGATAAAGATTCCGCTACACTTTAAACGTACGCCCGACCGTCTGGCCTAGACGCAGGTATGCGTCTAGGCCAGACGGTCAATTTTCTCAAGGGCTCTAGGATCTTGGACTATATGATATTGCTCTAAGAGCTATCTACCTCGTTTGCAAACCTTCTAGGTCACTCTATTTATAGACAATTTTTTTTCTAGATCATTATTTTTTTTGGTGTTGGACACTGAAACAAATATGAACTAGTTTTTGTTTTGTTTAAGTGCCCTTTACAATGGGGCTAGAACATTTAAAATTAAAGTAATTTGCAAATTGATACTTATATCTAATATCATTGGTTGATGAAAATGTATCTGAACCCGACCATGAAGGTTTTTTTTAAATAGCGAGGCGCATTATTTTATTTCTTTTTCTAATTTTATCTATCACTAACTTCTCTAAGCGGCTTCGCTCGCGTTAAATGTCGGATATTATCCCAAGGGAACATATTCCCGGGATGAAATAACCTATATGCTATTCCAAGATATGGTCTACTACTGTGCCAAATTTCATCAAGATCCGTTCAACCGGCGTGATTGAGTAACTATCATCCGTCCAATCTTTTGCATTTATTATAGTATTAAGAATTAAAATATATAAGCTTCATATTTTCGAGACAATGGTTATATCTTTAAATACACGCTGAAATTTTAATGGTTTTTTTCCCGCGGCAGAACGATTAGCCATCAGTAGTACTATCGAAACATAAAGTTAAACTTAAAAAATAAAAATGTTTTTTTTTGCTTTTTAATAATTAAAACAAAAAATCATAAACTCGAAAGCGTGAGAAGCAATAGTAACTCACTAGACGTGATTTAGGTACTACTGGCAGAGGGGCGGCGCGCCGACAAAGTGAAAAGCGATTTATAAATGTTCAGAGCTAAATAAGCTCTCGCGCGTAGTAATTTTTTTGTTTATCACAATTGTTATTCTACCATTTCTAAATTTTATTTTTTATTTTTTATAAATCGATTGTATTACCAAGACAAACTCATTTCGCTGTGAGAAAACAACCATTAAAATTTCAGCTTGTATATCTACAAGCGTATCATTGCGGTCGGTTCCGAACATTTTAGTAGGTACGATATAGTCTTGCGCTCAGTTTAGTTTACGGCTTCTTAGCGAACTAGGTCGATCTTTCAGTTCGCCAGTAGCGGTTTTAGTCGAAGAATCATTATTATATTAGTACCTTCGTCCTTTTCAACCGAATTATATAAGGAGCGTGCATGTACTACAGATGGCAGCAGAGAAGCGTCAATATCAAGTATTTAAACGGAAAAAGTTCAGAATTTGCAACACTAGATGGCGCAGACTACACTGTGAATGTTTCCTTAAAGAGAGTGTGTAGGAGCTATAGATGGCAGCAGAGAAGCCTCGTGGTCAAGTATTTATACAGTAAAAGTTTAGAATTTGCAACACTAGAGGGCGCAGACTACACTGAATGTTCCTCTTCAGGGAGCGTGTAGGAGCTATAGATGGCAGCAGAGAAGCGTCAATGTCAAGTATTTAAACGGTAATAGTTCAGAATTTGCAACACTAGATGGCGCAGACTACACTGTGAATGTTCCTCTACAGCAGTGGTTCCTAACCTTTATTTGATCCGGGACCACTTTGATTTCTTTGTTGCTTGTAGAAACCAGAAATCAAGATGAAAATTAAACTGTGTTGATCTAAAAAAAACTTATATCATATAGGCAACATTTCTGATAGAAACTTAGAATCGGTTTGCATCAATGACATTTTTAAGGTAAAAAGAGTGAAATTTTAAACCTTTCGCGGACCATGTTTTGGCTCTTGTGGACCACCCGCGGACCACAGGTTGGGAACCGCTGCTCTACAGGGAGCGTGTAGGAGCTATAGATGGCAGCACAGAAATGTCAAGTATCTATACGGAAAAAGTTCAGAATTTGCAACACTAGATGGCGCAATCTTCGCCGTGTTCGTTCCCTATTCAACTCATACTATTAAGTCCTATTTTTTTCTACTACTAAATTGTATTTCTAACTAGTGCGATGGAAGTTATCATATTTTCTAATTATTTATTTACAGATTGGTTTCTGCCAGCGGATTTACCCGCGTGGAATATCCTGGAGCGTACTCCCGGGATGAAAAGTTTCTTATGTCCTATCCAGGCCCCTCTTTTCCACCGGGCACTCAAGGCAACTGCCCAGGGCCCCTAGATTCTGCCAGATCACCTACTAATTACTTATAAAAATAATTATTTTAAGAAAATCCAACGATAACGCTGATGTCCATCGTGAGATGTGCTGTAAGACGGACTGAACAAGTGATTGGCGATGTTGCTTATCTCAAAGCTAGAAGCCTCTACCTCTTCAAATCTACATGTATAGCAGGGGCCATATTATTCTATTGTGCCCAGGGCCATCCCAGGATATGGTCTACCCGTGTACCAAATTTCATGCAGCCTCGTTCAGAGTTCAAGACGTGCAGTGGTAACTTACAGACAGAGTTCCTTTCGAATTTATAATATTAAGTATTATGTCACTGGAAAATTGCAAACGCCGTAAGATTGTAAATTAACGCGTGAAAATGTAAACTATTTTTTTCTTAATAAGACACGGATATATTGGAGACTATTGAATTTGAAGTCACTGAGAAAAACCCAATGACACTTTTTGCACCCAGGGCTCCACGCTCGGCAGGAGGTCGGTTGGAGATCAGGTAGGAAGTCGCTAAACGTAAATGACTGGTATTCAGCTGTATCCTGTTACACTGGGAGGCGACCCCAATATACATATTCTCTCTCACGAAGTCGGGTTACGTGACTTTTATGACGTCGTAATAAGAGTCATTTTGTTACAATTCATCTGCCTTCGTGAAATTAAACTACTTTAACTGACAAATATACAAATCTGCCGACCTCTATGCGGTATTCGCATTGAGCGAATTCGCGTATACGCAATTCACGTGTTCAGCAGATGCCGCTGCTTTGAAGTAAACATTGGCTCCGTGTATTAAATTTCACCAAAAATATATATACATATGTATCATACTGGGTATTTCAGAAGTAGGTACGTGGTCATATTTAAGGCTGATTGTATACACTAAAAATAATAATAAAACACAGTCTGGGAGTGCCGACAAAAGTGAAAACTTGAACTAAAATGCCCAACGCGCCTCGCGATCCGCTACCGTCGCCGAACTCGTATCGTAGCGAATCGCGTAGCGAGATATAAAATCTTGAATATCTCGAAAACGGTAAGTCCAATTGCAAAAATAACCAAAATTTGGGCTCCCTTTAAAAGACCCCATAAAAGATCCATAAACCTAAATTTATAAAAAATAATAAGCCACGATTCCCATACCCCCACTACTAGTAGTAGAATACTACGTTATACACAGAGGTGTCGGTTACGGTAACAGTAGCGCGAGTTAGATGGTTTTTTCCCATCTCAAAAATGCCCAACGCGCCTAAAGAGGTTTTTACTTCAAAAATGAAACGAAAAGCCTATCGGAATCATTTTTCAAGCAACCTGATTCAGTTAATGTCATCAAATCTCGCAAGGAATTCAGGAAAACGCATTTTTTTCGCTTTTTAAGGACAAATTTGGAAAAAAAAATATTTCAAATAAACCAGTATCAGGTACTTTTGAATTATCAAAGTCCGTCAAAAACATGAAGCTATTTGCACGTTCCAAAGCGTAGATCTCTATGGAGAAGAACGTGCAAGAAACTCAACGGACACTCTTTTAAATCATTTTATGTTTACAAAAATCCTGGTTACATTAACCTTGTTGCTTATGTATATGACAACAATGTAAAGAAAGAAAAAATAATGGTTGTCTGTAAAGTCGGTTTACGGACGATAGTTTAACGTGACAACGTCATAACAATACTTTGATGAAATGATCGTAACGTTACAATGAGCGTTACGTTACAATGAGTCATCCTTTTTCGTGCGTGAAGCCGGCAAAAACAATTCATAGTATCAAATATTAAAATGAGCCAGTGACAATTTAAAAAACCAGTGACATTATATCAGATACAAACCCCTTACAGCTTCGTATCCACTAGGCAACATTTGACGCGCAACACGTCACGCCCAACATGTTCAGCAACGTTGCCTACAGGCGCGCAACATTGACAATGTTCCTAAACAAAAGTTCCTCCGTGCAACATGTCGCGCAACAAATGTTGCCCATAGGAGGCTTAAATATGACCACGCATTTCTGAAACATCATGTAGTACCCAGATGCTTGAACGATAATTTATTCTAATACTCATCGGCCATGATGAGGACTACTAAGGCCGTCCATCCGTTGAAGGGCTTGCATCCTGAACCCTTGCCATCTTCCCCTGAATATTGCTCGAACAGGTACCCCGTTCTTTTATACTCGTTTAGAATATTACCTGTAAAGAGAGAGAAATGAGATATTAATAAAACAGAAGGTAGGTCATAGGAACTCAAATTAATGTAAGGTAAGTTACAAGAACCCAGAAATACTTAGGGAACCTAGAAATACGCGAAAGATACTTTAAAAGAACGAAATGACAGCTCGCCTCGTGATCACTTCACCTAAGCCTTCACTTCGACATGTTTACAGAATCGACTGGCTGAGTCTAGCGTTCAACTCAACCGTGACCGCAAAGGATGGGAAATCGTCAAATGACTTCTTCCGCTCTGGGTGGAGCGGAAGGGCGTGTCAGACTCTTACTCACTAAAACCCATCCGTGTTCCTTCTAAAGCCCTTTGCGTTCCAGGGCCGCAGTAGCGTGGTACTTCAGATTAGATAACGCCTATTAGTTTATTGGGACCCAGCTCATAAGAACTGCTGCAAAAGTACTAGGCTCACATACAATCAAGGAGTCTTAAAACTTGAAACTAGAAGACAACGCCAATAGTTTATTTGAAGCCAGAAGAACAATAAATGCGAGGTAAGATAAAATAACTAAACACATAGGAACTGCTACAAAAGTACTAGGCTCGCTTAATATGAAGAAGTAATTAAATACTCTAGAAGGTGGTTATCGCCGAATCTGCCTCTCAAGACGCGCGTATCCCACCTAAGAAGTACTAGGATCACATAAAGTGAAGGGATACTCATGAACGACATTATCCCTGAGTCTCGCGTTCAACTCTGCCGCTCTGGCCGCATAGGGCTCCTCCGACTAACGTAATACTTGAGACTGGTAACGATACCAAGGTAATAGAGACCCAGCTCATAAAAACTGTGCTTCCAAAGTACTAGGCTCGCATAATATGAAGAAGTAATACTCTCGAAGAAGGTTATCCTTGACTCTCCTCTCAAGACGCGCGCGGACAGGGTTCCTACGAACTAGTTCTCACCAGCCCGTCCCTAGCTGTCCTCCCCCCAGCGACGCCCTAAGCCGAGGCCCGTACCCCACAGGGGGTGCCCGCGAGCGTGTAGTCGCTTAGTTTGTAAGTTTTTTATAAGCCCTGGCTGGAGGCTTTCATATTATATTAAGGCCACCACAGGCAAGCCCGGTTAAGCAGTCGACAACCTCATAGGTTGATCTGCGAGACGCCACTCACAAAAAAAAAACCCTTCTACGAAGTACTAGGATCACATAAAATGGAGGAATACTCACGAACGACATTATCCCTGAGTCTCGCGTTCAACTCTGCCGCTCTGGCCGCATACGGTCCTTCAGACTTAGAGTAGTACTTCAAACCGGATAACGCCAGGTAGTTTATTGGAATCCAGATCTGACCCCTCCAGTATGGGGGGTCGTGTTCTGTGTTTCTCTTCATGTATAGGGGAGCTGATTTTGACAGGGACCTGAAAAAAGTAAATATAATTTAATCTGCCGAGACTTTGTCCAAGTAAAGGGTTACTTCGGAGAGAGTGCGTAGATGTTTTTTTTTTAAGGATTGGAAATCATCAAATGACTTATTCCGCTCTGGGTGGAGCGGAAGGGCGTGTCAGACTCTTACTGACTAAAACCCATCCGTGTTCCTTCTAAAGCCCTTTGCGTTCCAGGGCCGCGGTGAGTCTTTCGAACAAATTCCGCAACCCTGGCAGGCTCTGACCCAAGCGGGCCCCGTCTCTTATGCTGACATCTCTTTGAGGCGCGCGTGAAACACAACGCGCCTTTGAGTGCGTAGATGTTACGAGTACGATCATCATCAATCAATATATTAAATTCTTTCGTTACTGAGTGACTGACAGACAACGCACAGCCGAAACGACTGGTCGTAGAAAGCTGAACTTTGGCATGTGGCTCCTATACTCCGTAGAGGAGCTCTAAGAGAGGATTTCTCGAAATTCCTACAGGGGCGAGAAAAAATGGAATATGCGCCGAACGAAATCGCGAGCAAAAGCTAATTAAGAATAAATCGACGCGTTTTTTGAAGTGAAAACTTCTTTAGCGGCGTTGTGCACTTTTTGGGATGGGTAAATAATGTTAAACTCGCGTCAGGACACGTGACCTGATCGAAAATTCGCCGATCGAAAAATAGACCGCCCGCGCCGGCGCGGCGTAGGTAAGGAAGTAATATCCCCCCTCTCTTTCTACGGCGCGGCGAAAATGTATGCCTCAATGCATGCATATGCAATACGTGCGAAATTATTCCCTAACCATTCCAAAATATCAAAAATGCACAACGTTAATGTTCAAGTTTTCACTTCTACCGGCACTCCCGGAGTGCAACCCGTTGTTTTACCATGTTTCAGACAAAAAAATCAAAATCAAAGTTATCTTAATCACCCGTTTCGATACTTAACAACGAGATAACTGATAACAATTCCGAAGAAAAAACGAGATATATAATTAATTAGTATTGTGCCTCTACAACCCAGTTACTGGAAAAACCATCTTAGTATTACTGGCCTTCAACAGCAATACTGAGAACGTTTACTTCAACACATGAGGTCAAAAATTCATTTTTATTTCATTATCTTATTTCCCCTTAAAAGTGACCCTATGCTCAAAATTTACTTATTTACGTTACCCAAACGTGTTATGGTCACAGAAGTCAAAGTCAAAGTCAAAAATATTTATTCGCAAATATGGGAAAGCAATTATGTGGACGTTGTACAATCATGTTACAGGGGTATTTGTAAAATAGTTTTAGTACCACCATATTTTACCATATGTATTTAGTTCTTATGCGTACCAAATTTTAACTGAATTGGTTCAGTAGATTCCGAGAAAATTGCCTGTGACAGACAGACACAAGAGTGATCATACAAAGGTTTTTTTTTGTGAGTGGCGTCTCGCAGTTCAACCTATAAGGTTGTCGACTGCTTAACCGGGCTTGCCTGTGGTGGCCTTAATATAATATTAAAGCCTCCAGCCAGGGCTCATAAAAAACTTACAAACCAAGCGACTACACGCTAAGGGCACACCCTGTGGGGTACGGACCTCGGCTTAGGGTGTCGCTGGGGCTGGTGAGAACTAGCCATACAAGGGTCTTTTTAACTGTATGTACGGAACCCAAAAAAACTTACAGGACCATTATAATGTAGCGGAATTGTTCAAAAGAGTTACCGTGGCCCTGGAACGCAAAGAGCATTTGGAGGAACACGGATGGGTTTTAGTCAGTAAGAGTCTGACACGCCCTTCCGCTCCACCCAGAGCGGAAGGACGAATTTGAAGAAAAATAATTGGTTGTCTGTAAAGTCGGTTTACGGACGATAGTTTAACGTGACAACGTCATAACAAAACATTGATGAAATGATCGGAACGTTACAATGAGCGTAACGTTACAATGAGTCATCCTTTTTCGTGCGTGCAGCCGGCGTTCATCGATTTATTAGACGTTGTCACGTCAAAAAAGGACCGGTATAATTATGTTTTTTACCTTAAGCCATACGGTGACCACAGAAGTTCAGGTTTGTCTAAATCTTCTAGTATTTTTCCTAATTTCTCGCTGTCTGGCTTCAGGACTTTCAGCAGCATTGGGAACAGGGAGACGTATCCTGAAAATAAAACGGTTCAATTTTATTTATTTATTTGAAGCGGCATACCGCTTCAAATCTCGGTCCCGGTACATATACCGGGACTGAGTGTAAGGTGCTTGAGCGATGCAAGCGGATAGCAAGCGTTATGATGATAGGCCAAAGGCGATTTAAGCGTGCACTCTCGGAAACAAATGAAGTGACTTTATTTTGGACTAGTTGCCGCCCGCGTGTTTGTCGAAAATGATCCCAAGGGAACATATTCCCGAGATAAAAAGTATCATATGTGTTATTCCAGACTATAATCTACCACTGTGCCAAATTTCATCAAAATCCATTCAGTAGTTTTTGCGTGAAAGAGTAACAAACATCCATCCATCCATACTTACAAACTTTCGCGTTTATAATATTGGTAGAATTTTACACAACTGCGTTTATTAACATTTTAACACTAAGAATTAAAATTACAACGTTGATGGAAAACTATAGCTCGAGACTGGATATTAAACTAAATAATAATGCACCCGCGCGAGTCGATGACCAACGGAAGAGAGCCGCGTGAAACACAACGCGCCATCGACCCGGGCCTGGTGGTGATCGGACAGCGAGCCACCCAACGCTCGCGGTCCGCAGGCCCGCGCCTACGGTGGCCGGGGATCGCCCTGCGACTCCCGACGCCCGGGGCGTCTTCTCCTGTAGCGGCGGTTGGGGCGAAGGCCTTGCCTTGCCCAGGGCCTAACATGCTAGAGAAAACTCCGTGCTTCAGAATGCAAGTTTAGCCGTTTAACCTTTTGAACACCATAGTCACATATACGTGACAAGCAAGCGCGTGCTGTGTACGCCAAACGTCATAAATATGTGACAAAAAGTACGGCGAATTTGTAGCTTAGCGTCGGGGGCACGCCGATGCATTTATGCTTTGGCGTTCAAAAGGTTAACGTACTATCCGAGGCACGGAGGAGTCTCGGTATGTTAAGATGGTCAGTAATATACTTATATAATATCATCATTTGAAAAGAGTAACTATGGAGATTCTTGTCCGTTCTTCTCCATAAGAATCTACCTTTCCGAATGTACAGTAGAGTCACTATGTTAATGTAATATTATTATTTTACTGAACTGTAAATGCTGACGTTCAAAAGTGCCGTTTGATGGTTTAATTGAAATAAACGTTTTGACTTTGACTTTGACTTTATCATTGAACTTACCAAACGCAGAAGTAACAAGTCTCGGCTGTGGAGGCACGGTAACACTTCTGATGACCCTGGCTCCCTCGTTAGGGTTCTTAGGCTGCTGACGAACCAACTTGACGCCGTCAGTGTGGAGGCCTACAAAAACAACAATATTGAAATACATAATTGCATTTACTTTATACATATGAAAGTATATAATGATATGAGAAAGTTATAACTAGAGATCGGAATATATTTATTTATTTTAAAGTATATTTACCTAAAGTTCGAGGAAGTATAAGTAACATGATTCCGGGATTTTAGAGGAGGTATTATTAACTCTATGTTACTTACTTCCTCGAAGTTGAGGTAAATATACTCTACCTATTAACACAAAAAATTGACTGTCTGTTTGTTTCAGCTTATCTCCGAAACGGCTGGACTGGCAGATAGCTGATGTTATAAGGAGGCTATACCTAAGTTAGTTCTATTTTAGAATTAGGGTCCCGTGTAAAAAAATTGAAACCCGTTCATCAAGCGGGCGAATCCGCGGACAGAAACTTGTCGCGTACTATGAGACAAAAAGGTGTGTTGAAAAACTTACCGAAGTCAGCATATGTTTGTGTTTGGGACGACCAATGCAGCTCGTTCAATAATTCTTCGTCACCCAGTTGGTCACGAGTAGCCTTATACCTGGATGAAGAAAATACACCAATTAATAATGAAAAACAGTTATGAATATAAATGTGGATGGATGGACAGGGAGAGGGAGGCCAAAGAAAAGATGGATGGATTGTGTTAGGAGTGATATGAAAGAAAAGGGAGTTAGTGATAGAATGGAAGAAAAAAACGTGTTGCGCCGACCCCAAGTAACATGGGGTAATGAAAAACAGTGTATTCCAGAATTGCGTGTCCATATTTAAGGCTTTAAGGTTATGTTTAAGCTACCCAATAGCTGATATCATCATCATCATCACCATCATATCAGTCGAAAGACGTCCACTACTGGACATAGGCTCCCCCAAGTATCACCAGAACAACCGGTTCTGTGCGTCTCGCATCCATCGGCTACCCGCGACCCTCACCAGGTCATCGGTTCACCTTGTGGGAGGCCTTCCAACGCTGCGTCTTCCGGTACACAGTCGCCACTTCAGAAATTTTCGGCCCCATCGACGACACTTTAAGGATGGGAAATCATCAAATGACTTCTTCCGCTCTGGGTGGAGCGGAAGGGCGTGTCAGACTCTTACTGACTAAAACCCATCCGCGTTCCTTCTAAAGCCCTTTGCGTTCCAGGGCCACGGTGACTCTTTTGAACAAATTCCGCAACCCTGGCAGGCTCTGGCCCTAGCGGGCCCCATCTCCTATGCGTGCTCTGTCCACTGCCACTTCAGTTTGGCGATCCTTCGGGCTATGTCGGTAACCTTGGATCTCTTGCGAATATCGTCATTCCTGATTCGATCGCGCAAGGAAAATCCGAGCATTGCCCTCTCCCTCCCTCTCTTTGGGTGACTTTAAGCCTTCTGATGAGGCCCAGGAGAAAGCGGTAGGAAAAAAGTTGTTTTTTTTTTTTTTTAATCGACCACGATGAACGTCTTAACAGTTCTAAACAAATGGTTTTTCCGTCCGACGCATCAAATCTGTGATTGAACTAAAGTAAATGCTACCAACTGTAACAAATTCCTGGAAAATTCGGAACTTTTTAGTTGTTTTTGGAGTTTACTCCTTAAGAAACGAATTTCATATTTAGCCCGCGGTATGAAAATTTTATGAGGAGTAAAATCGAGCGTTAACTAAAAGTGAGGCGTTACGTTCTTTTACGCAATGTATGTACTTTGCGCACCTTTCACTTCGAGATTATGTATGTGTGTATATACAAAGTACACTCAGCTTATTTAAGATGCTTTAATTTACCCTCTATTTACATAATTTACACAATAATCTTAAACGAGCTATTCTTGTATATATGTATATATATGTCGACGGAAAATGGCAAACGCCGTAAGATTGTAAAATATCGAGTGAAATTGTAAACTATTTTTTCATAATATATCGAGAAATTATAATCTAATCAAGATTTATTACAATCTCACGGAGTTTGCAATTTTCCGGTGACATATATAATCTGAATCTCGGAAACAGCTCCAACGATTTTCATGAAATTTAGTATGCAGGGGGTTTCGGGGGATAAATCGATCTAGCTAGGTTTCATTTTTAGAAAACGATTACCAAAAAAATAAAATGAGCAAAGCTCGGTCATCCAGGTACTGACACATTATAACACAAGTTACGCGAATGACACCAGCCAGAAGTGAGCTGTCAATTCATACAAACAAAACGGAATGACATTTCACTTCATGCTCCCTCCACTTAAGTTTACACGGTGAGATGTTGACAGAATGACCGGATGGAACACATCTCACTCAAGAAACACAGTATAGATGAAGTGAGTTAAACCAGTCATCCAGGTACGAGTTCTTAAGGAGTAAACTCCAGTCGTGCGTCGGAGCTTTTTTATAGTCAAATTATCTCACAGGATCACGAACATTCACGACGCACATATCTATCCATCTACAGATAAAAAAAATAGTTTTCTTCTGACAAAAGTACCAGGCACGCATAAATCTCTAGAAGGTACAATGAAAGCTTACTTGCTAGAATCCCTTCGTAACACATCAGCGATGACCATCATAGCATCTGCGGCTGCGAACATCCAACATCTTAGATCCACATGACGCTCGATATCTGAAGGATGAGACGCCCTGCAATATAAAACAACGTCACACGGGCAAACCACCTTTATTCCATCGCCATAAGAGCTGTTTTACGATTTCAATTGTAGATCTTTGACAGTCGTTCCGGGGAGGTTCCGTCATATATTACAATATATGACACAGAAAAATAATATATTGAATATGTAAATCAAATTATATTAAATTAATTGACACTTGTTAGCTAGCACACTCCATTAAGCCCTAAAAACAGACAAACTCAAGAATTAAAAAGTAAACCAAACTAATTAAGCCTGCAGGCATAAATGGTGCGCCCGCTTACGCAAGTTAAGCCGTTTAACCTTTTGAACACCACTGTCACGTATACATGACAAGCAAGCGAATGCCGTGTACGTCACAAATATGTGACAAAAAGTACGGCGAATTTGTGGCTTGGCGTCGGGGGCACGCCGATTGATTTATGCTCTGGCGTTCAATAGGTTAACGTACTTTCCGAGGCACGGAGGATTGTCGGTATGTTAATATGGTCACCCATCCACAGACCGACCTCGGCAAGGGTTGCTTTACCTTTAAGATAGACCCGTACGGCTGTTATTATTTAGCCACGAAGTCCTCAAGGATATGGACACTCTTCTTCATCATCTCATCAGCCGAAGGACACCCTGTGCTGGACATAGGCCTCCCCCAAAGGCTTGCCATAATCGCCACGCTTGGCAGGCGGGTTAGAGACCGCAGTGTAGTTGTTGCAATGCACAGAGAATGCTGCTGCCCGTTGTCTGGTGAGTTTTTTTTTTTTTTTTGTAGGGCTGGTGACTGCTTAACCGGACTATCCTGTGGTGGCCTTAAATGACTCTAAGGCCCCCAGCCAGGGCTATGTCTGGTGAGTACCTTAGGGGGCGTTTAAGTATTACGTAACGCAATTTGGGGGGAGGGGGGGTTACGTAACGTTGTTTTTTTTATTTAACGCTAGCTCACTTAACATATTTTCGAGTTACACAGTCACTAAACAGTAGTCATTTTGCCAAACAAAAATAAACATCAATATTTTTCTTGAAATGACATTCATTAATTAAAAAAAATTGGTAACATGAGAGTAGTAGACATAATTGTGACTTTTAGGTAAAAATTGTCACTTGGATGATACGTAACGTTTAGGGAGGGGGAGGGGGGTACAGATAAACGTTACGGCGCGTTACATGGGGGGGAGGGAGGGTCAAGAATCTTTAAAAATTGCGTTATGTAATACTTGAACGCTCCCTTAGTCGCCTCTTACGACACTCACGGGAAGTGATGGGATGGTGCTATTCTTTTACGTCCGACATCATACATAACACTCTGATGAACATATGGACACTGATGGTTCAACATACCTGGGATAGTCATCGAGTCCTGAGGTTAGGGTCTTAGGGTTCAGCTGCAACCCATCATCATCCCTGCCCCTCCACCGATAGGAGGTTGCTTCATACCCCTTTTGTGATACTTGGAACCATTGGTACCAGGCCTGCAGAAGTACTAAGAAGGTTAAAAGTTAGGTTTGAGTTTCTGTACGTCAAGATTTACTTCTAGGCAAACGTGCTCCAGTGTTATTTATTAACTTGCTTCTGTTCGTGACTTCGTGTGTGTAGGCTTCAGAATTAAAATATATCTTAAGGTGGAAGCGCCAGGGTAGACCGCGAAATTCAAATTTTCTTGTGTTTTTGCAAGTCAGTATCAGGCTGTATGTTGAACAAAATATGATACGCGACCAACTCGCAAAATTTTTACGAAGTAAAAAAAAAAATAGCCGAATTGGTCTCCCTCGAAAAATTGTGAACTTAACATTTAGAATACTTATTTACGCATCAAAATTTGAGTCTATAATATCTCGAAGTTATTCCGAGAAATTATGGACTGACATGAAATGGCGACCAATCACAAGCCCCCACTCCTTGTGGGGGTTTGTGACGTCACTTTCCACTAAAAAGTGTACTGGTAAGTGACGTCACACGAGTTTTCATCGCATTGTATCGTCTTAATTTTTTTTTACTTGACAAAAAAAAATATACGTGTCCAATATTTTTTGGATATCTATCTGACGAACTAATTAGATTTTTTTAGTCAAAAACCAGTAGAGTAGCTACTCTCAAAGGGGCGCCCTGTATCAAACATTTTGGGGCCCCATTTTTAGGGGTATTGTTTTTTAAACAAAATAGGCCCTACTAGCTCAAAACTATCTTGGCAGGCCACGAAGGAGATGACGCGACTAAATGTATAGCTTTGCGTCCAAACGTCGGGGCCCCGTATCTTTGATACGGCGGTAGCTACGCCCCTGGTAATTACCCTATATACCTTACCTGCAGTCTACTATACATCCTATACAGCGTGCCGTGATACTTGGAGCTGGTCACGAACAATTCAGGACGTATCTTCACCATGTGGGCCAGCTGTATCAACAACATAGGCGGGTTCGCAGCAGCATTGCTTTGGACAACGAACTCCTTTGGAACTCTTGCTAAGGCCTCCGCTCCTGGTAGATGGAAAAAGTATTTTCAATCAGATACTAAGAAAAGGTGGCACAAAAACAGCCGCACGGGTCGATCTTTAAGGTTAAGCAACGCTTGCCGAGGTTGGTCTGTGGGTGGGTGACCATCTTAACATACCGAGACTCCTCCGTGCCTCGGAAAGCACGTTAAGCCGTTGGTCCCGGCTGTCATTTGTAGATCTTTGGCAGTCGTTTGGCAGATAGTCAGAAGCCAGATAACCTGACACCAGTCTTCCCAAGGAGTACCGTGTTACCCAGTTAATGGGTTGTGGAGGTCTGGTAGGCAGCCGCTCTACGTAAATTACTGGTATTCAGCTGAATCCGGTTTGACTGGAAGCCAACCCCAATATAATTGGGAAAAGGTTAGGCAGATGATGATTGCCAAGGTTGCGGAATTTGTTCGAAAGAGTCACCGCGGCCCTGGAACGCAAAGGGCTTTAGAAGGAACACGGATGGGTTTTAGTCAGTAAGAGTCTGACGCGCCCTTCCGCTCCACCCAGAGCGGAAGAAGTCTTTTGATGATTTCAAGGCAGATGATGATACTAAGAAAAGGTGATATAATATTTTTAGATAGAACCAGCTTTTGCCCGCAACTTCGTACGCGTGGAGTAGTTACTTTGGGCAGCCATTTTTATTTTTATGGGAGTGAAAAGTTTGTATGGGAGTCCGTCATTATTGAAGATAAAACCATGAAGCTTTTTTGGCACTTGATAAAAAATAAATTAATATGTTCAAGCGTTATTGAAAAATAAGTATCCTAAGGATAAACTATCCTATGTCCTTTCCCGGGACTCAAAGTATCTCTATACCAAATTTCATCTAAATCGGTTCAGCGGTTTAAGCATGAAGAGGTAACAGACAGACATACTTTCGCATTTGTAATATTACTATGGATATGATTTTTAACTGAAAGTATTTTTTTCCGAATCAGTAACAGAACCGATTCACCAACCCATCCATGGAATAACCTCTGCTTAACCTCGAAGATCGAAATGTACGGCTGGTATTATTTAGCCACAAGCACCACGCGTGTTTCATGTATATAGAGAGTAAACTTTTAAGGTACAAACATATCAACTAGGAAAGGGATCGTCAACGTATCAACTCGAGCCGTGCAGTATTCTGTGTATGAAACTCCCTAATACAACGCATACTAATCGGAATCGAAACGTAATCGGCAATACGGCGATAAAGGCGATACGGTGACAACCCCTTTCCGAGTTGATATGTGTGCCAGTAATCGGATAATCGGGCGCTAATATACCTAAACTTCACTTTTATACCCTCGAAAGTATAATACGGACATGCTTTTCAGAATCCCAGATCCCGGAATCGTTCGAAATTCCTGAGATTGCTAAAAAAATCCCGCATTAGAACTCGTTGTGAACGCTCAATATAATTTTGTATAGGTATTCCATTTGTTTTGTTTTCATTAAGTTTGTTATAGTTGTTTTTACAAAATTGTTCAATCCCGGGAACCCGGGATTAATTATTTTTTCAGAAAGGAATGTCCATATTATTCTTTCACGGGAAGAATTTAGTTATATAAGCGCCCGATTATCCGATAATATGTGGCTATGACCTTTAGCTGGCTTTCGGGCGTTTTATGTTTATAAAACAAAGTCGCTTCCCGCCGTCTGTCACTCTGCGCGCTCAGATCTTTTAAACTACGCATCGGATTTTAATGCGATTTTTACTACCATTTAGAGAATTTCTTCCTGAAGGTTTATATGTATTATAATTTTAATTTAACATTAAAACAAAAATCATAAAAATAGTGCAGAAAAATTGATCTTTAGCTAAACGGGAACGGGAAATGCGAGTGCGAAGAAGCGGGCAAAAGGGGGCGTTCAAGTATTACGTAACGCAATTTGGAAGGATCTTGTAAAACGTTACGATGCGTTACAGGGGCGGGAGGGGTGTTCGAACAACGCGTTACGTAACATTGTTTTTTTTATTTAACGCTAGCTCACTAAACATACTTTCGAGTTACACAGTCACTAAACAGTAGTCATTTTTCCAAACAAAAATAAACATCAATATTTTTCTTGAAATGACATTTATCAATTGGTAACATGAGAGTAGTAAACATAATTGTGACTTTTAGGTAAACATTTTCAATTGGATGATACGCAACGTTTCGGGAGGGGGAGGGGGGCACAGATAAACGTTACGGCGCGTTACATGCGGAGGAGGGAGAGTCAAGAATCTTCAAAAATTGCGTTACGTAATTCTTGAACGCTCCCAAAGCTATTCAGTAAATATTACCCGTGGGAAGCCGGGGCGGTTGCCATAAATAAATAATTTCCGTCTTTCAACGCTTGTTCTCGTTGATTGTTCGTCGTTTTTTTTTTTTTGAAGTGATAACTTCTTATGGGGGGGGTAAACCGCTTCGTAACGTAACGCGTTACGGCGCCAGTCTGTCTGGCTTCCCTTTCTCTCACGCATACGGCAGCGGTAGGCAGGCCTCTCTCACTCTAACCCACAGCGCTAGTCGTATTTCGACAGACGCTTCCCATTTTGAATAGTTCAACTTAGATTAGTTTAAGATATCACTTCTGTCGGGCGTCCCGAGACGCACACTTTTTTTTTTAAACATTGCCCCCACTCGGAATTTCTCCTGTATCGTGGGTGCGTTCACAAACATACAAACTCACATACACAAACAGCCAGACCCGGAACAACTATCTGTAGGCCATAAAAACATTTGTTCCGTGCGGGAATCGAACCCGCGACACGCAGCACAGCAGCCAATCACTCAACCACTGCGCCAATCGTGTCGTTATAAACATAGGTTCCCAACCTTTTAAGGACAACCGCCCACTTTACAAGAAAAAAAAAACAAAATTTAAAAAAAATCCCTTTACATCCCTAAAAGTTAATAATACCAATTTTAGATGTCAGTCAATTATCTATTAATAAACACAAATTAAAAATTAATTCTCTCTCTCCCTCTGTAATCGAGCTCCTCGTGGTCGTGGCGGAGGGTCGTGATTATTAATTATTTAAAAATACAAAACATGCTATAATAAAAACATTTAATTCAGACAAAGACCATACATTTCCCCTCATATTTGTCTTTAAAAAGTCAAAAGTCATTTATTCAAATTAGGCTGAGTGCCAGCACTTTTTGAACGTCAAAGTTCTACATAAAGACAGTCACCCAAAACGCCCGCCCGTCACCACTTCCTAGTGTTTTAGCTGGGAAGAAGAAGTGGCGCAACAAACTCCCCAGCAACACATCTGTCTGTTGAGCTATAAGAACTATCACTTATACAAAGGTATGTTAGTAGTCAGTACTCTTACAAAGAAAACAATACAACAAAGGTAACAAACACGTAAAAACATAAAACTTAATAATTCGCTACTTGTAAGCTAGCACACTCCATTATGCCAGCACAAACAGACAAACTCAAGCATAAAAACAATATCAAATCAAACTAAATAAGCCTCCAGACATGAAGGGCGTGCCCGCTTTGGACCCGTTACCACCCCACGAAAAGCTCCAGAGCCCACTAGGGGGCGTTACCGCCCCCGTTGGGAACCTATGTTACAGAGGTAGACCTACCCAATATCTGTTCCCTAGGAATCCAGCCCTCAACGTTGATGAGGTCGATCCAATGGGCGGCTATGTCCATCTGGATTTCAGGAGACCAGCGCCCGAGGAGCAGGCCGTGGAAGCCTTCGTCCCAGAGAAAACCTCGGGGGAAGAATGATCTGAAAGTATTCAAAATGGCGAGTTGCGAAAAAACGAATTTACTTTTGATGAATGTATGTTAAAATTAATAGTTTGGCATTTTTTTAGTGTTGCCATAAGACCGAATTCCTAGAAATATCCGAGAACTCGTTTATTGGCTGATGGACGTGTTCATGTGAAAACAATAACGCTGAAATAAATTATTTATTTCCATTTAATTTTAATTCTTGCTTCAAGAAACTTACCAAGGAACACAGACTGTCGAGTCAACAAGAAAATAGCCCTTGACCATATCGAAACACGAGTCTAATTCATCTGCTGCTAAAAGGTGTCCACTTGTGAACACCAGCTGAAAGTTTACACACAAAAATAACCCTTAACAGTATAAACGCAAGGGTCAAACTCACCTGCTAGACACACCAGTGTATAAAGGCACTGGCTTCTTGGTATATTGTGACTGAACTTTGCTAGCGCCGAAGAAATATACCTTCGACCATAATCCTTTACTTCATAGACATAAGGATTAAACTCCTGCGCACCTCCGAAATACTAGAATATCACATCACAATAGAAGATCTAGATTCCACCGCGAATATTCTTTAACTATCGAAAAATATCTCGCTTCAAAGTACCAGGCAATCAGAAGTCAATAGGAGGCGTCACCGTACCTCTACTGACGTCGAGGCTCACGCGATAATAAGCCATATAGTTACAACGTTAAGGGTCAGACTCACCTGCTAGGCACGCCAGTGTATAAAGGTGCTTTCCAATACGGCACTGGCTCCTTAGTATATTGTGATTGGACTTTGCTAGCCCCGAAGAAATACACCTTCGACTATAAGACATGTTCAGGATAACAATCCTTTACTTCATAGACATAAGGATTAAACTCCTGCGCACCTCCGAAATACTAGGTTTTTTTTTTTTTTATCACTTCACAATAGAAGATCTAGATTTCACCGCGAATATTCTTCTAATTATCGTGAAATATCTTGCTTCAAAGTACCAGGCAATCAGAAGTCAATAGGAGGCGTCACCGTACCTCTACTGACGTTGAGGCTCACGCGATAATAAGCCATATAGTGACAAACTTAAGGGTCAGACTCACCTGCTAGGCACTCCAGTGTATAAAGGTGCTTTCCAATACGGCACTGGCTCCTTAGTATATTGTGATTGGACTTTGCTAGCGCCGAAGAAGTAGCCGACACCTCCCACCATGTTGGATAGCGCGGCTCTGGCTATCGCCACATCTTCAGGTGGATAACTGAAAGAAAAAATAAATATTAAGTCTACCTTTTCACATAAGTCATAACCGGCATTGTGCTAACAGCAGGCCTGTTAGCACAATGCCGGTTCAGTAGAGAAATGTAAAATTTATATATATTATCTGTATATTCTTTCCGAAATGTTAAAATTCAACTTTGAATCTTATTTTTATTTATTGTACACCTACCACAGTACAGTCTTTATAACCCAAAGGTTGACTGGTAGAGAATGCCTTGATGCATTAAGTCCGCCCATGTACCACTGTTGTACATAAAGTTTAAATAAATAAATTTAAGGTGTTTTTAATTTAATTCAAAGTCAAAGTCAATTCATTTATTTCAACTAGAATGGTCTAAAAAAGGCACTTTTGAACGTGAAATTTACAAACATATAAAGTATATAATAGTACATTGTTCACCGAGAGGAGAAAGTGACCGATTACCGTCGAGGGTGTCGTTTGAAGCCCGAGCCGTAGGCGAGGGCTTTAAAACACCCAAGATCGGGAATCGCAGTTTCTCTCGAGTGATACATAGTGCTTTATACTACACCTAGAAGGAAAATAAAAAACGAAATCTTTACTAATTGAAATTTATATTGAAATTGTTGCAGTTAAAACTGAATCCTCAAACAACACACAAATTGGAAATGGCGCCAATGGCGTCTGCAATTTTCACATGTTCTTTTTTCAAATTGTTTATCCTGCCGCCGCAGGGTCGCACTGCCAGCCCGACACCATCCAACACACAGCTAGTGGCCAGTGTCATTTTGCGAACTTGGAGATAAAAACTCACTGTAAAAACTTTTTGGCTTTTGATATTTAGGTTACCGGCACATAGTCTTACCCAAAATTAAAAAAGAAAAACTACGTAAGAAATGGATTTTCATACACTTTTCTCTCCCGCTCAGATGCGTTTTCTCCCCGCATATTTGTTCGATATGCAATGACGTACTTTCTACCGTAAATTTGATAAAGTATCAAGGTACTTTCCAAGCAGGTGTAGTATAAAAAAATATACTTAACTATAATATGATTAATTGGTGTATAATTAAATGAAATTTATTTATATTTTCAAATTGAATTTATTTATGGATGAAAATTTAATTGAATTAATTGGTTTTAATTTAATTTTAATATAATGTATTTGTTTGACATACATAGTTATTTTTAATTTATTGTTTCTGTTGTTGTCCGAATTAATGTTTGTTTTTATTTTTAATGTTACTGTGCGATGGGTGTAATTTTACCTGAATATATAATAATATCTAATAATATCTTCGGACAACTCACACACGGTCATCCGGTCCCAACTTCGGCAGAGCCTGTGCTATGGCAACCAGACAACTGATGAACATACGTATATATTTCTAAATACATACATATTATAGACAAATTACACCCCGACACAGAACAAATGATCATGCTCATCACACAAACATTTGTGCTGGGTGGGAATCGATCCCACGACGACCTCCGGTTTAGCAGTCAGGGTCACAAACCACTCGACCAACAGGCCAGTCAAACATATGAATTTATTATTTATATTAGTAATTTATTTCTTAACAATATACATTGTGTAGAAAGTAATACGCATATTTAAGCAAAAACCATAAAAACGACCGATTAAAATTTGATCAAAATAAAAAATAAAGTAACAACATATAAAAATATCCTAATAATTAAAAATAGTGAATAATTTTATAAGAATGTCAAATTTCACATTTCAAAAATAAGTAAAAAATTAAAATTCAATAATAATTAATTCATAAGCAAATCAATAATGTACATATTAATAATGTACGTACATACGTACAATAATGTACAAACATAACTAGCTTTTTTTTTAGTGAGTTGCGTCTCGCTGTTCAACCTGAGGTTGTCGACTGCTTAACCGGGCTTGCCTGTGCTGGCCTTAATATAATATTAAAGCCTCCAGCCAGGGCTTATAAAAAACTTACAAACTAAGCGACTACACGCTCGCGGGCACCCCCTGTGGGGTACGGGCCTCGGCTTAGGGCGTCGCTGGGGGGAGGATAGCTAGGGACGAGCTGGTGAGAACTAGTACCTATTATGTTAAAATTACACTTCATATACAAGCATATTACAAATTAGAAGATTACATTCAGGATAAGAATGCTTGGAAACATGCTGGTCCTGCTCTATAGGACAATCAAGGGTGTAGACAAAATCAAACTGGTTGATTTATGAATTAACTTTATACTGTTTCTTTTTTGTGTTTTTATTTTCTGTTTAATTAATGGTTATTAAGATTATCTGTAAATTTGTGAGTGCCATTTACCTAAATTTCTTTAGAAAATGAATAAGTTTACCTCTGCTGGTGATACTTTGTTCTTATAAATAGCATACTCTGGGTGCATCGTCCTCACATAATATTAAATTAATTTTAATATACCAAATTTTGTAAAATCATTATTTGAAAAGAGTAACTATGGAGTTTCTTGTCCGTTCTTCTCCATAAGAATCTACCTTTCCGAATGGACAGTAGAGTCACTTTATTAATGTAACATTATTATTTTACTGAACTGTAAACGATGACGTTCAAAAGTGCCGTTTAATGGCCTAATTGAAATAAACGTTTTGACTTTTGACTTTTGATCCTCCCTTTTTAATGGTCGAGGGACTTTCGGATATCATGATCATCTGCCTAGCCTTTTCTTAACTATATTGGTGTTGGTTTGCAGTCAAACCAGATTCAGCTGGATACCAGTTTTTATGTGGAGCAACTTCCTAACAGACCTCCACCACCCAGTAACTGGGTAAAACGGTTCTTCCGGAAATATCTAATTAAAAGAACTCACCCTTTTTCATCCAACATAAATTTCTCTTCAAATTCTAAGTCAAAAGACAATTTCTTCGCTTCCAAAGCTCTCGTATATTTGTTTCCCTTCAGAGGAAGACTTGGTACATCACCCGTAGTATACACTACGTCTAAACAAAATGGTGTCTCCACCAACAGTTGTACTGGCACGAAGTTCACGTCCTTGTCCTGTAAAACAAAATAATATTTTAGGCCATGGCGACCGGTCTCAACGGAGACTAGCCATCGGCACGGGACATATTATAGTGCAGGCGTGTGTGCGCTAACACAGGTGCACACCCTCTTCCATCACTCTCATAGTCTTCAGGGACGGCAATCCAAGTCGACTGGAGAGATCAGGCGCAGGACCAACGGCTTAACGTGCTTTCCGAGGCCCTGGGGTGGCTCGAGGGTGTCATACCATCAACTTCCAAACTCCGGGCTGTCACTGAGAAATTCGTAATGGAAAAACCCAATAATACTTTTGCCCGACCTGGAAATCGGACCAAAGACCCCGCGCTCAGTAGTCGCGCGAAATGTTATACTTCAGTACCGATAGTCGTGTCAGCCAATGGCTTAATAGCCACGAGTCTCGACCAGCACCTCAGGAGGCTCGCGTTAGGTAGAGGATCAAGGGCTTGATGCAGAAAGTTGTACTTCTGGACACGGCTCGTATTGTTAGGAGGTTCCTCTCACAGGAGCCCTGACCGCCGGTAGCTTGGACCCTGTTCCCTATACTATTTACATTTTTATTTTCAAAATCTACCGTTTTGATTATATTAATTTTTCGGTATTGCTCAGTTTCGGGTTTCACACCGTATATTATGATCAGTGATTGGAATAGGCTGACTATATTACCAGTTAATTTACCAGAACTTTAATTACGTGAATTTAAACGTCTTATTAATTCTATAAAAAGTCTTTTGCTTAAATATTCTTCCTTAGACAATTTTTCACATGTTCTACATTTTTAACAACTTAAAAAAATTAAAGTTTTCAATTAAACTGTTTGTTTTTTGTAAGTTTGTTACGCGGGTTTTTCTGGATCTTGCAGACCGATGATTATTTTTTATTAAGAAAGTCATGCTTTAGAAGTAACGCCGTAGTGATTTTTGAACAGCTACGGTAAGGTATACTGAGCGTAAACCAAGTTTGCCACTCTAAACTTCGTCATAATTCGCAGCGCAGTAGTCTATTTTACAACCGATCATAACACCGCGCATGCGCGGCCTCGCGGAAGTGTCGTCTCAGTCGCTCGTATACGTTCGATGCTTACTCGTGTCTCGCTTGCTCAATGCAATAAGACTGTCGATGCCATAAGTGTTACACATTGTTATTATTTTTAATTACTTGTTTTTGTTATTGTTTTGTTATCTTCTTACTAATAGCTTTAATGGCCTCACAAATTTATTTATGGAAGGAGTTTCAGAAATTTTGAGCGATAGTGACTGAGTAAATACTAATAAACTTTATATTGGACTAGTTTGGGTAATGCGCTGTGCCCCCGCTTGTGTCTGTGTTTGTGTTAGTGATCCACCTTCGACCTGCGACGAGTTAGCTGGCTATACATCAAGTGAGTGCATGTACCTTTAAATTTAGCTTTCATTTATTTGGTGCGAACACAATCCCTCACTTTCAATTACCTATACTTATTACCTTCTTATGCATTTCTACCTACTTATCTTACAATCGCAATCTGCTTCTACAACTTTATTCAAGTGAGTAAAAAAAACACTATTCAAGAACATACATAATATAATACGTTTAAAACAAAAATATTTTTACGCGCTAACACTTTTTTACGCGATTGCACCTGCGCGGTCGTCACAAACAGCTAACTTCAGAGAGGCAGAGATGATTTGCTAACAGTATACTTATAGCTTTATGTAAGGTCAAAAGTTTGAGACCACTAATAAAAACTTTGGTTGTTAGTAAATATTTTTCAAAATATTGGTGATAAAAAGTAATCTGCACACCTGTATATTCTCTTGTTTATTAAGATCGCTTAAATGCTTATTCTTTTATATTTAAGCCAAGGAAAGGGCAATAAACAGGCATTGTTTCCGAACTTCAATGTGAGCCGAGGAAGAGCTAATAAACTTACAATGCAATACATTTTTTTTGTCTCTGTTCTACAAACTTCTTTATGAAATATATATATATATATCTCCACATCGCTGAAATGGATCTTTTTAGTGCAGCCGTGAGACACACATTTAGTTCTTAGCATACCTACATTTCTTTTTTTAATTTTATTTCTATGTACCGTGCGTGTTTCATGTAAGTGCTAAATAAATATTATTCTTTCTTTCTTTAAACTGTAGGTAAATATACTGAGCCTATTCCGATCACTGATTATGACACTAGTTGCTGCCCGCGGCTCCACCCGTGTGTTAGTCGAAAATTATACCGAGGTAACATACCCCCGGGATAAAAAATAACCTAAATCCAAATCCAGGGCATGGTCTACCCGAGTGCCAAATTTCATCCAAATCCGATCAGCCGTTAAGACGTGAAGAGGAAACAAACCAATTCACTTTCGCATCTATCTATATACATAAAAATGAATCGGTAAATGTGTTGCTAAGCGCAAAACTGGAGAACGGCTGGACCAACTTCGCAAATTTTTTATTGTCAGAAGAAGGTTCTTATGAAAGAAAATTTTGAAAAAACATTAATATCCGGGCGAAGCCGGGGCGGTCCACTAGTCTATATAATATCTATATCTTCTTCTATATAATAAAAATGAACCGCTAAATGTGTTGCTAAGCGCAAAACTCTAGAACGGCTGGACAAATTTCGCTAATTCTTTTTTTGTTGTGTTTGTTATTGTCAGAAGGTTCTTATGAAAGAAAATTTTGAAAAAACGTTAATATCCGGGCGAAGCTGGAGCGGTCCACTATTCTATAATTATAATATCTATATATTAAAATGAATCGCTAAATGCGTTGCTAAGCGCAAACCTCGAGAACGCCTGGACCAATTTCGCTAATTCTTCTTTTGTTGTGTTTGTTATTGTCAGGAGAAGGTTCTTATGAAAAATTTTTTTGAAAAAACATTAATATCTGGGCGAAGCCGAGGCGGTCCACTAGCCTATATAATATCTATATCTTCTATGTAATAAAAATGAATCACTAAATGTGTTGCTAAGCGCAAAACTCGAGAACGGCTGGACCAATTTCGCTAATTCTTCTTTTGTTGTGTCATCTGGACGAAGCCGGGGCGGGCCACTAGTATATAATAAAGTTTGGATACAGACCTTAACATCAAGCTCATCGTCAGATCCTAGGACAGCCAGTTTCCCAAACACGGGGTGTTTTTCAATCTTCAATAGAGAGTAGAATTTCTCCTTTAGAAGATGGAGCCCTGGTGCGTGGGCCTTTGAATACGACACGTGGAGAAGCTTCCCTGAAAATGAAAGCGTAATATTGTCTGGTGAAGAGTTGCGGAATAGATCGAAAGAGTTACCGCGGCCCTGGAACGTAAAAGGCTTTAGAAGGAACACGGATGAGTTTTAGTCAGTAAGAGTCTGACACGCCCTCCCGCTCCACCCAGAGCGGAAGAAGTCATTTGATGATATACAATCCTTAAAAAAATTTAAAAAAATATTATGTCTAGTGAAGATTGGTGCTAGACGAACTATTTCGGAACCCTGGTAAGAGAAGTCTCACCAGGGTTGCGGAATAGTTCGAACGAGTTACCGCGGCCCTGGAACGCAAAAGGGTTTTTGGAAGAACACGGGTGGGTTTTAGTCAGTAAGAGTCTGACACTCCCTACCGCTCCGCCCAGAGCGAAAGGAGTCATTTGATCTCTATCCACAAAAGAAAAGAGGCTTCTCCGTACTACTTCAGGGGAGGCCTTCAGTCTAAGGTGGCGGGCCGCGTGAGGGAGAGGCCACAGCCGCCGCAACAGGAGACGCCCCGAGCATCAGGTCGCAGGCCAATTCCCGGCCACAGTCGGCGCGGTCCTGCGGATGGCGAGCGTTGGGTACCCGGGTTGACGGTGCGTTGTGTTCACACACGCCTAAGAGATGTCAGCGTAGGAGACGGGGCCGGGGTCAGGGTAGCGGAATTTGTTCGAAAGAATTGCCGCGGCTTTAGAACGCAAAGTGCATTAGGAGGAACACGGACGGGTTTTTTGTCAGTAAGAGCACTCCCTCTCCCGCTCCGACCAGAGCGCCGAGTCCCATTCAAATTTTTCATTTTTATTCCCATTCAGATTTCCCATCCAAAAAAAACCGGCCAAGTGCGAGTCGGACTCGCGCGCGAAGGGTTCCGTACCATTATCTATAAAAACGGTAAAAAAAATCACGTTTGTTGTATGGGAGCCCCCTTAAATATTTATTTTATTCTGTTTTTTAGTATTTATTGTTATAGCAGCAACAGAAACACATAATCTGTGAAAATTTCAACTGTCTAACTATCACGGTTCATGAGATACAGCCTGGTGACAGAAGGACAGCGAAGTCTTAGTAATTGGGTTCCATTTTACACTTTGGGTACTGAACCCTAAAAAGGCCTTCAGTCAAACCAGATGCAGCTGAATACCCGTATTTTACATGAAACGACGTATAGATTTCAGTTGAAAAGGAGGAGGTTCTATGTTCGACTGTATGTATTTTTTTTTTATGTATGTTCACCGATTTCTCCCCCATTTGAGGACCGATCCTCAAAATTTTTTTTTTATTTCTTCTGAGGTGGTCACATTGGCACCAAGTCAGGATCTGATGATGGAATCCCAGGGAAATCGAGGGCAACCCTCAAATTTTAAAGGTATTAACAATATTTTTTATTTACTTTCTAACGCAATTCAGATAATTGTGCCTGGTAATCAACATCTCATCTCGCTGAGCTGATGGTGGAAGGTATAAGTCAGGATCTGATGCTGGGATCCAAGGAAAAATGTTTGTTCATATTTTCTCCAGCAAAATTGTCAACCGATTTTTAGTTATTTTTAGAAAGGAAGAAAAATGTTTGGTGGTAATTTCTCATCAAACAGGAATTAAATTTTAAATTAAATAAGAACCTCTTATGATATACGATTATTTCAAAAACAAGAATACAAGTGCGGTTTTTTTTTAATTATTTTGTATCAATGTAGACCGTCACGTCGGACACACTCTTGGATTCTGGCCTGCGTATTTCATTCCACTCGCTGGAGAAGTGATGTCGCGTGTCTTCGCGAATGATATTTTCTTTTAGGGCTGAGATGGTCGTGATAAGAGATTATTTTTTAATTTATCTTTTAATTCCTGATTCTGCCACCCGGACACCCTGTACAATCCTACTAATATTATAAACGCGAAAGTTTGTAATTATGGATGGATGTTTGTTACTCTTTCACGCAAAAACTACTGAATGGATTTTGATGAAATTTGTCACAGTGGTAGATTATAGTCTGGAATAACACATAGGATACTTTTTATCCCTGGAAAACATATTCCCTTGGGATAATTTTCAACAATCACGCGGGCGGAGCCGCGGGCGGCAACTAGTAAAGCATATTTCTATTCTATGACCTGCAGAAAAGAGACAGGCCGCTTATTCACTGTCTATAACCACAGATTAGACAATTGTGTGACGGCAATAATAATAATAATAATAGTTTATTTCAGACCAAGACAGTCCATAGAGTGTTAGTAATACACAGGCACTTAAGAACTAGGTTAGTAATACTTAAAATACTAAAACAAACTAACATAACATTAAAATTATCCTATATGTAGGCGGGTCCAATGCCTCCATATAGGACTCTCCACGTGCTCTGCAACCACCCTCAGGTAGCTGTTGGGACTGTCCCTCACTCTTCGCATCAGCGATGCTGCTCGTTTCCTAATTATTGCAAAATAACCGTCCACTTGTGCTTCGGCAAACTCAATCCACTTCGCTATGTCTATGGAGTTTATGCCCAACACTTCGTTTTTGTCAGACATTCAGTTTTCCAACCCGTTTGGAAGACAAGTCTTACCTGAATGAGGAATCAGGTTGACAGCAAATTTATGCAGCTCCGGCGTATACCCAAGTATGGAACCGTCCTCGTACCACAACTTGGAAAGAGGAGCGGCAGGCCCCAGGGACTCGTCCAAGGCAGCGTACCAGATTAACATGAATGGCACTTTCGCGTGGCCCTGAAATTTGAGATATTTTTTTTTAAATCTATCTACACATACAAGGTCCCAAATTTTAACACAGCGTTCAGAACGTCTAACCAAAGATATCTAAGCAAAAAAAAAAACACTGATTAATGTGATTTTATTTCACCAAAAATATTTTTTTTGTCGGCACACCAGAATAAACACATCCATTATACACAACCTTTTCGGTCACCACGCTCAAAAAGTGTAACTTGAATTAATATCAAAGATAAAAATACTGCATAAATAAATTATTATAATTGCATAAGTTGATAAAAAATGCTATGCAATAGCTTTACCGCGGTAGTCCCCGAGTGCCTCACGTATTTTTTAGAGTACCTTTGTTCGTTGATTTTTTTTCTTGAAAGTATCTAATGCGTTTTTTAATATTCTTTTTACTATTGTCCTTATTTTGGTGAACTGAATGATTTTTAAGAGTTTGTCCATCTATTTTAATGGGACCTTAACCTAGAACGTGTAACAGAATAAACGCAATACCTGAAAAGGGTCGTTATGAACAACTTTTACTATGGGACCAAACCTGAAATCACGATCGAAAATACATCGAAAAAATGCAATGAACAGCCGATTCTTGCTGCGGGTCACAGGCCTCCTCTTTCTGAGAGAAAGGGGGCCGTGATCCAACAGTGCGGGCTGGCATCATCCCGTTTTTAGAGTAATCATCATATCAGCCGAAAGACGTCCACTACTGGACATAGGCCTCCCCAAGTGTCGCCACAACAACTGGTCCTGTGCGTCTCGCATCCATCGGCTACCCGCGACCCTCACCAGGTCATCGGTTCACCTTGTGGGAGGCCTTGCAACGCTGCGTCTTCCAGTACGCGGTCGCAACTGCAGCACTTTTCGGCCCCATCGACCATCTGTTCGGCGAGCAATGTGACGATCCTTCGGGCTATATCGGTAACCTTGGTTATCTTGCGGATATCGTTATTCCCGATTCGATCACGCAAGGAAATCTCTCTCCATTGCCCTTTGGATGACTTTAAGCCTAAAATTGTATGCAATTTAGTTCGGGTACCACTGTATAAATCTATAGCTATTACCTAGGTGTTTTAATCATTCATCATCATCATTTCAGCCGAAAGGATTCCACTGCTAGGCATAAGTCTACCCGAAATGTCACTACATCGACCGTCCTGTCCAGTCCTGTGTGTCTCGCATCCAGCGGATTCCCGCGGCCTTCATCAGGTCATCACTCCACGTTGTGGGAGCGCCAACGCTGCGTCTTCCGGTACGCGGTCGCCACTCCAGAACCTTCCGTGTGTTGATCCAGCGGATTCCCGCGGCCTTCATCACGTCATCACTCCACCTTGTGGGAGTGCAACCGCTGCGTCTACTGGTACGTGGTCGCCATCCCAGAACCTTCCGTGTCTCGATCCAGCGGTTTCTCACGGCCTTCATCAGGTCATCACTCCACCTTGTGGGAGTGCAACCGCTGCGTCTACTGGTACGTGGTCGCCATCCCAGAACCTTCCGTGTCTCGATCCAGCGGATTCTCACGGCCTTCATCAGATCATCACTCCACCTTGTGGGAGTGCAAACACTGCGTCTTCTGGTACGCGGTCGCCGCTCCAGAACCTTCCGTGTCTGGATCCAGCGGATTCTCACGGCCTTCATCAGGTCATGACTCCACGTTGTGGGAGTGCAAACGCTGCGTCTACTGGTACGCGGTCGCCACACCAGAACCTTCCGTGTCTCGATCCAGCGGATTCTCACGGCCTTCATCAGGTCATGACTCAACGTTGTGGGAGTGCAAACGCTGCGTCTACTGGTACGCGGTCGACACTCCAGAACCTTCCGTGTCTCGATCCAGCGGATTCTCACGGCCTTCATCAGGTCATGACTCCACTTTGTGGGAGTGCAAACGCTGCGTCTACTGGTACGCGGTCGCCACACCAGAACCTTCCGTGTCTCGATCCAGCGGATTCTCACGGCCTTCATCAGGTCATCACTCCACCTTGTGGGAGTACAAACGCTGCGTCTACTGGTACGCGGTCGCCACACCAGAACCTTCCGTGTCTTGATCCAGCGGATTCTCGCGGCCTTCATCAGGTCATCACACCACGTTGTGGGAGTGCAAACGTTGCGTCTACCGGTACGCGGTTGCCACTCCAGAACCTTCCGTGTCTCGATCCAGCGGATTCTCACGACCTTCATCAGGTCATCACTCCACGTTGTGGGACTGCAAACACTGCGTCTACTGGTACGCGGTCGCCACACCAGAATCTATCAACCCCATCGACTATCTGTTCTTCGAAAGACCTTTAAAACCGCTTACAACGAAATTAATTTGAAGAAATTCTCACCTTAGTAGTAACATTAATCCTAGCTGTCCACTGACCCCCACGTTCTCCCCCGAGAGTCTTGATAAACGAGGTAGTTATGTTGTGGGGCAGGTCCGTTATAAGCTGCTCCCCAAAAGTGACCCCATCGTGTCTCAGCCAGCCATAGGTAGCTAGCTGGTCGTTTTGGTCACACCAATGTCTGAGGATGCCCAAAAAAATAGTTTTTATGTATGTATATGACTGATATGGGTAATTTTAATGCTCGTGCCTAAATAATAAAAGCCGCACGGGTCGATCTTCAAGGTTAAGCAACGCTTGCCGAGGTCGGACTGTAGATGGGTGACCATCTTAAAATATCGGGACTCCTCCGTGCCTCGGAAAGCACGTTAAGCTGTTCATTTATTTGCTTATTTGTAGATCTTTGGCAGTCGTTACGGATTGTCAGAAGCCAGTAAATCTGACACCAGTCTTGACAAGAACTACCGTGTTACCCAGTTAACGGGTTGTGGAGGTCTGGTAGGCAGCTGAATCCGGTTTTACTGGAAGCTGACCCCAATATAGTTGGGAAAAGGCTAGGCAGATGATGATCAGATATATTTCCGAGGCACACAGGAGTCTTGGTTAGTTGAGATGGTCACCCATCAACTGACCAGCCGCGACAAACGTCAAAATCAATAGAAATGATTATCCTCGAAGATTTACCCGGTATCATTCAGCCACGAGCCAACAACGAGAAATAAGCCCCCGCATACTTAAAATTAATACAACACTCACCTTATTCCCTTATGTGTTGAAGCAGACAGTTCATACCACATCATCCCGAACACCGGTGAACTGGGTTCCCGGGTCTTCATGCCCATGTACACACCAGGTCTGTATGTGCCCCAGTAGCGCTCCGGGATTTCCAGACCCGGTTCTTGTACTACCTGGAAGAATGATGTGGAATTGTGAATGCTTTTTACGGTTCCATACCCGAAGGGTAACCAAAAATTACATTAACCTTTTGAGCGCCATTGTCACGTATACATGACAAGCAAGCGCGTGCGCTGTACGCCAAACGTCAAAAATATGTGACAAAACGTACGGCGAATTTGTGGCTTGGCGTCGGGGGCATGCCAATGCGTTTATGCTTTGGCGTTCAAAAGGTTAAGTGTTGCTGAGGATAGTTATTTCTTGTATTTCTAGGCTATTTCATAAAACAATCACTTCATCTTAATCCACTGAGGATTAAGATAGTCGGATGTACACACTATTACATATAACAGGTTTAACAGTTAAAGAGATCTTGAGTGCTAACTCGAAACATTTGTAAACAAGATAAGCCATTGTGAATTACTTGTCTTTTGTATGTTGGTTTCTCACTAACTAAAGTTATAAAAGAGAGAGTATTTGATTGTTTTATGTTGAATCATAAATAGGCCCTTTCTGAGAGTCCTGGCCTTAATCAACGCTTGCCGAGGTCGGACTGTAGATGGGTGACCATCTTAACATACCGAGACTCAGTGCCTCAGAAAAGTTAAGCCGTTGGTCATGACTGTCATTTGTAGATGTCACCGGAACATGGCAAATGCCGTAAGATTGTAAAATATAGTGTGAAATTGTAAACTATTTTTTCAAAGTAACACACGGATATATTGGAAACTACCTAGCTAAAGTTATAAAAGAGAGAGTACGCTAAACTAAAACTTTGCGTCTTCAAAAATTTTATTTTTATTATTGTTTGTTGAAGTTTCTTAATAAATAAATGACTAAAGAACATGTAAGTTGCTTGTACTTTTGCGGAATTTGTTTGAAGAGTCACCGTGGCCCTGGAATGCAAAGGGCTTTAGAAGGAACACGGATGGGTTTTAGTCAGTATGAGTCTGACAGGCCCTTCCGCTCCACCCAGAGCAGAAGATGTTGTTTGATGATTTACCATCCTTAAAAAAAAAGTAGTAGCTTGTAAGTATGTACTACAATGAAATTAAGGATAAACATAACTTCTAAGAAGGGGCATGAACATGTTTAAAGTAGACCCACATGTCGTCAATTATGTTTTGGCGTAATATAATCGGCAGTGGACCTCCAGGCGAAACTGAGTAGCAACTGAGATATTCTTGATGCAAAAACCACTTTGTCCAAACTGAGGATTAACCTTACCTATCCCTGGTCCTCTTGCTCAGCAGTTGCTCATGAATTCGCAATCTTAACGAAGCATTAACAGGCTAAAAACCGAAAAACAGGAAGAAACAATAGCTTAAAAATAATCACAATTTACTTACCCTATCACCGTCGAATGGTGTGTTAACTCTGGTTTCTAAATATCCCAAAGTGCTGATATAAGCAGCAATTAAGAAAAAGACTAAGCCGACAAGGGTCTTCCAAACAGAAACGTATTTAAAAGTCCCATTACTTGATTCGCTACTCCCCGAACTACTATTATCGACCTTATCCGTCTTAAGTGAAACTACTTTTCGATGTCTAATCATCTTAGATTATTAATTAATAACTAATCTACAATATGCATGCGGAATTGACACGTTTTCTTATATTATTTTTCTGTAAATTCGTTTAATATTTTTATCGGCGACTGCGAATCGCAAGCGTCAATACGCGACCGCGTTTGACTTTTCGATTTGATAGTGATGTAACATCGATACCAAAAGCACTAAATGCAAACTCGACTCCTTTCTTTGAAGGACGCAGTAATCAGTTTAGAAAAAAGCGTGTGTTTTTTTTTATTTCAAAATGAATTCTCCCGATTTCAATCGGGAATCGGGAGAAAAGACAAAGTCCGCCGAAACTATCTAAAAGATTAATATCATTCGATGGCTTTCCGATCTTCTTCGTTTCTCATTAGAAACGAAGAAGATCGGAAAGCCATCGAACGCAAATGTTAATATTAATATTCCATTCTATTCTATGCACTGTACATTTACAGTGCATAGAATAGAATGGAATATTTATTTGCGTAAAATATAGTACACATATATTTTGATTACTTATTTTCAGTAAGCAAAAAAAGCTTCATCTTCAGGTGGCAGTTATTCATTGTTTTTATGGATTTAAGTCAAACGCCATGGTCATTACTTTGTTTTAAATCGTAACATGGTCATATTTATGAGGTTCAATCCGAAAGCCTAGGTAAGGCTCTCCATCTTCAACTTTAATGGCCGTAGCTTTGCTTCCGCCATTGCTCCCTCGTACCCTCGTCGAGTCCGATATCACCATCACCCAGATCCAGGAAAGCTGTAGGGAAACCAACACATTTTGTAAAAACAGATACAGATCGCGTTCCGTATTCCGGCCTCGCCGCCGAGGCCCGTCGCGACGATATAACCCAGCCTGTCCCTTGCTGTCCTCCTGAAAGGACGCCGCTAAGCCGAAGTCCGTACTCTACAGGGGATGCCCCTAGCGAGCGGTCATTTAGTTATTAATTTAGTTCATAAGCCCTGTCTGGCCTGGCATATTTATTTGCTTTCATTTTGACAAGTCAATTACATTAATTGAGTTTTTCAACATTCATTCAGAGTTGAGTTTTTCAAAAATTTTAAAATCATGGCAGCAAAATTAATTTGAATATCAAAATGTTTTACTTGTAATTTCTTCTTCTTTTCGGTCAGTTGCAAAATCTATACGACGTATCGAAAAAATGATGTTATGGTAAGATCGCCGAGTTCTTTGGAAATATGGAACCAACCGCCGCCGTATTATTTAGAAGACAGAAGAACTCACGACGCGACGAGTTTTTGTAGAAACTTGACGATGGCTCTACTATAGTGCCGATGATCGGATAGCATTAAAGAAAGATTTCGGTCCTCTACGATCTGGTTTGACCTTGGTGGAATGTGTTCTTCTCCACAGGGCACGCGTTAGATTGAGTCGCGTAGTAACCACAACTATCCACGAGTGTGGTAGGTTTCTCACGCACATTATATTTCACGTGCTCCATTGCTAATACGTCCTTGACACTCCATCTGGCTACCCTATTTATATAATTTTCCAACGCATGTTTTAGGCGATTTTTGTATTTAACAATATTCGTTTTCAAAATTAGTCATGAAAAAGTTCATCACTAACATCAATACGTGGGGCTTGTTGACATTTCACTTGATTTGTATCGTTGCGTTCAGAAACTTATTGAATTTAAACAAAGATTTTAATTTTTTATACCAGAATCATTCTTATAAATCTTTGATTTAGAGACGGTCAATCACTATATTGATACTCTCATTTTTTATATTTATAATCAGTATAGAAAAGATTTTGTACCAAGAGGTAAAGATAAAAAACTCAAGACTTTATTTTTCATTCTTTATTTTTCACTACAAAATAATAACAAACAAGAAATCAATAAATATATTTTTATAAGGTACAGTAGTTTTTGAGAAAATGCTTATAAGTATCTATAAAATTTTTGCATGCTATAACTTAGCAAAACATGCTTGTGCCTTTTTTATTTACTTTAATACCATTTTATACCATGTTTTATGCAAATAAATGATTATTATTATTACAGTTTCACTAACATAGGTAGGTACATTACGGATTGAAAACAAAATCTCTTTTTCAAGTCGGTTACAAAAACTATTAAACCTTGCAAAACAATTAATATTTTGACCACATCACAATCTATTCTCAAATACTCGTGACGAAATGATTGTTCTCTCCAAATCATTAGTATTTCAGTAGGTACAATTTTAATTCCTCTAATGATTTAGGTACTAAAATTAAGACTAAAATAGAGGCGTCAATGGAATGCCTGAAGCAATCACGAAAGACAAACAAACCAAACGGGTTGGTGACCGCTGACAGCGGCGGACTCGCGCAGACCGAAGAAACGATGCGGCCTAGCGATCTCAGTAATTGTTTTCAAATGCTTGCTTATTTCCTTACTATGTGACGCAGGCACTTACACACCACTACACTAAAGCCGTGTCATTTATTGCTGTGCTATAAACAATATTGACATTGATTTGAATAATGAAGAAGTCTAAAATCTTACTTGACAAAAAAAAAACAACATCAGTTCAAGTGAAAGAAATGCAAGAATAGCGTCACCTATCTTGCTAGAAAAGCATTTTTCAATCATTTATTTCTTTAATATGTTTGAATTATTGTATTTTTGCAGAATTAGTTATTTTTAAGTTTCTAAAGGTTGTATGTAACCAAGTGAAGTCAGGTGTTTTACGAAGCACACAAAAAGTTTTTTTTCTCTCCGTGACACAAGCGCATCGCTGGCGTTTGTTCGTTCAGTCTATCAAGCGCTTTAATTTAGCCAACTGTGTAGAGTAGAAGGATTATGTTTTATACAAAAGTAGAGTGTACATCTACAGATAGAAGCATCTGTTGCTGAATCGTGTTGGAACTGTGAATTGTGCAATTTACAGTTTATTTGCACCAGCAAGAGTAGTGGTGGAAATAAGTTCAGTTACAAAATATAATTGTTGACCTACCCAGTCCTCTTTTTATTGATTAATACAGGGTGTATTAATCAATAAAAAGAACACACAAATTAGTAGCTTTCTTGAGGATATAATCTGGCAAATCACGCTTTCTTTCGGAATATTACGTGTCACAAAAGATATTGTTAAGAAAGTCTCTAAAACAGCATAACAATGCAAAACGATGGTACATACTTAGTATATTTTGCAAATAATGACAAACTACGTACCTAACTAACTTAGGTATAAAAACGTTTTTAGTAGACCGTACCTATTTTATTTTCATCTGAAAATACTTTTATGTGGATAGAAGCACTTGAGATAAGAATAGGTATACTTTATTGTGCATCAAAAATATTTAACCAACTCTTTTACACAATCTTAAATAACCTTAAGTTTTTAAAAACAAAATAAAACATTTAATATCAACACTTAAAAAATTACAACGCTTTTTGCACAAAAGTAACTTTTGCTTCAAGCGCTTTTTGGCTTCGAGCCACAAACCGCGCCACCTGTCCGTTCCAAATGTAGCTAAAACAGTTCAGAAATACCGTGCGTCGGTAAAGCAGGCAGTCCCCCCGCGGCAGCGTACCCGACCCCCTCCGAGGGCGCACGAAACCAGTGCGATCGAGCGATACGTACGGCGCGTACCTGCTACAAACACGTAAACGCGCCACGCTACGCGATTATAATGAACCGAACACAACATTACACGCATTTATTCAGTGAAATAATGTAAATAATAACGTAAATCAACATTTAGTATAGTTTTAGTGTTGTGTAAAAACCGTGAGCATTGTTTACCGGCCGGCGAACGCACGCGACAACGCTCCCCGAAAAAAAAAAACTCCAATGTCGGTGGTAGTGAGGATGCTTGTGTCAGTGTAGTGTATTAAAATAGGTAAATGTATAAACGGCGTGCTATGATCGTATGAGGAAGAAAAGCACAAGGAACATTGTAAGTGAAGAGCTGGGCTCAGTGTTATTATCTTGTGTTTGGCCAGAAATGCGGGGTAAGTCGCCCCAGACCACGGACGTTTTATCCGATTGGGGCGACCGCCGCTGATCAAAACGGAGGTACGGAGGACTATATCCCTCGTGTACTCAATGTTTTTTTACCGAAGCAGGTCCCACGTAACCCCTTTTTTGTGAGACGCGTTTTTTTTTGGAGGGAATGTTTACGAATCGATACCTCTTGTAGGTTATAAGCGCCTAGTGCTAGCGTTCGAGTTTCCACACGCGTTTTGATAAATAAACACAAAAAAATCGATTGGTTCGATAGTTCTTTTTTCGAAAACAAAGTTTGTTTTTACCGTTGTCGGCTAACTTCGGGTTTTACCGTTGAAAAGTTGAGGATAACTTGCATTCGGTTGTGTGGAAGTTCAACTTTTATGCAGCACTATTCGATGGAATATTTTTAAAGCTAGCTGGGTAGTTATTTGGACCTTTATTTTTATAAACAAACAAACATCAGGTTATGCCTAACTTATTTTGTAATTGATAGCGAAGGGTAAACATCCATAATTTGATTTTATCTTCACGTATCCTCATTAGTGGCATAAAGCAGAACTTTATTCTCTCTCAATTTAAATTTTCGAACATTTTTGTTTAAAAATCCACCTCCTCATTTATCCTCGTAGCCTAGTACTTCGAGAAAGCCTTGAACTAAAATGAAACCTAATTGGGATCTGGGAGTCTAGGGCCCTACTTTGCGAAGACTGTAGGTATCATAATAAGCAACCTAAATTATTTACAAGCTTTTGGACGCTCTCGTTAATATAGATTTTCACAATAAAAAATTAGTGTATGACCGTGGCCACACTCTCTCAGCGATTTAGGCTTGAGGGCGTAACAAACAAACATTATCGCATTCTATATTATAGCTATACTAATATAATAAAGCTGAAGAGTTTGTTTGTTTGAACGCGCTAATCTCTGAAACTACCAGTCGGATTTGGAAAGTTATTATTTTTGTACCTATATGATAGCCACATTTTACTATAGGCTATACTGGAAAACGGGATATGCGCGTACGAATTTGCGGACAAAAGCTAGTATTAAATAGCATGTCAAAATCCAATCGCTTTAGTTTTCCAAGAATAAAAAACTGTCGTCGCCAAATTTTCGACAATCGTGGTGATTATGGTATAAGTCTAAAACTAAAATTTATCTCAATTACTGTACCTATGTTAGGAACAACATCCATAATCACCACGCTTGGCAGGCGGGTCGGCGATCGCAGTGTAGCTGTTGCAATGCACAGAGAATGCTGCTGCCCATTCTCTGGTGAGTTGCCTCTATGGAAAGTGACGGGATGGTGATATTCTTTTACGCCCGACACCATTACATACATAACATATCATCACGCCTATAAATCTCGATCGAGTAGGCAAAGGCGTAGGTTATGTTGGAGATCCAAACATGGCAAAGCTTATTGCCAAAATCCAGACTCCTGAGGCTCTATTCAAAGTAGGTACCGTACTAACAGAATGCGCGTGTCGAAATGCTTAAATATATAAGAGAATGTTCACATGGTATTTCGACAGGTAGGTATGTACCTGCGCGTCTATTCCATACATTTTGAGGTTTTGGCAATAGGGTAAAAAATCCAATTAGGAAGTCCGTCAGATAGATTTCCAAAAAATATTGGACACGTATTTTTTCTTTCGTCACGTAAACAAAAAATGAAGACGAAACAGTGCGTTGAAAACTCGTGTGACGTCACTTACCAGTACATACACTATTTACTGGAAAGTGACGTTACAAGGCCCCACTCCTTATCTTTGATGCGTTTTATCTTCGTAATTTTTTATTGCTTTGTTAAAATAAAAAATGCGGATCAATATTTTTCGAAAATCTAAGACTCCACCGTCCGTCTGTCTGTCACCAGGCTGTATCTCGTGATAGCTAGACAGTTGAAATTTTTACAGATGATGTATTTATGTTGCCGCTATAACAACAAATAATAAAAAATTAAGTAAATTAAAAATTAAATGGGGCTCCCATACATGAAACGTTTTTTTTGGGTTTATGGTACGGAAGCCTTCGTGTTAGAGTCCGACTCGCACTTGGCCGGTTTTAAACCCAGGCAACATTCCTTCTTCAGCTTCTGGAGGCTACATTTACGCAGAAAACGTTTTGGGTACACATACATTGTGCGTACAGCTAAGGAGTGCTCCTCTTTTCTATTACGTACCTTGCCTCCTAATACTAAGCGTAGGACGCGAGACAAAAAGGACTTGACCCAATCAATACTGAGTCTTTTCGCAACTATATTGAGGTCAGCCTCCAGTCTAAACCAGTGCCAACAGTGCACCACTATTTTACATGAAGCGACTTCTAATCTGACCTCCAAAACCCAGTAACTGGGTATACCCCTTGACAAGACATGTGTCAGATGTTCTGGCTTCGGACTGTCCGTTACAACTGCAAAAGATCGTCAAATAAAAGTCGGGACAGACGGCTAACGTGCTTTCCGAGGCACGGAGGAACGTCGGTTTGTAATAGATGGCCACCCATCCACAGACCAATTCGCTTACCGCTTCCGTGCTGGTGTTATTAAGCCACGAGCTCGTCAAACAGGACTCGATCGTTCTTTCTCTTTGGAAACAACTACATTCGACTGCACGTCAGTGGTAACACTAGCCTAGCATGGTAGAGAAGTCAGCATTGAAGATGGGGCTCGCTAGAGCCAGAGCCTGCCAGGGTTGCGGAATTTGTTCGAAAGAGTTGCTGCGGCCCCAAAGGGCTTTAGAAGGAACACGGATGGGTTTTAGTCAGTAAGAGTCACGCCCTTCCGCTCCACCCAGAGCGGAAGAAGTCATTTGATGATTGCCCATCCTTAAAAAAAGAAAAGCTTAGCGTGGTACGGAGTTTTAATTGAATAGCAGACTGTCGCAGGCGCAGCGTTGGAAGGCCTCCCATAAGGTGGATCGATGACCTGGTGAGGGTCGCGGGTAGTCGATGGATGCGAGACGCACAGGAGCGGTTCTGTGGCGACACTTGGGGGAGGCCTATGTCCAGCAATGGACGTCTTTCGACAGATATGATGATGATGATGATGAAGAGATCTGTTATTACTGGTTACTGCACTGTATGTGAGCTTACTAACGGATCGACAAGGAAGATTAATTAAAACCAAGTCAAAGAACATAATTATAATCTATGAATGGAGACGAAAATCTCGTAAATCGGATAACAGGGTCTCAAGATAAAACGGTAATACAGTCAGAACGAATTAAGGGTAGGTTTGATAGCCAAACCAATCCTTACTGAGCTCCCGTGGTGGATAGCTGCCGAATCACTTACGACCGGTTTCAATAACCTACATAACCTAACCATCTGTCAAATTAGCTACCAATAGTAGCTGAAACGTCATGTTTCCCTTTCAAACTTGACGTTTCAGCTACTGTTGGTAGCTAATTTGACAGTTGGTTAAATGTAGATACGTTATTGAAACCGGCTGTTAACTGTGAAGAAATGAAAAAAATTGCGCCTACAGTCTACACTGAAACGAAAATGTTTTCGTTTATTCCATTATGTTGGTCTTTGAAGACGCTTTAAACATGTCCATGTTTATAAACTTGGACGTACTGCAACTGAAATGTAGCGCCGAACGAACTGTATAAGGGGCTGAATACACTGCCAAGGCGGTCTGCTTTCTGCGGTCGAGTTCTGCGTTCCGCGTTCACACATGCGCACAGCCTGCCAGGGTTGCGGAATTTGTTCGAAAGAGTCACCGCGGCCCTGGAACGCAAAGGGCTTTAGAAGGAACACGGATGGGTTTTAGTCAGTAAGAGTCTGACACGGCCTTCCGCTCCACCCAGAGCGGAAGAAGTCGTTTGATGAATACCCATCCTTAAAAAAAAAAGGGTTGCGGAATTAGTTCGAAAGAGTCACCGCGGCCCTGGCACGCAATGGGCTTTAGAAGGAACACGGATGGGTTTTAGTCAGTAAGAGTCTTGACACGCTCTTCCGCTCCACCCAGAGCGGAAGAAGTCGTTTGATGAATACCCATCCTTAAAAAAAAAGCGTTGCGGAATTAGTTCGAAAGAGTCACCGCGGCCCTGGAACGCAACGGAAGAAGTCATTTGATGATTTCCCATCCGTATTCCTTCTAAAGACAGGCAAACGGTCTTGAAATGTAGAGTTCAGTAATCTTTAGCAGTGATAACACGCTTTTTTTACTGTAAACTAAATGTCACGCGAATCATAAAGAAAACGTTTGTCTCTCAGTCTCACTGATTCAATAAACTTTTCGATCTGGTCGGACATCGTGACCTTCCAGCTTTTGCAAAAAATGGAGGAACTCCGACAGAACAATTTGTGTATAGGATTTAAAGCCACAGCATAGATTACAGTGAACGCGGAACGCTGAACGCACTCAGTGCGGCCAGCGCCTTAAGATGTCTTTTTTTTTGTCTTTATTTATTTAGAGGCATTTATTTTCTTGGACACGAGAGCCCCAACGTAACCTAAACTAAATTAAATCTTTAGTTTATAAATGAAAAAGGAAAGGGCAAGAGTCACTGGTGCGAAATTATGATGTCTTAATTTCACATAAAACACTAGCTGCACTGCTCTGCGCCCGCGACCTCGTCTGCGCAGAATCGTACAAACGATTTTTCCCCCTTTTCAACCCTGTAAAGGTAGAATATCCAAAAATCCCGTCTTACTGCTCACCTACATCATAAAAGGAAGCCTTGTGCAAAATTTCTTGTTCCTGGTCCCAGGAGTTTCGGCTGTGCGTTGACAAGTTAGTCAGTCAGGTTCCCTGTCAATATTTGCCTAGCTAAATCTTGCAGTTCAAACAAATTACAAGACTTTGTCTCTGTCATCCATGACCCAACTAGAGTCAAGAACAAACCCATCTCAGATAAAAAAAAAATACTTGGAGATAAAAATTATACTAATATTATAAACGCGAAAGTTTGTAAGTATGGATGGATGTTTGTTACTCTTTCACGCAAAAACTACTGAATGGATTTTGATGAAATTTGGCACAGTGCCAGATTATAGTCTGGAATAACACAAAGAATACTTTTTATCCCGGGAATATGTTCTCTTCGGATAATTTTCGACAATCACGCGGGCGGAGCTGCGGGCGGCAACTAGTAAAGAATAATGGAACGGATTGTGTGAGGAATGAACTGAATGAGAAAGCAGTGAATGATAGTCTGACGGTTGATAGGGGAGAGTGAACGAAGAAATTCGCACTAAACGTTTCCAAACGTCTTTTATAATGCACACAGCAAAGGAGTGGAACTCTCTGCCTGCGTCTGTGTTTCCGAACGCATACAACCCTAATCTCTTCAAAATTAGAGTGAACAGGCTTCTTCCGGGTAAGCTCGCTCCATCGTCGACTTTGTCTCTGTCATCTATGACCTAGACTAGAGTCAAGAGCAAACCCACAATAAATAAAAATAAAAAAAAGATAACGTGTTACACCGACCCCACCGACCAGGTTTCCAGTCCTCTTTCGCTGCCTACCCTAATTTCATTTAGGGCAAAGCTCCAGTGTCCTTGTGTCTATAACAATAATATAAATGCAATAACTATATACAGGCTAATAATTCTATTTTATTAAATACAAAATACTAAAAGTTTAAGCCACCGGATTACCGAGTTTCCTTCGTGCCTCGGAAAGCACGTTAAGCCGTTGGTCGCGGCTATCATTTGTAGATCTTTGGCAGTCGTTACGGATCGTCAGAAGCCAGTAAACTTTGACTGGAAGCCGACTCCAATATAGTTGGGAAAAGGTTAGGCAGATGATGAATGAAAGTCACCAGAAACCAGCACGCAGTGGGTCCCAAAGAGCGTCAAACGGACTCGTGACAGGCACATAATGTGATCGGGAAATGAACTGGGTAGTAATTTTAGGCTTTCAAAAGTGTCTAGATGTGGCACATACCCTGACTTTGTTTTACAGCTTCAGCCAGACGATTCTGTAAACATGTCGAAGTGAAGGCTTGGGTGCAGTGATCATGAGGTGACCATTCAATCAAGATGACACGTGATCACGGAGTGAGCTGTCCTTCCATCTTGATTATAAGGATTGACAGCTCACCTCGTGATCACTTCACCCAAGCCTTATCTTCGACATGTTTACAGAATTGAACAGCAGGTAAAATCATATGAGATCCATATAGGTTAATTTCTAGGTGGTCTATCGCAATATGAACCTACTAATGAGTGTTTAAATTAAAAATACTATTTTTTTTTAACAAATTACGCTCTTATTATTCAAGACAGAAGGACAGAGAAGAGAAGAAGAAGAAATGACAAAAGCACCCCACAGTGAGACAACTAAACCATCATCATCTTCCTGCTCTTATCCCATGTTACTTGGGGTCGGCGCAACACGTTTTTTTCTTCCATTCTGTCCTGTCAGCGGTCACGCTATCACTAACTCCTAATACAATCCATCTATCTTTTCTTTGGCCTCCGTCTCCCTGTCCATCCATCCACATTTATATTCATAACTCTTTTAGTTACATGCATTCCATCCCTCCTCTTCACATGACCATACCAAGATAAGCGGTTCCCTTTCAACTTTTCCGTTACTGGCGCCACTTTTAAGCTACCTCTAATGAACTCATTCCTCACTTTATCCATTCTCGATACTCCACACATCCATTTAGTGAGACGACTAAACCAAGACCAAAAAATTCAAAACCAAATATCCGCCTGCTCAAACCACTAACACAATCAAGTATTAAGCCATACAGTATAGCGAATACATAACAAATCAATAATTCGCTTACCTAGTAAAAAAAACTGGAACGCCAACTGTTTAGGTAACCCGAAAACTTGTTTATACTAAGTACCTACTTGGCACATTGCAATGACGAAATTGTATAGTGTTAACGCTTGTATTTTATAGGGTAGGCAGTGTTGTAACGCAGTCGTAGTGGCGCACTTTTTACTTAGTGAAAGGACCATAGAGTCTTTATTTCTCGGACGCACTAATTGGCTGGAGAGGGCTGGAATTTCTTCTGAAATACACCATTTGTTTGTGGTCTTGTTATTATTCTGGACATGAAACCACGAGTATTTTTTTTTTAAGTGAAAACTTCTTTAACGGTGTTGTGCACTTTTTGGGATGTGTAAAAAATGTTAAACTCGCGTCAGGACACGTGACCTGATCGAAAATTCGTAAGACGGAGGGAGAGTAGACCGCCGGTGCGGCGTAGGAGAGGAAGTAATATCCGCGCGGCGAAAATGTATGCCTCAATGCATGCATATGCAATTCGTGCGAAATTATTCCCTAACCATTCCAAAATATCAAAAATGCACAACGTTTATGTTCAACTTTCACTTCTGCCGGCACTCTCGGAGTGCAACCCGTTGTTTTTTTTTTATGAAACCCCAAGTAACGGAACTAGACACAACCCTCCTTCTGCTTCGACGTAATCGTGTAAAAATTGATAGATTATCTTAAGGCCAGTTCTCGTACTGAAAAATCGTACAAATTCAAAACACAAATTATCATCGCAGCGACATTCAATCAATCCTAATATATAAAATTCTTCTGACTGAGTGAGTGACTGACAGACAACGCACAGCCGAAACTGCCGGTCGTAGAAAGCTGAAATTTGGAATGTAGGTTCCCTGGGGAGTGTAGAGAAGCACTATGAAAGAATATCCCGAAATTCCCACGGGAACGGGGAAAAACGGGATATGCGTGAACGAAGTCGCGGGCAAAAGCTAGTATTAAATATTTGTCAAAATGTGGAGAAATAACTGGTGTTTTTTGGCAGCTTACGACTGTGGCAGCTTCCTTAAAAATAGGAAAATTGTCCTTCTGATGGCTCTTTATTTTTGGATGGTAAATCATCAAACGACTCCTTCCGCTCTCGGCGGGGGCGTATGTCTCTTACTGACTAAAACCCATCCGTGTTCCTCCAAATGCCTTTTACGTTCCAGGGGGACTACTCTCTAAGCCCGAGGTCCGTCGCTTCGGGCTTAGTTGCGGGCGTATTCTAGTCCGTATCACCTAACCACTAAGAATGAATGCCAACTCGATTTGACTGTTACTGTCAAATCGTGTTGGCATTAATTCTTAGTTCGGGTTCGGAACTAATCGTAAGTTCGTAGGTGATACGGAGTAGAATACGCCCGCAGCTAAGTCCGAAAACTACGGACTTCAGGTTTAGAGAGTAGCCCCGCAGGGCCGCGCTATTTAAAAACAATTCCGCAACCCTGCCGCAGGTCCACCAGGTTGTCGTCGGCCTAACCTGACTTGTATTTATTTATTTAAACTTTATGAGTGGTACATGGGCGGACTTAATGCATCAAGGCATTCTCTACCAGTCAACCTTTGGGTCATAAAGACTATATTATTGTATATGGATATATATGGGTCTTGTTTGTGGCAGCCTTGATAGAAATTAAACCCAGGACTTAGGCAATAATGCCAAGTTTGCTTTCCACGGCCGCGTCGACTCTTTCGAACAAATTCTGCAACCTTAGCAGTGGGAAACACACCTAGGACCCAACGCTCATCAGTTGCTATAGCGACGAACAAGGCAGACCGACTAGATTCTAGCACCGCAAAAAAAGGCCATATTATTCTCTTCGCGTCTTACCTCAAGTAATATCAGTAATTCTCAAATGTTAGGTTTCTATTTTTTTGGCGGCAGAAAATTGGGCTTGCTTGGGTCAACGGTCGAAAGTGTCTGCGGTACAGTTACACTGGCTGGTTGCCATAGAAGCTTCGACTTATTCGTATTTTAAACAATACTAAACATAAACATTTTTCTTTCTTTACTAGGTAGCTTTAACCCCGGCTTTTCGCTCATAGCCTATAACTATTTTGTAGAAGCCTATGTCGGTGAAAAAATTATAATAATAATCCATAATTCCATACTAATCACATCACATCACACTAATATTATAAAGGCGAAAGTTTGTAAGTGTGTGTATGTTTGTTACTACTTCACGCGCAAACGGCTTTTCCGATTAAGATGAAATTTGTTATAGATTGTTTGGGTCCCGGGAAAGGACATAGGATATTAGATGGATAATTTTCGACATTCACGCGGAAGGAGCCGCGGGCGGAGCTGCGGGCGGCAGCTAGTTATAAATACGAAAGTGTGTATGTCTGTCTGTTACGCTTTCACACCTAAACCGCTGAACCGATTTTGATAAAATTTTGTACAGAGATAGATTAGACCTCGGAGAAGGATAGGCTACGTTTTGTCGCGAGAAAAAGGTTTGAAATAGGAGATGAAAGTTTGAATGAGAGTCCGTCATTATTAAATATAATTACATGAATCTTTGTATTTAGTTAAGCACTTGATAAAAAATAAATAAACATATGTTCGAGAGTTTTTGAAAAAATCGTATCTTGAAAATAAAAATGGCTGCCGAAATTACTATTCCACGCGGACGAAGTCGCGGGCAAAAGCAAGTATAAAAATAAAAGGCCTAAATCGGGAATTATTGCTCAAGAAGGTAACTAAAACAATTAATCGTCATTCATTGCAAGATTACAGGCTTGTGACGTTTCAGATGCTAACAAGATAATTGGTCATAAAGTAGATACCTACCTATGTAGCATTACAATTTTTTTTTTTTTTAGAACGTTGCCCCACACTAGGAATTTCTCCTGTATCGTGGGTGCGTTTACAAACATACAAATTCACATACACAAACAGCCAGACCCGGAACAACTATCTGTAGGCCATACAAATATTTGTTCCGTATGGGAATCGAACCCGCGACACGCAGCGCAGCAGTCAATCGCTCAACCACTGCGCCAATCGTGTCGTCAAAATACATTGATATATACATATATTGTTATTGTAGTTACACTATGCCCGACCTTGGATTTGAACCCAGAATGTCATGATCCGTATCGCGGAACCATCTAACTCGAACTGAAGGCCAACTCTACTAAATCTATTCATTTTAAGCGACGTTCGAATTCGCAACTCAGTCGCAATTTCTCAAAAACGCTTCGAATTTAGACAAATTGCGATTGAGACAAAAATTCAGCTCAAGGCGCAATATCATCTCAGGGACAATTAATGTAAAAAACTTGATAATATTTAGAGAAATTAGAGATATCGACATGAATGCGAAAGTTCCTTAAAAAGACGAGATTTTTTATCCCAGAAATTATGCTTTAAGGGGGTGAAAAGGGAGCGGATGTTTGTATGGGGAAACAATAACCGTTGAATCGATTTAGATGAAATTTGGTTTGGAAATAGTTTGATGGTTGCCCAAATTAATTATTCCACGCGAACGAAGTCGCGGGCAAAAGCTAGTATTAGATATAAACCACCCAAACCCATAGCCTCTTCTCTCTCAAATCCATCCATCTCAAAAACACATCAAATTTTGACAAATTGCGATTGAGACAAAAATATAGCTCAAGTCGCAATATCATCTCAGGGACAATAATGTAAAGAACTTGACAAAATTTAGAGGAATTAGAGATATCGACATAAATGCGAAAGTTCCTTAAAAATACGAGAGTTGAATGAAATCCTTTTCATTGGACGAGAGGGTTCGTCCAATGAAAAGAATTTGACTAAAAACGAATTCAATAAATTACTTATTTTTTTGATTAATTAGCAGACGGCTACATAAAAGAAGAAATATGTAATTGAATTTCTTATTTGAACAGGTTTTTTCATGTTTGAAACTAGTTTAATTATTTTGGATCGGGTGATATGATTTTAGATTTCTAGTTTAATTTAATGACTAGGCTTGTTGTGGGCACTATCTTCTTATTTCAACACAATAATATTAAACAGAGAAATTAATTTTTTGTGTGTTTGTTTGTAACGAATAGGCTCTAAAACTACTGGACCGATTTTAAAAATTCTTTCAACTATCGAAAGTGTTTCTATAACTAAATAATATAGGCTATATACAACGTGTAACAGAATAAACGCAATACCACTTAAGGGGTAATTGTACTCATCATTGTGAACAACTTTTACTATGAGACCAACCCCGAAATCGCGAAAAAAAAACAGCTGTTCAGTACATTTTGTCGAGTAATGCGCTCGGATGGGGAAGTCAATTTTGTTTTCACAATTGCCGTGTTGATTCAGTTCAGTTGTGATTTCAGACGGAACCCTTCGTGTGCGAGTCCGAGTCGCACTTGACCGGTTTTTTTTTTTTCTAAAGCTGGGCCTCGAATCTTAGAAGCCCTTTTCCCAACTATATTGGGGTCGGCTTCCAGTCTCAGCGGATTCAGCTGAATACCAGTATTTTACGTGGAGCGGCTGCCTACCAGACCTCCACAACCCAGCCACTGGGTAACTCGGTACTTCTTGGCAAGACTGGTATCAGATTTTCTGGCCGGGACCAACGGTTAAACGTGCATTCCGAGGCACGGAGGAGTCTTAGTACATTCTGATGGTCACCCATCCACATACAGTCCTCGGCAAGCGTTGCTTAACGTTGGTGATCGTTCCGTCCGACTGTTATTATTTAGCCACGAGATTTAATTTAAATGATAATGCGGGAATGCTGCCAGTGTTCTGGGCACTTTAGCCATTGACAGCGATATGGATGATTTTTTTAAAAAAAATATTATGGGTTTGCTCTTGACTCTAGTCTAGGTCATAGATGACAGAGACAAAGTCGACGATGGAGCGAGCTTACCCAGAAGCCTGTTCACTCTAATTTTGACTATTAACTATTTTGTTTTTATACGCGTTTGTACATAATTTCACGATTATTAGTCTAGTTGTTTAAGTATTTAGTTGTGACTTGTGCATATTATTGTTCGTTAAATAATAACCGTTATTATTTCCTGTCACATTTCCTCTTTCCTTAGAAATCGAGACTGTTAATAATATCAGTTTAATTTTAAACAGTAAAAGAAAAACATTGTTGCCACGCTGCCTCCTTATCATACGGCACGTTTACTAAGTACCCTCAAATGAGGAAAATTGTTGGAATACTAGAATGGGAGGCTGATAAAATAATTGCCACTGCGCAATTCCAACCTACATGTGCCAACTACCGATCGATCTGCAATACTGCAACTAATAAAATCATGCTTTGGGGCCGTTCAAGTATTACGTAACGCAATTTGGGGAGGAAGGGTCTTGTAAAACGTTACGATGCGTTACAGGGGCGGGAGGGGTGTTCGAACAACGCGTTACGTAACATTGTTATTTTTATTTAACGCTAGCTCAGTAAACATACTTTAGTTACACAGTCATTTTGCCAAACAAAAATAAACATCAATATTTTTCTTGAAATTACATTTATTAATTTAAAAATTTGGTAACATGAGAGTAGTAGACATAATTGTGACTTTTAGGTAAAAAATGTCACTTGGATGATACGTAACGTTTAGGGTGGGGGAGAGGGTACAGATATATGTTACGGCGCGTTACATGGGGGGGTAGGGAGAGTCATGAATCTTCAAAAATTGCGTTACGTAATACTTGAACGCAGGGAGCGTTCCAAAGAAACAAAAAAACATTTATTTAGCACAAATTTAAAGGCACACAACAAAACGTTAACAGGACAAACTAAACACAATGGTAAAAAATAAAAACAATTAAATTATTGTTTTTAAAGCAGCAATAATAGTGTGTAAATGTACTGCCGGTCGATTCTGTAAACATGTCGAAGTGAAAGCTTGGGTGAAGTGATCAGGAGGTGAGCTGTCAATCCATACAATCAAGATGTCACGTGATCACGAAGTGAGCTGTCATTCCATCTTGATTATATCCATTGACAGCTCACCTCGTGATCATTTCACCCAAACCTTCACTTCACCATGTTTACAGGATCGACCGGAGATCTCTTATCTAAAATAGTATTCAGAAAGTGCCATTCTTTTAGTGAATGCAATTGTAAAATACAAGAGATTGATCATATGACATTCCGACAGCGTTGGTCAATCCTATTCATCTTGACGTTTTTTTTATTTTTAAACGTTGCCCCGCACTATGAATTTCTCCTGTATCATGGGTGCGTTTACAAACATTCTAACTCGCATACACAACCAGCCAGACCCTATTTTTTTAAGCATGAGGAATCATCAAATGACTTCTTCCGCTCTGGGTGGAGCGGAAGGGCGTGTCAGACTCTTACTGACTAAAACCCACCCGTGTTCCTTCTAAAGCCCTTTGCGTTCCAGGGCCGCGGTGACTCTTTCGAACAAATTCCGCAACAAACAGCCAGACCCGGAACAACTATCTACAGGCCATAGAAATGTTTGTTGCGTGCGGGAACCTAACCCGCGACACGCAGCGCAGCAGCCAATCTTTTAACCACTGCGCCAACCGTGTTGTCAATGCCAATATTTTGACAATCGCCTTCGCCAAGCTACCGCTGTCACTTGTCTCGAGCCTCCAGGGCGTCAATTAATGCAATATTTTAATTTTCGCATTCGCATCTTAGTCGCAATCTGTCAAAAACCGGCCAAGTGCGAGTCGGACTCGCGCACGAAGGGTTCCGTACCATTATCTATAATAAGGAAAAAAAATACGTTTGTTGTAAAATATATTTTTTTTTTTAATTTTCCGTCCTTTTCCGGCAACAACTCGTTTTTCCCAATTCAAATCGATACTACTAATCGCTCAATTGGTCATGTTGGTAGCTCTCATTTTAAGGTTCGAAACCTGTTTCCGTCCTTTTGATTTTTTTGTCCCTTCGACCCTTGCCGTTGTTGTTATAAATTCTTGTGAACATTGTAGGAATACATACGTACCGTTTGTCTCTTAACTTTTTCTCTATTATGAGATAATATCATGTTTAAAAAACCGGCAAAGTGTGATTTGGACTCTCACACCAACGGTTCCGTATCGTAAACCAAAAAAAAACACGTTTCTTCTATGAGAGCCCCCTTTAATTTTAAGCTAATTATTTGCCGTTATAGCGGCAAAAGAAATACATCATCTGTGAAAATTTCAACTGTCTAGCTATCACGGTTCATGAGATACAGCCTGGTGACAGACAGACAGACAGTGGAGTCTTAGTAATAGGGTCCCGTTTTTACCCTTTGGGTACCCTAAAAATTATGTGCAATCAGTAAGATGGTGACTGCGTTTTCTAAGGTCGTAAAATGTTTAATTATACAATTGTATTTAATAAATTCAAGTACGTAATTTGTATCTGAATATGGGATTGATAAACGCTACTCAAATGTCACATAAATTCATGTTGTTCAAACTTAACAGGCAGATGTGTTACCCAGTTAATGGGTTCCGGGGGTCTGGTAGGCAGCCGTTCTACGTAAAACACTGGTATTCAGCTGAATCTGGTTTGACTGGAAGCCGACCCTAATATAGTTGGGTAAAGGCTAGGCAGATGACAGACGATATCTTCTGTTATTATTTACTTATTCCATACCTATAGCAACCAACTTTACACCCACTTATTTCTGCAAGCGGAATCGCCCGCGTAAAAAATCGAAAGTTATCCAAAGGGAACGTCGCGGCGGGCCTCGGCGGCGAGGGCGGAAGGACGGCGGTCGTGGTTTGCGAAAAGTGCTGGTCTCTTTGCGACTCTCTTGGAGGAGAGTGGTAGAGTCGTCGGGCGTGACGAGGGTATGCCTCGGTCGGCGTACCTCGGAGATGCGGGAGGGTTCGTATCGGACGTCCGATGCGATAAGGGGGCTACGGTGTTTTACATCAGTGTCGAAGAAACGCGTTTCATGAACTGCTGTATGGTGGGCAATTTGAGATCTACATGTAGAAGTTTAGCTCGCCAGAGTTTCGCTTACTTTATATAGTTTCCCCTGGCCTCGCTTCACCCGCCAGCTCGCTCGCTCGCTCGCTAGCTGGTGGCGGTGTGGCTTGCGCTTAAATATTACTACAGTTCGTGCTACTTACGTGCCAAGTTTCATGCAAATCTGTTTAGTCGGGATGAGGTAAAAAACGTCAGACTATCGCATTTAAAATAGTATGAATTACTTATTGTAGTTTCGATAACACTTCCATCCGAAAATAACTTGCACAATTATACAAAACACAAATGTTTATTTAAATACAAATACTTAGCTGCCTTTTTATCGTTCTAAATGATAAATATCTGTTTTTACGGGACCAAGTCAGTGCAGGTAGCAAGTGAGTCATACCGACCTTCAACTTGATACATTATTTCTTATTGTTTTAACTTATGTTAACCTGGTAGTTTGGGATATGCGATTCCTTTTTAGCTTGTAGATAATCTGCTGTGTTGCGGAATTGTTCGAAAGAGTTACCGTGGCCCTGGGACGCAAATGGCATTTTGAAGGAACACTGGTAGGTTTTAGTCAGTAAGAGTTTGAAACTCCCCCTCCCATTTGATGAATACAAAACAAAAAACAAACATCAGACGTGTCACCTTGGTAAAAAGCAACATATTAAAAGTACCAACTGACAGCCAACTCGCCCACTGCGCGCGCTCATTGGTCAAATGATCAAATCGAATAGGGCGCGCTCATTGGTCAATTCAAATAGCGCGCGCTTCCTCGGCTTCCTGTTACACACTTCCGTCCCATTTCACGATATCACTCTCACATATTGCAGGAAAGCGAGAGGAAAGATGTTACACATCAAAAGTGTTGTGTGTTGCCCGTACCCTAAGACCATTTAAAACTGTAAGACAGCGACTTTTGATCGCAGATGCTTCTCTTGCGTTCTTAGCTGTACCACCAGTTCAGCCCATATTACACTGCAAACATGCATGCCCTGTTCTAGCTCTCAATCAATCCGTTCAAAAAACTCACGCTACTTTTGGGTGCCATAAAACATTAGGCAATCAATCAGGGAACAAATACGGAATAAACACAATATCTAATAATAATAAAGCCGAAGAGTTTGTTTGTTTGAACCCGCTAATCTCTGGAACTGCCGTTCGAATTTGGAAAATTATTTTTGTTGAATGCTATCGGCTATACGGGAACGGGAAAAAACGGTATATGCGCGTACGACGTCACGGGCAAAAGCTACTAGTCTTGTTATAAAAAAATAGGCAAAAGCATTCGTATTAAAATATAACCCCTAAAGCTCCTCTAGAAAGTCCTTCAGACTTAAAACGCCTTAAAATATGGGTGTTTTATATTGATTAAACACCCATATTTTAAGGACATATTGATGTCAGAGGCAATACTCGTATTTATAAAGGGCCAATTCTACTATTTTTTTTTTGCATTCGCGTCTCATTCGCCATAGCTTCAACGTATAACAGAATAAACGCAATACCTCTGAAGGGGTCATTGTGCTCATCATTATGAACAACGTTTACTATGGGACCAACACAGAAATCGTGAAAAAAAACGACTCCCCATACATTTCTGTGCGCATAACTCGACAAAATAATAATAATATCTTGGGACAACTCACGCACGGTCATCCGATCCCAAACGAGGCAGAGCCTGTGCTATGGCAACCAGACAACTGATACACATACTTTATATTTCTAAATACATACATATTATAGACAAATTACACCCAGAAACAGAACAAATGATCATTCTCATCACACAAAGATTTGTCCTGGGTGAGAATCGAACCCACGACCTCCGGTTTAGCAGTCAGGGTTACTAAACACTCGACGAACAGCCACTCGGCCAGTCAAAATGTACTAAGCAGCCGATTTTTTTTTTTCGATTTCGGCTTTTGTCCCATAGTAAAAGTTGTTCATAATAATGAGTATAATGACCCCTTAAGAGGTATTGCGTTTATTCTGTAACACGTTGTTTAATTTCCCTACTACTTTGTCAGATTGCGATGCTCATGATAAAACATAGTAGAATTGGACTTTAGAAGCGTTCACAGTCGCAAACCGTCAGTTCACCTCGAATTTCCCTTCATTTTGATTCTTTTTTGGCATTGATTGTCGCTGAGATGATATTACGACTTGAATTTTAACGCTTTTTTCTTCTTGACTTCCAAAAAAGGAGGTTCTCTATTCGGTTGTATTTTTTTTTTATTTTTGTTACATCGTAACTTTGTCATTTGACCGTGAACCATGAACCGATTTGAAAACTTCTTTTATTATGTGAAAGGATATACTTTCCGATTGATATGAATAAGTTTACCTCTACTGGTAATACTTTGTTCCTATAAGTAGCACACTCTGGGTGCATCGTCCTCACATAATATTAAATAAATTTTTGTATACCAAATTTTGTAAAATCATTATTAGAAAAGAGTAACTCTTCTCCATAAGAATCTACCTTTCCTAATGGACAGTAGAGTCACTTTATTAATGTAATATTATTATTTTACTGAACTGTAAATGATGACGTTCAAAAGTGCCGTTTAGTGACCTAATTGAAATAAACGTTTTGACGACTTTGATTGGTCCCATAGAAATTTCATCAAAATCGACTCAGTAGTCTGGTTTTTCAGTACGAAAATTGATTTGACACATCGAGCTGATTTAGAAAGAGATTATACAGATTTGAGTGAAAGAAAAGACGAACGGAAGACGGAGATACAAACTGGAAATTATTCTCTAAAACTCATTCTCTTATTAACCGCTAGGTAGAAACAAATGGAGTAAATTATTCAACTAAAAAACCGGACAAGTGCGAGTTAGACTCGCGCACCGAGGGTTCCGATTGAGTCTTGATTTTTTTCGAGTATACATTACCTTCGGATACATCAATGTACGTCACGGTCATTTCTTCAACCAAAAATATAAGTTTGTATTCGCATTTTAATTTGTATATTTGAAAGAACAAATTCCTTATTTTCGGACTTTTTCCTGTACTGTAAGATACTGTAAGATCTATCTTCTTGGCAAATTTCTGGACTGTGTGACAACGGGAAGTACCCTATAGGTTTTGATTCCCTTGCGAGCGTCAAATAATGCGCCATTAACGGAGCTTAAACGGCCTTATCTTTAGATTGCGTTGACTTAGAAGTTTGGTTTTTTCACTGCTCCAAGAGGTAGCTGTTCTGAATACTTGGAGTTAATTTCAGCTTGATTCCTTTACGCGTCCTCAGAAAAAAAGGTCTTGACAGACAGACGGACAACAAATATCCTATAAGGGTTGCGTTTTTGCCGGCTGATGTACGGAACCCTAAAAATGCCGTCCTATAATATGGATGTTAGTCAATTTGTCGAACAAATACACCACCTGCACGTCTGCTGAAAGTTCACGCCCTAAATTTAGCGCACGATAAGTTGGCACGCGAGAGAACCTCGATGCAATCACCTCGACTGTTATGCGCTCCTGGTATTTTAATTGCCCACTCCTGGTTGCGGAAGACGGTGACCTGGCAACTGATTGCTGCTAAATATCTATTAGTTTTCGACCGATACACATTTGTTTTTTTATAAAATAAAAGCAACATATTAAATTTTATTTTTATTTGTTGTAAACCTACCACAGTGTAGTCTTTATAACCCAAAGGTTGACTGGTAGAGAATGCCTTGATGCATTAAGTCCGCCCATGTACATTAAGTTTAAATAAATGATTTGTTTATGTTATTTTAACAATTTTAAACGTGTCAAAAAGTTACTCTTGTTAGTGGACTTCTTCAAAAGGTTTAGATCTTAATTTTCAATCGCCAGAATGCTTCGATATTTTCAATACGATACTATAATTATTATATTTTTTATATATATTTGTGTCTAGGGAGGGAGCTGTGTGATCACTTAGGGTCAATTTACACTAGCGCAGAATCGGAGCGTCAATCTGAAACTTAATATAGCAAATTTACCTTTATCTCCATAACTTAACGCACATTTTTTTTGAGATAAAAAGAAGCGTCTGGGCGGAAGAAATATCTCAGTAGAAATATATTGACTGGCCTGTTGGTCGAGTGGTTAGTGACCCTGACTGCTAAACCGGAGGTCGTGGGTTCGATTCCCACTCAGGACAAATCTTTGTGTGATGAGCATGATCATTTGTTCTGTGTCTGGGTGTAATTTGTCTATAATATGTATGTATTTAGAAAATATATAAGTATGTTTATCAGTTGTCTGGTTGCCACAGCACAGGCTCTGCCTAGGTTGGGATCAGATGAACGTGTGTGAGTTGTCCCAAGATATTATTATTATATGCATTACGTTGTTTGAAATATGAGTGAATTTGCTATGTGAAGTTTCAGATTGACGCTTTGACTCTGCGCTAGTATAAATTGACCCTTTTTTTTTTTTTTTAAATATAGGAAATCATCAAATGACTTCTTCCGCTCTGGGCGGAGCGGAAGGGCGTGTCAGACTCTTACTGACTAAAACCCATCCGTGTTCCTTCTAAAGCCCTTTGCGTTCCAGGGCCGCGGTGACTCTTTCGAACAAATTCCGTAACCAGTATAAATTGACCCTTAGTTTCGCATTTTTAAGTGCTTTTTTTAAATGGAGGCTTTAGGCTGATATGTCGTTGTAACTACATTTAGGTTCTGAAGTAAAACTTGGTTACTACAAAATTTCGAAACAGTTAACATTTGTGCCTAAGCTATTTCGATTATCCTCGTTAGTTTTAAAATCTGCACTGGAATCACAGAGATGTGATTGTTAACTTTATTTTATTACACATTTTTGGTGTTACTTTTCTACAAACAATATTTTACGTAATTTATGAGGCGAATGTTTCTTTTTTATTTCACGCTACAAAAATGGCGCCCGAACGATTTTATTCAGTTGTCGAATTTACACATAACGACGAAATGAAGTGTATAAAAAAATACTGAATGGTGACGTTCAACGCACAGCCGAAACTACTGGGACTAGGAATAGAAACTTTGCCAAGACTTCCTTTATAATGTACACTGCAGGCCGAAAGTTTAAGACCACCTTAATTAAAGTAGGGAAAAAAACTCCAATAAAATATTAAATGTTTAATAAATCAACACTGATTGACAAACAATATACTTTAAAAGAGTAAAGAAATATTAACAGGCCATGCTAAAAAAGGCTATAGTTAGCTAAACTGATTTTTCATCAAAAAAACCTATGCTATGCTTTCTATGACTTTTTTCACAAGTCTCGGCATACGGGCAATCAATTTGTTGATGGTGTCTTGTGATATATTGCTCCAACTTTCGTAAAAAGCATTCCACATTTCTTCTTGCGAGGATGGGCCACGATTACGGACGTTCCTATCAAGCTCTTCCTACAAAAGTTCAATGGGATTGAGATCCAGGCTCTGAGGAGGCCAAACCATGTTTTTAATACCCCTTCTGCCTCTTTCTCTTCTAAATATCCTCTGCATAATTTTGAGCTATGCTTTGGTTCATTATCTTGTTGGAAAATAAATCCGTCTCCAATTAATCGCAACCCGGAAGGAACGGCATTTTGTTCTCAAATTTGTTTGTACTGTTCCTTTTTCAACTTCCTAGAGCAGAGAGCTATAGAAGCAACCCCAGACCATAATTGAGCCACCACCATGCTTGATTGTTGGGACTACACAGTCTGGCATTATCTTTTCTTGGGCACTGCGTCGAACGTAAATTCCCAGTCCAAAGAACTTTTTGAAAATCTTCTTCAGTCCAATCTCGATGGGCAAGAGCCCACTGCATCCGTTTTTTCTTGTTTTGTGGCCTTAGCAGAGGTTTTCGAACGGCGACGCGACACACAACTTCGCATCTCGCGCAGTCGCCGTTTTACTGTAGCCAATGATAAAGGTTTAACTCGGGTTTTGTTTACTTCAACGCGGATTTCTGGTGCTGTTAAGCGTCTATTTCGCTTGCTGGTAACAACAATGAAATTATCTTCACTAGACGTGGTAGCTCTCGGCCTTCCCGAGCGTGGACGATCTTGAAAACTGCCTGTCTCCCTATATCGAGTTATTGCGCCATGAACATACGTCTTAGATAACTTCAGTTGTGAGGTAATCTCACGTTCGAATTTGCCTTCATTATGTAAAATAACGATGGCAGAACGCACTTCACTGCTAATTTCGCATCTTTTCCCATTTTAAAACGTTTCACTGTAGAAACCGCAAGTCTATGCTAATTGAGATTGTTTGTGAACAAACCCAAGTAAACTCGGGTAATAATAAGTCGGAAACACGTGTTTTCAGAAACGAAATAATCCTAATTATTGACCAATACGAAACAAAAGCAAGGTAATTAGTAATGAACCCATCATAAAAATATTATTACGACTCTACCACCTGGCTCTAGCGCAGCGTTTGTCGATGTTTGCAAACAATACATGTTTGTTGTCCACTAACTTGAAAGTAAACAAAAGAATGACTTCTTTAAATATTCGATAATAACAATAGAATATGCAGATGTGCATTTCTTTTATTTATTTTATGGGATTTTACTACAATTGATAGTTAATTATGTTGTTCAAGTGCGGTCTTAAACTTTTGGCCGGCAGTGTAGGTGAGCAGAATTTAAAGGATTTTGGAAATTCATACTTAAAAAAAAAACGGGTTGCACTCCGGGAGTGCCGTAGTGCATAAGTGATAACTTGAACATTAACGTTGTGCATTTTTGATATTTTGGAATGGTTAGGGAATAATTTCACACGAATTGCATATGCATGCATTGAGGCATACATTTTCGCCGCGCCGTAGAAAGAGAGGGGCATATTACTTCCTCTCCTACGCCGCGCCGGCGACGTTCTACTCTTCCTCCGTCTTACGAATTTTCGATCAGGTCACGTGTTTGACGCAATTTTAAAATTTTTTACCCATCCCAAAAAGTGTACAACGCCGCTAGAGAAGTTTTCAATTAAAAAAAAAAAACTTGTACTAAATCTGCGCAGACGCAGTCGCAGGTGAAGTGCTTGTATAGACAAAATAAGGCAATTTTTTGTCTATGACCAATTCTCATTGTCACAGACGACAATAAGCCGTTGTCGAAAAAGTCCTGGTTAGCGACCTTGATGTCAGCCTGGCAGCCTTGGAGTCCAAAATGGCGTCCTTCCAGATTCCAGAAACCCAAGGAGCATAGATCGAAAGATAAACAGTAACAAACAAGTAGCGACAGGTTGCTAGCCTGAAACCTGTTTCTCCCAACAACACGGAAAGATAAGGCCGTCTGCTTTGTATCTTGTACTTAAAACGCTATGTATATCGACATGGGCGTGCAGTAGGCTAGGTACAGTAACCTCTCGCGTCCGGCCCTGGTTGAATCCATGGTCCGGAGCGAGGAGGCTTGGGAAGCGGTCACCTCTTGCGAAGCAGTAATGCTAGCGAAGGCGGAGGCGGGCCGCGCGAGGGAAAGGCGAGACCTTCGCCCCAACCGCCGCTACAGGAAAAGACGCCCCGGGCGTCGAGAGTCGCAGGGCGATCCCCGGCTACCGTAGGCACGGGCCTGCGGACGGCGAGCGTTGGGTGTCTCGCTGTCCGATTACCGCCAGGCCCGGGTCGATGGCGCGTTGTCGTTCACGCGCGCCTCAAAGAGATGTCAGCATAGAAGACGGCGCCTGCTAGGGCCAGAGCCTGCCAGGGTTGCGGAATTTGTTCGAAAGAGTCACCGCGGCCCTGGAACGCAAAGGGCTTTAGAAGGAACATGGGTTTTAGTCAGTAAGAGTCTGACACGCCCTTCCGCTCCACCCAGAGCTGAAGAAGTCATTTTATGATATCATTCATGTAACACCGACTGCCGAAATTGAAGTTATTTAATACTTTGTAGTTTAGTTAGTATTCTTGTTGCCATTTCTGGGTGCGGGTAACGCATCAATTTATATATGATTGAATCCTTTAAACCAGATTTCGGGCTCGGCAGCCAAACTTAATGGAATCTAGCCATGGACGCGGGAGATATTTTAGTGCACAATAATGCGATGAGTATCGCATCGGGCAAACAAGCGAAGTCGTTTTAGTAAGAGCCCTATGTACGACAGTCGATTGTTTTAGAAATAAACAAAAGAACTAGAAAAATACAACAAGAAAAGTTTATACAATGAGGTAAGTATGCGTCACATCCGCGCAAATCGAACGTCGCTCAGCATAATGCTCTTTAGTGACATCTTTGGTTCAATATCGTTTAATGACTTGCCCATGTCACTTATGTGATGTCGCTAATTAAACGGTGAAGTTCAATGAAAAGGCTAGGCTTTTAATGAAACGGTTGATTAAGCTAGTTGAAAGAAAGAAAGAAAAATAGTTAATGGGCACACACAGATAGACACAATATAATGTACAAATAAAAGGAAACTTAATTTTGAAACAATTATATTGTGTGCCCCGCGACTGCGCCGAATAGGTCCAGTTCAGCAAAGACAGAAGCGAAGGGAACTATGGATTGATAATTAAAGCTTATGTTTCTTTTGGAAGTGTTTGTAAATATTGTTTTAGAATTAAGGGTTTTTTTCTGAGGATTGTAAGTAGTGGAAATAAAGGGCATTTATATTTTATTTATTTATTTACACTTTACGCACACAAATGTGGCGGACTTAATGCCATAGGCATTCTCTACCAGTCAACCTTTGGGTGATGCAGAGAATGGAGGTAGGTGCAATATGGTGAATAAAAAGCGATTGATATTAAATTAATACATACAAACATTTAAATAAATAATACGAATATATAAACTATACATACAATATATACACTTCTCATCAAAAAAATCGAAACACTTTCGTTTTTATTGTTTTTGTCCTAATTTTTTACAAAAGAGAATTAATTCCATGAAAAAAAAAACATTATTGTGTAGCTGGCAGTTTGGTCATTACAGTAAGAAGAAAAAAATCAAAATTCGAAATTAGAATTTCATTTGTTTATCCTATAAATGAAATTAATCACTGTTTTGAGACAAATGTGTATTTAGGGTTGGAGTACGTTTCTCGTTTAAAAACTAAAATTAGCGCTTGTCTTTAAACTTTTTGTTTCTTATTTCATTTACTGTGACTTTGGGACGTCTGAAAAAACTTTTTTTTCTAAAACATATGGATACTTCGCCCGCAGAAGCCGCCCAAGTGGTGGCATTGCTGGATTCTGGACTTAGTCAGCGTGTTGTGGCTGCAAGATTGCATCTAAGCTTATCATCTGTTCATAGAGTCTACAAACGCTATCGGGAGACTGGTTCGTTCACGCGCCGTTCAGGATCTGGCAGGAATCGGGTCACTTCTGAGCGAGATGATCGATTTATTGTAACAACCTCTTTACGAAATCGACGCCTTAACGCTTTTCAACTGCAGCAGCAGCTTCGCGTTGTACGAAGAGTAGCTGTAAGTGACTCTACAATAAGAAGAAGGTTGAAGGAACGCGGATTGGCACCGCATAAGCCAGCGAATGGGCCGAAATTAACTGCAGACCATCGAAGAGCGCGCCTTAACTTTGCACGCGAGCACCTAACTTGGTCATACCTTCAGTGGAGCAAAGTACTGTTTTCTGATGAGTGTAAAATTATCCTGTATGGTAACGACGGAAGGAACAAGGTCTACAGAAGAGATGGAGAACGCTTTGCACAATGCTGCATTGAAGAAAAGGTCAGCTATGGTGGCGGTTCGTGGACGGTTTGGGGAGGAATCAGCGCCGACGGTAAGACAGAACTTGCCTTTGTATCTGGGCCACGGCTGCCTGCACTAAACTCTCATCGGTACATCGAACAGTGTCTTGAACTTCATGTGATGCCCTATGCACATTTTATTGGCAACGACTTCATATTCATGCACGACAATGCTAGAGCTCACACCGCGGGCGTCGTACGAGATTATCTTACCGAAGTCGGTATCTCCATTATGGTATGGCCAGCAAGAAGCCCGGACATGAATCCCATTGAACATCTATGGGATGAATTAAAGAGACGAATTCGAGCAAGAGATCCAGCCCCAGAAACACTTAGCCAGCTGCAAAATGCAATCCAAGAGGAATGGGATAATATACCACAACATGTGATCGTGACTCTCATCCGATCGATGAAGAACCGTATGGAAGCAGTAATAAGAGCTCGCGGAGGGAATACAAGTTATTAAATAAACGTTTCTTACATTTTTTTTCATTTACGCGTGTTGTTTTACCCATTTCCTTCATATTCCATACAGGGTAAAAATTACTCATTATACAAAATACGAAACCGATGAAGACTTAATTTGAATTTAGAACATTAACATTAGGATTTAAAAACCTCATACTACTCACTATTAAATGACATTTTACATTTATTCCTAAATATACACATTTTTCTGATAATCCTTATCAAATCATAAACTGTGAGGTGTTTCGATTTTTTTGATGAGAAGTGTATATGTTATTTTGTTAGTTTGTTGTTTTGTTGTTTATATTTATGTTATTTATCTACGAGAGTAAAACTACGCGAGCTATTTGATCAGATGCTGTGGTCCTGTCATTAATATACTTTAAAATATTTACAGTAATGTTCTTTTAAAATGTTTGATTTGCGCAACTATGCGATTTTTCAAAAGAAGCATTTAAAACTTTGACATCTCAAAAAATAATGATATTTCAAGATTTAGACAAGATCTATACCACTATGGTCCAGTGTATTCGTAACTTGACCAACCGGCAGAAATGGAAGCGTATCGCTGAGAGCATAGAGGACGGGGCCCGTTAGGGCCAGAGCCTGCCAGGGTTGCGGAATTTGTTCGAAAGAGTCACCGCGGCATTGGAACGCAAAGGGCTTTAGAAGGTACACGAATGGGTCAGTAAGAGTCTGACACGCCCTTCCGCTCCACCCAGAGCGGAAGAAGTCATTTGATGATTTCCAATACTTAAAAAAAAGCACATCTCTAGTGCGTCGATTTTACGGAGATCCTGCAGTTTCAGGGACAAAGTTACGGAACCATAGAGAAAGATTGGAAAGACAAGGCATTTCATCAATCTGTACTCAATAATGATTAAGCTCCCAAATTCACGAAATCAATGCCAGATTATTTCACAGACTCAGAAAAAAAAGCAAATAATACAATTTAATAGACCGTACACTTTCTATATTTAGCAATAATATACAATTTACTGAGCATATGACGTAAGACGCGCGTACGCCATTGCACCGCAGTTGTGTAACGACGGTATAGTAGAAATAGTTCAATAAACTCACTACATGAGGCGCCGATTGTGCCGCTGAATCGTTGTCAGTGATGTTCGAATTTTTGAATTTTCGAACCAGCCGGTCGATTCTGTAAACATTTCGAAGTGAAGGCTTGGGTAAAGTGATCACGAGGTGAGCTGTCAATCCATATAATCAAGATGGAATGAAAGTTCACTCCGTGATCGCGTGACATTCGGTTTTTCCCCTTTTCACCCCCTTAAGGGTGCGTTTCCACCAGAGATGTGCGAGGATGCGTAGCGAGGGATGTGTTTATTAAGAACCAATAGAATCACTTCATTTACCTAGCCTCGCTCTTCGCAGTTCCGGTGGAGACGGCTTAGCGGTGCGAGGTTTTTATTAAGGAGGCTTAAGGAGTCCGCTACACATCCTCGCATCGGTCATCTGCGCAGCGTTTCAAAGCGTCGCTACGCATCCTCGCGCCACTTAGCTACCTCGCACATCTCTGGTTTAAACGCTCAAATCGTTTCATTTTTCAAATAGTGCATCCTTGGTATTTAGATATCGGTGTCGTGCCATCAATTTTCGTCGGTTCTGTAGGTCATAAATAAATGTTGTGCGAAACTCTTAGGTGCCCATGCCATCCTGGTACTCAGATGTGTAAGTCGTGCAGCATTGGCCTTATAGCATAAGTATCGCTCAGTCGCAATCTGTCAAATGTTAGATGAGATGAGAAATTAATGGGGTTTTTGACAGATTGCGAATGTAAACATTCCATTATATGTACGGGAACTTGTCCCCCAGATGTCGATGACGTGCAGAAACATCCCCTAGTTATAGCTTATGTCTTGTACGATACTCTTAGGTAACCATGCCATCCTGGTACTCAGATGTCGGTGGGGCTGCAGCGGCGCGTGCCGGCGCTGGACGAGGCCGGCGGCGGCGTCCCCGCGGCGTGGAAGAGCGGCAACGCGGAGCCGCCATTCGCGTCGTTCGCGCCGCCCGCCGGGTCCCCGGCGGGGCCGGCGTTCGCCGCGTCCCCAGCCCCGTCGACGCCCGGCCCAGGGTTTGCGGGCCCGCCGTACGCGGCGCCGGGCCCCTTCGGCTCGCCGTCGGCGCGGCCGGGCTCCGGCGGCGGCTTCCCCCCCGGCCCGCCGCAGCAGCCACACTTCCCTGGGCCGGGATTCGCGCCGCCGGGCTCTCCCTTCCATCCGCACCCTCCACATCCGCCTATGCCGCCTCATCCGCATATGATGGCGCCTTTGCCGCCGCCTGTTGACAGGTCAGTGTCTTATTTTTTCCTAGACTTAAGTTTCAGGGTCACCCACGGCTTTTGGGTTATGAATTTCAAGTTGAAAACTTGTCAAAATAAATTAGGTAGTAGACTTTGACTCGTTCTTAACTTCAATTTTTCAACTCCGACATCGAATTTTAAAAAAGTTCAAAATGTATGCGAAAAACAAGCGCTACCGCAATATAAAGTCACGAAGTCCATCTCTTACTTACGACTTTTTGACAATCGCTTTCATGGATAGAATGTTACTTTTTCAGAAGCCTCTAAGGCTGGTCACAAAAGATGACGCAAGTCGGTAACGACTCGCGTCAGACGTACAGTGTCCTGAGCAATAGCTCCGCCCACGGTTGTAGCATAGACGCACGACCCTGCATCGCAGCCTGTTGGACGCACACCAACTTGCGTCACCGTGATGAACTGCCTTAGGGCGAGTTTTTTTTTTATCAATATAAATTCCCATTAAAATAGACTGACAAATTTTAACACAGCGTTCAGTACGTCTAACCAATGATATATGTACGAGCAACAAAAAAAAACAATGATTCAAGTGATTTTATTTTGACCTAAAATAATAAATTGCCAATATTTTTAGTGTATCCAATGCGTTTTTCTTATTTTTATCTTTACCATTGACTATATTTTGTGGTCTGAATGATTTCTAAAAGTTTGCCCATCTATTTTGATAGGACCTTTATTAAGCTTGGCTAATGGTCAAATAAAGAACTTTTACTTAATAACTAACAATTGGCCGATAAACGGATATTAACGTGCCCAAAAAAAATTAACCATTGGGTTACTACGAATCAAAAAACTCGCCTTTAGTAAACCTACAAATTTAGTTCAAAACTGCTGATTACAGATGTTCTAAGGAAGATGATATTATCGCGTAACCATGGTACCTTTTGATGGCAGTTGGCTATGTACCTTTAAATTTGTAGGCAGACAGTCTTGCCCATAAAACTCACTAAACCAGTTGCCTTTTAACCGACTTAAACAAAAGGAGGTTCTCAATTCGGTTGTATTCTTTTTATGTTTGTTACCGAAATTTTTGCTTAAATTATCAAATACTTTATACAGGATGAATTTTCTAAGTCGGCGTGCGTGGCCAAATCCGAAAATATAAGGAATAACCTAAAATACTTAACTCGGTGTTGGGTCCGATTTTGATGAAAACAAATATTGCACGCTTTTTAACCGACTTCAAAAAAGGAGGAGGTTCTCAATTCGGTTGTATTTTTTTTTGTTTGTTACCTCGTAACTCCGTCATCTTTGCTTAAATTATCAAATACTTTATACAGGGATGAATTTACTAAGTGGGCCTGCATCGCCAAATCCGAAAATATGAGGAATAACCAAAAATACTCAATTTTGTCTTGGGTCCGATTTAGATGAAAACTAAAATGCATTTTCAAATTAATTAGTTAATGTTTAATAGGTCCGTGGCTCAACTTTTAAGATCGACCCGTAGGTTTTTAGTATTTCTGTCAGGGTTGCGGAATTTGTTCGAAAGAGTCACCGCGGCCCTGGAACGCAAAGGGCTTTAGAAGGAACACGGATGGGTTTTAGTCAGTAAGAGTCTGACACGCCCTACCGCGCTACCCAGAACGGAACCTAAAAAAAAAAAAAAAATGTGACGTAAGAACAATAAACAATGCATTTTTTTAAATGAACTCGTTCGTTTATTGTGTCATAATGTGATTCTGATTACTTCGACTTTGTCTATGTCGCCTCTGACCTAGACTAGACTCAAGAGCAAACCAACACAAAAAAATGCATTAAAAAAAAACTTTTCAAAATTTGACCCTTACTAGCGTCACTATCGGTTGGTGTCATATTTTTTTCCTCAAAATTGATTTTTCAAAAAACCAATCATGCAGTTTTACTTATCACCTACATATTTATCATAGTTTCGGCCTGTATAGGCCTGTAAATGTCGATTACTGGCCATTCTTAAATAATTGAAGAGAACATCGATTGCATAAACAACGTTTATAAATTAAAGTTCCGTGTTCCACTCTTGGCTTAGTCGGAAATAGACGAACACCAAGGGCAACAAAAAGGTATTTTGTGCAGCGTAAAAGGTGTATGATGCCGTTGCAAGATGATGGCCCGATTTTAAACTATGGTAGGCGCCAGGTAAAGTTTCAATAATGTTCAATGACCTTGCCCTAATATCCCCTCGTAGGTGAAAAATAAAATAATGAATTGTTTTAGGGATCCGTAGTCAACAAGGAACCCTTATAGTTTCGCCATGTCCGTCTGTCTGTGTGTCTGTTAGCGGTTTAGCTCAGAGACGATATTAATCAAGCCGACAAAGTGATAAAATAATATCTTGAAATACATTTTTTTTTTGGGTCCCACTACTTGTAAAGTGGCCATAATTTTTTTTTTATCATCTGCTTCATGGTGTGGGGTGTCGATGGATAGTTCGTTTAAAAATATTGAGGGTTTGCTAAAACCATTGTTCCATCCAAGGATCCGTCTTTAGAGTGCAAATTTTTGTTGGAGTCATGTGTCAAACGGTTGTTTTTGGAGAAGTGAAAAAACTCATGTAACAGAATAAACGCAATAACTCTGAAGGAGTCATTGTACTCATCATTATGAACGACTTTCACTATGCGACTAACACTGAAAACGCGAAAAAAAAAATAGACTGCCCCCATACATTTATGTGCGCATAACTCGACAAAATGAAGGTACGGAACAGCTGATTTTTTTTGAAAAACCGGCCAGAGTCTTATGGATACCAGAAACACAGGCCTATGTCCAACTGTGCACGTCTTTCGGCTCTAACGATGATCATGGAGAACGGTTCTCATAGCAGTGTTACCAACTCTCAAAAATATTTATCCCTAAAGTTTGTATCAAAAACCCCTAAAATCGCCTTAATTATTGAGTTGTCCCCCTAAAAAATATATAAATATAAATTCATAATGATTTAGAAATAATATGCTGTAATATGTTTCAAAAGTCTTTTTATTAAGTTATTTAATACATGAAATATTTTGTCTTCATCTGAAGATTCAGATTTCTTGAAATCATACATGTTGACATTTAATAAATTTAACATTTTATTGGATGGTTTAAATTTTGTCCAAGATCCACCATTCCGATTTAAAGAGTCAAAAAATCCCTGAAAATACCCCTAAAAATTTCAGACCCCTAAAAAAATCCATCTCACTTATTCACCCCTAAATCTGGGAGGAAAACCCCTAAGTTGGGAACCGTGTCTCATAGTTAAACGTGACGTGTGGTTGGCTGTATACTATCGTTTTTAAAGTTAAACGCAGATTTTTCACAAACAATAGGACACGGCCCATAAAGTCTGGTTGCAGTCTACACTCGTTATCAATCTGTTATCAGTGGCTCAAAGTTCATTATGTTTTCTTTGGGGCTCGGACTGAGTGAGAGGCTTGCGCGAGCGCGTTTATATCAAAATTTTAATACATCCGTCCTGTGTGTTCCGGCTAAAATAATAACAGCCGCATTGGTCGATCTTAAAAGGTTAAGCAACGCTTGTCGAGGTCGGTCTGTGGATGGGTGACCATCTTAACAGAACGAGACTCCTTGCCTCGGAAAGCACGTTAAGCTGTCCCGGCTGTCTTGTTGATCATGACCGGCAGTCGTTACGGATAGTCAAAAGCCAAGAATTTTGCCACTGTCTTGTAACCCAGTTACTATTGAGATGGTTGCTCCATATAAAATTCTGATAATGCAGCTGCATCCGTTTAGACGTCTTTTGGTTGGGAAAACGCTAGGTACAGTCAACAAAGCTATTTGGTATACAGGCAGCTAACTAGCAACTACTTTTAAACAATGTTGTGAGCGTGCTGAGTAGACAATTATTGTACACACTCGTATGTATGTCATAAGCTTAAAAAGTTATAATGCACACATTAGACATAAATATTGACAGTGTAGTGAAAAAAAATATAATTGTATCTGTATACCAAATAGCTTTTTGACTGTACATTAATTTTGATCACTGATGAAATTTCACTTTGTTAAGATCCCGAGACCCATAAAGGTGTTTTCAGAATCCTATCTCTAGTAAGCAAGCTCTAGTATCTCGCTTCAACAAAATGAAAGTATTTTTTTCTTCTTTCACGCAAACAAAAAATGAAGACGATGAAAAAAAAAAATTCAACGCACTGTGAAGTTTTTTATTTTTTTTATATAATATGGGTTTGCTCTTGACTCTAGTCTAGGTCATAGATAACAGGGACAAAGTCGACGATAGAGCGTGCTCACCCAGAAGAAGCCTGTTCACTCTAGTTTTGAAGAGATTAGGGTTGTATGCGTTCGGAAACACAGACGCAGGCAGAGAGTTCCACTCCTTTGCTGTGCGCATTATAAAAGACGTTTGGAAACATGCGTGACGTCACTTCGCTGGTAAAAATTGTACCAACATAGTGACGTCACGCGTGTTGTAAAAATACGTGTCCAATATTTTTTAGAAATCGAAATCGATTTTTTCAGCAAAATACCCTAAGTCTGAGGTGCGCGTGGAACACGACACGGGCTTGGTCCTTATCGTACGTACAGCCACCCATCGCTCACCGTCCGCAGGCCCGATGATAATACGGTCTTAAAAGGGTAATTTTGGGGCATAATTCGCTCCCGTTACCGCTTTCGCTTTCTTCCCGCTCGGTCACTCTGACCGTGGCCTTAGTTCTGATCATTGGCGATACATAATGATTCTGCGTATTGAAGTAAGACGGTTGACTAACTGTAAGTCAGAGCCAAAAGAGCCATCCACTATCTACCAGCCCTTCCCCATATCCGTGTTAATTGGGATCGGCGCAACAAGTTTTCTTTCTCCATTCTGTCCTGTCAGCTGTCATGCTATCACTAACTCCCTTCTCTTTCAAATCACTCCTCACACAATCCATCTAAGATCTTTTCCTGGGATGTTCCTATTCTTGGGATCCAGGAATCTTCTTTATGAGAGGGAGTGCCAACGCGCGGGCACGATACGGGTTAGTCTTTTCACAACGGCATACGTTCGTGCCATGCGAAGGAGTACCTTATGCGTTCCCGAAAATTAAGGCATTTCCTATCGACAAAATGACGAACTTCCATTACAATAATATCTTTTCTAAGATCGTTAGATCCTCCCTTATTTAACCAGCCGGTCGATTCTGTAAACATGTCGAAGTGAAGGCTTGGGTGAAGTGATATCCTATGTGTTATTCCAGACTATAATCTACCTCTCTGCCAAATTTCATCAAGATCCGTTCAGTCGTTTTGACGTGAAGTATCAAACATACAGCCATACATACAACCTTCGCGTGCGTATTTTATATTAAATTATAGTAAGGTTTATGTACAACAGAATCGGTTCAGCAGATTCAGAGCAAATTGACTGTGATACACAGACTGACTTCTTTCATACGGACGCACATTCGATTTTATTATTTTTCGCTTGATAAAAATAACTTTACGGTTGCGAATAACTTATAATTAAATAAAATACATTCAAGCCAACAATACTGTAAATTTAAAAAATCTTGAATCTCCCGGACTGCCGCTTTCGCCGTGAGATAACCATTTCAACGGTACGTAAGATGTCGACCTGTCAAAAATTAGGCTGCACAGTTTTACAAGGGGCTGTTAAAACGCTATCTTGATGCCTAAAGAGATTGCTGCGTTTTGATAAAGATACAGAAATATGTTGGTCCTTTCAGGTGAAAGCCCCAGGGTAGCCCGCGAAATTGAAATGTTCATACGTTTTTTGCATTTTGCAGGTCAGTGTCAGGTTGTATGTTGATAAAATACGATTGGCGACCGTAACAAATATGGCTTTACTGAGTTATAATAATTAAAATCGTCAAAACAGGTTGTATCATTCATGTAACTCGATTGAATGACTTTTTTTATGAAATAACCATTCATGCGAGTTATATGGACTTAGAGGGTTGTACTGATGATTTTAATTATTATAATTCTGTAAATAAATACGTGTTACGGTCGCGAATCATATTTTGTTCAACATACAGCCTGACACTGGCTTGCAAATTGCAAAAAACATAATATAATTTGAATTTCGCGGTCTACCCTGGCGCTTCCACCATAACGGCTGGTCTCAATAACGTATCTACTTTTAAACAACTGTTAAATTAGCTACCAACAGTGGCTGAAACGCCATGTTTGACTTTGTAACTTGAAAAAAATTCTGGGTTCACCCTCTCTTGCTGCTACCATACAAATTGTTCTACGACTACGCCGGACCGTCTTTTCACGGCTACTGATCAGGTTCAGATCGGGCGTAGTGCGTAAGCGCTCTTAGGGTAACCAGCTAGTAAACCTGACCAAAAATAATGGACGTGTAAAAGGGTTATTTTTAACCCATTTACAAAATATATTATCTAGCTTTTAGCATTCTGTATGGTAACGGACGTAAAAGAATAGCACCATCCCATCACTTCTCGTGGGTGTCGTAAGAGGTGACTAAGGGACTCACCAGAGAATGGGCAGCAGCATTCTCTGTGCATTGCAACAGCTACACTGCGATCGCCAACCCGCCTGCCAAGCTTGGTGATTATGCCATCCCCCCTTGAGGCAGGCCTATGTCCAGCAGTGGACATCTTTCGGCTGATATGATGATGATGATTATCTAGCTTTTAAACCGGACTTCATGAAACACGAAAGTATCCCATGGGAACATATTCCCGGGATGCTAAGTACCTACCTCATGTTCTATTCCAAGCCATTGTCCAACTGAGTACCATGTTTCCTCCCAATCTGTTACGGCGTGAAGAAGTTACAAACTCAATTTTGTATTTAAAATATTATTTACTAGCGGACGTCACGCGGTTTCACCGGTTTTCCCGTTCCCGTGCCCGTGGGAATACGGGGATAAAATATAGCCTTTGTTACTCGCTGATAATGTAGCTATCCAATGGTGAAAGAATTTTTGAAATCGGCCCAGTAGTTTTTGAGTTTATTCATTACAAACATAGACACACACAAAAATACAAATTTTTCCTCTTTATAGTATTAGTGTAGATAATTAAGATTTAACATTTTTAAATAATGTTGGTATAATTTCTATACTTGAGGAGCTAACAACCATTCTTTTTTTTATGTATGGGAAATCATCAAATGACTTCATCCGCTCTGGGTGGAGCGGAAGGGCGTGTCAGACTCTTACTGACTAAAACCCATCCGTGTTCCTTCTAAAGCCCTTTGCGTTCCAGGGCCGCGGTGACTATATCGAACTAATTCCGCAACCCTCGCAGAAATACTAACAGCCAACGGGTCGATCTTAAAGGTTAAGCAACGCTTGCCGAGGTCTGTCTGTGGATGAGTGACCATCTAAACATGCCGAGACTCCTCCGTGCTTCGAAAGGCAAGTTAAGCCATTGATCCCGGCTGTCATTTATAGATCTTTGGCAGTCGTTACGGATTGTCAGAAGCCAGAAAATCTGACACCAGTCTTGTCAAGAAGTGCCGTGTTACCCAGTTAATGGGTTGTAGAGGTCAGACAGGCAGTCAATCCGCGTAAAATACTGGTGCTGAATCAGGTTTGACTGGTAGCCGACCCCAATATAGTTGGGCAAAGGCTAGGCAGATGATGAATTTCTATACCTATCCGAAAATATCTAAAAAAAAATTATATCACAGAAATCCCCGTCTCTTAAGAATAAAATAAATGTTTGCGTGTGTGAGTGCGTTGCCCGAACTCGCGTCCGTGTAAGTCCTGTTAGTGTGCGTGAGACTCGAGTCGGGCTATAAAACTGTGGCTGTGTGTGTGAATGTAGTATGTACTTGTAGCTGGTACCGTCAGACAGCGCGGGTTAATTAAATAATATTTAAAGTGGATATTTTTTTTTTTAGTTTTTTTTTGCATTGCCGTTATTGATGATGAATTAAAAAACGTTTATTAACGAAAAAAATATCGGAAAATTGTACTTTTTTTCTACTTTAATAATGCAGGCAGAGATAATGAAATGGCATATTTTTTAAAGAAAATAGATCTTATGTCAATACTTAGTAGCGAACTTAATTTTTGAGTCGCAAAAATAAAGGAACAAATTGACTCGTATTTTAGGGTTCCGTACCCAAAGGGTAAAAACGGGACTCTATTAATAAGACTCCACTGTCCGTCTGTATGTCACCAGGCTGTATCTCATGAACCGTGATAGCTAGATATTTGAAATGTTCAAAGATGATGTATTTCTGTTGCCGCTATAACAACAAATAATCAAAATGAAATAATTAAAAATAGAAGGGTAATGAAATTAAAAATAAAAAGCCGAGAAAAAACCATGTTTCTTATTCCAAACAAGAAACATGTTTTTTTTTCGGCTTATGGTACGGAACCCTTCGTTTGCAAGTCCAACTTGCACTTGGCCAGTTTTTTTTCCCTCGCCTTTTTTAATTCTTTTATCCTCTTTAATATATAGCTTTTACAATCAGAAACTAATTTCATTACTCATATAAAAGAAACCATATAATCACTTAAGTTTAAATGATTTTCTATTTTCTCTTAAAAAAAAACCAAATAAGAAAACCTGAAAATAAAATAATTAATCAGAAATGAACCACATTTTCTATCTGTACCGGCCCACCCCGTACCGACATACCTAAGTATAACATCGGTACCGCTTAGCCCAGCGCATCTTGATCCTTGCTGTTACCGCGACCGTTACCTCCGAGGGGTCATGCTGAACTGGTTTACGATACATAGCTAGATTGAAACTCCACTTCGCTGGAGTGTCGTCTGCCGCGCGCTCCACGATCAAAACGATTCGAAATTCGAATGAATATTTTTTTTGTTTGAATTTTATTTTTTATATATACTTGGTAAGAAGTTATGATGAAGTTCGAATTTCGAAATTGTATTTAAAATAATTTAGTACTTGACAATGAAATGAATTAGTAATAAAAAAAAATGGCGTTGCTTGGAAAATAAATTACGTTTTTTTCTCATAATATTTAATTGATTTTGACAACGGTTGACGCATGTTTTGAAACACAAATCATTGTTTACAAAAGACAAAAATACAATACATGCCAACTCGAAGACGCAATGCGACCTGTTCTTTCATAAACTACCCAGAAACATACGTTACTGGCAAGTGAGTCATTTCAACTTTGTCTTCGGAGTCAGGAACGCATCGGCTTATCCTTTGCCGCTGCAGGTGGCTAAAGGCTGCGGTAACGCGCGCCGTCAGGTTGGCAGTTGCCAGCTGGTCTGTTGGCCAACCTGTAAAAGAATAGCTAAGATCTCTTTGCTCGGCCCTTGAAGTCTATTGTAAAACTATTTTTTCGTCTTAAGTTTTGGGTGTAGAGTGTAGACTGTGTACTTGTAAAGGTTCTTCTTGCTTAGCTGTTATTTCACTTTTATTCTACTATCCTACTTATATTATACATGTGAAAGATTGTTGCATAGAATGGATGGATGTGTGTTGCCCGTTCTGACAAAAACAACTGAACGAATTTGGATGAAATTTGATTAACACATTGAATACTTTTTATCCAGAGATAATGCTCCCTTGGGACGATTCCAAAACCTTTAAAAACATAACGGCACATTAAATTATTTGTATTAGTAGAAAAGTCAGACTGACTTCAACTTAACTGATAGAATATACTTCATCATCATCATTTCAGCCGAAAGACGTCCACTGCTGGACATAGGCCTCACCCAAAGGGGGCGTTTGCCATAATCGTCACGCTTGCCTGGCGGGTTGGCGATCGCAGTGTAGCTATTGCAATGCACAGAGAATGCTGCTGCCTATTCTCCTCATTCATAAATTTGACGCGTTTTATCTACTTAATTATTTATTGATTTGATAAAAATAAAAAATAAAACTTTTACAAAATTTTTTGGTACTTAATATTTTTTTTTTTTTTTTACCCTGGAAACATCCCTATTGATCTAGTTCATCACTGACCAACGACTATCTGCCAGTCTAGTTACTACGAGTACGTTATACAGGGGCTCTACTATGAAGTCTTAAAACGATCATGATTCCGCTCTAAGAGAGAGACGGAGCTATACATAGCGAATAGCACTATCCCTTTTACATCATCGGACTTGGATGGCATTAGCACGTCATAGTAGGGCAGCAGGACTCTGATATTCTTGCAATGTTCCAAAGCCGTGGAGTTCAAGGTTCTCCCTTTGACCTTCACCACGTCGACGCCTGATCATCAATCATGGGATATTGCACTGCATTGAATGAAATACTCATCTCCAACTGCTTTTAGCCTAAGAAGGACAGGACAGGACTCTTTAGACGACAATTCTATAATTACTGCCTTAGAAAATGATACATCGCCTCACTTATCTTGACGATCTTGAATATTGTTTGACATTACTGATAATTTTGGTAATGATCGTTTAGTGCCAACCACTGATCTTTAAACATGTTTTATCTGCGGATAATGCAGTGGACTGCAACATTACTACTGTAAGTTTGTTAAAATTATGTGTTAGGTATATATGTTGTAGTTGTTAACCTTTTGCGTGTCTTAACAGATTTTTATCGTCCAATCCTGACCAAGCCCTTATGTGTAACTGTCCGACTTAAGACATTTGGAGCATTTTTTCTTATGTCGAACTGTGTAACTTAAGACACGCAAAAGGTTAATAAATAAAAATAAAAAATTACCATTAATATGACACGTTACTTAATCTATTTGACATTTTAATTTTTTTATTTTAAATTTGTATTTTGTATTTGTAATTCTTCTTTTAACCATAATTAAATAAATTTGTACGCCTCTGGGCAAAACATAGAAGATCTATGTGCCTCTATAACATCTCACACTCTGTTGTAATTTGAACTATGTTTACTAATAAAGCATTCTGATTCTGATGAATGAATGAATGATTGTTTTAACCAGAATATTTTTCTAGTTAATACAAAGTAGCTTCGCCCGGAAACTAGCCCAAAGGAATATACTCCCGGAATAAATAATAGCCTACGTGTTAATCCAGACTATTATCTGCCTCTGTGACAAATTTCATCTAGATCAGTTCAGCCGCTCTGGCGTGATTAACGGCTGGTCTCAATAACGTATCTGTTGTATGTTTAAAAGGCAAACATGACGTTTAAGCTACTTTTGGTAGCTAATTTGACAGTTGGTTAAAGGTTGATACTTTATTGAAACCGGGTGTTAGTAAAAAAACATCAATCCATCCATCCAAACTTGAGTGTTAATAAATTTAAAGTTTTTTTTTTTTGAGATGAGTTTGCTCTTGACTCTAGTCTAGGTCATAGATGACAGAGACAAAGTCGACGATGGAGCGAGCTTACCCAGAGAGTTTAAGTATAATTATCTAATTATGTTATGGACACATATTTAATTGAATTCTTTTGATATTGCACCATCGACATATTCACCTACCGCCTTAAATTGCAGGCAACGCAAATTTCTTGTTACAATACATGTCACTAGTTGCCGCCCGCGGCTCCGCCCGCGTGATTGTCGAAAACTATCCTAAGGGAACATATTCCCGGGATAAAAAGTATCCTATGTGTTATTCCAGACTATAATCTACCTCTGTGCCAAATTTCATCAAAATCCATTCAGTAGTTTTTACGTGAAAGAGTAACAAACATCCATACATACATCCATACTTACAAACTTTCGCCTTTATAATAGTAGTAGGATGTAGGTTGTAATTAGTAAACGTGCCTTATACAAAGAATGATTTGTAGTTTATTGTTAGTCTGTAAGCTTTCTGTATCAAAATCTTAATATAAATCCTACTACTATTATAAAGGCGAAAGTTTGTAAGTATGGATGTATGTATGGATGTTTGTTACTCTTTCACGTAAAAACTACTGAACGGATTTTGATGAAATTTGGCACAGAGGTAGATTATAGTCTGGAATAACATATAGGGTACTTTTTATCCCGGGAATATGTTCCCTTGGGATAATTTTCGACAATCACGCGGGCGGAGCCGCGGGCGGCAACTAGTATAATATAAATATTTCTTGTGTATGTCACTGTACTCCTCGTAAACGGCTGGACCGATGTTGATGAAATTTTATTTCTTTGTCAGACACAAAGCAAACGTTCGGACTGGACAACGTCTGTCGGGACCGCTAGTTATTTTTTTCCGTTACTGAGTGACTGACAGACAACGCACAGCCGAAACTACGTAAGAATTCTGTCTGGTCCTTCGTCCACATAACTAATATCACCATCTGCGCCTTTTCCGAACTATATTGGGGTCGGCTTCCAGCCAAACCGGATGCAGTTGAGTATCAGACCAGTATTTTACGTGGAGCGACCGTCTATCGGACCTCCACAGACCAGGAACTGGGTAACACGGTAAACCTTGGCAAGACTGCTGCCAGACTTTCTGGCTTCTGACAATCCAAAACGACTGCCAAATATCTACAAATGACAGCTGGGACCAACGATTTTACGTGCTTTTCGAAGTGATCTCCTCTTCCTCGATATGTTAAGATGGTTACCCATTCACAGACCGACCTCGCGTTGTTTAACTTTGAAGATTGACCCTGTGGCTGTTATCATTTAGCCACGAGTCCACAAAAATATCATAAGACTAAGACTACATAGACCTATCAATGTATATGTCATCGGAAAGTGGCAAACGGTGGCAAAACTATTTTTTCATACGATATCGAGAAATTATATCTAATTAAGACGGAAAAACAAACAACACACTGGACAACAACACAACAACAACAATCACACGGACAACAACAACACACAACACAATGGACAACAACAACAACGGAGTCTGCAATTTTCTGCTGACATATGTAAACATGCCTAAAACAGTAGTAAGAATCGTAGCATAAAGCCTATCCTGTATTTTCAGCCTACCCCCATGGGAAATAGCGTGATAATATACATATACATACACAACCAAGAGTTCTACCGACCCCAAAGTAGAACAACGGTATATATCTATAGTAAGTTCAAAAACGTGGTTAGCAGCTCCACACAGTGACAGACAAGCTAACCTATATTTAAGTATATAGTAGTACATAGCTGTAGGTATGTACGCGAGGGTGGCAAGCACGTGGCGAACGAGGGGTGGTTGCAACCCCCTCGGGTTGCTGCGGTCTTGGTACTTTGGTAATTTTTGTTTTAAATATTATTGGAGGAATACTTTGACGCCTGAGTGTACTTTGTTTTTGTATATGTATACTTGGTTTAGTAGATGTTAATAGTTTTAAGATAGTTATGTTAGTCAAAAATTGAAATAAATAATATTATTTCATTTTTGTACAGTGTCTTTTTGGCCAAAGGTTGATTGGTAGAGAATACCTTGATTCATGAAGTCCGCCTATGTACCACTACTGTATACGAAGTTAAAATAAATAAATATAGCGTGATGTTTTTTTTTCTGTGATGTTAACGTTTTTGGCAAGATGTTTGCAGTGGTTCTAATTAAATGTTTCGTGTGGGAGACTATTCAAAGTATTTTTTTCAATTTGACCATATATTATAACTATTTTTTACTATATAAGAGTCGGTTTGTGTGAAGAATAGATATAGTTATCTATTTCGGAAAGACCGTCTTACTCTGAAGAGAACGACCTCACTCATTACTGATTTTAAGATTTAAGATATTCCCTGCAAGACAAGGGATTTTTAACTTTTACTTGTTTTTTTTTGGGTTCAGTCTATTCTGTTCCTATTCCTTTCTTGCAGAGAGAAGGCTCGTGTGAAGCTGAACAGTAGAACGTGGTAGGCTGTAAAATATCTACTATAGCATGTATAAAATATTTAAAAACAAATGTATGCGAGTCCCCCTGATCGTTATTACCGATTTGACAACTATTTTAACATAATCTGTCACCATATTACGAGCATTCAGAATAATTTCCCATTCAAATCGCACGATTTCCTGTCAAATTTAATTTCATCTTTATTAATTTTTGTCATTTTTATTACTCTTTTACTATTTTTTGACAGTTTTATTGCTATCTTAAGTCGTTGCATAGATTATCATAATGGGAGCTACATTTTTTTACTTCCAAAAAGTAGTAAACGATTCGACAACTGATTAATAGAAAATAAAAATCGCCCAACAAAAAAAAAGGCATTTTTGCCGGCTGATTTAATTACTCAAGCATCAAGTTTAGTTCGTCGCTGTATACGAGATCCCCTCGATCGTGTGCCCCTGCGAGTACGGTTCGCAAAAATGCTGAGCTACACAAAAAAATATTATCATCAGTGGCCGAGTCAGCATCACCTGGGCATTACTGTTCGCGGCTATGCGCTCCTAGTACTTCGTGTCCGAATAAATGTTTTTTTCTGCGCTTTTTGACTGATTATTCTTTTTAATTAATCTATTTATTCATGTACTTGTATGCATAGGTTATATACTAATAAACAACTAGGCTTATAAATTCGCGAAATAATGTACAAACGCGTATAAAAAAAGAAATCATCGGGAATAAAAATAATTATTCACATCGCTGTCCGGAAAAGTGCACAAAACACTGGCAGCATTGCCGCGTTGAATGGCAAGTTTATTAATTTAACGGTATTTATTGAGTATTTTAACATACGTAAACACAAGACCAATCCCAGTATATTTAAGGAATATTCTCATACATACTTACACCTCAGTATCTATCTGTCAAAAACACTTCAAATTCAAGATGACTTGAATTGCAACGTTTTTGAATAGGAGTTTTTTTAGCCATAACCGACTTATACAACGTTGGATTGATTCGTCAATTATCAAATAATTCACCCCCAAAAAAATCTCGACATTCATTGCCGAAGGTTATACAAGAACGTAACTAAATGTTTCTCAATACCTCACAGACATTGTACAATTAGCAAAATTCCTTCATTGTTCTTACTCTAGACAGAGACGGAGAATACAGTGTCTGAATGCCATTTACCAGTACATCAATAATTACAGTCATCTTTCTACTTCGTTCCCGCAATTTCTCCGCCCTCAGTCCAATGTTTTGACATCTGACGTATCTATGCTACCTTAGTAGTTCACGGCCAACGTGACAGGTGGCGGCAGGCAATGCCCACCGCCTTTGCTACCTTCTGTAACTTATGAGTGCCTGGTACTCGCCGGCGGTATCGATCGACGTTACGGGGGGTAAGCAGGAATCTAGGTTATTTTCCGTAACTGTGTAACACATGAATCGCTAGCTACTTACTTATTGGTGGTATTTTAACCATAGAAATTATATTTTTTACCAAGTTTGATGGTTCGTCACATCCACAAAAATAACGCTTCCAAAATGTAAATTTGTCGTCAATAGCCGTTTTGATACTAGGATTTCTCGAGTTTTCCTGTTATGAAATTTTATGTTTCTGCATATTATAATTTTCCTGTCTGGTCTGGGAATGAAACTCGGGAGACGGTCTAGTGCTTTTTTTTTCCAATTTATTTTTCATGAAAAGAGTCAGACCAAAGACTGCCACTGGAGTTTTCGGTACTTTTATCGTTTCTAATCTAATTTACTTATACTGTAAAAACACGTGAACACTAACACAACGAAGTTAAATTTTCTGATGTTTCTCATTAATACAGGTCGTTTAAAAAAGCAGTAATGACTTGCACCAAATAGTTTGTACCGTAGCTTTGCTCCGTTAGCCTATCCCACAGGAATCGTGAAGGATAATAGTAGCCTAATGTTTATAATCGGATCAGTACTTAATGCGATTATCTATGAAACATACATACAAAATATAATGGGTGCACCTGTCACGCACGCACCACGTACCAACATACAATTCTGTGCGCATAACTCGACAAAATGTACTGCCAGTCGATTCTGTAAACATTTCTAATTGAAGGCTTGGGTGAAGTGAGCTGTCAATCCATACAATCAAGATATCATGTCATCACGGATTGAGCTGTCATTCCATCTTGATTATATGGATTGACAGCTCACCTCGTGATCACTTCACCCAAACCTTTACTTCGATATGTTAACAGAATCGACCGGCTGAACAGCAATTTTTTTTCGTGATTTCGGGTTTCGTCCCATGGTAAAGGTTGATCATAATGATGAGTACAATTACCCCTTCTGAGGTATTGCGCTTATTCTGTTACACGTTGTATGATTAATTTCTGTAGTGATGGGATAAGATTAAATTGCGCTTTGGATTTTGCTAACCTGTAGCATTCCTCATATTCTTGTAAACACATAGAATAGAATAGAATTTTATTTTGCAAATATGGGTTTTATCAATTGTTGTAATAATACATCAAAGTTCAGCCATATTATACCATTCGGCATAAAGCTGGAAGTATTTAAGTCACGAGTACTTCTTGGCATTATTGCCTCGGTCCTGGGTTTAATTTCTATCAAGGCTGCGCAATAAATCAGGTAAAGCAGACGACTACCTGGTCGACCTGCGGCAGGGTTGCTGAATTGTTTTTAAAGAGTTCCCGCGGCCCTGGAACGAAAATTTCTGCATCTGCCCCTGTTCCTAACATAAATGAACACTGCTAAAAACTTTAAACGACTATTAAAATCAATAAAAGAAATATTGATTTCAAAAATTGACATCAAGTGTCAGCGTGAAGGGTGCGTAAAGTCACCCCTATTAATATAATAACGGACTATCTTACTCTCTCATGAACTATCGCCGTATATCTGTCTCATTTGACTTGTAAATGAAAAATCGATGGGTGCATCTAGAATGAGGATTTTGAGAAAATGTTTGAACTCGTGTTTGAAGAATGTGTCAGCTGGTATGTATGTGATGATGTGGTCGGCGATGGAGCACGCTTGCCTAGAAGTATTTTTTTTATGGATGGGAAATCATTAAATGACTTCTTCCGCTTTGGGTGGAGCGGAAGGGCGTGTGTGACTCTTACTGACTAAAACCCATCCGTGTTCCTTCTAAAGCCCTTTGCGTTCCAGGGCCATGGTGACTCTTTCGAACAAATTCCGCAACCCTGGCAAGTAATTTTTATTATGAGTGGCCTCTCGTTGGTCAACCTTTTTTTTTTGGATGAGTAATATTCCAAATATTCCTCCCGCTCTAGGTAGAGCGGGAGTGTCAGACTCTTACACTTACTGACTAAAACCCACCCGTGTTCCTCTAAATGTCTTTTACGTTCCAGGGCCGCGGGAACTCTTTTAAAACAATTCCGCAACCCTGCCGCAGGTCCACCAGGTAGTCGTCTGCTTAATCTGATTTATTGGGCAGCCTTGATAGAAATTAAACCCAGGACTGAGGCAGTAATGCCAAGAAGTACTCTTGACTTAGACTTCCAGCTTTATGCCGAATGGTAAAATATGGCTGAACTTTGAAATATCATTACAACTATTGTATAACCCATATTTGCAAAATAAAATTCTATTCTATTCTATGTGTTTACAAGAATATGAGGAACGCTACAGGTAAGCAAAATCCAAAGCGTAATTTTAAATCTTATCCATCACCACAGAAATTAAACATGCAAGGTGAAACAGAATTAACGCAATACCTCTTAAGAGGTCATTGTTCTCATCATTATGAACAACTTTTACTATGGGACCAACTCCGAAATGGCGAAAAAAAAAATCAGCTGTTTAGTAAATTTTGTCGAGTTATGCGCTCAGAAATGCATGGGGGAGTCGATTTTTTTTTGCGATTTCAAAGTTGGTCCCGTAATAAAAGTTGTTCATAATGATGAGTACAATGACCCCCTGAGAGGTATTGCGTTTTTTCAGTTACACGTTGTATATGGTTCTCATATGATTTAACCATTGTGTGGACTTTTAAAAGAGACTTTGACCTCTGAGTTTGTTTTGGTGTTTCTTTTTAGGATCATAAAGAAACTCCAGACTCATCTAGTTGAAATGACCAAGAAAAGAATTCGTTTAATAGTGTTATTTTTTAAACTATTTACAAAATAAATAATTATCATCATTTGCCTAGACTTTTCCCACCTATATTGAGGTCGTCTTCCAGTCAAACCGGATTCAGCTGAATACCAGTATTTTAGATGAAGCGACTATCTATCGTGAACCTTCAAAACCCAGTTAGTGTAACACGGTACTTCTTGGCAAGACAGGTGTCAGATTTTCTGGCTTCTGACAATCCGTAACGACTTTCAAAGACTTGACAGAAATGACAACCGGGCCCAATGGCTCAGCTTGCTTTCCGAGGCACGGCGGAGTCTCGGTGTGTAACGATGGTCACCCATCCACAGACCGACCTCGGCAAGCGTAACATTGAATATCGACCCGTGCGGCTGATTTTAATAAGCCTTGAGCTCCTCTTCATCTGGCTGCATGACCTTGCATAAATTTCTTCTTTGACCGGCACGAACTATATGAAAATGGCCTGAACTGTAGTTTGTGCCAGTCAGCAGTGGAAGGTTGGATCTTGAATACATTATCCTACATCCCACAATTAATACTATCTACACTAATATTATAAAGAGGAAAAATTTGTATTTTTGTGTGTATATGTTTGTAATGAATGAACTCAAAAACTACTGTGCCGATTTCAAAAATTCTTTCACCGTTGGAAAGCTACATTATCAGCGAGTAACATAGGCTATATTTTATCCCCTTTTTCCTACGGGAACGGGAACTACGCGGGTGAAACCGCGTGACGTCCGCTAGTAACTTATAAATGTGTAAGTTTGTTTGGTGGAATGGATGTTTTACTGTATCACGAAAAACTATCGAACGAATTTTGACGGCCACACATATAGTATACCAACTTTTGCCCGCGACTTCGTACGCGCATATCTCGTTCTTTCCCATACCCGCCTATAAGCATTCCTCATGAATGTGGCTATCTTATACAAAAAGAATTTTCCAAATCCGACTGGCAGTTCCAGAGATTAGCGCGTTCAAACAAACGAACTCTTCAGCTTTATTAGATTAGTTAGTATAGATGGATAACCTGGATTAGTACATAGAATAACTCTTTATTCCCGGAGAATCCTTGAGATGATAAGAAAGGCTAGGCAGCATGGGCGTGCAGCAGGCTACAGTAATGGTAGGCCAGCCCATATATAATGCTCAAAAAAAAACTCACCACTTTATTCAGGGTTGAAATCAAGATACTGACGATGCGACTTTTCGTGTCGCCAGTTAAGTCAGTCCACAATTTCTCGGAATGACTCCGCGAGGTTATACTATGAGACTATCAAATTATTTTATTTTTTGTTTAATTTGTCTATAATATGTTGTATGTATCTAGAAATATATAAGTATGTGTATCAGTTGTCTGGTTGCCATAGCACAGGCTCTGCCTCGTTTGGGATCGGATGACCGTGTGTGAGTTTTCCCAAGATATTAAAAAATGTATTAAATATTATTGAAATCTTACGGAGTTGGCTATTCTCCGGTGACATATATTTATAGACATAGTACACCTAAGACTACCTACAGCACTGTCCTTCCTTCTCTCTTTAAAATCCATCCAAAGGTTGTCTTTAAAAGATCACTTTTAGCGATAATGCCGCCCATTGTATTACCCTATGTAATGTTTTTCTTTTTTCTGTAACTTATACGGTGTATATACATAATAAAAATTCTATCTCAGGTGGTCTGCTAGTTCCACAGTAACGAGTCATGAAGATACGCTGTACTAAATCGCCAAAGATACTCTGTAACTACGAGTAAGACACTCACACGCCGACATTCAATAATGTATGTTTGTGTGTGTGTTTGATACCGTATACTAATTATGTTTGTATGTATGTAGTTGTGTTTTAGTACGACAGCGCGGTGATTTTGATTCTTTACATTTTTTTTAACATTTTTCAGTCGTAGTGAGGTATTTTTTTTTTCTGAAGATAAATACGGCTGTTTGATTTTATTTTCCATAAAAACCGCCATTTTTATTTTATGAAGTAAAAGTTGTTGAATATTAAAATATCGACCGATATTGGCTTAAGCTTCGGCCCGCGACTTCGACTGCGTGAACTTCATAATCAGGATAAAAAGTATTTTATGTGTCAATCCAGATTTATAAACTATATGTTTGCCAAATTGCATCCAAATCCGTTTTCTAGTTTTTCTGTGAAAAAGGAACAAACACACATCCTCACAAACATTAACGTTTATGATTTTAGAATGAAGGATAGGATATAAATGTCGGATTAGTAGGATAAGATGGGACAAGTTTTTAAAAAAGTTGGTGAAAAAAAAATTTTTTTTTTCTATTACTTTAGTTAGAGACAGTTGAAGTCTCAGATCCAGATCTCTTGCTTTGAAATAAAGGCGCTGTCAAAGTTAGTTACTATGCACTGGCGGCTGTTAGTAGACTATATTTATTTTTTAAATATGACACCAGAATCTTGTCCTTGGCTATCGGGTTAACTAGATACTGGATTGTGGAGGTCTGATAGGCAGTCCCTCATGTAAAATACTAGTATTCAGCTGCATCCGGGTAGACTGGAAGCCGACCCCTATACAGCGTGGAACAGAATAAACGCAATACCTCTTAAGGGGTCACTGTACTCATCATTATGAACAACTTTTACTATGGGACCAACACTGAAATCGCGAAAAAATAGACTGCCCCGTACATTTATAACTCGACAAAATGTACTTAACAGTTGGTTTATTTTTTTAGCGATTTGGGTGTTGGTCCCATAGTAAAAGTTGTTCATAATGATGAGTACAGTGACCCCTTAAGAGGTATTGCGTTTATTCTTTTACACCTTGTATTTTTAGGAAAAGGCTACACAGATTGGTTGATTTGTTTGTAGACCATATTTTAATAGTTTATTAGTATAAAAAAATCTATTTATGGTAGCTGTGTCTTTTTTTTTTAAATGTATTACATAAGGCTGATAGTATATCTTCATTTACCTAGCCTCGCTCAGCGCTAGGTAAATAAAGCGGTTCGTACAAACATCCCTCCGTTAGATTGTTATAAATCTTGATTAGGTTTTAATTCCTCGGAATATTATGAAAAAATCGTTTTGTATGACAATAAATCTTCAATCCAATATATACGTGTCTTATTTAGAAAAAATAGTTTACAATTTCACGCGATATTTTACAGTCTAACAGCATTTGCCATTTTCCGGTGACATATACGTCCTAACGCAGAACGCCCTATAAACAAAAGAATAGGGAAAGTACAGCCATACCACAGACAAATAAGATTTTTGAAGTGAAATCTTCTTTAGGCGCGTTGAGCACTTTTTGGGTGAACAAAAATCATGGACCTCGCGTCATCGTCACCGAACGCTTTCCATGACCTATATGTATACTGTGTCTATATGTGTACTTTTTGAATGAACAAAAATCATGGAACTCGCGTCATCGTCACCAAACGCTTTGTGTGAACAAAAATCATGGAACTCGCGTCATCATCACCGAACGCTTAGGGTGAACAAAAATCATGGAACTCGCGTCATAGACACCAAACGCTTTAGCTTTCGCTTAGTGTTGACTTCTATCGGCAGTCCCCAAAGACTGTTTAATTTCTTACTTTACTCTCAGTTTTTAAAATAATTAAATAGTATTTTATTGCACACTTAAGAAGAATAGTTAGTTATTTCAGTGGCATCATACCAAGTATTAAACATCTCCGATATTTAGTTGGCGCAATTTCCTACATTTAAACACTCAAAAACTAATTAAATGTTACATAAACAGGAAAATATAACTAAAACGTGTTTCCCTGCTTATTGCCTCTGTGGTATAGTGGTTGCAATATCGACTTCTGAGCGTGAGGGCCTGGGTTTGGATCTCTAAGAAAAATGTTATTGTATTTTTTTCTTTTTGTACATTCGCCGAAGTAGAGAGGGACGTCCTTGAAGGTTATGAAACGGTTGTTGTGGTAATGGATGGTCACCCATCCACAAAGCGACCTCTGCAAGCATTGCTTAACCTTGAAGTACAACCCGTGCTGCTGTTATTAATTACGAGTTTTTCAGTTTTTTTATTTGAGAATATCCGCATGAAATGTATGTTTTTTTTTTACCTATTTATCTATTTATCATCATCAACAGCCCACTGCCCACTCATGCCCACCGTTGGGCATGGACCTCTATTTTATTGTGCCAAACCTCATCCAAGTTCTACCCTCGATAGCAACAACTTTGTCTGCTCGCGGCCATTTTTGTGGATGCGAAATCATTAAATGACTTCTACCGCCCTAGGCGGAGCGAGCGGGAGGGAGTATGAGTCTCTTACTGACTAAAACCCACCCGTGTTCCTCCATATGGCCTTTGCGTTCTAGGGCCGCGGTAACTCTTTCGAACAAATTCCGCAACCCTGGCAGAAATACTAACAGCCTCGGGTCGATCTTAAAAGTTGAGCAACACTTGCCGAGGTCTGTCTGTGGATGGGTGACCATCTTAACATGCCGAGACCCCTCCGTGCTTCGGAAAGCAAGTTAAGCCGTTAGTCCCGGCTGTCATTTGAACTATTCCGCAACCCTGGCAGGCAAAAGGTACGAGGCGATCAACAAACCGGGTTTAGAGCAGTTTTAAATGGTGTTTGGTATTATTTTGCCCAAAAACTTGGGCATTACTATTAAAATCGGGCAAGTATCATAACTGCGTGGTCGCGGTGTGTATCTAGACATCGCACTTACACATAGGCGTTTTATTGTCTTCACACATACGAGGCGATTGCACCTGTGTGAGTGAGTTCAACGGCGCACGCCGTAGCGTGGCAACGTTATAAGTGAATTTTCTGATGTTTTTATTTTCCTTGTTTTTCGTTGATTGTTTTTTTTTTAACTAGTCACTGTTACCCAATATAATATATGTGGTTCGGAAAAGGCTAGGCTAGGAGCTAAAAAGCTACTGCAATCATTAAGGCAGACCTAGAAACTAGCACTTCCCCCTAAACAATCCTCCTTTTCACCCCCTTGAAGGTTGTATTTCCAGAAATGCCTTCTCAGCTACATCATAAAAGGAATGTGCAAAATTTCATGTTCCAAGTTCCAATAGGTGCAGCTGTGCGTCGATATGTTAGTAAGTCGGTTTTAATAAAATTGCTGATTAATAGGTGATCTGAATGAAATATTGACTGTTTAAAAAAAAAAATGTCAAGTTTTAATACGACAGCCGCCCAAACAATGATAAAACTACGGGAATAAAGATAAGATCTCTACTTACTGACCCGCAACCAATTTTCGAACTAACGAGATACTTTTAAAAAATGTCCAGCAGGGAATAACATCAGCTAAAAAAAAACAAGATACATTTGCGCACTGCCAATAGTATATTAGTAGTATGATAGGTTAAAAACTATAGAAAAAAAAAACTCGTTTATCAATTCCTGTTTTTTTTTAAATATTTTGTGCAAATCAATTTTCAATTCGACAATTTCAAAACATTTCTTACGATTCGCAAGAAAATATTTTTCACTTACAGCCATATTTATCTGTTCTGTCATGTAATAATAATAATTTGTGTCTGTGTGTGGAACCTGTGTCTGTGTGCGTGCGGCTCGTGCCGCGTTTGCATCTTGTCATTGTTTGAGGCAAGTTGTTAGGCGAGTGGAACGTCTGCAACTGTCGCAAGAGAATTGAGATAGTTATCTTGATATTTCAAGACAGATAATTATGATTGATGAATAAACTTAGCTTAGATTTTTATTTGTTTGCGAATCTGAAAGAAGCCATACACCGTAAACTTAGGTGGAGTGAGCATTAAGTGAACTGTCATTCCATCTTGTTTGTATGGATTGACAGCTCACTTCATGTTCACTGCACACGGTGAGAGGTCAAAAGAATCGCACTAATGTTTCAAGTGCATCGTTGAATTAAGATAGTTATCTTACAAGACAGAAAATTATGATTGATGAATAAACTTAGCTTTGATTTGATCAAATATTACTTTTTTCGATTTAATATAAGCCATACAGAACTACATATCATTGTGATTGTGATTGTTAACGTACCAAAATATATGTAATTTTGTTGTTTTAAATATTTTATTCACGAGACCAGAATGCTGGTTTTTTCTTAGGCCAAAGAATCAGTATTGTCATTCCACGCGGCAATGCTACCAGTCTTCTGGGCACTTTTCCCATTGACAGAGATCATCATCTTCCTGCCCTTATCCCACGTTACTTGGGGTCGGTGCAAAACGTTTACTTTCCCTATCACCGTCAAGCTATCACTGACTCCCTTCTCTTTCATTTCACTCCTCACACAATCCATTTATCGTTTATTTTGCATTCCTCTCCCTTTCCATCCATCCACATTGAGATTGTTGATTGTTTTGAGTGATGTGTTTGAGGAGGGACTTCCCTCCTCTTCACATGGCCATACCACGACAAGCGACTTCCCTTTAACTTTTCTGTCACAGGCGCCACTTTTAAACTGCCTCTAATATACTCATCCCTCACTTTATCCATACTCGTCACTCCACACATCCATCTCAATCTCAACGCACTCGCATCTCGGTCGGAATCTGTCAGAAATATTGTGCCACTAGGTGTTTTAAAAAAAGTAGAAATGACCCTCTGTTGGAAATGAATATATTAATTAATTATAATTCAAATTATTTCAGCGTCTTCAATGTCAAGCAGCAGCAATTTATACTTAGAAGCAAGTTAAGAAAAACTATTTTCCAACATTTCCCATACAATTAATTATTTTAAAGATTTACAAAAAATATTGTACACGTATTTTTTCTAGTTTAACGTCAACAAAAAATGATCATTTATCATTAACCTTATTCGATTTTGTAACATTCACTACTGCACTTGCCACTAGAACTCGTCACAAAAGCATTCAAGTAACAAGAACAGTTGGAACGCGCACGAACTGCTGATAGCCCCTTATCTCATCTACTACTACGTCAACAGACTGTCGCTGTCCCTCTCTAACGTGTGGTGGTAGCGTATGTCTGTCTCGCTCGCACGCTGAGCCTTTCACTCATTCAGTGTTAAGAGGGTTGTACACTGTTGAGTTTTGACGTCGAGATTGACAGTGACCGTTTTTTTTTTGTTTTTGTTTCTTACTTGTTGATTTGTTTTTGGTCTGATATGTTATGGTATAGTTCGATAACTTTATTCCAAGGAATAAATATGAGTTTTTTTGGCTTTATTTATGAATATATTATGTCAAACCGCCATATTTATTTTACAAAATATTAAGGTTATTTAAAGATTGAAAAATCTGCCCTTAATTTTGTATGGTTTTTTTGCCGGTTTGACAGGTCTTCTTTAAGGCTCGCTCACCTCATTTTAATTGAATACTCTTAGGGAATGGTTTTTAAATTGAAAACCTCGTTTTAGTTCTGTGAGGCACAGAATGGTGAATATCCACACATAACAAATAATCACAATTTTTTTTAATGATTTTTAGTACAAGCAGGCTTAAATTTAATTTTAGATGAGAGACAAGTGTAACAGTTATCCGTATTACGGCTCTAACCAACACGCATGGCAAGGGATATTTAGATCAAATATAAAAAAAAACTCAACATTGAGTTCGTTTAAAGCTGATAAAGCGTTTAAAAATATAGGTCGCCTTAAAGTCCGTACTTTCTGTCGGTCAGCGCCGGCCATCATTATTTTATTTAATCCTATTGACCTTGACCAAGTTTAAGAAAAAATAATACAATTTATTTGTCCTTATCTTTATGTTTTGAACAGTATTTATTTATTTAGTTCTTAACAAGTATGTATGAATTTTCGATACTTTATTATAAATTTTTTATTCAATATTACTACTGATTTTTTAGTTTCGTTAATTTTTTCAATACATTAATTTACACTACATATACAAAAATAAGCAGAAAAATAATTAGAACAAAATGGATACGTATGCCGAGAGCTTACGTGCGTTCCTGTCAAATTGTTAAGCGAGAGACAAGTCGCAGATTATGTTTGCAAATACGCGTTGCCAACATGATAGCGATGTGCTAGGAACTTTTTAGTCCTTTCTGTAAAGACGCGCTACACACTTGTCTAACACCTTAAAAGTGTATGTGAAAAAGTGAGAGGAAGCAAGCTCTCTAACAAATACATGTTACTTAAAAGAGATGTTTCTTGATAAACCAACACTCTTATCTATTCCTTGTTCCCTGTTTGTAATATTCACATACATTGCAGTCAATGTCATTCGTGCCAACGTTTTAAAAAATACGTCCGTGTCAAAGGATCCTTGTAGCACTTTACATTTTAAATCAAGTTTTACTTAAGTTTTGTTAAGTTTATTCAGAGTAGTAATTATCATGACAAACTGGTTAAAATTTTGGTAAATTTTTAACGAGCCATTGTCGCCATCACACCGCTAAGTTTAATAAAAAAAAAAAATAGAAATAATAAAAAAAAAACAATTTGGTTGGTTCAACCCAAACATTTTTTTCTGAAATAAATGACTCATCAGCTGTCTGTCAGTCCGCCAGTCTCGTCAAAGTGGGTCTAGATAAAGCGGAACAAACAGACGGTCACAACAAAAAGTTTTTGAAATAATTATATTTATATGAAATATTGTATATACTTTCCTTTTATTTACACTTCAATTTTATATATTTAAATACAGCGCCAACTGAAATTGACTGCACCAAATTCACTCCTTTTCAGGAATTGCGTTTATTCTGTTACACATTGCAGAAAATACAACATTTATCCCCGCGATTTGCGAAGTCTTCGTATTCTACTAAAATCAAAATTGCCCCTTCTGACCCAACCGTATCCAATATTCATTCAAAAACTCACGTCACCTGTGAAAAGTCAACGACAGAGTCGGACAGTGTACAAGCCACTTAACGCATCGTTATGTGTCATCTCCTTCGCACGCCGCTATCGCCGTCTCTGTCCCGCTAATGAATTAAATCAACAACCTCGCTCGCTCCCTCTCGATAGATGATCGTTCCATATTTGAATTTATTTCAAAATAGGAATTCGATTTTTTATGTTTGTACTTGGAGGAGCTCGTGGCTAAATAATAATAGCTGCACGGCTCGATCTTCGAAGTTAAGCAACGCTTGCCGAGGTCGGTATTTGGATGGGTGACCATCATATTTAACATTCCGAAATGCCACGGAAAGCACGATAAGCCGGTGGTCCTGACTGTCATTTGCAGATCCCTGGCAGTGGTTACGGGTTTTGAGGTCAGAAAATCTGACACCAGTCTTGCTAAGGAGTACCGTGTTACTCAGCTACTGGGTTGTGGGGGTCTATTAGGCAGTCGCTCCACGTAAAATACTGGTATTCAGCTGAATCCAGTCTGACTGGAAGCCGACCCCAATATAGTTGGGAAAAGGCTAGGCAGATGACATGTGAAAATTCAACTGAATCGGTCCAGTATTTTCGGAGTAAAGACTTTACAGACGGACAGATAGACACACGAGTGATCCTATTAAGCTGCGTACTGACCAGTGTTACAGGCCGTAATGTAACATTCGCAGCGAGCATGTAATATTTCGCCGTGTCCTAAAATCCCTGTAAAACAAAATTCATACGCAACATGTTCGTGCTCGTTTCCTCGTACTGACTGCACGAATGCTCGCTTTGTAACATGTTACATTATGCCCCGAGCACCGTACCCACCTTTAGGGTTCCGTTTCTTTACACTGACGTACGGAACTAAAAAAATATATTTATTTACTTTCCTTGAATTCCGTCTACCACTTAATAAAATGATAAATGCATGACAAATTCGATAATTTAGACAAGATTTTTCACACTGTCGAGACAATTTGATGATAAATGTCGATAATTTATACTGTTGACATTTATCGTTTTCACCTTGACCCCACTAATAGTGTCAAGTGTTAAACCATTTGTCTCTCGGTTGTAATCTCTGAAACTGCAGGTCTTCAAAATATTATGGGAATTGTGGAAGTTTGAGGATGCTTCCAAAGAGGAGCTCGTGTCTAAATAATAACAGCCGCATGGGTCGAACTTCGAGGTTAAGCTAACCTTGCCGAGGTCGGTCCTTGGATGGGTGACCATCCATTACTTACACACCGAGTTTCCTCCGTGCCGTGAAAGCACGTTAAGCCGTTAGTCCCGGCTGTCATTTGTAGATCTTTGGCAGTCGATACGGGTAGCTAGAAACCAGAATCTGACACCTGTCTTGCCATGGGTTATCGTATTACCTGGTTAACTATTACGGTTGCGGAGATCAGGCAGGAGTACAATGATAGGCTCTGTAGTACTTTCTTACCTGAAGGTAAGCGATGATGTGGTCGACGATGGAGCACGCTTGCCTAGAAGTGACCTATTCACTCTTGACTTGAAGACCCCAAGGTTGTAGCAGGAAACACAGAATAGGGCAGGGAACCGTACCGGTGGCGCATCTCAGTCTCGCTGATGGTGGCGCGTGTATCGGATCATTCAGTTCCCTTCAAAATGGTTGAGCTGAAGTGTGCTGATGCACGCGTCAGTGGAGACCGGTCATCCCTTAGTTGCCACTGGCTCATTTTAATATTTGATACTATAAATTGTTTTTTCTTTCTTTACATTGTTCTCATATATAGAAGCAACAAGGTTAATGTAACCAGGATTTTTGTAAACATAAAATTATTTAAAAGAGTGTCCGTGGAGTTTCTTGCACGTTCTTCTCCATAGAAATCTACGCTTTGGAACGTGCAAATAGCTTCATGTTATGACGGACTGACTTTCGCAATTCAAAAGGATCTGACTATGGTTTATTTGAAATAAATGCTTTGACATCGCCGTACGTCTTCTAGTCGGATCATGGAACGGGCTTGGCGGAATTAAATAGTGTAAAGGTATTTGACGATGGGGTCAATGACCTGCCGGTAATGTACTTACTTGTGTCCAAATAAGATTTTTTTTTGGGGTTCCGAACGTAACGTATAAGCTTAACCTTTTGAACGCTATTGTCACGTATGCATGACAAGCAAGCGCGTACCCTGTACGGCAAATGTCACAAATATGTGACAAAAAGTATGGCGAAGTTGTGGCTTGGCGTCGGGGGCACAACGATGCGTTTATGCTCTGGCGGTCAAAAGGTTAAAACACCAGCTATCTGCCATTGAAAGTCCCATCAAAATAGGTCCAGCCGTTTCGGAGTTTAGCTGGAAACAAAACTACAGACAGACAAAAGATAAGAAAGTGTGTGTGAGCCATTTTGATATAACAAACAAATACTAAATTTTAATTAATTTGTATAGATACCGCTGCCTACTCTTTCGGGTACTTACAGGCGTTATGTTTTACGTATCCAGAGCACAAATGATTTGTTCAACAATAGTGAGAAAGTTAGGGAAAGTTCCGACGCCATTTTGACGCATCACTGACGACCGACGCTGTCGCTCGCTTCAGACACATTTATTGCAGCTGCGAGCTCGTGGCTAAATAATATCGGCCGCACGAGTCGATCTTCCAGGTTAAGCAGCTCTTGTCGAGGTCGGTCCTTGGATGGGTGACCAAATGAACTTACCAAGATTCCTCTGTGCATCGGGAAGCACGTTAAGCTGTTGGTCTCGGCTGTCATTTGAAGATCTTTGACTGACGCTACGGGCGGCCAGAAGCCAAAGACGCAAGTCTTGCCATGGGGTATTGTGGGACCCAGTTATTTAATTATTTATTTTTGTACACACAATACACATACACTTGTGTGTCTGTTTGGGAGGAATAAACTAAGTAATTTTCTTTCCTTATTACTTATAAAAGAATTGGCTGTCGTCCGCAGCTCCGGCCGCGTGAATGTCGAAAATGATCCCAAGGGAATATATTCTCGGGATAAAAAAGTATCCTATGTGTTACTCCAGACTTTAATCTACCTCTGTGCCAATTTCATCAAGATCCGTTCAGCCGTTCTGACGTGATGGAGGAACAAACACACATCCATCCAAACTTTCGCATTTATGATATTAGTGTAGATGACAGACAGACAAGACACAGAACTGACTGACTGTTGTCAGACAGGTGATACAGAAAAGAGTACAAAAAACTGCTTATTTAAAAAAAAAAAAATCCAGTAAACATACGACAGAAGAGTGGGATGAAAAACGTAGACTTGGCCAGTCCAGCCGACCTACTATGACGTGCTAATGCCATCCAATTCCGATGATGTAAAAGGGATAGTGCTATTCGGTATGTATAGCTCCGTCTCTCTCTTAGAGCGGAATCATGATCGTTTTAAGATTTCATAGTCAAACTCAAATTATTTATTTCAATTAAACCATTTACAGGCACTTTTGAATTGTCAAGGTTGGTCTGTCTAAAGAGATGAAGCTATTTGCACGTTCCAAAGCGTAGATCTCCATGGAGAAGAACATGCAAGAAACTCCACGGACACTCTTTTAAATCATTTTTGTTATACAATGTTTGTAGTAAGGCCCAGTCACAGTTACTGAGGTGTGGAGGTCAGATCGGCAGTCGCTCCATGTAAAATACTGGTAGTCAGCTGCATTCGGATAGACTGGAAGCCGACCCTGACTATCCGTCGTACCTAGGCAGATTGATTGTCAGCCCTCATCCACTTCCTTTACCAGCAGTAGCTGAAACTTCACGTTTGAAAGGCAAACGTGACGTTTCAGCTGCTGTTGGTAGCTAATTTGACAGTTAGTTAAAGGTAGATACGTTATTGAAACCGGCCGTTATTCTGTATCCAACAATTACTTTAGGAAGCACTTTTTGAATGATCCTATACTGCCGGTCGATTCTGTAAACATGTCGAAGTGAGGGCATGGGTAATCAAGATGGAATGACAGCTCACTTCGTGATCACGTAACATCTTGATTATATGGATTGACAGCTCACCTCGTAATCACTTTATCCAGGCCTTCACTTCGACATGTTTACAGAATGGACAGGCTGTTCCTCTGCTCGGCAAAGGCTTGCCCTAAATCTTGTCTGTCTGTCGGTTGTTCCGGCTAATCTCTGAAACGGATTGACCGACTTTAATGGGACTTTGGCAGACAGCTAGATTTATAAGGAGTGACTAAGGCTTGTTTTACAAAAAGTAAAAAAAAATGCGGAACTCCGAAACGATTGTTCTGATTTTGATGGGACTTTCACTAACATATTCTAATATATATAAAATTCTTCCGTTACTGACTGACTGAAAGAGTGACTGACAGACAACGTACTTGTGGTCGTTAAATTTAAATTTCGTATTAGGTTCTTTGAGGAGTGTAGGGGAGCACAAGAGAGAATTTGCCGAAATTCCTGCCGGAACGGGAAAAAACGGAATATGGTACGAAGTCGCGGTCAAAAACAAGTATCTATTTTATTTAATAGGAGTTCTTTGCAAAACAAATACAACCCATGAGAACTTAGCAGACGCTAGCACGTCAAGCTACCCGGAACTGTCAAATTTTCCCAAACAACCTTGAACCTAAAACTATAAGCGATAAAGTTGAAAATCTATTAAATAAATTTGACAGACAGTTGTAGCATGATGTGCTTGGCGTCTATACAATCCGTATTTCCACATCATGATAATGATAAATGATAAATTATATTAATTTTGTAAGTAAATTAAACATAACACTTTTACACGTCAATATTTTTGGGTAATTTTAAACAAGATGAGGCCGGTGTTTCCTAGCTGACTACCCTGAGAAGAAACACCGAAACAAACTCAGAGTCATCCTCTTTATTCTGGCCTGTTAATCCCTATTTGCTTTAAGATAAGCAGGCGTGAAGGTTGACATACTCCAAATTACTCTCACGTTATCTTGTATCATTCTCTATACACATTTAACGGAAGATAACGGTGTGTGTGCTGTATGGTGTCGGATGTCAAAGAATAGCACCATCCCATCACTTCCCGTGGGTGTCGTAAGAGGCGACTAAGGGACTCACCAGAGAATGGGCAGCAGCATTCTCTGTGCATTGCAACAGCTGCACTGTGATCGCTAACCCGCCTGCCAAGCGTGGCGATTATAACGTTTATTTGGCTGATATGATGATGATGTTGAACAGTATCACGTGGTTCTAAATCGAAAAGGTACCCCCCAATCTTTGAATTTCGTTCCATCTTAAAAGGAACCGGGGACTGACATCTGTCAGGTTTGCGGAATTGTTCGAAAGAGTTAACTACGGAACTCTACACTGTAGTTGGCCGGTTTTTCCCGGTCCCGTACGAATTGTCCGTGCCCGTATAGCCTATAGCCCTTCTTTATGAATGTGGCTATCATATACAAAAATAATTTTCCAAATCCGACTGGTAGTTCCAGAGATTAGCACGTTCAAACAAACAAACAAACTCTTCAGTTTTATAATTATTATTATTATACTAGCTACCGCCCGCGTTAATGTTGAAAATAATCCCAAAGGAACATACTCCCGGTAAAAAGTATCCTATGTGTTATTCCAGACTATAATCTATCTCGCTGCCAAATTCATCAAGATCCGTTCAGCCGTTCTGACGTGAAAGAGTAACAAACATACATCCATACATACAAACTAGGGTTAGTAAGGATTAGTAAAGATAGTTGTAAGATGTACCATCAGCTGTGGAATAGCACCTTATTCTTGTTGGACTCATCTATGAAGAATACCTGAGTCTTAACAAAGCACTTACGATACGAAAAGAAATAGTATGATGAAAAACAACTCCTTTCGAAGAAGCTTTACTAATATTTCAACGTCTACAACTACGATAGAGTACAAGAAACCTGTTACCCTCTAAATTGTGACGCGACTGCATCGTTTACTTGCAAATAGATTTATCAATCGCTATCAGGCGACCTTAGATCGCGGAACAACTTGCGCGCCGCCAAAACTAGTCAGCCATTGTAAATTGTAGCCAGCCGAAGTGATTGACCTAACTATAACCGGTTTATATTAATCATTTTGACATAATCTAATCGTGTATCCGAACTCGCCTGCCGACGCTACCCGACCGTCGCCGACCGCTCACGGAAACGCCCGAGCGTTGACAGTCCGTCACCCGTCAGAGCGGCACACTTCTGCTATGTACTTTACATAGGTGCAGTACGCCGTCGCGCCGGTAACTAGCTAGTGTGCATTCAAATTTGGAATCGCGTTTATTTTTTTTTTCAATCGATTGTTTATGGTTACGTTACGCGTGATTATTAGTATTGTTGCCGTCGGGTGTAACAGACGTCGTGTTCGTTCTCTATTTCCACCCCGATTTTCTTCCGCACGTGTATAAGTTTACGTGTTACTCTGTACTAGCGAAGTCATTGACTCGTCATGACACACATTCTATTTGACGGAACTGCACGTCGACGGTTTCTTGCGCGAGTTTTTTTGTCCAATTTTATTGTTTTATCAACGTTATAGTTTCTTGTGTTGCGCCGCGTTGTTTGGTGGTGTTATCAGTGTATCTAGATAACGCGTCAAGGCAACATCCTTGGGTTCGCGATTCGACAATTGTGTGAATTTGTTTCTTTTTGTTTTCGCTCTTTCAATGAGGTTTTTGTTGTAGTAATTGTTTGGACGTCCTCGCTTGTTTTAGTCTTTTTTTCTCAAGGTAAATAAATAAATTGTAGAGTTCTTCTAAACTTCAAATACAATTTCTATCTTTATATTTGAATAAGTAGCTGACCTAGTTACACGAACATTAAATATTAAAATACCGGAAAAAGCTACATTAGTTCAATCGACCCAATTTCCCGAACTTATATTTTCCAATTCGAATTTCGAAACTTTCCCATGTGCTCACACTCGACTAAACAGCGTCCGCCTGCAAAAAAAAAACATCCCACGTCATAGAGAGTACAGTGACGTTCCACCCGCCATTTTCGAATTTCATCATTTTCCTAAACAATCGAAGATGCGCGCGTTTCACGGACACGTCTGCACTTTATTTATAGACGCGAATGTTTGATTTGTACAGCGACGTAGTTTACCTACATATCTACCGTCGCGGAATGTACATTATATACCATCTTGCACTATGTACTGCGGATACAACAATATAAGCGGTGTCTGTGTGCGTGCCAGCGTAATGAGCGGTTCTATGTGCTAAGAAACAGTAAAAAGTATGGCGCGAACGGTACGAGCGGCAACGTCGCGTGCGTTCCGAGGCCTTGCCGCGGTGAAAACAATAGTCTTTTATTATTTAATTTTTCTTGAATAAATTATTTTATATGATAATTTTAAACCGATGAATAATATATTTCGATAATTAGCCTCATTTCGAATATGGGAAACCGGTTTTTTTGGCAACGCTACGGAAACAATGCCGTATGCAGTCTATTATGAAATTCAATAGGTACAGACATTCTTGTATGAAAATCGATACCTATAGGCGTCAACCGAAGCTCTTACTTGTGTTTTTACACGATGATTTCCAATCCACATTCCAACCCAAAAAAATCAATATATCAATGGTAAAAAAACAAACAAAGCCAACGAAAATAGCCGGTGGGATGAAAAAAAAAATAGTAACCGATGTTGACCTTTTCGAACGCGTCTCGCTAGTACCACTGCCAGCTGACGCGACGTTGCCACACTTCCTGCCGTGCTCTGAACCGTGCACGCTTATCGCCTCTACTGCCATGCGATTAGGCCCAAATTCGCGTAGCAACATTAAGTATATAAAGGATTTAGGACGTTTCACGGTACTATGACACTTCCCGCGCGAAAAATTTGAAATGCTTTATCAGTCGTACTTCGTGATGCGCGGCGCGTAGTAAATTCTTGAAGCCTTTTGCCCCGTAATAGTTTTTTTTATTTCTTTTACTCGTTTTTAGATATGAAGGAGTGTAAAAATAATTAATAACTGTGTTACAAAAACCAAAGTGCCCAAAGTTAGTGTGTTTAAACAAATTATTTATTAAATTAGAAATTAAATCTATTTATTAAAAATATCCTACTAAAGACTAGAATAAAGTGACCAAAAAAACCAGTGTAAAAAAAAGTGATAAAATCGTAAGAATAAATCTGCGAGGTACCAGGAGCGCATAGCGTTCAAGAGTTTTCACCGCGACCAACAAGTGACGCGAAGATGGCTCGGTGACCAAGGTGGCCTACATGCCGGTGGCGCTGGGCTCGCTCGGCGGCGAGGGCGAGTACCGGGAGTACGGCCACCATCTCTCGCCGCACCATCCCTCGCACATACAGTACCACGAATATGCGCCGCCGCCGCCGCCGCCGATATATCATCCCATACCGGAGCCGTATTTTAGGTAAACAGTTCAACCTCCTTTGCCCGCATGAGCGCCTAGTACTATAGTGACGCGACTCAAACGGTCTATTACCGTGTTAACTCAGGTAGACTGAGCGTGAAGTGAGCTGTCATTCCATCAGCCGGTCGATTCTGTAAAAATGACGAATGGCTTGGGTGAAGTGATCACGTGGTGAGCTGTCAATCCACTTCGGTGTCCATACACCGGTCGATTCTGTAAACATATTGACAGCTCACTTCATGTTCTCTGCCCCTAAGCTTTGACGGTGAGAGGTTTACAGAATCGCACTGCAAATTCGCTTGGTGAATCTTATAACTATCTTACTATATTGTAAATGCGAAAGTTTGGATGGACGGATGGATGTTTGACTCATTCAAGCCAGAACAGCTGAATGCGCCGCGCCGCTCGTCGCCGCTGCCGATGTAGGTACCAACCACCCCATACCGGAGCCATATTTCAGGCAAACAATTCAACCTCCTCGGATCTCATGAGCGCCTAGTATTTTAGTGACGCGACTCTTTTACACTTGGGGGAATCGCATTTTAACTAATAATATTGTAAATGCGGATGTTTGTCACTTGATCACGCCGGAACGACTGAAGGGATCTCGATGAAATTTGGCATAGAAATAGATTATACACTTTTTATCCCGGGAGTATGTTCCCTTGGGATAATTTCCGACATTCACGACCATCACCCGTATCCCTTTTTTTTTCCGTTCCCGTTTTTAAAAAAAAATAAAAATAAAAAAAAATCGGACTGGTAGTTCCAGAGATAAACTTTATTATAATTGTATAGAAGTATAGATCATACTTTGGTATAATATACCAACTAGGCTGTATAACTTCTGGCTCATACAACCGGCGCACGTTGGGCTGGAAATCGCCTATCAAAGACAGACTAAAAATTTGTATGGCGCTGACCTGAAAAATGAGGATATCTCTGGAATCCCAAGATTGGCCGTTATATCCTTGCACACAGATATAGTACCAACTATTAATTTGTAATTTTTTGACATACTTCGTAATTCGTAATTCAGTTGTTTTTTTTTTAAATAGCGTCAATTTTTTGTTGTGTTGTTTTCGCTCATTTTAATGCTTAAATGCTTCAAATATGAGTAAGTATACTAAATCTATTTTACAATATTTTTGTTCATAGAGACTTTTATGTTTTCTTAGACTACTTTGGCGTATGCACACACACACACACAAACACACACAAACATCCAGACAAAGCTTGTCAGTGAAAGTGAAATTAGTTATATTTAGTTAGTTGTCAAGTTATTTTCTCTTATTATTTCTTTCTTTGTTTCTATGGTATAAAAAAATTATATAAACTCGATTATACCAACACACACACATCTCTATGAACTTCTTGCCCATACAACCGACGCGGCGCCTACGAAAACTGTGTGAGCATTTCACACGTAAGAGATTTTAATACGGATGATGCCTGGGTTAAAAAAAAACCAACGGGTTGCACTCCGGGAGTGCCGGCAGAAGAGAAAACTTGAACATTAACGTTGTGCATTTTTGATATTTTGGAATGGTTAGGAAATAATTTCGCACGTATTGCATATGCATGCATTGAGGCATACATTTTCACCGCGCGGTAGAAAGAGAGGGGGATATTACTTCCTCTGTTTTACGAATTTTCGATCAGGTCACGTGTCCTGACGTGAGTTTAACATTTTTACCCATCCCAAAAAGTGCACAACGCCGCTAAAGAAGTTTTCACTTAAAAAAAAATTATCATATTTAGTCCGTCAATAGATTTTCGAAAAATATAATATTTCGAATCAATAAAAAAATACGAAGATAAAACACATCAAAGATAAGGGTCACTTTCCTGTAAAAAGTGTACTGGAAAGTGACGTCACTCGATCAACGCACTGTATCGTCTTAATTTTTAGGGTAAAACGGGACCCTATGACTAAGACACCGCTGTCCGTCCGTCTGTCTGTCTGTCCGTTTGTCACAAGGCTGTATCTCATGAACCGTGATAGTTAGACAGTAGAAATTTTCACAGATGATGTATTTCTGTTGCCGCTATAACAAAAAATAATAAAAAAAAACAGAATAAAATAAATATTTAAAGGAGCTTCCAACGTGATTTTTTTGCCGTTTTTATTATGGGACGGAACCCTTCGTGCGCGAGTCCGACTCGCACTTGGCCGGCATTTTGTTTACGTGAAAAAAAAAAATACGTGTCCAATATTTTTTGTAAATCTATATGACGGACTAATTAAATGTTTTAATAATAATAACGCTCAGTATCCAGCTTTACCTTGAACATCAACCTGTTATAACTTATAATTTAGCCACGAATCCTTAACAGGATTTGATCCATTATTTTGGAAACAGACCCGAATGAGTCTTGTAACATAATGGATGGTCACCCATCCCTCCCATTGGCCTCGCTTAACATCGAAGACCCTTGGAGCTGTTATAATTTAGTGACGAACCCATTAGTGTGGTCACCCAAAGTCAAAGTCAAAACGTTTATTTCAATTAGGCCATTAAACGGCACTTTTGAACGTCATCGTTTACAGTTCCGTAAAATAATAATGTTACATTAATAAAGTGACTCTACTGTCCATTCGGAAAGGTAGATTCTTATGGAGAAGAACGGACAAGAAACTCCATAGTTATCTACTCTTTTCAAATAATGATTTTACAAAATTTGGTATATTAAAATTAATTTAATATTATGTGAGGACGATGCACCCAGAGTATGCTATTTATAAGAACAAAGTATCACCAGCAGAGGTAAACTTATTAATTTCCTAAAGAAATTTAGGTAAATGGTACTCACATATTTACAAACATTGATCCAAACATTGAACCCATCCCAAAACGACCTCGGCAAGGGTTGCTTAAGGGAGCGTTCAAGTATTACGTAACGCAATTTTTGAAGATTTTTGACCCCCCCTCCCCCCACTGTAACGCTCCGTAACGTTTTTCTGTACCCCCCCACCCCCCTCTCTAAAGGTTACGTAACACTCAAGTCATCATTTTTACCCTGAAGTCGCAAAAAGTTGTTATAGTTTTTATCCTTCGTATAGTTTTAATTGCCTTATAATAAAACAAGAGATTTTTAATTCGCAACACCTGCGTATTTTGTTTATTTTTTTATAAATTTTTGGCTTTACAAAACACAATTGTTTTTCTCCTTCATTCTCCTAAGTATTTTAGCTTTTTTACTAATAAATTCTTCAAATAAAATAACATATTTATTTTAACCTTTGGCAATGCAATTATAAACAGAAACCCAACTGAAATTAAACATTTTACTCGAAATAAAATCGTATTCTTAACAAAATTAAAAAATAATCAACTATTAACCAAGTATCTAAGTAGGTCTATAAAAACAATTCGATTGAAATTACTGCTCCTCTGTCCACGGGTTTGCTAGCCACTCAGATTCTTTCATCACTGGCACCTGGAGTGCAGACGAAGACGGTTCTGGAATTGTTAAGCCACTTGCATCAACTTCGTCTTCGTCGAGCCAATCAGCATCCTCAGACGATGTTTCATAACGACGCACAATGCAGAGAAGCTCATTTGCCCTTCTGGCAGCAAGGCGCTGTGGCCGTACTCTAGTTTCACAATGGTCTTGGACAGTCTTGCCATGCACGTAACGACAGTGCATTTGAACACTCCTGTGAGATGTGAAATAGATCCCACAGGTTGGACATACTTTTTTCTTTAGGTCGGATTGTACAGATGGACAAAAGAAATCGTAAGGCATCTGCTTAAACCCTTCTAGAGGAGGTGACAGATTAACGGACAACCTTACAAGAAGTGGCGAAAACTTGGATTTTCCTTTGTCTAACAAACTGGGTACTACGAGCTTGCTTGGGGTTTGAAGTATTGGGCAAGGTGGCGGCATGAAAGTATCCGTAAACACAGATTTCAATGCACTTCTCGGTGGTGAACAGCAGGATTCATCTGCGCATTTTATAACCTGTAAGAAATATTGCGATTCACGGACGTGAACGCTATACCACGCCAGATTTGGTTCTGCTGGATCCTGCATGCTATCTTCGGGCTGTCTATACTCCGCCGAAACGTCATAATTATCAATTTTCATTTCTCTCCACACTTCTGCAAGTGTTTCCCCAGCGTGCTGAAAATTGCGTTTTTCCAAATCATCATCCGTAGTCATTCCTTTGTCGTCGAGATGAGAACCAAAATGTTCATGAGGCAAAATGACGCCTGCCAGTCGTTTGCTGAGGGGAGCCATGCGACGCTCAACTCGGTTATATGCGCTCCGCCCAGGAGCATTAGTCGCTATAAACAGGGCGTCCAGGTTGTATTTTTTAAAGTGTTCAATCGCAAAGTTCTTGACTTTGCGATAACGCGGGTTTTCGTCCGGCCCACCATCTACAAAGATGATGATTACTGGCTTCACGGTGTTCGATTCTGTCATCATTAAGGATTTGAATGAAGGTATTGATAAAAGTGATTCGAAATCATAAGCGTGGGTGTTCGCTGTGGAGGATGAGTGTTTCCCGCTCCTTATGGATATGTGTGTCGGCCCGCTGTACCCAACAGCTTCTTCCCTACCGAAATTGTTAGGTTCTACGTTGACGCCGGCGTATACAGAAGGAATAAGTTTGTGCCGCTCTGCCACGACCCAGTCATGATCAGGTAAAAGTATTCTGTATTCCATATGCATTAAAAGAGGGCTCTGACTTTTTACTGCCGGTAAACCTATCGGTACACGTGCCTTATCGTCTTGTGAGAGAACGAATACTTGCTGCGGTCCCAGAAGCGAAGCGAGAGATTCCAATGACCTGATTGTAGCAGTGCAAAATTCCCCGTCCTCGTGTTTTTTGTGCATCTCGGTCTGTGGTCTTGCTAACTTTACGGGTACAGTACGTACGTGTCTTCTTCCCTCTTGTGTGTTAGAAACGCGTGGGAGTAAATGAAGATATGTGCCGCTTCGAGAAATTTGGAATCCCATTAACAACAGCCTTTCATGCAGGTCGGACAGAGTGAGACAACTCCTAATCATCTCTGTTCGGCGGCGTTCATCAGCAGCGCTGCCATGAATGGCAATATTAATTATGGTCTCTAGGAGAGCAGGTTGCGAGTCAACTAAAGAGGGCTGTCCAGGGCCAGTTCGAGGTTGTGCTGCAGCAGGATTGTTTCTCTGACGTTCAGTTTTCTCCAGTTTTTCTTTGGCTCGAAATTTTTTTGCACGCTTAGCAGAGTCTTTTTTTTTCTTCAAACATTTCTCTTCTTCTTTCAACTCTTTGCGTAGCTTTTTTATTTCGTCATGAACATCATCTTTGGCTATACCAGTGTCCCTTGCTTCAGTGAGAACATTTATTTTTTGTTGCAGTAGACCAATTTTCTTCATAAGAGTTTTTTGAGCCGGTTTGCTTGGAACATTTTTAGTGATGACCGAATCAACCAAAGTCTTGTCTGGTTCCGTAGACGATGTCTCCACAGTTTCCCCATCAGTATTCTGACTTTGCTCCTCGTGGATATCGCTCATCTTTCGTTTGACGGCAGTGCTTTCATGTCCAGCGACTGCGACAATCGATACCATGAGAGATGAACACGTGGATGAAGCTACAACATTCGAATCCTATAGACCAAGAGAAAATTAATTAAGAATAGGTATTATTGACACATGCGATAAAAAAGAACATAATATACAACACATATAAGCAGATGCACCTGTTTTTGTTGAGGAGCACGCGAAGTCGAGGGAGCATTGGGCCATAGTGTTGCTGGCGTGCTTGATGTTTGCATAGGTAGCTAGAAATATAAAATACTTATGACCAGTTCTTTTATGAAAAATCAAGGTTTGGACTAAATATAATACTTATGTCATTATTACATTTTAGTAGTAAACTTACTTGTGTAAAATAACTAAGCATTGTTGCTTTCTTCTTCGTGGCCTTCACCTTCAACTCTCGTATAACATCATTTATATGTTCTATAAACTTTTCTTTGTTTTTTAGTTTTTCTTTAGCCGTTTTCCAAATTTCATTGGCATTTTTTTGACATACTTGCGCTGGCAAGTCAGCATGAGAGCCTTTATAGGCCAAGAACAGCTGATGATACAAATCTCCTTCTTTTGAGGACATTACAGTATGAACACTATGAACTCACTTTAATAACAGCGACTACAGCAATTTGCTTCTGCATAAACACTAACGAATACTGACAACAAAAACAACATTAAATGACGTACAATACAATCTAGGGATTCCCCGTGAAATATAAACGAAAAGGTTTACCAACATGCGAGAACAAATTAAAAATGGCGACCAGACTAATACAATCGAGAGATTCCCCGTAAAACGTAAACGAAAAGGGTTGCCAATTTGGGAGTTTTATTTCCCTATTTTTTATATAAAAAAAGAAATAATGTTACGTAACGTGTTGTAAGAAGGACCCCCTCCCGCCCGTGTAACGCATCGTAACGTTTTACGAGACCCCCCCGCCCCCCCAAATTGCGTTACGTAATACTTGAACGCTCCCTAACCTGGAACATCGACTCGTACGGCTTCCACTGTGTAGCCAACCTGTAATTACTGTTTAATCATAATTAACACAAACTCGTCGAAATGAGATTGTTTTTCTCGTCAATTGGGGACGTAAGGCTTCGAGTGTGACGTCATTGCCGAATGACGTCACGAAACACAGCATTGTTTGTTCAACTGTATGATGGAAAAATTATTGTGTGATTCTAACTGTAGCGTTTTATTTAGCTTACATAAGGAGTAGCAGAAATTGTTTCAAATATTTTTTAAAGGGTGGATTTCTCATTTCTTCTGGGTTACTTATACATGTCACCGGAAAATAGCAAACTCCGTAAGATTATAAAATGACTTGAGAGATTGTAAACTCTTGATAAATTGACAATTGGACATTTGAGTTACTATTTAACGCATCAAAATTTGATAGTCTATAATCTCGCGAAGTCGTTCCGAGTAATTGTGGACTGATATAAAATGGCGACCAACTTAACTTTTTTTTTTTTTTTTAAGGATGGGAAATCATCAAATGACTTGTTCCGCTCTGGGTGGAGCGGAAGGGCGTGTCAGACTCTTACTGACTAAAACCCATTCGAGTTCCTTCTAAAGCCCTTTGCGTTCCAGGGCCGCGGTGACTCTTTCGAACAGATTCCGCAACCCTGGCAGACCAACTTAACTTGAGAGATTATTTTATCTTAAATAACTTCAAATTTTAAATTAAAAAAAGTAACAACCTCACAATTACAACTTTCGTTTGATATGTATGTCCCATGGTAGTCTTAAAAACGTTTTTTTTTAAATTTACTATTTTGTCTCAAAAAGTGACCCCCATACTCAAAACGTATGTACTCGTATATTTACATAATGTGTCCGTGTTTGAGTCACAGATGTTCCTATATCCAATATACCAAATCTCAACAGAATCGGTCCAGTAGATTCGGAGAAAATGGGCTGTGACAGACACATAGACAACCGAGTAATCCTATAAGGGTTCCGTTTTTCTAAATAGAGGTTCAGAACTCTAAAAAGTGTCGATTTAACGAGGAAGTCTAACATTTTTTAACACCTTTCGTACTATAATATTATACCAGAAACTAATTAATTCGTCCAATAAGTTTCCAATACTGTTAAAAAGATCTTGGGCAAAACTGAATGGCATAACTCCTAGCGAACAATTTTGTCCAAGCCCCTTTTTATCCGACTGCGCCAACTCCAAAAAGACAGTTATGTTTTCTTTTTTTTCTATTACTATTTTTTAACGGTTATTTTTTCTATTATTTCAGGCGGCACGCCCCTTACTTCGGTCAGCCAGACTACAGAGTTTACGAGCTCAATAAACGGTTGCAACAGAGGACTGAGGTTTGTACTATTTTATTATTTAAGAAGAACCAATACTTAAGAAGAATTGAGGATTTGGAGTTAAGAACACGACAAATCTTTCTTTAATGCTAAAGTTTGACAGATCTCCAGGCTTCAGTTGTTTGGAAAATACTCTAACTGCAAATTCTTAATTCAGAAATTAGGATTTAATATAGTTCCTTTCATAGACTTAGCAAGCAGCATCAAGCTACCCGATACTGTTAAATTTTCCCAATCAACCTTGAACCTAAAACTCTAGCTATAAAGTCGAAAATCTATTAAATAAATTTGACAGTTGTAGCTAGATGTGCGTATGTACATGGTATACTGTATTGACTTCTTCCCCAAACATTTCCATGGAGAAAAAAATTGTTTGTCTGTAAAGTCGGTTTACGGACGATAGTTTAACGTGACAACGTCATAGCAAAACATTGATGAAATGACCGTAACGTTACAATGAGCGTAACGTTACAATGAGTCATCTTTTTTCGAGCGTGCAGCTGGCGTTCATCGATTTATTAGACGTTGTCACGTCAAAAAAAAGACGCGCGTATTCGATCGAATGCAATCGATTGGCACTTGTCTATGAGCCTCTGGACATGTTGGCGACGAAGTTTTGGTATAAGGTTCAATATGCTATGTACCCTTTGATTGTGCGTCAAGCTGTCCTTACGACGGATTTTGGAGTCAAATACCCTATTATTTGACTAAAAAAATCTAATTAGTCCGTCAGATAGATTTCCAAAAAATATTCGACACGTATTTTTTCTTTTGTCACGTAAACAAAAAGTTAAGACGATACAGTGCGTTGAAAACTCGTGTGACTTCACTTACTAGTACACTTTTACTGGAAAGTGACGTTACAAGCCCCCACTCCTTATCTTTGATGCGTTTAATCTTCGTTATTTTTTGTTGATTTGATAAAATAAAAAATATGTGTCCAATATTTTTCGATAATCTTAACTGACGGACTAAATAGAATTATATTTTTTTAAACCCAGGCATCATCCCTATTAAGAATTTCATGTTAAAAGCTTAAGTAGTGTTTGATAAGTTCGCAATTTAAAAATCTTAATGTAGAAACCGTTGGATTGAGAATAGACTAGACAATATCCTCACAAAATATGTTACTCTGTGATCATCATCGTCATATCAGCCGAAAGACGTCCACTGCTGGACATAGGCCTCCCCCAACAACCACAACAACCGGTCCTGTGCGTCTCACATCCATCGGCTACCCGCGCTCCACACCAGCCGGTCGATTCTGTAAACATGTCGAAGTGAAGGCGTGGGTGAAGTGATCACGTGGTGAGCTGTCAATCCATATAATCAAGATGTCACGTGATCACGAAGTGAGCTGTCATTCCATCTTGACTATATGGATTGACAGCTCACCTCGTGATCACTACACCCAAGCCTCACTTCGACATGTTTACAGAATCCACCGGCAGGTCATCGGTCTACCTTGTGGGAGGTCATCCAACGCTACGTCTTCCGGTACGCGGTCGCCACTCCAGAACTTACTTTAATTTTATAATCGTGTTAAACTCTTAAAGCCAAAAAGTAGAGTTTTCAACTTGAAATTCTTAATTCAGAAACCGTTGATAGAGAATTGACTGAACATAACCCCACAAGAAGCCTGTCCGGTTTTCTGTACGTCATAGTGACGAGGATGACACACTGCAAACTTTTGGCGTTGCCCAATCAGAACTCTAGAACAAGACAACTACTGACCAAACGATCGCTTTGTCGCTCTCTCAAGTCTGACCGGTTACCTAGTAACTGAGCTAAGGTCCGACAGGCTGTCGGTCTATATGAACTACTAGCTTTGCCCGCGACTTCGTACGCGCTTATCCCGTTTTTTCACGTTCCCCTTGGACTTTCCCGTTCCCGTAGCTGAGAAAAATTGTGGATTTATAAATATGTATGTTTGTTTGGATGAATGGATGTTTGTTACTCTTTCACATATAGTATACTAACTTTTGCCCACAACTTCGTACGCGCATATCCCGGTCTTTCCCATTCCCGTATAGCCTATAGCCTTCCTCATGAACGTGGCTATCATATACAAAAATAATTTTCCAAATCCGACTAGGTAGTTCCAGAGATTAGCGCGTTCAAACAAACTCTTCAGCTTTATTATTAGTATAGATAGATTGCCCGCGACTTCGTACGCGCATGTCCCCGTTTTTCCCCTTTCCCCTAGAAATTTCCCGTTCCCGTATAGCCGTATAGCCTGGTAGTTCCAGAGATAAGCGCGTTCAAACAAACAAACTCTTCAGCTTTTATTAGTATAGATAGTCCATACTGGTTTCAGCTATATCTGGTTAACCTGGAAGCTGACTCGAACATACTTTTCTTTTCATACATACATACATTTCTTGGGGAAATAAGAGGGGCAGTTCTCTCAAAGAGATTTCTGCAGAAGACGGGTCCCGTTAGGGCCAGAGCCTACCAGGGTTGCAGAATTAGTTCGAAAGAGTCACCGCGGCCCTGGAACGCAATGGGCTTTAGGAGGAACACGGATGGGTTTTAGTCAGTAAGAGTTCGACACGCCCTTCTGCTCCACCCAGAGCTGAAGAAGTCATTTGATGATTTCCCATCCTTAAAAAAAAGGAGGCTCGTGTTTTACACCAGTAATACGTACATTTTGGCATAATCTCAGCGGCAAGCATTGATTGCCGCTAAGATGTTATAACGAGTTACGCTTTTTAACCGACTTCCAAAAAGGGAGGAGGTTCACAATTCGGTGGGTTTTTTTTTCAAGTACCTACGGGAATTGGACTCCTTCTCACTAAAAATCTTTTTATATTATGTGTTTACACTGTTTCCTGCTTTCGAAGTACTAGGGTACCATGAATTCAAAGTGTTCTTTATACATTCCAGGATTCAGATAACCTGTGGTGGGACGCGTTCGCAACAGAATTCTTTGAAGACGATGCGACGCTGACACTCACATTCTGTTTAGAAGATGGACCTAAAAGATACAGTGAGTACGCTTCATGCTTATACCCTCTAGGGACCCACTATGAAGTCTTAAAACGATCGAGTTTCCGCTCCAAGAGACAGACGAAGCTATACATAGAAAGAAAAGAAAGAAAGAAAGAAAAATGTTCATTTGGGACTCGCACAAGACAAACAAACCGGTAAAATAAAATTAATAACTAAACAGTAGGATATTAAAATAATTATCTGTGCGAGGCCAAAAACCATTTTGGCCTAGATTTTGGATAGGGACCACCCTGTCTCAGCTTATGCTGCGATATCTTAAAAATAAATAACGCAGCGCTGGTATTCTGATAGGGCCAGTCAGTGGTGCCACGAATACACTCACAGAACAAATATAAAAGAAATATACAAATAAAATAATAAGTATAAATATGGGTAAAAATGCAACAGTTATTAATATATATAAATAAATAATAAATAAAAACCGGTACATACAAACAATAAATAAGCTGACACCCAATAGCCCAGTGCTCCAGCTTCATTTGTCGATGTCATAGACAAATGAATAGAGCGCGCGGGCGCAAGTGGGAGGTTATGGTCGTATGGCGTATAGCACTATCCCTTTTACAACGTCGGAATTGGATGGCATTAGCACGTCATAGTAGGGCACCTGGTACTGCCAGGCGTTAATATGATAAATCGAGGTTTAGAAAAAGAGGCTGTCTGATAGCTATTCTGTAAATATCTCACCGTGTAAGCTTGGGTGAAGTGATCATGAAGTGAGCTGTCAATCCATACATAATAATTTAAGAAAAAAACTTGTTTTGTATATCTGGTTTTCGGTTAAATTGCAGCATCTTCCACACCGTGTATAGCAAACCACTGCTATATATGTATAGGACCAACCAAAGTTACGCCAGTTCACCTGATTTGCCTGTTACACAGTCAGTCTGTCCCTTTCAACCAAGTGCGAGTCGAACTCGCGTGCAAATGGTTCCGAACGAAAATTAAAAAAAAAAAACATAAAACTAGAGACTTCTTATAATCTAAAGGAAGATCAGTATTCTTTATTAAATTTTAGGCCCAGTAGTTTCGGAGATAAGGGGGGAGATAAGGGACTGGTCAATTTTCATCTATTTTCTTTAATAACTTCGGAATGGAATATTTTAAAATTATAAAAATATATTTTTGAGACCTTTACAATAAGCCCTTTGATGTGATATGTCACAGGGTACAATTTAAAAAGCTTTTTTTTTTCATTTGACCCCCAAAAACTTGGGGTACTTTTAAAATGTATTTATTTTTGTGACATGGTCGTGTTTGGGTCACAAGATAACATACATATGTGTACCAAATTTCAACTGAATCAGTCCTGTATATCCTGATTCGGAGAAAGACGGCTGTGACAGACGGGCAGACAGACAACCGACTGATCCTATTAGGGTTCCGTTTTTCCATGCAGAGGTTCGGAATCCTAAAAACAAGACGGAATGACAGTTCACTTCATGCTCACTCCTCCGAAGTTTACACTATGTTGACAGAATAGACCGGCAGATCTACGCGGTATTCGCTACCCAGAGCGATAACGATAAATTTCGATCGGTTTCTTATAAAAGCTTTTTATATCTCGAATAATAGTTTTATTGTATGACAAACTCTATTAAGTAGAACGGTTAATAAAAGTAAAACAAAATGAAACTATCTATTATAATTTTTACCTTTCATATGACGTAAACCAATACTTGATCCACTTGGGACATAACATTCAACATGTAACCGAATTGAGAACCTCCTCCTTTTTTGAAATCGGTTAAAAATGAATAAAAATGGTCGAAAAACAGAGAAGTTATTTACTTTTCAAGTTATTCTTCTATCCTTGTCACACAAAATGTAATTTCTACTGGATGGCTTCAATTCAATATGGCGGGACTTGTGAGTGACGTCACACGCAATTAGTGCTGTCTGTTTATTACTGATATTAAAACGATGACAACACCGCCGTTTTTTAGATTTTTAAGCAACGTTTTTTAACTGTGTCTTCGCTGCTCTCTAAGTTTTGAGAAGAGCTTTATTTTAAGTATAAATTTTTAGGGTTCCGTACCCAAAGGGTAAAAACGGGACCCTATTACTAAGACTCCACTGTCCGGCTGTCTGTCACCAGGCTGTACCTCATGAACCGTGATAGCTAGACAGTTGAAATTTTCACAGATGATGTATTTCTGTTGCAGCTGTAACAACAAATAATAAAAATGAAATAAAATAAAAAAATTAAAGGGGGCCCCCATACAAGAAACATGTTTATTTTTTCGGCTTTTGGTACGGAACCCTACGTGTGTAAGTCCAACTTGCACTTGGCCAGTTTTTTTGTCTCTAATCTCGATATTTTCTCAATTTCCAGCGATAGGAAGGACGTTGATACCGCGGTACTTCCGCAGTATCTACGAGGGCGGCGTCTCAGAACTGTACTACACGATGAGACAACCCAAGGAATCGTTCCACAACACAAGCATTACGTTAGACTGCGACCACTGTACCATGGTCACGCATCATGGTAAACCTATGTTTACTAAAGTAAGTGGGAAATTAATTAATTTATTTATTGACAATCGCTCAATGACCGAAAATTTCGCCCTGTTGTTGAGAGAGAGCTCAAAACGTATTGTTTTTGTCTTCATTGCCACAGCGCGTTCTGGCCGTTTTCTTAACCCTAAAGTGTACGCGCCTTCCTGTGTAACGTGAGTGAGCGCGTGGGGAGCATTTTGCCGCCTATATTGAAAAGCATTTATTACAAAAACCTGTATTTCCAAACGAGCATGACGTTAGAATGTGACCACTGTACGATGGTCACGCACCATGGTAAACCTATGTTTACTAAAGTAAGTGGGAAATTCATTTATTTGTATAGTGACCTTCGCCCAAAGACCGAGACTTTCGCCCTGTGGTTGCATCAGTTAAGAACTCGCATTGCCACAGCGCGTTCTGGCCGTTTTCTTAACCCTAAAGTGTACGCGCCTTCCTGTGTAACGTGAGTGGGCGCGCCTTCCTGTGTAACGTGAGTGGGCGCGCCATCCTGTGTTACGTGAGTGGGCGCGCCTTCCTGTGTAACGTGAGTGGGCGCGCCTTCCTGTGTAACGTGAGTGGGCGCACCTTCCTGTGTAACGTGAGTGGGCGCGCCTTCCTGTGTAACGTGAGTGGGCGCACCTTCCTGTATAACGTGAGTGGGCGCGCCTTCCTGTGTAACGTGAGTGGGCGCACCTTCCTGTGTAACGTGAGTGGGCGCGCCTTCCTGTGTAACGTGAGTGGGCGCACCTTCCTGTATAACGTGAGTGGGCGCGCCTTCCTGTGTAACGTGAGTGGGCGCGCCATCCTGTGTTACGTGAGTGGGCGCGCCTTCCTGTGTAACGTGAGTGGGCGCGCCTTCCTGTGTAACGTGAGTGGGCGCGCCATCCTGTGTAACGTGAGTGGGCGCGCCTTCCTGTGTAACGTGAGTGGGCTCGCCATCCTGTGTAACGTGAGTGGGCGCGCCTTCCTGTGTAACGTGAGTGGGCGCGCCTTCCTGTGTAACGTGAGTGGGCGCACCTTCCTGTATAACGTGAGTGGGCGCGCCTTCCTGTGTAACGTGAGCGGGCGCGCCATCCTGTGTTACGTGAGTGGGCGCGCCTTCCTGTGTAACGTAAGTGGGCGCGCCTTCTTATGTAACGTGAGAGGGCGCGCCTTCCTGTGTAACGTGAGTGGGCGCGCCTTCCTGTGTAACGTGAGTGGGCGCACCTTCCTATGTAACGCGAGTGGGCGCCTGAGGAGCATTTTGCCGCCTATATTGAAAGCATTTATTTAAATTCCACGACGCGAATTTCGAGTCGTCGCACTTAAGAAATAGGCCACAACGAGTTGTGGAAATGAAAAACATGCCATGACGAGTTCTGAGCTCTAATTAATGCAACCACATTGCGAAATAAGCATGTTGTATAAGACAAGACAAGGCTCTTACATTGTCGGTCACCTATATACCTATGACGACGGAGGACCCGCGCGGGGCTCCTATTTGCGTCTGCAGGGTTTAATGGAACCTGACATGAATAGTATGACGGGAGATAAGTTCGCTCACTCTAGCTCCCGTCGTCCCATTCGAACCTAAGCTATCCGTGACGGGGTGGGAAGACGCGGAATTCGCGATGTGGCCGTTTGCAAAATACCACAACGCGTTTGTGAGTTGTTTTTTCGCTCAATGAGCATTTTGGTCTTTGGGCGTAACATATACAACGTGTTACAGAATAACTGCAAAACCTTAAAAGGGGTCATTGTACTCATCATTATGAACAACTTTTACTATGGGACTAATACTGAAATCGGGAAAAGAATATCGACTGCCCGTACGATTCTGAGCGCATAATTCGACAACATGATACAGCAATTTTTTTTTTATTCTGTTTGTTCTGTTACACGTTGTATAATTATGTTACTAAAAACAGATTGAACGAAAAAACAACTCAAAACGCGTTGTGGCTCTTTTCAAACGGCCACATCGCGAATATTGAAATCTTTTCATAGATTAAAAAAAGGAAATACATCATTTAAATGTGTCTTTGTGTGTTCAAATGAATAAACGCTAGCTTTTATTGATAGAGTAACCATTGTCATCAGGTATGCACAGAAGGCCGTTTAATCCTGGAATTCACATTCGATGACCTGATGCGCATCAAAACGTGGCACCTCGCCGTCAGAGCGCACCGAGAGCTCATCCCACGCGCCGCCGTGCATCCGCCCGACCACGCCGCCCTCGATGCTCTAGCCAAGAACATCACCCGCCAGGGCATCACCAACTCCACGCTCAACTATCTCAGGGTAAGCTACGTGCGCCTAGTACTTCACTCACGCTTAAATTTTAATAGTTGTTTTCCCACGGCAGAACGATTAGCTATCAGTAACTGTACTATCGAAACTTAAAAATATTTTTGTTTTCAAATAATTAAAAAAAAAATCATAAACTCGAAAGCGTGAGAAGCAATAGTAACTCACTAGACGTGACGTACTACTGGCAGAGCGGCAGCTCGCCGAAAAAGTCAAAAGCGATTCAAAAATGTTCACAGCAAAATAACCTCTCGCGCGTAGTAATACGGCATTCAATTGCCTGCAAGCACGCGGCGATTGAGGCCCCGCGCATAGCGCGCGGCATCCTTTTTATGTTAACTTATTCGGTATTGTGTTTCATTAAATCAGGGGTACCTATTAGCTAGTTGATACGCGAAAGGCAACGACCTCGGACGCTTTGCGCGAAACTATCGGTATTGGTTCGAAGTCGCTTTCGCGTTTTGTTTAACACGATTATTATTCTGCCATTTCTTGATTTTAATTTTTTTATAAATTGATTTTATTACCAAGACAAACTTGTTTCGCTGCGGGAAAACCACTATTAAAATTTCACGCTGCTCCTGACCGATTTCGGCCATGGCGGCCAATCTCAACGGAGACTAGCCATCGGCGCGGGGCAGATTATAGTGCAGGCGTGTGTGCGCTAACACAGCTGCACTCCCTCTTCCATCACTCTCATATTCCTCAGGGAGTAATCTTACTAATATTATAAACGCGAAAGTTTGTAAGGATGGATGGATGGATGGATGGATGTTTGTTACTCTTTCACGCACAAACTACTGAATGGATTTAGATGAAATTAGGCACAGTGGTAGATTATAGTCTGGAATAACACATAGGATACTTTTTATCCCGGGAATGTTCCCTTGAGATAATTTTCGACAATCACGCGGGCGGAGCCGCGGGCGGCAACTAGTGTGAAATAAGAAACGCTTGTAACGGCTGTTCTTCTTATGTTCCAGTTATGCGTGATCTTGGAGCCCATGCAAGAACTAATGTCTCGACACAAGGCGTACGCGCTCTCGCCTCGAGATTGCCTCAAGACTACCTTGTTCCAAAAGTGGCAGAGAATGGTGGCGCCACCTGGTGAGTAAACAAATAATATTCCTTTATTGGTATTAGGGTATAATTCTACTGGGGCGTCATCTCGACGATTTCCGAATCACTAGAGATCATCCTGACTATTCCCGAATCTCTGCGGCATCATGCCGACTATTCCCGACTCAGTGGGACATCGTCATCTCGACTCACTGGTGTATCATCCCGACTAATCCAGACTAAGTGATAAATCGTCACCTCGACACACTGGGCATCATCCCGACTATTACCAACTCATGGAAGATCATCCTGACTATTCCCGAATCACTGCGGCATCATCCCGACTATTACCGACTCACTGGAGATCATCCTGTCTATTCCCGAATCACTGCGGCATCATCCCGACTATTACCGACTCACTGGAGATCATCCCGACTATTACCGACTCACTGGAGATCACCCGACTATTCCCGAGTCAGTGGGACTTCGACATCTCGACTCACTGGTGTATCATCCCAACTAATCCTGACTAAGTAGGACATCGTCACCTCGACAAACTGGGCATCATGCCGACTGTTACCGATTCACTGCGGCATCATACCGACTATTCCCGACTCAGTGGGACATCGTTATCTTGACTCACTGTTGTATCACATGTTGTACTTGAGGCACATCGGTACTTCGACTAACTCGGGCATCATCCCCACTATTCCCGACTCACTGGAGGTCATCCCGACTATTCCCGAATCACTGTGGCGTCTCCTACTAATCTCGACTCAATGGGACATCGTCAACTCGAATCACTGGGGCATCACCGCAGACAGTTCCGATTCCGACTCACTGAACTATGCGGCTTCCTGTTCCGATTCACTGTAACCTAAAATAATTTTTATTTCGGACGTCTGTGTTTTAGGTTGTTTCTTCGTACTTTAACACCGACTTCCGAAATTATAGTTATTTTATACTTTCTATTTTTTTATTTGGTAGTCGGTTAGCATTTTTTGTAAAAAAGTTTTTTTAGTTTTCGCTTTTTAGAGGCAAAAACGACAAAAATACAACCGAATTGAGCACCTCCTCCTTTTTTTGATGTCGTTTAAAAACACCTGACGTCATTCAAATTATATAGCGCGGTATCAAAATTCACCGCGCGACAACCGCCCAAGAACAACTATCAGGCAGTTGCCCACCAGATACACCTCGCCTGGTCTGAGGATCCTCCCTTTTCAATTGAGGTTTGCGGGACTAATACCCTGTTCGCATACTTCTATAAACGAATACAAACTAAGTAGGTAACTATACTATACTAAGGTACTATAGTAACCATGTCCCTCCTCCACAGAGTCGCAGCGGCCCGCCAGCAAGCGTCGCAAGCGCAAGGGCAGCGGCGGACCCAACGCCGCGCCGCCCGCGCCCGCCAAGAAACGATCACCCGGACCCAACTTCAGTCTAGCGTCACAGGTAAGCTTACATTCAGAATACACCGACACGCCTCAGCACAGCTACAAAATCATTCCCAACTCTATTGGGGTCGGCTTCCAGTCAAACTAGATTCAGATGAATACCAGTATTTTACGTACGTGGGGCGGCTGCCTCCCAGATCTCCATAACACATTAACTGGGTAACACGGTACTTCTCTGCAAGACTGGTGTAAGATTTTCTGGCTCCTTACATATTCATTTATTTATTTTTTGTCACAGGTGAAAAGCAGTTCTTCCAATTAGTATTATTGTATCACTGTAACATACCCATGGGAATGTATATCATCATGATAAAAATATAACACTTAATTTTTAGTAGTTGTGATCAAATTGTATTGGTTGTACAATCGGTATCGACTGCCAAAGATTTACAAATGATAGCCGGCACCAACAGCTTAACGTGCTTTCCGAGGCTCGGCTAGTTATGTTAAGATGGTCACCCATCCCATCCAGCTTCTGAAAATCCGAAAAGACTAATAACGATCTACTATAACTAAAAAGACAGCTGAAGTACAATACACCATCTTTGGTTGATTTTGAATTAATTAATTAAACTAAAAGAGGAATGGACCCAATATTGAGCCTTGAGGAACGCCCATTGTCATTTCCGACCCTAGTGAGTTTACACCGTTTACCTGAGTTCGAACCTGTTTGTCTTTCGAGTTTGATATAAATAAATCAGGGGCTATATCACTACTCATTGGTGCTCGAGTTTCCACAAAAACGTCTTATGGTTAACGCAATCGAATGCCTTCAAGAGGTCGTAAAAGATTCCAATTGCGTTTTTACTTTACCCAGGCGTTAAAAATGTCCCTTATTAGAATGACACGCGTCTTTTGTACAACGCCCTTTGGTGAATCCGTTCTGTTGTTCATGAAATATAGATTTTTATTAAAGTGACAAAACATCTGATTAAGCATTAACTTTATTCCTTACTGAAAATTGGCAGAATTGTCACAGTCCTATAATTTGTATTTAACGTGCGTCGTGTCGGATGCTTTCCCATCGGACTATGGGAGTAAAGGAAATGAGAGTGCGCCTGTGTTTGCGCACACACTCGTGCACTATAATCTTTTTTTTATCGTGTTGTGATTTATCAGAGTATATTGTTTGGGCCCAGTATGTGGCCACGTTTATTGCTTCGATGACTTGCACTAACGCCTCCAGGCTGCAGGTGTATGGGCATTTGGGATACTCCAGTAGATGGGACATAGTTATAACCGCACCACACTTACACCGAGTGTTTGATGGATCAATAATTCCCCGTTTCGCCAGGTTATATTTACAAACAGTCGCTTATTGGGGTATCTTCCTCGTACTTGACTAATCTTCGGGAGAGAAATGTAGAGATTCGGTCAAGAGACTATTATGTAGCCAAAACTGATCGCAAGATATAGGATGATAACAAATGACCTTTACTTGTCCCCAGGACGTGATGGTAGTCGGTGAGCCGTCACTCATGGGCGGCGAGTTCGGTGACGAAGACGAGCGTCTGATCACACGCCTGGAGAACACACAGTACGAGGGCGCCGACGACTGGTCCGCGCCGCCGCCCGCCTCGCCCGCCAAGACGCCGCCCAACCACTGACACCCTCACCGCTCCGCCCGCTGACTCCACGCCACCAGCCCGACTTGTAGTACTCAACGATACCCACACTATAGCGTTGCAGATAATGTTCACTTACGTTCTGTATCTGATAAATAAAACATAGAGCAAATAAAAAAAATATCATTTTTTTTTTTTTTTCAAAAAACCCGACTGCATAAGAATACTAAAAAGTTCCAAACAAATCACGTTTTATGCAGTTGGTGGCATTAATTTGAGTTCAATTTCAGAATTAAAACCACCAACTGCATCAACAGCTTGAAAAGTGTCTTTTTGGAACTTTTTTGAGGTCGGGTTGTTTGGAAAAAGTTGATGTTCTTTATTTTTGCTTTTGTATCTTCACTTTATATATCAGAAACAGAACGCAACCTTGAAATATAAGCACGCATTTCTGAAACAGCGTATATTAATAACATCAGCTGCTCGCCCGGTAGCCTGCAGGCCAATATCGCGAGTTATTTCTAACAAACTATTGTGTTTATGATATTATTGTTTCTTCGTAAGCGTGTCTCACAACGTCGTTTGACAGTCTCGCCTCCACATTGCCATCACTTGCAATGTCAACCGACCACTCGCATCAAAATGTACCATTTACCTATGGCGAATAATGTTTCCTATTCAAAAATCATTCTTAACTTCCAATCATTCTGTCTCTTGCAAAACTTCTAGAACTTTCCCAAGTATTCTGCGACATAAATTTAAACAGAGAATGGGGCGCTATTCTGGGCAACTTCTACACAATAAAGTTCAAGTTGGGACTAAAACAGTCGGTAGGGAGTCAGCGCAGCTGTTATCGGCACTCGGGACTATTGAACGGGCACACATGGATGATGTCAACTAAATATAAATAAATACATAAATATAGGCCAACACGGATAAATTATCATTCTGACTTTTTATTATTTCCTCCGACTTCATCATTGCCTTACCTTTTTCCCGCTCCTAATAAATCCAGGTCATTTATTCAAAATAGGCATCTCATCAAACTGACATTCAAAATGATGTTAAACATGATGCATTCTCTGTGCATTGCAATAGTTACATTGCGATTGCCAACCCGCTTGCCAAGCGTAGCGATTGATAAGGCGATTGGCACACTGCAACGCACTACGCAGCGGAGTGCGTGGCGGACGAAGAAAAAAACTGCGCGTGAATGCGTTTTCTGTGTGTTGCACTACGCGTGTTTTCCATACAAACTGAGATACTTACAAGCAACGGAAGAACACGCATCCACGCGCTACGCTGCATCATGCGGGGCAGTGTGAGAATCGCCTTATGGCAAACCCTCCTTTGGGGAAAACCTATGTCCAGCAGTGGACGTCATTCGGCTGATGATGATGATAAAAACGCCCGCCAGTCAGCAGTTCCTAGAGTTTTGACTGGGAAGATGAAGTGGACACAACAAACTCTCCAGCAACACATCTGTCTGTTAAGTTGAAGAACTTGAATGTATACAGTAAGAACGCTGCGGTATCTATAATCGACTTACTGTTCATCCCCGTCTGAAGTCCATGCAGACTAAGTCGAGGGTACAAGCTAGCGTCTTGGTTCAGAGGGTTCTGAAAAATACGTGAGTGATGGAACAATTTATGGGATAAATAATTCACTAATCACAAAGCGTTCGTTGTTAAGCTTCAGTCTTGATCAGAACGCATATAGTTGTAGTACCGGTAACCGTTTGAAAAACGCCAAGAATGGTGGATTACGGGTCCATCGTGAGGTCATTTTGGCAGAGAGAGTACCTACCCAAGGGCAAGCGCCTGCCTTAAAATAATAGCATCTTAGCACCTATGTGTGTGGTTACTCAGATGTATTTTGTAGGCGTACTTTGGCACTGTTCTCCCATCGCCACTTCCTTACTTACCGTTACCGCTAGGTGAAACCTTGTGAACGGAGAAACACAGAAAGAAACTTGGAAACCCAGAATGAATGTGGCTCCCGGCTACACCAGTTCCAGCACCGGCTGGTCCAGGTCCACACTGCAGAGCCGCAGTGTATGTGAGCCCAACTGTATTGTGTAACACCGTTCAGTGTCTGCATTGAATAGCGAGCCAGCTCTGCTATATTCAGTGCGTGAGTTCTGGCGCATGTGAAGAGGAGAATGACGCGCGAAATGTCTATATTAACTTAGCACACACCAGTACCACACGTAGCGTGTGGAGTCTTAGTGTTTGGCAACCCGCGTGTAGCCTTGATCTCTACTCAGGTTTGAATTCGGTGAGCCGTGAGGCGGGACCGCTGAGCGGCCGAGGGTAGGTTTTAACAAAGCAAACACAAAAAAAGCACATAACATCTTGTTTTGATTAACGCATACGACATAACAACTATAACAAGTCTCTTTGGATTCCTATTCGTTAAATCCTCAATGACTGAAGAATGCTGGGTTGTAGTCTGAGGGGCTTTGAGAAACTTCCGCAACGCGACACTTAATAAAATTCAGATGAAGAAAATTAAATTTCTCATACAATAATTCGTATGGAACGCCGTCTCTGATACACGACGGAAATAAAACACGCAAAAATAATTCTGTTAGTGAGGCGTTACGAAGTCTTCCAGTAGGTACAGCTTTTCAACAATTTGTCAAATTTCTTTAATTGTTTTCCAACTTTATCGCTAAGCATTAGGTCCAAAGTTGATTGGGAAAATTTGACAGTTTTGGGTACCTTGATGTGTTGGTGTCTGTACTATGTAATTTTTTTTTTTTTTTACTTTTTAGTTCATACTCCATGTTACATTTACATATGCAATATCATTCATAGGGACGGGAAGTGTTCGAAAGAGTTACCGCGGCCCGGGAACGCTAAAAATTATGAGGAACAAGGGTAGGTTTTAGTCAGTAATAATCTGACACTCCCTTCTGCTCCGCCCAGAGTGGGAGCAGTCATTTGATGATTTCAAGCGTTTTCGTTCCATATGTAATCGGGATGTAATCCCTATAATTATAAGATCCCATTAAAATAGATGCACAATTTTTTATAAATGATTCCGACCACCAAAACAAGGATAACGGTAAAAACAAATAATAAGAAAAACGCATTAGATACTAACAAGAAAAAAAAACAGCTAACGAAAATGCACTAAAAGTGTTCATATTCATATTCATTTATTGCATTTCATGTTGTTTACAGGTTGTTACATTGTGATAGTTCCAAACAATGAACCCTGCTAGGGCACAGCAATGTATAGGCGACAGGTTTTAATTAATTTAACATGCTATCAATATTCATTATTCACATAATTTGTTGATATAGAATAATTAAAAAAAAAAAAAAATATTATACATTATGTCATTCTTATAAACTAAATAAGTAAATTATCATTTTCATATTACAATCTCATACTACAATAGAGATTCTAAAATGTCTTTATTATCTCAGTTAATTTAATGTCAATAGATTAGTTTTACATATAATATGTCACTTTTTCAGATAAAAAAAGAAATAGAAAGTAATCACTAAAAATACAGGAGTGAGGCAGTAGCGGACTGATGTCTTATAGAGTACCTAGTTATGTATATGTAATGTGTTCAAGTCGATATTAATTTATTTATTTCTCAGTTAAAAAATCTTTTAGGCTATAATATGATTTTAAGTTGTAGTTTTGTAGGTCATTTTTGAATTTGTTGTCGTACTTTCCGTACGTTCTATATTTACTAGGATTCGAACGCATTTTTTTTGTAAAATAAATAGTCGCTCTATATCTACACTATTTCCCCACAATATAATTCCATAGTTTAGCCACGAATATGCGTATGCGTAGTAGGCTGAAAGAGCTGTTTTGAAGTCGTTTGCTTTTTTTAGTTCTTTTAAGGCGTATGTAAAGCTAGCCAATTTATTTGATAGGGTTTGTATATGACCTTTCCAGTTTATATTTGTATCAACGGTCAGGCCTAGCAGTGAAAAGTCGTTTACACATTGTAATTTTGTATTATTATATGAGAAGTCGATATCTACCTTTTCTTTCTGATATGGTCTATATTGCATCAGCTTCGTCTTCGAGAAATTTATTTCTAAATTATGGTCTTTCAACCATGCCACTATATTAGTAAGAATGTCATGTAAGATTTCATTTAGGGTCCCGTTATTATCATAAGGAAGAATTATTTAAATGTCGTCAGCAAATAGGACGCTGTATGAATTTATTTCGTTAGGGAGGTTATTTATATATATTAGGAACAATAGGCACCCTAAAACACTACCTTGAGGAATCGGAATATTTTGCTCTATCAGATTTAACACGCGTTATCTGGCCAATCTGTGCATCTTTATAATCTACTTCTACATATTGTTCCCGTGTTGGTTACCCAATGCATAAAGACGTCCCATGTCTTCATTTCACCATCGTGACCACGTCAAGTACAGACGCCAGCATGTCAATCTACCCGAAACTGTCAAATTTTCCCAATTCCCTTTGAACCTAATGATTTAGCGATAAAGTTGTAAATCTAGAAATTTGACTGATTGTTGTAGCTGTGCTGGCGTCTGTACCTACCCATAATTAATGTTTTCTAGTGTGCCGAAAAATTTATATATAATTTATACAAAACGTTCACGCACGGTGGAGACTGTGGCGATACTTGTAGAATGTCTCTGTCCAGCCGTGGACAGTGGCCTTTTACGAAATTGACCATATAAAGCTCGCTACTCACTGGCGAGGTGTAATGCCTCGCGATGGGACAAACCAAACATCTCACGTCGCGTCGAAATAATTAAGTGTTTATTTGAACAAATGGTCCGCTATATGTTATTTGCCTCCATTTATAAGCCATAATTGCACGCACAATAAAAATTATAGTAAAAGGATTTATTTCCAACGGACGCGTTCATTGTTCTCATTTTAATTATGAACGCAGCAGAAAGGCCAAAAACATCAACTTGGCATTTTCGTCACACGTCATCGCTGACGTTTGGAAAGTGCGTTCGGAACCAAAACCAGGTTGATGTTCGACTGCTCCTTGGCATAAAAACTAACTTTAGTTTAATTTGGATTTGACTAGTAACATTTCGAAGATCTCCAAATTAAGAGGTTTTTATATATTTTGGTATACGGTTGCTTCATTTATATGCTCATTTTTTTTTATCAACATTGTAGAAGTCCCTTTCACTGTTATGAAACCTGATCCGACAAACTTTTCGAACGCCACAATAAGAATAAGAACGAAATACGTGGAGGTAGCCGGGACGATTGCTATTAGTGCTATAACTGAATTTATAAATTAAATTGACTTAGACACAATTTGTAAGTAAATCAAGCAAAATGGTCACAAAATACGCGTTTTGTTTGTTGGTAATTGCATCTGCCGCGTTTGCGCAGGGCTGCACAAACCCACAAGTTGAAGCTTCGTCTTTCACCAGCCTAGACGCGACAGTTGTGACACAAATAGCGTATATTACGGAGTTTACGCTGAAATGCGACAAGCCTCTGCCTGAAAACTACGCATTGTACGCCGAGGTTGAAGGAAAGCCATTAACAGCAGCTCGTGTTGGCGAAAACAGATACCAGGTAAGATAACCTTTTTGGGGCATTTTTGCTTTCGAAGCCCCGTTTTTAGTGCTGCTGACGTTGGCATTTTGTTCATAAGTCTTGTGACGTTACTATTCATCATCTCAGCGTGTGTTTTCATTTAGAAAGTTACGAAATTTTAAGTAAAAGTCTTGGTGCTAAGTGAAGGGTATATTGTGTTTTATTATTAGGTCATAATACGGGTGGGTAATAAGAAAAATGAACAAATAGACCATATACGCTTATGTTGATGGTTTCTACATTGCTCTTATGTATCTCAATACTGAAGCCACAAGTCAGTCTAGTGACCAGTGTCTTTCAACAGCTTACCAAAAAGTATGAGTTGCATGTAAAGCATAGTTATACAACGTGTAACAGAATGCATGACATGCCTGCAAAGGGGTCATTAGACTCATTATGAACGAGCTTTACTAGGGGACTGTCCCCAAAAACATTTGCAAATAATCGCACGTAAATGTATGGAGATGTCAATTTTTTTTTTAAATGTTAACTGTGGCCTTTCACTTTGTGCTGTATACTTTTGTCTGCTCTTAGACTGTATGTATGTTGAGGTTCTTAGCTAACATAGCCAACCTATAGTAGGCGCCAGATAATCGTGGAATAACGGTCATTGACCCACCTACAATTATTGACATTTTTAATTTGAAAAACGGAATTAATGACACAAAGCTGTCCAGAATCATCATCTCTCGTGATCCTTAACATTGTCTAATAATGAAAAACGATTCATATTTAATTGTTCAGGTACCTATGAACAGTTATTAGGGAAAGGTCAATGTACTTTATTCCACATTTATCTGGCGCCTACTATAGCTGATTTCCACTATATCTTTGCCAGAAGTATCAATTACATAAAGGATTTTAGCAGTTTTGGTAAATGCCACCTAATACCAAATTGCTGTGTGCATTTTGGCATTTTGGGTAAATGTCCCTTAAGTTAACTGATACTTCCGCAATCAATATGGAGAGCTGATTAGGACACTTTCTAGCTTTTTATTATAGTCCATCTGCCTCATTTTTCCCCAACTAAGGTGTCGGCTTTTTGTCTAATCAGATGTAGCTTACTCTGGGTGCAACATCCTCACGTAATATTAAATTAATTTGGGTTACCATATATTGTAAAAGCATTATTTGAAAAGAGTTACTATGGAGTTTCTTGTCCGTTCTTTTCAACACTGAAATCGTGAAAAAGATCAGCTGCTCCATACATTTATGTGCGCATAACTCAACAAAATGTACTGAACGGTTGTTTTTTTTTTTTGTTATTTCCGGGTTGATCCCGTAGTAAAAGTTGTTCGTTATTGTTGTCCTTAAGAGGTATTGCGTTTATTCTGTTACACATTGTACATGGAACCTCGATAAAAGAACATTAAGGGACCTACAAATTTGCCTTACTTAAAGAGGTATTCCACTTACCAGGGTCGGGAGGTGTGAATAGAGGTTATTTCAGAAATTTATCTACATTTATTGTAGAGTCCTAGTTAGAGACGTAATAAATTGACGTTATCTCAGTTACAGAGGTCATACCTATAAAATTCAAAGAAAATAATTTTTTTAAATATAATCTCAGTAAAAGAAGTAAAATACACTCGCTGTCTCAAATTATATTGATAAAATCGAAAGAACTAACCCCAGATATAGAGGTTTGTTTTGCCCCACTAACAGAAGTAATTCGGTAATTCAGTTCTAAAGTGTCAGGACCTCACCATCGGTTCCAGCTATGAAGGTTTCTCACTTAAACAGGTCCGACTTAACCAAGTTTTACAGTATGTATATTTATACTAATATTATAAATGTGATAGTTTGGATGAATGGATGGAAGTTTGTTACTCAATCACGTGAGAATGGCTGAACGGATCTTGATGAAATTTGGCACAGAGGTAGATTATAGTTATTATAGTCTGGAATAACACAGGAAAATTTATTCTGGCAGTATGTTCTTTTGTTTGTGGAGTATGTTTTATTTGACCAGTACGGATTGTATGGACTTTAAAAGAGACTTTGACCTCTGAGTTTGTTTCGGTGTTTCTTCTCAGGGTAGTCAGCTAGGAAACACCGGCCTCAACTAGCTTAAAATTACCAAAACAGATTGACGTGTAAAAGTGTTATGTTTATAACCTACGTGCAAAATAAATATCATTTATCATAATTTTAACATAAATTAATGTCTTTTTCAGGTGTCCTGGACTGAGGAGCCCGCGAAGGCCCGCTCCGGTACTCACGAGGTCCTCGTGCTGGATGAGGAAGGTTGGGCGTCCCTTCGCCGCGCCCGCCGGGCTGACCCCAACGCCGCTGTCGCTCCTTTGATCGCCATCCAGCTACATCACCCAGGCAGTAAGTTATATTAACCCTAGTGTGCTTCGAGAAATTGTGGACTGACATAAACTGGCGACCAATCAGAGCACAAGTCTACAATTTATCCGTTTTCGTGTAGTAGTAAAAATTTCATCAAAATCGGTTCAGCGGTTAAGGTGTGAAAGCGTAACAGACAGACAAACAGAGTTACTTTCGCATTTATAATATTAGTATGGATTAATAACAAAAAATCTTCAGAATTTCCATGTAAATGTTGGCAGGCTGGCTTAAAATGTAGAATTTATTATTTTTTTGTTGTATACAGAAAATTATTTTCAGCATTAATCCCAAACTAGACTGTACCTAAGTCGGTAATCACCATAATAAAAAAGTACATGAAATATTTTTTGTTCTACAACAATGTGCCCACTTAACGTTTTTGGGGCAACATATGTTGTCATAAAAAGGTTATTATGAAACAAGGCTCTCATTGGTCTGGTCAGATATGAGCTCACACCAACAAGGACTAATGAGGGGCCAAGTTTCCAATTCACTGGTATTCTCAAAGACTCATGTTAGAGCCATGGTCTATTCTGCAGTTCTGAAAGCTTGGCTTATTATTGATTTCACTACGTTTATAGGCCGAATTTTTGGGGATAGAAACTTGCCTTTTTTACATTTTTGTTTTATGTGGGTATACATTTTCTTTGCACTTCTTGCTCTGCAAAATCTTTAATAATATCTGATAAATTTATATTGTCGCAAACCTTGTGTTCTATTCAAATCATAGCCGAAAGGGTTGCAAGTTATGAAGTGCCCCGGGCGTCTGGAATCCCAGTAGAGGTTGCAAAAATTCGATAGTTTTAATTTTCGAATATTCGAATATTTTTTCAGTGCTATTCGAATTTTATTCGAATATTCGAATATTTAAAAAAAATAAAAAACAACACTTAGAATATCAGCGTTTATTGCTTTAGGAACTATATTTTTATGCAGATAAGTAAGTAAACCTAGCACAGTAATTATTTACTTACTCAACAAAATTTTAAAATAATTATACATGAAAATGTTAATCAAAACAATTATAAATTTTTTAAACAAATTTTAAAGTCTCTCTCTCGGTAATAATAAAAACAAAATAAATGTCTTTCTCTCTTGTTAATAATTAAAACAAAAAGTATCAAATATATACGTAAATGTGTCGTAAAAACGATACAGTATTATTTTCATATGCAATATTATACTGAAAAATCAGATTCATCAATTATAATTCGGAAATAAATCAGATTTACCTATTATAACATGTTAAAACAAATTTAACTCTCTCTCCTGTTAATAATAAGAACAAAATAAAAGTCTCTTCTCTTCTCTCTTCTTCTCGTTTTTATGATAGTGAAACTCGTAGATAAATCCTGCAAAAGATCAAGCTCGTAGGTGCTGAACATAGTTTTTTCTTTCAAGTCTATCAGTGACTTTAATATTGAATCTTTCAATAGTAAAAATCTTGCAACCATGTCCGCCATGCTGCTCCACCGCGTTTTGCAATCTAAAACCAGGTCCGCTCTTTTATTATCTTCAAAAACATGTTTATTTAAAACTTCTGTCCTAGTTGGAGACTTCTTGAAAAATTTCACTACCTTTCGTACTTTAACAATTAAATCCTTGTATTCCATATTGAGCCTGGATTCACTTCTGGTTTCTGCATTACAAACCAAAAAACGTTGTCCATCGTAATTTTCACCTGTTTCTTCGTCTTCTGATGCAACTGCCTCTGAATCTACTGTTGCAGATTCTGTCGCTTCTGTGTCTATTTCTTTTGAATTTTCGATATTTTCTACACTCTGACTATATAAGTTCTTATATATGACATCCACCACTGCACACTGAATTCCATGTGCGAGGCATAATTGGTGAAATGACAGTATTTGACGACCCATAGCAGTCATAACGCTAGCACCATCTGTCACCACACCTACTATGTCATTTTCTAATGATAGATCATAGGACTCTAATTTGACCCGCAAAATATTAAAACATCTTTCCGACGTTCCTCTACCTGTGATTCTTGCCAATCCTAAGTTTCTGAAAGGCTTGTCATTGAAATTAGATCAATGAATACCTATTAACATTTATATAACGCCGGTTGCTAGCTGATGTCCACTCATCAAGAGAGACGGAGAATTTCTGTCCTTTTGACTTTAAAACAGACAATTCTTCTCTCAGATCTTGTTTTAACTGATCACTTTTTTCTATTACTATATTCTTTATTGTGTTCGGAGATTTCGGCAAAGCTTCGTATCCACTTTTTAAAAAAAGCATACGTATAGATTCTGATTTGCAAAAAACGTTAAATGGTAGACCATCACACGCAGCCATTTTGGAAATCACAGTTTCCATATTATCTTTAGTGTTCTGATAGTAATCGTCAATTCTGGCTTTTTTGTATTAGCAAAAAATTAACAAAATACTCAATACTTACATAAAAACAATTCTTGAACGCTTTTATATAACACACCAGAATAAAATTACTTCAAAAAAGACAATGCACCGCTTTACACATAAATAACAACGTGTTCTGTAAGTAACAAAATGGCGTCAAGTCAAGCAGTGTTGCCAACAACAATTTTCTACCAACATAGACTGATATTTGTTTTGGTAATATTCGAATAAATATTTATTTACTATTCGAATATAAATTTGGAAAGAGAATTCGAATAATTCGAATATTCGATTGCAACCTCTAATCCCAGGGCGATCCCCGGCCACCTACTGCGCGGGCGAGCGTTGGGTGGCTCGCTGTCCGATCACTACCAGGCCTGGGTCGATGGCGCGTTGTGTTTCACGCGCGCCTCTAAGAGATGTCAGCATAGGAGACGGGGCCCGCTAGGGCCAGAGCCTGCCAGGGTTGCGGAATTTGTTAGAGAGAGTCACCGCGGCCCTGGAACGCAAAGGGCTTTAGAAGGAACACGGATGGGTTTTAGTCAGTAAGAGTCTGACACGCCCTTCCGTTCCACCCAGAGCGTAAGAAGTCATTTGATGATTTCCCATTTCCCATCCCTAAAAAGAAAAAAAAGTTCCGAAGTGTTAAACCGGTAAAAATTCGGATGAATTTCTATGTTCTTAGAGACTAGAATAGTCTCTAAAATCATTACTCAATGAAATAAATGGTTCCTTATTTCCTGTTTAGGTATTTCGTCTTCTTTAGTCGCACTAGGAAGTGGTGACGGGCGGGCGTTTTGGGGGACTGTCTTTATGTAGAACTTTGACGTTCAAAAAGTGCTGGCACTCAGCCTAATTTGAATAAATGACTTTTGACTTTGACTTTCTTTCGAAAAATGCCCACTATCCAATCTGAATTAGGTTGGAAGGTGGCACATAAAATTCTCACCATCCAACCTGCCCACCTGGGTGGGTGGTGGATGGCTACTGGCTGGGTTCAATCAATAATTTATTTGCAACGAATATAGTTACATTAGAATACAGGTGGAGTAGATATGAGTGAACCATGTACATTCTGCCTGGAAATAGGAAAGCAAAAATTGCTATAAATTGTTAAAAGCCATCTAAAAAGTAAAATTACAAATTAAAATGTCACAGTTACAAATATAATCAGTAATCACACTAATATTATAAAGGCGAAAGTTTGTGAGTGTGTGTGTTTGTTACTTCTTCACGCGCAAACGGCTGGACCGATTTAAATGAAATTTGGTATAGAGATTATTTGAGTTCCGGGAAAGGACATAGGACAGTTTTTATCTCGGGAGTATGTTCCCTTGGGATAATTTTCGACACGCGGGTTGCAACTAGTACAATTATAAATATTGAAAATGTCAAAAAAAATGTTATTTTAGAAAAAATAAAAATTAATAAGTATTAGGTATAAAATAAGTCAATTTTGCCTCCCCTCTTATTTTGAATTATGTTTGTTTTCCAGGTTACTCCGGTCCCTGGGTGAACTCCGAAGTGCTGGCGACCGCTCTATCGATCCTAATCGCTTACACAGCTCTCCGCAACAAAAGCAAGATCTTAGCGTAACAAGTACCTACTAGTAGTTAACTGTTTATTTTTATATTTAAATAAATGAAAAGTTAAGTTATTTAATTATTTGTTTTATTTTACACCAGCTTCGCCCGCGTGTAAGTCGGAAATTATCTCAAGCAAACATACTCCCGGGGTAAAAAGTAGCCTGAGTGCCATTTTAGATTTTCATTTCGGGACCATTTTCAAACTAACAAGAAAGGCACATACGTGTTGGTTTCAACGTTATCGACAAAAAACCGGTGTCGGACCTCACACAGTGTAGGGTTCCGTAGTTGAAGGAGTAATGGTAGCGAAGAAGGAGGCGGGCCGCGCGAGGGAGAGACAAGGCCTTCGCCCCAACTACCGCTACAGGAGAAGACGCCCCGGGCGTCGGGAGTCGCAGGGCGATCCCCGGCCACCGTAGGCGCGAGCCAAGGACGGCTCACGTTGGGTGGCTCGCTGTCCGATCACCACCAGGCCCGGGTCGATGGCGCGTTGTGTTCCACGCGCGCCTCAGAGATGTCAGCATAGGAGATGGGGCAGAGCCTGTCAGGGTTGCGGAATTTGTTCGAAAGAGTCACCGCGGCCCTGGAACGCAAAGAAAAAATGCTCCAAATGTCTTAAGTCGGACAGTTACACTTAAGGGCTTGGTCAGGATTGGACGATAAAAATCTGTGGTAGACACGCAAAAGGTTAACTATTATTACATTCATACAGAAGATGCGAAATCGCTGCAGTCGTTTGTGTAGGAATGCGAAAAGGAGCCACAGTCACATCTCAACCCAACACAAGTTTGGCAATTTTTTAAAACTCTTTGTATGAGAAAGCCTCTTGCAAGAGTTCTTCTGATAACATGGACCTCAATGCACTTAATGCGCATTTTTCTATGTCTCCAATTATACTCGAAAAACATGATTATCCACTCTCAGTGATCTTTTTAATCTTCCTTTGCCTTCAAATACTTCATTCTCTTCCACTCAATAGGGAATATGCATGGAGTTTTTTTTATTTGCAAAATAAAATACTTATTAGCTCTATAGTTAGGCGCCAGATAATCGTGGAATAACGGTCATTGACCCACCTACAATTATTGACATTTAATTTGAAAAACGGAATTAATGACACAAAGCTGTCCCGAATCATCATCTCTCGTGATCCTTAACATTGTCTAATAATGAAAAACGATTCATATTTAATTGTTCAGGTACCTATGAACAGTTATTAGGGAAAGGTCAATGTACTTTATTCCACATTTATCTGGCGCCTACAATTATGAAATAATTTTAAAAATACTTTCATCAGCGATGAAGCTTTAGGTATTACTTTATTAGCTTTACTAGCTTTATTAACTTGACGAATAGAAAGAGAAGTCCGATACAAACTCTGACGTCAAATACTATGTTGCCTATACGGATGCCATAGAAAACTGTGTTTTCGCGAGAGGGACAGATACTTATATTTGTTTAAAATAGTTATATCTCGTTTGGTTTTTGGTCAATTTTGATTCTATTTTCACTGTTAGTATAATATTTTTGTATATTTCTAGATAAACTATTAGACAATAAATATTGTTTTTCATGCATATTCCCTATTGCTGAACTGGATATTAAGAAATGTATCCTATCCATCTCCACTAAGGCGGTAGGTGACGATGGCCTTCAACTCCAAATGTTCCTACCTATTTTTTACCGACTTCAAGAAGGAGGAGGTTCTCAATTTGTCGGAACCTTTTTTTTATGTAGGTATGTTCCTCGATTCCTCGAAGATGGCTGGACCGATATGGATTTTTTTTTTTTGTAAAGGTATACTTCCCAGGTGGTCCCATGATCATCAAGTCAGGATCTGATGATCGGATACTGGAGACATAGAGAGAACTTTTCAAATGTTATAGGAACACTTGAAGCGATTTGGGTAGTTTTTGGAAGAGTACTTTCTCGGAGTGGTCCCATTTGAATTTGATGAAGAACTTCGGAGATAGGCAACGGAACTCCTCAATAAATGATAGCAAATGGACTGGGATTGCTGAAATCTCATGTCTGTCTATTGTTTACACCAATTCATGACAGAACATCACGCCGGTACGCTGTGAAGGGGTAAGCACATGTGAACCACCAAAAAGTGAAAAAAAAAAACTTTTTATACTTAAAAAAATACAACCGACTATCAAATAAAAAAAAACACTACAAAGTATAAAATAACTTTAATTTCGGAAGTCGGTTGTATTTTGACTGAAATAGTTCCTGTCGTAAGCCATGTTGCAAACATTATCCCTCTTCACTAATTCCTTTCCTTCAGCGTGGAAAAGGGCTCATGTCCTACCGCTTCCTAAAGTTTCCAATCCCTCCTCACCGTCCCAGTTTCGTCTTATATCTATCAGCCCAGTCCTCTCCAAAGTCCTTGAGAGTGTTGTTCAGAAGCAACTGTCTTGTTTTCTGTCCTGTAATAGGCTGCTGAGTCCTTGTCAATCAGGTTTCAGACCTGGACATAGCACTGTGACAACTCCAGTCAAACTTAATGTGAATAGAGTAGTATAGTCAGTGTTTTTTTTTAATTATAGTCAACGCCATATTTTTTACGGCATGGTAGAAATACATATGTATGTTTAGAAACATATTTATTTGATAAAATGTAATTTTCTTCCGGTAAGCAGGTGAGGTTAGATCTTACTTGGGATCTTAGATAACTTGGAGATACTAGGTCTTCGAATGAGATAGGCACGAAGGCCGGAGAAAGCCTTGTTTATCTTTGTACATGTTTTGTTTGTTTGTGTTGTGCGTGCCTCGGAAAGCACGCTAAGCCGTTGGTCCTGCGCCAGAGATCCCTCCGGTCGTGTAGGGTTGCCATCCCATCATCCCATGAGTGATGGAAGAGGGAGTGTACCTGTGTTAGCGCACACACGCCTGCATTATAATATGTCCCGCGCCAATGGCTAGTCTCCTTTGTGAAATCCCGCCATGGTCGAAATCGGTCAAGAGGCCGATATTATACTACACCTGTTTGGACCCTCGTACCCACCCCCCATTTTGAGAAAGCTAGGTATAGCTACGCCCGTGGCATAATGGATATCTCGTTTTCCCATATAGCCCATAGCATTCCTAATTAATGTGACTATCATAAAAAAGAATTTTCCAAATCCAAATGGTAGTTCCAGAGATTAGCGTGTTAAAACAAACGAACTCTTCAGCTTTATTATATTACTAGCTTTTGCTCGCGACTCCGTACGGGCAGTTCCCGTTTTTTCCCGTTTCCGTATAGCCTATAGCATTCCTAAATAATGTGGCTATCATTTACAAAATAATTTTTGAAATCCGACTGGTAGTTCCAGAGATTAGCGTGTTCAAACGAACGAACTCTTCAGCTTTATTAAATTACTTGCTTTTCCCGGCGACTTCGTACGCGTATAGCGTTATAAATGAATGTGCCTATATACACAAACAATTTCCAAATCCGAATGTTAGTTCCAGAGATTAGCGCGTTCAAACAAACAAACTCTTCAGCTTTTTTATATTAGTATAGATACCGCGACTTAGTACGCGCATATCCCCCTTTTCCCGTTTCCGTATAGCCTATAGCATTCCTAAATAATGTGGCTATCATCTAAGAAAGAATTTTCCGAATCCGACTGGTAGTTCCAGAGATTATTGCGTTTATACAAACAAACTCTTCAGCTGTATTATATTCCTAGACAATTGAAGGTCACTAACATGCTTGAATGTCGTGTCAAAACAGGAAAATTTATTAAGTATACTTAATATAGGTAAGTGATAGACCTATTTATAGGTTTGAAACTTCAGACTTCAGTTGTACCTAAATCTATATTATATTTAAGCTGAAGAGTTTGTTTGTTTATTTATTTGGTCTAATCTCAGGAACTACTGGTTCGAATACACTTTTTTAGTGTTGGATAGCCCATTTCCAATAGGAGCAGAGTACCTATCAATGAAAAATGTTGCAAAAAAGGGTATCTAAAATTATTCCATTTGAGAGCTTCCGTTGTTCTTTATACACAATATAATTGTTTTAAAATTAAGTTTACTTTTATTTGTACATATATTGTGTGTATCTGTGTGTGCCAAATAAACTACTTTTCTTTCTTTTTATGTGTCGCAGGCGAAGTTGCGGGGGTCAGCCAGTGTTTCAAATAAAATCGGCCGAGTGCGAGGCGGACTCTCACAAAAAGGATTACCTACCTACGTACCATAACCCAAACCAAAAAAACGCGTTTGTTGTATTGGAGTACCCTTTAATTTTTTTATAATATTACTATTTGTGATAGCGGCAATAGAAGTACGTACATTTTATTTGTTTAAACATGGTGTACAGGATACATTGCATGTAAGATAATTAATGTTATACAGAAAAATTCGAACATGTTCAGCCGCATATCGTGGCATACAAATTGGTAGGAAGAGATGGTGCATTAACCGTGATAATATTCATCAAAATAACATTTCATCATTATTCAATAAAGATTTCGGTACCATTACAATTCAATCAGCATATTTTTAGATACGATTAAATGCCAAAGTAGTCATTAAACAAATTGGTTAATAAAATATTAATTACTGTCATTAAATTTTCAATTCCAAATTAAAATTATTCCAAAAAAATACAATAGATTACAATAACATGTCAAAAATACAACATTGACAATATTGTATTTTTGACATGTTACTGTATTCAAAAAAGAAGAAAATTGTCATCTTTCATAAACTCTGCTGTAGGTACTGTAATATGCTCTTTCAGTTAGTAAACAAAACACTTCAAACTACTTGCTTAATTAATAGCCCCGCTCTTGGCTAGGCAAGACATTAGACGATATTCAACAAAGTCACTTGCCTAGCTGTTCAATTAAACGCGCCGTTCAATAAAAAGGCTAAGATTAACACAATAATGCAATATTCATGTTTTTACCCGACTTCAGGAGGAGGTTCTCAATTCGACTGTTTTTTTTATATGTTTGTTATGCGATCATTCAGTCAATTATGAATGGATTTTGATGATTATTTTTTATTCGAAAGCCTATACTTCTGAGTCCCATTGGCGCCAAGTCAGAATTCGATGATCCCAGGGAAATCGAGGGCAAACCTCAAATTTTAGGTACGTACAATGTTTTTCATATTCTTTCTAACGCAATTCAGATAATTGTACCTGGTAATCAACATCTCATCGTGTTGAGCTGATGATGGAAGGTAACTTTAAATTTCAGAAGTCGGTGTTTTTCGTCGTTTTTTCGTATTTTGACACCGACTTCTGAAATTTAAAGTTATTTTATACTTTGTAGTGTTTTTTTATTTGGAAGTCGGTTGTATTTTTTTGTAAAAAAGTATTTTGTATAGATGCCTCCATAGTTACTTTTGTGAGCACTCATTTTCCATCATCCACAGCCCGATTTCGCCCGCAGCTGAGCATAGGCCTCTCTTCTCTTATGCCAATCCCCACGTTCCTGTGCCAGCCTCATCCGGGTTCTACCAACAACAACAATGGCAACAATGTCGTCTGTCACTGTCACTTCTACTCCAGTCCGCGAACGCCACTCGGTCACCGTCTTACTCCACCTATCTTCACCGCGTCTTACTAGGTGTCCTGCCTAGCTCCATTTCCGCTCCGTAATACGTTTTCTAATGTCAAAAACTTTCGCACGTCTTCAGATCGTTAAACAACTGATTAATTAGCTAGTTGGCTGCGACATCGATATAAGTTGAAAATAAACATCGACTCGTTCGCAAAATTATATCGATGCCTTACGGCCGAAAAGGGATAAGCGACATTTTTTGAGAAATTCAGTTATATACATACTTAGAATCGCCTTTTTTTTCTGCGTCGATTGGTCTAGGTAACGTTTGCCTACGTGAAACTTTTTGTCGGTTACGCTGTAGGAAAAATATAGACTTCTGTCAATTTATTTCGTTGTAAACGACTTCAATTTTTGTAAAATTATTTTTTTGGTGTTTGATCTACGAATTATTTGAGAATAAAGAAGTTACACCTTTTGGACTTTTTGTAATATTTTAATGATTGTACGTTAAACTATTTTGGCTGGAAGTAAAAATTCAGAAATATGTATTTAGTTTGTTATGCCTGTTCGTGTTTAAAACATAATTAGTCGTTTATTCCGTTTTGGCCGCATTTTGCAGACTCTGTTTGGTCTGTAGTCTTTTTTTCCTCGTTAAAAATAAATGAAAAAATGGAGGTTACTACATATTTACCCGCACACAAATATGTAACAAAAGTTAGCTTATCCTTTTTTCCCTCCCGATATTTATACAATTTTGGCGGCTAGACCAAAATCTTATCCTTATCCCAATTCATACTCTACGCGTTATGGCGCTTATCGAATTAAAAATAATTTAGATTGGCGGTTGTCGGTATCGTTTTCTGGAAACTACGAGCGCAAGCGGCAGCGGAACAAATTTTAGTCTCCAGGTGAACACGGGGCAAGCACCACGTGCGCACGCGAGCCGTTTCGGCGCGATAAATTTAGTATTACTTATTATAAGGTAAGTTAAATTTCATGCTGAAAAAGGACAGATTTATTTATTTCTTGTTTACAAATAGATTACATAACTAAAATTTCAAAGATATTGATTAATTGTGACTTATATTTCAGATTAACAACATTCCTGAATTAGAAGAAGAAAAGAAGCAACATGAATTACAAAAAACAGAAAGTTACAACAGATTTAAAGCTCATCAGAATATACATAAAAGTGATCCTTCTACTTTATGTGCTAGTTTTGACCTTCAAAAGGTATTAAATACCCCATATGGAGATAGTATGCTCTTATTTTATTCTCGTAAATTAGCTGTGTATAATTTTTGCGTGTATGAAAATGGGACTCGCAACGTCTTTTGTTATTATTGGGATGTAATGGAAAAAGAGGAGCCAACGAAATAGCAACAATACTCAATAAGTACATTCAGACGGTTGATGAACGTGGCACAATTAAAAATTTGTTGCTGTATGCCGATTGTTGCCCGGGTCAGAACCGAAACAGAATTATTATGGCAATGCTGCATACAACACTGCAAACATGTGTTAATATCCAGACTATGCAGCTTAACTTCCTACTAACTGGCCATACTTACATGCCGGTTGATTCCGTTCATGCCGTGATAGAAAAAAATCTAAAAAATACAATCATTTATGCACCTTCACAATGGTATACAGTATTCACAACTGCAAGAGAAGATCCAGAACCAGACAATGTCGAGCGTTTGCAATTTTCAGCCTTTAATAAATGGGATATAGTCAGCGATAAATACTTTAAAGGAAATTTAACAGGAAAAATAAGTAAGATGCGTATTGTAACTTTTCGGAAGAAGAAGGATAATTTGATTTTTGTTAAAAACTCGATGAGTGACGATGCTGAATCTTATAGTATTGAAGTGCAACCAAAAACCAAAATTAGTCCACCAGCATGCTATAAATTTTTAATTCCTTTATCTAAAGCCAAACATGATGACTTACTTAAATTGTGTAGAGATAAGGTAATTCCTAATTTTCTCCATAGTGAATACAACAGCCTGATTAGTTCCAGTAATGTTAAGGATACACTCCCTGAGTCTGATATCGAGGATGACAGCGTAGAATAAGAAGTTCTGCTTGTTTACATTTTTTATGTGTATTTGTAAGTCAAAGACAGACAGAAGCAAATTGTGATACTTACAGTACGTCTATCATAAGAATATGAATGAATATGGACTTTTTTATAGTTTTTAGATTAGGTACCTATATTGCAATTATTTGAATTGTTCTAAGTAAAAATATTGAAACAAGTGATTAAGATGTTGAAAGGGCCACTAATTTGAAGAATTTGTTTTCATTATTTTGATAAATTTGATTTTAAACATTGATCTCAATGTGATACAAGTAGCTGTTGCTTTAATTGAATAGTTCTAAGTCTATTTGATCACGGTGATTTTTTGATACGAGGGTTTATTACAAACAATTGTTATTTAGTATGTTTTTAATTTGATAAGTGCGAGGTGCCATTTTTATGTTAATTAAAGACTGAGCTGATTACCTAATTAAATGGTTTTTTATTGTAGGTATACCTATAGTACCTCTTGGGTGAACTTGAAATGTTAAATGCAAAGATAACAGTTTTTTAAAGTAAAATAATCAAAATACATCAACTAAATAATTGACATCTTTTCAAAAAATGTGCTTGATACAATTTTCCTTTCAGCCAACTATTGTTACATTGTTGGTTAGATTATATTTTCACATTTTTTTTCTCTAAAAACCAAGACTTGACCTTTTTTTCCTTAATTTAAATAAAACATGGGTTGAATTTAGGTCATTTTTACTCGCATCAGATAATTTGATAATTCAATTTACGACATTTTGGGTGATTTTAAAATAAAGACCATTTGGGGATAACCGACAGTAACTGCTTCTTGCAGGCTGAATTACGTAAAAATAAAAACGCCATCTTATAGATAGCATGCTAAATATTATAAAAACTCATTTCCAGGCTTTCGGGAGCTATACTTAATTTTTTATGATTTTTTTTCGTTTATTTTGGACTTTAAATCACTCCCCTGTAAAATTTGAAAAGAGGCGGTTATCCTATTTCGCCCGTAAGGCATCGATATCGAATAGGTGTACAACACTATTGTTTGTTTCATTTTATCGGAGTGCCCGCGTGACCGCGTCTGAGTCAAATGTAATTGCAAGACGGTACCTACCTATCATCAATATACACATTAAACATAATCCTCGACTAGGTACCTGCAGTGTAACTGATTATACGACATAACTACATTTTAAAGACATTGGATATGTTTTAAAACAACATATGTTTTTGAATTATTTAAACAATTTGTGTAAATATTCTATTTTAGTTCGCGGGAAAAGTGTGGTTGCAGATTACGTCATCCTTTGTACTTTACTCGTATAATCGATAATTCAGTGTTATAGACACACTGTTGCATCTGTTTAAAAAAATATGATGGGCAGTCTTTGGGGACTGCCGATAGAAGTGAAAACTAAGCGAAAGCTAAAGCGTTCGGTGACGATGACGCGAGTTCCATGATTTTTGTTCACCCAAAAAGTGCTCAACGCGCCTAAAGAAGCCACTTCAAAAATATTTCGACATTTCAAAGGTAAGCTTACATTATTCTAGACGAACATAATTATGATATTTAGTATGTACCTATAAATGTTGTGGATATGTCCACAGCACACGTAGAATTGGCAATTTTACGTTGTGGCCAAATTTAGGTTAGATTAGGTTCGAGGGAACTTCACCGCCTGCAGGCGGTTGTACGTGGGGATCGTGCGATCGATGGCCCTATATGGGGCCCCGATCTGGGCGGCTGACCTGACGGCCAGCACCATCACAGTTCCGCGGAAGCCACAGAGGGTGATGGCCGTCAGAGTCATCAGGGGATATCGCACGATCTCCTACGAGGCGGCTTGCGCACTGGCCGGATCTCCGCCGTGGGATCTGGAGGCGAAAGTGCTCGCGTCACTACACAGGTGGCGCGAGGACGAGCAGGCGCGCGGCGAGCGACTGACGCAGCGACACTTGGAGTTGCGTCGGTCGCAGCTGCGTGAGGTCCTGGTGGCGGAATGGCGGGACAGGCTTTCGAGCCCTTCCGCCGGCCTCATCACCATCGAGGCCATCAGGCCAGTGCTCGATCTCTGGCTCGGGAGAAAGCACGGCTCCCTGTCGTTTCGTGCGACGCAGGTCCTCTCGGGGCATGGCTGCTTCGGGAGGTTCTTGTGTCGCATAGGCAGGGAGCCGGACGCTCGATGCCACCACTGCGTCGACTGTCAGGAGGACATGGCACGGCATACGCTGGCAGAGTGTGCAGCTTGGGAGGAGCCGCGCCGTGCCCTCATCTCTGTGGTATGTAGAGACCTCGCGCTGCCGGCCGTAGTTCATGCTATGGTCGGCGGTGAGGAGTCCTGGGACGCGGTGGTCTCCTTCTGCGAAACTGTTCTGGCGCAGAAGGAGGCTGCGGAAAGGGAGAAGGAGATCTCGACCGCTCTCCCGGCCCGCAGCAGGCGCATCGGGCGTCGGAGGAGGGCATACGCTGCCCTCTTCCGGCCCCTCTAACTGGGTCCAGGGGCTACGGACTTGTGGATGTCCGTCCCCCCCATTCATCCATACCCGAGGTGGCGCACACTGGTCCCAAATTAAAAAAAGTGGACATTGATAGTAGACCGCTGATATTTTTTTTTATTGTTGATACAATGATAACAGATAAGGCAAAAAAATATTATTGTCCTACTTCAAATACTTTTCTGTAAAAAAAATATTTCTTTTTTTTTTGTATGGGAGCGATTACATTTTACTCAATTTCTCAAAAACTTTAAGCGATGTCGAGATGGCAATCACATATGTTAGAAAACTAATAATTCTGAGTATTTGACTCGAAGAAACTTATTGCTTATCTCTGCGTACTTTCGAGATAATAGTGACAGAAAATAACAATTTTTTTTAATGTTAATTGTTTGCTTTTTTTTAATCATAGCCTTACTTTAGCACATAATTATAATGTATGCGTAATGTCAAATAAATAAAAAGAGACTTCTCTGTAAAAGAGGTTATGGGGGCTCACTAATGACTGAAAAGCTATGACCTTTCTGATGGAGTACTTTCATCAGTTCTAAAAAACAATCAAAATGAAGACAAATAAAGCTGCAAACATAAAGTTGAATATGTTCACAAACGATTCTGAAAAAATATTATGGTGAAAGATTAATATTTGGGTCTATATTCTCTTGAGAAATCTCTATTTCCTCGTTTTCCAACGAAAGCAATTCATTGTTCAAGATCAAAGCACTAGCCTCTGGAAACAACTGTTTATGTAAACGAGCAAACTTTGGTTTGATATGGCTGATGTAAGGATCTGAGCTAATTAGAAAGCTGTGGATAATGTCTAAATTAGTCTGAACTCTACCGATTTTTCTTGTATGTGCCATTCTAACATTCCGGAAATCTTTATTCCTCGCTTCGGAAGCTTCTTCGGAAAGCATGCCTATCGGAATAAAGGAGAAATTTTCACAAATATCAGCACCGTGTATCAACAATTTATGGACACTTGAAGGCATGTAATACCATGGATATAAGTTTACATACAGCATTGCTGTTTCTTTACAATATTCCCTAAACAAGTTGGTATTAATAAGTTGACCAGATGAAATTGTTTGTAAAATGACTGCAAATCTCTTGATTAAATCAGGGTGGATTCCCGTTACTTCAGCAGATACTTCATAATTTTCAAAAAACCTTCTTGCCGTGTTACCGTCATTGGTTGTACCATATCCCTGTTTTACTATGTCAATTTACAAACCAGTTCTTTCCCGGAATTCTTCTTGTGTCAAATTCTTTTTAATTTCTTTTAACAATTTATCTTCTTTTCGTGCAGCCCACTTTTTGAAGTCTAAGTTGTACGAAATGTGTAAAATACATTCCATACATCTTATCCACATATGAAGCGAAGACAGACCATATTTATACATATCTTCTCTGATGAGTCTTTTGGATACAAAGTCCAAGTCATTCATTTTGCTAGGTAGGGTATTGCAAATATTACAAACAGCTGCAGAAGAAGTATTGGAAATCACAGTAGAAATTTTCCCATCAATCATAGTCATGTACAAAGCATGTTTAATATCAAAATTATCTACAATTGTGGGATCAAGATTACGAATTTCTTCCTCTAAGGATGCACTTTCCTTCTTTATCAATTCATTTGTTTCTTTTGCAAATATAAAGCCAATTGGACGACAATAGTTTGTTGAAGAGGGAGCAGGATTTTGCCACAAGATAGTACCACTCTCTTCTTCCAAACGAAGCGGAACCAAACTAATCATGAAAACTGAAGAATCGTCAATTTTAGTGTCGTCGGAGTGTGACTTTTGTTTATAATTACTTTGAGAAGATGCCCCGTCAAAACCCCATTTGCTTATTAGTTTTAGCGATTTTTTGTCGGCAGAGTTGTGCTGAATTGTTTTTAATATCCTATTGGTTGTCAAATCTAGAAGCGATTGAAGTCTTATCTTAGCATCAGATTCAGTTACAGTTATGTCTGACTCTGGAGGATAACAAGTTTTTTTAGCTTCCAGGAGCTTTTGATAGGATGGAAGACCATACATTTTCTCTGAAGCAAGAATAGTTCTTAAATTTCGATATTGCCATTTTGACAAATTTGTTGAGGTGTAAAGCGCTAACGTTTTATCATCTGGTAAACACGGTTTGTCAGTCTTTTTAGCGAATAGTACATCATGTAACATCTCACATTTTTCCTTGTTTTGGCTGAGTTCGTTTAATATAGCTGCTAATTTTGTTTTTTTAGACTCTTTTAATTTGGCACATAAAGCATAAACTAATTCCTCCTCTGTGTGATCTAGAAGTGTTAGAGAACGCCTTTTCTTCTGTTTATCAGATATATCAACAAATGGTTTTTTACTTGTACCACAACTTAATTGATGAGTATCCACTTGCGTTTCGAAATTTGGAATTACTTCCTCGGCAACTTTAAAAATGCTGCTTAAATCGATATTTTGACATTTTGGCCAAACTATTTGGGATTGTAACCAGTCTGAATTTTTGTTAAGAAAGGTCTTTTGAGCTCTACTGGAAGCAGACCATCTTTTTGAGATATTACTTGAAAAATTACGACAAAATAATTTAATATTACTCAAATCTTCGGAAGACAATTCAACACCAATACGTTCAATAAGGGCATTAAATAAAAATTCGACATTTTTAAAACCACCTCCTGATTTAAGAACAACGTATAAGTCTAAGTTGGTGACAAATGCGGACATATTATAATTTTAAGGAAAATTGAAAACAAATTAGAATCAAAGATATCAAAGACAAAGTGACTTTGATTTTAACAAAAAAAATTACGAAAACAAATTCGACGAAAGAAAGACAAACAAAAATTATTTGATTTTAAAATCCAAAGATTCAAAATACAACAATAACAAAACGAACAAACAACAAGCATTTCTTCAAGCGCACAGAAAAAATAAGGACACGTCTTATCGCAACCACATTTAGTTGTACACTGAGGTGTACGCGCGCGATTCGTGACCGTATTACGTTACGTCATGAGAGGCGGCCATCTTGTTATCCCGGCAAACTCGCGTCGAAGCTCCATTTTGCTGGCCAGCGGACCTATTGTGATATGAGTAAGGCTATGATTAAAAAAAAGCAAACAATTAACATTAAAAAAAAATGTTATTTTCTGTCACTATTATCTCGAAAGTACGCAGAGATAAGCAATAAGTTTCTTCGAGCCAAATACTCAGAATTATTAGTTTTCTAACATATGTGATTGCCATCTCGACATCGCTTAAAGTTTTTGAGAAATTGAGTAAAATGTAATCGCTCCCATACAAAAAAAAAAGAAATATTTTTTTTATAGAAAAGTATTTGAAGTAGGACAATAATATTTTTTTGCCTTATCTGTTATCATTGTATCAACAATAAAAAAAAATATCAGCGGTCTACTATCAATGTCCACTTTTTTTTAATTTGGGACCAGTGTGTGGCGGCGCGTGGTGTTCCCGTGCGCCCCTCTTTGACGTAGCGGGGGGAGTCAAACACCTCACTCCCCCCGCCGACGCGAGGTGGCCCGCAGAGGCGGGCCGGCACCAGCCGGGGATTGCGGAAGTCGCATACGTTCCCGCGATCCCCGGCGTATGTGGGAAATGGAACACCGGGGTGGTTTTAGTCAGTAAGAGTCTGACAGACCCCTCCACCCGCCCCAGGGTGGAGGATTCCCATGAGGATTTCCACACGATATCAAAAAAAAAAATTAAAAAAAAGGTTCGAGGGACCTTAGGGCACCCCGACCCCCGAGGTTCGGTACGAATGAGATGACGGGAGCTAGTGACCAAGCAAAGCGAGTGAACTCATCTCGCGTATCTCATTCATGCTAGGCTCCATTAACCCTTGCAGAGGAATAAGAGGCCGTTTTGTATGCAATAAATCCCATCCAAATTCAATAGTTTCCAATTGTCTCATTAAGAAAAATATGTTTACAATTTCACGCGATAGTTTATAATGTAGGCGTTTGCAATTTTCCGGTGACATATACACTCTTTGACGGATGAAAAATGTTACAAACATCAAAACAGCTGTTATGTCGTGCATGTGTTAAGTCCTCGCTGCGAAAGGGACTAATTGTATGGAGAAATAGTAGGTTCCTACCGGCCAACCATAACAGAGCATTTATCGCTCAAAAGAACTGTGTTCGAGCAATAGCTGAATACAGGTGCCCCACTATGACGTGCTAATGCCATCCAATTTCGATGTTGTACAAAAGGGATAGCGCTATTCGCTATATATAGTTCTGTCTCTCTCTTAGAGCGGAATCGTGATGGAAGACTTCATAGTAGGGCCCCGGACGTATCTTGTCGACCAATATTTAAAAAACTCGGTCTGCTGCTACACTCACTACATCTTTATGAAACATGTGTTTGTACGGAAACACAAATATCTGTTCAGAACAGCAGAAAATGTAACCTCTAGGAATCGGCGTGACAAATTTAGACTTGTTTTAGATGAAATCCTTCAATTAACAAAATACTTATAATAAAAGCTGTTCAGCTATGGCTGCACGCAGATACAACAAATTACCGTGTAAACTAAAAGACTAAATAACAGACTGTTTAAAATTCACTTGTTTCAATGATAATAATTTTTATAGCATTAAGAAATACTTTGATCTTTAGTTTTGTTTTGTAAAGTTCATGGATAACTTTTTATTTACAGGTCATAATCTTACAGTCAAGAGGAGCGGCAACATCCAAGAAAATCTACAAGCGACGCCAAAGTGGCCAGCCACCAAGGAGCTTCTGCGACTGTTAATGTTAGTGCCGCATGTCATGTTGAGTACCTGACGCAACAAGATGGCGCAACAATACCCAAAACGCCCAGGAACGTCCAGTATTCGAGGACCATTGTACGAGACCAAACTTCTCAGCCTCATTTATTTCAGAGCTATACACGACGACGGAATCAAAGAGTTTCATTTAGCCACAAATGTGGACAAAGTAGGTTCGTTCGATGACATCTGTCTTAGAGCGAAATTCAAAGGCAACGATAAGCCTCTTGCAGTATTCTTACAAGCAAAGCACCGGGAGAACAGTAATTCAGTTTTAACACTTAGTAATAAAACCGAATTAGCTGAATACTTCAACAGCTACTTGACAATTAGACGCAAATTCAGTCCTAAAAATAAAGATGTGCTGTTCAACGGGACTTTTAATGAAACAGAATGTCTTTTCGTCATGTATACAAACGCAAAAGGTGACAAAAACTTAAGTAAATACGAAGGTAGTTTTTCTGAACATTTGAACGCTCTGATAAGAACAGGGCCGCCTGGCTCACAGCCGCCGCATGACGACAGTTATGAGGAGCTTTTATGTGGACTAGTTTTAGAAGAACAAATGACGGCGCTAGCTCGACCGATGGCGAAGTGTATTTTTGGAGAATTTAATGACAATCAAATGTTGATGCAGGATGAGCTTGTGTTACGGTATCACGTCATTTTGGGCCAAAAAGCTTTCGATATCACCGATATTCAACCTGAAGGACATCGTAACATAAGCTTTAAAGATGATTTCTTTGATATCAACGAAGAATACCTTCGGCTTTTTAAAGATGAACTTTGCTCGGAAATTTTAAAAAGGCGAAGCCGTGATCCAGAGTTTAAAGCTTCATTGTATAAAGATATCCTTTTAAGCGAAATAACTGATACTGAAACACTGTACAAACAATTTGGCAGCCTTACGATTTATAAAAGCGGAAAATTTGTGTTACTTGATAAAAATGCACCTACACAACAACAACAACTTATTCTTGACAAATTTAATGAGTCACAAGAAAATATACGCAAAACTGTTGAAATGGCCGTGAAGGAATATCTGCCTTCACGATCTTATAAAGTACCGGCTTCATTTGGCAATAAGGATTTAACTATAAGAGGAAATGACATAAAAATCGAAAGAAAGTTGAACAATTTAGCATTAAACATTCTAACATTTATAGAACAGTCGAAACCCAGTAATATTGTCACTATAGACGATACTAATTGTGGAGAAGGATTTCTACGGCTTAACGGTGGCATAGCTTCTGCTGTTGGCAATCTATTCATTTTCGATAAAATCTCTAAACTGATGAAGTTCAATGACAACTACAAATCACGAGGAAATCTTGGCAACCGTTTATATCGCAAATTGGAAGAGAAAATCGGTAACTTGAACGAATATAAATTTGATGTCAAAGCAAAAGTATTTCCAAAATTATCATTCACCACTGACGAATATAACAAAACCATTGTGAGTGATTTTTTTAGAACACTACTATTTTTTACATCTCAATATAATGAGAAACACGTAGAGGAAAGTTTAATATATGAAATAAATAACAGTCTGGGCGACGACGTACAACATGTAGAAGTTACTTCCGACGCCATATTCCTCAAGTACCATGATGAGATACTAAAATGGAGCATGGAATCCAATAAGGGGAAATATCTTGAAAAAGAAGGCAGTTTATATAAAGATGCTGAAACACATGCTACAACACAGTCATTGATGGGTGCCATGAATATGATGCAGAGAATAAAGAATAAAAATTACACGTTTAGAAAAGATGATCTAAATGCAATTATATTTGATGACCTTTCTTCAGGAACTATTATTGTTACAGAAAACAGTGCTTTAACTGTTGCTAAGGTCATAAAACATTTAAATAAGAAGAATACTGTCGTGTTAGATTTGGAATACGTTACTAATTTATCTGCAAGAGACGACCGAACATTACGCGGAGAACTGATGAATACGGATGAAGTGAAAACACTTATTGTTATCTTCAATAATGAAAAAATTAACAACAGATTAAAAAATATGGCCAGTTCTATGAAGCACAACATAGTGATAATTATCACAGACCAAAACTCAGTTGCTGATGCAAAGAAATATTTCTCACAAACTGGCAACGTAATAAAGGATGAAATAAAATTAATTGACATGAGCGAAGAATCGCAAAAGCGCATTTTGGAGAACACTAAAGTGATATTTCAAGGTTACGAATTAAATTTAGGTCAAATTTTAATCGACGATACGATTGGATATGTTGAAGGAAACGTGTTAAATAAAATGATGCATGGTAAAAAAACTACGGTAGGGAAACCGGTCAGCAATTCAAATTATAAGCCTAAATTATATATTCAAAGGAGTATAAGGCCATTATGCAGAAACACCGAAACGCAAAAAAACGTCGATCGAAAACCGATCCAAACATTAGATGCACTCGAAGACGACGTTGTCATTATCTTTGGGGACCCAGGAATGGGAAAGTCCACTTTACTTACTGATTTGTCTATTAAAACAAAAGAAAACTGCGCAAACATGAGATGGATTGTGAGAGTAAATTTATTGGAGCACACGAAACAATTCCGTGAATGGAAAGATAAGGAAACAAATATTGATGCTATGGAGACTTTGAAGTTCTTGTGTCAAGTTGCACTCAGTAAGGACACTATCAAAACGAACGAGATTAATATAACACTAGCACAGTGTATTGACGGCACCGCACATGTAACTGACTTTAAAGGTGACGCGTGGACTTTATTCGAGTTGAAATTGTTCCTGTCTTTCTATAACAAAGCTCAACTAATGATCCTATTCGATGGCTTCGACGAAATCTGCCCGACCTACGCGAATGAAGTGTTAGCATTAATAAAATCAGTGACTACTTTTTCTAGGACTCACAAAATGTGGATCACTAGCAGATCGTACGTCAAAATGCTTTCAACTTTTGAAAATTTAAAATTTGCTAAATTATTCGAAATAGAACCCTTGAATGTGCGCCAGCAGGACTTGTTTCTGTCTAAATTTTGGGACGAGAAGGAGATACTCAATGATAAAGAAATTTCCAACTGCATCAGAAATGTGTTTAGAAGACTTTATGATAAGTCAACAAAGACACAATTAGACGTAAAACAGCATAAGTCCTATTTTCTGGTTCTTTTAAGCTTACTACAATATTTTGAAATAGATTTTCCAACCAGGCATGCTGCCACAATTACATTTAATGGTATAGATAGCTTCGAAATCACCAAGGCTAACTTGGTGATTATAAAAATTAATTTTTTATTCTACTATAAATCCCTCGCAACCCCGTTACATCTGAATATTATGGCAGATTATTTTTACAGTAAAATTCAAGAAATGAACACATCACAAAAAACTGATTGGTACTGGGACTACATTATCAGTGATATTTATGAATATTATCTGGAAACTAAATTGAAAAAAATAAATTTTCAAGAAAAAACCCAAAATGACATGTCCAAACCGGAAAATATATCAGCGTACGAGCGAGAATACGAAGATTCTATGGATAAGCATAAAAAACTGGCGGCATACGCTGTTTACTATGGTGATCGTTCCAAATTATTTGATGATGGTGAGTTGAACCAAATTGTGGAAATGATCGCAAAACTGAAGGAGGGAGAAGAGAGAACTGGCATCATTTGTAATGTCGTTGACGATATTCCAATGTTTGTTCACTCGACGTTCGAAGAGTACTTAGTGGTCGAATACATTTGTGGGTTAATAAAAAGCAAAGAAAACCAAATACATGTTTGGGACTTTATATTGAACGTGATGTTTTTCGGTAACATGAACGTTATGATCACTTTCAACGATAAAATGAAGGTTGACCACGACTTGCCTTCACATTTTGAACAAAACAAAAAAATTATATTTGATCTGTTAATCAAGCAGGGTAAAAACAGTAAGTCTGGTAAAATTAAATCATCTTTGAGTGAGGCGATTCGACACAATCTACGGAATTTAGCCGAAGCTTTTGTTCCAATCATAGAAGCTAATGCAAATGAAAGTAATTTGAGGGAATTCATAGCCATTGTTAGAGAAACTAATATGTTCCTGGTAGACAATAACAGAGAGTATTTAGACATAAAACAGTCAATCCTTTGGGACTTGATGACCATAAACAGGATTGATGAACTATCCAAGTTATTTGAAGATGCAGAATTGGTGGAGCTTCCCGAACCAAATTTTGATATTACAGAAGTAGAACCCGACTCCCCCCTGGCCCTAGGAGCCAGCAACGGACGGAGCTGGGAGTGGAGCAAATCGAATTGGGACGACGAAGCCATCGGGTATACCTACTGGCCAGATTTATTGAGAAGGAAAGAGTAACTATGGAGTTTCTTGTCCGTTCTTCTCCATAAGAATCTACCTTTCCGAATGGACAGTAGAGTCACTTTACCAATGTAATATTATTATTTTACTGAACTGTAAATGATGACGTTCAAAAGTGCCGTTTAAGGGCCTAATTGAAATAAACGTTTTGACTTTGACTTTGAAGGAAGGCCTCTAAATGATGAACTCCTTCTTCAGAAAGCGTAGATTCTCTGATCCTACTCTCAAGCTCATGAAGGAGTGGCGGGAGACGACTCTGCAGTCTTCAAACGATGCGTGCAAATACCGGCAGCTCCTATAGACGGATCTTCCGACTATAGGACCGACTATAGGTTTAAGACCTTGAAAAGTGACTTCCGCCTGAAAGGATTAAAGACGCGATAGAGCGGAATAAGAGCTCTAAGGTCTTTGCAAGAGCCTGCTCACAAAACTGAACACCGACGATGGCAGAACCATGTGCGCCAATTTGGAGCTTCTGACATTCTATGGGTACACGTCAATGACTAAACCCGCTGCGAATCTAGCTAACATCTCAAGATATAGATTGACCGCACTATACCGAAGACATCCCGGACGTCAGCCTGTATGAGATTAGGATGGCACTGAAGCAGCTTAAAAACAACAAGGTGAGGGCAGGGTGAGGACGGAATTACGGCCGAACTCCTGAATGCGGGTGGAAAACTGGTCCTGAAGGCCCTTCATAAACTGTTTGATTCCGTCATACTCCGGGGGAAACGCCACAGGCATGGAGCGGAGGTGTGGTGGTATTCTTCTTTAAGAAGGGCGACAATGCCCTAGGAATTACAGGCCCATCTTACTTCTGAGCCATGTCTACAGCTGTTCTGAACCGAATCGTTCACAATGGGCCTCATCAGAAGGCTTAAAGTCACCCAAAGGGCAATGGAGAGGGCAATGCTCGGAGTTTCCTTTCGTGATCAAATCAGGAATGATGATATCCGCAAGAGAACCAGGTTACCGACATAGCCCGAAGGATCGCCAAACTAAAGTGGCAAAGTGGCAGTGGGCAGGGCACATTTCTCGCAGAACAGATGGTCGATGGGGCCGAAAAGTGCTGGAGTGGCGACCGCGTGCCGGAAGGCGCAGCGTTCGATGGCATACCACAAGGTGAAGCGATAACCTGGTAATGGTCGCAGTTAGCCGATGGATGCGAGACGCACAGGACCGGTTGTTGTGGCGACACTTGGGGGAGGCCCATGTCCAGCAGTGGACGTCTTCTTTAGTTATATCTCTGTGGGAATGGACAAAAGAAATCCTAACCTTTTCGTAATAAAAAATCTGGCCAAGTGCAGTTGGACTTGCACACGTACCATAAGCCGAAAAAAAACAAGTTTCTTGTATAGGGCCCCCATACAAGAAACTTGTTTTATTTTTAATTTAATTTCATAAGTAAAATTTCAACTGTCTAGCTATATAACGGTTTATGAGATACAGCCTGGTGACAGACAGACAGACGGTGGAGTCTTAGAAATAGGGTCCCGTTTTTACTTTTTGTGTACGGAACCCTAAAAAACGGCAGTTTTTCTAGTTACTTAATTATAGGCAAAATATATTGATTGAATGGAATATAGATAGTATTCATATACATTGTTTTACTTTGTTTTATTGCTTAACAATACTTATTTATAAAGGCGAAAGTAAGTTTGTTGGTTTTTCCCCTCTTCACGTATTAGCAGCTGCACGGATTCGGATGAAACTTGGCATATGGGTAGACCATGTCCTGGAATGAGACATAGGATACGTACTTTTCACCCCCTTGGGATGATTTCAAATTTGAACGGACGGAGCCGCGGGCAGCTGATATATTAACTCTTTACAAAAAAAATACAGCCGATTTCCAAAAACACTACAAACTATAAAATAATCTTCTATTCGGAAGTCGGGTTAACAACCGGCCAAGTCCGTGTACGACTCGCGCACGAAGGGTTCCGTACCCTTATCTATGAAAACGGCAAAAAAAACATGTTTGTGTATGGAAGCCCCCCTTAAATATTTGTTTTATTTTAATTTAATTATTTATTTTTATTCTGTTAAAAATAAATAATCAGCTGCCCGCGGCTCCGTCCGTTAAAGTGAATATTCACTTTAAAAATAAATAAGGTAAGTTATATATAACTAAATATTCTCTTTAAAAATAAATAATTAAATTAAAATAAAACAAATATTTAAGGGGGGCTTCCATACACAAACATGTTTTTTTTTGCAAGCGTCTTGTTGTCGTTATCAATATCGAGCAAAAATGAGAAAAAAAAACACGTTTGTTGTATGGAGCCCTCTTAAATATTTAATTTATTCTGTTTTTTAGTATTTTTTGTTATAGCGGCAACAGAAATACATCATCTGTGAAAATATCAACTGTCTTACTATCACGGTTCATGAGATACAGCCTGGTGACTGACGGACAGCGGAGTCTTAGAAATAGGGTTCCGTTTTACCCTTTGGGTACGGAACCCTAAAAAACGAAGAAACAACCAAAAACACCACATATTTTTTTATAAAAAAGGTTTTTTTATATTTTACTACCACAAGAAAGTCACAGGAAAGCAAAATAATAATACGCAATTTCGTTTACTGGGATGACATATTTTTTCCAGCTATTTTGATTTGAAAACTTTGGTCAACATCAGTTCAGTAGTTTGCTACTGAACTGATGTTGATGAAATTTCTATGGGACCAATCGGAGAGTAGGTATGGTATATCTGTTTACAAAAAAAAAACAAATCGGTTCAAAAATTACGGAGTAATGAGGTACTTAATATTGTAATATTAATAATATATTTTATTCATTGTATTTAATAATTCTAGACATAATTGATAGCCCCTGACATTGTATTTGATAGTAGTTAACGTTTTCCTTATTCTCGACATTGTATGGTTCATTATTAATTTTAATTCTTTGAAATATTTGTACGCTGGTAACAGCAGAATATTATGGACATCATATTTCGTGTAACAACAATATTCTAACAAATAAATTTATTATTATAACCATAAAAAATCAATCGAATTTAGAACCTTCTCCTTGAAGTCGGTTAATTTTTTGCCGTGTTTTGTTTTTGACAATTGTATCAGAAATGGCGTTGTATTCGAAAATCATTTTCGCACGTTTTTTTTTAATTTTTCCAATATTTTAACAGACCCCGACATCGAGAAAAAAAAACCCAGCTGTTAAGTATATTCTGTCGAGTTATGCGCACAAAAATATAAGGGGAAGTCGATTTATTTTTCGCGATTTCAGTGTTGGTCCCATAGTAAAAGTTCTTCATAATGATGAGTACAAATGACCCCTTAAGAGGTTTTACGTTTATTCTGTTACACGTTGTATAATAACAGGGAAAGGGTGGGGCGCTAGTCTCAGAATAAAACATTATGTAAAGGATGAATCAGTTTTTTATTTCAGGTTTTTTATGTTTATTGATACAATCTCGAAAGTCATTGACTTCAGCTTGGCATTTTCTCCAATCCTTAGTAGTTGCTATGCACTCCTGAAAACAAAAGAAAGGTTTCCATTTTTATTTAAACCATTATTTTTTTTATTTCAATGCATTTTTATTTGCTTTAATAATTAAAATATTTCAACAGGTCAAGGATGGGAAATCGTCAAATGACTACTTCCGCTCTGGGCGGAGCGGAAGGGAGTGTCAGCCCCGGATCTAGGGGGGAGCAAACCGGGGCACGTGTTTGAATAATTTGGCACCCATGCTTTGATATTCATAGCGTTTTTGTAACTTCAAATTCGTGATTTGTTAAGAAACATCGAAAATATTGATCATGTTTGTATGGGACTAGTTTTTCTAGAAAACGAAAAAAATATAGGTAATATATTTTGATCTTCAGTATCTCCAGAACCAATGGTTTCCCATACAAAATCTAGAAAAAAAAATGCCAATGATGGGTACAATGGGTGATCGTTATTGTTAAGCGTCCTTTTACACCCGATAGGTACATAATAAAATTAATCACAAACGTGGAAGACAGGGGGGCGCCACTATCAACTTTCTGCCCCGGTTCGGATAAATCGTACCTAGATCCGGAGCTGGGGAGTGTCAGACTCTTACTGACTAAAACCTAATGCCCTTTGCATTCCAGGGCCGCGGTGACTCTCTCGAACAAAAGGTCTAAGGCGTCCGTTAAGCCTTATTTACGCTGGGGCTACACTGTGCGGCATTGCAGCATGCCACAAAGCCGCATGTTACAATAATTAAAACTGTCGCAAAAACTGAGAAGTATTTTTTTATAAAATTTAAGAAGCAGTTTTAATTATTACTAGCTTTTGCCCGCGACTTCGTACGCGCATCTCCCATTTTTCCCGTACCCGTAGGAATTTCGGGACGAATTATACATATAAACCTTCCTCTTGATTCACTCTATTTATTGCTGTATTCAAATCCGTTGAGTATTTTAAAAGATCTAAGCGAACAAACAGCGGGAGCAACTTCATTTTATACTTTGTAAAGAAGAAAAAGCCTTATTTACAACAACACTGTGCCTCCTTGTGGAATACCGCATTGCCGCCAGTGTTGCCCCGGCGTAAATACGTCAGCAATTCCAAAAGTCATGATTGACGAATGATTGATGGTGAGTGATGGAATTCAATCGACATTACTGTCAGCTTAAAATAATCTTAAATATGGCGACGATATATTATTGGCTGTTATATGGGATTCGAAAAAGGACAAGGACCCATTCTATAAACATATAAAAAACAGTAAATGGATATTTGATTAGTCACGACTTTTGAGTGAACCCACTCAAAAGTCGTGACTAATCAAATATCCAGGTTTTCGTGAATCAATTTCATGCAACCAGTCACTGCATTAGACGATATTCGGTTATCCGTCAATCACATTTACAACCTTGCCTGTGGTTAAACTGACAGAAAAACCTACCGTGGGTGCAAATGAACTCGCCTAATACAATCCGCTTACATAATATCACACTAGATGGCGCTAATTCATACAAACTTTGTAACTTGTAAAAATACAAGTGGATTAAACTGAAAAGGCTCCGTATTTCCTAAGCGAAAAATGAGAAATATTGTGTGAGTATTAATAATGTTATATGTTAGGTACTAATTGGAATGGCTTACCCATTCCAATTAGTACCTAACATATAACATTATTCGACTCCTAAATCAACGCGGAAGAAATTGCTAGCAAATTAGCAAAACGCTTGTGCTAGCTAGAATTTTTATAGCAACTACTTACTTTAGTTTTAAAACCATCGTATATATTTAATGTTGCTTTTATACTTTAATCCAGTGCCATCAAATAAAGTATATAAGCGCCTACTTCATCATATCTTCATCGTATTTCTTTTGTATTTCATCATAGGTACCTGAACTTTATAATGTAATTCCAAGCAACCCGTTTTCTTCAACATGGTCTCCACCGGATCGTCCTCAGGATCCACTGGCTTCTCACGAGGCTTCACAGTCATTTTACTGTGTTTCTACACAAATCTATTCAATCACAACAAATATAACCTCTTTAAAATATCAGCTGATAAGGCTGATAAATTGACGTATTACACTACTGAATTAAAAAGTTATACTAGGTTATGAAGCGTAGACAGAGAATGCTATTATGAAGGGTGTTTTAATTTATCTGGGTTATTGCAACGTTTCGTAATTCGGTTTCAGCTTTCAGCTAAGGAAATCTACGGTGTGCTTAGTACAGTAGAATCCGTTTATTATGTTATGACTCCGCCTAAATTGACCAACCGCTAAATATGACGTAAATGCAGTGCGAAGTTTGATTTCATAAAAAATTCTTTATAAAAAGTTCTCGGACTCGGACTTATTTTTTTTAAACCACTCAGAAGTAGGAGCTCCGCGAAGCGGGTCTCCGTCGACCGGACCGCCTAAGTTACGTTTGAAGTTGTCATTTAGTAAGTAAGTCAGTAATTTCATGATGTGGCTAGGTATTTCATGATTGGCCAAACGTGGATTGAAATATCGTTAAATGTTGACGTTTAAATGATATTTTCAGTTTTCGTGAAATTTCATGAAATTTTTGGCCGTAAGGAAACCAGCACTCTTAGAAAACACAGAAACAGACCGCGTTCCGTTTTCCGGCCCCGCCGCCGGGGCCCGTCGCGACGTCCCAGTAATAACCCTCCCCGACTTTTGATTACCGAGCCAGCCCGCGTCGCTGAGCCAGTAGTTTTAAATCCCCCAAATAATAATAATATGACCCAGCCTGTCCCTTGCTGTCCTCCCGAAATGACGCCGCTAAGCCGAGGTCCGTATCCCGCAGGGGATGCCCTAGCGACCGGTCATTTAGTATAATTTAGCTAGTTTGGAAGCCCTGGCTGGGGGCCTTAAATTCATTTGAGGCCACCACAGGATAGTCCGGTTAAGCAGTAACCAGCCTTAGTGTGCTGAACTGCGAGTGGTCCCCATAAAAAAAAAAAATTGGAGAAATAATAGTCTGGAGATAGAATAAGTCTGGGTTCAGTTTGATTGAATACATCCAAATATTTTAGTATTTTTTTATAATTTTTCCTTTGTTGTGTTGTAAAGAATACTAAATCCGTAGTCTAGATTGCACCTTTTTTTTTAAATCGATTTAGGCGCCATCTGTACGAGCGAGTGCCACGCGACGATATCATCGCCCGGCTACTTAATTCTTCGTTCTGTACGGTGTCGGACGTAAAAAGAATAGCACCATCCCATCACTTCCCGTGGGTGTCGTGAGAAGCGACCAAGGGGCTCACCAAAGAATGGGCAGCAGAATTCTCTGTACATACATTGCAACAGCTACACTGCGATCGCCAACCCGCGCCAAGCATGGCGATTATGGCAAACCTCGATCTTTTGGCTGATATGATGATGACTTTGCTGACGAAGTCAACGATTCGCCGCGCCTAGAAACAACTTTTTCAACAAAACAATCAATTTCAACGGTTTCTTGTGGACTTGCAGGAAGCCATCGCGACAGTAGCCTTCGTTCCTCCAATAATTGTCTTCTACGATGTCCCTCACACCGCTCGGGGTTTTATCTCAGCATTGCAGAGTGAGATCGCCTAGACAAAGAAGGGGTGTCTAGGCGATCTCCCTCTGCAATGCGCTTCCTCTGAACGTCAGGACGGCAACCATTCGGTTCTCCTTTCAAGGTGAGGGTACGTGAACATATTCGCAAGTTGTAGTAGAATCATCACAACACTGTTTTGTTGAATTCTTTATTTTTTTCACAATAACATTGTTTATTTGCATGTATGTCTCAAGTATTTATTGTTTTCTTTTTTCTTTCCATTAAGGTGAAAGCGCCAGGCTAGCCCGCGAAATTCAAATTTTCATATGTAGGTATTTTGTATTTTGCAGGTCAGTGTCAACTTGTAGGTACACCTATGTTGATAAAAATACGATTGGCGACCGTAACAAACATGGTTTTACTGAGTTCATGTAACTCGATTGAATGACTTTTTTATGAAATAACCATTCAATCTAGTTAAATGAACTTAGAGGGTTGTGTTGATGATTTTAATTATTGTAGTTCTGTTAATAAATACGTGTTACGGTCGCGAATCATATTTTGTTCAACATACAGCCTGACACTGACTTGCAAATTGCAAAAACATAATAAAATTTGAATTTCGCGGGCTACCCTGGCGCTTCCACCTTAAGTTGCACCTGCCCATGGACGTATAATACGTCCATGCACCTGCCTTGTTCTATCTGCACCCCGCTAAAGTTGACTGGTAGAAAATATCTAAGCATCGGCAACATGGCAATAAACAAAAATAGAATAGAATTAAGTCCGACTTTGTACGGTGCTTTTTACTAGTGCATAAAGTTTTTTGATAAATAAATAAGTATATGGCTAACTATTTCTTATCTTAATTATAAATGCAAAAGTATGTTTGTTTACCTCTTCACGTCTTAATTGCTGAACGGATTTGGATGAAACTGACACACGGGTAGATCATGTCCTGAAATACATAGGATACTTTTTGTCCCGGGAATATGTTCCTTTGGGATAATTTCCGACTATACGCGAGTAGCAGCTAAGTCCATTTATTAAAAAAAATAAGGGGGATCTGCTGATGTCACATTTGTGTACCTAAAGTATACCTACTCAAATGTGACGTCACGCCTATTTTCAACGCACTGTAACGTCTGCATTTTTAGGGTTCCGTACACAAAGGGTGAAACTGGATCTTTTTTAATGCGTCTGGAAAATCTCAGAAAATGACTGGGTGACTAATAGATAAAATGGTAATGTTAGTTCCTGAGTACAAGCTTTTATCAGTATAGGGGGAAGTTCGTCTCATCGTGTATCGTCTAATATTTTTTATTTCTTGTGGTGTGGGTAGATGGAGAAACATAGTTTTATCAGATGTCCGTGACTACCGCAGGACAACCAACGCCAATCGCTTCCATATTTGGTGAATAATTAGTACCTACTCAATTGCTACTAAGTAGTACTCGCACTGGAGTAGGTACTAATTTTGAATTTTGTGTACTAATATTATTTTGCAGGGTACTAATTTTCTATGTAGGTTTGAGGAAAGCGACAAGCTCCTCAAACTTGGAATCAACATTGAAAGTCGTGGTCCGCCAGAACGAGCGCGCGAAAGTAATCATCGTTAATTTCTCGATAAACACAAATGTTTCAGTTCAGATTTTCTTACAAATGAATCACATATAAGGGTACTTATTATTTGTATACTTAGAATATCTGTAGCATGCCCCCTTTTTCGGCGCTCATGGTGGTCCTGCTGAACGGAGCGTGACCACATTCAAAGTCGATTTTCTCGAAAACTACTAAGGTACCAATTCTGTTGTTCAATTACTAATTATTTAATAAATATGGAAGCGATTGGGAGTGGTGGTCCTGCGGTAGTCACGGACGTGAGAAACATAATGTGTAATCAGTGGGGCGGGGCACGAGACGGCCACGCGGCTCTGTGTCACTCTAAGTTAAACCTTGTATTACACACCGTCCGGGACGTGTCAGACCACGATGTAACGAACCATGACCCTGATATGTGTGGACCAACCCCTATGCGTGCAGTGTGAATCAAATATTCAGTCAGGACATTCTTAGCTCAGTTAAATAAAAAGACACAAAAAGTGAAACATTCTATATATTTGCCTCGTTTTATTTACAGTCGATTGTCGCAACAATCTCGGCTCAACTTACGCAAATAAAAATACAACTTACATCTATGGCAGGGCTGTTTAAAAAACATACGACATTTTTGAATATCGACCTTATAAGCCCTTGTTTAGGTTCAAAACTAAACGCAGCCTTAAATGCAAAAAAAATAGTATATTCTCTATAATCTAATGCACTGTCTTATGCCTTACTTTATTTAAACCTTTTGAACGCCATTGTCACGTATACATGACAAGCAAGCGCGTGTCCTGTACGCCAAATGTCAAAAATATGTAACAAAAAGTATGGCGAATTTGTGGCTTGGCGTCGGGGGCACGCCGGTGTGTCATAAACACAAATATGTCTCTGGCGTTCAAAAGGTTAACAAATGGTTTTGGTGAATAAGCAGGAAAACAGATTGTTTTCAGTTTTTAGGCGGCTGATAGGTTAAAAGAACCTTCGTACTGGTCACAGCATAAATGACACATGGAGGTTTAGAAAGTCATGGTCACACAGTTGGGAGAGAGAGAGAGATGTAATGAGACCAACACGAACTTGTTCAACACGATTACCGAAACTCCGCATATCGTCGCTTAAGTTCCAACACCACGTAAGGGAGCGTTCAAGTATTACGTAACGCAATTTTTGAAGATTCTTGACCCTCCCTCCCCCCCACGTAACGTGCCGTAACGTTTGTCTGTACCCCCCTCCCCCTCCCGAAACGTTACGTATCATCCAAGTGACAATTTTTACCTAAAAGTCACAATTATGTCTACTACTCTCATGTTACCAATGTTTTAATTAATAAATGTCATTTCAAGAAAAATATTGATGTTTATTTTTGTTTGGCAAAATGACTACTGTTTAGTGACTGTGTAACTCGAAAATATGTTTAGTGAGCTAGCGTTAAATAAAAACACAATGTTACGTAACGCGTTGTTCGAACACCCCTCCCGCCCCTGTAACGCATCGTAACGTTTTTTAATACTTGAACTCAAAAATAGCAACTTTACAAGAGAGTGAAAATATTGAATGATTTTAAATAAATTTTAATTTTGTGTACACTTGAAATTGGATCTATTCATTAAATGTAAGTCTTACTATTCTCTAGCAAACGGTATGAATTTCAAAACGGCCATAAATTTATTAACTTGGTGGGTTTTCAACTTATTTATTTATGTCGATGAGGTTGACTAAAAATTTACATGTTAAACTTATATATGTCGCCGGAAATGGGAAACTCCGGAAGATTATGAAATAACTTGAGAGATTGTAAACTCTCGGTAAATTGTCAACTGAGCATTTAGAATACTTTTTTACGCATCAAAATTTGATTGTCTATAATATCTCGAAGTCATTCCGAGAAATTGTGGACTGACATAAAATGGCTACCAATCAGAGCACAAGTCTACAATTTATCCGTTTCCGTAAGATAGTAAACCTGGAAACAAGGCTCTTATTGGTCTGTTCAGATATGTGCTCACACCAAGACCAATGAGGGGAAAAGTTTCTAATTTAACTATCACACCAAAACAGATAAATTGTAGACCAGAGTGCTGATTGGTCGCAAGTTTATTTCAGCCCACTATTTCTCGGACCGGCACGGAGATATTGTAAACAATCAAATTGTGATGCGTTAAAATGTATTCCAAATATTCAGTTGACAATTTATCGAGAGTTTACAATCTTTCAAGTTATTTTACAATCTTACGGAGTTAGCAGTTTGCCGGTGACATATACATATATTACTGAATAATCGTAAATTGTCTGTAATAATTAGTTATATTGATAGTTTGGGATAGGATGACCGTGTGTGAGTTGTCCCAAGATATTCTTATTATACTTATTAATAATTATTAATGTAAAATGAGGTTGTCTAACAACCAATGCAAGGGATAGTAACCACCACCAATTAAGAGTGTTATTGTATTATTATTATTAATTATTTTTATCATTACCACTATTGACATGCACATAAATATTATAAACCCCATGAGTATTTTACAGTGATACAATAATGCTATTTGTAAGAACTGGCTTTTCACTTGTGACAAACAATAAATATATGAATATGGTGTTAGAACTTAAACGACGATATTATGTTATTGACATCCAGTTTAATGAAGATTGACTACGGGGTCAATGCCCTCTGGTACAGTTACCTACTTGTAATGAACGAGTCACTGGGGTTATGCTATAGTAGGCGCCAGATAAATGTTGAATTAAGTATATTGACCTTTCCCTAATAACTGTTCATAGGTTGACCTGAACAATTAAATTTGAATCGTTTTTCATTATTAGACAATGTTAAGGATCACGAGAGATGAATGATTCGGGACAGCTTTGTGTCATTAACCTTTTGAACGCCAGAGCATAAACGCATCGGCGTGCCCCCGACGCCAAGCCACAAATTCGCCGTACTTTTTGTCACGTATGTGTGACGTTTGGCGAACAGGGCACGCGCTTGCTTGTCATGTATACGTGACAATAGCGTTCAAAAGGTTAATTCCGTTTTTCAAATTAAACATGTCAATAAATGTATGTGGGTCAATGACCGATATTCCATGATCATCTGGCACCTACTTTAAGCTAATTTAATTTGTCCATGCATACTCTTATGTGCCATATTAATGTAAGTAAACGTAAAAAGACAGCGTATTAGACGAGCCCCCATAAAAAAAAAAAAACTTTAAAATTAAAATGCACTTTTAATTTGTAATGGCAAAATGGATCTTACAATAATTTTTGTCATTAAATTTTTGGCAACTCTGTCAAAATGGAATCGTTTAATGTTTAGGAAAACTCGATTTCTGAATTAATTAACTGACGTTGAGTATTCGTCAAATTTTACTCTAGTCTGAAAATATGTCAAACTTAGCCATTAACATATTGAACGCCATTTTATGTCAGTCCATAATTTCTCGGAATGACTTCGTGAAATTATAGACTATCAAATGTTGATGCGTAAAATAGTATTCCAAATGTTCATTTGACAATCTATCGAGAGTTTACAATCTCTCAAGTTATTTAACCTTTTGAACGCCATTGTCACGTATACATGACAAGCAAGCGCGTGCCCTGTACGCCAAACGTCACAAATATGTGACAAAAAGTACGGCGAATTTGTGGCTTGGCGTTCAAAAGGTTAATAATCTTACGGAGTTTGCTATTTTCCGGTGACATAATATACGACAAAAAAGTCCTTGTCTCAAAATGGTTGAAAGTAACGATCGATTTTGACAGAATACAAAATTTTCTTCAGTTCAGCCAATCACCCATTCATACAAAAACTTTTAACAAATAAACTAAACTCCGATTATCGCCGTAACATGACGCGTCAAACATTGCTCTAAACGGGGCAAAGTGGAATAAACACCTGAAAAGGGATCATTGCATTCACAATTATGAATCTGCCGTTGACCATATTTTATCGAAATACGCAAACATAAATGTTTTTTTTCTTGCCAATTCTGGCAATTACAAAATTTTAATATCTATTTAGTCATGTATGTATAATTTCATTTTTGCTCAAAAAAAAATCTAAATAATTGATTAAAACAAATCAATGTTTGACGTTAACATTACAAAAGCTTAAAATAAATGCCTCTTGTCCTGGAACCATTATTACATAATTCTCTTTCAATAAAAAAAAAACATAAGCATTGGTGATCATAGCAAAATAACTCTTTTTGCTTCAAATTAGGGTTCAAAATCGCTCAAAACCAATGTAACTTAACAGACCACCAAGAACTTAAAATTTTGAACACACAAAATTATCTTGTACTATATAATATTAAAATTAATTATGTTTACAAAAAAATAAGAGAAAAAATAAGTACGAGTACGCTAAGACAGTCATTTCGCACTCTTTTCATATAATTCTGCATAGAAATAACGTCACGCCTGTGGGCCAACGGGTTAGGCAGAGTTGTATACAAAAAGGAGGTCATTGTATTCACCACTATGAACAACTTTTAAAAATACGATTGCCCCATACATTTATGTACTGAGCAGCAATATCAAGGGAAAATTTTTCTGTTTCACAAAGTGAAAAATCACTCTGCGATTCATTCATTTACAAAAATAAGGATTTGAAAGTTTATAAGAAAACGCTCTTAAACTGCTGTCATTGGTTGAATGTAACCTCAAAAGTCAATCACAGTAGTTGACAAGCTCTTGACAATTTTGTCACGTTTATTGCTGCCGTGTTTGGATAACATAACGAATGAAAAATCAATTCTGCGCGAAGTCTTTGGTAAATATATTTTACACATCTATCGCCGGTTCACATGATACGATTGGCTTTTGAAAACTCATTCAACCAATCACATCTAGCCTAACGCGCGTTTGACAAATATGTCACAATAATTATCGTTCGAGAAACTGTACGTAAGCCCTTCAAACTCTTGTTATTTCTATACAAAATTATACAAGGCAGTTTACTAATTAAAAAAAAAGAATAATAGTATATTTAAAAACCTATGCTAAGGCGTGGATAACGCAGCGTATTAAAAATATCAACGGCCAATGAGGCGCGGTATGAATTTATTTATTTTATTAACTTTTTATGAACATGAACGCTTTACTCAGAATCCGGGTCAATTCACACCAAGATACAAAAATGAACGCACTTTTTAAGCTAACGATACAATATGGAACTTTTTTTTAATAGTGCTTCGCTCGCGATTTCGTTTGCGTAGACTTAAAGTTCCTTTTCACACCCTTAAAGTTTGAATTTGTCTATAATATGTATGTTTTTAGAAATATACAAGTATGTTTACCAGTTGTTTGGTTGCCATAGCACTGGCTCTGCCTAGTTTGGGATCGGATGACCGCGTGTGAGTTGTCCCAAGATAGTATATTATTATTATAATTTCCAAAAATCCCTTCTTCGCGCTACCCTACGTCATAAAAGGAAGCCTTATATTGATCCTAGTCCCTGTAATTTCGGCTGTGCGATAATACGTCAGTCAGTCAGTTTTCCTGTTATATATACTTTCGTTGTAACATATACAAAGATAAAATAAGGAATATATTTCAGTGGCAGAATTTTAAAAACCGCTAGAAAGGATTTTTGGAAATTTCAAATTTAAGTGGGCGAAATCTGTATAGAACTTAGTTTGAAAGTCTTTGGATTCATACGGTTACCACTTTAAGAGCGATAAATGAGGAAGGTTCGTGTTCACCGGATTATTGCCGCCGTCAGATTGTAAAATGTCACGTGAAATGGCTCATTTTTTTCAATAACACAGGGATATATTGGATGCTGTTGAATTTGGATAAGATTTATTGTATTCAAAATGATTTGTTCACAATATATCGAGAAATTATAATCGAATAAAGATAAATATGCCGCCAGTCTTTTGAGTTTCAATTTTTGACGCCATATTTTAGGGTTAATTTAGTTAGGAGTTTTTATTTTTATTTCTAGAGTATATGGTCAGTTAAGTATTCATTAAAACACTAAATCTCATAAAGATTTATTACAATCTTACGGAGTTTGCAATTTCCGCTGACATGTATATAATTTGCTCCCGTGCAACGTCGGGGCGTATCGCTAGTTTAAAATAAACTACTATATTGTATTGATACTTTAAAAAGTGAGTTCACTGCCACTGACGCGAGCCTATGGTATAAAAATCATTGCTTGCAATAATACTGTCATTTTTAAAGGATCAAGACTTTATTTTGAGAGACACAGTGTTGAAATTCGTTTAGCAGGAAAACCCTTGCTGTCAAGCCAAGTTGCACTAGTCAGAAGGAACTTAATTTTAGAGGGCAACTTTGGTTGTATCGATATCTATTGAACGTTCGAAGTTTCTGGTGAGTCACATTCTACAGGTTAACGGTAATATGCAGTCATATTTTGAAAACTGTTTCTGTGCATTTAAATGAACAACTTTGTTCAAGGAATTCATTTAACAAAAATTGTGAACTTACTAATTTTGATCATCATGGAAAACCCATTTTTTTTTGGGAATTGATTGAATGTGTAACAGAATAAATGCAATACTTCTTAAGGGGTCAGTGTACTCATCATTATGAACAACTTTTACTATGGGACCAACACTGGAATCACAAAAAAAAACAGTTGTTCAGTACATTTTGTCGAGTTGTAGGTACACACAAAAATGTATGGGGAAGTAGATTTCAGTGTTTGTCCCATAGTAAAAGTTGTTCATAATGATGAGTACAATGACCCCTTAAGAGGTATTGCGTTTATTCTGTTACACATTGTATACTTAGAGAAAGTTGTTCATCTAAACAGAAATAGTTTATAAAATATGCCCGCGTCGTTATAGTCAGTTTACAAAATGTATGAGATTGACTTGTCAAAAGGAAAATAACCGTAAAGCGTTCATATATCAATAACATTAACTTGAAAAATCAACATTTTTCATTGAAAAAAATGTCTTAAAAAGCTTTGACGAGTCTAATATATCTAGTTATAAAACAAAATTGGCGATTAAGTTGTAACGCCTTTAATGCACACGCCTTTACAACGGAGCTAGGTATCGAAGATGGGTTTGAAACCGTTTGGTATGAGTACAATCAGCGTGCAATGTTCCCACTACTGGGACTGGTCTCCTTTCTGTTCAAAGAAGTGCGCCCCTTCATCACGTATTAAGTTGTAGTGTGACGTCACATGTCTTCAAATTCTTGCCTCTAGGACATGCAGTTTATACCTCAAGATATTTTCGCAACTAAGGCCGAGTATTTTGATGGGTAGTTAACTCAACCAATAGTCAAAAATTGTGGATAAATTTTGTTATAACGCCATTTTTGATCGATCCATAGCAATAGTTATTTATTTGAGTATTGGTCAAGTTACACGGTTAACTTGAAATTGAGACTGAAACCGGTTGAACCAATTCATTGGCAGGGCTACATTAAATTTTCTGCCTCAAGTCTTCAAAGTTAGAGTGAACAGGCTTCTACTGGATAAGCTCTGTCACCTCTGACTTAGATTACAGTCAAGAGCAAACCCATCTCAAATAAAAAGCAATCCTTCCAGAGGGAGGCCTAAGCCCAGCAGTGGACGTGTTACCGCTGAAGAATTATATCTGCTGTACTGGTATTCAACTGCATCCGAATGGATTGGAAGCCGACCCCAATATAGTTGAGATAAGATGATGGCTTCTGATGTCTTCTTCAGGGCTCCAGGGCTCCGTTGACGGGCGTGTGACTGATTACTCGCGCAGTTTTAATGCGTGATCCTTGATGATGCCACCGTCACCTTCGGAGACAAACCTTTTGCGGCCCCTAAGGAGAAAAGAATATTGTGAATTAATTTGTACAGGAGAAAAATTGTATTGACACTAAGAATTGGGAATAATGGACACGCATTTTTTCCATTTTAAGAGTGGGGCCTGGTGATGAGGGCAACACTGACCTGCTGGGCATGCGCTTGAGCACGGCGTCTCCGAGGCGGAACTTCTGCTGGCAGCGCTCGAGGAAGCGGTCCAGCATGATGTAGGCCAGCGGCACGTCCAGGACTATGTCGTTCATATCTTCCAACACGCGCAGGAAGCCCTGGACAACATCGACAGTTCAATATGTATATAGGAGCGTTCAAGTATTACATAACGCAATTTTTGAAGATTCTTGACCCTCCCCTCCCCTCGGTAACGAGCCGTAACGTTTTTCTGTACGCCCCTCCCCCTCCCTAAATGTCACGTATCATCCAAGTGACAATTTTTACCTAAAAGTCACAATTATGTCTCTACTACTCTCACGTTACCTACTTTTTTAAATTAATAAATGTCATTTCAAGAAAAATATTGATGTTTCGTTTTTGTTTGGCAAAATGACTACCGCTTAGTGCCTGTGTAACTCGAAAATATGTTTAGTGAGCTAGCGTTGAATAAAAAAAACAATGTTACGTAACGCGTTGTTCGAACACCCCTCCCGCCCCTGTAACGCATCGTAACGTTATACAAGACCCCCCCTCCCCTCAAATTGCGTTACGTGATACCTGAACGCCTCCTATGGGCATTTGTGTGACAAGAGTAGATTATGCACCGAGGGGATAAAGCAGTGTCTTAATGTCACGGACATCATATTGAATCCCTCACAGCATTCAGGTTTCCTGTATTAATTCCCTCGCTTTACTCGTGTGCTAAACTCTAAGCTCCCTCGCTACACTCGGGAGTTAACTTTCGAATCGTTCATCACGTTCGGGATTCAATATGGCGCCCGTGAAATATACACTCACTATGTATCGCGTGCGACCGTGCGACCGTAGTCTGAGTATGAGAATGTATGGCGCCATCCCGAGGTGTGTGACAGCAGGGGCGTGCAGTAGGCTACAGTAAGGGTAGGCCAGCCCATACATAATATCCAAAAAAAAAAAGTTTCTTGTATGGGAGCCCCCTTTAATGTTTAATTTACATTAATTTTTATTATTTTTTGCTACAGCGGCAATAGAAACACACTCTGTGAAAATTTCAACTGACTACCTATTACGTCCCTGAGATACAGTTCGCTGACAGACAGACGGACGAACGTACAGAGGATTTAGGCTTAGTAATACGGTTCCGTTGGTAACCCTTTGGGTAAGGAACCCTAAAAATTAAGCTAGGTTTATTTTTAGGATAGAGAATACAGTGATAAGAAGTTCATTGTTGACAAGCACAACACTTGGATCTGACGAAGCAAATAATGCTGCCACTTCACTTGGCATGTTTAGGCAAATATTCGCGTCACTTGTTCAATACAAAATTACCTTAAGGTGGAAATTTTCGTGCGTTTTTTGCGGGTCAGTGTCAGGTTGTATGTTGATAAAAATACGATTGGCGACCGTAACAAATATGGCTTTACTGAGTTATAATAATTAAAATTATCAGTTCAGGTTGTATCATTCATGTAACTCGATTGAATGACTTGTTTATGAAATAACCATTCAATCGAGTTAAATGAACTTAGAGGGTTGTATTGATGATTTTAATGATTATAATTCTGTAAATAAATACGTGTTACGGTCGCGCATCATATTTTGTTCAACATACAGCCTGACATTGACTTGCAAATTGCAAAAGACATAAGAAAATTTCAATTTCGCTGTCTACCCTTCCTCCACCTTAAGCAAAATTCAAAATTCAAAAGTTATTTATTCAAATTAGGCTGAGTGCCAGCACTTTTTGAACGTCAAAGTTCTACATAAAGACAGTCCCCCAAAACGCCCGCCCGTCACCACTTCCTAGTGTTATAGCTGGGAAGAAGAAGTGGCGCAACAAACTCCCCAGCAACACATCTGTCTGTTAAGCTTTTAAAAACTTGAATTTATACAATAAGCAATTCAAAATAAGTTTAATTTAGTATTGCATAAGTGAGGCGAATGTTTGGGCTAGTGCGCCAGCTGTAGGCAGTAGGCAGTGCGTGCACTCACGCGGTCCATCTGGTCGGGTGACACGACGACGCTGCGGCGCAGCTCGGCCAGGAACCTGCACAGCTGCTCCTCCACGCTGGAGTTCACTGTCTCCAGAGCCAGCAGCACTGTCTGTCAACAAATTATATTATTCAACGCCAGACCTTCAACGCATCGGCGTGCCCCCGACGCCAAGCCGTCTTTATTCTAAATTTTGTATGGAACTTGAATTTTGAATCTCTTAAATAGTATTTTAACTCGGATATTAACCTTTTGAACGCCAGAGCATAAACGCATCGGCGTGTCCCCGACGCCAAGCCACAAATTCGCCGAACTTTTTGTCACATTTGTGACGTTTGGCGTACCGGACACGCGCTTGCTTGTCATGTATACGTGACAATGGCGTTCAAAAGGTTAAGGAGCTCGTGGCTAAATAATAACAGCCGCACGAATCGATCATAAAGGTTAAGCAACGCTTGCCGAGGTTGGTCTGTGGATGAGTGACCATCGTAACATACCGAGACTCCTCCGTGCCTCGGAAAGCACGTTAAGCAGTTAATAAGGGGGCTTACCTCGTAGACGAGTTCGTGATGAAAGTGAGGAACTTCGAGCTCCCTGACGCAGCGCATCGCTTCCGTCAGGTCGCTGGACGTCAGGTACTCCTTGAGCAGCAGCTGAATCTGACGGATCAGCGACTTCACTGGCCTGCAAACATCGTTCAGGTTAAATAACTCATATTACAGAACGCTCAAATCCATACTTATATTACAATGTAGCTGTTGCCCTTATTATTGCCAAGATTTCTTTTAAAAAAAAAAATCTATATTATCAGGCGGCAACTAAGGCCCATAGATAAAAAAAAATCTATATTATCAGGCGGCAACTAAGGCCCATAGATAAAAAAAAATCTATATTATCAGGCGGCAACTAAGGCCCATAGATAAAAAAAAAATCTATATTATCAGGCGGCAACTAAGGCCCATAGATAAAAAAAAATCTATATTATCAGGCGGCAACTAAGGCCCATAGATAAAAAAAAATCTATATTATCAGGCGGCAACTAAGGCCCATAGATAAAAAAAAATCTATATTATCAGGCGGCAACTAAGGCCCATAGATAAAAAAAAATCTATATTATCAGGCGGCAACTAAGGCCCATAGATAAAAAAAAATCTATATTATCAGGCGGCAACTAAGGCCCATAGATAAAAAAAAATCTATATTATCAGGCGGCAACTAAGGCCCATAGATAAAAAAAAATCTATATTATCAGGCGGCAACTAAGGCCCATAGATAAAAAAAAATCTATATTATCAGGCGGCAACTAAGGCCCATAGATAAAAAAAAATCTATATTATCAGGCGGCAACTAAGGCCCATAGATAAAAAAAAATCTATATTATCAGGCGGCAACTAAGGCCCATAGATAAAAAAAAATCTATATTATCAGGCGGCAACTAAGGCCCATAGATAAAAAAAAATCTATATTATCAGGCGGCAACTAAGGCCCATAGATAAAAAAAAATCTATATTATCAGGCGGCAACTAAGGCCCATAGATAAAAAAAAATCTATATTATCAGGCGGCAACTAAGGCCCATAGATAAAAAAATCTATATTATCAGGCGGCAACTAAGGCCCATAGATAAAAAAAAATCTATATTATCAGGCGGCAACTAAGGCCCATAGATAAAAAAAAATCTATATTATCAGGCGGCAACTAAGGCCCATAGATAAAAAAAAATCTATATTATCAGGCGGCAACTAAGGCCCATAGAAAAAAAAAAATCTATATTATCAGGCGGCAACGAAGGCCCATAGATAAAAAAAAATCTATATTATCAGGCGGCAACTAAGGCCCATAGATAAAAAAAAATCTATATTATCAGGCGGCAACTAAGGCCCATAGATAAAAAAAAATCTATATTATCAGGCGGCAACTAAGGCCCATAGATAAAAAAAAATCTATATTATCAGGCGGCAACTAAGGCCCATAGATAAAAAAAAATCTATATTATCAGGCGGCAACTAAGGCCCATAGATAAAAAAAAATCTATATTATCAGGCGGCAACTAAGGCCCATAGATAAAAAAAAATCTATATTATCAGGCGGCAACTAAGGCCCATAGATAAAAAAAATATCTTTATTATCAGGCAACTAAGGCCCATAGATAAAAAAAAATCTTTATTATCAGGCAACTAAGGCCCATAGATAAAAAAAATATCTTTATTATCAGGCAACTAAGGCCCATAGATAAAAAAAAATCTTTATTATCAGGCAACTAAGGCCCATAGATAAAAAAAAATCTTTATTATCAGGCAACTAAGGCCCATAGATAAAAAAAATATCTTTATTATCAGGCAACTAAGGCCCATAGATAAAAAAATATCTTTATTATCAGGCAACTAAGGCCCATAGATAAAAAAAATATCTTTATTATCAGGCAACTAAGGCCCATAGGGCGGCAACTAAGGCCCATAGATAAAAAAATATCTTTATTATCAGGCAACTAAGGCCCATAGACAAAAAAAAAACTATCATCAGGTAACTCAGGCCCATAGATAAAATACACAAATTAAACATACAAAAAAATAAACTAATACATATATATCTTGCTTAACTTATAAACTAAGACACACGAAGTGACGACGTCGAGTTACGCTGCGTGGTGTCGCGTAGCCTGCCGCGAAAACGTCGGTAGACTTCACCCTTCGGCCAAAACTCTTCCTTTAGGAACGTGTCGAGATGTTGTGTCCGAAACCGCACCACAAACGACTTATTTATTTACACTTTACGCACACAAATGTACAGTGGCGGACTTAATGCCATAGGCATTCTCTACCAGTCAACCTTTGGGTGGTGCAGAGAATCTCCTCTCGTTTCTTTTTTGTGTTTTTATTTTCTGTTTAATTAATGGTTATTAAGATTATCTGTAAATATGTGAGTACCATTTACCTATTTTTTTTTTAGAAAATGAATAAGTTTACCTCTGCTGGTGGCGGGATTTTACAGGAGGTATTATCAACTCTCTGTTACTTACTTCCACGAACATTACGTAAATATAGTCTACCTATTCCGATCTCTGTTAATGAGATACAACCCGCTAAAAGACGGACGAACAGCGGATAATCAGTAATAAGATTCCGTTGGTAATCCTTCGGGTACGAAACCCTAAAAAGCTGGTATATTTACCTGATGCCACCTCCAACGCCCCAAATATTATCAAGTCGGACCATCCCTTGCTTCATTGAGAGAAGCGTATCCGCCCTGTGTATGGCTTGGCTGTAACAGAACAATAATCATTGGTACAACAAACTTTTAATACCGTTAGAGGAGTTCGTGAGTAAATGATAAGATCTTCAAGGTTAAGCAACGCTTGCCGAGGTCAATCTTAGGATGGGTGACCATCTCAACATACCGAGAATCTTCCGTGCCTCGGAAAAAACGTTAAGCCGTTGGGCCCGGCTGCCATTTGTAGATCTTTGGCAATCGTTACGGACTGTTAGAAGTCAGAAAATCTAACACCAGCAGGTGGAACATTACGATGAGGGTCAGAGACTTACTCGGCATGCGCGCTGACGTCCATCTTGTTCTTAGCGGACTTCAAGAAGCGCGGCGGCAGACAGTCGTCCGCCACACAGCGCGCTATGAAGTTCGACAGCAACACTGCTGCGTCCGGCGTATCCAGCACCAGGTCGGGCAGCTTCTCCAGGAGATGGTTGAAAGCTGGAATGGTATGGTGCTGTTAGAAGGGTATACTAAGAGTCAAACAACTTTGCCACTCTGAAGTTCGTCACAATTCGCAGCGCAGTAGTCTATTTTACAACCGATCATAACACCGCGCATGCGCGGCCTCGCGGAAGTGTCGTCTCAGTCGCTCGTATACGTTCGATGCTTACTCGTGTCTCGCTTGCTCAATGCAATAAGACTGTCGATGCCATAAGTGTTACACATTGTTATTATTTTTAATTAGTTGTTTTTGTTATTGTTTTGTTATCTTCTTATTAATTGCCTTTAATGGCCCCACAAATTTATTTATGGAAGGAGTTTCGGAAATTTTAAGCGATAGTGACTAAGTAAATACTTACAAGACTTTATATTGACGAATAAACTTTATATTGTACTAGTTTGGGTAATGCGCTGTGCCCCCGCTTGTGTGTGTCTGTGATCCACCTTGAACCCGCCACAACGAATTAGCTGGCTATACTTCATGTGAGTGCATGTACCTTTAAATTTAGCTTTCATTTATTTGGTGCGAACACAATCCCTCACTTTCAATTGCCTATACTTATTACCTTCTTATGCATTTCTACATACCTATCTCACAAGCGCAACTGCTTCTACAACTTTATTCAAGTGAGTAAAAAAAAAAACGCTATTCAAGAACATACATAATATAATACGTATAAAACAAAAATATTTTTACGCGCTAACACTTTTTCACGCGATTGCACCTGCGCGGTCGTCACAAACACCTAACTTCAGAGAGGCAGAGATGATTTTCTAGCAGTATATGTACAGTGTTTAAGGGGTGCTATACACATAAGCGGGCTGGCACTATCAGTTCGACACTTTGTTTAACGACAAGGCTGGCCTGGGGTCCTACTATGAAGTCATTTTTTTTTTTTTTTGATGGCATAATGGAGTGTGCTAGCTAACAAGTGTCAATAAATTTCATAAAATTTTATTTACATATTAGACATATCATTTTCTGTGTCATGTTTTGTAAACTTTGCATACTGCTGTATAAACTCAAGTTTTTATAACTTAACAGACAGATGTGTTGCTGGGGAGTTTGTTGCGCCACTTCTTCTTCCCAGCTAAAACACTAGGAAGTGGTGACGGGCGTTTTGGGGGACTGTCTTTATGTAGAACTTTGACGTTCAAAAAGTGCTGGCACTCAGCCTAATTTGAATAAATGACCTTTGACTTGACTTGACTTCTTAAAACGATCATTATTCCGCTCTAAGAGGGAGACGGAGCTATACATAGCGAATAGAACTATCCCTTATACATGGGAATTAGATGGCATTAGCACGATTAGTCATAGTAGGGCACCTGAATCAGTAATTGTATATTTTTGGCATCATCATATCAGCCAAAAGGCGTCCACTGCTGGACATAGGCCTACCACAAAGAGAGGGGGGCATAATCGCAATGCTTGGCAGGCGGGTTGACGATCGCAGTGTAGCTGTTGCAATGCACAGAGAATGCTGCTGCCCATTCTCTGGTGAGTCCCTTAGTCGCCTCTTACGACACCCACGGGAAGTGATGGGATGGTGCTATTCTTTTACGTCCGACACCATACAGAACCTTTCTGGCATCGCACAGGTAAAGTTCATGTTATTAGTTTCAATTAATTATTTTTTACTGTTTGTTTGTAATTTATTTTACTTCTTTGTTTGTCAAGTGCGAGTTTCTTTTTCTTTTTGTATTATATGGCTAGCCCATTAAAAACGCCTACTTTTTTCGAATATTCACCAACAATTTGTCGACCGGCTGTGTCCTTTTGAACGCCAGAGCATAAACGCATTGGCGTGCCCCCGACGCCTAATTGGATGGCATTAGCACGTCATAGTAGGGCCACAGGGCACGCGCTTGCTTGTCATGTATACGTGACAACGGCTATCAAAAGGTTAAGGCCAGAATAGGTGTAGCGCCCCGGACGTGTAATCATCCTAATCATAAATATCAAAACGACCTCCATGTAGATGAATAACTTTCATTGAGGAATTTACAGTAAATTAAAAAAAACAAAAAATAAATTGACCATGCTAATTTTGATCAGCTTTACATAGATTCCTTTTTTTAGGGTTCCGTACCCAAGGGGTAAAACGGGACCCTATTACTAAGACTTCGCTGTCCGTCTATCACCAGGCTGTATCTCATGAACCGTGATAGTTAGACAGTTGAAATTTTCACAGATGAAGTATTTCTGTTGCCGCTATAACAACAAAAACTAAAAAACAGAATTAAATAAATATTTAAGGGGGCTCCCATACAACAAACGTGTTTTTTTTGCCGTTTTCATAGATAATGGTACATAACCCGTCGTGCGCGAGTCCGACTCGCACTTGGCCGGTTTTCTAAGTTACTAAGTTCCCCTTCCCAGGGTCAAGTTTATTTTATTTTATTTCAGTAGTTTTGTTTGTAGTGCACGCGGTCGCACTGGCCGGCATCGGCAGTAGATAGTAGACGGATCCACTCACCAGTGCCAATGTCCTTGGCAGAGAACACCCTCCCGTAGAGGTCCGATATCAGCACAGATGCCATTTCGCAGTGTGAGGGCTTGTGGTCCAGAGCTATCTCCACGATCGTCTCGCATACCTGTCGAAAAATAATCACACATATACAATATATCTACATACATATAATAAAATGTATCGGATCGCTGTCTGTACATGGAAGATTTATGAGAAAAAACATTATTAGGACCTTTAACAACGCAAAAAAAATTAATACCGCTAAAAAAAAAATTCTAACAATCATTGTTTAGGGTGCTATTTGCGTTGTTAAAGGTCCTAAACCTTTAACAACGCAAATAGCACCCTAAACAATGATTGTTAGAATTTTTATCTGTGTGTCTGTGCACGCTTATCTCAGAAACGGCTTATCCGATTTAGATGTGTTTTCATTAATACATTGTGCTAAGCTTCACTTAACATTTAGTGTTTGTTTCATGTCAATCGGTTCATAAATAAAAAAAGTTATGCCAATTTAAAGAATCACGTCGAAGATTTGTTAAACTATCTATAATATAATAAAAAAATGTAATAAACTTGTTGGTAGTTATATTTTCGAGCCGTTTGGGGTTGAAACTCTCGGGTCTTGGGGTCCGAGTTCACATAACTTGTTTAATTAAAGATCTCTCAAGGCGCTTAGTTGACACTTCGCGTGACCTAAGATCTGGCTTTTACCTTGGTCAAATAATAAGCATTGCCATACAACGTGGCAATGCCGCCAGTCTTTTGGGTACACTTCCAGTCGACAGCGATGCGGATGAATTTTTTGACGCCATATTTTAGGGTTAATTTAGTTAGGAATTTTTATTTTTATTTCTAGTGTATATAGTTAATTATTTGTGGAATAAAGTTTTATCTATATCTATTAGACTTTCATCAAATGACTTCTTCCGCTGTGGGTGGAGCGGAAGGGCGTGTCAGACTCTTACTGACTAAAACCCATCCGTATTCCTTCTAAAGCTCTTTGCGTTCCAGGGCCGCGGTGACTCTTTCGAACAAATTCCGCAACCCTGGCAGGCTCTGGCCCTAGCGGGCCCCGTCCTCTATGCTGACATCTCTTTGAGGCGCGCGTGAAACACAACGCGCCATCGACCCGGGCCTGGTGGTGATCGGACAGCGAGCCACCCAATGCTCGCCGTCCGCAGGCCCATATCTATTAGACTTGCGCATAGTATTTCGCGGCTCCTTGGCGAACTAGTTCGCTCTTTTAGTTCACCAGCTCTCGGCGCGATGGATCGCGACAGGAGCTGACTCAGTGACTGAGCTAGTGAGCTGAGAACGGCAGATCGTTCGTGAGCTTCGTCACGAGCTCAACCATCAAGGTCTTGAGTCAACATGATAAAAAGATATGGGCAAATTTAGATTTTCGCGAAAACTTGTAAGTACCAAAATTTACCTTAATTTTCAAGTTATTATGGTGGTGGCAGGCGTCAACTATGTATGTATGGGGACACCCTTTAATTTTCAACATTCATTTATTTATTTACACTTTACGCACACAAATGTACAGAGGCGGGCTTAATGCCATAGGCATTCTCTACCAGTCAACCTTTGGGTGATGCAGAGAATGGTGGTAGGTGCAATATGGTGAATAAAAAGCGATTGATATTTAATTAATACATACAAACATTTAAATAAATAATACGAACATATAAACTATACATACAATATAAATATATGATAAATACTCAAATTAACAAGATAAATAGGTACACACTTAAACAATTACAACAAATAGGTAATTGGAAAACATTAGCGATGTGATGATACTACTGCCAACTTCTTACGAATATGTTCGCGAACTTTAACTTTGAAGGCTAATCGGTTGGTCTTACAGCCCAAATAAAGGAAAAATTAAAAAAAAAAGTTGAAAATTAAAGAGTGTCCCCATACATACAAAGTTCACGCCTGCCACCAATAAAAATGATACCAATTTTATTATGGTGGTATAATGGGTAGGTACGGAACCCCGGCGCACGAGTTCGACTTGCACTTGACCGGTTTGTGTTATCAATCCTCCTAAATTGCCAAAGTAATTTAAGTGTGGTTTTCACTAATCGATTGTGGTTAGCCTTGTGCACACCTATACTTTAATTATTATTGGTAGGCTAGTGTTTATCCACAATAAAAAAATTGGTTGTCTGTAAAGTCGGTTTACGGACGATAGTTTAACGTGACAACGTCATAAAAAAACATTGATGAAATGATCGTAACGTTACAATGAGTCATCCTTTTTCGTGCGTGCAGCCGGCGTTCATCGATTTATTAGACGTTGTCACGTCAAAATAGAATAGAAAACATTTATTCGGCACATACACAGGGCACGCGCTTGCTTCTCATGTATATGTCACCGGAAAATTGCAAACTCCGTAAGATTAGAAAATAACTTCAGAGATTGTAAACTCTCGATAAATTGTCAACTGAACATTTGGCATACTTTTTTACGCATACAAATTTGATAGCCTATAATCTCGCGAAGTCATTCCGAGAAATTGTGGATTATAATAAAATGGCGACCAATCAGAGCACAAGTCTACAATTTATCTGTTTTCTTGTGATAGTAAACCTGGAAACAAAGCTCTCATTGGTCTTTTCAGAGAAAACAAAGACCAATTAGGGGCCAAGTTTCCAATTTAACTATCACACCACATCACATTATTATTATTAAAACAAATAAATTGTAGATTAGACCGCTGATTGGTCGCCAGTTTATATCAGTCCACAATTCCTCGGAATGACTTCGATTGATTATAGACTATCAAATTTTGAGGCGTAAAAAGTATTCCAAATATTCAGTTGACAATTTATCGAGAGTTTACAATATCTCAAGTTATTTTATAATCTTACGGAGTTTGCAATTTTCCGGTGACATATACATGAGAAGCAAGCGCGTGCCCTGTACGCCAAAGCTTGCTTGTCATGTATACGTGACAATGGCGTTCAAAAGGTTAAAGGTTCGAGAGTTTACAATCTTTCAAGTTATTTTATAATCTTACGGAGTTTGCTATTTCCCTGTGACAAATACAAAACAAATATGTGACAAAAAGTACGGCGAACTTGTGGCTTGGCGTTGGGAGCACGCCGAAGCGTTTATGCTGTGGCGTTCAAAAGGCCAATAAAAGTAGCATTTCGCCCGCTACTTCGTCTGCGCATATAATTGGTACACACGATTTAACCCCTGCTTTTTTATGGTTGGAAAATCATCAAATGACTCCTTGTGCTCTGGTGTCAGACTCTTACTGATTAAACTCCATCCGTGTTCCTCCAAATGCCGCAACGACGATTTACTCTCTAAAGGTTGGAATGTCCACAAATCCCCTCAGTGCTCACTTTTTTTTTTTACTTGAGATCGGTTTGCTCTTGACTCTAGTCGTCATAGATGACAGAGACAAAGTCGACGATGGAGCGAGCTTACCCAGAAGAAGCCTGTTTACTCTAATTTTGAAGAGATTAGGGTTGTATGCGTTCGCAAACATAGACGCAGGCAGAGAGGTTCACTCCTTTGCTGTGCGAATTATAAAAGACGTTTGGAAACGTTTAGTGCGAATCGGTGGAAATTTACAGTATAAAAGGAAGCCTTGTGCCTAATTTTCATGTTCCTAGTTCTAGTAGGTGCAGCTGTGCGTTGATAATGCAGTCAGTCAATTTCGCTTTTATAAAAGAAGAAGATTGCTTACCAAATGGCTTCTCTTGGCCGTGACGAACTCCAGTAGGTCTTCAGCAGCCGCGTTGGTGTCTCCATGCTCGAAATACTCCAGGATAACAGGCTCGGCCTTGCGCTGAAATTAAGACAAAAAATTAGCACTTTAAAGTTTAATATTTCGCAAACGGATCCATGGATGGAAAAATGGTTTTAGCAAACCCTCAATATTTTTAACCTTTTGAACGCCATCGTCACATATACGTGACAAGCAAGCGCGTGCTCTGTACGCCAAACGTCACAAATATGTGACAAAAAGTACGGCGAATTTGTGGCTTGGCGTCGGGGGCACGTTGTTGCGTTTTGCTCTGGCGTTCAAAAGGTTAAACGAGCTACCCAACGACACCCCACACAATGGGGTAGACGTAAAAATAATTCATCGCCACTTTACATGTACGGGGGGGGGGGGGGGGGCACCCTAAAAAAATGTATTTCAAGATTTTATTCTACCACTTTGTCGACATGATTAATATGTATACCCATACCAAATTTCAACTTTCTAGTGCTAAGCGTCTCTTGAGCTAAACCGCGGACGGACAACAGACAGACGGATATGGCGAAGCTATACCCCATCACCCTGATTCAAGAGGGCCGTAGGGAAACCAGCACTCTTCGAAAACACACACGACACAGACCGCGTTCCGTTTTCCGGCCCCGCCGCCGGAGCCCGTCGCGACGTCCCAGTAATAACCCTCCCCGACCTTTGATTACCGAGCCAGCCCGTGTCGCTGAGCCAGTAGTTTTAAACTCCCCAAATAATGTTACGACCCAGCCTGTCCCTTGCTGTTCCTCCCAAATGACGCCGCTAGCCGAGGTCCGTATCCCACAGGGGATGCCCTAGCGAGCGGTCATGTAGTTTTAGTTTTAACTTAGTTTGTAAGCCCTGGCTGGGGGCCTTAGAGTCATTTAAGGCCACCACAGGATAGTCCGGTTAAGCAGTAACCAGCCTTAGTGTGCTGAACTGCGAGTGGTCATCGTCAAAAAAAAAAAAAAAGCGAAGCTATAAGGGTTCCTTGTTGACCCTAAAAAACGATTATAAATATTATTAATTAATTATTATTAGTATCCAGGAAAGGCAAGAAAGGTAGAAAACTTATTTATACGTTTAATATAGGTACAAATACTTATAAGGAAACTTAATTTTAAAACAATAATTTATTGTGCACCACGGCTGAGCGAAATAGGTCCAGTTCAACTACGAGTTGCTTGACGCTGTTTTAATAGAACCTTATGTTGAGTGTACGGATATGTCATCGGAAAATAAAAGACTCCGTAAGATTTTTTATTTGGCTCTTCAACAAACAAACACTACAATATTTTTTTTTTAAATTAATGTGTGTATGCTCTTGACTCCATAGTAGGCGCCAGATAATCGTGGAATAACGGTCATTGACCCACCTACAATTATTGTCATTTTTAATTTGAAAAACGGAATTAATGACACAAAGCTGTCCCGAATCATCATCTCTCGTGATCCTTAACATTGTCTAATAATGAAAAACGATTCATATTTAATTGTTCAGGTACCTATGAACAGTTATTAGGGAAAGATCAATATACTTTATTCCACATTTATCTGGCGCCTACTATAGTCTAGGTCATAGATGACAGAGACAAAGTCGACGATGGAGTGAGCTTACCCAGAAGAAGCCTGTTCACTCTAATTTTGAAGAGATTAAGGTTGTATGAGTTCGGAAACACAGACGCAGGCAGAGTTCCACTCCTTTGCTGTGCGCATTATAAAAGACGTTTGGTCGTTTGATGATTTACGAGAAATCACTCCAGACTTATGTTTAAGTGCCTCATCACTTAAAGCATGCACTATATTGTACGCATAAACTGTTATGGAAACAATAAAAAAAAAAAAAACTATATAAATAAAAATGAATCGCTAAATGTGTTGCTAAGCGCAAAACTCGAGAACGGCTGGAGCAACTTCGCTATTTTTTTTTTTGTTGTGTTTGTTATTGTCAGGAGAAGGTACTTATAAAAAAAATTTTGGAAAAAAAATCACATCTGGGCGAAGCCGGGGCGGGCCACTAGTAATTAATAATGTACAATGAAAAATGTCAACTTAGAATTATTCACATTAAGTTAAATAGGATAAAAAGTGACAGTAACAGTCACGAGTTTAGTCAGAAATTTTAAATAAGTATAATTTTTTAAAAAAAATATATTATTTTATTTTGGAAAAAAAAAAACACACACAAGTCTAGTTATAGATGAACAATTTTTTTAAAGTGGAAACTTCTTTAGTTTCGTTGTGCACTTTTTGGGATGGGTAAGAAATGTTAAACTCGCGTCAGGACACGTCCCCTGATCGAAAATTCGTAAGACGGTGGGAAGTTCTGAAGTGTTAAATTTTTAATGTAATATAAATTGTCATGTTTGTGTACGATAGCGCAATAAATGAATATTGTATTTTACCACATAAATGAAAGTACTGTGCGAAATTATTCCCTAACCATTTCAAAATATCAAAAATGCACAACGTTAATGTTTAAGTTTTCACTTCTGCCGGCACTTCCGGAGTGCAACCCGTTGTTTATTTTTTTATCGGAGGGTATTTTCAAGTTTTAAAAAGAAAAGTACGAAAATCCGCGCGAACGAAGTGCTAGTTCATCATAAAATACAATAATATTAAACTTATCTCACTTAGTTCGTAAACTGTCCCAATTATGATTGATAATACCTAAAACTTGGTATTGTTTAAATAATAATCTTTGACGATAAGCGTTCACAATTTTTCAGCATATTAAATTCATCCGTTACTGACTGACTGGGTGACTGACAGACAACGCACAGCTGTAACTGCTGGTCGTAGAAAGCCGAAATGTGGCATGTAGGTTCCTTGGGGAGAGTACTAAAAGGGAGGATTTCCAAAATTCCTACGGAAACGGGAAAAACGGGATATGCGCGTACGAGGTCGCGGACAACAGCTAGTTCCAGAGATTAGCGCGTTTAAACAAACAAACAAACTCTTCAGCTTTATTATATTAGTGCAGGGTATGGATTTATTCATTTGAACAATCAATAATAATAATTTCACTTGACTACTGAATCAATATTTACGTTCAGGTTCACGCTTTGATCCGTATTATCGCATTATTAGCGCCGCTTTGTACACCGCATAAATGTCAAAGCCACACTTAAGTTATTTGTAGAGTAAAATTTCCATTTCAGTCGAACAGAATGCGTGTACGGAACGTCACGGCTAGTACGTAGTACATCAGATCACACTTATATAATAATAATACACTTATAAATCTTATATAAAATAATCGTGTCACAATGTTAGTTACCATACTCCTCCGAAACGGCTAGATCGATTTGTATGAAATTTTATATGCATATTAAGTAGGTCTGAGAATCGGCTACTTTCTATTTTTCATACCCCTAAGTGATAAGGATTGTCCACTCCTGACATTTATTTTTTGGACAAAATTTTTTCTTTTTATTTTTTTAGAACGTGGCATTAAAAATACATACAACCCTAAATTTTCACATTTCTATCACCAACCCCTATTTTTTAATAACGATATTAGTTTGTTGAGGGAGGCTTTAGGCCATGTAACATCACGCTACGGCCAATAGGAGCCGAGCATTCATGAAAAATGTGGCGCAGACGAAGTTGCGTGGGACAGCTGTGCTAGTAATATATAATATAATATAGGTATAATCATCATCACGTTTTTTTTTTCTTTTTTGACGGGGACCACTCGCAGTTCAGCACACTAAGGCTGGTTACTGCTTAACCGGATTATCCTGTTGTGGCCTCAAATGAATTTAAGGCCCCCAGCCAGGGCTTACAAACTAGCTAATTATCATAAATGACCGCTCGCTAGGGCATCCCCTGCGGGATACGGACCTCGGCTTAGCGGCGTCATTTCGGGAGGACAGCAAGGGACAGGCTGGGTCATATCATTATTAATTAGGGGATTTAAAACTACTGGCTCAGCGACACGGGCTGGCTCGGTAATCAAAGGTCGGGGAGGGTTATTACTGGGATCATCATCACACTATCACACTAATATTATAAAGGCGAAAGTTTGTGAGTGTGTGTATGTTTGTTACTTCTTCATACGCAAACGGTTGGACCGATTTAGATGAATTTTGGTATAGAGACTCTTTGGGTCCCGAGAAAGGACATAGGATAGTTTTTATCCCGGGAATATGTTCCCTTGGGATAATTTTCGACATTCACGTGGGCGGAGCTGCGGGCGGTAGCTAGTATTATTATATATCGATGCTATGGCCACTATCACCAGCTCAGGAAAAGTCATTAGTTTGGAACTTTTTAGTCGGTTTTTGTGGGCAATTTTCTTTTTTTAAATTACAATATTTTTGTTTTATTATTTTTTCATCAGCTACCCAACTTTATCCTGTATACATTTTAAAGCCTAATATGTATGGAGGTGCAGTAAGGGTAGGCCAGCCCATACATAATGTCCAAAAAAAAACACCAGATTATTCAGGGTTGAAGTCACGATACTGACGATGCGAATTTAAAAAAGTGGACGAACATTTTTTTATTGGGCCTACTGCACGCGCATGCTAAAATGGTGCCTATTTGCTAAACCATCCACCATGTTTGGCATGCATAATCGTACAGCGTTCAATATAATAATGCGTTCAGGATATTATTCTGCCCTGCTTCTGTGGTGCGTCAGGGATGTTTGCTGAAGTTTTTTTTTTTTGTGAGTGGCTTCTCGTAATTCAACCTATAAGGTTGTCGACTGCTTAACCGGGCTTGCCTGTGGTAGCCTTAATATAATATTAAAGTCTCCAGCCAGGGCTTATAAAAAACTTACAAACTAAGCGACTACACGCTAAGGGCACCCCCTGTGGGGTACGTGCCTCGGCTTAGGGCGTCGCTGGGGGGAGGACAGCTTGGGACGGGGTGGTGAGAACTGGATGTTTGCTGAAGTTCAAGTCGGCTGTTTTTATACATCCCCAGCCAGCCCCAAACTTATTCTGAGCTATGTGGCGAGTAGACTCGATTGTTTTTATGTGGGTCACTGCAAGCTGTCCACCTCGGTGTCAGGCGTGTGGCAGTGATTCACATGTATTCTTGGTTTTAAGTTATTCTAAGATACACCATCTATAACTCATTAGTAAAGCCGCACCTACTATACTTGACTGAACTCTGGGGCAGTGCTACGAAAACAAAACTGTCAGAACTTCAACGATCGCAAAATAAATTAATAAAAATGCTTTTTAACTATCCCTATTTAACATCAACTTCAAAAATTTATAATGACACAAAACTAATGAACATCAAGCAACTCTAAATCTATAATACATGTATATTCATTAATAAAGTGCTTAACAAAAAAATACACACAAACATTATATTAACCCAATATCGACAAGTCAGCCAACGAAGCTCACGACGAGCGAGCCTAATAGTGCTACCTAAAACTAGAACCAACTATGGCAAAAAAATGGTTACATTTGAAGGAGTGCAACTATATAATAAATTACCATCAAGTATTAGAAATGTACACTCACTCAATGCATTCAAAATTCAGCTCGGCCAGTATTTAACAGCAAGTAAAACACTTTCACAGAAATGAATGCGTTGGGTGGGTCGTCTTTGTGAAACTGAGACTGGCCTGTTGGTCGAGTGGTTAGTGACCCTGACTGCTTAACCGGAGGTCGTGGGTTCGATTCCCACCCAGGACAAATCTTTGTGTGACCCAGACACAGAACAAATGATCATGCTCATATGATCATTTGTTCTGTGTCTGGGTGTAATTTGTCTATAATATGTATGTATTTAGAAATATATAAGTATGTTTATCAGTTGTCTGGTTGCCATAGCACAGGCTCTGCCTAGTTTGGGATCGGATGACCGTGTGTGAGTTGTCCCAGGATATATTATATTATTATTATATTATACTGTACATATAGAGGTGAAGTCGAACCTTTTTTATATTGTTAACATTAATTTATTGTTCTCAAGTAAGTGACATTTGTGTATGTTTTATTGAGAATAAAGTTTCTTTAAACCTTAAGTTAAGTGATTATTAGATAAGGAATACTATAGTAGGCGCCAGATAATCGTGGAATAACGGTCATTGACCCACCTACAATTATTGACATTGTTAATTTGAAAAACGGAATTAATGACACAAAGCTGTCCCGAATCATCATCTCTCGTGATCCTTAACATTGTCTAATAATGAAAATCGATTCATATTTAATTGTTCAGGTACCTATGAACAGTTATTAGGGAAAGGTCAATGTACTTTATTCCACATTTATCTGGCGCCTACTATAACAACTAAGGAATATTGCTACTAAATAAATAAATAATAAATTCAAAATGGTACAATAGAATAATAAATCTTAGATAATAATATAGGTAGATCAATGTAAGATGCCTGTACAAGGAGGATCCTGTATCACAGGCGGCAAGAGCTCAACAATGTACTAAGAATCGTATAAAAATGTTAACAATATTTACTTAATATTAAAATAGTAACTGAGTTATATTAATTTATTTGATTAATCTAATTTGATTATTTAAACATATGTCACATATAATCACTACATAGTATAAAACAAAGCCACTTCCTGCTGTCTGTCTGTCCCTATGTATGCTTAGATCTTAAAAAGTACGCAACGGATTTTGATGCGGTTTTTTTTAATAGATAGAGTGATTCAAGAGGAAGGTTTATATGTATATACATGCATAATATAGTAGAGAAACACTGATAATTTTAAAGGTTTCGTTCCTAATGTGATGTCGTAAATAAACACATTTTTTTTCGCTTACATTGCAAACGCTCGCGCTGGCTGAACCCTACGATATAGATCAAAATAATGTACTACAGTATTGTATACCTTAAAAAGGTCTACAAAAAAGCCGCGATGGTATATGTCTATCTCTTAGGGATAACCCACAATAACCATTTTTTCTCCTTTACTTTTTACGAGAAATAATGGCTTATTTACGAAGCGATTTTAAGTAATACATCATTATTCCTTATCTAATTAAGTAGGTACCTTAAATACATTGTTCATTTTATGTACCTAGATCAATATGGCTCTTTACAACATGTAATTTTAATGAATATTTTCGAAGATATTACAGTTAAAATGCAGGGACATAGTGGTTGCGGCGGTACCGGCCAGGGGCCCTATAGATAGCGTTCAAGTTATGTTCTCAAGATGATTTCGCGAAAACACTGACATATGACACAGTTTCTAGTTACTATGCATTAAACCAGAGTTCTAAAACCGTGGTATATTTATAGTATCTTCATTGCACCCGTGCGAAGCCGGGGCGGGTCGCTAGTTTATAATAAAGACCATAAATGGATGGTGGCTAGCACAATTGAGTCGTGTTACTTGTTGATCAATAAGGATATTATTATAATAGAAACAACAAAACAGTCCTTGAAAACTGCCGTCACTTGGCATTCAAGCAAGCGACCTAAAGCGACCTTATCTTGGAGTCATCGAACGCCATAGCCCTGTATGTAGTGAGATACAACGCCACATACGACTCTTTTATTTAAAACACTAGCGGACGTCACGCGGTTTCACCCGCGTAGTTCCCATTCCCGTGGGATTACAGGGATAAAATATAGCCTATGTTACTCGCTGATAATGTAGCTATCCATTGCTGAAACAATTTTTCAAATCGGCCCAGTAGTTTTTAAGTTTATTCATTACAAACATATACACACACACACACACACACATACATTTTTCCTCTTTATAATATTAGTGTAGATGTAAATTGGTTACTATGCGGCTAATCATAAGTGAGATTGGGCCGGAATTATATGTCAGACGTAAAAGAAGGTTCTGTATGGTGTCGGACGTAAAAGAATAGCACCATCCCATCACTTCCCGTGGGTGTCGTAAGAGGCGACTAAGGGACTCACCAGAGAATGGGCAGCAGCATTCTCTGTGCATTGCAACAGCTACACTGCGATCACTAACCCGCCTGCCAAGCGTGGTGATTATGGCAAACGCTCCTTGAGGGAGGCTTATGTCCAGCAGTGGACGTCTTTCGGCTGGTATGATGATGATGATATATTATATGTCAGATGAGCTGTGGGCTAAAAGAAACGCTTATTCATCATCATATACAGCCCGACTTGGCCCCTACAGCCCCACTGCTAAGCATAGGCTTCTCGTTTCGCCTGCCAATCCGCACACTCCTCTTCTCCACTAACTTTTATTTCATCACTTCGCAGATTTTATTGTCAATATGCTAGCCCAAGGGTTCCCAAACTGTGCGTCGTGACTCCCCGGGGCGTCGCTCACGGTGCCTTTCCAGAGGCGTCGCAAACCGACACGGCAATGAAACTCATATCGTCGTTCCAAATATCTGTGACATTTTTGTCGAAAATGAGATATTTGAAAAGCGATTTTGAATACCCATACTTAGCCAAAACTTTCATGTGACTGAGTACTTATTATAACGATAAAGCTCGTAACATCTATCTATATAAATAAAAAAGAATCGCTTAATGTGTTGCTAAGCGCAAAACTCGAGAACGGCTGGACCAATTTCCCTAATTCTTTTTTTAGAGTGTTCGTTATTGTCAGGTGGAGGTTAACTGAGGTGGAGCTACATTTTACAGCAAGTTTTTTTCTCAAAAGTTACTTTTTACACATAGGAGATTTTAAATTTGCATCGACGATATGCTGCAACTGGCGAATATAATTCATTTCAGAAGAATTTAATATTATAGAAAAGAAAACTAGAAATGGAGTAAACAATTAATACGGTGTGTATCTGTTTTGTAAGGCTTTCTGCAAGAAAATCTGTTCAAGAATTTGATGCTAAGTTTACACTAGATATTTTTTCGCACTTTAGATACATTTAAGTAAACATTTTATAAATATTTTTCAGGAATCTTAATCAGAAAAGCAAGTTCACCCGTCTTATTGATTGTATGTATACGCACCTTCTCGTTTTCCCAAACGAAGCTCACTTACTTAGGTAACTTCTCTTACAAGGGCGTCGCAAAAATATATCATGTAAAGGGAGTCGCAGTATAAAAAAGATTGGGAACCCTTGGGCTAGCCTACTACCACGTTGGAATATAACAGACAAAAGCAGGCGGGGGGCCGCCGGATATATGCCGCCGCATTTCCAAGCTGCAACCAGCTCGCATGAAGTTACATTACATTGCGGGTTACCGAGGCACAATGTGATCAATCGCTCGATCGTGCCCCGCAATCAAATTAGAATAGCATGGGAGTTGCTGAGCTGCGGTTGCCCTGTGGTAACGGTCTCGATCGACTAACGACTCTAACGAGTTGTAGGTCTTTCGGTCGAACTCAGGCAGGCGCATTATTTTGTGTGATTTATAAACAGCCGCACGGGTGGATCTTCAAGGTTAAGCAACGCTTGCCGAGGTCAGTCTGTGGATGAGTGACCATCTTAATATAAACGACACTCCTTCGTGCCTCGGAAAGCACGTTGAGCCGTTGGTCCCGGCTGTCGTTACAGAGATTGACAGAAGCCAGAAAATTGGACACCAGTCTTGCCAAGAAGTAGCTTGTTACACAGTTATTGGGTTCTGTCAGATAAACAGTAGCACCATGTAAAATACTGGTATTCAGCTGAATCCGGTTTGACTGGAAGCCGACCCCAATGTAGTTAGGATAGGGCTACGAAGATGATGAATTTTCATCGACACTGCTCTCAAACGGTGAAGGGTAACCGGCAAATCCCAGAGCCGACAACGTGAAGACATGAGAAGTCTACAAAAATGCTGGGCCCGCGTGGTGGAATACAAAAACTGCCCTGTATCAAACATTTTTGGGGGCCCCGTTTTTAGGGGTATTGTTTTTTAAACAAAATAGGCCCTACTAGCTCAGAACTTGGCAGGCCACAAAGGAGATGACGCGACTAAATGTATAGCTTTGCGTCCACACGTCGGGGCCCTTATATTCCGGGGGCCCTATATCTTTGATACGGCTGATACGGCGGTAGCTACGCCCCCGGTCTACACTACATACCGACTTCCTCTCACGGAGAGGATATAGAGGTATGCGGAACCAACCCCCTTGAAGCTCTTGCCCCTTTGAAGAAACAGGCATGATGTAACGATGAAGCAAAAAAACGAATGAGGCCGAACGACTGGCAAGTTTAATAGAATGCATGCAAATGTCCAATGTCTAATGCATACTACGAATGATCGTGAGCGGTTTAATAATATTATTCACTAGCTTGTTCACAAGGTTGCGTGGCTTATCCCCGAAGGTTAACCAACGAACCCTATCACAAAATTCTGCTGTCCGTATGTCTGTCAGCGGGCAATATCTCATGAACCGTAATAGGTCAGTTAACATTTTCAGAAAATCAAAGGCGGTTTAATAATATTATTCACTAGCTTGTTCACAAGGCTGGCGTGGCTTATCCCCGAAGGTTAACTAACGGAACCCTATTACAAAATTCTGCTGTCCGTCTGTCTGTCAGCGGACAATATCTCATGAACCGTAATAAGTCAGTTAAAATTTTCAGAAAATCAAAGACGGTTTAATAATATTATTCACTAGCTTGTTCACAAGACTGGTGTGGCTTATCCCCGAAGGGTAACCAACGGAACCCTATTACTGAATTCTGCTGTCCGTTTGTCTTTCAGCGGGAAATATCTCATGAACCGTAGTAGGTCAGTTAAAATTTTCAGAAATTCAAAGACGGTTTAATAATATTATTCACTAGCTTGTTCACAAGACTAGTGTGGCTTATCCCCGAAGGGAATAAGAAACAGCCGGTCGATTCTGTGAACATGTCGAAGTGAAGGCCTGGGTAAAGTGATCACGAGGTGAGCAATCAATCCATATAATGAAGATTTCAAATTTCAAGTGATCACAAAGTGAGCTGTCATTCCATTATGGATTGACAGCTCACCTCGTGATCACTTCACCCAAGCCTTCACTTCGACATGTTTACAGAATCGACCAGCAGTATACTTCGTTCCAAATCTGAAATTGCAGACGTAGGCAACTCAGCTGCTAATCTAAAATGGAACTGGGCTGGCCACATCTGACGCATGTCGCAACAAAACTGGGCAAAAGTGGCCAATGATTGGGTTCCAAACAACAAGAACCGGCGACGCGGCCCAGGAGGAGATGGCGGGACCAGTTAGACTCTGGGAAATCATCAAATGACTTCTTCCGCTCTGGGTGGAGCGGAAGGGCGTGTCAGACTCTTACTGACTAAAACCCATCCGTGTTCCTTCTAAAACCCTTTGCGTTCCAGGGCCACGGTGACTCTTTCGAACTAATTTCGCAACCCCGGCAGGACGAGTTAGACTCCTACCGAAAGGATTGGCCTGATATAGCAAAGGACAGAGAACAGTGGAAGAAAGAAAGGGAGGCCTTTGCCCTGCAGTGGGACACTACAGGCACATAACAATAATACAAGAAACGGTTTTTTTTTTTCAGTTTATGGTACGGAACTCTTCGCGTCCGACTCGCACTTGGCCGATTGTTTGTGATTATCGTGCAAATGTTACCTCTGTTCATTATACTAGCTTCTTCCTGCGGCTTTAGCAGCGTGAAAAGTGTTATTTAGTATCCCAATTCTACTGGAATAAAAAAAAAAAATTCGTTGCATTTTTTTTATACTAGACTGTAAGAATGGTTTTCAGAAGTTTACCATCCTTTCATTCTAATTTTTATCAATATTTTAAGGAATTCTTTGCTGAGGGAATATGCATGATTTTTGTTTTTATTATCTAAATAGTTTATCTAGAAGTATACAAAAAAAAAATACTAACAGTGAAAAAAGAATCAGAATTGATCGAAACACAAACGAGATAAACTTATTTTAAACAAATATATATCTGTCCCTCTCGCGAAAACGCTGTTTTCTATGGCAGCTGTATAGGCGTCATAGTATTTGACGTCACAGTTTGTATCGGACTTTCTCTTTCTAATTGTCAACTTTGAAGCTTAATAACTTCATCACTAACGAAGGTATTTAAAAAAAAAGTCATATTAACTAGAGATAATAAGTATTTTATTTTGCAAATAAAAAAAATGCATGCATATTCCCTATTTGGTCCTTGTTTTATTCGAGCATTTATACCTGTCACCAGGACATTGCAAACGCCGCAAGATTGTAGAACATCGCGTGAAATTGTAAACTATTTTTTCTTAATAAGACACGGATATATTGGAATTAGGATGGAATTTATTGTAAACAAAACGATTTTGTCATAATATATCGAGAATTATAATCTAATAAAGATTTATTACAATCTTACGGAGTCTTCAATTTTCCGGTGACATACCAATTGCCATTGAAGAGTCTTTCAAAAACCAGGCGTTACTTTAAATACAACTTTAATCCGTAAAAAGAAAAATAATTATTATCAAGAACAAAATATCATTATCCAAGAACAAGCTATTCTACACTCTAACAACGTGATATAAAGTCAAAAATCTCGTGAATTCGAGGCGTGAAATACCATTATTGTTTGCGCTTATTTCTGTCAATCGACCTTGAGATAATGTGTTTACAAGAATTATGTACTATTATGTAGGTAGCTATAGACGTTGACATCTTATTGACCGACAAAATGTATGGACTATTCGGTAAACAAAACCTGCTTGGCATTTTGATATGGGCGAGTATTCAAGTAAAGCGGGGAATTGGCCCGTGGCGTGGGTATTTACTTAGGCACCCATTACACGGTAGGTTTTGCTGTCAATTTAACCCCAGTCAAGGCGGTGATTGACAGATAACCTATCGTCTAATGAAGTGACTGTGGTTGCATGAAATTGATGGCCTTTACTTAGGCACCCATTACACGGTAGGTTTTGCTGTCAATTTAACCCCAGTCAAGGCGGTGATTGACAGATAACCTATCGTCTAATGCAGTGACTGTAGTTGCATGACCTTTACTTAGGCACCCATTACACGGTAGGTTTTGCTGTCAGTTTAACCACAGCCAAGCCGGTGATTGACAGATAACCTATCGTCTAATGCAGTGACTGTAGTTGCATGACCTTTACTTAGGCGCCCATTACACGGTAGGTTTTGCTGTCAGTTTAACCACAGCCAAGGCGGTGATTGACAGATAACCTATCGTCTAATGCAGTGACTGTAGTTGCATGACCTTTACTTAGGCACCCATTACACGGTAGGTTTTGCTGTCAGTTTAACCACAGCCAAGCCGGTGATTGACAGATAACCTATCGTCTAATGCAGTGACTGTAGTTGCATGACCTTTACTTAGGCGCCCATTACACGGTAGGTTTTGCTGTCAGTTTAACCACAGCCAAGGCGGTGATTGACAGATAACCTATCGTCTAATGCAGTGACTGTAGTTGCATGACCTTTACTTAGGCGCCCATTACACGGTAGGTTTTGCTGTCAGTTTAACCACAGCCAAGGCGGTGATTGACAGATAACCTATCGTCTAATGCAGTGACTGTAGTTGCATGACCTTTACTTAGGCGCCCATTACACGGTAGTTTTTGCTGTCAGTTTAACCACAGCCAAGCCGGTGATTGACAGATAACCTATCGTCTAATGCAGTGACTGTAGTTGCATGACCTTTACTTAGGCGCCCATTACACGGTAGGTTTTGCTGTCAGTTTAACCACAGCCAAGGCGGTGATTGACAGATAACCTATCGTCTAATGCAGTGACTGTAGTTGCATGACCTTTACTTAGGCGCCCATTACACGGTAGGTTTTGCTGTCAGTTTAACCACAGCCAAGGCGGTGATTGACAGATAACCTATCGTCTAATGCAGTGACTGTAGTTGCATGACCTTTACTTAGGCGCCCATTACACGGTAGGTTTTGCTGTCAGTTTAACCACAGCCAAGGCGGTGATTGACAGATAACCTATCGTCTAATGCAGTGACTGTAGTTGCATGACCTTTACTTAGGCGCCCATTACACGGTAGGTTTTGCTGTCAGTTTAACCACAGCCAAGGCGGTGATTGACGGATAACCTATTTTTTGCGTTCCAGGGCTGTAGCAACCTTTTCGAACAATTCCACAACCCTGCCAGGTTCTGGCCCTAGCGGCTATAAACTATGCTGACATCTCATTGAGGCGCGCGTGGAACACAAAGCACCGTCGACCCGAGGCTTAGTCCATATCATATCCAGGATCATTTTAGTGTTAGTTATTTTAATTTTAATAATTGTTTAATAGATTTTTTTTCTTTTCGTTTTAGAATTAAATTTCGCTTTAGTTTAATTTTATTGTTTGTGTTTAATTGTTTGAAAAAAATGTTCGTTTTTTTTTTGTTTACTTAATTAAGGCCTTTAGTTCAAATCGCATGCTTTGCAAAGATCTTTCATGTGTATTCCGTGGAAAATGTTGTTGGTGAAACCTTTGATAATTTTCTTTTGTATTTTTTTCTAAAACATGTAATGTGTCACTGTTTGCTTTCCCTAATAAATAAAATAAAAATATCGGGACCGCGCCTACGGCGCTCAGGGATCGTCCTGCGACTCCCGACGCCCAGGGCGTCTCCTGCGGCGTGAGGATTGCCTCTGCCTCCTCCTTCGCTTGCATTACTACTTCGCAGCTTGCTAGTGACCTAGATTAACCTTTTGACTGCCAGAGCATAAACGCATCGGCGTGCCTCCGACACCAAGCCACAAATTGGCCGTACTTTTTGTCACATATATGTGACGTTTGGCGTACAGGGCACGCGCTTGCTTGTCATGTATACGTGACAATGGCGTTCAAAAGGTTAAGAGTAAAATTGACTTACAATAATCTCCTCAGGCTCGGCTTCAACAATGATCTGCTTGAACTCAACATCGCCGTTGCAGATAGCTTCCGAATCGTAGTTGGGGTCGTTGGCATCTTCCACATATTCCTCCAGCAGCTCCGACCCTGGGATACCCCAGACGCCCTTCCCGCCAGCACCACCTGGTGAGAAAAAGGTGCTCATTAAGGTGCCTCTAGGCTCAGTAACATAGGAAAATGAACCTAATCTGTTCTATAGTTGAGCTCCTTATATGAAGCAACTAACTTTTTTTTTTTTTTTAAGGATGGGAAATCATCAAATGACTTCTCCCGCTCTGGGTGGAGCGGAAGGGCGTGTCAGACTCTTACTGACTAAAACCCATCCGTGTTCCTTCTAAAACCCTTTGCGTTCCAGAGCCGCGGTGACAATTCACTTGAGATATTAGTATTTATTGTCAAAATATTGGCGTTACATTCGGATGACAGAAAATATACACTGGAGCGGCTGACTACCAGACCTCCACAACCTATTAACTGGGTAACACAGTAGTTCTTGGCAAGACTGGGAGTCAGATTTACTGGCTTCTGACAATCCGTAACGACTGCCAAAGATCAACAAATGACAGCCGGGACCAGCTTAACTTCCTTTCCGAGAAACGGAGGAAACTCGGTATGATAAGATAGTCACCTATCCAGAGACTAACCTCGGCAAGCGCAGCTTAACCTTGAAGATCGACCCGTGCGGCAATTATTATTTAGCCACGAGTAATATAATAATATTGTGCTTTAATTACTGATGTGTGGGTATTCTGACAAAACAACTAGCAAATGTACGCAAATCTACCCACTTAAATATAACAAGACTCGTTGTCACAATACAAGTAAATTACTCAGTAATGCTACTTTTATATCCTACTGCGAGCTAGTTCGTTTTAATTATAAGTTGCCTATCTCAAACCTCAAAGTTAACAAACCGTATTCATTAGGATTTATTGTGTACATGTCACCGGAAAATGGCAAACGCCGTAAGATTGTAAAATAACGCGTGAAATTGTAAACTATTTTTTCTAAATCATCATCTGCCTAGCCTTTTTCCCAATTATATTGGGGTCGGCTTCCAGTCTAACCGGATTCAGCTGAATACCAGTATTTTACGTGGAGCGGCTGCCTACCAGACCTCCACAACCCATTAACTAAGTAACACGGTACTCCTTGGCAAGACTGGTGTCAGATTATCTGGTTGCTAACAATCCGTAACGACTGCCAAAGATCTATTTTTTCTAAATAAGACTCGGATATATTGGACACTATTGAATTTGGATGGGATTTATTGTATGCAAAACGATTTTTTCATAATATAGCGAGAAATTATAATGTAATCAAGAGTTATTACAATCTTACGGAGTCTACAATTTTCCGGTGACATATACTTATTCATTTCAATATTCAAATCTTCTTCATTTCAAAATGAACGACACACGTCACTAACCCACAATAATAACCAACCAGCATTTTATTTAGTCGCGGTGAATGAGTTAACTGCATCTGTCTACCTTAATCATTTATATTGACTGGCCTGTTGGTCGAGTGGTTAGTGACCCTGACTGCTAAACCGGAGGTCGTGGGTTCGATTCCCACCCAGGACAAATCTTTGTGTGATGAGCATGATCATTTGTTCTGTGTCTAGGTGTAATTTGTCTATAATATGTATATATTTAGAAATATATAAGTATGTTTATCAGTTGTCTGGTTGCCATAGCACAGGCTCTGCCTAGTTTGGGATCGGATGACCGTGTGTGAGTTGTCCCAAGATATTATTATTATTTATTATTATACATTTAAGTTTCTGTGGGTATAATCATAAAGTTTTAAGAATTCAGTGAACGAGACGAAGATAACGCACCCACGATACAGGAGAAATTCCTAGTGTGGGGCAACGTTTTTTTCAAAAAAAAAAAAAAACGTGGACCTAGTCAATAGCGTGATTATCAGACTAATTTAAAAGACAGTAAAAACTATCACAAGGCGTGAGATTCGAACTCGCGACTCACTATGCATGGACATATTTCACCCCAAAACAGTAACCGCTTAGCTTTCATACCCCATTCCCATAAGGTTGAATTTATGAAATACAATCATTTGCAAGTTAGGTTTAAAGATATTTATTCTCAAAAGACACAAAGTCACTTACATGAGAACAATGTTTACCTTATGCTAAGTATATTGAGTTCGTCAATAAAATAAATATTGAGTTTTTCACTCATCCAATGCATTCCCATATCCGAAATTATTTGCCTCGTTATTATTTATTTATTAATTATTGGCAAGTAAGCTACCATACCACATACTCATATGGGAGCGTTCAAGTATTACGTAACGCAATTTTTGAAGGTTCTTGAAATGTAACGCGCCGTACCGTTTATCTGTACCCCCTCCCCCCCCCGAAACGTTACGTATCATCCAAGTGACAATTTTTACCTAAAAGTCACAATTATGTCTACTACTCTCATGTTACCAAATTTATTAATTAATAAATGTCATTTCAAGAAAAATATTGATGTTTTGTTTGGCAAAATGACTACTGTTTAGTGACTGTGTAACTCGAAAATATGTTTAGTGAGCTAGCGTTAAATAAAAAAACAAAATTACGTAACGCGTTGTTCGAACACCCCTCCCGCCCCTGTAACGCATCGTAACGTTTTACAAGACCCCCCTCCCCTCCCCCCAAATTACGTTACGTAATACTTGAACGCCCCCAATGGTTGAATTTATGAAATACAATCACTGTGTGTGTGTGTATGTCTATAGTTTTGAAGTTATTTATTAAAGTCAGGTTGTAAGTTAAACCAAACTGTCAAACTATTGCTTTGTGAGATTACTACTGCACTTTTGACCTGTACTGTGCATATGGCATGTGTGAGAGAGACGCAAGATCAGTTTGTGGAGCGAGAAAGCACTATATCGTGACCTCTGCTAGTAAACAAAGTGTCGTCATGGTAACGAAACAAATGAGGTTGTTAATTCAATATCTATTAGGAGTGAGTTACATGTTTTATGTAAAGTATTACTAATTTATTATTTAAATTATTAAAATAATTGTTTTTATTATTTTGTAGGCACATTGGGCACACCTAAATATTCAATTTTGTTGAATTATACCTTGATTTTAACAGAACTTAAGCTGAATAATCTCAAACGGATAAGATAATAATACTTTATCTTGTTTTGTTATTTTGAATGCTATACCCAGGTTTACTGAAGGCAATCGTTAAGATATAAAGTATTGCCTTTTTGTTTAGGCTCTTTCTTATTCTTGACAAACTTCTGATCGCGGCTTGGCCTGTAAAAATGGTTCATGGTTTTTATTTTTTTGTATGGGACCCTAATTCTTCAACAGCTTCGCCGATTAGCCGGAACAAGCAAATGGACAGACAGAAATTGTAAAAAAATATATTTTGTTATATATGTCACCGGAAAATAGCAAACGCCGTAAGATTGTAAAATATCGCGTGAAATTGTAAACCATTTTTTCTTAAGGTGAAAGCGCCAGGGTAGCCAGCAAAATTCGAGTTTTCATACGTTTTTTGCATTTTGCAGGTCAGTGTCAGGTTGTATGTTGATAAAATACGATTGGCGACCGTAACAAATATGGCTTTATTGAGTTATAATAATTAAAATCATCAATACAGGTTGTATCATTCATGTAACTGGATTGAATGACTTTTTTTATGAAATAACCATTCAATGTATATGTACATACTATTTATTCTTTTATTTACATAGATATTTACCCCTGTTTTTATAAATACTTAATTAACTATAAACACTAGAAATAAAAATAAAAACTCCTAACTAAATTAACCCTAAAATATGGCGTCAAAAAATTCATCCGCATCGCTGTCGACTGGATGTGTACCCAAAAGACTGGCAGCATTGCCACGTTGAATGGCAATGCTTATTCTATGACCAAGGTAAAAGCCAGCCCTTGGGTCACGCGAAGTGTCAACTAAGCGTTGAGAGATCTTTAAACAAGTTATGAGCACTCGGAACCCAAGACCCGAGAGTTTCAACCCCAAACGGCTAGAAAATATAACTACCAACAAGTTTATTATAATTCCGCCGCTTGGGGTTCCCTGCAGCCGCAGCGGCAACGCCAGTAAAGCACGAAGAGCTAGGAAGATGGGATGGCGCAAGAGTATCGACACAAGTAGCTTCCCACACTAATGGCTTACCCATCTTCCATGGAAATAACGACTTCCCGTCCGGTCTCTTGCCATTGTCGCGTGTCAGGCCAGTGGGTTCTAACACAGCCGGCACGCCGACGGTGACAAGAGCTCGTCGGATGATGTCATTAAGATTCGCAAGCCGCGCTATGCGGCCCGCGCTACGGCTGCATGACAGACCGTGGTGTCCGAGGCTATTGACAACTTCGGCACAGTGGCAGCGATGAGAACAACAATGAGCGCCAAGACACAGGCAGGCAGAGAGGCGGAAAGTAGTATCGTCGGACATGGTGCCAATCTTCGACGATGGTAGTGCGTGAAGCCAGAGACCCGACTCCCACTCACCCACAGCCAGCAGGCGCGCACGCTCTGCAGTAGTTATTGATGTGGCAATAAGTTTTTCCTGAACTTGCCTGCAGAGCGGCTCGTCCCACCGTCTCTGGGATGAAGGGTAGTCGGGCGGATTTAAATTCGGGCAAGCGAGTCTCCACAGCCTCGGTGAAGCACTGCACATCAAAATCAATCAGTGTAGAAACTAGAATATTCCTGATTAATTTATCAGTGCCGTAAACCGAGGATACAAAAGCCGGTAAACTAATACAGGTAATTTTGCGGACGCCGAGGCCTCCGATACGGATGGGAAGGGTTGCTTGCGCCCAGGCTCGGTCGTCCATGGCCACATTTAAAATTAAAGTAAGTGCATGCTTGATAATTTGGTCCATTTTGTCTAAAAATTGGGGCTGCTTCCACAAATGGGAAGCACGAAGGAAATAAATTAATTTTGGGCCGAAATAGCAATAACGAATAAGAGTGATGGCCGAATGCATGTTAACTTGGAGCAATCTTTCCGAAACGTCATTAAAATTTTGAATTTTTTCTTCAACAAAATTTGGCAAAGATTTCTCAAAGATTGGGGACCCAAGGAGACGAAGAGAGCTTTTGTCCATAATTTTGATTTCAGGGGCTATTGTGTTGAATTTTGGAAGTGTGAGTAGTCTGTCAGTATTGTCCGATAAAAAAAATCCACATTTGGAAAAGTTCAGATCAAGTCCTATGGAATGGAATTGATTTTTAAGAATTGTAGGTCATTTAAGACAGTATCTACATCGCCTCCAAGGGTTCCATCATCAAGGTTCCAAACGTTAAATTTAGAATTTAGCTGTCGAATAATTGGGTGAATAGCTAAACCAAAGATCACTGGCCCGAGGGGATCACCTTGTTGACAGCCAACTGCAGATTCCAAAAGGTTGTCCCGATACAGTAATTTAGATGGTTCTATAACATTGCCAGAGAAAACTGAAGATTTGAGGTATTTCTTTTTTAGTTTCTGCCAGGAAGGTGTCCTTGTTTACCGAATTAAATGCATTTTTGATGTCAACCTTCAGGATAACCTCTCCTTTGCCAGAATTTAGATAGGTCGATAATGCTTACAGCCCCCTTTGGAGCCGTAACCAAGCTGCAGGGGCTGGAATTTTTTCGAAAGAACCTCACCATGCAATTTGCAACAAATTTTGGCAGCCATACGACGGTAAGTAGTTCCCACGGCAATGGACCAAATGCCGCCATCCCTCTTGCGCAGGGCACATAAATTGGCCCCGTACAAGAAGTCGATGACGGCATCGTTTACCTTGCCGGAGAGAGAGCCGTAAGCTCCTTCAAAAGCAACTCACCAGCTTTCCCGGCGCCTGAACAGACAAGGTCTTTAAGGTGCTGAGGACTTAGGGCGTCGAGGCCGCCAGCAGCTGTGATCACCTCTCGACCTGTAACGGTGAGGGTGTGAATATCCAGATAAGGGGGGTCATGAAAAGAAAGGCCATCCACTGGGGCAGGGTGTTTGGTCTCCAGAGCTACAGAGTATCTGGAGAACATGGTGCCACCACATCGCTACTAAAAAGTATCCTGGCTGCTCCGCTTATGTCACCTTCCCCTAACCATTCAATTGAGTTAAATGAACTTAGAGGGTTGTATTGATGATTTTAATGATTATAATTCTGTAAATAAATACGTGTTATGGTCATATTTTGTTCAACATACAGCCTGACACTGACTTGCAAATTGCAAAAAACATAAGATTGAATTTGGATGGGATTTATTGTATACAAACAATAAATCTCATCCCTAGCGGTGACATATATAAGTATCATATATACTTCCATATGCATTTAGTAAAAAGCCATTACTTTAAAATCACAAACAGACACTTAAATTTTATTTATTTATATAGATAGGACTTGTATTAATTTGTTAATTCTTTATACACCAAAAAGAGGATAATAAGTCTTTTTTTTAAGGATGGGATATCATCAAATGACTTCTTCCGCTCTGGGTGGAGCAGAAGGGAATGTCAGACTCTTACTGAGTAAAACCCATCCGTGTTCCTTCTAAAGCCCTTTGCATTCCAGGGCCATGGTGACTCTTTTGAATAAATTCCGCAACAGCATCTTATGATGCTATGCCCAGTGACCATAAAATTCATGTTTAAAGGCACACTTCAGCAACCCTCCATTTATCCAGTCCATTGGCAGATCGGAAGCCCCCAAAAGACCGAATACTGTGGTAGTCTAAAACCTAACAAAGATATTCAGGAATTCGTAAATTCCAAGAAGGATATGGGGGAGGTCTTTGCCCAGCAGTGGGACACAATAGGCAAAGGAAAAAAAAAACCAAGGAGGAAATGTTTAGCAAAGTAAAGTTTTTTAAGGTTGGTTATTCACTATTATTAGCAGAAAGACTACCTTGCACCCACAGAATTAACAATAAGAATCTAAGAGCTATGGTACAATTTAGAGAGTTACATTTTCGCGATATGGTATCCCACCCTTCAACCCTGCATGTACATTTATTTGCTACTGCACACGCAGTGACTCATGGAGTTTTCCGAGCTTTCATTAAGATTGATTCTACCTGTACATTAAGGTTTACACCTGTAAATAACAGAAAGGACAGAAGTACTAGAGTCAGGAGCACTCATCTAAAAAAAAAAAAAAGAAAGATTGATCAAGTATATTTTAGGAAACAAAAATCAGGCCATTGCAGTTGGATTAAGCCAGAGACAGGTTATTGAAATTGAACATTTGACCAATAAAGATAGTGATTAAAATAAACTTTGAGTATAATTTGCTAATGTGACTACAAATTAACTAAATGATAACACTGCTGTTAAAGTATTACTTATATCCCTTAAACATAACAATGTTCAGGGATATAAGTAATACTATAACATTTCATAATTTTTGGTCAAACGTGGGTATGTTTACACCTCTGCCTAACCTTCAAGGATTACAGGCGTGATGATATGTTTGTGTGATCATTATTATTTTATAACTAAGATCAAAAAGTTTTTATCAACGAAAAATTCAACTTGGTATTTTGACTTCTGCATACCTACTCTCACTAAAAAAAAAAAAAAAAACGATGCATTATGTATGATTCGCAGTTCGATTTGACAGAAGAACAACAACAAATAAAATGGTACGTATTTTCGTACGCTCGGCCTCTCGCCACTATGTCTGTCTGTCTACTATAGCCTCGTCATCTAATATGTTTATATTTAACCGCGTGGCTGCGACGCGACCAAAATAGCCTTGATATGCGAAAGTTGTTTATATTATGGTGTTGCGTAATAATCGCGCGGTCTTAGTACCTAACATACCATGCGCCCGGGGTTCAATAACAAAATAGAGTTAACTGCGCAAAAAGGTTCTGCGTTTGCGTGACCTTCAAAACGTAGCCCGGATGCCCTATATACAGCGGTATATACATTACGTGACTTGCTGTAGTAAACATTACGTAAAAAAAATACCCCCAAATGCACCTCTGTTCATGGTGTAGGCACCATTTTCTAGAACATTCAAAACAACCGGTTAGAATTAGATGAAATGGAAATTATGTTAGATGCAAGGCGTGGTGTCGCCTACCTTTCTTTGGCAGCCCTCGTCCATGGCCGTTGCGCGGTCTGCGGCTGTTCTTCCAGCTGCGGTATTTAGGCAACGGCGTCACTGCCGACGCTGATGCGGCTACCGGGCCTTCCTTGCTATTCGAGCGCCAATACTTCTTATTTTTGCGACGCAGACGCTCCGAATGGGAGGTGGTCGCGTCTCCGGCGCCCTCGTCCACAACCGGCTTTTCAATTTCGTCTACCGCCACGTTTTCAGAATCGGAAGCGAAACGCTCGACTTCCATGGCGGCGGCTGAACGAAGGTTTATTAGCTGAAATCGAAGTTAAAAACCTACAAAGAACTCCAAATAGAATCTAATGGGACTCTCACAAAAAATGTGGGTGACGTTTATTTTGTTTTTATGTACGATAAACAATGGATCGCACGACGCACGTATTTGTTTTGGGAGCACACCGACGTGAAGTTAGTCAAATAACATGGCGGACGATACGGATTTTTTCTTCGTTTACTCTAACTTGGACTCTAGTCTTTTTGTTACACATCCTGGCTGGTGGAAACACATTGTTGCCGTCAATGTTTACATTTTATAGTTATAATTATAAATTTTTGATAAAATTATAAAATATGGGTTCCGGCCAATTAATGATGATCGTCAGCGTGGCCAAAATATATCAAAAGCCCAAAAACTCTTCGAATCCTTGTCTTAGAAGTAGAAGAAACAGTTAGGAATCATGAAAATGTAGTAATAACAGCCAAAATTGTAACTCAAATGAATATTTCTAACACTTATGATGTCAAAATAACTGAAAAGAATTTTCCGACTTCGTTTTTATTTTACAAATAACTTTGTTTAATAATTTTGTTAATGTTTTTGAAACTCACACTTACCTCCTATTTAAATAAGGTTTTTTTACTGCATTTATCCATTTTATCTACTACCACTATTTGTGTTAAAGTAATAGAATTCTACACCATTTGACTTACTTTAATTTTCAAGAAGTGTTCGAGCATCCAGGAAATGCAACAATACATGATAATTTTAGTGTCAATGTCAATTGTTGTTTGCGGAAATGATTTGGATTTGTGCCTCGGTAGCAGAGCCCTCGTCGTGCACGTTCCTTATTTTGTATGAGCAATTAGCTAATACAAAAATGATTGTTGCATACGCGTCTAGTTTAGACATGGTTCAGGTCATTTATTGCTCCTACATCAAGTTTTTTTCCCACCCATCAAGGATAATGTGTCAAGCTAGATAAGTACTGACAGACGCCAGCACATCAAGCTACAACTATCTGTCAAATTTCTTTAATAGATTTTCAACTTGATCGCTACAGGATTAGGTTCAAACTTGATTGGGAAAATTTGACAGTTTCGGGTAGCTTCGTTTGCGTCTGTACAGTCGACGGCACACCAGTGGTAACACTCTGACCTTGAACTGGCATAAAAGCGGAGTACGGAGTTAAAATATCAAGCTACTACATTGTAGCCAGCACCTATTTTTATTCAGTATGTATGTACCAATTGAATAATTATATTAGTACCTATATAAATTGGTACATACCTATAGTATTTATGTATTTTATATTATTATATCTAATTAGTATTGTTTAAAACGTTTGTACACTGACAGCCCTAAATCTATCTCCCTTCGTTCAATCCATCCAAAGGTTGTCTGGAAGAGATTGCCTTGTGCGATAAGACCGCCCATTGTGCACTTATTTTATGTATGATTGTACTGTTCTTATTATGAAGTGTACAATAAAGTATATAATAAATAAATAAATAGGTGCAGGCTAGTAGCTAACACTCCAACTATCAGCTCTATCATCAGACTCTTCTATCCTGTGGCGTAACTTCATACCCCAAAAAACAAAAATGTAAAAAAAGGCCAAGTTCCTGTCCCTAAAAATTGGGTCTAGTGAGATCAATAATAAATAATAATCCATGACTCTAAGTACTCTAACAAGTCTTTTGAGAATACCAGTGCTAGTGAGAGAGAATGCCAGTAACAGAGCTTGGATCTCAAACCATATAAAAATTATGAAACACTCGAAATAAACTCGTTTTCTTAAAAAAAAAACTTTTTTATTAACTTGGCAATTTTTTTTCTTTATTATATTTATTGTAAATACGACGTTATGGAAAAAACATGAACCTATCTTCTCTCTATCTTCACACCAAAGAAGTTTCTAGCATGACTGGAAATGCTCTATAATTTTGTGAGTCTGTAGGAAAATATTCGCTTTTTGGTCCGTTTTGAAACTTTCCAGTAACCTTCAACTAGGTAGGTGATAGTAATAAATGGTCCAAGTTTCATCAAGTGATTATTTCAAACAAAGTTATGAGGGTGGGGGGAGGGGTGTGAAAACAGCTCAAAATGTTTCGTGTAATATACACACTGCATGGGTTAGGTCGTAACTTGGCCTGGCGCACTACCGTTCGCCTAGATAGGGGTGCATAGATAAAGGAAAACAGGGTTCCTGTCCATACCAAACACGGCAATGCAAGCTCTTATATTTTAGCACTATGCCTTAAACGGGTTAGAGCGGTTACGCACTACATCCGATCCGAATACGTGAAAATATGGTTACCAAAAACTCAGACCGAATTCTGATAATTGTTGGTTCTCGCACTACATCCGATTCGAATTCGTGAAAATTCGGATCTAGATTTATCTACTAAAAACTCAGATCGAGTTCGGCTATTGCTTATGCACACCAATCTCTGATCCAATCCATCCACTTCTTTAGGAGTAAGGCGCCTACAGAAGCCAGCACATCAAGCTACTCAAAACTGTACAATTTTCCCAATCAACTTTGAACCTAATAAAATTGCAAATCAATAAAAGAAATTTGACAGATTGGTGTAGCTTTGTGCTGGCATATATACAACCTACTAATTTTTGTATTAATGTGGGAAGAAATCACCAAACATGGAAGTGATCGTTGGTGGTTACGGACATTTTTTCAAAGTCCCTTCTTTGGCTGTGCGTTGACATGTCAGTCAGTCAGTTTCCTTTTTAAATGCTTATAATTCAAAGAGATTTAAAGATCTACAATAGAGCGGCTATCAGAGGAAATGTCACAGAAAATCTGTGATCCCATGCCTCAGTAACGCCATCTAGCTTTGAATAGCAAACAAACAAATTGTATTTATAAATTCAGCTATCGCTCGATAGGTGGCCTGTGTTGGTAGGTAGGTAGGTCCAGTCGTTTTACCATAATGATATTTGCAATAGCGTAATGAGCAACTCGACATATTTTCTTAGAAAATGTTTTTCTTTTGGTGGACACAAATACGACTTGACATGTAGGGGTGTCACATTGGACAGCGACTTTTGTCCACTAGGACATAAGTATCGGATATGTCCGTGACTACCGCCGGACCACGAACGCCAATCGCTTCCATATTTGGTCAATAATTAGTACTCAATTGGTACCAATTAGTACTCGAACAACAAAATTGGTACCTTAGCAGTTTTGACCAATGAATTATAGAGCGATAGATATTTCTTTCTATTTATAAGGCTAATTAGCTAAATTAGCAATCGAGTTACAGATATATTTCGATGTTAACGTTATTATATATTGATTTAGTTATTTAAATAAATAGAAAGAAATATCTATCGCACTTTAATAATATTCATTGAACAACACAGAAGGTACAATACAGAAAAATAATATTCGAGTACCATTAACCTGCCCACGTCATTAACTGAGTTATCACAGGCCATGGATAACGACCATAAATTTATTTCTTATCAGCTCAATACCATTGACAATGACAACTTAATTTGGTCGGGTTATACACGGAGATTTAGTATGGAAAAGTAATGAAAGCTAATTTCTCTTAAAATACAACGCTTAGGAATCTGAATTTTTGGTCACTATAACTTCGTTATGGGTACTAATTTTTGTATCAATTTGGGAAGAAATCACAGTTTTTAATAGGGAAATCTTGAAATGAAAATTTAACACCGTGACTACCGCCACCCCACCAATGGCATGGTATATCTCGTAAACTACTGAAGTACGCATTTTGAATTTTGGGCACTAATTTTATCTTCCAGGGTACTAATTTTCTATGTAGGTGTGAGGAAAGCAACAAGTTCCTGAAACTTGGAATTAACATTCAAATTTGTGGTCATGCTGAACGAGCGCACGAAGTTATTATCGTTGATTTCTCGGCAAATATAAATGTTTCAGTTCTGTTTTTTTTACGAAATGAATCACATTTATGGGTACTAATTATTTTTATACTTAGAATAGCTGTAGAATGCCCTTTTTCGGCGCTCATGGTGGTCCTGCTGAGGGGATCGTGACTACCGCTGGACCACCTTCGAAAGTCAATTTACTCGAAAACTGCTAAGGTACCAATTAGTACTCGAACAACAAAATTGGTACCTTAGCAGTTTAGACCACCTTCAAAGTCGATTTTCTCGAAAACTGCTAAGGTACCAATTGAGTACCTACTAATTATTGACCAAATATGGAAGCGATTGGTGTTCGTGGTCCGGCGGTAGTCCAGTTCGATCCAGCTCGTCCCTAGCTGTCCTCCCCCCAGCGACGCCCTAAGCCGAGGCCCGTATCCCACAGGGGGTGCCCGCGAGCGTGTAGTCGCTTAGTTTGTAAGTTTTTTATAAGCCCTTGCTGGAGGCTTTAATATTATATTAAGGCCACCACAGGCAAGCCCGGTTAAGCAGTCGACAACCTTATAGGTTGAACTGCGAGAAGCCACTCAAAAAAAAAAAAAAGGTTCGGCGGTAGTCACAGACATATGTATCGGATTACGATTTTGTTCGATATGTCCTGTCTATTGGTAGTATAAATTTAATGTCTTTGTTATAATTATTTATATTATATTTCAGATAAAATAATGCAAGGGATGAATAAAACCAAATTACAACTAAATTGATGTTTTAATTTTTTTTTTATTGTTCTCTGTTTAGTAAACGGATAAAACACAGATAAACTATTGTCAAGACATTTATGTTGTAATTTAATACCCCTGTTTACTATGTAAATGGTTTGATTTGAAAATGCCCGTGTTTGTGCATTACATATTATTTAAATCAAAACATTCAAACTTACAAACATTTATAATTATTTTATAGTCTTTGTTTTCACATTCTAATGTTTTATAAGGCTCATACAATTTCAATACAGATTCCACACTTATATTATTATTTACATATAGACTATTCATAAATATAACATATTTTTCATTTTTCACGTCAAAAGCATCAAGTAGGTAACAACCATATCTACAATCAATTTTTTTAATAAAAAACAACACATGTTCTCCTTTAGGAATGACAAAGTTTGAAGTTCCTGCTAAAAATCTTTCATGTTGCCATAGAGAAACATGAGCATTTTGTTTTTTTAAAAGCATGTTTAACCTATATGCTAATCCTCCTTTTTTGTATTTTACTTTTTTATTTTTCTGAAAGAAGCTTGAGGTGTCCGAGTTACTTGTACAAGTACTGTCTTGTTTGAACAAGTTCTGCATGGTTGGACCTGATTGAGTTCTACAGCTTAAAATATCTATAGTTTCATTTTTTAAACATTCTTCTGGAGTAGGGGTGTCACTTATGTTTTGTGAAGTATTTTCTGAGCTAAAATGGCTGTCAAAGTATCTCTTTACATTGCTCATCAGTTTCAATTTTGCTTTTTGTGAAGGTCCACTCTCTTCTGATTTTATTGAGTTCAATGATTTGTCATCTACACTGCAAACTTCTGTGTTGAGAATGTTTGATTCTATTTTTATTAAATTATTATCAACTTCTGAAAGATTCTTCTTGCCTGGGTCTGGTGTTTTTAAATTTGAATCAAGTGTACCTCCCACATTTTCAACGCTATTATGTTCCCTCAATGTTTTTTGTTCATTGTAAGCCAGTTTTTTTCTCACTTTACTTGAATGTTTAGGCGATGCATTTTTTGACATCAATATTGGACTTTTTTGATGAAAACTTTTCATAGTCATAGATAAAATAGGAGAACTAAAACAGCGTTTGTTTGGCGGGAATTTGGATGAACTCAGTATTGGTGATACGGGAGTCGCGACGCGTTTGGGCACTAAAATTGGCGAATTTTCTCTATAGCTATCTCTTTTATGATCCCCGGAGGAATCTACGATCGTGATATCTAAGTTAGATATGTTCTTCTGCGTTTTTTTCTTACGTTTTCGTTTTCGACTGAGAGTTTTGTTGTTGTTACACAACTTGCCATTGTTAGATGTATCTTCATAATCACTAGATGAACTCGATGACCATTTGATATCTTCACACTTTTCTTGTGAATTTAACAAACTGAACTTTTCCAAAAATAAGTTTTCTTTATGTTTTTGCATGATTTAAAACTTAGTAAACAAAATAATGTAAGTACAGCGGAATGATGACATCATACAAAATTGGATGACAGACATGACACTTGACAGTGACACTGACAGACAACTTCAGACATTAACTGCCACAGAAAAAAAAGGAGTCGGTAGGAGGAAAAAAATCAACGTAATGATGTCAACTTTCAAATTAAATGTACATTCTTAATTTTATTAGTTTCAGATTCATTGTTTAGCAGCGGCACCGCCTCGAAATGTAAACATTCCAAACGATTTTTTTTAAACATAATATCAGCATACGAAGTAACAGAAGCTGGGACATACGGACGTCCTCTCAGTGAGAGGGAGGAGGGGGACTGGTGGATTGGGTCGGTTTCCTCGCGATGTTTCTTTCACCGTTTTGTGTGAAGTTGTAATGACAGCTGTACCGTATCGTCCGTAACGTACGAGCCGTTCAGATAATCAGATTCATATGTGTATCCTCTCTTGCCCATATCCGAATTTACGTGGAGTCGGCGCAGCACGACGTTTTCTTCCATACACCACTGTTAGCACCGTGCACTTGTAACATTTCTGTGGCTAAAGCAACCGCTGGACTAAAAGAAAGCAGCGAGGGAAGCGTTCAAGTAATACGTAACGCAATTTTTAAAGATTCTTGAAATTCCCTCCCCCCCATGTAACGCGCCGTAACGTTTATCTTACGTATCATCCAAGTGACAATTTTTACCTAAAAGTCACAATTATGTCTACTACTCTCATGTTACCAAATTTTTTAAATAAATGTCATTTCAAGAAAAATATTGATGTTTATTTGTGTTTGGCAAAATTACTACTGTTTAGTGACTGTGTAACTCGAAAATATGTTTAGTGAGCTAGCGTTAAAAAAAAACAATGTTACGAAACGCGTTGTTCGAACACTCCTCCCGCCCCTGTAACGCATCGTAACGTTTAAGAAGACCCCCCTCCCCCCAAATTGCGTTACGTAATACTTGAACTAGACGGAAAACTCCGAAGTCTCAACAGGTTAATTAAAATATTAAAATAACACCAGCGAAATGTTGGTTTAAAAAGCAACACTAAAGTCCACTATGGGGAACTGCTAGCAACAACAACATCAACATTCTAGAAAGATTCGAAACCAAAGTATTAAGGACAATGTTCGGTATCCCTCAATGTATCAGGAACAAATACATGTACCTCGACCTAGGTGTAAAAACTGTTCGACAAGAAATAGCGCAAAGCAGCCTGAAGTACCAGGAGAAGTTAGCAACTCATGCCAACGAGCTTGCCCGAGCTCTGAGCGGCGAAGGTGGACTTCAATATAACAGGCTAAAGAGACATGACGTCCCAGATCTCACTAAAAGATTTGCAGACTGAGATAACAAGAGTTTGCTGGAAATATTCTTTCAGCAGATTATGGCTCTCATAGCTAACAATAGATGTTGTAAATCGGCCAAAAAGTGGCTTATTGTTCCTGGAACAGATTGCTATGAAACAGAGAGAGTGAGAGTGGGGTCCGACTCCCAGGAGGAGGAAAGTTTTTTGGGAATTCCTCAGTGGCAGCCCGGAGTTTGGAAATTGACGGTGTGATACTTTTGTGACCCGGAAAATACGTTAAGCCGTTGGTCCTGAGCCTGATCTTCCAGTCGTATCGGATTGCCGTCCGCCGATTGCGAGTGAGAGTAAGGCATCTGTGTCTTTGCACACGCTTCTTATTCTTTTCGAGTCGATGGTTAACTTTCCTTAGATTTTTGGGACCAGTGAAAGAAAGAATGAAAAGAAAGAATAATATTTATTTAGCACTTACATGAAACACGCACGGTACATAGAAATAAAAATGAAATGTAGGTATGCTAAAAACCAAGTGTGTGTCTCACGGCTGCACTAAAAAGGTCCATTTCAGCGATATGTCAGACAGACTGATGCTGTCTGACGCTGGTTTTCTAATGAACCTTTCAATGGACGAGTGGCGGTTCATTTGAATCAATCTATTATAGTAATATTCTTAAATTAGTGGGTGGCCACGTTTATTGCAGCGTCGGTGGCATTCATCAAATCCCCCAAAGTACAGGTGCATGGGCACTTGGGGCACTCCAGCGTGTGGCTAATATTTTGAACAGAGCACCGCACTCACATTGTGTATCCGATGGGTCTATGAAACCCCATTTCGCCAGGTTGTGTCCGTACCGGCCTACCTGGGTGCGCAACCGACTCAGTGCTTTCCATATAGGCGCCAATACAGACCACGTCCAGTGGCAGATGTTCCTGGGGTTGCAAGTAGTCGTGTGGTGGTGATGTTTTTCCCACCGCTTAGTTCTCACATTAGGTGGACGGTTTTGGATGGCCTCTGTGCAACGAAGAAAATTCTTCCGGCTCTTAAACCTACCCGGGACTGTTGTGTAATCGTAGAAAGGATGTCGGGAATCAGATTCTTGGTTCCTTTTTCAAGCGCGTATGCTACATCCCGTCGTACTATAATCGCATGTGCACTATAATCGCCCGCGTCGATTGTGATCGTGATTGGCTGTCATGGCCGAAATTCGGTCAGCGAGACGTTTTTACGATTACCAGTGTTAACATCATTCTTAGCCATATCATCTTCTGCCAAGTTTGCGCAACTGTTCGAAAAAGTTACCGCGGCCCTGGAACGTAAAATGCATTTGGAGGAACACGGGTGGGGTCAGGTAGACTTAAGAGTCTGACACTTCTTTCCGCTTCGCCCAGAGCGAAAGGAGTCACTAGATGATTTCCCATCCAAAAAAAAGCCATATCATCTTCATTAAAACTGACATTTCTTTGGTCTGCGTCTTGTTTATTAGCCATTTCATTATGACGTTTCTTACAACCACAATATTATTATCTTTTCCCATGCAATAGGGACCCAATTCCTTATTTAATCAATAACAAGGGCATTCCTCTTCATATAATCAAGGAAATTTAATCTAATTTGAATGGCTTCATCCGCTGGCTCATTAGTTAAAGCTTGTAACGGCAGAAAATGGTCTTGATTCTCGTGTCTCCAAGAGCCCTGGGTGACCAGCCCACCATCGATATATTTGTCAACGGAGCCCGGGGGACAGTAAAAGTCCCGGGACGAGTCGCTCCTCAACAAAAAGTTATGTAGCAGTAAACAACTCCGTATAATGACTGCAGTGTTTACTGGCTCCAAGTTTATCGGTTTTAGCAATACTTTGAAGACACCTGAAAGAACACCGAACGCGTTGTCAACTACCGAGTGGGATTGTGCGAGCAATTGATTGTAAATACTCTCTGGGGAGTCAGAATCATGGTCTCCAAGAAAGGGATTCATGATGTGTCTCTCTAGGGGTAATGCTCCATCGGTTACAAAGATATAAGGCATAATTTTCGTAGCTTCACCAGGCAGTGGTGTGTTCGGAGGAAGATTGAGATTGTCCGTGTTAATATTGAGCCATAAGTCGCTTTCATTGAAAACTTTGCTGTCTGTATTTTGGCTTTGCACAACGTCGGCATACATGAAATTGTAGTTACAGTCCACTAGAGTAAGAACGACCATGCTGTATGTTCCCTGATAGTTCATATCCCCTGGCCCTGTGTAGGACGGTGGCAATATGGGGACGTGTTTCCCGTCTAATGCGCCGAGGCAGTGAGGGAAGCTTAGTCCATCGGTTTTCTTCAGCCATTCCTCTGGACTTGTTGGTGTCTGAAAAGATAAATTTGTCACATTACTGAAGGGGGGAATCCACACAAACAAGCGATCAGTGTATTTTAAGGCTATGGGCCTTTGCTACTTTAAGAAATCTGCAAGTAAGGGAGACGACTAATCGTGAAACCACACATATGCTTCACATAATATGTTTATTGTAACCCGAGTTTTTGCAAACGCCGAAGTTTATAATAAATCACGTGAATTCGTGAACTCTTTCTTCTCAATAAGACACGGATATATCGTAAACTAAATTATCGATTTTAGATTGGATATAGGTTCTGTATTAAATAGATCCTCTCACATTACCTACGTTGAGAGTTTCACAATCTAATGAAGATTTGTAATAACAATCTTACGGTGTTTGCAATAATATGGTGACAAATATATGCGAACAGCCACAAATGTTACCAATAACATATTACATAACTAGCTTTTGCCTTCGACTTCGTACGCGCTTCGTTCCTGTAGGAATTTCTCGTTCCCGTATAGCCTATAGCCTTTCTCATAAATGTGGCTCACATATACAAAAATATTTTTTCAAATCCGACTGGTAGAAATAATATATAATAATATAGGTAAGATTTTTTGGAAATAATATATAATAACATAGGTAAGATTTTTTGTAAAATGAGACGCAATTATTATTGTGGATGAGACTCACAATAATATTGCGTCTCATTTTAATGCTGGAATGTTTACTTTATATCATAAGTTGCCGCCCGCGTGATAGTCGAAAATTATCCCAAGGGAACATATTCCTGGGATAAAAAGTGTCCTATGTGTTATTCCAGACTATAATCTACCTCTGTGCCAAATTTCATCAAATTCCGTTCAAAGTCAAAGTCAAAACGTTTATTTCAATTAGGCCATTAAACGGCACTTTTGAACGTCATCGTTTACAGTTCAGTAAAAATAATAAAATTACATTAATAAAGTGACTCTACTGTCCATTCGGAAAGGTAGATTCTTATGGAGAAGAACGGACAAGAAACTCCATGGTTACTCTTTTCAAATAATGATTTACAAAATTTGGTATACAAAAATTAATTTAATATTATGTGAGGATGATGCACCCAGAGTATGCTACTTATAAGAACAAAGTATCACCAGCAGAGGTAAACTTATTCATTTTCTAAAGAAATTTAGGTAAATGGTACTCACATATTTACAAACATTGGAACCATTAATTAAACAGTGTGTGAGTCAACAGAAAAATAGAAACACAAAAAAAGAAACAGTATATCTATAAAGTTATTACATAAATCTATACAGTTGGATTTTGTCTACACCCTTGATTGTTCAGCCGTTCGGACGTGAAAGAGTAACAAACATCCATCCATCCTCACAAACTTTCGCATTTAAAATATTAGTAGGATTTGAAGTAAACATTCCAGCATTATTTTCATAATTTTCAATTTAGTATGTTACAGTGTGTTTTTTTTTATTGTGTGTGTATAGTAGGCGCCAGATAATCGTGGAATAACGGTCATTGTACCCACCTACAATTATTGACATTTTTAATTTGAAAAACGGAATTAATGACACAAAGCTGTCCCGAATCATCATCTCTCGTGATCCTTAACATTGTCTAATAATGAAAAACGATTCATATTTAATTGTTCAGGTACCTATGAACAGTTATTAGGGAAAGGTCAATATACTTTATTCCACATTTATCTGGCGCCTACTATAGGTACCTCATGAACTGCCGCCAAATTTTTTTTACAAAATGTTAGACACACTTACCCTTATCAAGTCTTTTAAAACCGTAGCAAAAGCTCTGCAGACTTCCGGAATGATTTTAGCGACACACGAGCTAGAAATCTTGAAAAAACGATGTAAGGTCGGATAGCTGTCTCCAGTCGCGAGAAACCTCAGGGTAACTGCAAGTCTGATGTTCGCGGGTATGGAATCTCTCCATTGAGTGTCCTGCTTTTGGATGATGGGGGATATTTTCTGCAGTAAGTACTCAAAGTCGCTTGACGACATGTGTATGAAGTATTCACCGGTTAACTCTGTTAGAAGCTCTTCCAGGCGGTTGTTGAGGCTCGTACTGAAAACAATTAGTTTTAGATTTTATACAATGTGTAACAGAATAAGGGGCCATTAGAATAGGCTAAAGCATTCCTATTTAAATATAACCCCTAAAGCTTATTTAGAAAGTCTTATATTGATAAAACACCCATATTTAAAGGACATATTGATGTCAAAGAGGCAAAACTCGTATTTATAAAGGGCCAATTCTACTAATTTCAAGCAACGTTTGCAGCATCTCAGTCGCAATAACTACAAGGTGTAACAGAATAAACGTAGTACCTCTGAAGGTCAACTCTGAAATCGCGAAAAAACATCGGCTCCCCCATACATTTCTGTACGCATAACTCGACAAAATGTACTGTACTGATTTTTTTTTCGCGATTTCGGTTGGTTCCATAGTAAAAGTTGTTCATAATTATGAGTACAATGACTGCAAATGGAGTCCCTACTCTACCCTACTCTACTATGTAGAGATTAGGAATGCTGCATGAGTTTTGGTACTCAATTAAGTATATTCTATCTATTTACTTTCTGTTTTGGATTTCATGGGAGGACACGGTGGTGCATTCGGTGGAGGTTTACCCTGATTGGGTGGAGCATGCACACACAGCATCTGATAAGGACCAAGCCGGGGGACAATGGCGCGTTGCGTTCCAAGAGCGCCACAATAATATATCAGTATAATAGACATAGCATGGTAGATGACTAAAATAATCTAACAAGTCCGTCGATAGATTTCCAAAAAATATTGGACACTTATTTTTTATTTAAACAAAAAATGAAGATGTGGGGTCACAAGAAAGAAAATATTTTTAATGATTTGATAAAGCAAAAAATACTTTTCTAATATTTTTTTAATTTTCTAACTGGCAGACTAAATAGAATCATATTTTTTTTACTCAGGAAGCTTTCCCATTGATGGGGCCCGCCAGTGCCAGTAGGAGGAGTGCCAGGGTTGGGGAATTGTTTGAAAGAGGGTATTTGATGGAAAATGGGTGGGTCTTAGTCAGTAAGAGCCTGACACTCCCTCCCACTCCACTCCAGAGGGGGAGAAGTCTTTTGTTTATTTAATGAATTGTGTATTTTTTTATCCTATTTATTCAAATTTACACAAGACCTTAATCAATTACAATACACCTAGATCTTCATGAATCACTTGTCCATGGGTTAAAACCATGAATATCCGTTTGGTACTTTTTGAGTTACGCGCTTACGCAGACGGACTTTGATTTATAAATGTGTAGTTGCCAACGGTATGATAACGAAAACTGTTCCTTCTGACCTGTTCTACATTAATAGGTTTAACTTACAGATTTTTAGAGTTTACCTTGTTCTTTCTTGATGAATAGCCTGCATCCAGCAACGCCTTCGACGAATTTTCCTTTTGGAGGCAAAGTGGCGCCGGTAGACAGCTAAGAAGTAATTCATTGTGGCACCTAAGTACAGTGCAGACGCAGCTATGACTTCGATATCATCATCCATTTTTAATTTTTTGTTTGATTCGGAATTCCGTTTCGAATGCGCAGCCCGCAATAAAATTCTTCTGACAAACGGATACTAATATTTAAATTAATTTCAATCCTTTATTTCTAGCTTTGCCGCGATTAATAAACAATCAATAAACTGTACAATTCCAAATAAACAAGAATCGAAGTCGAAGCTAATGTCAATGTCAAAAGGAACTGTCAAAGAATTAGAAGTGCGTTCCATCCGAAAGTCGGAAATTTCTATAATATGAGCACAACTTTACAAAAGTAAAGCCTGATGACATTTTATTATAAGTATTTCTCCAAAGTTTTATGTTGTGACAATTTTTCGATAAGGGCGTTTAATCTATTTCCCTTCAAAAAATACAATTGCTCAACTACACCACTACTACAGTCGCTGTCGTAAGAAACCGGAATTTAGATTGAACCATTTTATAGGTTTTATTTGTAACTTGTAAGTTTGTAAAAAGGAAGCGAATAAAAGTTCTGTCACAGTTTTAATTTGTGTTGACCTCAGAATAATAACTAAATGACTAAAAGATGGAACGCTGTTTTAATTTGACTAAATTGCCAAAAAATAAAAAATATTTTAGCTCAAATCACAAACTTATGTTTATCAAGATTTAATAACAAAAATTACAATAATTGTCTGGTAAACTAAATTTAAATATGTGATTACGATTCATGAGAATATCTTTCAAAACCTCAAGTTAAAAATTCCCCTCAAGTGGTTTTTCGTCGACCTAGCAACACTGTTTTCAGGAGGTCCTGAATTCAGTCGATATTTATAGCACAGATTTGATACACGCGTCCCGGTCGTTCCAAAACAAAATCAACACTAAATACAACACGAAAATAGTGTTTTAAATCTTAATTAAGCTTTAGTTTACGAAAAGCTTACATATATTCAGAATATGGCACTAATTTTAAAAATAACGCGGTCATTTTGATAAATTCTATTCGGAAGTGCTTATTGATTCACTCCTGTATTTTGATTCTGTGAATTTGGGTAAGTTTAGTTTATCTTTATTATAAGCTCTAGATGTAAATTCGTTATGAATAAACATAAACAATTTCGAGTTTTGTTTATAAATATGCTTGCTCTCGAACTAGGTGCGAAGTTCATAAAATCATTTTAGTAATACCGATATCGAAAATTATTTAAGTATTATTATTTTCAAAGAAAGTATGGAGATGAAAGTAAAATTTTACTTGCGTTATCTACGATATACATCGGAACTAGTAGACAATTAATAAGGTACTTAGTCGGACAGCAAAGGAATAGAATTCCCTGCCGGGGTCCGTGTTTCCTGAAAACCACAACCTGAGGGTCTTTCAGAGAGTGAATAGGTAGGTAAGTAACTTCTAGGCAAGCGACGCAAGCGTGCTCGACAACCACATCGTCGCATTCCGTGGTGAGATTGTGGTTTAACGCGAGCCTGTCAATAAAACCGGCCAAGTGCGTGTCGGACCACGCAAAGTGTAGGGTTCCGTACTTACCCGTCTCCTGAACCATGGCAGAAAAATAATAAAATGTACTTCATTATTATTAGATTAAAAAGTTACAATTGCACTTTGCACTCATTTAAAGATTTGGTAAAATTCATGTATTTCAAGATTTTATTTTACCACTTTGTCGGCGTGATTAATTTGTATATCCATACCAAATGTCAAATGTCAATTAAACCGCGGACGGACAGACAGACAGACAGAAGGACAAGGCGAAACTATGAGGGTTCCTTGTTGACTGCCGAACATTAAAAATCAGAGACTTCTCATAGGTTTTCCTGCAATCAATAGGAAGTCTAAGTAGGTAGTAATCTTCCCAACTTGCATAACTTTTGTAATTTAGTTTTTTTTTTTTGGTTTGCGTCATGCTTGTCGCAAACTCTTTTTCTTTCTTTCTTTCTTTCTAACCCATTGGATACTTATCTGTATTTTTTTCAAATTTTAAGCCCATTTGTTTTCATCTATTTTCTTAAATAACTTCGGAACGGAATATTTTAAAATTATTAAGGAAAAAGTTGAGAACCTAAAAAACAGTTGCATTGTGGTATAATTATGTAAATACATACTACCGATTTTTTCGACTTTTTCCTTTACTTGTGCTGTGAGACCTAATTTCTTGTCATGATTGCCAATGGGACGTGTACGGCTTTGATTTATTTGCGAATATCAAATATGTCGCAAGTACGTCTACATAGCCGTTTTCTTGCATTGACTTTGAAGCTTGTTTATTTTTGAGCACCTAGGGACCTATGTATTTGACATTAATTTCAACTTAATATCTTCACGAGTTACTGAGATAAAAGCCATTGACAGACAGACGGATGTCTCGCCAAAGCTGTGAACAGACGTGTTTCCAGTACCTACCTCTTTGTCGTTGTTACACCACTGTGAAGAATTTTCCGACAGAAAAAGCCATTTTCCATTTGCGCGACTCGGGTATCGAGCCCTTACCCAACGGTTAAGAGTCGTGCTTGTAGCCAACGAGGCATTCGGTAGTTAGGTTTTTTCTTCTTTTGCAGATTTCTTGGCTTTTCTTACTTGTAATGACTACCAAAGACGACAGACAGGACCAATAGCTTAACGTTCTACGATCGTTTATTCATTTTCCAAAACTACTCTTTAAAAGGGGTTGACAGGGCTTTGAAGTTCTTAAAGAAAAGTACGAAAGCCTCGCGAACTAAGTCGCGGGCAAAGTGCTAGTCATTTATTTATTTATAGTTAATTAAAACGGCACAGGTCCAATTACATTAATTAACATAGAATTATAAAAATTAAAACAAAATAAACATTCAAATAACATACAATACAAAAATTAAATTCAAAGATAAGTATACAATTCGTGGATAAAATTATTAATAATTATTTGAGTAGATGGTTTAATAAATTAAATACATCATAAACTAACATGTAACAGTGGACACCCTCGCATATTGTCTCTCACAAAACACCAGAAAAGCACGCATTATTTCCTTCCATTCATCAGCAAACACATCACATTCAGTATAGGCAGTCAGGAGGGCGTTTATCATCCTTAGGGTTCGACATACTGGGGATTCGGCTCTAGCAACAGATCTAGATAGCGGTAGTGCGAACAGGTTATGGGGTGGGGGCTTTGACGGTGCCCAAGGTATTTGTCGGGCACAAATAGGCTGCAAAAAAGTCCGTGGAGCTCAGGGCAGTCAATACGACCGCATCATTATTCTTATCCTATCCTGTTTAATCGTTTTTTTATCACGCCTAAATCGCTGTACCTACCGTTTTTTTTAAGCGTAAATGTAGATTTACATTTATTAACGCGACCGACGTTTGGGCGAAGCGTAAGTTTCTCATACATAATTATGTATTTAGCAAATAGTACTTTAAGCCGATACGGTCGCTTGCGAGAGCGTTGATAACACTATCAAACTATCACCTACAGGGTCAGAAGAGATGTACCTAGACTGTAATCGAATGTTTAACTACTTATTGAGAGTTAATCGGGGAATTCAGAAATCAGTCTTGTTTTAAAGCAATGAATGAACAGGCTTCTTCTGGGTAAGCTCGCTCTATCGTCGACTTTGTCTCTGACATCTATGACCTAGACTAGAGCCAAGAGCAACTCATTACAAAAAAAAAAATACGGGTTGCACTCCGGGAGTGCCGACGGAAGTGAAAACTTATTTTGGCGCGTTAGACATTTTTTAGATGGGTACTAGGGTTATTGGGTTAGAAATTGCATTTTATTAATTATTAGAAAGTTTAAAATACTATATTATATTCTTTTATGAATCATCGTTAACAATTTCGACAACTCTTGTGTCATCATCATTATCATTAAACTATAGGTTCATGGTAACTAAAAAAGGAAATAAACAATTTTGATTCGAAGTTATTTAAATATCTCGTGAATACCGCATCAATTGTACCTTTATATCTCGTTGCGCTTTATCATATCTATGCGTTGCGCTAATATTGCGTTGATTGGACATATTAAAATCAAATTCTCTATTCAAAAATTCAATTAATGGTAGATTATTATCGTCTGCGTCTCGTAACGGTGTCGCGAGTCCAGAGATTTTATCTCATCTCAAAATATGCGTACCGCGCTAAAAGGAGTTTTCACTTCAAAAAGTAACAACATCTTGAACGCAGCAATATTTGCCTAACCTTCTCCAAACGATGTCGGGGTCGGTTTCCAGTGTAACCAGATGCAGCTCACTACCCATATTTTACATGAGGGACTGCCCATCTGACTTCTACAAGCCAGTTAGTAACACGTACCTACAGTCCCTACAGACGCCAGCACTTCAAGCTACAATAATCTGTCAAAGGGGAATGCCGATTTTAGGCCTTGCGTTGCCCAAGAAATTTAATTTAGTAAAAAAAAAATGAATATTTTACGTAATTAACGCTTAATTTTTTAATAAATATTGAAACGATACAACGAAATAAACAGACATTTGCTAGGTTGCAAATTTAAAATCCGGGAAAAAATAAAGATTTGTTGCGAAACATTGATTTGACATTTACACATATTGTACTTTATTTATTTGTCCTTTTGTTTATAGAAGTCCCAATGCATTCCATGTTACTTGTGGGCACTCAGGGCCTAAATCACTATGGCGGCTTGGCATCCCCCTTTCTGTAATAGATTTTCATCTTTATCGCTAGAACATTAGGTTCAAGGTTGATTGGGAAAATTTGACAGTTTCGGGTAGCTTGACGTGCTGGCGTCTGTACCTACCCAACAAGAAACGTCTTGGTAGTGCTCAGTGCCGGCTGAGCAGGCCCTAGCTTTTGATCAGGGTAGAGCGAGATTGCCTTTCAGCGCCCTTTGCGGCCGGTTTCAATAACGGTTCTACCTTTAACCAACTGTCAAATTCGCTACCAACAGTAGCTAAAACGTCATGTTACCCTTTCAAACATGACGTTTCGGCTACTGTTGGTAGCTAATTAAATATATGATTACTTCGGTATCGGGAAAATTTTGGAATTTAAACAATTAATAAGTAAATTGTTAAAATTCCCAAATTTTCTAAAATCAAATTTTATTGTACCTAAATATCAACACTTATTGAATTTAAATTAACTAGCTCTATTTAGTATAGGTACTCTAGTTTCTTGAACATTAAGAAAGCTTTGCTTTCTAGCCAAAAAAGTCAAATTTATCTTTATAAAAGTCTGTAGATCTACGGATTTATCCAAAGGCAATCTACGGATTTTTCAGCGTCACCCAACGGATTTTTAAAAATATGATCTGGCAACACAACACTGCTTCCGCGCCTCTCAAAAGGCGCCATTAAATTTTATTTTTCACATTGCCATCTGGCGCCTCCTGCCATCTGGCGCCTAGAGCGAGATTCTGAAAGCATCTCACTGTGACACCTTAGGTGAAGTGCAATAGCAAAGGAACAAGGGTGTCTGACGCCCAGCAAATGCTGAGATAAAAACCCTTTCGGTATGGGCGGGCACGCTCAGCACAACTCTCACCCTGCGCACAGAGAAATGGCATTTAAAGCCCAAAAACAATGTCTTCGAGCCATATGTTTGTTAAAAACCACCGAAAGTTGCAAACCATTTTTCGTTACTTTAAAAATACTTACGCTTCCATCCCTCTATATTTATGAAATTTCAATATTTGTTAAGAAGAATCTGTCTTAATTTGAAAAACTTAATACTAGACGTCAACAAAGCACACTAAAATCAAAAAAACACAATACTGCACTTTTCTCAAAGAGTTGTCTCGACATGGGCCCAAAGATTTACAATAAACTACCAAAAACTTTAAAAAAGCATGACCAACATAAACCATTTTAAATCGCAACTTAAGAAATTCTTGATTGAAAAGGCTCTCCCTCTACCAATGAGTTTTTAGACGGTAAGAGTATAAAATAAAAAATGTCCGATCCACTTATTATTCTATCTTGTTTACGATGTCACTTTTGAAACAGTTGTATTTAGTTTGTAGTTTTTTTACACCTAATTTGTACGCCTTGTAAGGCAAAACATAGTAATACAACACAAATTTTATACCATGTACCACTTACCTATACCTATGTTCAACAAATAAATACTTTGACTTTGTTATTTTTTTTTTTACTTTGTCTTTATTCCTGTAGGTCCGTTAATGTATTTGCCTGATAAATGTTTCCTATTCTATTGTATATCATGAAATGAGAATCTTTTTAAGAATTGAGATTCATACAATCATGGTGAAATGACAGTTCATTCCAAGCTCACTTCTCTTAAGTTTTTACTGTCCTTCACCTTTTTTTTGATCTCGGGGGGAAATCCTCATGGAAATCCTCCACCCTGGGGCGGGTGGAGATGTCTGTCAGACTCTTACTGACTAAAACCACCCCGGTGTTCCATCTTCCACCTGCGCCGGGGATCGCGGGAACGTATGCGACATCCGCAATCCCCGGCTGACTGTCCTTCACCTAAGTTATGGTGAAAGCGCCAGGGTAGTCCGCGAAATTCAAAATTTCATACGTTTTTTGCATTTTGCAGGTCAGTGTCAGGTTGTATGTTGATAAAAATACGATTGGCGACCGTAACAAATATGGCTTTACTGAGTTATAATAATTAAAATCATCAATACAGGTTGTATCATTCATGTGACTCGATTGAATGAGTTTTTTTTATGAAATAACCATTCATTCGAGTTATTGAACTTAGAGGGTTGTATTGATGATTTTAATGATTATAATTCTGTAAATAAATACCTACGTGTTACGGTCGCGAAACATATTTTGTTCAACATACAGCCTGACACTGACTTGCAAATTGAAAAAAACATAAGAAAATTTGAATTTCGCGGCCTACCCTGGCGGTTTCACCTTAACATGTGAGATGTTGACATACTTAATAGGCTTGCAGAATCGACCAACTGGGCGACTTTGGTCAAAGACCTTGGAACAACAAGCGAGACCAAAGATTGAATGTGCCTTAGGGACGTTCAAGTATTACGTACCTAACGCAATTTGGGGGGTCTTGTAAAACGTTACGATGCGTTACAGGGGCGGGAGGGGTGTTCGAACAACGCGTTACGTAACATTGTTTATTTTTTATTTAACGCTAGCTCACTAAACATATTTTCGAGTTACACAGTCACTAAACAGTACCTAGTCATTTTACCAAACAAAAATAAACATCAATATTTTTCTTGAAATGACATTTATTACTTTAAAAAATTGGTAACATGATAGTAGACATAATTGTGACTTTTTGGTAAAAATTGTCACTTGGATGATACGTAACGTTTACGGAGGGGGGGGGGTACAAATATGCGTTACGGCGCGTTACATGGGGGGGAGGGAGAGTCAAAAATCTTCAAAAATTGCGTTACGTAATACTTGAACGCTCCCTTAGTACCTATTGCAGCATTGTGAACCCTGCTTTATTACTTTGGCAAAAAGTAAATCTTTCTTCAAGACTTTTTATCAACCTGAGTAGAATGTTTTTCTTCTTAAGTTTTTTGAAATTTAGAAGGTTACGGTGTCAAACGTAATATTGAGAAAAAATTGAACACTTATTCTGTGGAGCTCGTGCCGGAAACTCGTATTTGAGCCGTAATTTAAAATTTTTCATTTGAGATAAAATCATTGTAAATTCAGTGAATCATTCAAATCGTCGGTACTTTTAATTTCTGAACCTAGCCGAACATCTTGTTTAAAAAACATCGCTTGGAGAACCGATTGCGGGAGAGTCGGTTCTCCCCCTTATTTCCTGTCCCGCCTAATGTGAGGGAGCCGCTGTGCCGCGTCGCCAGGCCGAGTGTTGCCATCGACAGTAGGCAGGCCAAGCCACCATCTGACGCGACAGAGTTCGCGACGCCGCCGCGCCGCACAGGAATTTATTCATTTATCATTGTTATTTTTTCCCTTCGCTAATATTCCAAAATTGTATTTTTTTTTTGTTTTTAGTTTCTACAATAAGTTTTTATTTAAGTTTAAATTTGTCTATCGAGAGCTGAAGTCGCATTTTTTTAAGCGAATAATTAAACGGAGACGCTCTCTAGGCCTATGTCGTTGCAACTTCATTCGTTACTTGAGTAAAAGCTTGGTTACTCCCTAAATCTTTACACGTTTTAAAATTTGTGCCTGAGTCGTTCTTCAATGCTTATAAGTATTTTTTTCAATTCGCCCTTTAACGCAGAAGTTTTTTTTTTAAATAATTTTATCTTTTTATACTTTTTCGATTTATAACTAAACAAAATTACACGTATTGAATGTGGCGGTTTGTTTTTTTTTTTATTTTTACACACAAAAACGCTACACTATGTACCTAATGAATGGTCACCCATCTACGTAACGACCTCGGCAAGTGACGCTTAACCTTACACCGAGCCCCTCTCATCATGAACGCAGCAATCTTGAGTGTTATTGATTGAAGAATAAACACTTTAAAATGTATACAAACGTTATTCTTGAATCAATCAATAAATATTTGGATATTTTCCAAGACTCTAGTTTCTAGTGGCATTGAAATAAGAATATGAGCTTTTATATTGGGCGAGTCGAGTTATAACTGTATTCGAATTCAAAACCTATAAGTAGTTATAGCATTATTGCACAACTAAAATTTCGCCCGCACTTCGCAATTTCGCGCAGATCTACATAGTTATTTTCTCTACGAACTTAAAATGACGATAACTTTTTGCTCAATTATCCGACTTTAATGAAACGCCTATATTCTGTACCCAACGATACCTATTCTGTCCATCTGTGAAAACTACATGAAAATCCGATCAGTAGTTTCGGAGATGTGTGCTAACAAATAGACAGACGAATTTAAAAAAATGCTAATTTGTGGCTAATGTGTGATCTATTAGGTCACTTAAGTCACCCCCCGTCTTTCAACGTTCAGACACACCGGGTTCTGCTATGTTAAGATGTACCTATAGATTTTGAATGTAGTACCTACAGACTCTGCCAACTATGTTAGGAATAGGTGGGGAGTTTGTTGCGCCACTTCTTCTTCCCAGCTAAAACTAGGAAGTGGTGACGGGCGGGCGTTTTGGTGACTGTCTTTATGTAGAACTTTGACGTTCAAAAAGTGCTGGCACTCGGCCTGATTTGAAAGCTGGATACAGTTTAATACCAGTATTTCACATTTGGCGATCTATTTGGCCTCCACAATTCATTGATGCCAGATATTCTGGCTTCTAACTATCCGTAACGCCTGTCAAAGATGTTCAAATGATAGTTGGGCCAAACGTCTTAACGTGCTTTCCGAAGCACGGAGGAGTCTAGGTACCTATGTTATAGATTGTTACCCAACCTTGGACCGACTTTGGCAAGGGTTGCTTAACCTTTTGAACGCCAGAGCATAAACGCATCGGCGTGCCCCCGACGCCAAGCCACAAATTCGCCGAACTTTTTGTCACATAGTTGTGAAGTTTGGCGTACCTACAGGGCACGCGCTTGCTTGTCATGTATACGTGACAATTTTGTTGAAAAGGTTACCTTTTGAACGCAATTGTCATGTATACATGACAAGCAAGCGCGTGCATGAATGGTGAATTCAGATTGACTTGTTTGCATCTGCGTACCCCTTCACAGTGTACCGGCGTGATATTACGTTATGAACTGGTGAAAACAATAATCAGACATGCGATTTCAGCAATACCGGGAGATTTGCTATCATTTATTGAAAAGTTCCGTTGCCTACCTCTGAAGTTCTTTATCAGGATCTTTACCAAATTGAAACGGGACGAGTTTGGAAAAATACTCCAAACTATAAAATAATAATCCAAATCGGTTGACAATTGGCGAAAATATCGCTGAACAAACATTTTGGGATCGCAGCATTAGATCCTGACTTATATCTTCCATCATCAGCTCAGTAAGATGAGATGTTGATTACCAGGCACAATTATCTGAATTGCATTAGAAAGTATATGAAAAACATAACATGTGCCTTTAAAATTTAAGGGTTGCCCTCGATTTACCTGGGATCCCATCACCAGATTCTGACTTGGTGCCAATAGGACCATCTCAGGAGTATAGGCTTTCGAATAAAAAAAGAATCATCAAAATCCATTTATAATTGGCGGAATGGTCGCAAACACTCAAAAAAATTAAAAAATAACGGGTTGCACGGCAGAAGGGAAAACTTGAACATTAACGTTGTGCATTTTAGATATTTTGGAATGGTTAGGGAATAATTTCGAATTGCTTTAATTATCAGTATAAAAGTACCATCATTTATGTGGTAAAATACAATATTCATTTATTGTGCTATCGTACACAAACATGACAATTTATATTACATTAAAAATTTTACACTTCAGAACTTTCCCTCCGTCTTACGAATTTTCGATCAGGTCACGTGTCCTGACGCGAGGTTAACATTTTTTACTCATCCCAAAAAGTGCACAACGCCATTAAAGAAGGTTTCACTTCAAAAACATAGTCGAATTGAGAACCTTCTCCCTTTTTGAAGTCGGTTAATTAATAGAATTTGTCTGGTTATGTTGTTCTATAAACTATCGATATACGCGGAAACGAGCGATAAATAGAACATAAATCAACATTTTCTTGTTTAAGCTAACTAATGTGTTTACATTACTGTCAATTCCGCCATTTAAAACTCTATTGTCGATGGTGATGTGTCCGTTAATAGCTAGTCTATGGTATCTATTACGTCAAGGTTTTTTCCACGTTTTCTAGGTGGTTTAATTTGTTTTTCATTAGAAAGTTGATGCTGACCTAGTTGCATTTATCACGATGAGTTATGTTGATCAAGGGTGACAATCATTCAGGATTTGTTCTGAGATTTCAGGAGTTTAGGCTCTTCTCAGAATGAGGCCGAATTTTGAAAGCGTTTTAGAATTTTCACAATGTTACCTACTAAAATAAAAATTAACTCGTTTTTGTCCGCGACTTCGTACGCGCATATCCCGTTTTTTCCTGTTCCCGGAGGAATTTCGGGAAATCTTTTATTTATTTATTTAACTCAAACAATTTATATTGTGTTTTAGACATAATCATTAATTACCAATAATATTACAATCATTAAACGCATTTACGAAGCCTGTATACAGTGTTCGAAAGTTAAAGATTACGATTTTATGAACCATACAATGGAACGTGCGGTAAAATAGGTAGGTACTCTCATCTAAGTACCTACCTATTTTACCGCACTCCTCGTATACAACGAGGAGTGCGGTAAAATAGGTAGGTGCCGTGCGTATACTTTACGGTTTTTTTTTTAATTTCCATAAATAAATGATGAAAATTCCACTAAGGAGTTTCAAATTACTAGAATAAATAAGCTGAATGATCGAAGCGCTTTTGCTCAATACGTTTGTCTCACTTTAATACTAAAGAGAAAATGAGACAAGTAGAATAATAGAATATTTTCATTTTGCGTAAAATATGGTAGATAGCTCATATTTTGCTTACTCATTTTCAGCATGTAAAAAAAATAATTAAAAAAAACAACTAAGTACTAAAAACTAGGTACGTACAGAGATAATTTTAAAAATAATTACTCATATCTTTTCTCTAAGATCAAGATCATATACCGAGGCTTCCGGCGACTGGGACCGCAATTAACTAGGACCGCGGTCCCAATCGCCGGATGCGTAAAAATGAAATAATTTTCTTCCGGCGACTGGGACCACTCATAAATGATAACGAAATCAAAAAATGTACAGTCAAACGAAAAATTTTTAGATGTAATAATTGAAGAAAAATCCTTTTTGATTTAAAAACATCATTTATTGATATAAAAACAAACAGCCTTTGACTACAGTTCTGTTATTTAAAACTTTCGTAATAAAAACATACACGAAAATCATGTTAATGTTAAAATATAAAAATCATGCTAACAATAATAAAAAAAAAATAACATGAATCGTGCTTATAATAATAATCAACAATTTTCAAACAATTAACAATCAGAAAGTAATTATAAAAATATTTTAAATATTTCTAACCACGTCATTTAACCCCCTATTAGCTTGTTTTGTTTATAAACAAGTTAATAAAAAATTGTTTTACATACCTGAAAACTATTAAATGAAGTCACTACACCACCACTCACATCACACAATTTGCAACAAATATTCAGCGCAGTATCTTACAATGATCTAATACGACACTGTCTGATACAAAACTTCACTTTCTTAAACTGATAAGCTTCTTGTTAGTGATTGGCCGAGCCAGTCATCGGCCGATGCAAAATTTCCCGTTTATAACAAAAGGGCTACCTGACCTTGAAATCGACAGGCAAAACGGACTCGAGTTAGAGAGGTTTATTATATATAGAGACGATTATTCCCTTTGTGTGTTTACCTGCATGTGTGAATAATGTAAAAACGGGCTAACTTAATCTATTACTTAGCGCATAGGATAAAATCATATCTAGAACGAGTCAATGATATTCATATAAATAATTTAGATTTTTTTTCGTTTGACTGTACCGATTTTGGCTTGAATAATAGATTTTTTTAAGTTATCTATGAGTGGTCCCAGTCGCTGGAAGAAAAATATTTATTTTTTATGGATCCGGTGACTGGGACCGCGGTCCTAGTTAATTGCGGTCCCAGTCGCCGGAAGCCTCATATACCTAGCAAGACAAAATTATAAGATTTTTTTTTAAACACTAGTTTTTTTCTGAGATTATGCATGGCAATAACAAAAGAAAGACGAAAGGTGTACTTAAGTAGTTCTAATTTTCACATCGCGCACGTGGCGCCTTTTGCAAATTCGCGCTATTTTCAAACGTCAAAAGAACATCAAAGATTGTTGCAACTTACATACTGATATCTAAAACAAAAAGTTTGTTTCATTACCTATTGTACCTACTGTTTTCTCGAAAATGTGTTGAAAAAAGTTACATTCGTCCACTCGTTTGTAAAAACCAACTTACCGCACTAGTACCTACCATAAATAACTATTGTATATGATAGACACATTCGTGAGGTATGCTATAGGCTATACGGGAACTGGAATTTCCTACGGGAACGGGCGCGGGCAAAAGCTAGTATTAAGTAAAATCACAATTCTACTAACACAATACTAACTACGAATTCAATTGACAAAAATTTAAAAGCTGAAAAATCTTAAAACAAACAAAGTAATTTTAAAACAGTACAATATGATTTTGACCAAGTTTTTTTTTTTCTGCAACTTGGCAGTCTGTGCAGACGCAATAAGCCAATCTGTTGGAATAATTTATTTTATGTCGGTGCTAGCAGAAAGAGTGTAAAATCCCTTTTTCACTCTTTAATTGAATCTCGCGATTAGCGTTGGGGCATCATGCCGCTTCAATCAGTTGTGTGACACACTCCCTGTACCCTGCAGCAAGGCCAGTTTGTTGATGTGGGCTGATGTTCGACTTTGGTAGTCCTTCCTGTGTTAAGCGATTTCCTGTTTGATGTTTAGATCCTCATGTATATGTTTGTTGCTCACGTAGTAAGGTCTGTCTAGCATAACTCTTAATGTTTTGACTAAGTGAAGAACATTTCCTTTACTATTTTTACTAACATTGTGTTATATCTATATTTTGATGGCCTATTTTCGTGACCAGAAATAAATGTCGCGTCGGAATACAAACAGCCAAACCCGAAAATACTCGGAAAAAGTAATTAATCTAAAAAGGCTCTATCCCTAATCAACCGGCACTGAAATAAAAAACAAAAGATACGTCAGTACTAACGTACGCAGTCTATGTTACTGCAAAAGACCGAACTACATCTTCCTTACTTCATTTGTCGGTAGAAACTTATCTTAGATAGATTATAAACTGGAATAGCTTTTTTTTTTAGTCCGGGAGTTTGTTCCCTTGGGATAATTCCCGACATTCACGCGGGCGGAGCCGCTAGCAGATGCCAACTTGTACTACTGTTAAATAAATGCGAACGTTTTAATGCATTAATCTTTGTGGCTAAATCAAGCGAGAACGATTGAACGGATCTGTTTAAAATAACTTCTTTTTTAGGGTTCCGAACATCCGTAAAAAACGGAACCCTTATAGGATCACTCAGATGTCAGGCTGTCCGTCTGTCACAGCCAATTTTCTCCGAATGTACTGGACTGATTCTGTTGCAGTTTGGTACGCATTTGAACTACTGTGACCCAAACACGAACGCTTTAAGTAAATAAATACATGTTAAGTGTACGGTCACTTTTAGGGGACAAAATAGAAAACCAAAAGTTTTTCGAACTGTAACGTGTGATTATCAAATGAAAGGGCTTATTAGAGGGTTTTATTTTTTTATTAAATAGTTTTGAAGTTATTTAAGAAATAACATGAAAAATTACCATTCCCCACCTTTATCTCCGATAGGATTGAGCCTAAAATTTTGAAAAATAATGCTTTTTTTTGTGTGTAACATGTTATATAAATAATATTCGTTCGGAACCCTTTGCACGCGAGTCTGACTCGCTCTTGGCCAGTTTTTGGGCGTAATTTGAATTATACATTCCAAAACAGCAGGCCTGTAATCGGTTATCTCCTTTGGCAGAGACAGATTATAATCTGGAATAGCACTTAAGTAGGTACATCTTTTTTTTAGTCTTTGGAGTTTGTTCTCTTGGGACAATTTCCTGGCAGATGCCAACTTAAGTATAAAATGAGATTATAATTTTTTTGCATAAAAACTTAGTATAAATACCTACTACTACATATACTTACCGTAAAGTTTTAATAAATATAGTCTTACAAGATTGTCCAGCTGGGCAGCTGTGGACATCTTTCTTGGTTATTGCTTCCCAGGACTTTTATTAGAATTAATTAAATTTACAATAAATTACCGACGACATATTTAAAAAAAAAGAAATATTCAAGGATTTCAAGAAAAAAAAAAAGATTATACTTATTAATCCCCCAATAAAAAGGTGGCATACCCTGAGTGTGTGTGTTTCTTTTTATTATTTTTACACAATGTGTTGATCACATAAGCAGTACCTACCCCAGCCAGGACGCCAATCCAAACACGACTTTAAGATGAAAGCGCCAGGGTAGTCCGCGAAATTCAATTTTTCATACGTTTTTTGCATTTTGCAGGTCAGTGTCAGGTTGTATGTTGATAAAAATAGATTGGCGACCGTAACGAATATGACTTTACTGAGTTACAATAATTAAGATCATCAATACAGGTTGAATCATTCATGTAACTCGATTGAATGACTTGTTTATGAAATAACCATTCAATCGAGTTAAATGAACTTAGAGGGTTGTATTGATGATTTTAATGATTATAATTCTGTAAATAAATACGTGTTACGGTCGCGAATCATATTTTGTTCAACATACAGCCTGACACTGACTTGCAAATTGCAAAAAACATAAGAAAATTTCGCGGGCTACCGAGGCGATTCCACCTTAAGGGGAAAAGTTTATTGGGTCGCCTTAGGTATATATCTTTGTTAAATTTCGTGTAAGTACATTATTTCATTATGTACTAAAAATAGATCTATTTAACGCAGCACTGTATCGTTAGTATCTGTTAAATATCTAGTCATGAGCTGACAACGTTATTTAAGGCTAAAGTCAAACACATCTTATTATGTATTATGTAACTCGGGCTGGTTTCCGCAACTCTACGACTAAGCGCGTATTTTGCGTGCAGGTGGGACAAATGTGTCATTCGATCCACCCCAGCTCCCCAAGGAAGGCCAGCAACGCCTTGGTGATACTATCTCACAGAGGGTACCTGGGTTTCCGAAGTACTTAGCCCTGTAATCCGCGACTACCGGGCAGCTTAGAAGCAGATGTGCTGCTGTCTCGTCCTCCTCCATGCAGGCTTTGCAGAGTGGGCTGTCAGTGACTCCTATGACATGGAGGTGTTTATTTAAAGACCCATGGCCAGTTGTGACGGCTGTGACTGTACGCAACTGTTGTTTAGCCAGTCTTAGGTCTTTTTTCGTAAAACGGCCATCTTGTATTATAGTGCTACGGACCGTGCAACGCGTAGGTAGCTCGAATCTTGCAATGTGCTTGCTGAAAGTTGCTATAGTTTTTTCCAAAGTTCTTCGAGATAAAGCAACGCTTGCCGGTCGGTCTTTGGATAGGTGACATCGCGGTAATGAACTTCGCAACTATGATTTATAAAATGGCGGCCGGGTAGCTACGCCACAAAGGTTCTATCCCCTTTGCGAACGCAGTAGAGCGTTCACAAATTAGTTTCCAACCTGTGTGGCTTCAACCTAAGATTAGGTAATACATAAATCTTTTATCACAACAACGTTAGATCAAATATTTTTGTTTCAGATTGATTACAATGGAGAAGCTTCCAGACCGAGGCCGAACTAATATTTTTATAGCTGCTTTTATTACGCTGTGTTGGGCGACTACAGGTATGAATATTTCTTCAGTATACCGTGGCCTTAGTGCGAGTTTTTAGTTTTTTTTTAAGTTAAGTTTTTTATTTTTTTTTATTTTATGACAGTGAATGGCGATACATGTCAGATCATAATTTAATTTTATAATAAGACCTTTAAAATAATAAACCATTTTGTATACAAATAAAATATTCTTATTCTTATAAACGTAGCTTCAGTGCCAATTGACATTAAGGCCACGTTAGCGTAATTATTAATTTGAACACCAAACTGTAAAAGTTTGGCAAATTTGAACTTTACGTATGTATCGACAAAGAGTGCTCGAGAAGACGAATCCATAAATGTAACTCAATATATTATATCATCTTCTTGCCCTTATCCCATGTTACTTGGGGTCGGCGCAACACGTTTATTACTTCCATTCTGTCCTGTCAACCGTCACGCTATCACTAACTCCCTTTTCTTTCATATCACTCCTAACACAATCCATCCATCTTTTCTTTGGTCTCCCTCTCCCTGTCCATCCATCCACATTTATATTCATAACTCTTTTAGTTACGTGCATTTCATCCCTCCTCTTCACATGACCATACCTAGATAAGCGGTTCCCTTTTAACTTTTCCGTTACTGGCGCCACTTTTACGCTACCTCTAATGAACTCATTCCTCACTTTATCCATTCTCGATACTCCACACATCCATCTCAACATTCTCCGTCCATCAACATCCGTCTTTTTCACAGCCCAGCCCAACTTTTTGTAAAAGTCACTTTGCAAGCAGTCTGATGTATGTAGTTGCGAGCATTAAATTTGTGATTGAACTAAACTAAATACCACCAACTGCATCAGATGCTTCTAAGACTTTTTGGTATGAGTTATTGTTACTCTATAACTAAATAAATGAAAACTAAATAGGTCTTTATTGCTGTTTAACAATGTTAACAAACAATAAGTATTTACAATCATATTATTTTCCCGACCGACTGTCTGTTTAGTAATTTAAGCACATTTTTTTACATTTCACGATCGGTTTCCATCACAGCTAATCCTTCGACAATGGCCTCCTCTAAATTTTTCCATTTCTCTCTGTCTCTTATTTTATCATTCATTCATTAGGTAGTAACTTGCAAATCAAGCTTGGTTGGTACCTACCTTTTTCCAACTATATTGGGGTCGGCTTCCAGTCAAACCGGATTCAGCTGGATACCAGCACTTTACATTCAGTGACTCGGTAACACGGTACTTCCTGGCAAGTCTGGAGTCAGATTTTCTGGCTTCTGAAAATCTGTATCGACCGCCAAAGATCTACAAATGACAGCCGGGACCAAGGGCTTAATCTAGGTACATTCCGAGGCAAGGAGGAGTCTCGATATGTAAAGATGGTCACCCATCCACAGACCAATCTCGGTAAGCGTTGCTTAGCCTTGAAGATTGACCTGTGCGGCCGATATCATTTAGTCACGAGCTCCTCCTACCGAGAGCTAGGTACCTACTGCCGGTCGATTCTGTAAGTATGTCGAAGTGAAAGCTTGGGTGAAGTGATCACGAGGTAAACTGTCAATCCATATAATCAAGATATCACGTGATCACGAAGTGAGCTGTCATTCTATCTTGATAATATGGATTGGCAGCTCACCTCGTGATCACTTCACCCAAGCCTTCACTTCGATATGTTTACAGAATCGACCGGCTGATCGTGAAAAAAGCCTATTTGGCCCGGTGGCCTAAATAATAAACATAGTAGTGCCATAGATGGGCAATATTTTTATTACCCCAGCGATAACTATTCATTTATGTCCTATCTCCTTTGGTTTTATAGCCACTGTCTATTACTATAAATATTTTATGGCATTTTTATAGATGGCAAATATACTTACGCCTATTTTAGTTTTTAAGACTTAGGTGTGCTTCTTGAGCTAGCTTGTAGTTAAGCGACGCTAGCCGAGGTCATTTCGTGGACGGGTGACCATTCCGCCGTGCCTCGGAAAGCACGTGAAGCCATTGGTCCCGGCTATCATTTGTAGATCTTTGGCAGTCGTTGCGGGTATCGTATGATAAAAAAAATCCTCCTGACCGATTTCGGCCATGACGGTCAATCTCAACTCAATCGAGACTGGCCATCGGCGCTGGACATATTATAGTGCACAAGTGTGTGCGCAAACATGGTGCACTCCCTCTTCCATCACTCTCATATTCAGATGGGACGGCTTCCCGACACGACCGGAGAGAGATCTGGCGCAAGACCAACGGCTTAACATGCTTTCCGAGGCACTGGGGTGTCACACCACCAACTTCTAAACTCCGGGCTGTTACTGGGAAATTCCTATTGGAAAAAGCCAGTTACACTTTTTGCCCGACTTGGGAATCTAACCCAGGACTCCAGAGAGGATGACCAAAATAAAAATCTTTTTTCATTCTTGTAGCTCAATCTTTCCAAGTTTGAGCTACACGATAACTGACAAATGCTTGCACTGTCTGGACAGGTCCACTCAAATCTGTGTGGCACTTTCCTCAAAAGACCACTTCAGATAACCTACATGGTTCTCAAATGATTTGACCAGTATCTACGGATTGTATGGACTTTAAAAGAGACTTTGACTTTTGAGTTTGTTCCGGTGTTTCTTCTCAGGGTAGTCAGCTAGGAAACACCGGCCTCATCTAGTTTAAAATGACCAAAAAAGATTGACGTGTAAAAGTGTTTTGTTTTTAACCTACTTGCAAAATAAATATAATTTATCATTTATCCCACGCACCAACAACGGTTTTATCATGCTTTTTTTGCGCTTTATTTTGTATAAAAAATACTATTATTGACATGTTTTTATCGGATGTACCGGATGCGGTCCAGATATCAGCCACCAGCTCGATGTCCAAGGTTAAGCAACGCTTGCCGCGGTCGGTGTGTGGATGGGTGATCATCTTTCCATACTTTACCGTAATGTAATACATTACTTAACCTTTTGAACGCCAGAGCATAAACGCATCGGCGTGTCCCGGCGCCAAGGCACAAATACGCCGTACTTTTTGTCACATAAATGTGACGTTTGGCGTACAGAGCATGCGCTTGCCTGCCATGATTTTGCGACAATGGTCTGGCGAACCCTCCGTGCTTCGAAAAGCACGTGAAGCCGTAGGTCCCGGCTGTCATTAGTAGATCTTTGGCAGTCGTTACGCCCGTCAGAAGCCAGAAAATCTGATACCAGTCTTACCACGAAGTACCGTGAAAACTTACCCAGTTTCTGGGTAATGGAGGTCAGAAGGGCTAGCTCCATGTAACAGACTGGAACTCAGTTGAATCCGGTTAGACTGGGAGCAGACTCTAATATCGTTAGGAAAAAGGCAAGGCAAATGATGACGTTACAAGTAATACCTACCGTGAAATGGGTGAATAGAAGCTTTGGGGTGAATAGAAACAGGCTTGCTAAATTTATTCGAAAGATTCATCGCGGCCCTAGAACGCAAAGGGCATTTGGAGGAACACGGATGGGTTTTAGTTAGTAAGAGTCTGACACGCCCTTCCACTCCACCCAGAGCGGAAGAAGTCATTAGATGATTTCCCGTCCTTAAAATAAAAGGTGTGAATAGAAGCCAGGGTTGCGGAATTTGTTCGAAAGGGTCACCGCGGTCCTGTAACACAAAAAGCATTAGGATGAACACGGATGGGTTTAAGTTAGTAAAAGTCTGAGACTCCCTACCACTCCTCCCACAGCGGAAGGAGTCATTTGATGATTTTCCATCCTTAAGAGGTGTTAATAGAAAGCGGATATACAGACCTCAATTTTAAGTCAATTGAATCTTATGCTGGCACTCCACTTTTTTAATACAAAATATACTTTATGCAGTTCGAAACAAGGTTAATTTTGTATTACACAAATGACGCGAATGGTAGCCCAAATACGCCAAATAAAGTGCCAGCATAAGATTGATGCTTTTTTTGAACCAATTGTATTGGTGAAAAACTCAATCAGTTTTGTTTTAATTTTACCAGTATCTTTATTTTTTTTGGATGGTTAATCAGCAAATGACTGAGAAACTAAGTGTCAGACTCTTACTGTTTAAAATAATTGTATGTCTAAAAGAATAAATAAATAATAATTTCACAACCCTGCCAGTTCTATTCACCCCTACGTTTGTTATTCTATTTACCCCGTTTTACCTGTATCCAAGTACCAACAATTGATTGCAGTGCACAGCATCGACTGCTTCAAGTGCGTGTCGATGAACGGTCGCTTCCCGGCCTGCGACGACCCGTTCCACAACAATCACAGCCTGCAGATGCTGGAGTCGCCGTGCATGGGCGGAAGGAAAGGACGCGATGGGCTCTTCCCCGCTACTTCTTGTATCAAAATAGCTGGAGTTTTTGGTAAGAAGACTTCAGGTTTTTTTTTGGATAAAGGACTGCTCAAATTGCGGCGAATCCTGCGCGGGTCGCGACTCCACGCGTTGCTGTTTTATGATTAGAAACTTACTTGCCGGTTGAGTCACTAACTTGTACGATGGTGTATAAACTGGTGCGAACCAGTTTGAATACTGTCAGGGATTGAGTACTTACTCACTTTGAGCTAACTTTACCTAATTTATAGGGAACGTGCATGAACTATAGATGGCAGCACAGAAGTGTCATTGTCAAGTATATTTTACTTATAAATTTCACAATAGCGACACTAGATGGCACAGTCTACTTCGTGCACGTTCCCCTAAACCAGGGGTTCCCCACCTTTATTTGACCCGGGACCACTTCGATTTCTTTGTGCTATCAGGAATCAAGAAAAAAAAATATGTTAAACTAAAAATAAACTTATAAACATATAGATATTCAAAACTTGTAGTATAATTGTCCTTTCAAATCAAAATTGAAAAGTGTTGTCATAGACACATTTCTAAAGACACTTAGAATCAGTTTGCATCAATGACATTTTTGAGGTGAAAAGAGTGAAATTTTAAACCTTTCGAGGACCTTATTTTGGCCCTTGCGGACCACCAGTGGTCCGCAAACCACAGGTTGGGAACCACTGCCCTAAACGGAGCGTGCAGGAACTAGGTATATGTAGGTGGCAGGTGGCAGCCATAGATCTATGGTGGCACCACAGAAGCGTCAACGTCAAGTACATATTTACAACATAAAAGTTTTGAATTTGCACCGCTAGATGGCTCGGTCTTCGCCGTGCACGTTCCCCGTTAAATATACCCGTTTCATAAGGCGCCAAGTCTTTTGAGAAAATGGTTTCTGCCGAACGTGTAGTCTTTGGGCTACGCTAAAGCTTCCTATATTAATTCCAGATGACACTGGAGAGACTATCACGGTCCGCGGCTGCGGGTTGGACTCTGGTACGGCGACAACTGACACTGAGATCATCAGGATGTCTCACTGTGGACGATTCTACTACGATGATAGGTAAGCGAAAGAAATAAATCACATCTTATAGCAAGAAAAAAAAAAGTGTATTTCTTACTAGAATCTATCAGGGTGCTATAATTTGAGCTAAGCGGAATTCCCTGCCAGAGTCTGTGTTTCCTGATAGCTACAACTTGGGAGTCTTAAAGTCAACAGTGAATAGGTTAATTCAAGGCAAGCGTGCTCCATCTTCGATCGTATCCTCGCTTACCATCAGGTGAGATAGTGGTCAAACGCATGCCTATCAATACAGCCAAGCAAATTCATTACCTACGTCAAGTAAATGCGTTTAAAGTTTTAGACGCCGAGTCAAAATTATTTAAAAGCTTCTAGTTTTATTCTTAGCTTTTCTGTTCCTTCCTCATTTCGGGTCAACTTAAGATCCTTCTAAATTTTTTTTCCTCAATTAAAAAGAATACAAATTAATTAAACCAATTTCTACCCTTACAATGTCCCAGCCAGGGTTGCTCGAAAGAGTTATCGCGGCCCAGGCAAAGGGCATTTGAAGGAACACGGGTGGGTTTTAGTCGAGAAGATTCTGACCCTCCCTGCTGCTCCGCTCAGAGCAGGAGGAGGCATTTGACGATTTCCCAACCAAAAAAGAGCCCTAACAATGTTATAATAAGATGTTTTTCCTTTCAGATACGTCCACGGTTGTCTTCAAAGCTGCAACGATGCAGACGCCTGCAACAAATCCGATCACCTTCGGTCTAGTCTGCCCGCAATACTTCTTATATACCACGCATATCTTCTATTAATAAGCTAACAAATATCTTAGAAGTGAAGTTAAATGTTCATAACGCTATGTAGTCGTATAACTTTTAATTTAAAGTTAGTTGTAAGCTAAAGCCGGACTAAAAAATAATTTTCCAGATTTTGTAATAAGTGTAGTTGTGAATCATTACGTGACGTCATCTCTCATGAGCTCGTAGCTAAAAAATAAAAGCCGGATGGGTTGATCTTCATGGTTAGCAACGCTTGCCGAGGACTGTGGATAGGAAACCATCATACTATACCTACTGAGACTCGTCCGTGCCTTCGAAAGCACGTCAAACCGTTGGTCCCGCCGTCATTTCTAGACCTTTGGCAGTCGTTACGGATTGACAGAAGCCATAAAAACTGACACCAGTCTTGCCAAGAAGTACCGTGTTATCTAGTCACTGGGTTGAGTCGCTCCGTTAAAATATTGGTTTTCAGCAGAATCTGTCATGGATCGTGTGTTTGAGTGTACATATACATTCAGATCCTCCAGATTCAGTAGTATTGGCTGTACCCATAGACTAAAAATCTCATAATTTATAACACGCCCTTGCTTTGTAATATAAAGCTCTGGTCTAACTGGGACGAATCCCGCGCGGGATGCCGGAAGAAATTAGCTCTGAATGTAAATTTTGAAACTGCGCGAATAGTCGCGTGATTTCACAAGTGACATTCTGTCAGTGTTAGCGTAGCGAAGGCAACTGTCAAAACGTCTATTCTATTCTATTTTTGTTTATGGCAATGATGCCGATGTCAACAATTCTGCCAATGTCAGATGTGCTATGAACTAAACTTTTTTTTTTAATTTACCCCGAAGGGAAGTGTAGTTACATAGTTTTTGACCACTTTGTCTACGTTCTTAATTTCTTGTGTTTTGCATTAGAATGCGGATGTAACACATTCTAATGGATTTTGGAGTATCTGCAAACAAATAATCGATTCGGCCTTCTCGGCAAGTTTTGAGAGAGGTAGTCAATACTACAATAAAATTCTCAGCTCCACTTCACCGAGATCGCGCCTGTTTCAATTATTCCACATATTTTCCAGGTGCGTGGACACTTGAGACACAAAACTACACCAATTTACATCACAATATCCACTAGGAATCAATTTCAAATACTTAATAATCTAATATTATCTTTTTTAATCATCTCAATCAGACATAGGCCTCCCCCAAGTGTCGCCATATTGACTTATCCTATGCGTTTCGCATCCAGCGGATTCCCGATGCCTTAATGAGGTGCATGCTCCACCTTGTGGGGGGAGGCCTTCTAACGTTGCGTCATCCGGTACGCGATCGCCGCTCCAGAACCTTTTGCTTGTATAAGACCTCATGTTAATAATTCGAAGAAGAGGCCAGCAGACTTGCTGCACTCTTCTTCGAATTGAATTGAAAGACTTTTCAATTGCCTTGCTGCAAGTGACTTCCAAATATCTGCACTTAAGCTGCTATACCTATTTGAGGAAATATTGCTATCCCACTTCGACCACTAGCTAGAGACGGCTTGTCAAAATATTCTATAAAAAACCAAGCGTGTCAGTTGGTGTCACCGTTGACTTATAAAAGTGTCTATTCCATTCTATATTTTTATATGGCAAGCAAAGCAGATGTCGACTATTCTGCCAATGTCTATATAAGTGTTAATTTTCACTATAGGGAGCGTGCAGGAACAGAAGGCCGCACAGAAGTGTCAATATCAAGTATTTATAATCTAAAAAAAAATATTGCGAATTTACGCCACTAGATGCTACTGGCCACGCCCGGCACGTTCCCCTAATGGCGTGTAGGAGCTGTAGGTGGCAGCACAAAAGCGTGAATGTCAAGTATTTATAACGTAAAAGTTTCGAATTTGCACCACTAGATGTCACTGTCTACGCCGTGCACGCTCTCTATTGCTTTAAAAGTCTTCTTGTGCTGAATATTGTAACCATCGGCGTCTCTTGTCGCTGCGGCACGGTGTCCCCAGCTCTATTTTCACAGTGCACGAAGAAACACGACTTTCAATTTCATAATCACAAATGGGAGAGATTTCTAAGAAAACTATCTAGTCCGTCAGTAAGATCCTATCAAAAAAGTATTGGAGTCTTCTAAACCAAAAATGAAGATGATACAGTACGTTCAAATTTCTCGTGACGTCACCCCTTGGTGCACTTTTAACTCGACGTTATGTCGCAAGCCTCTTAGCGTTTTAATAGAATCATAAGTTCTATCGAGAAGACACCCCTACGCTTTGTATATTCCACCGGAAAATTGCAAACGCGGTTAGATTGTAAAATATCGCGTGAAATTGTAAACTATTTTTTCTTTTTTTATATTGGAAACTATTGAATTTGGATGGGATTTTATATAAAAATAATTTCTCGATGTATTATCAAAAAAATCTTTTTAAAGATTTATTACAATCTTACGGAGTCTGCAATTTTCCAGTGACATGTCTATTTTTTTTACAAAAATCGGCCAACTGTTGCCGGCAACTTCGCTCACAAACTTGTAACTAAAAAATACTAACTTAGTGCACTTCCACACCTGTTTTTGTTTTGTAGAAATATTAAATGTTATTGAAAACTTATTGTAAATAATAAATTATTTTAAAACATCGCTATTTAGATACAAAAACATATCTACATGTCTTTTGCAAATAAGTATATATGTTTAAATTATTATTTATCCCTTTGCTGTCATGAAGAAATGAGAGATAAAAGCAACACTTTTTTAAAACATATACATTTATGCAGATATAATTTTTTTTATTTCACTAAATTTGCTATTTTAAGATTTTTAGTTATCTGCGGCCTCTGCGATAGGTTGATAATTTTAGCTTGCATTTTACGAATGTAGCAAGTCATTTAAGAGGTCTTTGATCCCATAAATGACTATTCTAGCATTTTTCCATAATACAAGGTCAATTTAATTTTTCTGGGGAAACTCCACAGAAGTATCTTTAGATATTTTTGTGACGACAAAACGTTTTTTTTTTTTACCAGCTTTTCTTCAAATCTTTTTTTTTGTGAGTTTGCTTTGTTTTGAATAAAATAAAGATACTAAATCAAAATAACCACTGCTTTAATTTACCTAATTAAGTTAGTTTTTACAATATTTTTAAATCCCGGGAAACCGGGATTACTTATTTATTCAGAAAGGAATGTCCATATTATTCTTTCACGGGAAGAAGTTTAGGTATATAAGCGCCCGATTATCCGATCAGGGAGCGTTCAAGTATTACGTAACGCAATTTTTGAAGATTCTTGACACTCCCCCCCATGTAACGCGCCGTAACGTTTATCTGTACCCTCCTCCCCCTCCCGAAACGTAACGTATCATCCAAGTGACAATTTTTACCTAAAAGTCACAATTATGTCTACTACTCTCATGTTTAGTACCAAATTTTTTAATTAATAAATGTCATTTCAAGAAAAATATATTGATGTTTATTTTTGTTTGGCAAAATGACTACTGTTTAGTGACTGTGTAACTCGAAAACATGTTTAGTGAGCTAGCGTTAAATAAAAAAACAATGTTACGTAATGCGTTGTTCGAACACCCCTCCCGCCCCTGTAACGCATCGTAACGTTTTATAAGACCCCCCTCCCCCCAAATTGCGTTACGTAATACTTGAACGCCTTCTCACTGGTTATCATCGTTAGGTATTTCGGTGGAGTTCCGATAGTTTTTGTTATTTAGGCCTGATATCTTGCAACTTGCTAAGTTCCCACATATTATGACTATCTTCTCGCAAACTAAGTTTCTTTCGCTTGTCTGTGATAATTTATCTGTTTTTACCATTATACACTTCTATAAAATCTATTGTATAAAATATACAACATAATATATTATGTACTTCGTATAAATTGTTTAACTAAACCGTTGTTAAACTATGAATCCGTATTATATGTTAAAATAAATAATAATCTTTCTTTATTTCAGTTTGTTTTAATGATGTTGAAAATGAACCAAAAATATATGGATTCAGAGTTTTTAAAATAAAACTACTTTAAAATGTTTTATAAACTGCTATAAGCACACATTTATGTATTGGTAAATTAATAAAATATAAGAATGCTACCATGTTTTCTTTTTTTGAATTTACATTTTTAACAATGATGGTTTCAGAAAACATACTAGTTTTAGGGTTCCGTACCTCAAAAGGATAAAACGGAACCCTTATAGGATCACTTTGTTGTCCTTCTGTCTGTCTGTCAAGACTCATTATCTCGGGAACGCATGGAGGTAACGAGTTGAAATTAAAACCTAACTAATTAATTAACTCAAGTCTACAGTCCCTTGAAGCTGTGAAAAAATAAATTTTCTAAATTGACGTAAAAAAAGATACGGCCGTTTATGCTTCGATTATTAAGCATTTTTTGACGCTCACAGGGCATCAAAACCTGTAGGGTACTTCCCGTTGACCTAGAGTCATGAAATTTGGCAAGAAGAATAAATAGATCTTATGATTAATTCAAATTCAATTCAAAAGTCATTTATTCAAATTAGGCTGAGTACCAGCACTTTTTGAACGTCAAAGTTCCTAGTGTTGTAGCTGGGAAGAAGAAGTGGCGCAACAAACTCCCCAGCAACATCATATAAAAAATATTGATTTGCGATTACAAACTTCTATTTTCTGTTGAAGAATAGACCGTGACGAACATTGATGTATCCGAAGGAAATGTATACCTACTCGGAAAAAATCAAGACTTGGTCAGAACCCTCGGTGCGCGACTCGCTCTTGTCCGGTTTTTTTTAACACTGCATTTTATTACAAACAATATTTTAAAAGAACCTTCATCAAAGCTGATTTTTTCAAGTGGTATTTTACATCGGCAGGGTCAGATAGGAAGTCGGCCCACGTCAAATACTGGTATTTAGGTGCATCCACCGGTCAATTATGTAAACATGTCGAAGTGAAGGTAAATATAATTACACTAGTCAACAAGATTTTGTCACAAGGAATGTGCTCACTAATTGCGAATAACCTACCTAGCCTTATTCCAAAATCATATTTATTTTGTTTTGATCAGGTCTAGTCTTTGTGTTACAGCTACTACCAGTAACATCATTTTTCCTTTAGCTGGTAAATTCCGATTTTTTTATTTTTCAATAAAGTAGCATTTTTTTCAGTTTAATGAGTTATTTTATTCATATATAAAAAGTGTTCAAATGATTCTGTCAAGTTTCTTTACATTTATGGTGAAATTATTTTTAAAACTCAAAAAAGAAATTATGCACCATCAGATTAAAAAAATGTAAGCTTAATTTAGATTTTTTTAATATGAAAGGATAGTTGAGTATACTGACGTGCCATCTGCTACACAACCAATCCTTTAATATTATAACGTGCCTGTATTAGAATCACCTGAAAACTTCAGTTTTCACCTAAAAGGACCACTTCAATATCATATTACAGGAAAACTGTTCGTGTCTCAATAATTCTAATTTCAGTTCTTATGATACTTAAGCATGTTGTTAACATAATTAGTTTAAAAAATCTTGTGACGCACAAAAAGTGTTTTTTTGTTGACCAGTGTAATCAAGATGGAATGACAGTTCACTTCGTGATCACGTGACATCTTGTAAGTATATATGGATTGACAGCTCACCTCGTGATCACTCTAGTTCTCACCAGCCCGTCCCTAGCTGTCCTCCCCCCAGCGACGCCCTAAGCCGAGGCCCGTACCTAGGGTTGCCAGGTCTTAAAACTGGAAAGCCGAACAGACCAGCCAATTTAGCCGGACTTTTGGGTAAAAATGGATAAAAAGGCCGGACAACTTATCCTATTCACAATGTTGTGTCTTTAAAATAATATTTAGCAGGATCCTTATAAATAAATCCAAGCTCGTTTGATTAGTCAACATCAAATTGATTTAACTTTAATGGCATGTCTATTATGAAAAATTAAATTAGTGGCGATCAGTCTTCTTAATTGTGCATTTTGGGGAAAATTAAATTGATTGGTAAATTTGAAAAATCCTAACAAAAGCCGAACAGGCCGGACACCATCTAATTTGGCCGGACAAGCATCCTAAAAGCCTAACTATGTCCGGCTTTATCCGGACGCCTGGCAACCCTACCCGTACCCCACAGGGGGTGCCCTTAGCGTGTAGTCGCTTAGTTTGTAAGTTTTTTTATAAGCCCTGGCTGTAGACTTTAATATTATATTAAGGCCACCACAGGCAAGCCCGGTTAAGCAGTCGACAACCTCATGGGTTGAACTGCAAGACGCCACTCACAAAAAAAGAACCTCGTGATCACTTCACCCAAGCCTTCACTTCGACATGTTTACAGGATCCCGACGTAGTTGGAAATAACTAAGCAGATGTTAAGGAGCCAGTTCAGTCCGATGACAGTTATTTTATTCAGGTACCACTTTTGATTAACATTTTGCACCATAGTGATCTTTATAACCTAAGCAATAAGGTTGCTATTAGAGGTAAAACCACTGTTAAAGGCCTGCAGTTGTCACTTTATTCCCCCTCTTCCTCGTGCTCTCCCTTCTCTTCACCCGTGAATGTCGAAGTGTAATCCGTTGTATACTCTGTGGTATCTTCAGCGATTGCTTCTGAAAAAATAAAAGATTACGTTGTCAGTTGATCACAACTTCTTAGAGTTTAAAATAATAATAATAATAATTTACTTTATTTCTCTCTCCGCAAAGGTTGGCTTAGAATTAAAATCTTAGGAATAGACAGTAACTACAAACAAAAGCTCCTTTGCGAGAGACTGGAGTCCGTGCTAGGGAAACCCTGTGCTACAGATCTCCAGGTTCCCAGTGTTTATGGTACATTGCAGAAGTTTAAGGTACAGGCACAAGCATTTTGTAATTCCTATGAAAGAGAGGCAAAGCAAAAAAAAAAAGAAAACGCTAACATAATTATTAAAACAAAAACATAAAAATGGCGTGCGTGAGATGATTCATTGCGCAGACATCAGCGGTGTACCCCCGTGCCTCGAAAAGCACGTTACGCCGTTGGTCCTGCGCCTGATCTCTCCAGTCGACTTGGATTGCCGTCCCTGAAGACTATGAGAGTGATGGAAGAGGGTGTGCACCTGTGTTAGCGCACACACGCCTGCACTATAATATGTCCCGCGCCGATGGCTAGTCTCTGTTGAGATTGGCTGTAGCGGCATCAATGCCGCCAGATGAAAAACTAAGAAACGAAATTTGTACGGCAACAAAAAGAACCACAGCGCCATCTACGACGAACTGACATCGAAATCCTGCATCGCGCAAGTAAAGTTCTCCGAGCGATATAACATATACAACAGTCCGAATATCAACTATGGGGCAGTTGCCCACCAGACACAACAACCGTCTGGTTCGGAGGATCCTCCCATTTTTCAGTGGAGGTGTGCAGGACTTTACTCTCTGTACGGCCTACGGCCGCCATGGGCAAAACCGGTCAGGAGGACTATTATTTCTTCTTTTACTGTACCTTTATTCGGATCCTCGGGTGACTTGTCACACTTGCATTTCCTCAACTCCTCAAGTTCCCTCAGCTCTGAAGGCAGCATCTGCGACTTCTCTTTGCCAGTGATTGAACCTGAAGGAGACAGAAATTCAAACCATAGACACATAGATTTCAATAGTAAAGATAGGACCATCCAAAAGTTTGGTAATACGCGTTCACGATATATTATAAAGCTGAAGAGTTTGTTTGTTTGAACCCGCTAATCTCTGGAACTACCAGTCGGATTTGGAAAATAATTTTTGTATATAATAGCCACATTCATGAGGAAGGCTATAGGCTATAATGGGGAAAAAACGGGTACCTATGCGCGTACGAAATCGCGGGAAAAAGCTAGTAATATTATAACGCTCCCAACGATTGGCGACAGGCGTGGCGAGTCTTCAGTCCATCACAATTGTTATTTTGCCATTTCTTGATTTTAAATTTATTATTTTTCAAAAATCGATTGTCATCATCATCTGCCTAGCCTTTTTCCCAATTATATTAGGGTCGGCTTCCAGTCAAACCGGATTCAGCTGAATACCAGTATTTTACGTTGAGCGGCTGCCTACCAGACCTCCACAACCCATTAACTGGGTAACACGGTACTCCTTGGCAAGACTGCTGTCAGATTATCTGGCTTCTGACTATCCGTAACGACTGCCAAAGATCTACAAATGACAGCCGGGACCAACGGCTTAACGTGCTTTCCGAGGCACGGAGGAATCTCGGTATGTTAAGATGGTCACCCATCCACAGACCAACCTCGGCAAGCGTTGCTTCATAAATCGATTGTATTACCATGAAAAACTCATTTCGCTACGGGAAAACAACCATTAAAATTTCAGCTTGTATAGATGAAGGGCTAATCTCGCCACAGGACTGACCGAAGTCCGCGTGCCTCGTGGCTGCATCGTCTTCCTCACAGCTGCAGAGCCCCGCCGCCGCGGCCGCAGCCTCCTCGTCCAGGCGCCGGCGCAGCTCTGAAGGAAGCAGCTTAGGACCTGGCAGTTGTATGTGATTTCAAAAACTCAAAGTATTTATTTCAATTAAACCATTTACACACATTACATGATGAGTAGAATAACCCCTTTTCAGGTATTGCGTTTATACTGTTACACGGTGTATAATTATGTAGTTTAAATTACGTAGGTATAGATAGGTTGTTTTGAAACGTGGTCGCTCACAATTGGGCCTCATCATAGGTTTAGTCACCCAAAGAGCAATGGAGAGGGCAATGCTCGGAGTTTCCTTGCGTGATCAAATCAGGAATGACGATTTCCGCAAGAGAACCGAGGTTCAACATAGCCCGAAGGATCGCCAAACTGAAGTGGCAGTGGGCAGGGCACATTGCTCGCAGAACAGATGATCGATGGGGCCGAAAAGTTCTGGAGTAGCGATCGCGTACTAAAAGATCAGGCCTCCCACAAGGTGGACCGATGGACCTGGCCCTTGTGGCGACATGCGCGGAGAGGCTTTTGTTCAGCAGTGGTATGATGAAGTATTTTTACACCTGGCATGTTATCTCTCCACCTCCCTTGATTGAACGTAAAGAGCTTGCGTTGGGTAGAAGTTAGAGCATGCCTAAAGCGTCAAGTCCGCCTTTGTGTTGCATGAAGTTTTGAATATAAGACAAAATGGAGTTCCTTGCCGGATTCTGTGTTTCCTAATAGCTACAACTTGGGTGTCTTCAAATCAAGAGTGAACAGGTTACTTCTAGGCAAGCGAGCTCCAGCGTCAACTACAATGTCGTTTTCCATCAGGTGAGTTAGTGGTCAAAGGCGAGCCTGTCAATAGTACAAATTAGAATACAAATAATATGCTTGATGAAGCACTTACAAGCTCCTAATGTTACAAAAGGCTCGCTCCGTGGTAGGGCGTCCGAGCGTTGTTGTCTCATGAAGTGGTGGTATTTGGGATCTCTCACTGGCAGAATCTTTGCACCAGTAGCCACGTCGACCGCTGGAAAAATAGTGTTACGCGCCAGAATTAATGCCGGGCACATATCGACATTAGTCGCTACTAGCCCCATCTAGTATCGAGTAGCAGTATCTACTAGTAGAGTCAAATACCTTCTAGTATTTTCTATGCTAGAACAATCTGAGTTCTCGACATCTGGTCAGTCGGGACCGGTATTTATGGGAACTTTTCAGATGTTTCGACAATAGAAGTTTCTAGAATTAAATGATCTATATAAGGAGCGCATAGCCCGCAACCGAGTCAGTATTGGATTTGCGATACAAGCGATCTTCAAGTGCGATTAAAGTGATCAGTGGTGAAGTTGTGTTCTTTAGTGAGTTTAAAGTTGTAATTAGTGTTTTAAAATTGAAGTGTCATTTTGGTTATTTAATCGGCTGTTTTTATTGTCACGAACTCCAAGCTCGTAACAATAGCAACGACACATTGATGTGTTTAATATATCAATGCAACGACATAATTATATGGTGTTGACGTTGCTGAGTACTGGGCCAAGCATACAATTTGATAAATGTATTTGCCACCGACACGCCAAGAAGAAGAACGAGATATCGACTTCTAGTTTTATTAACTTTAACTTTAATTTTGGAAGTCGTTGTCAAAAAACGAAGAAACCACACCAGAAACGATTTTCAAAATACAAAATTAAAGTTATCTTGTTCTTTGTAGTGATTTTTATTAAGAAGTCGGTAGTTTTTTTTGTTAATTTTTTTTTGAATTGATAATTATTTTTTTTGTATTTACAGTACCGAAAAGGTTAGATATTACTTACACTTTTAAATTTTACTTCTGTTCCAATTTCAATTAGGCATTGAAGAGAGGGAAGAAATACTTTGTACAAAATTTAGATTTCGAAAACCAAATTGTTAATCGATTAATGTAAATATTAACAACTTACCAACATCCAAATAGTGCTTGACATCGAGTGCTATCTCCATCTTCTCATCCACAATATCTTTGAAGTCGCGCTGTGTTTCGATCACCTCTGCGCGGTCCAGTCTTGACTTCTTCACAACTGTGAAATTAATTGCATATTGAAAACTTATTTATTAGGAAACAATGTTATTTGATTGTTGTAGCTTTTCAATCTATATAAATAAAAATGAATCGCTAAATGTGTTGCTAAGCGCAAAACTCGAGAATGGCTGGATCAATTTCGCTAATTCTTTTTTTGTTGTGTTTGTTATTGTCAGGAGAAGGTGCTTATGAAACATAATTATGAAAAAACATTAATATCCGGGCGAAGCCGGACGGTCCGCTAGTATTATAATATAGAGAACGTGTACTGCGTAGACTGTGCCATCTAGCGATGCAATTTCGAAACTTTTACGTTAAAAATACTTGACTTTGACACTTCTGTGCTGCCACCTATAGTCCTTGCACGCTCTCTATACTGTCAAGTGAATGTCAAATCTTATAGGTGTCAAAGGCCGAGTTCTCAATAGTCATGTGTCAATATCTAATACCTTTAAACGAGCAATTCTTGTATATGTATATATAATCTGAATCTCGGAAACGGCTCAACGATTCGGGGACAATAAATCGATCTAGCTAGGTTTCATCAAAAAAACCGATAACCAGGTACTAACTTTTATCTGAGGAAAAAAAAAATGGCGGTTTTACAGCTTTTTTATGGAAAATAAATGTCAAACAGCCATATTTATTCTTTCGTTAGAAAATATCTGACTATTGAAAACTTAGGATGTCAAAAGTTATAATTAAAATTACGGGGAGTACTATGTCGCCAGCAATATGTTTTCAACAGAGAAACAAAACACAAATTATTGAAGACGTGTGACATTTGTCACGTACTGTGCCCGGATAGTGCCCATTCCCGCCTTTTCCCAACAATGGCGTCGGCTAATGGGATAGGAGAATGATGCTGTTGCTTACCATCATCCAGCAGGTCTCTTAGCACGCATCTCATTTCATGCGCCATGGGGAACCGCTGCGACGGCGTCTTCTCCGGTGCGTTCGCCTTATCTGAGAAGAATTCAACATTATTAATGAAAATTGTTTAATTAAAATCAATTTTACATGACTATCAAATGAAACGCTGAAATTGTTAACTTCTAAGGCATTGATAGATGGATAGAATACATACTTCAACACCAAAAATAGTTACTGTAATAGTTAACAGTTCGCGTTTTCGCGTACTCTAATACTTTTGAAGATTATAAAGTAGGCTTACGCAAAATAGAGTACAATACTCTATATTAGAGTAGGGTTGGCTTATAGAGGGTATGTGATACAGAGAGTAAAAGTCCCGCATACCTCCACTGAAAATGGGAGGATCCTCCGACCAGACGGTTGTTGTGTCTGGTGGAAAACTGCCCGATAGTTGATATTCGGACTGTTTTATATGTTCAAATCGCACAGAGAACTTTACTTGCGCGATGCAGGATTTGTAGTTCGTCGTAGATGGCGCTGTGGTTCTTTTTGTTGCCGTACAAATTTCGTTTCTTAGTTTTTCATGTGACGGCATTGATGCCGCTACAGGCAACCCAATCTACATATATCGAACAAAGAAAGAAACTTACTTCTGATATATCTCCATTTCGGATCATGTCTGTACTTGGTCTCCGTGGGCTCCATCTTTATCGGACAGATGCGACAATGGCACTTGTCGTCCAAGCCTTCTCCACAGTTAGGACACATGTCTGAAAAATGGATAAGACATTTATTGGATACAAGAATAGAACACCCGACACTCAAAAGCACAGTTACATAAATCATAAGACAAAAAATACAACTAGAAAAGACCATAGACGAATAAAAAAAACACCAAGGCTGGTTTCAGAGCTGTCCGGGAGCCCTGCACGGGTCGCCCTCACGCGGGAGACCCGGACGGGTAGCGCCCGCAGTGCTCTGAAATGAGGCTTCAATACCATACGCTGTACGGACTCTACCTGAAGCAGATCGCGTTCCGCACGCGACCCGCTGCAATTCGGGTCGCTATGAAACAATGTTTTAGCGTAAGGACGGCCCACGCGGGTCTCTCGGATAGCTGTGAAACCAGCCATAAAGAAGAAAAAGAAAAAACGTTTGCACTATGTTTATGGCAGGAGTTACTTCAGAAACAGTGCGTAAATTTGACGTAGGTAGGTACAGCAAGATCATTCAAAATGAATAAACACGTATTTTTTTGTTTTACCATATTTCGAACAAAAAAATAACAACGAAAAAAATAATAACAAAATCATATTTAGCAACTATTCTATACTTAACAATGAGAGAGAATTAGAGAAAGAACGAGGCATCACTTATGATGCTTCTTAAAAAAATACAAAAAATAGGTTGTCTGTAAAGTGGGTTTACGGACGATAGTTTAACGTGATAACGTCACAAACATCAAAACATTGATGAAATGATCGTAACGTTACAATGAGTCATCCTTTTTCGTGCGTGCAGCTGGCGTTCATCAAATTATTAGACGTTGTCACGTCAAAAATAAAAGTGTGAAATATATTCTATGGTTGATGCTGCTCAAGCAAGGAAGAAGAATGCGCACTGTCCCCGAAGTAACCCCGTACAGTTTAGAAAATCGATCAAACTAATTCAGATGCTCACCTATCTTCGACTCAGCATCGTCCAGAAGGCCGAAGATGGTCTTCCTCGCAGTCTCGAGGCTCTTGTTCTGCAGCTGAGTGATGTGGAGCCTGGTCGCGGTCTTTGCGGTGTGGGGCAACAGGAACTGCTGAACCAACTCCGCCACCAACTCATTTGTAGACGCCGAGTTCCTGAAATGTTACAAACATTATCCCAGAATTCAGCTTGTGTTAAGGAGTTGTTTAACTATTAGTGGCGTAGCTAGTCTCAAAGGGGCCCTGTATCAAACATTTTTGGGGGCCCCGTTTTTAAGGGTATTGTTTATTAAACAAAATAGGCCCTACTAGCTCAGAACTGTCTTGGCAGGTCACGAAGGAGATGACGCGACTAAATGTATGGCTTTGCGTTCACACGTCGGGGCCCTTATAACCCGGGGGCCCCGTACCTTTGATACGGCTGATACGGCGGTAGCTACGCCCCTGGTAACTATTTTTGGTATCTATTTTACTATGAGGTATATTATATCTATCAGGTCTGTTTTCTCCGAAGGGTACGACAGCGGTGTTCCTATAGGGACCGATGACCGGGAGCACAGAAGTATCAATGTCAGGTATATTTAACGTGCAGTTTCGAATTTGCAACGCTAGACCTCACAATCTATGCCAAGCGGGCTTCCCGAAAGGGAGCATACAAAAACCAATGTAGATGGCAGCACAGAAGCGTCAATGTCAAGCAATTTTAACGGAAAAGTTTCGACTTTGCACCACTAGATGGCGTAGTCTACGCCGTACATATTATACTCACTGTTCAGGGTGATCGATAAACTTGTCGGTGTATTGCTCGGCCTGGTCTTCGGCCTGAATTCTGGCGTCTTCCTCAGCGGCTAGTTCGACTCCTTCCTCTATTATCTCTTGCAAGTAGGCCTCGACTGTACCTTGTGTAACGCCGAGGATCTGAAATATTTCAAGTTAAATAATAGTGAAAATAACAGTGATGTTATTTGCGTCTCTCTCTTATTGACGAATAGCCAATGAATTAGAGAGAGACTTAAAATATAGTGGCAAGGCAAACACTTAAGGAAAAAACAATAGCTGCTCGTTTTCCCCGCTTTTTGTCATGTGGGAATGCAAAGTGAACAGTCGTTTTTAACCGACTTCAAAAAAGGAGGAGGTTATTTATTAGTTTTTTTTTAATGTATTTTCGGGCACAACTCCGCCATAAAAGAAGGATTTCCAAAATTCTGGCTGGAATGTTGGAGGAGGGTGCCGGCACCAACAAGCGAAAAATAAAAATCTTTTTTACGAAAATATACAAGCGACTTCCAAATAAAAATCGATACAAAGTACAAAATAACTATAATTTTGAATGTTCTCGCGTTTCTGGTGTGGTTTCTTCGTTTTTTGACACCGTTTTTTTTTTACAACTATAGGACTAACCTCAAAATCGAAAAAATAAATCAGGTATTATTCAGTACATTTTGTCGAGATACGCAGTCGACTTATTTTCGCGACTTCCAAAAGTTTAAGTTATTTTGTACTTTGTAGTGGTTTTTATTTGGAAGTCGATTGTATTTTTTTTGTAAAGAAAATAGGTATTGTTCACTTTGGGTGTGGGCACTCCCCGACATTCCAACCAGTCCATATTCAATCTCCGAAGTTCATCGAAAGTTTCTTCATCACCTCTTTCGAACAAAAATCACGTTTTGGATTAGTTGTTCATATACCTACTAAAAGTTGTTCATAGTGATGACTACAATGTCCCCTTTTCTGGTATTGCGTTCTGTTACACGTTGTATTTACCTGTTTGAACATCTCATCGTGCTCTCTTCTGCGATGTTCCTCTCTCTGCCTCCTGCCAGCCTCAGCGGCTTCTCGCATCGTCTTCTCACGCACTGTTTACAAAAACAATATCGAAAATCAAACGTTACACATACCTGTATTCACCGGAAGAAACCCAAAGGGCAAAGCTGTGTAGTAACCAGCAGTGCAATTCTGTAAACTCCTCACCGTGTAAACTTAGTCGAAGTGAACATGAAGTGAGCTGTCAATCCATACAAACAAGATGATGACAGTTAACTTCATGCTCACTCCACTTAAGTTTACACGATGAGATGTTGACAGGATAGACCGGCTGGGGCGAATCTAGGAATCACAAATTTTCGAACACACTTCGTTCTTCTTTTACTTTCGTCACAAAAACAGCTTTATGCTATCCGATAGACAAACATTTTATGTTTTACCCAACCCCCCAATAGTGCACCTTTTTTTTTTGTTTTATGGAGGAAACCTTCAAACGGCGCCTGGACTTTTGGGGTAAAGACCAGGGAGTGTGGGATTTTTACCTCACTAAATTTTTACCACCCCGGTGATCAACCATCCGCACATAGAAGGGGCTCTATGGAGTTTCTTGTCCGTTCTTCTCTATAAGAATCTACCTTTCCGAATGGACAGTAGAGTCACTTTATTAATATATTTTACTGAACTGTAAATGCTGACGTTCAAAAGTGCCGTTTAATGGCCTAATTGAAATAAATGTTTTTGACTTTTGACTTTTGCTCCGTTACCTCTTAAAAGACCACTCCGGAACCCCCTCTGTGCAACGCCTGTTAGAGCACATCCCTGGGCAGACTGTAAAGGGGTCTCCCCTTAGCCTCGCTGTGCACGGCAGCACGTGATCACTGTGCCACCGCCTTTCCTAGGATCACTAGGTTGGCGGACAGAGTCCCCAATCTGAGCGCCCGCGACCCTAGAGACCCACCTGCCGTTAATGATGCAGGCGGCGTTTCGGCGTTTAGGCGTCGAGGCGGTTGCCTCACCGACGCCTCCTTCTCCCGACAAGTGCACCTAGTCTAACAAGGTTGTTATGAAGGGCGGTCAATATTCTGATTAGCTAGATCGGGTCCTTGTAGTAACATCTAAATTTCGCCAGTTATGGGTAATCGGGGCTAGCCTATGAACCTGCCACAAATCCGAACTACAGAAATTTTTGTAATCCATCTCAGATAGGTTTTTTTTTTTCGACTTCAAAAAAAAGGAGGAGTTTCTCAATTCGGTTCTTTTTTATGTTTGTAAAATATATCCTTTAAAAACGAAACGAAACGAAACGAAAAACGAAACTACTGTTCCTATTTTGATGAAATTTCTATGGGACGAATACCGATATATCCTTTCAAAAAAAATATTTTTTTCAAATCGGTTCATAAATGATGCGGTCATTTAGGTACAGTAGTTTCGTTTTTAAATCATAATAGCTGAAAAAAATATGTCATCCAAGTAAACGAAATTGCGTATTTTGCTTTCCTGTGACTTTCCAGTGGTGTTGTTAGAAGTGGGGGGACCAGTAAAAAGTGAAAAAATAAAAACTTTTTAACAAAAAAATACAACCGACTTCCAAATTAAAAAATACTACAAAGTACCTATAAAATAACTTTCATTTCGGAAGTCGGTGTTAAAATACGAAGGAACAAATAAAAATATCGACTTCCGTAAAATTAAAGTTATTTTAATTAGTGTTTAATTTTTGTTGGAAGTCGGTGTTATTTTTTTTATAGTGACTATTCTTAAATAGAAGACACTTTTTTGACAAGTGCTAGAAAGCTCAAGAAATTAGATAATGTAGACTGCAAGAGCTAGCGAAACGGGCTCAAAAATGTATTGCCAAGGTACTGTGTCCAACAGATTATCGCCAGGGTACTGTGACTTACAGGCTATCAAAAGGAAGGCGTGCTGCCTCCGCTCCTCCTTGAGTCTTCGCAGCTCCTTCTCCAAGAAGCTCAGCGCGGCAGACACGGCACTACCGCACAGTTCGTCCACCAGAGCAGTGATCGTATCCTCCTGTAAATAATTATTGTTACATTCAGTTCTGGTAAGAACCCTGTTATATACTTTTAAGAAATTATGGCCGGTCATAGTGAGCATATGTTTCCTAACACATTTTTGCTTTGAATGATTCCTCGTTATGGAATGGATTTATTGTTAAGTCCCTAACAGAAATAGTAAGTTGTTTATTTTCTAAAACGTGTTAGTCACTTCACTTGGATGTAAATCCGTTTACATCCAAGCGAAGTGACGAGAAGTGAAGGTATGGGTGAAATGACCACGAGGTGAGCTGTCAATCCACATAACTAAGATGTCACGTGATCACAAAGTGAGCTGTCATTCCATCTCATTGACAGCTCACCTCGTGATCACTTCACCCAATCGTTCACTTCGACATATTTACAGAATCAACCGGCAGTAGATCAATCTAGGCGCACGGCAGTGTGCCCGGCCAAGTTCCGGCCTAACGCACTCAGTGTGTATATTACACGAAACATTTGGAGCTGTTTTACTCACCGCATAACTTTGCTTGTAATAATCACAACTTGATGAAACTTGGACCATTTATTACTATCAACTAGTTGAAGAATGCCAGTGAACAGAGAGCTTGGATCTTTCCTGGCCGTATAAAAATGATGAAACTCTCGAAACATCGTTTTCTTAAAAATATGACCCTATTATTAACTAGACAAGTTTTTTTCAAAATTGACGTTGTAGAAAAATTCTGTATTCTCAAAAGACACATGTTAGAGTCATGGACTGTTCTGCAATTCTGAAATGCATGGCCTATCATTGATCTCACTATTTTTATAGGCAGAATTTTTGGGGATAGGTTCTTGGCCTTTTTTCACAATTTTGTTTTTTGGGGGTTAATCTTCACAACTTCAAATATGAAATAAGACCTTAGTAAAATTCTATTTCAGTGGAGCTCATCCCTTGATAGCACAACGTAGGAAATAAAGAATTATGTACTATATAACTGAATAACTTTCATACCTTAAGTTCAGTCTCGGTTCTTCTAGCGTTAAACTCTCTGGCCTTCGACTCCTCACTGGCGATCCTAACTTTGTCCTCTTTCTGGAGACCATGCGTCGTCTTCAACTCCTCCGTCAGTTCCGCAGCTCGAGTGCGACCTTCATACATCTACAAAAATATGAAAGGTTAAAGAAGCAAGAGGAGGTTTTGGCTGAATCAAATGAACAGCCACATGGGTCGATCTTCTATTTGAAGCATAAGCTTCTAAAAGGGTTTTTCTCACCAGATTCTGCACAGCCCGGCCTCTAATGATTCTCTGCAGCACCAAGGCTGCCTGATGAGCTGCCTCCTCGACGTCGTCCAGCGCCTCCACCACTGGGGTGGCAGGTCGGACCGGGACAGGCTCGTGGCGTGCCTTGAGGACGTGGAGGGGACCCGCTGTCATTTTAGCGGCACCTAGACGGGCCTCTGAAAGGATAGATGATAATTTTGTTAGTAATGTTACGAGCTTGGGGTTCGTGACAATAAAAACAGCCGATTAAATAACCAAAATGACACTTTAATTTAAAAACACTAATTACAACTTTTAAACTCACTAATTATTAAACACAAGTTCACCACTGATCACTTTATTCGCACTTGAAGATCGCTTCCGAAGTATTCGCTTGTATCGCTAATCCAATACTGACTCGGTCGCGGAATACGCGCTCCTTTTATAGGTCAGTTTATTCTAGAAACTTCCATTCTCGAAACATCTGGAAAGTACTCGTAACTACCGCTGCCGACTGACTAGATACCGAGAAGTGTAGAATGTTCTGGCAAAGAAATGTCTAGAAGGTACTTGACTCTACTAGTTCTGCTACTCGATACTAGATGGCGCTAGTAGTAACTTAATGTACCCGACATTAATTCTGGCGCGTAACACTGCCCCCTCCTAAGACATGCTCGTCCCGAGCATTATCGGTCCCATAATAACGCGCCAGTCGATCCACATGGACGATCTTAGGAGCACTTCTTGTACCTTTCTGTATACGGTAGGTCACGTCGTTAATTTTTGTCACAATCCGGTATGGCCCGTCCCATTTAGCTTGAAGCTTAGGAGATTTCCCTTTACTGCGAACTGGATTGTGCAACCACACTAGTGAACCTTCGTCGAACCCTTTATTGTTCATTTTACGGTCATAACGGGTTTTCATCTTTTCAGACATTTGCTGGCCCGATTGTCTGACGTGCTCATAAATGTCATTCATTTTGTTCCGCAAGTCATTCGCATAATCGGTTATTTTGCGTGGGGCATCAGGTGGTATTCCGGTGATCAGATCTGCAGGCAGCCGCAATTCTCTTCCGAAGTTGGCGAAGGCTGGTGTCACCGATGTACTTTCGTGAACAGCACTTCGGTATGACAGCAAAAACGGTTGTATATGCTTGTCCCAATCGCGTTGCCGGTTTTCCACGACTTTTGCCAGGTATCTCTCCAATGTCTGATTAAATCGTTCCACCATTCCATCCGATTGTGGGTGGTAAGAAGTTGTTCTCGTTTTATGAGTACCCATAACTCGACAAGTTTCCTGGAATATTTGGGACTCAAAATTCCTTCCTTGATCGCTGTGAATCTCCAAGGGTACTCCAAAACGACAGAAGACTTCATGAACTAGTTTATCTGCAACTGTTGAGGCTTCTTGATTTGGAATGGCGAAGACTTCCGGCCACTTAGTGAAGTAATCCATTACAACCATGACATACTTGTTACCACTTTCACTTTCCGGAAAAGGTCCCGCAACATCTAGGGCTATCCTTTCCCATGGTGCACCGACGTTGTACAATTTTAATGCACCTCTACTGCGAGTCTGAGGTCCTTTTACAGCCGCACAACTTGTACATTTGCGACACCAGTCCTCGACATCGTCACGACAGTGGACCCAGTAAAACCGTTTTCTTATCTTCAGTAGAGTCCGTTTTACTCCCATATGGCCTCCTGAAGAACCATTATGGTACAGCTGTAGGACATTCGGTTCTTTTGCTTTAGGGACAACCATTTGCAAATGACAGCTGTCTCCCCGAGCATTTTCCCATTTATGGCAAAGGACTCCATCCTGAATCACTAAGCTGTCCCATTGGGCCCAATAACTTTTTGTGATCGAACTCATCGCTGAGACGTCACTCCACGTGGGCTTAGGAGCACTGGCCTTCATCCACTCCAGAATCGGCTTGATGTCCAAATCTTCCTGCTGTGCACATTGTAGGTTTTCCTTCCACTCGTTGCTGAGGTCTGTCTTAAACATTCTCACAGGTACGACTTCTTTACCCTCTTGCCTAGTACAATGCTTGCAGTCTTCGGGGCAAGGTCTTCTTGACAATGCGTCTGAGTTGCCATGAGATCTTCGGCTGCGATGTTCCGTCACCAAGTCGTTTTCCTGCGGCTGCTTGGCGCTGTTGTTAGCCGCTTTACCTTCTGGAGATCGGCTATCTTTCCTTTCCGCAGTTCGCTTAGGGCAACTGGATCGAACGTGGCCCCTTTCACCACAACTGTAGCATCTAGGACGGTACCCTTTCAATCGGTCGCGAACTGCAGCTGTTGCAACCTCCCTGCCGCGGTGGGAACGACTATCCTGACACACAGCTTCCCTTTCTATTGTTCTCTTAGGGCAACTAGATCGAAGGTGGCCCCTTTCCCCACAGCCGTAGCACCTAGGGCTGTATCCTTTAAAACGGTCGCGAACCGTAGCCGCTGCAACCTCCCTGACGCGATGGGAAAGATGATCCTACCGCACAGCTTCCACCTCCAGGGCATGAGCCAAGGCGTCCTTAAGCGTCCCGTGGTGTCCGAGCCTTACAGCAGCTCTAACTTCAAGGTCGCGGATGCCGTCAATGAATGCCTGTACCAGATTCCCTTGAATGAGTGCGGGTAAAGACTGGTATGCTTTACGAACCAGTTTCTCCACTTCAAGGGCCTACTGCTGCAGATTTTCACCGCTGCGTTGCACGCGATCCTTGAGCTGCGCCCGAAACACGTGTTCCAGATGAGCGTCGCCATATCTAGCTTCCAACGCCTCAAGGAGCTGCTCATAAGTCACTTCCTTATCGAGAGCTTCCAGGACAGTTAAGGCCTGGTCGCGCAGGCCTAGGGTGAGAGCAGTCATGGCCTGATTTTTACTCCACCCATTCGCCTTCATAACAGCCTCAAACTGTCTTCTGTAGGCTGACCAGGAAGATGTCCCATCGAACGGCGGCACTTTGAATCCACGTAGCGAAGGTGTAGTAGCTACTGACACTGCCACCCCATCTCCAACTTTTAGGTTGTCCATTGTTTTTTTCATTTCAGCAATCTGGGTTTCAGCTTCTATCAGCCGGTTCTCGTGCTGAACTACCTTATCTTGTACGACTTTAATTTCTTTACCGAAAGTGGCGTGCAGATCCTTCATGAGGAACGTCTGTTCTTCTTGACGGCGCATCTGCTCCTCCTTGTCACGCTGGAGCTGTTCTTCCACCCGACGGGCCTGTTCCTCCTGTCGGCGGGCCTGTTCCTCCTTGTCACGCTGCAGCTGTTCTTCCAACCGACGGGCCTGTTCCTCCTGCCGGTGAGCCTGTTTCTCCTGCCAGCGAGCCTGTTCCTCTTTGTCACGCTGCAGCTGTTCTTCCAACCGGTGGGCCTGCTCCTCCTGACGGCGGGCCTGTTCCTGCAGCATCAGCATCAGAGCAGCAAAGTCTGGTGCTGCAGACGCTGGAGCTGCTGTGGACGGACCGGCCTCCATAATCGGCAGCTGGCCCTCCGACGTCTGCGGCGTTGTATCTCCAAAACGCCTCTGGTCCGTCTCCTGCTGACGTTGACTCCGGGTACGGATACCCTCCGTGTCGTCCTTTGGTAGAATCGGCATGGTTTAAATATCCACTCTTCTGACACCAATTGTTACGAGCTTGGGGTTCGTGACAATAAAAACAGCCGATTAAATAACCAAAATGACACTTTAATTTAAAAACACTAATTACAACTTTTAAACTCACTAATTATAAAACACAAGTTCACCACTGATCACTTTATTCGCACTTGAAGATCGCTTCCGAAGTATTCGCTTGTATCGCTAATCCAATACTGACTCGGTCGCGGAATACGCGCTCCTTTTATAGGTCAGTTTATTCTAGAAACTTCCATTCTCGAAACATCTGGAAAGTACTCGTAACTACCGCTGCCGACTGACTAGATACCGAGAAGTGTAGAATGTTCTGGCAAAGAAATGTCTAGAAGGTACTTGACTCTACTAGTTCTGCTACTCGATACTAGATGGCGCTAGTAGTAACTTAATGTACCCGACATTAATTCTGGCGCGTAACAGTAATATTGTTAATAAAGCCCAGTTTACTACCGAGTAAGGGTATTTTCCTGAAAAAATCTAAATAGTGATCCCTCATATATATTATTATGTAGATTTCCAAATAATAATAAGATCTATTGTTTTCTTTTTTTCACGTAAACAAAAAATGAAGCCGATACAGTGCGTTAAAAACTTGACTGGACGTCACGATTTATTTTATTTTATTTATTAAAAAAGGCAAACTAACAGCTTCTGTATACAGCATTACATAAGAATAATGGTAACAAAAGCATCAGACTTATACAGTCGCCAATAAAAGGTCGACCAACATTCTACGTAAGTAAAATAACACTTAATTATTATTAACTATTAAAATCTTGACACTTTTTACTAAAACGTGTCGTCGTCAGCCCCCACTCTTGAACTTTGATGCGCTTTTGAATGATCTTTATCAATTTAAATGGAATTTAAATGGCAAATAATGCGTGTCCAATATTTTTAGAAAATCTAAGGGACGCAATTAATATCATTTTTATTTTTCGTTCTAGAAAAATACCCAATTTCACCTATTCAATTTTAATATATTTTTTTTAATTATTTTATTTATTCCGAGATGATATCGCCACTTACTAATCAAATCATTATGTAGACTCTCCAAGAACTGTTCGCTCCACTTGGTCTCTCGTTCGCAAAGCTGCGTGGGGTCACGAAGCAGATGGTGACCGGAGCAGGACTTCGTGAGGTCCTGGCCGCAAGTGGCCAGCCACTCTGGGGGATGCGCCAGCGCCTTGTGGTCTTCTAGAGCTGTGGGTCGATGGTATACATCATAACAATGACGCCTATATTCCCCTAAGGATTGGGCAGAGCTGTCCTAATTAAAGAAGGATCCATAAGCTTTAGACAAGTGGAATACTGTCAGCGGTAGCGATTCTCAAAAAAGTAAACATGTGATAGACAAACTCTGTCGAAATGTCACGTAATCAATCCCTTATATTAATTTTGACAATTGCCTTCGCCACAACAGCATTGGGTCGTAGGTCTCCAACGTCGCGAGCTGTCATCGAAGTACTAGGCGCTTAGAAACTGCAACAACTTCGTAATACGGAGCTGGAAGCTTACACAACAGCGTCGGGTCTTATGACCCGGCGGATTTTACTTATGTAAAATCCGCATGTCTTTTACACGCCTGGTACCCGTGCCTTGGGAGCTTAGTAAATTGGCTTCGTCACGCTACTGCTGACAGAATGTCTCTTGTCTGGAGCCTCAAGGCTGGACATTATGAATATAGACACCCCTTGAACGCTACTAGACCGGTTCTACGCCCCTCTTATATAGGAGTTTTGATTACTTGGACAATAGCGTCGGGTCGTAAATTAATCTCCTCATTCCTGCAAGAGCTTAGTTGTATCGGTACACAAGAGTATCTATAATGTGAAAAAGATAATTTCCGCATGTCTTCTACGCGCCTGGTACCCGTGCCTCGCTAGCGGGGCGTGTAGATCCGTCGGTAGTACTAGGACCTAAGAAACTGCAAGAACTTGGTATTATAATATATCGGGCTGGATGGAAGCTTACACAACAGCATTGGGTCGTAGGTAATCTCCGCGTATCTTCTACACGCCTGGTACTCATACCTCGCGAGCTGTTGTCGAAATACTAGGAGCTTAGAAACTGCAACATTTAGTAATTCGGGGCTAGAAGCTTACACAACAGCATCGGGTCATAAGTAAATCAGTGCATGTCTTCTACACACCTGATACCGTCGAAGCACTAGGAAGTAAGAAACTGCAAGAGCTTTATACCATTGGGGTGGCAACTTACACAGCAGCATCGGATCATAAGTAATCTCCGCATGTCTTCTACGCGCCTGGTACCCGTGTCTCGCTAGCGGGGCGTATAGATCCGAAGTGGGATCCTTGGCGGCGTAGACCATGGGTCCCATTCCGCGGGCCGACTTCATCCGGTTCACTAGACCGATGCGACCGCCACCTTCGTGTAGTGCTACTAGTTTTCGGAGCTCTGTGAATGAGAAAGATATATTGTCATGAATATGTTCCTCGAAGGATTCAGAGGTGCATTTCGAGCTCATTTCATTTGTAGCGATTCCGAAGACCATGGAAATTACACCCATGACGAAAAACTGGAAAATTTTCGGCAGTTCATAATTTATCTCAAGATATTTCATAATCTTAATCGAAAGTAAGCCAAAAAGATCCCTTCTCTGTCTCTTTAAATACGGTGTCTACGTCTTTCATCCCACTCTTCTGTCGCAGGTCTAGAAGAAATTTCTTTTGAAATAAGCAATACCTACCTTTGCATCCTTTTCTCTGTATACTATTGAATATTTGGCTTAATGGAGGGTGCTAGCTAGTAAGTGCCAATTAATTTGATTTAGTGATTTACATATTGAAGATATTATTTTTCTGTGTCATGTACGAGTATTGTAAAATACTTTGCATACTACTGTATAAATTCAAGTTTTTAAAACTTAACAGACAGATGTGTTGCTGGGGAGTTTGTTGCGCCACTTCTTCCCAGATAAAACACTAGAAAGTGGTGATGGGCGGGCGTTTCGGGGGACTGTCTTTATGTCGAACTTTGACGTTCGAAAAGTGTTGGCACTCAGCCTAATTTGAATAAATGACTTTTGATTTAGTTCGTTTTTTACTTTACTCACACTTTCTAACGTTGACTGTTAGAAAATGTGAATAAAGTAAAAAAAAAAACAGTTTGAATAGAATAAAATAGAATAGAATAGAATAGAATAGAATAGAATAGAATAGAATAGAATAGAATAGAATAGAATAGAATAGAATAGAATAGAATAGAATAGAATAGAATAGAAAGTCATTTATTATTTTTTGTAATAATTGATTGTATATATATGTATATTTATAATCTGAATCTCGGCTAAAACTCTCGGGAAAAATGACCCAACGATTTCCATGAAATTTAGTTGGGGTTTCGAGGGCGATAAATCAATCTAGCCTCTAGGTCATCCATGCACTTTTCTTTAATAGGTGTATTGTGTGTAACAACATAAATACAATAGGTAATGGTTAACCTACTGCTGTTTTTTTCATGCCAATGAGTGGCATACAAACACGTAGCGAAACTGATAAGCAAAAAATTTAAAAGGTATTTTGTTTAATACCCATATTTCTCTAGGACTGCTCATAACTACCTAAAAGCTCGTTAAAATGCCGAGCCTCGGAAAGCACGTTAAGCGGTTAAGCCGTTGGTCCCGGCTGTCATTTGTAGATCTTTAGCAGTCGTTACGGATTGTTAGAAACCAGAAAATCTGATACCAGTCTTGTCAAGAAGTACTGTGTTACCCAGTTAATAGGTTGTGGAGGTCTGGTAGGCAGCCGCTCCACGTAAAATACTGGTATTCGGCTGAATCCGGTTTGACTGGAAGTCGACCCCAATATAATCGAGAAAAGGAGGGCAGACGATGACTTTGGAGGAACACGGTTGGGTTTTAGTCAGTAAAAACAAGTTTCAACTATAGTAGGCGCCAGATAAATGTGGAATAAAGTACATTGACCTTTCCCTAATAACTGTTCATAGGTACCTGAACAATTAAATATGAATCGTTTTTCATTATTAGACAATGTTAAGGATCACGAGAGATGATGATTCGGGACAGCTTTGTGTCATTAATTCCGTTTTTCAAATTAAAAATGTCAATAATTTTAGGTGGGTCAATGACCGTTATTCCACGATTATCTGGCGCCTACTATAACGACTACACGTGCACGGACTAATTACGGCAAAAAACAATATTGACGGAGGGAGCACAACTATTTAATAAACTACCGGAGGATATAAAGAGGTGTGACAGTATAAACATCCTCCATCCTAACTTGCTTACCCCGACAGGGTCCACAATGACCTAAAATTATGTATATTTTATATGTACCTACCACCTAAGCTAACATTGTGGAATGCAAATAAATATTGAGTATTGAGTATTGAACATATTCAAAACAAAGCTGAAAAGACATGTATGTACCATGTAACGTCGACTACACCCTAGAGGCAAACATTACTAATATTTAGATGTAAGCACTATGGATCTAATTTTAAGTGAACTGTTATTTAAGTTCTAATAAGAATATTTAAAGTTCTTTAAACCTAAGAGTCTGACACTTCCTTCCGATCCGAGCAGAGCAGGAGACATTTAATGATTTCCCATCCAAAAAAAAGGCAGATGAAGACCACCAACCTCTATCCCTCGTCCTCCTGATATTGCTGACCTTCCTGTCCATCTCCTGTTTCTTGGCGTGCCAGAGCTTGGCCAGCTTGAGGCTGGTGCGATTGGTCTGCTTCTGGCGCTGTTCCGCTTGCAGACGGTGTAGGAGTTGCAGACGAATGGTCTGGAGCTCGTCTATCTCCTGGAAACGTTGACGTGTTTTATTACTGCCTTAGGAGAAAATTAAAGTGGTTTGTTGTGCGAAGCAACTGCAAGAGCCGGGCCCCGGACGATTGTCCTGAGACTCAAGACAAATGACATTCTGTCAGCGGTAGCGTGGAGAAAGCGAGTGTCAAAACGTGAAGATTGAATGGGATTGACAAACGCTGTCGAAAAGTGACAAGATCAATCCCTTATATATTAATAGATTGGCACATTTTCTAGAGCCTCTCCTCGTCCCTAGGGCCGCTACTGCGCGTATCACCCGAATTTTGGTGCGGTTTCCAACATAACCACAGTAGGTAAATGCATTACTTGACCATCTTCTCCGTAAAACGATTGTACTAACTCACCGCCTGTCTAAAAAGCCAGTCCTTGACGACCACGTCATCGATAATGGCGTCCCTCTTCTTCATCCATCGGGGGTACTTGCCCCCTTCCACTAGATCCATCCAAGCTCGAGCGTGTCGCATTCTGGTGAACACGTACAAATGCTTTAGCTATTTTGGACTCTTATTTTTAGAGTTAATTATCTGTTGACAACGTAACCTTGGAGGCCTACTCCCTCTCAGGCAGCAGGCATACTCCCTGTCACAGAGAGGAGACCTAAGTCTCTGCAGTGGGTATCATATTACTAGCTTGTTTCACGCGGCTTCATTTACGTGGCGTTTCATATCGGGAACCGTCCATTTTTCGGCATAAAAAGAAGATTACCACTCTCAGCTTCAAAATAATTGAAAGAATTATTATAATTGGATCTGTAGCGGCGCCATATTCGAATTAAAAAAAATACTGTACGTCACACAAATCCATAGACATAAAAAAACTTTTAATATTTCTATGCACAAATCCTACATCAATGTAAAGTTCTCCGCGTGAACATATACAACAGCCCGAAAACAACCATAGAGCAGATTAGCCACCAGACAACACCCGTCTGGTCGGAGGATCCTCCTTTTTCAATATTAAGGTTGCGGGTTTTTCGCCCTGTTCCGGTCAGTATTTCCAGAAATATTCTTTTACAAACATATAAACAATTTTACCTCGATAGAATTCAGTTGAGATAGCAGAAATCTTACTTGTTAATTATTTCGGTGGTGTGGAAGTCAGCTGGCAAATCTCCAAGGCGGTAAGGGCTGCCTGGACCTGAACACAAAAGGTTAAAACTACAAAAAAAAACAACAAGAAATAACTTCCCCGCGACGTTTGGCCCCGCTCTCCCTTCATTTATTCGCACAGCTCTTCGATCACAAATAAAAACCTTTTTAAAACTTTTCTATGATCAAGGCATAACTCGACAATATATTATGTAGAAAATAACGGTTTATTTTAATTTTTTTATGTAGATTAGTATCATGATGCTTAATAGAAAAAAGAATACGCTACCCCACTCCAAATTATCGAGGTACAGTACTTCTGGTGTTTTCTCGCAATGTGGAGCTGCCTTTCCATCCGGCTGCCAGGGTCTCGTCTGTGCTGAAGACTCCCTGAAATATTCGTAACGTGAGCTCATCTCCTCTTCTCTATAAATGAGAGCTTTCCTTTAGTTTGCCATATCTTATTACTTCCCAGAATTTGATCCCTATCAGCGACACTTTCGGATGGTGTAATCAGTCAATCAGGGTTTAATTTTTCAAAATCAACCGGTTCGATTCCTGCCTAGGATTACCGATTTTTCGAAAATCTAATTATGCAGTTTCAGTTTTCATGAAAATCGAGCTCGAGACTCGTTTCAGTGTTTTTCGATATTCCTCATAGTTTCGGTTAGAGAATGCATTTTATCCACGCGCACTTTAAAAATTGATCCTGCGTTATGTGTGTGTATGTGTGTGTGTGTATGATATTCTGAGGGGTGTCCGTCTAGTCAGAGGATCCTCCCTTTTCAATGGAGGTTTGCGGGACTATAGATACGGCAACATAGCTAAGTCAAAGCGCAGGATGTGCTTTTTTTTTTCAAATTAGCTACCAACAGTAGCTGAAACGTCATGTTATAAAGGCAAACATGACGTTTCGTCTACTGTTGGTAGCTAATTTGACAGTTGGTTAAAGGTAGACATAGACATGTTATTGAGACCGCCCTGAAGGTAAAGGGCGCTGAAAGAAAATGTACCCTGATCAGGGCGCTGCCCGCAATGAAATTAATTAGAAAAGAACGGCGGTGGAATAAGAATAACCTAATTTCCACTAGCCTCCTCATCAAGCCCAATAGACGTTCTATCTATTTAGTTGTTGGCGTATGTGCCAATTAATTTGACGAAATGGCGTTATGCAGTGCCGGATTAAGCCAGTGCGGGGCCTGTAGCAAATTTTGCTAAGGGGCCCCCAAATTTTGCTAAGGGCTTCATTAGGATTCTCCCATTAGATAAATTGAATACCAGGAGATGAATCTCTTGCTAAGAATAAATTGTATTCACCGTGAACATCTTTTAAGTCATCAGATTTGGGCCTTCCATTTCTTCGTCAAATTTGCCTTTTTGAGTATGGACCGGACCCGGGGCTTACTTGCGCGAAGTATGAGCCATACCATTAATAAATAAACAAAATTAAAGACATACAGATTGGGAAATATGCGTCACATCTCCGCAAAAAGGCTTTGGCTCAGTATGGTAGGAATAAAAACTCTTGTGTGAGACAGAGCCATATAATGGCGCTGATTTTCAGCGACATATTTTTGTAAATTCAAGCGCGAGGCCCCCCAATGCGCGGGGCCCGTAGCATTTGCTACTCTTGCTCTATGGCTAATCCGGCACTGGCGTTATGACGACATGATTGGCGCAGTGGTTGAGCGATTGGCTGCTGCGCTGCGTGTCGCGGGCTCGATTCCCGCACGAAACAAGTATTTGTAAGGCCTACAGATAGTTGTTCCGGTTCTGGCTGTTTGTGTATGTGAGTTTGTATGTTTGTAAACGCACCCACGATACAGGAGAAATTCCTGAATAAAAGAATAGGGCAACGTTTCTAGTAGTTTAGTTATACAATTGTATAAATTCAAGTTCTTCAAACTTAACAGACGGATGTGTTGCTGGGGAGTTTGTTGCAACACTTCTTCCTAGTTAAAACACTAGGAAGTGGAAGTGGTGACGGGCGGTGCGATTTGGGGGACTGTCTTCATGTAAATTTTAACGTGCTGATTTTCAGCCTAGTTTATATATTAATAATAAATTACTTTTGATTTGATAGACACAAAGGAACGTTTAAAACTGGGATCCACCTTAATACCAACGATCGTTCATGAATCTCGTCGACCTAAATATCTCTTGCTTACCTGAAGACGCTCTGGGTAGCCCGGTTTCTGGGTTTGCCTGGCGGGGGCAGCTGCATCGTTGGCGTGTTCGGTCGAAAGTCCGGGGAGGTTGTCGGTATTGGCATTAACGTCTTTGGTCTGAAATAAACAGTGTTTCATTAGAACATTTTGAAGTAGGTACTGCAGGCCAGCCTTTGGTAATAGTGATGGGCTGAAAAACGTAATCACCCAACTTCTACACTTGCAGCTATCGGAAGAACTTTCTGTTTATGCTCAATCGTATTTAAGCAAAAGTTAACTAGAGGTTCTCATTACATATGCGCTATACACCGAGATCTAGATACCTAGGTGGTTTTTACTGTCAGTTTAACCACAGTCAAAGCCTTGACTGTGGTTAAACTGACAGCCGTGATTGACGGACATCTGGATATTTGATTACTCTCGACTTTTTAGTGAATAGGTCTGTTTTTTATATGTTTATTGAATGGGGCTTTGTCCAAAGACATTATCAGCCAATAATATATCGTCGCCATATTTAAGACTAGCTTCTTCCCGCGTACGTGCAAATCCCGTATTTCCCTGTTCCAGTAGGAATTTCGGGATATCCTCTCTTAGTGTTGCCCTACACTCCCCAAGGAACCTACGTGCCAAATTTCAGTTTTCTACGACCAGTATTTCGGCTGAGCGCTGTCTGTCAGTAACAGAAGAATTTAAATACTAGGATATGTCACGGGAAAATTGCAAACGCCGTAAGATTGTAAAATATCGTGTGAAATTGTAAACTATTTTTTCTTAATAAGACACGGATATATTGGAAACTATTAAGGGATTTTTTCATATTATAGTGAGAAATTATAATCTCGGTCCCGACAGACGTTGTTGTGAACTTTTGCTTTGTGTATGACGAAAAATTATAGAAATCGATTGCAGCGCCACCTACCGGGTCCAATTGTGAATCTAAACCATTCTCGAAACCCCTTGAACACACACAAAAAATGTCATCAACATCGGGCCAGCCGTTTAGGAGGAATTCACTGTCAACACACGTACAGAAGAATTATATATATAAAGAAGATAAAGGTTTATTACAATCTTACGGAGTCTGCTATTTCCGGTGACATATATACATATTGATAGCCGATGCCACCCGGCTATGCCCACTTAACTAAGTGTGTAGCGCCCCTTAGTAGGAGCCATGTGTCATTTCTACGGCCAAGCGACCAGAGCTACTTACATGGCAGTGAATTTGAAACAGTCTTTCCCAGCGAAGTCAGGTGTTGGTAGACACTTGGCTTCCTCCATACGATTGAGGTAGCCGTCGTAAGATCTGTCCATATGCGGTGGAAGCCGGCAGTTAGGATGGTACACTGTTGGACAATGACATCAAAGGAGTTTGATGATTTTTCTTTGAAAGCTAACATTGAGCCTTTGTATCGTGTCGTGGCCCCTTCTGACGCAGCTGATTGGCTATAAAACTCGTTGTGGTATAACGTACGTCTGAATAGATCCGTTTGATTGGTGTTTTCCGCGGCACGACACAACACGACACTGTAATGTAAATCTAGCTTCATCTTTTATTGAGATGGTTTAATTTAGGGATGAGCAAACCTTTTCATGTACATAAAAAATTTGGAAGTCGAAATTACACAGCAGTGTACGTGGCCAAAAAGGTTCTACAGCAACAGCACAAGCGTTCATCATCAGCCGAAAGACGTCCACTGCTGGACACAGGCCTCCCTCAAGAGGAGGGGGTTTGCCATAATCGCCACGCTTGGCAGGCGGGTTGGCGATCGCAGTGTAGCTGTTGCAATGCACAGAGAATGCTGCTGCCCATTCTCTGGTGAGTCCCTTAGTCGCCTTTTACGACACCCACGGGAAGTGACGGGACAAGCGTTACTGTATTTTAAAAATGGAACCTATTTTTGCAATGATAACATCTTTCTAGAAGCTTGCGGGATCCTAGACAGGTAAATCGTTTCTCCGGGACGCGTCGAGCTTCATTGACTCGGCGTTTTTTCTGGTGGTCGCTACAGTTGATTCTGGCTTTCAGGTGTTGTGGTTGGGAATGTGTGGCAGGCTGCCCATTCCTAAGTTAGCTAGTTCTAAATAAACTTACCAGCATTGAGTCTGGGCCGGAGACTTTGATCTGAGAACATTGTGCTGTATATTGGCTGTAGCACCTGCAAACAGAGAATACAACGTTTAAAATCCATGTTCTATTTATACAAGATCAAGTTAAATTAGCTCTTCAAAGTCTGCAGACCTAACCATCATGGTACCTATCTATACAAGCTGAAATTTTAAAGGTTATTTTCCCGCAGCGTAATGTATTTGTCTTGGTAATACAATCGATTTATGAAAAATATTAAATAAAAAAATGGCAGAATATAGATTGTGATAAACAAAAAAAAAAAAACGCGCCGCCACTCTGCCAGTAGTATCTACGTCACGAGTAGTGAATTACTATTGCTTCTCACGCTTTCGAGTTTGTTTTTTTTTAAATTATTTGAATAAAAATAAATGTTTTTCAAGTTTAACTTTATGTTTCGATAGTACTACTGATGGGTTTTCGTTCTGCCGCGGGAAAACAACCATTAGAATTTCAGCGTGTAAATATACATATATTGTCCTATCATCTAAATGTTTAATGTAAATGTTGTATCCGATGTATACAAAAATTGTAAACCATAAGTGCCACTAACTGTATTATTGGGAAATAAAGATATTTATTATTTTTTATTATATACCTAAAAGTACAGAAAGAAATGTTGTTTCCTAAATTTTTCCGAGTTATGCAAGGAAACATGTACCTACTTATCTGGTGATTTGTTTTTTAAATGTGAATATGGACCTTGTATGGTCTGCAATAAGAATATATTATTATTATTATTCTCTTTATTCATTTTCCTTACACACTAATTTATATTTTTAAATATTTCTTAAAAAAAACAAACAAAAAAACATTTAAAAATATAAAAAAGTAGAAGTCCACCGGTGTCGGGAGCAGGGTCCAAGCTACCGGTGGTTGGGGCTCCAGAGAAAGGAACCTCCTCACAATCCGAGCCGTATCCAGGAGTACTGCCTTCTGTATCAGGCCCTTTACGTAACGCCCACTTCGAAAGATGGTTGTCGAAGCTTTTGGCCATTGGCCGTAATGACAATCGGCACAATGACAGCCGATTCCACATTCTACATGTCGAGAACCTCGTGTGCCAAGCCGAGATACTTGATTTGCTTCTCTTTCTCAGCCTTCACGAGGTTCCCGTTATGCGGGATGGTAACATCGATTATCATTATGCGGTGCGCTAATCGTTCTATCACCACTATATATCAGGCTTATTGGCAACAATAGTCCTACCAGTGATGATCAGAGATCGGAATAGGTAGACTATATTTACCTAATGTTTGTGAAAGTAAGTAACAGAGTTGATAATACCTCCTCTAAAATCCCGGAATCATAAACATGACGATTGTATCCCGGGATTGAAGAAATCGCAAATTACTTATTACGCTTTGAAGACATTTGAGCAAAATTTAAGTATTTTCTATTTTTTAGTGGTGATACCCCACAACTAAGTGACATTATTCCCGTAATGAGTGGTTAAAGAGTTTCTTTGTGTGCCTTCGCAGTCCAAATCCACACCAGCTCATAGTTAAATATCTACTTTGCTTTGGTACTAGTTTTTACTAATTTTAAGGTGAGGAGGTCACTGGTTTATCTTTGAAGTTCCCAGTACAGTGCAAATGCAATATAGCTATAACTAAACCCAATGCAAAAAGAATCATTAAGATCGGTTAATGAACAATAAAGTTATGCGCGAATAGATAATCCCAAACATGTTAATTCAGGTTGACTTGATTACATCTGCCTTCCACCGCTTCAAAGCCTACCGGCGTGATGTTATGTTATGAACTGGTGTAATAAATAAACAGACATGCGATTTCAGCAATCCCGGGAGATTTGCTATCATTTATTCAAGAGTTCCGTTGCCTACCTCCAAAATCCTTCATCAGATCTTCACCGAATTGCAATGGAGCCAGTTTGGAAAAATATTCTTTCAAACAAAAAAATAATCATCCAAATCGGTTGACAATTGGAGAAAATATCGCTGATCTAACAAATGTCCTGGGATCCCAGCATCAGATCCTAACTTATACCTTCCATCATCAGCTCAGCAAGATGAGATGTTGATTACCAGGCACAATTATCTGAATTGCGTTAGAAAATATATGAAAAACAATGTATGTGCCTTTAAAATTTGAGGGTTGCCCTCGATTTCCCTAGGATCCCATCACCAGATTCTGACTTGGTGCCAATGGGACCACCTCAGGAGTATAGGCTTTCGAATAAAAAAAAGAATCATCAAAGTCCATTCATAATTGACGGAATGATCGCATAAAAACACAAAAAAAAACATACAGTCGAATTGATAACCTCCTTCTTTTGGAAGTCGGTTGAAAATCATTATATTGAAGAATCTTATTATGTTTTCTCGTACCTACTAAAACTGTTAAATTAAATTGCTTTGTTTCCGCATAACTCTTTCTTCTTTTCATTCTTCAAATCAATCATTTGTAACTATACTCAAAGTCCAGTTCATGTTTTTACTATCCCGGGTTTAATACGGTACTTCAGAATCCACAAGTTTGTATTTCAAAGCTAGTTGCTGATAGATAATTCTGGCTACTTGGTTGTGCCTGTGCAAGTATTCGCCCGCCGTTAACCAGACGAGAACAACCAGAGATAATATGTCTGATGGACTCACCCGGCCGGTGGCATGCCCGACACAATATGAAAACCATCCCGTCCTTCATAATATGCCTCCGGTAGTTATTCTTCAAGATAACTTTGTCCATAATCGCACAGAAAAACCTTCGGTTTCCCCGAAGAGATCGCCGAAACGTAGCCAGGCCACAGACGCTGAGAAATCTACATCGGACCCATAAAAAGCCCGATAGAAGCGCCCGTGAAGCTCTTTGCTTTTCCATACCTCCTTGCGGTCATCTGTAGTAAGTATCACAGATTTGCGGCAGTTCTCTTCAGCCATGGACAACGGGGTAAGTCCCTTGTCTACTGTGACCACATCTCGGTGCATACCCACATCGGCTTTGAGAAAATATTCTCTGAACTGCACATCTCGCGGTTGTGGAGAGTCTTAGCATTTAAAAAGCCTTGCCCTACACACTTCCGCGGGATGTACAGTCTCATCACCGACGATGGTGGGTGATAGATCCGACTTGCGGTCAGCAGTGTACGGACCCTCCTATCCAGGGCGTTGAGTTCGGTTCGAGTCCATTTGAGTATGCCGAAAGTGTACATTAATACCGGCATGACCCAACCGTTGAAGGCGCGCACCTTATTTCCGCCCGACAAAAGGCTATTTAAAACCTTTTACAGGCGGCTAAAGAAGCGCTCCTTCAGCGATTGTTTCATGTCAGCACCGTTAATGCCCAACGCTTCCGACATATCCAAATACTTGTAGGTTTCGGTCGAGCTGAGGGATCTAAGCTGTATGGAATCCGAGAGTTGAATTCCCACGGATTCCAACCAACGTGACAACCTTATCATCTACCTCATGACTAACGTTATTGGGCCGTGGTGTTAACTGGCGCTTGTACCACGGTCTGTGTCGGAGTTGAGATGATAAGGTTGTTCAGTACCTCAGAGCGCAGCCTATCAAGTGCGGCATCGTCCAACCTGTGATTACGTTGGATGACTCGCACCTGATCCGACAACCGTTGGGCCGAGACGTTCACTGTAGGTTCCAGGTCCTGAAACAGAGACATCATTCCGACACGGTATGCAGTGAAGTTAATCCCCCCCTCTGTAGACCCATAGTATGCGCGCATGTCGTTTTCATTCATGGACAGCGTCCATCTCATGCGCTGCACACCACCGGTAGCGAGGAGCCGGCTCGGGGCCGGTTGGCTCCTAGGTCCTAAGCCCCTCGGTGGCCGGCCTCTCCCCTGCCGACGCACAGGTATTGGCGACGTCGGCGGGGAGAAATACTCGTCGCGACTGCAACCGCCGGTGACACTGGTGATCCGCTGTCCGGCGGCGGCGGGGTGGAGCTGAGCGACGGGTCTGGGGATGGTGGGCGTTCGCGTCGTGAAGCTGCTCTCGTTAGCATAGTTCAAGCATTATTTAATTCCTTTCATACTTTCATAGCGGTTTGATTCTATTGTGACAGATGTCATAATATGTCGGTCGTTTAATAGTTTTCTTTTTCTTCTCGCATAATGTTTGCTTTTTGGATTTCTTTAGGTTCTATTGTTTATTTTACTGGTTCTTGGTGTTTCTTTTGCAAAATTGTGGATGTGTGAGACCGAATAGGATTATTTAAAGATGAAATAAATATAACGAAAAATAAAGCTTGACCTGACAGCCACAATTGCCAGCTTATTATTATTATTAATCGTTTCTTTTATTAATATGTGTTGATACCAGGAGAAAACTGGCTCATCATTATTATTAAAACCCTGTAGATATGCATGTCGCAGTTGGGTTGTAGATTCCGCTGTTTTACTAAACTGCTAGCGATTTTACAAAACAACTCCGTAATGTTAAACCACTGAACCCTTTTAAGAGGTATTGCGTTTATTCTGTTACACCTTGTCTATTTTTGTAGCCTATAACCGCCTTCGCCTCCGGGATTCAATTCCAAGATTCATCTAAATAGGTTCACCGATTTTGGCGTCTAAGAGTAACAAGCGATGTAAATTTCGCATTTATAATTTAGTTAGCAATTAGAATAGATGCTTACGAGTTGTGAAGATGCTATAGCCGCTTTGAAAGCTGTCCTCGCGTAGTCTCGAGCCCCCGACACGACAAACGCTGAATCTGCGGTCATAATACAGGAGATGAGGGTTATAGAAGCAAAGATGACACTCACTTTTGTCAGCAATCGCTGCCACAAGAAAAAACATGCGGGGCAGTCTTTGGGGACTGAAGTGAAAACTAAGCGAAAGCTAACTTTGTCGAAATATACAGAAAACTCGCGCTCGTAATCCTGTTGTGGTCTTGGGACCACAGATGGATTACAAGTGCGAGCTAAGCGAACTCCAAAAATTACAGCCTCGGATATGCCAGGTTATAGAAACCCTTACAGGCTACCAGGTTTGAAAATACCATAACAAGTTTTTAAAAATATATTTTTGAAAGCTTTTGCCCGCGACTTCGTACACGCATATCCCGTTTTTTCCCGTTCCCGTAAAGTCTTCCTTATGAATGTGGCTACCATATTCAAAGAATTTTCCAAATCCAACTTGTAGTTCTAGAGATTAGCGCGTTTAAACAAACAAACAATAAAACTCTTCAGCTTGATTGATTATATTAGTATAGATACTAGCTGCCGCCCGCGTGAATGTCGAAAATTATCCCAAGGGAAAAATACTCCCGGGATAAAAAGTAATATGTTATTCCAGACTATAATCTACCACTGTGCCAAATTTCATCAAGATCCGTTCAGCCGTTCAGACGTGATTGAGTAACAAACATCCACACATCCATCTATCCAAACCTTCGCATTTATAATATTAGTATAGAAGTCATAGAACATAGGGGGAGACTTATGTCCAGCAGTGGACGCCTTTCGGCTGATGATGAAAGAAGTATAGATTGAAAGTCAGGGGCGCCAAAAGGGGGGTGCAAGAGCGTGCACTTGCAACCCCCCTTTTGGCGCCCATGTTGTTAACGGATCTATAGTAGGTACATATGTCACCGAAAACTGCAAACGCCGTAAGATTGTAAAATATCGCGTGATATTGTAAAAAATATATTGATCGATTTAATTTGGATGGGATTAATTGTATACAAAACGATTTTTTCAGAATACTTGTATCGAAAATTTAATAAAGATTTATTACAATTTAACGGAGTTTGCAGTTTTCCAGTGACATATAAATCGTTGGGTTTTTGTAGGTATAAAATCATTTGTACCCAGTACAGTCGGGTAGCGTCGCTAGTATTTCATAAAAATCAAAGACAATAAATTTATAATAAAATAAAAGACTTCTTACCGTAAAGATAATCATGGCACCTAATTTTATTTACAACGTGTTTTCTTCGAGGAGCTTCGTACAACGTGTCTCCGCTCATCTTGCCGCTAAAATAATATTAAAAACGAAATAACTTGTTATTCTATCTCTTGTTATCAATACCGAAGTGTCATTGAAGCAAAGAGTATAGTAAGTAATATTGAAGTAACAAATTTGGTTGCCATAGCAACGGTTGGTTTGTGAAGGTCGCTTTTCATGTGTGTCTATCTTTTGTAGATAATCCTCTTCAGTGTACTTAAGCCTTTTTCATTTAACTAAGGCGTCGTTGTCCTGATGCAAAGCTATTATCGCTTTGTATAAGGACGACGCCCGATTGGACCCACCATGTATGTACCTACACGCTTTTTTTTTATGAGTGGCTTCTCGCAGTTCAACCTATAAGGTTGTCGACTGCTTAACCGGGCTTGCCTGTGGTGGCCTTAATATAATATTAAAGCCTCCAGCCAGGGCTTATAAAAAACTTACAAACTAAGCGACTACACGCTAAGGACACCCCCTGTGGGGTACAGGCCTCGGCTTAGGGCGTCGCTGGGGGGAGGACAGGTGCTAGGGGCGGGCTAACGAGCGATTCCGAAGTTACTCCGCGCGCAGCAAAATCTTGCTCTGCGGAAAATCGTCGCCTCATATGACCACATATTCAAATATTTATTTATTTTCGTCACGTTTCCGAGTTTGGGTCACAGACTACGAATATGTGTACAAATTTTCAACCGAATCGGTCCATTACATTCGGAGAAAATCGGCTGTGACACACAGACAGACAATCGAGTGATCCTAGAAGGGTTCCGTTTTTCCATACAGAGGTTCGGAACCCTATAAATCCAGAAATTGTATTTTCTTTTGTGGCTTAATAATTTTGAACCATATATTACCATATCCTGACATAGGGAATCATCTCTTGCATGCTATTTTTAACCGACTTCAAAAACAGGAGGAAGTTCTCAATTTGTCGGAACTTTTTTCTATGTATGTTCCCGATTACTCAAAGATGGCCGATTTGGTTTTTTTTTTGTTTGAAAGGGGTATACTTCCCAGGTGATCCCATGATCATCAAATCAGGATCTGATGATGGGATCCTGGAGAAATAGAGAGAACTCTTCAAATTTTATAGGCACACTTGAATCGATTTGGGTAGTTTTTGGAAGAGTATTTTTTCGGAGTGGTCCCATTTCAATTTGGTGAAGATCTGATGAAGAACTTCGGAGATAGGCAACGGAACTCCTCAATAAATGATAGCAAATGGACTGGGATTGCTGAAATCTCATGTCTGTCTATTGTTTACATCAGTTCATAAAATAACATCACGCCGGTACGCTGTGAAGGGGTAAGTAGGTACAGGTGAACCACAAAAAGTGGAAAAAAAGAACTTGTAGTGATTTTTATTTGGAAGTCGGTTGTATATTTTTGTAAAAAGTTTTTTAATCTCTAGAATTTCTGATTTACTTCTTTATGAATAATCAAGTTTTGAGTGAAAATATCCCACAAGGAATCATTTAATTCACGCTAATTTTAACTCTATTTTACCCGAAATTTCGTTCATTATATAATCAACTGTCAAGTTTTGAATTATCTCTTGCACGCTACTCTGATTATATTTCAGTTCCGTATAAGTTCAATATAAAAGAAAAACAGCTCGACCAAATAAAACAACAATAAATTCAATTAAAAACTAATTTATTTCGCTTCAAATATTTACAAAACATATGACTGACATTTTAATAAACTAAAATTAAAATATTTTTTTACACATATAGTAGTTGAATCTTATTGCTACTGAAATGCCTCGTGAACCCCATAGGTTCCAAGGCTAAAAAAACCGAAAAAAAAAAACAAATTCAACGGGATATACCCAATCGACTATGATAAGGTTACTTAGCGAAGAGCCATGGCAGCGTAATTTGAGCCAGCGTTATTTGAGCAGCTCACAATGAGCTGCCGAAAATACTTTGCATTCAGTTCTATTGGGATTAAGATCTGTATAAACACGGCCGTTTTTTTATTTTATTTTAGATGAGTTTGCTCTTGACTCTAGTCTAGGTCATAGATGACAGAGACAAAGTCGACGATGGAGCGAGCTTACCCAGAAGAAGCCTGTTCACTCTAATTTTGAAGAGATTAGGGTTGTATGCGTTCGGAAACACAGACGCAGGCAGAGAGTTCCACTCCTTTGCTGTGCGCATTATAAAAGACGTTTGGAAACGTTTAGTGTGAATTGGTGGAATAACAACAAAGTAGGGATGGTAACTTGCAGTGCGTCTAGATGTCCGATGGTAGAAGGGGGCCGGTGGAATGATTTTGATCGAATGTGAATATATGGGTTGTCATTGCAGCCAAGGCGAGGGCATTATGCCGAGACTGCAATAACAAATGCCCACGTGTATCAAACGACGTTATTCAACACACCTAAATAACAACGAATACAATTTTTAAACACGATATTCAGTAACTAATATTTACGTGTGTCAAATTCATTTTTCCTTGTAGTTCGTTAAACATGTTTCAATAACAATTTGATTGGCTAACATTAGTGCGCTAGACAAATCACAGCAATGTAAAATCGTATGATGTAATAGGGAACGTGCAGGATCGGTGGCAACACAAGTGTCATTGTCAAGTACATTTTACGTAAAAGTTTAGAATCTGCAACGCTAGATGGCGCAGTCTACTTCGTGCACGTCCCCTAAACCGAGCGTGCAGGAACTATAGATGGCAGCACAGAAGTGTCAATGTCACGTATATTTACGTATAAGTTTCGAATTTGCAACGCTAGATGCATAGTCAACGATGTATACATTCCCTATAGATAAAGCTACCCATTGGCTCCTCGTAGACTAATGGCAGTGATAGGACTACAATAAACATATTCCAAGAGCCCACGATGATCAGACTTTCGTAATTTTATAAGATCAGAAGGTTTCTCTGTGTATATCCCCAATACAGGTGTTGGTGGTGGTGTCAAAGTCAAAACGTTTATTTCAATTAGGCCACTAAACGGCACTTTTGAACGTCATCATTTACAGTTCAGTAAAATAATAATAATACATTAATAAAGTGACTCTACTGTACATTCGGAAAGGTAGATTCTTATGGAGAAGAATGGACAAGAAACTCCGTGTGTTTGGCTCTTCAATTAAACTAGTGGACTGTATAAAAAATGATGTTATAAAAAAATAAAATACTGCATCGGTCGCCACAAACAAATAACGCCCGCTCGCTTGAGAGATTTAACGGTCACTGCGGGCGGCAGGAAAGGAAGCACGCGCGCGCACCGCGTCGCCGCCGTCCCGCGCGCCTCCCCTCCCCGCTTTCGTCTACCGTGGCACCATAGATGTTCGCGCGTGAACAACAGGTAAGATTAAACCCCGACTATGAAGTTTGGATCATGCTGGTTTTGGCTGGTAACAGGTAGCAAAGGTGTATAAAATTATAGGTACTTAAAATTCGCTGAAGTATAAAGGTCAGTTTGTATACATTAGTACCTTAAACCAATTTTATACACCTTTGAAAAGTACCTGTTATTTGCCAAGCCACCGTGTTGCGGAATTTGTTCGAAAGAATCACCGCGGTCCTGGAACGCAAAGGGCATTTGGAGGAACACGGATGGGTTTTAGTCAGTAAGAGTCTGACACGCCCTCCCGCTCCGCCCAGAGCGGGAGGAGTCATTTGATGATTTCCCATCGAAAAAAAATTGGTTGTCTGTAAAGTCGGTTTACGGACGATAGTTTAACGTGACAACGTCATAGCAAAATATTGATGAAATGATCGAAACGTTACAATGAGCGTAACGTTACAGTGAGTCATCCTTTTTCGTGCGTGCAGCCGGCGTTCATCGACTTATTAGACGATATCACGACAAAATAACCAAGCCACCGCGATCCAAACTTCATAATCGGGGATCGATCTTTATCTATATTGGATTGCTAGCAAACTTAATTTTATCTCTGCTGGTATTGCTTTGTTGTACCTACCTATTAGTATATAAGTGTGTGCTGTACATTAGTGTAATGTTGGGTGCATTGTGCTCACAATATAATCAATTGATCAATGTATCTATGTATACAAAATATTGTAAAACTTATATTTGAAAAGATTTACTATGGAGTTTCTTGTCTGTTCTTCTCCACACGAATCTACTTTTTGCGAATGGACAACTAGAGTCACTTATATTTTAATTTCAAACTGTAAACTCGACGTTCAAAAGTGCCTTTTAATGGTCTAGTTGAAATAAATGAATTGACTTTGACTTTATCGCTCCCTTAAAAATACGTATCAGTGTAAAATCAGCCTTAACGACTGCGTACTAAAAACAAGTTTACATTATCTAAGGGTACAATACAACAAAGAGTTACAACTATAAATCTATTGCTTTTTATTCATTGTCTATGTTGACAAGCATTTATTAAGTTCTCCACAAAGATTACAATAGTGAAGATAGGGTCGTTCGAACGTTGCCTTATACAAGAAGGGGCGTTTTACCGACCGCTCCCGAAGATTGCCGAGCGTGTGTCGAATTCGCTTCGGGCCTTACCCAACGTGTAACACCATTCAGCTCAACCATTTTAAAGGGAACTGAATGATCCGATACACGCGCCTCCATCAGCGAGACATTGGAGTGAGCATGACACACCCTCAACTGCCCCCGCTATTTCATGTCAAACAAGGAAACTATCTATTAACATACCTAATGGTCCAAAAATGGTAGAGACAAAAAATTTTGTTTCCTATGGACAAGAATGGGCAGAAGAATTTAGGTCACTGTTTTAAAAAACATATCCTGCTAAAATACCCGTGTAACAGGGTAAACGCAATACCTGAAAAGGGTTCATTGGCTTCAAATATTTTGTCTTGAAAAGGGTATTCGCGATTTCAGTGTTGGTCCCATAGTAAAAGTGGTTCATAATGATGAGTACAATGACCCCTTTTAAAGGTATTGCGTTCATCCTGTTACACGTATATTTTAGCAGGATATTTTTTTTAAAACAGTGACCTAAATTCTTCTGCCCATTCTTGTCCATAGGAAACAAAATTTTGGACTTGCTAATTTTGTCTCTACCATTTTTGGACCATTATGTTAATAGATAGTTTCCTTGTTTGACATGAAATAGCGGGGGCAGTTGAGGGTGTGTCATGCTCACTCCAATGTCTCGCTGATGGAGGCGCGTGTATCGGATCATTCAGTTCCCTTCAAAATGGTTGAGCTGAATGGTGCTGGTTCGTGAACGGGCGCCGTCAGTGGAGACTGGTCATCCCTTAGTTGCCACTGCCTCATTTTAATATTTGATACTATACATTGTTTTTTCTTTCTTTACATTGTTCTCATATAATCAGGATTTCTGTAAACACAAAAATGATTTAAAAGAGTGTCCGTGGAGTTTCTTGCACGTTCTTCTCCATAGAGATCTCCGCTTTGGAACGTGCAAATAGCTTCATGTTTTTGACGGACTGACTTTGACAATTCAAAAGTACCTTATAATAGTTTATTTGAAATAAATGCTTTACTTTGACTTTACCGCGTGATATCGTGGTACTCAGTTACTGGGTTGTGGTGGTCTGGTAGGCAGCCGCTCCACATAAAATACTAGTAGGTATTCAGCTGAATCCGGTTTGACTGGAAGCCGACCCCAATATAGTTAGGAAAAGGCTAGGCAGATAAGAATTCAAAGTCTGTATCGTGTGGACCCACTGTTAAATCAGATTGGGTAGAACGAAATTCATCATTTCAAAGGTATCTTAGTTATGTTACGTCATGCAGCTCTCAGCGTGTCGTCGATCTCTGCTAAGGCCATGGCGGCTGACCGTAGCTGGTCGGCTTGACGTCTGGCACTGTCAGTCAAAGCTGTCAGGCTCTCGCGCAGTGACGTCATCTTTGTGGTGACGCGCCGACGCTCGGCTAGAAGTAGGTCGCGAGCTTTAGTACCTGGGGAAATAAATGGTAATGTTATTTATGGATACGGATTCAATGAAAAGGGATAGTGGTTAGTATGTACCATCGCGAACATTTGCGGTTAACCACTCTTCGATCTTATTACTATGGTAATAAGGTTTAAAAGTGGTTATTAAATCCCTTATAAATTGTTTATTTAAATGAATAAACAAAATATTAATGAATCAATGTTTGTGCGTCGTATGGACAAATTCGAAAATTCGCACTCATTTCACACTCGGGTGAACCATGGCTTGAATTATGATACAGGATACTTTTTATCCCGGTTGTTACGAGATAATATCCGACTTTCAGGCGGGCAAAGTCGATGAAAAAAGTTGGTTTATTAGTAAAATTCTTACCTAATAACGGCAAGTAATCTCCGGCCCTTTCCGCTCGAATATCCAAAGAAAACCAATCGTCTAAGTCTTCAGAATCTGACGATGGCAACTCCTGAGAACAATAGATTAATATGTTAGACTAGTTTTTGTCCGTGACTTTGTACGCGCATATCCCGTTCCCGTATAGCCTTCGAATCATCGACGCGTCTCATGAGTGTATGCTTTTATTATTATACTGTGAGGCGCTCTTCAGATTCCGGGCGGAATCGTATATGATGTAGCGATTGTGTTAAAAAAAATTACACACGTGAACTCGTCTCGTTACGAACGTTCCCAATGGGGGCTTTAACTGTGTTCGCATCTTACAGATACGACGCTGTCGAACGCCTTCATGCACGCGCAGCGCGTCTGACGGGTTGAGATGTATTCTTTTGAGACGTTCGCGCGTGTGACCTAAAAATCTATATACACACACAGAGCTCGCCCGTCTGCGCTCGGGAATAAGATTTTTACGCGACATTCAACATCGGTTGTTCCAGAGATTAGCGCATTCAAGCAAACCAATAAACTCTTCAGCTCTATTGGGCTCTTGACTGCCAAAGATCTACAAATGACAGCCGGGACCAACGGCTTAACGTGCTTTCCGAGGCACGGAGGAGTCTCGGCTTGTTAGGATGGTCACCCATCTACGGCCCGACCTCGGCAGCCGTCGCTTAGCCTAGATTGATCGATCCGTGCAGTTACTATTACTTAGCAAGTTAGCAGTCATTCCTATAAGCACATCTTCTATCCTTACTACCACTATTTCTATCTTAGTTTCCAAACAGGTTAATATTTTTTTTTTATAAATAATTGGAATACGTGCACTCGAATATTGAACTTTATAAGTTCAATTTGCATTACATCCTTAAAAAAAGAGATTTTAAATAGTAGTTGTCATTCTAAAAACAACTTTATTTTTAATTAAAATAAAGTATATATGTATTATTTAACCATGTGAAAACAACTAAGTAATGTACTATCGCGGACATTTGCGGTGAACCAGTTTAGAACTTTATTAAAATACTAATAAGCTCGAAAAATGATTCACCGCAAATGACCGCGATGGTACATTACTTTGTTTCTGTTACTTACATCATAAAGACTTCCATCTTCGGATCGACTTTCGGCATCGCTGGGAACCTCTTCATCCATCATTTCTGGTCTCATGATGCGCTGCTTCTTGGAACCTTCGCCTTCTGAGTCTTCACCAAACTCCTGAGACAAAAACAGTGTTTATCATTATCTGCCTAGCCTTTCCCGAACTATTTAGGGGATGGATTTAACGCCATACAATGATGATTATGATTCGAAGATTAAAATACGCACCTCCTCATCCAAGTCTGAAACATCATCTTCTAAAAATTCCTCTTCATCAATTATCTCATCGAACTCCTCATTTTTGGAAGTCGCATCTTTACTTCCCGACTTCGAAACTTTGGAAGTCGATTTCTCGAGCGGCTTGAACGGTGTCGGGGTTTTGATTTCGAGCGACTTTGAAGGTTTTTGGGTAGCAGTTTGCATGCCAGGTTTTGGCGTCAGTTTTGGTAGCGTTTTTGGATTCGACTTTTGGCTGGTGTACGACTGCTTGCTGAAGACTTTTTGGTCGGGTCTTTCTGTAAATAAAAATAATTATTCGTAATTAGTTGATAACTAATTGTATTACTTACTATCTGTCGCCCGCGGCTCCGCCCGCGTGCATATCAAAAATTATGCGAGGGAAACATACTCCCGGGATAAAAACTATCCTATGTCCTTTTCCGGGACTCAAACAATCTCGATACCAAATTTCATCTTAATCGGTCCAGCCGTTTGTGCGTGAAGAAGTAACAAACATACAGACACTCACAAACTTTCGCCTTTATAATATTAGTGTGATAAGTGTGATGTGATATACTTGACAATAACACTTCCGTGCCACCTATAGTTCGTGGCGTTCCCTATAGTTCTTGCACAACAAAATTTTACTAGTTCTCACCAGCCCGTCCCTAGCTGTCCTCCCCCCAGCGACACCCTAAGCCGAGGTCCGTACCCCACAGGGGCCGAGGTCCGTACACGCTAAGGGCACCCCCTTAGCGTGTAGTCGCTTAGTTTGTAAGTTTTTTATAAGCCCTGGCTGGAGGCTTTAATATTATATTAAGGCCACCACAGGCAAGCCCGGTTAAGCAGTCGACAACTTTATAGGTTGAACAGCGAGACGTTACTCACAAAAAAAAAAGAAAAAAGCTTACTTACGATTTCTATTAACACCGGTGTTAACGTGGACTACGTGTTTGACGATCCTCTTTGGTTCTGCCCTCTTGCCGCTAGAGGGCGGTTTCTTCACTTCGAAAATCCGCTGCACTGTCGTACCTTCGTCTGAAGACTGTGAAGAGGAATCTAATTATAATATTTATTTATTTATTTATTATATACTTTATTGTATACCTCATAATAAGAACAAGACAATCATACATAAAATAAGTGCACAATGGGCGTCTTATCGCACAAGGCAATCTCTTCCAGACAACCTTTGGATGGATTGAACGAAGGAAGATAGATTTAGGGCTGTCAGTGTAGAAACGTATATTTATTCATAACAAGGCCACAGGTGGTTATTATGTATTAAAAACCGGCAAGTGCGAGGCGGTCTCGCATGCGAAGGATTTTGTACATCCGCAAAGTAGTTGCCTCCGCCGAGAGTCACGAATATTTATTTATTTATTAAAACTTTATGCACTAGTAAAAACACTGTATAAAGGCGGACTAGTAAGTCCGCCTTACAGTAGTGTTGTGTGTGTGTGTTGTATGTGTGTGTTGTGTTGTATGTGTGTGTTGTGTTGTGTGTGTATGTGTGGTGTGTGTTTGTGTAGTGTTTGTACAGTAGTAGTTTGAGCAGTAGCCTTAATGAATATCACAAATATTCGTGATTCTAACCCTTCTTTTAAATTATTTATTGTTGGATGCATATTTATTCATAAACATGTACATTTCATATTTTAAATACTAATCCAACTATATACACTTAAAATAAAAATAAAAACTCCTAACTTAAACATGGCGTAAAAAAATTCGTACGCATCGCTGTCAACTGGAAGTGAGCCCAAAAGACTGGCGGCATTGCCACGTTGTATGGCAATGCTTATCCTCTGTCAGAGGTAAAAGCCAGTCAAATGACTTCTTCCGCTCTGTGTGGAGCGGAAGGGTGTGTCAGACTCTTACTGACTAAAACTCATCCGTGTTCCTTCTAAAGCCCTTTGTGTTCCAGGGCCGCGGTGACTCTTTCGAACAAATTCCGCAACCCTGGCGTAGGGGATACCGTGATCAAAAGAGCCAGCCCTTGGGTCACGCGAAGTGTCAACTAAGCGTTCTGTTATTGTCTCATTTTTGTGTCTAAACTCCACGCGCCAATGTGCTATGGAGCGCAGTATTTTCGGTGTTAAATTAACGGATCGCGCTAGAAACACTATAGTTACTGTGTCGTTGATGTGGCTCAGAAGGCTGCCCAGCTAAAATGGGACTGGGCTGGACATGTCTGCCGCATGTCTATCGAGCGGTGCGCGGTGGGCCCGTGAAACTCTAAATTGGTGCCCTAAAGTCGTGAGACGGGGCCGCGGCAGACCATGGAAGAGATGGCGGGGCGACTTGAATGGATGTATTTCTTAGGGATTGGCAAGCAGTGACACAGAACCAGGGAAGTTGTAGGTTTAAATTAGGTATTTTTAAGCCCTAAATGTTCGTTCATGCGACCATAGTAACACATTAACACACTTGACCGGGTTTTGAATTAACAACTCCCAAAAGTGCACGCAGTGTTATTTTAAGCATTATTATTTGATACTATTTTAGCTCGTGGCTAGGTTCCACCATGCCTTGGAAAGCACGTTAAGCCGTTGGTCCCGGTTGTCATTTGTAGATCTTTGGCAGTCGTTACGGATAGTCAGAAGCCAGAAAATCTGACTCCAGCCTTGCCAAGAACTACCGTGTTACCCAGTTAATGGGTTGTGGAAGTCTGGTAGGCAGCCGCTCCACGTAACCACCACCCCAATATAGTTGGGAAAAAGACTAGGCAAATGATTATTGGATAATATTTAATTATGGTTAGCAATCCCTGCACCGCCTTAAGATCCAGTAGCCAGAGCCAGCTCATAAGGCGGTTTAAGAGCCAGTAAAAACACCCAGTTACTGGGTAACACAAAGAATAAACTATAAATGGTTCCATAGATGCGCAATTAATTAACTATTTTAACTTTAGGACTAGCTAACGTAGCAAGCGACATCATCGAATTTTTCAATTGCCTATATCTACCTTAAATACTACCTTTAATAGCCCCCTAACACGTATGGCAAGGTTATATAATTTTCAAATCAATTATCAATTATTATTTTATTCTATTTTTGTTTATATTGTTTTTTTTTTATTAATGATTATTTCTTGTGTTTGTAATGGATTTGGATGTTTATAGTCTTTTACCTTACCACAGCCTGCATTTTGATTTTTGCTGTTGTTTTATTTCGTTTTAATGTTGCCAATGTAACTTAATTTATTTTAGTCTAATTTATAATCTGATTTTCAAAGCAATTTCAATTAGTATTTTTTTTTTTTTTTATCTTGTTAATGTTCTAAGTTATTAATTTGATTTTCACATTATATTCACTTATATTTTTAATGAATCTATTGTAATTTAATTTAATTTAATAATTAATGGTTTTACCATTTGTTTTTTGTGCTAGAGGTGTTAACCTATAATTAATTGTTGCACCCGCAATTGTATTCTGTTATAAATAACAACCTGCTAATGTACTGCTGTAAACAATTGTTGGTTAACCTGAACAAAAAAAAAAAAAAAATGAAAGGTCCAATTTGACGGATTGCCCTATCGAAGTTTTCTCTATGAGTTTTGCTTCATACAGCGTTCCCTCTTCAAACAGTGCGAACAATGTACGTCTTAATAGCTCAAATTGTTTTGTTTTTGTAGTGTTCAGGATTTAGGTAAACTGGACGCAGTTTTTAGTTTTTCCTTTTGTCTCTAATATTCATTATGTTCAATGTCATGCATACCTGTCATTGGCATGGTTACTGAAATGCCGATTTTGAATGTCATTTTATTTGAATTATAAGTGACAGTGCTGTTGGTGTGCTTATTATGAATAAATAAATAAATAAATAAATAAATAAATAAATAAATACATAAATAAATAAATAAATAAATAAATATCATAATGTTTATGCTTACAGGTTCGGTTTCATCGTCTCCATCGCTCATATCTTCCGGTATCGCCTTGGTAGCTGTTCGCTTAATTAGAGCGTTCTTGGCGAGTTTCAGAGTTTTAACTTGGCTGCGCTGTGGGTAAAATATAACAAGTAAACTTTAATAGAGACGTTCAAGTGTGTCAATTCTTACTAACCTTTTGAACGCCAGAGCATAAACGCATCGGCGTGCCCCCGACGCCAAGTCATAAATTCGCCGTACTTTTTGTCACATATTTGTGACGTTTGGCTTACAGGACACGCGTTTGCTTGTCACGTATACGTGACAATGGCGTTCAAAAGGTTAACATATATATTTACAACTGTTTTAATAAATACTTAACCAACTATAGGTATACAATAGAAATAAAAATATTATTGAGTGTGTGTGTATGTTTGTTACTTCTTCACGCGCAAACGGCTGGACCAATTTAGTTGAAATTTGTGTGCAGGAAGCTGACACCCTGGATTAATACATAGGCTTTTTATATATATACTAGCTGCGCGGGTAACACCGCGTGGCGCAGCTAGTTGTACATAAAGTTTAAAAAAATTAATTACACAATACATGGTACTTTTTTTTTTAAGGATGGGAAATAATCATCAAGTGACTTCTTCCGCTCTGGGTGGAGCGGAAGGGAGTGTCAGACTCTTACTGACTAAAACCCATCCGTGTTCCTTCTAAAGCCCTTTGCGTTCCAGGGCCACGGTGACTCTTTCGAACAAATTCCGCAACAATACATAGTACTAATTACCTCGTATATAAAGTCATCATCGTCACTAGATCCGTTATCATCCATCTTTTCACTCTTCACCACTTTGTAAGTCTTTTTCTTCGCCTTTTGATCACCTTCACCTAACATACGCTGTAAATAGTAAATAATAATAATAACGGCGGACTACTGCTTCTAATATTTTTTAAAATGTTTTTTTTTTAATGTGTTTTTTTTTAAGAAATATTTAAAAATATAAATTGGTAAGTATGTAAGTGAAATGAATAAAGAGAATAATAATAAAACAAAACCGAAAATAATAGCTTGGGACAACTCACACACGGTCATCCGATCCCAAACTAGGCAGAGCCTGTGCTATGGCAACCAGACAACTGATAAACTTACTTAGATATTTCTAAATACATACATATTATAGACAAATTACACCCAGACACAGAACAAATGATCATGCTCATCACACAAAGATTTGTCCTGTGTGGGAATCGAACCCACGACCTCCGGTTTAGCAGTCAGGGTCACTAACCACTCGACCAACAGGCCAGTCCTAAATACAATGGGATTGTGTAAAGGGGTAATACTAATAAGTATAAGGCTTGGGTAACGGGTAAGGGGTAAGGCGAATGTTTTGTTTCGACAAGCCGATCGGCTATTAGTCTACTACAATCTTGTTTAGGAAAATATTATTCTTAATAATTTCAAACCGCAACAGGCACTAAGAGATAATGCCCGTTTTCATTAACACTTTTTTGTTATTCAAGTTATACTTCTTTCGGCGCGATGGAGAAAACTGATGAGAGTGAATTTTTACGATGCGCGCGCACACCGACACCTGAATTCTACATCGTGAAGTTAGTTCTAGGTGGCATGAAAATCGATAACTATGTTCAAGTTGTATATTCTAGTATTTTTTGATTGTCTGCTGTTTCTTTTATGTTTGAATTTCGAAGAAGAATGTGGTTTTAATTTCGAAATAAAGCGCCAAAATATAAGATACAAATATTTTGATAAAAGTAATTGATTAGACACTAATGTTTCCCGCGGCTCAACTCCTTTTATTCTATCCTAGAAGATTTTATTGGAATATAATGATTTTTCGAAGACAAAAAACAGCCTCTTCATGAATGAGTTTTCTTAATCGGATTTGTATCTACAGTAGAACGGAACATGCATAGTCCCTATTGTTGGGTAATTCCAATAAGTAACGGGCATTTTCACTAAAATTAACAATATAAAACAGTATCATACCAGCAGGTCATCAGTATCGTTACCATCGTCCTCTTGTTTTATATTAATATTTTGAGTTTCCTCTTTTACTTTTGTCTCAACGACTTGCCCGTCTGCTTTTCTGAAAAAAATAAGGATACATGACTGGCCTGTTGGTCGAGTGGTTAGTGACCCTGACTGCTAAACCGGAGGTCGTGGGTTCGATTCCTACCCAGAACAAATCTTTGTGTGATTCGCATGATCATTTGTTCTGTGTCTGGGTGTAATTTGTCTATAATATGTATGTATTTAGATATATATAAGTATGTTTATCAGTTGTCTGGTTGCCATAGCACAGGCTCTGCCTAGTTTGGGATCGGATGACCGTGTGTGAGTTGTCCCAAGATATATTGTATATATATTAGATATATATATTTAAGGACTTAAACAAGCAACCGTCGTCCTAAGGATTGATCCACCAGTCTCAGCCGTGCCCTGGACGAGGAATGACCGTAGTCCGTCAAGAGCTCAAATTAATATGGGTGCGTACATTTTACACACAACTTTTCCAAGGTTTTTTTTACCCAGCGACTACGGCCGAATGAAAGTCTGAAATTATCGCATGGTAACCGAAGTGACTGAAAAAGGTTCCTCTTAATCCAGTCTTAATCAGGGGTTCCCAATCTTTTTTATAGTGTGACTCCCTTTTCATGTTATATTTTTTTGCGACGCCCTTGTAAAAGAAGTAACCTAGGTAAGTGTAGCTCCGTTTGGGAAAACGAGAAGGTACGTATACATGTAGCTGATGTAGCGGTATCAATGCCGCCATAAGAAAAACTAAGAAGCGAAATTTGTACGGCAACAAAATAAAAACGGCGGCGCCATACAACAGTCAGTCATATCAACCATCGGGCAGTTGCCCACCAGACACAACAACCGTCTGGAAGGAGGATCCACCCATTCTCAGTGGAGGTATGCGGGACTTTACTCTCTGTACCGCATACCTCTTTAGACATACAATCAATAAGACGGATAAACTTTGCTTTTCTGATTAAGATTCTCTGATTAATATTTATAAAATGTGTGCTCAAGTGCGACAAATTATATATTATGCACAAATCCTTTCAAAACAGAAAAAACACAGTATTTGTTCCACTCCATTTCTATTTTTGGGCTATTGGGTGTCAATCTGTTTTTTTTATTATTATTTATATACTAGTTGCCGCCCGCGGCTCCGCCCGCGTGATTGTCGAAAACTATCCTAAGGGAACATATTCCCGGGATAAAAAGTATCCTATGTGTTATTCCAGACTATAATCTACCTCTGTGCCAAATTTCATCAAAATCCATTCAGTAGTTTTTACGTGAAAGAGTAACAAACATCCATACATACATCCATACTTACAAACTTTCGCCTTTATAATAGTAGTAGGATATATTTATAATTGTTGCATATTTACCCATATTTATCAATCAATTAAAAAAAAACTTTATTTCAAACTATGCGTCCATATTGGTTAGTAGCGATTACTTATAAGCTATGTTATAAAACATGGTATAAAAAAACACTATTATTCCTAAAAACTAATTCAAGTATTTTTCCTCAGCACCAGGCCCGCAGCTATGCCTACGGGACCAGTGCATCAGAAAAGGGCAGTCTGGCCTCTCCACAACAACCTTCAGGATGCTGTTGGAGCTTCCACGTATCCTACGCATTAGGGATGCCATTCTCTTGCGCATGACAGCCTCGAAACTATCTATGCGGGCCTCCGCAAACATGCCCGACGCACTACAGAACCGCGGAAGCCCCACCAGCACCCGAAAAGCATTGTTGTACTGAACGCGGAGGGCGCTGTAGGCTCTCTGCGTATATCTCACCCACAGGCTGCAGGTGTAAAACGTCTGGCAGCATGCCTTTTAAACAGGGTAATTTTTACGTCTTTAGTACACCTTGCAAACCCGCGAGCCAGCATATTACATCGAACCGACAACGCCCTTCGCTCTCTTTCAATATCCTCGTCATCAGACAGGTTCTCAGTCAAAATGTGCCCAAGGTATCTGAAAAGAGACACTCTTTTAAGTGCCACCTTTAAGTGCCCATTTATTCTTATCATTTTATTCGTATATTTCTTTTATATGTGCTCCGTGAGTGTATCCGTGGCACCACTGACTGGCCCTATCAGAATACCAGCGCTGCGTTATTTATTTTTTAGATATCGCAGCATAAGCTGAGATAGGGACCATTTTGGCCTCCCACAGATAATTATTTTGTTATATAATTATCCATGTTTGTTATATTTGAATGCTGTTTAGTTACTATTTTATTTTACTGTTCTGTTTGTCTTGTGCGAGTCCCAAATAAACATTTTTCTTTCTATCTTATTTTTACTTTTGTACAAAATTAAATTCTTCTGAAATGAATTTCATTCGCCAGTTGTAGCTTTTGCTTTTCATTTCTGTGGCGGTTTGAGACGCCTCTTGGAAAGCACCGTGTCGCCCCGGGGAGTCGCGACGCAAAGTTTGGGAACCCCAAGTCTAATATATTTTTGTCACAAAAATCATCAAAATTGGTTCATCAGATTATCAACTAAAACATAACCACACCGATAGAGCTAGCTTATTTTCTTCTATAATTTTAGGATAAGTAAGAAAGGGGGCGTTCAAGTATTACGTTACGCAATTTGGGGGGAGGGGGGGGGTCTTGTAAAACGTTACGATGCGTTACAGGGGTCACTAAACAGTAGTCATTTTGCCAAACAAAAATAAACATCAATATTTTTCTTGAAATTACATTTATTAATTAAAAAATTTGGTGAGAGTAGTAGACATAATTGTGACTTTTAGGTAAAAATTGGATGATACGTAACGTTTCGGGAGGGGGAGGGGGGGTATAGATAAACGTTACGGCGCGTTACATGGGGGGGGGGAAGGAGGGTCAAGAATCTTCAAAATTTGCGTTACGTAATACTTGAACGCTCCCAAAGAAGAATGATGAAGATTCATCATTCTTCTTTGGGAGCGTTCAAGTATTATCTAGATAGATAATTATATACCTGATCAAAAACGCATCCAATTCATCAGGCAACTCTTCACCATTATGAGTACTCTCCAAATTGTTCAGCTGCTCCTCAATATTCTGGCTAACACCCCCATGGGTAATAGTCCCATGGGTGATGGTCGCATCATGCAGTTCCACTTGACCGATGACTGTGGTCGTCTGGATAGTGTCTGCCTCTTCTTCGGTTTGATTCGTATCTTGATCATCTGTGGTAGTGGGTACGGCATCGCTTTTGTCTTGGTTTCGGTCAACCTGGAATTAAAAAAACAATGGTTAGGTCACCAATTAGGCTTGCAAGATTGTTGGAAAGAGTTACCACGGCACTGGGGGGCTACTCTCTACGGGGGCGTTCAAGTATTACGTAACGCAATTTGGGAGGAGGGGGGTCTTGTAAAACGTTACGATGCGTTACAGGGGCGGGAGGGGTGTTCGAACAACGGGTTACTTAATATTGTTTTTTTTATTTAACGCTAGCTCACTAAACATATTTTCGAGTTACACAGTCACTAAACAGTAGTCATTTTGCCAAACAAAAATAAAACATCAATATTTTTCTTGAAATTACATTTTTAATTTAAAAAATTGGTAACATGAGAGTAGTAGACATAATTGTGACTTTTAGGTAAAAATTGTCACTTGGATGATACGTAACATTTATCGAAACCAAGGACTGTTATATCGTAGATAATGTCGACAAGTCAACTTCCAGTCAAAACGGATTCAGCTGAATACCAGTACTTTACGTGGAGCGACTGCCTATCTCACATCCAAAACCCAGTAACTGGATAACACGGTACTTCTAAATAAGACTGTTGTCATAACAGCCGGAACCAACGGCTTAAAAGCACGGCGGAATGACACGGCGGTGTGACTGATCAACCGTGCCAAGCGTTGCTTAACCTTGTAGATCGACCAATGCTGCTATAATTATTTAGCCACAAGCTAAGCTAGGCACTTGCTAAATCTAATGACTGACTGGCCTGTTGGTCGAGTGGTTAGTGACCCTGACTGCTAAACCGGAGGTCGTGGGTTCGATTCCCACCCAGGACAAATCTTTGTGTGATGAGCATGATCATTTGTTCTGTGTCTGGGTGTAATTTGTCTATAATATGTATGTATTTAGAAATATATAAGTATGTTTATCAGTTGTCTGGTTGCCATAGCACAGGCTCTGCCTAGTTTGGGATCGGATGACCGTGTGTGAGTTGTCCCAGGATATATTATATATTATATTATAATGGTTGCAGCAGGAGTAGCATGGAGATCTATGACCACGAATAAATATTGTAGTGTATGTGAACTCTTTTTTTTTGAAGTGAAAACTTCTTTAGCGGCGTTGTGCACTTTTTGGTATGGATAAAAAAATGTTAAACTCGCGTCAGGACACGTGACCTGATCAAAAATTCGTAAGACGGAGGGAGAGTAGAACGCCGGCGCGGCGTAGGAGAGGAAGTAATATCCCCCTCTCTTTCTACCGCGCGGAAAAAATGTATGCCTCAATGCATGCATATGCAATTTGTACGAAATTATTCCCTAACCATTCCAAAATATCAAAAATGCACAACGTTAATGTTCAAGTTTTCACTTCTGCCGGCACTCCAAGAGTGCAACCCGTTGTTTTTTTTTTAAGGATGGGAAATCATCAAATGACTTATGAAGGGCGTGACAGACTCTTACTGACTAAAACCCATCCATGTTCCTTCTAAAGCCCTTTGCGTTCCGGGGCCGCAGTGACTCTTTCGAACAAATTCCGCAACCCTGGCAGGCTCTGGCCCTAGCGGGCCCCATCTCCTATGCTGACATCTCTTTGAGGCGCGCATGGAACACAACGCGCCATCGATCCGGGCCTAGTTGTGATCGGACAGCAAGCCACCCAACGCTCGCCGTCCGCAGGCCCGCGCCGACGGAGGCCAGGTATCGCCCTCCGACGCCCGTGGCTACTTCAGTAATAGTTTGTGCACTTACCGGAGGCATATAGTCATCGTCGGTCAGCACTCCTTCGCTCAGCCACTCCTCCTGGCCTTCTTCCAAGCATTCTTCACCTTCAGGGTCTAAATACTGCAACAAGAAATAACATAGAACCTGTATTTTCTGAAACGTAATGCTTTATTTTCCAACACATTTCTTTACTGTCCAAAAGAAGACATTATGCGTTTGATTCCTTTACAATGTCTGGTCTCCTTTTTTTTAAGGATGGGAAATCATCAAATTACCTCTTCCACTCTAGGTGGAGCGGAAGAGTGTGTCAGACTCTCACTGACTAAAACCCATGCGTGTTCCTTCTATGTACGTAACTCGGGCTGGTTTCCACAACCCCATGACTAGGCGCTTATTTTGCGTTGTGTTCCTTATAAAGCCCTTTGCGTTTGAGGGCCACGGTGACTCTTTCAAACAAATTCCATAACAAAGTGGGGTCCCTTTCGTATAAAATCTTCTCCATTTTGTAATTTGTTAATATCAATACTAATCCTGTTTTTTCCTGCTCCCTCTACAATTTCATTAGCCCATCTTTTCTTCTGTCTCCTTATGCATTTTTTGCCTATCAGGCCCAGGAAGAAAAATAGTCAGTTTTGGCTTCTTTAGGAGTGGGTCAGTGTATATAGTGCACCCACAATAACATTACTTATACCAGTTATAACTCATTCAAAGTCTGTGTCACATTCTGTGTCCATCAATCATTGCTGGCTAAAGCCTCCTTAAAGACTACCATTTATTTTTTTTTCGATTCAGAGCAACTGTAAATTATTTACTTCAAATTTTGCCTCAAATAGGTGGGATGTTATGAAAACCATCACGAAAATTCTTAGTTATGAAGCATAGGGCGTAATTTAATTCAAGACTTGGTGGAAACAGCCAGTAAGTATACAAACAAGATGATTCTATTTAATTTTACGGTTCCTGGTTCCTTCTATTCTATCTCAAGAGAAATAAGTAACTAAATATTTTTCACTTCTTCTTTTACTAATTCTAGGTTCATATTGGAATGGAAGCACAGAGTAGGGAACAATAAGGAACAGGATTAACGAAAACTGGTAGTAGACGCCTCTTAGCGGCGGTTTACAACCGAAATTATATTAAAAATAAATCGAAACATACCTCCTCGTATTTCGACATCTTCGTCGGCGGTTCTTCGACGTCAGACATTATTTAACTTAAATTTTAAAATAAAAGTGCTTTTTTAACTATTTCAGCCACTTATAGCATGTAAATAACATACTTTTTCTCAAAATCAGCAAAGCTTTCACAGTTACTGAAATAACCTCAATCAATACAGCGCGTTCCAAACCACATGATTATAGAATTTTTTGTTTCACATTTCTTCAAGTAGAATGACTGAGACCGAACATGGTAAGGCTATTAATATTAAAAACTCATCGATGGACCGCACTGCGACGCTAGCAGTGTTTTGACAGTTATAGGGATGTCCAGAGTAGTGTTTCAATCGATGGATTACATACGAAAAATATTTGAAGAGCAGATCCAATGTGAAAATAAAGTAAATTGACCCCATTTACCCCTAGATGAGAAGTTTAAGAATCGTGGCGTCATGGGTCGAGGTCTCAATGTGAGCAGACTAACCGTTACTTGATTTTCATAAGGAAATATTATTTGAATTTTCATCCCATAATTGAATAAAGCTCTCTCTACTCTCCTTGCACATTTTTTTGTTTAAAACTGCCAATGCCAATGAGAGTTGATAAAAAGACTCACCGCAGTCCATGGCCTATATTTCGTCTTTCGCCGCATACCCTGCCTGCCTCCTACATGTGAGGACCTTATGCTGAAAACTGAGCTAATTATTTACATCGCCTCTTTGTTTCAATAACGTGATGTCTGACAATTCATTTTTTTTTATCAATAAAATCGGTCACGGCGGTTTTGTTTCATAACGTGATAAGTCCGACAATTGAGGACCTTGCAGTAAAGGGGCAGTAACATATTTTAGCCGTTGCTCATTTTTTCACCGACTAATAATAACCTATCGAAGCTGTCGTTACGCGGTATGGACTCCTCGATATGGCTTGTATAGTGAGGAGATTCCATTCTCTGGAACCCTGCTTCCGACACCGGCGGACTACTATTTTTATATTTTTAAATGTTTTTTTTTTTTAATAAATATTTTAAAATGTAAATTTATATGAAAAAAAAAATTGAATAAACGACATAATAATCTAAGAGGCTCTCTTAGGGCAGCTCGATCATGGGCTTGATCCAGAATAATTAGGAGGTTCCTCAAAAATAAAACTGCAGCTTACAATAGACATTTATTTATTTATCAATAAAGAATTTTTTATTATTTACAATTCACAATATTTCTCCATTTATAAAGTAGGTACAATATTACAAACTGATAAAGCAGTCTATTATTATTTTATATTGATCTTACGCGACGAAACAGCGTCATGGTGATATGGTACCATGAAAGTCGGAAGACGAAAACATATTTAGATATTTAGTGTTAGAGAAAAACCAATTATTTTACTACAATATTATATAAAAGTACCTATGTGCTAACGTGGTCTAGCCAATAATATGTTTCGTTGTTAGTAGATATTGAATAGCTGCCAATGCAATGTGCTGAAGTTTCATTATTTACAACCACACAATCAAAAGCTGCTTATCCTGCTAAGATATTGGACACAGTTTAGCGACTTTTCAGCTAAGAATCCAAATTTAGACGAAGTTTTAGTACTAGACCAAATTATTTACACGACTGTCAGTCGGGTTGCCGGGCCTGAAGCGCTAAGCCGGTGGGCCATTTCAAATATCTAGTAACCTATATGTGTAAGTCAAATAGCACCTAGTGTTGTGTATGATTAATAAATAATATTAGATTACATTGGAAGAAATTTGACGAAAGATATGTTAATACCTTTTTTTGTCTACGCTTCACTCTAGAAACTATAATTACGGACTGGAAGCTCTGTGTTATATTGCTATTACTTTAAGGCCTATGCTTACGCGCGATTCAGCGGCCAACTATGATAGGCAATAAAATTAAATGTTTCATCTAAGTAGATATAAAAAAATATTAGGTAGGTACAGTATATCTCTCATTGCTATAAAGCTCAAGGCAAAATTACTAAAATAGACGTAAACCTAGCTAGTGACTAAAATTAACCAGCATTTAATTTAAACTATCTAAATAAATTTCCGCCTTTTCGACTCAACAGCTATATTAATCGATATAATATCTATAGCATCAAACGGCACTGCCCTTACAAATAACAGTAAAAAAAGTTAAAAATAAATCTATACATTCACATTTTTACACTTTTCCCGCCTTTTTGCTCTAAACCTACGTTTTGCCTGAGAAATATCTCTGTACTATTCTTTTCGACTGGACTGTGCCTCTTTTCACATCTAGGCAATCTCGTTTATTTTGGAGTTTCTGAAGTCTGTCTACAAAGAAAAATCGCCTTAGAAATCGTAAAAGGTAAAAAACCTACATATTTAATGCATTACTTATGTATAATTAAATATAGTTGACTTGGCAAAAGAAAGTGTCTACGGCAAATTCACGTGTAGGTATAGATAAACTGTTTAAAGATATAACGCGATTGGCCTTTTCTTTCACTTCTTTAAAAAAATAAAAAATCTTATTACCTACCTACTTCAAATGAATTGGCTCATTCATTTCATCCCTAATTTTATTATGAAATTTAAAAAGTGACATGAAACTCATAGAAACTGAAATGAGGTGAAAGAAAAACATAAAAACAATAAATAAATTAAATTAATTTAATTATAAACAAGCAATATATACAAAGATTGCGATAATTCGGAAAAAATATACATGATTCGTGTATGTTTGTGAATTTATTGTTATCCATATTATAATCATCCGTTCACTTGGCGTTGTCACCAATGATTTTAGACCTGGCAACACTATTTTTTGAAACAGTAATACTGTCCAGGACTTTAATATGGATTACAATATACCACAACTACTATTTTAACGGTAAACAAAAGAACAGAATTAAAACTTAATTACATACGGTGCAATTTAAATTATATTAACATAAAAGCTGGGGTTACAAATTAAAAAAAAAAACTTAAAAAACAAGGAACTATCATAACATAACATCGGACACTCGAAACAACCACGTGTTCGGGCATTTAATAAAAAAAATGGACAATTTAGAAAATATTTTTCATTTTCATAATGCCAATATTCGCAGAATGTTGATGACGCTTTTAAATCTTAAAATTAAATAAGTATCGCTGCTTATTATTTATTATTTTTCTAATACGAAATATTATTTTTATACAATGCCAATGAGAATTCTTTGTACAAAAAGGACCATTGGACTTATTAAAACTTGCATTACATTTTTCCTAACACTATGCGACCCCAACAAAACCCAAATAGCACTGCAGTTATTTTCAACTCTCAGCGCTGAGCCCAGCGTTCAAAATTCAACAGTCCAAGTGCATTCATTTAGGTATCGTCTACAGTTTAAAAGAAAACTAGAAGTAAAGTCGTGGCCGCTCTTGAAGGAAATATTGATATATGCACAACAATATTATACTATCGCTCCTAAACAAGGTAATATACACCGTGTTACAGAATAAACGCAATAGCTGAAATGGATCATTTGCACACTGAAATCGCGAAAATAGAAAATCGACTGCTCCATACATTTAGTGCGCATAACTCGACAAAATGTACTGAACAGCTGTTTTTCGCGATTTCGGGTTGGTCCCATAATGATTACAATGACCCCTTTTCAGGTATTGTATTCATTCTGTTACACGTTGTAGATAAAGTCGCTATAACGGCGAGTGCGAATAAGCGTTTTTTTTTAAGTTAGTCGCTTCGCGGCTGTTTGTGCTACAGGGCTAGGCAAACTCATTTCGAGTCGTTGTGTGGCACAAACAGCCGGTCGATTCTGTAAACATGTCGAAGTGAAAGCTTGGGTGAAGTGATCACGAGGTGAGCTGTCAATCCATATAATCAAGATGGAATGACAGCTCACTCCGTGGTCACGTTACATCTTGATTGTTTGGATTGACAGCTCACCTCGTGATCACTTCACCCAAGTCTTCACTTCGACATGTTTACAGAATCGACCAGCAGGACTTTAGTATGAAACCGAATGCACGTAAAAAAAATACGCTCGTATATCAGTGCTACCACTGATGTGCAGCACTTTACCTTTTTGACTTTAAAATGAGAGAAACGACGTCTTCATACTTCCTAAATACTTGTAACAATAGCCTGAATGATTCAAGAGCTCTATAAACCACTATTTCGTAAGACCTAATCAAATCGCGTAGGTACTAGACTCAGTTTAAAGAGATCCATGCCTAATTAAGAACGTTTTTAAAGAGATTCGATAAACTGTGACTCTTGTCTGGTCTTGTCACATCAGCTTCTGCATGACTGGGTGACTTAGGCTTCGCGCAAACGGGCCCCAGTATCCGCAACATGTCACTGGTCGCGGCCACCGACCACCATCGTTTGCGCGGTACCAAAAAACGTGGCGCGCGACAGCCACCGGTGGCTGTCGTCGGTGGCCCGTTTGCGCGGAGACTTATAGCGGGTCCACACGATACAGACTTATGTGTTTAGAGACTGAACTCAGATTAAAAAAATCTATCGCACCGATATTTGTCTGCATTGCACAGACAACATTCTATAAAAGTTTGTATCGTGTGGACGGTCCATTAGACCCGTTTGTCGTAGGAATTGTAGTCAAACGCGCTTGTTTCTAGCCGTGATTGGTTGAATGAGTTTTTAACAGCCAATAGCAACACTTGGTTTACGAATTATTTGTAGCGGGTCGATATTTTTTTTCCCAGAAACCGGGGTTTAAACATCGAATGAGAAGTGAAACAAAAGGCAACGTAACTGGGTTTAAAGTTGGCTTTAAAATATTCCGGGAAGAACATTACGCCTACATAAAACACGTTTCTATCCGGTAATTTACTGTAAACCTCATTTCGACTCTTTCTCGCCCTTCATGATAGGAAGAGATAGCAATGGCTGTGCTAACAGAATTTGACCCTTTTCAGCTACATAAAATATAAGACATTTTAGACGCCAATCTGCGGAGTCCTTTTGTGTTCAAATATTAAACTTCTTTCCGCTACAAAAAGGGGGTGTATCTCCAAATCTCATACGTCTGGCAATGAGCAAAAAAGCAGAGTGCTTTTGCGGCGAAGAAGTTATGTTTAGCGATACGGAAATTTTGGGTAGCGAAAACAATTTTCTTCACTGGCGCGAAATTTTAAATATACAGGTTGTGATTGTGAAATTCTGGCTTTATAAGATCCAATTTCTGGAACATTGTATTTAGCGGAAAGAGTCGACATGTCTGGAGAGTTTAATTAAATAAAAATAACCTCTGAATTTGTTTCGGTGATTTCTTCTCAAGAGTAGTCAAATAGGAAATGCCAACTTCATCTAATTTAAGGCGCTTGTTCAAACCTATTTACAGAAACAAATAAATATCATAACGAGACCACCTCGATGCGATAGAGCTTTACAAACTGCGTTTCAAACTTCCCATTATCTTTTTACATTATGGTAATTTTTCTAACGGTACTAATATATTTTTTTATAAATCTTTTGAACGCCATATTGGTGTTTTTTACATCACATTATTACGATAAATGGTACGCGTTTTTTTTCTCATTTGCGAGGCTTTCAGAGCAAAACCGACTTATTGCTGTTTGTCAATAATTTTGTTAGCTTTACTAAATATGGTAATTTGTCTGTATATAATCTAGGTCATGAAATCAGACACAATATTACCAATAAATTATTATGACGTTAAAACGGATATTTTTTTAAACTTGATGACTTTTCAAGCAAGCAGACACGACCACAAACTTAAATGAATGACGTCGTCTGTAGACATATTTGTAGGTGACACAGGCAAAGCCAAATGATTTAAGGAAATTCAGCGATTGATGTGTAAGTATCTATGTTTGTTATTCAATATTTGTCAACGCAATTGAATGTAATTTGAAACAGATAAAGTATAGCCTGGCCATAGGATACTATTTATCCCGGGAGTATGTGCCTTTGGGATAAATTTGATACTACGATACGACGACGTCTGTGGATGAAACCGCAGGCAAAATTTCAGTAAAATAAATAAAAAGGCAGTTTTGCTCTGACAGCTTCAAATATAATCTGTATTTTACTTATTCTAAATTAGCTATCTAGCGCCGAAATTATACAATCTGTTTCTTTAATATTATTCTAAAGCGTTTTTATATTTGGATTTCAACTTTGAATTGAACGTGGAGAGATTAGGCTAGGGACAAAATATGAGCGAAAAAAACCGGGGTAAAATGGTTCTGCAGGGAGCGTGCAGGAACTATAGGTGGCAACACAGAAGTGTCAATGTCAAGTATTTATACGGAATACATTCCAAATTTGAAACTAGATGGCATAGTCAACGCCGTGCACGTTCCCTATAGCCACAAAATAGATGGAGAAGGTTCAGCTATTAATTCAATACGAGAAAAACGCACGCACTAATAGACACGTTTCACGTACAGCGAGGGCATTTGTTCGAGATCGCCGTACGAACGTGTCTATGTGTGCGTACGCGTTTTTGCTTCTTTATAACAGGTCTATTTTGACTACATCTCACCGTGTAATCTAAGGTGGAGTAAGCATGAAGTGAACTGTCATTCCATATTGACAGCTCACTTCATGGTCACTTTGCCTAAGCTTACAAGGTGAGATGTTTACAGAATAGCACTGCTGTTCTTTGCTGTCGTAGCAATTTAAAATGATTTCCAAAGCATTTTTCTGCTCACATTATTGTTCTAGTTTTACATGGTGACATTGATATATAACTGGTCAAAATACTTTCGAAGTAATTCATATATAGGGTTGTTTTTTTTTCTGTTAAAAAAAAAGTTTTTTCGAAATAAAATGGAGCTGAATTCATTAGCAAGTTTAGTTTCGAATATGTTGATACTTCTACTTTAGAGTACCTCTTTGCTTGCTAATAGATTTAGCGCAAAAAACTGTTCTTAACTATATTAATTGTGCATACAAACACAACTCAAATAACTTCAGGTTTAAGAATAAGTTACGATATCACTATTTTACGAATTAACTCAATTACCGTTTATGCAGACATTGGATGATCACTGACACCTGTCACTTTTGCATGTCACAGGACATACATGTCAAAATGACAGCTCTCAGTTGGACATAAATGTCAAAATGACAGCTGTCACTTTTGTTATTACAAATTGTGATGAAGTCCTTAACTGGGTTACACATGAGATTTAGGCACAATTTTATTGCTTTAACGCAAAGCCACTAACTAGCACACTAAAAACTTAAACCATTTAAAAAGATGTCACTTTAGACGTTATTTTTCCATGTTAAACTATTTAAATGCTTTAAGTCTTAAGACCTGCTTTTATTTATTACTTTATTTACTTCAGTACAAAATGGAACATAATAATGTCGATAGATAACAATATTTAAAAAAAATATATAATTCCTGATAATTTGAATCCATCGTCACCACTCAAGTATCGACTTTAGCGTTGTGTGACTATTTAAACTAAGTTTAATCATTGCAACTGATAAGTCTTATCAGTTGCAATGGAAATTGAACTTTGTTTTGAAACACATAGTTTATTGTTCCATAATTTGCCAACTATCTCGAATTCTGAATACAAATATATATAATAAATTCAACTATTACGACATTATTATAGGCGCATGTGGTTTGAAGAATGGTCCATTCTGTAAAGAATCATAAAACTTATCTAAATAAAAATGCGTGGCGTTCAAAAGACATCCGGTAATCAGAAATATCATCCATATATTTATACTACTATAGTTAGAATCGTGTCACTAAATACTTTTGGGCAAGGCATTTTTATAAGTTTTGCGGGTAGATGCGTTTTTTATTCTTCTAATTGGCAGTAATTGTCAATGGACGAAGGCTATCCACGCGAAGGTAAGTACTTAAGAGCAGCCAAAAGCAATTTATGTTTACTGTAAATTTAAACAATAAATAGTGTAAAATATTTTAAGGGTGACTTTCACTAAGGATGCTCCCACACTGTTATTAAGGTTTACTAACATTATTAAACATTTTCTAAACAAACCTCTCTTTTCTTTAGTGGTCCTATTTATCGACAGATGAATATAAAAGGTCCCATTAAAATAGATGGACAAATATTATCACAGCGTTCAGTACGTCTAACCAAAGATATCCAAGCAAAAAACAAAAAAAACTGATTTAAGTGATTTTATTTGGACCTGAAATAATAAATTGCCAACATTTTTAGTGTATTTTCTTTAGTTTTTATTTTTACTTTTTTTTGTTTAAGTATCTAAAGCGTTTTTCTTATTATTTTTTTACCACTGTCCTTATTTTGGTGGTTTGAATGATTTCTAAAAGTTTGTCCATCTATTTCGATGGGACCTTATAGTTTGCATGGAGCATCTGCTTTCTACTTTGTTTGTCTGCAGTCTCCATGTAAAATACTGGTATTCAGCTGCAAATTAGACTGAGAGCCGACCCAACACAGTTAGGCATATTATGATAACGTAAATTTTTTTTTTTTGGATTTAGTCTCATTGCAAAAGTTGTATGTATTTTTGAATCATCAGGACAGAATTTCTTTTGATTTCTTAATTTCCCGATACTAATATTTTAACTCCTTATTCGCGTTTGTGACAATGTCAAAATAACGGCAGGATAATTTGAACGTTAACATCTCTTTTTTCATACCACCTTATTCAAGCTAATGAAATGAGTACATTATACATTCAAACGCATCGTCTCATGCGTTGACGATTCTTAAAAAAACGAATATTTGCATTTTTTATCTTAAAGAAACTAAACTAAAACGATAGGCTCCCAAGTAAAAAATTAAATAAAAAACAGTGAATAGCAAAAACAGCATATTAATCATTAAGTTAAAAAAGAGCAAAAAACGCTCTACCCAGTTTTAAATTTACAATTATTATTAATATTATACCTACACTAGTTCACTTTTATTTTTTACAAAATAATTATTTTAAAAAAATCCACTGAATATCGCACACATAACACTTTTTAATTAAAAACCTTCAATAATAATATAATCTAGCATTTACTTTATTGAAAAAAAAATATGAACAGAAAAAAATCTTTTTTTTTTTCATCTACTCTAGTAATTACATTATGTCAGTACAGTCGAGGAAAAAATTGAGAATTAAAAAACCGTTATCATACATAGCTTCAAAAATCGAGGAAAACGAAAAGAAATTAATACTCATGTCTATAACTTGCATTAAAGTGTGTCAGTCAGTTTGACAGACATTGTCAGAGCTGTTATTTAAAAAAAATGTGAAAAGTGGGTTTTAAAGTAATTTCACGCCAATGTGTGCTTATTTTACACAAGTTACAGACATGTATGTATACTACCAGCTTAAGAGCGGTTACGCACTGCATCCGATCCGAATCCGTGAAAATACGGATATAAAAAACTCGGACGTAATTCGGATATTGGATCCGGATCGAATATTGCTTACGCACGAATCCGATCTCTGATCCAAATCCAAGATGTCGATTTGAATCTGAGGTAATGCTAAAGCGTCACTTAGCTCCGTCAATATTTCTTCTGAATTCGAGACGCACGTCTTTTCACGGATTCGGATCGGATGCAGTGCGGAACCGATCTAAGGGCTGCTCGCTCGATCACTAAATAAAAATTTAAATGGTGTAGGAAAACATCGTGAATAAAGTGATCTAGTTTAAAAATAAGTTTACAATTAAAATAATACTGCAAGTCTGCAACTAAAAATTGATACCAGCCAGGCCTGTTAGCATTACGAATCACTACAAACATTTAGCGCTAAACGAATAAATTTAAAACTACATTGTTTCTGTCAAACGTTTGAAGATGACAGAGACAAAAAATAAGGGTTATACGTTAAGCACTAAACGATTTTAGTTATTGGTGGTACAACCAGGTTTTAGACTGTGTACTTTAAAAATCTTGCAATTTTTCCTCAACCATACTTTTATTCAGACATTACTCATCAGTACAAATTAATATTTACAATATTCTGTCATAGTCCTTGAGAAAACCGTGTCTTGTTAGTAGCTTAAAACTGCTTTCAGGAAAAATCAATTTAGGGAATAAACTTTTACTTTACAAATTTGAAGGCTTGTTTCACTAAGGCCCAGTTTTTGCTCCGTAGTTAACTTTCATTTAACATTTTGAACGCCTTTGTCACATATATGTGACAAACGAAAGCTTACCCTGGACGCCAAACGTCACAAAGATGTGACAAAAAAATACGGAGAATTTGTGGCTTGGCGTCGAGAGCACGCGATGCGATGCGTTTCTGCTCTGTCGTTCAAAAGGATAAATTCGTTTTTTAATCAATCGTTAGTTATTTATTTGGTCAAGCTAAACATTGATTGAAAAACGCAGATGAACGAAATTTAGGTGCCCATAATTTTTAACCATTGTTTTACTATGGATAAAAAAATTATAGATGGATATAGTTCTTAATAATAAATCTAGTATACATATACCATTTACATTCGCAGATTACTTGTAGTATTAATATTTCAAACTTGTAAAGCAAAAGTAATTCGTCGCTATTTTTCATTTTCATCCCTCAAAGTATTTTTCAGTTACTAAAAGGCCCGTTAAAAGTACTTTAGTATACACATGACGATACATCGAACTATACGTTTCCTGGATAAGCTGCCCTACAATTGTACTGAAATCCTACACAATTCACTATAAACTAAATTTATCAACTTTAGCATTGTATATTTAAGGTCGATTTTTAAGTGACCAGTTGTATTAAAAATGCCATACAAAGAGCATAGATTGTACTGGAATTTAAACATTGTCAAGTACAACACAGCTGATTTCATAAAATTTGTCAATTATTTCGAATTTTTTATTCAAGTATAGGTCAGCTTGTACTAGAAACTTAAAGCTTGATTTATCATCGTTATACTATATTGTATATTTAATACACAATTTCTAAAATCCTTTTCAATTTTAACTATGGTCAAGTCTCATGTCATCCCTTGTCATTGATTTGTCAATAGGGTTTTTGACTCGTATGAAAAATCTAAATGAATTAATAATATTCGTTGAAAAAATAAATTAAAATGGTCGAAAAACAGTGAAGTTATACAATTTTGAAGACATTCTTCTATCCTTGTCGCACAAAATGTAATTTGTACTGGATGGCTTCAATTCAATATGGCGGGACTTGTGAGTGACGTCACACGCAATTAGTGCTGTCTCTGTTTATTATAGATTTTAAAACGCTGACAACACCGATATTTTATGAGATTTATAAGAAACATTTTTTAACTGCATCTTGTAGAATTGTAATAAAAAAAATCCAGTCGAATACCCTATTCCGTCAATAAATGACAGAAGCTAATATGAGGCGTAACAACAGAATAACCAATTCATTAGGTCCAAGGCAATGTGATCAAAATGTTCTATAAAATTGAATAGGTTCTTAGAGATCGAGCTACCGTGCAACAGACCGTTAATAACCACTGTGACTTAAGTGCGAGTTTTTAAACGACCTCCATACGTCAACTTGTACTAAAACCGAATTAGCGCCACCTGGTGACAATACCGTAGAACCTGGTTTTCAATACGATTTAAAGAAAAGAAAGATCTCGCTCTAAGGCCTCAGATTCAAGGTTTGGAAGCGGTTAAAAAAATACCGGTTAATACCGGTTTTGCTCCGAACTTTTCTTGAGCAAGTGAACGTTTTAAGAAGTTTATCACCGGTTTATTGGAAAAGCGGCGCGGCAGGCGTGTCGGTAAACGCGTTGCGACTTGAGAATGCTCGCGGACGCGACGTTTGTTTATCGTGCGACAGTATTAACCGGTTTTTATTGCTCTAAGCTTAAACCGTTTCAACCGAAAAAACCTTTCTGTAAAGACTCCTCCAAACTGATTTATCCGAACGAAACCTGAATGAAAAGGTTTAGCGTGAAATACATAGGCAACGGTTCGAAAATTTATCGGTATCCGAGCCTTGCTCAGATTTAGGAGTTAATCTTCATCGTCTCTCTCACTCCCAACAACGTGACTATCTCTTTCTAAACCTCATTGTGACACATTAACGCCGATTGATCTTTACGTCTAGTTCAAATCGATCGCCTTTTGACTAGTTTGTTCGAGCGATTATAGAACTCATTCCAATGATTATACGAAACAAAATGGCTTGACTGTTTAATATCGGACGGACAGCAACTAAATCCCTTGACTTTACTTAGAGAATTTGTCCAGATATTCGCGATATTTTGGCAGTACAAAATAATACCTACCCTGTTTGTTTTCAAGCAAAGTTCATTTTGTTTTAGCTCGCATATTTCTATAAATAAGTTGCCAACATTAGACAGCAGGATAGCAAAAAAAAAAGAGTAATCGGGCCAATTTAAATCATACTTCACACAGCTTAGGGCTGATTTTTCAGTAGTCAGATATTTTTTAACTGAAGAATAAATATGGCGGCTTCACGCTACACAAAAGCTGTAAAATTTTTTAATCCTTACGTAAAAGTTATCTGACTAAAGAAAACTTGGCCCAAAAGGTCATAAGCACACATATCAACTCGGAAAGAGGTTATCACTGTATCGCTTTTATCGCCGTATTGCCCCGAGGCGAGACGATTATGTTACGTTACGTTGCAGTAGGGAGTTACAAACACAGAATAATTCACGGCTCGAGTTGATGCGGTGACGATCCCTTTCCGATTTGATGTGTGCTATGCTAACAGCATAGCACACATCAAATCGGAAAAGAAAGCCTTTAATCAACTTCTATCCAGCGTTTAATACGCCAGATTACATTTTAGTGTTCCTTTACGATGTCTCTGAAAGAATCAAACAATAGGGAATATGCATGATAAAAATATTTAGTATCCAAACAGTTTATCTAGAAATATACAAAAATATAATACTAACAGTGAAAATAGAATCGAAATTGATCGAAAAACAAACGAGATATAACTATTTTAAACAAATATATCTGTCCCTCTCGCGAAAACGCTATTTTCTACAGCTGCATAGGCGTCATAGTATTTGACGTCAGATTTGGTATCGGATTTCTCTTTCTAATTGTCAACTTTGAAGCTTAATAACTTCAACACTGGAATTTTAAAAATACTTTAATAATTATTTACTAGAGATCATAAATATTTTATTTTGCATATAAAAAAATGCATGCATATTCCCCATTGTATGGAATTGATATTTCCAATCCACAGAGCTACAAATGACCGGCTACGCATTTCAGAATAGCCGGTCATTTCTAGCTCACTTGAAAACATTTTCGAGTATAATCGCGATATAAGACAAGCACTTCAACTCAAATTCGTCAATAAAGGTATTCATTTCGCGTTACAATTCGATATTCAAAATCTTCAACTTATCATATAAAAGACTCACACTTGTCGCTTTAAGATTGGATTTAAAAAAAAAAACAATTAAAAAAATTGCCTGTTTATGCTTAGCAGATACAATTTTCATACAATTTCTGTTGTCTGTTTAATAGTGCTTATCTGGCCTTTTACGACTTACGGGTGGTTTCAATACCGTCAAATTACCTACCAATAGTAGCTGAAACGTCATGTTTGAAAGGTAAAAGTGACGTTTCAGCTACTGTTGGTAGCTGATTTGACAGTTAGTTAAAGGAAGTTTATTGAGACTGAAGTACATACATTAGGAGATTATTTTAAAGCTTTCATAACGAAACTCTCTTTGTAAACATTCAGGCTTATTCACAAAAAAAAACAAAACTAACTAAAATAAAAAAAATGATTGGCAGATTCTAAATTTCAATTCTCTACAGAAAATTGGCGTAAAGAGGCCGCTAATAGGTATTTAAACTGAGTAATTGCCCATATGGCAATTGTTTTTTTATGAATAAACTTGCATAAGGTAGTTTTTGTAATCGGTTTAGTGTAAACTACAAAAAATCATATCAGTATCAGAGAGCCTACCACCAGCGCCCCCACGAATGTTTTGACGAATATAAAACAATACAACTCCATACTATTTTGGTTTAATTTTAAGCGACATACACAATTTGTATCACATAATGAATAAAGTATCCAATTCAAATAAAAACTATGTGTGAAACGAGTATTAGCTTTAGAATAATTTTACGTTACGTTACTATACGTCAAAAATATTCGTTCTGGGCCCTCAGTTGACAAAACATTGGTAAAGCAATTTTTACATAAACGGAAAATTTCTCACTCTGTGAGAGTAAGCCACGAGTTTACAGTTTAGTTACCTTCACTCACAACATGTTTGACAGTCATTATGGGTAGTCAGAAGCCAGAAAATCTGACACCAGTCTTGCCAAGCGGTACCGTGCTACCCAGTAACTGGGTAGCACGCGTTGCTGGTTAGCACTGGGTAGCACGCGTTGCTGGATAGCACTGGGTAGCACGCGTTGCTGGATAGCACTGGGTAGCTTGACTGGCACTAACAACATCTTTGACTGTCATTATAGGTAGTAAGAAAGCCAGAAAATTGACACCAGTCTTGCTAAAGGGTACCGTGCTACCCAGTGACTGGGTTTTGGAGATCAGATCGGCTGTCGCTACAAGTAACTTTCCAAGTACTGGTATTCAGATACATCCGGTTAGTCTGGAAGCCGAGCCCAAAAGGATCGACAGATATAGAATCACGAATTTGAACAAGCATTAATGCTTTTTATTACTAGGTATTGAACTCACAACCTTGTCTTAGACATAATCTTTACAAAAAAGCCATCAATCTTCTATAAAATTGAGGGTAGTCCGAATCGTAGCGAGCAAGTGCGGTGTTTCATTTACTCGTCGTCATGGTAACGGTGTGTCTAGTCCTTGCCTGTGACGTCAGTCACTGAGCGGCGCGCGCGCTGCCTCTTGGTAAAAGAAGTCTTATATTGTCCTTATTTTATAAATACTGAAAAGAAAAAACGAAGCATTAAATTCGTCGTATTTTTCACTTTTTAGTGGTACCCCACCACCTAACAGCACCACTGGAAAGTCACAGGAAAACAAAACACGCAATTCGTTTACTTGGATGATATATTTCCTATGATTATTACTGTAACGAATTTCTGAGTAGCGGAATCTGGATAACACCATGTGTATTTAAATATAAGGCAGCTAATTTCCAACAAATAAACAAAGTTCTTAGGGAGCTGCGTCTATTATGTATAAAATCACTCTATCAGTAAGTTCGCGAAAAGATTTTTACAGGATCAAAAAATAATTGCATTGATAAAAGGAACTTATTGCACTAGCACAGTACAATATAGAATGAAAAAAAAATCAGTTTAATTCGTTTCTTTAAGGCATGGTTATACTATCCATCTCTGTACCCATTTGGGTGCCACTTGCGTGTAGAAAAGTGATTCTTACCCAATCATATTGCTCAACTCTATCCAGATCGTCCTCGGGCGAGGCGCCGCCGTAGTTGAGGAAGTCCCAAACGAGGACAGTGTCCTCGTACGAGGACGACACTTAGTATAGTATACAACACTCACCTAATCATACAGGTCATGCTCTCTATCCCGGTCGTGGTCGGGCGTCCTCGGGCGAGGCTGCGGCGCGGGCGCGGCGGGGGAGGCGCCGCCGTAGTTGAGGAAGTCCCAAACGAGGACAGTGTCCTCGTACGAGGACGACACTTAGTATAGTATACAACACTCACCTAATCATACAGGTCATGCTCTCTATCCCGGTCGTGGTCGGGCGTCCTCGGGCGAGGCTGCGGCGCGGGCGCGGCGGGGGAGGCGCCGCCGTAGTTGAGGAAGTCCCAAACGAGGACAGTGTCCTCGTACGAGGACGACACTTAGTATAGTATACAACACTCACCTAATCATACAGGTCATGCTCTCTATCCCGGTCGTGGTCGGGCGTCCTCGGGCGAGGCTGCGGCGCGGGCGCGGCGGGGGAGGCGCCGCCGTAGTTGAGGAAGTCCCAAACGAGGACAGTGTCCTCGTACGAGGACGACACTTAGTATAGTATACAACACTCACCTAATCATACAGGTCATGCTCTCTATCCCGGTCGTGGTCGGGCGTCCTCGGGCGAGGCTGCGGCGCGGGCGCGGCGGGGGAGGCGCCGCCGTAGTTGAGGAAGTCCCAAACGAGGACAGTGTCCTCGTACGAGGACGACACTTAGTATAGTATACAACACTCACCTAATCATACAGGTCATGCTCTCTATCCCGGTCGTGGTCGGGCGTCCTCGGGCGAGGCTGCGGCGCGGGCGCGGCGGGGGAGGCGCCGCCGTAGTTGAGGAAGTCCCAAACGAGGATGGTGTCATCGTGCGAGGACGACACTTAGTATAGTATACAACACTCACCTAATCATACAGGTCATGCTCTCTATCCCGGTCGTGGTCGGGCGTCCTCGGGCGAGGCTGCGGCGCGGGCGCGGCGGGGGAGGCGCCGCCGTAGTTGAGGAAGTCCCAAACGAGGACAGTGTCCTCGTACGAGGACGACACTTAGTATAGTATACAACACTCACCTAATCATACAGGTCATGCTCTCTATCCCGGTCGTGGTCGGGCGTCCTCGGGCGAGGCTGCGGCGCGGGCGCGGCGGGGGAGGCGCCGCCGTAGTTGAGGAAGTCCCAAACGAGGATGGTGTCATCGTGCGAGGACGACACTTAGTATAGTATACAACACTCACCTAATCATACAGGTCATGCTCTCTATCCCGGTCGTGGTCGGGCGTCCTCGGGCGAGGCTGCGGCGCGGGCGCGGCGGGGGAGGCGCCGCCGTAGTTGAGGAAGTCCCAAACGAGGACAGTGTCCTCGTACGAGGACGACACTTAGTATAGTATACAACACTCACCTAATCATACAGGTCATGCTCTCTATCCCGGTCGTGGTCGGGCGTCCTCGGGCGAGGCTGCGGCGCGGGCGCGGCGGGGGAGGCGCCGCCGTAGTTGAGGAAGTCCCAAACGAGGACAGTGTCCTCGTGCGAGGACGACACTTAGTATAGTATACAACACTCACCTAATCATACAGGTCATGCTCTCTATCCCGGTCGTGGTCGGGCGTCCTCGGGCGAGGCTGCGGCGCGGGCGCGGCGGGGGAGGCGCCGCCGTAGTTGAGGAAGTCCCAAACGAGGATGGTGTCATCGTGCGAGGACGACACTTAGTATAGTATACAACACTCAACTTATCATACAGGTCATGCTCTCTATCCCGGTCGTGGTCGGGCGTCCTCGGGCGAGGCTGCGGCGCGGGCGCGGCGGGGGAGGCGCCGCCGTAGTTGAGGAAGTCCCAAACGAGGACAGTGTCCTCGTACGAGGACGACACTTAGTATAGTATACAACACTCACCTAATCATACAGGTCATGCTCTCTATCCCGGTCGTGGTCGGGCGTCCTCGGGCGAGGCTGCGGCGCGGGCGCGGCGGGGGAGGCGCCGCCGTAGTTGAGGAAGTCCCAAACGAGGACAGTGTCCTCGTACGAGGACGACACTTAGTATAGTATACAACACTCACCTAATCATACAGGTCATGCTCTCTATCCCGGTCGTGGTCGGGCGTCCTCGGGCGAGGCTGCGGCGCGGGCGCGGCGGGGGAGGCGCCGCCGTAGTTGAGGAAGTCCCAAACGAGGACAGTGTCCTCGTACGAGGACGACACTTAGTATAGTATACAACACTCACCTAATCATACAGGTCATGCTCTCTATCCCGGTCGTGGTCGGGCGTCCTCGGGCGAGGCTGCGGCGCGGGCGCGGCGGGGGAGGCGCCGCCGTAGTTGAGGAAGTCCCAAACGAGGACAGTGTCCTCGTACGAGGACGACACTTAGTATAGTATACAACACTCACCTAATCATACAGGTCATGCTCTCTATCCCGGTCGTGGTCGGGCGTCCTCGGGCGAGGCTGCGGCGCGGGCGCGGCGGGGGAGGCGCCGCCGTAGTTGAGGAAGTCCCAAACGAGGATGGTGTCATCGTGCGAGGACGACACTATTTGGAACTCGTCAAACTGCAGTCGAAATACGCGGCCGGTGTGCTCCTGTGGCAATTGAGGGGGTCACATTGGGGAACATTGGCAGGGGGTTATTATTCGTATGGGACGCAACACACTGAAGCGGGCCGGCGGCATTAATAGACACAGCCGAGCGGCAAAATCGAATATATGTAGGAAGAATGAACCGACTCGCATACAGCCCGAACGGACTACCCGGTCTACCTACACTAACCGAATAAAATACGTGTACCGCTTACCGTTTTTGTGCCCACCAGTTGGCGCCACCAGCGAGTAGTCTTTAAGCATAGCATTAAAGTTGTTATTACGCGCATGTGAATAAAGTTACACGGAAACTAATTTATATGTAGATAGTGTCGCAGTGTTACATGGACTCAACATAATGGAACAAAAAGGACATACATATTTTTGACAAAAACCGGTCAAGTGCGAGTCGAACTCGTGCGCCGAGGGTTCCGTACGTACCCATTATACCGCCATAATAAAATTGGTATCATTTTTATTGGTGGCAGGCGTCAACTATATATGTATGGAGACACCCTTTAATTTTCAACTTTTTGGAATTTTTCCTTTATGTGCTATTTAAGACCTTGAAAATTAAGGTAAATTTTGGTACTTTTCGCGAAAATCTATATTTGTCCATATCTTTTTATCGTGTTGCCTCAGGACCTTGATTTTTATACATCAGTATCAGGTATCAATATCAACTTGCTAGGTCCACCCGTTCGTAAAAAGTAAGTAAAAAAAGTAATGTAAATAAATAAAAAGTGGGTAAATAAACTCTCGACAAAAGTCAACTAACTGTGAAATTTGACATTTCGAAGACCTCACGCTACACAAGCGCCTCTAGCGGCGAATTCTAACGCGATAACCCTTGATGATTCGTGCCGGCCTTGTTCAACAAACTTCCGAACCGATTGTGGCCGGCCCGCTTAGTGTGTAGAGCCTCTAAGGTCAACCACACGACAGTAAGTAAAATTTTAAATACAAAAACCACTGTGTGCCCGTGTGAAATTTAAAATTTAACCCAAGGGGACTTCTATTATTCCAAGACATGATCTCAACTGTGTGCCAAGTTTCAACCAAAACCATTCAGTCGCTAAGACGTGATGAGGGATCAAACAAATAGACAGACAGACAAGAGTAATTTTCACATTTTTAATCATCATTATATCAGCCGAAAGACCTCCACTGCTGGACATAGGGCCCCCCAGGAGTGGGCCATAATGGGCACGCTTGGCAGGCGGGTTGGCGATCGCAGTGTAGCTGTTGCAATGCACAGAGAATGCTGCTGCTCTTTCTCTGGTGAGTCCCTTAGTCGCCTCTTACGACACCCACGAGAAGTGAGGGAGTGATGATGTCACCGGAAAATTACAGATTCCGTAAGATTGTAAAAAATCTTTATTAGATTATTATTTCACGATATTTTATGAAATAACAAATAAATCCCATCCTAATTGAATAGTTTCCAACATATTCGTGTCTTATTAAGGAAAAATAGTTTACTATTTCACGCGATATTTTACAATCTTACGGCGTTTGCCATTTTCCGGTGACATGGACATTTTTAATTTTAGTACGGACTAGTTGCCGCCCACGTGATTGTCGAATATTATCCCAAGGGAACATATACTCGGGATAAAAATATCCTATGTGTTATTCCAGACTATAATCTACCACTGTGCTAAATTTCATCAAAATCCATTCAGTAGTTTTTGCGTGAAAGGGTAACAAACATCCATACTTACAAACTTTCGCGTTTATAATATTAGTAGGATTAGGCAAATTGGTAAAGGTAGCTGACCTCACCAGTTTAGTTCTTTAAGTTATGATAATACCAGGTATATCTACAGAACACCACTTACCACCAAAGTTCTGAGACAAAGTTCTTGGTGCGGCGTGCGAACATCTAACGCTGCGGGGAGGTCCCACACTTTGATTTTGCCGTCGTATGCACCGCTTACTATCCGTTTATTGTCGAATCTGAGGACAAAGTGGGTTAAATTAATAAAAAAAATATTGAATAGTAACATAACTAAGATAAAATGATATGATAGGAGACCCTATTTTAACAAGCAGTGGTCTCCTATTAACCCTTAAGAGACACCAGTTCCGGACACGACCAGTCGGTCCCGGTATTGTAAGCATACTAAGACGTAACCCAACATTACACACTCACCGTATACACCTGACGAGCTCCTCGTGCCCCTCTAGGACACGTATACACTGTCCGCACTCGATGTCCCACAGTCGGATCGTGTTGTCCGACGAGCCCGACACGACCAGTCGGTCCCGGTATTGTAAGCATACTAAGACGTAACCCAACATTACACACTCACCGTATACACCTGACGAGCTCCTCGTGCCCCTCTAGGACACGTATACACTGTCCGCACTCGATGTCCCACAGTCGGATCGTGTTGTCCGACGAGCCCGACACGACCAGTCGGTCCCGGTATTGCAAGCATACTAAGACGTAACCCAACATTACACACTCACCGTATACACCTGACGAGCTCCTCGTGCCCCTCTAGGACACGTATACACTGTCCGCACTCGATGTCCCACAGTCGGATCGTGTTGTCCGACGAGCCCGACACGACCAGTCGGTCCCGGTATTGTAAGCATACTAAGACGTAACCCAACATTACACACTCACCGTATACACCTGACGAGCTCCTCGTGCCCCTCTAGGACACGTATACACTGTCCGCACTCGATGTCCCACAGTCGGATCGTGTTGTCCGACGAGCCCGACACGACCAGTCGGTCCCGGTATTGCAAGCATACTAAGACGTAACCCAACATTACACACTCACCGTATACACCTGACGAGCTCCTCGTGCCCCTCTAGGACACGTATACACTGTCCGCACTCGATGTCCCACAGTCGAATCGTGTTGTCCGACGAGCCCGACACGACCAGTCGGTCCCGGTATTGCAAGCATACTAAGACGTAACCCAACATTACACACTCACCGTATACACCTGACGAGCTCCTCGTGCCCCTCTAGGACACGTATACACTGTCCGCACTCGATGTCCCACAGTCGGATCGTGTTGTCCGACGAGCCCGACACGACCAGTCGGTCCCGGTATTGTAAGCATACTAAGACGTAACCCAACATTACACACTCACCGTATACACCTGACGAGCTCCTCGTGCCCCTCTAGGACACGTATACACTGTCCGCACTCGATGTCCCACAGTCGGATCGTGTTGTCCGACGAGCCCGACACGACCAGTCGGTCCCGGTATTGCAAGCATACTAAGACGTAACCCAACATTACACACTCACCGTATACACCTGACGAGCTCCTCGTGCCCCTCTAGGACACGTATACACTGTCCGCACTCGATGTCCCACAGTCGGATCGTGTTGTCCGACGAGCCCGACACGACCAGTCGGTCCCGGTATTGCAAGCATACTAAGACGTAACCCAACATTACACACTCACCGTATACACCTGACGAGCTCCTCGTGCCCCTCTAGGACACGTATACACTGTCCGCACTCGATGTCCCACAGTCGGATCGTGTTGTCCGACGAGCCCGACACGACCAGTCGGTCCCGGTATTGCAAGCATACTAAGACGTAACCCAACATTACACACTCACCGTATACACCTGACGAGCTCCTCGTGCCCCTCTAGGACACGTATACACTGTCCGCACTCGATGTCCCACAGTCGGATCGTGTTGTCCGACGAGCCCGACACGACCAGTCGGTCCCGGTATTGCAAGCATACTAAGACGTAACCCAACATTACACACTCACCGTATACACCTGACGAGCTCCTCGTGCCCCTCTAGGACACGTATACACTGTCCGCACTCGATGTCCCACAGTCGGATCGTGTTGTCCGACGAGCCCGACACGACCAGTCGGTCCCGGTATTGCAAGCATACTAAGACGTAACCCAACATTACACACTCACCGTATACACCTGACGAGCTCCTCGTGCCCCTCTAGGACACGTATACACTGTCCGCACTCGATGTCCCACAGTCGGATCGTGTTGTCCGACGAGCCCGACACGACCAGTCGGTCCCGGTATTGTAAGCATACTAAGACGTAACCCAACATTACACACTCACCGTATACACCTGACGAGCTCCTCGTGCCCCTCTAGGACACGTATACACTGTCCGCACTCGATGTCCCACAGTCGGATCGTGTCGTCCGACGAGCCCGACACGACCAGTCGGTCCCGGTATTGCAAGCATACTAAGACGTAACCCAACATTACACACTCACCGTATACACCTGACGAGCTCCTCGTGCCCCTCTAGGACACGTATACACTGTCCGCACTCGATGTCCCACAGTCGGATCGTGTTGTCCGACGAGCCCGACACGACCAGTCGGTCCCGGTATTGTAAGCATACTAAGACGTAACCCAACATTACACACTCACCGTATACACCTGACGAGCTCCTCGTGCCCCTCTAGGACACGTATACACTGTCCGCACTCGATGTCCCACAGTCGGATCGTGTTGTCCGACGAGCCCGACACGACCAGTCGGTCCCGGTATTGCAAGCATACTAAGACGTAACCCAACATTACACACTCACCGTATACACCTGACGAGCTCCTCGTGCCCCTCTAGGACACGTATACACTGTCCGCACTCGATGTCCCACAGTCGGATCGTGTTGTCCGACGAGCCCGACACGACCAGTCGGTCCCGGTATTGTAAGCATACTAAGACGTAACCCAACATTACACACTCACCGTATACACCTGACGAGCTCCTCGTGCCCCTCTAGGACACGTATACACTGTCCGCACTCGATGTCCCACAGTCGGATCGTGTTGTCCGACGAGCCCGACACGACCAGTCGGTCCCGGTATTGTAAGCATACTAAGACGTAACCCAACATTACACACTCACCGTATACACCTGACGAGCTCCTCGTGCCCCTCTAGGACACGTATACACTGTCCGCACTCGATGTCCCACAGTCGGATCGTGTTGTCCGACGAGCCCGACACGACCAGTCGGTCCCGGTACTGTAAGCACGCGATACCGCGCTTGTGACCGTTCAGTGTGCGCACGAACTCGCACGATGATGTGTTCCAAACCTTGGGAAGGAATTAATAGGTATTTAATACATATAAGACACAAAACTACGAAATTTAAAGAAAGAAAAATATTTTTTTTTGGCACATAAAAGGAAACTTAATTGCTCTTACTGCTATGGAATAAAAACTCTCTTTGAAAGTCAATGTATTTGTTTTAACTGGTTTTACAATAAAAGTGCGCTTTATAGGGTATTTGACTAAAAACATCTAATTATTCCGTCCCATAGATTTCCAATAAATATTGGACACGTAATTTTCTTTTTGGATTTCTGGTTCACATCCCTAAATCACGTTTTTTTTCGTTATAGTTTTATCAAGAGTCTGAATCTCAGTAACTCTCATTTTTTAACTGACTTCAAAAAGAAGGTTCTCAAATCGGAATTCAAGAAGGAGGTTCTCAAATCGGTTGTATGCGTTTTTTGCATGTTTGTTACCTCATTACTCCCGAAATGTATGAACCAATTCGAAAAAATCTTTTTCTGTGTGAAAGGATATACTTTCAGATTGGTCCCATAGAAATTTCATCAAAATCGGTTCGGTAGTTTGGTTTTTAAATCAAAATAGCTAGAAAGAAATGTCATCCAAGTAAACGAAATTACGTATTTTGCTTTCCTGTGGTGTTATTAGGTGTGGGGTACAAAGTGAAAATTATAAATCTTTTTTACAAAAAAATACTTTTAGTTCTTTTTCCGTATTACAAAACCGACTTCCGAAATAAAAGTTAAGTTTTTTGTTATTTGGAAGTCGGTTGTACGTTTTTGGAAAAAGTTTTTAATCGCAACTAAATATAATTTACCTTAATAGTACGATCGCCACTTGCACTGACGATATATTTCTCGTCAAAGTCGACGACATTGACGGCGGCACGATGGCCGACTAATACCCTTCGAAGCATGATCTCTGTTGTCGACGTCATATCCCATACCGCTATCGAACGGTCCTGAAACAATAAGTATTTTTTTAAATTTTTTTTTTATTTAATATGGGTTTGCTCTTGACTCTAGTCTAGGTCATAGATGACAGAGACAAAGTCGACGATGGAGCGAGCTTACTCAGAAGACGCCTGTTCACTCTAATTTTGAAGAGATTAGGGTTGTATGCGTTCGGAAACACAGACGCAGGCAGAGAGTTCCACTCCTTTGCTGTGTGCATTATGAAAGAATTGGTGGAATAGCAACAAGGTAGGGATGGTAACTTGCAGTGCGTCTAGATGTCCGATGGTAGAAGGGGGCCGGTGGGATGAGATCGTGGAGTTCCTGGACACTCTCCCCGAAGTAAAAGTACAGTATTGTGTTAATTAGGGTTAAAATTAATAGGTCGCATAGCGCGGCACGCGAATCTTAACGACATCATCCGACGAGCTTTTGTCACCGTCGGCGTTCCAGCTGTGTTAGAACCCACTGGCCTGACACGCGACGATGGCAAGAGACCGGACGGGAAGTCGTTATTTCCATGGAAGATGGGCCATTAGTGTGGGACGCTACTTGTGTCGATACTCTTGCGCCATCCCATCTTCCTAGCTCTTCGTGCTGTCTTGGCGCTGCCGCTGCGGCTGCAGAGAACCTCAAGCGGCGGAAATATAATAAACTTGTTGATAGTTATATTTTCGAGCCGTTTGGGGTTGAAACTCTCGGGTCTTGGGTTCCGAGTACACATAACTTGTTTAACCTTTTGAACGCCAGAGCATAAACGCATCGGCGTGCCCCCGACGCCATGCCGCACATTCGCCGTACTTTTTGTCACATATTTATGACGTTTGGCGTACAGGGAACGCGCTTGCTTGTCATGTATACGTGACAATGGCGTTCAAAAGGTTAAAGAAAATCAAAATGAATTAGACCATACATCGGTTAAAGTGCTATTACTTCTACAGTCAAGAATTTCTTACCTTTTGAACGCCAGAGCATAAACGCATCGGCGTGCCCCCGTCGCCAAGCCACATATTCACCGTACTTTTTGTCACATATTTGTTACGTTTGGCGTACAGGGCACGCGCTTGCTTGTCATATATACGTGACAATGGCGTTCAAAAGATTAATTTCGCAGAATGATTTATCCGCAATCCAATGGCGAAGTGGTCGCAAACCGCGAAACCTGACTGTGAGATTCTGGGTTGGATTCCCGAGCCGGGAAAAGTGTTATTGTTTTTTTTTTTCGATTAGGAACTTCACAGTAGCCTGTAATGTTTAAGTCAGTGGTGTGATACCCATACCTTTCGAAAAATTTGACTATCCTTTAGTTTTTCATGTGTTTCACTTTTGTAGGAAGTGAAACACATGAAAAACTAAAGGATAGTCAAATTTTTTGATCCTTTGTTGAGACACTTTCATATGGTGCATAATAACAAAGGCTGTTTTTGTTTTCAAAATCAACCGGTTCGATGCCTGGCTAGGACTATCAATTCTTCAAAAATCCAATGATGCGGTTTTAGGTTTCGGATTTGCTCATCGACGCACAATTTAAAGATTCACCCTGTATACGCACTCGCACCGTACTGTCTGAGGAGCCAGATATTAATAGAATAACACTACAACTGTACCTTACTACAAGTGACCATCATTCCGTTACAGAACCTAAGATGCAGCACAGCTTCACAGTGATGTATGAGCGTGTTGAGCATCGCGCCCGTGTTCACATCCCACACTCGCACCGTACTGTCTGAGGAGCCAGATATTAATAGAATAACACTACAACTGTACCTTACTACAAGTGACCATCATTCCGTTACAGAACCTAAGATGCAGCACAGCTTCACAGTGATGTATGAGCGTGTTGAGCATCGCGCCCGTGTTCACATCCCACACTCGCACCGTACTGTCTGAGGAGCCAGATATTAATAGAATAACACTACAACTGTACCTTACTACAAGTGACCATCATTCCGTTACAGAACCTAAGATGCAGCACAGCTTCACAGTGATGTATGAGCGTGTTGAGCATCGCGCCCGTGTTCACATCCCACACTCGCACCGTACTGTCTGAGGAGCCAGATATTAATAGAATAACACTACAACTGTACCTTACTACAAGTGACCATCATTCCGTTACAGAACCTAAGATGCAGCACAGCTTCACAGTGATGTATGAGCGTGTTGAGCATCGCGCCCGTGTTCACATCCCACACTCGCACCGTACTGTCTGAGGAGCCAGATATTAATAGAATAACACTACAACTGTACCTTACTACAAGTGACCATCATTCCGTTACAGAACCTAAGATGCAGCACAGCTTCACAGTGATGTATGAGCGTGTTGAGCATCGCGCCCGTGTTCACATCCCACACTCGCACCGTACTGTCTGAGGAGCCGGAGATTATTGCCCTTTCGTCGTATTGTAAGCAGAGGACTGAACCCGTGTGGCCTTGGAGTTCCTGGGAAATAAAGGTGTAGTTTCATAATGTTATCCTGGTTAAAAAAGCTTAAAACAACGCTAATAACTGAAGTATCGTCTTTAGCGGTCTGTATTTTAAGTTACAAGTGAAAAAAATTATTAAGAGTCCAAAAAAATGGACCAAAAGTCGGGCCGGCAAAATTTTGCTACTTTGGGTTACATTATTACAATTTTCGTAGGGATCTCTATTGTTTTCGAAATTAAAGTATAGCCTGTGTTAATTTTATAATGTAGCTTTCTAATGGTGAAAGAATTTTTAAAATCGGTTAAGTAGTTTTTGAGCTAAATCGTAATAACATCAGATCTGCAAGTAGAATTGCTGCAGTCCTCACATATTGCACTGTAAACTCCCTCTCTGCCGTCTCATCTACTAACTAGATGGCTACTGCAAGGCCTCCCTTTCCCTTCTCCACTCAATTCTGTCTTCTGCTCCTATCTATGGGAGTCGAGCTAGTTCCGCCATCTTCCCCTAAGACCGTTTCCTCGTCATAGTGTTTTAAATGAAACCTGGTTCGCATACCCAAGACACCTCTAGAGATCTAAAAAGTTTGATAAAAACGTTTTCTAAAAAGATTTCAGTGCTTGCTCGCTCCTTCCCTATTGTATGAAATACCGTGAAGACTAAACACCCTTCAAAGTCGCGATGTCGTCTATCTAGCCTTAAATAATTTATAATAAAAAAAATAAAAAAGGGGGATCCCCATTCTGTGATACGACAGTGCTGCCACTAGAAAAAAAAACAACGGGTTGCACTCCAGTGAAAACTTGAACATTAACGTTGTGCATTTTTGATATTTTGGAATGGTTAGGGAATAATTTCGCACAAATTGCACATGCACGCATTGAGGCATACATTTTCGCCGCGCGGTAGAAAAAGAGGGGGATATTACTTCCTCTCCTACGCCGCGCCGGCGCGCGGCGGTCTACTCTCCCTCCGTCTTACGAATTTTCGATCAGGGCACGTGGCCTGACGCGAGTTTAACATTTTTACCCATCCCAAAAAGTACACAACGCCGCTAAAGAAGTTTTTACTTCAAAAAAGTGAACTTACCCTAACACACTGCAACGTTTTCCTGTCCCATATCTTAATTGTATTATCTCTTAAACCAGAAACGATCTTGTTGTCGTCATACTGAAGGCAGTACACGCCTTTCGAGTTTTCTGATCTGCAATTTATCCTCTGTGGAAGAAAAAAAAAAAAAAATTAATAAAAATATTTTAATTCAGACCTTAATCCATATTATGTTAGTATTATACAAACTTATAAGCTATGTTAGTACAAACATATTAAATGTTTAGAAAGAAACGTATTGTTTGTGGCATTAATAATGTCCCAATTTATCTGCGTCGTTTTTCTAGCGTTGGCATACGCGACTGCTGTGGTCCCGGGTTCGAGCTAAAAGTGTTTATAGTTTTGACGTGACAACGTCTAATAAATCGATGAACGCCGGCTGCACGCACGAAAAAGGATGACTCATTGTAACGTTACGCTCATTGTAACGTAACGATTTCATCAATGTTTTGTTATGACGTTGTCACGTTAAACTATCATCCGTAAACCGACTTAACAGACAACCAATTTTTTTTTTTCAATTACGAATTTCTCAGTGGAAGTGGAAGTTTGGCAGTCGGTGGTTGGATTATGAGAGTTAAGGCGCACACAAGGCGAGAACGCCCGCGTTTGCGCACACTTGTGCACTAAAATATCTCCTGAGCACTTCGCTGTCACCCGTAAAGATTGGACGCAGAGATCGAAATTCAGTTGTGAGGACCTGCCGATCGAATCCAAGACCGAGAGGCCGACAAAGCAGTAAATTTTTTTTCCACCTCATTTCAATTCAAATTTAACAGCGGCTGTGAAGTACTCATTCTTGCTATAACTAGCTAGGTTATACCCTCACCTGCAGGTTGTGTTTGCCCATCCGCCAGTTATCCTCAATCGACTGTATATCTTTGATGATCTTGGGATAGCGCTGTCTGTAGAACGAGTGTGATGGATGCTGACTACCTGGCTTCGGCTTGAATAGGTACTGGATCCTGGAAATGGAAGATATAAAGAATGTGTCACGTTTACACGTACATGTATTTCTAAGGGCGTCGTAGCCAAGGCAGGCCAAAGAAACGATTTAGACTCGTTCCTGACGGATTGTACGGAGATGACAAAGCAAAACAGGTTCTCGTAGCTTGTGTCGCTGTTGGTGCACTCACCAGCCGCGGCGCTCCGCCAGGCCGCGCCACAGCGAGTCGGTGCACACCTTCCGCTCGATGAGCTCCCCCCGCTACAAGAGACAGAACACGCGCTTCTCGTAGCTTGTGTCGCTGTTGGTGCACTCACCAGCCGCGGCGCTCCGCCAGGCCGCGCCACAGCGAGTCGGTGCGCACCTTCCGCTCGATGAGCTCCCCCCGCTACAAGAGACAGAACACGCGCTTCTCGTAGCTTGTGTCGCTGTTGGTGCACTCACCAGCCGCGGCGCTCCGCCAGGCCGCGCCACAGCGAGTCGGTGCGCACCTTCCGCTCGATGAGCTCCCCCCGCTACAAGAGACAGAACACGCGCTTCTCGTAGCTTGTGTCGCTGTTGGTGCACTCACCAGCCGCGGCGCTCCGCCAGGCCGCGCCACAGCGAGTCGGTGCGCACCTTCCGCTCGATGAGCTCCCCCCGCTACAAGAGACAGAACACGCGCTTCTCGTAGCTTGTGTCGCTGTTGGTGCACTCACCAGCCGCGGCGCTCCGCCAGGCCGCGCCACAGCGAGTCGGTGCACACCTTCCGCTCGATGAGCTCCCCCCGCTACAAGAGACAGAACACGCGCTTCTCGTAGCTTGTGTCGCTGTTGGTGCACTCACCAGCCGCGGCGCTCCGCCAGGCCGCGCCACAGCGAGTCGGTGCGCACCTTCCGCTCGATGAGCTCCCCCCGCTACAAGAGACAGAACACGCGCTTCTCGTAGCTTGTGTCGCTGTTGGTGCACTCACCAGCCGCGGCGCTCCGCCAGGCCGCGCCACAGCGAGTCGGTGCGCACCTTCCGCTCGATGAGCTCCCCCCGCTACAAGAGACAGAACACGCGCTTCTCGTAGCTTGTGTCGCTGTTGGTGCACTCACCAGCCGCGGCGCTCCGCCAGGCCGCGCCACAGCGAGTCGGTGCACACCTTCCGCTCGATGAGCTCCCCCCGCTACAAGAGACAGAACACGCGCTTCTCGTAGCTTGTGTCGCTGTTGGTGCACTCACCAGCCGCGGCGCTCCGCCAGGCCGCGCCACAGCGAGTCGGTGCGCACCTTCCGCTCGATGAGCTCCCCCCGCTACAAGAGACAGAACACGCGCTTCTCGTAGCTTGTGTCGCTGTTGGTGCACTCACCAGCCGCGGCGCTCCGCCAGGCCGCGCCACAGCGAGTCGGTGCGCACCTTCCGCTCGATGAGCTCCCCCCGCTACAAGAGACAGAACACGCGCTTCTCGTAGCTTGTGTCGCTGTTGGTGCACTCACCAGCCGCGGCGCTCCGCCAGGCCGCGCCACAGCGAGTCGGTGCGCACCTTCCGCTCGATGAGCTCCCCCCGCTACAAGAGACAGAACACGCGCTTCTCGTAGCTTGTGTCGCTGTTGGTGCACTCACCAGCCGCGGCGCTCCGCCAGGCCGCGCCACAGCGAGTCGGTGCGCACCTTCCGCTCGATGAGCTCCCCCCGCTACAAGAGACAGAACACGCGCTTCTCGTAGCTTGTGTCGCTGTTGGTGCACTCACCAGCCGCGGCGCTCCGCCAGGCCGCGCCACAGCGAGTCGGTGCACACCTTCCGCTCGATGAGCTCCCCCCGCTACAAGAGACAGAACACGCGCTTCTCGTAGCTTGTGTCGCTGTTGGTGCACTCACCAGCCGCGGCGCTCCGCCAGGCCGCGCCACAGCGAGTCGGTGCGCACCTTCCGCTCGATGAGCTCCCCCCGCTACAAGAGACAGAACACGCGCTTCTCGTAGCTTGTGTCGCTGTTGGTGCACTCACCAGCCGCGGCGCTCCGCCAGGCCGCGCCACAGCGAGTCGGTGCGCACCTTCCGCTCGATGAGCTCCCCCCGCTACAAGAGACAGAACACGCGCTTCTCGTAGCTTGTGTCGCTGTTGGTGCACTCACCAGCCGCGGCGCTCCGCCAGGCCGCGCCACAGCGAGTCGGTGCGCACCTTCCGCTCGATGAGCTCCCCCCGCTACAAGAGACAGAACACGCGCTTCTCGTAGCTTGTGTCGCTGTTGGTGCACTCACCAGCCGCGGCGCTCCGCCAGGCCGCGCCACAGCGAGTCGGTGCGCACCTTCCGCTCGATGAGCTCCCCCCGCTACAAGAGACAGAACACGCGCTTCTCGTAGCTTGTGTCGCTGTTGGTGCACTCACCAGCCGCGGCGCTCCGCCAGGCCGCGCCACAGCGAGTCGGTGCGCACCTTCCGCTCGATGAGCTCCCCCCGCTACAAGAGACAGAACACGCGCTTCTCGTAGCTTGTGTCGCTGTTGGTGCACTCACCAGCCGCGGCGCTCCGCCAGGCCGCGCCACAGCGAGTCGGTGCGCACGTTCCGCTCGATGAGCTCCCCCCGCTACAAGAGACAGAACACGCGCTTCTCGTAGCTTGTGTCGCTGTTGGTGCACTCACCAGCCGCGGCGCTCCGCCAGGCCGCGCCACAGCGAGTCGGTGCGCACCTTCCGCTCGATGAGCTCCCCCCGCTACAAGAGACAGAACACGCGCTTCTCGTAGCTTGTGTCGCTGTTGGTGCACTCACCAGCCGCGGCGCTCCGCCAGGCCGCGCCACAGCGAGTCGGTGCGCACCTTCCGCTCGATGAGCTCCCCCCGCTACAAGAGACAGAACACGCGCTTCTCGTAGCTTGTGTCGCTGTTGGTGCACTCACCAGCCGCGGCGCTCCGCCAGGCCGCGCCATAGCGAGTCGGTGCGCACCTTCCGCTCGATGAGCTCCCCCCGCTACAAGAGACAGAACACGCGCTTCTCGTAGCTTGTGTCGCTGTTGGTGCACTCACCAGCCGCGGCGCTCCGCCAGGCCGCGCCACAGCGAGTCGGTGCGCACCTTCCGCTCGATGAGCTCCCCCCGCTACAAGAGACAGAACACGCGCTTCTCGTAGCTTGTGTCGCTGTTGGTGCACTCACCAGCCGCGGCGCTCCGCCAGGCCGCGCCACAGCGAGTCGGTGCGCACCTTCCGCTCGATGAGCTCCCCCCGCTACAAGAGACAGAACACGCGCTTCTCGTAGCTTGTGTCGCTGTTGGTGCACTCACCAGCCGCGGCGCTCCGCCAGGCCGCGCCACAGCGAGTCGGTGCGCACCTTCCGCTCGATGAGCTCCCCCCGCTACAAGAGACAGAACACGCGCTTCTCGTAGCTTGTGTCGCTGTTGGTGCACTCACCAGCCGCGGCGCTCCGCCAGGCCGCGCCACAGCGAGTCGGTGCGCACCTTCCGCTCGATGAGCTCCCCCCGCTACAAGAGACAGAACACGCGCTTCTCGTAGCTTGTGTCGCTGTTGGTGCACTCACCAGCCGCGGCGCTCCGCCAGGCCGCGCCACAGCGAGTCGGTGCGCACCTTCCGCTCGATGAGCTCCCCCCGCTACAAGAGACAGAACACGCGCTTCTCGTAGCTTGTGTCGCTGTTGGTGCACTCACCAGCCGCGGCGCTCCGCCAGGCCGCGCCACAGCGAGTCGGTGCGCACCTTCCGCTCGATGAGCTCCCCCCGCTACAAGAGACAGAACACGCGCTTCTCGTAGCTTGTGTCGCTGTTGGTGCACTCACCAGCCGCGGCGCTCCGCCAGGCCGCGCCACAGCGAGTCGGTGCGCACCTTCCGCTCGATGAGCTCCCCCCGCTACAAGAGACAGAACACGCGCTTCTCGTAGCTTGTGTCGCTGTTGGTGCACTCACCAGCCGCGGCGCTCCGCCAGGCCGCGCCACAGCGAGTCGGTGCGCACCTTCCGCTCGATGAGCTCCCCCCGCTACAAGAGACAGAACACGCGCTTCTCGTAGCTTGTGTCGCTGTTGGTGCACTCACCAGCCGCGGCGCTCCGCCAGGCCGCGCCACAGCGAGTCGGTGCGCACCTTCCGCTCGATGAGCTCCCCCCGCTACAAGAGACAGAACACGCGCTTCTCGTAGCTTGTGTCGCTGTTGGTGCACTCACCAGCCGCGGCGCTCCGCCAGGCCGCGCCACAGCGAGTCGGTGCGCACCTTCCGCTCGATGAGCTCCCCCCGCTACAAGAGACAGAACACGCGCTTCTCGTAGCTTGTGTCGCTGTTGGTGCACTCACCAGCCGCGGCGCTCCGCCAGGCCGCGCCACAGCGAGTCGGTGCGCACGTTCCGCTCGATGAGCTCCCCCCGCTACAAGAGACAGAACACGCGCTTCTCGTAGCTTGTGTCGCTGTTGGTGCACTCACCAGCCGCGGCGCTCCGCCAGGCCGCGCCACAGCGAGTCGGTGCGCACCTTCCGCTCGATGAGCTCCCCCCGCTACAAGAGACAGAACACGCGCTTCTCGTAGCTTGTGTCGCTGTTGGTGCACTCACCAGCCGCGGCGCTCCGCCAGGCCGCGCCACAGCGAGTCGGTGCGCACCTTCCGCTCGATGAGCTCCCCCCGCTACAAGAGACAGAACACGCGCTTCTCGTAGCTTGTGTCGCTGTTGGTGCACTCACCAGCCGCGGCGCTCCGCCAGGCCGCGCCATAGCGAGTCGGTGCGCACCTTCCGCTCGATGAGCTCCCCCCGCTACAAGAGACAGAACACGCGCTTCTCGTAGCTTGTGTCGCTGTTGGTGCACTCACCAGCCGCGGCGCTCCGCCAGGCCGCGCCACAGCGAGTCGGTGCGCACCTTCCGCTCGATGAGCTCCCCCCGCTACAAGAGACAGAACACGCGCTTCTCGTAGCTTGTGTCGCTGTTGGTGCACTCACCAGCCGCGGCGCTCCGCCAGGCCGCGCCACAGCGAGTCGGTGCGCACCTTCCGCTCGATGAGCTCCCCCCGCTACAAGAGACAGAACACGCGCTTCTCGTAGCTTGTGTCGCTGTTGGTGCACTCACCAGCCGCGGCGCTCCGCCAGGCCGCGCCACAGCGAGTCGGTGCGCACCTTCCGCTCGATGAGCTCCCCCCGCTACAAGAGACAGAACACGCGCTTCTCATAGCTTGTGTCGCTGTTGGTGCACTCACCAGCCGCGGCGCTCCGCCAGGCCGCGCCACAGCGAGTCGGTGCGCACCTTCCGCTCGATGAGCTTCTTCCACAGCATGCCCTCGGAGATGACGCGCAACCACTCGCGGCACACCAGCTCGGCGGCGCACAGCGAGCTGGCGTCCAGGTACGACAGGATATTCTCTGCCACATGGTCGAGGCCTTTTTCTGGGGAGGAAATATGAGCAGTTTAAACATCTACGCATGTACAGAGCTGTCCACACTGCAGAAGGCCGCATGGCTTGGAGACGCGTCGTGTGTGGTCGCGATCCTCAGCAATGGAGAAGAAAGAGCAAATATACGATTTCAAACACTTTTTACTACTTTTTTTTTGCCAAGGGCCTGCAATAATTTCGAAAATTATCCCAAGGATCTTCTGGGTCATTCTGCAAGGGCCAATCTATCTTTATACCAAAATATATAAAAACGGTTTAACGGTTTAGGCATGAAAACTAAAAGTTAGACAGACAGCGTTACATTCGTATTTATAATATTAGTAGAGGTACCTATGAATTTATTAAGCGACTAGCTGTCGCCCGCGGCTACGCCCGCATGAATGTCGAAAATGATCCCAAAAGAACATACTCCCGGGATGAAAAGTATCCTGTGTCTTATTCCAGACCATAATCTACCTCTGTGCCAAATTTCATCAAGATCCGTCCAGACGTTTGCGCGTGAAGAAGTAACAAACATACACACACACTCACAAACTTTCGCCATTATAATATTATAGTGTGATTATAAACGTACTTATGCGGATTTTTAGAGGTTCAAATCTGCTAATGCGGATTTCAGATAAAATAATTTAACTTCGAAAATTAATCGAAGTTCGTACACGAAAATTCAGGCTTTCTGAATTCAAGCTAAATTTCTCAATTTTTCTTCCAAAAAGTCGTAAGTAAACGCCATAAAACACAAAACTAAAAATAATATTCTTCAAAAACAACCATCAATTGTATAACCTTGATTTTAGTACGATTATCATAATTCAATAACACCTAAAGTGTTTTGTTTTCAGCGATTGAATCACAGATTCGAGGCGATATTTGAATTTAAAATATTATTGCTACTTGTCCTTCTATTATTATTCAACAAAATTGTGTGCCTCATGGGTTTTCCAATCGGCAAATATCCAACTTCCAAACATTCCCCCAACCCTCCCGGTTTCTGAATTGAGAATTTGGAGTTAAGAATGTGGCAAACTCAATTTGAAAGCCAAAGTTTGACATGTTTTCAGACAAAAACAGAGTTTGACAAATGCTCGTCTTCAAATTCTTAATTCAGAAACCGGGGGTAAGGGGCTGAACTTTAAAGAATGATATGTGAAATTATATCAGTCATACAGCTTGTTAGAAACATGTGAGGATTCAAAACTCTTTGCTTATACTTCCACCGCTAAAGGGCCAGGAATGCGGAGAATCTTCTCTATTCTATCAGCGGCACAGACAGTATGTGGTATTTTTAACCGACTTCAAAAAAAGGAGGAAGTACTCAATTCGGATGCACTTTAGTGAGACAAACTCGAAACATAAAAAAAAGGTTTTTAAACTGTACCGTGTGATACATCAAATTAAAGGGCTTATTATGAGGGTTTTAACTATATTTTATATATATTTTAAGTAGTTTTGAAGTTATTCAAGAAATTAGACCCCCCCCCCTTACCTCCGAAACAACGAGGACTAAAAATAAAAAAAAAAAATGCCGATTATTATCGGCATTTTTTTTTATTTTTTTATTATAAGTAAAGAATTACTATTGTTCTTTACTTATAGATTACAGGAAAACCTATAAGAAGTCAAAACTGTTAAAATAACACGTGACAAAGTAAAAAATGTACTATCGTAGTGACGTCACGCGAAACGCACTGTCTCTTCGTCATTTTTTGATTACACGAAAAAAGAAAAAAATACGTGTCCAATATTTTTTGGAAATCTATCTGACGGAGTAATTAGATTTTTTTTCAGTAGAATACCTTATTGCGGTCGGTTTCGAACATTTTTAGAATTTTTATTTCACTACTCCTTATGTGACTTGCTAGGCTCTTGGCGCACTGCCAGGATTGCGGAATTTGTTCGAAAGAGTCACCGCGGCCCTGGACCGCAAAGGGCTTTAGAAGGAACACGGATGGGTTTTAGTCAGTAAGAGTCTGACACGCCCTTCCGCTCCACCCAGAGCGGAACAAGTCATTTGATGATTTCCCATACTTAAAAAAAAAAGATTGGCGCAAAACGAGCCACCTGTCAGTTCATTTTCGACCTTATGAGTATTAAAATAAAGTCCCTCACGCCGAATTTCGGCCAATCTCAGCGGAGACGTCGGGGTATACTTACTAGGTAACATGCTGATGAAATCTCTCTGTAGCATGGGCTTGAGGTAGGCATTGATGTGGCCATGCTGATAGTGACACATCCGAGCCAACAGCTGTTCTACAAATTCCACCTGAAAAACAAACACTTTTATAATAAACTGGTAAAAAACGGGGACACCCTAACAGGGCCAAATAAGCAGCCCGACTGATGGTAAGGTTACCGCAGGTCATAGCATAATCAGCCTAAAACGGTTCGACTGCTGGGACACAGGACACCTCTGCGATAATCCACCACGCGGGAATAGTGTGGGTGTGTGCATGTCACATGTCCTCAAATTAAGGGTCCTAGAACATGCAGTTACCCTATCACGATGTTTTCCTTCACCGCTTTTACACCGCAGGTTCCGAACATACATAAATAAATTTTGAGTATGGTCACATTTTTATTTCCACATTTCTAATTAGCTATTTTATTTGACCGTGACAATGACCTGTAATCAATTTCACTTGTTATCAAAAAGTTTTGAGTTTCAGGGGTCACAGTCGATAGTAAAAATAAATAATCTGACCTTTAAAACGCAATTAAATGTCAATGTCAGACAAGTTGTTAAAATTTTGGGATTTCCCGTTACAATGCACGGTCTAGCACAGGTCACATTGAAACAGACGCTCAATGTAAAATACTGGTATTCAGAAAAAAATACAAGCAACTTCCAAATAAAAAAAAAAGTTTTTTTTCTATTTTACGTTTTTTTGTACTATATCATATTTCGCAATATACAATAATTCGCAATTTCGTTTACTTGGATGACATATTTTTTTCAGCTATTTTGATTTAAAAACCAGGGCCGTCTTGAGCATATTCGGTGCCGAGGTGCGAAAGACAGCCCCTTAATATAACTTTATGTTTCATTTATTAATTCCTTTGGGGTGCTTGTGGCTAAAAGAATAAAACCGTACGGGAATGCAGAAGGGTCAGGCTGAATGGAAGAGTCTCCAATTTATTTCAAAAAATGGACTGGTCCTGTGGAAATATCTACTACGGCTACAGAACACAGAACGACACACAGGTGGCAATAGAGACCACATTACTAATAATATTCGAGGCCTCGAATTGCGCTGAGTGAAAATTTCGGCTGTCCTACGGCCGGTCAAATTAGCTACCAGCAGTAGCTGAAACGTCATGTTCCCAACTGTCAAATTAGCTACCAACAGTAGCCGAAACGTCATGTTTCCAACTGGCAAATTAGCTACCAGCAGTAGCCGAAACGTCATGTTTCCAACTGTCAAATTAGCTACCAACAGTAGCCGAAACGTCATGTTTCCAACTGGCAAATTAGCTACCAGCAGTAGCCGAAACGTCATGTTTCCAAGTGTCAAATTAGCTACCAACAGTAGCCGAAACGTCATGTTTCCAACTGGCAAATTAGCTACCAGCAGTAGCCGAAACGTCATGTTTCCAACTGTCAAATTAGCTACCAGCAATAGCCGAAACGTCATGTTTCCAACTGTCAAATTAGCTACCAGCAGTAGCCGAAACGTCATGTTTCCAACTGTCAAATTAGCTACCAACAGTAGCCGAAACGTCATGTTTCTAACTGGCAAATTAGCTACCAGCAGTAGCCGAAACGTCATGTTTCCAACTGTCAAATTAGCTACCAACAGTAGCCGAAACGTCATGTTTCCAACTGGCAAATTAGCTACCAGCAGTAGCCGAAACGTCATGTTTCGAACTGTCAAATTAGCTACCAACAGTAGCCGAAACGTCATGTTTCCAACTGGCAAATTAGCTACCAACAGTAGCCGAAACGTCATTTTTCCAACTGTCAAATTAGCTACCAACAGTAGCCGAAACGTCATGTTTCCAACTGTCAAATTAGCTACCAACAGTAGCCGAAACGTCATGTTTCCAACTGTCAAATTAGCTACCAACAGTAGCCGAAACGTCATGTTTCCAACTGTCAAATTAGCTACCAGCAGTAGCTGAAACGTCACGTTTGTTTTTGTAACCTGACGTTTCAGCTACTGTTGGTAGCTAATTTAACAGTTGGTTAAAGGTAGATACGTTATTGAGACCGGCCGCTAGCAATGGTGAGATGTATTTATTTTCCTACTGTCAAAAATCTACAGTACATTCATTTGAAAGATGTTATTAATAATATGATTTGTGAAAACATTTATAAAATCGGTGATCAAATAGAATAAGTTACACGCTTATGAAGTTATTTACTATCCTTGTCACGTAGAACGTCATTTGTATTGGATAGCGCAAATTTATTTTAGTAGCGTGACTTGCAAGTGACGTCACACGCAATTAGTGCTGTCATTGTAGATTGTAGCGCTGACAACAAAATACGTCACATTTTTTTAATTTTTAATGCATTTTTAGGGTTACTAACGGAACGCTATTACTAAACCTTCGCTACCCGTCTCTGTCCGTCTGTCTGTCAGCGGGCAATAGATAGACAGTCGAAATTTTCAGTGTGCATTTCTATTGCCGCTATAACAAAAATACAATTAAAAATTAAAGGGGGACAAAGGGGATACAAGAAACGTGTTTTTGTTTTCGATTTAAGGTACGGAAGCCTTCGTGTGGGTCCGACTCGCACTTGGCTGGTTTTTGTTTTTGGCTGGGTAATCATCAAATGACCCCTCTCGCTCTGGGCCCGCGACAGGCAGTGTCCTCTTACTAACTAAAACCCACCCATGTTCCTTCACTCTTTCGAACAATTAATTCCGCAACCCTGACAGGTGTAGTGCCCCTAAGACGTGTCTTGCCTACCTGATCCGTTTCGTTCCATCTCGTGAAGAAGTTAAGGCAGGCGTCTCTCTCCGCGGCATACGCTGCGCTACTCGGCATCGGTCGTACGCCGGAGTCCACACATGTGATCGACGTCACCTGTAACGTTACAAAATAAATTAAAATATAAAGTAAAATTTTCCCAATCAACCTTGAACTTTATGCTTTAGCGATAAAGTTGAAAATCTTTTTAAAAATTTGACAAATTGTTGTAGCTTTATTTGCTGGCGTCTGTACTTATTATAAATACTAATACTAGCTACTTCCAGCGACTTCGCCCGCGTGAATGTCGGAAAATATCCCAAGGGAACATACACCCAGGGTAAAAATTAGCCTTTGTGCTATTCCAGACATCTATCCCTGAGCCAAATTTCATCCAGATCCGGTCAGCCGTTCTGGCGTGGTTGAGTTACAAAAAGCAAACAATCGTATTTATAAAGTAGTCAAAAGTAAGTTTGTTGTTGGACCAAATATTGACTTCCCATCAGATGAGATTGTGGTCAAATGCATATTAATAATTTAAAAAAAAAAACACAAATATCTGCCATAGGAAAATGTAATAGGTTTATGTTTCAAATCAAAAACCTATTAAGTTCAAGTCTCTAGAATATAAAGAAAAGTGAGCATAGATTTTATTTAGCCATATCATGACCATGATTTCATATTCTGTGACTAATGCCTTAAACTTATAGTAAACTAGCTATTGTCGGCGGATTCGCCCGCGTGAAAGACGGGAATCTTCCCGAGGGAAATTCGACGGTAATCTTCCCTTCTCAAAGTTCCAATTAAATTCAGAAGTTTTGGCGCGAAAGCGTCACAAACAAACAATGTTACTCTTCATCATCATATCAGCCAAAAGACGTCCACTGCTGGACATAGGCCTTCCCAAGTGTCGCCACAACAACCGGTCCTGGGCATCTCGCATCCATCGGCTACCCACGACCCTCACCAGGTCATTGGTCCACCTTGTAGGAGGCCTTCCAACGATACGTCTTCCGGTACGCGGTCGCCGCTCCAGAACTTTTCGGCCCCATCGACCATCTATCTTTTATAATATTAGTATGGATGAAAATGTGATGAGGAAAAAAGACAAATTAAATAATCTGGAAACACCAGTGATTACACCTCAAGCTATTTCACATACAAAAAGTTTCAAAAAGTTATTTAAAGACAAAAATATTTTTCAGTGTCTGTCTTATAAGAACACATATAATTGCTTTCACTGTCTCTAAAATCTGTGCAATGCACAGAGAATGCTGCTGCCCTCTGGTGAGTCCCTTAGTCGCCTCTTACGACACCCACGGAAAGTCATGGGATGGTGCTATGCATGTGATCGAGCAGAACAACCAGGTTTCTTGCATTATGCATATTAAGTGTTATTAAAATCATTCATTCATTTCTTGACTTGCATGTTTGTATGAAATTCTTCAAGATATCAATGCTCTTAAGCCAGAATATATTATATTATATAGGTATTTGTCTCTTCTGTATGACAAGAGGCCTATAACCTGACGAGGGTTAAGTACAGGTTATTATTATGTATTATTTATTTATAACTATTATAAACAATAATACATATCAGGAATTTCTTTGTACAATTATAAATAACATGAGAAAGCATTAATGCTGTGATGAGTCATGGTCATTTTACATTTTCTTTTCAAGTGAATGGTAAACTTTTTAGGTACCTATTATATTGGGCCTGTAGGTGGCCACATTAAGGTGCATTACATGGCATAGTATGTAGGGTAAGTCGGATAAGGCACAGTATTTCATGACATGTTAAAAAATTAATACATGTGTGCAAGATATTTGGGTCTAAAAAGTTAGTTAAAAACCAACATATGGATTCTTAATAGTGAAGGTTTATGGGTACTCCTGTAGGAATTTCGGGAAATCATCTTAGTGCTCTCCTTTGGAATGTAGGGAACCTACATGTCATGTCTGTCAGTCACACACTCAGTATTGGAAGAATTTTATACATATATTAGGAATGCCACAGAGCAGATGTGCATATAAATGACTTTTATTATTATTTTAACAGTAAAATCTGAGAGGATGGATGGATAGATGCCTGTTTCTCTCTCATACAAAAACCATTGAATGATATAGATTAAATTTGGCACACATATAAGAATATTTATAACTTTAATTAACACAGAATTTTACCCTGATCTTGAAGTCCACATAGACAAAGTCGAGAAAAACTAGAAATTCTGTAATAAATACTTAAAAGAAAGATAAGAAGAGAGTATACTTATTTATTTGTGGAGTCATTTATCATCTTTATGGGTTCTCAGAATTATAAAATTCTCATTCAGTATTATTTTGAAGTTTACCTCAAGGAAAAACCACTCTTACTTGTCTCCTAGGTATACATTTTAAGTTTCTAATCTTGACAATTTTACATGAATAAATTTCGGAAAACATGAATTTAGTATGTTTGAATTATTCAATACTGTTTTCATGGTGTTGAACTATAAGAATAGAATATTTAGGATAAGTTAGAGAGTAGTTTTTCCCTGATCACTATCTAATTTATGCCAAGATTTAACCTGATCATTTCATAATCTTGTTGCTGTTAATTAACTACTGGCAGGACAATGTTATATCACTATGCACTCTTTCTTCTGTAAAACTCCTCAAGATTGCGAAACAAGTATGGAAAGTAGCACAAACATATTTTTTGGCTAAAAACGCCTTTGTTCGCTAATATAAAAAGTTCATCAAAGGAGGTTGCTGCTGGAATAAGTTTCAATATAGGTTTGAATACATAAAAACATTTTTAGAGATGAAAAAGAAGTTTTTATTCAACGATTTCCGTGAAACGTGACAGCTTTGCTAGCGTACGATTTCTGTCGTGGATGTAAATAAACAGCTCGATACGAAAGTGATGTGAATGCATAAAATTAAGCGCTAAACGCAACAGAGCCCAACAATGACTACAGGAAATATACAAAAAGTATATCTTTTTAAAGATCCGCATTGCAGGACGGCTTAAAAAATTAGTACGAGGCGTTGTACTAAATCTCTAACACGTAGCATAGTTTTTACGTCTGAACTGATATTGTTCAGGTAATTGGGGAGGATAATAAACCTTCCAAAACTACTTTTGTTATCAGATTGGTCATAAAAACACAAAATAGTCCAAGCGAATAATGGTAAAAGTAAATATGGCGGACGGAACATCATGACATTAAGGGTTGTTCCATTTAAAGATTCCTGCCGTACCTGGGGTGGTATGGTGTCTTCTATCATCCTTTCGGTCTCCATTTTTGCTATTTCACAAGAAACATCAATATTAAGTCCACTAAAACACCACCAAATAATGAAACCACTGTCGTTAAATACTCATCGCTCGCATGACGTCAAGCACAACTACTTTTTTTCGAACTGGAATTACAACTACTGGCACTGGTATTTTATAAACATACAGCCAAGAATATGTTCCATTTGATTTAGAAAGTATTTACATTATTTACGTTTAGCTAAATTTCGAATGTGAAAAACCGTGTTATCTTCGATAGATATTAGTTTTTCTCGTAATTGATTGTAAAAATTGAGCAAACATGAAAAAGAAAAAGTTTTTACTTAATTTTCAGTTTCACTACAGTGTAATGAAACGTAGTGAAACGTCACTCAATAATGAAAATAGTGATAAACATAAAAACTAAAAATAAACATTTAGACGATTATTGTAGTGGCCAATTTAAAAGTTTTTTATTTTACTTTCTTATTTGTACTAAAGCTGAATCTGTTGTGTTCATTATAGCTGACCCGATACTCGTTGATCTTCGGTCCTAAAAAATCCAATGGAAAAAAACACTTTCTTTCAGTTAGTCCGGAAGTTTCCAGGCAACATTTCACTATTTATTTCCCATCTTCGTGTCGATGATTCTTAATTAATATGAGCTTCGACTAATACTCAGTTACGACGGCAACCTCAACGCTGCTATTGTGGCCTCTTGGGGTCAGGAAACGAGACGGGCCATTCGTTCCATAGTCACACTGTGGGCAATCTGTGACTGTGGCTCATTGCAGGTCGATTAAAACTTAATGACGTTTGTGAAGTTCGCTGTTTTCGATCACCCCCACTATCAAATTAATTTACTACTGCAGTGATTCGTTCGTAGTTCCGAACCACCATTAGCTTTGATTTTACCTCTACCTGACTGTAAACCTTACCTACTCGTTTTGTCAATTCAATGACAAACGTTTTTGAAAAATCGAATCTGTCCAGCCCACGATCATGATGCGCTTACTTACGAACAGCATTTCATTCTTATTTATAGATGAAATATTGCTAAGCATGCATGCATGATTTATAAATATATAATAGCACAAGAGCTTTATAACTTTAAGTTGTGATTGTAACAACCTTGATTTTAACTTAAAACTTATACAACATCACTAGTCGTTGTCAAAGTCAAAATGTCATGTCAACAAAATGTCAAAGCATTCAATTCAATCCCATCATCCCGTGCAAGGTAAAAGTTGTATGGAAAGGAAACAATCTATAGAAATACTGTTAACAGGTCAATAATGTGGATCCGTACTTTATATACAGTGCTTTTATTCTACCCATAAGTATAACTAACTCAACACAAGTACACTTTTCAAGAAACCAATGTTGTATGAGATACGCACTTTGAATACAAAGTGGTTTTGTAAATAATTCCACAAATATTGCTTTACAGGTCAGTATTTACGTTTGTATTTATAGTTGTTTATGTTCACACTTATATTCTCACGATACTTGAGTTATTCTCAAAAGGATTTAATATTGAATGACGATTATTTAAGTGAAACGAATAATTTGTATCGTACTTGTTAAGTAGGTACCGTAATTTTGTTTGATCGATAGTGTTTACTCATGAATTTTAATCAGACACAGAACAGACGTTTTCCGGTACTTATCTCGAACTCCAATTTATTCGGCTGGCGTAAGTAAATTGGCCACCATAGTTTAAAATGTCTGTTTTTTTTTGTAGGCAACTTATAATTAACTGTGTAGACAATAGTTTTCCTGTTAGTTTCTTGTTTGATTTATACATAATGATTTATTGTTGAATTTTCGGTCTGACTGTACCAATTAAATTAGTTTGTGGTTGTTGATATTTTTACTATAACACTTAGAGCAATTTTATTATATGACTGAATATCCGGCGTTTCGCTTTCGTGGCCAATCTCACAGGAATCATATAGTATTTTTTTTTTGATAAATGTGGTCTTTATGGCCATGGCAATAGTGCAGTAATAGAGATAATTAAGAGATATATAGCCTCTTTGCTGCAATAACGTGATAAGTCCGACGGTTATTTTGAATTGAAACCTCCGTGACTGATTTAAGTTTTCCAAAAAGAGTCAAAGTAATTCTCGGACTTATCACGTTATTGAAGCATAACCGCCGTGACGGATTTTATTTTTTCAAAAAACATTTATAAAAATCAAATGAATTTTATTGTCAAACTTATCACGTTATTGAAGGAAAGAAGCGATATGATGATATGACATAAATCAGTTTTGCTTCTTTACAACATTTAGTTTAAATACAATGTAGACTTGCGCTTAGTAGATCACGACCGGGAGTGCTCATTTTTGTTGTTAGCTCCTTGGCGAACTAGTTTGCACTTTGAGTTAACCAGCTCCTGACTCAATGATTTGAGACTGAAGTTGACTGAGCTAGTCAGCTGAGAGAAAGGCAGATCATTTGCGCTACTAGCTCTTTCGTTTGTAAACTAGTTATTTTGCTGTTATTTATTACTTTACTTACGTTGTACTATAGTAGGCGCCAGATAATCGTGGAATATCGGTCATTGACCCACCTACATTTATTGACATTGTTAAATTGAAAAACGGAATTAATGACACAAAACTGTCCCGAATCATCATCTCTCGTGATCCTTAACATGGTCTAATAATGAAAAACGATTCATATTTAATTGTTCAGGTACCTATGAGCAGTTATTAGGGAAAGGTCAATATACTTTATTCCACATTTATCTGGCGCCTACTATAGTAGTATTTTAATTAATTTATTAGTACAAAAACTAGTAACAATAAAATTTACAAAATTACCTGTTTATTCTTAATGTGTAAATAGAAGCTTTTAAATTGTATTGCATTGAACGATGAGAAGCGCATCACTGCGTAAGTGAGCGGCGATACAACTAGGTTGGGCAGCTCTGCGCTCCCTTGAATTGCAGAATGAGTCGGCACAGGCCATAATATGATTATAAGTAGTTGTAACAATATTGATTCAAATTGTGTGTTCATAGTATTATTACAGAATTGTGGCATTTTCAGTGTCATTCAGTATTGTGTTGAGTTCCAGTGAGTTTGGTTATAGTATTAGTTCCATTAGTTATTATCGCATTTCATTTCTTGTTAGGCTGGCAATTTGATTTCTTTATGCAGCCTATCCAAATGTCTTTACTTTGGTATTGTTCATCAAATCGTTGAGCTCCTTAAAGTTTTAAGTTTGAGCTACACAATAACTGACAAATGCTTGCACTGTTTGGAAAGGTCCACTCAAATCTGTGTGGTACTTTCCTCTAAAGACTTCAGACATTAACTTACATGGTTTTCATATGATTTGACCAGTACGATTGTATGGACTTTAAAAGAACTTTGACCTCTGAGTTTGTTTCGGTGTTTCTTCTCAGGGAAGTAGCTAGGAAACACCGGCCTCATCTAGTTTAAAATTACTCAAAAAGATTGATTTGTAAAAGTGTTATGTTTAACTAACTTACATTAAAACATCATTTATCATTATGCATAGTAAATGATATTAAAAGTTTCCATTACACTAGCTTTATCCCACGGCTTCACCCCTGTGTCCTATCACACAGGCATGGCTTTTTTTTTCTGGGACACTCGGCAATCAAATTTAGATCTACTAGCAAGCTATCTTGGCTATGCAAGGGTAGCTGACTAGATTTTTTCTCCCATCTACAAGAATCAATGTCATATTTCAGCCAATTTTCACCTTAGGGCCGATTTTTCAATGGTTCGATAAATATTATCTAAAGAATAAAAATAGCGTTTTGACAGCTTTTATATAGAAATTATGTTATCTGACAAGTACATTAAACTTATCTGACCATTGAGAAACCTTCCTCATGAATCACTCTTTCCATTTTTTAAAACACATTTGGTAGTTTTTGAGTATATAGCATTTAGACAGACAAACAAATGCCCCAGTGGGGACTGTGATGACATATTTTTTTAAAATTTCAGGTAAAAGAAATGAAAAGTAACAAATATAACTTTGAGTTTTATGTTACTCTTTTCATAAAACACATTTTTTTTATATTAATATAATTTTTTAGCTTATTTATTATAAAATACTGTATTCACCCGACAAAATGTAGGCAACCTTACTTATACCCGGCACTGGGCTAAGTCTGGCTGTGGATGATAATGATGAGGTACCAGTTATCTTAATGTTCTAATTCTGCTTTGCAGTTGCCCACAATGCTGTCTGAAGATGGAATAGAGAACAGGCGCGGTCCTCCCGGTGTCAACTCTCGTTCTTTAAGTGTGGCGCACTCTGCTGCCGATCTTGAGGTAAGCAACTCTCGTTCTTTAACTGTGGCGCACTCTGCTGCCGATCTTGAGGTAAGCAACTCTCGTTCTTTAAGTGTGGCGCACTCTGCTGCCGATCTTGAGGTAAGCAACTCTCGTTCTTTAACTGTGGCGCACTCTGCTGCCGATCTTGAGGTAAGCAACTCTCGTTCTTTAAGTGTTGCGCACTCTGCTGCCGATCTTGAGGTAAGCAACTCTCGTTCTTTAAGTGTTGCGCACTCTGCTGCCGATCTTGAGGTAAGCAACTCTCGTTCTTTAAGTGTTGCGCACTCTGCTGCCGATCTTGAGGTTAGCAACTCTCGTTCTTTAAGTGTTGCGCACTCTGCTGCCGATCTTGAGGTAAGCAACTCTCGTTCTTTAACTGTGGCGCACTCTGCTGCCGATCTTGAGGTAAGCAACTCTCGTTCTTTAAGTGTTGCGCACTCTGCTGCCGATCTTGAGGTAAGCAACTCTCGTTCTTTAAGTGTTGCGCACTCTGCTGCCGATCTTGAGGTAAGCAACTCTCGTTCTTTAAGTGTTGCGCACTCTGCTGCCGATCTTGAGGTAAGCAACTCTCGTTCTTTAAGTGTTGCGCACTCTGCTGCCGATCTTGAGGTAAGCAACTCTCGTTCTTTAACTGTGGCGCACTCTGCTGCCGATCTTGAGGTAAGCAACTCTCGTTCTTTAAGTGTTGCGCACTCTGCTGCCGATCTTGAGGTAAGCAACTCTCGTTCTTTAAGTGTTGCGCACTCTGCTGCCGATCTTGAGGTAAGCAACTCTCGTTCTTTAAGTGTTGCGCACTCTGCTGCCGATCTTGAGGTAAGCAACTCTCGTTCTTTAAGTGTTGCGCACTCTGCTGCCGATCTTGAGGTAAGCAACTCTCGTTCTTTAAGTGTTGCGCACTCTGCTGCCGATCTTGAGGTAAGCAACTCTCGTTCTTTAAGTGTGGCGCACTCTGTTGCCGATCTTGAGGTAAGCAACTCTCGTTCTTTAACTGTGGCGCACTCTGCTGCCGATCTTGAGGTAAGCAACTCTCGTTCTTTAAGTGTGGCGCACTCTGCTGCCGATCTTGAGGTAAGCATATATATCACGACATTATCCTCCGAAGTCGTAGGCACAGAAGGTGAAGTAGATACGAGTAGTACGTACATTTCGGCTTTTGAATGCTCCGTTGGTCTCACGGTTGCAAGCGCGACTGCTGTGTGTGGAGTGTTATTGGGTTTTTCCGTTAGGAATTTCCCAGAGAAAGCCAGGAGTTTGGAAGTTGGTGGTGTGTGCAGATCTTCGATCGTGTCGGGTTGCTGTCACCTGTGAGTGCACCTGTGTGCGCCCACGCTTGGGTTCTATAATATGTCCTGCGCCGATGGCTTGTCTCGGATGAGATTGGCCGCCATAGCCGAAATCGGTCAGGAGGACTATATATATGTCGCAGGGAAATGAGATTATCAGGGATTTCACGAAATCCCTAGGGATATCACGAAATCCCGGTAGATGTCAAATATTCTTGTTTATTACGTATTCTTACTAAAAGTATATAGTGATAGGACAAAATACTAATATAAAGTCAGAGATATGTCATTTCACGAAACTAAATGATGTAATAAAACAAAATTACAAATTAGCTGGTGCATCAGCTCGAGCGACGCATTTGTTTCGCTCCCACTAGTGCCCGTGTGGGTACTAGAGCGAGCGAGGGAAACGCATAGCTCGATTTTTTTTCGGCAGTATCCGCTTTTCTGACATTTTACTAGATTTTAGACATTGAACGTGAACGCAGGGCGCGTTCACGTTCAATTCAAGCGTTCAAGCGGCGTGTCCTGTGCGCCAAACGTCACAAATACGTGACAAAATATTCGGTGAATTTGTGGCTTGGTGTCGGGAGCACGCAGATGCGTCTATGCTCTGGCGTTCAAAAGGTTAACTAACTTCTTAGACCAAGGGATCTTGCGTATGCGAATCAAGTTGAATTGAAATGGGTTAATTAATTTCCAGTTTGTATAAATACCGTGAAGACAACGTTGCGTTCTTAATACTTATACCATTGTTTGCAGGTCCTACGTGAGATAGAGAATGTGTACTTCCACCCTCCTTCAGAGTTCGACGCCGGTCGATACGTGTTGGAGCACGCACCACTCACTTCTTGTGATGATATCGAACGCATGTTTGCCAAGCTTAAGAGGCAGCAACAGGTATTTACTTGTAACAGTTACGTATTTTTTCTTAGTACGCAACAGAACCAAGTGGAGACTCGCAAAGTAAGGGTCAGCTTATACCAAGACGTGACGCTGCGCACACTTTTAAAGCCGCGTATCCACTAGGCAACATTTGACGCGCAACACGTGACGCTCAGCCTGTTCGGTAATGTTGCACAACAGCGCCAGCTGGCGCACAATATGAAAGCGATACTTAATAAGGGTTGCTCGTTGCCGTTAAACATGATGAGCAACATGTTGAGCATCATGTCGCGCGTCAAATGTTGCCAAGTGGATACGCGGCTTTAAGATGACACTAGCTGTAGACTTTTAACTTACTTTTACTTTTAACTTACACATATTGAACTTCATTTACTACACAAAAATGTACACATTTCAGGGAGAGTATTCGCGCCGCGCCTCGGTATAAGCTGACCATAAAGGTTTCGTTACGATAAAAATAAAAAATCCTTTTATTAAAGATCCCTTAAGTTTAATATTTATTTGACAATGATTTGCCTCGCAGCAGGAAACGCCACTGGCAGCGCCTAGGGACGCCATTTCTAAAATTAATATAATAATAACCAGCTCAATTTTCGGTTGTCATAGACAGATCCCAGAGCTACCAGACTTCTCTTATTGTCTCACTAACAACATACATACATATGTAGGGTAGAGAAGTGTCAGTATGTACTTTTAACATACGCATAACTGCTAGATTGGGCCGACGACGGCCAATTTTTTTTTGTGATTTCTATGGTATTTCAGTAGTCAAGGAGGTAGTTTTGCATCGTCCCAAATCCTGGAAGACTTTAGTTTTCGTTATTTGCACCTACTTAATAAATTATGCCCAATTTTCAAGCTTCTGAATAGGATCTCACTCGAGGTGGCGACCAGCTCTTAGACTATTACAATGACTAATCAGTCGTTAAAATATTATTTAATTACTAATTATCTAACAATATTCTGTAAAACATGCGTAAAAATCAGCACCCAGACTTAATACAAGTGATTCAATGGCTTTATCACCTGGGGGGCTACTCTCAAACCCGAATTCCGTAGTTTCGGGCTTAGTTGCGGGCGTATTCTACTCTGTATCACCTACGGACGTACGATTAGTTCCGAACCCGAACTAAGAATGACAGTAACTGTCAAATCGTGTTGACATCATTCATTCTTAGTGGTTAGGTAATACGGACTAGAATACGCCCGCAACTAAGCCCGAAACTACGGACTTCGGGCTTAGAGAGTAGCCCGGAAATCGGCCGTCGGTCCAAGCTAGCAAGTATGCATATGTTAATAGTACACAAAGTCAAAGTCAAAACGTTTATTTCAACTAGGCCATTAAACGGCACTTTTGAACGTCATCGTTTTCAGTTCAGTAAAATAATAATGTTACATTAATAAAGTGACTCTACTGTCCATTCGGAAAGGTAGATTCTTATGGAGAAGAACGGACAAGAAACTCCATAGTTACTCTTTTCAAATAATGATTTTACAAAATTTGGTATACAAAAATTAATTTAATATTATGTGACACACTAATACTACTTTCCAGACATTTAGTTAGTGAGAAAATAAGAGAAGTGTGACAGCTCTGGGATCTTAATCCATCACAGGATTCACAGGCCGTCAATTTGTATGAGTAAACGATGAGTGCTCGTTTACGGAGACGCGACGTTTATCTCGGCGTTCACGGTGAAAAATAGTGACACCCGCGGCGTCGCCTGCGGCAATACAAACATACAGCGATATCCGCCACCGCGGACGAAGAGGTGCCTGGGGTGGATCCTTCGCGCCGCTAGACGCCACGCTGCACGCGACGCGCGATGCGCCGCGTATCCGTAAACGAGGCCTGACACTTACTGAAAAGCTTGATTTCGATCAAAAGTGTTAACGTCCCAGCTCTGCCGAGGCGTCTCTATGCTCTGTGATTGGTTCAAAATCTCCCCATACAACTTAACTTTGTCCATTTTCATACAAATTCTAAAATCAACATCGTTTGTACCACAGGTAGTATCGGGCAAAGCCCTCCACCTAATTTCTCAACAGAGAGACACCTGTGATAGAGAATTTAAGGAGATACAGAATATAAGAGACCAGCTCTCAACGACTTTACAAACTTGTCAAAAAGCCAGGGTGCAACTACGGGCTGCGTCCAACCACTTAACAATCTCCACCTTCGTTATACTAGCAAACTTCAGAAAACGGCAAATTATAAGATCCGTTCTAAAATCCTTAGAGTTACTCCGAAGCTTACGCAGCGTAGAAAAGGATGTAGCGGAATTGTTGCTAAAGAAAGAATATTTTGAAGCTATAGAGCTTATTTTGAAGAGCAAAAAAGCTGCCAGCAGTCATAAGGAGTACACGTGTATAGCTGATCTTGCTACGCGACTCCAAGACACGTTGGACATGACTGAAGAGAAGTTGGACTCAGTACTAGCAAGCATATGTTATAACTTTGACGAGAATACGTTTAGGAAGCTTAGAAAAGCTTACGCGTTGCTTGGGAAGACTCAAGCAGCGATGGAGCAGTTACACATGCATTACTCGTCAGCCGTAAACGAGTCTTCGATTGAAGCAGTCAAAAACTACGTAGGGGACTGCACTGATATGAAGTTCCAAGAAATGTGCCAGTCAGTACAAGCGAACAAAGCTCCGATATGCCTGTTGAATCTCTGTGAAAATCTGTTCCTAATCATGAGGAGTTACTATCTCCTGGTGGATTGGCATTCGAAACACGACGAAGAAGAGTCTATACCAATATCTAGTAACGTGTTTGAGATTGAGAAAAATGTTAGCAGAGAATACATTCGGCAAAAGTTAAAAGCTGGTCTTGTGAGGATTTGGAATGATGTCCAAGCTAAAGTTTCTACGTTCTTGAGAAGTTCAGGCCTAGAGGAATACCCTTTCGAGAAGTTTATACAAATGCTTGGCGTTCTAAGAAAACTGACGCAAGTAGCAGAAGTATTTTGCGGGGATAAGTCGGATTTGTTACAGGATTTCATTAAAACTCAAAGTGTTTTATACATCAAGAACTATCATCGAGGAAGGATGGAAGAATTGAAGCTTTTTCTAGAGAACGAAGGATGGGAACAATGTCCTGTGAAATCGACGTTTAATCTGTTGTATTTGCAAGAGTTTAAACAGTTTAAAAAGTATCTCAATATCAGGTCGGACACATCATTGTTGAAGGCGCATTCTGATGGGGCGTCTTCCGTGCATTCTCAAGACGACAGCGTCTATATAGCAAAGTATTTCAAACAGAACACAAGTCATACTCCCTTCGAGATTTTCAGAAACGAAAATATAACGAACGATGACATTTTCGGCTTGGAACCTGAGTTGGTTAGCGATGAATCGGAAGACGATGAGCCCGATGAATTGAAGCGAGATTTCGTTGACGAAAATGACCGACTAGAGCCGAATGAAAGTCCCAGTAAAGTTAAAGATAGCGTCATAGTTACAAATACTACGTTATCGGTCTTAAGACACTGCGGGCAGTATCTACAGATCTGTCGGTACCTCCCGCAGATTTCCTTAGAAGTCGTCATGTTAATGAATCAACTTTTCGACTACTATTTCTTCACAGTACATCTGTTTTTCACCGCGGATCTAGACGTTGCTTCTTCAACATTATACAGTTCGAAATTGAACTCTGTTTTAAAGAGGATAAAGAACAATATTGATACCGAAAATACTGGCGTCATTGATGGGAAGGTTCCATGCCCAGATCCGCCTCAGCACTTGAATTTCACTTCCGAAGAGAATCTCCATGGTCTATCAGAAAGAATAGTCGCAGTTGAAAGCGTGATATTTCTGGCGAAACAATATGAGATCTTGCAACCGTACTTAGAGTCGATAGTCGCTCAGCATCAGAGGATGATTTTGGAGCATTTTAAAGATAATACTCTAGCCGTTGTCCAAGATTTGAGGGTCCCAGTTTACATGTGTTCGGCGTCAAAGGCCGTTGATGCTAGAACAGCGTTAATAGCCATGTCTCAAGTAAAATGGGATGTGAAAAACGTGGCTGTCGAACACAGTGCGTATGTAGACATGATAATAAGAAAAATCCAGGTGTTCGCGTTACGTTTAGAAAACGTTTCGAGCAAGGTAACGCTGAATATCGAAGTCCTGAATTCGATTTGGAGTATGGTTTCAAAATTCATAGTTCATCTACTAGTTGAAGGGTTCTCTAACGCGACAAAATGCTCGAACGGTGGTCGTGGTCTCATGCAGTTGGATTATCGACAGCTTTTTCTAAAGTTAGAGAAGATATCAGGCTTGAAACCCGTACCTTTCCAGGATTACGTTGATAAATACGTCAAGGCATATTATTTGCCTCGGAAAGGTCTTGAAGAATTTGTTCTAGAAAGGGTGGAGTATTCGAATAAACATCTGATGGCTTTGGTCACTTGTGCCTGTGAGAATAAGAAGGATAGGCAAGCTTTGTCAGTGATCATTGAAGGCAGAGATGCGGCGGTGTAGTAAGGGATATTCGACCTTACGGCCTTATGAGGGAGACTAAAGTGCTACATTGATCTTTTGGCGTTTGTACGACTTTGTCGAAGAGGAGAATTTCGCGTAGGTCTGCATAGGCCTTTATAAACATCACAGACATAGAGGAATGGACTGATTTGTGAAATTGTCTGTGGAAATTGTTTTGTAAAAACAAAATGGCGGAATTAGTTCCGGTTTTGGCCACGCGCTAACAGATCCTTTTACAACACTAAAGTGTGTTTTTCAATGTCTCAATTTGTAAAAAAAAATGGCATAGCTTTATATTATGTTAATCATTCCTCTTAACCCTGTAAATACTGTATAACGTATAAATAATAACAGTACAGTCGGTTATATGCAGATGTCGGAATTAGGTAGAGCTATTTATGTACTTGCATCGAAATGTTAATATTAATATGGATCTTCTGGGGATTTCTGATAGACAACCCCGTGTGGCCAACAATATTACAAATAAAAATAATAATTTTTCTTTTGTTCTCACAAGCTATGTTGTGCGAACTCAAATGTGGCAACAACGCGCGTGTGCGTTTTTGCAAATTCGGACATCCGATGTCGTTGATGTAAATTTGGCAACGTCGCGCCTACAGTGGTTTAAATTGTATAAAAGTAAATAACTTTTTTATTTAATAAATCACGGGATTTATCTGCTCTTAAATTAATCTCGGCATTTGAGGCATATCCACTTTATTCTTTCGCTGTATGAAATCAGTGTAAGTACATAAATAACTCTACCTAATTCCGACCTCTGGTAATATGGCTCATCGGGTTTTAGAAAGATTTCGTCGTATGTCGTCTCTCTTACTCACACCGTTTTGACAATCTCTTTCTTAATCTCTATGTGTAATATTAACGCCCGGCTTCTGAAAATGTATTTGTACTTAATCTAAGCATCGTACAAAATGTGATAATAAAAATCTTTTACTTATTAATGCTTAAACAAAATAACTTAAAAAAATGGTTCATATACAACGTGTAACAGAATAAAAGCAATACCTCTTAAGGGGTCATTGTACTCATCATTATGAACAACTTTTACTCAGGGACGAACACTGAAATCTAACTCGGCAAAATGTACTGAACAGTGATTTTTTTCCGCCATTTTGGGGTTGGTCCCATAGTTGTTCATAATGATGAGTACAATGACCCCCTTAAGAGGTATTGCGTTTATTCTGTTACACGTTGTATACAGGGTTACTTCGAAGACAGTGCGCAAATATTTCGTGTAGAAAGATTATTAGAAATAAATAGACAAGTATATTTTTGTTTTACCATGTTTCGAACTGTAAAAAATAGTCACTCTTTTAGATATTTTTTTTTTAAGTATGGGAAATCTTCAAATGACTCCTTCCGCTCTGGAAGGAGCGGAAGGGAGAGTCAGACTCTTACTGACTAAAACCCGTCTGTTCCCTAATACCATTTGCGTTCCAGGGCCGCGGTGAGTTTTTCGAACAAATTCCGCAACCTCTTTTAGATACTAAGTGATGCAAATTCTTTAAAAAAAAAATTCTTTTGGTCTAACCATACCAATTGCATGGAAGATAAAATGCGCAATTTCTCCGAAGTAACCATATATTTTGGGGTACTTGAAACCGAAAACGTATGAATAAAAGTGGCGCAACATACGTTTGTTGCGGGCAACATGTTAGTAACCAGATAGTTTCGCGTCTGTTGCTTAACTAGCTTTAATAGTAATACGAGAGCGCAGCCGGTCTATTCTGACAACGTCTCACCGTATAAACTTGGTGGAGTGAGCATTTCATCTTTTTTGTATAGATAGACAGCTCACTTCATGTTCACTTCACCCAAGCTTACACGGTGAGAGGTACAGCCGGTCGATTCTGTAAACATGTCGAAGTAAAGGCTTTGGTGAAGTGATCACGTGGTGAGCTGTCAATCCATATAATCAAGATGTCACGTGATCACAAAGTGAGCTGTCATTCCATCTTGATCTTGCGCCACAAAGTACCTAACTCTAGTTTAATCGATTGTTTCATTTACAAATGGACTCACCAGCTTGTTTGAAATACCGTGACGAGTAAACGCTCTGCGCAAACCTGATTTATCTTTTAATTCAGAGTTAAGTTGCTAACACGAGGATAAATAATAAATATTTAAAAAAAACGCGGAGTTAAAAAGTAACTTTGATTTGTGGAAGTGGTCCTCAGCAATGTATTGAAATGTATGCTCAGTACCCGGCCGTAAATAATATAGAGTTTTAGAACAAGTTCGTGTTAGGCTGGCCGCATACGTTTGGTTTCCTGATACGGAATTCTGATTCGGATACCTGCCGGTCGAAATGCAAACATGTCGAAGTGAAGGCTTGGGTGAAGTGATTTCAAGTGATCACGAGGTGAGTTGTCAATCCATATAATCAAGCTGTCACGTGATCACGAAGTGAGCTGTCATTACATCTTGATTATATGGATTGACAGCTGACCTCGTGATCACTGAAATGAACCCAAGCCTTCACTTCGACATGTTAACAGAATCGACCGACTGAATACTTGTCTTATGGTGCTCCCACACTGCTGTTAAAAATGTTTCCAAAAAATTCTAACACGAATTCATTGACCACTTTAGAGTGTTACCACACCAATCGTTACCACGCCGATCGATTGGTTTGGTAGCTTTGGCTGATCGATGGATACAGGGCGATACAAAATTGATCAACCGCCTTTCGATGCCATCGATCGATGTTGATCGATTATGGTAGCTTTGATTGACCGAAGAAAGAAGTAGAAACTATCGATCGACGTTAACTAATTTATTCTACCATCGATCGATTGGTGTGGCAATACCCTTATTTTATGTTACTTTTACAAACGTTAAGTAACGTAACGTAATGTAACGTAAAAAAAGTAAGTTAAGTGTTTGTTTAGAAAATGTTTACTAATGCTTGTAAACATTATTAACAGCAGTGTGGGACCACCCACCCACACGTTCATTTATTTTCCGAATGAGACAAAATGCTGATGTCTTTCGAAAACAAGCCGTGTGTTCAAGTCAGAAGAACGGAAATCGGAATTCTCACGGAATTCTGAATCCCTAAACATGGAACGGTACGCATGCGGCCAGCCTCTTTGTGTCATATTTACGCCCAGGCATTGTAACTAGCCTTTAAGTTATATTTTATTAGTAAAATCGCCTGATTTTATTGTATGTTTGTATGTATGTACAGGGCTCATATAAAATCTCAAAAAAAAACCAAGTATATAGAATTAGGTAAGTAAATAAATGTTTTGTGTTCAAAAACTATATTACTATGTATAAATAGAATATGTATAAATTTATTATATATGATTAAAGAAACAGAACGCGTCATATTTGTTTTATTTAGTACGATGTCGTGTCCGAAGATACCGAGGTACAGTCAGCAACAAAAAACGACCAACAATTTTTCCCCTAAATCTATATTTTGAGATAATTCTTTTAAATTTGATCAAAAGTAGCATGTTAAATAATATTAACCGTTTCTCTACTATATGTAATGCCAAGTAAAAAAAAGGAGATATCGAATCCTTTTATGTTAATGTAGGCGATGTGTAAAAGTAGCATTGTTACATGACAAGCAAGCGCGTGCCCTGTACGCCAAACGTCACAAATATGTGACAAAAAGTACGGCGAATTTGTGGCTTGGCGTCGGGGGCACGCCTATGCGTTTATGCTCTGGCGTTCAAAAGGTTAATCGATTTTTGCCGTTGACCGTACCACAAATTACAACATCCCTTAAAACCTAGGTACAATAAATTATATAATTTTAATTGTAGGGTTAACTCAGCGAGACGCCTCGCTGTGTGTTTTCCAGAATTTTATCCTTAGTAGTGACACTTTCGGATGGTGTAATAATCAGTGATCGGATGATCGGGCGCTAATATACCTAAACTTCACTTCTATTCTCACGAAATTATAATACGGACATGCTTTTCAGAATCCCGGATCCCAGAATCGTTCGAAGTTCCTGAGATTGCTAAAAATGCCCCGCATACAAAATATAGTTAGAACTCGTTGTGAACTCGCATTGTAATTTTTTTTAATTTAAATGCCGATTCTAATGGAACTTTTAATTTATAATGAAAGTTTTTATGATTTTCCATTTGTTTTGAATAAAATAAAGATACTTAATCAAAAGTTTGTTATAGTTGTTTTTAAAAATCCCGGGATTACTTATTTATTCAGAAAGGAATGTCCATATTATTCTTTCACGGAAAGTTTAGATATATAAGCGCCCGATTATCCGATCACTGATAGTAATATATGTTTTTTTATAATTAACCGGTTCGATATCTGACTAAAACCTTTTTTTTTCAAAAATCAATGATGCAGTTTTAATTTCATCAAAATCGGGCTCGAGACTCCTTTGAGTGTTTTTCGCTTATCCTCGTAGTTTCGGATTTGGCCACGCACACTTTAAAAATTCAGTCTGTATACAAATATATCTACATACCTAAATAAATATTAAAACATTGGTAACTTAGAACTTAACTTAGGTATAACAAAATCACTTGTCTGCTACTGCAGTTTAAAACCATAACGGCTAAGCCCGAAAGAAAAAAATCAGTAAAATCTCCCCTCCACTTCTAACTTTGGCAAATAATCAACTTCACTAATAAATTGGTCGTAGTCGCAGCAGAAACTAAACGTGCCATCATTGGAGCGCCATCTTAACCACGAATATTCGCGGTTAGTGTAGTACTCGTCACAAATGTTCTCACAGAATATAAGGCTGTTGGTCATAGTGTCGTTGTAAAATGAGGAGTTGATCGTGATGAATACGGCTGCTGTCTTGTTTATCGGGTCGTAGACGAGCTGGAAATAATAACAGAAAATAATAATTAGGTAAACGCTGACAAAAACTTTACAAAAATATACAAGCGACTTCCAAATAAAAAACACTACAAAGTACAAAACGACATTAATTTCGGAAGTCGGTGTCAGAAAAAGAAGAAACTTTACCAGAAACACCGACTTCTGAAATTCCTTCCTTCCGTCTTTTTTTGAAGTCGTTTAAAAATGAACCAACATTAATCAGGCTAGCCAATTCCTAACTTCTGCCATCAAAATACAGAATGTTGCAGAACAGAAATGCGTGGTTATATTTAAGGGTTTTGTTCTGTAGCTTCTATACAGTAAAGAAACAATATCAAAATAAACAAATATTGACTTCAAAAACCCGACCACAGATATCGACTAAAAAGTTGAAAAAAAAACACTATTCAAGAAGTATGATGCTGTTGGTGGAATTTATTTTAGTTCAATCACATATTCGATGCCATCAACTGCATCAGTCTGCTGGAAAAGTGTTTCTTTTTTACTTTTTTGTCGTTTTTTAAATATTTTGAAATGATTTCTTACACACCCGTATAGCTTAAAGCATTCCTCATGAATGTGTCTGTTATTATATAAAATTAATTTTCCAATTCCAGAGATTACTTAGTGCGTTAAAACAAACAAATTAACTCTTCAGCATTATTATATTAGTATAGATACATTATAGAAGATGTGTACCTAAATAAGCACTCACCTTATAGAAGTACATAGGCACAGGTACGTCCAGGTTGTTGTTGGCGTCAGAATGCAAGTAAACCTCTTGCATGCGACCTCTTCTGTCTGGCAATGTCATGACACCGTGCGTTCCCGTGAAAACTGTGACGTCGTTGTCTATGGCTTTCACGCGACGACGTAGACTCTGTGGGTTTAAAGTACGTTGTGTGTTGGTGTTGTGGGTGTAAACTTAGTTTAAAGTACGTTCAACTCAATAATGCCCGGTTTCTGAGGTACTTTATCGGTCGTTTATCTGTCCGTTAACCATTAACCAACCAATGGCGTTATGACAAATAGCGTTAACGGACAGATACACGACCGACGACGTTCGAAAGGCACTTTTGAAGGTCAAAATGTATAGTAAGGGCCGTTCTCAATAACGTATCTACCTTTGACCAACTGTCAAATTAGCTACCAACTGCAGCTTAAACGTCATATTTGAAAAGCAAACATCGACGAATCGAAAATCGAAGACGACGAAAGCGGAAAAGCCACAGGAAGAGATGCTATATCGATTGAAACCATCAAAGTCTACCTTGGAGCACTGATATCAAACAGTGGTGGCCACAAGGGCATTAGAGTTTCCCATATTTCTTTACGGCGTTGAGGCGTGGACTTTAAGAGAAAGCGAGTAAAAGAAGATTAGCGCTTTAGAAATGTAGTGCTGGAGAAGAATGATTGGCATAACTTGGACACAGTTCCAAATCAACGTCTCAATCCTCCGAGAACTCGGTATCAAGCAGCGTCTTTCTTCCATCGTCCAATGTCGTATCCTCTTTGGACGTATCGCACGTCGAGAAAACACATCAGTAGAACGGCTTGTAGTGTTGCGCTACAACACTACAAGCCGTTCTACTGATGTGTTCTACAGGGAAAAGGTGAAGGCAAAAGAGCGCGCGGCAGTTCACCAATGCATGGATCGATCAAGTCAAAACTACACTCAATGGTCCATTCCACGAATGTAAGAAGAGCTGCAGTACGAGAGGAATGGCGACGGATTCTGAAGCTTGCCACCATCCCTGATGTGAAGACCACGACGACTGTGCCAAAGGTGTAACGACGAAGAAGAAGAATAGGTAGGTAATACGGTCCGAAATCACCGGGCTTCCTCCAGGCAACTGAAAATCTCACCTGGCAGGGACTGAGATGTATTGTCGTGAAGAGGCCGCGTTGACACCTATCATAACAGAAATGGCAACTATTCATACGGACGTGTGTTGCTATCACTTTTGAACAGGCGCACGCCCGAATAATTAATTGAAATGACGGACCCATGTTTTCGGGCCTCCTCTTATGAGTCTAGAGATCCAAGACCGATAGAAGTGGCAACAAGTTCAAAGTCAGTGAGACACTTCGGATAGGCCTATGTCCAGCAGTGGAAGTCTTTCGGACGGTAACTAAACTTACATCTTCCAAAGCTGCCCAGTCACCAGCGTTGCCTCTTATCCATTGTGGTGCCGCGTTCACGTAATGGAACGTAGCTCGAATTACCGCACTGGTCGCGTAGTCTGCATTGGCGGCTAGATGTCCTCTTGATAAGAACTGCAATAAATCATATTTTTGAATATTTTGGAATTACGATTAATTTTTTTTTTAAGGATGGGTAATCATCAAATGACTTCTTCCGCTCTGGGTGGAGCGGAAGGGCGTATCAGACTCTTACTGACTAACCACCTAACTACTAACCAACTAACCCATCCGTGTTCCTCCTAAAGCCCTTTGCGTTCCAGGATACTTTGTTCTTATAAGTAGCATACTCTGGGTGCATCGTCCTCACATAATATTAAATTAATTTTTGTAAACCAAATTTTGTAAAATCATTATTTGAAAAGAGTAACTATGGAGTTTCTTGTCCGTTCTTCTCCATAAGAATCTACCTTTCCGAATGGACAGTAGAGTCACTTTATTAATGTAATTCTATTATTTTTACTGAACTGTAAACGATGACGTTCAAAAGTGCCGTTTAATGGCCTGATTGAAATAAACGTTTTGACTTTGACTTTGACAGGGCCGCGGTGACTCTTTCGAACTAATTCCGCAACCCTGGCATGCTCTGGCCCTAACGGGCCCCGTCTCCTATGCTGACATCTCTTTAATTAGAAATCTTTAAACTGGTTGCGGACCCGTGTTGCCCGCTGTAATAATAATCTGGTCCAATGGGGCATTCTCCACCCATGCCTAAGACAGTGCCAGTGTGGAGACCCTTCATAGGACATCCCGTCATGCACAACCGCCTGCACTGCCCAACATTTAAACGGACTAATGATCAGTAGTCGGAGTAGGTAGAGCTAATTCGGGTCAATGGCCTCAAATGTATATAATATGGATATGACACTGGGATCCCGGGATTTTTATTTTATCCGCTGACTAAAAATAAAAAAATAATAAGTAAAATTGATTTAGATTTTATTTTACCTAATCTTAACTATGTATAAAACGAACTAACTTACGTACCACCGCGTTTTGTTTCACGAAAGATTTGGAGTACCGTAGTAAACTAATTTTATGCGGTTTATTCTAGTTTTTTCTAAGTTCAGATATAACGAGTACCTATCTCTCAAAATCATCACCAACCTTAACAAGTATATTTTTTAATTCCAGTGTTAGTGAATCCCGGTATCTCAGGTATGTCCATACTACACACTACATGTCTACACCTTGTCGCAAGTACTAAAAATACTCCGACCACCTCTAATGATAGAGCTGTACAGGTAACTCATACTTGTCGGACAAAGTTAGTATGACTCAATCGACACGATACTCCGGTGTGAGTCGGACTCGCGCTCAAAGGGTTCAGATCGATTCATATTTGATGATACTATATTCATATTCATAATATCTTTATTTGCATTCCATAATGTGTGAAGATCTTGTAATGGGCTTAAAGCAAAGGTACGATTACGGACCTGACCTGTAGGGCACAGCAAAAATAAAACAATTATTTTTTGTAATTATTCATAATCAATAATTAATCATTTAAAAATAATTAACTTAATTATAATAAAAAAATATATTTAGTGATCAATTATTTGAGATCAGTTATAATATATTATAACCTAAAATTATTTACTAGTTAACTATAATTGTGAGATATATACAGAATCGCACTACAGATACGCCTAAATGCTGTTGCTTGTTTAGATAATAAAAAATAATTTTATTGATTTATCTTTGGACTAAATTACATTGCTAGCTCGCTCCTTCGTCGACTTTGTCCCTGTCATCTATGACCTAGACTAGAGTCAAGAGCAAACCCATATAAAAAATAAATAATTAAAGAATGGGAATTAACTGTCATGTTATATCTACATCATTTTTCGCGCTAGCTATAAATCATGTTTTTAAATGTTTGCTTTTGTTTTTAGGGACTTCTTGCTATTGTAGATTGTGAAATAAGTTAAGGAGTGAACGAAAAAACAAAAATGATTTATGGTGGACGAAGGTTTAATTTAACTTATTATCTATGCAGGAAATAGGTATTTGACTAAAAAATCTAACCTAATTAGTCCGACAGATAGATTTCCAAAAAATATTGGACACGTATTTTTTCTTTTGTTACGTAAACTAAAAATGAATACTCAATACTCAAACTTTATTTGCATTACACAATGTGTACTTAGGTGGTAAAAAGAAATTGGGATCAATATGGACCTTGTCGGGCACAGCAAAAAACAAATACTTACGTATGTAGGTATATGTAGGAGAGAGGAAGCTTGAAATAGCTAAACTTATATCTAAAATAATCCAATAATGCTCTATAACTTATATTTTATCATTTAAATATTCCTTTTAAACTGTACCTCATAGCATTTTTCAATTAAAGATTGTTTTAGTTTTTTTATAAACATGTTTATTTTGTCTTATTTTTATTAATTCACGTAGTTTGTTATATTTTTTTTTTAAGACGACACAGTGCGTTGAAAACTCGTGTAACGTCACTTACCAGTACAATTTTACTGGAAAGTGACATTACAAGCCCCCACGCCTTATCTTTGATGCGTTTTATCTTCGTAATTTTTTATTGATTTAATAAAATAAAAAATACGAATCCAATATTTTTCGATAATCTAAACCTTGTCACACATTGTCATTTATCACGCTTCTTTAAAGTGTGACGTAGTTTATGGATAGCTCCTTATGCCTAACTAACTTTTGCCCACGACTTCGTACGCGCATATTTCGTTTTTTCCCGTTCTCGTAGGAATTTCCCGTTCTCGTGTAGCATTACTCATGAATGTGGCTATCATATCCAACAATAATTTTCCAAATCCGACTGGTAGTTCTAGAGATTAGTGCGTTCAAAAAAACAAACAAACTCTTCAGTATTATATAGCATCCACGCACACTTTAAAAAATAACCCTGTATTAGTATAGATAAATAACAAAAATAGTTTACTATTCAACCTAAAAAATCAGTGTGCTTAGAGAGATTTCTAGGGAGAAGGCCAAACAATTCCAAAAGAGCATGCATCAATTTTATACAATTCTAGCACCCTAATGAGCCATGCATGGGGCACCGAGTCAAATATTTAACTTAGCTAAACATTTTATTATCATCTAATATGTACCAACACGTATAAATCTAGAATTAGTATCAGAGAGTTATCGTATTATCTAGATAATACAACTTGTAAAGGAGACGGACCTTTATTTTTATAGAATCTTAAGATATCCTCATACAATTTTTATGGCTTCTTCTTTTTCTCTTTTCAATTTGACTCTACGTTCCTCTTTAGTAATAAACACTTTAATTTGTTTATCGCTATCAAAGTTTACCTTCATCTCACCTTTAACTCGGTCTAAACGGTTTACGTACTTTTGACTGACTTCTATAAAGTGTTTTACTTTCACGCCCTTAATAACGCTCTCATACTTAACAAATACTTTCTCAATTATGTCACAAACATTCACAGGGAAAATGGTCACTAAGTCGCCCTTGAATTTCTTCTTTTTCAAAATATAGTCCCTGTATTCATCCAACGTAGGAAACTTATAGTTGTCCACAACAAATTGTTGATACAAATTATATAATGACAGAATTTTACTGAAGTTCAACTCATCAATTGGTTCATATGTCAACACAGTCTCAGCTTCTATATTATTGACTACAACTCGGTTAACAATATTGTACAATTGGCTATAGAAAGATGTATTTTTATCGGTCATGAAAAAGGGGCGGAATGTTTTTTCGCAAATATGAACCACTGAATCACCAGTGCGATGTAGAAAATGCACGTATTCCTCCAAATTTACTTCCTCCGAGATAACGTCGTCTCGAAGCATTTCTTTGTGCTTCAACTTCAAATAATTAAGCTTTTTCACATTCGCCGAATATTCTATTTCACTGACAAGAAAACCGTTTACATTACTAAAAATTTTCTCTACCATGTACAGAACCTTGTCTCTCCGCGATGGAATTTTCTTCAGAATCATTACATGTCTCATTAAATCCTTTCGCTTGTTGATGGTTTCCAAGTCTAACTTGTAGTTCAAATAGATTAAGATTTCGACCATGACATGTGCGACTCCGTAATACATTCTCAAACGCTCGTGAGCAAAACGTTCAGGATCGTCTTTGAAGATGAGCGAGGATATCTCGACACAATACCACAGAGCGCTAGGTAAGGAAGAATCCACTTGAGGATCTAACGGTAGAGATGACAGTCCAATTCTACACTTCGTTGAACTGACACGCCTCAACGCGTACTTTTTGAACTGCGCAACTACGTTTTCGTCCATCCATTGTTTCTTTTCACAAATTTTCCATAACACGAAGTAAAACAAACCGATGTTGTACTTGACTTTTTTGAAGTTGAAGTACGTGGCAGACAAGATGTAGTCGTTGTATCTGTCGAACTCATCAGTGTCTACCAGCACTAGCCCACCGTGGAATGGTCGCCGATTTCGAGGCTCTAATTTAGTTTCTTGCTCTAGTAACTGTTTGTACACAGTTAAGGTATAGAAGTAACCTAATGACTCGTTCAGATCAGGATCCTCCAATAAAAACAAGGGACACTCCATCATCGCATTGAATTTTGAGAAAGACGCCGTCGATTCCGTTGATTGGAAAATAAGTTTATCCAGCAGATTTAGTTCTGTGCATAAGATTACAGGGATGCCTTTCTCGTCAGCCAAAATGATGTCAGGAAACTTGATTTCTTGGTCAGCTGTAAAGTTGACATCCTCAATTGGTTCTTCAGGAACTTCATTGTTAAATGTTTTCTCGAATTTCAAAGCGTCGAAACTATAAGATTTCTTTTCACTGACGATATAGTTAATTAAAGTAGTGACTGACTTCTCAATGTCTACTTTCAAATCGTATGATGTATGATTGCTGAAACTTTTGTACCAGTTTGTATTCTTGAACTCACGCACAAATGTTTCTCTATCCGTCGTGTCAGGAAAGTTTTCTATCGACACAGTGTTTAACCTGTTCTTCAACTTTTTCAGCTTTTCAATTTCGGCGAGAGATTTAGCATTGTTTTTGTCTGAAGTAAGAAACTTAAATTTAATATAAGACTTTAGAGTTTCTTTCTCAGTAGCAAAGTTACCAGTGGTAATATTATCGTAGTCGAACTCCTTGGAAATATCAGTTTCATCGAATAGCTCGTTGTTGCGGTAGATTGTACATTGGCTCTTGATAAACGACGCAGTGACCGATAAGTCAATACAGCTCAAGTCCTCACTTAGAGCGTGGAATACGACCTTTTCATAATTAATATTTTCATTAAGTGCTAAACATCTATTGAAGCTCTTCCTGTGGATTTGACCATCGGTAATGATGTACAGTAATTTGATTTTGTCTTCATTGCTATCAATATTTTCTTTTACCCACGCAATAATAGTTTCAGGCAAAGTTTTTGTGCCTCTGCCATCCAGATCCCTGTATGCTTTTCGAGCTTTCGTTTCGTTGATTTCCTCACACTGGTTGCCCCAATGTAAATAAACAATTTGGGATTCTTCATCTGCGTGAGTACTGATCATTTGATTCACGTCACTTTTAAATTGTTCGAGTGTTTTTAGTCCATTTTTGTGATAATACGTCACTCCATCTGTTGAGATGGAGTAATCTTTCGCGTAAATATAATAATTAACCATTTTTAACTGTGAATATAGTTTAGTAAACAATAAACTTTTACGTGGTGACACAGAACACTCGACCAAGGCTCGCCTGCTTCTGCGCGATACGCTAGGGCCGACGCTATTTATACACTTCAAGTAATAGTTACTGGCAGTAAAACTGATCGTGTCCGGTTCATTGAGGAAAATGCGTCGCCTCCGCTATCTACAACATTCATGCGTGAGTCATAGACTAGATAGAGTGATTAGCAAACAGTGACGCCATCATAAAGGTTTGTTATTATTGTTGTTCTGCAAATTAGGTGCACCTGCTTTGCAGCTGTGAAAGATAATATACTAACCTAAATAATAGTAGTAGTTAGAAAAATGCGAAAGTGAGTTTGTTTGTTTGTTATGCTTTCACGCCTAAATCGCTGAACCGATTTTGAAGAATTTTAGTACAGAGATAGACACTGGAAACGTTTATTTTTTATTGTTTTTTCATTGAGAGGGAGGAGGGTATTAGGGGTCGTCCATTAATCACGTGATGTTTTTTAGTAACTTTTTGACCTCCCCCCACCTATCCAAAATTTTAAGATAACTTAGTGTCAAAGTTTTTAAGATAAGTACTTTAAACTAAATTTCTTTCTGTAAATCTTGAAAACTAAATGATTTCTGGAAAATTAAATACCTAATAATTCAGAAATCTAGCGTTCAATTAAAAATATTTACCTACACGTGATATCTCATTTCACCCCCCAAAAAATCACAAGATATTTCGTGACTTTTCAGAACATCCTCTCCCCCTTTTGAGCCACACGTGATAAATGGACGACCCCACCTAAAGGTAACTTTTTTGGCAATATCTATATTAACGCGAACGAAACCGCGGCAAAAGCATGTATTATTATAATAATATATATATTTTAAAACAAGCAGCTGTTATCTACATTGTGTCGGGTTATTTCAACAAAAAATTGGTTGCCTGTAAAGTCGGTATACGGGCGAAAGTTTTACGTGACAACGACTTTGAGTGGTAAAATAATTTTAATGTGAATATTCATTCGTATAGTAGGAAGAAGGATGCCTATCTCTCTCACTCTCTCTCTCTCGCTCTGTCTCTCTCGCTCTTAGGCGGGCTAACTGTGCCCGAGTGGAAGGGACGCGTGCCTCTCACTCGCTCTCATTGTGAGCGCATAACGTGAGCGGAGCGTAACGCAGTTTCTTGAAGTGTCACCCGGCAAACCAATTTATAAGACGTTGTCACGTCAATATGTAGATACTAAACAGCTGAATTCATATTCTTTATCGTTCATTATCATGTAAGTACGCCGGAAATAAAAGTATCCGATCAAAAATATTTCTCTCTCACTGAGCGCTTACCTGTTTTTTAGTCAAATAGTTTTCAGCCATATTCTTTCCCAAAATGGCGTCCAGGGCCATTTTCTGACCACCTACTTTGTAGACTTCATTCATCCGTACCTTTCCGAACAGGTCGCCTTCTGAAAACGATAAATAGGTAGTATTTAGCCTCAGTTACCTGTAAAACATAATTATTCTCCTCTGTCATAGAATCCCTTGCATGTCAGAGAAGGATCATGGGAGTTCACGTTGGGCATCATTAATCTTTTTTTTGGTATTGTGTTGGAAATCCTCATGGATGTCCTCCGTCCTGGGGCGGATGGAGGGGTCTGTGAAACTCCTACTGACTAAAACCACCTCGTGTTTACTCGCAAATATGCTCCAGGGGACTTAAGCAATCTTCAACGCAGCCCCTGACTGGTCGGCCGGCCGCCTCTTCGGACCCCGCCTGGTCAAGCTGGAGGAGTGAGGTGACACGCCCCGCGACGTCTAAGTCCTCGAGTCCTATTATGATGGGGGGCGGCGGACGTCCCTGAGACCCATTAAGGGGGGCCGGAAGAGGGCATTATCTCCGCACCAGGCGCAGCGGGCGTCGGTGGAAGGCACCGACGCCGCTTATTACGAATTTTTTACACAGCTAGAAATGATAAATGATATTTATTTTGTAACATAACACTTTTACACGTCAATATTTTTTGATCATGTTTTAAAATAGACTAGCACTTCGCCCACGACTTCGTCCGCGCGGATTTAGTAGGTACTCCACGAACCTCAACGCCCGCTCTTTCTCTTTTGGTTTTGGAAAATTAAGTAAAACGATTTTCATTAATTACCCAGCTATTTCTGCTGCTGATTATGTGGTCTCTGGATCCCGTTCACGTCGTCAGGGGTTAATTTTGCAAAAATTGTTAGATCTGTTTCAATTATCCTACAGAATCAGCAGCAGAAATGCTTAACCCTTAAAAGAGGATAGAGGGGGCGTTGAAGTTTGTGGAATATCTAGGGACTAAATCCGCGCGGACAACGTTGTGCTTTATTTTCCAAAACTAACCTTTTAAGTTTGTGGACTATCTACTAAATCGCGGACGAAGTCGCAGGCGAAGTCCTAGTTGATCATAAAACCTGGTGTAAATTCGTATCACAGATAATCAAAGTATTTGCAATAATTAAAATACCTAACAAAAGCTAATATCAGTCACAGTCACAGATAATTAAATAACATTTTTACAGTCAACAGCCGCACGGGTCGATATCCAAGGTTAAGTAACGCTTGCTGTGGATGGGTGACCATCTTAACATACCGAGACTCTTCCGTGCCTCGGAAAGCACGTTAAGCCGTTGGTCCCGGCTGCCATTTGTAGATCTTTGGCAGTCGTTACGGATAGTCAGAAGCCAGATAATCTGACTCCAGTCTTGCCAAGGAGTACCGTGTTACCCAGTTAATGGGTTGTGGAGGTCTGGTAGGCAGTCGCTCCACGTAAAATACTGGTAATATATATATATATATATATTATATAGGCTGAATCCGGTTTGACTGGAAGCCGACCCCAATGTAGTTGGGAAAAGGCTAGGCATCACACAGATTTGAGTGGGCCTGTCCAGACAGTGCAAGCATTTGTAGCTCAAACTTCGAATTTTAAAGAGCTCAACGATTTGACGAACAATACCAAAGTAAGGACATTTGGGTAGGCCGCATAAAGAGCTCAAACTGCCACAATATCATGAAATGAACCCCTAATATTGCGATCTACGAAAGCCTCCGAACGCTGAAACCATAAAATAGGATGATCCCGTAAAAAGGGACGGTCTATTGGATAGGTCATGGTAGTGAAACAGTGCTGTTTTTTCCGTTTCACACTATCCTGTCCCTTTGTTGGTTACCTAAAGGCTTCTCCCAAATCTTTCCAGGTATTCTTTTCCCGGGCCACCTGGAACCAGACCTTGCAGCTAGCGTCTAGATCGTCCCGCCACCGGTCTCGGCGGCGCCGCCCATCCTCAGGCACCAACTTTGTGTGTGGAGACTTTTTCCGCGGAAAATCGTATAACTAGTATAAATCAACGTTAAAAATTACCGGAAAATGCTGGTCGCTTCAACCCGGATTGTCGATAGACGCTCATTGGAGTTATCCGGTGTTTTACATAGTGTGTGTGCAGGAGATTCTTATCAAAGCAGGCTTCGTACAACGTATAGAAGGTCCTTTTCACTTGATACCCGACACTGTAATTTAAATAAATTAAATTAGAAATTGAGACTCCTCCGTGTCTCGGAAAGCACGTTAAGCCATTGGTCCCGGCTGCAATTTGTAGATCTTTGGTACTCGTTAGGAACGCCTTGCCAAGAAGTACCGTGTTTCTGAATTGTGGAAGTCAGATAGACGTCGCTCCACGTAAAGTACCTACCTACTGATATTCAGCTGAGTCCGGTTTGATTGGAAGCCGACTCTTATATAATTGGGAAAAGGCTACGTAGATGATGAAATTATAAAGTAAGACCTATGATCCCAAAAAAGAAAAAGGGCAAAAGGAGGCCGGTCGATTCTGTAAACATATCGAAGTGAAGGCTTGGGTGAGGTGATCACGAGGATTGACAGCTCACTGTCAATCCATGTAATCAAGATGGAATGACAGCTCACTTCATGATCACGTGACATCCTGATTATTTGGATTCCTCACTTCACCTAAGCATTCACTTCGACATGTTTACAGAATCGCCCGGCTGGTCACGTGGTGGACAACCGTTAGCAAAGATATGGAACGGGAACGAGGAGCGTCCCCGGCCTCGACTAAAATGGGGCTTTGTCTAGAGCAGGGATTCCCAAAGTGGTCGTTATCGACCCATTATGATCGAAATCGGTCTGCCAGGGTTCGACATAAGGGAAAACTGATTTTGGGGGTCGATGAGGTCTAAAAAATCCTCGACCCCTGTTATTACAGTATCTCCTATATCTTTTTTGAAACTTTCAAGATACTGTATAAGTTGTGTTACGTGTACCAACTTGTCATAATAATGACTATCATTTAAGTAGGAAAGAATCATTGTTGCACTTTTCAAAAACTCAATGGCTATGGGGGTCTGAGGTATCAGTTCATTTTGGAAAAAGGGTCTCTTGCCCAAAATGGTTTGGGAATCCCTGGTCTAGAGCCTCAGAGTCTCTGTCTTTATTATAGAGTTAGAGGTTCATGCTTACTGATATATATTGTTCCGGCCGTGACAAATCTCGGGGTACTCCTGGGTAGTAAACCATGGTTGGGTGTTGCAGCGAATGTCTTTGAAATTGACAATTCTGCGGTCAACTCTGAAAGTTGTATTGAAAATGCAATGCGCCTCCTAAAACATAATAATAAGTTACAGTTTAGATTTAGTAATGTAGGAATCACCTAGGAAATACCGGCCTTTTTTTTGATGTCGGCGGGAAATCCTCATGGAAATCCTCCGCCCTGGGGCAGGCGGAGGGGTCTGTCAGACTCTTACTGACTAAAACCACCCCGGTGTTCCATCTCCCACCTACGCCAGGGATCGCGGGAACGTATGCGACTTCCGCAATCCCCGGCTAGTGCCGGGCCCGCCTCTGCGGGCCACCTCGCGTTGGCGAGGGGAGTGAGGTGTTTGACTCCCCTCGCTACATCAAAGAGGGGCGCACGGGAACATCACGCGCCACCACCTCGGGTCCGGATGAATGGGGGGCGACGGACATCCCCAAGTCCGCCGCCCCTGGACCCAGTTAGAGGGGCCGGAAGAGGGCAGCGTATGACTCCGACTCCGACGCCCGATGCGCCTGCTGCGGGCCGGGAGAGCGGTAGTGATTTCCCTCTCCCTTTCCGCAGCCTCCTTCTGCGCGATAACTGTCTCGCAGAAGGAGACCACCGCGTCCCAGGACTCCTCACCGCCGACCATAGCATGAACTACGGCCGGCAGCGAGAGGTCTCTGCCTACCACAGAGATGAGGGCACGGCGCGGCTCCTCCTAAGCTGCACACTCTGCCAGCGTATGCCGTGCCGTGTCCTCCCGACAGTCGACGCAGTGGTGGCATCGAGCGTCCGGCTCCCTGCCTATGCGACACAAGAACCTCCCGAAGCAGCCATGCCCCGAGAGGACCTGCGTCGCACGAAACGACAGGGAGCCGTGCCTTCTCCCGAGCCACAGGTCGAGCACTGGCCGGATGGCCTCGATGGTGATGAGGCCGGCGGTAGGGCTCGAAAGCCTGTCCCGCCATTCCGCCACCAGGACCTCGCGCAGCTGCGACCGACGCAACTCCAGGTGTCGCTGCGTCAGTCGCTCGCCGCGCGCCCGCGCGTAGTCGCGCCACCTGTGTAGTGACGCGAGCACTTTCGCATCCAGGTCCCACGGCGGAGATCCGGCCAATGCGCAAGCCGCCTCGTAGGAGATCGTGCGATATCCCCTGATGACTCTGACGGCCATCACCCTCTGCGGCCTCCGCAGAACAGTGATGGTGCTGGCCGTCAGGTCAGCCGCCCAGATCGGGGCCCCATAAAGGGCCATTGATCGCACGATCCCCACGTACAACCGCCTACAGGCGGTGCTCGGGTCCCCCAGATTGGGAAGCAGCGTTGACAGCGCCCCCGCCGCGCCCAACAACTTGGGCGCCAGCTGCCGGAAGTGGGGGCCGAAATCCCACCGGGTGTGGAGCACCAATCCCAGATACTTCATGGTGGACTCGACAGCGATACGGGCCCCCCCGACCACAATGTGCGATCCCGGCGGCGGCGCTCGCCGGGGGCCATGAAAAACAATGGCCTCCGACTTGTTGAGGGCCACCTCCAGGCCGAGGCGCCGTATGCGGCTCACCACCTGTGAGACCGCAGCCGTCGCCAGTAACGCTGCCTCCCTGTGCGAGCTCCCCCGGGCAGTGACCAGTGTGTCGTCAGCGTAACACACCAGCTGCACACCCGGCCGGAGCTCGCCCCTCAGCACCCAGTCGTACCCGATGTTCCACAGGAGCGGGCCCAAGACCGAAGCCTGCGGAACACCGCACGACATGGGGCGCTGGTATCTGCCATCGCGTCCCAGATAGCCTCGTCTAACTAAAATTGACAAAAAAAATTGGTTGTCTGTAAAGTCGGTTTACGGAAGATAGTTTAACGTGACAGCGTCATAACAAAACATTGATGAAATGATCGTATCGTAATCGTATCGCTCATTGTAACGTACAATGACCGTAACGTTACAATGACTCATCTTTTTCGTGCGTGCAGCCGGCGTTCATCGATTTATTAGACGTCACGTCAAAAAAGTAATATTTTTACCCGAAAAAGTATTATTTTCACTCGACCGCCCCGGAAGGAGGATTATATTGCTCGGGATCTATGATTGGGATGACCCGTATGTATGTATTCTATTTATTTGGCACGCCCTGTTGCCTAAACGGCTGGATAGGTTTTAACAAATAACGTAAAAACCCGATCGCAAAAAAATACTAAAGTTCCAAAACAATTAGTCACTTTTCAAACAGTCTGATGCAGTTCGAGAGTTTTTGCAAAGAAACTTGTAAGAAACTTTAACCATATCTTTATAATGTCTAAGTATATCACTGAATTCCTCCTAAACGGCTGGACCTACACTGATGAAATTTTTTGTTTGTAATAGAGGGGTCCTTCGAAAATTTTGATTCACAATTGGACCCAGTAGGCGGCGCTGCAATCGGGTTCTCGATTGCTTTTCTAACAAAATGCCAACATCTGTCAGTACAGCTACTTTTGTATAGATGAACTAGATGAACTAGCTTTTGCCCACGACATCAACGCCGTGAAATAGTAACTTTGGGCGGCCATTTTTATTGTTAAGATACAAATTTTTCAAAAACGCTTTAACAAATGTTTATTTATTTTTTATCAAGTGCCTAAATACAAAGGTTCTTGTTTTTATCTTCAATAATGACGGACTCCCATACAAACTTTCATCCCCTATTTCAAACCCTTCATGCCCTTTTCTCGCGACAAAAGGTAACCTATGTCCTTCTCCAAGATCTAATCTATCTGTGCACCAAATTTAATCAAAATCGGTTCAGCGGTTTAGGCGTGAAAGCGTAACAGACAGACAGACAGAGTTACTTTCGCATTTATAATATTAATAATAACTAGCTGCGCCTCGCGGTGTTACCCGCGGTTTAAAGCGTAGCGTTTGTATTAATTCAGGGTGTCAGCTTCCTGCATACCAAATTTTATCAAAATTGGTCCAGCCGTTTGCGCGTGAAGAAGTAACACACACTCACAAACATTCGCCTTTATAATATTAGTGTGATATGGTAAATATTAGTATGGATGTATTGCAATCAACATACCAGGGTAGCATAACTAGTAGTATAGTTCCCCAGGATAATCTTTCGTTTGGGTCCGGGACATGAAACTAGAACGGTCTCCGATCGACTGAAACTGATATTTCCTTGATCGGTATTAGCTTCCATGAAGGCCCCATTTCTGATGAACACTGGCCCCGGGTTGCCGAAATCTCTGCTTAGAGATAGAACGCAGTCTGAAAAAAAAAACACTTTATTATTCACAGCAAGAACAGACTTTAGAAAAGGAGGACGTTTTTAATTCGACTGATTAAAAAAAACGTTGTTTCAGCGATTTCTTCGTCAATTGACAACCGACTTTTACGATTCTTCAACAAAAACACCTTCTTCCGAAATTGGAAAGAATAAGTTATTTTGTGCTAACCGACTAAAAAACAAAGAGTTTTTGGTCTGTTAGATTTTTAAGACTCTTGACTGAAGGTTCAAAAACTTGAAGGTTCTTGACTCTACTAGTTATGCAACGCTATACTAGATGGCGCTAGTGGTAACTAATGTCGTTATGTAACCGGCATTAATTCTGGCGCGTAACACTATCAAAGAATCACCTTGTACACCCCGGTGTCCAAGATGATTCCTACCCGTAACGACTGTCACATGTCAAACACTACCAATGTCAAATCACATCTACAAATGTCTACAAATGACTCCGCGATACCGCTCCGAGGATTTGTTCAAGTTACGAAGCCTCGCTTTCCAGGATGACGTGGGCGGATGATTCTTCGGCGCATATGTTAAAGAAATGTCTTTTTAGGGGGTAATGCATTTTTGACAGCTTATAATCTGTTGTCCCCGACCAGTTGTAGAACTAACCTATAATATAATTTTGTCTGTGGTTAAACGATGTATGTGGAAACAGCCGCACGGGTCGATTTTCAAGGTTAAGCAACACTTGCCGAGGTTGGTATGTGGATGAGTGACCATATTAACATACCGAGACTCCTCCGCACCTCACAAAGCACGTTAAGCCGTTGGTCCCGGCTGTCATTTGTAGATCTTCGGCAGTCGATACGGGTAGTCTGAAGCCAGAAAATCTGACACCAGTCTTACCAAGGAATAACGTGTTACCCAGTTAATGGGTTGTGGAGGTCTGGTAGGTAGCCGCTCCACGTAAAATACTGGTATTCAGCTGAATCCTGTTTGACTGGAAGCCGACCCCAATATAATTGGGAAAAGGCTAGGCAGATGCTGATGGGTAGAACGATGTATGATGGTAGTACTTCCCCGGACGGACTCACAAAGAGCACAAAGAGTGTTTCTACTTATCTTTACTTTGTACAGTTATCTATTGGTAGACCTACTTGGTACCAATACCTACTCCACTTTAATTTTTAACGCAGTAACCTAAATTTAACTAATTATAAAACTGCTTTGGTTTCGTTAATTACATTCTGTGCGTCATTCCCGTTTGCTTTGGTCATCACGAGACGTTTTGAGATAGTCAGTATCGGTTGCTACTGTACGTACTAACTATAGGTTTATCAATAATATGTTCCAGTCAAAAAGCTTAATCGGTCAAAAACTTCGTCAAATCTAGTTTTAATTGAACCGTTGCTCAAAAGTAGTTTTGTCTAATAATACTTATGTAGTCAATAGTGATTTTAATTGACAAAATTTGGTTAAAAGTGATTTTGACTAACGCTCTTAGTCAATACTACTTTTGACCACTAGAGGATCAGCCAAATCACTTTTAACCAGATGGTGTGTAATAAAAGATTTGAAATGTTGTGAATTTGTTAATTCCGAAGGTTGTGACGAAAATATGTGAAATATTTAATTTTGGGAATTGGAAATTCAAACAACAATCAATTTCAACATTCTAGGAATTCAGGAAGTCATTGAAAGATATTGGACCAAGTCATTTGCCTAGCTGTTCAATTAAATGCGGGGATGTCACTTAGGACGCTGATAAAACGGCGCCGTTCAAATATCTGTCGATTCTCTAATTATATTTAGTTTTTTAAAATTTTATATGTGCTATTTTTCTTAATTTATGTCGACCTCCTTAACTCTTTCAAAGTTTGGATTATAGAACCAGTCAAAACTAATTTTAAAGAAATTAGTCAGTCAAAACTACTTTTAACCAGCTCCATTGGGCAAAATTAGTTTTGACTATAATTTCAGTCAAAATCACCTACTATTGACGAGAGCTTACAGTCAAAAGTACTTTTGACTAATTCTGCTAGTTAAAAGTACTTTTGATTGGTTATGATGAGTTTTGACTGCAACATTATAAAATTCTTCCGTTACTGATGCGCGAATGACAGACAACGCACAGCCGAAACTACTGGTCGTAGAAAGCTAAAATTTGGCATGTAGATTTCTTGGGGGGTGAATAATCCTACGGGAAAAAAGGTATATGCGCGTACGGGCAAAACCTAGTATATATACTATTGTTACGCGCCAGAATTAATGTCGGGTACATTAAGTTACTACTAGCGCCATCTAGTATCGAGTAGCAGAACTAGTAGAGTCAAGTACCTTCTAGACATTTCTTTGCCAGAACATTCTACACTTCTCGGTATCTAGTCAGTCGGCAGCGGTAGTAACGAGTACTTTCCAGATGTTTCGAGAATGGAAGTTTCTAGAATAAACTGACCTATAAAAGGAGCGCGTATTCCGCGACCGAGTCAGCATTGGATTAGCGATACAAGCGAATACTTCGAAAGCGAACTTCAAGTGCGAATAAAGTGATCAGTGGTGAAGTTGTGTGTTATAATTAGTGAGTTTAAAGTTGTAATTAGTGTTTTTAAATTAAAGTGTCATTTTGGTTATTTAATCGGCTGTTTTTATTGTCACGAACCTCAAGCTCGTAACACTATTATAAAAGTGAAAATTTGGATGGATGTTTGTTAGATGCCCAATCACGCAAGAACGGTTGAACAGATGTGGATGAAATTTGGCACAGAGATAAATTAGTTTGGAACACGAACTGCACATGGGCATTTTTTTATCCCGATGTTTTCTTGGGATAATATCCGACTTGGGATATAAGCCGCTGACGGAAGCCAGTTAATTTCATATGAAATGTAGCAAACATTGTACTTATCTCTTTTAACATATCTAATATTTGATTAATTCCAACAGGGCCAGCCCTAGTGGAGCAAAATATGATCATAGACGTCAATACGTCAAGTGTGTTTACCAATCAGCAATACACCAATTAAACCTTAATTCAGCATTTATGAATACTACTAGTGCCATATTTTGGCAGTTTAGAGTCTCAAAAGTATTTTTTTCCGTATTTGGTTTGGTTTGTTTTTTTTTTTAATATGTAAGTTTATGCTACTTCAACTTGATTTAATTCAATAAATAAAATCTAATTAAAAAACTGTCCAATCTACTGCAGGAAAACGGTTTTGACCCTGGTGTCATTGTGTGCACAGTTATCTTAGACTAAGGATCAACTCACACTGAGACGTGACGTGACGCTACAACAAAAAAAAGTTCACATTAGTGAGCGAATACAAATGATGGGCGGGCGTTTTGGAGAACTACATATCTTTTTGTAAAACTTTGACATTCAAAAAGTGCTAACTCTCAGCCTACTTTGAAGAATTTCGTTTACTTACTTGGATGATATATTTTCTATTTCTCCAGCTATATTGATTTAAAAACCGAAATGCTGAAACGATTTTGATGAAATTTATGGAATCAATCGGAACATATATCCTTTCACATGAAAAAATACTTTATTAAATCGGTTCATAAATGACGGAGTTATGTGGTAACAAACGTAAAAAAATACAACCGAATTGACTTCAAAAGGGTGTATCATCTCAATTTTTCCACCAATTTTATTTGTTTCTTCACAGATCGTTCTATTTTTAACCCCCGACGCAAAAGAGGGGTGTTATAAGTTTGACGTGTCTGTGTGTCTGTCTGTCTGTCTGTCTGTGGCATCATAGCGCCCGAACCACTGAACCGATTTCAGTTTAGTTGATGAAAGGAGACTTAATCGAGAGTGTTCTTAGCTATGTTTTATAAAAATCGATTGAGCCGTTTAAGAGTTATGGTGGGTTAAAGTGGGGATGGAAGAACCAAAATTCTACAAATGTGCCCAAAATGGTTGTCAAATGAAAGATAAGATATTTAAAAAACTTCCTAATTATTATTTCGTACTTTTTTTAGGTAGGTTTTTGTGTCGGGGGTTTTTTTAATTTTTAATTTAAGTTTTTAGTAACAGCTTTCAAATAATTATTCATTCATGTAGATTTTACCTTATTCTCTCACTGAAATGTGCACATTTTATGTTGTACCTACCTAATGTATTTAAAACTGCACGACGCATCTCGGTGTGTGCTCACCCTTATACCTATATAAAATTAAAATGACGTCTGTGTGCACAAGTAATTGGGTTTTTTGTAGTTATGTCAACATCTTGATTTTTACAGATTTATTACCGTGCTATCAGCAATTTATCAGTGGCCTGAAGTCTGAATTTGTACGAGGTCGACGACAATGAATTTGATTTGATTTTGTTATCATCATCCAAATTTTTTCCCGGCAATGCATGCAAAAAACAACTCCGTGAAACTTTTTAAATTTGATATGTGTAGGATTTGGATGTGTATATTTAATTACCAACTTTTGCCCGCGACTCCTTACGCGCATATCTCGTTTTTCCCGTTTCCGTATAGCATTCCTCATGAACGTGGCTATCATATACAAAAATAATTTTCCAAATGCGACTGGTAGTTGCCTCTGCAACGGCAATCAGCGCGTTCAAACATACAAACTCTTCAGCTTAATTTCTGATAAATAAATAAACTTATTTGTTTTATAAACCTACCTCTGTTCACCCTTCTGATAAATTAAGGTATAATATTGTGACGAGGATATATCCTTGGCTCCAGGTCTCTGGCAGACAAGGTTGACCTTTGGAAGCGTCAAGCGAAAAATAAAAGAGAATTTGAAATAGGAATATAAAAATATGTTTTCTTTTCTTTTAGGACTCCAGTACCAACGTTCATTGAAGCCAGATGGCAAATATATTATGAAGTTTAAACCTTAAAGAAGTTTTATTTAAGTATTATAATTTGAATAAGTAGCACTAGCGTGAGTCCGTTGCTGGTGTTACAATATTGTTGATTATTAGGTAGGTACCCAATTAACTATAAGTAGATAATAATCGCGTATTCTTGAAGCATTGCCTACTTAGATGTCTCACAAATAATGTTTCCTCAAATAATGATTTACTTATTCATGGTCAGAATAGAAACATACCGTACCTTCCTCAGTCTTTCAACTCTGTAGGTACTAGCTTCTGCCCGCGACTCAAATCTGACCACCAAAAAAAACAGTTTCCAAGCAAACTCCCCCTTTTACCCCTTTAAGAATTTTCCAAATCCGATCTTTAGCTTCGGCTTTATTATTATGTATTTATTTTATTTTAATTAGTGGTCGCCCAGTGGTCGAAGTATAGCTTTTGACCGCGATTTCGTACGCACATCTCTCGTTTTTCCCGCTCCCGCAGGAATTTCCCGTTTCCGTATAAACTTTAGCATTTCTCATGAATGTGGCTATCCAAATCCGAGTACGTTCAAAAAAACAAACAAACAAACTCTTCGGTTTAATTATTAGTAAGTATAGATTTGAATGTCTGATATCTGTGTAAAATTGTTTGATGATGACGATGTTTCAGTATTAGGTAGGTAACTACATTGTTTTGTTTAATATGTCGATGTTTCTAATATGTTCAATATAATTAAGTAGATGTAAAACATCAACTCATTATTGTTTTTATATTTATACATGCTAAATGTAGGTATCTACCTACCTTCTGCGAGGGCTGGTTCGAGGATGCGCGGGAATAGAATACCAAAGGGGCAATTCTCGTATTTTCAGGAGTGATCGTAACGCCTGTAATTTCCCTAAATTTCCCGTTCCCGTATAGCCTATAGCCTTCCTCATGAATGTGGCTATCATATAAGTACAAAAAGAATTTTCCAAATCTGACTGGTAGTTCCAGAGATTATCGCGTTCAAACGAACAAACTCCTCAGCTTTATTATATTAGTGTAGATAGTATATGTATATAAGTATAATATACCTTTAAAATATGGTTTGTGTGGTCGAGATGTGTTGCGACTTGAATTTAACCGCTTTTTAACCGACTTCTAAAAAAGGGGGGGTTCTCAATTCGGTGAGTTTTATTTTTTTAAGTAGGTACGACAATTGGCTTTTTGTAATAATTTGATAGAACAGAGGTATAGGCTGAATAACTACACTTTCAAAGTAAGGTTCACTTGAAACCAGCGTCAGGCAACTCCTAGTTGTCAGGCGTTTTGCTGAACTGGATCTATTTGGCGCAGCCGCGGGGCACAAAATGTTATTGTATTAACATTAGGTTTCCTATAATTTAACCTACATTGCGTGTATCTGTGTGTGCCAAGTAAACTAGTTTTTTTTCTTTCTTTAATAAAAAAAATTACGTTATGGTCATATTGTGAAGAGGGGGCATGAAATTTATGTGACTAAAAGAGTACTGATTATAATTGTGGATGGATGGACAGGGAGAGGGAGGCCAAAGAAAAGATGGATGGATTAGGAGAAGTTATATGAAAGAAAAGGAAGTTAGTGATAGCGTGACGGCTGACAGGACAGAATGGAAGAAAAAAACGTGTTGCGCCGACCACAAGTAACATGGGATAAGAGCTGGAAGATGATGACTTAATATGGCAGGATGTATCCCGCACTAAAACTATCTAATCCTATTTACCACATTTTATGCAATATGGACATTTAATATAAGAAAAAGTTGCAGTAAGGACATCAACTGATTAAACCATAAACAATATTTAAAAAAAAAAATCGGATCAGAAACCTCGGAGTAATCGGTGTCAAAAAAACGGCAACGAATATAACCTTTGTTACATTGACATGATACTTTAACGCAGGTTTTCCTGTAATCTTTAGGTAAAGAAAAATCAAAATTTCAGATTCAGTAGTTTCGGAGGTAAGGGCCATCCCCTTATCTCCGAAACTATGAATCTGAAATTTTAATTTTTCATCTAATATCTTAAATAAGAATAAAACTATTTGTTTCAAAATTATGAAAAAAATAAAATTAAGCCCTCTTATTAATTCCTATTCATTTGATATGTTACGCGGTAACTATACTATAGTTTGAATTTAGATTTTTTTTAGTTTGTCGCCCAAAAGTGACCTCCATACTTCCTCAAAATGTATTTATTTTCATATCCGTCCGTGTTTGGGTCACAGAAGTTCATAAAGAAATAAAACTTGTTTATTTGGCTTGTGAATGTGTACCAAATTTCAACAGAATCGGTCCAGTAGATTCGGAGAAAATTGGCTGTGACAGACGGATAGACAGACCGACGTACATACAGATAGCCAGACAGACACCTGAGTGATCGTACAAGTGTTCCGATTTTTACGGATGTTCGGAACCCCAAAAACACACATTTTAATTCGTAAATTCGCGCCAAATGAAACGAAAAAAACACTAATTGCTTACAAAACTAAGTACTTAACTAAACAAATATTTGTAAACGTGATAAAAACAGAAACACACCGTTAAAATTAATGCTAAAATATTAGTTAACTTACCGCCTCTAACGTCACATAGAAAATTGATTATAAAAATTGCTATTAAATAGCACTTGGGTACGTCAGCCATTGTAACACAGTTGTCGAGTGACTGAATAAAATCAGTGTTGATTCTCTCGCAACGGTACTCGAGTGCTACGATTTGTTTAAAACTCGTTCTCAGCTCACTTTACCTTTGCAGAGTAACGAATGGGAGATCTTGAAGCGAGTTTTGTTCGAGTTTTTTGTTACTGTTGGACTGCGTAGGAAAGATAGAGAGATACGATGACACAACTCGTGCTAAGTATCTATGGCAAAATATGATAATTTATTTTGTAAATAAGTTAAAATAACACTTTACATTATTTATGTCAATCTTTCTGGGTCACTTGAAACTAGATGAAGGACGGTGTTTCTTAGTGACTATCCTGAGAAGAAACACCGAAATAAACTCAAAGGTAATTTTTGACAAATCATATAGTATGAGAACCATGTAGGTTAATGTCTGAAGTTATCTATTAGGGAACGGACCACAGAGCCGAGAGACCAACCAGCGGTAGTTTCTACCTATAGGCAGTGCGCCGCACAGTAATCGCTCGTCGCACGAGATTACTCGCTTATAGCTGAGCGACAAAACTATCAGAACTACACACTCGCTGCTCGCCAACTCGTATCCAGTTTCTAGCTTTACTTGCTACTCGCTGCTCGCCGGCGCGGTGAGACAAGTGCAAAAAACAGCCGCCAACGACCTTACGGGAGTAGAACAAACACGCCAATACTTTGCATTTTATTCTACGACATTAAAATATGAAGCTGTATAAATTGCCTGTCCGGTGGTGAAAATTTCATACAATACGCTCGATGGTTTTGACGTGATAGTCGTTTTTTTGTCAATATAATTTAAATATTCATATAAGTATCAAATTGTTAAAAAAACTCTTAAGTATACTGTATCGAACGAAAAAAAAAACATAATTCGGATCAGGGGGGCTCGTCCTGTCATTCGTAAAAAAAATACTAAAAAAACCCACCGAATTGAGAACCTCCTCTTTTTTGGGAATTCGGTTAAAAATATTCTCATCTTAAAATTGTTAGGTCTATAGGTACCTACAAACTATTCAATATATCGTCAAAAAAAATAAAAAAATACATAACAACTTACACGTTATATATTTTAATGTATTTAATACATATGTAGTGTTGTTGTGTGGGTAAATTTAACAGACAATGTGTTGCTGGGGAGTTTGTTGTGCCACCTACTTCTTCATCCCAGCTAACACTAGGAAGTGGTGACGGGCGAGCGCACGAGCAAAGTCAAAGTCAAAACGTTTATTTCCATTAGGCCATTAAACGGCACTTTTGAACGTCATCGTTTACAATTCAGTAAAAATAATAATATTACATTAATAAAGTGACTCTACTGCTACTGTCCATTCGGAAAGGTAGATTCTTATGGAAAAGAACGGACAAGAAACTCCATAGTTACATACTCTTTTCAAATAATGATTTACAAAATTTGGTACTTATACAAAAATTAATTTAATATTATGTGAGGACGATGCACCCAGAGTATGCTACTACTACTATACCTACTTATAAGAACAAAGTATCACCAGCAGAGGTAAACTTATTCATTTTATAAAGAAATTTGGGTAAATGGTACTCACATATTTACAAACATTGGAACCATTAATTAAACAGTGTGTGAGTCAACAGAAAAACAGAAACACAAAAAAGAAACAGTAGGTATATCTATAAAGTTAATACCTACATAAATCTATATCTACAGTTGGATTTTATCTACACCCTTGATTGTCCTATGGAGCAGGACCAGCATGTTTCCAAGCATTCTTATCCTGAATGTAATCTTCTAGTAAATTTGTAAATGCTTGTTTACAAAGTGTAGGTATACTTTTAACATAAGTTTTAAATTTTCCTTCATTTAGTTCTAATATGTCAGAAGGTATCTTATTGTAACATTTAACACAATACCCCATGAAAGAAGTGTGGACTTTAGCTAATCTAAAAAATGGTTGATCCAATTTGTCTTTATTAAATTTCTAGTATTAAAATTATGTCTATCACAAATTTTACTAAAAAGATGTCGATTTTGCCGCACATAGGTACATAATATTTTCATAAATGAATTGGCAAGGGACTGTCATAATATTAATCTTTTTAAAAAGTTCCCTAAGAGAATCACGGCGACGCAGATTATAAAGGACTCTGACAGCTCTCTTTTGTAAAAGCGCGTTTCGGGGGACTGTCTTTATGTAAAACTGACGCTTAAAAAGTGCTGGCTTTCAGCATTATTTGAACCTACATGGCTTGTGATTTTGGATCTGTAAGGACTAAGGGCGTTTGTGCACTTAGGCCAGAGCATTGAGGAAAAACGCTTCTTTAAATATATATGTACGTAGGTATAGGCTAATGAAAAATCCAAAATAACCAAAGTATTCTATGATTTCATTTAAATATAGAGACATCATTAATAATACGTGTTTACTTCCTAACGCATTTGTTCGATGCCTGATTCATTTTCAAGTACCTACCTACTGATTTTCCTTGTATCAAAAGGAGTTGGTAAATACCTACCTATAATTCACATCCTAATAATTTGCATAAGTGCCCAGGACTAGGGGTTGAAAGACAACAAGATAGGTACTGTCACTGAATAGAATGGTATTACTTCGTTGGAAGTTAAAACCTACTATTTCCACTAGCAATGGTGACGAGTACTGTCTTTACTGAGCGAAGTCCACAGTCTAGTAGCAAATTTAAGTGGGAACAGTACGATTCTGTAAAACTCTCACCGTGTAAACTTGAAGTGAACATGAAGTGAGCTATCAATCCATACAAATAAGATGGAATGACAGTTCACTTCATGTACACTCCACTTAGTTAACACGGTGATATGTTGGTAGAATAGACCAGCTGAACTATTCGTATGGGAAGTCGCTACGTTTCCATCAGGGAACTTGGCGAACAGTCACAACCCCCTGCCCGCGGGTGCAAATCTTGGCCCGAAAATTAAAGGCCCGTCGTTCGGGTTGTCTAATTTAGGCCACGCGATGGTGGGAGTGCGCCTGCCAAAATAAAATAGCAACGCACACCAAAGTGTATAACAGCGCACTGATTACTGCAGGCGCGCCGCGTCTATAGGTTCAATAAACTTTAGTCAGTTTTGATTCAGAATGAAAGGGTTTAAAAATACATAAAGAAAACTCAAATAAAATATCTATTATAATTTTATTTTACAGGTAAAAGATCTCCCCAGTTACAGGACCTTGCACATCTGTATGTGATCTCATCGTACTTTGCTTTAGAAAATATTATCTCTTTCAACTCTCCTTGAGCTGTACATAGTCTACAAATCGTGTGTTTGGACCTGACCATGGGTGCACGTACTATTCTAGGCCACTGTGGGTCATCAGGTGAACGTTGCCCCTTCTTCAATATAACATAAGAAAATAAATCAGCATAGACTTCAGCTTTCGAAGCATATGGCAAAGATTCATACTTCATAAGGAAATTACATGGTGTTTCATGCTCTAAATATCGCGGACAGACATTGTCATTTGGGCACGGTGAGAACGCATACCCCTTTTGATGTTTTTTGCCTTCTAAATTGAGGACAAACTCTCTGGCTTCGTTGACAACCCTGAATCCAGCGTTTGACCCATGTTCAACTATTATTAAGTAATCCTCTGTCTTATTCCAAAGTTTTTGTATGGTTTCTAACCTCGCCTGCATGCTTGGGAGTTCAAATAAGGAGTATGCTGATAGAACAATACTGTATTTCAGATCTGTAGAAGCAGGTAAAAATTGTCTTTGGAAATATCCTTTTAAAGGCATTTCAACATTGTCTTTGCCTTGGCATATTATGAGTCGTGCTAACTCGTGCATAGACGGTGATGTGTCAACACAGAAGTATTCAAATATGTATTTTTTCCAGTAGTGGTTGACTGCCCACGTTCCTGAGCCTACACCGGAGCCAAAATCAAAGAAACTCCGAGGTTTGTAGTCAGGGTTAAATTTACTTATCTCATCTAGAACTCGGATTAGGACTGCATATTCTGGGGCAGCTCTGCTCATAAGATACTGCAAGCTCGTCGGCTTATCATACGAAATATTGCCCCAACGGTAAACATTTTTCTTCAATGCACTAAACACTTTGTTCTTAACTTTTGTATCGCATAATTTCTCTTCATCTTCCGTTAATTCTCGATTTATTTTCGAATAAACTTTTTTTGAGATCTTGTCATGAAATTTCTGTGCTTTTTCGTCAATTTCTCCTTCTTCTGGGGGGAGGTGACGTGACCGGATGTAGTTACTCAAATTTACGCTTTCCTGGTAAAAAGCCTTCGCTCCGGCATCGTCTAGAATTAGTTTGATAGCGTTCTGTATATCAGAGGGAATAGCTGCCACTTTAATTCTCGTCGTACCGGGATGTTTGCGAGGTTTGAACACTTTTGAATCAAAATTCTCCTTTAGGTTAGGGTCAACTGCTACTCTAGTTGTGTAATTAGAGCTGAAGGATGCTAAACATTTTATTCTTAATTTTCTAAACATTTTTATAACCTTAAATAGAGCACAGTTTTCAGAAATACATTAGAAATACTGTTTGTTTGTAATGTCACTGTCAAGTGTCACATGGCTTGACACACAGAAGTCACTTTACTCAGTTTCTGAACGAGAAAGAGTTCCAAACGTTTCTAAACGACAAAGACAAAAAAATTACCTATCTTTTGTCAATGTCAAACAAATCAATACTTTGTTTTGATTGTTTCGAAACTGGTGTTTGTTATAAAAGGCTAGTTTTTGTACGATTTCTTAATAGAGAAGGCTAAAATATGTTTTTTTTAAGCATATTTGTTACTAGTTTAGTTATAACTGTTGCTTTAGATACAGAATACTGTGATATTAAGTCGAAAAGCTGCGAAAATGAAATCGAAGTTAACAATGCCAAAAAGCAGATATTTTATGATGTAAATCCTCCCGAAGGTTTTAATTTACGCAGGGACGTTTACATGAGGTTCGCAATAATGCTATCAGAAGCCCAAAAACAAGGAAAAGACAGCTGGGAGCTAGTATTACCTCCTTGGCATAACCTCTTTCATTGGAAGTCTGACAGCCAAGTTCCAAAACCATGGAGCAAGTTTTTCGATATAAATTCTCTAAAATCTTTTGCTCCTGTTGTGGAAATGCACGAAGTGTTCAGCAAAACTAAGAAAAAGGTATTAGAACTTGACGTTTTGTACATACTCGAGAATTATGAAGATGCTTTCGAAAATGGTGTGTTTGAGGAAAAATGGAAGGTAGTGGGTGATTGTAGCCACAGCGGACAGTTCTGGGGCTACAACAACGTCACAGTAAAAGAAATCTTATGTGTTAAGTTTCAAGGGAAAAACTCAAAACTTTGGGAATTGATAGCGTTGCATCCGCAGTACAAAAAAATCATGTTTGCTCATGGTGAAATACCTCTTCATGACACCTACGGTACCAAGACTTACTGGGACTGCCGCAAGAGCATGAAGTTCAACAAAAACCTTGTCAATATAGCCAAGAAGTATATATCACAACATTTGGATTGTAAAATGGACAAATGTAAAACCTACGCGAGTGTTCACTGGAGAAGACAAGACTTTGCCCGCAGCCGTGGGAATGACGTCCCATCAATATCTGGCACCGCAAAACAAATCAATAATGTGTTGAAAAAGCTCCCGAACATCAAAAAAGTTTTTATTGCAACGGATGCATCAATGTCTGAATTAAACAAACTTGAAAAGGAACTGAATGATCTTGGGTACGAGATACACTTTTTCTTGCCAAGTGCGCTGATGATTGATGAGTATGGGGATGGTGGTATAGCAATAATTGATCAAATCATATGCTCGTATGCAGCCCACTTTATTGGAACACACGAGAGCACATTCACGTATAGAATCCAGGAAGAGAGGGAGATCTTGGGTTTTGACAGCAGTACTACGTTTAACAGACTATGCCCTGATACGGGGAAATGTGAAAGAGTCTCAAAATGGACAATAGTTCAATAGTATCTAATGTTAGATTTGCAGTTAACTTTTTATTAGAAACATACATTTTAAAAGTAATAATATCTAAAAGTAAAAATTATTTTAAAAATTGATAGATGGAAGACTCATTATTAGGAACACTAATTAAGTTACAGAATTTGAATGTTTTATAAGACAACACAATCTTCATAAAATTTATTTCAGAACTTGACTAAACAAGCCATATTTTCTTGCCAATGAGCCAATCAAAATTATATTTGTTACAACATTTTCCAAAATATTCAGTTAACTAAGGGTGTTACTACACCAATCGATCATCAACCAACGTGATCAATTGGTGTGGTGGCTTTGGCTGACCAGTGGATACCGGGTGATAAACAATAGACCGACCTTCGATTGATGGTAGCTTTGGCTGATCGAAGAAAGAATTAGAAACTATGATCGTCGTCGATATTCTACCATTGATCAACGATCGATCAATTGGTGTGGAAACACCCTAAGAGACCTGGATATTTTCTTCTTTTTACCAGAATGTGTGGGTTGGCCTCGCCTGGAACCCATGAAGTTTCGGGACACACTGTATAACAGTTTGATCATGCATAGCAACTGTGTAAATAGATCAAAATTACTAGCTTGCATAAAGAAGAGCTCAGAAGACCTTCCCCATAATACCTTTCTAGGAATAAAGACATCATTTGTAGATAAGTGTTAACAATATAATATATATAATAACTATGTATTGAAACTGTGCCATAATAATGATACCAAAGTTTTATGTTGATAAATTATTGTTTTATCAAATTGTTTTTATTTTACCATCATAACTAAACGAAATCAAACAAATTAAAAATACTTTAGTCTTCATCTATGAATAATATAGAGGAGGAGCTGAGGAGCTCGTAGCTAAATATTAACAGCTGCAGCTGTAGCAACGGGTCGATCTTCAAGGTTAAGCAACGCTTGCCGAGGTCGGTCTGTGAATGGGCGACCATCTTAACATACCGAAGCTCCTCCATGCCTCGGAAAGCACGTTAAGCCGTTGGTTCCGGCTGTCATTTGTAGATCTTTGGCAGTCGTTACGGATTGTCAGACGCCAGTACATAAATCTAATCGACCGGATGACTCCAGTCTTGCTAAGAAGTAAGAAGTACCGTGTTATCGAATCTCTCATCGAAAATTTTATCTTTACCCGGAAAGGCTAAATAGCTAGATCGGGCCGTGAATGGCAAGGAAATTTTATTTCAGGCCAACCATGGCAGGCAAAATAAAACGCAGCTACGTAGTCAAAACTAAATGAATTTTACTGATAAGAGCTCTTGTCCACGGATTCCGGCGTTTTAACGGATGACGGAGACTGATCACGTTTGTCCATTGCACCCGGATCTCGAACGAAATATCACTCAAATATCGTGTGCAGGTGCATTTAATATGGAATTTACGTTAGAACGCCGACAACTTCTTGGCATATTATTGTACAATACGTACGAAGAAGCAGGAGATAAAAAAAGTTTTGGGTTCACCTCTTCTGCAAGAGAGATACCTCGAAGAAGCATTTTTTACAATATTTTTTATTTTTACTTCGAGTGTATCAAACTCCGGCTCCAACAAGACTGCAACTTCACGCCAACCATTTCTCCTTAATATTTGCTGATTAGGTAGAAATTACGATTTGTATTTTAATAACTTTACAAAACTTTGTAATATCACAGTAAAATTTGCATTTTTTTTTATATTAACAAAAAATAAGCGCGTCCGCTCAGTCCACAACCAAAACAAAGTCTGATTAAATTACGGTTGATGGAGACCAACACCGTGGACAAAGTTCACAAAGTCCATACGTGTTTTGTATTACTTACGTGTACCTATTCCGGATTGAGGTTCCGATATAGCGGTTCAACCGATCAAGAAATCCCCGGAGCCCGTCAAAAGAACAGATGACGGATCTCGTACGTCTGATGTCGAGTCATTTAAGTCTAACTTTTAAAGGTCGCTTCTTCGGTCCGGTTTTTTCTCGGATGACGAATCCGACGAGACGGACGCCGTGGACAAACGGCGTAAAGGTTCCGATAATGAAATAGATTCCGAACGAAACGTCAAACGTCAAATCCTTTATCACAAAATTTTCAGTACTGCGAATTTGCGAAGGGCGAAGAAGATTTTATAAAAGTTATCAATTTATTTATGTAAAATACATGTTAAAGATGCCGTTAATACGATCTGCAAACTTTAATTTATTTATTGAAATAGTCGTGCGTATCATTTTAGTGTCCGCTTTTTGGTAAGTCGTGTCCATATGTTCTTAGAATATTTACAAACATATTTTGGTGATTTATCAATGAAATATGTCTTAATTTTCCGTGAATCCTACTGCTGTTAGTTTTTCCATCGTTAAACTATACTCTAACAAAGTATTTTATCGAAAAACGTTATTTTTCTGATAAGAAAATGATAATTCTTTTAAAGTTTTTTTATTATTCATCGCACCTTGGTTTTACCGTTGTAAACTTGCTATAGATAAGTGACATCATCAAAACCATATCGGTTTATTACCGCAGCTGTTAATCAAACCATTAATTAATGTGGATTTTTTAACTAATTATGTTCAGGTTTAAATTAGTATGAAATAAGCATTTGATTCAGACAAAAATGTTCATAATTGTAGCATTCACAGAACATAATGCTTTCAAGTTTTGAAGGGGTAGGCAGCAGTGTATAAGTTCATAGCTATCTAATATAGGCAGTTTATTTTACAACTAAATTAGGTTTTCTTTATATCTTCTATATTTAGTCTCAGGTAGTATGGAAGCCTATTTATATGAAGTAAAGAGAAATTCAGATGACTTTGTTATCATTTCTCAATAAAAAAACCTTCCAACATTACCCATCTAGGGGATTGAACCTAGTATCTACCTCTCAGCAGTCAATTTTAAGACTTGCTGTCATAGAGACAACGCTGAAAAATCTCACTTGTCTGTAACAACACACACACACACACATGCTCACAAGGCACATGCTCTTCAAAGTGGTACACAGCAACACTTGGAGGCAGAACAACACAGAGGTGCTGACAAGCTGCTTCTCAAAAAGCTCTGTTCCAAATAAAATTGAAGAAAAGTGTCTATGGTGTAACTCAAACTAAATGCAAAAAAATGGTTGCAAAATGGCTGCTTACTCTAGACTATGATATGACAGAAAACATAATAAACTGAAAAAAAGCGCTTTGATAGGTACATGATCTCTATTTATATATTTTCTATTCTAAATTACAAAGTTCCGCATAATTATATATATATTGGATGGTTTGCTAATAAAGACCGCCCGGTCGATTCTGTAAACATGTCAAAGTGAAGGCTTAGGTGAAGTGATCACAAGGTGAGCTGTCAACCCCCAATCAAGATGGAATGACAGCTCACTCCGTGATCACGTGACATCTTGTTTATATGGATTGACAGCTCACCTCGTGATCACTTCACCCAAGCTTCACTTCGACATGTTTACAGAATCGACCGGGTGGTCTTTATTAGCAAACCATCCAATATATAGACTTAGGCTACTTATATATTATGATCTGCATTTTTTTTTCAAAATTTTAGACTCAGTAGCTCCGGAGAGAAGGGTAACGGCCAATATTCGTCTGACATCTTGAATAACTTCAAAACTATTTATTTTAAAATTATAAAAAAATATAGTTAAAACCCTTACAATAAGCCTTACAATTTGACATGTCACATGGTACAATTTACCTTTTTTTAAGATTTTCTGGTTTGTTCCCCAAAAGTGACACCTATATTTATTTACGTAACACGTCCGTGTTTGGGTCACAGAAGTTCATATGTGTACGAAATTTCAACAGAATCGGTCCAGTAGATTCGGAGAAAATTGGCTGTGACAGACGGATCGACAGACAGACACCCGAGTGATCCCATAAGGGTTCCATTTCTTACGGATGTTTGGAACCCTAAAAATGACTTCAGTAAAACCTTTATGAAGTCTATGGCTTGAAAGTAACATGTTAAAAAAAAATGGCCAAGTGCGTGTCGGACCACGGTGTAGGGTTCCGTAGTTACCCGTCTCCTAAACCATGCCAGAAAAATAATAAAAAGTACTTAACTATTATTACATTGCAAAGTTACAAATGCACTTGGTTTTTTTCCTTTGCCACCACCCATTGTTGTAGATGGTATCCAGAATTACCAAAAATTTTTTGATTTTCTATGTGAGAGACAATCAGCTGACGCGTTCAGCATCAAAATGATGAATGGAAATACTGTTAAAGTTAATGCTAAAAGCGAAGAATCGTACAGAGCAATCTCAAAAGCCCTTTCAGATAACGATTGTCTTTGGCACTCATATGAAAACAAGCAAGAGAGGCCAATAAGAGTTATGGCAAAAAAATTGCATTCCACTTGCATCCCGGAAAGAGTAGTCGAAGACTTGCGCTGCAAAGGCTACAAGATTCTAGAAGCAGTCAACAAACTGAGTTGGAAAACCAAAGAGCCACTCAATATGTTCATGCTGACATTCTCAAATGATGAGGAAACTAACAAAATATTCAACATTAAACACATTTTAGGATGTAATGTGGAGATCCAACCGATAAAATCCACAAAACTAGTACCTCAATGTAAAAGATGCCAGGCGTACGGCCATACACAAAAGTATTGCTCCAAAGAACCGAGGTGCGTAAAATGCACAGGTAAACATCTCACCAAGGATTGCAAAAAACCAAAAGAAGAGAAGCCAAAATGCGTCCACTGCGGAGCCCCACATCCGGCTAACTACAGGGGATGTATTGTAGCCAAAGAAATACAGCAAATACGACTGAAAAAATCGAAAACAAGTAATACGATTCTTCAACAAAGTACATCTGCTGGAAGAGGTGAAGACCCTAGCCAGTTCAAACCAAGTCAAAGCACGATGCAAACTACAAGCAAAAACATCTCATACGCTCAAGTAACTACAAGAGGCATAGCGAAAGCGCCTTTGACTGATATGAACAGCAACAAAAAGTTGGATGAAATCTTAAAGTTAATGTCATCATTCGACGAGAGATTAAAAAAAATTGAAAATAGCAACAAAACCGCTACTTCTAATACAAAAAAATGAATACTACACTTAAACTTATGACGTGGAACTCAAATGGGTTACAAAAACATCGGAATGAGTTACAAGTAGTATTAGAAATAGAAAAAATTGATGTGTGCCTGATATCAGAAACGCACTTCACAAAGCAATGTCATATTAAGTTTAAAGGATACAAAGTATACCATGCACTACACCCAGACAATACTGCAAGAGGCGGAAGTGCCGTTATTGTTAAAGAAAATCTGCAGCACTATGAAGTGTTTATTTACGAAGAGAAAGATATCCAAGCAGTGGCAATTTGTCTACAAACCAAAAAACACCCCTTGACAGTGTGTGCCATCTACTGTCCACCACGGCATATGATAAAAAAAGATCACTATATGTGTTTCCTAGCCCGCCTTGGTAATAGATTTGTCTTAGGAGGTGACTTCAATGCTAAAAATACGTATTGGGGTTCCAGACTAACAACTACCAAAGGAAAAGAACTACTGAGTGCCATTAAAGAGCTAAAATGTGATGTTATATCTACTGGAAAGCCCACCTATTGGCCAACAGATCCAAATAAAATTCCGGACTTAATCGATTTTTTTGTAACCAAAAATCTATCGACTAGTTACATAAAAACGGAACAAAGCTATGACTTGAACTCCGATCACTCTGCAATTTATTTAGAAATTAGCGAGAGTATACTATACAAAGAAAACAGACTCACTCTTGTTAATAAGTGTACGGAGTGGGAGAGCTTTAAGGCCAGATTAAATGACCAAATAGATCTTAAAGTTCCATTAAAAACTCCCGAACATCTAAATATCGAAGTTGAAAAGTTCATAATGCACATCCAACAAGCAGCATGGGAAAATACACCTGACTTCAACAAAAGGACGATGGGAAATGTTTACCCCATCAGAATCAAGCAGCTCATTATGGAGAAAAGAAGACAGAGAAAAACGTGGCATCAATCTAGGTGTCCTGAAGACAAACGTAAATTAAACAAACTTACAAAAAAAGTAAGAAGACTAATCCAGGACTATAAAGACGACTCAACCAAAACCTACCTTCAGAATCTAAGTAACGACCAAAGGACAGACTACTCCCTTTGGAAAGCTGCTAAGCATCTAAAGAAGCCGATAGCCCAAATCCCTCCCATCAAATGTGAGAACGGGCAATGGGCACTTACTAATGGGCAAAAAGCTATGAGGTTTGCAGAGCACCTAGAAAATATTTTTCAGCCAAATGAGGGGGAAATCATTGAAGACCGCACCCTGGTTAATATAGCGATGTCAGATCATGTAGATGACATAAAACTAGTAACACCGAGAGAAGTCGCACTAGAAATAAAACAGAACATAAGCCCACGAAAATCGCCAGGTTACGATTTAATAACAGGGGAAATACTTCATAACTTACCAAGAAAGGGTCTGGTTAAATTAACAACCCTTATAAATGCCGCACTGAGACTTAAATATGTACCAGACTTATGGAAAGTTGCTGAAGTAATAATGATAGCAAAGCCTGGAAAACCGGCCCACGAAACAACATCGTATAGACCGATCTCCCTGTTACCCATAATGTCAAAGCTGTTTGAAAAGCTGCTACTTAAACGGCTTAAACCAATAATATATAGCAGGAACATTATACCAGAGCACCAGTTTGGTTTTCGAGAAAAACACTCCACGATCGATCAAGTGCACAGAATCACAAACGTAATAGAAGACGCGTTAGAAAACAAGAAAGTTTGTGCTACTGTTTTTCTGGACGTAGCTCAAGCGTTTGACAAAGTATGGCATGAAGGCCTTATACATAAACTAAAGAGCCTGCTACCGAAACAGTTTGTGGAAATATTAGAATCCTACATTCTAAACAGAGTCTTTAGAATAAGACAAGAAGACGCTTATTCAGAACTGAAACAAATAAAAGCTGGCGTACCGCAAGGAAGCGTGTTAGGTCCGGTCCTGTACCTTCTATACACTTGCGATATCCCTGAATCAGAACACAATACTATTGGGACCTTTGCTGATGATACAGCAATAATGGCCGTTGGAAACAGCCATGAAGAAGCAGTAGAAAAGGTTCAAATGGCTGTTAACCAAGTTTATGACTGGACAAAAAAATGGAGGATTAAATTAAATGAATCCAAATCTGTACACATAGACTTTACTAACAAAAAACAACAGTATTTTCCAGTTTATATTAATAACAAACAAATCCCATATGAGAATACAGCCAAGTATCTCGGTATGACCCTTGATGCAAAGCTACGCTGGAAAGCCCACGTAAAGAAGAAAAAAGATGAACTCGACCTACGGTTCAAAAGAATGTATTGGCTGCTTGGAAGAAACTCCGTGCTGTCCGTGCAAAACAAATTGTTGTTATACAGACAAGTCCTGATGCCAGTTTGGACTTATGGTATTCAGCTGTGGGGCTGCACTAAACAGACGAATGTTTTAATCATCCAACGATTCCAGAACAAAGTACTACGGGAAATTGTAAATGCACCCTGGTATATACGAAATGATGATCTCCATCGGGACCTAAAAGTTGAGTTCATCGAGAAAGTGATACGAAAATCTGCAGAAGCTCACGAACAGAGACTTCATCAGCATGTGAATGTCGAAGCGATCCGGCTTCTCGACCACACGGACATAGTGAGAAGACTAAAAAGAACAAAACCGTTCGAGTTAGTGTTTAGTGTTTGTGAAAGTGAATAGTGTAATGTAGCACAAGTGTTACCAAATAAACACAAGAACGAAGTGTATTCGCCTTAATAGAGACAATAAGAAAAGTGCCATTGGACACATTCTTAGTAAAGACAATAATAACAGTTTAAGTTTTAATTAAATTACTTATTAGTCTATATACAAGGCTAGATTGTAATAAGATTAGGGTCCATCCATTTGATGAACACTAGGATAAGTGAAAAAAAAAAAAAAAAAAAAAAAAAAAAAAACTTGGTTTTAAGTAATTTTCTATAGTATTATTAGGATTTTTTTTACTTACGTTATACGTTCGTCGACTATTACTCATTAACTCCTTAAGCCTAAGTAGCGAAGATAGTCCTGCCAGAGTTGCGGAATTTGTTCGAAAGAGTCACCGCGGCATTGGTACGCAAAGGGCTTTAGAAGGAACACGGATGGGTTTTAGCCAGTAAGAGTCTGACACGCCCTTCCGCTCCACCCAGAGCGGAAGAAGTCATTTGATGATTTCCCATCCTTAAAAAAAAGCGGTGATAGTTTTCCTTTTAAATTCGTTATATATGCTACTACTATAATTTATTTCACGTCTCCAAAAACAACCGTTAAGCTGCCAGAGAGGGGGACACTTGACTCTAACAAAAAAATCAACAAACAAAAACACTACAAAGAATAAAATAATTTTTATTTCGAAAGTCGGTGTTAAAAAAGGAAGAAACAACCAAAGACACCTACTTCCGAAATTAACGTTATTTTATACTTTGTAGAGTTTTTTGTTTGGAAGTCGGTTTTAATTTTTTTTATAAAAAAGGTTTTTACTTGTATAACTTAGAGATTTTGCCTTTCAGTTATATGGAAACCATGCAGCCGTTTGTCCGCGTCATACAGAAAGCAGAGCTTGAGTCGGACTTCATGTATCCTCATATGGAGTCTTATGTGACGGGGGCCATGTTGTGGACCGTAGTTCTGTCTGTGCCCTGTGCGCTGTCACTCATGGCCTGGGCGGTTTGCAACGACTGTAATGACGCTTTTGAGGTGAGAGAACTACTGTTGTGTTGGACAGGCCCCCTCGAATCTGTGTCGTGCTTTTTATTATTGATTGGCTCGCGTTTAACCACAATCTTGATGGTAAGCGATGAAGTGGTCGACGATGGAGCACGCCTTTTATTACCATTACCTAGGAGTAACTTATTAACTAATAACCCCCTACACACAATGGAAGTATTCTCAAAACTTTCAAAGGCCAACTCTGACGTTAACCTAAATGGTTCCCATATAATTCGACCATTACATTAACTGACCTCTAAGTTCAGGAAACACCAGCCTCATCTAGACATAAAATATTGATTTATGGTTTCGTATCAGAACTTTTTGAACGTCAAAATTTACATAAGTACAGTGCCCCAAAACGAGCGCCCGTCACCACTTCCTAGTCCTTTAGTGTGAAAGAATAAGTGGCGCAATCAACTCCCCAGCTACACAAACAACCGTCTGATAGGAAGAACTTGGTATGCAATTTTGAATCTTAGCAGTGGATTGTGGACCTCAGATAGGCTTCATGTCAAATACTGTTATCCAACTGAATCTGGTTGGATTGCCAGCCGATCCCAACGTAGGTACTCGTAGTTAGGATAAGACTAGGCAGATTGATATGCAATTTTTAATGTTTACAGATACTTCTCTCCTGGTCGCTAGCGCTTGGGATAAATGGAGTTTTAACCGACATGATTAAATTAATGGCTGGTACGTATTAATTTAATTACGGGTGTTCTTAGGTAGAATACAACGTATAACAGAATAAACGCAATACCTGGAAAGGGGTCATTGTACTCATCGTTATGAACAACTTTTACTATTGGGCGTACCCGGAAATCGCGAAAGAAAATCAGCTGTTGTGACAGACGATTTCATTTCGCGATTTTCAGTGTTTGTCCCTGGTCCTATACGTAGTCAAAGTTGTTCATGAATAGGTAAAATTGCCCATTTTCAAATATTGCGTTTATTCTGTTCCACGTTGTATTATGTCATCGGATATTTACAAACTCCGTAAGATTGTAAAATATCTTGAGAGATTGTAAGGTCTCGATGAATTGTCAATTGAACGTTTCTTCTATCGTGATACGAACTTAAATCCTGTGGTCTACATTTATAATCACTCCATGTCGTTCCGACGAATTGTGGCATATACACGATACCATTTTAGTCGTCTTACAACGGAAGCCCACTTCATCCATCCAATGACTACACATTAATTTAAAAGAACTGGCCAAGTGAAAGTTAGACTTGCAAACGAATGGTTCCGTACCATAAGCCGAAAAAAACATGTTTCTTGTATGGTTCCCTTTTATTTTTTATTGTTATAGCGGCAACAGAAATACATAATCTATGAAAATTTCAACTGTCTAACTATCACGGTTCATTAGATACAGCTTGGTGACAGACGGACGGACAGCGGAGTCTTAGTAATAGGGTCCCGTTTTACCCTTTGGGTATGGAACCCTAAAAATGATATTTATGAACATTTGAATTATAAAAAATGACATATAATTTATTATTTAGAACCGTATCGCTCCGACGCTTGACCTTCACCAACCTCCCGAACAGGCAGGATTTCGGCCATATTTCTCCACAACCGACCATCTCCATACCATCAATCAAATGGTAGAAAAATACAAAGAATTTAACAAACCACTTTATCTTGCCTTTGTGGATTATGCCAAGGCATTCGACAGCATAGGCCATCACTCAGTCATCAAGGCTTTAGAATCTCAAAACGTGACGCACACCTACATTGTTCTCATTGACATTATTTCTCGCAATTCTCGCAATAGTTCTGCGAACAAGTGACATATTTCTGGTCCAAATTTCAACGTAGAAAAAGGAGTAAACAAGGCGATCCACTATCACCAAAGCTGTTCACAAGCGCACTACATGAGGTTGCACGGCACGAGTCGAATCAAAATCAAAAGTCATTTATTCAAATTAGGCTGAGTGCCAGCACTTTTTGAACGTCAAAGTTCTACATAAAGACAGTCCCCCAAAACGCCTGCCCGTCACCACTTCCTAGTGTTTTAGCTGGGAAGAAGAAGTGGCGCAACAAACTCCTCAGCAACACATCTGTCTGTTAAGTTATAAAAACTTGAGTTTATACAGCAGTATGCGAAGTTTACAAAACATGACACAGAAAATTATATGTCTAATATGTAAATCAAATTTTATGAAATTAATTGACACTTGTTAGCTAGCACACTCCATTATGCCATCAAAAAAACAAAGTCGATGTTCAAGGTTATGCCACTGTATCGTGTTAATTAATTGTTTACGTGATATTCAGTAAAATACCCTATTTTCGTGCTCGTCAAAATGTACGGAAATAAGATGTGTATTTGTTTGCGAATGTTCAATAGGTTAAAAACCATGTTTCATTCTTTTCAGGGCGACCAAGACCTGATTTCTTCTACCGCTGTTTCCCTGACGGGGTGGAGACTAAGTATCTTCAGTGCACAGGAGATCCCAGTGAGATCATGGAAGGTCGGAAGTCGTTTCCCAGCGGCCATAGCAGTTGTAAGTATTTTTAACCGACTTTAAAAAAAGGAGGAGGTCCTCAATTAGTCGAAACCTTTTTTTATGTTTGTTCTCCGATTACTCGAAGATGGCTGGACCGATTTGTTTTTTTTTGTTTGAAAGGGTGTACTTCCCCTGTGTAAGTCAGGATATGAAGATGGGATCCTGGAGAAATAGAGAGAACTTTCAAAATTTATAGGCACACTTGAAGCGATTTCGGTAGTTTTTGGAAGAGCACTTTCTCGGAGTGGTTCCATTTCAATTTGGTGAAGATCTGATGAAGAACTTCGGAGATAGGCAACGGAACTCCTCAAATAAATGATAGCAAATGGACTGGGATTGCTGAAATCTCATGTCTGTCTATTGTTTACACCAGTTCATAACATAACATCACGCCGGTACGCTGTGAAGGGGTAAGCACATGTGAACCGCTAAAAAGGTGAAAAAAAAACCTTTAATTTTCCTTTCCCGAAATTAAAGTTATTTTATACATTTTAGTGATTTTTATTTGGAAGTCGGTTGTATTTTTTTGTAATAGGTTTTTCTGATTAATTTCGTTTCGGAATCCAAGACAGTTGAAGCGTTTCTCCGGGACTCGTCGAGCTTCGTTGACTTGGCGTTTTTCTGGTGGTCGCCACTGTTCATTCGGGCCATCAGGAGTTGCAGTGGTTGGAAACAGTGTAGCAAGATTGATCTCAAAAACAAAGGCAAATCTGTCCAGGGTCCAGGGTCTACTATGAAGTCTTAAAACTATCATGATTCAGCTCTAAGAGGGGGACGGAGCTATACATTGCGAATAGCACTATCCCTGTTTACATCATCGTAATTACGATGCTGCATCGGAATTCCGTTAATTGGATGGCATTAGAACGTCATATCTTCTCAACTTGTGTAGGTTTCACATTTTGTTTTTTTTTTTGTGGTATGCGTCGTGGCTGGCGCAAATGAACTCACTTTTTCTTTCATTTTTAATAAGGTCAAAACAAGTTTTGGCCACCAGTAAAAACTAAGTTAGAGTTAATACTATTTAAAAAAATCTTTTTTTTATTATAATTAATAAGCTCGCCTTTATTATTATTATTAATAGGTATCTTTTCTCTTGTCTTAAAGGCCCTCAGGTTGTAGCTATCAGGAAACAGACTCCGGCTGGGAATTCCACTCCTTAACTACCGTACAATTTAAATATGATATACGTACAACGTGTAACAGAGTAAACGCAATACCTGAAAAGGGGTCATTGTACATGAGTACAATTGTACAATGACCCCTTTTCAGCAACCTTATGGCGTTAAAATTGTTCATAACTACAGGACCAACCGCAAAATTGCGAAAATAAAACAGCCGTACAGTACCTATCTTTCGCAAAGTATTCATTTATGTGAATTTTTGATAGCAGTCAAAAAATATCCTATTTTCGTCTTTTCCAGTATCGTTTTGTTCGTTGGGCGTAGCCTCCGCCTGGTTGTGCGGTCGACTTGGAGTACTATCCCGTCGCAGAGGCAGCGGGCTGCGAGTCATCGGGTGTCTCATACCCCTCATGCTGGCGGCTAGCATCGCCTTGTCAAGGAGCTGCGACTATCATCATCATTGGCAAGGTATTTGTAGTAGATCTTATTGCGCGTTATGGGGTGTCTCATACCCACTGTGCTTTATAGGGTATCTCATACCCCTCTAGCACAGAGACTCTAACATAAAACCAAAAAAAAAAGTAGCGGCATCTATACCGTCAGACTTGAACTACGTCAAACAAATCCTGCACCGTGGAATCGAGCGTTTTCCGTGCGATTTGAACATATACAATAGCCCAAATATCAACTAGCAGCAGTTGCCCACCAGACACAACACCCGTCTGGTCCGAGGATCCTCCCTTTTCAATATAGGTTCGCCGGACTTAGGGTGTAAGTCCCGCATACCTTTTTTTTCTTTTTGATCTCGGGGGGAAATCCTCATGGAAATCCTCCACCCTCGGGCGGGTGGAGGGGTCTGTCAGACTCTTACTGACTAAAACCACCCCGGTGTTCCATCTGCCACCTACGCCGGGGATTGCGGGAACGTATGCGACTTCCGCAATCCCCGGCTGGTGCCGGCCCGTCTCTGCGGGCCACCTCGCGTCGGCGAGGGGAGTGAGGTGTTTAACTCCCCTCGCTACGTCAAAGAGGGGCGCACGGGAACACCACGCGCCGCCACCTCGGGTCCGGATGAATGGGGGACGACGGACATCCCCAAGTCCGCCGCCCCTGGACCCAGTTAGGGGGGCCGGAAGAGGGCAGCGTATTCCCTCCTCCGACGCCCGATGCGCCAGCTGCGGGCAGGGAGAGCGGTTGTGATCTCCCTCTCCCTTTCCGCAGCCTCCTTCTGCGCGATAACTGTCTCAAGTCCCGCATACCTAAGGTAAGGTATGATATGAATGTACCTAGCCTATTTTGGCCCACTGCTGGGCAAAGGCCTCCCTCTCCCGTTTCTACACAACTTTCTCCTATTCTAGTTCGGGCCAGTCTTGTCGGTAGGAGTCGAGCCCATCCCGCCATATCCGCCTCTAGCGTTTTCCCGCGCCTTCGTCCCCGTTAATTTAGATAATGACGAGGAGTTGATGAGTTCTGGTTTAAAGATGGCACCTTGGATACGCTTGTAGGCTATTTTTTTTTGCGAAAATCTAAATTAACGCGAACGCAGTCGTGAAAAAAAGCTATTCAATAATCAATATCAAAAGTCAAGTTATTCAAATTAGGCGGAGTGTCCACTTCCTAGTGTTTCATCTGGGAAGAAGTGGCGCAACAAACTCCCCAGCAAAGCATCTGTCTGTTAAGTTTTAAAAACTTGAATTTATACAGCAGTATGAAAAGTATTTTACAATACATGACACAGAACAATAATATATTAAATCTGTAAATGAAATTAATTGACACTTGTTAGCTAGCACACTCCATTAAGCCATCAAAAACAGACAAACTCAAGGATTAACAAGTAAACTATACTAATTAAATCTGCAGGCATATATGGTGTGCCCGCTTACACGTGCAATGGCATAATCTAACAATAGGATTGTGACTTGAGCTACATGTGATGAACGAGAGCCAACCAGTGTAGACTAAAAGCTATTGGAAGCCGGACCCCAATATAGTTGGCAAAAGGTTTGGCAGATAGAGATTTCGAATAAATACGACATAATTATAATAGATCAAAATAAGTCAAGGTAAAAACAGTTGAGAATAAAATAATTTAACAGCCGTCGTGATACCTACCTATTTCAAGTGATAAGCCAAGTTTTGTATAATATATAAGTACCTATCTTTTAAGTTTATGATAAGACGATATCAAAGTCAAAAGTCATTTATTCAAATTAGGCTGAGTGCCAGCACTTTTTGAACGTCAAAGTTCTACATAAAGACTGTCTCCCAAAACGCCCGCCCGTCACCACTTCCTAGTGTATATACTAATATGGTATTTTCCTGGACAGAAATAATATACAATGTGTAACAGAATAAACGCAATACCTCTTAAGGGGTCATTGTACTCATAATTATGAACAAATATTAGGTACTATGGGACCAACACTGAAATCGCGAAAACAAAATCAACTGTCCCATACATTTATGTGCGCATAACTCGACAAAATTTACCGAACAGCTGTTTTTTTTTCGCGTTTTCTCGGTAGGTCCCATCATAAAACCGTACCTTTTCAAGTATTGCGTTTATTCTGTTACACGTTGTAGAAATAAGATTTGAACAGTAGAATTACCGCATAACTTCTAGGTCTTCGCTACCGCTCTGCGTAGCGAATACCCAATCAAGATAAAACAACCGTAATCAAAATTACCTATTTTTTCTTCTTATTAATGTTAAAAAGAACAAGGGCCTCGCAAACATATGTCGCCCAGGGCCTCGCAAAGATCTGTCGCCCGGGGCCTCGCAAAAATCTGCCACTCGGGGCCTCGCATCGGTAAAGGCCGCCGCTGATGACAAAACAATCATATTTTAAACGCTTTATTTTTCAGATATCCTCGTCGGCTCCATTTTGGGTTACTCCGTAGCAATATTCTGCTATCGTCAGTACTACAATCCTCTATCATCAGACCTGGCTGGTATACCTTACATAGTATCCTGCGTGAATACAGCCAAGTTCTTCAACGGGAAGCCAGACAGCCCAGTAAAGGACGTCAAAGAAGAATCAACTCCTCTGCTAAACGGGAAAAAAGATGATAAGTGGATATAATTTACTTTGTTTTCTTAAAAAAGCCAGATTTTTTCAATGAAATGTTCGGGTTTTTTTAAAGAAAATTCAAGGTTTTTCTTTTTTGTTGAAAACCTGGTTTTTAGGTTGGAAAGTCTGGTATTTAGGTTAAACCTCAGTTTTTCGGTTAAAACCTGATTTTTAAAGGAAAAATACCAGTGGCGAAATTTCGAAAATTCTCGGTTTTTCTTTGTTAAAACCGGGTTTTTTGGATAAAATGTATCTATTATTTTAGGTTAAATCCCGGTTTTCGGAATACCAGTGGGGAAATTTCCGTATTTTTAAGGACCGTTCACATTCTAGTCTCAGACTCAAGCTGACGAAAAAACTTCCATTTTCCATAAACTTTGACATTTAATGTCGCCGGAATGAGACTGTGGCTTGAATTTGAACTTTTTTCAAGTACAAGAATAACGATGTTTGGTGGATCATTTTTTTTTTGTCAGACAGTTAAGTATTAAAAATATTTTTTATTGTCGCGTATTTTTTGCTTTTGGTATATAAAATCAATAAAATTCTACAAAGATAGGTATTTAAAATCAATAAAATTCTACAAAGATAGATCTTCGCACATCAAAGTTCAAAAGTGTGAGATTGTGACGACTTCTACGAAAAAAGTGTACCGTCACGCGAAATTTCAACTCACTATATCGTCTTCAATTTTTGTTAACGTGCCAAAGAAAAAATACGTGTACAATTTTTTTTTTATTTAACTGACGGATTTTTTTGGGAATGTACCCTATTTTCTCTGGGTTTTTGCTGGACAATACCTGAGCACGGCCCAAGTTTGTACAAATACCTTATGGGTATTAATGGGTATTCGTACCGAATAATTTTAATTACCTGCATTATTGGTATGTCGTTTATCACGATTTTTTTTATTAGTGTAATACTTAAATTATTTAAATAATAATAATAATAATAATAATAATAAAATATTTTATTGACAGAGAAAAACGTTTTACAATCCAATAGAAACCCGTTAAATGACTAGAGAGTACATTTCGTCACCTTACTTAGGTCTTGGTTTCAATATTCAAAGAGGCTATCAGATGATTGTCAATTCATCTCCTAAACAACTATTACGTATATTTATCTCTCTTACCTTTATTGGCTGGCTTGAGTGAAGGTTCGCAAGAACAAACCTGCTTGGAGCAAGGATGTATCCAGTAAGATGCTCGTAGGAATCTTGACCGTACGTCCAGGATTGTCCTGGTAGCCGTGGTATACCTCTCCACTCTTCAAGCACTTCAGGATATGTTGCCCCCTTGGCGCTACGACACTAAAGTTGCTGGCAACCGTTTTCAGGGACCCATTAATTGAGTATATCTGTAGCGTCATCTATACCGCCACATGGGAACTACTAAAAAAGACCAGTTCACAAATCCTACATTGCGATATCAAAGTTCTCCGCGCGAATTCAACAACCATCGGGCAATTGCTCACCGGACACATCAACCGTCTGGTCGGATGATCCTCCCTTTTTAATGGAGGTGTGCGGGACTTTACACCCTGTTCCGTATGCGTAACAAAACATAGAGGTATGCCTCTATGGGTGCACTTACGTAGTGCAAACAAGAACACAGCGGTAACAGTACAATTTTTATACAAGTGGGCGAAGTTTATCATTGTAGCCGAGGCAGGACGTAATGGAGTCAGGAGTGCAATGACAAAAGCTCACACCTATCAAACGACGTTTTTCAATACACTTGTGAAGAAAATAATTATTAAAACATACAATTTAGTTCATTCTATCTAAACGTTTTTGTGTGCTGTGTTCGATTTTGACACTGAATTGTGAACCAGTGCAATTTGAGCCAGTTTTCGAGTATGTTGAAAAGGTCAGTCAGTAAGATGATAGACGGCTGATTGTAAGGAACGACATTTTAAAAATGTCTTTTGTGATTTTGTTTTAATTGACAAAAATAGTCTTTTGGTTACCAATTTTTTATTGTTAATATAATAGTTCAAATGTTTTTTATTAGTTTTAAACATAAAAATATTAAAAAAGTACTTTTGATTCGAATGAAGTCGATCAGTGTTCCTGTTTTTTTTTTATTATTAGTGATTTTTTTTTAATTTAACGATTTTTAAATGACAATGCATAAATACTTAAGTTAATAGCTCAAATATAATTTAGTTATTTTTTTAACAAATTTTACTTAAATTATTTTAATTGTTTTATTTTATGTTTTGGTTAAAATATCTGTTATTCAACAAATGCTTAATTAATTTTATCATCGCTAAAGTAGCGATTTTTACTAAATTTTTTTTTATTGTTTGAAGGTACAACAAGAATAATCAAGTAAAAAAATACTTAACAATTTGAATATCGTGTGAATGGTAATGAAAAAAAAAAACAATTTTACACGTCATTCTTTTTATTTACTATTTATTTATTAAACATTTTAAAACTAAATGAGGCTCGTGTTTCCTAAATTAGAAGAAGAAACATTGGAACAAACTCAGAGGTCAAAACCTCTTTTTTTATTTAATATGGGTTTGCTCTTGACTCTAGTCTAGGTCATAGATGACAGAGTAAGTCCATACATTTCATGTAATGGTTCGATCATATGCGAACCATGTAGGTTTATGTCTGAGGTGGTCTTGAACAAAGTGCCACACAGGTTTGAGTGGACCTGTCCAGACAGTGACATCATGGATAGTGCCTCTATTTCGTAGGCTTTAGAGGTGTTTTTTGTAGATCAAGTGTTATCAGTGATACGGTCGAACCTTTATTACACTTGACTTAAAAAAGAGGATTTTTTAATCATGAATCTTGCTTGGTACTTATATTTTTTGTACGTTTTATAAAAAACCCCATTTTTTTTAAATCTTTTTTTATTTAAGGGATTTTTGTACGCTTATGTGACGATGTCAATCCCATCGTACTGCTAAAAATAATATAACAGAAAAAAAAACTTCGACTTAATTTCCTTAGTTAATATAAAGGAGTACAACATTTTTGATGCATCACAGGTTTGGCTAAAATGCCATTAAACATTCCAACATCCATTGTTGACAATTTTAATAAGCTCAGCAGGGCGATTCTTTTGTTATACAATAACAATAGCGGACATATTCCACCCTAATCATGTATGACATTTAATCTGACACCAGTCATGCCAAGAACTACCGTGTAACCCAGTTACTGTGTTGTTACCCAGTTACTGGGTTTTTGAGGTATAGTTGGGAAAAGGCATGTATGACATTTAATATGTTTTTAAACAAATTATACGGAGTTACTTCGGAGACAGTGCGCATTTGCATTTTTCATCAGCACATTTGCAATCAATATCGTTAATAGATTTGTTTTTGTGAAGTTTTGGATTCACTTATCTCGTTGTTAAGTATTAAAAAGAGTAATGATTACTTATGATTTTTTTTGTTCGTAATATATTTAAAAAAATATATATTTATTAATAATATACATATATATATATATATATTTATTAATAATATACATTATATATATGTATTTATTAATAATACATCCGTAAAGTTTGCGAACTTTCTCCGAAGTTACTTAATCCTTTTATTCTATTTTTTTGTTCCATATATTGTTATGTGATATCGATTTGTTTAATTTATATTGTGATAATTATTTAGTCGTAAGATGGAATATCATTAAATGATAAAAAAATGTTTGAGTAAAAAACCTTTTAGAATGGTAATATCGAATGATCGAAAATAGTTCAATTTTTTTTACGTATTTTTTAAATTGTTTATTATAAATATGTACCGTTTAGTAATTTATATAATTATAGGTAGAATGAAACGTAATTGCGGCTCCAAACACTCTTGCGACATTACATTTGAATCAATCTAAATGTAATTATACTAAGCGAAGATAGTTCAATTTTTTTATGTACCTAATGTTTTAAAAACAAAGCGGTATTTGACCGTTTTGTCAAATAATAACTAAATATACGTTTTGCATATTATATGTATTTTTTAATTATTGTTATTAGTATTAGAATTATGTAGTTGTATGAGCACAAATTATCAACTTTCACAAACACTTGAAACCTACATATTTGTAAAATTTTCGTCAAAATAAACATAATAATATCATAATTTACGAAATAGGATATTTTTCTAGAAAGAAAAAACTAATTCTATTTGGTCAGCCCGTTACATTTACAAAAAAATACATGTCATCAAATTTCAGGAGTGTTGCTGACGCCACATGGTACGCAAACAAGTGACGTCATATTTTTTTTTATTTACGCGACAAAAGAAAAATACGTGTCCATTTTTTAATCTAAGTGGCGGACTAAATAGGTTTTTTCAGAAAAACACTCTGTTGAACATTTTTAATTGAATTTCGATGTATATTCTAATCTTCACGGTTTTGACTATGAATGTTAAAACCATTTTAAATAATTAAAATACCAGGTTCATTGTCCTAAGCTAAGGCCCCTTCTCATACAGAAACGCAACAATTTTGAACTTTATTTACTTCATGAAAAGTAACATATTACAGTGACAGAAAAGAGAATATGCAAAAAAAAATCCAGACATTTTATTTTAATATAGGAACTTATAAAAAAATATAAAACAACAGTGAAAAAAAAACGTACTCGAACGAAAAAAGTTGATCGAACAATTTACGCGATATAATGGTCCACTATCGCGAACCTCGCGTAAAACATGCACTATGTGGATCAGTTGCAGGAGTGCGGAGCGCAAGAAGTTCGCAAACATAGTTGATACCACCCTTGAACCTGGGACAGGTTTATTCGTTTCTCATGGCAGTTTTATGGGCGCAATGGCTTTCCAAGACTTCTCCTTCTAAATTATCAACTTCAAATCCATAACTTCGTCGCTGATGAAGATATTAAAAAAAAACATACTGAATTGTTTATTACATAAAATAAAAAAAACTTGCAGCGTTAAATTCCACGAGGTTTATTCGACTTGTTACACAGAAATTAATACCTTATTGTGTAGTAAATAAAGTTCTATATTGTAACTATCGCTATCTTAAGAAGTGCGCTCACAGTTGAGTCGATGTGACCTGACGAGAAAGGGCCAGTATTTAAAACTAGAAAATAAAATAGATTCAGTCATTTAGAAAATATCATAATAAAAAATCAATGTATTTATGTGACTTTAATGTAATATTTTGAATAAATTCCTGTGAAAATAAACATTCCATAATATAATAGAAATTGTTTTATTTCTGTTGTTATTTCTGTTAGAATATTATTTATACACGCTGAAATTTTAATGGTTGCTTTCCCGCGTCAGAACGATTAGCCATCAGTACTACTATCGAAACAAAGTTATATTTAAAAAATAAAAATGGTTTTTTTTTTCAAATAGTTAAAAAAAATGTTCATAAACTCGAAAGCGTGAGAAGCAATAGTAACTCACTAAACGTGACGTAGGTACTACTGGCAGAGCGGGGCGCAGCGTGGCGAGAAGTCTCGCGGCGCCGTGCTGTGCTGCGCGGAATTGTTAGATAGAGTACTAATTAATACCGATTGAGTACTAATTATTTACCAAATATATAAGCGCTTGGCGTTGGTGGTCCTGCGGTAGTCACGGACGTCTCTTCAAGCGCCGTCGCAACGCGTCGTGTCTTGATGGGAGCCGACCCTAAAGCAGGAAGTGACTTTTTTTTGTTTCATGTCAACTTAGGAGGTTGTCGGCTGCTTAATTGGACTTGTCAGTGGCGGCCTTAATATGAATCGCTTCTTTGCTTCAAAAACTTGTTAAGTCCAACAATTCTTACTTTTAACGTTTTTTGAAAAAATAAAATCGGTCACGGCGCAGTATTTCTTTTTTGAGTTTTAAAAATAATTTCACCATAAATGTAAAGAAACTTGTCAGAATCAATTGAAAAAAAAAAAAGAATAAAATAACTCAGTAAACTGAAAAAATAGCTACTTTGTTGAAAAAAAAAACGGAAAAGGAAGTAACACAAAAACAAGACCTGGATAAAAACAAAACAAATAAGATTTTGGAATAATGGTAGGTAGGTAACTCATAATTAGTAAACACATTCCTTGTGGAAAAATCTTGAAGACTAGTGTTATCTTAGTATTATTTAAAATTGGCTACAATTTAAATGCGTACCAAGTAAAATATGTTTACTTCAAATATAATAAACCCACTCTTTACCGAGGTGCATAAAGAACGTTTTAAGTTCCAAAATAATATACACTCATCAGAATAATTGTGCGTGTTGTATTTATATTCTTTTTTGCTACCAAAATGGATAAATGCTCACCAAATCTTGTTTCCCTGAAATCCAATGTTACTTCTGTTACTAGGACAACTCGGATGCAAGAGCGAGCTAAGCGAGCTCGGGACTTGGGGCGCCCCGACTCGGACAGGTTAGGTTCGAAGGGGATGGCGGGGTCTAGTGAGCGAATCAGACCCCGCTATCCCCTTCGTGGTTGGAGCATTTATCCATTCTGGCAGGTATTTCGAATTTTTTGTTAGTAAAATAAGTACTTAGGCGTTTAAACACAAGCCTTTAAAATTTCATCAAAACCCTCATTTTGCATATGAGAGACCCGAGTACCATCAATTGGAAGTAAGGCGGGAACATCATTTATGCTCAACCAATATCTACCTACTTACGTATGTAGGTAATAAGAGGGTTACAAAATATAGATAAAAAACAAAAAAAAAAAAGTTATGAAACAACTAAAAAAAACAAAAAAAATTAAGTGAAAGGTTGGTCCCATAGAAATTTCATAAAGGTGGGTAGTGTGATAAAACAAAAAGTATAAGTTTAAATTGTTTATTAACTTATATCTAAATATATAAATAATATCATGTAGGTATATTTTCTCATTCTAACAGAAGAAAATATAAAAAAATACAATTTTATATTAAAAAGAGCACAAATTTACAAAGTATTTAAAAAGATAACAGGAAATTTAACAATTTTAGCACATAAACGTATTATTTTCACCAATATACAGCCCTATTTATAAAAAAAACTTAGCTTAGTTTAAAATATTGATTTGCAGATTCTTTATCAATTTCTCTTTAAAGAACGTGAATTTAATATCTGATATAATCGGTACTTACCTATTAAAAAAAAAGAGATATTTCTCTCAAACAATTTAGCCAGCCAAGACAATTTAAATGAATATGCAGTAAAGTGCGCTTTAAGTAATTCGTGAAAACTTAAAAGTATTATAAGTTATACCTACATGTCCCACACAGATCTTAATATCAATAATATTAAAAAATTACGTTTAAGTACAATTGCATTTCTTCTACAATAATAAAATATAATTTTAAATTTAAATGCGTATAACAAATGCCAGACATAATTTCGATGAACATTCAAAAAATAAATGCCCTTAATTTTTTAAATAAAAAAAATAAATAAAAGTAATTTGAGATTTCGTAAAATATTTTTTTTTTTGACTCTTACTAATTACTTAAGTTATATTATGACTTCGTAACAACTAAAACTAAATCTTTAGCGTTTCGGCCAATTAAGGCCAAAGATATATTGTGCTTCAAAAATTGGAAAAATCGGCCTTTTTTAACATAAAACAAAAGACAATGGACAAAAGTGTTCCAAATATTTACCACGAGACTTATGTATGTCTTAGGCGCCGTCCATTAATCACTTGAGGCTCGAAAGGGGGAGGGGGGAGGTGGTTTGGCGAAAATCGCGAAATATCAGGAGTAGTAAGGTATCACGTGTATTTATTTTTTCGTCAAAAACAACCTACCTGTCTAGACATTTTTATCATGGTCCTTAATTTCAGAATAAAATTAGATTATACTTTATACCTATTAGTACTTAATTAAAGACAATATTCTAAAAAAATTAAGATTCTTTGTAGGTACGAGAAATACACGTGATATTGTGTGGGGAGGGGGGGCGTTAGCCTTAAACCCCACCACGTGTCACCAAGGGGGAGGGGAGGGGGGGTTAAAAATGCCAAAAAAAACATCACGTGGTTAATGGACGGCCCCTTAATAAAAAGTTAACTAATTCATTTTTTAAATGCTATCCATGGTCATAGGCTTCCTTAGTGGTGGACATGTTGCAAAGGATTGTTGAAAAAACCGTTAGGTATCGCGAAATTCCAAGCATTTTTCTTTAGTTATTTCATGCTCCTGTCGTGTTAACTCCCACCCCTGGACTGCTACAGAATGTCAGAATGTCTAGGCATTAAATCCACCATTGTACCTTTGTGCATGAAGTTTAAATAAATAACCAAATGATTAAAGTAATTTCGTAATAAACAAAACGGCTTTCCCAAAATTCTGCGACATATGTATTGTTGCCCAATCTCCTTTCTTTATTAACCTTTTGAACGCCATTGTCACGTATACATGACAAGCAAGCGCGTGTCCTGTACGCCAAACGTCACAAATATGTGACAAAAAGTACGGCGAATTTGTGGCTTGGCGTCGGGAGCACGTCGATGCGTTTATGATCTGGCGTTCAAAAGGTTAAAATACATAAAATTATGAACATACCTACTGGTAGATAACTGAATATGGTTAGTATCGCCGTAAAACCGGCCAAATGTCGGTTGTATGCGATGCTAAGCAAGGCCTATGTCCAGCAGTGGACCTCCTTCAACTTAACGATGATAAATTTATGTCAGTAGACATAAAAAATACAATAGATACAATCTACATATCCACAAAAGGACTTTTTGACGCGAGGCTACAACTGAACTTAAGCCGCCATCTTGTTTTTTCAATATGCCCCATAGACAATATGATATTTTACTAGATGGAAAAATATTTTTTCCTGCCAGGACTAAAAAAAAACTGAAAATTAAACGACTACGCGCTCGCGGGCACCCTCTGTGCCTGTGGGGTACGGACCTCGGCTTAGAGCGTCGCTGGGGGGAGGACAGCTAGGGACGAGCTGGTCAGAACATTTAAAACTGGGATGTTTACTAATAATAATGCTTTTAAACATGTGACAATGGCTTTTAACGTCAAAAAATCCTTGCAACAGCCATATAAAAAATTGTATAATTATAAATAGTATCCCATAGAATGCGTTCTGGCATTCTTATAATATTCAAAGTACTCTTGTGGCGAATTCGCGTGCTTCTTCACAACATCGTCTAACTGCATTTGGTCGCCCCAGTCGGCCTGAAAAATAAATTAATGTAATATTTATTACACCACCTGAGTTAAAAAAAAACTACAGTTCCCTACATTTTGTCGAGTTAGAATGAAAAGATATTTAAGACGTGCACCAGGTAGGAGCACTGCTACGTCAGGTCCAGGCACCTGTCAAAACGCTTATGTTTTCTGACATTAGTTTTTCGTCTAATTGACGTCAACGTGATGTTTACGTCAAAGTCAAGTTTTCAAAGTAAAGGACATCTCGCCTAGGTGGCGCCAACTGGTGGCGAGTTTTTTTCTGAAAACCCTCATTGCCACAAAGCAGACAAAACAACAAACAAAAATGTATTGAATAGTTTTTTGAACTGATAACTTCTTATGGGAGGATAAACCGCTTCGTAACGTAACGCGTTACGGCGCCAGTCTGTCTGGCTTCCCTTTCTCTCACGCATACGGCAGCGGTAGGCAGGCTCTTCCTCTCTCACTCTAACCCACAGCGCTAGTCGTATTTCGGACAGACGCTTCCCATGTTAAATAGTTCAACTTAGATTAGTTTAAGTTATCACTTCTGTCGGACGTCCCGAGACGGACACGTTTTTTTTTTAAAATAAGTTTTGTATGAATCGTGCCTTTGATTGATACTTAGAACCTAGACTAGAAAAAACATAATAGTGATAATTATCACACTGTATAGGCTAAGTGGGCGGGTCACAAAAACCGAATGCTGTTGGGCAAGATTTCAACGCAATGGCTCCTGAAAATGGAAGGTGCTTTCGAGCTTGGCTTAGCAAGAGGTCTGTTGACTTGGACTCCTCCCAAGTCTAGTTGGAAAGGGCAGGGGAGTACCTGAAAGGGCCTGGATGAGGTCTTAGCCCAAGACTGGAGCAGAAAAGGCAAATTAAAACGGCATTTGCTACACAAGTGATTGTTGCAATGTCAACGAAAAATGGCAAACTCCGTAAGAATATAAAATATGTTGAAAGATTTAAACTCTCGATTAATTGTCAACTGAACATTTGAAATACTTTTTTACGCATCAAAATTTGATAGTCTATAACCTCTCGAAGTCATTCCGAGAAATTGTGGACTGACATAAAATGGCGACCAATCTGAGCACAAGTCTACAATTTATCCGTTTTCGTGTGATAGTAAACCTGGAAACGTGGCTCTCATTGGTCTATTCAGAGAAAACAAAGACCAATGAGGGGCCAAGTTTCCAATTTAGCTATCACACCAAACCAGATAAATTGTAGACCAGAGAGCTGATTAGTCGTCAGTTTACGTCAGTCCACAATTTCTCGGAACGCACGGAGATATTATAGAATATACGATTTTGATTCGTATAATAGCAGCACAAATGTTAATTTTTGACAAATTATTACACATATCGCACCCCCGCACAGTGGATCGTCCCCATACAAGAGGTAGGACATAGAATTAAAAATTGAAAAAGTATTTAATTGAAAAAAATTAAATATGCAGTTGCATTACTCTATTAAGGTACTACAAAAAATGTTACTACGTTTTTTTTATTCGACCAGTACTTTATGAGCAATTCGATGAAAACTGTTATTTTTGTATGGAAATGGGCACAAAAATGTCTGTATCTCATGATTCCCTCCTTGTTTCGATTTGCGGTTTTCACTACTGTTGTTTACCCATTTTATGCCACATTTTCTTCAAGGACACATGGTGCCCCCAGAGACCCCCTTCCGAGATATTTTGCTTTTAGTATCTATACTTTTTATTTTATAACTGATGAAATGGAGGTACATTAAGTATATTTATTACTGAGAATAAGTCATCCCTAAGTAGTTCCTTAAATAACAGGTGCATTTGTGATTACTTTAATGACTTATGAACGCTTCTGTTGCCATACAACAAAAGCGTTAATGAGTCATTAAGTAAAGATTACCAGTACTTGCTTAATCTAATTAGTTATTGTAATTACTATGTTAACAGCCCTTAATCTCTGCATTGTGATTGGCTAATGTCATCATTAGCTTAGTAATTGGTTGAGTCGCATTTACAATAACAAGTCGAAAAGAAAAAGAGTTTTATGATCAATAAGAAAATATGTAGGTATAAATATATTTTTTATTTATATAATACACTGTAAAACAAATAATTTAAAAATAACACAACTATGTACCTACCTATAAATAAATTAAAATAAAAAAGAAAATAACTACATATAAGACAAACTAAAAAAATAAACAACTACTAAGAACTAAATTGTAATAGGAAATTAATTAATTAACACTACCATTTAGTTACTAACAATAATAGAAAAGAAAGAAAGAAAGAAAAAAAAACATTTATTGGCATAACACAAAACAAAAAAAGAACAGAATAAAAAAAATACACAAAAACAAGAAATTAACAAACAACCTGCTTGTTAATAATAATATTAGGTAGGTACTATACTACTATAAGACTTAAACTATATTTTCTTCATCTTCATCAATAACTACATCATGATCATTATTATCGTCATCATCTTCTTCAACGTCACTACATGCAGCAATTGTATCAGTTGAAACGTCAATGAACTCCAATTCACTCTGATCACGTATGAGTAAATCGTCTAGTTCTCTAAATGAAGACTTTTTTGCTTTATTTGTCATCTTCGGTCGTAAGCTGGTGAGAAGAGGATCGGAAGATAATAGCAGATTATGAAGAATGTCTTCATTAGTGGCGATGCTACTATGCTTTCGTGTATGACATTCTCGAAATTTACGAAAATCCTTGTTTCTTGCTTCAGATGCTTCTTCAGACAAAAAACCTATAGGCACAACTGATAAGTGGTCCACTATCTGTGATCCATGAATTAGCAATTTGTGTAAACTTGTTGGCATGTTATACCATGGATATAATTCCACGAATAAATTTGCTGTTTCATCACAATATAATTTAAATTTTTGAAGTTGAATTTTTTCGCCTGAGGAAATGCATTGCAAAATAACGGCGAGTCTTCTAATTAAATTAACGTCTAATTTAGTAATTTCCGCAGTCGTTTCAGGGTTTGCAAAAAACCTTCTTGCAGCATTTCCAGTGTTTGTATTGCCACTACCCTGCACAACAACATCTAGAAGTAAGCCTGTGCTTCTTCGGAAAGCTTCTTGATTGGCTTCTTTCTTATCTTTAACTTTTTTTTTATTTTCGTCACCTCTTGCTTGCCATGATTTTATGTCCATTCTGTAGGCAATGTGTAATAAACACTCCATAGACCGAATCCAAGCATGCAATGAACTAAATCCATGCTTGTTTAAATCTGTATTCACGGGTTTAGCTCTCACTTCTTCCAAGTTATTCATTTCGCTTGGGCGAGCTTAGCACAAATCACACACTGCTGCCGATGTACCAGATATGATTGAATGCACCTTACCATCAATCATGGTTAGCCACAGATTGTGCGTAACAGTAGCATTGCCGCAATCAGTCGGCTTTCGTTCACGAATCTCGGTCTCAAATATTTCCATTTCAGCCTTAACATTCGCTTCCGTTTCTTTCATAAATGTAAATGAAATCGGGCGACAATATGTGGTTGACGATGGCCGATCATTCTGCCACACTATACTTCCACTAGAAGTCACTAACTTAAGCGGTACAAGACTTGCCATAAATACACTGGATAAGTCTTGTTCACTTGTTGTTGTCCTTTGATGGTAAATGCTTTGACTTGAAGCTCCATCAAAACCCCATTTACTGTGAAGCACAAGTTGTTCACCAGCATCAAAATTTGATTCAAGTGAATCGATCAACCTCCTAACTGTGAGATCAAGGAGGGCTTGGATCCGTATCTTTGCGGAAGTTTCAGTCACAGTTATGTCTTCTTTTGCCGGGTAGCATTTAAGCTTTTCTTTAACTAACAAGTAGTAGCTTGGGTATTTCGCATGACCTTCTTTCAAACTAAAGTCCCGAAGTGTGATGTAACGCCACTTGGATAACTGCAAGTAAACGTAAAGAGCAAGTGCTTTGTGAGTAGGAACTTCACGAAGCGAAGGATTCTGCTTAGTTTCCAGGACATTTAAAACTGTTGAGACGTGTTCAGGATTTTCCAGCAAATTTTTCATAATTCTGGCCATATCATTTTTTCCGGCAGACTTAAGTATACTTTCAACAGAATGCAAAAGCTCATCTGGACGACTGCAACTAGCAACATTGTCATCAACACGTCTTCTTTTGTGTCTACTCGATAAATCTTCAAAGCGTTTGCGAGGAGATGTATATGTTGAAGTTGATGCATCTGATTTTGATGGACTGACTACCTCTTCTGCCTCATTTTCGTTTGCTTCTTCAGTGGCTACAACATTTTCTTTAAAGCAATCTGGCCATACGATATCGGAATTTAACCACTCTCCGTTCTTGTTAATGAACCTATCGACTGTCCTTCTTGATTGCACCCATTTGGTGTAAACCCGATAGCAAAATCGTCGACACCAGTTCTTGAGATCCGTCACATCACTTTCACTTAACTGGACGTTAGTATTCGACTTCAATGTGTTAAATAAATTGTCATAGTCACGAAGATCTTTATGATTACGAAGAGCAACGTAAAGATCTAGATAAGTAGAAAACCCACGGAAAGCCATAATGACAACACTTGGTAGAAGTTATAATTACAACTGAATTACATTTGCTAAACACACTCAAATATATAGGGCAGCAAGTATGCAACTAGCAATGTATTTGATAAGCTAATGATGACATTAGCCAATCACAATGTAGAGATTAAGGGCTGTTAACATAGTAATTACAATAACTAATTAGATTAAGCAAGTACTGGTAATCTTTACTTAATGACTCATTAACGCTTTTGTTGTATGGCAACAGAAGCGTTCATAAGTCATTAAAGTAATCACAAATGCACCTGTTATTTAAGGAACTACTTAGGGATGACTTATTCTCAGTAATAAATATACTTAATGTACCTCCATTTCATCAGTTATAAAATAAAAAGTATAGATACTAAAAGCAAAATATCTCGGAAGGGGGTCTCTGGGGGCACCATGTGTCCTTGAAGAAAATGTGGCATAAAATGGGTAAACAACAGTAGTGAAAACCGCAAATCGAAACAAGGAGGGAATCATGAGATACAGACATTTTTGTGCCCATTTCCATACAAAAATAACAGTTTTCATCGAATTGCTCATAAAGTACTGGTCGAATAAAAAAAACGTAGTAACATTTTTTGTAGTACCTTAATAGAGTAATGCAACTGCATATTTAATTTTTTTCAATTAAATACTTTTTCAATTTTTAATTCTATGTCCTACCTCTTGTATGGGGACGATCCACTGTGCCCCGGTGCGACACTGTCACTTATGCAAAAATTGCAATAATGAGTTAAATATGTAATAACTGTCCTAAAGCACCCCTTTTCTTGGTGCGGTAACGTTACTTTCGTAGTACACATAGTTTGACGTTGTAGTATAAGATATTCATTTTGTCTAAATCTTGAAAATCATTATTTTTTGAGATGTCAAAGTTTTAAATGCTTCTCCTGAAAAATTGTTTTTTTGCAAAAGTGACAGTGTCGCACCGGGGGTGCGATATACATGTGCCACTGTGATTGAAGCCACAAGCCTGTGTACTAACTAGCGTGCTCCTACAGCCCGTTGACAGTTATTTCGCGTGTCAGTGACCTTTATTCTCACCCATAAGGTTGCTGTCATATCCTAGGTACTAATATTATAAACGCGAAAGTTTGTAAGGATGGATGGATGGATGGATTTTTGTTACTCTTTCACGCAAAAACTACCGAATGGATTTTGATGATATTTGTGGTAGATTATAGTCTGGAATAACACATAGTCAAAAGTCAAAAGTCATTTATTCAAATTAGGCTGAGTGCCAGCACTTTTTAAACGTCAAAGTTCTACATAAAGACAGTCCCCCAAAACGCCCGCCCGTCACCACTTCCTAGTGTTGTAGCTGGGAAGAAGAAGTGGCGCAACAAACTCCCCAGCATAGAATACTTTTATCCCGGGAATATGTTCCCTTGGGATAATTTTCGCGGCAACTTGTGTAAAATAATTGTTAACGGACTGTAGAGAACTACAAACAAATGATAGAAGTTTCCTGATCGCTACAACTTAGGGATTTTTAATTCAAGAGTGAATAGGTCACTTCTAGGCGAGCATGCTCCATCGTCGACCACATTATCGCTTAACATCAGGTGAGGTAGTCAAGTGTACTCACGAAATTAGGGAACAATCCTCTTTTCTCGTCGAATTTCCTCTCGTTGACTGCTCTGAGGAGGTACAGCCTCTCTACCCAGGGCCAAATCATGTAATCCAACATACCAGGGCGATTCCCACCGAAATAGTTGGTTCCTGTAATTTAGATAATAAAGAATTAGCGGATTCGCTTGCTCAGTAGGTGTTCAGTATAATCAGGCTCATGGCTAAATGATAACAGCCGCGCAGTCTGATCTTCAAGGTTAAGCAACGCTTGCCGAGGTGGGTCTGTGGATGGGTGACCGTCTCAACATATCGAGACTCTTCCGCGCCTCGGAAAGCACGTTAAGCCGTTGGTCCCGGCTGTCATTTGTAGATTTTTGGCAAACGTTGTGGATTGTCAGAAGTCAGACAATCCAGTTACTGGGTTTTGGAGGTCAGACAGGCAGTCGTCATCATCATCATCATCAAATATGTCATCATAAATCTAAATACGTCCACTGCTGGACATAGACCTCCCCCAAGGGGGGGGGGGGGGGGGGGGTTGCCATAATCGCCACGCTTGGCAGGCGGGTTGGTGATCGCAGTGTAGCTGTTGCAATGTACAGCATCATTTGGTTGTCTATAAAGTCGGTTTACGGACGATAGTGTAACTTGACAACGTCATAACAAAACATTGATGAAAAATGATAGCATACTTTTAAGAATAAAATTGAATCGACCAGCGCTCTCGCTCCGATCGTAACGTTACAATGAGCGTAGAGTTACAATGAGTCATCCTTTTTCGTGCGTGCAGCCGGCGTTCATCGATTTATTAGACGTTGTCACGTCAAAAAAAACTTAAATCCTTACCTCTAGACGCCAATTCCTTTTCGAAGATATCCAATGTTTGTATGATTTGTTCGCTCCCAAACGCGAAGTTTGTGTCGAAACATTCTAAACTACCTTTTATTAACTGAAAAAAGAAAATTAAACTAGGATCAGTACCTATAGGTGACAAGACAAGAGCACTCCTTCCACTAAAATCCTCTAGATCAGTCCCCCAGGGGCTTTTTTTTTTTATGGATGGGAAATCATCAAATGACTTCTTCCGCTCTGGGTGGAGCGGAAGGGCGTGTCAGACTCTTACTGACTAAAACCCATCCGTGTTCCTTCTAAAGCCCTTTGCGTTCCAGGGCCGCGGTGACTCTTTCGAACAAATTCCGCAACCCTGGCAGGGTCCCCCAGGGGCTACACAGCACTCAATGTTCCTCTACGATCTCCTATGCTGGGGATTCTGTAAGTACTAATAGTGCTATTCCTTTATATTCTCTTCTAAATAAAAAAGCTACTTACAAAATAACAATATGTAATACATTCTTATACATATATTATACTTTATTGTACACCACATAACAAACACAGTAAAAACGTTTAAAAAAACAAGTGTACAATGGGCGGTCTTATCGCACAGGGCAATCTCTTACAGACAACCTTTGGATGGAATGAACGAAAGAAGTTAGATTTAGGGCGGTCAGTGTTGCTGGGGAGTTCGTTGCACCACTTCTTCTTCCCAGCTACAACACTAGGAAGTGGTGACGGGCGGGCGTTTTGGGGGACTGTCTTTATGTAGAACTTTGACGTTCAAAAAGTGCTGGCACTCAGCCTAATTTGAATAAATGACTTTTGATTTTGATTTTGAAACATCATAAATAATATTAATCAGACATAATAATATAAAATACACACAATACTAAATAATATACTATGTAATAAACATCAGATATATGATTATATGAGGGACGAAGACATATTGTCGTATTCAGATATTGTTGGGTTAATTCCGAAGATGCAGTGTTTAAGCATCTCTTCCTAAAAAACGGGGTAACAGCTAAAATTATAAGGCGAAAGGGTTTTTTTTTTTTGTTTGTGGTTGTGACGCTTTCAAGCCTCAATCGCTGAATCGTTTTTAACGAATTTTGGTAAGTACAGAGATTGGTGGAAACCTGGAAATGGTTATAGGCTACTTATTTGAGAAAATCCATATTAACGCAAGCGAAGTCGCGGGCAAGTATAGGGAACGTAGACGAGCACGGCGTTGACTTTGCCATCTGTGTTGCATATTCGAAACATTAACGTTAACAATACTTGACATTGAAGTTTTGTGATTTTATGTATCTCCGGAACCACTAGCACATATTTGAAAGATGTCAGCAAAGATGGCGGTGCAGCATTTCAATTAACCCGTGCACTAACGTAATACGTGTTTTTTTAGTATAATAATGACACACAAAAACACCTATAAGTACTAATATAATACCTTAAGCGTTAATTTAAATATAATGCCTTAAGTTTTTAACGCGTTAATCTCTGGAACTACCAGTCAGATTTGGAAAATTATTTTTATATAAACGACATTCATGAACGAGAAAAAACGGGATATACGCGTACGAAGTCGCGGGCAAGAGATAGTTAAATTAATAAAAAAATATGATCGAATTCCGACCACTGGGCAATCACTAGTCTGAATAATTAATTGAACATAAGAACACCAATTTACCTCATTAAACCTCTCTATAAGCAGTCTATCCTGAGCCTTCACGTACGCATCCCTGGAGTGGAGCTGATTCCTCGTGTATTTCTCATCGAGGTAGTCGCAGATCACCACGCTCTCAAATAAATATTTGTCTCCGTTGTCGGTGGGAATCTCTAGCACTGGTATTTTTACTGAAAATAAAAAGTTATTTTTATTATTATTGATGCTAGCATTTGACCATAGTCTCATCTGATGGAAAACAATGATGTGGTCGATGATGGAGCACGCTTGCCAAGAAGTAACCTATTTACTCTTGACTTAAAGATCCCCAGGTTGTAGCTATCAGGAAACACAAACTAGAGCTGTATGAACAATAGGGAATATGCATGCAATTTTTTTATTTGCAAAATTAAATACTTATTATCTCTAGTAAACAATTATGAAAGAATTTTTGAAATACCTTCATCAGCGATGAAGTTATTTAGCTTCAAAGTTGACAATTAGACGGAGAAGTCCGATACAAACTGTGACGTCAAATACTATGACACCATACAGTTGCCATAGAAAACAGCGTTTTCGCGAGAGGGACAGATATATTTGTTTAAAATAGTTATATCTCGTTTGTGTTTCGATCAATTCCCGATTCTTTTTTCATTGTTATTATTATATTTTTGTATACTTCTACATAAACTGTTAAGATAATAAAAAAAAGTTCATGCATATTCCCTATTAAAGTAGATATTCCAAAAACGTTTTGTGCGCAGATATAATAAACTTAGTAGATCATAAAACATATTTCCCAGTCTAACTCTCTTCTCTTCTCTGTCGGTACGCTCTTGCCTGAGCGGTCATGGTCGTCATGTAGTGTCCTAAAACCTTCTTCACAATTTCTCACCGTTTTTGCCTACTAGCGGTCATCCTGGCACACTCATGCAATGGGCCGCCCACAGCAGCCTTGATTTGGTCGGTCTATCGCATGGGTGATCTACCGCGCGGCTTGGTGCCTTCGACTCTGCCTTGCACAACGAGGCGTTCGATGGAGTCACTGTTCCGCCTAGAGACGTGTCCGAAGAATTTGAGGATGCGAATTTGTACTTGAGCTGATAGGCGCTGTTTGATGGCTAATTCGAGTATGGTTGCATTTGTGCGGAACTCGGCTTCTCCAGCACCACATTTCCAGAGCGTCTATCTCTCGCAGCGTCCGTCTCCGCGGCGTAAAGGAATATGGGGAATACGAGTGTTCGGACGAGCCGGGTCTTAGTGGCCTTGGTGAGCTTTTGATTCTTCCATATTTTCTTCAGCAGTCTAACTAGATGCAGCGAAATACCTGTATTTTACATGGAGCTACTACCTATTTGACTTCCACAACAGTGACTGGGAAATATGATACCCCTTGGCAAGACACACTTGTCACAGCTTCTGGCTTTCCGTAACGACTGTCAGAGATGTTCAAAAGACAGCCGGGACCTACGGCAACGGAAGGTACTGCTTTCCGTTGCCGTTGGTCTCGGCAGGGGCACGGAGGAAACTGTCAAAGATTAGATAAGAGAAGATTTAATAAGAGACCCGCTTGCTGAGGTCCATGGGGTGCCCCACGAACTTCGGCAAGCGTATCTTAGCCTCGAAGTTCGACCCCTGAGGCTGTTATTATGAAGCCCCTCTTTCCTTTCACATTTTGAACGCCAGTGCAAAAACGCATCGGCGTACCCGCGATGCCAAGCCACAAATTCGCCCTATTTTTTTGTCACTTATTTGTGACGTTTCGTATAGCGTACAGGGTAAGCTTTCGTTTGTCACATATATGTGACAACGGCGTTCAAAAGGTTAAGGGAAACATTAAATAAAGTATCTCAAGCTTACATCTTGGGTTCTTGCTCTTGAACCACTCGGGTAGCCTGAGAGGGTCCAGCTTGTAGACCTCATACTTCGCCTTCTTAGCTTCCAGGATCAATAGGACCCTGTGTCCGTAAGGGTTCATGTCCACATGGTACAGGCGAAGCTTGTCTGTCAGCGCCGGTGGTGGGAGAGGACCTGGAACCAGGAAAACAAAACATTAAGAGCGTTTTATTTGGAGAAAAGTATTTATATCTAAGGCTTCGCTTGAGGGAGACCTATGTCGAGCATTGAATCATCATTTTCGCCTAGCTGCGCAGGGGAGAGAAGAAATGTCATAAGACTATCCTTCTCTTCTTTTCGCAGCTAGGCTTTATAAACGTATTAGATTTAATTTGATTTGATCAGGATAGACGGTAAATAAAAAAACTGACCTAACGTCACACACATTCTACATCGCGGTTCCAAAGTTCTCCGCGCGATTTGAACATAATACAACCGGCCGACAACAACCTTCCGGCAGTTGCCCGCCAGACACAACACTCGTCTGGTTGGAGGAACCTCCCTTTTCAACGGAGGTTAGCGGTACTTTACACCTCTATACAACGACCCTAACAGTGGCCCTCTATAGAGGAAAACCAGCGAATAACTCAACACCTGGTGAATGCTTAGATATAAATAGGTATGTACTTCACAGGACAAGCTCCATCAATAATTACGTCACATTCTACTAAGAACGATATTCGATTCTTTACCAACATAGTCCCGACAGACGTTGTCCTGCATAAACGTTGTTTTTTCGTCAGAAATTATCTAGAACCCGATTAAAGTGCCACTTAGGTACCGGGTAAAATTATCATGAATCTAAACAATTCAAGAACCCAATCAAACACACAAAAAGTGTTCATCAAAAACGATCTAGCCGTTACAGTGACATACACACGTACAAAAGATATAATTGTATTTTTAAAAGACTTATCAAGTAAAATTATTTGTTTGTAGGAGATGATTTATAAGTTTCGAAGATAAACTTCTACATGCACTTGCAAAATTGATCTTTAGAATATTAGTGTACATTTTAGGCTATAGGGTCGGGAGGGACCTGCCAGGGTTGCAGAATTGTTCGAAAACGTTACCGCGGCCCTGGAAAGCAAAGAGCAATTGAAGGAACACGGGTGGGTTGCAGTCAGTAAGAGACTGACACTTCCTCTCGCTCCGCCCAGATCGGTAGGAAGCATTTTACGATTTGTCATCCACAAAAAAGGGCCGGGAAATAGCAAAGGCACGCGAAAAGCGAGTAACTATTTCTAATACATTATTTACACTTGCAACAGATGTTGATATCGCATTGCAAGTAACAGGTAACCGCTGTATTTAGATCCGCCATTAACCTATTTCCTTAGGAGGTCAAGGAGACTTAACATCGACTATTCAGTAGTCGAGGCCTTGTTAAGTCGATAACATTGTCTGGTCGATAATATGTGGGTGGGTGGGCTGAACTGCAGCTTTCTTTATTAGGGACGAATGTATTTTATTTGGAAAAATAAAAACGATATTTTATTACATCCTACTACTATTATAAAGGCGAAAGTTTGTAAGTATGGATGTATGTATGGATGTTTGTTACTCTTTCACGTAAAAACTACTGAATGGATTTTGATGAAATTTGGCACAGAGGTAGATTATAGTCTGGAATAACACATAGGATACTTTTTATCCCGGGAATATGTTCCCTTAGGATAGTTTTCGACAATCACGCGGGCGGAGCCGCGGGCGGCAACTAGTATAATAATAGTTCTGTATGGTGTCGGACGTAAAAGAATAGCACAATCCCGTCACTTCCCATAGGTGTCGTAAGAGGCGACTAAGGGACTCACCAGAGAATGGGCAGCAGTATTCTCTGTGCATTGCAACAGCTACACTACGATCACCAACCCGCCTGCCAAGCGTGGCGATTAAGGTAAATCCGGGGAGGATTTACCTTAATCGCCACGCTTATTGGGGGAGGCCTATATTCAGCGATGGACGTCAACAACTTGGATACATCTTGTGGTTGTTAATGTACTCCGAAAAGCATTTTTATTTAGCATAAATATATCAATTATCTTTAAAATGTTCATTGCTCATTAGCGTGAGACGCCGAAGGGGTACACGTTTACCTGCGTTTGTCCGGTATGATTCCTGATTCAAACAATCAGTAATCGCGCACTCCACGACGAAAAATTGATCTAGGAACTACAAGTTTAATATCATTAGTAAGGTCATACATGTTTGAAAATCTGCCGAGCCTTCCCCTCGTTGGGCTCGGCTTCCAGTCTATCCAGATGTAGCTGAGTACCAGTATTTTACGTAGAGCGACTACCTATCCCAGTAACCCTTGGCAAGACTGCAGTCAGATTTTCTAGCTTCGGTTTATCCGTAACGACTGCCAAAGATCTACAAATGACAGCCGGGACCAACGGCTTTTCATGGTCCGTCCGACCTCGGCAAGCGTATCTTATCATTGAAGATCGACTTGAGCGGCTTTTATTAATTAGCCACGAGCTCAGCGAAACAAATGACGATAATAATTATTATTTATTAAATAAACAAAACATTAACAAAACAATCTTATCAAAAATGCCTTATCGTACATTTTTGCAGCTTTATCTGAGAAATAACCCAGTTACATGTATTACTTCAGCGATAAGACACATGCAAACAAATTATCTAGACGTTCTGCTGGTTAGGTATACCGGAAAAGATAATATGTGCATAGTCTAGAACTAGATATTAAACTATCACCCTTTTTCATCAGCTCTCATGATTTTTCACGCTTTGAGTATGTTTTAAGTAGTTGGTTCATGAGAAGGCGAAAACAGAATGTATTTCAAGGCAGAAGTGATGGAAAGCACTCAATCGCTTGCGCAAATGCGCAACCAAGTCAGCCGCTGCAACTTCACCGACCTGCTTCACAACTTCACCGACCTGCTTCACAACTTCACCGACCTGCTTCACACCAAATGTGAGTGTGTGCCTCCGTACAAAATATGGCCAACTTTTTGGAGAGCCCCAACTTCCCCTACACTTGGATCATTAAGGATCTAATGAATGCAACATATGGCGCTTTAAGCGTGGCCATCTACTGGGCACAAACTGGTTAAGGGTCACCATCATCTGGATTCAGCTGAATACCTGTATTTTACGAGGAGCGGTTGTCTATCAGACCTCCACAACTCATTAACTGAGTAACACGGTACTTCCTGGCAATCTCGGTATGTTAAGATACCCAGAAGAGAACCACTGGGAGAGGACGCCTTAAGGACATTCACAGACCTATTTGGAAGGCTTCCCACAAGGTGGACCGATGACCTAGTGAGGATCGCGAGTAGCCGATGGATGCGAGACGCGCAGGACCGGTTGTTGTGGCGAAACTTGGGGAGGCCTATGTCGAGCAGTGGACGTCTTTCGGCTAATATGATGATTGAAATAGGCGTCCCCCAATAAGGAGGGGATTTGCCATAATCAACACGTTTGGCAGGCGGGTTGGCGATCGCAGTGTAGCTGTTGCAATGCACAGAGAATGCTGCTGCCCATTTTCTGATGAGTCCCTTAGTCACCTCTTACGACACCTACGGGAAGTGATGGGATGGTGCTATTCTTTTACGTCCGACACCATACAGAACGAACTGTTTATAACGAATTTAATTTCAATAACGCGACGCAAAGAAAAATGGTTCATGTTATGTTAGGCATGTATATTTCAAAAACTGATGGCCTATTTGGATCCGTAGTCTCTGTAATAATGTCTGTAATGGACTTCAAAATGACAGCAAAATTAATTACCTATGCTTTTTGAAAAAATAAGGTTAAAAGCCAAAAATAGGCTAAAATAAAAACATTGCCAGAGCGTATCCGTTGGTAACAATAGGCCACTTTTAATTGACCCACAACACTATTTTAGGACTTTACTCAACAATATTTAGTATAATGATATGATCAGAAATGCCAAATAACATTTCTTTAGAAAAATTGAGGTCGCCTATTTTTGGCCTCAACAAAACGTAGATGTAAATTGCAACACATCCTTTTCCAGATTTATTTAAGTACCGAAAAACGCGGGACGGCTAAAATGTTTTGTGAATATTGTACATAATGATGTCATTTTCAATGCACCATTTTTTGTGTCAATAGACAACAGACGGAGACGAGGCCATTTTAATTGACAGGACAGGTAAGTTGATGCACCTTGTGACCTTGAATTACGGATGACGACTATTATTGACATGAATAAACAGCTGTTCAAGTATTTTAAACATTGAGCAACTATTAAATTTTCACAAAGTATACAAAATTATGCTTATGTTTATATCACTGCAAATATTCGTTTTTTATTTGTGGTAGGTATGGTTTTTAGTCAAAAATATATAGAACAGAAAAAATAAATGTTGCAGTAGTGGAAATCGGAGAAATACGAAAAAGCCGAAAACTAAAGGCCGAATAACAAAATATTCCACTTACCGACTGTCCGTTGTTGATAGTACGACATTTTATTGTTTTTTTACGAATTCCTCAAGTAGAATTACAGAGAAAATTGTTTAATTCGAGTAATCGTGCAACCGCGATCCACGAAAACCGGTGTGGAAATAGTAACGTCATTCTTAAAATTAAAGTTGTCGACAGAGAAAGCACATTGAGGTTACATCACGTCAAGGTGACGTCATGGTTGATTGATGAACGAGTGAGTCGAGCGGCTTGGACTGGAGCATGAATTCATTCATTCAAATTTACCGAAAGAGTTTTATAAATTTTACCGGTTGATATAAAATTTACCATAAAATTAAAAAAACCATTACAGGCACTTTTGAAATGTCAAGGTCGCCGGTCGGTCTGTCCAAAGAGATGAAGCTATTTGCACGTTCCAAAGCGTAGATCTCTATGGAGAAGAAACTCCACGGGCATTCTTTTAAAATCAATGTTTTCACAATGGTATGGTTAGATCATTCGTGTGGAAATTTTACAGACATACATATGTGAGAACTATGTAGAAAGACTTGCAAGATCAAGCGTCCGAAGTAAAAAAAATCAACAAATCAAAGAATAAATAATTAAAATAAACCGTGGCCTCTGAGAGATGATCAGTCCTAGCTGACGACACTCGCTCAGCAATTTGATGCCTGCGCTAGCACCATTCGACTCAACCACTTTGAAGGGCGCCAAATGATCCAGCACCATCAGCCAGACTTTTACCACTCCCAACCGCGCCACAGCACATTCAAGTTAAAGAAAATAATAGTTAGTATACACAGTACTCACACATGTGCCGTTAATGCATGAAATTATACAATGCTAAATTAATTGAGTCTATACAATGAAAATTTGATGTTCTTACAATATTCAGCGGGTCTAACAACTGCTAAAAGATTAGTTTGTGCGCCCCAGTGGCTGTGGAGCAGGACCAGCATTGAGCCAAGCAAAACTTTATTTTTAAAAATTTTAAGAGTCACCGTAAATAAAAAGTTAATAACAACGTGGGTTCTTTAGAAACCCAATCGATCCTGCTCTGTGAGTGATTTTAATCTCTTTAATTTCGTTATAACTCATTATGAAAACGTCAAGCTAGTTGCAGAGTGTAAGCTAAGTATGTAAATGCCCGTCTACTATGACATCATCTGTGACCCGATTATCTATAACCCCAACAATTGCGACAGTCCAAAACATTATATCACTGATCCATCCATTTGAAGTATTCTCAATTTAGCCGTATTATTTTTAGAAGGCCAATAACATTTTGTAGTTTTTACTCATACCTACCTACTTTTATTGAAATTAAAATATGTGTAACTGATTAATGACTGGAACGTTATTTTGGAAAATGAGTCATTCTGGATATCGTTAGCAGGTGTGAAGAATTTAAATTTTACTAACAAATTGTAATGTAATTATAAATCTTACATTAGAGCGAAATCATTCATCTTTTGTATCAGAAATGATAAAATAAAATAAAAAAACATTTGAAAAGCTGATTATATATTTTGTTGGTGCCAGTTGGTGCATAAATTAAACGCGAACTAAATGTTGCACAAGGAAAAATACTATAGTAACAATATATTACGCTCATAGTTGCGCCTCATCAGCTGATTGCCGATAGTATAGAATCATGAAGAATAAGAATATTTTATTTGTTTGAAAAAAAATATTCAATATGTTAAAAATTTAATTGAATAATTTTCTTTCATCAATGTTATGGGTCACTCAGGGTGATAACTAAAAGTTGAAAGTAGAAATAGATACTAATCCTATGTATAATATGCCCGTAAAGTTGAATAAAATATTCTTTTTGTTTTCATAATGAACACATAAATAAAATAGTAGTTTTGAAAAACCAAGAGTGGCAACACTCTTGAAAACTTGCCAAACCGTGAAACTGTCAATGTCATAACCTTTTTTTTACAACTCGTTCCATTCATTTTTAATTTGAAGCATTTTTCTGTATCATGCTTAACTCCTCACACTTCAGAAAAATGGATCTTCTATCTCGCTCTAATTTAAAAACCAGTTTTTTTGACAAAAATAAAATTAATCGACGTATCTTTTGTGAAATAAATATAAATGAAATTCACAGAAATAGTAATAATATTTACTGTAGATTAATAGCTATGCAAAAACTTCGATTGACATAATCAATTTGTGGCAATATGTTATAGAACAATCAATAATTCTAGTTTTATTTTATTGATTAAGTACTTGACCATTGGCTTTCGTAAAAATTGAATAATATAGCAGGTAATTATGACTTATTCCTCTTTATAATTTATTTTGGAACGTTTCATTATGTCTACCATTTGGACCAGCAGACGAAATAAAAGCTATATTTTCCATATTCCATTGTTTTGAGAAGACTTTCACACACAACTGATTGTTCACCATATATAGAGATTAGACCTGTGTTTTGCACTATAATATCTCCCGCGCCGATGGCTAGTTTCTGCTTAGAATGGCCGCCGCCCGCCATGACCGCAATCGGTCAGGTGGAATATAGCTTGCAAGTAGATATTGTTTATTTGCTTGTTAGGGTATTGTACCCAAAGGGTAACCAACGGAACCATATTACTAAGCCTCCGCTATACGTCCGTCCGTCCATCTGTCAGCGGGCTGTATCTCAAGAACCGTAATTGGTAGACAGTTGAAATTTTCACTGTGTTTCTCTGCTGCTGCTATAACAACAATAATAATAATACATTGAAAATGTCCCCCACGTATGGTACACGATGGGTTCCTTCATCTGAGAGTCCAATTCGCACTTGGCCGGTTTATTTTTTTACATTACCCACTGTTTCACTTGAAGCCCTTCAAAACTATGACATGTCCGGGTCCTGTTAAAGCTTAGTATCAAATCCATTGAAGTTCATTTAGTGGACAACATACACTGCAATTTATACTGCCAAAAATATCAATCTAACCCGTTTTTTCCCAACTAAGCTTCCAATCTAACTAGATGCAGTTGCATACAACTATATTACTTGAAGACCAACCTCTGTAAGCCAGTAAATGGGTAACAATACCCCTGGGCAAGACTGGTGGCAGATTTTCTGGGTTCTGACTACCTGTAACAACTTAAAAATGTTCTATAATATAACGGGCATAGAACCTTTGTTGCATAGCCCCCCCGCCGCCATTAAAAATGAAAGCAAGAACTAGTGTTTGAATACAATCTACTGCATATAAGGTTGTGATCATGCGCTTAGTCTTGGAGTTGCAGAAATCAGCCCGATTTACATATTTATTAGGTTGTGATCAGTTCATTTTAATGATTTTTATTATTCTCACATGGCAACTAATACCGCTAAATATTTCAGCAACGTGGCACTTTGGGGCACGATGTTCCTAACATTTTTTGTTTGTTTAAGTGACCATATATAAATGTTTCAAAGTGCATCTCAATTTAGAAGCTAGAGGCTATGCCTCCCCCATAGAAAAAATTTCGAACCCCTTTCAAAATTATCAGCCAAGATTTTTTTGCTGCTATATGTAAAATACTGTTATTATTCAGCTGAATCCAAGGAGCACCGTGTTACCCAGTTACTGGGTTGCAGAGGTCAGGTATGCAGTCGCACCACATAAAATACTGGTATTCAGCCGAATCCGGTTGAATTGGGAGCCGACTCCAATATTATTGGGAAAAGGCTAGGCAGATGATGATGTACATAGTTTAGATGATATATGTATATGAAATAAACATTTATTCTTTCTTTCTTTCTTTGTTATCTGAACATGTACACGAAATTCTGGCAGTTAATTTTTTAATACCTTATATACTTGGAACAAAGTTTGGCAGATGATGGAGCGTTCAAGTATTACGTAACGCAATTTTTAAAGATTCTTGGCCCTCCCTCCCCCCCATGTAACGCGCCGTAACATTTTTCTGTACCCCCCCCTCCCCCTCCCTAAACGTTACGTATCATCCAAGTGAAAACTTACCTAAAAGTCACAATTATGTCTACTACTCTCATGTTACCAAATTTTTCAATTAATAAATATCATTTCAAGAAAAATATTGACGTTTTTATTTTTGTTTGGCAAAATGACTACTGTTTAGTGACTGTGTAACTCGAAAATATATTTAGTGAGCTAGCGTTAAATAAAAAAAACAATGTTACGTAACGCGTTGTTCGAACACCCCTGCCGCCCCTGTAACGCATCGTAACGTTTTACAAAACCCCCCCCCTCACCCCAAATTGTGTAACGTAATATTTGAACGCCCCCTCAGTTACCAGTTACACTGAAAGCCAGGAAACAAAAGGCAGGCGTGTTGATTGAAATCGTGTTCTTTTGTTTTCCAGGATGATGGAAATGGAGGTAGAGGAAGTAGTGATTAAATGTGAAGTCATAGAGATATCTGATGCAGAAGAAGAAGAATATGAGGTTAATAAGAAGAAGAAGTAAGCTCATTTTTTTATAACTTTTTTATAACTTGCCTTGTTGAGGGGTCGTCCATTTATCACGTGATGTTATTAGCAAGTTTTTAAACCCCTACTCCCCTTTTGGTGGTACGTAGTGAAGTTCACGTGTATTTTTTACCGGGCTGCCTAGTTCATAAATAAATACAATTTAATTTAATTCTGGAAAATTAAGTGCTAGATCGGAAATAGCGCGTTCAGGAAACAAAATACACGACATATGTCACTACACCCGCCCCCTTGTGATACTTCGTGATTTGTCTATCAAGCCTCACGTGATTAGTGGATGATGGTCACAACCGCTCCACTGGTTTCGTGGTCACACGGGTGGCGTCGGCGTCCACAATTTCAATGACTCCGCGAGATTATAGACCATCAATGATGCGTAAAATAGTATTCCAAATGTTCAGTTGACCATTTATCGAGAGTTTACAATCTCTCAAATTGTTTTATAATCTTACGGAGTTTGCTATTTTCCGGTGACATATATACAGGGTGAATTTTTAAAGTGTGCGTGCATGGCCAAATCCGAATCTATGAAGAATATCGAAAAACACTGAAAAGAGTCTCGAGCCCGATTTCGATGAAAACTTAAACTGCATAATTGGATTTTTGAAAAATCGGTAACAACAAAAAGTGTTTTGTTGAAAATGAGCACTTAAGAACCCAGAATTTGATCCTTATTAGCGACAATTTCGGATGGTTAAAATTTTGTAATTAATTTTAAGTTCTCATCAAAATCCGGCTCGAGACCCCTTTGTGTGACCCAGTGTTTTGCGATATTCCTCACAGTTCCGGTTTTGGACATCCACGCAGACTTGAAATAATCACTCTGTATCAAAATCAAAAGTCATTTATTCAATTTAGGCTGAGTGCCAGCACTTTTTGAACTTCAAAGTTCTACATAAAGACAGTCCCCCAAAACGCCCGCCCGTCACCACTTCCTAGTGTATTCTAAGTGTATTCCTATAAACTGAACTAAATCTAAAAATAGTTATCGATTTCCTTAACGACTCATCATTTAATTTACAGACGAATTAGAAAACGCAGCGTACCAAAAGAGAGATCAAATTGCGAACACTGTCCAAAAACCTTCGCAACACGTTACGAGTTAAAAAAACACATTCGGACACACACCGGGGAGCGTCCCTACATGTGTCCCATATGCGGGAAGACTTACACGCAATTGGGACACCTGAGTATACACCAACTGTCTCATGAAGGCATAAAAAACTTCGGCTGCGGCGAATGTGGAGCCTCGTTCTATAGAAAAGCGGACTTAGATCGGCATGAGAAAATACATCTTGGTATAAAACCTCATGTTTGCGAGATATGTTCTAAATCGTTTACGCAGAAAAACAATTTGGTTATGCATGTCAAAATGCATGTCGGGGACCGAGCCCACCTGTGTACCGTATGCAATAAGCGATTCATGACTAGAAGTAAGTTAATGTTACATTCAAAGAGACATGAGAAGGCTAAAAAAGTGAAGAGTGAATTGGATGTTGTAGATGAAGATGTTGACGTTTAGTTTTCGTTAGTTATTTCTTTGATGGCAATGTTGTAGTGAGGGTTTCCGGGATTTACGTCACCTGTTGGCGCCACTTAAGTGAGAGGTCCTCTTCCCTGAAAAACCGGCCAAGTGCGAGTCGGACTCGCGCACGAAGGGTTCCGTACCATCTATCTATGTATATAAAAGTGAATCCCTATTTCCCTTGGTCACGGCATCACGCGTGAACGGCTGGACCAATTTCGGTAATTCTTTTTTTGTTGTGTTGGTAATGGTTCTTATGAAAGAATATAAATCCGGGCGAAGCCGGGGCGGGCTACTAGTTATCTATAAAAACGGCAAAATTTCACGTTTGTTGTATGGGAGCCCCCTTAAATATTTATTTTATTCTGTTTTTTAGTATTTATTGTTATAGCAGCAACAGAAATACATCATCTGTGAAAATTTCAACTGTATAACTATCACGGTCCATGAGATACAGCCTGGTGACAGACTGACAGCGAAGTCTTACTAATAGGGTCCCGTTTTACCCTTTGGGTACGGAACCCCAAAAACGTGACTGACGTACAATCAATTTAACTAATGTCAGAAAACATAAGCCTTTTGACAGGAGCAAGCCTATTTAATAAAAGCGATAGACGACAGGTGACAATTCGACAATTTTGTAAGTTTATTCCATACAGTATGTTTTATTAAACAAAATCTGTCGCGAAATTGTGACAATTATGTCAGATTTTGACAAATTTGTCGCATTGTCAGTTATTAACCTTTTGAACGCCACTGTCACGTATAGGTGACAAGCAAGCGCGTGCCCTGTACGCCAAACGTCACAAATACGTGACAAAAAGTACGGTAAATTTGTGGCTTGGCGTCGGGGGCACGCCTAGGCGTTTATGTTCTGGCGTTCACAGGGCCCTGGACATGACGCCTCATTGCTGCTATAGTAGGCGCCAGATAATCGTGGAATATCGGTCATTGACCCACCTACATTTATTGACATTGTTAATTTGAAAAACGGAATTAATGACACAAAACTGTCCCGAATCATCATCTCTCGTGATCCTTAACATTGTCTAATAATGAAAAACGATTCATATTTAATTGTTCAGGTACCTATGAGCAGTTATTAGGGAAAGGTCAATGTACTTTATTCCACATTTATCTGGCGCCTACTATACCTTGTGTACGTCAATTCAGGAAACCCTCTTTCAAAGAATTAGCCTCTAATTTTCTCACTCGTGGTAAGTGGCACTTATGTTTTTCTCAATGCTCCGCTGTGTTGAATGGAGATATACAGCGCGAATAAAAATGTTCTGAAAAACTTAATGACGCCTTGCAGGTATTATAAGTAACTAGCTTTTACCCGCGACTTTGTCCGGTATTCCGTATTTTTGTCTCGTTCCCGTATAGCCTATAGGCTTCCTCATGAATGTGGCTATCATATACAAAAAGAATTTTCCAAATCCGACTGGTACTTCCAGAGTTTTTTCTTGGTAATAATGAATACTTAAATTATTGAGTACATTATTTTTAAGAATCATCAATAGTTTTCGCAGCGCATGCGATGAGTTGCGGAATTTGTTCGAAAGAGTCACCGCGGCCCTGGAACGCAAAGGGCTTTAGAAGGAACACGGATGGGTTTTAGTCAGTAAGAGTCTGACACGCCCTTCCGCTCCACCCAGAGCGGAAGAAGTCATTTGATGATTTCCCATCCTTAAAAAAAAAAAAGCGCATGCGATGAAATAAATTTGATGTCAATTTTTTTTACACCTTGGGTGACATAATTCAAGTTTTAGTAGGGATCTGTATTTATTTCTGGAATTAAATATAGCCAATGTTACTCGGTGAAGATGTAGCTTCCTAACGGTGAAATAATTTTTAAATCGGTCCAGGAGTTTTAGAGCCAAATCGTAACAAACAAACAAACAAATCTTTCCTCTTTATAATATTAGTTTAGGTATAAATTGTACACCTATGACTGTCTACCAGTACTGTCTTGCCTTCTCTTTAAAACCCATCCAAAGGTTGTCTTGAAAAGATCGCTTTTAGCGATAATACCGCCCATTGTGTCACCCTATGTAATGTTTTCTTAATCTATATTTTCTGTAACTTATATGGTGTACATTATAAAGAGTATTCTAATCTATTCCTTTGGGATAATTTCCGATATTCACGCTGGTGAAGCCGCGGGCTGAAGCTAGTGCACAAATGAAAGCAATATATCGCAAATGCTTTCATTTTGTGATTTCAACAGTATTCATTACGTGTTTTACGTTGTCGATCAGACGAATTTTGCTAACATATGAAGCAACGGATCTGGAGTTCCATTAGATTGTGAAAGAGTATGCCATTTTATGAGTTCCCCAATAGGGTATTATTATTATGATATTGTGGCTTTGTTTGTTACGCTTTCACGCCTAATTCGTTGAACCGATTTTGATGAATTTTGGTGCAGAGATGGATGGAATCCTGGAGACGGTTATAGGCTACTTTTTTTTTGCAAAATTATTTAAACGCGAGCGAAGTCGTGGGCGAATTCTAGTTGATAATAAAGATTATAATGTCAAATCTAAGATAACGTTTTAAGTTATGTAGACATAAGTTGCAATAGTTTTCTTTGTAAATATTTGAATAGAGAGGGTATTTGGGTGTTCTATGGAAAGTTAATGTTATTAAGTAATTAAATGTAGGTATACAACGTGTAATTAAGGCAATACCTGAAAAAGGGTTATTGTACTCATCATTATGAACAACTTTTACTTCAGTGTTGGTCCTATAGTAAAAGTTGTTTACAATAATCAAAGTCAAAGTCAAAACGTTTATTTCAACTACGCCATTAAACAGCACTTTGAACGTCATCGTTTACAGTTCAGTAAAATAATAATATTACATTAATAAAGTGACTCTACTGTCCATTCAGAAAGGTAGATTCTTATGGAGAAGAATGGACAAGAAACTCCATAGTTACTCTTTTCAAATAACGATTTTACAAAATTTGGTATACAAAAATTAATTTAATATTATGTGAGGACGATACACCCAGAGTATGCTACTTATAAGAACAAAGTATTACCAGCAGAGGTAAACTTATTCATTTTCTAAAGAAATTTAGGTAAATGGCACTCACAAATTTACAAGATATGATGAGTACAATGACCCCTTTTTACATGTTTGTTACATGTTGTACATGGTGGAAAAAATCCACATACAGCCTTTTAAACCAGGAATTCAGTACATAATAATGGACCTCTAGAGTTGGAATTTTTGTCGTTATCTTCCTGTTTTTTGATTGACGTTTTAAAAATAGTTTTTAAACTTCTCTTCTAGCCTGTATGTTTTACAAGTTCTTTTTAATATATATATTTTTTCACGGTCATCCGATCCCAAACTAGGCAGGGCCTGTGCTATATCAACCAGACAACTGATAAACATACTTATATATTTCTAAATACATACATATTATAGACAAATTACACCCAGACACAGAACAAATGATCATGCTCATCACACAAAGATTTGTGCCTGGGTGGGAATCGAACCCACGACCTCCAGTGAAGCAGTCAGGGTCACTAACCACTAGACCAACAGGCCGGTCTATCTTGTCTATAAGTTGCCATGTAACCTCATTAATATTGGTAAGATTTTTAATGTAGCTTTAGCTCTTAGTCTGCCCAAGCTCGCAGGTACGTTCAAAGTACATACCACTATATCCCATACATTTTATCACTGAGAAAATAAATGAAGACTCCTTGGGAAAAACAATTTATGTAATTTTTTAGGAAACTGTGATTTATTCAATGATCAGAATTGAGTAAACCACCATTAAAGGTATATTGCCAAAAAAATTGTCGCATTTTATTGAAGTTGCTGCAGATTAATCCATACGTGTTGTCAAGCAATAATTCGTCGCTTAAGTTCTAACACTACGTAAGTCAAAAATAACAACTTTACAGGCAAGTGAAAAAACTCCATTACTACAATATAATTAAGGTAAATTTCAAATAAGATCAATTAAAAATAGTACCATTATTATTTCATAAAAATTCAATCAACGCGTCTTCCAATTCTCTATCCAACGGGGTCATGTCGAAACCGCCAAAAATTTACTTACGTGGTGTTAGAATTTGAATGCCGAATTGCTCAAAACAGCCCGTGTAAACGCACCTCAGTGGCGAAATCTGGGTGGACTATAGGTACACCTCTGCCTCATCTCTCTTTGTTCTTTTTGTGGATGGCAGATCATCTAAAACTCCTCTCGTTCTGGGCGGAGCGGAAGGGAGTGTCAGACTCTTACTGACTAAATCCCACCCGTGTTCCTCCAAATGCCCTTTGCGTTTTTCGAACATATTCCGCAATCTGCTTTACCCTTCAGGAAATACAGGCGTGATGTTATATATAAAGATAATTTTAGAAAACTCGAAAATGTTGTTATTAAAAATAGAGTACTTTCTTTAGTTCCTCTTTTAGCCGGTAGTGGCGCTAGTGACTTCCCTATGAATGTTTTATAAAACAAAACGTATCTTATTATTTTCAGTTTTAATGTTTTATAAAACAATGCGTGTCTTATTATTTTAGATGAATTATGAATAAATTATGTTTCGAATGTTATTTTATAGTTGTAATATACATGTTTGTAAGTATTGTGTTTTTTTACAAATAAAATGTAAAAACATTCCAGAAAAGTGTTTGTTTTATTATTTCCATACTATAAAATAACAGCACCTAATATTAACTACATTTTGATGCAAGTGGGAAAGCTTTGCCTAAAGGAAGCTACACTGTCGTAATCGGAATAACTTCTAGAAAATGCGAACCAAAGACAGTGGGAAAACTGGCCAAGTGCGAGTCGAATTTAATTTTTGTAAGATGTTATTTTAACACTTTAGACTTCGTAAAGGTTTTCCTGTTCCATCTGTTTCGGAGATAGGGGGGAGGGGGAATGGTAATTTTTCGTCTAATTTCTTGAATAACTTCAAAACTTTGTTTTTAAATTATGAAAAAATATAATTGAAACCCTCTCGTTTCTCAATAAGCCCTTTAATTTGATATATAATCCGGTACAGTTACACAAGCAACTAGCGACGCGTGATGTGAGCGCTGCACTACCCCCCCCGCCCCGCCGAAAGCGGAAGCCACATGTCGCTCGGCTCTCGGATAATTAGGGTTCTTCATAACGCTCGTTTAGACTCCGAACAAAATAATCGATAAGACCAATTATAACATTTAACAACCGGTTATTTTTAAACCGGTTCCAAGCCTTGCAAGCAAGTCTAGATAGTCTACTTTAAGATTCCTTCTGTCTCTTTACACACTGTCTACGTTTCTTATCCCAGTCTTCTGTCGCGGGTCTGCTGGAAGAAATTTCTTTTGAAATAAGCAGTACCTTTTGTGCTCTTTTCTCTGTATAAAAAGTTCTTTTTTAAGTATATTGTGTGTACATCAATAAATAAATAAGCTTCTCTGTGAGAGAGAGTGTTCCATAATCCACCAGGTTGCGGAGTCCTGCAGGTTTTAGATGTCACAATTTTTCTAATGTTTAGTTCTAGGACGCGTCTGTTTCCTCACGATGTTTTTCAACGTGTCCTTTGTCATTAAATAAGGAGTCATTTTGACTTCGATAACCATTAAACTTTTGAACGCCATTGTCAAGTATACATGACAAGCAAGCGCGTGCCCTGTTCGCCAAACGTCACAAATATGCATAGGAATCGTAGAAAAAAAGTTTCCTGAGGGACAGGCCTAGCCTAGTGCAGGAAGTCTTTGAAAATTTTCTTAGTCTTAATTTTTAAAGAAATTAAACAATCTTGTATAACACACAATAATTTCATCCTATGTTTTCTTTTTAATAAATTTATTCTTATTCTTATGTGTCGAAAAGTACGGCGAATATGTGGCTTGGCGTCGGGGGCACGCGAATGCTATGGCGTTCAAAAAGGTTAAAATACTGTCAGTTTATAGGTAGCTGTAGTACAGCTGTATTTCATCCACATTGTACACTGACATTTGCTATGCTGAAAACTAAATGAGGTCGGTGTTTCTTATATGACTGCTCTGGCAAGAAACTTAAAAGTTCTCTTTTAAAGTACAAAAATAACAATCATCATCTGCCTAGACTTTTTCCAACTATATTGGGGTCGGCTTCCAGTCAAGCCGGATTCAGCTGAATACCAGTATTTTACGTGGAGCGGCTGCCTACCAGACCTCCACAACCCATTAACTGGTAACACGGTACTTCTTGGCAAGACTGGAGTCAGATTTTCTGGCTTCTGACAATCCGTAACGACTGGCAAAGATCTACAAATGAAAGCGTGGACCAACGGCTTAACGTGCTTTCCGAGGCACGGAGGAGTCTCGGTATGTTAAGATGGCCACTCATCCTCAGACCGGCCGCAGCAAGTGTTGTTTAACCTTGAATATTGACCAAAAAAATAAAAAAAATACAATATAAAGGTCAATTCATTAATTGTCACCTGCTACTATTAAAAAGTTTATTGGTAACTTGTTAACAATAGGTTAGGTTAGCTCTTTTTCACATATATATTAGAACGTCATTGTAGGGTCTGAAATTATGGGTTAAGCCTGGGTGACACACATGTATGTCCGTCGCCCCCCATTCATCCGGACCCGAGGTGGCGGCGTGTGGTGTTCCCGTGCGCCCCTCTTTGACGTAGCGAGGGGAGTCTAACACCTCACTCCCCTCGCCGCGCCGACGCGAGGTGGCCCGCAGAGGCGGGCCGGCACCAGCCGGGGATTGCGGAAGTCGCATACGTTCCCGCGATCCCCGGCGTAGGTGGGAGATGGAACACCGGGGTGGTTTTAGTCAGTAAGAGTCTGACAGACCCCTCCACCCTCCCCAGGGTGGAGGATTTCCCCCCGAAATCAAAAAAAAAATAAAATATGGGTGACACAAATGTGTTGTGTCGTGGCGCCTTCTAAAGCAGTTGATTGGCTACAGAACTCGTTGAGATATGACGTACGCCTGAATAGATCCGTTTGATTGGTGTATCCTGCGCCACGACCCAACACGACACAGTATTATAAGCTTTGTTTGACAACATCTGCGTTTATTATAGTTCTGTGTAGCAAGACGTACTGAGTGTCGCGTAGCGGATGCTTCAAAAACGCTACGAAGATTCGCGTAGCAAGTGCTACGAGGCTTTGCGTAGCGAGGGCTACGAAACGCTGAGAGGTTTCGCGTAGTTAGGGCTACGAAACGCTTCGGGTAACGCGTAGCTGGTGCTACGAAAACCCAACGAGGTTACGCGAAGCGGGTGCTACGAAACGCTAAGAAGTTTTGCGTAACGGGGTCTACGGAAACGCTACGAAGATTCGCGTAGCAAGTGCTACGAAAAGTAGGTTTCGCGTAGCGAGTGCTGTAAATTTAATGTCTGGCTATGAAGAAGGGATTTTGGAAATTCAACCTTAGTGGGGGAAAATTGTTTATAGTAAATCTTCGCCGGTGAAGTCAAGGGCGAAGTGCTAGTATGTGTAAATAAAAATTGATGACTGTGTCAACAAAACGTATAATTAAATATTAATAGCTTTTCATTTTCGACAGCTACCTACCTACCACTCAAAGGTTGCTTTTGCATCACCCAATGGTTGACTGGTAGAAAATGCCTAAGGCATTAAGTTTTTCTTCTAGGCACTAAGTCTTTTAACATTTATTTGCGTAAAATTGACATTCTCAAGTGATTCAAATGTGTTATAGAAAAACACTTAACGAACAAAACTTAACTAAACCTTCCTCCTTACTTTACAAATTCCTCTTCTGAAGCTAAAAAATCATGGAACAAATATGATATCGGATACATTTGAAGAACGGAGAGGAATTGCCTGTTATCACGGATAATCCTGTAGCTCGTATCATGTGGGACGCTTTTACAGACTATTTGCATACTTCAGAGGGTTTCGTGACGTACTCGGATACACAGAAAGCTTTTTACATCTTTTTAATACATATGGCAACATTCAATGTAAACATATCCAGTATTCGTTTCTGTTAGCGACTTCGCCCGCGTTTTATTATTATTATTATTTTTACAAGAGTGTCCGTGGAGTTTCTTGCAGGTTATTCTTCATAGAGATCTACGCTTTGGACGTGCAAATAGCTTCATTTTTTGAAAGACCGACCTTGACAATTCAAAAGTGCCTTTAAATGGTCTAATTGAAATAAATGCTTTGAGTTTTGAGTTGAGTTTTAAGTTTTGAATGTCGGAAATTATCCCAAGGGGACTTTATGATTAGTCCCGGGATAAAAAGTAGCCTTTGTGCTATTCCAGACTACAATCTATATCTGTGCCAAATTTCATTTAAGTTTCGTTACGCCATTCTGCAAGACTGAGTAACAATCATCCATACATCCAACGTTTCGCATTTATAATAGTAGTAAGAAGTAAGATCAGTTAATATGCGGAAAGCGAGCGTTGGGTGGCTCACTCGATGCTCCAGGCTCGGGTCGATGGCGCGCTTTGTTCCACGCGCGCCTCAAAGAGATGTCAGCATATGAGACGGGGCTCGCTAGGGCTAGAGCCTGCCAGCCTTGCCTGGGTACAGGAATTTGTTCGAAAGAGTCACCGCGGCCCTGGAACGCAAAGGCTTTAGTAGGAAGACGGATGGATTTTAGTCAGTACGAGTCTGACACGCCCTTCCGCTCAGAGCGGAAGAAGTCATTTGATGATTTCCCATGCTTAAAAAAAAGATCTGTTTATGTAGATAGATTCTAAAATTATCATTCGATGCAAAACCTTTTTAGTGCAGCCGTGAGATACACATTTAGTTCTTAACATACCTACATTTCTTTTTTTAATTTTATTTCTATGTACCGTGCGTGTTTCATGTAAGTGCTAAATAAATATTATTCTTTCTTTCTTTCTTTATTTTCTTTCAAAACAAAAAAAACTTCATCACTCTGTGTAGTCTTACTCAATACTCAATACTTTTATTGCATTCCACATGTATTCTTAGGTGGTAAAATAACAAATTGGTTCATATGGACCCTGACGGGCACAGCAAGATAAGTATCTAGGTTACGAGAAGGTCTTCTCCCAACTATGTTGGGCTCGACTTCCAGTCTAACTGGAAACAGCTGAATACCAGTACGTATTTTACGTGGAGCGACATCCTATCTGACCTCCACAAGCCCAGTGACTTCATTTCTATTCAATTTATTCAGTTACAATATATATAGTTCTCCTGACCGATTTCGGCAATGGCGGCCACTCCCAACCTAGACTAGTCATCGGCGCGGGACATAATATATTGCAGGCGTGTGTGCGCAAACACAGGTGCACTCCCTCTTCCATCACTCTCATATTCCGATGGACCGGCAAGCTGACACGACCGTCGGCTTGCCGGCCCACCGGAGAGAGATCTGGCGCAGGACCAACGACGACACGTGCGCACCGAGGTACGGGGGTGTCACACCACCAACTTCCAAACTCCGGGCTGTGACTGCCGGCTCCGACTGAGAAATTCCTATTGGAAAAGCCTTATGACACTTTTTGCCCGACCTGGGAATCGAACCCAGGACTCCTCGCTTGGCAGTCGCGCTTGCGACCGCGAGACCAACGGAGCAGTTACACATAATTGTTGACATATTTTTTCCAGTAACAACCAAACTACTGAACCGATTTTGTTGAAAATCGATCAATTATTTTTTTATGTGAAAAAGTATACTTCTTTCACATAAACAAAATAATCTTTCAAATCGGTTCATAAATGTCGGACCTTATCCCTTTTTTAGAAGTCGGTTAAAAGTAAATAAGGCCACCCATTGCATTTGTTTTAGTTTGTACTTTCCTTTATATTATTTCGGTACACAATTAAATAAACGAAAAGTTGAAATTCTATCATATTTTTTAGTATTTAATGTATTTTTAAGCATTATGATAAAAAAGAAATAGCTTTCTGCACTCCTTCTTTCTATAAACTTTAACCGTCCCAAATTTTATACGTACGCTTCACGTATTCATATTTTCACGTACGATTATTTTATCGCAGTTATAAAAAAACAAAAAAAGTCCACCACGTTATCATCCTTTAACGCCATTTTGTTCTTTACAGCCTTTAAATAGAAATGTCACTTCGCCTAGGCTCTCTTATATTCGAAAGGAGCCTTTATTAATCCAAGGTAAATAAACCTTTTCAATTTGCAAAGTGTAAAATTAATATAAAGTTTTCCTATAAAAATGTTAAATAGGATCGCGCCATGTTTTTCAATCACTTGTTTTTGCTAGTAAGGATCGAAAAGAGTTGTGATTCTAGCAAAAACTTATGTCATTACGTAAGAATGTTATTTTAATAATTAACTAGCACTTCGCCTGGCTTTGTCTGCGCAGATTTCCCCCTTTTCGCCATTTTTGACTGACCGGTTGGTCGAGTGGTTAGTGACCCTGACTGCTAAACCGGAGTTCGTGGGTTCGTTTCCCACCCAGAACAAATCTTTGTGTGATGAGCATGGTCATTTGTTCTGTGTCTGGGTGTAATTTGTCTATAATATGTATGTATTTAGAAATATATAAGTATGTTTATCAGTTGTCTTGTTGCCATAGCACAGGCTCTGCCTAGTTTGGGATCGGATGACCGTGTGTGAGTTGTCCCAAGATATTATTATAGATATATCTTAAAGGTTGAGTTTCCTCATGAAAGAAGGCCTTGTGAAAACATTTCTTGTTCCTAGTTCCAGTAGTTTCGGCTATGCGTTGATATGTTAGTCAGTCAGTTACCCTTTTATTTACGAGTACCTATATGTAACGGCTGAGGATGGGTGTAGAAATAAACTTAAGATTATTTTCGAGGAGAGGCTAATGTGTGAGGCCACAATGATATGCTATACGAAGTACGAGTTGAAAATTCAGAGGGGTCCGTGCAAAAAAAAAACAAAACAAAAAAAATATTGTTCTATTCCACGCGGATGAAGTCACGGGTCTTATATTTTGCGAAATAGGATATTTGAGTAAACAAATCTAATCAGATCGACAGGTAGATTTCCAAAAAATATTGAACACGTATTTTTTCTTCTGTCACGTAAACATAAAATGAAGACGGTACATTGCGTTGAAAACTCGTGTGACGTCACTTAACAGTACCGACACTTTTTACTGGGAAGTGACGTCACAAGCCCCCACTCCTTATCTTTGATGCGTTGTCTCTTTGTATTTTTTATTGATTTGAAAAAATAAAAATCCAATCCAATATTTTTCGATAATCTAACTGACAGACTTAATACTATCTAATTTTTTTGACCCAGGCAACATCTGTTGTGTAGAAAAATTTTTGATACACATGGGCATTTGTCATTCCAGTCTCTTGGCTCCTTAACAACCTTGTTTTAGGCTCAGGTGTCCATTCCGCCTCGGCGAAATTCACCCACAATTTTTAAACATTGTTTGAGTTAACTACGGATAAACACACTTGCCCTTAGCCGAATATGTACTTTGAGACCGTTTACAAAAATAGATCTAAACAAACAAACAGTTTTAAAAACATTTTAGAATATTATTTTTGATGAATAATATTCAGCAGCAATTTCAGAACTGATGTTGACCAAAAGCATCTTTTCAACCGCTCAAATCCTAATTTACCTATTAAAATATTGAAAAAGAAATGGATAGCAAAACAGATCTTTATATTTTTGTCACGCAACGCCTCCTCATCTAAACTAGGTAAACTTTAACGGATATAAAAAGGGGAAGACATGGGATCTACGGCATTCAAGCATCAGCTTTGGTGATAGCGCCATCTAGTGTAAACAAAGAAAAGTAAACTTTTTAAAATGTTGAAGCTGACAGCAATTGTTTCATTAATGCTTATCGGTAAGTTTTCAACTGTTTTTTTTGTCATAAATTTTAGTCTGAGGGCTTATTGCATATATGTAAGATGGCCAATTTTAATAATTTATAAGCAACGTTTGCATTTGCATCTTAGTCGCATTCTGTCAAATTGTAGAAAAATTTAAAACTTGACAGATTGCGACTGAGATACGAATTTAAACGTTGCTTAAAAATTGGTAGAATTATTGACCTACAGATAATTCCTCTGAAGCACAACTTTGACAGTTTGACATATTTTCAAAGTTGTTAAACCGCCATATTAAATTCTCAGTTATCTAGATAGGTACTTATTTGACAATTGATAAATCAGAGGGCCTAGTACGAATGTATTGACTATAGTAACGTTACACTATTGTGAATTTTGAATAGAAAAAACTATAACCCCGTAGAATTTTGGTTTAATTTTATGACTGGCATGCACAATTTGTATGCAAAATTATGAATATAGTAGGTATATTTTCCAATTCAAATAAATATTATGTACGAAACGAGTTTATAATGATTGTAAACTTTTACGTTACGTTACTATACGTCAAAACATTCGTTCTAGGCCCTCTGTTGCGTTTTGAAGTGAATAGCGTAAGGGAAACGTGTTACCAAGTTATTTAATTTGAATTTTTGCATTAGCAACCCAACATTTACTACCTAAATGTTTTGATAAAAAATAAAATTGTTAACAATGCAAGTAGAATATCTCCAGACTGGATTATTTTTCAAGTTATTATTATTTTTCATCAAACCAGCTGGAGTCGGTTTCGAGTTGTATTGACGCCCCTGAAAACAATGCCAAAACGAATTCAGAGGTCTCTTACAGTCTAAGTACATACTTACTTATATTAAAAATATACTTAATCAAACATGAATCAAAAATATTTTGCAATACACGGGACTTTTTTTAAAATCTATATTCACTTTTCTATACCTACGTAATAGATTAATTACACTTTCAAATATTTCTTGACAAAGTAGGTAATCATACTATAAATATGAAAAGAATAGTCCGCCGGTGTCGGTAGGGTGCAAGTTAACAGTGTTAAGACCTCCAGATACAGGAACCTCTTTACAATGCAAGCCGTAGGGAGTAGGTACCTACTGCCTTCTGTATCATTATCTCAGCTGATGGCAAGCGATGATGCGGTTGATGATGAAGAACGCTTGCCTAGAAGTTACCTGACTTAAAAAACACCAGGTTGACTGCCTAGTACTTCAATAACTGGAGAAATATTGGTGTACTATAAATAGGGTTCCCAACTTTTTACGAGAAAAAAGTAGGTAGGTATATCATGGTCGAAGAACTAATATGGACAGTATTTTAGAAAAGTAAACAGTATTAAATTGTTTGTCGTTTTGAAAACATATTAAATATACAATTTAATATAATTTAAAAATATTCTTAAGCTTTCCCACAATTGAAGTTAATATTAAAATTAATGAACAGCTTACTTTAAAATAGAATCAATGCAAGCCCTATTTCTGTCATCCCGCCATTTTGCAATCATTACGGAAACACTCTTTCTGTGAAGGCTGAAATGGCATGAATACCAGCGGTCATAAAACAGTATTTGGAAACTTTAATTTTCTTAAAGTACAGTAGAATAGAATATAATACTCTTTAGTACGTAAAAAGTATTTACGAGCGAAAAAAAGTATAATACTGTTTTTAACAGTTTGGTTGGGAACCCTATCTATAAACCACCGCCAATATTTTCGGGGTTGCAAGCATTGTCTGGCAACTCCTAGTTGTCTGGCATTTTGCTGAACTGGACCTATTTGGCGCAGCCGCGGGACATACAATGTTTTTGGTTTAAAATTAAGCTGTCTTTTATTTGTATCTACAATGTGTGTCTGTGTGTGTGCCAAGTGCTTTTCTTTCTTTCTTTCATTGTCAAATTAAATGATTGAGCGGAACTCCGTAGATGTAAATAAAAACTGAACTTTACCTGCATCAACACTTACTCGTTTTATCTTATCGAACTAATGTAACTTTTGATTTGCCAGCGACTTGGTCGCAGGCATATTCGAAGCGTCATAAAAAGGAAGCTACTGCATCTGGCGATTTTTCTTCAGGTCAGTCGGGAGTTGTACTGTTAACGGCTAGCAACACTGGGGCACCATACAGCTGCCAACAAAATGTGTGTTTATTGAACCCACTTGCATGAAAATTGACTCTTAAAGCTTTGTGTCTAGGTTTACAATGCCGTGTATTTAACACTAGACTGTTTTACTTTTCATATTATATAAAATACTAGTGGTTCCGACAGACGTTGTCCTGTCCGAACGTTTGCTTTGTGTCTGACGAAAAATTATAAGAATCGATTGCAGCGCCACTTACCGGGTCCAATTGTGAATCTAAACCATTCTCGAATCCCCTTGAACACACAAAAAATTTCATCAACATCAGTCCAGCCGTTTAGGAGGAGTTCAGTGACAAACACACGTACACAAGAAATATATATATTAAGATAATAATTATGAAAAGTAAAACAGTCTAAAATCGAATTGATCGGAACGATAGTTTCATTGCAAGTGTGTTCAAAAACATGGGCATTTTATTTGTGGATGTTTTGTTTAACTTCACCTACTTTTGTCAGAATGTAAGTTATCATGGTTCAATTGGTTGGGCAGCCCAATTTGCATTTCGATGGTACAGGGAGCGTTCAAGTATTACGTAACGCAATTTTTGAAGATTCTTGATCCTCCCTCCCCCCCATGTAACGCGCCGTAACGTATATCTGTACCCCTCTCCCCCTCCCTAAACGTTACGTATCATCCAAGTGACAATTTTTACCTAAAAGTCACAATTATGTCTACTACTCTCATGTTACCAAATTTTTTAATTAATAAATGTCATTTTAAGAAAAATATTGATATTTATTTTTGTTTGGCAAAATGACTACTGTTTAGTGACTGTGTAACTCGAAAATATGTTTAGTGAGCTAGCGTTAAATAAAAAAAAACAATTTTATGTAACGCGTTGTTCGAACACCCCTGCCGCCCCTGTAACGCATCGTAACGTTTTACAAGACCCCCCCACCCCCAAATTGCGTTACGTAATACTTGAACGCACCATCCCACAGCTATTATTGTTTAGTCACTTTGGTGTCCTATGCACATGCAGTATGTTATACGAGTTAAGGTCTAGTCCAGAGTGAGCGCGCGGTGGTAGAAACGATTAGCCTTATTCAAATTAACACTCGAATAGTGTCAATGAAAACGCATTGCTGGGGAGTTTGTTGTTCTGTTTCCCAGAGTAAACACTAGGAAGTGGTGACGGGCGGGCGTTTTGGGGACTGTCTTTATGTAGAACTTTGACTTTCAAAAAGTGCTAGTACTCAGCCTAATTTGAATAAATGACTTTTGATTTTGATTTTGCATATTCGAGAAAAATACGCGTTTTTGTTGAATGCTTTAAAACAGAAGGCTGCTGTAGGAATTTCAACTCTGGACTTAGCACCAAGAGTTGAGAATCGAACATCGTGCTTCGATTGGGCTACCATTCAGCCGGTCACGTGATCACGAAGTGACCTGTCACGTGATCACGAAGTGAGCTGTCATTCCATCTTGATTATTTGGATTGACAGCTCACCTCGTGATCACTTCACCCAAGCCTTCACTTCGACAAGTTAACAGAAACGACCGGCAGGTTCTAGTAGGTATTAGTGCCAACGGGCATCAATGTTTGATTAATCGCAAGCCACTCATTCTGGACGCGGCCAGTAAACTAATAGGTGTCTAGAGATATGTGTGTAATATTAGTTATTAGGTCTAGGATGTTGATGTAAAAAAGTGGCCACAAGCTACGAGTACACCTGCCAGGGTTGCGGAATTGTTCGAAAGAGTCACCGCGGCCCTGGAACGCAAAGGGCAAGGAACACGGGTGGGTTTTAGTCAGTAAGAGTCTGACTCTCTTCCGCTCCACCTAGAGCGGGAGGAGTCATTCGATAATTTCCCATCCACAAATAAAAGCTACAAGTACTTTCTATGGTGTACGACTGTTTCTGAATTGAGTATTTGAAGTTCAGAACGTATCAAATCCTATTTTAATGCCATACATTTTCAGGTTTTACTTATTTAAACTCTATTCACAATAGTGGTAAATGGTCGGACTTAATACAACAAGACCAGACTTAAGTTTTGTTTTTAGCAAATATACTCAACTTCAAATTCTTAATTTAGAAATCTGTTGTTAGTGTAGGTGTTAAATAAATAAAGAGCTAATTTATGTCACGTGTAAAGGGTCCCGAAGAAAGGTGCGACGCGACAATAACACAATGCATTTTCATAGAAATTAATCTGAGTTTAACATTTTTATCTGTCTCATTGTCGCATTGCAGCTGTCTGCGAGAGCCTGAAGTTAGTCAACGTTGATCATTCTATGTACTATAGTAGGCGCCAGATAAATGTGGAATAAAGTATATTGACCTTTCCCTAATAACTGTTCATAGGTACCTGAACAATTAAATTTGAATCGTTTTTCATTATAAGACAATGTTAAGGATCACGAGAGATGATGATTCGGGACAGCTTTGTGTCATTAATTCCGTTTTTCAAATTAAAAATGTCAATAATTGTAGGTGGGTCAATGACCGTTATTCCACGATTATCTGGCGCCTACTATAGATACTGATATAAATGTCGCACCCAACTAGCTTAATCCGCCGTTTTAATTTAACCGCTAGTCACCGGCCTAAGTGACATCCTGGCATTAAATTGAACAGCCTATGGAAATGACTTGCCCGCCAATCTGCCAGTCCGTTCATCAAATGTTGTTTTAGAGGCATTGGCTGGATGTCATTTAGGCCGCTGATTAAACGGCACCGCTTTTTGAAAAGGCTAGGCCGTTGATTTAATAACTGATTTAATTAGATGGCTGCGACATATACATACTGAATAGATATGACACATAACATGCCTTTAATTAATTTTAAACCGTATTCATCCAGTCAATTCAAAGTAATAAACTTTGAATTTTATGTACAATAGTGGTACATGGCCTTATGTATCAAGGTTCTTATGTGTCTGTATCTACTTATAAATGATCAAAAAATGGATAAATGATTGTTCTATGTGTAGCCTAAATGTTAGACAATAACCAGACTATATGTATGTTAGAAATTGTTTATTAAATACGCATAATTATATTAATATTCTATTTGTGTAGTTTCTAGTGAACATTTGATGTTAGTATTTAAACATTTTGATAGGTATCTACCTATCTACGATAAGATATTTTGCATAAAGAAATTCCTGCGAGCTTTTTAAAGAATACATTACTGTACATTTTATCACAAATTTAAACATTACTTGAGTTAACTATGGATCAAAAACTCGCCTTAAGTCGTTAGTCCCGGCTGACATTCACACCACACATCTTTGACAGTCGTTTAACAGGTCAGAAGTCGGAAAATCTCACACTAATCTTGCAAGGGGTATGTGGAATGTGCTCGGCGTTGACGAATATATTTTTTAACACGTTACTTTATAATTATAGACTTCATAAAGTTTTCCTGTAATCTATAGGTATAAATAAATAGAACTTTAAATTATCTGCATTTTTTCCAAAAGTACTGAGCCTAAATTTGGGGGAGAGAAAATGGTCAATTTTCATCTATTTTCGTTAATAACTACAGAATGGAATATTTAAAAATGATAAAAATACGTTTGAGACCCTGGTGATGAGCGCTTTTATTTGATATGTCACACGCACGGTACAGTTGGAAATCTTTTTTTTAACCGTCTAACGTCCCCCCCAAAAAGTGACCCGTTATGCGTACGTGTTCGGGTCACAAAAGGTTGTACGTGTACCGACAGACAGACCGAAAAACAGACAACCAAGTGTTCCTATAAGGACTGACAGACTGAACTCTTCATTTACCCTTTCTAAAATCTTACTTTATTTCTTCCCACACTCCCGTGCCTCGGAAAGTCCGTAAAGCCGTTGGTCTGCACCTGTCTTGATATGAGAGTAAACGAAAGCAGAGTGCACCTATGTTTGCGCACACACTCGTGCACTATAATATCTTCTGCGTACTTGTCAAATCTCCGTTGAGATGGGCTGACTTGATGGAAATTCGCTCGGGGGATTACTATTACCTATTAATCAGTATTTCTTAAACTGACTGACTGACAATATCAGCGCACAACCGAAACTACTGGGACTAGGCACATGAAAATTTGCACAAGGCTTCCTTTATGACGTAGGTGAGCTAAGAAGGGACTTGGAAATTCAAACTTTAAGAGGGTGAAAAGGGGAATAATTGTTTGTACTTTATCTTGTATATTCTTGCAGGAAGCACGCTGTGGGCGGCCAGCCTCTCCTGTGACTCGTGCGGCAGTGAGTGTGCATCTGCGTGCGGGACACGGCACTTCAGATCGTGTTGCTTCAACTACTTGAGGAAGAAGAGGGGACCCGACACTTTTAAGGTAGGATATATATAAAAGAAGAAACACATTTAAGAGTACAATTATTTCCATGGAAGATGGGTAGGCCTTTAGTGTGGGACGTTACTTGTGTCGATACGCTTGCGCCATCCCATTTTCCTAGCTCATCGTGCTGTGCTAGTGCTGCAGAGAAACTCAAGCGGCGGAAATATAATAACCTAGTTGGCAATTATATTTTCGAGCCGGGTTTAAACTCTTGGACTATCGGGTCCGAGTGCTCATGCGTTATTTAAAGAACTTGTTAAACGCTTAGTTGACACTTAGCGTGACCCAAGGGCTGGCTAGGATAAGCATTGCCATACAACGAGGCAATGCCGCGAGTCTGGGCTCGCTTCCAGTCGACAGCGATGCGGGCGAATTTTTTGACGCCATATTTTAGTTACGAGTTTTTATGTTTATTTTTAGTGTTTAGGTATTGTAAGATTAGTATTTAAAATATAAATTGTTCATGTTTATTAGGAATATAGTAGAATACTCTTTATTATGTTCACAATATAAGCTACAGAAAAGATAAATGAAAAATACATTACATAGGGTGACACAATTTGCGGGTTTATTGCTAAAATTCATCTTTTATAGACAACTTTTAGATGGATTTTAAAGAGAGAAGGAAAGACAGTACTGTAGTTAGTCTTTGTTATATTTAACCACTAGAAGCGTGGCTAAATAATAAAAGCCACACCGGTCGATCTTCAAGGTTAAGCAACGATGACCGAGGTCGGTCTGTGGATGGGTGACCATCTTAACATACCGAGAGTCCTCCGTACCAGACACCAGTCCTGTTTTGTTTCCTTCTCTGTCAAATTCATCCAAATGTTGCCCACAGGGTGAATTTTTGGGACAGGACAGTAAGGGCAGGTACCTTAACTGTTATAGTTACAGGAAGGTTCCTAGGAGACTATCTATACCTTTTTAAGTTATTCTGAACTGCATTCACAGATTTCAGAAAAAAATTATGGTCAGCAAAAAAATGCTAAAACAGCAAAAAAAATGTGTATCGATTCTATTTTATATAGGGATCAAAAAACTCTATAGGACCATTTAAGATATGAGTACTAAAAATGACATAAATCTCCAAAAACTTTTCCCATAGATAGGTACATTTTGGGTCAAAGATCCCATTGTTACCTTACTATTTTGATGCTCTTAATGCAATGTTAATGTTATTTATTAAAATTTCACAGTTTTTGACACCTAACCAAGATGTCAAAGAGAACCAACAGCGAGCCAAACTACCAATGTTTGTCGTCGAAAACATCCCAATGCCAGAACAGTGGATCTCCAACATGCTATCCAACGAAAACCACCCATACTCTTTAGAAGATATGGTTGAAAACCGCATGTACGACGCTTAAACTTATTTTGTTAATTGCAATACCGTTTGAAAATACTTGCATACATTTTAAATTGACTGATGAAAAGTTTTTTTTTAACTATTTAGATATATAAAGTTTATAAAATTGTTTTGTTGAATAATTATGTTATGTTACATGTACCTACTTATTCTTTTTCTATACCGTACTAGAAAAGGACCTTTGGAAAAATTTTAGAAACTAAAAATACTGAAAAAAAGGACCTTTTGGCGTTTAAATGACATTTAGGGTTGTTCTCTTGATAAACTTCCACCATCAATATGTTTTGTCTATTCTTGTTCGTTTGTTGGATTTTCAACTGTCGGCGCCAAGCCAAGATCTGAAAATCCAACATTTTTGATAAAGTTTCATTAAAAACCAAGATGGCGGTTCTAGTTCCAATTTTGATCGCATTTCACAAATGTTTACCAACAAACCTTCTTTGACAATTATTATTATTTTTTAAAATAATGTCAAAATATATTATTGTTTTTAGGATTGCATTTCACAAAAAAGGTACTTAAGTATCTAATTTTATAAAATTGCTATTATTTTAAAATCTACGTAAAATGTATAATTGTATTTTCAGACCCCTGTCAATTTGAGATAAAAAAAAAAAAAAACTATCATTGTTATTGTAAGTTTCTAATATTAATTGATAATTGTAAGTGGTGTAACATTACGAGGAGGTGATATTTTTAGGGCAGTTTCAAATTTTATCTTCACATAATAAACGAAAAATTTTAGCTGTGACATACAGACAGACAAACCCGCACCATATGTGTTCCTTGTCTACCATTTGGTACCTACAGAAAACTACCAATTGATGAAAATGAATGCTTTTAATAAAAATAAAAAAATATTTTGAACTGACAATTCGAAATTGTCAACATGAACTTGTTTGTTTGACAAGTTAAAATTCTCAATTCAGTATTCTCAATTAGATTCTCAGTTTCTTCATTAAAGAATTGTCTACCCTGAAAATATTATCACCTCCTTAACATAGAAAATTAATATTGACGAGGATTTTATGTCTAAAATGGCTGGATAACTAGACATAAAATCTAACACAATGAATAAAATGTGGATATAAATATAAAATATCAGTATCCAGACTTTGTTGTTTCATTTCTAACCATTTTTAAAACGTTACTTCACACTAGGAATTTCTCCTGTATCGTGGGTGCGTTTACAAACATGCAAACTCACATACACAAGTCAGACCCGGAACAACTATCTGTAGGCCAAACAAACATTTGTTCCGTGTGGGAATCTAACACATTTAACATGCTCGCAAAAAAAATAGCACGATTTCCTATTTGAATCGTAATATTGTACTTAGAATTTACGTCATGCAAATTGCATTTTCGCATGACTGAGTTTAATTTACTTTTTGTAGTACTATAAAACTGTTTGTGAAGCTCATCAGGGGAAGTATTCCTATTTCTAACTTCACTAGAACGCAGTATGACGATAGTACTGAGTGAAGTGAAGTTTTTACTTTCGAGTTTCTACAACGTGCAACAGAATAAACGCAAATTTACCTCTTAAGGGGTCATTGTACTCACAGCAGTCAATCGCTCAACTACTGCGCTAACAGTGCCGCTCATTTCCTTTCGTCTTTATAAAATGTCATGATTTCTCCTTCTGTTTCTCTTAATTGCAATAGTTCATACAATTTTTTTTTCCTTGATGTTGCTCTTCTTCGTCTGAAGCAATGGTTTTATCATTCCGAATATCCGTATTATTGGTAGTGATGCGCCGAGTTGTTTTTTAGCTAACGGTTGCTAACTCGAGTTGGAACTCGGGTTGACTCGACTCGGTCTTATGAAAGAAAAGTATTGATCGAGTCAAAAAATAGTCAACTCAGCGCATCGCTCCCTCCTAAGTCCGACGCATCGAGTTAATGCAGGTAAAAACAAAACCGAGTCAGGACAACTAATCAATCGTCAATCAAAATATCAAAACAAAAAGTAACAAACTTATATGCAAACCCAATTTTAGCGTTGAGTCAAGCGTACCTAATCAACAGGAAAACAGTTGTATCAAGCGATAAATTATTGTTTTGTCGTGTTCAATACCACTGTACCAGTTCTGTTAAAATTATTAGCATGTTCAATTATCTTAAAAATTAAAGATATATCGTCAGCGAATTATCATATCAGCCAATTGCCGTACTGCCGTACTGCTGAACGTAAGCCTCCCTCAAAGATCGCCAACCATCCCGGTTTTGAGCGGTCCGCATTCATCCGCTGCCAGCCACCTTTTTCAAATCATCGATCCATCGTGCCGCAGGGCGTCCCACACTACGTTTGCCCATACGCGGTCTCCACTCTAACACGTCAGCGAATAAAACCATATTATTCTGCAATAAATAGTATCCTTTTTATTGCAGTATCAAGATTCAGGAGTATGGTAAGTTATGTTCCTGTTCACGCAATCAAAACAAGTTTCAGAAGATATCTATGGCATTTTGGGTCTTTTTCGATGCATTAAGAATGTGTTTCATAGTTTCTAATCGTCGAGTTTCATTGACTCGGCGTTTTTCTGGTGGTCGCCATTGTTGATTCCGGCTTTCAGGATGTGCACTTATGCCCACAAGCTCGCGGCTCTATTCCCAACCTACACGTCTATAACCCCCTTATGCATAAAAACTTCTTAAACATTACTTAGTTAAAATACTGATAAGAAAATTCTTTATTCAAAATTTTATATGGAGAATTTGACCTTAGAATCAGTGAAACAGTAAAAGTAACTGATATTATTATAACTAAGTGATGTTTAAAATGTTTTTATGCATCAGGGGGTTATAGACGAGTTTTGTTGTTCGTGGTTGGGAATAGAGCCGCGGGCTTGTCGCAAAAAAATATACTTTTGACAAACTGACATGCTGTCAGCAATAAATATTGTAAAAAGGTCATAAACAAAGAGTATAATAATAATAGAGGTGGTCATAAATCTTTTTTATTTATTTTGCAAGCGCTATCGAAATGTCATTTGGTTGTATTGAGGATCACTGTCGCTGATAAAATTACATTTTGTCTAAAGCCTAAGGGCTGTTTCTTTCGCAATACAGTAAAACCATACGGGATAGAAAATGGAAGGTTACTAATCGTTGAATATCAACCATAAATTGCTCAATAAAACTCTATAGTAACATAATCACAGTCCACTTGTGAACACAGGTACATACTAATTTGAATAAATAGCGTTTAATAGTTCAACTTAAGTTCATATTCATGACTTAGATACGTTTATTTACAGACCACCACCCGTGTAGTCACTAGATGAAGAATCCTCGAAGAGTAGAATCTTCTCTGCTCACTGCGTACCATCAGAACCACTTGGAGTACCAAACAGCTGCTTGAACAAGATGGCGAGCGCTGCAACAACCATCACCCAAAACTATAGAAAGCGTCCTGGAACATCCGGGATACAGGGTCATTTGTACGAGACGAAACTTCTAAGCTTAATATATTTTAGAGCTATCCATGACGATAAAATTGAAAACTTTCATTTAGCCACAAATGTGGACAAATTAGGTTCGTTCGATGACATTTGCTTTAGGGCAAAAGTGAAAGGGATGGTTGAGCCCCTCGTAGTGTTCATACAAGCGAAACATAGAGAAAACAATTCAGTGCTAACGCTCAATAGTAAAAGTGATTTAGTAAGATACTACAACAGTTACTTAGAAATTAGAAGCAAATTCAAATCCAACAATAAAGATGTGCTGTTCGATGGTAAATTTAGTGAAACAAAATGTATATTCGTGATTTACACAACCGCTAAAGGTGATCGAGCTGCCCAAAAAGCTGAAGATAGATGTACCACATTTTTGAATGAGTTAATAGGAACAGAAGTCCTTGGCTCTGGTTTACTTCTCATAGACGATATAAAAATTGTGAAGTTAATTCAGATATTGATTGAAGAAGAAATGACGATGCTAGCTCGATTGATTGTGAAGTGTATTCATGGAGAATTTCATGATATTAATATGTTGATGCAGGAAGAGGTTGTGTTACGGTACCACGTGATTTTAGCGCAACAAGTTCTCAATTTGTCCGAAGATCAATCTGAAGGATATCGTGACGCACGCTTTAGACATGAGTTTTTTGACAGCAGCGAAGAACTTGTGCAGCTATTTAAAGAAAAACTGTGTGAAAAGATTTTGAAGAGTCAAAAGTTCGTTCCACACGCCAATGAATCACAAGAGACCATACGTAGCACGGGTGACATTGCACTAAAGCAGTGCTTGCTCTCATTACGATTTAGAGTTCCAGCTTCGTTTGGGAATAAAGATTTAACGATAAGAGGTGATGACAAAAAAAGAAAAGAAAATTGATTGATTTAACATCAAACATTAAAGCATTGATAGAAAAATCGAGACCTAGTAATATTGTTAAGATATATGAAGAAGAAGTTCGTGAAACTTTAGGAGAAGGATTCGAGGAGAGACAGCTCAATGGTGGCATAGCGTCTGCTGTTGGTAATATACTAGTTCTTGATGAAGACTCCAAGCTGCTGAAGTTCAATGATCACTACGAATCACTAAGGACGCTAGCCAAAAATCAACTGGCTTGTTCAATTAAAAACTTGTGTGATATTAAATTTGACGTGAAAGCGAAAATATTTCCCAAACTTGCGTTTGCCACCGATGAATATACCAAAACAACTGTGAGTAATTTCTTCAAAACGTTTCTATTTTACACATCCCAAGCAAAAGAGACAAAAGTAGAGAAAATCCTAATTAAAGAAATTGAAAAAAAATTGCCTCTTGACGACATACACACCCGAAACATCAAATCCAACACAATATTTCTTAAGTATCACGATGATATGCAAAAATGGTGGATGAATGAACTAGGCGAGTATCTTAGACGAGATCGCAGTTTATATGAAAATGCTAAAAAGCATGCTTTAAGTCAGCCATTGATGAGTTTTATAAATATGATGCAACGAATAAATAACAAAAATTACGCGTTTATTGAAGATGCAGTAAATTCAATCAAATTACATGAGCGGCCATCAGGAACTGTTATTGTAACAAAGAATATTCCACTTACTGTTGCGAAGATCATAAATCATCAAATTGAAAAGGGCTGTATCGTTTTAGATATGCAATACATTTTAAATTTGAGTGAAAGCAACGTCCAAACATTACAGATAGAACTGATTGATTTTAACAAAGAAAATACGCTTATTGTTGCTTGCGATAAGGTAATATTTAACACGAGTGTTGACGTATCAAAATTAGCAAACATTACTAGCTCTTTAAGAGATAAAACAGCTATTATAATTCTTAATGATCAGGACTACGTTGAAAATGCGAAGAAATTTTTACAGTAAGTGATAACGTAATAAAGGACGAAAGAAACAATTTAATAGACATGACCGAAGAATCGCAGAAAACTCTCTTAGAGAATACAAACGTGATATTTCAAGTTGTCGCGGTGTATCAGGGGTATGTTTAATATCAAACAGACTGACAGCTGCAGACCATATTTTGTCAAATATAATATTTTAACATTGCCGTGTGTTTACATTTATGAGATTGCTAGCTTTGCAAGAACTAACAAACATCTTTTTGATAAATACAAAAGTAAGCGGCATAGTGATAAAATTTGTGTGCAAACCTAAAAAGACGGCCTTGTATTCCAAAAGCATTTTCAGTATGGCACCGCGTATATATAATCACTTACCTAAGTCCATACTAGAAAGTCCATCCATCGATGAGTTTAAAAAGAAATTAAAGAGATTCTTGCTATCTAAATGTTATTATAGTATACATGATTATTTGAGAGAAAATGTAAGGACATATAATAATTGTTCTCAGTAATATTTTTTGTCAATGTGACATCAGATTTATGCTTTAATTAATTATCTATTATCATTATTTTGACATTCATTTATAAATATAATTTTGATATTCTCACTTAATACATGACATTGTTATTCTTTAATTATTTTTGTGACATTAATATTTGCTAGTTAATCATTATTGTTTGCCGCGGTGACCAAAATTGTGTTATTATTAATTATTAAATGACTGGCGCATGCATGTATTGTAACAATGTTGTGCAGCAAATTCTCGACATTTGCATGCCTTTTTTAACAACTTTATGTAATTACCTATATTAGCAAATAAATGATTATGATTATGATTATGATTATGTCGAAGTAAGCTCAGATCAAGTCTTGGATGACAAATCACTTTGGCTGGTGGGAGAAATTGCGTTGAATAAATTAATGCAGAGTAATAAAAAACATCTGATAGGGAAACCTGCCAGTCCTTTACATTATACAGGGAACATATATATTGAAAGATCTGTGAAATGCTTCCAAGTAGTAACTCAAACACTTGACGCAAATTATAGAAAACTTAAAGAAAGGGAAGTCAAACGTATCTCAACGTTATTTGACCTCAAAGATGACGTAGTACTTGTCATTGGGGATTCGGGAATGGGAAAGACTACTAATACATACAAATAACAACTACGAAACACAAAACAATTGGATCCAACAGTTTGGATACTAAGAATAAATTTATTGGAGTACTCCAAACAATTCTTTGAGTGGCAAAATAAAGAAACTGTTATCGATACTTTGAAAACTTTAAAATTTCTATGCCAAGTTGCACTAAGCGGGGAAAGTACCAAAAATAACAATGTACAAATAACATTAGAAGAATTGAATGGTACCGTCTCCCTCAAGGATTGTGACGGTGACGAGTGGACTGCATTCGAGTTGAAAATGTTTCTGCATTATTATAATACAAAACAACAAATACTCTTATCACATTGGACGAGAAATTACAATGGGGGCCTCATATAACATCTCTTGCGGGTCGTTTAAGCTCAGCCGCGTATGCTGTTAGAAAGATAAGACAGTTAACAGACGTAGAAACCGCACGTTTGGTCTACTTTAGTTACTTTCACAGCATTATGTCGTACGGTATTTTGCTGTGGGGTCGGGCTGCTGACATTTATTTTACAAAAGAGAGCTGTCAGAGCCCTTTATAATCTGCGTCGCGATGATTCTCTTAGGGAACTTTTTAAAAAGATTAATATTATGACAGTCCCTTGCCAATTCATTTATGAAAATATTATGTATGTGCGGAAAAATCGACATCTTTTTAGTAAAATTAGTGATAGACATAATTTTAATACTAGAAATAGAGACAAATTAGATCAACCATTTTTTAGATTAGCTAAAGTCCACACTTCTTTCATGGGGTATTGTGTTAAATGTTACAACAAAATACCTTCTGACATATTAGAACTAAATGAAAGAAAATTTAAACTTATGTTAAAAGTACACTTTGTAAACAAGCATATTACAAATTAGAAGATTACATTCAGGATAAGAATGCTTGGAAACATGCTGGTCCTGCTCCATAGGACAATCAAGGGTGTAGACAAAATCAAACTGGTTGATTTATGAATTAACTTTATAGATAGGTATACTATTTCTTTTTTGTGTTTTTATTTTCTGTTTAATTAATGGCTATTAAGATTATCTGTAAATATGTGAGTACCATTTACCTAATTTTTTTTTAGAAAAGGAATAAGTACCTCTGCTGGTTATACTTTGTTCTTATAAGTAGCATACTCTGGGTGCATCGTCCTCACATAATATTAAATTAATTTTTGTATACCAAATTTTGTAAATCATTATTTGAAAAGAGTAACTATGGAGTTTCTTGTCCGTTCTTCTCCATAAGAATCTACCTTTCCGAATGGACAGTAGAGTCACTTTATTAATATATTTTACTGAACTGTAAATGCTGATTTTCAAAAGTGCCGTTTAATGGCCTAATTGAAATAAACGTTTTTGACTTTGACTTTGACTTCTTATTCGATGGCTTTGACGAAATCTGCTTACGCACATGAGGTGTTAAGTCTGATAAATACTGTGACAAATTTGCGTCAGAAACATAAAATATGGATCACTAGCAGAACGTATAACCCAATAATTAAGAAATTAGAACTTCAACTTATATACAAAATGGAACCCTTGAATACCGATGACCAGGACTTATATTTGTCTAAATTTTGGGAAGAAAAAAACATTATTACGAAACTTAAACAAGAGCAAATAGACGAATTTTGTGGGTTTATGAGTAAAAGCGAAGATCTTCACATGCACATTAAGAAAAGCCATTTACCAGACAACTCAATAAAAGAGAAACCAATGTTACCAGTTTATTTGAACTTATTTAAATATTTAAGACCAAAACTGGCACATCTTGGTTGTAAGTATCTTTATAAAGAACCTGCGTCACAATTCAGTGGATTGGTCGCAACTCCTTTACATCTAAAAATGCTGGCTGATCATTTGTATAATCACATAGGTCAAGCATATACATATAGTCGCTATAAGTTATACAATGACATAGTAATGCGGGCATTCTTAGGCCGCTCTGGTTCCTTCACATTCCGAGAATGGGACTTGGACACTAATATCTTTGAAATCTACGAATGTTTTCTGGAAAATAAATTGAAAATACGATTTCAAGAGAAAAATAACATTAACATGTACAAACCGGATAATAAAGAACAATTTAATAAAGAATATGCAGTAACTAAAGACAAGCTCAAAATACTAGCTGCATACGTAGTTTATAACAAACGGCTGTTAGTTAAACACGAGTTGAAGAGAGGAGAAGAGGAAACAGGCATAATCTGTAATGTCGTCAACGATGTTCCAGTTTTCGTACACTCGACGTTCGCCGAATACTTGGCTGTCGAACACATTTGTGATTTAATAAAATATTAACGAAACTTGAAAAATATATATAATTTTATATTATATATTGAACGTGATGTTTTTTGAACTAAACAAGAATGTACTGGTCATTTTGGACGCTAAAATAAAAATAGACATACTGTTGATCTCTCTTATGGAAAATAATAAAAAAATAATATCTAGATTGTTACTGGATCAGGGAATCATCAAATCGTCTCTATGGGTGGCGATTCGGCTTAAAAAAAATGCGTCAAAATTCTCAAAAAAAAGCAGGTTTGCATCAAATCTTCTCTATGTGTGGCGATTCGTCTTGGCCTAAGAAATTTAGCGTCTTTTTTATTATCAACAAACGAGGAATATATAGATGGAAGTGTCTTGAAGGATTTCATCAAAATTGTAAAAGGAACTAATATGCTTATGATCGCTGTTAACCTTTTGCGTGTCTACCACAGATTTTTATCGTCCAATCCTGACCAAGCCCTTAAGTGTAACTGTCCGACTTAAGACATTTGGAGCATTTTTTCTTATGTCGAACTGTGTAGCTTAAGACACGCAAAAGGTTAAGATGGAATTTGATGAATATAAATTCATCAAATTCCATCTTAACAGCGATCATAAGCATATTAGTTCCTTTTATAAAATAAGAATAATAAATCTAGTGAGGAGGATTAAGGAATCCAAGTTAAGTGCGTTATATGAAAATATTGAGATCTTCGAAAAAAATGAAAATTTTGCCGGAGAAAGTAATACAGAATTAGTTCAAAAATTGCATGCTAATGTGTGGACACGTATGGATATAGTCCCTGAATGGGATAATTTGGCTGAATTATGTGGTCAAATATATTTTATTTAGTTAAAATAAGTGCCTACCCCTAGGTTGATTTAGTTCAGACACCGCTGCCTATGCCTAATAGGCGGCCCTTACACAGACGCTCAGTGGCGTAGCTAGCATGGGTAACACCCGGTGCTGATAATATGATGTCACCCCAAAAATGGAGCCCAAACGAAGTAGCAATGTAGCGGCATCAATAGTGCCACATTAAAACTACCAAAGAAATCCTGCATCGCTGGTTCTCCGTGCGATTTGAATATATACATAAATTCGAATATCAACTATCCGGCAGTTGCCCACCAGACACAACAACCGTCTGGTCCCTTTTCAATGGAGGTTTGTGGGTCTTTACCCTCTGTACTGCATACCTCTATAGAAATGTTTGCAACCCTTTATTGGGGAGAGGTGGGGAAAGCTCCATTCGTGCCACAGATTTTTTTCAAAATTGCTCTGTCAGCACTCTTTGTTTATGACAATATGGAGTATGTGTCAGCAAGTAGTTACTACCACTACTAACTACTGGTTGATGAGAGCATTACAATTTTGTGGTAAGAGTAGGCGAGGCGAACTCGAAACATTTTGCACCCCGCGGATATGATTCTTTTAATCATTTATACTTTAGGCCAAACCAAAAAAAACCTATACCTACTCTATATACCCTATACTACTCCCACGAAAGAATAAAACGAGGAATACATACCGTTGATATTATCAAAAAATGATTTGTACGACCTCAAGTTCCTTTAACCAAATGTAACCATTTTTATTCGATTTTTCGATTGACAACAGAAAACTTCCAAATTGCAAATAACTTTTAAAATAAAACATTCTGGACCAAAAAGGTTGAAAAAGATTCTGCAATAAGGATTTTTTCTAGTCAAAGTTATAAAGCAGTGTTCACAATGCTGCAATACTCAAGCAACGGTCGGGTGTCACTCCTAAATTGAAAAAAGCTCAAGAAACTCAAGTAAGATAGAATGCCAGAGCGAGCGAAGCGAGCTCAAACATTTTGGCACCCCACCTCGTACAGGTTTCATGGTGTCACCCCTAAACAGGTGTCAACCAGCGCCTTCCTTCCCCTAGCTACGCCACTTGTCTGTAAAAATAAATTATATCTACGAAAGTGAACTTTTACAAGCTTTTGGCATTCGAGCAAACGTCATTTGATTGAAAATTGCGAAAAGATTGTAAAATATCGCGTGAAATTGTAAACTATTTTTTCTTAATAAGACACATATATGAAACCTTTAAATTTGGATGGGATTTATTGCGATGTTTTCAAAATATATCGAGAGATCATAATCTAGTTAAGACTTATTACAATCTTACGGAGTCTGCATTCATAGCTGGTGAGATGACGATGAGTTACTATTCAACTTTCAAGTGATTATTTTTATTGTGTACTGTGTGCATCTTGAGGTTTCGCTTTGTGTCTTTTTAACTATATTATTTTGACTTTGATTTTGAAGTCTTCGGCTATATTGTGTTAGGAGTTGACTATAATAAATTACATTCGCGTTTTCAGTATCTATGATTCTATTGACATTTTTAACTGGTTATAGATAGTATTTTACGCAAGTTATAGGTTATTTAAAACTGCAAGTTTACAATGTTAACTTTAATACTTAATAAAATTATATTAAAGAATTGAGATTTTTACTTTCGTCGACTGCCTCGTTGGTCTAGCTACTGGTTACAAGCGCTGAGCATAAGATCCTAGTGGGTTCGATTACCCCGGAGCAATATTCAATAAAAAGAAAACCTTTTTTTCTTCTGTAGCAGCCACTGGTGATGTTAATAATGTTTAATCCCAAATAATAGAGTACGTGGGGGGTTTATTATACGATAAAGATCGCTAGATGTGTTGCGCGTCCAATGTGACTGACTGGCTGACTGGCCTGTTGGTCGAGTGGTTAGTGACCCTGACTGCTAAACCGGAGGTCGTGGGTTCGATTCCTACCCAGTACAAATCTTTGTGTGATGAGCATGATCATTTGTTCTGTGTCTGGGTGTAATTTGTCTATAATATGTATGTATTTAGAAATATAAGTATGTTTATCAGTTGTCTGGTTGCCATAGCACAGGCTCTGCCTAGTTTGGGATCGGATGACCGTGTGTGAGTTGTCCCAAGATTAAAAAAAAAAATTTAGGATGCTGTTGACATTGCCCCGTTTCTGTAGCGCATCGGAGATGTTTGCTTAGAACCAGACTGACGGCTTCCATGCAGTAATTCGCAAAAAAGTCACATCACTGATGCGTAGAACGCCGTCAGTGGCAATAGCGTCCGGATACAGTGGTGGATAGTCCTTACCCCCTTTTCTGAGGCACTAAAATGGAGCTGGGCAGGACACCTGGCAAGTCACGGTGATGATAGGTGGAGTAAGGCAGTGACCGAGTGGCGTCCGAAGGCTGGAAGATGTTGGTCTGCTGGCGGCGCCTGGGCGGACGACATTATTGCCATCGCGGGAAGAACCTGGATGAGGCTGGCACAGGAACGTGGGGATTGGCACAAGAGAAGAGAGGCCTATGCTCAGTGGGCGAAGTCGGGCTGTGGATGATGATGATGATATGGAGAGAATGGTCAGGTCTCTTCTTTGCTTTATCGTTCTCTGCACACCCTGCCTCAGACACCTATTTCATTGTTTGTTTTTATCCTTGTTTGTATACTACTAGCACTAGTTATAAGGTATTCTACTAACAAAATGGACTATAATGTTGTCCGATATAATAAATTAATTAAATAACTTATGAATGTAGATGTAATACTACAATGTACTTACATCTCTGCTTGACTCTTTCAGAAATACCTACATAAGACGTGAACTATCAGGATACTTTATTTGGTGATTGTTACTCCATTCAAATATACAGGCACGTGTAAGGAGGGAATGCGGCCGTGGGGTGATAGTCACAGATGGTGATGCGGCCCGTCTGAACATAGTCGAGCATTCATCGAGCTAAACTTACCCGAGGAGATTAAGTATGGTAAATAGAAGGTTCATCATGTTATTTTAGTCAAAAAGGGTAAGATGTACAGAACGAAACTTGCTCAGTGCTTTGTCAGAATAACGCACAGACGCGCTGCCGGTCGATTCTGTAAACATGTCGAAGTAAAGGCTTGAATGAAGTGTTCACGGAATGAGCTGTCAATCCACATAATCAAGATGTCACAAGAAGTCGAGCATTCATCCCATACCTGAGGAGAGTTCCCTCGGGTATGGGATGAATGCTCGACTTCTCATATATAGGTAGTATCGAGAACATCATGTGTTTATAGTAACAACGAGTAAGTTTAAGAGAACGAGACAGTGCTGTGTCAAAATAAGGTATAGAAGCGCTGATTTTCACAGACACTGGCGACTTGCCGACCAAAAATCTTACTTCAATATTGATTTTGACAGCTGTCACTACAGATGACAAATGCTCAATTCTGTCTCCTGTTTGAAATGGCGGGAGGTGGAATTTTTTTTTCCTACTCCTTCGCTTTGCTTTTCTGATTAATTTCGTTGCGGGATCCAAGACGCTTAAATCATTTATCCGGGACGCGTCGAGCTTCATTGACTCGGCGTTTTTTCTGGTGGTCGCCACTGTTATTCTGGCTTTCAGCGGTTGCTGTGACTGGGAATGTGTGACGGGTTGTCCCAAAAATAAAACTTGAAATGACAAAATATGTGTGTGGATGTCTTCCTGCCCTTATTCCACGTTACTTGGGGTCGGCGCAACACGCTTTTTTCTTCCATTCTGTCCTGTCAGCCGTCACGCTATCACTAACACTCTTTTCTTTCCTGTCAAAGAAAAGATTGATGAATTGTGTGAGCAGTGGCTCACACAATCCATCAATCTTTTCTTTTGCCTCCCTCTCCCTCTCTATCCATCAACATTTTTATTCATAACTGGGGGTGAAGTTTACGCAGAGAGCCTAAAATGTCCTTCGTATACAATATAATAATGGTTTTAGGACGCTGTTGGAGCTCCCACGCTTCTGCAGTGCAGAAGTTCGCAGAAGCCCACGTTGACGACTTTTATGGCGTCATCAGAAAAAGAGTTAAGTCAGTGTCAGGTAGCGTGGGAGCACCAATGGCATCCTGAAAATACTATGTAATATATTTGGAAAATCCAATCTGAACCGGTGTCTAAAACCAGGAAATTATGCAGAGTAAAATGTACATTTTACGAACATATTGATTTAGTTTTTTGAAACAATGGTTTTTTGGCCGAAATAAACACTAAATAAATTAATAATATTCATAAAACAGAGCTCATGAAAGGAAAACTATCAGTCTGAGTTGCTGTCACCAAACACGTAGAGGTATTTACACCGTAACCGTCAGAAACACTGCTCTTGAGCTAATAGCGTAATACGGACAGATAAAAAGCCAACTTCTACTGGTTTTTTTTAAAGTAAAACTTCTCTACGCATGCTTGACTTGGAGAGTAAGCTGGTAAATGCGTGACGAGAGCGTTACGAAAAGTGTGATCGGATGAGGCGAACGGAACGAAATGCCGTATGCTGTGTGTGTATGCGTGTGTATATCGAGCCTACTACAAGCAAATGAGCACACGAACAAGTGAGTGTGCAGCCGGGTGCGCAAATCTCTCTCTTTCTCTCTCTCTCTCGACGAATGTCATCATCTACCTAGCCTTTTCCCAACTATATTGGGGTCGGTTTCCAGTCAAACCGGATTCAGCTGAATACCAGTATTTTACATGGAGCGGCTGCCTACCACACCTCCACAACCCATTAACTGGGTAACACGGTACTCCTTGGCAAGACTGGTGTCAGATTATCTGGCTTCTGACTATCCGTAACGACTGCCAAAGATCTACAAAAGACAGCCGGGACCAACGGCTTAACGTGCTTTCCGAGGCACGGAGGAGTCTCGGTATGTAAAGATGGTCACCCACCCACAGACCAACCTTGGCAAGCGTTGCTTAACCTTGAAGATCGACCCGTGCGGCTGTTATTATTTAGCCACGAGCTCCTCGAATGTATATACATATATACATACATATAGATGGAGCTTTAAAGAAGTTTTACTTCAGCGTGTGGTCTAAAGCACTCTCGTTTTTTTTTACCATTGGTGGGCGTCGCACTGCTCCTCCTAGCTTATACTGCTTGGTTAACTTCTGCGTAAGTCTCTCGGTCGTAAGCTGCTACTGATTGTGGTCCTGAGTTGGAATTTATCTGTGAAAGCCCGGAGTTTTGCAAAGCACGTTAAGCCGTTGGTCCTGCACCTGATCTCTCTGCGGTCGTGTCGATTTTCCCTCCCATCGTATTATGAGAGTTTTGGTGCGTACACACTTGTGCACTATAATATGTCACGCGCCGATGGCTAGCTGGTCTCCGGTGAGATTGGCCGCCATGGCCGAAATCAGGAGGACTATTATTCCTTTAGAGGGGAGCGGGCGACATGAATACATGAGTGTTTCTAAAGATAGGTGGTAGGTGTAGTGAATCGGGCCTGCGGACGGCGATCGTTGGGTGGCACGCTGTCCGATCACCACCAGGCCCGGGTCGATGGCGCGTTGTGTTCCACGCGCGCCTCAAAGAGATGTCAGCATAGAAGACGGGGCCCGCTAGGGCCAGAGCCTGCCTGGGATGCGGAATTTGTTCGAAAGAGTCACCGCGGCCCTGAAACGCAAAGGGCTTTAGATGGACCATGGATGGGTTTTAGTCAGTAAGAGTCTGACACACACTTCCGCTTCACCCAGAGCGGAAGAATTTCTTTGATGATATCCCATCCTTAAAAAACAAAGGTATTAAGTGAATAAAGATCAGCTACTTAGGTGCCTCAATAAGTAAATAAAACATTTCATAAGCTTTACACATTTTCATGTATTTTTATATAATAGGAACATATGTACTTCTGTCTTTCAGTCATTGTTTTATTTTAGCACATTCTGCCAATAATCTTCACTCCAATCGATTTTCAAGCATATCTTCCAAGGAGTACGGGTGACCTTCGCTTGAGAACACGTCGGTGGTCCACAGTTGGGGCATGGACAGGTTGTCAACAAGGAAAACGGGTACTTCTGACTTCGGCTTATTTGCCTTCACGTCCTGAGCGAGCAAGTGGGTCATCTAGGAAAAAATAAACATGTTATTTAAACGGGTATACGGTAACAGGGCCAGCTAAACTTGCAATTAAGTACATTGACCTTTCCCTAATCCGAACAATAAATTATGAACCGTTTTTCATTACTAGGGAACGTAAAGGATCACGATAGAAGTCGATTCAGAAAAGCTCTATCTTTATTTTTGTTTTTGATTTAAGAAAGTCAATAAATGTATGTGTGTGACCGTTATTGAACATTTATCTGGCGCCTACCATGGTTTTGACAAATCTTACTTCTATTACAAATGCGTAAGTTTGGATAGAAGGATGTTTGTTAATCAATCACGCCATAACGGCTGAACGGATCTGGATGAAATTTAGCACAGAGATAGATTATATCCCGGGAAGATGTTCCCTTAGGATAATTTCCGACATGAAGCTGCGCACAAGCAAGTGTTGTCACAAGTTGTTGAAATGGTTAAGAGTAGGTTAGTTGTTAAGGCGAGGCTACACGAGTGTGTTAAGCTTCGCATTGTAAGAAAATGTATGTGATTGTGTCCACTGCAACCCACGGACACGAAACGCATCAATTGACGTCATTGGTACATGCGTGGCTTGCTCGAATATGGCGCTCACATAGCTCAACGCTGTCAACACCATGCACGCTATGCGGTACACACTATACACGGATATTAACCCACGACTGTGTACAACTGTATCGCGCTGCAGTTGTACATAGTTGTGTGTGTGTAGTGTGTACTGAAACGTAGACCTACGTTGTCAAACAAATGAATCAACGCAGCTAAAATGCGCCGCGAGCTCGAGCACGGTATGCACCGCGGTGGGTTTGCGCCTTCAAGGTTTGGTTCTGTGAGCTTACCAATTGCACCTCATAAATTCGAAAATGGCTAATAGGGTATTTGACTAGAAAATCTGAACGAATTTAATACTTATTTGATTTTTGAAATTAAATTATACACTTTTGATGTTATTCTTCTATCCTTGTCACACAAAATGGCGTTTGTATTGGATGGCTTCAATTCAATATGGCGGGATTTGTGAGTGACGTCACACGTAAGTAATGTTGTCTCTGTTTATTACAGATGTTAAAACGCTGACAAAACTGCCATTTTTTGAGATAACAATATTTTTTAACTGCGTCTTGTCTGCTCTCCAGGTTTTTTTTTTATTTAATATGGGTTTGATCTTGACTCTAGTCTACGTCATAGATGACAGAGACAAAGTCGACGATGGAGCGAGCTTACCCAGAAGAAGCCCGTTCACTCTAATTTTGAAGAGATTAGGGTTGTGTGCGTTCGGAAACACAGACGCAGGCAGAGAGTTCCACTCCTTTGCTGTGCGCATTATAAAAGACGATTATACGAAGAACGACGAAGAGAAGGTTTTAAGAAAAGTAAAAAAAAAACAGTCAAATACCGAAGAAGTGGTTATGGGTCACAGTCCACACACGCATCGCACGTGCGTAAACATCACAGAGATAAATGAAATATGAGTGTACTACACCAGCGCCCATAACCTTACAGCAGGAACATAGCAACGCTTGGCGGTAGGAATAGAAACTGGCAGTGCGATTCTGCAAACCTCTTAGGCCGCGTTCCCACTATGTTGTAACGACAGATTATCGTGTCGTTTAAAGCGTCGTGGCTTGTGTATTTAAATGGAGCTGTTCACATGTAGGACGACACGATTAACAGTCGTCCACAATGTATGTGACAGTCGTCCAATGATAAAATCGTCACGACATAGTGGGACTGAACGCGCTCTTACTGTGTCAACTTAGGTTAAGTGAACATGAAGTGAGCTGTCAATCCATACAAACAAGATGGAAATACAGTTCACTCCAGCTCACTGCACCTAAACTTACACGGCGAGCTGTTTAAAGAATCGCAATGCAGAAATGTCACCTTGAAGCCTTCGCTCCTCTTCCTCCGCAGGTAGTTGAAGCAGCACGCTCGGAAGCGGCGCGTGCCGCATGCGCGCGCGCACTCGCTGCCGCACGAGTCGCACGCTGACCATACACTGCTCACTGCAACAACCGCCATACATTTTTTTTTAATAGTAATAATTCTTTAATGACATAATAGGTTACAGAAACTTGTTTGAAGCCTCTGACTCCTGAACTAGGTGTGACCTACCTGTATGTCAGAAATCAGCGCCCTCTCCCATATATTTCCCGCAGGCAATAAAATAACCATGAAGCTCGATAAATAGACTATTACATGGAACCTGTATGGTCGTTGCATGCAATTGAAACATAACTGGTAGTATGTGCCACCTCCGCCCCTAACATGACCCACTGACCCAAATCGAAATGGGGAAAAAAAAACGATACTCAATTCCCTTAATAGATGAACTATCCACAGTACCTGGATGACCGAGTTTTGCAAGGATTTTTAACGTTTTCTTAAAAATGGAAACCTAGCTAGATCGATTTATTGCCCACGAAACCCCTGTGTTTCTTTTTAGGGATGGGAAATCATCAAATGACTTCTTCCGCTCTGGTTGGAGCGTTCCAGGGTCTCCGTGACTCTTTCGAACAAATTCCGCATCTCTGGCAGGCTCTGGCCCTAGCGGGCCCCATCTCCTATGCTGACATCTCTTTGAGGCACGCGTGGAGCACAACGCGCCATCGACCTGGACCTGGTTGTGACCGGACAGCGAGCCACCGAACGCTCGCCGTCCGCAGGCCCGCGCCTGCGGTGGCCGGGGATCGCCCTGCGACTCCCGACGCCCGGGGCGTCTTCTGTAGCGGCGGTTGGGGCGAAGGTCTTGTCTCTCCCTCGCGCGGCCCGCCGCCTCCTTCGCTTTTTTTTCATTACTGCTTCGCAGCAGGAGGTGACCGCTTCCCAGTCTCCTCGGACCATGGATTTAACCAGGGCCAGACGCGAGAGGTCGCCGCCGCTGATCGCCTCGACAAGGTCACGGCGGTGCTCCCCCCTAGCAAGGCAGACCTCCACCGTATGCTCCACCGTGTCCTCCGGGCGATTATCACAGTGCTGACACCCGGGGCCGCCAGTCTCTTGGGCACATTACCAGCTAACAGCGTTGAGGAGGAATTTTAGTTGCTATATTTAAGTTTGCTGTTAGTTTTAATAGTTGGTTTAGATTTTTTTATAGTTGTTAGTATTCAAGCCGTCTGGGGACTTTCGGATCGTGGGGTCCGAGACTCCGAGTGCTCATAAATCTGTCCAGGCGCTCAGTTGACACTTCGCGTCAGCCAAGGGCTAGCTTTTACCTTGGACAAAGGCTAAGAATTGCCATACAACGTAGCAATGCTGCCAGCCTTTTGGGCACATTACCAGTGGATTGGGATGCGGAGGAATTTTTCGACGCCACATTTTAAATTATTTTTAGTTAGAAGAGTTTTTTATTAAAGTGCAAATATATACTATAGATATTTACACTTAAATAAAAAACTAACTATAACTATAATTATAAATAAATGAGATTAAGTGTAGTTTATTTTATTTGTTAATTGTATGACTTACCTATAAACATAAGTGCAAGAAGAGCTGTGATCTTCAGCATTTTGTAACACTAGGGTACTCTGATACTATATTTGTTTGCACGGAATGGTTCTCCTACTGAAGACGATGTTGGAATGGCGGTGTTAAGTCCATACCCTCGTTTTATACGAGTTAATGTTTACTTAGCCATGTGTGGGTGTCGCTAAGCAAAGCTTTTTAGCTTAGATTGTTTATGGATATTTGATTTGTTTTTATTACATCTATACCAATATTATAAAGAGGAAAGATTTGTATTTTTGTATGTAACGAATTAACTTAAAAACTGCTTAACCGATTTGAAAAATTCTTTCAGCAATAGTTAGCTACATTATCAGCGAGTAACATAGGCTATATTTTATCCCCGTACTCCGACGGGAACGGGAACTACGCGGGTGAAACCGCGTGACGTCCGCTTAAGGCTTAAGGTTATAATAGCCTTATTTGAGACGTTCGGGAATGAATCACAAGGAAGACCGTTTAACCGCCTAATTTTCGGACAACACTATCAAGCGAATGGTGGTGACCTTCATTTTTTGCGTGGATTTACATATACTTTTATTGCCTCCCGCGTGAATGTCTAAAATTATCCCAAGGGAACATACTGCCGGGATAAAAACTAACCTATGTCCTTTCCCGGGACTCAAAAAATCTCTATACCTAATTTCGTCTAAATCGGTTCAGCCGTTTGCGCGTGAAGAAGTAACAAACATACACACACACTCACAAACTTTTTGTTATTAATTTGTGCTTGTAGTTTCAACTGTTTTATTTTATTTTTTTGTTATTAACACAAACTGACCTATTTATTTCTGGACGCCAAATTATTATAATATATATGTCACAGGAAAGTAGCAAACTCCGTAAGATTATAAAATAACTTGAGAGATTGCAAACTCTCGATAAATTGTCAACTCAACATTTGGAATACTATTTTACGCATCAAAAATTGATAGTCTATAATCTCGCGAAGTCATTCCGAGAAATTGTGGATTATAATAAAATGGCGACCAATGGCGTTTGCTATTTTCCGGTGATTATGATTATTTCCTTGTCACATCAACATTTATCTATCTATCTGTATATTTAACACCTCAAAAAACTGATTCACATACCTACGTCACTTCAACGTAGGGTTCAGTTGAAAACCAGCGTCAGAAAGCTCCTAGTTGTCTGGCATTTTGCTGAACTGGACCTAATTGGCACAGCACTCAGCAGCCGCGGGGGCACACAATATAATTGTTATAAAATTAAGTTTCCTTTTATTTGTACTTACATTGTGTGTGCAAAATAACCTAGTTTTCTTTCTTTCATCCTAAAAAGTGAATTTTTATAGGATTCTTTTATAGGATATGTTGTTGCGGAATTTGTTCGGTTGCGGAATTTGTTCGAAAGAGTCACCGCGGCCCTGGAACGCAAAGGGCTTTAGAAGGAACACGGATGGGTTTGACTAACAGTAAGAGTCTGACACCCAGAGCGGAAGAAGTCATTTGATGATTTCCCATCCTTAAAAAAAAATAAGCGACTACACGCTAAGGGCACCCCCTGTGGGGTACGGGCCTCGGCTTAGGGCGTCGCTGGGGGGAGGACAGCTAGAGACGGGCTGGTGAGAACTAGGCATTACAGGCCAATGCTCCACCTTAACACGAAACTACTGTTACAGCCGGTCGATTCTGTAAACATGTCGCAGTGGAGGCTTGGGTGAAGTAATCACGAAATGAGCTGGCATTCCATCTTGATTGACAGCTCACCTCATGATCACTTCACCCAAGCCTTCACTTCGACATGCTGTTTACAGCCGGTTAATTCTGTAAACATGTCGAAGTAAGGTAGGTACTCGTAGGTAAAAAACAGGAAATGGTTTAATTAGGTGTATACAGTTTGTGTCCGATACCTGAACCTACCCACCTTCCATGTGGTCTCTTCCCACCGGTGCACCGTCACGTAACGCATAATATCGTTGATGCTGGTGTGCCGTGCTATGCGGCCTGCGCTCTTGCAGGAGGACAGACCATGGTGCCCGAGGCTGTCGATAGCTACACCGCAGTGGCACCGATGTGGAGCAACACAAGGTGCGCCTTAGCTTAGTCCGGTTGCGAGTCGAACCGATGCCATCCGACATAGTGCCTTCGGTGTATGTAGTGAGTGCTTGAACCCACAAACCCGACTCTCATGCATCCACAGCCAGCAGACGTATGCGCTCAGCAGTATTGGATGACATGTGAATCAGGTTATACCGTAAAATACTGCAAAGTGGCATTCCTATTGTCTCTGGGAGTAAGTCATGTTGTCGGTTGTCGGAAATATCTGTTTTGATACAAACCATTTTCCAAGCATTCAACGCCCATGGTACCTCAAAACCAACCAGTAAAGAAGATAAACTATTCCTGGTTTCAGTACTGTGCACATGTGCACGTGTATATTACGTGTGTATACATACACAGCTTTCCACAGTACATATATCCCACGCAAATGCTTCAACATGCGCAAGCTACATCCACCATGTACAAGCACCATTAGAAAGGTTGAGTTATATAGAGGTATGCTGTACAGAAAGTAAAGTCCTATACACCCCCATTGAAAAAGGAGGACACTCCGACCAGACGGTTGTTGTGTCTGGTGGGCAACTGCCCCCATAGTTGATATTCGGACTGTTGTATATGTTCAAATCGCACGGAGAACTTTCCTTGCGCGATGCAGGATTTCGTTGGTAGTTCGTCGCTGACGGCTGGCGGATATGTGGCGTTGCGGTTCTCTTTGTTGCTGTAACAATTTCGTTTCTTAGTTTTGTCATGTGGCGGCATTGAGGCCGCCTCATCTCATCACTCCCCTCCGGAGACCGGAGTTCGATAGTGGATGAGTCGTCCATACATCTTAAGGCCAGTGGAAGGTTGCTTCCCGTGAGACTGCAGGCTACAGTGAGTCGGAGTGGATCTGCTGGCTCCAGTGGGTCGGAGATGTGCGACGTAGTGACGTGACTGCTTGAGGTCGACCAGGACAGGTTCTTCATGGCTCTTCATGTGACCGGCCGAAGGTGCAGTGTGCTTGTCAAGGTCTCTGATGATGAGAGGCTGAGGATGCTGACCAGGAATGCGTGTCCACTGCATGCTGGTGGTCAGGAAACACGTAGAAGCCGTGGGTACTGGCAGGCTGTATAACTCGGTGCTCGAGAAAACTTTGCTTGCGCGATGCAGGATTTCGTTGATAGTTCGTCGCTGACAGGATAGATGGTGTTGCGGTTCTTTTTGTTTACGTACAAACGCTTCTTAGTTTTTTCCTGTGGCGGCATTGATGTCACTACACTAACACTGTGACATGAATACGTCAATGCTGCAAAAAACTTAAATCTTGACTGTGCCTAAAACACATAAATCTATCTCCTAGTGTTTCGCCACCAAACTGGAAATTACTAGTCCAAGAATATCGCCCTATTGACAGCCAATGCCGACTCCAAAAGATTTTCCTTGGAAATTAATTTAGAGAGGTGTCTACAACATTGACAGAGAAAACTATAAATTCTGGGTTATGATAAGCATTGTCAAAAATATTGGATGCATATTTTTAACCGACTCCAAAAAAAGGGGGTGGTTCTTAATTCAGTTCTGTTTTTTTTTTGTGTTTGTTACCAATTTTTTTTTACGTTTTGTGAAAGGATATACTTCTGATTGGTCCCATAGAAATTTCATCAAAATCGGTTCGGTAGTTTGGTTTTTAAATCAAAATAGATTGAAAAATATGACATCCAAGTAAACGTCATTGCGTATTTTGCTATCCTATGACTTTCCAGTAGAGTTGTGAGGTGTGTTTATTTTTCACTTTTTAGTGGTACTCACCACTAAGAAGTGAAAAAAAAAAACTTTTTTACAAAAAAATATACAACCGACTTCCAAAAAAAAAACACTACAAAGTATTAATTAAATTACTTTAATTTCGGAAGTTTTTGGTTGTTTCTTCGTATTTTAACACCGACTTCTACTTTGTAGTGTTTTTTTTTTGGAAGTCGGTATTATTTTTTTGTGAATAAGTTTTGTAGTAATTTCTTTTTGCTTTATCAAATCGACAAATTACAAGGATCAAACGCATCAAAGTTAAGGAGTGGCGGCTTGTGACGTTACTTCTAAGTTAAAAATAAGAACACGTGACAAATGAAAAAAATACGTGTACAAAATTTTGGGTACCTAACTAACGGACCGTATAGAATTTTTGAGGAATCTGGCTTTATGACTGTTAAAGTTTTGACAGCACAAAGCCAGATTTTAAGGCAAAAGGTACAACAAAATAAAAATCGCATTATTATATTTCCTCATCGGATATTTGAATATCCTTCACTAATTTATTAGCATCAAAAACTAACAATTACTAATTATAAATATTATTACTAAGTCACCTCCTAGACAATTCCTTAAAAATATAAACTTAATAATTATAAAACAAAAAATATACACAGATATATGGAATGTTAATAACTTTGTAAATTATTTTGTAACCACATTAATTTACTATGTACTTTGTTAACTATTTGCAGAATATTTAAGACTTGAAAAATGATATAGAATCTCTTTGTATAATTGGCTGAAGAAGCTGTATTATCTTCATTAGCCTAGCCTTTTCCCAACTATATTGGGGTCGGCTTCCAGTCAAATGGGATTCAGCTGAATACCAGTATTTTACTTGGAGCGACTGCTTATCGAACCAAGGTTTTTAGGTATGTTTTCGCTAAACCTCATGTAAAACTACTCATTTGAACCTTTAAAGGCGAAAAACCTCTACCACCCAGTAACTGGTAACACTTTGGTTAGGTTTGTTGGGACACCTTCTGGTTGTCTGACTGCCCGTAACGAATGTCAAAGTTACTTGTGTGAGTAAAAGTGGAGCTCAAACATATAATGTCTTCTTATATTTTTTTTGTAAGTGGCCTCTCTCAAGACAACCTAGGGCCGACTTGCCTGTGGCATAATATAAATTAAAGCCTCCAGCCAGGGCTTATTAACATACATTTTTCAAGTCTTAAATATGATAGAATATGTTACAGTTTATCATGATTATCATTTACTTCCAAAAATGAATATGGCATAGTTAATCTCGACTACAAGATGAAATAGCCCCTAAAAACAAAACAAGAATTCGCTATAACGAACTACAAGATTAAAAATAAACAACAATATTTATGCGTCATAATCTTACACACAAGAAAACAAGGTTATAAACTTAGAAAGTTGCCACGCTTAACTAAACCAGAGAGGATCTAGACCAGTAAGATTCTGTCAGCGATAAAATGGGATTGACAAACGCTGTCAAAATGGCAGGTGATCAATCAATCAATCAATTTCGACAGTCGCATTTGATGATAGAGGGCACATTAAAAAAAAACATAAGCCTCTGGGCTCAGACGGGTGTCAGACGACCATTGAACCAAAATAACCCACCAATGAGGCCCTCATAGCATTGAAAACATTGCAGCAAGATCTGACAGAGATTGGTTCTGTATGAGCCACGATCTCACCTGATGGTAAGCGATGGGTTAAGTCTACGGTGGAACAAGCGAACCCAGAAGATGTCTGTTCACTCTAGTTTTGAAGGTTGACAGTTGTCAATGAACGGAGACGGCAGAGAGTTCCTCACGGTACATGGTGGACATCCCACCCATTTGCACAAAACGTTTTGGGAATGCTTTCATTGTGGATACAGTTAAGGAGTGGAATTCCCTGATGGAGACAGTGTATCATAATAGTTACAAGATTGAATAGGTATCTAATTTCTAGGCAAGCATGCACCTGGTGGAAAGCAATCGTTTTCCATCAGGTGTGAACTCGCGTTTGAACACATCAAACGCGAGGCTACCAATAAAAACGTTATACAAAATTAAAATCCTGTAGCGCTATTTCATCCACAGTCGAGTTAATTTACAACGATTATTTTTATACTCTAATCGATTTGAAACGCTACGGTGTAGATCTGTCGTTGTATTCGGTTTAATACGCTTCCTTTTGTTTCCGTCTGGCTATTTCGGAGCTGGCCTCTTGAATTGCCTCCCAGAGCTTAGCTTCGGAGAGGATTTGTCGGGACAGTTCTTCAATAGCAGTTTCCGAGTCCAGGATTGAGCCAAAAGCTTCGTCGTCAACGTACTGAAATTAATAATATACATATAATAAGATCCCAAATAAGGCAGAGCCTGTGCTATGGCAACCAGACAACTGATAAACATACTTATGTATTTCTAAATACATACATATATAGACAAATTACACCCAGACACAGAACGAATGATCGTGCTCATCACACAAAGATTTGTCCTGTGTGGGAATCGACACCCACGGCCTCCGAATTAGCAGTCAGGGTCACTAACTTCTCGACCAACAGGCCAGTAAATTGAGATGGAGAAGATATTTTAATGTTGACATTAGAGCTAAGAAATGCCAATGAAACGATAGACGGATTGCTTGAAAGATGATAGAAACGTGGTGATTACTGAGATAAGAGAAGAGTATTAGAAGTAACTATAAATGAAAAAAGACAGACACTTTGCGCCGACGCCAATTTTGCACGGACGGTCTCTTTATGATGTAAATGTTACCGGAAAATTGCAGACTCCGTAAGATTTTGATTATAATTTCTCAATATATTATGAAAAAATCGTTTTGTTTACTGTAAATCCCATCCAAATTCAATAGTTTCCAATACATCCGAGTCGTATTAAGAAAAAATAGTTTACAATTTCACGCGATATTTTACAATCTTACGGCGTTTGCCTTTTTCCGGTGACATTAAACAAGGTAAAGGTAACAAAGTTTGTATGGAAAATATTTTGTTTCTGAACCCGTCACGTGATCACGGAATGAGCTGTCATTCCATCTTGATTATATGGATTGACAGCTCACCTCGTGATCACTTCACCCAAGCCTTCACTTCGATATGTTTACAGAATCGACCGGCTGAGTTGATATGTGTGCCTTTACTTTGACTGTGTCTAGCCCAAAGAGTAGGTATGGATCGTTGCTCTAGGCATTCTGTAGCTCTAGTCATTCTGTATTCTAGGCATTCTGTATTCTAGGCATTCTGTATTCTAGTCATTCTGTATTCTAGGCATTCTGTATTCTAGGCATTCTGTTGGTAATTGTTTTTATAGTGTTAAAGAATTTACTGACAAAAAAGTAACATGGTTACTGATTACTTTAATTATTCCTACCTACTTAAATTGGTTTATCACATATTGTTAAAATTTCAAATTAGTACCTACTATACCATATTAGTGTAAGCATACAGATGTACCTGAGAGACTTGCTAGTGTAATTGAAACTGAATGTACATATATAATAAATTCATTATTGATTGTATGACAAAACATTACTTTGATAAATACACAACACTCGTTATTTTTTAAACCATTGCTCCAATATTTGTATGCCTGTAAATGGCAAAACATGTTAGATCATGATTATAAAAATAAGACCTTAAATGTACCATGTTTTAAATGCAAATCAAACATTCTTATTCTTTTTTGCAGTTTGTCCCAGCCACCACAGCAAGAAGGTGTGATTATAAAAGTATGTAAAAAGTAAGTAAGGAATGAAGTTATACCTGCTTCTGCCTCATCAGCTCTTGAGATGGCATGCCGGGCGCCTGCTGCGACCTCTTGCGGCCACAACCTGAAATGAATACAACAAAATGGTGAGTATCTGTGTAACCGTCATTCAAATGGGCTAACGATCGTACGACTTAACGACACGGTTTCGTCGTACGACGAGATTAGACACACACGTTCCTTAAGAGTGTCCTAATAGAAGCTTGTAAATTAGTAATTATAGTTTTTTTATTTCATAAAATTGTTTTCATTGCGCGACAAAATTGCACCGTTAGCCAATTTGCGACGAGTTGCGGAATTTGTTCGCAAGAGTCACCGCGGCTCTGGAACGCAAAAGGCTTTAGAAGGAACACGGATGGGTTTTAGTCAGTAAGAGTCTGACACGCCCTTCCGCTCCACCCAGAGCGGAAGAAGTCATTAAAATTTGATGATTTCCCATCCTTAAAAAAAAGAGCCAATGAGCCGATGATGAACTTGAAACGTACCAGTGAAAGCATTGCAGAATGGTCGCTTCTTGGGAGCCATCATCATTTCTTCTGACAGTCGACTGTCGAAGTTCCTCGGAATCTGGAAAATAAATAATAAAAACATAAATGAAAGCTGAGACGACCTGCACGCACACCACGAAGACTGGTTCCAGGTGGCGCAGAAAAGAGTGTCTGGAAGGATATGGGGAGGCCTTTGCCCAGCAGTAGAACACAATATAATAGACTAACAGCAGCCCTACTATGACGTGCTAATGCCATCTAATTCCGATGATGTAAACGGGATAGTGCTGTTTGCTATGTATAGCTCCGTCTCGCTCTTAGAGCGGAATCATGATCGTTTTAAGACTTCATAGGAGGGCCTCTGAAAACTTACATTGACATAGGGTACTTTACTCAAGTCGCTGGTAAAAATTGTACCATTCGTAGTGAAGTCACGCATGTTTTCAACGTAATGTCGTCTTAATTTTTTGTACACATGAAAAAATAAAAAATACGTTTCCAACATTTCTTGGAAATCTATCTGACGGACTTATTAGATTTTTTCAGTAAAATATCCTTTTAAACCTAGCTAATATAAAGAGTTCGGGAGTCGTCTTTATTCACTCGGTACTTTTCTTGTGGTCGCCACTGTTGATTCTGGCTTTCAGGAATTACAGTGGCAGGGAATAGAATTTTCCACAGTTCAAAAAAAGTAAACAGAACTTTTTTTCTTCATAAGTTCTTAGAAGTGAAGAAGGAATAAAAACTGAAAAAAAAACTCGAAACTCAAAGCATTTATTTCAATTAAACTCGACAAAATGCACTGAACAGTAGAGTTTTTTTTCGACGCTTCGCGAGTCCGTGTATTACATTTGACTCGCGAAAAAAAATCAGCTGCAAATAATTAATCATTAATGAGTTTATGCTCACCGTGGCTGTATAACAACATTCCAGGTACAAGAGGGCGATCACGACGAACAGGGATGCGCGGGAAACAGACATGGCGGCTAGTTTTGACAGCTGCACAAAATGTCTGACCTGTAGACAAAAAAAAAACGTATAGATAATAATATACTTATACTAATATAATAAAGCTGAAGTTTGTTTATTTGTTTGAACGCGCTACTCTCTGGAACTCGGATTTGGAAAATTCTTTTTGTATATGATAGCTATATATAGGCAATACGAGAACTGAAAAAAACGGGATGCGTGTACGAAGTCGCGGCTAAAAGCTAGTATTTATTTATATAAATAAAAATCACTTGAAAACTGCTCGACCTAATTGACCAATTTCTTTTGTTGATTTTTATGTCTTATATATTTTGAAAAATGAGTGAGTGGGTCGCTAGTTTAAATAAAACACTTTTTTTTTTAACTGGGAAAAATACCGGTGATCATCGGCGTTAATTTGAAAATCCATGTTACACACTAGTTGTCACACTAGTCGCGAGCGAGTTTCCTTCTGTATCCAGAGCGGGATCTGCCGCAGTTTGACCATGACAGATTTATATAACCGACACGACAGATTCGAATTTCTAAGTTTATGCGAAAGCCATAATCTAATTTTCAGGGCTGCTTTTCCAATCTTTCTGTTCCTAAGAACCTGACTCTGACTTTAACGAACATTCAATACCTAAATTTGTCACTATCATATTTTTACGTTTTCTGGAATTTATTCATCTACAAAAAAGCAGCATTTAATTTAATTTACACCATCTTTTTTAAACACGATCCAAAATATTGGCAATAGGATATTTGACTAAAAAAATCTAATTAGTCCGCCTGATAGATTTCCAAAATATTATTGGACACGTACCTAATTTTTCTTTTGTCACGTAAATAAAAAGTGTAAACGATACAGTGCGTTGAAAACTCGTGTGACGTCACTAACACTTCACTGGAAAGTGACGTTCCAAACCGCCACCATCTGTGATGCGTTTTATCTTGTTTTTATACAGCATATTTTATAAGCATATTTTTTTAACTCAGGCAACATCCCTATCAGATGATAAAAAAACACGTTATGCTGATTTAAAAAAAACATATTCCTTATTGTCAGTTTATAAAGAAACCTTCATAATAAATTAAAACACCACGCTCCTTCCGGGTCAGTCGGTAAACAAAAGCAAGGGAGGGTTTCAGTACCTGTAACTAAAGTATTACTAGCTCAAGTACCTATGTAGGTATTATATCTTTTTAACGACACTATTTCAGTCTTTCTCTGCGCTAATTAACTTGTAGAAGAAAGAATAATAATTATAAAAACTGTGAACTCATTAGTAAGGGTAGTTTAGAATATTTTTTTGCGTTATTACCAGAGATCGGAATAGGTAGACTAAATTTACCTAATGTTCGTGGAAGTAAGTAACATAGAGTTGATAATACCTCCTGTAAAATCCCGGAATCATAAACATGGCGATTGTATCCTGGTATTTAAGAAATTGCAAATAATTATTGCGCTTTGAATACATTTGAACAACATTATTATATTGAAGAATGTTATAATGTTTTTAGAGTTCCGTACCAACTAAAACTCTTTCTTCTTTTGATTCTTCAAATCAATAATTTGTAACTATACTCAAAGTCCAGTTCATGTTTTTATAATCCCGGGTTTTAATTGTCATGATTCCATTTATGATTCTGGGATTTTACATGAGGTAGGTATTATCAACTCTATGTTACTTAATTCCACGAACATTAGGTAAATTTAGTGTACCTATTCCGATCTCTGGTTATTACTTTTGTGTAGTTGAACCTTGTGCCTCAGGAAGCACGTGAAGCCATGGTCCCGGCTGTTTTTTGTAAATCTTTGACAGTCGTTACGGGTAGTCATTAAATCTGACATCAGTCTTGCCAAGCGGTAACGTATTACACAGTTACTGGGTTGTGGAGTTCGGATACGCAGTCGTTACATGTCTTTAGCTCCGGTTTGGCTAGTTTAATCACAGTCAAGGCTGTAATTGACGAATAACCTATCGTCCATTGCAGTGACTGATGGTTGCATTAAATTGATTGACGAACATCACGACTTTTAAGTGAATGGGTCTGTTTTTTTTTTTATGTTTATGAAATGGATCCTTGCAACCACTAGGTAATATATCGTCGCCATGTTTAAGATTAATTCCATCAATCATTCGTCATTCATGACTTTTGGAATTGATTGACGTTTTCGAGTGTGTATCGGACGCTTACCCGACTTCAACGTAGATGGGTAAAGGCAGAATCTAGGCAGATTGAGTAGTATAGTCAAAGTATTTACGCCATGTCGTTCCTTTTTGAAATCAGTTATTTATTTGTTTCAGTATTGCATGCTGTTTGATTCGCATAGTTAAAAAATATCTAAAAAGCAAATAATCGGTCAAATTTCATACAAAAAGTCAAAAGCGTTAAATAAGGTCCCCCTCTATACTTTTTTGTGTGCATAAAAGTATTAAGTAAATAAAGAGTAAAAAAAAAATCTTAATAAATAGAAATTAGAATTGATTTCGAAAAAGGAATAACATGCTTTCAATATAACCTCTATTTTAATATAAAATTCTAAGTCCAACCGAAGTTATCAAAATTCAAATTAGACAACAAAAAAACGGTTTTTTCAAAGGCACGTAAAGTATTTCTTTTATAAAACAAATTCAGGTTTTATGATATTTGGTTTATTATATTTGTCTCCGCCGCGAATAGCAGAATAACTTAAAACATCAGTAAAAAATATTAAAAAAAGTTCTCGTACTATAATTCGTAAGCAACGCCATCTCTGATACATGACAGAAACAAAACACGGCAAAAATGAATTCTAAGGCGGTACGAAGTTCGCCGGGACAGCTAATAAATAAAAAATAAGCAACTAAGATCTTTTTTTCTTTTGACATTCTCCTTACACCCACTTCTTCAAAGTTTTAGTTACAAAAGTCAACCTGTCCCAATTTTCCTTATAGCTTCAGAACAAATGAAGTAAGAACTTTGTTAACGACTTGTAAATATATAATTGATCCAAGTTAATTGTAACTAAACAATTTACTAAGTGTATTTAGTAAGTTTAGGAGTTCCTAATTAAGTTTGTCAACGATAGTTAGTCTATGCTTTTTTGTAGTCTATGTCCTAGAGGTTGGATTGTCTATGGACCGGTTTCTGAGAGACTGATTAATTTGTTTATTTTTTAGGGTTCCGAACATCCGTAAAAAACGGAACCCTTATAGGATCACTCGGTTGTTTGTCTGTGTGGTGTGTGCGTTGAAATTTGATAAACATATAACGTCTGTAATCCAAACACGGGCGCGTTACGTGAATAAATAAATTTTGTGTATGGGGGTCACTTTTACCATTCCTCCCTATCTCCGAAACAAATGAACCTATAATTTTGAAAAAATAATGCAGATAATAGTTATTTACCTATAGATTATAGAAAAACCTATATGAAGTCTATGGTGTGAACAAAACATGTTACAAAAATAAAATTTGTTCGGAACCCTTTGCACTCGTCCGACTAGCAATTGGCCAGTATTTGTAAGTTAGATTTTTGATTTATCAGCTTAAAACGGCGACACAGTTAATGATGGTATACAATTAGAAAAATAAACTTTTTATGCCCACTTGCGCAAATCAGAGAAACCTTTTAACTCGCAGTTTGTTGCTGCACAACGTTAATTAAATAAATAACAGCCCTGGGTTGCAAACTATTCTTGTTTATTTTTTATGTATTTTCTGCACTATGGCAATCTGTTCGAAAACAATAAGCCACTTGTTTGGTTGGAACTTCATGTCCTGATTATTTTTATTGTTACCATCGAGAGCCAATCAATTGCTGAACTTTCCAGCAAACCCTCTTCTTGACTCAGTCTACAAATCTTTGGGCGAGACTGGGAATGCCTTGTCTCTTCAGTCGATTGTACTGTAGTCCACCCTCTCCACTTAAGGCCTGTGCGAGTTCGTTTGCATGAGTTGCTACTTTCTCCTGGTATTTCAGGCTTGCCTGGATTAGTTCCTCACGAACAGTGTTTATGCCTACGTCAAGATACATGTATTTGTTGCAAATACATTGGCTTGCAAACTAAGGCTGTGTTTGTACCAGAGATGTGCGAGGATACGTAGCGAGGTATGTGTTTGTGAAGAACCAATAAAACTAGCACTGAGCTGGTGAGTGAGGCGCCGTTACGTGTACTCTGGGTGGGTTCATAGTGAGAGCTCTCTTTGAAATAAGTTATGGTCCTACTGTGACATAGATATGGTGTTTGTAATAGAAATAAGTAGGTACATATGATCGAAAATAGTATTAGTAGAACTATGTAACTGTAGTTGTAAAAATAGTTGTCAACATTATCGGTGGGAAATAAATAAATAACTAAGTATTCGTATGCATTCCACTTCCTTCTTTGACAAATCTTTCAGTATACAAGCGACTCGTTTGTGGAATGCATTACCCATAGAAGTGGGGCGTGCCCAAAATCTACCAGCGTTTAAAAGAACGGTGAAGGAGCATTACCTTTCAATTTAACTTTTCCGCTCCTGTCTCAATATTTGATATTTATTGGTATATAAATTGGTATTGTATTTATGTATTTTATATTATTATATCTAATTAGTATTGTTTAAAACGTTTGTACACTGACAGCCCTAAATCTATCTCCCTTCGTTCAATCCATCCAAAGGTTGTCTGGAAGAGATTGCCTTGTGCGATAAGACCGCCCATTGTGCACTCATTTTATGTTTGATTTTCCTGTTCTTATTATGAGGTACAATAAAGTATATAATAAATAAATAAATAAAAAAGAATCGCTTCATTTACCTAGCCTCGCACAGCGTAAGCGATCTCCCACATCTCTGGTAGAAACGCAGCCTTACTCGGAGTTAAATTGATGAAAATTGTGAAACAAATGAAGGCAATTAATTGACTATAACTTCTTTGAAGAAAGATATTATTCGATCACGAAACTTTAACTGTTACTTATACACTATTGCGATAGTATCATCCTAATAATATTATAAACGCGAAAGTTTGTAAGTATGGATGGATGTTTGTTACTCTTTCACGCAAAAACTACTGAATGGATTTTGATGAAATTTGGCACAGTGGTAGATTGTAGTCTAGAATAATACATAGGATACTTTTTATCCCAGGAATTATGTTCCCTTGGGATAATTTTCGCAAATCACGCGGGCGGAGCCGCGGGCGGCAACTAGTAGACTATATTTTTAACCAACAAACACACATATGTAGATATTTAGACAGCTAATATAACAACCCTCCTTTTTGGATTTGCTGCGGAAAAAATCAGATTTTATTAATCTTGATATTGAAATTGCCTGTAGTAAAATTAATACCTTCTTTAAAAAAATAACGCTACTAAATCAAAGTGCACCGTGCTTCCCACACATTTCAAGCGACCTTCTCTGAACTCATAACTTAAGTGTTTTGCTTTCCAATTTAAAATGGAAACCACAAGATTTTCCACTTTTAACGCCCCGCGGTGCCGTCTGCGTTCCTGCTGTGTTTATAGACTCGCTCAGTTTGCACAAACCGACTGAAGTTTATTTTACATTTAGATATTATACCAGCGACCTGCCCCAGTTTCGCAAGTGATAATGAAATATTTTGCACAAAGCAAAGTGACTGTTTTGTTTTTGGATCATCAAATGACTCTTCCGGAGCGGATGGGAGTGTCAGACTCTTACTGAATAAAACCCACCCATGTTCCTCCAAATGCCCTTTGCGTTCCAGAGCTCCGGTAACTCTTTCGAACAATTCTGCAACCCTAGACGTTACCTGTCCGGAATTGAACCTTCGGGCCTCAACTGTAAATCGTGGCTGTATTCACTGGGCCACCACAGTTTAGAGTTAATAGACAATGTACCATTCAATCAGCGAATGCGGTTTTCGACATGCCAAAATAGCAGAGATTGATCACGTGTCACTTTGACAGCGGCTGTCAATCCCGTACATTTTTGACAATTGCTTTTTTGCCGCGCTACCGCTGACAGAATGACGTTTGTTTAGAGCCTCAGGTATATGAACTTAAAAATAATTCATGTGCCAGGTGATTGTTTGACATGGTCTCATTGAGACCCTAGAGTTATGGAATGTCAAAAGGAACACGTCCTACTTAAATAGATACATAATAGATAAATATAGTGAAGTAAATGATGTAATAACTTCAATGACTAATTTACACTACCTACAACAACTACAATAATAATACATAAATATAATATAAGTACAATAATTAATTATATATATACTAGCTGACCCACGCAACTTCGTCTGCGTCACATTTTTCATGAATGCTCGGCTCTTATTGGTCGTAGCGTGATGTTATATAGCCTATAGCCTTCCTCAATAAATAGACTTCCTAGGATTAGCGCGTTCTACCAAACAAATAGTCAAGAATACTGATCTAACTAACTGATCGAGTGGTAAATGATCAATTATCGACCGCCGAGAGTAGAAAATAATTAAAGCCCTAATATCGCTATTAAAAAATAGGGGTTGGTGATAGAAGGGTGAAAATTTAGGGTTGTATGTTTTTTTAAATGCCACATTATAATAATATAAAAAAAAAAAATTTTTTGTCCCAAAAATAAAAATAAAAATGTTAGGGGTGGACAACCCTTATCACTTAGGGGTATGAAAAATAAATAGTAGCCGATCCTCAGACCTACTGAATATGCATATAAAATTTCATAAAAATCGGTCAAGCCTTTTCGGAGGAGTTGGTAACTAACATTGTGACACGAGAATTTTATATAAGAAAAATATCTGTATTTTTACAAGTAAGTAACTATAACAATTTATTAAATACATAATGTACAACTATATACTATATTTACACTTAAATAAAAAAAAATAACACAATTTTTTTTCTAAAACGTGGCCTCGAAAAATTCGTCCGCATCGCTGGCCACTATAAGTACCCAAAAGGCTGGCAGCATTGCCACGTTGTATGGCAATGCTTATCCTTTGTCCAAGGTAAAAGCCAGCCCATAAATTATGTAAATTAGTATGAAGCAAAAAGCAGAGAACTCAACTAAAGACGATTAAGGAGAGAGATTTTGATTTAAACCAATAAAAATTCCAAAATCCGATTGCAATCATCTAAACAATTTGAAGAGTCATATTTACGGGGTCTTTGCCAACAAGGTTTTGTCACTAAATAACAACAAAGGAGCAATTGCCACTTATTATTATTACATTACGCTCCCGAATTATAGGAGGGTGTGACGACAACCGCGAGTTTATTATTATTATGATAATAAAGATAATAAAATGAGTCGTCGTCGTCATATTCTATGAAATGATACAAGATTAGCATGACCGCTCTGAATCATTTCCTCCACTCGACTTCTCCTCGACAAGATAGCTTGTTATTTATTCGCACCGATCCAAGGACCGTCATCGGGAACCATTCTTTTTTTCTGGGGATAAGCCCGCCACAGTCTGTATGGTGTCGGACGTAAAAGAATAGCACCATCCCATCACTTCCCGTGGGTGTCGTAAGATGCGACTAAGGGATTCACCAGAGATTAAGCAGCAGCATTCCCTGTGCATTGCAACAGCTACACTGTGATCGCCTACCCGCCTGCCAAGCGTGGCGAGCGTGGCGCTAACGCCCCTTTGGCGGAGGTCTATATCTAGCAGTGGACGTCTTTCGGATTTTATGATGATGATGAAGCCCGCCACACTATTTTCCTAGGCGCTGCAACTTAAAAAGCCAGAGTCAACAGTGGCGATCACCAGAAAAACGCTGAGTGAATGAAGCTCAACGAGCCCCGGAGAAACGGTTCAACTGTCTTGGGTCCCGAAAAATAATTTAAAAGAATAAAAAAAATAAAAATATTACAAAAAAGACGATTGAGAAGTGCGAAAAATATAATTTCCACCTCGGCAAGCATTGCTTAACCTTCAAGGACGACTCGACTGGCTGATATTATGTTCCCACGAACTCCCTACCTAACATCATTTTAAAAAACGTTCCCATAAAAAAGTAACAATCATTTTCCAATTTATTTTCGCTCAAACCTAATGAAGTAAGGACCTCGATCGCCGTTCATAAACTTAGTATATGCTCAACTATTATTTTTCAATCTAGGACTGGTGTACTTTTAATTTGCAACCTTCCGTGCTGTTGACATTATTAATAAGAACGGTGTCGTTCTGAAGGCAGACGACGTGGGTAAACCGCAACTTGCTTTCAATGACATTTTTAACCGACTTGAAAAAAAGGATCTCTCTCTCAATAGGGAATATACATGAAAAAAATATTTAAGTAATATCCAAACAGTTTTCTAGAAATATACAAAAATATAATACTAACAGTGAAGAAAGAAACGAAATTAACCGAAAAACAAACGAGATATAACTATTTTAAACAAATATGTCTGTCCCTCTCGCGAAAACGCTGTCTTGTATGGCAGCTGTATAGGCGTCATAGTATTTGACGTCACAGTTCGTATCGGACTTCTCTTTCTAATTGTCAACTTTGAAACTTAATAACTTCAACACTGATGAAGGTATTTTAAAAATTCTTTCAAAATTATTAACTAGATATAATGAGTATTTTATTTTGCAAATAAAAAAATGCATGCATATTCCCTATTCGGTTGTATGTATTTTTTGTATGTTTGTTACCTCATAACTTCGTCATTTATGTACCGATTTGAAAAATATTTTTATGTGAAAGGAAAAATAATTTTATGTGAAAAAACTTTCCGATTGATCCCATAGAAATTTCATCAAAATCGGTTCAGTAGTTTGGTTTTTTAAATCAAAATAGCGGGAAAAATATGTCATCGAAGTAAACGAAATTGCGTAGGTATTTTTATTCCTGTGACTTTCCAGTGGTGTTGTTAGGGGTCGTCTACTTACCACTGAAAAGTGCAAATTAAAAAACTTAAAAAAAAAATATCTACAACCGACTTCCAAATAAAAAATACTACAGAGTATACAATAATTTTAATTTCGGAACTCGGTGTTAAAATACAACCAAACATCGACTTCAAAATATTTTTTCAAAACTAGAGCACTTTGCCCACGATTTTCTCTGCTCAGATTTAGTACAAACGATGTTACCCCTTAAAGGTTGAATTTCCGTAAATCCTGCTCACCTACATCAACAAACTTTCTTTTTTTTAAATATTAGTTAGCATTTTCAGATTCGTACCTAACCCTAAACATTGTTGAGTAAGAGGAAGTCCACCGCTTTTGTATTAAATAGCTTGCATTAAGAAACTTGTAGGACAAAGTTCGACTCAAGTTATTCTTTAACAATAGGTACTATAGTTATTCTGTCGGCTGTATAGGTCGCCTTGCTTTTTACAAACAACGAGTTACAGAATGAAAAGGGGTCGTAGTACTCATTATTATGAACAATTTTTAATGTGGAACCAACAAAGATATCGCGAAAAAAAAAGTGTGTGTGTCAGCTCCGACGCACGACTGGAGTTTATTTATTTATTTATTTATTTAAACTTTATGTACAATAGTGGTACATGGGCGGACTTAATGCATCAAGGCATTCTCTACCAGTCAACCTTTGGGTTATAAAGACTATATTGAGTTTACTCCTTAAGGAGTATTATTGTGTAGATTATGTAAATAGAGGGTAAATGAAAGCATCTTAAATAAGCTGAGTGTACTTTGTATTTACACTTACATACATACATAATATCAAAGTGAAAGGTGCACTTTTAGTTAACGCTCGATTTTACTCCTCATAAAATTTTCATACCGCGGGCTAAATATGAAAATTGTTTCTTAAGGATTAAACTCCAAAGACGACTGCCCCTTATATTTATGTTTGCAAAACTCGACAATATGAACTGAACAGCTGATTTTTTTGTTTTTAAACTAGCTTTTGCCCGCGACTTCGTACGCGCATATATTCCGTTTTTTCCTGTTCCCGTGGGGAATTCGGAAAATCCTCTCTTATTGCTCCCCTACACTCCAAGGAACCTTCACGCCAAATTTCAGCTATCTACATTGTCTGTCATAACTGATAACGTAAATAGCTGATATAGAAGTAGATAGCTCAGTCGGTAACGGAAAAAATGTATATTTAGGGAGGAATACAACAACTTATTATCTGCATTCACGTAAGACGTTTAAAAATAACATAACATCAGCCGGTCTCTATTCTGTAAACATGTCAAAGTGAAGGCTTGGGTGAAGTGATCACGAGGTGAGCTGTCAATCCATATAATCAAGATGGAATGACAGCTCACTTCGTGATCACGTGTCATCTTGATTATATGGATTGACAGCTGTATTCCCCGAAAGGTAAGACAGACATCTGGCTATAGAAAGAATGATAAAAGAAAAAGGATTTACTGTCACACAATGACACAACTGACATGTATGCCGTAATATTGTAAAATATCGTGTGAAATTGAAAACTATTTTTTCTTAATAAGACACGGATTTATTGGAAACTATTGAATTTAACCTTTTGACCGCCATTGTCACGTATACATGACAAGCAAGCGCGTGCCCTGTACGCCAAACGTCAGAAATACGTGACAAAAAGTACGGCACAGCTTGTAGCTTGGCGTCGGAGGCACGCCGATGCGTTTTAAATGCTCTGGCGTTCAAAAGGTTAAAACGCTGTCTACTCCGTCATTTTATTTTTATTTTTTGAACAATTTTTCTCTAAGTAGTAATTTTTGAGATTTTTTTTAACCTGAATATTCTCTTCTCTCGGTTCTGAGAAATGTAGAAAAAATCACAGCCGACTCGATTCTTAATAAAGCAATCGGGGGAATATCGTACTTATACGGCAGGAACTGTAAAAGCAAACCATTTAAAAATAAAACTTTACCACTCGATAACTGACAACAGCGTTAATGGGAAGAAAATTAGCACGAAATACGTGTTAAAAGTACTTAGTCTTAGAGCAAAGAACAGTTCACTAATTACTTAGTTATTCACTGCAAGGCGGCTCAGAGGTCATTGAACTAAGTATTGCTTGCAACTATATCCAAAGCTTGCATAGGCAGCCTTAAATAGGCATTCTCGGCCTTTTTAGGGTTCCGAACCTCCGTATGGAAACACAACAAAAATATTTTTACCCGTTTATTAACTTAACCCATTGATTTTGTTTCAAAACTTTTTGTGCAACAAAATGTAAGTTAGCAAAAATGTTTGGGTATAAATTTCGCTCAAATGACTGAGCAGATGTAGATTAAATTTGGCACACATTTAAACCAGGCACAGGTTTAAGGGATATGATTATTTTTATCCGAGTAGATGAAGAAATTTCCCTAAACGACTGTCATTAGGATAACGCAATTAAGATGTAGGTTCAGTTATGGCCGCATACCATTTTTAAATCACTTTAAAGCCTTGTTGGGAATTATAAAGTAAAAATGTTAAACAAAAAGTGAAAGTAATTAGAACAGAATATTCTACGAGTATTATAAATTTAAAGTACGGGAGAAGACAAATGAACTAAATATAAATAAAAGCGAATTGACGAAAATGATTATTTTACGAAAAGATCTTGGAGGTAGTGTTCTTTTATTATGTATTTATTTTAGTAAATTATTTTTCTTTATTTCTGTTTGTTCGTGTTCTATGTTAACTTTATATTTACTATCTCTATCCATTCCAGGTTGCCTGGAAGAGATCGCGGAATGCGATAAGGCCGTCAATTACATGTTTTTTAGTTTAAGATTTTCTGTGTGTATTTTTTATTTGGTGTACAATAAAGTATATATAAATAAATATATTTAGTTACGACTTCGACATTATCAATTGGAACCGTTTGCATATTTTTTTTAATATTTGTTTACTTTAATAACATAATTGAAATATGTATTTACTAACACTATAATTGAAAATTTTTAACTTTCATTTAGATCTGCTCTGTGGCTCCTGTTTTCAAATATCTTTTCAAATCACATCTCAGTTACCTATTAATTTATATGTAATTAAGTATTGTAGTTTGAAATAGATGTTTAATATGTGATTGAAAAATAAAAAATATTTTAAAATATAAAAATAGTAGCCCACCGGTATCAGGAATAGGGTCCAAGCTACCGGCGGTCAGGGCTCCAGAGAGCGAAACCTAACAATACGAGCCGTGACCAGAAGTAATTATTTCTGAATCAAGCCCTTGATCCAGTTGCCTTACTTTATTATTTAAATTATATATTTTATTAATATTGTTATCTAAGTTATTGACATTTTCATCTAAGTTATATTGACGATTTTAATTTTATTAATTGACATTTTAATTTATTGATAACTATAGTTAATTAATTATTTACAACAACTTTATTTTATTTATTGTCAATTTTAACTTATTTTAAATTTTCAATCCAATCTCAAGTTTAAACTGATAATTTTATGCCATAAGGAGACTGTTTGTCATATTTATAAAATTAACTAACATAGTAATAAGTGCTACTAACACCAACTGTGCACAAAAAGTTGTCCTGTATGAATAAAAAAAGAAAAAACAATATCTTACGAAGGCCTCTTAAAGTGTTGGTCGAGAAATATTAAATTTATTAAAGGTATTTTTTTATATTTAATTATAATAATAATATTTAATTTATAAAAAGTTATTTCAGTTGTTAGAAAATCTTTGAAAATAATACTTTAGTTTAGTATAACTTTATCAGTGCGTTTAAACTATTGTATTTGCATTGCTAAGAAAAAAAATCTCTTTTAATTCTTCTGAGCAAAGACTATAAAAAATATAATTATGTTGAGACAACTGCACACAATATAATTTAATCAAGAGAATAAATATTTTCTAACTCTATACACAATATTTTTAATTAAAATAAAATTGATTCTATATACATAGGTAGTTGTACCCATAACCTATAGAAAGTTATGGGTAGTTGTGGGTTTTGGACTCACCTGGAGACGAGTGGCTTCTGAATGCAGCGTAGGGCGAGATCCAAGGCTTATATACAGCTGGACTGTAGGGGCGGGCGGGAACTTAGGCGAGAATGGAGTCGCCTTTTCAAGTAACTATTTTTTTATGTGAAACAATTTAGATTTTTTTGTTCTTGTTATTTTTTCTTTCTAAACAGTGGAATTAGTTTGACTTTGAGTTGCTTCTAGGCAAGCGTGGCACATAACTATTTGGAGGAAGTATACTATCAGAATCATGCTCACAGTTCCAATCAGCACGGCATTTTCAGAGATAAACTTCTCAAAGTTACCAATAACGTTAAGCGTAATGTCGTCGATAATATGTTTTAAGTTAGTACATAAGATAAGAATACAAGCACATTAAAACTGTTTCATCATCATCATCATATCAGCCGAAAGACGTCCACTGCTGGACATAGGCCTCACCCAAAAGGGGGGGGGGGGTTGCCATAATCGCCACGCTTGGCAGGCGGGTTGGCGATGCAGTGTAGCTGTTGCAATGCACAGAGAATGCTGCTGCCCATTCTCTGGTGAGTCCCTTAGTCGCCTCTTACGACATCCACGGGAAGTGATGGGATGGTACTAATCTTTTACGTCTAACAGAACATAATACTATTTATTAATCATCATCATCTGCCTAGCCTTTTCCCAACTATATTGGGGTCGGCTTCCAGTCAAACCGAATTCAGCTAAATACCAGTATTTTACGTGGAGAAACTGCCTACCAGACCTTCACAACCCATTAACTGGGTAACACGGTACTCATTGGTAAGACTGGTGTCAGATTTTCTGGCTTCCGACTATCCTTAACGAGTGCCAAAGATCTACAAATGACAGCCGGGACCAACGGCTTAACGTGCTTTCCGAGGCACGGAGGAGTCTCGGTATGTTAAGATGGTCACCCATCCACAGACCAACCTCGGCGTTGCTTAACCTTGAAGATCGACCCGTGCGGCTGTTATTATTTAGCCACGAGCATAAATCATTCAGTTCAATTAAAACAGCATTCACAATCTTTGGAATATTTATATTAAACATTTTTACTTTTCAGTAAAAAAAACTTTTAGTCCGCACCGGCTCCTCGCCTCCTCCTGTCCTACTTCGGACCTCCCATTGTTATAACGCAGCATTTCCCACTTCCACCAAACTACTAGTTTTTGTACATACCCTAGTAATAGTAGTAGCTCGCATAAATGATAATCAAATGCAGTCACGCTACTTACCATAACGATCATAAAAGCGATCCTGGTGGGCGATATAATACCTCACGCCTGTAGTTATATTTCGTTGAAGGTTTGGCAGGGTGTAAACACCCACTTTATTTATTTATTTAATAGTTTATGTACACACATTTAACAAATATATAAGAAGAAGGGAACAGAAAAATAGGTACAAAGGAAATGCTTATTTCTAAAGAAATCTTTTCCAACATACCTGCGAAAGGAGAGTCGAATAAAAGACATCGTGTGTAAAAGTTATGTTAACATAAAAAGACAAAAAAAAACTTTAAATATAACATACTATACATAGATATGACTAAAATTAATACTTTACGCTAGTACCAAGTAGCAACTTTTCGCTAGTATAAGGAGCGACTCGTATTAAATCGTACTGTATGTATCAAAATATTGGGCTTTGAAACAAAGCGGTTAAGTGTGAGCCAGCCCCTAATATTTTTGAAAGATCTATCCAACGATATGCATACACACAACAGCTAAAAAATCATTACCACTTAACACTTTCTTGATTTTATATTTTAACTCTGTCGGTGTGTTTTATAATCTATAACCATGACAAATTGCAGCTTCATAGCATGACTAGTCTTCAAGTAAGAAAGGAGAAACTTGGTTTGTTATACAATGGAACCCTAAAAAAATGGATGAACAAATTAATATCATTAGGGGGCTATCAAAATTGCTATAATACGTGGACCGTTGAGGAATTGCTTCTTCGTGGGGTGCATTTAAAGTGTTTTTTAAGATATTATCAAAGTGATGATTCTTCTACTCATTATCTGTCAATAAAATGTTTATAACTATCGCTTTTTTACAATAATGTACATTCATTTCTTTTTTACACTATTCTTAATCAAATTTATTAAATTTTATTTTCTGTTTTTTAGTTGGATTTTTCTATAAAAGCGTGTTTTTTTACTGTTTTTAAACTATTTTTTTTGTTAAAGGTTAGTTAAATAGAATATGTGTGTTTTTGTGAACAATAAAAAAGTGTGTATTTATGGATAATGTTTTGCTTTGTTAGAATATTTTTTAATTTTAGTTAATTAATCCTGGGGAATCTAATTAGGATAATCGGATATTTTAATTGAATTCTTGCATTGTCCTTGACAGGTGTGCAAAGTTTGAACTAAATCTGATCGTTCAAAGTAGGGCAAAATCGAGCTGAAAAGGGTCGGTTACAGACAGACATACAAACATACAGGTGAAGCTAATAAAAGCGTGTTAAAAAACGGATGAACAAATGAGTATCATTAGGGGGCTATCAAAATTGCTATAATACGTGGACCGTTGAGGAATTGATTTATCTGGAGCCAATCCTTGATTGTGAATCAGTCATAGTTATATTTGTCATTGGAACTGAACCAACAACTGAGTACAACAAGTAAATTAAGGTAGGTTAACTCAGCTAGCAAGATTTGATCTAAACAAAGTAACAAACATTGCAAGTTCAATAAATGCTTGTAAAAAAGATTGCATGTAGCGGAGATGAGAATGTTGGGATGGCTGTGTGGAGTGACGAAAAAAAAAAATTAAAATGAAGAAGTGTTTATTCACAGTAACACATTGTTAACAATATAATTATTACCTCTGCAAAACTGCAAAGCAATTTGTTGACAGATGTAGCTGCTTTTCTCTCGCACACATGTAAACAAATACACAGGAAAATACAAGTTTTTTTATAAACATAATATTAATTATTAATGTTCTCAGCATCGCTGTTTGCGCATGTTAACAGATACACCCAAAAGTACAAGTTTTTTTTTATATTATCAACAAAAATGCATTATATGAGAAATGAGTTTAAAATTTAAGTATTTTTAGTACCTGTTAAGTATCAATGTTAGAGAATAAATGTCAAAATCCATCCAAATATTGTCTTTAAAGATTGCTTTTAGCGATGGCCGCCCATTGTGTCACCCTATGTAATATTTTCTTCATGATCTATCTTTTCTGTAACTTTTATGGTGTACATAATAAAGAGTATTCTAATCTATTCTATTCTAAATACTAATAATCAAAAATGTTTAGGTAGCGAGTGAATTCTCGGGCACAACTAGTTTAAGATACCAAATTGTTCATATTTTGATCATTGCAGCTACTTACCCATAATATAATATACCTAATCTGAGTCATGAAGGTCACAAAACATAATAAATCTGATTTACTTATGTATCGTCAAAATATTCTATCTAACACAATAACAAAGAAATGAACCGGTAAATGAAGTAGTCAATTTGACTTATGATGAGTTGTATCCGCCATTTATTAAATCGACCATTTATCATGGATTTATCATAGACTCCCATATTCTAAGTTCTTGTGAAGATACTTACTTCTACTCCATTTGATTCAGTCGTGATGATAACTGAGGAAAAAATCTGGAGTCTTGGATCAGTCAATATCAAGCAGTCAATTCTACTGAGGAAACTGAGAAGTAGAAATCTATCTACACATATACTAATATTAAAGCTGACGAGTTTGTTTAAACGCGCTCTGGAACTACCAGCCGCATTTGAAAATTTATTTTTGTATATGATAGCCTATTTTATGAAAAATTCCATGGGAACAACCAACAGGAACGGAAAATTCCAACAGGAATGCGGTATGCGCGTACGAAGTCGCGGGCAAAAACTAGTATCCTACTAATATTATAAACGCGAAAGTTTGTAAGTATGGATGTTTGTTACACTTTCACGTCAGAACGGCTGAACTGAACTTGATGAAATTTGGCACAGAGGTAGATTATAGTCTGGAATAAAACATTGGATACTTTTCATCCTGGGAATATGCTCCCTTGGGATAATTTTCAACCTAAACTAGCTTGTATATAATAAAGCTTAAGAGTTTGTTTGTTTGTTTGAACGCACTAATCTCTGTAAATACCAGTCGGATTTGGAAATTTCATTTTGTATATGATAGCCACATTCATAAGGAAGGCTATACAAGAAGGAAAATCTTACGAAAAAAAACGGGATATGCGCTTACGAAGTCGCGGACAAAAGCTAGAAGACTGATAAATATCTAGCTTTAACTAGTAAATGTCGGAAATTATCCCGAGGAAACACTACCAGGATAAATAGTATTCTGTGTCCTAATCCTGGAGATGGACCCATGTACCAAGTTTCATCCGAATCTCGTTAGCTGTTCAAATGTGAAGAGTTAACAAACAAACATACAGCCAGGCAGACGGACAGACAGACTTTCGCACTTATATATGACTTTTTTCAAGTTTTGTATTCTGTAAGGCGTCCGTTACATGCTCGTGCAAACGTCAGTCAATTCCAACAGTCATGAACAGAGATCGGAATAGGAAGACTATGTTTACCTAATGTTCGTGGAAATAACATAGAGTTGACGACCTCCTGTAAAATCCCGGTAACACGGCACTTCTTGGCAAGACTGGTGTCAGATTTTCTGGCTTCTGACAATCCGTAGCGACTGCCAAATATCATATCTACAAATTACAGCCGGGACTAACGGCTTAATGTATTTTCCGAGGCAAGGAGGATTCTCGGTCACCCATCCAAAGACCGACCAGCGTTGCTTAACCTTTAAGATCATTCCGTATGGCTGTAATTATTTTGCCACGAGCTCCTCCCAAGAGGAAACATTCTTCTAGTGGTACTATTTTTATTTAAAATTTTTAAAATAAAGTTAGGTAGGTTAAAACGAACTAAAGACAGTCAATTCGTTTGTCCGATAGCACCTCACGGTTTAAACTGCTATCTCTGTAACTTGGTACTTTTAATAGTTTTGTTTGTTCAAGGAGTTTTCTTTAGAATTAACATTCTGCAAGAACCTTATCTTACAGAATGTTAATTCAAGTCAAGGTGGACCGATGACCCGGTGAGCAAAAAAGTACGCGAGATGAGAGAAACAGGGGGCTACTCTCTAAGCCCGGAATCCGTAGTTTCTGGAGTAGTCCGTATCACCTAACGAATGAATGACAGCAAGATTTGACAGTAACTGTCAAATCGTGTTGTCATTCATTCTTAGTTCGGGTTCGGAACTAATCGTATGTCCGTAGGTGATACGGAGTAGAATACGCCAGAACTAAGCCCAAAACTACGGACTTCGGGTTTAGAGAGTAGCCCCCCAGGACCGGTCGATGTGGCGAAGCTTAAGGAAGGATAATGCCCAGCAGTGAACTGTGGATGTCTTTCGGCTGAAACTTTGATAGAGAAAATCTATACCTAGGCATCTTATCAGCCGAAAGACGTCCACTGCTGGACATAGGCTAACAACCGGTCCTGTGCGTCTCGCATCCATCTGCTACCCACGACCCTCACCAGGTCATCGGTCCACCTTGTGGGAGGCCAATGCTGTGTCTTCCGGTACGCGGTCGCCTCTCCAGAACTTTTCGGCCCCATCGACCATCTGTTCTGCGAGCAATGTGCCCTGCCCACTCAAACTTCCTGCCCATCTAAAGTATCTAGTAGTTAATCCGTGGAGTTTCCAGCTCATTCTTCTCCATAGATAATTACGCTTTAGAACGTGCAACTTCCCTGACCGAGACTCCAGGCTGAGAACCAATGCGGACTCCAGGCTGCTACTGATAAATTCTAGATGGAAAAACCCAACGACATTTTGTCTGGCTGAGGAATCAGACCCAATATCCACTGCTCAGCCGAAGCACTGTAGCGGTCGGAATATCCTCCTTTTTGTGTATATTGCGAGACTGTGGTAGTAATGTAGGTTGCAAGACTTTACTCCCTTATTGGTCATGATATTAATTAGTTTATTATTTAAAAACATTTTATTAGTATCATTACAACATTCATCGTTCGTTTCATTTATTTTTATTTCTAAATACCTACCGTGCGTGTTTCATGTAAGTGCTAAATTAATATTATTCTTTCTTTTTTTTCTTTTCTTTCTTTCTTTATTACGAAATATTGAAACTTTAATGAATGATATAGATGGTAGAGAATGCCATCCAATCACTAGACTATCAAGGCAGTTATATTAAAACCCCATGTAATACAGTTATGAATAAGTACATATACAGACGTCAGGACGTCTACTGAGAAGTTGCGAGAAATCCGAGACCCCAAGAACAATTTTTAAAATACGTCTTTTAAAAGAAAATATCAGAAATACCCACATTTCTTCGAACACATACCTATATTAAAAGAAATAAACTTTATAAAATCCTGTGGGCGTACGCAAGCCACATTTATATCTTAAAGCTGTAACCTGAAGAGGGCAGGCAGTACTCGAAGAAGCCTCAAAAATACAATAAAACAAACAAAATTTAATACTTTATAAGAGTTTTCCTAACTCGTATCATATTGCGAAGGAATTGCGTTTCGTTTGTTTCCGGCTAGCTTATGCCGCCGGTTACGCTTGCGGAGGAAATTGGAGTTCGAAAATTATATTACGGAAACGTACACGGGAATGAAAAGTAACCCATGTGCTCGTCCAGAGTGAACGCGCAGTGATTAGTTACTAGGGAGGCAAGGGCGCGGTAGCGGGCGTGTTTGGTGTCCAATTTAAGGCTGCGTTTCCACCAGAAATGTGCGAGGATGCGTAGCTAGGAATGTGTTTACGTGAATCAATAGAATCGCCTGTTGCGAGGCTAGGTAAATGAAGTGATCTTACAAACAAAACCCTCGCTACGTATCTTAAATATCTCAGAAAGGCACCCTAAGGCCGCGTTCCCACTATGTTGTGACGACAGATTATCGTGTCGTTTAAAACGTCGTGGCTTGTGTATTTAAATGGTCGACGGTTAATCGTGTCGTCCTATATGTTAACAGCTACATATAGGTTTAACTTACTACACTTTTTCATTACTTAGGACACGATTAACCGTCGTCCACGACTTTTTCCATACAAAATGTTTGTGACAGCCGTCCAATGATAAAATCGTCACGACATAGTGGGAACGCGCCCTTAGTGTCCACCAAGTGCCCACAGTGGTGCATCGCGAGTTGTAGCGAGCGTAGATACTGTACTCGAATTTATAATTCGACTTAGCGTTTTTGTTGTCTGGATGCCTTGGCCGAGTAAAGAGAGTAAACTCCCGCAAACCTCCACTGAAAAGGGAGGATCCTTCGACCAGACGGTTATTGTGTCGGGTGGGCAACTGCCCGATAGTTGATATTCAGACTGTTGTATATGTTCAAATTGCTCGGAGAACTTTGCTTGTGCGATGAAGGATTTCGTTGGTAGTTCATCGCTCACAGGATAGATGGCGTTGCGGTTCTTTGTGTTGCCGTACAAATTTCGCTTCTTAGTTTCTCATGTGGCGGCATTGATGCCTTTACAACTCTTTCGAACAATTCCGCGAGCCTGGCAGGAAAATGTTTATAGTGCCTCTTTTAGACCTAGGTCCTCATCTGTCAGCAGAGTTTCATCCAAATCCTTTCATCGTTAAAACGGGATACTTTGAAAAACAAACTAACGAATAGGTGTACGCTATTTTAAAATTCGCTTTATTAACTAAGAGTAGTAAAGCCTCTCGTTAGCTCGTGGAGCTCGTGGCTAAATAAAAACAGCTGCACGGGTCGATCTTGAAGGTTAAGCAACGCTTGACGAGGTCGGTCTGTGGATGGGTGACCATCTTAACATACCGGGATTCCTCCGTGCCTCGGAAAGCCAATGGTCCCGGCTGTCATTTGTAGATCTTTGGCAGTCGTTACGGATTATCAGAAGCCAGAAAAGTCTTGCCAAGAAGTACTGTGTTACCTAGTTAATGGTTTTTCGAGGTCTAGTAGGCCCAGCTGAATTTGGTTTCACTGGAAGCTGACCCCAATATAGTTGGGAAAAGACTAGGAAGATTAATAAAGCCTCTCGTTGGGCCTATTATCATGCGAATATTCACCATGACACAAAACGAAAAGAATCTGAAAACTTTGAACACAGTGTAACAGAAAAGATGTCTAGAATGTATATTTTATTCTCTCTGCAAGACACCCAGGTTGAATAGAAAATTTAAATAAACACTCCAGTGTTTTCCATTTCAATTCGACAGCGGATAACCTGAGTTCTTTGTACTTACAAGTTTATATTCGGATATGAAACCATGCACCCATATCATGAAAAGTAGGTATGCGCTTCGGGAATCATCGTTTGTTTTCAGAAATACGAATGCACGATGATGAGTTCAAACATAATGATGATGGAAAACCTTGTCCGTTTTGTATTACTATGATTATAAAAATAAAGACAACGTGTAACAGAATGTATGCAAAACCTGATAAGGAGTCATTGCACTCATCATTATGAACAACTTTTTAATAAGGGACCAAACCTTAAATCTTAAAAAACCGTCCGGCCGTCTGTCTCTCAGCGTGCTGTATCTCATGAGAGAGCGTTCAAGTATTACGTAACGGAATTTTTGAAGATTCTTGACCCTCCCTCCCCCCATGTAACGCGCTGTAACGTTTATATGTACCCTCCTCCCCCTCCCGAAACGTTACGTACCATCCAAGTGACAATTTTTACCTAAAAGTCACAATTATGTTTACTACTCTCATGTTACCAAATTTTTTAATTAATAAATGTTATTTCAAGAAAAATATTGATGTTTATTATTGTTTGGCAAAATGACTACTGTTTAGTGACTGTGTAACTCGAAAATATGTTTAGTAAGCTAGCGTTAAATAAAAAAAACAATGTTACGTAACGCGTTGTTCGAACACCCCTCCCGCCCCTGTAACGCATCGTAACGTTTTACAAGACCCCCCTCCCCCCAAATTGCGTTATGTAATACTTGAACGCCCCCTGAACCGTAATAAGTAGACCGTTGAAATATTCACAAAGTGCATATTTCCATTGCCCATTGTTGCATTTCCATTGCACAAGAAATTTTATATTAAAATTAAACTTTAAAGGGGAAAATTATATGTACTTAATCTCGGCAGACGAAAACGCGCGCGAAGTAATATAAAGAAAAATCGTATATTTTTTTTGTCATTGTTTCTTCTTTTTAAATGCGGTTCGAGTTTATTTTGTATAGGTTATTAAGATAGCACCACGCTCAATTTAATGTAGTTTCTCTAGACACGAGATTAATATTCTTAAAATCACATATTTTTCCTCCTCGGTAGATTAAAAAGTCTTCTGCAGAAAACCGCAGTGTTTTCTAGTTATTCTTAATGGATTTCTTAACTGATATTGAAATAAAATATAGAACTTTAATAATGTAGCCAAGTATCTTAAGAAGTATTTCTGAAGTGAAAACTTCTTTAGGCGCGTTGAGCACTTTTTGGGTGAACAAAATCATGGAACTCGCGTCATCGTCACCGAACGCTTTCCATGAGCTATTTGTAAACTGTGTATATATGTATGTGTACTTTTTGAGTAACAAAAATAATGGAACTTGCGTCATCGTCACCGAACGCCTTAGCTTTCGCTTATTTTTTTTTAATAGTGTCACCGGAAAATTGCAGACTACGTAAGATTGTCGATTAGATTAAAATTTCTCGATATATTTATACATGCATACAATAATTCCCATCCAAATTCAATAGTTTCCAATATATCCGTGTCTTATTTATCAAAAATTGTTTATTATTGCACGCGGTATTTTACAATCTTACGGCGTTTGCCTTTTCCAGTGACAATAACACCCTTATACCTATTCTATATGTGGTAAGCAGGTGTGATAATGTTAATAAAACATACTCCAGAAAAATCTCTTTACTTTGATACACTCGCAATATTATTATATTATATTTATGTATTACAAAATATGTATGATTTTACTGTGGATCCTACCCTCTATTGTGATCTCTCTATCACTCAAAGGTTTGCTGGAAGAAAATTCAACTTTGAGTTAAGCTCGCCTTTGTACATTAACTTTTCTTCATTGTAAATTATATTAGTTGCTATAGTGTATAATAAATCATCATCTGCCTAGCCTTTTCCCAATTATATTGGGGTCGGCTTCCAGTCAAACCGGATTCAGCTCAATACCAGTATTTTACGAGGAGCGGCTGCCTACCAAACCTCCACAGCCCATCAACTGGGTAACACGGTAGTAATTGGCTAGACTGGAGTCAAATTTACTGGCTTCTGACAATCCGTAACGACTGCCAAAGATCTACAAATGACAGCCGGGAGCAACGGTTTAACGTGGTTTCCGAGGCACGCACGGAGGAAATTCGATATGTTAAGATGGTCACCCATCCACAGACCAACCTTGGCAAGCGTTCCTTAACCTTGATCGACCCGTGGGGCTGATATTCTTTAGCCACGAGCTCCTCCAAATATTCGCGGATTATTATTATAGGTAGCCTGATATGGTGCACTGATGGACAAAGGTTTTGTACCTCCACTCATTCCATTGTTCCCGATTTTGTGCCACATCCTGCAAATTCCTAAGGAAGACATCCAAGTCGCCCCGCCATCTCCTTCGTGATCTGCCGCAGCCCTGTCCTGCGATTCTCGCGAAACTCGCAATATACTTACCACAATCTTAATATATAAAATACATCCGTTACTGAGTGACTGACAGATAACGCATGATCATCGAATGATGCCATCGATCGATGGTAGAATGAATAAGTCGACGTCGATCGATAGCTTCTTCGACTTTCTTTGATTAGCCAAAGCAACCACACCAATCGATCAATTGATCGATCGTCGATGGCAACGATCGACGATCGATCAATTGGTGTGGTAACACCCTAACTAAGGGATAGCCAGAGTACCTATAGTACACCCATATTACAGGCAAGCATTTGTCATCAATAAGGTACAAATCCAGGCTTTGGACTGCTACCGAGAAATCCTAGATGGAAAAACACAATAACACTTTACCCAACCCGGGAATTGAACCCACGATGCTACCCTAACATTACGAACTAGTCCGACATTGTTCGAAAGGGTTACCGCTGCCCTGGAACGTAAAGGGCATTTGAAGGAACAGGATTAGGTTACAGTCAGTAAGGGTCTGACATACCTTTCCGCTGGGTGGGAGGAGTCATTTGATTTCCCATTTTTAATTTCCCATACAAAAACAAAAAGCAACGCTTCGTAGCAAACATTAACTCTGCGATTTCGTAGCCAACATAATGTTCGCTACGCTCGCTCTATCAAAACACTCTGCTACGAGTTTGTAGCAAACTACTGATGCGCTACGCTTTCGTAGCGTTCAACCGATCTGCTACGTTTTCGTAACGAAATTGTTTTGTTTCATACACTATCGTAAACTCGTAGTACATCAACAGCCCACTGAGTACATTAACCCCACTGCTACGAATTTGTAGCAAACCATCAATGTGCTACGTTTTTGTAGCACACAGTGGCTCTGCTACGCTTTCGTGACAAGCAGCCCGAGTACTATTCGTAGCATTCCACCGATCCGCTACGCTTTTGTAGCAGTTTCTCTGCTACGCTTTCGTAGCAACAAGGACTGCGCTACGCTTTCGTAGGCCTCCAATGCGCTATGGTTTTTGTAAAAAAAAATATTTGAATTCAGAATCGAGATTTTGCGAAAACTAACCATATGCCACAAAGCTAAGGTTCAAATTCCATCCTTTTTTTGACCTTTTTAAAACAATAAATTCAAGTATAGCTGCTTCCTACATAAACGTAACTTCGATCCTTTCTAATGAATTTTATTTGGTATTTTTCCTTAAATACTTTATCTTAAAATCTTACTTTTTACTGATTAGAATAATTCTTCGAATTGGGTTATTAAAAGAAAACGGCTAAAAAAACTTGATGTAAAACTTTATGTTTTGGGAAATATCAATGATAAAGTACATTTCTTAATTATTAAGATTGAAAAAAGAGTGCATTTTTTTATTTAATATGGGTTTGCTCTTGACTCTAGTCTAGGTCATAGATGACAGAGACAAAGTCGACGATAGAGCGAGCGAGCTGTTGATAGCTATATATAGCTATTTATTGTTGATAGCCTCGACTTTGATCACAATCCCACCTGATGGTAAGCGATGATGTGGTCGACTATGGAGCAGGCTTGCCCAGAAGTAACCTAGTATGCCATCTAGTGTTGCAAATTCGAAACTTTTACATTTTAAATACTGGACGTTGACGCTTTTGTGCCTATGTCACCGGAAAATTGCAAACGCCGTAATATTGTAAAATATCGCGTGATATCGTTAAAAAAACAATACTACTAATATTATAAACGCGAAAGTTTGTAAGTATGGATGGATGGATGTTTGTTACTCTTTCACGTAAAAACTACTGAATGGATTTTGATGAAATTTGGCACAGTGGTAGATTATAGTCTGGAATAACACATACCGGGAATATTTTTCCTTGGATATAATTTTCGACAATCACGCGGGCGGAGCCGCGGGCGGCAACTAGTTCTTAATAAGACAATGATATATTGGAAACTATTGAATTGGGATGGGATTTATTGTATACAAAACGATTTTTTCATAATATATTGAGAAATTATAATCTATTGAAGATTTATCACAATCTTACGGACTCTGCATTTTTCCGGGAAAAAATGTGCGGTTCTTTTAGAATAAACTATGGGAGCAACTCCGCGTGATAAAGCCAGAGAGATGTATTACGTACCAAATACCCATCACGTCTGTGAATTTTCGACAAATAATTTAATTTCAGCTTATCAATGAATTGTTTTTATTACTATCCATTTTTTTTCCTGGCATTACGTATCAATAAACAATGCAAACAAATAATTAGATCACACAGGGCGGACCGCACGTTTTTCTAGCGAGCGCCACAAATTGGCCCGTCAAACCGAAGCTAACTCGGCAAGCGGTCGGCAATCTTCGGAAGCGGTCGTGTTTCTTGTATGGTGAACGTTCTAGTTCGATCCAGCCCGTCCCTTGCTGTCCTCCCCCCAGTGACGCCCTAAGCCCAGGCCCGTACTCCACAGGGGGTGCCCTTAGCGTGTAGTCGCTTAGTTTGTAAGTTTTTTATAAGCCCTAGCTAGAGGCTTTAATATTATATTAAGGCCACCACAGGCAAGCCCGGTTAAGCAGTCGACAACCTTATAGGTTGAACTACGAGACGCCACTCAAAAACCGCCATTTTTTATTTATTTATTTAATATGGGTTTGCTCTTGACTCTAGTCTAGGTCATAGATGACAGAGACAAAGTCGACGATGGAGCGAGCTTACCCAGAAGAAGCCTGTTCACTCTAATTTTGCTATAAAAGAAACATGCCTGAAATTTCTCAGGGGATGGAAGTACAAAGTTGAAATCTTTTTATCCATAAACATGTAGTGAAATATCGCGTGCCCCATATACTAGGTGCAAGCGAAAATACCCAAAAGACATAAGTAAATAGACTAGGTTTCATTTATTGAGGTTCCCTCGGTACCCACGTTAACATTGTGTTGATTCTCACAATATTAAACGAGATAAAAACGAATTTGATTAAAATCAACTGCGAAGTATGAAAAAAAGTACACAGATGTTCAGTACATCTTTGTTTGCACGACTCAACAGAACGTATAATAAAGCTAATATTTTTTGTTTCTTTCTGGAACTTCGATGTTTGACATAAACTATGTATCTAATTGATGCCTTTTACCTTCAAAATATTGGATACTGATATAAAAATCTGGCTGTAGATAGTCATATCGTAGAATTGACCATTTCATGATGTGACCATCAGAAGGAAAACCCCGAGTTAATGAAGCTGGACGAGCCCCAAACGATTCAACTGTCTTGGATCCCACAGCGAAATTATTTTATTTAATTTATTTAGGGACAATAAACAGCTGCAAAGCCAAGTATTCAGAGAAGAAAAGCTACTTGTTGGTCTATGGTTATTCAGTCATAGAGCTTATCTTCATCCGTCTCATACTGCGCATTGATAAGGCTGGTGACAGACCTCTTGTCGGTCATTTCCGGTTCCTTTAACAACTTCGGTTGTCTGTGTTCTTGGAGGCTTGTCTCTGAATTCTCGCTGTCAGGGTCTATGGTCACGTGTTCTACCGTTACTTTTATGTTGTTCATGAGTTTGGTTTTCTCTGTAACAAGATGATTTGTTTTGTTATTTCATATTATGCTAGAACCAAAATTATAAGACATGAGACCTCTACCCTCCATGGGTCATTTATTTATTTATTTAAACTTCATGTGCAAAGGTACAATGGCGGGCTTAATATGGCATGAAAAAGAGTTTGTATTATGTCAGTGATACGCTAAGCTTTTTTTTTTTTTTTTTTTTTAATATGGGTTTGCTCTTGACTCTAGTTTAGGTCATAGATGACAGAGACAAAGTCGACGATGAAGCGAGCTTACCCAGAAGAAACCTGTTCACTCTAATTTTGAAGAGATTAGGGTTGTATGCGATCGGAAACACAGACGCAGACAGAGAGTTCCACTCCAGCAGTGAACGTCTTTCGATGAGAGAATACCTACTATATTATGAGTCTCATTTTTACTAATATTATATTTATAAATGCCAAAGTTTGGATGGATGGATGAATTTTTATTACTCAATCACGTCAGAACGACTGGATCTGTATGAAATGTGGTGGGGGGGTGTGGTGGTGTGCTGTGGTGAGGCGGTGTGGTGGAGATGTTCTCGGGAGTATGTTCCCTCGGGGTAATTTCCAACATTCACGCAGGCTTGCAGATGCTAGTAGGGCTCGTTTCACACAGACCTGGCAAGCAGCTGGTAGGACAGGGGCAAATGGACGAGACATCGGGGCTGGTGATGCGAATGTTGGCGAAAGAGTGCTTCATCACAATATTTTCCTTGTCGCAGCCACATTTGCCGCAGGAGCCCCCCTTGCGTTTCATCACCTCCTTAGTTGTGTATATACCTGTGAAACGATTGAGATAGGCCTGAGAATAACTTATGACTATTTCGAAAGTCCTGTGAATCTTGAAAGAAACGTTTAATAAAATGGTTAGATTCTTCTTCTTAGCGTGTTGGTGGCAAATACACTTATCAAATGTTATGCTTGGCCCAACTCAGCAACGGCAACACCGTTCGCTGACGCAGTCATAAGATTAGAAACGACTGTTTAAAAAACATATTTAACAAAATAAAGTGGTTAAAACAGGCCTGTTGAAAAAACTAAATGGTAACTGTCACAAGTCGATTCCTTAAAGAAATCTTGTAGCGGCATCAATGCCGCCACATGAAAAACTAAGAAAGCGAAATTTGTACGGCAACAAAAAAACCGCAGCGCCATCTACGACGAACTAACATCGAAATCCTAAATCGCACAAGTAAAGTTCTCCGTGCGATTTGATTCGATTTGATACAACAGTCCGAATATCAACTATCGGGCAGTTGCCCACCAGACACAACAACCGCCTGGTTCGGAGGATCCTCCCACTCTTCAGTGGAGGTGTGCGGGACCATTTCAGACACTGATTTGCATTATCCTCATAAAACGTATTGTGAATGTGAGGACCATCATGATGTAGATCGCAATATAAAAAACTCAAACTGCCAGACTAACATGAAATGTACCCCTAGTTCATTTCATGTTAGTCTGGTAATTTGGTATTGTTCGTCAAATCGTTGAGCTCCTTAAAGTTCTAAGTTTGAGCTACACGATAACTGACAAATGCTTGCACTGTCTGGACAGGTCCATTCAAATCTGTGTGGTACTTTCCTCAAAAGACCACTTCATACATTAACCTACATGGTTCTCATATGATTTGACCAGTACGATTGTATGGACTTTAAAAGAGACTTTGACCTCTGAGAAGGGATATCATGCTATCCAAATACTGCAAGCGTTGCGTCATCGTGCATTTCTTTCATTTCTATAAAATCTATCAGAGGCCGCGTATTGCGATTTGCCACAGTGTTAACCTATTACCTTGTTCTCCTTTGGAAAAAACGAGTGGGATTTCAACGCCTGCGCCGCCGACGGCAAAGCCACCGCCACCGCCACCACCACCACCTCCTCTACCTCCCCCGCCGCCACCTCCTCTACCTCCCCCGCCTCCGACACCAGCACCACCCCTCCCGCGGTCTTCCACGCTCTTCTTCGTCTTCCCAGGCTTTATAGTAGCAAAAACCTTCTTGAGTGAACGTGATAAGCTCTTTTTCCCTCCCCCAGAAGGAGCTAGAAGGGAACAGATGCATTCGTCAATGGGTCCCGTGCCTTCTATCATCTTTCTTGCCGACTCCTCGTCGAGTTTCTTCAGTTGGGCGTAATCCATTTTGTTTTTTTGTTCAGTGTTTCGAGGATTTTTGAATTTATGATGATGATTTTGCTGTTGGAATTAATTTAATTATGATGTTATATGATTAATTAGTGGTTGAAGCGTTTTGAAAAGGATGCGAGTTGAACCATGATGGAATTTTGAACGCCTACGCGTAATCTTATAGCAAACACTTGCTTATGTACATTATAGGACTTAGTAAACGCTAGGCTCTCTATTTATCATCGTCCGAGTCTAAGTCTCACATCGTTTTGATATAACTAGTGGTCGCCCAGTTTTTTAAGTATTAATTACGAAAAAATTTTATGCTTTCTGTCCTCCTACTCCATATAAACTTTAACTGTACCAAATTTCATACTCCTCCGTCGGCGTAATTTTCGTACACAGTTTCAGCTTCCAATATTGTCAACCGATTTAGATGATTAATTTGTTGTTTGGAAGAGTATTTGATTTGGTGAAGATCTGATGAAGAGCTTCGGAGGTAGGCAACGGAATTCTTCAATCTATGGAACGGAACTCTTCAATCTATGAAACGGAACTCTTCAATCTCGCAAATCTCCCGGGATTGCTGAAATCGCATGTATTTTTATTGTTTACACCAGTTCATAACATATAACATCTCGCCGGTACGCTGTGAAGGGGTACGCAAACGCGAACAAGTAAACCTGAATTAACATGTTTCTGGTGTTATCTATTCGGGCATTACTTTATTGTTTATTAACCGATCTTGATGATTATTTTTGCGCTGGGTTTAGTTACAGCTATATTGCATTTGGCGGTGAACTTCAAAGATAAACCAGTGACCTCCTCATCTTAAAATCAATAAAATCTAGAACCAAAGCAAAGTAAATATTTAACTATGAGCTGGGTCTGGAGTTGGACCGCGAAGTCATGCACAAAGTAACTCCTTAACGGCAAATAGTGAAACCACTCTATGAAATAAGAAACTTTATACAATAAAATACACCCGACTTCCAAATAAAAAACACTACAAAGTATAAAATAACTTTAATTTCGGAAGTCGGTGTCAAAAACGAAAAAACAACCAGAAACACCGACTTCCAAAATTTAAGTTATACTTTGTAAGTAGCGTTTTTATTTGTAAGTCGGTTGTATTTTTTGTACTTTTTTTTATAAAATAACCTCTTTAACAGTATTCATTGAGTAGGTACGGTAAAGCAGTAACCAGCCTTAGAGTGTTGAACTGCGTGTGGTCATCGTCCAAAAAAAAAGTAGGTATTCATTGCATGTTTTACGTTTTCGTCAAATAGGAAGCAATGGATCTGGAATTCCTTTCTATTGTGAAAGAATATACGAATTTGTGGGTTCGGTGGTAATCTCTGGAAGTACCTATAGAATATTTTCTGTGCATCCAAAGATTACCTCCGAACCAGCAAAAGATACTTTTTTTAGGTAACCTCAATAATAAGTAATATTTGTTTAGATTCTTTTACGAGCGATTGTTACTAAGTTTTTGTTCAATATTCTTAATGGCTACTTACATAATTTTAGGTAAAATTAATGACAATTATTTTAACTTCATCATGTTAATATTTCTATTTCAAATAAAGCTTGAGTACTGAAGTGTCAGTAAATCTATTTTATTCTTTTGCGTTTGTGGGCTTGACCATGTTTGACACCTGTAATGAAAATTATGCATAAAAATGACTCGTATCATCAGTTTGGAAAAAGGCTAGGTTATTACGAATTAGAATTACGGAAACAAACCCTTGAATCATCGATTTAAATACAGAAAGCTTGAACAAACTGTGAGGCCCTAACTGCTTCTAGAGGTAGACTGCTTTGTTTGAATTTTAAATAGGTACTTTATTTTACAATCTTGAGGAGCTCGTTACTAAATAATAACAGCCGCACGGGTCGATCTACAAGGTTAAGCAACGCTTGCCGAGGTTGGTCTGTGGATGGGTTACCATATTAACATATCAAGACTCTTCCGTGCCTCGGAAAGCACGTTAAGCCGTCGGTCCCGGCTGTTATTTGTAGATCTTTTGCAGTCGTTACGGATAGTCAGAAGCCTGAAAATCTGGCATCAGTCTTACCAAGAAGTACCGTGTTACCCAGTTAATGGGTTGTGGAGGTCTGGTAGGCAGCCGCTCCACGTAAAATACTGGTATTCAGCTGAATCCGGTTTGACTGGAAGTCGACTCCAATATAATTGGAATTAGGCTAGGCAGTTGATGATTTTACAATCTTGTAGGCATTAGTAATATCTATAGGTAACCATGCCAAATTACAGCTTCGCAGCATAAACAGTCTCCGAGTTAAACCGCAGACGGGTGGACGGACAAACTTGGCGAAACCATATTTCTTGTTGTGTTACTACGTGAGCAAGAAAAGCATACAAAATTACCTTTTAAACAAAACAAATTAAATTGCCAACTTAAACCATTTCGATTTCCTCTGCTATTGCATATTTTTAGTGGTTTTTCAGTTCTAATGTTTATAACAAGACACTATGAGATGACACGTCCTTGACAGCGTCCCGTCAATGTTAACCCACCTATTCAAAACAGTTTAGATGAAAAAGTATTTAATACGTACAACAGAATTAACAATCTGCCTAGCCTTTTCCCAACTAAGTAAGGGGTGGCTTCCACTCTAAGGGACTTGATACACAAAGCGTTCAGTGCTCGCGGACGAGGCGCTCGCTGTGAAGATAAAATGTATGATGTCAAAAGAACGAAATATGCTTAGATAGTGCTCGTTTACGGAGACGCGGCGTTTAAACATATGGGGTTGTATGAGAGCGTTTACGGAGAAGCGATTTTACATGCGCTTGCTTGAAATGCAGGCAGAGCCCGCGGAACATACGGAGATATCCGCCACCGCGGACGAATCCGTGCCTGCGGCGGATCCTTCTGCCAGTCTTGTTTGAAAAAAAGTGAATTATTTAATATTAGAAGTTGCCCTTTGATGACAATAACCGAACATGAGGAGTTTGGGCGCTCCCAATGACCGCCGCGTCCGCCGCAGCGATGCCCGCAGCGGGCACCCGCGTTCTCATAAACGACATCGTACAGACGCCAGCACATCAAGCTCTCCGAAACTGTCAAATTTTCCCAATAAACCTTGAACCTAAAGTTAAGAATCTATTAAAGAAATTTGACAGATTGTTGTAGCTTGATGTGGTGACGTCTGTACATTGCCATATGTTTGTGTTTGCGCGTTGATGATGCGGGCCGCTGCACGCGCCGCGCGACCAGTTCTCCGTAAATGAGGCCAAAGCGTCGCGGGCGCGCGGACAGATGTCATAGATTTTCGTCATAGGGCTCGCCGCGCGCCCGGAACGCTTTGTATATCAAATCCCTTACCGAAGCAGCTAAATATCAGTATTTAACATGAAGCATGGCAAAACTGGTGAAAGATTATCTGGCATCTGACGATGCTTTTGACTATCCATAAAGACTGTCAATGATCGTAAAGCGAGAGCCGAGGCCGGCGGTTTAACGTGCTTTTCGAGGTACGGAGAAGTCTCGGTATTTAATTAATGGTCAAAAAATAGCATTATTGTTAAATGTTTGACTTAAGATTGCGTTCGTGAGACTTGGGGCAATTTTGATTCTTCCTCCTTGACATACGAGCTTCATCGTGCCAGGGCAACGAAGAAGACCAGACCACGTAACAATCTTCAAAGCAAGTCTTCTGGGCTCGCTCGCTCCATCGTAGACCTCATCCATCGCTTAGTACGCGGTACCTACCCGCGGGCTCGTTCTTAAATAGATACTCAAAACTACAAAAACCGGACAAGTGCGAGTTGAACTCGGGTTTCGTATAGAGACCAAAGTAAGTATTCCATTTTTTTTATCCCCCTATAGTTTTGGAGCAAATTGTCACAGACAAACACACGACTGGCTCTATAAGTGTGCCGTTTTTATACGGACGTACGACCAGAATCCTAAAAATTGAGACTACTATAATATTAATATTAATAGTTAATCGATTTACTCTTAACGCTAAGCTAAAGCCAACGGTACTTAATTTTGATTGCATTACTAATAGTGCAAGGAAAGTGGTCGAGACTATTCAGAAAATATTAACTTAATGCAGAAGTGATGTACCTCATCTAAGTTGCCATAAAACCTTTTAGCGATATAGGAACATTGATTATTTTATGATATCTATTGGTGTTAACATGAATAGGTTTAGGTAACACTTGGGACGAGATCCGAAGACGTACGCAAGTTTTAGACACCGGAAAACGTATTACGGAACTGTAATGGAGCTGGGCAGGACACCTGGAAAGGCACGGTGATAATATGTGGAGTAAGGCGAGGCGGTGTCCGAATGGCGTCCGCGGACTGGGAGAAGAAGTGTGGGTAGTCCGGCGGCGAGATGAGATGGGCAGACGACGAGTAGCGGGTAGAACCTGGATGAGATTGGCACAGGGACTTGGGGATTAACACAAGAAAAGATAGACCTTTGGTGGGCGAAGTCGGGCTGTGGATGATGATGATGATCATACATACTTGGGATGCACAAGTAGTTGTCAAAATCTGGTACCATCACGATTGTCTATTTTGATAGATTGAGCAGAGGTGTTACAATAGTATTTATGTGGTATACGACAGTGGGAAATCATCAAATGACTCCTTCCACTCTGGGCGAAGCGGAATGGAGTGTCAGACTCTCACTGACTAAAACCCATCCGTGTTCCTCTGAATGCCTTTTACGTTCCAGGGCAGAAGGAAATTTATGTTTTTTCCTCTATAGGCACCTAGTGTATGTCTATTTCTTTGGTACGCCTAAAAAAGCTGGATAGATTTTAACAAATGAGGTATCATTAGATTTGTCTTAAGTGCCGAAATGACATAGCCTGTGTGAATCTTGAAAACAAACATATATTATAACCATCCGCTTAGGCGTCACCACAATCGCGTAAAAAAACAAGATGGCGGCCGCCATTAGGTAAATTAACTCGTAGTTTTGTAACATAGTCTTGTGAGGTATAAAATAAAGAGCTCAAGAATGCTTTACATCTAGCCTATGTTGGAGTGGGCTTCAAGTCTAACCAGATGCACCAGCCCAAACAGTCACCAGCCGGTCGTACTATAAACGTGTCGAAGTGAAGGCTTGGGTGAAGTGATCACGAGGTGAGCTGTCAATCCATATAATCAAGATGGATTGACATCTCACTTCGTGATCACGTGACATTTTGATTATTTGGATCGACAGCTCACCTCGTGATCACCTCAGCCAAGCCTTCGACATGTTTACAGTATCGACCGGCTGACAGTATGTAAAAGGAGCGACTGTCTACATCGTGCAAGTGACAGCACAGAATAAAGTATCAATGTCAAGTTATATATTAACCGATTTCAAAAAAAGGAGGAGGTTTTCAATCCGGATGTATGTTTTTTTTTTGTATGTTCGTTACCTCATAACTCCGTCATTTATGAACAGATTTGAAAAATTATTATTTTATGTGAAAGGATATACCTTCCGACTGGTCCCATACAAATTTCATTAAATCGGTTCAGTAGTTTGGTTTTTAAATTAAAATAGCTGGAAAAAATATTTCATCGTAAACGAAATTACGTATTTTGTTTTCCTGTGACTTTCCAGTGGTGTTGTTAGGGGTACCACTAAAAAGTGAACAATAAAAACTTTCTACAAAAAAATACAACCGACTTTAACTTTGATTTCGGAAGTTGGTGTTTTTGGTTTTTTCTTCGTATTTTAACACCGACTTCCGAAATGAAAGTTATTTTATATTGTTTTTTTGGATTGTATTTTATTTACGTTAAAGTTTCGTATTTGCACGCTGTTTCCTATATGGCCTCCACAACCTAGTTACTGGGCATGGTAAGACTGGTTATCAAACTTCTTCGACATTTTTTTTTAATGTTAGAGGCGTATAGAATAATAAACATTGATTAAAAGAAAACTTTATTTATCGATCCTTATTAATACACAAAATAATATATTACATTCATTACAAAAAAATATACGGCAAAGAAATGTCAGGAGCATAGCATTCGCATCAGGTGTGCGTGTTTGATCAGGGGCCCTACTATGAAGTCTTAAAACGATCATGATGCCGCTCTGAGAGAGAGACGGAGCTATACATATCAAATAGCACTATCCCTTTTACATCATCGGAATTGGATGGCATTAGCACGTCATAGTAGGGCAATGGATGTATGAACGTGAACGAAGCAAAAGGACTATGCAAGGATCATAGCACGTGGCGTTCTGCAGATTCTGCCTCCTTGGGAAAAGGCGTGAGTTTATTAATAAATATTATTCGTTGATACAATTGAGATTTACATAAGAATTTTCCTTTGAAAACAGTCAAATTTATTAAGACGCTGACATTTTAGAAAAACTGACCCTAAATAAAATCACGCCTGCACTTCCCGAAGAGGTAAGCAAGGGTGTTAATTGCAGACTAGATATTTAATCTTTTGAACGCCATTGTCACGTAAACATGACAAGCATGCGCGTGCCCTGTACGTCAAAAATCACAAATATATGTGACAAAAAGTACTGCGAATTTGTAGCTTTGCGTCGGGGGCACGCCGATGCGTTTATGCTCTGGCGTTCAAAAGGTTAAGTTCTATTTCATGGGGACCAGCCCATTTGTACCCTTTCACCGGACACAATTTTAGACCCCGGGTTGCTACTTAAAAATTCAATTACAACACACTGCCTAGTCTCGTACTTTAAACTCACTGAACCACACAGTCTTCTAAATATAAAAACAAACTCACAAAATTCTATCGCTAAATAAATTGCGTATATGGCAACATTAACAGAAAAAAAAATTACAACCTTTTTGTTATCAGCTTGCGATTATATTATTATGAAAACACAGTCCGAGTATTATTCACATTTACGAGTTCAATTGAATTAAATTCGAAAATGCGAAAAAATTAAAAATCGAAATAGGGTTTATGCCATGACTAGTAGTAAAAATCTAAATGAATGAATACTTATTTGGTAGAATATATTGAAAGATTACAATTCAACTACATGACAATTCAATATGGCGGGACTTGTGAGTGACGTCACACGCAAGAACGCGTCTATGTTTATTACAGATTTTAAAGCGCTGACAACGCCGCCATTTTTTGGAATTTTTAAGCAATTTTTTTAGGTTTAGTTTTGAGAAATGTAATAAAAAAACCAATCAAATACCCTATGGTCGTTTTCATTAACACTATACAACATTGTAATCGTGTCTTTTTCCAACAATATTGGGGTCGGCTGAAACCGGAATCAACTAAATACCAGTATTTTCGTGGAGCGGCTGCCTACCAGACCTCCACAACCCATTAACTGGGTAACACGATACTCTTAAGCAAGACTTGTGTCAAATTTTCTGGCTTCTAATTCCCCGTAACGACTGTTAAAGATTTACAAGTGACAGCCGGGACCAACGGCTTAACGTGCTTTCTAAGGCACGGTGCAGGAAAATTCCTAGTATGGGACAACGTTTTATTTAAACAGAAATTTGAACTGCTTAGTATTATTGAAAACGAGCATAAGTTTACAAAATGTAACAACGTCAAAGTGCCTTTACAAATATAATTATTTACGTATAATAAAAATATGTAGGTACCTACTATAAAATTATAAATAATAAAAAAATAAATTGTATTTTAAGGGGTCAGCTGACGCCAAAACGCGACGTGACGTAACACATCGGGCACTTTTTGAAATACCGTTGACTCTAGTCTGATAACCAGTGGTCGGAGTAGGTAGAGCTATTTTGGTTCAATGACCGCAAACATTGATGTTAATATGGACACTCCCCGGGATTCTAACTGAAACTCTGGGATTCGAAAAAATAAATTGTTTTTTTTTTATTTACAAGGATAAAGACCGCTTGTCTTATGTAGGTAGTGAGCGCACGACGTTGTCAAACTAACATCAGCGCCGCGTTGCTAATTTCCAATACACACACGCGCGATGTTGTCGCTCAGGTGTAACGCGAGACATGACTATTGGAAACAAAAGAATACAAAAGCGGGCTGCGCCGCTAGAGGAACGCACATGTGTTGTCTCTTTCTACAGCATTTAAATTATTAATCCGAAACATATCCATGTTATACTTACCCATCAGAGGGGTATGGGAGGGTACCATTTACCTAAATTTCTTTAGGAAATTAATAAGTTTACCTCTGCTGGTGATACTTTGTTCTTATGAGTAGCATACTCTGGGTGCATCGTCCTCACATAATATTAAATTAATTTTTGTAAACCAAATTTTGTAAAATCATTATTTGAAAAGAGTAACTATGGAGCTTCTTGTCCGTTCTTCTTCATAAGAATCTACCTTTCCGAATGGACAGTAGAGTCACTTTATTAATGTAATTCTATTATTTTTACTGAACTGTAAACGATGACGTTCAAAAGTGCCGTTTAATGGCCTAATTGAAATAAACGTTTTGACTTTTGACTTTTATGTGTTCGTTCATAATTCCTTAACATGTGAATAGCTTTTTAGAAAGTAATTTCTAACTTATTTAATCATAATATATATTCCCGGGAGTGTCCATATTAAGACAACGTATCGCAAGTACAAAAAATAGCTCTACCTACTCCGACCATTGCTGATGACATATCGAGATTTAGAAACAGATTGTCTGTCACACAGGTATAAGTGAATGTAGCGCCGTAAAGATGTGACAGCCGAGACCAACGGCTTTACGTGCTTTCCGAGGCACGGAGGAGTCTCGGTACGTCAAGCAGGTCACCCATCCACAGACCGACCTCGGCAAGCGTTACTTAACCTTGAAGATCGACCCAAGAGCTCCTCATGACACTCATTGGCTCGCTGGCTTTGTATGGTCAGAAGGCCGTCTCTATCAGTGGATGAGGCATCTCATCGCTGTGACATTAAATAAATCAAAGATGGCATTAAACCTTCATAACACTATGAAGAATAAGAAATAAACGATCTAGTTTAATTATATATAAATAATAATTATACATCCATATGTATATACAGGATCAAATTAGTCAGCAAAAGTCAACAGACAAAATAACAAAATGTCATCATAAAAAATAAACAAAAAAAAATGATTTTTAAAACCTATAAATTCTGGGAAGTTTTTCTGACTAATTTACATATAAACCCGTACTTAAATATATAGTGTCATAAGCTACAACTTCGTGCATATTTGAGTCGGCATTAATGTTTAATATATTAAACATTGGCTATGTTTCTTATAGTTTACATTGGGAGCCTTTTCGCGGTATGTTTATGAACGGCGAAGGATGCGGGTAGAGGGGTCGTCGGCACTTGAAATCTACCAGGTCTATGATCTGTGTGGGCTGAAACAAAGAGAAATTTCCGTTAGAATTAGGTAAATGCATTGGCTCCGAACTAACCTAACGAAATTGAAAAAATCGCGACTTTCAGTAAGTCGTAAGTCGCGATTTTTTCAAGTTCGTTAGTAGTAGCTGAAACGTCATTTTTGTCTTTGTAACATGACTTTTCAGCTACTGTTGGTAGCTAATTTGACAGTTGGTTAAAGGTAGATCCGTTATTGAAACGGCTCGTTAGATCACACATATCAACTCGGAAAGGGATCCTCACCGTATCGCCGTATTGCCCCGAGGCGAGGCGATACCATTCCGATTAGTATGCGTTGCAGTAGGGAGTTTCATCAAAGAAAACTGCACGGCTCGAGTTGATACGGTGACGATCCCTTTCCGATTACACATAAGTGTCAGTGCAAAATCTGAAAAGAGGTCATTGACACTCATACTGAAATCGCAAAAAAAAACATGAACCGCTCCACACATTACATTTTCATAACTCACAGAATGTACTGAACAGCAATTTTTTTCTGTGGTTTGAGGGTTGTACCCATAGTACAAGCCTACCTATCCTACTAATATTATAAACGCGAAAGTTTGTATGGATTGATGTTTGTTACTCTTTCACACAAAAACTATTGAATGGATTTTGATGACATTTGGCACAGTGGTAGATTATAGTCTGGAATAACACATAGGATACTTTTATCCCGGAAATATGTTCCCTTGGGATAATTGTCGACAATCACGCGGGCGGCCACTAGTATACTAATATAATAAAGTTAAAGACTTTGTTTGTTTGAACGCTCTTATCTCTGGAACTACCCGTCGGATTTGTTTTTTTTTTGTATATGATAGCCGCATTCTTGAGGAAGACTATAGGCTATTTATATATTACGGGAACGGGAAAAAACGGGATATGCGGGTACGTACGTATGCGATAGATTTTGCGTTCAGTCAGTCTACTATATTTGAATGACGATTGCAATAGAATCCACGACTTTGAATCTTTGACATTACTTTGCTAAGTGAAGTTAGCATTTCTTACGAATATGAACCTTTTCGCTTAACGAAAAATTATTATATACTTTATTGGACACCTCATAATAAGAACAGGACAATCATACATAAAATAAGTGCACAATGGGCGGTCTTATCGCACAAGGCAATCTCTTCCAGACAACCTTTGGATGGATTGAACGAAGGGAGATAGATTTAGGGCTGTCATGTCAATGTACAAACGTTTTAAACAATACTAATTAGATATAATAATATAAAATACATAAATACAATACCAATTTATATACTAATAAATATCAAATATATAATTGAGACAGGAGCGGAATTTTGTTTTTTTTTTATTGTTTTTATTAATTTTAAATGAAAACAACTATTCTACGCGGAAGAAGTCGCGGGCAATATCTAGTAAATCTATATTAGAAAAGGAGAAATGAAGTAAAAGAGAATCTATCTAAGGTACTTCGAGCTCCCTTACTCGGCCTTGCACTCGTCTTCTTTAGTTCTATTCCTGTGTGAATGGGCTAAAGAAAACCTATCCTTTTCGAGACGGGGTTTTGAAGCAGCACCACCCTGGGAGTAGTCCTGTCGGCGTTCATGAGAACACGTAACTGCTCCCGTCGCAAACGCGGCTGCCGAGCGTGGAGTCCTGGGTTCGATTCCCAGGTCGGGTAAAAGAGGTGGTATTGGGTTTTTCCATTAGGAATTTCTCTGTGACAGGCCGGAGTTTGGAAGTTGGTGGTGTGACACTCGTTGGTCCACCAGATCTCTCTCCGGTCGTGTCGGGTTGCCGTCCCATCGGAATATGAGAGTAATGGAAGAGGGAGTGCACCTGTGTTATTTTTTTTTAAGGATGGGAAATCATCAAATGACTTCTTCCGCTCTGGGTGGAGCGGAAGGGCGTGTCAGACTCTTACTGACTAAAACCCATCCGTGTTCCTTCTAAAGCCCTTTGCGTTCCAGGGCCGCGGTGACTCTTTCGAACAAATTCCGCAACAACAAATTCCACACTATAATATGTCCCGCGATGGCTAGTCTCGGTTGAGATTGGCCGCCATGGCCCGAATCGGTAAAGTAGACTATAATGAGAACTAAAGTTACGTCTGGGGGTCTGGGACCTTGATGTCTTACCTTCGTTCCTCTATTGATGTCTTCATCAGCGACTTCTGGAGTAGTTTCCTCTTCTTGTTCCGTCTCCTTCTCCACTTTGTGTCCCGCGCCGCCTTCCGCCGTCGACACCACGTACACCGACAGCTTTTGTCGTTCCGGGGACTCAATGGATATGTGTTTCTATAACGTTACATAAAAAATATTAACTTTCACAGTGCGATTCTGTAAACCTCTCACCGTGTAAACTTAGGTGAAGTGAACATGAAGTGAGCCGTCAACAAGTTGGGATGACAATTCACTTCATGCTCACTCCACTGCCGGATCCAGGGGGAGGGGCTAAAGCCCTTTAGCCCTGTGCTCTCAAACGACAATCCTGGATCTGCCGCTGATCACTTCACTAAAGTTTACACGGTGATGAGATGTTGGCAAAATATACCGGCTGTGCTGCTTCGTAGCATTGCAAATCAAGTTGGATGTTCACACCCACCTTTCCCCCAACTCAAGCGACTCATCATCTGCCCTATCCTTTTCCCAATTATATAGAGGTCGGCTTGTTTCCGTATGCGCCATGGATATTTGTATTTTAAGAAAACTAGGCTGCTTCTAAATATAACGTTTTACAGAATAAACGCAATACCTCTTAAGGGGTCATTGTACTCATCATTATGAACATCTTTCACTATGGGATCAACCCCGAAATCGAGAAAAAAAATCGGCTGTCCCATACATTTATCGCATAACTCGACAAATTGTACTGAACAGTTGGTTTATTTTTCGTTATTTCGGGGTTGCTCCCATAGTAAAAGTTGTTCATTATGATGAGTACAATGACCCCTTAAACTTTTGAACGCCAGAGCATAAACGCATCGGCGTGCCCCAGACATTTTGTCACGTATTTGTGACGTTTGGCGTACAGGGCACCAGGCGCGTGCCCTGTACGCCAAACGAACTTATCATGTATACGTGACAGTGCCGTTCAAAATGTTAAAAGGTATTGCGTTTATTCTGTTACAAATTGTAGAACTCACCTTATAGAACTGAATCAACTCGTCCTTAGTGACTGTATTCAGTTGTTCAACCTCCACTTTAGGCCGGTCGAAGTTGTACACCTGTAAGGGACATCTCGTTTTAAAACGTTTAATGAATTAAGTTATCAACACTAGTGCGGAAAAAGCTTCGGCCAGGCCTCAACAGTTCAATTGATGATATTTATCTTATATATAAAATTCTCGTGTCACAATGTTAGTTACCATACTCCTCCGAAACGGCTTGACCGATTTTTTTTGAAAATGCATATTCAGTGGGTCTGAGAATCGGCTACTATCTATTTTTCATACCCCTAAGTGATAAGGGTTGTCCACCCCTAACATTTTTGACAATATTTTGATTTTTTTATAATGTGGCATTTAAAAATACATACAACCCTAAATTTCCACCCTTCTATCACCAACCCCTATTTTTTAATAGCTATATTAGGGCTTTAATTATTTTCTACTCTCGGCGGTCGATAATTGATCATTTACCGATCAGTTAGTTATTCTTGACTATTTGTTTGGTAGAACGCGCTAATCCTAGGAAGTCTCGAAAATGTGTTCGTTACACGTTTGCCGTTGCATTAACTCACAACAACAACAAAATACTTAAAGGATTTTCGTGACAAAATAGCTTATAACCTATGTTAGTACTAATTTATTACAAAGCCTAAGAGCGGTTGCGCACTATGCCGATCCGAATCCGATCAGAATCCGTCAAAATGCTGTCCGAGAAAACTAGGACCCAACTAGGATATTGCTAACGCACTACCTCCGATCCGAATCCGATCAGAATCCATCAAAATGCTGTCCGAGAAAACTAAGACCCAACTCGGATATTGCTAACGCACTACCTCCGATCCGAATCCGATCAGAATCCATCAAAATGCTGTCCGAGAAAACTAAGACCCAACTCGGATATTGCTAACGCACTACCTCCGATCCCAATCCGTCAAAATGCTGTCCGAGAAAACTCGGATACAACTCGGATATTGCTAATGCACTACCTCCGATCCGAATCCGATAAGAATCCATCAAAATGCTGTCCGAGTAAACTAGGACCCAACTCGGATATTGCTAACGCACCACCTCCGATCCGAATCCGTCAAAATGCTGTCCGAGAAAACTAGGACCCAACTCGGATAGTGCTAACGCACTACCTCCAATCTGAATCCGATCAGAATCCGTCAAAAGCTGTCCGAGAAAACTCGGATCCAACTCGGATATTGCTAACGCACTACCTCCAATCCGAATCCGTCAAAAGCTGTCCGAGGGTAAGAGATTCAGGATAAGAATGCTTGGAAACATGCTGGTCCTGCTCCATAGGACAATCAAGGGTGTAGACAAAATCAAACTGGTTGAATTATGAATTAACTTTATAGATATACTGTTTTTTTTGTGTTTTTATTTTCTGTTTAATTAATGGTTATTAAAATTATCTGTAAATATGTGAGTACCATTTACCTAAATTTCTTTAGAAAATTAATAAGTTTACCTCTGATGGTAATACTTTGTTCTTATAAGTTGCATACTCTGGGTGCATCGTCCTCACATAATAGAAAATAATAAAATAAATTAAAATATAATTAATTTTTGTATACCAAATTTTGTAAAATCATTATTTGAAAAGAGTAACTATGGAGTTTCTTGTCCGTTCTTCTCCATAAGAATCTACCTTTCCGAATGGACAGTAGTCACTTTATTAATGTAATATTATTATTTTACTGAACTGTAAATGATGACGTTCAAAAGTGCCGTTTAATGGCCTAATTGAAAAAAACTCGGATCCAACTCGGATATTGCTAACGCACTACCTCCGATTCGAATCAGATCAGAATCCGTCAAAATGCTGTCCGAGAAAACTCGGATCCAAATCGGATATTGCTAACGCACTACCTCCGATCCGAATCCGATCAGAATCCGTCAAAATGCTGTCCAAGAAAACTCGGATATTGCTAACGCACTACCTCCGATCCGAATCCGTCAAAATGCTATCCGAGAAAACTCGGATTCAACTCGGATATTGCTAACGCACTACCTCCGATCCGAATCCGTCAAAATGATGTCCGAGAAAACTCGCACCCAACTCGGATATTGCTAACGCACTACCTCCGATCCAAATCCTTGATTGCCTCCTTTCTAGACATACAGATGATATGGCTTCAGACAATCCATCCTTCGTTTCTTTGATCTTCCCCTACTCTTATCTCTTATACCTTCATCGTGTTTATCAGTGTTACGGAGTTAACCAGAAATTAACTACTAAAGTCTTAAAAACAATTTAAATTGCCATCCATCACAGCCATGATTCCTTATCCTTGTCCAATTAAATTGTTATAAGATTTTTGCAGTAAATCCAACCAAGTACTAAAAGGACCGAGTTACATCACCCCCCGCCCCCGGCCCCTTTTCCTCGGACGCAGCTCGGATTCGGTTCGGATGTAGTGCGCAACTGTTCATACAAATAATACTATGGCCACTTCGGTCCGTCACTAACCTTATCCGAATGGAGATTCTCGGATGACGGAAATCGAGTGTAGTGCGTAAGCTACCACACAAATTGTTCTACGACAATGCCGTACCGTCTTTTCACGGATACTAATCGGGTTCGGATCGGACGTAGTGCGAAAGCACTCTAAGGGTTCCCTTTTTACCATTTTCATACGGAACCCTAATAAGCTAAAAACGGACGGCAATCCGACACTCGCGGGGAGAGATCAGGCGCAGGAGCATTTTGGGGGACTGTCTTTATGTAGAACTTTGACGTTCAAAAAGTGCTGGCACTCAGCCTAATTTGAATAAAAGACTTTTGATTTTGAATGCAATCAACATACCTGAGCGGTAATCTCATTCCATATCTGCGCGGCTCGGCTGGACATTCGCTTCGGTTTCTCAAGCTTCTGAGCCGCTAGTGCAGCCCTGTACTTCGTGAATTCTGCGTCTGTCATCTTTTCGAGGTAATCCTGAGAAGGTAACATTCAAACATTGTATCACTAGTGTTTGTTCGATGTTCGTGATATGACAGTTAAAGGGCAAAATCTATAAGTCCGTGATAAGACCTGTCGTGCTTTATGGATCAAATGTTGGGCTATGAAGAAGACGGATGAGAAATGATTGCATGTAGAGGAGATGAGATTGTTGAGATGGATGTGTGGAGTATCGAGAATGGATAAAGTGAGGAATGAGTTCATTAGAGGTAGCTTAAAAGTGGCGCCTGTAACGGATAAGTTAAAAGGGAATCGCTTATCTTGGTATGGTAATGTGAAGAGGAGGGATGAAATGCACGTAACTAAAAGAGTTATGAATATAAATGTGGATGGATGGACAGGGAGAGGGAGACCAAAGAAAAGATGGATTGTGTTAGGAGTGTAAGGATATGAAAAAAAGGGAGTTAGTGATAGCGTGACGGCTAACAGGACAGAATGGAAGAAAAAAACGTGTTGCGCCGACCCCAAGTAACATGGGATAAGGGCAGGAAGATGATGAGTGTTTGTTCGATGTCTCGCTGGCAATAAAGTAGTCGATAACCGACACAAGGACCCCAACTATCAATGTCCCAAATCGGTTCAGCAATTTTGGCGTGAAAGCGTAAAAAACTCACTTTCCGATTTATAATTTTAGTTCGAAAGTTGAGAAGCATACAATCCATACAACGTGTAACAGTATAAACGCAATACCTCTTAAGGGGTCATTGTACTCATCATTATGAACAACTTTTACTATGGGACCAACACTGAAATCGCCAAAAAACTCAGTTGTTCAGTACGTTTTGTCGAGTTATGCGCACAGAAATGTTTGGGGAAGTCGATTTTTTTACGCGTTTTCAGTGTTGGTCTAGTAAAAGTTGTTCATAATGATGAGAACAATGACCCTTTAAGAGGTATTGCGTTTATTCTAGTACACGTTGTATAATTCAAATAGGTACTGAATTTTTTTTATTTAAAAATAAAAGTAACTATGGAGTTTCTTGTACGTTCTTCTCCATAAGAATCAACTTTACGAATAGACAATTAGAGTTTTTTTTTTAACTGTAAATGTACCTTTGTATGTAGTAGGAAATACCCAAGGCGTTAAGTCCGCTTCAGTAAAATTGTATAAATGAATGTTGACAACTCAAAGGTGCTTTTTAACGTTTTGAACGCCAGAGCATATACGCATCAGCGTGCCCCCGCAACCAAACCACAATTCGCCGTACTTTTTGTCACATATTTGTGACGTTTGGCGTTTGGCACGCGCTTGCTGGTAATTTGTACGTGACAATGGCATTCAAAAGGTTCAATTTATTCAGGGCAATTTGAGCCCAATCCTGTAGGTAGGACTCCAGCTCGTCTCGCCATCTCCTTTTGGGTCTACCGCGTCGCCGGTTCCTGAAGTTTGACCTGGATCTGGGCAAAAGTGGTCGCAGATTGCTGGGACCGCTTTTGCCCGGTTCTCTTGTGGCATGTGGCAAATATGACATGCCCTGCCTGTGGCAAACGTGACAAAGGTTAATGGTCTAATTGAAATACATCAAATGACTTCGACTTTGAAAACTTACCAAGGATCCCTGTAGAAAGTTCTCTATCCGCTGCTCCAAGTATTCAGGGTGTCTGTCGCTCTGGACGATGACTCTGAAGCCCTGGACGCCGTTGGAGCGCCGAAGACCGCTGAACACTATGTAGCCTAGTTGTTCCTGTTCGAGAGAGGGAGTACTTTAGAGGCTTTGTGTGGTAGGAACCGTTCTGTTGATTAAATCCCGTAGGAGCGTAAATCTGGCAGGAGCCTCATTCCAGCAGGAGCCTAAATCTGCCAGGAGCCTAATTCCGACAGAAGCGTAAATCTACACGCAGCCTTTATCTAGCAAGTGTCTAATTCCGGCAGGAACACAATTCAGGATAGTTGGTAACACAGGCCGTGTCGTATATCCGGCACACACCTTAGTCCTTAGCATGCTGAAGCAGGGCTCGGCGAGCGTGTGCGCCAGTAACTCGAGTATGACGTTGCTCCTACATGCGCGCACGCCGCATGCGTAGTACAGAGACGCGCACGATGAACGGTGGACACTGTTCGTCGTTTCACGGACGTGCCATGCGCCTGAGGAACGTAGAAATAATTAAGTGTGTTAAAATGTTATTGAAATTTCGCAATCCTGTTGTCAAATATCGAAAAAATCGGTGAAGTATATACAAAAATCTGTTCATTTTTTAAACTAAGCAGGCCATATTTGCCACATACCACAAGAGAACTGGGCGAAAGACCTCTTTCGCCCAGTTCCCAAACATCAGGAACCAGCGACGCAGTAGACCCAAAAGGAGATGGCGAGACGAGCTGGACTCCTACCTACAGGTTTGGGCTCAAATTGCCCTGAATAAATTTAACCTTTTGAACGCCATTATCACGTATACATGACAAGCAAGCGCTAGCTCTGTACGCCAAACGTCACAAATTTGTGACTAAAAGTACGGCGAATTTGTGGCTTGGCGTGCACGACTATGCGTTTATGCTCTGGCGTTCAAAGGGTTAAAAAAGGAAGGAAGTCCTTGCCCTGTAGTGTCCATGCGTGTGCAGTAGTCTACAGTAAGGGTAGGCCAGCCCATACATAAGGAGGCGTTCAAGTATTACGTAACGCAATTTGGGGGAAGGAGGGGTCTTGTAAAACGTTACGATGCGTTACAGGGGCGGGAGGGGTGTTCGAACAACGCGTTACGTAACATTGTTTTTTTATTTAACGCTTAAACATATTTTCGAGTTACACAGTCACTAAACAGTAGTCATTTTGCCAAACAAAAATAAACACCAATATTTTTCTTGAAAAGACATTTATTAATTTAAAAAATTTGGTAACATGAGAGTAGTAGACATAATTATTGTGACTTTTAGGTAAAAGTTGTCACTTGGATGATACGTAACGTTTAGGGAGGGGGAGAGGGGTACAGATAAACGTTACGGCGCTTTATGTATTTCAAGAATCTTCAACAATTGCGTTTCGTAATACTTGAACGCACCCTAATGCCCAAAAAAAAATTTTCGTACACTTTCAAAGTGAACGAAAATTCGCATCGTCAGTATCGTGATTTCAACCCTGAATAATGTGGTGAGTTTTTTTTTAGTTATCGATTTACATACAATAAACTTTTCTTACCATTTTCAATTTCAATTTCTCTATGAAGCAGAAGCTGTTGGGCACATAGCGGCATCGCGTCCTTTGGCAATCTGTGCAACAAAGAGAATGGCGTTAAATCCTAACTAATACTGGGAATTAACAAAACGAACTGAGAAAAAATGTTGTAGAGCATTTCTTCGATTTTTTGAAGAGTTCAATGACCTAAGGGGTCATTTTACTAAGAGGTATTGCGTTTATTCTGTTACAACGAAACGAAATTGCGTGTTTTGTTTTCCTGTTACTTTCCAATGGCGTTGTTAGGTGTGGGGAACCACTAAAAAATTAAAAATAAAAAAACTTTTTTACAATAAAATACAACTGAATTCTAAACTAAAAAAAACTATACAAAGTATAAAATAACTTTAATTTCGGAAGTCGGTGTTAAAATGCGAAGAAACAACCAAAAACACACTTGTATTTTTATGTAAAAAAGTTTTTATTTTTCAATTTTTGGGACATTCTATTAACAATGACGTTCAAAAGGTTAAGAAGTGAAGAGGTAACAAACTGAGTGATTTTCGAATTTATAATATTCGTGTGGATAATGATGAACTCGGTGTAAAACAAAATGAAGATAGACTCACTTCTTCTCGACCGTCTCAGCGATTTCCAGCGCCCTCTGGCGGCTAAGGTTGCCGTACATGAACCCTTCTATGTGCACCTTACGTATCATCCTGGTTACGAAATCGTCGAGCACTTCCGGAGTCATTTCTGGAAGAAAAAGTTATGATTTTGGAGGGTAACTGTACTCTGCCAAACAAATATCAACTGTGAGTCTGTTGCAATAAAGTCGTCAATAATAAATAAATCTTTATTGGAACAAAACACATTTTACAAATTGTTTGCGTACGTAAATAGCTACATTAGTTACAAAACTGTGTCGCAGCTATTACCGCCCACCTCCAAGAGGGAGACGACAGCGTAACAGATTCACGAGAAGTATTTTCACAGGGCTTAACCGATAGTAAAATATTAAAATAGTAAAAATTCAAAAAAAAAAAGTGCTAGTGCTGTGCACGTGGGAGTGTTGTATGTGTAAGGTATTGCAATATATAGAGGTATTTATTGCAAAACAGAGTGTACTTCCATTGAAAAGAGGATTCCGACCACGTGTTGTGTCTGGTGAACGACTGCCCGATGGTTGAAATTTGGGCTGTTGTACGAGTATATGTTCAAATCGCTCGGAAAACTTCGATACCGCGATGCAGGATTGGTGCGACGTCAGGTCTTTTTAGTTCGTATCTAGCGGTGTCTACGACGTTAGTTGTTTAGTACGTGTGAATGGCGTGCTGCTCTGATGGTCTCGCGATCGCAAGCGCGATTGCCGAGCGTTGAGGCCAGGGTTCGATTCAACGCCATCTAAACGCCATCGAAACGATCCTGTCAACGGCGAACTAACAACGAAATCCTGCATCGCACAAGTAAATTTCTCCGTGCGATTTGAACATATACAACAGTCCGAATATCAACTATCGGGCAGGTGCCCACCAGACACAACAACCGTCTGGTTCGGAGGATCCTCCCCTTTTCGGTGGAGGTATGCGGGACTTTACTCTCTGTACCGCATACCTCTATACAGAAAATCTTAAACTGAAAAACATACAATTGCCGGCCTTATCGCATGCCGCGATCTCTTCCAGGCAACCTGACATATGGATAGAGATAGCCAGAGATAGCGGACACGAAATGGGGTTGCACTTGGTGCAAATATAAAGTTAACATAGAACACGAACAAATAGAAACAAAGCAATACAATATACTAAAATAGATGCATAAATATTAAGTAACACATACATATTAAGTATAAGTAAGAAAACATGCAACAATGACTTTATTAACCTTTTGAACGCCACTGTCACGTATACACGACAAGCAAGCGCGTGCCCTGTACGCCAAGCGTCACAAATATGTGACAAAAAGTACGGCGAATTTGTGGTTTGGCGTCGGGAGCACGCCAATGCGTTTATGCTGTGGCGTTCAAAAAGTTAAAATAATCTAAGGTTAATATTAGATACCCTCACTACAAACTTACCATCAGCCACTTCCAATAGTTGGCATCTAGTCCAGACCACGTCCGCCAGACACATCGCCTGCTGGTACACAGCATGCTACAAAACAAATAGGTAATAACCAGAGGTCGGAATTAGGTAGAGTTATTTGTGTACACTGATTTCATATAGCGAAAGAATAAAGTGGATATGCCTCAAATCCCGAGATTAATTTTAAAGAGCAGAAAAATCCCGTGATTTATTATATAAAAAAGTTATTTATAGGTCGCTTCCTATACAATACCATAAATAGGAAGCTGTCTGTTTACAGTCTTACCAGCAAAAAGTGCAAAATGAAAGTAAGAAATTGGCTCCAGGAACTAAGCTATGACGACACGGAAAAACTTCTTGCTTCCCTGATATAATTCCTTAAATTATAACTATCTCACACAGACACACACACACATACACACCTTTACATGCCATCACACACACATACACTCACACAATTAATATTCACGCAAATAGTTAAGTACACCAATTTTTTTTTTTTCTTTTTGTAAACATGCTTGGTCATTAATAACTTGCCGCACTTAGTAATGTGTGAGTACATAATAATTTATAAAATGTAACCATTTCCGAATGAGAGGGAGTCCCGGTGTCCCAAAACACAGGCTTTTTGTCTAGCTTAGGCACCAGTCTCCCACAATATAATTGTAAAACTGTAGTTATGTACTCTAGTCTTGATACTATGTACCTACGTTATATTGTGGTGAGAAAATAAATCTTTATTATTATTATTATTTACTTTTACACAATTTAAACCACTGCACGCGCGACGTTGCCAAATTGACATCAACGATATCGGATGTCCGAAGTTGAAAAATTCTAATGCGCACACGCGCGATGTTGCCACATTTGTAGTTCGCACAACATAGCTTGTGAGAACAAAAGAAAACAATATCGGAAATGCGGAGCACTCCCCGCTTAACGAAATGTACTAGATTTTGTCTCTTTCTACCGCTGATTTTTTCCAAGTGTTGGATAAAATTTAATCGTAGATTTTAATAATGAGCTTCTTTAACCTTTTGAACGCCATTGTCACGTATACATGACAAGCAGGCGCGTGCCCTGTACGCCAAACGTCACAAATACGTGACAAAAAGTACGGCGAGTTTGTGGCAAAAGGTTAAAAGAATATTTACTATGGTATAAGCCAGATAAATTTGCAGTAGTCGGTCCCATGCATTGATTGACATTCTTAATTGCAATAACCGAAATAAAGACATAATCAAGCTGTCCTTAATCAACATCTACTGTGATCCTTCACATTAAGCCGGTTCATAGTTGGTTGTTCAGATATACAACGTGTAACAGAATAAACGCAATACCCTCTCATTGTACTCAGAATTATGAACAACTTTTACTATGGGACCAACCACGAGTGACCCCTTAAGAGGTATTGCGTTTATTCTATTACACGTTGTATACGAAGAGATATTAGGGAAAGTTCAATGTAATATTGCAAATTTATTTTTTTATAAAACAAAGACAAATCTTAGTGAAGTGAGCTATCATTGACTGACAAACCACTACTATGTTTTCACGGTTATAATAAATAATAATTTTAGAGCACCACAGCAGTGCGATTCTGTACACCTCTCACCGTGTAAGCTGAGGTGAAGTGAACATGAAGTGAGCTGTCAACCATCAAACAAGATGAAATGTCAGTTCACTTCATGCTCACTCCACCTCACAATGGGCACTACAATCATTTTTTTTTAATTTCATACAGAAAAAAAATCTCCTTACCTGATACGGCTGCTCAGCATCAAAGTTCCGTATAGCCCTGATGTGGTTTTCCTTCATGATGTGGAACCGCTTGGGGTCGAGCTTGAAGTCCACCATGTGCTCCACGATCTTGTCCAGCAGCACGCTCTGCTTGTCGTCGTAGCCGTCGATGGTCACCTGAGCGATCTGACCACATTATTATTATGGAAGACACCGGACTTAAAACACTATACATATTCCAGACACGAGCGGAGATGAGCGGAGACCGGCGGAGCTAAATAGAGTGTTTTTTACACTGACTATCAAAAATCTTTCTATCAGTGAGCACAGATGAGCGAAGCTGAGCACAGTGAGCACAGATGAGCGAAGCTGAGCACAGTGAGTACAGATGAACTATACATATTCCAGACACGAGCGTAGATGGGCGGGGCACAACTGAGCCAAATAAGCGAGATTATGTTTCTATCCGGAGCGAAGATAGGCCGCGCTGAAATGGGCGGACCAAATCTGAGCTGACCCAATCCATAATATTTCTATCATGAGCTGAGCACAGATGAGCGAAGCTGAGCTAAGATGACCGGACTATAGAGGTTAGTGGAACTGAGCGGAGATGGACAGAGCTGAATTGACTGGAGTGAACTGAGCGGGCACTAGCTGAACTGAGTGGATATGGACGGAGCGGAATTGAGAGGAGCTGACTGATTTCATAATAATGCATGGGAATCGAAACAAGGCTCTCTGCCACTGAGGAATTTTGAGGAATTTGCTGAGCGGAGAAGGACGGCGCTGAGTGGGCTGGAGCAAACTAGAGCCGAACTGTGCTTTTAATGCTGAGCTGTGAATCTAGACCTACGATCTAGTGCAACGCCGACATTTTTTTTCAAATATTTTAACTATTCTTTACTGCGTCTACATCAGACAGAGGTGGCGGAACGACCTAGACGTTTGCAAGGTGATATGAGGTGGCTCGGGACAAACATATCTGGAAGGAGTGAGGGGAGACCTTTACAAAGTTTCCAGCGCATGCAGATCAGTGTCTAAAATGGTCTTTTGAGGAACGAACGACACAGATTTGAGTGGACCTGTCCAGTCAGTGCAAGCCTTGGTCAGTAGTCGAGCAGCTCAACTTAGAACCAATAAGGAGCTCAATGATGAGTTTAATGACCACTTTTCAGGTATTGCGTTTACTCTGTAACACGTTGTATATAATCAGAAGCGGCATTATGCTTAATATTCGTGGTCATCAGAATAGACTTCATCCTGGACACTGGAATTTTATTTGCACACTTCCAACCACGGTATCCATAAAGTTCAAAAATTGGTGATCCCGACGTGATTTTAGAGACATTTTAGTTTCTCAACAAACACGGTTGAGAAATAAGACATGAACAACAAACAGAAAATTATAGTGTGCGCACGCGCGGAAAAACGACACGCCGCTAAACTTTAGGCGCGTCGATCATTCTGCACCGCCAGCATTATTGCTGCCTGTATATTTATTTATTTATTTATTTAGGGACAACAAACAGCAGTGTAATAAGTAAACATAGGTTGGAACTTAACAATAGACGTAACAAATACACTCCTCACAACGTTATCCGCATATTACTTAACAGATCTACTAGTTGTTAGAAAGAACGATATAAAAATAAACAGAACTAAAGTAAACATAACTTAATAATTAGGGTTCTGATCACTTAAAATAGTAACAATTTCTTGTTGTCTCTACAATCCCTTTAGTATCAATTTCACTGGTATACCAAGAAGTACTCACACTGATGCCATACTTGGCGTTGCCGATGCTCCAGCGCAAGCCAGCCAGCTCGGCGGCGTACGCGAACTGTTGCAGGCTATCCCTCAGAAGCAGCACCCACACTGACGTCAGGTTGCAGCTCAGCGGGTCGGCGTAGGCTAGGGGGCTGAGATAACAATTCAATTATTAGAAGACCTAATTTATGACGTCAGGTGGCGCCTTAAAGTGGTTCGTTGCGCTGTTTTACATACAAAACAAACACACGGCACGCCACACGGTGCGTAAAAAACCAGGTATGTTAAGGAGATTCTAGTCCGAACCATCGCCAAGAATTTATGACAACACGATTTGACAGTCACTGTCAAATCGTGTTGTCGGGTTCGGAACTAATCGTAAGTCCGTAGGTGATACGGAGTGGAATACGCCCGCAACTAAGCCCGAAACTACGGACTTTTGGTTTAGAAAGTAGCCTCCCTGTAACCGAAACTTTCGGATTTCCGAAATAAAATCTACAGGTATCCGATATAAAAGTTTCGGATAGTTTCGCAGTCTAAATGAGACTCGACACAAGCCTTTATTCATGTTGTCGTTTACAATTTCCTAAAGTATCCGATAGTTTCGATTACAAATATTAGATTATAGATATCTAACGTACCCGAAACCGGTACAATATTATTTTTATATCCGTATCGAGGTCCGAAATTTAATATCAATAACATCCCCGATTAAAACAACATGCGTCGACGAACGTAATAGACAGGGGGGCCAGAGAGACGAAGCGGGGAGGGGTAGCTGCGCTGGCCGCTGCGACGTCGGAGCGGCAACGCCGGCTTTTGTCTAATTCCTACGCTATTTCTACAATTAAACTTGAATATGCTACCCCTTGACATCAAGAAGGCCGAGTCTAAATTTTCCTTTAAGCGTAAAATCCGAAAACACTACTTAAAAGCTTGTCATTTTTAAGTATTCTTCGTCATGATTATTATGAATTCTCTTAATCGGTATGATTATTAAACATATATCATATTTATTAGTTTATTGTTTTAGCATGTATATGTATTTTATTAGTATTATATATTTTATCTGTATATTCTTTCTGTTATATTAAAATTCAATTTTGAATCTTATTTATATTTATTGTACACATACCACAGTATGGTCTTTATAACCCAAAGGTTGACTGGTAGAGAATGCCTTGATGCATTAAGTCCGCCCATGTACCACTATTGTACATAAAGTTTAAACTAATGTTATGAAAAGAAATATCATAATTCTAATCTTATTATTATTGATTTATTGCATTGAAGTTGTCTACTTTTATCAAAATTGCACAATTAAAATGTCTCTGATCTGATTTGGTTTTGTAGCTATAGTTAGCTTTATAGTACTTATTTTATTTATTTCAAAATGTTTGATCATTTTGGTAATGATCGTTTAGTGCCAACCACTGATCTTTAAACATGTTTTATCTGCGGATAATGCAGTGGACTGCAACATTACTACTGTAAGTTTGTTAAAATTATGTGTTAGGTATATACATATGTTGCGGAATTTGTTCGAAAGAGTCACCGCGGCCCTGGAACGCAAAGGGCTTTAGAAGGAACACGGATGGGTTTTAGCCAGTAAGAGTCTGACACGCCCTTCCGCTCCACCCAGAGCGGAAGAAGTCATTTGATGATTTCCCATCCTTAAAAAAAAAAAAAAACATATGTTGTAGTTGTTTATTATCCCTTAATAAATAAAATAAAATAAACGCAACGTCGCCAAACTTCATTGTCTTTCAAAGATTGTCTGTTTTCTTCATTAAGAAAGGATAATTGAAAATATGTCTTACCTGACAAAATCAAATGTGATCACCGCTTTGGGCAGATTAAACTCGCTGTCTTTCTTGAACCAAAGCCTCATTAGTGGAGTATCCTGGAGAAGATAGAATCAAGAGATAAAATATCACTCCTGTATTCTCCGAAGAAATAGGAGCGACAGCTTTGGTACTCACTCTACTCTTTTTTATTTGTTTGATTCATGGTAAAACTGAAAAACCGGCCAAGTGTGAGTCGGACTCTCACACGAAGGGTTCCGTACCATAAACCGAAAAAAAAAACACGTTTCTTCTATGAGAGCCCCTTTAATTTTTGAGTTAATTAAATTTTTATTATTTGTAAGGAGCCCCCTTAAATATTTATTTTATTGATTTTTAGAAAAATTCAACTGTCTAGCTATCACGGTTCATGAGATACAGCCTGGTGACAGACAGAATGACGGTTAGCGGTCAAAGTCAAAGTCAAAGTCAAAGCATTTATTTCAAATAAACCATTATCAGGTACTTTTGAATTGTCAAAGTCAGTCCGTCAAAAACATGAAGCTATTTGCACGTTCGCAAGCGTAGATCTCTATGGAGAAGAACGTGCAAGAAACTCCACGGACACTCTTTTAAATCATTTTATGTTTACAAAAATCCTGGTTACATTAACCTTGTTGCTTCTATATATGAGAACAATGTAAAGAAAGAAAAAAAACAATTTATAGTGTGAAATATTAAAATGAGGCAGTGGCAACCAAGGGATGACCAGTCTCCACTGACGGCGCCCGTTCACGAACATGACGAGTGCATCAGCACCATTCAGCTCAACCATTTTGAAGGGATCTGAAGCGGAGTCTTAGTAATAGGGTCCCGCTTTTACCCTTTGGGTACGGAACCCTAAAAATACGTGTCTAATTATTATTTCAAATGCTCTTGTTAGACGTAAAATTTAACCAGGCCACAAAGTAACTGTATTATAGGGAAGTCACCCGCCGGGTGTTTATGCAGCGATAGAATCGCAATACAGTCCCAATGCTGTCGCTCCTATTCTTTCGAGGATAACGTTTTGCTCAGTAGTGGATATAGGTTGATAAAAAAGGGTCAACTGACAATAAATTCTTACCTTGATAATGACAGGTGCTATCGAGTCTGCAGTACTGTCCTCTGTCGTTTCCAGCGCCAGTTTAGTGGGAATGAACTCGTTCGGAGGCGGCAAGTGCAATTCATCTGAAGTCTCCACGGATTTCCACTCCTGAAACGAGGAGTTGCTTTTTCAGTTACTAAATATATGTTTTTTTTTGGAGTAGTTTGCAATCACAGTGTCAAATTAAGTCTAAAGAACGCTCAAAGGTCAAAGGAACTCTTGGCAAAAAAATAATTCAGGAGAAGCAACGCTTTCCGATGTCCGGTTTTGGGATGGGTGACTTAAAATACCGAAACTCCTCCGTGCCTCGGTGCGCACGTTAAGCCGTTGGTCCCGGCTGTCATTTATAGATTTTTAGCAGTCGGTACGGATTGTCAGCCAGCAAATCTGACTCCAGTCTTGTCAAGAAGTACCGTGTTACCCAGTTACTGGGTTGTAGAGGTCAGATAAGCAGCCACTCCACGTAAAATACTGTTACTCAGCTGCATGTAGCATTGGTATGCAGCTGAGTACCAGTATTTTTGTCCCTGGTAAAACTGGTGCCAGATTTTCTGCATTCGGACTGCAAGTAACGACTGTCTTTTGCCAGATCTGACAAAATTCAACCGGGACCAACGGCTTAACGAGCTTTCCGAGACACGGAGGACCCATCCACAGACCGACCTCGGCAAGCATTGCTTACCCTTGAAAGATCGATCCGTGCGGCTGTTATTATTTAGCCAAGAGTTCATCTATACTCATCATATTTAAATTAAAGTCGCAACCACATCTTATCGACAATAATATCAGCGTTAAAAACTTGTCAAAAACGTAAAAAGTGTCAAACTAATTTAGATCATATTTTTTACAGGCTTTCATACTCAAGGGCAAATGTTCTTAGAATCAGAATCATTTATTTGTATAACATAGGCAATAATAACATATTAGATTTTAAAAATTAAGTAGTGCGCTGTGTTTTGCCAATTGACATACAAATTATTATAAAAAAAAAATATTGAGTGGGTAACTATTAAAAAAAAAAAAAAAAAATTACTACAATATTAACGTATTTGAGTATCTGATTGTATTAACAAATGCATGCAAGTTCAATTTCATTAAGTATTTGTAATCAATTTCAATTTATGTCAAATTTTAAGTCAATACAAAACATTAAAAGATTAAGATAAATGTAAAATTAAAATTGATGTCAGCATTATTAACCTTTTGCGTGTCTTAACAGATTTTTATCGTCCAATCCTGACCAAGCCCTTATGTGTAACTGTCCGACTTAAGACATTTGGAGCATTTTTTCTTATGTCGAACTGTGTAACTTAAGACACGCAAAAGGTTAAGTTATAGAGATAAAATACATGATCATAGAGAAATACGCTGAAATGAACTATGAGCTCAATTTTAACAAGAATAAGTGACATTAATATTTTTATAAATAATAGTATTCTGCCTCTACATCAAATTACAAACAAAGAGCTGGTTTCCATGTCGAATCCTACTTAAATGCAAAAATTTACAGGTTTTCAGGCTCATGTAGTGTTTAACAAATACTCAAAACTAAATTCTTAACTCAGAAATAAAAAATCAAGTCTAATGTCGCTAGGATGTTCTATAATATTAATTTACTTGAACCTTACAATGAACTAGCAAACTTCATAGGAAAGTAGGGTAAATTGGATCACCGGCTAAATTGGGTCACCTTCACATTTTATTAAATTCTACCGCCATCTTCGCCCGCGGTAATGTCAAACATTACCCCAAAGCAACACACTACCAGGATGACAAATTTTCTACGTCTTATTCTAAGACATGATCTACCCAAGTGCTAAGCTTCATCCGCGTCTGTTCAACGAAGTAAAGAAGTAACAAACAGACAGAGTTATTAAAGTGAAACTTTTATTACAATTCTCGAATTTTTTGGTCTGTGTATCGCATGTCGCGTGACGGTCGGCCGCGGAGTAGGAAAGTGAAAGGCGCTCGTCAGAGCAGCCGAGGCCAATATGGCGGCGTCTATAGTTCCATCAGCTGACCGTGTAGTGTATAGACTATTACTCATTTGTGCCAGTGCTCCACGCTAATTTGTTTGTTTTTGGCAGTGTTTTTTTATACCCTTAATGGAATATTATTCCGAAAAATTTTAGTTAAATATCTATAATGTGAAATAATGTGAAAAAAAGTTTCACTTTATAATATTAGTATTGATTTTTGGAAACTCGTTACTGGCTATTCTTAGCAATTGGCATACAATATTGTTGCCCATTAATATCTCAATTAGATACTGCTTTACTTATATATTTCGAAAAGTCGGACCAACGGGTTGTGATGCTTGTACTACTTGTTAAATACCATGTTGTGTTTGTTGTTATGTTGCCAGTAAAGAGGTTTTGTTAAATCTTACTACTATTATAAATGCGAAAGTTTGGATGTATGTTTGTTACTCTCTACAGATTGTAGTAAGAGTCCCGATTCTACCATTTTTAAGCAACATTTGCATTCGCATGTCAGTTGCGATCTGTCAAAAATGTATGGAAAGAATACTGCTTAAAAAAATAGTAGAATTTGCAGACTGAAATAGCTCATAGGCTATTTTATCCCGGGAATATGTTCCGGGTTAGCACGCGAGCGGCAGAAGATAGCATTTAATAAAATGTGAAGGTGGCCCAAATTACCCGGCGGTCCAATTTACCATACTATCCCGTATTAACCTTACCATGAACGAGAAAATTTTTCGAAGTGGCCACCATACTGTTCTGGGCCCATCGTGGAACTGATTATTTAAATCCTGGTGTCACATTAAAAAAAGTTAGTACTTTCATTTTGATTAAAAAAAAATTACTAAAAATGTCACTATATTCTTTTTTTTTAATCTAGGCCCTGGTTCCCTTTAGCGTTTTTCTCTAGGACTTATAAATCCAACTTACTAGCTTGATAAAAATCCACCCTGTAAATGTGACAAGGAAGAAATGACCCTTACTAACGAGAGAGCAAAAAAATTGGGATCGGTACATACTTGAAAAATATCACGGGATTTGGGACCCTAAACTGTCACGCTGCCGAGATATTCTAGAGGTCGCTATATCTATGAGAACTTTAATCATTATCATATCAGCTGAAAGACGTCCACTGCTGGACTAAGGCCTCCCCCAAGAGGGGGGGAGGGGTTGCCATTATCACCACGCTTGGCAGGCGGGTAGGCGATGCAGTGTAGCTGTTGCAATGCACAGAGAATGCTGCTGCCCGTTCTCTGGTGAGTCCCTTAGTCGCCTCTTACGACACCCACGGGAAGTGATGGGATGGTGCTATTCTTGGTAAAGTTCTGTATGGTGTCGACCATACAGAACTTTACCTTCAAACAACGAGCATTGTAAAACTATAACAGGAGATGACAACGCACCAGTTTCTTCACCAGGTTCCGCTTCCTTGGAACCTGACAGGTTCAACCGAGGGGTCTTGAAGTTAGGAGTGAGTAGGTTACTGCTAAGCTAGCGTACTCTATCGTCAACTACATCATCGTTTACCGTCAGGTAAGGGAGCGTTCAAGTATTACGTAACGCAATTTTTGAAGATTCTTGAAATGTAACGCGCCGTAACGTATATCTGTACCCTCCTCCCCCTCCCTAAACGTTACGTATCATCCAAGTGACAATTTTTACCTAAAAGTCACAATTATGTCTACCTCCTCATGTTACCAATTTTTAATGAATAAATGTAATTTCAAGAAAAATATTGATGTTCATTTTTGTTTGGCAAAATGACTACTGTTTAGTGACTGTGTAACTCGAAAATATGTTAAGTGAGCTAGCGTTAAATTAAAAAAAAAAACAATGTTACGTAACGCGTTGTTCGAACACCCCTCCCGCCCCTGTAACGCATCGTAACGATTTACAAGACCCCAAATTGCGTTACGTAATACTTGAACGCCCCCTAAGCTAGTGTATACCTTTCAATACCTTTCTTTCAGCAAAAGAATCGTCGTAATTGGATCATTATTCCCAGAGATTAATTTTTACACCAAACTAACAGTTTTACCCCTTTATCGACAGACATCGGAATAGGTAGACTATATTTACCAAATGTTCGTGGAAGTAGGTAACATAGAGTTGATAATACCTCGTGTAAAATCGCGGAATCATATACATGACGATTGTATCCCGGGATTTAAGAAATTGCAAATTAGGTACTTATTGCACTTTGAATACATTTGAACAATATTATTATAATGTAGAATCTCATTATGTTTTTAGAGTTTCATACCGGCTAAATATGTCAAATTAAATAGTTTTATTTTCGCAAAACTCTTTCTTCTTTTGATTCTTAAAATCAATAATTTGTAACTATACTCAAAGTCCAGTTCATATTTTTATAATCCCGGGTTTTAATTGCCATGATTCCATTTATGATTCCGGGATTTTACAAGAGGTATTTTCAACTCTATGTTATTTACTTCCACGAACATTAGGATTTCGATCTCTGATAATTTATTTATTATAAGGCTTCTCAACAATGAGTACACTACAGCTTTATAATATTTGTACATTGCAAACTTATGATTAAGCGCCTCATCACTTACAGAGAAGCAAATCAATGAAATTACAAATACCTGAATCAATTCATCTTCAATATCCTCCTGTAGGTATTTCGTTCCGTACCACGGCTCGGTCATTGTGCATTTCTTTTCAAAACACCTGTTAAAAGACAAATAAATCTTACTACTCATGCAAAAGTTTGAGATGCATGTATGTTTGTTATTAAATCAAGAACGGCTGGACGGATCTCGATGGGACTTGGCACAGAGATAGATTATAGTCTGGAATAGTATTTGCTATACTTTTATTTAACTTGCACTGTTCGTATGTATGTATGTATGTATGTATGTATGTATGTATGTAAGTTGTCTGTCAAAATTTGCAAACTATTTTTCGTCCATTTTTTGGTATTCGAACGGAGCTGAAATTTTGCATACACCTTTGGTTCTGGTGACAATACAATGTCCAATACTCAATATTGTAATAATTTCAATATGGCCGCCGCTCCAAGATGGCGGATTACATATTTTTTCTCAACCCCCTTAATATGGGTATCAAATGAAAGGGCTTGAAGAGTATTGAGTTGTTTAGTACACAGATCTAACATCTAGCTATCTCCCAGTGGAACTTCCGTCAAAATAAGTCTAGCCGTTTAGAAGATGTTGTTTTATTCATCTGTAGTTCCTACAAGTTCACTATAGATATATAACTCGTGCGAGTTAACTTGACACCTGGCTCGACAAAATTCGAATGACGTTTTAATCTAAATTAAACAGATTTCGATGAAAACAACATAAAGACACGTTAGCATCACATCGAACCGAAAAAAAATTGACTTTTTAATTTAAAATCAAACCATCCGATTCGTCATTCGAGCCAGGAGCCAAGTTAAAGCGTACGGGTAGTACTTACTTTGCTACGATGCCGACGCGTACGTTTTCGGGTGTTAGCAGAGACATCAGCGACTCGATCAACTCCGGTTTCCATTCTGTCATTATGTAGTACGCGCAAAGCACGTCGTCAATAGGGAATTCCTGTAAACAAAAATTTTATCCTTATTTATGAAATTCGACCTTTACTGACTGAGTGATTGACAGACAACGCACAGCCTACTGGTCGTAGAAAGTTGAAATTTGGCATGTTGATTCCTTGAGGAGTGTAGGGGAGCATTAAAAGGACTTCCCGAAATTCCTACGGGAACGGGAAGAAACGAGATATGCGCGTACGAAGTCGCGGGCAAAGGCTAGTATTAGTTTAAAATACCCTGATCTGAGTTTCGGGCTTAGTTGCGGGCGTATTCTAGTCCGTATCACCTACGGACTTACGATTAGTTCAATTACCAACGTATTTCCATTACCTAGTTTTTATGTTTTTAATATGTATTAGTTTATTTTTCTGTAAAATTATATTGTGTATTTTTACCTTAGCCTTAGTCGCCTGACAATAAAACATTATTGTTATTATTTATTGATGTGTAACATCTTTCCTCTCGCATTCCTGCCATCTGTGGGAGGGATTTCGTGAAATGGGACGGAAGTGTGTAACAGGAAGCCGAGGAAGCGCGCGCTATAGGATTTCACCAATGAACGCGCCCTATTCGATATGACCAATAAGCGCGCACAATGGTCGAGTTGGCTGTCAGTTGGTACTTTCAATGTTATATTGCTTATTACCAAGGTGAGACGCAAGATGTTACACATCCTATGCGACTACTGTAAGACTCGCTCGTTTTCATATATTGGCGTGTACTTGCCTGCAGTAGATGCACGTGCCCTGTGACCATGCTGCGCGCCTCCTGCACGTCCTTGAAGCGGAACTCCAGCGCCATGAGGTCCTTCTGTTCCTCCCACACCCAGTGCTTGGGACCTTCCCGCTTCAGCATGGCTATGTACTGTGGAAACAGAACATAACACTGGTCAACAAAAAAACACTTTTTGTGTGTCACAAGATGTTTTTAAACTAATTATGTTAACAACATGCTTAAGTATCATAGAACTGAAATTAGAATTATTGAGACACGAACAGTTTTCCTGTAATATGATTTTGAAGTGGTGCTTTGAGGCGAAAACTGAAGTTTTCAGGTGATTCTAATACAGGCACGTTATCATTTTAAAGGATTGGTTGTGTAGCAGATGGCATGTCAGTGTACTCAACTATCGTTTTATATTAAAAATAGGTAAAATAAAGCTTCTTCTTCTGATGGTGCATAATATCTTTTGAGTTTTAAAAATAATTTCACCATAAATTTTAAGAAACTTGACAGAATCATTTGAACACTTTTTCCACATTATATATGAATAAAATAACTCATTAAGTAAACTGAAACAATAACTACTTCATTGAAAAATAAAAAAATCGGAATTTACAAGTCAAAGGGAAAATTATGTTGTTGGTAGTAGCTGTAACACAAAAACTAGACCTGATCAAAACAAAATAAATATGATTTTGGAATAAGAGTAGATAGGGAATTCGCAATTAGTGAGCACATTCCTTGTGAAAAAATCTTGTTGACTAGTGAATTAGTAACATGGAATTTCCTGTCAAAGTGTGTGTGGAAAAACATAAGTACTTGACAGGTACTTTGATAGCTACACTACTACCTACAACTAGAGGTCTTAAAGTCAAGAGTGAATAGGTTACTTCTAGGCAAGAGTACTCCATCATCGAACATATCATCGCTTGTGGGTTATTAACCCAATATTGGTAACGAAACACAGTTGCCTTGTTACAACATAATATGGTCGCTTTTCCCAAAATATTATTATCAAAAAAAGTATTCAGGGACTCACTTGAAATGGCGGCTTGTGCACTTAAAATTGTATTAAGCGTGTTCTACTGACTTATTTATGTTTTTTTATTTACTATTAGTGATGCAATCCCGTTCTCCCGAGATTTCTCAAAGCCCGCCTACATAATATGCTAGGCAAAAATTAAATTTAGATAAATAATGCATTCGATGTATACTGATATAATCAGTGGTTGGAGTAGGTAGAGCTATTTTTGGTACTTTGGTTTCATAGTGTGGACATGCCATTGGTACCGGGATTCACTAACACTGGGATTTAAAAAATAGATATACTGGTTAAGGTTGGTGATGAGTTTTAGAGGTACTCGTGTGTATATATGCCACGGGTTATATCTGAACTTAGATAAAACTAGACTTAACCGCATACAATTAGATTACTCTTAAACTTAGGTACGTGAAATAAATCGCGGTGGTACATAAGTAAGATTAGATAAAGTAAAATCGAAATCAATTTTACTTATTAAATCTTTATTTTTAGTCAGCGGATAAATTTAAAATCCCGGGATCCCAGTGTCATATCCATATTAATACATTTGAGGCCATTGACGCGAAATAGCTCTACGTACTCCGACCACTGCTGATAACACTAACCTGGAACACCAGCTTGATGATATCGTCGGTGTGTGCGACGCCCTCCTCGGTGAGGTCGACCTGCACGCCGAAGAAGCCGAAGCCCCGCGCACCGATGCGAGTGCCTCCCACTAAACTGTGGGGAAATAGAGAACAATTAATGTCATATCACGCCTTTATTTCACGAATGAGCAGAGGATAATCATCGTCATCATATCAGCCACAAGACGTCCACTGCTGGACAAAGGCGTCCCCCAAGTGTCGCAACAATGACCGGTCCTGTGCGTCTTCCATCCATCGGCTACCCGCGACCCTCACCGGAGTCAAGGGTAGACTGCTGGGCACTAGGGACCATTTCTGCTAATCATTTGGGGCGGGTTTGCCATAATCGCCACGCTTGGCTGGCGGGTTGGCGATCGCAGTGTAGCTATTGCAATGTACAGAGAATGCTGCTGCCCATTCTCTGGTGAGTCCCTTAGTCGCCTCTTACCACACCCACGGGAAGTGATGGGATGGGGCTATTCTTTTACGTCCGACACCATACAGAACAGGGAGTTGCTGCATATCTGACTTCCACAATCAGTGACAGGGTACGCCTTGGCAAGGTTGCTGTCAGATTTTCTGGCTTCTGACTACCCGTAACGACTGTCAAATATCTACAAATGACAGCCGGGACCAACGGCTTAACGTGCTTTCCGAGGTACGGAGGAAACTCGGTATGTAATAGATGGTCACCTATTCACGGACCGACCCTTATTTAGCTACAAGTTCCTCTTTTAATTTAGTACACAGCAAATGTGTACTAATTATAAAGCTGAAGAGTTTGTTTGTATGAACGCGCTAATGAATTACCAGTCGGATTGAGAACATATTTTTGTATATCATAGCCACATTCATGTGGAATGCTATAGGCTATACGGGAACGAGAAAATCCTACGGGAACTGGAAAAAAACGGGATATGCGCGTACGCAGTCGCGGACATAAGCTAGAAGGGGATATGCAAGAAAAAAGTATTTATAATCTAAACATATACAAAAATATAATACTAACAGTGATAATAGAATGAAAATTATTGTAAAACAAATATATCTGTCCCTCTCGCGAAGACTACGTTTTTTATGGCCGCTGTATACACGTCATGGTATTTGACGTCAGAGTTCGTATCGGACTTCTCTTTCTAATTTTAATCTTTGACACTTTATAGTTTATGAACGTATTTTAAAAATTATTTCAAGATGTTTACTAGAGCAAGTAAAATAAAATTGCATGCATATTCCCTATTGCATTTAAGATCTTGAAGTCTAAACGAACAGTTGAACTACTAAAAGTGACTATGGTGTATTTAACTCACCTATTACACCATCCTCTAGCTTTCAGCGCTGACAGCAAACTGCCGGGACCTTCGTGTCCCAGCAGATGGGACAAGTAATGTCCGGGCTGTGGAAAAAAATAAATATCATTATCAATATATATGTTACCGGAAAATAGCAAACTCCGTAATTGGTCTTTGTTTTCTCTGAATAGACCAATGAGAGCCTTGTTTCCAGGTTTACTATCACATAAAAACGGTTAAATTGTAGACTTGTCCTTTGATTGGTCGCCATTTTACTTGGACCACTTTACCATTGCACTATCAAATTTTGATGCGTAAAATAGTATTCCAAATGTTCAGTTGACAATTTATCGAGAGTTAACAATCTCTCAAGTTATTCTATAATCTTACAGAGTATGCTTTTTTCCGGTGACATATATCGGACTTCTCGTTTTGGTCATCCACGCCCCCTTGAAAAGTTCAACCTGTATAAGATGCAATATAACTCACCCCACTCTTGTAATGTTTCCTAGTATCAGGGATGGGGAAGTCGATGGACAAGGAGCGCAGATCCTTGACGGGGAAGCAGTAGGCGCGCTTGCGGCGCAGCTCCGGAGGGAACGGGTGCTCCGCCCACGTGGGGGCCGTCACTGACTTGTCTTCTACGGCTGAGAATAGTGGGACTACTATGCCTTCTAGCTCGTCTAGGGATTCTGGAAGAAACAAATCAAGATTAAAATCAACACTGGCCTAGAAAAGAGTGGCGAGACGATCTGAAATCACCTTTATTATAACTAGCATTAAGGGATACTTTTCATCATTTTCCCTTGGGATAATTTTCGACATTAATGCGGGCGGAGCTGTGGGCGGTAGCTAGTACTTATAATAAAGCTGAATAGTTTGTTTGTTTGAACGCGCTAATCTCTGGAACTACCAATCGGATTTGGAAAATTATTATGTCCTGGGACAACTCACACACGGTCATCCGATCCCAAACTAGGCAGAGCCTGTACTATGGCAACCAGATAACTGATAAACATACTTTTATATTTCTAAATACATACTTATTATAGACAAATTACACCCAGACACAGAACAAAAATGATCATGCTCATCACACAAAGATTTGTCCTGGGTGGGAATCGAACCCACGACCTCCGGTTTAGCAGTCAGGGTCACTAACCACTCGACCAACAGGCCAGTCGATATTTGTATATTATTGCCACATTCATGAGGAAACTACAGGCTATACGGGCTATGCGCGTACAAAATCGCGGGCAAAATCCAATTCTTCATAAGGGGGGAAGTACTAACACCGCGCAGGCGCAGCTACGATCAGCAACTTGTGACTGCTGACCGTATAGTATATTAACAAACGACTCACCTTTCCCCATAACGACGAGCGTCATGATGTTGGCGGAGTACCAGCTGCTGTGGAACTTCAGCAGCTCTTTCCTCACGTCGATGCCTTTAGACTTCGGGACCGTCTCCAGAGTTTCTTTGTTACCTGTGGGAGAACAAACCATTGATGGATTGACATCTTTTTCTTCTTCTTAGCGTATCAATGACAAATGTCACAGAATTCAATTAGGGAATATGCATGAAAAAAATATTTATTAACTAAACAGTTTATCTAGAAATATACAAAAATATAATACTAACAGTGAAAATAGAATATATATATATCATTATTCATGTCAAAGTTCATTTTAATTAATTAATATTATCAACCATGTCAAAATAAGTTATTATTAATTAATACTATCACCTATCACTCATGTCAAAAATACATTGTCATGCATTATAAGTAGTTTTTCTTATACGGATTCAGTCTTAGAATGACAGATTGAATAAACGATCGATTGGTGATTGGTGGTGGTGATTTTGGTTGGTTGGATTTAAAGTATTTTTTCTATATTTGTTTATAAAGATTTATTATTTATTACATACATACAGCTATCATTACAGTCACCCAATGCGATAGTGCAGAAAATAAAATAATAATTACAATAAAAAATACATTTCAGTTCATTAATTCAATTAACATTTATAATATAAAAACAATACAATACAATAAATTAATCAATATAATACAATTATTTTAATCAATCTAAATTAATCTAACTACAGTAACATAAAATGTGTAACGTGACTTTTGCGAATTCATTCAGTGAACAAGAGAGTACATCTATTTTATCGGCAACCAGGTTTAGTGTAAGATAGTCCTTCTCACCTGTCCCAAACTTATGGAAGGGATGCATAGGTGACGCAGTGCTCTTCTTGACCTGGTCCAGTCTCCACGTAACAGAAGATGTATTCTTCTCGTGTTCCATCAGATTTTTCAATTGATAGATTGACTGATTGATTCTTTATTGATAATATTAAATTGTTTGATTGATCGAAAGAATGTTTGGTTGATTGATCGGATCATTGATTGTTTTATTGATCGAAATATTAATTGTTTAATCGATCGATTGATAAATTGATCGGATGATTGATTTATTGTATTTTTTCTATATCACACTTATATATAATATATAATCACACTAATATTATAAAAGCGAAAGTTTGTGAGTGTGTGTGTGTTTGTCACTTTATCACACGCAAACGTCTGAACGGATCTTGATGAAATTTGGCACAGAGGTAGATTATGGTCTGGAATAACACATAGGATACTTCTAGTCTCTTCTCTCATCCCGGAAGTATGTTCCCTTGGGATAATTTTCGACATTCACGCGGACGGGGCCGTGGGCGCCAGCTAGTTTATTTATAAAGATTCTCACCTGTCCCAAACTTATGGAAGGGATGCGTAGGTGACGCAGTGCTCTTGTTGAGCTGGTCCAGCCTCCACGTATCAGAAGATGTATTCTTCTCGTGCTCGGAGTGCACCGCACTAAGCTCGCGCCCCGTCGCCGACTCCGTGAACAGAGGGGATATGAAGAATTGGGCGAAACTGGGGAGTAACAGAGAAAACATTTGGAAACGATCGTTTTGTCACTATATTGGTTTCATTAAACATAATACAATGTGTTACAGAATGAGCACAAAACCTGAGAAGGGGTCTTTGTACTCATCTTTGTGAACAACTTTTACACATCGAATGTATAGGTACATGTTTGTGCGCGTAACTGGACAACATGTACTGAAGGTCCCGTAGTTAACGTTGTTCATAATGATGAGTTCAATGACCCCTTTTCAGGTATTGCGTTTATTCTGTTAGGGTCAATTTATACTAGCGCAGAATCGAAGCGTCAATCTGAAACTTGACATAGCAAATTTACTTTTATCTCCACAACATAACGCACATTTTTTTTTTGACATAAAAAGAAGACGCGCGAATTACGTCGAATTCGCGCGTCTTCTTTTCGGAGCGGAAGAAATATCTCAGTAGAATATATGCATTACGTTGTGGAAATATGAGTGAATTTGCTATGTGAAGTATTAGATTGACGCTTCGACTCTGCGCTATAGTAGGCGCCAGATAAATGTGGAATAAAGTATATTGACCTTTTCCTAGTAACTGTTCATAGGTAACTGAACAATTAAATATGAATCGTTTTTCATTATTAGACAATGTTAAGGATCACGAGAGATGATGATTCGGGACTGTTTTGTGTCATTAATTCCGTTTTTCAAATTAACAATGTCAATAAATGTAGGTGGGTCAATGACCGATATTCCACGATTATCTGGTGCCTACTATAGTATAAATTGACCCTAACACGTTGTATAAGATTGCTCATACAAGCTGGCCAGTAAACTGGAACCACTTTAAGGTTGTTATCTCATAGATTTTTATTTGAATATTGAACCTTATGAAGATTTATTTAAATTTTACTTTTTTTAGGGTTCATGACAAACTCAAAGTTTTACTGTGTAGTTATTAAATCCCTAGTGAATGCTGTGATTTGTTGAACGAAAACCAATAATCTTAATTGGCTTTGAAATTAGGCAACCGCCTCACTGATGCCCGGTTTATGAGGTACTTTATCGGTCGTTTAACTGTCTGTGAACGCTATCTAGTTTTTTTTGTCAAATACCCTATCATATTAGTAAGTCAGCTTTAAATAACAAAACTGTGAAATACATAATTTATTTACATGTAAGTAGTAACTTAATACCAACTTGCCGCGCTTGACTCGGTGGAACGCAGAGCTAAGAGGCTCATTGGCGACGTAAAACTGGTGGATGCCAAGCTTCACAGCTTGGCTCATCGCCGCAAGGTTGCCTGCTTGTCGGTCTTCTACAGATTGTACTTCGGGGAGTGTCCAGGAACTCCACGACTTCATCTCACCGGCCCCCTTCTACCATCGGACATCTAGACGCACTGCAAGTTACCATACCTACCTTGTTGCTATTCCACCAAATCGCACTAAACGTTTCCAAACGTCTTTTTGTAATGCGCACAGCAAAGGAGTGGAACTCTCTGCCTGCGTCTGTGTTTCCGAACGCATACAACCCTAATTTCTTTCAAAATTCGAGTGAACAGGCTTCTTCTGGGTAAGCTCGCTCCATCGTCGACTTTGTCTCTGTCATCTATGACCTAGACTAGAGTCAAGAGCAAACACAACTAAAATTATAAAAAAATATTAAAAAACTTACATGTCCAAAGCCTTGTGCAGATGCTCAGGAATGACATCGAAGTAATACGTGGTGTGATCTGATGAAGTAGACGCATTTGAAGACCCTCCGTGCTCCGACAAGAACTTGTTGTATTCATTTTCCTGGAAAAACATTCATTCATTCATATGAGAGGACCTCGTGGCTTAAGAATAACAGCCGCACAGGTCGATCTTCACAGTTAAGCGACACTTGCCGAGGTCGGTCTATGGATAGGTAATAATAATATCTTGGGACAACTCACACACGGTCATCCGATCGCAAACTAGGCAGAGCCTGTGCTATGGCAACCAGACAACTGATAAACATACTTATATATTTCTAAATACATACAATTATAGACAAATTACACCCAGACACAGAACAAATGATCATGCTCATCACACAAAGATTTGTCCTGGGTGGGAATCCAAACCACGACCTCCGATTTAACAGTCAGGCTCACTAACCACTCGACCAACAGGCCAGTAAATACAAATTGCTCCGTGCCTGAGAAAGCTCGTATAGCTGGCGGTACCCTTTATTATGTGTAAATCTCTCAACAGTCGTTAGTACAGCCAGAACTTCAAAAGCCAGAGAACATTTTGGTCACTTTGAGACTAGTATGAGCAGCACCAGAGAATGGGCAGCAGCATTCTCTGTGCATTGCAACAGCTACACTGCGATTGCCAACCCGCCTGCCGAGCGAGGCGATTATTACAAATCCCCCTTTTGGGGGAGACCTATGTCCAGCAGTGGACGGTTTTCGGCTGATATGATGATGATGATGATGATGAAGACCAGTATACAGGCTGTGCTTAACTCTTGAGCTATAATTGCAGTGCGATTCTGTAAACATGTCGACTTCACCCAAGCCTGAGTGATCATTAAGTGAAGGCTTGGGTGAAGTGATCACGAAGTGAAGGCTTGAGTGAAGTGATCACGAAATGAAGGCCTGGGCGAAGTGATCACGAAGTGAGCTGTTAATCCATGTAATCAAGATAGAATGACAGCTCACTTCGTGATCACTTCACCCAAGCTTTCACTTCAACATGTTTACAGAATCGACCGGCTGCTTTGTGAATTATATCCTTATTGGAGTAGAATATAATAGAATACTCTTTAATATAGGACTGGTTGATCAAGTGGTTAGTGACCCTGACTGCTAAACCGGAGGTCGTGGGTTCGATACCCACCCAGGACAAATCTTTGTGTGATGAGCATGATCATTTGTTCTGAGTCTGGGTGTAATTTGTCTATAATATGTATGTATTTAGAAATATTTAAGTATGTTTATCAGTTGTCTGGTTGCCATAGCACAGGCTCTGCCTAGTTTGGGATCGGATGACCGTGTGTGAGTTGTCCCAAGACATTAAAAAAAAAATACGTACACCATAAAAGCTACAGAAAAGACAGATGAAGAAAACACAACATAGGGTGACACAATGGGCGGCCTTATCGCTAAAAGCGATCTTTTCAAGACAACCTTTGGATGGATTTTAAAGAGAGAAGGAAAGACAGTACTGTAGGTAGTGTTAGATGTAACAGTTAGGGTAAAAATCGCTTACCTCAGGATATTTTTCAGTACCCAAGAATAGCATATGTTCGCAGAAATGCGCCAATCCTGGCAACTCTTCAGGGTCACTCAGGTAACCTGAAAGATAAATAACACTGATAATCCTGCTGATCTTGATATTATGAATGTGAAACAGTGTATGTTTGGATGTGTTAATAACGCCTCAACAGATGAACAATTAATCAGGCTTAGTACGAGTTTTTTAACGTCATCATCTGCCTAGCCTTTTCCCAACTATATTGGGGTCGGCTTCCAGTCAAACCGGATTCAGCTCAATACCAGTATTTTACATGGAGCGGCTGCCTACCAGACCTCTACAACCCATTAACTGGGTAACACGGTGGTTCTTGGCAAGACTGGAGTCAGATTTACTGGCTTCTGACAATCCGTAACGACTGCCAAAGATCTACAAATGGTAGCCGGGACCAACGGCTTAACGTGCTTTCCGAGCCACGGAGGAAACTCGGTATGTTAAGATGGTCACCCATCCTCAGACCAACTTTGGCAAGCGTTGTTTAACCTTGATCGACCCGTGCGGCTGATATTCTTTAGCCACGAGCTCCTTTTAACGTACTGAACGATTAATCAGATTTAGTACGAGTTTTTTAACGTGCTCGATAGCGTAAACATTCGCATATGTCTTATGTAAAACTGTATGAAAAAAACAAAGGCTTTCCGTTATTGTCAGTGCAAAAAGCAATATCCGAATTCGGTCAGTTTTTTATAAGTATCCATATTTTTACGTGCTCCTAAATAAAGTCGGATCGATTGAAGAAATCTGATGACAGAAGTCGGATCCAGTGCGTAAACTGCCATACAAATAGTTCTATGGCTACTTTGGACCGTATTTTCACGGATCCGGATCGCATGCAGTCCGTTTCTCCGCGTACTTCTTCGAAACCACAAAAGGAATTTTGATACAGTTTTCTCTACTAAGAAGTTGGTCGCCCCTTTTAAAAAGTTCTGAACAAAGGACCCCATTATAAGCCCTGGCTGGAGGCTTTAATATTAAGGCCACCACAGGCAAGCCCGGTTAAGCAGTCGACAACCTTATAGGTTGAACTGCGAGACGCCACTCACAAAAAAAAAAACAAAGGACCCCGTTATAAGCCCTGGCTGGAGGCTTTAATATTAAGGCCACCACAGGCAAGCCCGGTTAAGCAGTCGACAACCTTATAGGTTGAACTGCCAGACGCCACTCACAAAAAAAAAAAAACAAAGGACCCCATTATAAGCCCTGGCTGGAGGCTTTAATATTAAGGCCACCACAGGCAAGCCCGGTTAAGCAGTCGACAACCTTATAGGCTGAACTGCCAGACGCCACTCACAATAAACAAATGACCCCCATAAACTTCTTACTGTGTTTTGTTTACTCACCAACGTTGACATCTAAAGCCGCGGCCGACTTGTCAGTTGTCATATCGCTCACCAACAGAACCCTCAAACGGTTTGATAACACCAAACCCCTGGAAATAAATAGTAAGCAGCTATGATAAACAGCCAAGAGTCAGTATTATGGCGTTTAGATCTAGAAGCAGTACATTCAGGATATGATATATATCTCTATATTTTTATATATTTATATACTATGGTATTATGTCCTAATTTATTTGTTATTTTTGTAGTTTTAATTTATAATTGTTTTCTATTGCAATTTAATCGATGTTTTTTTTTTAATATTTTTAATTATTCTGTATTTTAGTTCAATTTAGCTACTTGAAATTCAATTTTGACTTAGTAAATTTCAATTTTGTTATTCTCATGCATTTCCATTTTAATTTTTTTATGATTATACAAGTGCTGTGCACACCTATAAGTGATGAATTCACCGCAACGCTGTATAAATATATATATTTAATGTAATGAGTTAGTGAATAAGTCGTTGGTGTGTCAATAAATAAATAAATAAATAAATATATACGAATATTGGAATTATTTTTTGGGGGCAGTCTTCTGAAAGAGAGACTGTTTTTAAAGCGCAAAAACGCTGTATTCGGTCCATGTGTGGCTTAAAAACTACCGAAACTTGTGAACCTCATTTTCAATCATTAAAATTTCTGACTATGCCAACATTTACGAAACTGCTTGTTTGTAAAAATCAATTTACACCATTTTCAAAAACTATCCAATGTAAAAAAAAACTCCAATGCGTTCTCAATATATGTATAAACTGTGCGACAGTAAATGCAGAACTGAAATGAAAAAGAGCTTTTTTGGCATGGCTCCAAAAATTCACAACAATATTCCCGAAAATATTAAAAATTTGCCCTTATTTTTTAAGAAAAGTCTCTACTCGCTATTCATTGAAAAATGTTATTATAGTGTAGAGGATTTCATTAATGAAAAAATTTAATATTTCATTGCACATGAAATATTAAATTTTTTAAACATTTGATGTGCTTACTTTTTTAAATATTTTAAGTCCCTTTTGAATCTCTTTTTAAGCGTCTTTATAATTTTAGATTTAATTAAGATATTTATTAAATTTAAAATATTATCTTTCTTGTAAGTACTTAATTTTGTTTTTTTTGTTTTATATATAGTTTATAATTTTCTGTTATTTTTTTTCAATATTTGTACGCCTTTACGGCAAAACATAGCGCCCATATGTAACCTAAGACCTTTATGTAAATACCTTGACAGCACGGTTAGCGCAGTGGTTGAGCGATTGACTGCTGCGGTGCTTGTCGCGGGTTCGATTCCCGCACGGAACAATTATTTGTATGGCCTACAGATATTAGTTCCGTGTTTGGCTGTTTGTGTATGTGACTTTGCATGTTTATAAACGCACCCACGATACAAGAAAAATTTTCACAAATAAAGTCTGATTCTGATTCTGATATGAATGCTTGGGAGCTGGTCCTGCTCCATTGGACAATCAAGAGTGAATCAAACTGGTTGGCATAATGTATTTAACTATATAAATGTACGTTTTTGTGTATTTTTTTTTGTTTTTTACTTAATTTTTTTATGAAATAACTCACACACTGTAAAATCAATGGTTTGCAATATTTGTAAATATGTGAGTACCATTTATTGTAAAACTTTTATTTGAAAAGAGTAACAGTATTTTCTTGTCCGTTCTTCTCCATAAGAATCTACCTTTGTGAATGGACTGTAGAGTCACTTTATTTTTATACATATTCTTTTAACTGTAATGTTGACGTTCAAAAGTGCCTTTTAATGGCCTAATTGGAATAAACGTTTTGACTACGACTTTGAAGCAGATCTAACATCTTAAGAATCTGACAGGAAATTGACTACGACTTCCTTGAAGATTGATTGATAAAATGGGCCAAAACAGTTTTTAGAGGTCCGTAGTCAACAAGGAACCTTTACAGTTTCGCCATGTCTGTCTGTCCGTCCGCGGTTTAGCTCAGAGACGCTTAGCGCTAGAAAGTTGAATTTTGGTATGGGTACATTAATCACGCCGACAAATTGGTAAAATAAAATAGTGGAATTTTTTTTTTTAAGGTGGCCCCTACATGTAAAGCGTAAAAATATTGAGGGTTTTCTAAAATCATTTACATCCAAGGATCCGTTTGCGAAATATTAAGCTTTAAAGTGCTAATTTTAGTAAGAGTCAAGTGTCCCCCTCTCTGCCAGCTAAACAGTTGTTTTTGGAGACGTGAAAAATTCATGGTAGTAGCATATATAACGAATTTAGAAGGAAAACTATTACAGCTAAGTAGACTTTAAAAGTTAATGAGTAATAGTCGACCAACTTATAAAATGGAACTGGGTAAGTAATAAACTCTTAATAATTCCATAGAAAATGACTTAAAACCAAGTGCATTTGTAACTTTGTAATCTTATAATAGTTAAGTACATTTTACTATTTTTCTGGCATCGTTTAGGAGAGGGGTAACTACGGAACCTTACACTGTGCGTGGTCCGACACCACTTGTTCTAAATATGACACTCATTCCATTAAAAAAAAAAACTTTGAACATAATGTATAATAATGAAAAAATATATTTTTTTTTAACATAATATAATAATGTTTTTTTATTTTTTTTATTAGACCCGGATTATCAAAGTCTCGGGACCCAGATTTTTAAAGTTAGGTACTGGAAACGGTTTTGAAAAGGCAATCTGGTTGATATTATTTAAAGCCACGTTCATGAGGAAGGCTAGATATAGCCTGTACTGTAATATAATTCAATTTAATTTACTACCTACCACTAAACCACCGACATGCATGGAATGCGGAGTTTTTCCAAGAATAACAAAATGGCGTGCTATTGTTTGTGCAGCTGTCATTTCAACCCAACAGTCAGTCAACACAAGAAATTTGTTGTCTACACTAATATTATAAACAGGAAAAATTTGTATTTTTGTGTGTGTGTATGTTTGTAATGAATAAACTCAAAAACTACTGGACCGATCTAAATTTTTTTTTCAGCAATGGATAGCTACATTATCAGCGAGTAACATAGGCTATATTTTATCCCCGTACTCCGACGGAAACGGGAACTACGCGGATGAAACCGCGTGACGTCCGCTAGATTCAAATAAATAAAAAAAAAGCTTCAACATAAATTGGAATACATTTCCGACCGGTAAGTGTGTATATTAACACTTACTATAGGTACCTAAAATCTACCTACCTAATTAGTATGCGTGTATAAGTTACTAAACTTTTTTTTTATGTATGGGAAATCATCAAATGACTTCTTTCGCTCTGGGTGGAGCGGAAGGGCATGTCAGACTCTTACTGACTAAAACCCATCCGTGTTCCTTCTAAAGCCCTTTGCGTTCCAGGGCCGCGGTGACTCTTTCAAACAAATTCCGCAACCCTGGAAGTTACTGTACCTACGTGGTTATTATACCTGCCTGTCTAATGCCCATGCAATGGGTCATCCTAATAGATGTGGGAACCCTTTTACTGGGTTTCAAGCATAGTATCGAATCGAAGGGGTAAGCCGTTTATGTTTACCTCTATCATGATGGAACTCCTTGAATGGGTTTCAAAGAGTTCCATCATGATAAAGGTAACCGTTTAGACGGCTTCCCCTTTCGAAAGGCTTAACTCTTAACCGGGGTTGTACGGTCCCTGAATACGACACACAAAGTCAAAGTCAATTCGCTTATTTCAACTAGAGCATGAAAAGACACTTTTGAACGTCAAATTTACAGTTTGAAATTAAAATATAAGTGACTCTAGTGGTCCATTCGCAAAAAGTAGATTCTTATGGAGAAGAACTCACAAGAAACTCTATAGTTACTCTTTTCAAATATAAGTTTTACAATATTTTGTATACATAGGTACATTGATCAATTGATTATATTATGTGAGCACAATGCACCCAACATTACACTAATATACAGCACACACTTTTATACTACTAGGTACAACAAAGCAATACCAGCAGAGATAAAATTAAGTTTGCTAGCAAGGGACATGGTACTCACATATTTATAATATAATTAACAACAATGGACTAGTGTGTGAGTTAAAATTACATATTAAAAAAAAAAACAGAAAGTACACCAGTATATATATAGTAAATAAACCAAAAAGTTTGACTTTTTTTACTACCTACACCCTAGATCGTCCTATGGAGCAGGACCAGCATGTTTACAAGCATTCTTATCTATATATATAAAAATCAATTGCTGTTCGTTAGTCTCGCTAAAACTCGAGAACGGCTTGACCGATTTGGCTAATTCTTTTTTGTTTTGGTCGCCAGATTACAGGGAAGGTTTTAAAGCAACAAAAAAAGGAAAGTTGGGTAGGTATGTAGGGTAGGTATGTAGGGTAGGTATGTAGGGTAGGTATGTAGGGTAGGTATGTAGGGTAGGTATGTAGGGTAGGTATGTAGGGTAGGTATGTAGGGTAGGTATGTAGGGTAGGTATGTAGGGTAGGTATGTAGGGTAGGTATGTAGGGTAGGTATGTAGGGTAGGTATGTAGGGTAGGTATGTAGGGTAGGTAGAGTAGTGTAGGTATGTAGGGTAGGTAGAGTAGGGTAGGTAACGGTTGACAGTTATTGGTGAAGGGAGCGAAGCCGCGGGCACAGCTTGTCTTTAATATAATCATTTAGTGGTTTAATATAAGTTTTAAATTTTCTTTACACAAAAAGTTACACATTCATACCTGTAACTCCGCTTATCCTCCTGCGACTTGCATATATTCTCGTATCGCTTGAGGACCCCCGATGGGACGGGGCCCCCGCCGGGACCCACGGGGTCCCCGACGCTTGGGGTCCCCGTCGGAGAGGAGTCGCCACTCTTAGGGGGACTGAACTGGGAAGACATGCTTGAAATTTTGCGCTTGCTTCCACCGTAGCTGTGGATAAAAAAAAATGAAAATTAGATTATTTTAAAAAAATTGGTTGACTGTAAAGTCGGTTTACGGACGATAGTTTAACGTGACAACGTCATAACAAAACATTGAAGAAATGATCGTAACGTTACAATGAGTCATCCTTTTTCGTGCGTGCAGCCGGCGTTCATCGATTTATTAGACGTTGTCACGTCAAAAACAAATTCTGTCACACGAGATTTAAATTCCATTGATAAAGACGAAAGTTATTTTCACAGAACTGACATGAATACAAATTGTAACTGAAATTACAATTCTTTGACGATAGTAAGTATCAGTAGTACTTAAACTATGTTAGTATACCTACAGTAAAATTAAAACTTAACTCAAAAACAGAAGTAAGAAATAGGAAGACTAAAGGCCGGTGTCAATAACGTATGTTTGAAAGGCAAAAATGACGTTTCAGCTACTGTTGGTAGCAGATTTGACATTCGGTCAAAGGTAGATACGTTATTGAGACCGGCCGTAAGAACACGCATAATTTCCGTTTTTCCCGTTACCGTATAGGCTATATATAGCCTTCCTTATGAACGTGGCTATCATTTGCAAAAATAATTTTCCAAATCCGACTGGAAATTCCAAACAAACAAGCTCTTCAGCTTCATTGTATTAGTATATTTGAAATATGATCAGTTCTATAGTTGAAACAATGGATTTAAATTATGTCGAACTAGTTGCCGCCCGCGGTTCCGCTCGCGTGATTGTCGAAAATTATCCCAAGGCTACATATTCCCGGGATAAAAAGTATCCTATGTGTTATTCCAGACTATAATCTACCACTGTGCCAAATTTCATCAAAATCCATTCAGTAGTTTTTACTTGAAAGAGTAACAAACATCCATCCATACTCACAAACTTTCGCGTTTGTAATATTAGTAGGATTATTAATTCTAGTTAGTAATTATGCTGCTATGCTTCTATAATGTACTGGGTGGGTATGACTTGGATAGTGCAAATCAAATTCTGTGATTCATCATCTGCCTAGCCTTTTCCCAACTATATTGTGGTCGGCTTCCAGTCAAACCGGATTCAGCTGAATACCAGTATTTTACGTGAAGCGGCTACCTACCAGACCTCCACAACCCATTAACTAGGTAACACGGTAGTTCTTGGCAAGACTGGTGTCAGATTTACTGGCTTCTGACAATGCGTAACGACTGCCAAAGATCTACAAATGATAGCCTAGACCAACGACTTAACGTGCTTTCCGAGGCACGGAGGAAATTCGGTATGATAAGATGGTCACCCATCCACAGACCGACCTTGACAAGCGTTGCTTAACCTTGATCGACCCATGCGGCTGTTATTCTTTAGCTACGAGCTCCTCAAAATTCTGTGATTATTGTTCTGTATTATAAAATGCAAGATCTCTCCGTCTAAAAGTGATCTTATACTGCTAGACGAAAAAAAACAGTGGTTCCCAACGTTTTGTTGAGATAAGCTAACAAAAATATACTGAAAGGCTGTTTTTTTCTACCAATAGTTTATTTTGAAGTTGAAGAAGGGCTTAAAACATAACTTTCTGCACAAAAGATCTGATTTACTACACAGATTAGCACTAAACAAGAGACGAGTTTGAAGGATACTCAATATTTTCTATGCGAAATTAACCTTTTGAAAGCCATTGTCACGTAGTCATGACAAGCAAGCGCGTGCCCTGTACGCCAAGCGTCACAAATATGTGACAAAAAGTACGGCGAATTTGTGGCTTGGCGTTGGGGGCACGCCGATGCGTTTATGCTCTGGCGTTCAAAAGGTTAAATCAGGCAAATAACAAGGAGCTTATATCAACAAAAAACACATTCATACCTTAGCAGTTACTGGAAAAACTAAGATAAATAATAATCAATTGTTCTAAGGAAATACAGAAGGAATTTTCCTTAAGATGTAGGCATGAGCAGCCTAAGTAATTGAAGAATATGTTTAAGTACCTATATTCATTTAAAAACTCCATTATGTTTTAATAAACGTGTTAATTAGATAACTAGTCCCTGCCCGCTTGGTGCTTGGAGCTTGGCCCGCTCCCGGGATTAACCTTTTGAACGCCAGATCATAAACGCATCGGTGTGCCCCCGACGCCAAACCACAAATTCGCCGTTATTTTTTTGTCGACTCTAGCCGAAGGTGGCGCGTTGGGCACTTTTTCATTTGTCGGCTATAGCCGAATGTGGCGGTCAAAAGAAGGTATTAAACTTTATCTGATATTCTACACAGATGAGCACTAAACAAGAGACGAGTTTGTAAGGATACTCAACATTTTCTATGCGAAATTAAATCAGACCAATAACAAGGAGCTTATATCAACAAAAAACACATTCATACCTTAGCAGTTACTGGAATAAACTGAGATAAGTAATAATCAATTGATCTAAGGAAATACAGAAGGAATTTTCCTTAAGTATTAAATATGTTTTAGTATCTATATTCATTTAAAAACTCCATTATGTGTTACAAGTGTTTATTAGATAACTAGTCCCTGCCAACAGCTTGGCCCGCTCCCGGGATTAACCTTTTGAACGCCAGAGCATAAACGCTTAGTCTTGCCCCCGACGTCAACCCACAAATTCGCCGTACTTTTTGTCACATATTTATGACTTTTGGCGTACAGGGCACGTGCTTGCTTGTCATGTATTTGTGACAATAGCGTTCAAAATATTTAAAGTACCTATTGTCCCACTTCAACCAAGGTTCTAAGCATTCTCGCTAATTTGTAAATTTCTATCGCAGTGAGGTTCGTTGTTGGAAAACCGAATTCTGGGTTAAGCTCGCCTTTGTGGGTATGCTGTCCCATCATGGCTGTGTTTTATGTTTTTGTGTGTACAATCTATACTAATATAATGAAGCTGAAGATTTAGTCGGATTTGGAATATTCTTTTTGTATATGATAGCCACATTCATTAGGAATGCTTTGGGCTATACGGGAACGGAAAAAAACGGGATAAGCGCATACGAAGTCGCGGGCAAAAGCTAGTAAAGAATAAGAATAACTTCGAAATTCGCTTCAGCGGTTTAGGCGTAACCAATAGACATAGATTTTAACCTTTTGAACGCCATGGTCACGTACACATAACAAGCAAGCGCGTGCCCTGTTCCTACGCCAAATTTCACAAATATGTGACAAAAAGTACTGCGAATTTGTGGCTTGGCGTCGGGGGCACGCCGATGCGTTTATGCTCCGGTGTTCAAAAGGTTAAGTATGAATGCTTATTGACTGAATAAGTGCCTCATTGGTCTAGCAGTCATGCTTCCTTGATTGAGGATAATGTTGGGTTTGCCCATCTGTAATTTCTGAGTTGAACTGCTCGGTTGATAGCAAGACACTCGCTCTCTATTACTTAAACGTAATTGGCGCAATCTAGGTGTACTATACGTCTGCGCCTTCGTTACGGCAGTATGTGTGGATGATCGCTCGCTTCCGTCCGTGGTTCAATCTAGAGGAGGATGCAACATAATTGACCACTCGTACCTAAGTGTCAATTGTGCGTTTGTGAACCACTGCTGCAAGGTATCAGCTGGGCCTGGCACCTTGCAGCAGTGATTCCGCAAACTGTTTAGGCTTTTGTTTTTGTCTTGGATCATTTTTTTTAAATTTAATATGGGTTTGCTCTTGACTGTAGTCTAGGTCATAGATGACAGAGACAAAGTCGACAATGGAGCGAGCTTACCCAGAAGAAGCCTGTTCAGTCTAATTTTGAAGAGTAGGGTTGTATGCGTTCGGAAACTTTGTGTTAATGTTTCACTAACATAGTTTGTAAGTATATTGTTACTAACACTATGAGTCTTGTTACCCAAATTAAATGAATGAATGAAAGTAATTAACGCTAGCGTGACGACTCGAAGGCGTTTATGACGGATTGGTCGGAGAGGGCAACAGACTGGGAAGAGTGAAGGCTCTCAGGGATACCTTTGCCTAGGTGGGGGATACTACAGCTTGATAAAAAAGCAATGGTAGTTGCTCACACTCTTTTTATTATTATAATAAGGGACTTATATGTAACATGCCTTCAAAAAATAAACATGGGAAACACAGAAGTTATTTTTGACGGTAATATCAGCTGCCTAGACCTTTCCGAGCAATATTGGGATCTGCTTCCAGTCAAAACTGCCGCCTCAAAGCCGCATGGGTCGATCTTCAAGGTTAAGAACACTTGCTAAGCTTGGTCTGTGGATGGGTGACCATCTTAACATACTGAGTTTCCTCCGTGCCTGGGAAAGCACGTTAAGCCATTGGTCCTGGCTGTCATTTTCGGATTGTCAGAAGCCAGTAAATCTGACTTCAGTCTTACCAAGAACAACCGTGTTACCCAGTTAATGAGTTGTGGAGGTCTGGTAGGCAGCTGCTCTATGTAAAACACTGGTATTCAGCTGAATCTGGTTTGACTGGGAGCCAACCTCAATTTAGTTGGAAACGGCTAAGCAGATAGATGATGATGATGAAAAGGAGGTTATTTCTCTACTTTAGCCTCAGCTTTTAGGGCCCATCCAATATGTGTCCGCCATCCACAAACAAGTAGTGATCGATAGTATGGGAAAAATTGCTACAAGCGGCGGTTTCATGAAGTAAAGATAATAACACTGATGGAACACTACACTATTTTCAAGTGCCATAATATCAGATTCAAAGTCAAGTGTTTTAATAAGTACTTACTGTAATGTGTACATCTACTAAATTATAAATAGGGAAAATTGTATGTTTGTTTATACATATATGTAGGTTTATGTTACCTACCACAAATCAGTACATAAATACCTACCTAAATAAATATCCTTTGAACACAACTCTGAAACGACCTTCAAAAAACAATGAATTCAAGGGAGAATCCAGAATAAAAGCAAGGTATTTTCCTATAGAACTTGAAGAAAATATGTTATGTTCAGCTTATGTTATAACAAAAGGGTAAACTATGGGTACAAAACAAGTAATCTCCGGAAGTAACAACTGATTAAGAAAATTCTTTCACTGGTGGAATGTTACAATATTGCTGAGTGCCATAGTCAAGTGACAGGTACTCTAAGGGGGCGTCCATAAATTACGTGAGGTGTTTTTTTTTAATTTTCTGTCCCATCCTCCCCCCCTTGTGAGATGTCGTGAGATTTTATTCAACCCCCTCCCCCATCCCCCAATCTCACATGAGATTTTTCAAAATGTGTGGTTTGACAGTCAGTAGTATAACGTCGAAGTATGAGTGAAATTATTTTCTTTCGAACGAATTAGTGAATGATCTTAATCGTATTACGATTACGCTTAAGATTAAATCTTAAGCATGTACAATCTGGATTAAATGGACCAAAACAGTATATTTTTTTTTTGTTTCAATCAGAAAAAAATTGCGTGATATTTGCCGAGACCCCCCCTCTCTCCAACGTAAGATTAGTTGAGATTTGACTCGACCCCCTCCCCCCCTTAAACATCTCACGTATTTTATGAATGCCCCCTAATCACAAAAAAATGAATGAGTTCTGTTAGATAATGAATAAAAACATGTTATTCATGTGGTAGAAGATGATTGTGTGCTCTTGAGTATGTCTAAAATTAACAGAATTTTGTTTTATACTTAACGAAAAGACAAAAGCTGCTAGCAAAATTTTGGAACCACTTTAGTATGTACACATAATAAAATTATGGTAGAATTAACTTACAATAATTTTGAGTTATAACTAAAACATACGTCAGGCAAACATCTTGATACTGTACAAAGAAAATCGCAGACGCAACAGATAAATCTATTGTTTACTTATTTACCTGATTTTTATATAGACTACGATCTGATCTCTTGTTGGTGATTGATTCGACAAATTTGTCTATATTTAACAGATTTTCTCCCCAAACTAAGTTTTAGCAAAGCAATATCAAACAAATAGCACTAACGAAAAGGTAAATTCCAGGTAAAACATCAAAGAAACAAGAAATTGCACACATAAATATAAATATTTTGGATTCCTAACCTATTAGTTGTTGCACGATGTAATAACGGAGAATAGTAATGGATCCCCAACCAAAAAAGTCTTCGTGGTGCCAGCTTGAATGTGGTGCAACTATATTATGTTTATTTTGAATTTAATTTACAAAATTCAATACTTTGAAATTCATCGAAATCATCGACCGATTTGTAATGTCAGAGGGTAAGATAGGTAAATTGCGTAGATACCAGAACCGACGAAATCGTTGCGTAAAGGATTCTGTTTATATTTAGTCGGGTTATAATGTCATCTTTTCAGTTTTGTTACACGCAGATTTGAATTTCGTGAAGGATGGAGACCTTTCACTGGACTAAAGCAAGAGCGTCTTGAGGGACTATCTTTTTGTAGAAATTTGACGTTCAAAAAGTGCTGGCACTCAACCTAATTTGAATAAATGACTTTTGATTTTGATTTTTGATTTATCTGTCTAATTTCTAGCCAAAATGATTGCTTTCCGGACGTCTTAGATAGGTCTATCTAAGATGTCCACGTCTACGTTGCTTAGTAGTCTGTGCACAAACTCTGTTATTATATTTTCATTCTGTGGTTTGACATTGACACTGACACATCTGACAAAACTTAACCAAGTCCAACCTTGTTTTGAATTTTGGTACACCGGCGATCTTTTCGTAATTTCGTAACATTTATTCGTGATTTCTTCCCAAGTGCTTTTGTAAAAGAACAGATTTGCACCTGCATACAGGAGGTTCATATTCAGGTAATCTCTTGATAATTCTATTAATGTCCCAGTTTCTGTACGATACTCCTGATAACTTTGTTGACTTTTAGTACGATTCCTCGACTTATTTCGTTTCTGTATCAAATTAAATTATAGTTACTTTAAAGAACATGAGTCTCTAAATATAGGCGTATTATCATTTGAGCGTTCCATGCTTGGCATACGTTTAATAGTTCGAGTTCCAACGTCGAGATCCGAAGATGTACGAAGGTTTTCGGTATCGGAAAACGAATTGTGGTACTAAAATGGAGCTGGCAGGACACCTGAAAGGCGCGGTGATGATAGGTGGAGAAAGGCTGGTCGGCCGGCGGCGAGATGGGCAGACGACATTGTTGCCATCGCGGATAGAACCTAAATGAGTCTGGCACAGGAACGTGGGGATTGGCACCAGAGAGGCCTATGCTCAGCAGTGGGCGAAGTTGGGCTGTGGATGATGATGATGATGATATCATTGGATATGTGTGCATATGCATTATATGCGTGTGGAACTGTTCTACTTTAACAGCGGTTGTGATAAGGAGTAGTAGTAGTAGAGTAGAGTAGAGTAGGGACTCCATTTTCCGCACTTAGACTCTTATTCGGTCCGTTGTACGTAGGTGTCCTGGCTACGTTAGCCAGCCTAGCTCCGCCCAGAAGCGCAGAAGTTTCCTGGGAGCTTCACAGGCTTCGTGGAGCGACCTCACCATTCCGAGGATTTGTTCACGTTGGGTAGCCACAGCCTCGCATTCCATTCCGTTTCTTCGGCATCAAAGCAGCCTCTGCAGAGTGGGCTGTCTGTGGCGCCTATGTTAAAAAGATGTTTGTTGAGGGGGCAATGGCCCGTAATTGTCCCTATTATTGTTCTGAGGTTAATTCTACTTAGGCTGAGTAGTTGTTTTGTTAGTCGTGGGTGTACACTCGGCATAGCCATTTTTGACTGCCTGCAGTCTGTAGCCCGTGACCATTTGTTGTTATGCAGTTCAGTGGATCTCTGGCAAATCCATGTACGAAACTGTGAGAAAGGTAGGGGAAGGAGTGGGTACGGGCCTAGCACTGCCATCTCGGAACCTCTCTTTGCAAGTTCGTCTGCGGCGTCATTGCCTAGGGATCCACTGTGCCCCTTGATCCACTGGAGGGTGATTTTGTTAGACAGCGATATACTCTCCAGGGCGAGGTGACACTCAGAGATTAATTTGCTGTTAGTTTGTTTGTTTTCTAGGGCTTTGAGCACGGCAAGGCTGTCAGACACGAGTCTGATTGCGTAGTTGTGTATCCCTAGGTGCTTTACGGCTGTTGCGGCTTGTGTTAGGGCGACACACTCGCATTGGAATATCGAGCTGTGTTCACCAAGTGGTAGGTGGAAGTTAATGTTGAGGTCAAGGGAATGTACGCCAGCCCCTGAACCCTTTGGAGTTTTTGAGCCATCTGTGTAGATGCGTACTTCATCTACTCCTGACTGATCCCTTTCTTCCTCTGTTGTTTGTATGTTGTAGCTTTTGTTGAACATGGGTTTATTTGGTGTTCTGTCACACGGGGCAGCGATGAGAGGTTGGTACTCAATCGCCCGGTCCAGGATGCCTGCGTGCGGGCTAGTATGGTTCTTACCCCATATGCCTAAGTGCATAAGCCTGATGGCTGCTAGTGCTGCCTCCTGCTGTATGTACAAGTCAAGGGGAGTTAATTGAAGGGCTATCTCCAATGCTGTAGTCGGTGTTGTCCTCATGCAGCCAGTGATAGCGGAACAGGCTAGCCTTTGGAACCGCTGGAGCCTAGAGACGGTGGTCGTGAGCTCAGTCCTCGTCCACCAAACCAAGGCCCCATAAGTCAGCATTGGTCTGATCACGGCTGTGTAAAGCCACAGCGTGATCTTTGGAGATATCCCCCAAGTTTTTCCTAGCATTCTTTTGCATTGGTAGAATGCGATTGTGCTTTTATTGATAGAGTGATAAGGAGTTCACTTGTCAGAAAGATAACAAAGTATAGAAGTTCCAGTAAAATGTTAAGTTGCCAAAATAAAAAATCTAACTTCTTAAAAATGATTTGGACTATGTGTATTTTTATCTAAACTGTGCTGCCGTCTCTACATGACGCTATATTCAACATTTGTTCCATTGCCAAAGACGAAAAAAAGAATTAAAAAGTTAAAAAATAGAATAGAATGCTCTTTATTACGTACACCATATAAGTTACAGAAAATATAGATGAGGAACACATTACATAGGGTGACACAATGGGCGGCCTCATTCCCAAAAGTTATCTTTTCAAGAAAGCCTTAATAGACTGATTGAAAATAACCAATTTTATTCTTCTTAATCTTTAAATTATAATGAACTGGACCACATCATCGCTTACCATCAAGTGACATAGTGGTCAATCGCGTGCCTATCAATAGTATAAAAAAACCCTCCTTCGCCTATTTCAAAATCATCTCATATGACAATTATACATTATGTTCAAACCCTGAGCTTCAGACCATTTAAATATACTTTTTTTAATTTTTTTTTTTAGATGTCTGTGTACTTATCACAGTCTCAAATTCAAATGAAAGAGTACTTTTTATTTTGCTGTTTGAATATAAGGTTTAGTCTAGGAATTACTAATTCGCGAAATGACTACATGGTCTATAATTGACCAATTCTTGAAATGTACAATTCTTTAAATGACTGATTCTACAAATGACTGATTGTATAAAAGACCGATTCTTTTAAAGACCGATTCTATATATGACCGATTCTTCAAATGACTGATTTTTAAATTTTATGAATGTGTGTGAATATCGTAAATAAAATGCTATGTCAGAGTTAGCAATGCATTGATCACAGCAATTTCGTAGAAGCATTTGATTTTTTTAAATTTGATACCATAGCTTTTTATTATTTCGAATAATCTATTAGGTAACTATAGTAGTATGCATGCAGTATTAAAAAAAATTAAAAATAGGGAAATATCAGTAGTCTTTTTAAAAAAAAATGATTTATATTCAACTACATATTCCTAAGTGATTTATTTCTTAATTTTTATAATTGTTGATTTTTTGATAATTGATTTTATGACTTTTTGATAACTGTTGATTTTTTAAAAAGAAAAAGAGTAAATGTTTACTTTTGGGCTACAAAATGTAGTACGTGACACTATAACCACATATTCCTCAGTGATTTTTTTTCTTAGTTTTTGATATGGATAGTCTTTTTTTAAAAAAATGATTAATATTCAACTACATATTCCTAAGTGATTTATTTTTTAATTTTCTAAAATTGTTGATTTTTTGATATTTGATTTTATGACTTTTTGATAACTGTTGATTTTTTGAAAAGAAACCGAATAAATGTTTACTTTTGCGCTACAAAATGTAGTACGTGACATTATACAAGTTATTTTTTGGGACATGGATAGAAGTTATTTTTTGAAACTAGTTGAAATATATGATTTGCCAACCCTTACATAGCATTTTATTTACGATATTCACACACATTCATAGAATTGAAAAATCAGTCATTTCAAGAATCGGTCATTTATAGAATCGGTCTTTTATAGAATCAGTCATTTTTAGAATCAGTCATTTAAAGAATTGTACATTTCAAGAATTGGTCAATTATAGACCATGTAGTCATTTCGCGAATTAGTCATTCCTAGACTAAACCGAATATAATACGTTTTTATTTGAAATCAAATTCAAATCTAACTTGAAAGATTTGATTACAAATACATAGACACCCAGAACAGGTGAAACGTAAAGTAATTTTACCTCCTTGTTTGTATTTTTTAACACGGTATCTCTAGGAGTACTCTTGAATACTAAAATTCTTCACATATTGAAATCTATCCCCTTACTGAGTGGCATATAGGTTTCATTTTTTACAGTTCCCGTGTGTATGGTCATCAGCGTGAAATTAAGGGAAAACATATTATATTTCACTGTATCACACTTTTTAATATACAATATTAAGAAAGAAGAAACCAGCTGATATAATAAACATATTCCTGTTAACTAGCATGGCATCACCAGAGCCCCAAGTTTCCGCTACATTACCGCTAGAAGAAACACAAGTAGTACTGGAGTTAGATCCGCTTGGGAACCAATCATGGCCGCAATGTGCACAAGTAATGGACATTACAGAGCTACCCGTAGCTAAAACCCCACGGATGGAAACAGACGCTAGTGTTCCTGAGGCCGGTGATGTTACTACTGCTATCAAACTGGAACTGTATCTACCAGAGGGATCACGGAGTCTTGGATCCCCATCTGAAACATGGTTGGAAACCAATCAGGAGTCAACTCATCATGAGTTTGCTCAGGATGACATTGAAGATATAAGGTTGATATAAGCTTATTTATATTCCAGATATTCCAGACTATAATCTACCACTGTGCCAAATTTCATCAAAATCCATTCAGTAGTTTTTGCATGAAAGAGTAACAAACATACATCCATACATACATTCTTACAAACTTTCGCGTTTATAATATTAGTAGGATATAAGTAGGATGTCACACAATCTTACGGAGTCTGCAATTTTCTGGTGACATACTTATATTACTCTCATCTGTATTTACTGATATTTTCAAATTACAGACAGACACTACAAATTTATTTGAGTTATAATTTTAACAATTGTTATTTAAACATTAGGGATGTTACCATGATCAGTTGAAAAAATTGAATGGGCAGTTATTTTACTGTCTGGTGTTTGGTAAATTACTACAGCAGTAGAACATGAACAGTATTAAAAAGAAAAGGGGTTCGAACTTTTTCTTATGGGAGCTGACAAATGACCCCCGCCGCCATTTTGTTTTTTTTTTCAAAGTGTTGGCGAACATGTATAAATGGGTAGAGGACACTAGGTACAAAAAACAAAAAGTTTTATGTCACCATGGTGGGTAAAGTCACCATGTGACTATCCTGACTATCATTAACCTTTGAACGCCTGAGCATAATCGCATCGGCGTGCTCCTGACGTCAAGCCACAAATTCGTCGAACTTTTTGTAAAGGGAGCTTGGGCCCCCCTACACGGATAGGTTAGTTCGAATGGTATGACGGGAGCTAGAGTGAGCGAGTGAACTTAGTGCCCGTCATGACATAAATGTTAGGTTCCTTTAAAATTAAATGTAAATTTAATGTGTCAAAGGAGTGCTTTGGCATTCGTACTAGGATTACCCTGTATCACGAATGCCGTCACCTTCCCGAGCCCGGTAGGTTAATTCTGATTTTTTTAAATTATATTTCATCATATCATTTAGCCATTTGACTTACAAACCTACAAAACTTCTCCCACTCATATATGTATGTCACCGGAAAATTGCAGACCCCGTAAGATTGTAATAAATCTTTATTAGGTTTATTATAATTTCTCGATATATACTATGATAAAATCGTTTTGTATACAATAAATCCCATCCAAGTTCAATAGTTTCCAATATATCCGTGTCTTATTAAGAAAAAATTGTTTACAATTTCACGCGATATTTTTTTGCAATTTTCCGGTGACATGTAAGTATATTATGCATTTCAGATCCCACTGGAACATGCGAGAAATCCAAACGAACTTAGAGACACGAGAACAATGTATTAAATTTGCAGAAGACCGAGGACTGATCCCCACGAAGAAAATGTGCAATTACCATCATCGACCCATGTCCTTACGTCGTTCGCATATACATTTGGGTACCTTCGGATGCACGAAGAGAAAATGCCGTAGAAGAATTCATAGTCGAGCTGCCGGTACGTGGTTCTCGAACACCAGTATGCCTCTAAGTACCGTGTTCCAACTAATGTACATGTACTGTCATCAATATAGTTACCATGCTGCGCAGAAAGCCTCAGCTAGAGACGATGGAAAAATGCATTCAACGAGCACTATTTCATACTGGTACACACACTGCAGAGAAACTGTCATTGTCTATCACTTAGAACATCAAGAAGCGGAATACAAGATCGGTGGTGCAGGAAAAATAGTGCACATTAAACAATTAAAGATTGGAGAGAGAAAATTCAATAGCGGTAGTCGCATTGAAGGTCAGTGGGTTCTAGTAATGATGGAGGTAGGGAACGATGATCTGCGGTTAGAAGTGTGCCCAGATAACGAAGAGTCTGCAAAAATGTTGCTACCGTTGATAGTAGAAAAACACATTAAAGTTGGCACGGAGATTCATACCAGTTCGTGGGTAGCGTATCACTGTCTTTCAGATCATGGTTTTGTTCATAAAAGTGTTGACCGCAGTACTGAGAATGGAATTGAAGAATTAGAGGGAACACATGCAGAAGCTACGAATAGCTACTGGAGTAAATTAAAAACCTTATATAAAAGATACAATTATAAAAACTATACGGACTGGCTCGTTGAGTACTCATGGAGACAAAAAGTAAAAAAATCACATAAATGTCCTTTTGAAGAGTTGTTGAAAGCTGTGAAGTATGTTTATTAATTAAGACCAGAAAATAATAATATGTAATGCAATGTAAAATATTTGTTGCAATCAAATCATGTGTTAGAAGGCTGTTTTGAGTGTGAATCATTATACAAGGGTGGAGACGATGATAAGACAATAAATCAAAACACTGGCAATACTAATTCATACGAATATGTTGTCTTTTATCACAGATTTGATGTCACTAACTGCAACAGACTGCTTGGAATATTTCGTCAGAACAGTAGTCACTATCCTTGACTAGTTTGAGTTTTTTTGGCGTTTTATGCAATTGGAAAGTTTATTTTTAATTTCGGTGACAGGATTCAAAATAGTTTGAATATATTCCTATGAACCAGTGTTTCCAGTGTTTTCATGTATTGTCGTATCGATGTCTCCACATTGTAGAATCAGTCATCAATCAGAAAAAAAATATAGGTACATCATCTATATATATAACAAAAATGTAACGGATCGCTGTCTCTACATGAAAGATATATGAGAAAAAATAGTATAGTATAGTCTTTGCGTTTGTGCACGCTAATCTCAGAATCGGCTTATCCGATTTAGTTGTGCTTATAGATGTTTTCACTTATACATTATGGTAAGCTTCACTTAACATTTAGTGTTTGTGTCATGTCAATCGGATCATAAATAAAAAAGTTATGCCAATTGAAAGAATCACGTCGAACATTTTGTTAAACTTCATATTCTTAAGTAACTATTCCACGCGGACGAAGTCGCGGGCAAAAGCTAGTTATGAATAATCTTACACTGTCTCAATGCAAGACAAAGGCCTTTTCTACAAAAATTGTCTCCAAAGTATCCAAATAATAGGTTATAAGTTACTTAACCTTTTGAACGCCAGAACATAAAACCATCGCGATAATATGGAAGCGATTGGCGTTGGTGGTCCTGCGGTAGTCACGGACATCGAGGTTATAATAAGTAGGGATCGGATAATCGGATGCATATTTATCTAAAGTTAATTTTTGACTAACTTTATGGAGGCGGCTTCTGAGAATATGTTTTTATTAAAAAAAAATCCCGGATCGCATAACATTTTTTCTGATATTAAAATTAGGGGTCATTTGTATTCAATCGAGTTTGTTGCATCTAAGTATCCATTTAAGGTTCTTGATCCCGGATCAGATGGATTTTTTCGCAAAAATAGTGCTTTCCATACTAGCCAACATCTTAACTTTAGGCAAATATGCATCCGAATATCCGATCTCCAGTTATAACATTCTTGTAAGATTCATAACCTTTTGAACGCCAGAGCATAAACGCATCGACGTGCCCCCGACGCCAAGCCACAAATTCGCCGTACATTTGGTCACGTACAGGGCACGCGCTTGCTTGTCGTTCAAAAGTTTAAAAGCATGCATAAAAAAACTTGTAAAATTGGGTAGAATGGAATCCCTCACTTCTATATACCTGTGAATGGTAGTGATTATGTCAACAATAGAAGTTAATTAAGGTATTCAAAATAAATACTCGGGTTCTAGTGTTTCCACAACTTTTATTTAACTCTTATCTAACTTTTTTTTTACCCCTCTTGAGTTAAGTTCCTTTTGAACGCCAGAGCATAAACGCTTCGGCGCGGCGTAACACGACGCCGACGCCAAGCCGCAAGTTTGCCGTACTTTTTGTTACATATTTGTGACGTTTGGCGTACAGGGCACGCGCTTGCTTGTCACGTATATGTGACAATGGCGTTCAAAAGATTAACTACTTTTATCATCACTCCTAAACTTGAAGGCTGTTAAAGTAGAATCGTACAATTCCTATCGCATAAACAAAAGTGAAAACCAACTTTGACATGGTTATCTTTTCACCCGACTGAACCAGAAGGAGGGTAAAGCCTCGTATCCACTAGGCAACATTTGACGCGCGACATGATGCACAACATGTTGCTCATCATGTTGAACGGCAACGAAGAACTTTTATTTAGTAACATTGTCAATGTTGCGCGCCTGCTGGCAACGTCGCGCGTTGTTGTGCAACGTTACTGAGCATGTTGGGCGTCACGTGTTGCGCGTCAAATGTTGCCTAATGGATTCGAGGCTTAATATTTTTTCCTAAACAAGGTCGCATTCAAATAGATGGACAAACTTTAAGAAAGCGTTCAATACGCCTATTCAAAGAAATCCAATTAAAAAAAAACCTAAAGTGCTTTTATTTTGACATAAAATATTTCTTTTTTCGGCACAATAAAAACACATCCTTTTTAAAAGAGACTTCCCCCACTCTAAGAATTTCTCCTGTATCGTGGGTGCGTTTAGAAACAAACAGCCAGATCCGGAACAACTACCTGCGTTCCGGATCTGGCTGGTGCGGGAATCGAACCCGCGACACGCAGCGCATCAGTCAATTGCTCAACCACTACGCCAACGTGTCGTCGTATTATGGGTAGGTACTTGACGTGGTCACGTGTGCCTGCACATTTGTAGAATCAGAATTATGAGATAACAAAGACATGGATGTGTTTAAGCGTTGGGTAATCAAAGTTTTTAGTAACGAAAGTATCTAATGCGTTTTTCTCATTTTTTCTTTACCATTGTCCTTATTTTGGTGGTCTGAATGATTTCTAAAAGTTTGTCCACCTATTTTAATGGGACCGTATATATTATGCATGACAGAGTCTAAACAACATTTTTATGCAGCAAAACTCCACAGAAAACATCGAAAATCGAAAAAAAACTTTAACTTTTCATTCAAAAGTCAAAAGTCATTTATTCAAAATAGGCTGAGTGCCAGCACTTTTTGAACGTCAAAGTTCTACAAAAAGACAGTCCCCCAAAACGCCCGCCCGTCACCACTTCCTAGTGTTTTACCTGGGAAGAAGAAGTGGCGCAACAAACTCCCCAGCAACACGTCTGTCTGTTATGTTGTTGAGTTAGAAGAACTAGCATTTATACAAAGGTATGCAAAGTGTTCTTACAAAGAAAACACTACAACAAAGGTAACACGTAAAAACCTAAATCTCAATAATTCGATACTTGTAAGCTAGCACATGGAGTGCCAGCTCATATTATGCTGGCATAATTCGCTTCCGATTATGCCAGCATAATCGGACAAACTCAAGCATAAAAACAATATTAAATTAAACAAAATAAGCCTCCAGACATAAAGGGCGTGCCCGCTTACACACGCAGAGGGTAGAATTTAATAATAGATCTGTGACTCGACGCCACAAGTGATAAACCAGGGCCATCAAAATTAAACAATTAACAAATAATCGCTATACCAATAATAAAACCATGGCTAACAAGACGACCATTCACCACAAGCAGCACCCGTTCACGAGCATAACGCAAAGGTCGCTATGCTCGTGAACGAATTGACGGGCGGGCGTTTTGGGGGACTGTCTTTATGTAGAACTTTGACGTTCAAAAAGTGCTGGCACTCAGCCTATTTTGAATAAATGACTTTTGATCAGCCATTACCGCATTATTAGTTAATACCTACACCTTAATGACGTCTGCTCATCTGCTGGTAATGTTAACTTCATTGTTTTTAGCACATAATATTCTATCGCACTAGCTTATTTAAGTTGGCCGTATAAATATAAACACATAGTTACACCAGCCCGGTCAAAATAGACATTCAAGGTTACTATAACTCACATAGAGCTAAAAATTGCTGCGGATGTTGGGAACATCATTATAAATGGGATGTGAAAAGTCCCAATCGATCCCCCATCTGCAAAAAAGGCAGCTTTTTATTTAAAAAGTAACTCCCAGCATAAAAATAAGTAATATATTTAACCGTAGCAATACCGCAATGGTGTTTACTTAACGTGTTGATAGATGGCGCTGTTTTCAATAAAAAAAACGGAACTCGTGTTTTGTTTTATTCCAAGTTGCCGTAGCATGGACAGAGCGATCGGCCTGCACTACGCCCGTCTCGCCGCGCACACACCTAAAGCGCGGTACAGCGATCCGGGTCGAACTATCATCATATCCGCCGAAAGACGTTCACTGCTGGACATAGGCCTCCCCCAATTAGGGAGGGAGGAGTTGCCATAATCGTCACGCTTGGCTGGCGGGTTGGCGATCGTAGTGTAGCTGTTGCAATGCTCAGAGAATGCTGCTGCCCTTTCTCTAGTCAGTCCATTAGTCGCCTCTTACGACACCTACGGGAAGTGATGGGACGGTGTTATTCTTTTACGTCCGACACCATACAGTACGTCGATCTATAAACAGTATTTAAACTAATCATGTGGTTAGATTTTTTTTATGTAGCAGTGTTCAAATAATTCAATTTTTTAATACTTAACGCACAAAACGGGGCGAACTTAATGTCTTAGGCATTTTTTACCAGTCAACCTTTGAATGATACAAATACAAATAGTGGTTATTCAGTGTAATCATCATCATCTGCCTTGCCTTTTCCCAACTACCTACATTGAGGTCGTCTTCCAGTCAAACCGGATTCAGTTGAATACCAGTACCAATTGTACGTGGAGCTGCTGCCTACTAGACCACCACAACCCATTAACTGGGTAACACGGTACTTATTGGCAAGACTGGTGTCAGATTTTCTGGCTTCTGTCAATCCGTAACGATTTCCAAAGATCTACAAATGACAGCCAGGACCAAAGGCTTAACGTGCTTTCCGAGGCACGGAGGAAACTCGGTTTGTTAAGATGGTCACCCATCCACAGACCAACCTTAGCAAGTGTTGCTTAACCTTGAAGATCGATTCCTACGGGGCTGCTGTTACTTAGCCACGAGCTCCTGTGGGTTATTGTTTATAATATGGTAATTCTATTTACAGAATCAATTCTAGTATATAATGGAGACATGGAGTGATGTTGTCTCGTCATATCCTGAGAGTCCTGAGCCCAAAGACTACGCTAAAGCTATACGTTCTGCAGAAATCATACTTTCAGAAGATTTGGCGCCTTTTGAGACAGGTACGTTTAATTGGGAACATCTATGGCATAAACTAAGCCATATAGTGGTACTATTCGAAACTTTTGATGTGTAACATCTTTCCTCTCGCTTGTGGGAATGATTTCGTGAAATGGGACGGAAGTGTGTAACAGGAAGCCAAGGAAGCGCGTGCTATAGGATTTGACCAATGAGCGCGCCCTATTCGTATTGACCAATAAGCGCGCGCAGTGATCGAGTTGGCTGTCAGTAAGCTATACGTTCTGCAGAAATCATTATTTCAGAAGACTTGGCGCCTTTTGAGACAGGTATGTTCAATAGGGAACAAGCATGGCGTAAACTATGCCATATAGTGTTACCATTGGAAACTTTTGATGTGTAACATCTTTCCTCTCACTTTCCTGCAATCTGTGGGAGTGATTTCGTGAAATGGGACCGAAGTGTGTAACAGGAAGCCAAGGAAGCGCGTGCTATAGGATTTGACCAATGAGCGCGCCCTATTCGTATTGACCAATAAGCGCGCGCAGTGATCGAGTTGGCTGTCAGTAAGCTATACGTTCTGCAGAAATCATTATTTCAGAAGACTTGGCGCCTTTTGAGACAGGTATGTTCAATAGGGAACAAGCATGGCGTAAACTATGCCATATAGTGTTACCATTGGAAACTTTTGATGTGTAACATCTTTCCTCTCACTTTCCTGCAATCTGTGGGAGTGATTTCGTGAAATGGGACCGAAGTGTGTAACAGGAAGCCGAGGAAGCGCGCGCTATAGGATTTGACCAATGAGCGCGCTCTATGCGATTTGTCCAATAAGCGCGCAGTGGTCGAGTTGGCTGTCAGTTGGTACTTTCAATGTTATGTTGCTTTTTACCAAGGTGAGACGTCAGATTTGATCCTATGCGACTACTGTAAGCCTCGCTCGTTTTTTTTTTTGTTACATTAGTTCGTTTCGAGATAGAATCGAATGGTTGTGAATAGCTATGTTGATCCGTTGAAGAATATAATTTGACGAATCTCATTTTCATAACAATGATATGTTACTTTCTAACTATAGACTTCGAATAGGATATTCTGTAATCTATAGGCAAAACGATTATTTAGTTTTTTTATTATTTTAGGCTCAGTACTTTTGAGATAAGGGGATATTCCCTCACAATACGCCCTTTCATTTGATATGTCGTACTGTACAGTTAGGACTTTTTTTTAATGTTCTAATTTGTCCCATTAAAAATGACCCTATTTTCAAAATATATTTTTTTTCGTTACACGTCCGTGTTTGGGTCACAAAAAATTATATGTGTATCAAATTTCAACTGAATTGGTCCAGTAGATTTAGAGAAAATCGGCTGTGACTGACGGACACATAGACAACCGAGTGATCCCATAAGGGTTCCGTGTGCGAGGTGTGTGTCAGGTATGCGGTACAGAGAGTAAAGTCCCCCATACCTCCACTGAAAAGGGAGGATCCTCCGACCAGACGGTCGTTGTGTCTGGTGGGTACATTTTCAAATCGCACGGAGAACTTTGCTTGCGCGATGCAGGATTTTGTTGATAGTTCGTCGTTGATGGCGTTGCGGTTCTTTTTGTTGCCGTACAAATTTCGCTTCTTAGTTTTTCATGTGGCGTACTATTAGTAGTAGGTACTGAAAGTCAAATTCTAACAAATAATAAATGCGAAAATGAGCTGATTGTCACGCTTTCATCGCCAAACCTGCCGATAGTATATCTGATCCGCCGATAGCTGATCCGCCATCTTTGCAAGGGTCTCCCTCGCTGTCATTTGGCATTTTCTGGGACCCACAGTGCTGCTATAAATAATGTTTGTACCTCTTTTCAAAGTCAATTCATTTATATAAACTAGACAAATAAAAGGCACTATTAAACGTCAAATTTACAGTTTGAAAATAAAATATTATAGTGACTCTAGTTGTCAATTCGCAAAAAGTAGATTCTTATGTAGAAGAACGGACAAGAAACTCCATAGTTACTCTTTTCAAATATAAGTTTTACAATATTTTTTGTAAACATTAAATTTTTTATTAATCTTTCAGAATGGCTAGTTCAGACCCTCCTCTTCAAGCCTGTATGTCTGTTTGAGACGATATCTTCAGATCGTCCCAATGAGGCCTGGCTGAAAACGAAAGCAGACTCTTTTAAGCTCTTGGCTAAAATCGTTGAGAAACGCTGGGATGTCGCAGAGAACTATTATAGTGATATTATTAAAGTAAGTGTTTATAAAAAAAAATCTTATATTTCAGACAGTCCATTAACCTTTTGGACGCCATTGTCAGGTATACATGACAGAGCAAGCGTGTGCCCTGTACGCCAAACGTCACAAATATGTGACAAAAAGTACGGCGAATTTGTGGTTTGGCGTCGGGGGCACGCCGATGCGTTTATACTCTGTTGTTCAGAAGGTTAATTGGTAAGCATACAAAAAAATAAAAACTAGTGTTACTACTTATGCAGCTCACTTTGCTCACTTCTTGCGAATGTGCTCACGTGCGTTCACCTTAACCTTTTCAACGCCAGAACATAAACGCATCGACGTACCCCCGACGCCAAACCACAAATTCATCCTACTTTTTATCTTTCGTTTGTCACATTTACATGACAATGGCGTTCAAAAGGAGAACTAACTGTTTACCGTCCTGATGTTCAGAGGGTTTTTTTTCTTCAAGTATCCCAGATTTAGGTTTAAGATCAGCCGGTCGATTCTATAAACATGTCGAAGTGAAGGCTTGGGTAAAGTGATCACGAGGTGAGCTATCAATCCAATAATCAATATGTCACTTGATCACGAAGTGAGCTATCATTCTATCTTGATTATATGGATTGACAGCTCACCTCGTGATCACTTCACCCAAGCCTTCACTTCGACATGTTTACACAATCGACCGGCTGTTTCTCCTGAAGGGGAAACTGAAAACTTACGCCGATATAGTTGGGAAAAGGCGAGACGGATGATTATTTTGTTACCTTCCAGCTATGCATGCTACCCTTCGACCCTCAAACGAGGAAGGATGCCCTCCTCTGCCTCAACAGCGTCGCTAAGCAACCGGCTGCTGACCTTAGTGAGCAGGTGGTTAGCAGGCATGTCAGTGCTTTAGAAATGGCGAAGGATTGTAAGGCGCCGAGAGCATTGCTTGTCGGTGAGTAGTAAACTTTATGTGTTAGTAGATAAAATTCAAATTACATTGCATGAGAAATTTATTTAAGGCCTTTTTATTAGAAGTGGTTCAAACGCCATGGGTATTGACTGTTGGTGGGAGCTCAATGTCCACTATAGGGTGCATATTACATTGCAATTAGGGTTAATTAATTAATATGTATTAGTTCATTTTAATTAAATTTTTTATACTTCATTTGTGTATTTTATCTATGGGCCTTAGTTGCCTGATAATAAAGAATGATTATTATTCCATTTATTTATTTTATATTAAATATTAATTACATTTTTAAATATTTATATAAAAAAAGACAAAACAAAAACACAGAAAAAAATAAAAAATAGTAGCCCACAGGTATTGGGAACAGGGTCCAAGCTACCGGTGGTCAGGGCCCTGAGAGAGGAACCTCCTGAATATGCGCGCCGTGTCCTGGAGTACTACTTTCTGGATCAAACCCTTGATCTGCACAACGAGAGCCTCCTCAGATGTCTCATCTATCAATAATCCTCAGTTATTATTGTTATTATGTCTTTGAAAATCTCGGTACCCTGGGGTCCCGGTCCTTTGGTAGGCATACGAGGGGCCAAAAAGCCAACTCGCACAGGCCCCGTTAGACATTAAAAATAGAATGGGTCACGAACCGACGATTATCCCTGTATGTACTATTAAAGTATACCCAAGGACAATCCCCCGTTGGTGCAGGACTATTGCAGATATGGAAACACACGATGGGAGGCTATTATTATTATTAAATAAGTATGTCACCGGAAATAGCAAACTCCGTAAGATTATAAAATAACTTTAGAGATTGTAAACTCTCGATAAATTGTCAACTGAACATTTAAAAAAAAAATTTACGCATCAAAATTTTATAGTCTATAATCTCTCGAAGTCATTCCGACTGACATAAACTGGCGACCAATCAGCTGTCTGGTCTATAATTTATCTGTTTTGGTGTGATAGTTAAATTGGAAACTTGGCCCCTCATTGGTCATTGTTTTCTCTGAAAAAACCAATAAGAGCTTTGTTTCCAGGTTTACTATCACACGAAAACAAATAAATTGTAGACTTGTGCTCTGATTGGTCGCCATTTTATTATAATCCACAATTTCTCGGAATCATCAAATTTTGATGCGTAAAAAAGTATTCCAAATGTTCAGTTGACAATTTATCGAGAGTTTATAATCTCTGAAGTTATTTTATAATCTTACGGAGTTAGCTATTTTCCGGTGACATATATACTTTATATGTAAACTCTTGACGTCTAACGGCTAAACGGATTTTAAGAAGATAATATCCTTAATTTCAGGTACTATCTGCAGGTACCACCCGGAGTTGGTACAGGAGCATTTCACCAGAATATGGCGAATTTATTTAAACATGCTTCAACCTAACAATAAGACGGTAAGGTACAATTATTTCTTCCGTCTGCTCGCTAATATTGACACCCACTTTTCTTAAGAATTAGTGGATGTCTGGAATATCATATACTAGCGGACGTCACGCGGTTTCACCCGCGTAGTTCTCGTTCCCGTGGGAGTACGGGGATAAAATATAGCCTATGTTACTTGCTGATAATGTAGCTATCCATTGCTGAAAGAATTATTCAAATCGGTCCATTAGTTTTTAAGTTTATTCGTTACATACAAAAATACAAATCTTTCCTCTTTATAATATTAGTATAGAGTATAGATGGGCTGGGTCGTAGCCATATCGCGTACTTTCCTGAATATAATGTATATAGATCTAACACTACCCTATCCCACACATTTTGTTAGTGAAAAAATAAGGGAGGTCTACAGTTCTGGGATCTTAAGGCACATATTATAATTAATTTAAATTTTATAATTTCGTAAAATCATAAACTAAAATGACTAAACGATAGTATTAGTAGTACTAGTAGTAGTATAAGAAGTATTTTAACTTAGTGTAATTTTTTTATGTATTATATTATATTTTTTTATCATTATTATTATTCAAACAAATTTATTCTTTTTAAATGTGAATATGGACCTTGTATGGTCTGCAAGAAAGATTTATAATTATTATTCTCTTTATTTATTTTCATTACATACTAATTTACATTTTTAAACATTCATATAAATATATATATAATACATAAAATATATATATATATATATCTTATATGTAAAATTCTCGTGTCACAATGTTAGTTACCATACTCCTCCGAAACAGCTTGACTTATTTTTATGAAATTTTAAATGCATATTCAGTAGGTCTGAGAATCGGCTACTATCTATTTTTCATACCCCTAAGTGATAAGGGTTGTCCACACCTAACATTTTTTTTTAATTTTTTGGACAACATTTTCATCTTGTTATAATGTGGCATTTAAAAATACATACAAACCTAAATTTTTATCCTTCTATCACAAACTCCTATTTTTTTAATAGCGATATTAGGGCTTTAATTGCCAAATTTTATAATTAACATTAAATAATGTTTACATCCTTCTTTTCTTTCATTAGTAATTTCTATAATACGTTATATGATTGTTACAGGACCAAGTAGTGTATTCAGTATTGCAAGGTATCAACGGACTGTTCGAGCATTTCGGAGATGACATTGAAATGGAACAGATCAACAGGTTCTATGATACCATGTCCAGGGAATATATTAAGATATCTAAGTGTTTGGAAGGTAAGGCCCTAGATTTTCTAAACCTCAGCTGTCGCAGGAGGCGCCCTGGGCGTAGCCACCTGTGGCTTGGGCCTGCAAACGAGCGATGTTTTTTTTTTGAGGATGGGAAATCATCAAATGGCTTCTTACGCTCTAGACGGAGCGGAAGAACGTGTCAGACTCTTACTGACTAAAACCCATCCGCGTTCCTTGCCGTGTAGCTCGCCGTCCGGTAAGGACCAGTAGTGCGATTCTGTAAAAATATTACTGTGTAAACTTAGGAGAACTGAACATGAAGTGAGCTGTCAATCCATACGAACAAGATGAAATGACAGCTCACTCCATGCTCACTGCACCTAAGTTTACACGGTGAGATGTTGACAGAATAGACCGGCAGGCCCGGGCCGACGCTGTGAGGATTGCCCGGAGGACACGGTGGAGCATACGGTGGAGGTCTGCCCTGCTTGGGCGGAGCACCGCCGTGTCCTCTTCGTGGCGATCGATGGTGGCGACCTCTCGCGTCCGGCCCTGGTTAAATCCATGGAGCGAGGAGGCCTGGGAAGCAGTCACCTCCTTCTGTGAAGCAGTAATGCTAGCGAAGGAGGAGGCGGGCCGCGCGAGGGAAAGGCAAGGCCTTCGCCCCAACCACCGCTACAGGAGAAGACGCCCCGGGCGTCGGGAGTCGCAGGGCGATCCCCGGCCACCGTAGGCGCGGGGCAAGGACGGCGAGCGTTGGGTGGCTCGCTGTCCCGCTCCACCTCAAGCGGGAGAGGTCATTTGATGAAAATGTGGTCAACTTGACTATACTTTTCGTTATTTTTCAAATGACTATGATTGTTCTTTCTCGGTTTTCAGTCCTCCTATCAATCTTCAAGCATTACGCTCGTCTATTCAAAGAGCGCTTGGCAAAAGATAGGGCTGTTCGCTTGTACCTGTGGCAGATTGATACCAACACCGCCATGGACGCCTTGAGCAATATCTACGAGGTTATCTTACCTGAAGTTCAGAGCAAAGAGGTAGTCTTATTTTTTTTTTTTTTGGACGTGGACCACTCGCAGTTTAGCACACCAAGGCTGGTTACTGCTTAACCGGACTATCCTGTGGTGGCCTCAAATGAATTTAAGGCCCCCAGCCAGGGCTTACCAACTAGCTTATTATCTTATGTTTACTAGCGTATTATCTTATGTTATTATTTTGGGGATTTAAAACTACTGGCTCAGCGACGCGGGCTGGCTCGGTAATCAAAGGTCGGGGAGGGTTATTACTGGGACGTCGCGACGGGCCCCGGCGGCGGGGCCGGAAAACGGAACGCGGTCTGTGTCGTGTGTGTTTTCGAAGAGTGCTGGTTTCCCTACGGCTCTCTTGAATCTGGGTGAAAGGTCTTATTGTCATCCCGAGAGGTTTTATAGGAAACGTGCATGGCGTAAACTATGCCATCTGGTGTTACAAATTCGAAACTTACCTTATAAATACTTGATATTGACGCTTCTGTGCTGCCACCTATAGTTAATGCACAGTCTCGTCCTTTTATAATAATTAAACTAGTGGCCCGCTCCGGCTTCGCCCGAATGTCATTTTTTTTAATTTTCTTTCATAAGAACCTTCTCCTGACAATAACAAACACAACAATAAAAGAATTAGCGAAATTGGTCCAGCCGTTCACGCGTGATGCCGTGACTAAGGGAAATAGGGATTCATTTATATATATATAGATCTTAATATATATTTCTTGTGTACCTGTGTATGTCATTGAACTCCTCCTAAACGGCTGGACCGATGTTGATGAAATTTTTTGTGTGTGTTCAAGGGGATTCGGGAATGGTTTAGATTTACATAAAAATGCGTTTTGCAGGACGTAATAAAATCCGAGGTACTTCTCCGCCTCGATTCTCCTTCGATTCTGATCAAACACACTGCATTGAGGATCATCATACAAGCCGGGTTGAACCAATCCATGGAAGTGCCCACTGTGTGTAGTGGCATCGAGTTGGAGTTCCAACTGAGGGCTAAGAAACTGTCTTATGAAGAAGCTAATACTGTAAGTATCATACTATCATCGACATTTTTATCATCTCAGTCGAAAGACTTCCTTGTGCTTGGAAATAGGCCTCCCCAAGCGTCGCTCCATCGACCGGTCCTCTTCGTCCCGAATCCAGCGGATATCGGTCCGCCTTGGGGAAGGCCTTCCAACGCTGCGGCAGACTTGGGGATGTCCGTCGCCCCCCATTCATCCGGTCCGAGGTGGCGGTGCGTGGTGTTCCCGTGCGCCCCTCTTTGACGTAGCGAGGGGAGTCAAACACCTCACTCCCCTCGCTGACTCCAGGTGGCCCGCAGAGGCGAGCCGGCACCAGCCGGGGATTACGGAAGTCGCATTTGTTCCCGCGATCTCCGGCGGCGTAGGTGGAAGATGGAACACCGGGGTGGTTTTAGTTAGTAAGACTCTGACAGACCCCTCTGCCCGCCCCGGGGCGGAGGACATCCATGAGGATTTCCCCACGACACCAAAAAAAAGAAGGCCTTCCAACGCTGCATCTTCCGGTACACGGTCGCCACTCCAAAACGTCTCGACTCCACCAATCAACTATGTATTTGTTCTGTATATGGACAAATTTAAATTTTCGCGAAAACTTGTAAGTAACTCACCAAAATTTACCTTAATTTTCAACTTTTTTATTTTTCGGAATTTTCCCTTTACTTGTGGCTTGCTTTTATTTTAACCGAAATTGACAATTCTAGGTCAACCGGAAGTACCCTTAGGTTTTGGGTCGAAAACCTATATGGTAGTTTCCGTTGACCTAGAATCACGCAATTTGGCGAAAAGCAAGATCTTACAGCATAAATAAAGGAAAAATTCCAAAAATAAAAAAAAATTGAAAATTAACGGGTGTCCCCATACATACATAGTTGGCGCCTGCCACCAATAAAAATGATACCAATTTTATTATGGCGGTATAATGGGTAGGTACGTAAACCTCAGCGCACGAGTTCGTCTCGCACTTGACCGGTTTTTCAGTAAAATATTCTATTTGATGTAACCCTGTACAACTCTGCCTATCCCTTCAGAGCATATCACGCGTGATGCTATGTGTTTTCCAGGTGTCATGGTGCATAGGATCCAGTGCATCTAACTCCGAGACGATGTTACTGACTGCGATAATGTTCTATGACAACTTGCCGACTTTCAAGAAGAAAGATATCGTTGTTAACGGCATTTCGAAGGCTTCCGATGATGTGAGAAAGGTATGTCATTCACTTTGTGTCGGAATACGAGATCATTATCAAGTTTTGGAACAGTGAACTCTATGTTTTACAACACAAAGTTTAAATTCCATTGCAGCGAATAGATAGATAGCTCAGCATAGCTTATGAATTGTCCGTACCGTTCGCAAAAGAGATGTCTTAGTAAAATAATTAATAAAACGTTTTTCACTCAGAAAACTGACTTTGAACGTAGCTTTATTTGATTTTGGAAAAGTAACTTCAAATCCTACAGATAAAGTTTAGTTTCAATTGCAGCTCTGAAACAGTCAATAAGTAATTTGATACTTTTTCTGTGTGTACATAAATTGTAAAATAAATTAATAGAAAGAAAGAAAAGTAGTTTATTTGGCACACACAGATACACACAATATTTAATTATTTATTTATTTATAATTAGCACACCAACAGCACTGTCACTTATAATTCAAATAAAATGACATTCAAAATCGGCATTTCAGTAACCATGCAAATGACAGGTATGCATGACATTGAACATAATGAATATTGGAGACAAAAGGAAAAACTAAAAACTGCGTCCAGTATACCTAGATCCTGAACACTACAAAAACAAAACAATTTGAGCTATTAAGACGTACATTGTTCGCACTGTTTGAAGAGGGAACGTACAAAAAAAAACTTCATTATAAAACAATTATATAAATGTGTGCCACGCGACTGCGCCAAATAGGTCCAGTTCAGCAAAATGCCAGACAGCTAGTAGTTCCCTGACGCTGGTTTTCAACTGAACCTTATGTTGAAGTGTACGGATATGAATCAGTTTTTCAGTAATAAGTATATTTTTAATAGGTACTCCAAGACAATTCTTCATCAAAGTAGACAATAGCTAAACAATCTGTTCATAAAACCGGTTAAATTTGAAATAAAGGGCCTTATTCAAATACTATTTGCCGCCCGCGGCTCCGCCCGCGTGATTGTCGAAAATTATCCTAAGGGAACATACTCCCGGGATAAAAACTATCCTATGTCCTTTCCTGGGACTCAAACAATCTCTATACCAAATTTCGTCTAAATCTGTCCAACTCTTTGAAGCGCGTGAAGAAGTAACAAACATAAAAGCCAAAGTCAAAGCATTTATTTCAAATAAACCATTATTAGGTACTTTTGAATTGTCAAAGTCAGTCCATCAAAAACATGAAGCTATTTGCACGTTCCAAAGCGTAGATCTCTATGGAGAAGAACGTGCAAGAAACTCCACGGACACTCTTTTAAAATCATTTTATGTTTACAAAAATCCTGGTTACATTAACCTTGTTGCTTCTATATATGAGAACAATGTAAAGAAAGAAAAAACAATTTATAGTATGAAATATTAAAATGAGGCAGTGGCAACTAAGGGATGACCAGTCTCCACTGACGGCGCCCGTTCACGAACATACACACACACACTCAACAAATTTCGCCTTTATAATATTAGTGTGATGTGATTTTTATTGATCCGGATGAATATTGTTTAGAAAATGAAAAAGAATAATCATTTTTTGCACTTCGTTTTCAGGCAGCCCTAGTTCTGTTATTAAAACTCTGTCTGCAAGATAACTTGGACAAGTACATAGATATTTGGAGAGCCCTATTGGACAACACTACGGGCTCAGACCTGAGTAAAATCATCTTCGAGGATGCTCTCCATCATATTCTGGAAGTTTTATCATCTGTTGCTGGAGATTCTGAGAAGGTAAGATTTCATTAAAATTTGATTAAAAGCGGTCAAAATGTGGATTATAGGATATATACAAATGGTTTATGACCAACTAGCTTCGCCCAACGGAATATCGGAAATTGACCCAAGGGAACATGCTCCCGGGATAAAAAGTAGCCTATGTGCTATTCCAGACTACAATCTATCTCTGTGCCAAATTTCATCCAGATCCTTTCAGCCGTTTTGGCGTGTTTGAGTGACAAACATACATCCATTCATCTAAACTTTCGCATTTATAATAGTACTAGCTGTCGCCCGCAGCTCCACCCGCGTGAATGTCGAAAATTATCCCAAAGAAAGAAAGCCTATGTGGTAATCCAGGGTGTCAGCTTCATGCATACCAAATTTCATCTAAATCGGTTTAGCCGTTTGCGCGTGAAGAAGTAACAAACATACACACACACTCACAAACTTTCGCCTTTATATTATTAGTGTGATAGTAGAGAATAAAGATAAAATAAACAATGCATTTGAGCCATATCACTCTTATATCGAAATCAATTATTTATTTGTTTCTGTGTTCTATCTGTAATATTGTCATATAATTCGCCAACCCAAGGAAACAAGTTCATTAATAAAATTTTGAAGACTACTTTGGACTATGATAACTAAAGTTTATCATAATCCAAAGAAGCCCGGAAAAAAAGGTAAGTTCTTTAAGGTAAAGTGAATAAATAATTATTTATTGAGCAAAAAAGAATAACAAGAATAATCTAGTAACAGTGGCGGATCCAGGATTGTCTAAGGGGGCTTGACTTTTTAATTTAACATTTTATTTTCGCATAAAAAACCTCCTTGAATTCCTTTTCGTAAACTCCTCAATGAATTCGTTAGGTTATAGACTACCAAAGATATCTGGGTCCTATGGGGGGAGGGGGGGGCATGAGCCTCTAGGCCCCTTCCCTGGACTAGTAATGGCTATTTCCAATGAGTAAGACCGATCCAATAACATCCTACTAATATGTTAAACGCGAAAGTTAGTAGGTATGGATGGATGAATGGATGTTTGTTACTCTTTCACGCAAAAACTACTGAATGGATTTTGATGAAATTTGGCACAGTGGTAGATTATAGTCTGGAATAACACATAGGATACTTTTTATCCCGGGAATATGTTCCCTTCGGATAATTCTCGACAATCACGCGGACGGAGCCGCGGGCGGCAACTAGTATTATATATTTTCACAGGCATACGAAGAAGTCAAACCCATTCTATCTCTAATGGCGACACTTCTAAGTCTTCATAAAACTGAGTTTAACACTGAGTCCTGGTGTCAATCTTTCAAACCGACACTCGTACATCTAGCCAAACTGTTCGGCGTTGATACAGTCAAGATGATTACTGAAACTGAAGAAAATGAGGTTAGTATTCTACTTATTTTTACGTAACATATATTTTTTTTTATTGTTAATTTAGTGCGCCTCCGCCTGCTGTCAGGTGGGAAGACAGGAGACAGGATAGAGAATAAACGGAGCAATATGCTCATAAATTACATCTTATCGCTGCGACTAATCTCCACCTTTGATCGCGCCGACTACTTGTTTGGTACCTAATTGCACCAACTAATCGCAGTACCTACTTAATTGCAGTGACTAATCGCAGTACCTACTTAATTGCACCAACTAATCGCAGTACCTACTTAATTGCAGTGACTAATCGCAGTACCTACTTAATTGCAGTGACTAATCGCAGTACCTACTTAATTGCAGTGACTAATCGTAGTACCTAATTGCAGTGACTAATCGTAGTACCTAATTGCACCGAATAATCGTAGTACCTAATTGCACCGATTAATCGTAGTACCTAATTGCACCGACTAATCGTAGTACCTAATTGCACCGACTAATCGTAGTACCTAATTGCACCGACTAATCGTAGTACCTAATTGCACCGACTAATCGTAGTACCTAATTGCACCGACTAATCGTAGTACCTAATTGCACCGACTAATCGTAGTACCTAATTGCACCGACTAATCGTAGTACCTACTTAATTGCACCAACTAATCATAGTACCCAATTAACCTTTTGAACGCCAGAGCATAAACGCATCGGCGTGCCCCCGACGCCAAGCCACAAATTCGCCGTACTTTTTGTCACATATTTGTGACGTTTGGCGTACAGGGCACGCGCTTGCTTGTCGCTGCAATTAATCATGGCGCCTCATTTATAGCTACTTATTAAAGTAATAAATCGCAGCGACAAAATCGGCACATGCTAAGTATAAGTTTACAATAAAATTGTTTCATCTGCCTTTTTCCAACTATGCGGATTGGCTTCCACTTAATACTCTCATCTAGAATATTTATTATTATTCTTCAGGTTGTTTACGTAGAAAAGTTTGAAGAAGATACGGTCCTTAACAAGTTAGTATCGACTTTGACTACAACACCGGACGTTTCACATAACGGCACGCTCTCCGCTTTTCAGGTAAATTACTATCTATCGATGTAAAAATAGGGTGTTCTACTGAAAAAATCTAATAAGTCCGTCAGATAGATTTTCAAAAAATATTGGTAACGTATTTTTTATTTTTTCACGTAAACAAAAAATGACGAAGATACGGTGCGTTGAAAACTCGTGTGACGTCACTACGGTAGTATATTTTTTACTAGGGACGTGACGTCACTCTTACGCTTACGCCGCTATACGCTTTATCTTTATTATTTTTTAGCTATTTTAATTAAATCTCAAAAAATGTGTTCAATGTTTTTTGAAAATCTCACGGACGGATTTAAAAGAATAATATTTTTTGTGCTTATTAGAATATGCACCGTGTACAAGGTACCATTAATGTCTGAGGTGGGATTTTAAGAAAAGCACCACAAATGTTTTTTTTTAACAAATGCTTTGAAATCAAGAAAGGACAGTATAAGCAATTGTCAATTATCGTGTAGCTCAACTTAGAACTTTTAGGAGCTCAACGAGCCGACAAACAATACCGAAATAAGGACAGTTTGTTAGGATAGTCGTTACATATATTGTGGCGGGTTTTCACACCTTTATAAGTGTCGGCTCAGGGTCTTAATACCGGTATTTTACGTGGAAAAACTGCCTACGAGACCTCCACAACCCATTAACTGGGTAACGCGGTACTTCTTGGCAAGACTGGAGTCAGATTTACTGGCTTCTGACAATCCGTAACGACTGCCAAAGACAACTGACAACCAGGACCAATGGCTTAACGTGCTTTCCGAGGCACGGAGAAATGTCGGTATGTTAAGAAGGTCACCCATCCACAGACCACCTCGGCAAACGTTGCTTAACTTTGAAGATCGACTCGCGTGGCTGTTAATATTTAGTCACGAGCTCCTCCTATGCTTCTGCGTACGTTTATTAATATTATATTATTATTTCAGATACTGTTCACAAGTGATGATACCGATTATAAAGTTATGTCGAAAGCTCTTAATAAATTAGAAGTTATGATTGAGACCGAAAATAATAATTTGGATACACGGCTTTTGTCTCGGGTAAGTCATATTTGTTAAAAACAAAACGTGTGTGTCTCACGCCCGACAGAAGTGATAACTTAAACTAATCTAAGTTGAACTATTTAACATGGGAAGCGTCTGTCCGAAATACGACTAGCGCTGTGGGTTAGAGTGAGAGAGGAAGAGCCTACGTTCCGTTGCCGTATGCGTGAAAGAAAGGGAAGCCAGATAGACTGGCGCCGTAACGCGTTACGTTACGAAGCGGTTTACCCTCCCATAAGAAGTTATCACTTCAAAAACTTTTACAGACTTTATTATTTATTTATTGCACATCTACGACAGTGTAGTGTTTTTAACCGAAAGGTTGACTTGTAGAAAATGCCTTGTTGCATTAACCTTTCGAACGCCATTGTCACATATACGTGACAAACGAAAGCTTACCCTGTACGCCAAACGTCACATATATGTGACAAAAATATGGCGGATTTTTTGTCATATATTTGTTGATTTATTATTTTGTTTTCATAGTTCGCCTATGTGCCATAAAGTTAAATTACTTAAACATACAGAAAGTGAGTTCCTATAATGTAATTTGAGGAACATTTACTCCTTCACTGTATTTTATACAAACTCGGAAGTCTTTATTCTTGGAAATGAATGAACATAAAAGTTAAAACTTAAAGTAAGAACTTTTTCGAAAAATAATGAAAATAGAAACTGATTATTCTCTTATGGAAGATGGGTAGGCCATTAGTGTGGGACGCTACTTGAGTCGATACTCTTGCGCCATCCCATCTTCCTAGCTCTTCGTGCTGTGCTGGCGCTGCCGCTGCGGCTGCAGAGAACCTCAAGCGGCGGAAATATAATAAACTTGTTGGTAGTTATATTTTCGAGCCGTTTGGGGTTGAAACTCTCGGGTCTTGGGGTCCGAGTGCACATAACTTATTTAAAGATCTCTCAAGGCGCTTAGTTGACACTTCACGTGACCCAAGGGCTGGCTTTTACCTTGGTCAAAGAATAAGCATTGCCATACAACGTGGCAATGCCGCCAGTCTTTTGGGTACACTTCCAGTCGACAGCGATGCGGATGAATTTTTTGACGCCATATTTTAGGGTTTATTTAGTTAGGAGATTTTATTTTTATTTCTAGTGTATATAGTTAGTTTAGTAATTATTCTCTTTGTACTTATAGAAAATTAAAATTACAAGATAGTCTCTCTTATTTTTGTTTTTTGACGACATAACTTACGTTTTATTTCAGATAGTAAATCAGATTTTGAAGTTAAAATCTAAAAATGTAACTGAATCAAAAGATGCGAGGATTTTTCAAAAGGACGCTACAATATTCTTAGGTAAGGATTGGATTTTTTTTTTCAAAAATAATAAAATAAAAATGTACAAAATTTTCACGACTATAAAACGACGTATCTCAACACACTTACTCGAAAAAAAACTTAAAAATAAAATACAGGCAGAACTTGGCTTGCATCTTTTCTGCACTTGTGCGAATACACTCCATTGCGTCCTTAAACACGTAGGTGCCAGTTTTCGAGTAACCGTGTTGAAAAATAAATGATAATGATAATAATAATGTGATCGGTCTATCATCACTGATAGGACTATTGTTGCCAATAAGCCTGACGTAGTGGTGATAGACCGATTAGCGCGCCGCACAATGATAATCGATGTTACCATCCCACATGACGAGAACCTCGTGAAGACTGAGAAAGAGAAGCAAATCAAGTATCTCGACTTGGCACACGAGGTTGTCGACATGTGGAATGTGGAATTGGCTGTCATTGTGCCGATTGTCGTTACGGCCAATGGCCTGATGGCCAAAAGCTTCGACGACCATCTGTCGAAGTTGGCGTTACGCAGTTGGGTAAAGGGCCTGATACAGAAGGCAGTACTCCTCGATACGGCTCGTATTGTGAGGAGGTTCCTTTCTCTGGAGCCCTAACCACCGGTAGCTTGGACTCTGCTCCCGACACCGGCGGACTACTACTTTTTATATGTTTATAAGTTTTTTTTATTTTATTTTTAATATTTTTTTAAAGAAATATTTAAAAATGTAAATTAGTAAGTAAGGAAAATAAATAAAGAGAATAATAATGTCATCACTGACAGGACTATTGTGGCCAATAATCCTGATATAGTGGTGGTGGACCGAATCGAGAGGCGTGCAATGATTGTAGACATAACTGTCCCGCATGACGAGAACCTCGCGAAAGCCGAGAAAGATAAACAAATCAAATATCTTGACTTGGCTCGCGAGGTGGTCGACCTGTAGGATGTGAACTCGGCAATCATTGTACCGACAGTCGTGTCATCCAACGGCTTAATAGCCACGAGCCTCGACCAACACCTCAGGAAGCTCTCGTTCGGCAGCTGGATCAAGGGCTTGATTCAGAGAGCAGTACTTCTGGACACGGCTCGCATTGTTAAGAGGTTCCTCTCTCTGGAGCCCTGACCGAACCTTGTTCCCGATACCGGTGGGCTACTATTTTTTATATTTCTAAATGTTTTTTTTTTTTGTAAGAAATATTTAAAAATGTAAAAAATAAGTTTAAAAAAAAGAATAAACAAAATAATAATAATGTCATGTGAGGATCTAAGATTCCGAGTGTCAATTCTACAAATGTCAGTCGCAATCTGTGACAAATGTATAGAAATCAAGGTTTCTGTAGGATTGGCACTTTGAACTCAACTTTGAATATCAATATTTGTTTTTTTAGGTAAATACGGACATATGACTCAAGAAGAGAGTTTTTCGGATGACATTTACGTTTTGAAGTTGAAAAACAAAGTCACTTTGAATGTACCAAATATTGTAGAAGGGACTACTTTTAAGGTAAGTCAAATTATTTATTTATTTATGTATAGTTAATTAAAACGGCACCGGTCCAATTACATTAATTAACATAGAATTATAAAAATTAAAATAAAATAAGCATTCAAATAACATACAATACAAAAATTAAATTAAAATACAAATATTAATAATTATTTGAGTAAACGGTTTAATAAATTAAATACATCATAAACTAACATGTAACAGTGGACACCCTCGCATATTGTCTCTCACAGAACACCAGACAAGCACGCATTATTTCCTTCCATTCATCAGCAAACACATCACATTCAGGATAGGCAGTCAGGAGGGCGTTTAGCATCCTTAGGGTTCGACATACTGGAGATTCGGCTCTAGCAACAGATCTAGATAGCGGTAGTGCGAACAGGTTATGTCCGGCGGCTTTGACGGTGCCCAAGGTATTTGTCGGGAACAAATAGGCGGCAGAAAAGTCCGTGGAGCTCAGGGCAGTCAATACGACCGCTTAGGGTTTTGCAGGCAATCGTGAGCTGATCAAAGCCCCTTCTTACCTCCAACGAATTGAAGCCCAATACCCCTAAAAGATAATTCGTTGGGTACATACATGGATAGTAATGGTACAGCCTTTGATAAAAAAAATCTCAAGAAGGTTTTCTGAACTTTCTCAAGCATCAGTGTCTGAGACGCAGTATGTGGATGCCAGACACAGGCGCTGGACTCGAGTTTACTCCGAACCAAATTGGTGTATAGGAGTTTAATAATACTGGGATTGCGAAAGTCACGAGCGTTCCTCAAGACAAATCCCAGACGCCTGAAGGATTCCTTTGTAAGGGCAGACACGTGGTCTCTAAATGTCAGACTGCGGTCGAGAGTCACTCCTAAGTCCTTAACGCTGGTGACACGAGTGATCACTGTACCCCCAAATTATAGTCGTATTTTATTGGTCTCAACCTTCGACCATAACTCATAACGGTGCATTTACTAATATTAAACAACAACCCGTTCGCAATGCTCCACTCATAGACGGTATCAATATCTTTTTGTAGGAGTTCGCAATCCACCTCTGTTCTGATTTGCGCAGCTAGTTTTGTTATATTTGTAATAAATGAAACAACTACGCGATTTATTTTGATGAAATGTAAATAACTTGTTTTTGAAATCATGATGCCTAGATATCTTAACCTTTTGAACGCCATTGTCACATATATGTGACAAGCAAGCGCGTGCCCTGTACGCCAAACGTCTTGACAAAAAGTACGGCGAATTTGTGACTTGGCGTCGGGGGTACGCCGCGCCGATGCGTTTATACTGAACAAATGATCATGCTCATCACACAAAGATTTGTCCTGGGTAGGAATCGAACCCACGACCTCCGGTTTAGCAGTCAGGGTCACTAACCACTCGACCATTTACATTTATTTGTCCGAATATGGTACATAATTAAGGTCTTAGGATTAGTCAGTGGAATCATCACATTCTACCGGTGTGGCGTGCAAATGTTTGGTACATACAAAACATAAAGGAATACATTAAAATTATGTATTGATTGCATAAATTACATACAAGACCCTATCAGAAGTGTATACATGTTTTCAAAGTGACATGTTACAAAAAAAAAAACTCGATTCGTTCGAAACCCAGCTCTGCGTTGGAGAACAACTCACACCTGGCCGTTTTTTTTTTTATTACAGCCAATGTATTTTTTATTTTTTTTCGTAGATTGATCTTCAAAGAGTGTTACAACTGTGTCTGCTACAGGGAGATAAGGAAGCACTATATTCTTTGCTAGTCATCCTTTCAGCCAATCGTAAGTATTACCTTCTTGTTCTCGTTGTGGTCCGGATAGAGCCAGATACCAGAGCCCCCAAACCTTATTTATTTTCGCAGTATTAAATAATGTGTTATTTTTGAAGTGAAAACTTCTTTAGCGGCGTTGTGCGCTTTTTTCGATGGGTAAAACATGTTAAACTCGTGACCTGATCGAAAATTCGTAAGACGGAGGGAAAGCTCTGAAGTGTTAAATGTAATGTAATATAAATTGTCATGTTTGTGTAAGATTCGCAATAAATGAATATTGTATTTTACCACATAAATGATAGTACTTTTATACTGATAATTAAAGCAATTCGTGCGAAATTATTCTCTAACTATTCCAAAATATCAAAATTGCACAACGTTAATGTTCAAGTTTTCACTTAGCCGGCACTCCCGGAGTGCAACCCGTTGTTTTTGTTTTGCCAGCAGATCAAGCTACCCGAAACTGTCGAATTTTCCCAATGAATCTTAAACCTTATGCTTTAGCGATAAAGTTGAAATACTATTAAAGAACGTTGACAGTTGTAGCTTAATGTGCTGGTGTCTGTATTTTGAACATACGCAATGACGCATCCCTGGTAGTTAAGGCCGACCGCCAGTACTTTTTATTTTTTTTATTTGAGATGAGTTTGCTCTTGACTCTATAGTAGGCGCCAGATAAATGTGGAATAAAGTATATTGACCTTTCCCTAATAACTGTTCATAGGTACCTGAACAATTAAATATGAATCGTTTTTCATTATTAGACAATGTTAAGGATCACGAGAGATGATGATTCGGGACAGCTTTGTGTCATTAATTCCGTTTTTCAAATTAAAAATGTCAATAATTGTAGGTGGGTCAATGACCGTTATTCCACGATTATCTGGCGCCTACTATAATAAGTTTGTATAATACTAACATGATGATATGGATCAAGGTCTGAATTAAAGTTTTTATTTTCTCAGTATGCGACCGCTCCGACCCTGGGTTACAAGAAGCGACAGTGCGCGTCATACACGCTCTTTTCAGAACTAACATAGGAAGGAGCGAGGCAGAAGTAGCCGTCTATCCCGCTCTGTTGATGTGTAACACTACAGCTTGCGTTCAAACTATTATGAAGGTAAGAAAATTCAATAACTATTTTTTTTTTAATAAACTCTTAAGCTTTCGTTCAAATTAAATGTTTAAAGATACTTTTGAATGGTCGAGGTCAGTCAGTCCAATACACGAAGCTAGTTGCACGTTCCAAAGCGTAGATCTCTATGGAGAAGAACGTGCAAGCAGCGGCGGCCTTTACCGTTGCGAGGCCCCGGGTGGCAGTCCTTAACGAGGCCCCGGGTGGTAGTCCTTGGCGAGGCCCCGGGTGGTAGTCCTTGGCGAGGCCCCGGGTGGCAGTCCTTAACGAGGCCCCGGGTGGTAGTCCTTGGCGAGGCCCCGGGTGGTAGTCCTTGGCGAGGCCCCGGGTGGTAGTCCTTGGCGAGGCCCCGGGTGGTAGTCCTTGGCGAGGCCCCGGGTGGTAGTCCTTGGCGAGGCCCCGGGTGGTAATCCTTGGCGAGGCCCCGGGTGGTAGTCCTTGGCGAGGACCCGGGTGGCAGTCCTTGGCGAGGCCCCGGGTGACAGATGTTTGCGAGGCCCTTGTTCTTTATGAAATTCATATGAAAGTAGATATTTCTGATTATTTTTGCGGCGTTTCCTAAGACTAAAATTTAAAATAAAATCACAATGAAAACCGGTCTTGCGTCATCGAATTCCTCAAATGCGATGGCACTTATAACTATTAATATTATTAAATAATTTACTGTGAAATAACTTCATTTGATTGCTAAAAGTATATAACATTTCAAATGTAAGGTTTTTGAACTCGGGTAGCGCGAGGCCCCTGTAAGAGCGAGGCCCCGGGCGGTTGCCCCGCTCGCCGCCCCCAAAGGCTGCCACTGCTTGCCAGAAACTCCATGGATAGTCTTGTAAATCAGTAAATATAATTACTAGCACTTCGCCCGCAACTTCGTACGCGCAAAAATACAACCGACTTCTAATAACATTAATTTCAGAAGTCGGTGTTAATACGAAGAAACAACCAAAAACACCGACCTCAGAAATTAAAGTTATTGTATACTTGTGTGTGTGCAGTGTTTTTTCAACGCAATTGTATTATTAACTAAAAAGTCATCAATATTGAGATAAACGACCTTGCACCAAATGAGCCAAAATTTTTAAGATGGTCATCCATCCACAGTCCGACCTCGGCAAGCGTTGCTTAACGATAAACATCGCCCCGTGCGACTGGTATCATTTAGCCACGAGCTCCTCTGTCGTCACGCCATCTCTTCCTTCTTTGTTCAGTCTATTTCTTGGAATACGCTACCCCAGGAAATCAGGATGGTCACCAACCGATTAGCCTTCAAAGTTAAAGTTCGCGAACATATTCGTAAGCAGTTGGCAGTAGTATCATCACATTGCTAATGTTTTCTAATTATCTATTTGTTATAATCGTTTAAGTATTGCGTGTACCTATTTATCTTGTTAATTTCAGTATTTATCATATATTTATATTGTATGTATAGTTCATATATTTGAATTATTTATTGAAATGTTTATATATAATTAAAATCAATCGCTTTTTATTCACCATATTGCACCTACCACCATTCTCTGCATAACCCAAAGGTTGACTGGTAGAGAATGCCTATGGCATTAAGTCCGCCTCTGTACATTTGTGTGCGTAACATGTTAATAAATAAATTGTTTAATTAGCAAGACCAAAGAATCTTCCAAACAAATAAATAAGTGTTCCTTTTGAAAATGCTCTCGTTAAATTCCAGGGCATAACAGATGAACTGACTCCTGTTGTGAGAAGGAGGCTAACAGACAGTCTTCAAGTGTTACTGACTCATCAGCCAGGCTCGGAGCTGACCGGGGAACTCCTGAAGGTCGTGGGAGAACATACTGCCTTCTTGATTAGCAGAGATATATGTGAGTACAGTTTATTTTACATTATATATCTTCTCCCGAATAAAGGAGGACCGGAAATTCAGCCTATTTGTATACTTTTCCAAAAAAATATATATATATATAATTATTGTTTCAGCATCCACAGTCGTTCCTGGCTTAGACATACTCCGACCGTTCTTATCAGCTATCACAGATAACAATTCCCTTATCATCGAACATCTACCAAACATCCAAACGTACACATCTAACATCCAAGAAGACGCCTCAGAAATATTCCAAATATCATCCAATTTATTTATAGAAAAACTTGACTTATTCACTGATACACAAATTAAAGAAACCATACAAAAAATTATAAAGAAATATGCTACAAATATTGTCGTCAACGAATCGAATTTGGATAAAATTATGGGGTTCATAAAACGAATCATGGATGTAAGAAAATATGATGCCATAATCTTGATTGACATCACACTTGAAATGTGTCAGAAATTGACAATTCTTTCGCCACAATTTTTGAACCTAGTTACTCTTCTAGCATATTTGAATACTTCTCTTGACTTGAGTAGTGAAATACGTAGAAAAGTGGTGGTATATAAAAATTGTTTGGTGTTAGAACAGTTATTGGAAATTCAGTTTGATGAGGGAGATATCAAGATCAATGCCGCTTTAGTATTTTTGAAGGAGTATGCTGAGGAATTGGTTGGAGTTGATGCTGAGGTAAGATTTTTATTTCATATGTCCATCATCATCATGTCAACCGAAAGACGTCCACTGCTGGACATAGGCCTCACCTAAAAGGGGGTTTACCATAATCGCCACGCTTGGCAGGCGGGTTGACGATCGCAGTGTAGCTGTTGCAATGCACAGAAAATGCTGCTGCCCATTCTCTGGTGAGTCCCTTAGTCGCCTCTTACGACACCCACAAGAAATGATGAGATGGTGCTATTCTTTAACGTCCGAAACCATACAGAACATACGTACATATGCCATACTTATAAAAAAAAGAAAACATTGTTTAATTTTATCTGTTTGTGTGTCTGTTTATTCTGTCTAATCTCCGAAACGGCTGAGGCGATTTTGACGAAACTTTCCGTGGCGGATAGCTAATGTTATAGGAAGGAACTTAGGTTGCTTTTATTATAGAAAAAAAATAGGGTACCAAGCAAAAGAAAAAAAAAAAGAAATAGTTTTTTGTTTTCGTAAACTAGACTAAAATGTTTAATTTGTGACATCCCGCTGCAAAAACTAATATTTTAAAAATAAGTTTGCTCACCCAAAGATCAAATCTACGAAGACCAACATCAACGCTGGTACAAAAAGGCTAATTTTTTTTTTTTTTAATTTCAGAAAACTCTGCAATGCCTTGGAAATATCTTAGAAAACATACCACCCAGCTCTGTTTTATCACTAAAAAGGAACCTAACAGCTTGTCTGTCCGTTTACAAATCTATACAAAATTACTTACCTACCGTTCAGGCAAGCTACGAGAAATGGTACAAAAAGTTAGACTTGCAAAACATAACAGAATGCATCGAAGAGAAGATTTTATTTCCTGAGTTCTCCGACAACACTTCTGACATTATGTACTCTTTGAAAATAATGTCAGAATTAGTTGAAATTCCCGCAATCGTAGCGAAAGATTGGACGAAACTGTCGCTTGAAAACTTAGCAGAAGTCGAATTGAAATGGGGACGACTTTTCTTAACTGATTTACTTTCGATATCCGAAAAATGTTTGTCAAATTACGATTTTGAAGAGATTTTAGAGAAACATTTGGAATTAGTTAAGAGTTATGTCAATGTTTATTTTAAACGGTTGATTTCTAAGCCGTTTGTTTTAAAAGCAGAAAAATATAGCTTGCTCGTTGATATTGTTGAATGTTATGGAAAAATGTACAAGGAAGATTATTTTCAAAATATCTTGGATTTAGTCGAGCATGTAAGTAATATTTTGTTTCTTTTAATTAACCTATAGAGGTATGCTGAATAGGGTGTAAATTCCCGCAAACCTCCATTGAAAAGGGAGGATCCTCCGACCAGACGGTTGTTGTGTCTGGTGGACAACTGCCCGATAGTTGATATTCGGACTGTTGTATATGTTCAAACCGCACGGAGAACTTTGCTTGCGTGACGCAGAATTTCGTTTAGTTAGTTCGCAGCTGTCGAGATAGATGGCGTTGCGGTTCTTTTTGTTGCGATGTAGATTTTGCTACGTTGGTTTTTTGTGGCGGCATAAATGCCGCTTCAAACCTAATTTTTGTCATACTTCTGAGCAAAGGCCTGCCCATACTCCTTCCAAAGATTGGCAATCAACAAATGCGTCCTCCCGCTTTAGGCGGAGCAGGGAGTGTCAGACTCTTACTGACTAAAACCAACCCGTGTTCCTCCAAATGCCCTTTGCGTTCCAGGGCCGCGGTGACTCTTTCGAACAATTCCGCAACAGAACAAGATTTCCTACAGAAGCTCAAATAACCATTTTTTTCAGTTATGGCCATCATTCCTCCAAAGCAGCTCCTTTGATGACAAATTATCAGTACTGCTAAATCTTCTACGGTTGCCTAAGAGTGTGGGCTTGGATTGCCCAGCAGTGGACTGGGCTACTACTCTGCTGACATCAGAGGATACGAGTCAGGAAGATAGGATCAAGTTGATTGGTGCTTTACCGGCTGGAGAGGAGTATAGGTAGGTGGAATGATTTAATTAACCTTTCGAACGCCAGAGCATAAACGCATCGGCGTGTCACCAACGCCAAGCCACAAATTCGCCGTACTTTTTGTCACATATTTGTGACGTTTGGCGTACAGGGCACGCGCTTGCTTGTCATGTATCCGTGAAATGGCGTTCAAAAGGTTTAAATCTTCCTGTTTTATGGTGGTACATTTTAACAGCAAGAGAGAAAAAAAGAGGGCGTAACACGCTTTTGATTGAAAACTTGAAACTGATAAGAACATATAGATTTATTATGGTATGAAGTTTTTAAAATGTGTAATTATGGTATTGCTTTAGTGGAACAAAAACCCAAAAAATATATATGTACTTTCTTTTCAGTACCTACTACCGTACCTTCGCCTCGTGCCTACCCGTTCGTCTGTCCGAGATGCAAGGACGATACATACCGCTATTCAGAGCTCTGCTCGACACCCTAGCGACTAACGGGGACATGACTCTGCTAGATATCGTCATCACTCTAGCTGCAGGTCAGTACCATCAGCCGGTGGATTCTGTACATATGTCGAAGTGAAGGCTTGGGTGAAGTGATCATGAGGTAAGCTGTCAATCCATATAATCAAGATGTCACGTGATCACGAAGTGAGCTGTCATTTTATCTTGATTATATGGATTGACAGCTCACCTCGTGATCACTTCACCCAAGCCTTCACTTCGATATGTTTACAGAATCGACCGGCAGGTCAGGGTTGCGGGATTGTTCGAAAGAGTTACAGTGGCCGGAAATAATCCTTTGACTCCCGACTCCCGGGGCGTTTTCCTCTGTAGCGGCGGCTGGGGCTTGAGGTTTGCCTCTCCCTCACGCGTCCCGCCTCGTCTTTCGCTTTTTTTTTAAAGATGGGAAAATATCAAATGATTTCTTCGCTCTGGGTAGAGCGGAAGGGCGTGTCAGACTCTTACTGACTTAGTTAGTCTGACCCATCCGTGTTCCTTCTAAAGCCCTTAGCGTTCCAGGGCCGCGGTGACTCCTTCGAACAAATTCCGCAACCCTGGCAGGCTCCTCTTTCGCTTGCATTCATCAGCCGAAAGACGTCCACTGCTGGACTTAAGCCTCCCCCAAAGGGGGGTTTGCCATAATCGTTGTTGCAAAGCGCAGAGAATGCTTGCATTACTGCTTCGCAAAAGGGGGCGGTGAGGATTGAACAAGGGCCTGACGATACGATCGCCATGATGAGGACACGGCGGTGCTCCCTCCACCGTGTCCTCCGGGCGATCCATACAGTGGTGACACCCGGGCGTGTATCCTGCTGAATCCGAAACAGAACGTGGAGACTCTTGGTGGAGGCCTATGTCCAGCAGTGGATGTCTTTCGTCTAAATCGGTGCTGAAAGTTTGTTTCAACAAATAAAATCACGCACAACGACAGCGGTTGATTACTTCTTTTTATTTATTTACTAGTTGCCGCCCGCGGCTCCGCCCGCGTGATTGTTGAAAATTATCCCAAGGGAACATATTCCCGGGATAAAAAGTACCCTATGTGTTATTCCAGACTATAATCTACCTCTGTGCCAAATTTCATCAAAATCCATTCAGTAGTTTTTACGTGAAAGAGTAACAAACATCCATACATACATCCATACTTACAAACTTTCGCCTTTATAATAGTAGTAGGATTTATTGCACACAATGTACACACAGTTACAGACTCAACTAAACTTTGTGAGTACATTACACTGTTAGGGCGCATTAATCAACTTAGAGGTAATGATAACATAATTATCATTAACAAAATAAGTAATAAGTAATTTTACATTTCATAAAATGCTTCCTCTCTCCTAACCTAAATACTTATCTTGCTGTGCCCGACAGGGTCCATACGAACCTATTTGTTATTTTACCACCTAAGAATACATGTGGAATGCAATAAAAGTATTGAGTATTGAGTATTAAATAATAATCTTTATATAAAAACAATAAAATAATGATTTATTGATTTATTTATTTTCTCCCATAAATACATTAGCGCAAAAAACAGAGTAGTTCAAGCAATGAGGATGGGAGACAGGAGCCCATACTAAGTAAAACCTGTGCTATGGGACTCCTGGTCTCCTAATCTCGGACAGCGTCATAAGATTTCAGGTGAAGACATGAGAAACAGTAGCAGGGAACGATATAGCTAGAAAATTATTGACAAGGACAAAAAATAAATAAAAGAATGTTTTGTTGAGTTTGTGAACTTGTGGTGTGGTGGGTGTGTGTTGCATGTGTCGTGGTTTTGTTGGGGTGATGAGTTGTGCTTGTGAGACATTGGGGGTGTCTCTGCAGCTGTTTAATAATTTTAAATTATTTTTAACAAAATAATAATCTTTAAATAAAAACAATAAAAGGAATACACAACACTAACATTATTATTAAGAACTATAGCTGTCAATTTTTGAGTACTTATACGTTTGGTTGGTTTTTACTTAAAAAATACTGTTAAGTTATTATATAAATGTTTGACAAAAATGTTGCTCTGTAGGTACATACAAACTGTTATAAATAATATAATTAACGAAACACTGAAATTCTTTCATTCCTTCTCAGGAGATGACACGAAAGGATGGTGGGATCATGCGATTGACGCATGCATGACCGGTCTAGCGGTTAAAGAAGATAATAACGTATTGGACAAAGCATATCGAAGAGCCAAGACTGGAGTCAATTTGGGTGCTTGTAATAGAATCTTCTTGCCTTTACTTAGGTTGGTATATTTTTTTTTTTATTCTACTTACTTGAGCGTAGTTCTCATCTCGGGTCGTAAAGGGTCATAAGGTTCAATCTACATCTACTCTAATATTATAAAGAGGAAAAATTTGTATTTTTGTGTGTGTATGTTTGTAATGAATAAACTCAAAAACTACTGGACCGATTTGAAAAATTCTTTCAGCAATGGATAGCTACATTATCAGCGAGTAACATAGGCTATATTTTATTCCCGTACTCCCACGGGAACGGGAACTACTCGGGTGAAACCGCTTGACGTCCGCTAGTATTCAATATAAAAAACCGGCCAAGTGCGTGTCGGGCCACGCACAGTGTAGGATTCCGTGGTAACCCGTCCCGTAAGCTATGACAAAAAATAGCAAATTTTATTATGACATTACAAAGTTACAAATACACTTAGTTTTAAGTCATTTTGTATGGGGTTACTACGAAATGTTTACCCCTAATCTGTTACATTTTATAAGTTTGTCGTCTATGACTCGTTAACTTGTAAATCTTGCTTAGCTGTGATAGTTTTCCTTTTAATTTTGTTATTTATTTATTTATTTATTTATTTGGGACAACAAACAGTATCACATTATATCAGCACAAATAATATAAATAAAGATGTTATATAAATGTGAAACTCACACCGTTATCCACAGCATATACAATTCATAAAACTATATATGCAACTACCATGAATTTTTTCACGTCTCCAAAAACATCCGTTTAGCTGGCACAGGGGGGGGGGGGGGCACACTTGACTCTAACAAGAATTATCACTTTAAAGCTTAATATTACGCAAACATATCCTTGGATTGAAAAATGGTTTTCGCCCACCCTCAATACTTTTCACAACCTATTCAACGACACCCTATATCATGGGATAGACGCAAAAAAAAACATCGCCACTTAACACGTAGGGGTAAAAAAAAAAAAAAATATTTTCATGATTTCATTTAACCACTTTGTCGACGTGATTTATATACCCATACCAAATTCCAACTTTCTAGTTCTAAGCGTCTCTGAGTTAAACCGCCGCGCGGCTAGGAAGTAACCCAACTGTACGGTATTAAAAACCCACAGAATATTTTTTTCCTTTATGATTGGTATATTATTCCAGCTCGCTCCATCGTCGACTTTATCTCTGTCATCTATGACCTAGACTAGAGTCAAGAGCAAACCCAATTAAATAAAAAAAAAACCTTCTCAGAATTAGCTTCGTTTGGCTTGTCTTATTAAGTAGAGTTGTCATCCCCTATTTCAACCCCTTCAAGCCCTTTTTACTAAGAAATTATTCAATCAATCATTTATTTTGTTGAACATAGGTATGGTTACAGATGGTACATTGTCTAATATATATGCGCTATGTTTTGCCAATATTTATATATTGATTTTGAGATTTTCCATACAAACTTTCACCCCACTTTTCACCACCTAAATGGTCAAAAATGCATTCATACATTCTTTATGTCTAACGGAAAGTTAAACGATAAAAGTCTTATAGTCCTTTTTATTGATTCCCCATACAAACTTCCACCCCCCTTTCACCCCCTTAAAGCATGACTTCTGAGATAAAACTATTCTATGACCTTTCCCGGGGCTCAAACTATCTCTGTACCAAATTTCATCTAAATCGGTTCAGCGGTTTAAGCGTGAAGAGGTAACGGAAGACAGCCACACTTTCGCATTTATAATATTACTAGTTGCCGCCCGCGGCTTTGCCCGCGTGATTGTCGAAATTTATCCCAAGGGAACATACTCCCAGAATAAAACTATCCTATGTCCTTTCCCGGGACTCAAACAATCTTTGTACCAAATTTCATCTAAATCGGTTCAGCGGTTTAAGCGTGAAGAGATGACAGACAGACACACACACACACACTCACAAACTTTCGCCTTTATAATATTAGTGTGATGTGATAAGTGTGAGAGTATGGATTTATCTGGACCAAAAACGGGTTTTTCGGATTTATATTTTGGTCTTTCCTTCCAGACATTCATCCCGCAAGTTCTGCGAGCGATACATTTCTACAATAGTGACGGATCTGTTCAACATTCTCCGCGTGGGTTTCAAAGAGCCCGCCAACAACGAGACGTACCGAAAACGAATCGTTTCTTATGCCATCGCTTTCAATATTCTGAAAGTTGCGTTTGAAAAAGTAAGTAATCATAATCTGCCGGTTTATTCTGAAAACATCTCAACGTGTAAACTTAGGTGGAGTGAGCATGAAGTGAACTGTCACTCCATCTTATTTGTATGGATTGACAGCTCACTTCATGTTCACTTCACCTACGCTTACACGGTGATATTGCTACAGAATCGCACTTTTATGATCGTCGATATGTCTAGCATGAGGAGTTCGTGGCTATGTAATTAAAGCCGGATGGGCCGATTTGCCGAGGTCGATCTGTGGATGGGTGACGTTTTTCCTGCCTCGGAAAGCACGTTAAGTAGTTGGTCCTGTCCCGGCTGTCATTTGTAGATTGGCAGTCGTTACAGAAAGTGTCGGAAGCATGAAAATAAAACTTTTAATATTAACACTGCGTGTCTTATTTGCTTAAACTATTTTCAGATATCAACAGAAGGCTTAGAAAACGGCGTTGTAAACGAAAAAGCCGGCTCACAAAAGCCGTGGTACTTTCTAGAGCAGACATGCAAGTACTGCGTCACTATAAGTGCCAACGTCAAGTGTCCCAGCGATGCGAGCGACGAGCTGAAGAACACTTGTCTGTAAGTGTGTTAGCTTTACTTTACAGTGGTACTTTCTAAATGAGACGTGCAAGTACTGCGTCACTATAAATGCCAACGTCAAGTGTCCCAGCGATGCGAGCGACGAGCTGAAGAACACTTGTCTGTAAGTGTGTTAGCTTTACTTTACAGTGGTACTTTCTAAATGAGACGTGCAAGTACTGCGTCACTATAAATGCCAACGTCAAGTGTCCCAGCGATGCGAGCGACGAGCTGAAGAACACTTGCCTGTAAGTGTTTTAGCTTTACAGTGGTACTTTCTAGAGCAGACGTGCGAGTACTGCGTCACTATAAGTGCCAACGTTAAGTGTCCCAGCGATGCGAGCGACGTTCTGAAGAAGACTTGCCTGTAAGTGTTTAGCATTACTTTACAGTGGTACTTTCTGGAGCAGACGTGCGAGTACTGCGTTACTATAAGTGCCAACGTTAAGTGTCCCAGCGATGCGAGCGACGTTCTGAAGAAGACTTGCCTGTAAGTGTTTAGCATTACTTTACAGTGGTACTTTCTAGAGCAGACGTGCGAGTACTGCGTCACTATAAGTGCCAACGTTAAGTGTCCCAGCGATGCGAGCGACGTTCTGAAGAAGACTTGCCGGTAAGTGTTTAGCATTACTTTACAGTGGTACTTTCTGGAGCAGACGTGCGAGTACTGCGTTACTATAAGTGCCAACGTTAAGTGTCCCAGCGATGCGAGCGACGAGCTGAAGAAGACTTGCCTGTAAGTGTTTAGCATTACTTTACAGTGGTACTTTCTGGAGCAGACGTGCGAGTACTGCGTCACTATAAGTGCCAACGTTAAGTGTCCCAGCGATGCGAGCGACGAGCTGAAGAACACTTGCCTGTAAGTGTGTTAGCTTTACTTTACAGTAATACTTTCTAGAGCAGACGTGCGAGTACTGCGTCACTATAAGTGTTAACGTCAAGTATTGCAGCGATGCGAGCGACGTTCTGAAGAAGACTTGCCTGTAAGTGTTTAGCATTACTTTACAGTGGTACTTTCTGGAGCAGACGTGCGAGTACTGCGTCACTATAAGTGTTAACGTCAAGTATTGCAGCGATGCGAGCGACGTTCTGAAGAAGACTTGCCTGTAAGTGTTTAGCATTACTTTACAGTGGTACTTTCTGGAGCAGACGTGCTAGTACTGCGACACTATAAGCGCCAACGTCAAGTGTCCCAGCGATGCGAGCGACGAGCTAAAAACACTTGTCTGTAAGTGTGTTAGCTTAACTTACAGTGGTACTTTCTGAGGCTGCACTAAGAATAGTACTGGGTCACTATAAGTGCCAACATCAGTGTCTATCACGTGTTTTTCTACCAGGAAATTCTCAAAAACATCCTGGATTTTTTGTGTTTTCATATTTTACGACGTGTAACAGAAATGTGTGGTCAATATTTCAAGGTGATGTACCTACCATATCTGATTTATGCAAATGCTTTTTAAGACAAGACTGTACCGTAAAACGGGGTGGATAGAAACTAAACTTTTATTGGGATTTTCACATAAATACCATATTTATTGTTTCTCGCAAAGCGTCCTAATGGACGCTACAACACTAAATACAAAATAATTGTTAAAAAAAATTGGAGTTCTTCATTGCTGCAAACAATATTTGAATATCGTGAAAATTCCAATCAAAGTTTCGGTTTTATTCGCCCCATCATTTCTATCCACCCCGTTTTACCCGGTAGGTATTTCTCGGCAAGCGCGCTCCATCACCGACCACATCATTGCTTTCCATCATGTGCAGCACTGGTCTAACACGAGCCCATCAATCACACTAATAAATTGACAGGCCTGTTGGTCGAGTGGTTAGTGACCCTGACTGCTAAACCGGAGGTCGTGGGTTCGATTCCCACCCAGGACAAATCTTTGTGTGATGAGCATGATCATTTGTTCTGTGTCTGGGTGTAATTTGTCTTTAATATGTATGTATTTAGAAATATATAAGTATGTTTATCAGTTGTCTGGTTGCCATAGCACAGGCTCTGCCTAGTTTGGAATTGAATGACCGTGTGTGAGTTGTCCCAAGATATATTATATTATATTAATCTTGTCTAACAGCTGGTTACAGTGCTCGTCATACAACTGCCTCACCACCGCCATCTGTCGGCGCAAACTGAGCAAGAACCTCTCAGCTCGCATATTCAATGTGCACGCGTGGACTGCTATAGTGGACAAGGATGCTGTGTATCCGTTTGAGTTGCAGCCGCATGCTAGGTATCGGGTATGTATCAACAATCGATGTATCATTATACCAGGTATGGCCAAACGGTGAATCGCGGCTTTTTTTTTTGTGAGTGGCGTCTCGCAGTTTAACCTATAAGGTTGTCGACTGCTGAACCGGGCTTGCCTGTGGTGGCCTTAATATAATTTTAAAGCCTCCAGCCAGGGCTTATAAAAAACTTACAAACTAAGCGACTACACGCTCGCGGGCACCCCCTGTGGGTTACGGGCCTCAGCTTAGGGCGTCGCTGGGGGGAGGACAGCTAGGGACGAGCTGGATCGAACTGGAATTATTATTAAGGGGCGAATTTAAGACTTCAGGCTCAGCGGCGCGGGCTGGCTCGAGCAAGGGTCGGGGCGGATTTTGACGGGGACGTCGCGGCGGGCCTCGGCGGCGAGGGCGGAAGGACGGCGGTCGTGGTTTGCGAAGAGTGCTGGTCTCTTTGCGACTCTCTTGGAGGAGAGTGGTAGAGTCATCGGGCGTGAAGTCGATCGCGGCAAGGCCAAAAATATAAATACGTAAAACGGACTGCGCATCGTAGTTAAGACATTCTGCGCGTATCTCATATTGTGTATTGTTCCCTCTTTTCCACGCAGTAGCCCTACTTAAAACAAACAAGAAATTAACATCGTTCTCGCTTGACAGAGGCTCATACATTGGATTTTTATGTTGGCAATTTCCAACTACAAACCTGATTTTGGTATCATAGCGGTAGATGCTCAGAGTCTCAGACGCAATGCTCACACTGATATAAATAAGTGAGACTAAGAATATTTTTCATTTTTATGTTTTCTCCCTTAATAAAAAAAACCGGCCAAGTGCGAGTCGGACTCCCACACGAAGGGTCCCGTACCATAAACCCAAAAAAACACGTTTCTTGCATGGCCCCCAATAATTTTTAATTTTATTATTTGTTGTTATACACTGTGAAAATTTCTGTCTACCTATTACCGCACTTGAGACACAGCCCGCTGACAGACAGACGGACGGACGGACAGTGGAGGCTGGAAATAACTACATTTCAGCTTTTTTGTACCTTGTGTAAACTTTAGACATTTTGAGTAAGTCTTAGCGGTTTAAGTTTTAAGCATTATTAACTTATTACTTCGTCTGTAACAGGGCTCCAAACCAGCAAAGCGCTCTGTAGACGCCCTAGCCACATCGTCTTCCTTCACCGGTACAGTTCGAAGCCGACTGTTCTTGACAACGTTGTCTGAAAACCCGCTGCAATTCGACATGATTCCTGAAGACGAAGAAGACGAGGTGAGTACTGTCAAGAGCCTGCCAGGGTTGCGGTATTTGTTCGAAAGAGTCATCGCAGCCCGGGAACACAAAGGGCTTTAGAAGGAACACAGATGGGTTTTAGTCAGTAAGAGTCTGACACGCCCTTCCGCTCCACCCAGAGCGGAAGAAGTCATTTGATGATTTCCCATACTGTAGAATATTTATTTAGACTTTATATAGGATTCAATTCCTTTATATTCATTCATCATCTGCCTAGCCTTTTCCCAACTCTACTGGGGTCGGCTCCCAGTCAAACCAGATTCAGCTGAATACCAGTATTTTACGTGGACCAAACCCAGTGACTGGGTAACAAGGTACTTCTTGCCAAGACTTGTCAGATTGTCTGGCTTCTGACTCCCCGTAACGACTGTCAGAGATCTACAAATGACAGCAGTCACCAACAGCTTAACGTGCTTACCAAAGCACAGAGCATCCACGCACTAACTTCAGCAAGCTTTGTCAAGATCGATCCGTGCTGATGATATCACTAAGACATGAATTTATCTCTCGCTATTATACGTCAGACACAACAACAAAGATGTTTTTGAAGTCAAAAACATTAACAATATGAAGGTTACAATAGAAGCACCATACAAGAAAAAGAGCCAAGACATCCTGCAGTGTCTTTTACACTGCAGAATATCTTCGCTACATAAACACATAAAAAAAATTAACAGATGACAAATCGAACAAAAGGGTGGCTTATTGTATTCTAAACAGATTGTCATAAAGCAGAATCCAAAAAAAAAATGTAGGTACATATGTCAAGTAAATTTCAGGAAGAAGAGGACGACACAACCATAGAGTTTGAAGACAGTGTGCTCAACGCTCACGGCTGCTTGTCTACGCTCACGACTCTGCTCGAGCACGCGAGCACGGTCGAGCATACTGAGTGGAGAGACACTACCGTAGTCGGGTTGACTACAAACATTAGTATAAATGCTAAATGGCTGGTGGCACAGGTAAGAACTAATATCAACCGTAGAGTTTGAAGACAGCGTGCCCAACGCTTACGGCTGATTGTCTACGCTCACGACTCTGCTCGAGCACGCGGTGCACGGTCGAGCACACAGAGTGGGGAGACACTACCATAGACAAAATTTTAAAGTTTCAAAGTATTCAGAGTGAGTTTTAAAACTTCCAACTATACCACTTGAACTATTTTAATCTTAAAAACTCGCCGTGTATATTCATAATGATTTTTAAACTGTGAGTTTTGATCAACCACAAAATACTACTATTTCTTTTGCCCCACAAGGAGGTTAACCTTTTTAACGCCATTGTCATGTATACATGACAAGCAAGCGTGTGCCCTGTTCGCCAAACTTCACAAATATGTGACAAAAAGTACGGCGAATTTGTGGCTTGGCGTCGGGGGCACGCCGATGCGTTTATACTCTGGCGTTTTGTGTGAATGTTTTTCTAGAGTATGTCTGTTTGTATGTCTATGTACTTGTTTGGCCCGCCCTGTAGCGAAAATGCGTCGTCATGTGAACGTAGTCTAAGTTCTAATATTTCATTATTTGACTATGAAATGCTAGAACGATATTTTTATTTGTATTCTTTTATTAATATTTTGACCGGTGACCTGGTGAGGGTCGCGGGTAGCCGGTGGATGCGAGACGCACAGGACCGGTTGTTGTGGCGACATGCGGGGAGACACCTATGTCCAGCAGTGGACGTCTGCAGGCTGATATGATGACGATGATGATTTGATGATGATTTTGATTGGTCGAGTGGTTGGTGACCCTGACTGCTAAACCGGAGGTCGTGGGTTCGATTCCCACCCAGGACAAATCTTTGTGTGATGAGCATGATCATTTGTTCTGTGTCTGGGTGTAATTTGTCTATAATATGTATGTATTTAGAAATATATAAGTATGTTTATCAGCTGTCTGGTTGCCATAGCACAGGCTCTGCCTAGTTTGGGATCAGATGACCATGTGTGAGTTGTCCCAAGATATTATATTATATTATATTATATTATATTATAACTTGTTGTGCAGCAAATAAATGTTTATCATATTTTACATAGGCTATTTGCAACGCGGTAGAAGAACTCAAGCCACACAGTAGCGCCCTCTGTCCAGCGCTACTGCAACTAATAGCTGATACTCCTACCACTTTAGATGGAAAACCTGCACTGAACAACCTGCATATTGATATTGTAAGTTTTTACACATACATTATCTATACTATAGTAGGCGCCAGATAAATGTGGAATAAAGTATATTGACCTTTCCCTAATAACTGTTCATAGGTACCTGAACAATTAAATATGAATCGTTTTTCATTATTAGACAATGTTAAGGATCACGAGAGATGATGATTCGGGACAGCTTTGTGTCATTAATTCCGTTTTTCAAATTAAAAATGTCAATAATTGTAGGTGGGTCAATGACCGTTATTCCACGATTATCTGGCGCCTACTATAATATAATAAAGCTGAAGAGTTTGTTTGTTTGAACGCGCTTATCTCTGGAACTACCAGTCGGATTTGGAAAATTCTTTTTGTATATGATAGCCACATTCATGAGGAAGACTGCAGCTATAGGATTTCCCGAAATTCCTACGGGAACGGGAAAAAACAGGATATGTGCGAACGAAGTCGCGGGCAAAAGCTAGTTATCTTTACACAGGGTTACTTCGGAGACAGTGCACAACTTTCTTCCATGCAATCAGTATCGTTAATAGAATAATAATAATATAATAACTTGGGACAACTCACACACGGTCATCTGATCCCAAACTAGACAGAGCCTGTGCTATGGCAACCAGACAACTGCTAAACATACTTATATATTTCTAAATACATACATATTATAGACAAATTACACCCAGACACAGAACAAATGATCATGCTCATCACACAAAGATTTGTCCTGGGTGGGAATCGAACCCACGACCTCCGGTTTAGCAGTCAGGGTCACTAACCACTCGACCAACAGGCCAGTCAAAGAATATATTTTAATATTTTTATTTTAATGTTTTGCTATTTTTTAAGAAAGGGCATTACTTATCTCGTTGTTAAGTATCGAAAAGAGTGACTATGATTACTGTATTTTTAGTTATTTATTCGAAACATAGTTAAACAAAAACTACGTGTCTATTTATTTTTAATGATCTTGTTATTCGTATTTGTGCACTGTCTCCGAAGCAACCCTGTATATATAATAATTCCATATGTGTGTATGTCACTGAACTCTTCCTAAACGGCTGGACCGATGCTGTTGAAATTTTAAGTGTGTGTTCGAGAAGGCCCTTGGATATATCTGAGAATCCGACAATTTGGCAGTCGACAAGTTGAACGTAGAAATGACGAAAAAAAATCGATTGCCCCATACATTTATGTGCACAACTGATTTTTTATCGATTTTTTTTTCCCATAGAAAAAGTTGTTCATAATTATGAGTACAATAACCCCTTTTCAAGTATTGCGTTTATTCTGTTACACTTTGTATAACTTTCATATTTATTTTTAGGGTTCCGTACCCGAAGGGTAAAACGGAACTCTATTCCTAAGACTCCGCTGTCCGTCCGTCTGTCACCAGGCTGTAACTCATGAACCGTGATAGTAAGATAGTGGAAATTTTCACAGATGATGTATTTCTGTTGCCGCTATAACAACAAATACTAAAAAACAGAATAAAATAAATATTTAAGGAGAGCACATACAACAAACGTGATTTTTTGCCGTTTTTATAGATAATGGTACGGAACCTTTCGTGTGCGAGTCCGACTCGCACTTGGCCGATTTTTTTACTATTTGTTCTCCTTTTCAGATATCAACAATAACAAAATGGAACCTAACGGAGTTACCCCACGACCCTAACATGAATATTACTGTAGAGTTTTTGATAAATACTTGCATAGCATTTAAACATCATTATGGGATCCATAAACGACTGTTGAGTACTTTGAATGGTTTGTTACAATTGTATGGGAATATGGTCACCGTGAAATGGGATGTTTTTCAAGATAATTGTGTTGGTAAGTTTCTATTTTTATTTTATACTAGCTGCCGCCCGCGGCCCCGCCCGCGTGTATGTCGAAAATTATCCCAAGGGAACATACTCCCGAGACTCAAACAATCGCTATACCAAATTTCATCGAAATCGGTCCAGCCGTTTGTGCGTGGAGAAGTAACAACAATACACACAAACTCACAAACTTTCGCCTTTATAATATTAGTGTAACTAGCGGACGTCACGCGGTTTCACCCGTGTAGTTCCCGTTCCCGTGGGAGTACCTTTTTTCAAAATCAACCGGTTCGATACCTGGCTAGGAATACTGATTATACGTACACCAAAAATAGTAACACAACTCATTTACACAAACTTAATTCATGGTACAATGGCGTTCTTATCTCCAACTTCAATTACCTAATTAAACCAGGGGTTCCCAATCTCATTTATACCGCGACTTCCCTAGCATGTTATATTTTTTTTTGCAACGCTTTTGTAAAAGAATTTACCTAGGTAAGTGTAGCTCCATTTGGGAAAACGAGAAGGTACGTTTACGTTTAATCAATAAGACGGATGAACTTGCTTATTTTATTAAGATTCACTGAAACATATTTATAAACGTGTGTTTAAGATTAAGTGAGACAAAATATCTATTGCAAACTTAGCATTTACTAGTTTTTTTACTCCATTTCAACGTTTCTTTTTTACATTATTAAATAATACAATATTTAATATGTAGAAACAATATTAAATTCTTCTCAAATGATTTTTATTCGCCAGTTGCAGCATATGCGTTTCAATTTCCGTGGCGGTTGGCGACGCCTCTGGGAAAGCACCGCTATGCCCCGGGGAGTTGCGATGCACAATTTGGGAACCACTGGGTTAAACAATAATTTAGTTTTCATGCATTGTCACTATTGTTACTACTAGTGCGATTGATTATAATGTAGACCTCTAACCAGCCAGGGTTGCGGAATTTGTTCGAAAGAGTCACCGCGGCCCTGGAACGCAAAGGGCTTTAGAAGGAACACGGATGGGTTTTAGTCAGTAAGAGTCTGACACGCCCTTCCGCTCCACCCAGAGCGGAAGAAGTCATTTGCCACTGCCCTTCCTTAAAAAAAAAAAAGACACCACCCCTTCGGAACGGAAACACAGGCGTTACATAAATGCCCTTTTTTTTCAAATTGCAGATCTACCAAAAGACCTACACACTATCCTTCCAATATTCGAACGTCTACTTAAAAATGGCGTCGCTCTGCCAGAACTTCTGGCAGCCATATTTGCCAATCAAGACGCCAAGCATTGGACTGGCAACTCGAAACTGGCAGAAATATGTGGTCTGGCTTTCTCTCTGGCAGATAATGATATTAGAAAAGAGTTTTTGACAAAGTTCTGGCATGTTTTAAGTGCTGTAAGGAGTATTAACGTTAATAGTTATGTGAAGATGTTATTCTATGCTCAGAGAAGTTGTAAGCAGTGCTGTGATTTTAAGCAATTGAAGTAAGTCATTTTTATTTAATTTCTACACATTTATTCAAGGCAACGTGTTATTGGGTTTTTCGGTCTGGAATTTCTCAGTGGTAGCCCGAAGTGTGGATTTGTTACCGGGGCAATAGGCTCGCTCCCTGTTACTTGGGACTTAAACAGTAATAAATATATTATATAATATGATAGTGCAGGCGTGTGTGCGCTAACACAGGAGCACTCCCTCTTCCATCACTCTCATACTCCTCAGGGTCGAAAACCCGAAACTCGCGGAGAGAGATCAGGCGCAGGACCAACGGCGAGACGTGCGCACCGAGGCACGCGGGTGTCACATCACCAACTTCTAAACTCCGGGCTGTCACAGAGAACCATATTGGAAAAACCCAATGACACTGCCCGACCTGGGAATCGAACCCAGGACTCCACGCTCGGCAGTCGCGTTTGCGACCACGAGACCAACAGATCAGTTCAAACTAGTAATATATCGTATAGGGAACGTGCACGGCGTTGAAAATGCCATCTAGTGTTGCATATTCGAAAAACTTGACATTGTCGCATCTGTGCTGCCACCTATAGTTCCTGCACGCTCCGTTTCGGGAACGTGCACTATGTAGACTGCCATCTAGCGTTGCAATTTTGAAGCTTATAAGTAAAATATACTCGACAATGACTGTGCTGCCATCAATAGTTCCTGAACGTTCCCTATACCACACTACCTTCGGGGAATGCATGCGTAATGAGATAGGAGGCGGGCTGTAACTCAACATTATGGCTATGCTGTACACTGCTCAACATTTACTGAGCCCGCTCCTTTTGCCACCGAACCCTTATTTAATAAGGAACCTTTGTTTTATTTATTTTATTTTAGGAAAACTTACAGCTAAACAAATACAGCAAGTAAAAGTTTAAACAAAATATCGCCAATTACAAGATTCCACATGTATCATTTGAAACAGAAAATTGACAAACAAAAGCTTGTAAATAACCATTGACGCTCGAAGAAGCTATTAAAGAAAATTTTAAAATTAAAATGTCGATATCAGCTTCCCGGCAGGTTGCATTGTACATACGACTCGCTCTTACCATGTACTTACGCAATTTAAATTTGGCAATTTATGTTTCTTTCTAATGTTATCAATTTTATTTCCAGAATAATAACACATCTAGCCCCAAAAGTTGAAAAATCAAAATGCCTATCAATTATCTCGACATACCTAGAAAATTCGACAAAATTCGACGAGTATTTCACTGATATGTTTCAAATAATATCGCTGAGCGAGCTATTTGATAGCAAGGAACGGGTTGAAGCTATGAAAATTGCCCGGAGTTGCCTGAAGTTGATGGACGAGGCTACGAAGAATGAAGTGTTGAAGGGGGTCGAACAAAATTGTAGGAGTTCGGAGGTGCAAGTCAGAAAAGAGGCATTCAGTGTGTTTTTGACAGCTTTCCAAGGTATGCCATTTTTTTTTATTTTATTTATTTGTTTAAGCTTTATGTACAGTAGTGGTACATGGGCGGACTTAATGCAAGGCATTCTCTACCAGTCAACCTTTGGGTTATAAAGACTATACTGTGGTAGGTGTACAATAAATAGAAAACAAATATAAAATTGAATTGATTGATTGAATTGAATTGATTTTTATTAAACGAGGTTATTTGTAAATCACTAACAACCATTTTGGGAATGAAAGTACACATGATTATAAACAACTTTTACTTTCGGACCAAACCCGAACCAGGAAAAAAAATTGGCTGCCTCCATACAATGTGTCCATAACTAGACAAAATGTACTGAATAGCTGTTATTTTCTTCAGGATTGGTCTCATAGTAAGTAAGTATGATTTGACAACTCACTTCTCGTCCACGTCGCCTAAGTTTTCACTTCGACATGTTTACAGAATCGCACTGCTGTCTTTGTTACATTTTTGACGTTTTATAAGGGAAATCATCAAATGCCCTAGGGGGCGTTCAAGTATCACGTAGCGCAATTTTTAAAGATCCTCTCTCTCCCCCATGTAACACGCCATAACGTTTATCTGTACGCCCCTCCCCCCCCGAAATGTTACGTATCATCCAAGTGACAATTTTTACCTAAAAGCCACAATTATGTCTACTACTCTCATGTTACCAAATTTTTAAATTAATAAATGTTCAAGTATCACGTAACGCAATTTGGGGGGAGGGGGGGTCTTGTAAAACGTTACGATGCGTTACAGGGGCGGGAGGGGTGTTCGAACAACACGTTACGTAACATTGTTTTTTTTATTTAACGCTAGCTCACTAAACATATTTTCGAGTCACACAGTCACTAAACAGTAGTCATTTTGCCAAACAAAAATATACATCAATATTTTTCTTGAAATGACATTTATTAATTTAAAAATTTGGTAACATGAGAGTAGTAGACATAATTGTGACTTTAGGTAAAAATTGTCACTTGGATGATACGTAACGTTTAGGGAGGGGGAGGGGGGTACAGATAAACGTTATGGCGCGTTACATGGGGGGAGGGAGGATCTTTGAAAATTGCGCTACGTAATACTTGAACGCTCCCCTTAGCGTTCCAGTGCCGCGGTGTCTCTCTCTGAGCAATTCCACAACCCTACCAGAGACTGATTCTGATCCTAGTGTACTAAAATAACGTTTGGTTTTGATTACAGGTTTATTCAAACGCGAGACCCATAACCCTTTCAAACGCAAGGCGTTAGACAGTAGTCCTATTTTAGACACCATTGATACACAAAATGAATATGAGAGGCTAGTATTAAAGAGGATATTCGACGGTATCTTTGACTACGATGAGGTGGTCTCCAGAATGATGTCCGAAGGAGTCGAGGAGTGTCTTTCTAAGGATATTAATATGAGGTAAGGATAATTTGCTTTTTTTTTTAAGGATGAGAAATCATCAAATGACTTCTTCCGCTCTGGGTGGAGCAGAAGGGAGTGTCAGACTCTTACCGACTAAAACCCATCCGTGTTTCTCCTAATGCCCTTTGCGTTCCGGGGCCGCGGTGACTCTTTCGAATGAATTCCGCAACCCTGGAAACACGAGCCTAGAAGTAATAGAAATAAAAAACATGTTCCCACTGCAGAAACACAGACTCCGGCAGGGAATTCCACTCCAAATATGCTTGTTTTACGTGAATATTATGACAGTAAAACTGTGATATTGTATTTATAGATTCGCCGAACTATTCTATATAATAGTCTACCAATGCAGTTTAGCCACGAACAATAACTACGAGTTATCTAACTGTGGTTCAAAGTTACTGGAGTTGCTGTTCAGTGATTTGAGGAGCCAGGACGCGTTTAAAGATATTCGTTTGAGAGATGAAGGTTTACCACAGAGGTAAGTAGCATTTATACGTCCGAAAATTGCAGACTCCGTAAGATTGTAATAAATCTTTATTAGATTATAATTTCTCGATATATTATGGAAGAATCGTTTTGTTTACAATAAATGCCATCCAAATTCAATAGTTTTCAATATATTATCCGTGTCTTATTTATAACAAAATAGTTTACAATTTCACGGCGTTTGCAATTTACCGGTGACACATCCATATTAATCTATCCATGCTTATTCAATTACTATTATTATAAACTAGTGGCCCGCCCCGGCTTCGCCCGGATATAATTTATTTTTCAGAATTTACTTTCATAACAACCTTCTTCGGACAATAACAAACACAACAAAAAAAGAATTAGCGAAATTGCTCCAGCCGTTCTCGAGTTTTGCTCTTAGCAACACGATTCATTTTTATTTAAATAGATGCGAAAGAACCCCCGTCCGTCTATATGCTGTCTCTCCATCTGGCTGTCTATCTATCCGTCTGTCTTACTGTCTGGTTCGGTTCTAAAATGAAACTAGGCACACGGATAGACCATGTCCTGAAATAGGACAAAGAATTTATTGCTTTTTATCCCCGGAATATGTTCTCTTGGTATACTCTTCGACTTCTAAGCCGCTGACTGATATTAGTTACGAGTCATCATTTGTACAACTACTTTGGGGTCGCCTTTTTTTTTTTTTTGACGATGTCCACTCGCAGTTCAGCACACTAAGGCTGGCTACTGCTTAACCGGACTATCCTGTGGCGGCCTCAAATGAATTTAAGGCCCCCAGCCAGGGCTTACAAACTAAATTAAAAACTACATGACCGCTCGCTAGGGGCATCCCCCGAGGTACGTACCTCGGCTTAGCGGGGTCATTTTGGGAGGACAGCAAAGGACAGGCTGGGTCAAACAGAATTTATACGTATACCAACATTTTACGTGGAGTTACTGCTTATGTGACCTCCACAACACAGTAACTGGGGAACAGGGTACTTGGCAAGACTGGAAGATGCTATAGTAGGCGCCAGATAATCGTGGAATATCGGTCATTGACCCACCTACATTTATTGACATTGTTAATTTGAAAAACGGAATTAATGACACAAAACTGTCCCGAATCATCATCTCTCGTGATCCTTAACATTGTCTAATAATGAAAAACGATTCATATTTAATTGTTCAGGTACCTATGAACAGTTATTAGGGAAAGGTCAATGTACTTTATTCCACATTTATCTGGCGCCTACTATAGTACGAGTATCACTACATATTATAAAACTCCCTCGCCGCGTCTGACTGTCTGTTAGCGATAAACTCAAAAACTACTGAACGGATTTTCATGCGGCTTTCTCAAATGGATGGAGTTATTCATGAGGCATGTTTAGGTGTATAATTCGTCCCAAAATTCGTACGGGAACCGGGAATATGCGCGTACGAAGTCGCGGGCAAAAGTTAGCGTATTATAGATGCGAAAGCAGCTTTGCCTATTTTGCAATGGGGATGATACAATGGATTTTAGCGAGAAGGCTTATGTTTCTGGTGTTCAATCCTTTCGAATTGTTTTAATTATATTTTGCAGTATTCTAAGAGCTTACGAAAGCATTTCTGTGAGAACTAAGACAATGGCAAGGACTATTATGAGGTCTGGTGTGACATACAGGCAGAGAGTCAGTAAAGGTGAGTAAATAAATAAAAAATTGCCGAACAAACCATTCCAAAGAGACAATAGGGATGTTGCCTTGGTTAAAAAAATATGTTTCTATTTAGTCCGTCAGTTAGATTATTGAAAAATTGTGGATACGTATTTTTTTATTTTATCAAACCAATAAAAATTACGAAAATAAAATGCATCAAAGAGAGTGGGGGCTTGTAACGTCACTATCCAGTAAAAAGTGTACTGGTAAGTGACGTCACACGAGTTTTCAACGCACTGTATCGTCTTAATTTTTTGTTTACGTGAAAAAAGAAAAAATACGTGTCCAATATTTTTTGTAAATCTATCTGACGGACTAATTAGATTGTTTTAGTCTACTGCTACCCTATTGCTAAAACAATTATTTGTAAGTTTAAAAAAACCCGACAGCAAAAACGACTAAAAAGTTCCAAACTTAATATATTCTTTAAAAAATCCTTATTATTACTTTCTTGTGTTTTTAGCTCCAGCACGTCGAGATATTGATGTACAAAAGCCTATTACAGACATTTTGAATGTTTTTCTACAACTTTCTAAGGTAACTTATTTTGCCCATAGTGTGCCCATCGTTAAATTAACGAACAATTAAATTTAAAATATTATATTTCACGTTAGAAGCTAGTACATGGTACGAATAGGGACTATGCATGCATTTTTGAAGTGATAACTTCTTATGGGAAGTTAAACCGCTTCGTAACGTAACGCGTTACGGCGCCAGTCTGTCTGGCTTCCCTTTCTCTCATGCATACGGCAGCGGCAGGCAGGCTCTTCCTCTCTCACTCTAACCCACAGCGCTAGTCGTATTTCGGACAGACGCTTCCCATATTAAATAGTTCAACTTAGATTAGTTTAAGTTATCACTTCTGTCGGGCGTCCCGAGACGCACACGTTTTTTTATTTGCAAAATGAAATACTTACTAGGTCTTGTAAATAAAAATGAAAGATTTTTTAAAATATCTTCATCAGCGACGAAGCTATAAAGCTTCAAAGATGACAATTAGAAAGAGAAGTCCGATACCAACTCTGATGTCAAATAATATGACGTCTAAAACAGCGTCTTCACGAGAGGGACTGATATATTTGTTTAAAATAGTTATATCTCGTTTGTTTTTCGATCAATTTTGATTTGCCGCCAGTCTAAGCTCGCTCCATCGTCAACTTTGTCTCTGTCATCTATGACCTAGACTAGAGTCAAGAGCAAACCAATATTAAATAAAAAAAAGTCTTTTGGGTACACTTCCAGTCGACAGCGATGCGGATGAATTTTATGACGCCATATTTTAGGGTTAATTTAGTTTCGAGTTTTATTTTTATTTCTAGTGTATATAGTTAGTTAAGTATTTATTAAAACATATGTAACCATTTTGATTTTATTTTCACTGTTAATATGTTATTTTTGTTTATTTTATGGAAACTAGAGATAATAAATATTTTCTTCATGCATATTTTCTATTGGCCGTTTCCTATGGAGAAGAATTGGCAAGAAACTACGGTCACTCTTATATGAGAAGTAAATGCTCTTAAGATTAAAAAAGATGTTTAAATCGTATGTTTGACCGTAACTAGTTAATACGGGGCGTTTTATACTCCCCTAGATATGCTTCTATCGACTTTGAACGCAGAAGGAATAAAGAAGAATGATCATTTCTGACCCAGACTTCGACAAAATTGAAACCTGTCGTATTTTTTTTTTCATCTGACGTAGTACAAGAATATATACATATATAATATAATCAATTTATTTCAAGAATCAAGACTCAATTAAAGAAAATATGTATGGCTTTTTTTTTCGATTTCAATGACTACCGCTAAATTGTGAGCCGTCACGGGACGCCTGGCAGATGTGAAACATCGAAATTATTTTGTACAAGTAATATGCATAAAAGAACAGATTACGACAGGAACTAAATATAATGAAAAAAATACATATATACTGTATACAAATATATATACCATCGTATAGCATGGAGACGCGTCGCCACGCCAACAATCGGTTTTACCCGCGGCTATAGATGTTTTACATCAATAGCCTTTTTTTTAAGGATGGGAAATCATCAAATGACTTCTTCCGCTCTGGGTGGAGCGGAAGGGCGTGTCAGACTCTTACTGACTAAAACCCATCCGTGTTCCTTCTAAAGCCCTTTGCGTTCCAGGGCCGCGGTGACTCTTTCGAACAAATTCCGCAACCCTGGCAGACATCAAAAGCCTTAAATATGTCTTAAGACGCAGTATCGAAAAGTTTTTTTAACCATTCTTACAAGTTATGCCTGTTTGTCTTTGAGCTGATGGGTATTATGCATAGTTGATAACAAGGGTCCGATGATGAAGAGCAGAAACGTGGAAAGCATGTCAACTTTAAATGTAAAACATTTTGTTTTATTATTTTATTCATTTTAACTTTATGTACAATAGTGGTACGTGGGCGGACTTAATGCAACAAGGCATTCTCTACCAGTCAACCTTTGGGTTAAAAAAAAGAAGTATACTGTGATAGATGTACAACAAATAAAATACAATTCAAAATATAATTTAATAATTATACTTTCAGACAAACTCGCAGGTATGTCAAGAGCTATGCGTTCAAATGATGAAATGTTTACAAGGCTTGGGTCGCAGGTTCGACCTGAACTCAGTCATGGCTAAACAGTTGTTCGTCATAATAAGAAGGGAGCCCTTCTGCCTGACTCCCTTAGTGTTAGACGCTTGCAGGGCCTTTATTGAGGATATCAGCAGTATTCAAGGGTGAGTAATACACTGAATTTGACGTTCAAAAAGTGCTGATTTTCGGCCTAGTTTGAAAAAAATACTTTTGATTTTATAATATAATTGTAAGGTTTAATAATAATTATAAGGTTTAATAATAATTATAAGGTTTAATAATAATTGTAAGGTTTAATAATAATTATAAGGTTTAATAATAATTATAAGGTTTAATAATAATTATAAGGTTTATTCAAAATTATAAGGTAAATAATAAATTCAATTTAGCTTAAATCTAGGTCAAGTTCACAGATGTTATGTGCCCTAATTTTGAATTAAAATAAGTTATTTGACTAAATTGCACTTCTCAAAACATAGAGAAAAGACAAAAGGCAGGCAGCAAAAAAACTGCTTAAAAATTTCATTAAATTACGAAGTTGTAAGCGTTTTCAAATCTGTAATAACACAACACTAAGTGCGTGTGACGTCACTCGCAAGTCACGCTATTGTAAATTTGTGCCATCCAGTACATACGACGTTTTGTGTGACAAGGAAAGAAGAATATTTTTTCACCGATTTTATTTATGATCTTACAAATGATGTACAATTTTATGTGACATCTTTTAAATAGGTATTCATTTATGCAGATTTTTAGAAAAATAAACTTACTCATCTAAATGGTCTATGTTGCCGGTCAGTGAAAATATGAATTTCAGTTTTTTTTTTCCATTTTAGATTTAACGAATCACTAAAGGAATTGAAGCAAGCTGTTTCAAATAGCGAAGGATATCTATACACTAAGATATTATTTGAAGATCTACAGCTTCGAAGCGGGGATAGAAACCAATTTATAATTAGGTAAGCCCTTATAGCTCTTAGGTAAGTAATTACAGCCGCACGGGCCGATCTTCAAGGTAAAGCAACACTTGCCGAGGTTGGTACCGAGACTCCTTCGTGCCTCAGAAAGCACGTTAAGCCGTTGGTCCCGGCTGTCATATGAAGACTGGCGGTACGGGTAGTTACAAGCCAGAAAATCTTCCATTTAAAAAAAAATATATTCAGCTGCATCCGGTTACACTAAAAGCCGTCCCCGAGAACAGGGTTCAAGCAACCGGCAGTCAGGGATCTAGAGAGAGGAACCTCCAAACAATACCACCCATGTTCAGAAGTACAGTACGCGTCAAACAACTTTGCCCCTCTGAAGTTCGTCACAATTGACAGCGCAGTAGTCAATTTTACAACCAATCATGACACCGCGCATTTCACTTTCATTATTTGTTGTGAACACAGTTCCTCACTTCCAATTACCTAGTAGTACTTATTATCTTCTTATGCATTTTTACTTACTTATCCTACAATCTCTAACTGCTTCTACGAACGACACACTTTTTTACGCGATTACAACTGCGCGGTCGTCACCAAAACCTAACTTCAGAGCGGCAAAGTTGCTTGACGTATACTATACCGCTCTCTGAATCAAGCCCTTGATCCAGCTGCCTAACGAGATCATCCTAAGATGTTAGAGGCTTGTGGCTATTAAGCCATTGACTGACGGTACAATGCTCGCTAAGTCCGTGTGATTTTATTATTTTTTCAGCATGATCAAAGAAGATTCGGATTCTGCGATGAGAGACGATACATTTACATTACAAGGTAATCTTTATTCAAAAGCAAATACATTTACCTAGCGAAGCTTCACGCACAAAAAGTTATCAATCCAGACTCCATACTAATTATTTATGTATGTATGTCACAGGAAAATAACTTGAGAGATTCTAAACTCTCGATAAATTGTCAACTGAACATTTGGAATACTTTTTTACGCATCAAAGTTTGATAGTCTATAATGTCTCCATGCCGGTTCGAGAATTGTGGACTGAAATAAACTGGCGACCAATCAGCACTGTTACAATTTATCTGTTGTGGTGTGAGAGTTAAATTGGAAACTTGGCTCCTCGTTGGTCTTTGTTTTCTCTGAATAGACCAATAAGAGCCTGGTTTCCAGATTTACTATCATACGAAAACGGATAAATTGTAAACTTGTGCTCTGATTGGTCGTCAATTTATGTCAGTCCACAATTTCTCGGACCGGCACGGAGATATTATAGACTATCAAATTTTCATGACATTAAATACTATTTTGTTTTTTTAAATAATTCAAAAGTTCATAAATATAATAGAATATAATATAAACATAGATGAAGTGGGCTGCATGACGTGTATTAACTCCTTTTACTGTAATTTCATATTTTTTAGGTTTAATAAATGCATTTGGCTCGCTATCCAACTGGGATGACTTGAGAATTCAAGATAAAAATCAAATAGATGAGACTTTACCCCCTCTGTGGACTAAAAATGAAGATTTTACTGTTTCGTTGAGGGAATATTTTGAAGGAGCAAATAAGAAACTTGGTATGTTTAATTTAAATATAACCAACTCAAGTATCGACTTTAGTGTCGTATATTTTAAGTTGTATTTTGATTACCCCTTAAAAAAACTATGGGTTGCCAGAGAATTTGAACTTTGTCTTGTATGACATAAAGTGTGTTATCCCAATGCAGTCTTATAGTGCAGTGTCTCTTCCACAGATTACAGTAACTGGTTCAACAAAATGGTAGCTTCGTACTATCCTGAAGAAGTCACACAGAACAGAATCAGTTGGCTGAAGCAAACTGAAAAGTGGCCGAAAAGAGACTTTGTGACGTCCGCTGTGAGTTTATTTTTGAGTGGGTTTATTTAGTTATACGAAGGCTGGTTCGAGGTGGCGCAAGAAAACAGTGGAATGATATGGGGGAGCCCTTGCCCAGCAGTGGGACACAATAGGTCATTTAAAAATATTTTTTCTTTTTTATTTGTTTCAAACCAGCTATTATTTAGAGGTTACATTGGATTCAGTGTAATGTTATTAACTTTATTGTTTTCTATTCTTCAAGCCCTTTCGTGTGATACCAACATTAAGGGGGTTGAATAAAAATGTGTAATGCGCCATTTTGGAGCGACGCCCATATTTAAATTAATACAATATTAAGTATTGCACATTGCATTGTCACCAGAACTTAAGGTGTATGCAAAATTTCAGCAACAAATGTTAGAAAAATGGTTTGCAAATTTTGACGGACAACTTACAAACATACATACATACGAACACTGAAAGTTAAATAATAGCTTGTAAAAAGACCTGGGAGCTCTGGGATTTTGTTACTGAGAAAATAAGTGAAGTCTAGAAGCTCTGGGATCCATTTTGTTACTCAGAAAATAAGTAAAGTCTGGATGCTCTGGGATCAAAGTCAAAGTCAAAACGTTTATTTCAATTAGGCCATTAAACGGCACTTTTGAACGTCAGCATTTACAGTTCAGTAAAATAATAATATTACATTAATAAAGTGACTCTACTGTCTATTCGGAAAGGTAGATTCTTATGGAGAAGAACGGACAAGAAACTCCATAGTTACTCTTTTCAAATAATGATTTTACAAAATTTGGTATACAAAAATTAATTAAATATTATGTGAGGATGATACACCCAGAGTATGCTACTTATAAGAACAAAGTAATACCAACAAAGGTAAACTTATTCATTTTCTAAAGAAATTTAGGTAAATGGTACTCACATATTTACAAATAATCTTAATAACCATTAATTAAACAGAAAATAAAAACACAAAAAAGAAACAGTATATCTATAAAGTTAATTCATAACTGAACCAGTTTGATTTTATCTACACCCTTGATTGTCCTATGGAGCAGGACCAGCATGTTTCCAAGCATTCTTATCCTGAATCCATTTTGTGAAGATCCATTTTGTTACTCAGAAAATAAGTGAATTCGGGTAGCTCTGGGATCCATTTTGTTACTGAGAAAATAAGTTAAGTCTGGGAGCTCTGGGATCCATTAAGTTACTGAGAAAATAAGTAAATTCGGGGAGCTCTGGGATCAATTTTGTTACTGAGAAAATAAATAGAGTCTGGGAGCTCTGGGATCCATTTTGTTACTGAGAAAATAAGTAAAGTCTAGAAGCTCTGGGATTCATTTTGTTACTGAGAAAATAAATAGAGTCTGGGTGCTCTGGGATCAATCTTGTTACTCAGAAAATAAGTAAAGTCTGGGTGCTCTGGGATCAATCTTGTTACTGAGAAAATAAGTAAAGTCTGGGTGCTCTGGGATCAATCTTGTTACTCAGAAAATAAGTAAAGTCTGGGTGCTCTGGGATCAATCTTGTTACTCAGAAAATAAGTAAAGTCTGGGTGCTCTGGGATCAATCTTGTTACTCAGAAAATAAGTAAATTCGGGGAGCTCTGGGATCAATTTTGTTACTGAGAAAATAAGTAAAGTCTGAGAGCTCTGGGATCTCAGTCCATATTATGTGCTTATAGTTATTTATTAAATTTCAGGTGATAGAAGCAATACAATGGCATCAAAATGAGGCGAAATTATTCGGAGACATCAGCTCAACTGACTGTTTGACTGAATGGGCGGCTCGGCTTATGATTAGGTATGCGTTAACATCTTATTTTTTATATTTATGAATATCATTTGAACTATAGTAGGCGCCAGATAAATGTGGAATAAAGTACATTGACCTTTCCCTAATAACTGTTCATAGGTACCTGAACAATTAAATATGAATCGTTTTTCATTATTAGACAATGTTAAGGATCACGAGAGATGATGAGCTTTGTGTCATTAATTCCGTTTTTCAAATTAAAAATGTCAATAATTGTAGGTGGGTCAATGACCGTTATTCCACGATTATCTGGCGCCTACTATAGGTCACGTTACTTCTAGACAAGCGTGCTCCATCTTCGACCTCATCATCGCTTACCATCAGGTGAGATTGTGGTCAAACGCGTAACGCGTTTATCATTAGTAAAAAAACAACAATATAATATAGTATAATATTTTGGGACAACTCACACAAGGTCATCCGATCCCAAACTAGGCAGAGCCTGTACTATGGCAACCAGAAAACTGATAAACATGCTTATATTTCTAAATACATACTTATTATAGACAAATTACACCCAGACACAGAACAAATGATCATGCTCATCACACAAAGATTTGTCCGGGGTGGGAATCGAACCCACGACCTCCGGTTTAGCAGTCAGGGTCGCTAACCACTCGACCAACAGGCCAGTCAACAATATTTCCCTTTTGTTCTATTTTATTTATTTACTAGCTGTTCCGGCAAACTAAGTACCGCGTTAGAATCAATAAATGCTATGTTTAGTTTTGACAATGTTTGGTTTCTGACATGTCTGTACAAAATATACGACAAAATGATTTTTGATCAATTTTTTTTTCGGTATTTCTTCTAATGTTGTACAAAATAACCAGGGTTGGGCAGTATTTGAATTATTTGTAATTAAAATACATACAAATACGTATTCGGTATTTGTATTTCAATTACTTCTTAGGAATTGGTTGTCTGTAAAGTCGGTTTACGGACGATAGTTTAACGTGACAACGTCATAACAAAACATTGATGAAATGATCCTTTTTCGTGCGTGCAGCCGGCGTTCATCGATGTATTAGACGTAGTCACATCAAAATGTAATCGTAATTGGTATTTCAAATACATGACGCTGAGGTTAAGTTAGTTCTTCAAAATACATTTGAACATAAATACATTTAGCAATGTTATTCATGGGTGCGTTCTGTAGAAAACAGCGCTCGATAGCTTTCGTAAGCAAAAAGGTTAGCCTAACCTTACACCTGACAGTATTGTGTAATTAGTATTTTGCATCTTCTGTATAATAAAAATGAATTGCTAAATGTGTTGCTAAGCGCAAAACTCGAGAACGGCTGGACCAATTTCGCTAATTCTTTTTTGTTGTGTTTGTTATTGTCAAAAAAAGATTCTTATGAAAGTGAATTTAAAAATAAAAATAACATCCGGGCGAGGCCCGATCGGGCCAATAGTTTTAAATAAAAATGGTTAAAATACTATATTTTATATTTTAAATACCCGACATAAAAGTATTTTGTATTTTAAATACATGCGAGATGGTATTTTGTAATTTGTATTTTAATTAAAGCAAAGCAAGTATTTTGCCCAGCTTTGAACATAATTAACAGAAAATGTGCACACCTCGCCTACCTTCTTCGTAGAATACAAGTTTTTTTTAAAAATCATCAAATGACTTCTTCCGCTCTGGGTGGAGCGGAAGGGCGTGTCAGACTCTTACTGACTAAAACCCATCCGTGTTCCTTCTAAAGCCCTTTGCGTTCCAGGGCCGCGGTGACTCTTTCGAACAAATTCCGCAACCCTGGCAGGCTCGGGCCCTAGTGGGCCCCGTCTTCTCTGCTGACATCTCTTTGAGGCGCGCGTGAAACACAACGCGCCATTGACCCGGGCCTGGTGGTGATCGGACAGCGAGCCACCCAACGCTCGCCGTCCTTGCCCCGCGCCTACGGTGGCCGGGATGAGCCCTGCGACTCCCGACGCCCAGAGCGTCTTCTCATGTACCGGTGGTTGGGGCGAAGGCCTCGTCTTTCCCTCGCGCGGCCTCCCTCCTCCTTCACTAGCATTACTACTTCACAGAAGGAGGTGACCACTTCCCAAGCTTAATGTTACCTTTCAGATCAGCATACTACAGCCAACAACAATGTTCGATGGACTCAGACAATCAAGAAAGCATCTCCTTCACTAACGATGAACTGTCATGGTGTAAGTTCGCCAATGAGAAGAAACTGCCCTCCATAGCTCTTCAGTGCATCGATAGGAATAAAGAGTAAGTCGCACTTGTTTAGAACCAACTACGAAAACCGGCCAAGTGCGAGTTGGACTCGTGTGCCAAGGGTTCCGAAAAAAACACATTTGTAACTTGTTACTTTAAAACTAAACTTCTTATAGCATTTCCTGTTATCTATAAGTAAAGAACTATAATTGCGGAGATGGTGGATATCGATTTATTTTGTAAAATAGGTGAAAACCTTAAAATTGTGAAAAATATCTTTATATTTTGGACCCTCACAATAAGTACTTTTATTTCATTTTTCGCACGGCATAGTTTGAAAAACTTTCTCTTTTTTTTATTTATTTATTTATTTTATTTAACAGTTTGTGTACACACATTTAACAAATAAATAAGAAGAAGGGAACAGAAAAATAGGTACAAAGGTGATGCTTATTTCTAAAGAAATCTCTTCCAGCATACCTGCGAAAGAGAGTCTAATATTATTTTTTTACTTTCTTTATAGACCCTATATATTCAAAATTTATTTACGTAACGCTTCTGGGTTTGGGTGAACAGAACGTAATAAGATATGTGTAGCAAAGTTCAACTGAATCAATCCAGTCAATTCTCAGAAAATTGGATGGCACTGACGGACAGACAGAGAGACATACGAGTGGTCCTACAAGTCATCCGTTTTTAGGGTATTAAGCCTCTGCTGTCCGTCCGTCTGTCTGCCAGCGGGCTGTATCTCATGAACCGTAATAGGTAGACAGTTTGAATTTGTACAGAGTGTGTTTTATATTGTTTTGTATATCTGTTGCTGCTATAACAACAAATAATACAAATAAAATAAAAGTAAAAGGAACCCTTCGTGTGCAAGCTCGTCTTGCACTTGGTCGGTTTTTTATAGAAACGTTCGGAACCCTAAGAACGAAAAAAGAAAACAAAATGAATGAATGGTACATAAACAAAATGTAAGTAATAAACATGTTTGAATGAATATTTCAGATGTTTACTAGACGTAGAGATTCTGCCCTGGGTCCAAGAGAGAGTGAAAGCATACAGGACTATAGGCCTTAAGGAAAACAACTGGGGCTCGCTACAGAAAGCGTTGGAAGCTGCAGGTAATATTGTACGACCGGTTTCAAAACGTACTGTCAAATTAGCTAGCTTTTGAAAGGCAAACATGACGTTTCAGCTACTGTTGGTAATTGGTTAAAGGTAGATACGTTATTGAAACCGGCCGTTAGTTAACCCTTGGTTTTTAGATATAGGTTTAACATATCAATAAAATTTTACAACTTATATCGCCCAAAGCAGGACGTTTTTAATTAAAGAAGAATTGATATAATAGTCCAGCTGACCGATTTCGGCCATGGCGGCCAATCTCAACGGAGACTAGCCATCGGCGCGGGACATATTATAGTGCAGGCGTGTGTGCGATAACACAAGTGCACTTCCTAATTGATATAAGTAGTCCATCTATCTAGCTATCGATCGATCAATCTTCAAAGTTAAGCTACGCTTGCCAAGGTTGGTCTGTGGATAGGTGACCATCTTAGCATACCAAGATTCCTCCGTGCCTCGAAAAGCACGTTTAAAAGCCGTTGGTCCCGGCTGTCATTTGTTGATCTTTGGCAGTCGTTACGGAAAGTAAGACGCCGGAAAATCTGACACCAGTCTCAGCCAAGAACTGTGTTATACAGTTAATGGGTTGTGGAGGTCTGGTAGGCAGCCGCTCCACGTAAAAAACTGGTATTCATCTGAATCTGGTTTGACTGGAAGCCGACCCCAATATAGTTGGGAAAAGGCTAGGTAGATGATGAGTCTATGTAGCCATCCTATTTCGCCCCACGGCTGGCCAAAGGCCTCTATCTCCCATCTCCACACAACGCTGTCTTTGCTAGTTCGGGCCAGTCTTGTCGGTACGAGTCGAGCTCGTTCCGCCAACTTCGCCTGGGTCTGCCGCGATATCGTCTGACATTTAATGTGAACCATTCGGTGGTTCTTTTACCTACTAAGAATTATTGATTAATTTAAAATGTATTTGTGTCTTTATTCCAGAAAAACAAGCAATACGTTTTGCGTCGCAGTCGTCATTTGAAACTAATATTTCAATGCAACAGTTGATTCTGAAACTACATCATGATTTGGGATGTAAGTTTTTACCTTTTACCTATATCAAATACATATAGTACCTACTTATTGTCCTGACAGACGTTGTCCGGCCCTAAAATTGATATTTCGAAAAAAAATCTCCGGATCCAATTGTGAATCTTGATCATCCAAATTTCATCAGAATCGGTCCAGCCTTTTAGGAATTCAGTGACATACTCACGTACAGAATAAATCATAAATATGAAGAAAATATAATGCACCAAAAACATTTTATATAAATTGGTAGCCCAAACTTCGCTTTCGCTGTTAAAAAGTTATCAGAATCCGAGTCGAGCCCCATAACTCGTAGAAGGCCTAAATTTACAAACCCTAAATCCCGATAATACGAAATAAACAGCATGTCTTGGCCGTTAAATGTTCCTAATGTTCGTGAAACAAAAAATCATCATTCTGCTGCTTAGCATACATTTTGTCGCGTTATGCTCACTTAATGTATGGAGCAATCGATTTTTTTTTTCGCGATTTGTCTGTTGGTCCCATAGTAAAAGTTGTTCATGATGAGTACAGTGACCCCTTTCCAGGTACTGCGTTCATTCTATAAAACGTTTTATTAAAAACAAGTGACCAAATTAAATAACACTGCTTATTTTTCAGCGATTTCAAAAACTAAATTGGACGACGCTATGCAGACAGTAAGCACGCAAATAATTCGTCAAAAAGGACGATTGATATCATCCAATAATGCACAAGTTTTGAAATCTATATACGAGACCGCTATGTTATATTATGATGAACTGTGGATTGAAAGTGGTAAGTCATTTGAATTTTCGAAGTATACTATATATTGTGACGAGGATATCCTTAGCTCCAGGTCTCTGGCAGACAAGGTAACCCTTTGGAAGCGTCTGGCGAAAACTAAAAGAGAATTTGAAATAGGAATATAAAAATATGTTTTGTTTTTATTTGGGACTCCAGTACCAGCGCTCGTTGTAGGCAGACGCCAAATATATTGTTACGAGCTTGGGGTTCGTGACAATAAAAACAGCCGATTAAAGAACCAAAATGACACTTTAATTTAAAAACACTAATTACAACTTTAAACTCACTAATTATAGAACACAACTTTACAACACAACTAACTGATCACTTTATTCGCACTTGAAGATCGCTTCCAAAGTATTCGCTTGTATCGCTAATCCAATACTGACTCGGTCGCGGAATACGCGCTCCTTTTATAGGTCAGTTTATTCTAGAAACTTCCATTCTCGAAACATCTGGAAAGTACTCGTAACTACCGCTGCCGACTGACCAGATACCGAGAAGTGTAGAATGTTCTGGCTAAGAAATGTCTAGAAGGTACTTGACTCTACTAGTTCTGCTACTCGATACTAGATGGCTCTAGTAGTAACTTAATGTACCCGACATTAATTCTGGCGCGTAACAATATTATAAAAGTTTAAACCTTAAATATAGTATTATTTATAATAATATCAATAAGTAGCACTTGCGTGAGTCCGCTTATGTTACTATATATATATATAATTGGAGTGATGAAATGCACGTAACTAAAAGAGTAATGAATATAAATGTGGATGGATGGACAGGGAGAGGGAGGCCAAAGAAAAGATGGATGGATTGTGTTAGGAGTGATTTGAAAGAAAAGGGAGTTAGTGATAGCGTGACGGTTGACAGGACAGAATGGAAGAAAAACACGTGTTGCGCCGACCCCAAGTAACATGGGATAAGGGTAGGCAGATGATGATGATGATGACTATAATATCAGCGTCTCTTTCCACTGCATTTCTAAATTTTCAATAAATTAATTATTTAATTTTTAGTTAATAATATTATGTTCTGTATGGTGTCGGACGTAAAAGATTAGTACCATCCCATCACTTCCCGTGGGTGTCGTAAGAGGTGACTAAGGGACTCACCAGAGAATGGGTAGCAGCATTCTCTGTGCATTGCAACAGCTTTACTGCGATCGCCAACCCGCCTGCCAAGTGTGGCGATTATGGCAACCCTTTGGGGAGGCCTATGTCCAGCAGTGGGCGTCTTTCGGCTGATATGATGATGATGAATATTTTGATTTTAATTAAAAGTGAAATATTTATTTTCCGTGTAGGTTTAGTTTGTTTTAAATTCGTATTTTAATAAAAAGGCTAAATTAGTTTTTTATTTATTGAAACTATGATCTCGTTTGACCACAATTTAACCTGATTGTAAAAGATAATGTAATCGACAATGGTCGACGCTTGCCTAGAAGTAACCTATTCACTCTTGACTTAAAGACTCCCAGGTTGTAGCTATCAGGAAACACAGACTCCGGCAGGGAATTCCACTACTTAGCTGTACGCACAATGTATGTGTTCCCAAAACGTTTTGTGCGTACTGATGTCCACCATGTACCGGTACATGGTAGACATCTATGCGCAATATATATGTCACCGAAAAATAACAAACTCCGTAAGATTATAAAATAACTTGAGATTGTAAACTCTCGAAAAATTGTCAACTGAACATTTGGAATACTATTTTACGCATCAAAATTTGACAGTCTATAATCTCGCGAAGTCATTCCGAGAAATTGTGGATTATAATAAAATGGCGACCAATCAGAGCACAAGTCTACAATTTAATCGTTTTCATGTGATAGTAAACTCGGAAACAAGGCCCTCAATGGTCTATTCAGAGAAAACAAAGACCAATGAGGGGCCAAGTTTCCAATTCATCTATCACACCAAAACAGATAAATTGTAGACCAGACAGCTGATTGGTCGCCAGTTTATGCCAGTCCACAATTTCTCGGAATGACTCTGCGAAGTTGTAGACTATCAAATTTTGATGCGTAGCCGTACAATAGTATTCCAAATGTTCAGTTGACAATTTATCGAGAGTTTACAATCTCTCAAGTTATTTTATAATCTTACGGAGTTTGCTTATTTCCGGTGACATATATAATATCCTACTACTATTATAAAGGCGAAAGTTTGTAAGTATGGATGTATGTATGGATGTTTGTTACTCTTTCACGTAAAAACTACTGAATGGATTTTGATGAAATTTGGCACAGAGGTAGATTATAGTCTGGAATAACACATAGGATACTTTTTATCCCGGGAATATGTTCCCTTAGGATAGTTTTCGACAATCACGCGGGCGGAGCCGCGGGCGGCAACTAGTAATATAATATAACCGGGCGCATCGCCGTACACACATCGTTTTGACGGGTTTAAACTGTCCAATTGCATTTGAAACCTCTTATTTTCAGATGAAACGACACAAAATGACATAATTCAAGGAATGACCGAGATAATAGATAAAGTCTTGGATCATAATTTGGCTACAGACTGCAACTTGTTGATTTCTGAGCTGTTGAATAGACTCGCCTGTTTCGAAGCTACCGTCAGGGATGATACGGCTAGGAGTTTACATCAACAGGTATTTATAAAATACTAGCTGCGCCCCGCGGTGTTACCCGCGCAGCTAGTATATTGTCAGAAGGAACTCCTTGGCTCCAGGTCCTCTGGCAGACAAGGTAGCTCTTTGGAAGCGTCTAGCGAAAAGTATAAGAGAATTTGAATTAGGAATATGAATATACATATGTTTTGTTTTTATATGGGACCCTGGTGCCAACGTTCATTGAAGGCAGACGCCAAATGTATTTTGAAGTTACTAGTGCATAAAGTTTTAATAAATAAAAATGCCTATGTGTTAATCCAGGGTGTCAGCTTGCTGCATACTAACTTTTATCAAAATTCGTCCAGCCGTTTGCGTGTGAAGAAGTAACAAACATACACACACACTCACAAACTTCGCCTTTATAATATTAGTGTGATTAGTAGGTTTTATATATTTATATAGGCATAGCTTATAGCCTTCCTCATGAATGTGGCTATCATATACAAATATAATTTTCCAAATCCGGCACTGTTTGTTTGTTTGAACGCGCTTATCTCAGGAACTGCGATTAGGATTTGGAAAATTCTTTCTGTAAATGAGAGCAATATTCATGAGGAATGCTATAGGCTATACGAGAACGGGAAATTCCTACAGGAACGGGAAAAATGGGATATGCGCGTAAGAAGTCGCGAGCAAGAGTTAGTAAAGTATATTGTGATATCCTTGTATGCAGGTCTCTGGCAGACAAGATAGCCTTTGGAAGCGTCAGGTGAAAACTAAAAGAATTTGAAATACGAATGTGAAAATATGTTTTGTTTTTTATCTGTGACTCCGGTACCAGCCCTCGTTGAAGGCAGAGGCCAAATATATTTTAAAGTTTCAAATCTCCAATATAGTTTAATTTATAATAATAACAATAAGTAACACTAGCGGAGTCCCTGGTGTTACAATATACAACGTGTAACATAATAAACGCAATACCTCATAAGGGGTTATTGTACTCATCATTTACTATGGGACTAATCCAAAAATCGCAAAAATATATCAGCATTTTGTTGAGATAAGGGCACATAAATGTATGGAGTAGTCGATTTATTATTTCACGATTTAATTTTTCCCCTTAAGAGGTATTGCGTTTTTCTGTAACACGTTGTATAAATAAATAAAACATAACATTTTACCTTTCCAGATAAACCGAATATTCCCCCGCCTCGACTTCTTCAGTATTGCCATACTCAAGGGGTTGCCAGCTGGTGTGCTAAACAACGACTATTTGGACAAGCTACAGGAAACTGACTTAAATGTCTGTAAGGAGTATTTCCAGCTGATCTGCGACGCTAACTATGCTTTGTTACAGTATTGCGATGAGTTAAGGAGGAATAGTGAGTGTACCTATTTGTTTTATTTAAGACTAGTTGCGCCCCGCGGTGTTACCAGCGCAGCTAGTATATATATAAAAAGTAGCCTATGTGTTAATCCAGTGTGTCACCTTCCTGCATACCAAATTTTATCAAAATTGATCCAGCCGTTTGCGCGTGAAGAAGTAACAAACATACACACACACTCACAAACTTCCGCCTTTATAATATTAGTGTGAAATAGTGTGACTAGTGATCCGTCCCAGCATTGCTTGGGTTTTGCAGAATGAGTTTTTCAAGTGGGCGTGAATAGTCAAATCTATCTATGAGGAATAACGAATAATACTATAAAAATAATAATAATATTTTTTTTATTGCAGACCATACAAGGTCTATATTCACATTTAAAAAAAAGAATATTTTTAACCTAACCTAATAACCTTATAGAGTTATAAGAGGTATTGCGTTTATTCTGTAACACATATACTAAAACACGTTCCGCAGCTGTAATATCAGCTGTAATAATTATATCGATCTATACTAATATTATAAGGAGGAAAGATTTGTTTTTTGTATGTAACGAATAGACTTAAAAACTACTGGACTGGTTTGAAAAATTCTTTCAGCAATGGATAGCTACATTATCAGCGAGTAACATAGGCAATATTTTATCCCCGTACTCCCACGGGAACGGGAACAACGCGGGTGAAACCGCGTGACGTCCGCTAGTATTTTATAAGGAGCGACTGCCTATCTAAACTAAACTCCACAACCCAATTACTGGGTAACACGATACAACTTGATACAACTCCTAATTTACTTAAATATTCAGTTCTAGATGAAACGGAATGGAACATAATATTCAATAGAATGAAAACCAGGTTATTGGAAACCAAGCACGGAGGCACAGATTATCAATCGTTAAACACTATCAAAAATAGACTCTATGCCTTGGAAGATATGACTGAAATTGGTATGTATGGCAAATAAAGTTTGACTGGCCTGTTGGTCAAGTGGTTAGTGACCCTGACTTCTTAACCGGAGGTCGTGGGTTCGATTCCCACCCAGGACAACTCTTTGTGTGATGAGCATGATCATTTGTTTTGTGTCTGGGTGTAATTTGTGTATAATATGTATGTATTTAGAAATATATAAGTATGTTTATCAGTTTTCTGGTTGCCATAGCACAGGCTCTGCCTAGTTTGGGAACGGATGACCGTGTGTGAGTTGTCCCAGGATATATTATTATTATTATATTATTATATTAAAGTTATCAAATTTTATGCTTGGCCCAGTACTTAGCAACGGCAACACTTCGCTGACGCAGTCATAAGGTCTTCACATGTACATGACAGGAGGTGGGCCATAGACTGCGGAGTGACGTCACACATACGCTGAAGATCGGAGTCATCCGAGAACCTCCACTTGAGGAGGTTATCGTTAGTGCGACCGACCAGGATAGATTTTTTTCAGTGAAATGCCCTATTATTTTACGCATACCTAGTAGATATACACATAATATTATTATAACTTCGTTTATCAATCCTATTGTTTCCTAGTGTTTATGAAAACGGACATAAGTTTATTTGGTCCAAAGCTAATTACCTTTTCAATCCTGTATGGTGTCGGACGTAAAAACATGTAAACAAACAAACCTGGATGCGGAGTCGTATTAAGGGTTTTCCAGGTCAGCCACGGCAGCGCATTCCCAAGTGGGAAGTTCTCCGAGGGCCCGATGAAATAATCAGTATTTCATCCGTTTAAAAATCCTTGAATGTAATGAAAAATAACTTCTATTTATAAAAAAATATGGTTGAAAATGTTCAGTCTCATTATGAAAGTCATCATCATCATCATATCAGCCGTAAGACGTCCACTGCTGGACATAGCCCCCCCCCCCCCCCCCCCCCCCCAAGTGTCGCCACAACAACCGGTCCTGTGCGTCTCGCATCCATCGGCTACCCGCGACCCTCACCAGGTCATCGGTCCACCTTGTGGGAGACCTTTCAACGCTGCATCTTCCGGTACGCGTTCGCCACTCCAGAATTTTTCGGCCCCATCGATCATCTGTTCTGCGAGCAATGTGCCCTGCCCACTGCCACTTCAGTTTGACAATCCTTCGGGCTATGTCGGTAACCTCGGTTCTCTTGCGGATATCGTCATTCCTGATTCGATCACGCAAGGAAACTACCGAGCATTGCCCTCTCCATTGCTCTTTGGGTGACTTTAAACCTTCTGATGAGGCTATGTGAGCGACCACGTTTCAGTTCCATATGTCATCACTGGCAACACACACTGGTAAAAATCCTTAAATGTAATGAAAAATAACTTCTATTGATTTAAAAATATGGTTGAAAATGGTCAGTCTTATTATAAAAGTAGTTCCACGAATACCTGTAATGAACTGTAATGTGTCCTTCAGTTGATAACCAGAAAATATTTTAGACGCATTTTTTCTTCTGTCACGTAAACAACTACCTACCCATTATACCGCCATAAAAAAATTGGTTTCATTTTTATTGGTGGCAGGCGTCAACTACGTATGTATGGAGACACGTTGTATTTAACCTTTTGAACGCCAGAGCATAAACGCATCGGCGTGCCCCCGACGTCAACCCACAAATTCGCCGTACTTTTTGTCACATATTTGTGAAGTTTGGCGTACAGGGCACGCGCTTGCTTGTCATGCACGTGACAATGGTGTTCAAAAGGTTAAAAAATAAACCTTTTTTCTCAGACCCAAAAGCCCAAGAGCTGAAACAAATAATAGAAGAACTGCGCTCTAAACCTCAACGGACAACTTTAAGACTATCTCAGCTGTGTCCTGACTTGTGTTCCGCCGCCATCTTGTATCGCAAGCGAGCTCACTTGCAGAGGTTACTGAGACTACCCACCAATGTGTACGTCGTGAAGTTTGTGGAGCAAGTAAGTTGGATGGTTGTCTATTGTGTCACCTAACTTTTTTATCCATAATTTAAAGTGCCATAACTTTTTTTGTCCTACTCATCATTTGTCCAAATGTAACTTACCCGAACTTAATATCACATGCCATAAAATTGAAATCCCTAAATATAATATGTCCTAAATCCGTTTGTCATAAATATTACAATCAATAATATAAATTCAAAAGACATAAAGTTTATAGCAAACGTGTTATGGATAATGATTTTCGGACAAACAATTTTAGGAGAAGAAGATCGTGTATTGATTTATGGTTTTTGCAAGCAAGCACGCAGCATGCAGCATAGCATGCAACATGCAGCAGGCATGGTTTCTGTCACGGCTCCGGCGCTGCGGGGCTCCGGCGGTCCCACGCGAGTTTATAGTCGCAGATGGGTTTAACGCTCACCACCGCAGCGGCGAGTGTTACGACAATTAGCCTGGTGGCCAAAAGCTTCGACGAACCACTCCGTCTGACTGTCGAAGCTAGCGTTGTACAGTTGGATAAAGGGCCTGATACAGAAGATTGAATTCCCCACAGGAGACAGTTAAAATTATACCTCGTTTCCCTTTGCTGGCCTAACACTGTCCCATTTTGTATTCACCTTGAATACTATGTTTGTATTCTAGATATCAGTATTCGCGGACTCAATCCGTCGTCCCTGCTTAGTGAAAGCCCTGCTATCGAACGGAGAGACGCGTCGCTTCATATGTAAGAGTGGCGAGGCGATGTATCACGACGCGGCCGTGCAGAGAGTGGCCGCCATCTTACCGGGTGTCAGCGAGAAGCTACAAGTTAGGAGCTATAATGTAAGTAGAGTACTCGGTAACTGGGTTATTTTTTGGGACAAGCCCACCATACAACTCCCAAACACTGTAACTCGTTAAGCCAGAATCAACAGTGGTGGCCACCAGGAAAGCGCCGAGTCAATGAAGCTCGACGAGAGACGACGATTCAACTGGACCCCGCAACGAAATAATACGACAATGATAAATGATATTTATTTTGCAAGAATCAGAATTTATTTGACTAGGTAGGAAAACAATTTAATATTTGCAAGTATAACCTACTTCTGCCAGGGTTGCGGAATTTGTTCGAAAGTCACCGCGGCCCTGGAACGCAAAGGGCTTTAGAAAGAACACGGATGGGTTTTAGTCAGTAAGAGTCTGACACGCCCTTCCGCTCCACCCAGAGCGGAAGAAGTCATTTGATGATTTCCCATTACTTGCAAAATAATATATAGATGATATTAAATATAAAATTATTTTTTTACAACATAACACTTTTACACGTCAATCTTTTTTTGTCATTTTAAGCTAGATGAGGCCGGTGTTTCCTAGCTACAACCCTGTGAAGAAACACCCACACAAACTCAGAAAGACGGTATCATCATCTTCCTGCCCTTATCTCATGTTACTTGGGGTTGCGCAAAACATTTTTTTCCTTAATTCTTTCCTGTCAAACGTCAAGCTACACAACCCATCTCTTCTTTGGCCTCATTTGGTAAAATAAGTTGAGTCGAATGTTTCAGGTAACTCCACTGAGTGATGATTCTGCCATCATTGAATATTTAGAAGACCATATTAGATTAAGAGACTTGATGGAAGAGAAACAAGATATAAACGGTGAGTATCTACTGAAATGGTGCGTAAACCCCATAGGTGCATAGCCAAAAATATCGGAAAGACATGTAGTAAATAGAATATATTTCATTTATAAAGAGTGGAGACGACGATACGACAGTAAATCAAACCACTGGCAATACTAGTTCATACGAATATGGTGTCTTTTATCACAGATTTGATGTCACTAACTGCAACAGACTGCTTGGAATATTTCCTCGGAATAGTAGTCACTATCCTTGACTAGTTTGAGTTTTTTTGACATTTATGTAATTGGAAAGTTTATTTTTAATTTCAGTAATGATTTGTAACAGTTTCTAAATATTACTATGAACCAGTATTGCCAGTGTTTTCATTTATTATCGTATCAATGACTCCACATTGTATGTGTTCCCTTGGACATTGTTTTGAATCCCTAACATTCAACGGTGTATTAGGCTACAGTTAGCGAGCGCCAACTGTAGGTGGCAGCACAGATGCGTCAATGTCAAGAATTTATGAAGTAAAAGTTTCGAATTTGAAAAGCTAGATGGCGCTATCACGCCCAGCACGTTCTATATGCTTGAATTTATAAGTCGAGATAAGTTAAATTCATCGCCACTAACTGAAAAATCGACCTTAGCGTTGTATATTTTAATTTGATTTTTGAGTGACCTTTAGTTTTAAAAAGGCATTGAAGAAAGTATGGGTTGCAATTTAAACTTTATTATGTACAAGCTTTTGCCCGCGACTTCGTCCGCGTTTTACCCGTCCCCGTATATCCTTCCTCATGAATGTGGCTATCATAAACAAAAATAATTTTCCAAATCCGACTGGTAGTTCCAGAGATTAGCGCGTACAAACAAACAAACTCTTCAGCTTAATTTTTTTTTTCACTATTTTATTATCTAGTATCGCAAATTCGATACTTTTGCATTTAAAATATTTGACAATGACACTTCTGTGCTTAAACATATAGTTCCTGCACGTCCTCTATCAATTGTATTCAATCCATACTAATATTTTTAATGCGAATGTGTCTGTCTGTGCCTCTTCACGCTTAAACCGCTGAACCGATTTAGATGAAATTTGGTATAGAGGTAGTTTGAGTCCCGGGAAAGGACAAAGGATAGTTTTTATCCCAAAAATCATCCTTTAAAGGAGTGAAAAGGGGGGTGGAAGTTTCTATGGGAGTGTCAGACATTATTGAAGATAAAACCATGAACTTATATTTAGGCAGTTGATAAAAACAAATAAATATATGATTAAGCGTTTTTGGAAAAAAAAATGGCTTCCGAAAGTAACTATTCCACGCGGACGAAGTCGCAGGCAATATCAAGTTTTCTATATATGTGACTACATTTCGTTACAGTCCCAGTAAGTAAAGCAGGCCATGAAAAACTGATAATAGCGCCTTCCTTCGCCATGGAGCAATTTAATGCCATGTGTGATAAAGTCACGCCCTTTATACTGAGGTAAGTTCATTCAGAGAAAATGACTTATCATTTTCGTCTTTAAGGTGGAAGCGCGAGGGTAGACCGCGAATTTCAAATTTCCTTATGTTTTTTGCAAGTCAGTGTCAGGCTGTATGTTGAACAAAATATGATTCGCGACCGTAACACGTATTTATTTACAGAATTATATTCATTAAGATCATCAATACAACCTTCTAAGTTAATATAATTTGACTGAATGGTTATTTACGTATGATAATTTGAATTTCGCGGGCTACCCTGGCGCTTTCAACGTACGTCCAAAGGCCTAAGTGTGTGTTTTGAACGTAGGTACTGAATAATTTTACGTTTTCAGGTCATCTATAGAAAGCAACTGTTCCTGTGTGAAAGAGTTTATTACCAAAAAACGAACATTTGAAGATACTTTGAGTTCTATGACCATTCTAAATTGGCTTTTCGGTAAGTAAACCTTTTTTTTTTTTTTTCATTGTAGTCTATCACTCCAGATATAAACGCGAAAGTTTGTAAGTATGGATGAATGGATTTTGATGAAATTTGGCAGAGTTGTAGATTATAGTCTGGAATAACACATAGGATACTAGACTAGACTTATTATCCCGGGAATAGGTATGTTCCCTTGGGATAATTTTTGACAATCACGCGGGCGGAGCCGCGGGCGGCAACTAGTTTAACAATATATTTGATATTGTTAACGGATTTTTACGAAAGCTGTCCAGTGTCTGCCTTGTTTATTATTGTAGCCTAAGATACATAACCGTTAAATAATCTATCTCTGTAAAAAGAAAGAAAGAATAATATTAATTTAGCACTTACATGAAACACGCAAGGTACATAGAAATAACAAATAAGGTAGGCATGCTAAAAACCAGCGTCTTTTTTAATGCGTCTTTGTTTCCGAACGCATGGAACCCTAATCTCTTCATAATTAGAGTGAACAGGCTTCTTCTGGGTAAGCTCGCTCCATCGTCGACTTTGTCTCTGCCATCTATGACCTAGACTAGAGTCATGAGCAAACCCATACCCTAATCTCTTCAAAATTAGAGTGAACAGGCTTCTTCTGGGTAAGCTCGCTCCATCGTCGACTTTGTCTCTGCCATCTATGACCTAGACTAGAGTCAAGAGCAAACCCATACCCTAATCTCTTCAAAATTAGAGTGAACAGGCTTCTTCTGGGTAAGCTCGCTCCATCGTCGACTTTGTCTCTGCCATCTATGACCTAGACTAGAGTCAAGAGCAAACCCATACCCTAATCTCTTCAAAATTAGAGTGAACAGGCTTCTTCTGGGTAAGCTCGCTCCATCGTCGACTTTGTCTCTGCCATCTATGACCTAGACTAGAGTCAAGAGCAAACCCATACCCTAATCTCTTCAAAATTAGAGTGAACAGGCTTCTTCTGGGTAAGCTCGCTCCATCGTCGACTTTGTCTCTGCCATCTATGACCTAGACTAGAGTCAAGAGCAAACCCATACCCTAATCTCTTCAAAATTAGAGTGAACAGGCTTCTTCTGGGTAAGCTCGCTCCATCGTCGACTTTGTCTCTGCCATCTATGACCTAGACTAGAGTCAAGAGCAAACCCATACCCTAATCTCTTCAAAATTAGAGTGAACAGGCTTCTTCTGGGTAAGCTCGCTCCATCGTCGACTTTGTCTCTGCCATCTATGACCTAGACTAGAGTCAAGAGCAAACCCATACCCTAATCTCTTCAAAATTAGAGTGAACAGGCTTCTTCTGGGTAAGCTCGCTCCATCGTCGACTTTGTCTCTGCCATCTATGACCTAGACTAGAGTCAAGAGCAAACCCATACCCTAATCTCTTCAAAATTAGAGTGAACAGGCTTCTTCTGGGTAAGCTCGCTCCATCGTCGACTTTGTCTCTGTCATCTATGACCTAGACTAGAGTCAAGAGCAAACTCATCTCAAATAAAAAAAATAAATAAAAAACCAAGTGTGTGTCTCACGGCTGCACTAAAAAGGTCCAATTCAGCGAAATGTCAGACTGACTGATGCTGTCTGACGCTGGTTTTCTAATGATTGTACCGAAATACATCTAAATCTATTCGTATCAAGTTTAATTAAAATCTGTTAATTAATTTCTTACAATAAGGACTTATCACTTTACGAGTTTCAATACCATGAGGAATAAGCGCCAAAAATAAAAGCGACCACCTTAAGCCGAGGTATTGACCGGTGTTACGGGCCGTAATCTAACATTCGCAGCGAGCATGTTATGTTACGCCGTGTCCTAAAATCCTTGTAAAACAAAACACATCGCACATTTTCGTGCTCGTTTCAACGTACTATGAGTCTTAAAACGATCATGATTCCGCTCTGAGAGAGAGACGGAGCTATACATATCAAATAGCACTATCCCGTTTATATCATCGGAATTGGATGGCATTAGCATGTCATAGTAGGGCTGCGGATTGCACGAATGCTCGCTTTGTAACATGCTACATTACGCCCCGTAACACCGGTCAGTTCCCGCCTTTAGCGTGTAGTCGCTTAGTTTATAAGTTTTTTCATAAGCCCCGGTAGGAGCCTTTAATATTTATATTAAGGCGGCCACAGTCAAGTCCGGTTAAGCAGCCTCCTAGGTTGACCTGCGAGAGGTTACCCACAAAAAAAAAAATGTTTTTAATTTCAGGCGTCGGCGACCGACATTTACAGAACATAATGTACAGCGTTCGCGACGGAGGGATCTGCGGCGTCGACTGGGCGGCTGTGTTCCAATATGGCTGCCAGGAGCTACCGCCGGCTAGGTTGACAGCTAATATACTAGCTGTCTGCGACGTTAAAGGTAAAAACTATATACGTAAATACATTGTGTGTGTAGCGGCTATTTATTTATTTATTGATTATAGTAGGCGCCAGATAATCGTGGAATAACGGTCATTGACCCACCTACAATTATTGACATTTTTAATTTGAAAAACGGAATTAATGACACAAAGCTGTCCCGAATCATCATCTCTCGTGATCCTTAACATTGTCTAATAATGAAAAACGATTCATATTTAATTGTTCAGGTACCTATGAACAGTTATTAGGGAAAGGTCAATATACTTTATTCCACATTTATCTGGCGCCTACTATAGGCTCGTCAACATTGCAAAATTTTTAATAAATTATTCTAGTGCTGCAACACTTTCAGATTACCACAACATGACGATTACACGAAACACGGTTTTACGATTAAATATCGGTAAAAAAATCAACTACAATAATTGAAAATCGAAGAAACACGTCTTTTTGCCCACATTACGCCTGCATTCTCCGAAGAATTAGGCAGGGAAAACCTGACTCCAGCCTTGCCAAGAAGTACCGTGTTACCCAGTTAATGGGTTGTGGAGGTCTGGTAGGCAGCCGCTCCACGTAAAATACTGGTATTCAGCTGAATCTGGTTTGACTGGAAGCCGACCCCAATATAGTTGAAAAAAAGGCTGGGTAGATGATGATGAGTCGACGTAACATGTTTTATTCTTCCATTCCGTCCTGACAGCCATCACGCTATCACTGACTCTTTTTAGGGCTTTGCACCTGAAAAGTAACCCTATTACTAAGCCTTCTATGTTCGTTGGTCCGTCTATCAGCGGACAGTATCTCATGAACCTGAATAGGTTAGACCAGGGGTTCCCAATATTTTTTATACTGCGACTCCCTTTGAGTGTTATCGTTTTTTTGCGGTTCTCTTGTTATAAAGATACTTATGATAGCTCCGTTTGGGAAAACGAGAAGGTACGTAAAATCAATGACATGGATGAACTTGCTTTTCTGATTAAGATACACTGAAAAATATTTATAAAATTTGTGCTTAAGGTCGAGAATGTATTTCTTTACTCCATTTCCGTTGTTTGCGATGCATCTGGGAAAGCACCGCGACGCCCCGGGGAGTCGCGATGCACAGTTTGGGAATCCCTGGGTTAGGTTAGGTTACAGAGCTCGACCGCTCTCCCGGCCCGCAGCAGACGCATCGGGCGTCGGAGGAGGGCATACGCTGCCCTCTTCCGGCCCCCCTAACTGGGTCCCGGGGAGGCGGACTTGGGGATGTCCGTCGCCCCCCATTCATCAGGACCCGAGGTGGCGGCGCGTGGTGTTCCCGTGCGCCCCTCTTTGACGTAGCGGGGGGAGTCGAACACCTCACTCCTCCTGCTGACTCGAGGTGACCCGCAGAGGCGGGCCGGCACCAGCCGGGGATTGCGGATGTCGCATACGTTCCCGCGATCCCCGGCGTAGGTGGAAGATGGAACACCAGGGTGGTTTTAGTCAGTAAGAGTCTGACAGACCCCTCCACCCGCCCCAGGGTGGAGGATTTCCCCCCGAAAACAAAAGGTTAGGTTACAGAGAATGCATATCTATTGCGGCTATAACAACAAATAATATTGAATTAAATAAAAAATTAAACGTCTCTTTTTTTTATTCTCGGGCATGCCTTTTCCTTACGAATTATCCTTATAATGTAAATCATTATTTTTCAGTTCTGGAAAGCCGTCTACAAAATATATTGTTATGTTTGAGAGAATCACAGAAACTGATCGAAGCCTTTATAAAAACATCGTTCTACCAGTCCGGGCCAGAATATAAAGAGGTAAGAGAATCCTTACTGTAGTTACTGAACCCGCCCGGGTACTGTATTTCTTGCTTTATCGAATCGATAAAAATTGGCAAAGATAAAACACATCAATGTTCAGAATAAATAGTGTAAGTACACTTTTTTCCTGCCAGGGTTGTGGAATTTGTTCGAAAGAGTAACCGCGGCCCTGCAACGCAAAGGGGCTTAGAAGGAACACGGATGGGTTTTAGTCAGTAAGAGTCTGACACGCCCTTCCGCTCCACCCAGAGCGGAACAAGTCATTTGATGATTTCCCATCCTAATAAAAAAAAAAAAAGGTGATAGATACATAAGGTAGTTCTGCAGCTTTTGAATAATAGTTTTATTAAATTTTTTAGCTAAATCACGTCAAGAATATTTTGCAAGGAAAAGCGGTATCGTATGAAATAACACGTGAACGTATTGAGGAATCAGAAAAGAAATATAAAGCAGAGTATCTGAAGTTACTGGATCAAGTCTTTGAGAACTTCGTACCAAAAGATGAATACAGCGTTGAAGAACAGGTGAATATACATCCTACTACTATTATAAAGGCGAAAGTTTGTAAGTATGGATGTATGTATGGATGTTTGTTACTCTTTCACGTAAAAACTACTGAATGGATTTTGATGAAATTTGGCACAGAGGTAGATTATAGTCTGGAATAACACATAGGATACTTTTTATCCCGGGAATATGTTCCCTTAGGATAGTTTTCGACAATCACGCGGGCGGAGCCGCGGGCGGCAACTAGTTTTTTATAATATCAGTTCAAATTAGGATCCTCTTCTTTTCATGTTGATTGACTTAACCTTTTGAACGCCATTGTCACGTATATATGACAAACAAGCGCTTAGTCTGTACGCCAAACGTCACAAATATGTGACAAAAAGTACGGCGAAATTGTGGCTTGACGTCGGGGGCACGCCGATGCGTTTATGCTCTGGCGTTCAAAGAGTTAAATAAAAAAAATCGTTCGACCGGTATTGAGTAACCTGTAGGTACAGCTTCATTTAAATCCTGGAAGGTGCAGGTGGTTTTGCATGACGCCATCGCTCTTTCTATTAGTGAAAACCGCATCAAAATTCGTTGCGTGGTTTAGCAGTAGTAAGGGGAGAAACAGACAGATGCTCACAGCGACTTTGTTTAATACTATTTAGAGATTTTTCGGTATACCTACAGAGAAATCTCTAATTAGTATAAAACAAACATTTAGACATTTCTCTGTATCACACTCAGATAAATCTCTAAATAGTATAAAACAGATATTCAAACATTTCTCTGTATCACACTCGGATAAATCTCTAAATAGTATAAAACAGATATTCAAACATTTCTCTGTATCACACTCGGAGAAATCTCTAAATAGTATAAAACAGATATTTAAAGATTTCTGTATCACACTCAGAGAAATCTCTAAATAGTATAAAACAGATATTTAAAGATTTCTGTATCACACTCAGAGAAATCTCTAAATAGTATAAAACAGATATTCAAACATTTCTCTGTATCACACTCAGAGAAATCTCTAAATAGTATAAAACAGATATTCAAACATTTCTCTGTATCACACTCAGAGAAATCTCTAAATAGTATAAAACAGATATTCAAACATTTCTCTGTATCACACTCAGAGAAATCTCTAAATAGTACAATACAGATATTTAGAAATTTCTCTGTATCACACTCAGAGAAATCTCGAAATAGTATAAAACAAAGTCCGAAAAAGTTTGGTATCTGAGTCTATATTCATGCCCCTGATCTTCGTCATCTGTAAAAAATATGCTATTGTATGTACCTTAAAAAAAAATTACCTACTTGTTTTGTTCACAGGTATCATGTCTTCTTCAACATAGTACGGAACCTAGAATTCTGGCTGTCACCCAACCGGGTTGGGAAGCGTGGTTATAATCAACCAGATGAGCTGAAACGTTGAACATAAGACTATAACGAAAGTTTAGCATTACATCATCTGCCTAGCCTTTCCCAACTATATTGGGGTCGGCGTCCGGTCAAACCGGATTCAGCTGAATTCCAGTATTTTACGTGCAGCGGCTACCCACCAGACCGCCACAACCCATTAACTGGATAACACGATACTTCTTAGCTAGGCTGGAGTTAGATTTTCTCTGCCTAACCCTTCGGAAAATACAGGCGTAATGTGGGCAAAAGTCGTGTTTTTTATACTAAGTACAGTTTCTTCGATTTTCTATTATTTCTATTATCGTGTAATCGATAAGGAATCATGTTATTTTTTTTACTTTTGATATGTGGAATAAATATTTTTAAATTACTAGTTTTTTCATTTGTCTTGTCTGTTTTCAGCCTTTACCAGAGTGCAGTAAAAACCAAAACAAAGAGGAATATGCATCTATTTTTTACTAACGACACCTTTTCTAGGCCTTATCCCCGTTTCTAAAAGCCGGAGCCACACGTTCGCCAAACCATCACCAATCAAAACGTATGGATAGGGAGCTTGACTTGGTTTGTGTAGGTTCGCAAGCGCTTGCTACACGTCCACACGTTTGTTTGTAAAATGAGTTTGAAGTTGGCGACAAGTGCCAAGCGTGTGGCTCCGGCTTAAGGTCTGTTCAGACCTACGCAATAGAGAGGTAACTAAAACCGAGTAATCGCAGTAAAACCATAATCTTTCTGTTCAAACATAACAATTATTCTCTTCCTCATATTCCTCTATTAGGTACGGTCATCTCCGTAAACTCCCATTCTAGACATATCAACTTTCAGACTTCCACGCAATCTATCCATCGACTAGTATTTTACTCTTTAATCGATACCGTTCATTCAAAGAAGGGAATGTAGATTAACAATTTAAATACCTGGGTCACTTATTGACTGACCGCTGGCCTCGAAAGACGATGAGGATATTGACAGGGAGCGGAGGGCGCTGATTGTGAGAGCTAACATGATTCAGGCGTGCCTCTAAAGAGGTGCTTGCGCACTATATTTAATGCTTACTGTACGTCTTTTAACTCTTGCAGTCTGTGGGCTCATTATACGCAGAAATCATACAAGCGCCCTTCGCGGGTTGCCCCGATACTGTAGCGCATCAGGGATGTTTGCTGAAGCTCGCGTTGACTGCTTCTACACTGATGCGGAAGCGGTGCGCATCCCTGGCCAGTAGTGGGTAGCATCAACAGCATCCTGTCCATGGTAGCAAGCAGGCTAGATTGTGCGTTTGTGAACCACTGCTGCAAGGTATCAGCTGGGCCTGTCACCTTGCAGCAGTGATGTCGCTAACTGTGTCGGTTTTTGTTTTTGTCTTTGTTAATGTTTTACTATCATAGTTTCTAAGTAGGTATATTGTTACTAACACTATGAGTCTTGTTACTCGAATTAAATGATTATTAATATTAAATAAAAGTACATAGGGAAAACAACAATAAAATTAATTTCAAATGAAAACTTTTATTTGAAAATAAGTGAATACATCTACATAATATATGCTTTGCTAAAACTTAGTTACAATATTATATCGCTTACAATATAAATGGGGTAAACTTAATTGGAGAAATAATCACATTATAACAGCCTAATTTTGTAAACAAAGGTAAAAATAATAATGATAATAAAAAACTGATTTATTTTAATTTGTAGTGGAGTAATAGGTGGTTTCACTTTTGGCGCGTTTTTTACAAGATGGCGTCTATTTTTTTAGGCAAATGTCAAAAGCAATTCTGGCGCCTAAATTGTGACCTGATCGATAAGTGATTCAAAAATATTTATAAGTGCGAGGGCTTTTTTTGTATTTTTATTCCTTGACAGGTTTTTGCCCAACAGTGGATGTTAATTGTACACTTTTCTACATATTTTTAACGCCTAAAAGCTTTTAAAGTCATTAAAGAGTGAAACCGTTGCGATAACTAGGTATGATAAATCTATATGTAACTGCCTGGTTGGAATTAGGCAGTCTTCTGCAGGTATTCGTCGAACAGATACAGGGCCAGAGACAAGTCTTGTCCATGGTTGGATGTAATGAACTTCTTGAGGTCTGTGGTGTGACCGGCCAGTTCCCTGATCTTCTTGGATTGGTCTTCAATGAATTCTTCCTCGAGGTATTGGGCGACCTTGGGACAAAGATTTTATGGATTAAACCGAAGTTTTGTTAATTACGTATATTACCTAGAACTACTTCAATGAATTCATGTTTGTTTTCTTATTCATTCTGCATCTCATGCTTTATTTTATATGCTTTTAAAAAGTAAAATTTTAGCATTTTGAAGCACCGAAGTCTCGGTATGGATATCCTCAGTAAGCATTGCTTAATCTAGAAGATAGACCCTTTTTTAATGGGAAATCATCAAATGACTCCTTCCGCTCTGGGCGGAGCGGGAGGGAGTGTCACTCTTACTGACTAAAACCCACTAGTGTTCTTTCAAATTCCCTTTGCGTTCCAGGGTCGCGGTGACTCTTTCGAACAAACTCCGCAACAAGGTAGACCCTGCAGCTGTTATTATTTAGCTTAAAACTTTCCAGGTCATAGAATATGCATAAATGGAGTGCTCATATCAAGAATGAACACTTTTAGAATTATTTGACTATTTATATTTTACATTGTAATTACTCCATATATTGGGTGTCTTAAGGATGAACGGTGCCGCCGAAGCCTGGCAAGGACGAGGTCACACTTACTTCAAGAGGCTCTAGACAAGTTACATTCTGTTAGCGGTAGCGTGGCGAAGGCGATTGTCAAAACGTCAAAAATTTATTATGGGATTGTCCCCTGTCGAAATCGATCAATCGATAGATCGAAACGTGATCAATCCCTTATATTTTGGCATGTCGACAATCGCATTCGCTAGTCGAAAGAATGAAGATGCTCGGGAAAGGAATACCTGGAAGGATTTAGGCGAGGCTTTTGTCCAGCAGTGGAATACAGGCTAGATAAAAAAATATGTAAATATGGCCTACCTCAGGGTCATGCAAATGCTGGCTGTTCCTGGTAGCCTCTCTGTGGATATAGAATGCGCGTTCGGCGATCTCCTTCTGTGTGTCCAGGGCCTTGGCCAGCGCCTCCAGCTCGTGCAGTTCCACCGTGTAGTTCTTGCGCTCCACCTTCATTGTGCTGCGCTGGTCGAAGTTCATTTCGTCACCTGTTTGGGTTAAATGATAATTTTTTTTGTCTGCTCAGTCGAGGGTGGAGTATCTAAGACAATACTGCTTTACGACAAAAGAAAACATCATGGGGATATATCTTCACTTCAACCATTGTTGATGACCAACTAGATTCATAGTCTAGTTTCACTAGTTTCATATCTAGTTGTTGGTTACAATTGTTGTTGCAATTAAATTAAATGCTTAGCTGACATGTGCCATTCAATTTAATTAACCCTATCATAAAATGTATAATTATACCACTGTCTAAATTAAAGTTCTTCAAACTTAACAGACTGATGTATTGCTGGGGAGTTAGTTGCGCCAGTTCTTTTTCCCAGCTAAAACGCTAGGAAGTGGTGCGGGCGGCGTTTTCAGAGTTAGTCTCAATGTAAATTTCAGAAGAGAAGTCTGTACAACTTACCTCTCATGGTAACATGCTTGATGATATCAATAGTCTTTTCCCAGGCCTCATCAGAAAGCTTCTTGAACAGCTTGCTGAACCCAAGCCTATTCGTCTGGTAGTTGTTGAAGTACGCAGCCGAAAGCAAGTACTCGTACGAACGCTCTAGGTGAAGGTTGGCATAGGCCTGGAGTTCGGTCGCCACGTTGCCATGCCGCCCATACTCGCCGTACACCGCGTTACACCTCGGAAGCGCTGTTGCCAGATTTATTTACTAAGAGTAGGTAACTAATGGAACACGAGGATGCGGGTAACGGAGTGGTTTTGGTCACAGTTGTCTTACTGTACAGTAAAACGTATCAGGGTGCTTTAGTATTCCATTTGTTACCTACTCAACAATTGTATAAGCTGTACAGCAGAGTTAGTGTTAAAATTGGTGCAGAATGTTACTTTAAACTACTACGAGTATCAAGTCAAGTGTTTAAACTCTTAGGCCGATTTGCACATCCAAATTATCTTTTAGCAACAACTGACTGACTGAGTTGCTAACACAGGGTTAATTTCATACATAATTTGTGCAAACGGACCTTAATGGATTCATAAAAGAAGAATTCAAGCTTTGAAAGCCTAGTTTAGTTAAAGAAATGTCTTTAACTAAACTAGGCTTTCAAAGCTTGTGAACGTGAACGCAAAAATCATAGATCGAGAAAAGCGATGTCATGATTTTATTTTGAAATTAAACAAGTTAAATCGACTATGATTACTCCCCAGTATTTCAAAGGTTTCATCTGTGGTCAATTATCACGGTATTATTGGAATGTCGTTGCATTGCCATTTCTACCGAAAAAGTCTTTCAGGCATTAGTTACTACAAGATAGAGCATTGATCATACTTTCATACAAGATGTATTTTAAAATGAATAAAATTATGTATAAAAAGACAATTGCACATAATTTTATTCAAGACTTCAAGAACCTTGACTTTAATGCAGCCATGATGCGATGATTATAATATTTTCAACAGGTGTATAAAACGTGTAACAGAATAAACGCAATACCTTTTCATCATTATGAACAACTTTTACTATGGGACCAACCGCGAAATCGGGAAAAAAATCAGCTGTTCAGTACATTTTGTCGAGTTACGCGCACTATTTTTTTTCGCGATTTCAATGTTGGTCCCGTGCCGAAAGTTGTTTATAATGATGAGTACAATGACCCCTGAAGAGGTATTGCGTTTGTTCCGTTACACATTGTATTCATAGATAGTTCGATATGAAGCTCATTCTCTAAAAAAAAACAAGAAAAAAGAAAGGGCCACTAGCAATCAAATTCCCAAAGGCAGTTGAAGTTTTTGTTTATTTAACATCTAGGTATCTACAGTCTTTGTCCTTGGAAATTCGGGGACTAGAAATACAAGTCCTGGTCGCAGAGTAGTAAACAAAATGGAGTGCTATGGAAGACACCAGATAAATTTGCAATAGCGGTCATTGACCCACCTACATTTATTGAAATTGTTCATTCCAAAAACAGAAATAAAGACATAGAGCTGTCCTGAATCGAAATCGATCGTGATTCTTTACATTTTCAAGTAATGAAAAAAAAACGGGTTGAAATGTTCATGTCCTGAAGGCAATTTCTCGTACTTCAAAAACGCTCAAGTTCAAGTCGCAATATCATCCAGCGATGTCAAAAACTTGAAAAAATTAAGTGAAATTACAGTTTTTTTTGGCAGTTTACGACTGCAATGAGAATGATCCTTTAAAATACGAGAATTGCGTTTCATTTAGTACCTTTCTCGAAGAGAAATTAGGGAAAGAGCAATGTTTTAACTGGAAATTTATCTTGCGCATACCATAGTAATTATAAAAATAATCATTGGACAATAATTAGAATCGCGTGATGATGTCATACACCCATATTATAATAAAATTGGCGACTAAAGAGAGTAAGAAAATAAGTTGATTTGCGCCAAATACTGCAACTGTAAAATAGTACATTTCGATTACGATGTCCAAGGTCCAAATAACTTGAATTGTTTACTACTCCGCCAATATATTATTCATTTTACAGAAAGTTCTAGTATTGTCCATTTGACAAAGGAGGTTTCAATGTGATAAATATTAATAGTTAATGCGATGTTTTATCGATTTCTTATAAGAGAATCTCATAACGCATTCTAGGTAAAAGATAGTTGATACGAAAAAAATAAGAATAGGTGTAGGCTTGACCGGATTTGCACTATCATCAATTTAACTTCTAAGGTCATACAATTATCAAAGATATATAATTATGTCAATACTGCCATCATGATTCCGCTGTGAAAAAGGGATAGTACTATTCGTCCTGTATTGCTGTCCCTCTCTCACACGTCACAGCACAAGAGCCAATTAAATTTGATATGTTGTTAATGCCATATTCTTATTTCAATCGCTCAGTTATAGAAAGCAGAACTACTTTGTATTACAGAGGTAGTACTTACATAATAATTCTGCAAAGTCAAAGTGCAATCATTAATTTATATGTTTTTATGAACGACGTTTCAAAACAATGTAAAGTTATATAGTATGTAGGTTTCGATGGTAACATGATATACCGGCTAGTGATTTTTAATCCCACAAAAATGTGTAGAAGTATAGTATAATGAGAAGAATACAGGTACCGTATCAACTCAAACTGCGACGCACACTAATCGGAATCGTAACGTAATCGCCTCGCCTCGGGGCAATTCGGCGAAAAAGGCGATACGATGACGATCCCTTTCAGAGTTGATATGTGTGCTATGACCAAGTGCAATGAGTTGAATAATGATCTGCTTCCGTTGTACAGAAAGTTTGTAAAACCACCTCTTTGGTGGACTGCTGGCATACAAATTGGATTTATTAACAAATAATGGTATCAATGGCATGCTCCTACACAGGCTGAATTTTTTGAGTGAGCGTGGATGGCCAAACCCGAAACTATGAGGAATATCGAAAAACACTGAAAAGAGCCTCGAGTTCAATTTCGATGAAAACTAAAAATGCATCATTGGATTTTTGAAAAATCGGTATTCCTAGCCAATAATTATATTTCGAACCGGTTCATTATGAAAAAAAAAACACCTTGCTTAAACGTAATAAAGTAATAATACTTACATTTCAAATTAAAGGAAAGTGCTAATTTTTAACATATAATTTTTCAAGTTTCTGACTAAACCGTAACTGATATTTTTTCAAAAATCCTATGATGCAGTTGAAGCTTCTCGGGCCCGATGTTGAAGAAAACTGATACTGCATCATAGATTTTTTTACAAGGTGTTTTTTTTTCAAAATCAACCGGATTGATTCCTGGCTAGGAATATCGATTTTTCAAAAATCCAATAATGCAGTTTTATTTTCACCAAAACTGGGCTCGAGACTACTTTCAGTGTTTTTCGATATTCCTCATAGTTTTGGATTTGGCCATCCACGCAAACTTTAAAAAACCACCCTGATATTATCCAGTTCTTCAATCATCTACATACGAATGAATGTTTGACTTGGATAATGCGAAATATGGTGATTTAGACCTCTGCCTTTGAAAACAGAGGTGCGATGGCATATATCTAAGTGTTTTAACATTCCAGAGCAAATCTTAAACTGCTGAATAAAACATTTGCCAAGTTAGTAAAATGAATCATACATAAAATTGTTATAATACACCCCAATTTTATATATTACTCTCTTTTACTTACTAGTTCGTCCAAAAGCTGAAAGAAATATAAAGCCATGTAAGAAGCAAATATACATACATAAATAACAGTGAAAGGAAAAAAAGCGAAAATAGAGTAGCAAAAGGAATTCATTAGAATAAGTATTATTAGTTTATTATAAAACTAGAAAGATGTGTTTTGTGGTATTAAAAACAATAGCCGGTATAAATATGAACATCTTTCTACAAAAGGGACCATTTGGGTCACAGATCACATAAGTACGTAGAAATCCATATAGCTACAAAACTACAATTTATAATCTATGGCTCGGTATGGAATCTATACTAATATAATAAAGTTGAAGAGTTTTGTTTTGTTTGAACGCGTTAATCTCTGGAAGTACCAGTCGTATTTGGAAAATTATTTTTGTATATGATAGTCACATTCATGAGGAATGCTAAAGGCTATACGGGGATGGGAAAAAACGGGATATGCGCGTACGAAGTCGCAAGCAGAAAACCAGATAAAAAAGGTCGGATAATTTCGCGAATTGATTAGTTCAGTTGTATAATAGTATTTAATAGTTACTTTAAGTTACCTGTACATAATCTCATAGATTATGTACCTACATAAATTAATTTGAATCATAGAATAAATCTTAAAAAAATAAATTGTTTATGTGTACCCTTTATTATTTTTTACAGTCAGATTAAAATAAACTCACAATGTTAACTCTCCATGTTTTATGTGATCTGTGACTCAAATTCACACATCCTATCCAATTTAATATTATTAAACTTTATAACCTTTTATCAACAATATCAATTTAGGTATTATAGAATAAACTTGCTGGTTCTATTACAATATTAATTTGTTTCAAAATTTTATACTTTTTAAGACAAATCATGTCCCAAAATGGATTTTGTTCTGATAAAACCTATTTTTTCTTTATCCTGAAATAGTAGCAACTTACCAAGTGTGTTTGAGGCCTGTCCACAGTCCAAGGACACGTCCTGGTAGCAGGTGTCAGCAGCAAAGGTGCCGGAGAGAGCCAGGAGGCAGGTGAGGGCTAGGAATACGACCTTCATGATTGTGATTCTGGAGAGGTAGAGGAAAAAAGTTAATTTTGTTTTTTTTAGGTAGGTAGTGGAAGAAACAACTGGCAATGCAATATTTGTCTTATCCAGTTTCCTATACCAATACTGAAAAGGACACCCTAACTAAAAAACACTGGGCAGAGGCAGACTTAATGCCTTAGGCATTTGCCAGTCGACCTTATGGTGGTGCAGAGTTAGAACATGAAAAACAGAACAAAAATATAATAATAAATACGGTCTACATACTTAGATATCATTCATGTTACAAGGTTAACCTTTTGAATGCCAGTTCAAAAAGTTAGTGTCTTTTATAATTTTTTGTTATTTTTAAGAATATATAACCCATAATTTAGGACACAAATCAAAATCTCAACTAGTTGATTCATCATGATGAGAGCCTGTCAATAATATGATGAAAATATCAGGCAAGTGATAAGAAAAACGGAAAATAAACTTTTCCACAATCATCTCTAGAATATAGGTAGTAAAACTGTGAATTTGCTAGAATAACTTCAGACAGAGAAATATTGATTTAGAAATAGTTATTTTTCTTAAAATTAAAACCTGACTGGCCTGTTGGTCGAGTGGTTAATGACTCTGACTGCTAAACCAGAGGTTGTGGGTTTGATTCCCACCCACGACAAATCTTTGTGTGATGAGCATGATCATTTGTTCTGTGTCTGGGTGTAATTTGTCTATTATATGTGTGTATTTAGAAATATATAAGTATGTTTATCAGTTGTCTGGTTGCCATAGCACAGGCTCTGCCTAGTTTGGGATTGGATGACCGTGTGTGAGTTGTCCCAAGATATTATTATTATTATTATATATATTACATAATCAATCCTTAAAAAAATTAGTTTCCCAGTTTTTTTTTAGTTAATACCGGGAACAGACTGTATACAATAAATTATAAGCCATATAAGTTAACCCAGATGCACTAAATCACCTATTATGATGCAAGATACTCAAACTAGGTTACTATGATCTACAATTTATACAAAAAGTCTGATGACTCGGAACACATCTACTCATTGGACTAATTGCATAATTAGAGAAGAAAATATAAATGTTAACCCTGATTTCAACTAGAGGTGGTAAAAAAGGCCATGACTACAAGTAATTAAATGAATACATTAAGAACAAAAAAAACTTTGATGTTCTTTCACGTTCACGTTTCATTAACATGTTATAAAATATGTTCATTATGTATTGAGAAACTCTTCCTTTTTTGAACTTGGTTTTTTTTTAAATAGAATACAACAACAATAATCAGCTGACAGCTGTGAATTGATATTGCAAGTTTTTAATTAACCCAGATAATTTATTGAACAGATACAGAGGTAGGTAGGTATAATTATCATTGTGAAACAATCTTGCAGCATGATAAGTGTATTTAAAAGCAATAAATCCAAATTAATTAGTATAAGTACCAGATTAAGATATTTTTTAATCTTATACACTGTAATCGGCAATATTTACATTATTAAAGTTTGTAGATTATAAAGATATTAAAACTTCATGTTATAAGATAGATAAAAATATCAATCTAATAAAATCCAACTACCTACTGATTAAAAATAAATAAATTGTTTTTGGGTATGTAGAACTTATTTCGAAAACTTCTTTCTTTTGTATGTTTTTAAACAGTATTTGTTTGTCATTGAATCGTTTGCTTGCAAAGTTGCAATGTTATATTATTTTGATAAACAATTGACAAAGAAAAAGGCGTACTTCGCACATGTCTAAGAAAAAAGGAATTTTATCTTTATCCGCCTATTTATTCCTGTTAGCAGTTATGAATATCATTAAAATGATTTATTTAAAAATAATTAGCAATAATATTGCACACTTACCGAAATAAATAAAATTACAAAGACAAAGAAAAATGACAAAGTATTTCAAGCGCGGATCACCGAATCAAAACAAAACGAATGCTAAATTTAAAAAACTGGATTAAAATAAAAACAAAATAGCATCAAGGAAGTTAAAACACAAACACTAATAAGTCGTAGTTAATGCAAAAGGGACTCACCAAAATAATTTTGTGAAACGAATAAAGTTAGATTAAATCTGCAGCAACGAAGATTGTTCCGTCGAAAGTGCCTTTACACACACTGGCGCAGAAGGCGACTTCCAACACTGACTATTAAACTGATAAAGCTCCGTCGGACGGAGAGTACACGTAATTAAAATTTATACAAACGCAATACGATTGATAGCGAACGACAAAATGATAATAAAATAGAATAATATTCTCATCTGTCACGTGAAGTTGGCTGCACTTCAGTAAGGTGTGGCTATGGAGAAAAAATAATTACCTCAATTTCTAGTTTTGTCGGAGAAAGACTTAAAAAAATCCTAAAAATACTGACTAAAAAACAAATCCCAATCTCTGATTACTTTATAACTTATATAAATTAGAATAGAATCGATTAGAACAAATTGTTTTCGCTTTTAATTTTCCATCAAAAGTAGCAAGGTTAAAATGCTGGTATTATTATTTCTTCGCCCCGCTCTACGCTATCCCCCCGCAATCCGAACCATTGAATGACGTAGTACGCTCTGTCATGGCTGTCATACTGAGAATGTTGAGGTTTTGCGTTTCTAGACATTTCTTTCTCTTTCCATTTTTCGCCTTATTTACACAATTTTCCTGTCTGTAATGCCATGAATTATGATCTTTAATTATTTTACAGATGTTAACATCATAAAAAGCTGACCTTTATAGCCTAATAAGCAAAAATAGGTCGGAAAATATTCCATGAGTGGACTCGGAACACGAAACCTCTTGAGGGATTTATTGTTGTGCAACGGCCGGCGGTATCTTGCGTCTCGCTCTAACATGTCATTCTCCAAGCACTTGTCAACACGAGATGGTTCTGTTATCGCTGCGCAGTTCATTATTTTCATATAATCAGAGGCATCAACGTGAATAGTTCTTGTTTTCCAATTTTGTTGCGTTCTGATAAGTCGCCTTCTGCGCCAGTGTGTGTAAAGGCTAGACTTTCGCGAGTACTCGTACGTTACGGAACTGCTTGTCATAACATAATTTGTCAAAGTATCTGTGATTTTAATTAAATAAAAAAATAAAAGATGAAGGCCATCCTCCTTGCTGTCGTCGGACTCCTGGCTGTATGCCTCCCTGCTTCTGCCACACAATGTGAGTAGACTTTTTCTTTGTTTGTAGTGTTTTATTTTCACGAAGGTGGTGATTCCTGTTCGAATTTTAAATGTATTTTAGGTTAGCAAAAGGTTCGTCCTTTTGATTGACTTTTCTTTGTCCGGTTTTTACAAAGTTAAATAAAAATTTGAGGGTGTTTCAAAATTTACTTAGTTTTTCATACTTAGCCTTTGTTACGCCACATACAAGCTTTATTTGTAATTAAACTAAATCAAACGCAATTTCCTTTGTTAAATTATTGTCTTTTGAACACAGTTTCGCCAAGTTTAGTTCGACATCAGATGTTTTTTGTTTTATGCCACTAACGCCACCTAGTTCAGACGAAACTAAAATGAATCTACAATGATAGTAAGTAAAGGTCATACTGTATACGAAACAAATACAATGATAAATAAAATTAACCTCTACAGGTCATATTTATCTGGGGAACAATTTCATCAAAACATTTTGAGTTTGTGGCTGTATATACTTTGCATTTAAAATTTTTGCATCACAGTTTTATAATGTTGGGGTAGAATAAAAAATTAAGGAAGAGGTACTTACCTAACTTATTTCCATTTCTCCACATTTCAAAAAGTGAATGTTACCTAATTATTGTTTATTATTATAATACCTACTAGTTTATTTTTGACATATAAGGCTGTTTCTTCATTGTAAAACAACATAAATGAGTAAAGTTTGTTCTGTTCTTGCTTTAAAAAGTAAATCAACAACACTGTCTTCCACATGCAACAGTAGGCTCAGTCTAGATCTAGACAAACTAAACTGTAAAGTCAGTTCTAGTGTCTGAGATTCTCCCAGCCCAGCCCTAACCTTTTTCAAATATGTTGGGACGGGCTTCCAGCCTAACGGAATGCAGCTGGATATCAGACCAGGCACCCATAGTGCCATCTAGTGAAATGAGAAAATCGTACAACTTTTTAATTTTAATATTCTAATGGCACAGTTATAAAAATGTATGCAGTAATAGTCACCTGTTTTATGTAACTATGTCACTAATATTTCACTGGCTGAATCAAACCAACTGAAATGAGTTATACTGACTAAAACAGTATCATATAACTGATGGCATATTTGTAAACAAATGATGTATCTGGGAGTTAAATGGCGTATCTCTGCCAATTAATTAATAAATTAATTTCCTTGCATTACTGATAAAATGCTTGCTCTGTGTTTAAGGTATAGCTGTTTTGCTTATACTGTATTTATATATACAGATATAAACTCACATCTTTTCCTCTAGGGGGTAGGCAGAAACCACAGAATGTCACCTGCTATGATCCTTACATACTAAGGAGAATTGCTTCATTTATATTCATACTTATGACCAGTGATCGGACAATTGGCCGCTTATATAACTAAATTTCTTCCCGTGAAAGAATATTATGGACATTCCTTTCTGAATAAATAAGTAATCATGGGTTCCTGGGGTTGAACAATTTTGTAAAAACAACTAAAACAAACTTAATGAAATAATGGCAGTGGTTATTTTGATTTAGTATCTTTATTTTATTCAAAACAAATGGAAAATCACAAAAATTTTCATTGTAAATTAAAAGTTCCATTAAAATCGGATTTTTAAATTTAAAAAAATTACAATGAGAGTTCACAACGAGTTTAACTATATTTTGTATGTGGGCATTTTTAGCAATCTCAGGAATTTCGAACAATTCCGGGACCCGGGATTCTGAAAAGTATGTCTGTAGTAGACTTTCGATACAGGAGAAAATCCTAGAGCGGGGCAACATAAAAAAAAGAAAGTATTGGGATTTAAAGGACCCCAAGTCTTACCCTAAATAAGTCTTCTGTTCTTCCAAATTTCATCTTAATCTATTCAGCTGTTGAGGAATGATTGATTAATAAACAATCTATAATTCAGACTTTGATATTTTTATTATTACTAAGAAGACTGCATTCTACAGTATAGGCAAAATCATTGTTTATCTGATCGATGCATTATGGCAACATTCATACGAGTATGAGTTTATAACTGGGAAGAAAACTTTGTTGATAGAATACAAGAACAGTTTTGGTAAATATTCAGCTGCATCCCTTTGACTGGAAGCCATCTTCAATATATGTAGTTTGGAAAAGGCTAGGTGGAGGATGATGTGTAAAGTTGCTAATGTATTATTTTGCCTGACTTAACATTGACTAGCAGTATCCTATATCCTTCCATAGATGTTTCCTGCATAAGTTTATTTATCCTGCTGCTAGTATCCTTATTAAGTATGCATAGTGCTTTAAATTATAGCATCCTCCCCATAATCTATCTATAGGTAGATACAAAGAGATTTAAAGATACAATAAATTTAATCTCTTTGGGTAGATATAAATACAGATCAATTTGGCGTACGTAAGTCTTGCAAAAACTCGAAAATAGCTCGACTGATTTGAATATTTTTAGGGTTCCGGATATCCGTAAGAAACAGAACCCTTATAGGACCACTCCATTATCTTGGAAACTACTGAGCCTAAAATGGTGAAACAAATGCAGATAATAGTTTTTTACCTTGATGATTACAAGAAAACTTATCATCTGTAGTGTTATAACAACATGTTACAAAAATAAAATTTGATTTGGTGGAACCCTTTGCATGCGAGTCCGAATCGCACTTTCTCGTTTTTTATTTTGGCGCTAGTATCTTACGGCCTTTCAAACACGACGTTTCAGCTACTGCTGGTAGCTAATTTGACAGTCGGTCAAAGGTAGATAGGTACGTTATTGAGGCCGGCCGTTAGTATCATACCATAGACTATAGAACATAAAATCAGGACGCACTGCGCATGCGCGTTATCTGTCACCGATATCTATTTATGAGTTGACTACCTACTTAACTATAGTAGGTATTGCATTGTAGGTTTAAAGTTCAAGCTTGCAAACAAAGTGATGCATAATCATCGTTTTGATTATAAAAATTGTAGATTGATTAACGAATTAATCAGACGTCCTGATCCTTCGTTTAATTTGTTTTTTATACATACGATGATTGGACTGTGTGGAAGATAATATTTGTTAAAGGTGTGACTCATAACGTCCTGACATAAAGGCGGGAGAATTAAATAATGATGATGAATTGGTATTGAAACACGCTCCCATACATTTTCCAAATGACATTAGGTATAATATAGTTTTCCATACGTTATTTCAGTTATTTGTACCTTTTTTATACATGGGAAATGATCGTTGGAAACGTTCCAGAGCCGCAGACACCTGCTTTTATACTACCTAACTTAAAACCATACTATCGACATGACTATCATAAGTAATCTAATTATCGTTGATCTCGCGTAATGCACAGAAATGACCCGTGAAATTCTTGTGCAATGTACATATTTCATCATAATATTATGTTTTCGATTATTTCCAGACGAGTAGTGACCAGAGTTTCAATGAAAACCGATGTATATTGACATTGTAGTTATGTATCGTGAAAATGTGCCAGTCATTCGTGAATGTTTATTTATGAACAGTCGTCCATTGTTCATCGTTCAGTAATGTATTATTTCGTAATACTTATTTGGGAACCACGTGGTGTATGACTGATAATAAGATTTATTTCCAGCCAGTCTAGTGTTTTACCAACTATGGGGTCGGCTTCCAGCTTCAATTGTTTGACTATTGATAGGCACGCTTTTGACCACTATCTCGCGTGATGTGGCCGAAGATGGAGACTCTCAGATTTTAACTATCAGGAAACACAGACTCTGGAATTCCATTCCTTAGCGGTACGCACAATGAATGTATTCCCAAAACGTTTTGTGCGTGTGGGTGGGATGTCCACCATGTAGTAGTAGCTGAATACCAGATTTTCACATGGAACTACTGCTTATTTGCCTTCCACAACCCTAATAACTGGGTAACACAATAGGTACTTGCCAGGGCAAAACTTGTGTATGATTTCTTGACTTCTGACTGCCCTTAACGACTGTCGAGCTTTCTGAGGCGTGGAGGAACCTCGGTATGTTAAGATGGTCACCCATCCACGGACCGACCGCAGCCACGACCTTCTCAAGCAAGTTACTGGGTATTTTACTATCCTCACATATATAAATTAACTTCCTTCTGATTTCTAAAACATCATATTGCATCGATTTTTTATTATTATCATCAGCCCATGCAACCTTTCCGTACGACAAATGCTTCTATTCTCTCTTTCCACTTCTCGGTGTCAAGTCCAGTTCAACCCAACATCTTTTTGGCCCTGCCGCGTTGCCGTTTCCTGCCATGTATTCCTAAATTCCCATAAGGGCAGATTCAAGGCTGCCTGTAGATTTGAGATGTTGGCATTGGGAATTCAGATATTTTCGACTCCAGCACTGCGATTCTGTAAATCTCTCGACATTGTGAAAGCCTAGCCTAGAAGTGAACTGTCAATCTATGCAAACAAGATGAAATCACACGTGACAGTTCACTTCATTCTCACTCCACCCAAGTTTGAACGGTGAGATGTTGACAGAATAGACCGTACAACATACAATTTTGGCGTTAAGCCCTAAATACACATGCCTGTAACTCGCACAAAAGTATGAAAGATCCCTGCATGCTATTTTGCCATAATAAATTTTGATTGATGAATGTCAGTATCCCATGCAAGCGACTTGCATACTTGAGTATTACAGCCTTTATAGTGGGTCCACACGATACCTACAGACCTTTGTCTGTACAGAAATTATTTCTGAAAAAAAAAATCGATTACAGCATATTTGTATGCATTGCTTTGTTGCATAGACAAAATTGTATAGAAGTTTATGGAAGTCTGTATCGTGTGAACCTATCATTAGAGTAATCCTACTTTTTTCCTCAATCCTGCATGAATAAAGACGTTTCTTAGCCTTATCGGTTGTGGAATATTAGCGCGTGTCACTATCGAACAATGTAATTAAGTTATTAACCTAATTAAGTAGTCATATTGATGATAACATTATATACGTATTTTAATGAGTGTTTGGGTAGAACGGCCTTTAAGGGGCAAGGCTAGGTTAAATTTGTTAAAAAAAAGTATTTTTTGGAAATATTACATGTTATCAAAAATTATTATCTGTTTAGTCCAACCATACCTATAGGGAAGTATTTGCTTGTCATATGTTTCACCGGATGGATGAAGGAGTAATCAAATAGCCGTTCTAGATAAAACGCATAAAAATTATAGGGTTTTATGTCCAAAATTTCAATAAATACCGGAAACGTTTACAAATTAAAGTTTGAGTATGTCTGTTTTTCTATTAAACAGGCGACGATTCGCCTGATCTAAGAAAAAACCTTTGTTAAGACGAATCTTTGCAAAGGTCGTAAATATGTCGGCAAAAATGAAAGGTTTAGGCTAATCCAAGATTTGGAACCACTTAGAATAATATCACATAGTCCGATAAGGCCAGAAAATTTCCAAAATTAGCAGCGGCGTAGGTACCAATACTACTCACATTTCGCTAATCATGGTTACGACTTGTATTGTAATATTCATTGCCTTAGAAGGCACGTATGCGTATCCAACTCCGGACTGTCATTGACACTAGCTGTAGCTTACCCACTCACTACGGACTCAAGTACTTCCAATTTTCTCTCTTCCGCTAAACTGTCAAATATCTCGTATCTTGCGCAGTCGTCATGCGTAAACGATTATCTAGTTTCTTCGATAGATAATAGGGCTGTACTCTCAAGTACTTCCCAAAACAAAGTTACTGACCTTCGGTATAGACAAAGAAAATTCTCATCTCGATATTTCTATATCTCGTCTCGTAGTATCTAAAATGTCGAAACATTCGACCGATATCGGTCGTAGACGCTGACAATGTAGTATCGGACATGTCAATCTTGAGATAATGTCATCAATACATAAAATATTTTTGTGTTTTAAAATAAACGATTTATTATAAATGCTTTGTCGTATGCATGACGTCATCAAACATGCAATATTTGGACGCCATCTTTGAGCATAGGAGCATAGACAATATCTTTTATTTTTTATTGGCAATGGAACGTTAATTTGATGATGCGTGGCTCTTGTAATTATAAATGATTTATTTTTCTGATTGCTATTAATATCTCCACAGAAATAATAGTTGATTTGTTAGCTTAATTGATAGATAGGCGTACCAAAGTCCAGCAAACTGGTTACGTACACTAATAAGTAATAACAATCAAATTTCAATTCCATTGTTATACTAATTGTTTATTGTTTTTTTTTAATAATATTTTGTCTAGTAAGTCTTACAGATTCATTGAATTGTAACTGTTTGATATTCATTTGTCTTGCTTGAAATTCTTAATATAATTTGAGTACCCTACCTACTTATTTGATTTTGTAATTGAGTAAATGGCCACCACAAACCAATAACAATGATGATATTTTTTTGCATATAATGCAGTGTAGGGTGATGCATTTAATAATTTAAATAAATAATCAGCATAGAACCAGCGCATCACACAATTTAACTAAATAACTTTACTAAATTAAGTATCTATGAACAGTCAATTGAAAGTGGTAACTATTATCAATTATTATGTAAAACCAAGCGGTTTGTGTTATTGACACTTTTACGCCAATGCTGTCATGGTCTAAAACTTCTTCAACAATTTATATTTTATGCGTAAATCTTTTTGTTTGAGGTCCTTAATAAATAAATAAACATTTGCAAGGTGAGATGGATACGTGCAAAAAATATGTTCATTACTTACATTATTTTTTTTTTCAATTATATTTATAAATCTTTATTCATCAATGTTCAATTATAATAAAAGTATGAACCAATCCCGTGCCACAATTTTGTACCTATCATCTAGATGACGATATGTCTCGCGCTTGCGTTAGAGACAAAGGAGAACATGATCATTCAATGGCACGTAGTAGAGATATGAAACCAAGTGTCATTGGCTTGTGTGATAGGCTCTCAATTAATCACATTGAATCTGTAAATCACAATGTCATGGATTCAATACCTTGCTGAAATAAGAGATGTCAATTCCCGAATTTTTAAGGAACTAGTACTCTAGTACAACGTCTCTAATTTTCCCACATTTTGTCAAGTTTTTATTTATTTATTTATTCATTAAAACTTTATGCACTAGTAAAACACTGTACAAAGGCGGATTTACTTTTCTACCAGTCGACCTTAGGGTGGTGCAGAGACAACATCGCAGGTGCAACTTAAAGAAACACTAAAAATAGAGAGAAGAAAAAAATAAAAAACATTTATAATATATACATACTTACAAATAAACAAAGTTATTAAGACAAAACGAATCCAACGAATTAACGCTTTTTTTTTAAATTAATTCTACCAAGACTTTCCTTACTTTTATTATAGTAACGCCATTTGTAGAGGATACAACTACTTTCTAATAGGAATCTAGCAGACAACATAGCCACAGGCTTGGGTAGAGGTGTATGTGTACCTATACTTATAGTACTCCTACATTGGGCCAGTAAGTCCCTTGAAATAGAGAGACAGCCAGTGAGCCAATTGCTACTAAGGAGAAGAGAATAATGTCATGATCTATTTTTTTACCTATTTTTTTTTTGGGCTCGCGTTTATCTTCAATTTCCCCATATGGAAAGCGATGATGTGGTCAACGTTGGAGCAAGCTTGTCTAGAAGTAACCTGTTCACTCTTGACTGAAAAACCCCTTGGTTTTAGCCATCAAGAAACACAGACTCGGTCTCCGACAGGGAATTCCACTCCTTAGCTGTGTGCACAATGAAAAATGTAATACTGATATGTCTCATCATTGAGTTTTCTAGAACAGAAACAGATATTTAATTTGGTACTTTGCTCTCACGAAAGTATTAAAAGAGATATAGGTAAATACTTTTGTGTCACACAACGACTAATCCACCCAATCTAACATACGAGACACTTAACCTGAGTGTCAGATAAGATGGACGTGTCTTGGAACACACACTAGTTATCTGAATAAGATTAGATATCTAAACAACAGTTATTTGCAACTTTGTATCTAGTTAAATACCTAGACACTTACGTATCTAAAACTCTATCAAGGCACGTTTTAGAAAGCCTATTGAACCTAATCTGATGACACAAATTACATCTTGAGTCAAATAATTTGGTTAGCTGTTGCCACTTCGGTGAACAAGGTTACCGACATAGCCCGAAGAATCGCTTAACTAAGGAGACAGTGGACGGCGCACATTGCTTGCAGAACAGATAGTCGGTGGGGTTGTGAAGTGGCAACCACGTACCGGAAAACGAAGCGTTGAAAGGCCTACAAGGTGGACCGATGACCTGGTGAAACCGCTAGATGAGAGATGCACAGGACCGGTCGATTAAGTGACTCTTGGTGGAGGACTCTGTCCAGCAGTGGACTTTCCGGCTGAAATGACGATTATGCCATCGTTGAATCAATGTCAGGGGCATACAGTTGAGTCGATAGACGCACTGGACTCCTTATGGTAGACTACAGCTTTAAAGTCCATTCTCTTTCTCAGAGAGGAGATTCTACTAGAATATTTGTGTTGATTAACGTTATAGAAACCGGGAGACAGCTCCGACAAAAGAATAGGATTTTTTCAATAACAGCGTAGGTACTTATAGATATGACATTATATCAAAAATGATTTTGAATCACTCATTCATGTACTATTTATGAGCTTGTTGAAGGGAAATACCGGTACAACAATACCAAGCAATTATAAGGAAAACTATAGTAAAATACAGAAATATAATTATTATTATCACCAGGGGAATACTACAATAAAAACGGTTTTCCGTAAATATTGGAACACAAAACCTATGCCGTTTACAGTCCACGTGGTTATCAGAAAATAAATAGTGACACTTCATTACCCTATTTGTGATTGTCAACAGATGACTAACTACTGGAAATTATAGTTGATTAGTTTATTGTTACGGATTTGGAACACAAAGTAATAGTTTAGCACCTAAGTAATGTTTCCTTATATAAAAATGGTTTGGTTATAAACGGTCGTACTTATCCTAGGTAAATTCGCGCCATTTTCAAATAATATAACTTGTCTATGGTTTGAGCAGGATAGTGTGACCAGTGTATTTCAGGGGTGGTAAATCAGGAGCTTCAGTTTTAATGTGTTGAATTTAACATTAGTCTGATATTATTTTATCAAGAACTAACACTCATTTACTGTCTGTCAAGACAAATACAATAAAATTCTGTCAACCTCGTCTCGTTGTAAAACAAGGTTTAAGCCACTGAGAATAAACAAATACTTCTTATGCCATTAGATCAACTTTACTCTAGCAGTTTTTTTTTACGCTATCTTTTGTAGTTATAAAAACCAGTTTGTATTGTCATTAGTAAAACACAAAACTAGTGTTTATAAATAAACAAAACAGCATGTCATTCACATTTGAAATGGTGCCAGATATATTTCTACCGGTTACAAAGTTTCAAGGAGATATTTCGCACTACATTGGAAAGTAGATACATCTTTCCCTTTATGGATCCATCTGTTACAGGTACCTATCATGTTAACGTAAACATGTTTATTCTGTATCAATATGGTATCCTGCAACATTATACACTCATAGTAACAAAACTCGAGCCCAAGCGGGAATTATAAAATTGGAAAAACCAAGACTTTCCACCACCTAGATAGTCTGGTGGAGGAAAGCGACTGGATTTTATTAATTCACATATTCTCATACAATTAAATTATCAAAAGTAGTAGGTAAGTAGTTTTCACATGCGTGGTTATTGTTTTGTACGACGACGACCGTTGGCACCTGGTAAATATTTCAGACATTGTATCCGGTTACCGGTTGAATGACAAACAACACTGTCAAAAGGCAGGTATTCAGTATGAAAATAGAATATATTTTGTATTGTTAGGTTGCCGAACTGTTAATCCTTTATGTTTTTTCTTTGTCGTATGTTTTTGTGCGGCTGTTTATAGAATGATTCAATAATGATTATTGCATCAGCACATGTAATTATGCCATGACTAAAATTAAAATTCGACTAAGTATTTGATTATTTCATCAGACATCAATTTTCTAAAACATTTTGCAAAATAAACTCACGAATCGTACTTTTGCCCCCATTTTAGAAGTATAGACCTTTGTTCTCAGAATAAATTGATGACGAAGGAAACTCATTGTTATCGAAACTTATGTCGCAGTCTACAAAAAAAATGCATTGAAATTAGCTTCCTGAGTGGCCTTTGTTTATTCCTTCCTGTCTGAAAAGAAATAATGATGCTAGAAACCTAAAAAGATGCATTTATTGCCCAACCGTGTAGGAGTCCAAAAGTAGAGTAATGTTTTCAACAGGAAGACGCTTAGTTTAGTATCAGATACATCATAGTTATTTTAACCATAATTTTGCAATCACTAATTTGAAACCAAGAAACGAAATAAAACCCGAAACCATTATCTATTTTTTGACAACAAATCAAGTTAACCACGGGCGTTTGATAAAGATCAAATTTCGAGAACACTTGACAGCATTTATTGTCGAGGTATGAAAAAACCTATCAAGCCGCTTAGCCGTTTCTCAGAAGTTAAAACAATAAAAGAAAATAAATGTTTCTTTGTTCAAAAACAAAATATAAGTACTTAGGTAGATACTAAGAAAATCCATCTGAATGTCGCTACCAGCAGCGATAAAAAAGATAATACAATTCATCTTAAGGACAAGTTTATATCGCAGTTCCAAGTCCAAAAATGAATTGCGTTGCTAACCAGAGATAACATTTTACATTTGATTCCAAGTTCAGCTTGGTCAGACAGGATTTGTTTTTAAATTGTAACTGCCTTGCCTTTTGCCAATGTTGGCTTCCCGTACGACTGGATGCAACTAAATAACAATATTCTACATAAAACCATGGCCCATCTGACTTCTAAGACTATGTAGCTGTAAATTTCAAAGCCCTACTCTATGTATATGTAAATCCGGCTGGTTTCCGCAACTCCACGACTAAGCGCGTATTTTGCGTGCAGAACCCTACTCTAATGGCGAACTTATATTAACCTAAATAACCTTTTCCGCATAAAAAAATCCTTGTAGTCTATACTAATACATAGTTCTACAGACGCCAGCACATCTAGCTACAACAATTATCAATTTTATTTAATAGATTTCAACTTTATCGATTAAGCATTAGGTTCAAGGTTGATTGGGAAAATTTGACAGTTTCGGGTAGTTTGAAGTGCTGGCGTCTGTACCAGGAATCCAGGATTTGTAACCTTTAATTTGTAATGTGTGTTACGGATCCAACGGTACGGACCCTAATCATAATTTAAGAAGAACTTACACAAACCACGTTACAATCAAGAAGAACAGTATACAATCTTGTCTTTCACCTTGTTGTCCTTCTTTTCGACCCTTAAACAGTTTGCGCCCAGTAGGTGGCCACGTTTATGGCGGCATTAGCACATACACGCATAGGTAACCAACCTTAGGTCCTCAATGGTGCAGGTGTAGCTGAGCGGGGGCATATTCACATTATTCACGTTGTTAATACTGGTATTCTCGCATGTCTGACATATATTTTTCTAAAACTAATTTATTTGTCCCTCAGGCCACGTGAACCCAGTAAACATCCCCCGTGAGTGGGTGACCATGCATCGCAACTGCCGCTTATCTATGAGGCAACAGATTCAGATGGAGGTGACTGCCTCGCTTCAGTACCTGGCTATGGGCGCCCACTTCTCTAAGGACGTGGTAAGTTATTATTAAAATTTACATCACTGTCTAGCCTTTTCCCAACTAAATGGGATTGGTTTCCAGTGAAACCGTATTCAGCTGAATGCCTGTATTTTACGTGGAGCGACTGTATATCTGACCTCCACAACCCAGTAACTGAGTAACACGGTACTTCTTAGCAAGACTGGTGTCAATTTTCTGTCAATCCTTTACGACTGCCAAAGATCTACAGAGAACAGCCGAAACTAATGGCTTTACGTGCTTTGTGAGGCATGGAAGAGTCTTGAAATGTTAAGATCCCCACCACACCCACCCATCCACAGACCGACCTCGGCAAGCGTTTCTTAACAGAATAAGTTGCTAACACGAGATTAATTTACAAGTGGGCCTTATAGTAATAACTGGCTTTTCCCGTGGCATCGTTCCGGTGGCTTATTTCACCGAGGAACCATGCATTCCCAGAATAATTGAGCCTTTGGCACTCGGCAATAGTTTAGCTTTCTGTTAGTTAAAGAATTTTCGTAATCGGAGCAGAACTTCCACAGGTTACCTCCTATAAATAAACAATCAATTTTAACTCTTTTATACTTTTGTGTTTTTTAAAATGACCCTTTTTAAACCCCGATGCAAAAACGACGGGGTGTTATAAGTTTGACGTGTCTGCTTTTCTTGTGTGAGCACAGGAAATATGCAAGTGTAGTTTCCGTTCCAGCCGTAGTTTCGGCCAGATGACAGCCGAAACCAAAAGTTCGGTCGGACACCAACAAGAATATAACTCATGTCCGCTGATTTTGGCATATTATGTTGGTAGTACAATTAGGTATCGCCACTGATGAAGTTATACGTTATTTAATCAATCCAATAGTGACTATAAACGGGGAATTCTTCCGGATATCTAGCAAAAACCAGTCTATTAGTCAGCCCTCTGTTTCGCCATTTGCTAAGAGGAATACGGAACATAATCATTTGAGGTCAACGCACAATAGCTTGGACCTTGCACTCCACATTGTAAACTTTTTCAATGCTACCAACTTGATAAATATTCACAACAGTCAATGCTATGGGTGCGTTCAAAAAAAATAATGTTATAAAGACAAACCTCTTGTCTTGGCATCCAGTTCTTCTGACTGATGTATTGCTGCGGTGTTTTTTGCGCCACTTCCTACGAACTAAAACACTGGTACAGTTTAAGGGGACTGTCTTTTGTAATTTTGTTGTTTAAAAAGTGCTGATTCCCGTCTTTATTAGCAAAAAACTTTTGATTTTGATTGAGTTTGAGCAAAGTCTAAGTCCAAATATTTGTGTCTCCAGGTCAACCGTCCAGGATTCGCCAAGATGTTCTTCGACGCGGCGTCTGAAGAGCGCGAGCACGCGATGAAGCTGATTGAATACTTGCTGATGAGAGGAGAGCTTACCACCGACGTCACTACCTTGTTACAAGTCAGGGTGAGTACGGGGGATATGTTTATAACATTTTTATTCCCAGTCAAATCTCTGCTGGTGGACAAATAACGACACACTACATAAACTGTGCCTGACACGAGTTGATTTATTACCTTCAATGTTTTCCAGAAACCGAACGAATGACTTTTATTAGAATTGATAGGAAATACACCTTTGTTAAATAGTTAATAACTCAAACTTTGATACGAACGCGCCATCCACTTTTAGAACCTCGCGAAATTTTTGACGTTGACTCTCCACTGCTATTTTCCAGCAATCGTATACCACCAAATTGACCTTGCATTTTGTCTCGTCAGGCTCCTGAGCGCAAGACCTGGGAGGGTGGAGTGGAAGCCCTAGAGCACGCCCTTCGTATGGAGAGCGAAGTCACCAAGAGCATCAGGAATGTCATCAAGTCATGCGAGGATGACAGCGAGTTCAACGACTACCACGTAAGTATCGATTTTAGATTTAAATAAATATCGAGTTGCCTCTCGCAGGTCATCTTATGAGGTTTTCGTCTGCTAAACCAGTCTACAAGCAAGTCCGGTTTGCCGGGTGGCTTTAATAGGAATTAAAGCTTTCAGCCAAGACCACAAAATACCAACTATAAGGCCCTATGGGGTATGGACCTCCGCCTAATGTGTCGCTGAATAAAGGACAGCCAGGAACCGGCTGGATCGAACATTAATTATTTATGGACAAATTTCATGCTGCGTGCAGTCATGATTTTCACCTGATCTGAAAACATTTCTAGTTACAACAAGTGCGACTGTTTCCTACTTCTGATACATACAAGATACATTATCACTTCTTTCTCATCTAAAACTTCTCAACTGCTCATATAATTTTAATACACGTACAATCCTAAGCACATTTCTAACCGCCCAATATCATCAACAGCTGGTTGACTACCTCACCGGTGACTTCCTGGAAGAGCAATACAAGGGACAACGCGACATTGCGGGCAAGGCCTCCCAACTCAAGAAACTTATGGAACGCCATGCCTCTCTTGGAGAGTTTATCTTTGACAAGAAACTCCTTGGTATTGACATCTAAATCCTTCGCCATAATGTAGAGTTAAAAAAAAAACATCTTGTCTAGTAACTTTTTTAATCTGTTGCTGTGTTAATCAAACTTTTAGCTTCTGCAAGCATTATTTTGGAAATACCTTCACTACGTAAACTTTTTGCTGTTATTCTACCTATGTAAACATCGAATAAAAATATAGCTTATTACTGTTTGCGTAATTTATAAAGTTCACAAAATTCGTTTATTAGATACCCCGTAGGTATTATTGTACAAATGTTAGTCTAAGAATAATTTCTATATTTAAAATCATGTACTCCACTTTAGATTGTATTCAGTCAATTATTACAAACGCGACCATTTTTAAACGTGTGGTACCCCTGCATGAGAATGGCGCGTTTTACTTATTTTTATTATTAATCATTTACACTACTTTTTGGCGACGAAAAGTGTGTAATCTACAAAAATGTGGCTGTTTAATATTTTTTGTTTAATTATTTCGTAAAATAAAGTTGATCCATACATTAAATAAGGGTTTTTTTATCGTAAGTAATCCATTTCCTGACTCTGTCTTGGAAAAAAATAGCAAATGTTTAATAAGTACATTTATTTGTAAGCGCTGTTTGAAATTAATAAAAACCGTAAAATACAAACATTCCTCCCACTAAAAAGTGTTTTACTGCGACATTATGACTTATTCCCGCGCAAAACATTGCGTAATGCGTAGTTTGGGGAGAACATACATACAGTATTAAAAAACATGACAAGCATAAAATCAAACCACAGATAAAAAAATATATTTATTGTTTCCCGTCTTTTATTCCATACTCGTCTTTATTATTAGTCTTAGAATAAATCTTTCCCTTAGCTTTAGGCTTTGCCAGGCCTCGCTTCATCATCATGTCTTGTGGAATAGGCATCTGACCCCTGAAATCGACACCGGGTCCTACTCCTAGTTTAAAAGGAAAGTTTTTCGTTCTATGAATACTTTCAGATGGTAGGAGTCTGTTCATACCGTTGTAGAAGTGGAAGTCTCTGAAATATGATGACGAAAATAAGTAAAAGCAGGTGAAGTCCAGTCGTATCAATCTATGAATCTAACCTTTTCCTGATTATTTTGTAGTCAGTCTTTGTTGTAGAATAGAATACTCTTTACTATGTACCGACATCATATAAGTATGTATAACCAGTGCCGGATTAAGCAAGCGCGGGGCCTGTAGCAAATTTTACTAAGTGGCCCCCTAAAATACCAAATTTAAACTTCTGTTAGGGGGTAAGGAGGAGTTTGCACGGTTTTTGAACAACCATATAGATGTCGAGAGGTATCAACATCTCGACCAGCAATCAAATGATCAAATCAATATGAACGGCTCTGATGATAATAAAATATGCCCTTTTTGGGAATCTGAAAGATCAAATCAAGATAAACGGCTCTGATGATACTAAAATATGCCCTTTTTGGAAATCTGAAAGATCAAATCAAGATAAACGGCTCTGATAATAGTAAAATATGCCCTTTTTGGAAATCTGAAAGATCAAATCAATATGAACGGCTCTAATGATACTAAAATATGCCCTTTTTGAAATCTGAAAGTCCACACGGCTCGTCTGAGCCCGTACTAAGCTATAAACTTTTTATATGGTTGCTCAAAAACCGTGCCATCTATCATTTGTCATGCGCCGCGGAGTCCTTAAGAGGCGCCTGAGCACATAGAATTTGCTGCTTAGATTTCATACGATATGATCACTTGAATGAAAAGAAAGAAAAAGAGTTTACGTACGCGAAGTAAGACCAAAAAAATAAACAACTCGCTTATACAGTTTGAGGAAATATATCATAGCCGCGCTAAAACGGCTATCGCAGAGTATGGTAGGACTTAGGACTCGCGTGTGAGACAGCCATGATACTGGTTTTAAGAGAAATGTTTTTGCAAGCGCGGTGCCCCCCAATGCGCGGGGCCCGTAGCATTTGCTACTCTTGCTATATGGCTAATCCGGAACTGTGTATACCCTTAGCATGACTTGTGACCAGTTGACTTTCAAAGATGATTAAGCCACCAACCGCTGAACATGCTTTTAGACAGCCTCGGATTTACGATTTTTGCGAACCGGGGCAAAAACTTGATAATGGCGCTCCCCTCTCTTCCACATTTGTGATTAATTTTATTATATTTATTATATCGAATGCGGAAAGACCCTTAACAATGAAGATGACCACTTAATGTACCCATCATTGGTTTTCGCCATATCCGTTCGCGGTCCGCGGTTTAGCTCAGAGACGCTCAGCACTAGAAAGTTGGAATTTAGTATAGGTATCCATCTAGGCGCACGGTAGTGCGCCAGGCCAAGTTCCGTCCAAACGCACGCAGTTAGTATATTACCAGGGTTGCGGAATTTGTTCGAAAGAGTCACCGCGGCCCTGGAACGCAAAGGGCTTTAGAAGGAACACGGATGGGTTTTAGTCAGTAAGAGTCTGACACGCCCTTCTGCTCCACGTAGAGCGGGAGAAGTCATTTGATGATTTCCCATCCAAAAAAAAGAGTTGTGTACCTATATTACACGAAACATTTCGAGCTGTTTTTACCGCCTTGATAACTTTGCTTGTCATAATCACAACTTGATGAAACTTGAAAATTTATTACTATCATCTATAGTAGGCGCCAGATAATCGTGGAATAACGGTCATTGACCCACCTACAATCATTGAAATTTTTAATTTGAAAAACGGAATTAATGACACAAAGCTGTCCCGAATCATCATCTCTCGTGATCCTTAACATTGTCTAATAATGAAAAACGATTCATATTTAATTGTTCAGGTACCTATGAACAGTTATTAGGGAAAGGTCAATGTACTTTATTCCACATTTATCTGGCGCCTACTATAGTTGAATATTACTGGAAAGTTTCAAAACATTAGGTTAAACCGTTGAGGAGGTTGGACAGGGGACCTAAAAGTGAAGATTTTCCTACTGACTCATCAAAATTATGGGGCACTTCCAGTCATGAGTGTGAAGATAGGTCTTATTGAAGGAAAAATTCGGAAAAGGGTATTATTTTTTAAGGTAAAAGGTTGAGGATCATTCCTCATGAGTTAATAAATTTATCTTATTTGTTTCCCATGATTCCGCCGACAGTAAAAACCTCAAATTAGGCACGCAAGCAACTGTTGAGAACACTTGAAGGATTAAATCAGGGAAATGCATCATTGATTATTAAATTGATTGCAAAATCGACGTTGTAGAAAAAAAATTGTCAAGTTGATAATAGGGAATCTTTTTCAGAAAACGATTTTTGAGTGTTTCATAATTTTTTATACGGTCAGGAAAGATCCAATCACTAGTATTCTCAAAATACACATAGTAGAATCATGGACTATTCTGCAGTTCTGAAATGCTTGGCCTATTATTGACCTCACTACTTTAATAGGCCGAATTTTTGGGGATAGGAACTTGGCCTTTTTTCACATTTTTGTTTTTTTGGGGGATATAAATCACGCCAACAAAAGAGTAAAATAAAACCTTTTTTTTTTGGTTACCTACGTAGGTACACGTAAGGTGGTGATTTTTTTATCGTCTATCCATCTTTTCCATCGCAAGGATCCGTTTGCGAAATATTAAGCTTGCCCCTCCTACTCTCCCATCCGTTCGTGAGCAGCTAGATAGGACATGGCTGGTGGAGGTGGATCACTGTGTTGCCCAAGTTCTCACAGGTCATAGCAACTTTAAATAGTATACTTATTATTTTCTTTTAAACTTGTGGCTTCGCCTTTTTGTCAATGTTCTACTTTACTGACTTTGAATATGAACAATCCGCTCATCATGTATTTTATGGGAGTGTATTCTTTTGCAAACTGAACGCAATATTATGCTAGATAGTATTCAGGATTTAATGAAACATAATACCGAATCAGTTAGGGTGAAAGCGCAAAGGTAGCCCGCAAAATTCAAACCTTCATACGTTTTTTGCATTTTGCAGGTCAGTGTCAGATTGTATGTTGATAAAAATACGATTGGCGACCGTAACAAATATCAATACAGGTTGTATCATTCATGTAACTCGATTGAATGACTTTTTTATGAAATAACCATTCAATCGAGTTAAATGAATTTAGGTTGTGTTGATGATTTAAAAAATGATTATAATTCTGTAAATAAATACGTGTTACGGTCGCGAATCATATTTTGTTCAACATACAGCCTGACACTGACGTGCAAATTGCAAAAAACAGAAAAAAAAATTGAATTTCGCGGTCTACCCTGGCGCTTCCATCTTAACATAAAAGGACGCCGCGCGCAATGTGCGGGGCCTCACGCGCCGCGTGTTTGCAGGCAAGCTAATGCCGTATACTACGCGCGAGACCTTATTTTGTTCTGAACATTTATGAATCACTTTTAGAGCGAACGGCGGCGCGTGCGTGTGTAGTAATACCTACGTCAAGTCTAGTGAGTTACTATTGCTTCTCACGCTTTCGAGTTTAAGATTTTTTTTTTTTAATTATTTAAAAACACACACACACAACACATTTTCATTTTTAAGTTTAACTTTATGTTTCGATAGTACTACTGATGGCTTATCGTTCTGCCGCGGGAAAACAACCATTAAAATTTCAGCGTGTATACAAAATTTAAAAGGAAAGTGCATTGTGCAGCTTAGACGTGAACAAGCCAGCGGGCCTGACGGTATTCTCCATTTACTTAGTTAACGCTGATTTTGAGTACGCACCGGACCTTTCTGAAGAACGTAGGTAACCAACCACCTTCACCGTCCAAGACCAGACAGGACGACCGAGCGGTCCAAGTAGCCACATACCTACAGGTCTATCGCATGTTTATTTATAAAATTTTGAATAGAACTCCCCGTAATTTAGTTAAAGTACTCAAAGAAGTTGACGTTATTATGCCTCTTAATCTCCCAACTCGTCACTTTTACAACCAATCTTCGTGCAAATGCTCGATTTAAGGACTCATTTACAGATGATACAAGTAGTAATATTATAGATATGAGCTGTTTCAAACCGACAAAATTTAAGAAGGAGGGGAACGACACGGAAGGAAGAAGAAGAGTTCGTCTTGTATTAAACCTTACCTTATGTCAACGAATGTAAAAGGTGCGAATTCTCGCTCCTCATAATGCTTAACGTAAGAGCGCCAGCGGCAATCCAAGAACTTGTTCGTTTTCAATGAGTAATATTGTATGTATTTATGTTCAAATAGGAACTTTTCGAACAAAGGAAGAACTTTGTAGTCTTTACTGACCTTATCAGCGATATCTGTGAAAGAACGAAACTATTTTTTTTAGATTGACTAAATAATAGGTACACCTACCGCGTGCTACTTAGGATTTGCAGTAGGAGGCAACTACGCTAGGAGGACCAGTGTAATTATATAAGGCCCCTCTTTGGGGCGTGGCTGGAGAGGCGCCACGGTGTCCTTCACCTTCCGCCTGACGCAGGTACTCACCGGACACGGCTGTTTCGGGAGATACCTGTTTCGGATTCAGTGGGAGGACACGCCCGGGTGTCAGCACTGTGAGGATCGCCCGGAGGACACGGTGGAGTATACGGTGGAGGTCTGACCTGCTTGGGCTAAGCACCGCCGTGTCCACTTCAAGGCGATCGGCGGCGGCGACCTCTCTCGTCCGGCCCTGGTTAAATCCAAGGTCCGGAACGAGGAGGCTTGGGAAGCGGTCACCTCCTTTTGCGAAGCAGTAATGCTAGCGAAGGAGGAGGCTGGCCGCGCGAGGGAAAGACAAGGCCTTCGCCCCATCCGCCGCAACAGGAGAAGACGCCACGGGCGTCGGGAGTCGCTGGGCGATCCCAGGCCACCGTAGGCGCAGGCCTGCGGACAGCGAGCGTTGGGTGGCTCGCTGTCCGATCACCACCAGGCTCGGGTCGATGGCGCGTTGCGTTCCACGCGCGCCTCAAATATATGTCAGCATAGGAGCCGGGACCTGCTAGGGCCAGAGCCTGCCAGGGTTGCGGTATTTGTTCGAAAGAGTCACCGTGTCACAGTCACAGTCAATGTGATTTATGTGACTTAAGTGTCTGATAGGTAACAAATTCCTATAGTCTGGACGTCTAGCACGTCCGATTCAATTCGTCTAATCGTGCATTTTATGTGGTTGAAAGGTTCCAAGCTGTCTTCGTTGCTGACTTACGGCCGGTCTCAATAACATATCTGCCTTTTAACCAACTGTCAAATTAGCTACCAACAGTAGCTGAAACGTCATATTTGCCTTTCAAACATGACTTTTCAGCTTCTGTTGGTAAAAGTTGGAGACAGTTTGTCAATCGTAGATAACGTTATTGAAACCGTTCGTTATAGTTGCATTACATCACTAATATCAGCAAAAAACAATAGTGAAACAGTGCTTCTACGGGGCAGTCTATTTTGGCCAACCTAGAAAGTAATACGTATTATTTATAAATGTCAATGTTTTACCTTTATCTACATCGACTGAAGGAGGTTCCCTTTGTATTGTACAATCAGGATAAGTTGGTAGTCCACTCATGGTCTCTTCTTCTCCATAAAATCAGTCAAAAAATACTGAATAAATCAATACCTATCTTCTCAATAAAAATCTTTGATTTGCTGAAAATAATATACCTACACCTTATAAACACTTGTCAATGACAATGGCATTTAATTTTCTTCTCTTTTGGCCTCTAGCCTGGCTGCTGAATAATGTGCTTAACTGCTTGCCATGTTCACACACTCCACTAACACTTCGTGCTGCGATGAACGCACCCCTTCGACTATTTACAAAGGCTCCTCCTCTCTTCACGCTCATACATTTTCGAAAAAACAATCAGTATCATGGTTTATTCACAAAGCGCAGGCAACGCAGCAAAAACTGAACGCAGCCTTTCTCAACATTTTGCTGCTGTAATTTTTCAGTGTCAATGTCAAAACGTTGTGTCAAAATTAGAGATGGGTTATAACAGGTTAAACACGATATCTGTTATCACTGTTACTGTTACTCAAAAATAACAGATCCAAATATCTGTTATTAAATAACAGCCTGTTATTTTTGTACGGACGATACATACGTTTTAAATTCTCAATTAAATATCTTCTTTATTTCGTTTTGTTATAAGTTGAAAATCGTTTCCATAGTATTGAACAAGTCAACATTGACTATAAAAGAACGACGGGGTAATGAGAAATGATAGAATCACGTTTATTTATATTTTTTTAGACATATATATCATAGTAGGTAGTTGTAAAAGGCTAGGCAGGTTAACTGTTCTGAAGTGAAAACTTCTTTAGCATCGATGTGATTTGAAAGTCGATGAAACGAAAAAGCGACAGTAAAATGAGTCAGAAACAAATTCATAAGATTAAACGTGGGAGAAAATGAGATAGGAAGATTTTTGAAGGTTTCACTTCTACCACGTGTGAATTGCACACATTGCAAATATTTTCAAAAATTCAGTATTCACAATCTATCGCAGAAAGAAAGCAGAATTAAAAATTCAAATTTTAAAAATGTCAACAAACAAATCAGCCAAATTACTTTCAATTAAATATCATCTCTATCACTATAACAATAAAGTCGTACATAATATGGAACATTTTGCGACCAATCCCGTCAAACGTCAAACCAAAGACAATGTAGAAAAAAGGCATCCGTACACGATCACTGTAATTTTATTTAGTTGCATCTTTTTCTAAAATAACATTGCTTAAAAGAATTTTATGTCAACAAAAAAAAAAAAAACCTGGCAAATTACTCTCAATTAAATTGATTTCATCTTTGTTCACTATAAAATCTGGAATATTTTGCGATGAATTCCGTCAAACCAAAGACAATATAGGCATTCGGAGAAATTGCCATTAAGTTTTTTGTAATGGTAACTGGGCAGTAACAGGTAAGTAACACTATCAAATTTAAGAGTCACTTTTTAGAATATGTTGGTTCTTATCAGATCACCAACTGTATTTTACGGATTATAAATACTAAGAGCTTCTCTTTCTAGTGTAGTTTAACCGCTTTAGTAAGAGTGAGAAGTAAACATATTAGGAATGAAATAATAGGCGTTTCTCTTTCTAGCAAGGGTCTTTATTTAATGAGGAAGAGAGAAATTAATATCCTTGATATTTTCCTTCCTTTGTGTGTGTGAGTGTGTATGGAAAGTAACAACCATGGTAACATGACTGTGTGGACTGGAGACTGCTGTATTGGAGTAACAGTAACAGCTGTGGTCACAGTATTTGAGGGTCTGTTATTTTAAGTAACAGGTAAGCAATATTGGTAGGAACAGTTGTTATCTGTTATTTTTAAATATCTGTTGTTTCTATCTGTTATGATAAATACGCCTCACTCCTAGTCAAAATTCTGTCGAATACTCGAATTGTCAATTCAACTGGTACTAAGTAGATCGATCGAAGCCAAAACAAAATCAAGAAATATTCAGATTTATCAATTAACTGTTTCCTAAAAACATAACCAGAAAGTGTGAAGTATCGCTGTATTTAATACAAAATGGAAATACTGTCAGGTAACGCTGTTCACTCAACGCAATCCAACATTTGCCGATGCTGCTTAAAAGGCGGTTGTTTTAAAAGTATTTCCTCGGAATATTACTACTCAGGACAAAAAGAAGTTTATGGAGAAATGCTAAAGATTACGTTTGATATTCAAGTAAGTATTCAATCAGGTTTGATTCAAAATTTCTACAGAATTTAGAGTTTTCAAATGTCCTTAAGCAGAGGCACAATTTAACTCTATTTTCAGCTGCGAACGCTCTGGTTAGATTTCTGTGCCAGGGATGACAAAACCAAAACTAATAAAAGACAAAATTTAAAGCTAAAAGTTAATACTAAAGTAAGAAAAATATTGGCATTTCCATACTAAAATACCTACATGTTTTAAACATTTTTTCCAGTTGTCCCTCCAAGCAATTGAGCCAGTGACTTATCTGATATGTGAAGACTGCATCGCTAAACTGCGAGATGCGAGCATGTTTAAGCAGATGGTGTTACAGAATGAAGAGCATTATCTGCAGATTATCAAGACCCTGAAGCTTGATGCTGAAAGAGGTATGTAGACAAGTAAACTGCTCCAGTTTAGTTTTTAACTAGTTACCCACCCTGGCTTCCCACAGGTGCGAATTATATATATCGCTTCTTTGTGTTTTTTAAACATTTGTTGAAAAAAAAAAATGGTTACGGTGTGCGGTGCTTTAATAACGTGATTAGTCTGACAATTAATATTTTTTATTACCGTTTTTGGAAAAATTAAATCGGTCATGGCTGTATCACTTATCAAATAAAAAAAAACCGTCGGACTTATCACATTATTACATCAAAGAGGCGATATGTAAAATTTTCTCGTTTATCACTCATTGTATTACTGACAGCTGTATCAAAATCTGCTGTGTGCGGAGTAAGTGGAGAAACAGACAGGTAGACAGCAACTTTGTTTTCTACTATACAGGCTTTTGCCCGCGACTTCGTACGCGCATATCCCGTTTTTTTCCGTTCCCGTATAGCCCACAGCCTTCCTCATGAATGTGGCTATCATATACAAAAACAATTTCCCAAACCCGACTGATAGTTCCAGACATTAGCGTGTTCAAACAAACAAGCTCTTCAGCTTCATTATATTAGTACTAGTTGCCGCCCGCGACTCCGCCCGCGTGATTGTCGAAAATTATCTCAAGGGAACATAAAAAACTATCGTTTGTCCTTTCCAGGGACTCAATCAATCTCTATACCAAATTTCATCTAAATCGGTCCACCGGTTTGTGCGTGAAGTAACAAACATACACACACACACATGTGTGTGAAGTGTGATACATTAATGTTTTTGATTACAGAAGCAAAACTAACGGATGATGGTGATGAGGTGAAACTGGAACTCATAAAGTGTGAATCACCAAATGTGATGGAATTTGGTGAAGACAGCTGCGACGATGATGATGGTGGGTTTCTTAGTATTAGACCTTCTTTTTAAACAGTCCTGTTAAATAAATATTTAATCTGTAACATGTACATGTGGCTGGTGTAGACCTTTAGGTACTTATATAAGATTGATGTTGAGTAGCTAAGGAAAATATTGCAAAACGAAAAAGATGCATGTACATATGTTCAAAACCGGCCAGTTGCTTTCTTGCCAGGCGTTCTTAGTGACAAGTGGTATTGAAAGTCATATTTCTATATGGTAAAAAAACATAAAATGGTTTTAAAAGACTGTCCATGGAGTTTCTTGCATTTTCTTCTCCATAGAGATCCATGCTTTGGAACATGCAAATAGCTTCATGTTTTTGACTGACTGACTTTGACAATTCAAAAGTAAAATAAATGCTTTGACTTCTTATAACTAAACAGATGGATGATAAAGTTATGTTAATATTCCTGAAAATGATGAGGCGTCGTAGTAATACAAAAAATATTACAACGCCTACGTGATTGTTGATCAACGATCAACTATAAGGCAGTTGCCAACCAGACACAACTGTCTGGTCGGAGGATCCTCCCATTTTCAGTGGAGGTATGCGGGACTTTACTCTCTGTACCGCATACCTCTATACGTTCATCTGTACGTCAAACACGAATGATGTTCCGTCGCACCGAAAGAGGGCGCTTTTCGGGTTTGTCAAACAAATTCGCGACGATCGCATATTCGCGTGATGATCGCATATTCGCGTGATGATCGGTTTCTATAGAATTACTGCCTGAGTTTATAAATATTTTATTTTCAGTACCTATCACGCCTGTGAAGTTTAGGGCAACCAATTTAATTTAACCATTTAGATAATTTATTTATTATTTCACAGAAATCTTAGCGAACATCAAGATAGAGCTACAAAACGACGCCATCTTGGATACTGTGCAGCAAAAGCACTACGTGCACAAAAAAAATACCAGACTGAAGAAATGTAAAATGAAAACTGACATTGGTAAGTTATCCCACGCCATCCCACTGCTGGGCAAACAGGGGCCTCCCCATGAGCTGTTGTTCTGTATGGTGTCGGACGTAAAAGAATAGCACCATCCCATCACTTCCCGTGGGTGTCGTAAGAGGCGACTAAGGGACTCACCAGAGAATGGGCAGCAGCATTCTCTGTGCATTGCAACAGCTACACTGCGATCGCCAACCCGCCTGCCAAGCGTGGCGATAATGGCAAACCCCTCTCTTGGGGGAGGCCTATGTCCAGCAGTGGACGTAATTCAATTTCAGCTTTTCCAATACTCATTGTTATCGTCCAATTATGTATTTTTTATTACAGGTATCAAATCAGGAAAGGACTGGTCCAAAATAGCAGAACGTCGCGGTAACGGCCCAATATTACGAGAAAACTCCTTGAAGCTGCTCGCGAACTCGACAATATTCGTTTTCCAATGGAACAAGAGCCGGTACAGATGCTTCTGCTGCAAAGAACCCTTTTCTGACATCAATCTACTAAGGGAACACACTAACACGAAACATACACTGAAAGCCATTGAAAAGAAAATCATTGACCAGCAGAATAGACTTGTGAAGGTCGAGATTTCCGTCCTGAAGTGTAATATTTGCGAACAAACTTTACAAAATTTAAGTTCACTTAGAGAACACTTAATCGACTCACACAATTTCCAATTCGAATTAAAGGAGGATTTGTTAGTACCATTCAAAATTGGCGGCGATTTATCTTGCCAGTTGTGCAAAGAAAAGTTTTTAGTTTTTAGACTTTTAAATATACATATGAACAAACATTTTCAGAAGCAAGTTTGCCATATTTGTGGCGCTGGCTTTTCGAATTTAGTCTTTTTGAATTTACATAAAACTAGGTCCCATAAGCCTTTGAAATGCCGTCAGTGTGAATTGACTTTTAATACGAAAATTGATAAAAGAAACCACGAAATTGCAGTACATAATTTAAAAAATGAGAGAAAGCTACGATTTCCATGCCCTTATTGCAACGAAAGATTTTTCCAAGAGAATTTCCGTGTTCAACATTTAGTTGAAAAACACGGATTAAAAAAGCCGGAATTCAAATGCAATATTTGTTCAAAAGCGTTTATAACAAAGAGTCTGTGTAATAATCATTTAAAAAGCGTGCATTTGAAGGAAAAATGTCACGAGTGTGATATATGTCATAATTTTTTTTATACGAAGTCTGATGTTCATAGACATAAGGTCACTCACACTGGGGAGAAGAATTTTTCTTGTGGTTTGTGTAACAATCCTTTTGCTAGTAAAGACTCTTTGAGACGACATATGAAAAGGACCCACGGGGTGAGTTCTGTGTCCCCTATGAGGGGGCGAGTGGCTAGGGTCCCGGGCCCCCGATCTGAAGTGGGGCCCTGTCCTGTATTTGTGTAAGTAGTAGTGAAAAGTGTGATGTTGATTGCCTCAAATTAAAATACTTGTACAGTCAGCGACAAAATTTGATTGGCATCTAAAAGTTCCAAAAGTCTTATTAATATTATTTATTTTTTATTAATTAATATGGTTTCTATAGTATTTAGAACGCTCTAAGTGCACCATGCGCTAAATGACAAAAAGTCGTTAAAGTTTAATGATTTTTAAAGCTGTTTAGTGACTATTGGTGTTTTAGGTGTTGACGACTTTTGCTCATCGAATATTGTCGCTGACTGTACAAGTCGACCTCATATTGCGTTTCCATCTTAAAGTCATCCCTTGTACGTTATAGGAGACGTGCACAGCGTAGACTGTGCCAGCGAGTGTTGCAAATTCGAAATATTAACGTTAAAAACATTACCCCCTTGCGTCGCTCAGTCGTGTAAAGATACTGACATCGACGCTCCTGTGCTGCCATCTGTACCTGCACGTTTCCTATAAAGCGACAATTACCTACTATTGTTTATGTTTCAAGAATAAAAAAAAATGATTCTATTTAGCCTACATATTTTTTGCTTCAATAAATTGACAAAGATACAACACATTAAAAGTGAGGGCTTGTGGCCTTGTTACGTCACTTCTGTGTATAAAGTTATATCCGTAGACGTGTCGTTACGCGAAATTTCGACGCAATGTTTCATCTTAACACTTTGGGTGCCCGGAACTCAGCATATGGGTCAAACAATAATTTTGTTTGTGTGCCCACAACTCGGCAGCCGGGTCATCGTTCTATGCAGCGACGACTCGTGGGCACACGAACAAAATGATTGTTTATATGAACATTTTAGATATATAGATAGATAAAACATTTATTTGGTACAAGAACAGAAAACACAACACACAAAAGCACACTTACATAAATCATAATAGGTACTAAAAAAATCCAACTAAAAAACAGAAAATAAAATTTAATAAATTTGATTAAGAATAGTGTAAAAAAGAAATGAATGTACATTATTGTTAAAAAGCGTGGGGTGCATTTAAAGTGCTTTTTAAGATATTATCAAAGTGATGATTCTTCTACACATTATCTGTCAATAAAATGTTTATAACTATTGACACTATGCACCCCACGCTTTTTTACAATAATGTAAATTCATTTCTTTTTTACACAATTCTTAATCAAATTTATTAAATTTTATTTTCAGTTTTTTAGTTGGATTTTTCTATAAAAGCGTGTTTTTTTAGTTTTTCTAAACATTTTTTTTTTTTTGTTAAAGGTTAGGTAAATAGAATAGGTATACTACTTATGTGTGTTTTTGTGAACAATAAAAAAGTGTGTATTTATGGATAATGTTTTGCTTTGTTAGAATATTTTTTAATTTTAATTAATTAATTCTGGCGAATCTAATTAGGATAATCGGATATTTTAATTGAATTCTTGCATTGTCATCGATCCTTGACAGGTGTGCAAAGTTTGAACTAAATCTGATCGTTCAAAGTAGGGCAAAATCGAGCTCAAAAGGGTCGGTTACAGACAGACATATAAACATACAGGTGAAGCTAATAAAAGCGTGTTAAAAAATACAAATATGAGGAAACATAAAAAAAAACAACGGGTTGCACTCCGGGAGTGCCGCCAGAAGTGAAAACTTGAACATTAACGTTGTACATTTTTGATATTTTGGAATGGTTAGGGAATAATTTCGCACGAATTGCTTTAATTATCAGTATAAAGTACTATCATTTATATTAATTTGTTTTACTCAAGAACGGTCCGTTACCTTAGAAAATTAGTTAATATGAAAATTTGGTCAAATTAACGTAATAATAATATAACATTAGGTCACATGAAATAAAGTTATGTGTTTTTATAGCATATGAAAATTATACCATAATGTGAACGTTATTTCAAGTGATATTATACTGTCTGTTATTATACCATACATTACACACCCATTTTCGTTAACTGTTTTTTTTTTCTTGAAACTATCTTATGATTTTCATAAATATTTTTTTTTACCATTGTCCTTATTTTGGTGGTTTGAATGGTTTCTAAAAGTTTGACCACCTATTTTAATGGGACCTTATGTAGGTACAAGCCTTATGTCGAAAATTATCCCAAGGGAACATATTCCCGGGATGAAAAGATCCTATGCGTTATTCCAGACTATAATCTACCTCTGTGCCAAATTTCATCGAGATCCGTTCAGCCGTTCTGTCGTGAAAGAGTAACAAACATCCATCCATCCATCCATCCATACTTACAAACTTTCGCGTTTATAATATTAGTAGGATTCTACGCCTATTATGTGAGGTAGCGGAATTTCACGACTACAGATTTAAAAATGTTCCTATCTTGATTTTGTTGAAATAATACAAATTAAATTGTTTCATAAATCTTTTATTAAGTAACAAAAGAGTTAGTTATTCATATTGCTAAAATAATGAAGATTTAGTACCTACACGCCTTTCAAGCCCTCGGGACCTGTAAAAATAAAGCTCCGGTTAGGTAGGGCTAACTACGAGAAAGAGTTTAACCGTCGAATCCGACTGGGCTGGGCGGCGTTCGGGAAGATGCGTGGTATCTTCTCGTCTCACATACCACAGTATCTCAAGACGATAGCCTACGACCAGTGCGTGTTGCCAGTGATGACTTATGGAACTGAAACATGGTCGCTCACAGTGGGCCTCATCAGAAGGCTTAAAATCACCCAAAGGGCAATGGAGAGAGCAATGCTCGGAGTTTCCTTGCGTGATCCAATCAGGAATGACGATATCCGCAAGAGAACCAAGGTTACCGACATAGCCCGAAAAATCGCCAAACTGAAGTGGCAGTGGGTAGGTCACATTGCTCGCAGAACAGATGATCGATGGGGCCGAAAAGTTCTAGAGTGGCGACCGCGTAACGAAAGACGCAGCGTTGACGCAGCGGCACACAAGGTAGACCGATGACCTGGTGAGGGTCGCGGGTAGCCGATACTTGGGGGAGACATATGTCCAGCAGTGGACGTCTTTCGGCTGATAAGATAATGATGATGATGAGTTTAACGCATTAAAGGATCTAAGAGTACAGAGGGACAGACGGCGGGAAGCGACTTTGTTTCATATGTATGTCTATATAGAGATGTGTTGTACGGTATCTACTTACTACAGTCTTCGGGCTTAACACATTTCTTGGTGTGATCGTCATAAACGTAGCCACGATTGCAGGTACAGCTTGGCAGGGTGAATATCGGGCAAAATTTGCGACGCTGACTAAGGGTACCTATTTGGTAATTGGAACACTGGTTCATGCAGTGGCCGGGGAAGTCTTTTACTGCATTTGGGTCACCTTCGCATTCTGAGGTGGTAGCTGTAACAGATAATAGGAAGCTCAAGTAGGTATTTGCAGCTTTCAGTGGCGGCCTGGTCGTACCCTAGGGGCTAGCCATCGGCACGGGTCATATTATAATGCACAAGTGTGCGCGCAAACACAGATGGACTTCCTCTTTCATCACTCGCGTGGTCCCGATTACGCGAGTGATGAAAGAGGAAATTATTAGTCCATCAGTATCATAATGAAGAGTAATAATAAGAATTTATTTGCATTAAAGTTTTACATTTTACATGAAACACATGTTTGAACATTGAATTCCAGGTAAATTAGGTATACAATTGTGTGGCGACACCACCACCCTTGCTATGAATATAGAATGCCTGAGTTAATACAAGAATCCTGAACACAGCGAAGGATTCAATCAAGCTCAAGACAAAAACACCTTTATCTATCTCTGAGGAGCATACTCTACTTTTCACACCTACTCCGAACGAGGTAATAGAGCGCGAGCCGGCAGCTGGCTGGTCGCGAGAGGCGCTGATCGGCCCCCGCTGCCAGGTGCAGGTCGTGCGTCCGAAGCTGTACCCCCGGCCCACCGCTGGGCATTAATATTGTAGGTACTGAATTTCCATATAACATTTTAGACATAGTTTTCATCGCTCAACTAAACGCGCGTGCAGTAGGTACGCGTGTACAGTACAATAACGCATTCAGGGTGCTTTTGGGGTTGCCGTGGTGTTGTAGCGCGCCAGGGATGTTCACGGCAGCTTGCGTCGACAGGTTCGCCGCGATAATGCGAAAGCGATGCGCTTCCATGACGGCGCGCTTGCGCTCCTCCTCCAATGGCATCCTGAATGTGTTTGCGGACCGGTGGGACTCTCCTCTCTTATGAAGATGGGTAAGTGTTCAGAGACGCTTATCCAAATAAACTAGAGTAGGTACCATGCGATACTGTAGTTTGACATTATCATATGATACTATTGTATGACACTATCTTATGATACTGTAGTTTGACATTATCATATGACACTACAGTTTGACATTACCTATCAAATGACACTATCGACTACTATAGTTAGTAGAATCAAATATTCTACAACTGTGTAAGTACTAGTTTCGACTATGTTATAAAACTAAGTTAATTAATGTGCACATTCACTTGTAACTATTTATACACAAAGTTTAGTAACATTCTAGGAACAAAAATGTAGTCACAGTGTAAGCACTTTTGGATAGTTTTGTTCTTGATGTCTTATCGTAGTAAAAGTGTGGATATATTTACGAAATATTGGTTAGGTACCAAAAGTTAGTCTGACACATTTTAGTCGCGAAGTGAATACTCTGTTACAATATTTTGAGGCTAAACCTCACGCAGGCACAAAGCGTAGTAACAAGTACGACATTGCAACCAGTCGATTATTTTGTTACTGAAAGTCACCACGACCGGATTTGGTTGTATGGGTTGATAAAGTAATGGACATTTCTCAATTTATTTTAAAGATACTTTTAAGCACACAAAGGTACCTAGTGCACATTTAGAAAACCTTACCCAGGGTCGTTTCAACGACGAAAAACATCAAAACCGTCACCAGGAAAATTCTTGTAAAATACATGATTGTGTTGTGGAGATAACTCAACGACTGGAATATGTCTGACCTTTTCTCGATTATATATGGTTCTTAAGTGACCAGCAAATCCTATTAAATATGTATTAAGTTAAGCGTTACTACGCATTTTATTATTTATAAATAAACTAGCTTTTGCCTGGTACTTCGTCCGCGTGAAATAGTTAATTGGGGTAGACATTACTTTAGTAAAGTTTCCGTCAATGCTACTGAACAGAGAAAGAATAGATAGATATATGTAGATAGTTTAACAAATCGCACAGTGAGAATGAAAGTGACCGAACTCAAAATTTCGGCGAATTGAGTTAAGTACTTGTAACTACTACTAATAACATGGTCCATCATCTAATGAATCAAAAAGTGACCATTTCGTGCTAGAAATGGACAAACATAAACATTTCGTCTCTTTCTCCCTAAAATACGAAGTCAATTTTGTGATTTCCCACAAAATGCAAATTTCGTGTTAGGTCACTTTTATTCTCATGGTGCGAAATGTTCGACGTGATTCTTTAAATTGGCATAACTTTTTTATTTATGAACCGACAGACATGAAACAAACACTAAATGTTAAGTGAAGCTTACCACAATGTGTTAGTGAAACCACAATCAGTTGTAGCAATCATTGTTTTGGGTGCTATTTGCATTGATAAAGGAATCAATAGTATTTTTCTCATATATCTTCCATGTAAAGACAGCGATCCGTTAAATTTTTATTATATGTATACTTAGACTAGCTTCTGCTTGCGAATTCGCACGCGTGAACGGTGGACATGATCCGTAGGGAACATACTCCAGGGGTAAAAAGTATGCTATGTCAGACCATATTCTATCTCTGTTTTTTATTGGGGTTTGCTCTTGACCTTGATCACACCTGATGGAAAGCGATGGATGATGTCTATGATGGAGCGAGCGTGCCCAGAAGATGTCTGTTCACTCTGGCTTTGAAGGTAGACGGGTTATATGTGGAAGGGAACACAGAAGCTGGCATACATGTGGAGGAGAAGCGCTGAGCACTAGTCGGGATATCGACCAAGTGCAGATAGTACCCAGCTGTACATCTGGTATTCTGGTCGTAAAAGGGCGATGGTGGGGTCAGGTCGTGGTGTTCATGCACACACTCTCCAAAGTAAAGTCTGTAGAAGACCGACAGGCAGGCAACACTACGCCGATTAGCCAGGGTGTGAAGCCCTCCAACGTCTCATCGCCTGTAAGTCTAAACTTAAATAGCCTGTAGTGACACAGTACCCGTCACACAGACACCATATAACCAGTTACCACATACCACCGAACCAATTACCACACCACCGAAACAGTTACCTTACCACGTTTTGGACAGTCTGCAAGAAACAGGAATCGTCTCGAAAAAGAAGCGTACGCATTGACTCAGAAACAAGATGGTAAGCACCGACGAGGCACGAGCGTCATCACAACGTCGCACACACGTTCGGGTGTTCGCTTCGAAAGAAGTGGTTTGTTAGCGCATGCAAAGCAAGCAAAGGCACACAGATGAACACGTGGACAGATGAGGCGGACGACACACTCGTTGCAGGCAGTCTTCAGTCTTCAATCTTCACTCGACGACGGCCCTCGGCGAAAAGGACCGCGCTCTTTTTTTTTTTTTTTATGTGTGTCTTCTCGCAGTTCAACCTATAAGGTTGTCGACTGCTTAACCGGGCTTGCCTGTGGTGGCCTTAATATAATATTAAAGCCTCCAGCCAGGGCTTATAAAAAAAAACTTACAAACTAAGCGACTACACGCTAAGGGCACCCTCTGTGGGGTACGGGCCTCAGCTTAGGGCGTCGTTGGGGGGAGGACAGCTAGGGACGGGCTGGATCGAACTGGAATTATTATTAAGGGGCGAATTTAAGACTACAGGCTCAGCGGTGCGGGCTGGCTCGAGCAAGGGTCGGGGCGTATTTTGACAGGGAAGTCGCGGCGGGCTTCGGCGGCGAGGTCGGAAGGACGGTGAAGGACCGCGCTCGGCGCGCGACTCATATTTATGCCTTCACAAATGGAGCCGTCAAGCATCCCGCGCCCCGCGCGCGGCTCGCCCTACGGCGCGTCGCTATTGGTCGATCAGTGTATTGTAAATAAGCATAAACGCTTAAAAGCCTTAACAGTAGGAGATAACTAAGACGGACTCCTTTTGGCAGTGAAAAGACACGCCTGTGTTTTCAGAGCATTGAATTTGACCAGATAGTCGCCCCACTGGGATACGAGATTTAAGGTCAAATTCATTCACCCCACCATGGCCTCTCTAAGAGTAGCTGTTTCAACCAGATCCGTTCACCCATCAAAAGTTTCGCATTTTTAAACAAGATATTTACAAAAACGAGTTTTTTTTCATTTGATTCCCAAAAGGACAAAAACAATAAAAAAATCAATTAATCAATTTGGCAGGTTTTCGGGCTAGTTTGTTAATTACTTACTTAGTCAATTAATTTTTTTTGCTAAGATATCGGGGGTAAGAATACTATAGATATATACAGTATATATTAGTACTGTTATATATATACATATATATAAACAGGCTGGGTCATAGCATTATTATTTGGGGAATTTAAAACTACTGGCTCAGCGACGCGGGCTGGCTCGGTAATCAAAGGTCGGGGAGGGTGTTTACAGGGACGTCGCGACGGGCATCAGCGGCGAGGCCGGAAAACGGAACGCGGTCTGTATTTGTATTTACGAAGCGTGCTGGTTTCCCTACAGCTTTCCTGAATCTGAGTGATGGCGTCGTCGGGTTCGACTAGGGTATGCCGCGGTCCTACGAGGCGGCTTGCGCACTGGCCGGATCTCCGCCATGGGACCTGGAGGCGAAAGTGCTCGCGTCACTGCATAGGTGGCGCGAGGACGCGAGGGCGCGCGGCGTGCGACTGACGCAGCGACACTTGGAGTTGCGTCGGTCGCAGCTGCGCGAGGTCCTGGTGGCGGAATGGCGGGACAGGCTTTCGAGCCCTTCCGCCGGCCTCATCACCATCGAGGCCATTCGGCCAGTACTCGACCTGTGGCTCGGGAGAAGGCACGGCTCTCTAACGTTTCGTGCGACGCAGGTCCTCTCGGGGCATGGCTGCTTCGGGAGGTTCTTGTGTCGCATAGGCAGGGAGCCGGACGCTCGATGCCACCACTGCGTCGACTGTCGGGAGGACACGGCACGGCATACGCTTGCAGAGTGTGCAGCTTGGGAGGAGCCGCGCCGTGCCCTCATCTCTGTTGTAGGCGGTGACCTCTCGCTGCCGGCCGTAGTCCATGCTATGGTCGGCGGTGAGGAGTCCTGGGACGCGGTGGTCTCCTTCTGCGAGACAGTTATCGCGCAGAAGGAGGCTGCGGAAAGGGAGAGGCAGATCACAACCGCTCTCCCTGCCCGCAGCAGGCGCATCGGGCGTCGGAGGAGGGCATACGCTGCCCTCTTCCGGCCCCCCTAACTGGGTCCAGGGGCGGCGGACTTGGGGATGTCCGTCGCCCCCCACTCATCCGGACCCGAGGTGGCGGCGCGTGGTGTACCCGTGCGCCCCTCTTTGACGTAGCGAGGGGAGTGAAACACCTCACTCCCCTCGCCGACGCGAGGTGGCCCGCAGAGGCTGACCAGCCGGGGATTGCGGAAGTCGCATACGTTCCCGCGATCCCCGGCGTAGGTGGGAGATGGAACACCGGGGTGGTTTTAGTCAGTAAGAGTCTGACAGACCCTCCACCCGCCCCAGGGTGGAGGCTTTCCATGAGGATTTCCCCCCGAGATCAAAAAAAAAGGGTATGCCGCGGTGCGCGAATCCTACTTATCTGAGATGGAACGTATCGAGTAGCCGATGCGATAAGGGGATTTTGGTGTTTTGATGCAGTTTCGATGAAACGTTGGGTTAGACGTTTCATGAACTGCTTCACTGTTGGGATGTTGCGATCGACATGGAGTCGCTCGTTCATAATGAACCACGGGGCGCCCGTGGTCTTTCGGAGAAATCGGTTTTGAAGTACTTGCATCCTATGGATTTGGTACGACTTAGCGTGCGCGAAGGTGGCACACGCATAATCGGGCGTATGCACGTCGTGTAGATGCGCAGTTTACCCATAGCGAAAGCGACACGCGAACGTACCGTCTTTATGTGCTCACCGAACGCAAGGTGTCGGTCGAGGATCACACCTAGATATTTGGCTTGCTTCTCCCAAGGGATCGGCTTACCAAACATGGTGATCGGGCTGGGGGGTCTGGGAAAGCGAGACCGCAGTTTGTAGAACAAAACCACCTGGCTTTTCTCGGGGTTAACTTCGATCCTCCATTTCCGGAATCAATCGCCTAGGGCGTCGGCAGACCGTCGAGCTATGTACTGTTCGCTGTTGCCGGAGCGGTATATGGCCGTGTCATCGGCGAACAGGGCTAAGTGCGTCCCGGAGATGGTCGGGATGTCGCTGGTGTATAGCGTGAACGCTAAGTGCGAGACCACACCGCCCTGGGGCGCTCCGGCGCGAACGGGGTGGGAGGCTGAAAGCGCACCTTCGATACGGTACCGAAAGGTGCTGTTCGACAAATAGTCTCGCAAGATGAGCACGAGACGATCTGGCACACCGAGTCGATATAACTTGTATATCAGACCGTTGTGTCAGACCTTGTCGAAGGCTTTCGCTACCACGAAGAACAGGGCTCCCGTCACTAGGCCGCGTTGGTAGCGGTCGCTGTTGTGCTAAACTCATGCGGAAGACCTGTTGGGCGCAGGAATGGTTGGCTCTGAAGCCGAACTGCTCAGGAGGAATTAGCTCTTGGCTTCGACATAATCCTTGAGTCGCTTATAAATAAGTCTCTCGTAGATTTTGTCTAGGCCGCTGAGCAGACTGATGGGGCGATAGCTGGTCGGGGAGGACTTGGGCTTCCCTGGTTTAGGAATACCGATAATGGTAGCTCCTTTCCACGATTGTGGAAACATGTTGTTGGACAGAGCGCCATTGAAGATGGCGGTCATCAATATCATCAGGGCAGCGGGGAAAAGACGGATCACCCTGTTGGTTTGGTTTCCTGGGTTTGAGTCGGCCGATGATCTCCTTTACCTCGTCTGGAGTGACGGGGGGCAGGGGGTTTTCGGGGTCCTCAACGGGAGGGACGGAAGCTCTACGTTCAACTTCAGCATCCACCATGCGAAGGTGAGCTTGGTCTACTGGAGCTGGGAGAGCATTGTGACTCTAGGCTGTCGGCTAAACATTCGGCTTTCTCGTCGTCATCGAATGCGACGGTGTTATCATGCCTAGATAGGGGTGGCATAGTAGTAACCTCAGCGGATCGTAATTTCTTCTGAAGCTTCCAGAATGCCAGGTGGTTGGGTTCGAGGCCACCCAGCAACTTATCCCAGCCATCGTTACGCAGTTCATTAATGCGATTACTTACTTTATATTGTTAAGAGGAAAGATTTATTTGTTTGTTTGTTACGATTTGGCTCAAAAAATAGCTACATTATTAACTTAAAACATAGGCTACATTTTATTTTAGAAAAATATAGATATCCCCACGAAAACTGCAATAATATAACCCAAAGTAGCAAAATGTTGCCAAATAAATTAATTATTTGGCGCGCGCTGAGAAAACTATTGATGATAGGTACATAAAAATAATGTACTACATGAGTACAGTACTCATTATTACCTATAAAAAAGTCTTCGAGGGTATATGTCTTACTATTACGGTTAAGTCACAATTACCTCTTTTTGTTCAAATTATTCAATCAGAACCTAGGTTGAATGGAATGAAGTGGTGATTTTGGTATCATGAAATTAATCCTTTTCCATAATGTTGATTATGTACAAAAAATAGTTAACACTGTCGCCTTTCTGCAGAATAATTAGTGAATGAAGATGTCACCGGTTAATTGCAAAGTTCGTATTGTGTAAGGCCGAGTGGTAAAAGACACAACGCTTAAGTCGAAATTTGAGGTAGTGACGAAGGGTTTAAGTTATAAGTTTATAAGTAGTCTAGGTTCCCCAGGATTCAGTCTATCTCCATATCAAATTTCAATCAGGATTGGACCAGCCGTTTAGCCACGATAGCGTAGATAACAGACAGACAGAGTTTCATCCGCATTTATAATATTAGTACGGAATTTAATATTTATTATTCAAGTATGCCTGCCTACCAGCTGTAGGTACCTACTACATTATTCATGTTCTATTGAATAAAAGCTGTGGTTGAAAAACTAAAGATTGATTTTATCCATAATATATACGCACGACTAATGTTACATTGTTATGTAAATTCGGATTCACGGAACCGAAAAACATGTTTTCAAGAAACAACCTCAAAAAAAAGATCACAAAAGTCGGTACAGATGTCGGAATAGTTTTGTTATACAAGGTCGAAAGGAACAATACCCATACGAGATATCTGCATTCTCCACAGACCCTTTCCTGTGGAGAATGCAGTTTTCCCAAAAAGCTGACTTGACGTTTGAAAAGTGAACACTTCTTTGGACACAACTTGAGATTTGCACTCTGGATCTTCATGAGCACGCGTTCCAGATCTTGAAGATGTTCATCAAACGTACGGCCTTTTTTTTTTGTTTTCGGGGGGAATCCTTCAAAAGGCACCTGGACTTTTGGGGTAAAGACCGGAGTGTGGGATTTTTACCTCACTAAAACCACTCCGGTGATCACCATCCGTACATAGAAGCTCCGAGGCTCCGTTACCTCTTAAAAGACCACTCCGGAACCCCCTCTGTGAAACGCCTGTTAGGGCACATCCCTGGGGAGACTGTAAAGGGGTCTCCCCTTAGCCTCGCCAAACGTACGGCCTTCGATGATGATGTCATCCACTACATCTCCATCTCGCGACACACCATGTTGGAGTGTCAGACACCCGCGACACTCCAATCTCCATCTCCATCTCACGACACTCCATCTCTATCTCGCGACACTCCATGTCGGAATGTCAGACAATCGCGACACTCCAATCTCCATCTCGCGACACACCATCTCGGAGTGTTTGACACTCGCGACACTCCAATCTCCATCTCCATTTCGGGACACTCCATCTCCATCTCGCGACACTTCATATCGGAGTGTCTGATACTCGCACTGGGCCGGTCGCGACTAGTTTCCGTTAGGGACGCACGGGTACATCTAGGGGCGCCACTGGACTACAAATTTCAAAGAAATTGAAACCCTGCTATCTCAGCAGATATACCGTCTCAGACCACCATACCCTATGGGTTGGAGTTAGACCTTTTTACTTGAATAGGTTTTTTTTTAATACAAATGCAATGCATACAAATGCCTAGGAACCTTTGAACGCCAGAGCATAAACGCATCGGCGGGCGTGCCCCCGACGCCAAGCCACAAATTCGCCGTACTTTTTGTCACATATTTGTGACGTTTGGCGGACAGTATAAATGACAATGGCGTTCAAAAGGTTAAAGTTGGACTTAAAATTTACAACGATGACGTCGACTTTGACGCTAGATTCAAATATCACGAATTATAATTCAAGTTTAATAAATAATGCAGATGTCCATAGGCAGCGCAGCGGTGACCACTTAGTACTATTTAGTGGGCGTCTATGCATGCAGGTGCCCACCAAATAGTACTATCTATCTTATGTCCCTCAACTGGGGAAAGACCTCCCTCTACTTTTTCCGCACACTTCTGTCCTTCTCTAGTTCGGGCCCGGGTTCGGGTCTTGTCGGTAGGAGTCGAGCTCGTCCCACTATCTTCGCCTTGTTTGGCATTTAATGTGACCCATTCGGTGGTTATTTTATGTAAAGTTGGTTTTATGTGGTGTAATGTCCCGCAAACCTCCAATGAAAAGGGAGGATCCTCCAACCGGACGGTTGTTGTGTCTGGTGGGCATAGTTAATATTCGGACTGTTGTATATGTTCATATCGTTCGGAGAACTTGCGCAATGCAGCATTTTGTTGAGTTAGTTAGAGGGATAGATGGCGTTGCGGTTCTTTTTATTGCGATGTAGATTTTTGCTACGTCGATTTTTTGTGGCGGTACACTTAACAAGGAAATAAAACTAACAAATTGTAAATAAAACATTATGTATTAATGTCAATAATATCGGTATAGTTGTAAAATGAAACAGTGGTTTTACATAAATAATAATAATATTTTATACAATTTTAGGACGATTTTGTTATATTGCACATTATTTTTACAACTTTAACGCCGATTTTTAGTCAACCAGGTACACTTCGGACAGTGCGATAATTTTAAGTAGGTATAACTAGATGCTTAAAAAATAATTAAACAAGTATTTTTTGTTTTGTTACGTTTCGAACTAAAAAATCAAAAGTAAAATACCTAAACATAGTCACTCTTTTTATACTTAACTTAAGAGACAAGTGATGCCAATTTTTCAAAAATAAAACAAATTTCTATTAACGATACTGAACGCATGGAAGAAAAATGCGCACTGTCTCCGAAGAAATCCTGTATTTTTAATCTGGATAGGGCATGATTTTTGTGATGTTTCAAATGAGTCAGCTAACACACTAGGAAGCGGTGACGGGCGGGCGTTTTGGGAGACTGTCTTTATGTAGAACTTTGACGTTCAAAAAGTACTGGCACTCAGCATAATTTGAATAAATTACTTTTTGACTTTTGACTTTGAGTCATGTAAAACATCAACATATCCAAAGACACCTAAACATAAAATGGCAGGGATCGTCGATAAGGCCGAAAGATTCAGGAGTGGTGACCGCATACCGGAAGACAAAGCGTTGAAAGGACACCTACAAGGTGGACCGATGACCAGCCGGCCTATTCTAAAGGAGGAGGCAGGCCGCGTAAGGGAGAGACAAACCTCACGCCCCAGTCGCCGCATCAAAAGGAGACGCGCCGGGCTACCGTAATAGCGGGCCTGCGGTCGGCGAGCGTCGTATGGCTCGCTGTCCGATCAGAACCAGGCCCGGGTCGACGGCACGTTGTGCCAAGCGCGCCACAAAGAGATGTCAGCATAGTAGACGGGGCCCGCCAGGGTTGCGGAATTTCGAAAGAGTCACCGTTGTCCTGGAACGCAAAGGGCGTTAGGGGGAACACGGATAGGTTTTAGTCAGTAAGAGTCTGACAGTCCCTTCTGCTCCGCCCAGAGCGTAAGTAGTCATATGATGATTACCCATCCATAAAAAAGCCGGTCTATTCTGGCAACATCTCACCGTGTAAACTTGGTGTAGTGAGCGTGAAGTGAACTGTCATTCCATTTTGTTTGTAAGGATTGACAGCTCACATTATGTTCACTTACACGGTGAGACATTTCCAAGATCGCACTGCTGGTGTAGACTGTGGGAATCCGCTGTATGTGAGACGCGCAGGAATGGTTTATGTGGCGACGCTTGGGGGAGGCATATATCCAGCAGTAGACATCTTTCATCATCTTTTTTTTTTTATTTAATATGGGTTTGCTCTTGACTCTAGTCTAGGTCATAGATGACAGAGACAAAGTCGACGATGGAGCGAGCTTACCCAGAAGATGCCTGTTCACTCTAATTTTGAAGAGATTAGGGTTGTATGCGTTCGGAAACACAGACGCAGGCAGAGAGTTCCACTCCTTTGCTGTGCGCATTATAAAAGACTTTTGGAAACGATTAGTGCGAATTTTGAAATTGAAATTGCTTAAATCATGAATGACGAGTTTTTTCCACTTTAGAATGGGAAACACTCAAGCGAAATCGAGTTCCCATGAGTTGACAAAAAAAAATACGTGAATGTCGTGGAACGAAGTTTCTATCGTAGAATATTATTATTGGTCCGGGGATGAAGAATCGTGTCACCCTATGGATAACCGTCTACACTAAAGGAAGTGTCGTGACGGAAAAATCTTACACTTTTTTTTGCCTAGCCCCCATCCGCCAAGTCCGTACCGTACGATAAGGAACTTCGTTCCAAAAAACTGGCAATTTTATTTAGTGTGGCACTCTAATATATTTTAGTTTATAGATCACTCCCAGGCTAAGATCTGCACATAGAAAATCAAGTTAAGTACAGTCAGCGATTCATACGAAAATTAACTTTATTCATATCTCGTTAATGTTCAATTTTTATTGATACGCTTGCCTAGAGACAACCTAAACGCACGATAACTAAAAAAGGGTTCAAGTTAGTATGAAACGCCCACTTTATGGATCACAGTTTTATAAGTCATAAGTATCTGATTGGAGTTTAAGAAAAAAGTTCGATGTGTCATATCAACGTCCGGTACATTATATTATGAACAACCATTTACAGTTTTAAGATCTGTTTAGACTGTTCATTATTCTTTTCTCAAAGAATTTTCATAATTAATTGCTTAACAAGTGCTAAATAAAGGCCAGTTCAAACGTACACGGTATTCGCTACCAAAAGGGGTAGGCGATAAATTTTGTTCGGTATCCTGCCGGGTTTTTTTGTATGGAGTTCTGCGACTAGCGCGAAACGGGCAAAACCAATGTCGCTAAACTGGCCAAATAGACAGACGCTTTGTTTTCGCTTCATTAGAGAAACAGGTAACGCCACGGTGGCCGAGCGTAGATAGTTGCGCTTGTACATGTAAAACAATCGATTTAAAACAAAATTTTGCCGTTTTAAACCCCAAATAAAACGTTTAAAACGGTTAAAAACTAGCCTACAAAAATAAAAAAAACTGTGTATGTATGCGTTGCGTTTGCGTCGAGTCACGAGTGACGACGTCAACGGGAGTGTGAGTTTGGTTTTAAACCGAATGAAATTGATTGTTTATGTCGTTTGAAAACAATGAAAAAAATGTTTATTTACCAACACAGAGTTTTTAACTTATCAATCGAGATTTTATAACTTAGGTAGGTAAAACCCATGCTTGGTCGGACGGACCAACTAGAACTTAACCCGCTAAGTATATCAATATCAGTATATCACACATTTTAAAAAAATCTTTACACAGTTTATACGTACTCCGTTATATCCCTACCTCGGTAAAGTCAATAAAATGTAGTTATAATTAAGAAAAACATAGTCATCAACACCAACCGTTTTAAGTAGAAAAAATGGTTAAATTTGGTTTTAAACGGTTTTTTTTGTTTTAAATGGATGGTTTAATTGGTTTTAAACCGACCTTACATCTATGGCTCCGCTGGCACATAGCGCTACGCTAAATCCGCTAAAGTTTGAACAGGCCTTTACTGAGTACTTGTGAAGCAATTAATTATAAAAATCTCTTTTAGAGAAGAAAAATGAATCTGCTTAACAGGTGAAAATATTTTAGAGATTTTTATGAATTAATTTTTTAATATTAATTTATACATTATTTGATGTTAAAAATATTGTGATAATTAATTATTTATACATTTTTAACTGACAATGTTGTAATATAATAATTATCTACCTATACATGTTTAATATATAATAACTTAGGTACTTATTTTAGTATTTAACATAGGTACTTATTTAAATACAAAATTCTCACCCCGTTTGACGTGGATTCGAAAAACAAAGAAACAACCTGATTTATTGCAAATTTTCTTGAGATTAAGTATAAATAACATGAATAAAAAAAACTTACATTATAAGTATGTTGCAAACATTTTTTCGCAACACAACATATTGCTCAAACAACATTTTTACTTGTTGTAACAGTCTAAACATTAATAAGAAACTTTTATATATATTATAAAAAGTAAAGTTAGCATGTCATTTTGCAACACAAAATCTCCATTTGAATTAACATTCGAGAAAACAAACTGTGTATATGTCACCGGAAAATGGCAAACTCCGTAAGATTATAAAATAACTTAAGAGATTGTAAGCTCTCGATAAACTGTCAACTGAACATTTGGAATACTATTTTACGCATCAAAATTTGATAGTCTATAATCTCGCGAAGTCATTCCAAGAAGTTGTGGACTTACATAAAATGACAGCAAGCAATAAACCTGGAAACAAGGCTCTCATTGGTCTATTCAGAGAAAACAAAGACCAATGAAGGGCCAAGTTTCCAATTTCACTATCACACCAAAACAGATACATTGTAGACCAGACAGCTGATTGGTCGCCAGTTTTTGTCAGTCCACAATTTCTCGGAATGACTCCGCAAGGTTATTGACTATCAAATTTTGAAGCGTAAAATAGTATTCCAAATGTTCAGTTGACAATTTATCGAGAGTTTACAATCTCTCAAGTTATTTTATCTTACGGAGCTTGCGATTTTCCGGTAACATATACAAGACAAAGTTCAACTTCAATTGCAAACTATACTTTTTGTATGACCAATTTAATACAAAAAGGTTACTTAAAAATCATCTCAAAATACACAACGCTAAAAAAATCTTGAGTTGTTGCCGATGGTTTGAAATAATCTCGAATTATAAATTTAAGTATAGGTGTCTAAACGCTGAATAGTCGATGTATAAAACGTACAACCTAATTTATTGCAGTATTTTGTGATTTCCTGTATAAATAACATGAATAATATTGCCAACACTTATTTAACTTCGATACTTGCTTGACAAAGTACGCGCTATACAACGTGTTATAGAATTAACGCGAAATTTGAAAAGGGGTCATTGTACTCATCATTATGAACAACTTTTACTATGGGACCAAACCCGAAACCAGGTTCTACGAGAAATCTTTTACGATTCAAGCGGTGCGGTTATAGAATGCCTTGCCCGTGTCGGGAAGGGGTGCTCAATCTTTGTCTACTTTTAAATATATAGTGTAACATCACTATCTCTCTCCTTAATCGTCTTTACTTGAGTTATAGACTGCTTTTGTTTCATAATTATTATTGTATATATGTATTTATTGTATGGTAGATTCAAGATTGTAAAATATCGCATGAAATTGTAAACTATTTTTCTGAATAAGGCACGGATATATTGGAAACTATTGAATTTGGATGGTATTTATTGTTTAAAAAACGTTTGAAGTACGTAATGAAGATTTATTACAATCTTACGGAACGGAGTCTGCAATTTTCCGGTGACATATGTATAAATAGTACACCTAAGACTATCTACAGTACTGCCAGTTCGATCCAGCCCGTCCCTAGCTGTCCTCCCCCCACCGACGCCCTAAGCCGAGGCCCGTACCCCACAGGGGGTGCCTTTAGCGTGTAGTCGCTTAGTTTGTAAGTTTTTTATAAGCCCTGCCTGGAGGCTTTAATATTATATTAAAGCCACCATAGGCAAGCCCGGTTAAGCAGTCGACAACCTTATAGGTTGAACTGCGAGAAGCCATTCACAAAAAAAAAAACTACGGTACTGTCTTTTCTTCTCTCTTTAAAATCAGTCCAAAGGTTGTCTTTAAAAGATTGCTTTTAGCGATAATACCGCCCATTGTGTCACCCTATGTAATGTTTTTCTTCATCAATTTTTCTGTAACTTATATGGTTTACATAATAAAGAGTTTCCATTCTATTCTTTTGGGAATAAAATCGACTGCCCCATGTTTGCCTTAACCGACAAAACGTACTGAACAGCTGGTTTTTTTTCGTGATGTCAGTGTTGGTCCCAGAATTAAAAAAAATCAAATTACCTAAGTAAAATTACCCCTATTCGAGTTTTGTGTTTTTCTGTTACACGTTGTATTTTTTTTTTTAATTCAGCCTTCATAAACTAGACATAAAGTTCAGTTTGTGCTACATCTCGAACCATCTTGATAACTTCCACCCAAACCAACTTAATTTACACGAAGATAAATATATTCGTTCGTAATAATATTCGTTTAAATGGCAATATAATCACGTGAGACAAGCATTTGAATAGACTATTTTTTTGTTTGCTGTGAACTTACTGAAGACATAAAAATCCAAAAGCCGTTACATACGAACTCACGCCATTCCCCAAGATAATAACTACAGAACGCCATCTGCTACAATCTTAACCTTTTGAACGCCATTGTCACATATAAGTGACAAGCAAGCGCGTGCCCTGTACGCCAAACGTCACAAATATGTGGCAAAAAGTACGGCGAATTTGTGGGTTGGCGTCGGGGGCACGCCGATGCGTTTATGCTCTGGCGTTCAAAAGGTACATACTTCTTTTGCTTCGTTCATACATCTACAGTGCGATTCTGTAAACATGTCACCGTGTAAGCTAAGGTGAAGTGAACATGAAGTGAACATGAAGTGAGCTGTCAATCCATACAAAAAAGATGGAATGACAGTTCACTTCACGCTGAATGCACCCAAGTTTACACGGTGAGATGTTGACAGAATAGACCGGCTGGTGAATCAAACCGTTTGTGAATACCTTTTTGAAGTACAGACGGCAGCACATCCAGCTACCCGAAACTGTCAAAGGGGGATGCCAAGCCGCCATAGTGATTTAGGCCCGGAGTGCCCACAAGTAATATCGAATGCATTGGGACTTCTATAAACAAAAGGATAAATAAATAAAGTACAATATGTGTAAATGTCAAATCAATGTTTTGCAACAAATCTTTATTTTTTCCCGGATTTTAAATTGGCAACCTACCAAATGTCTGTTTATTTCGTTGTATCGTTTCAATATTTATTATTTATTAAAAAAAATTACTGACTTGTATCGCGTCGTGAATAGAAGAGTTAATTACATAAAATTTACATATTTTTTTTTACTAAATTATCTTTCTTGGGCATCGCAAGGCCTAAAATCGGCATTCCCCTTTTCCCAATCAACCTTGAACCTAATGCTTTAGCAGTAAAGTTGAAAATCTATTAAAGAAATTTGTCAGATTGTTGTAGCTTGAAGTGCGGCTGTATATCACCAATAAGGACTAAGTCCTTCTAGGGCAGCCATACTCAACCTTTTTAGGGTTCCGAACCTCTAAAGACTACTCTCTCCTCAAAAGACCACCTCAGACATTAACCTACATGGTTCTCATATGATTCGATACCAGTACGATTGTATGGACTTTAAAAGAGACTGACCTCTGGGTTTGTTTCGGTGTTTCTTCTCAGGGTAGTAAGTCATGCCAAGGGGTTCCCGTATTACTGGGTTGTGGAGGTCAGAAAGGCAGTCGCTCCATGTAAAATACTGGTATTCAATTGCATCCGGTTAGAATGGAAGCCGGCCCCAATACATGGAGCCATTTTAGCCATCTTCGGCAGCACACTTCATCTATCCAGTGACTACTACACATTATTTAAAAAAATATATATAATTATAAACATTTGTGTTATTAACAAAAATAAAATATTATTGATAATTATTAATAACTAGTGGCCCGCTCCGGCTTCGTCCGGGTGTTTTTTCCAAAATTTTCTTTCATAAGAACCTTCTCGTGACAATAACAAACACAACAAAAAAAGAATTGGCGAAATTGGTCCAGCCGTTCTCGCGTGATGCCGTGACCAAGGGAAATAGGGATTCATTTTTATATATTAACTAGTGGCCCGCCCCGGCTTCGCCCGGATGTTTTGTTCTTCAAAATTTTCATAAGAACCTTCTCGTGACAATAACAAATACAACAAAAAAATAATATAGGAGAAATAGGGATTCATTTTTATATATACTTATAAATAATAATGTGCTAGGCTACAGCGCCACTGAAAAGAACTTGTCGGGCCAAAAGCCAATAAGGTTGAGTATGGCAGCTCTAGGGCGTCCCCTCCCAACTGACTATATGATATAAGGTGTTAAAAAAACAACTGCAAGTATTTCGTGTACATGCTTGTTATCATCTAAAATAAGGCATCCCAAAAAAAAAAAAATTATTAGCGGTGTTATTTTTTTCACACTTTTTCACAATATTTTTATGTACACTCTACTGCGCTGTCGCAGCGAAAACGCACAGCCGGAATGAATTTAAAAAATAAATTTGTGCGTAGTGAAAAATATTGCATATATTGAAAACGAATTGTTATATATATATATAAAAAACTCATTAAATTTGTTGCAGTTGATTTTTTAACGCTTTATATTTTACTTCTAACTTCTACCAGGAGCTCCGCCCGCGTGAAAATGGCAATCATTCCGAGGGAACATACCTACTCCCGGGTTAAGTAGTCCATGTGCAATTCCAGACTTCAATCTATCTCTATGCCGAATTTCATCCAGATCCGTTCAGCCGTTCTGACGTGATTGAGTAACAAACATACGTCCACCATTCCAAACTTTCGCATTTACAATAGTAAGTAAGATGAGAATAGAACCACAAATCTTCTCTAAATAGAATGTAAAGGTTGCACAACCCTATCATCAATATCAGGCTTCCTTTCATGAACCTTCAAATGACCCTTAAGCGTACACTTCTGAGTAAACGCCCTCCCACAAACCGGACAAACAAATCTCTTATCATTATTGTGTATCCGTAAATGCTCCCTTAAAGTCTTCTTTCTTTGATAAGACTTCTGACAGACAGGACAGGTATGTATTCTTTCCCCATCATGTTTTATCATGTGCATTTTCAAAGCATTCTTCGTATAGAACGCTAAATCGCATTTGTCGCACTTATGGTTTCGTTCATTCAAATGGTCTCTTCTGACATGGCTAGAAAGATGTCCAGGAGTTATATAACTCTGAGGGCAAGCTTTACACTTGTACCTCTTCAATTCTTCATTATGGACTTCGGCTAAATGCTTCTGACGGGCGTAGAAAGACGTTAAGGATATATTACATCGTTTGCAAGCGTATCTGATCCCTGATTTATGTTCTTTTGAAACATGGTTCTCTCTTTTCGTGACCCTGTCGAAAGTCGCGTTGCAGTACCGGCAAGGGAAGTTCCCAACTTCATGGGTCCTCATATGACCTCGAAGTCTGGCTTTCGAAGCGAATGCCTTGCCACAGTTTTCACAAATATAGTTAGGGTAGTGAACGTTCATATGCGTATTTAGACTAACGTAGTTTAAGAACGTTTTCTTGCAAACAGGACAATCTAGTTGGTCTTTTTCTAATTTAAAAGGTAAGTTATTCCATTTACGATTGGAGTATTTTAGTCTGGTGCAGTTTTCTACGTGAAGTCTTAACTCTTCGTAAGTAGAAACGTCAGTCGTACAAATTTTGCATCTTAGTTTCGTCCCAGACTTGTAAAACCGTTGAGAATTTGAGAATATCATCTTCTTGAATGCTAAGTGTAAATTTGTTTTATTATGATCAACTATGTGGACTTTTATGTCGTCCAAATTCGTTGATTTCTCTGGACATATAGAGCAAGAGAAGGTACGGTTTTTTCGGATTTTGAAAGGGAATAAACCCGTTTTTAACATGGATTCAGTTTCGCTGAGATCGTGGTACTTTTTCAGGGGATTTGCTGATAACTTTTTCACAGCTCTGCTTCTCGTTTTTCTGGCGCATTCTTCTGGTTCCGTTTTGATTATAGGCTTTATTTCTGTAAATAAATAAATTTTATTTGATTATGTACACAATTATTCGAATTCTTTGCTGAATTAAATATTTTTGAACCAATTATGCTCTTGCGTATGAAACAACACTTCAACACGGTTACGAAGAACGATATTAATAAAACACAAAATTTATTTTATAATCAAATATATTTCATTGAAATTACTACTAGTGATTACAGGCATAATAATAAATTTTATTATTTTTAGTAATATTAATTATAAAATATAATTAATAATTAAATATTAATAAAAATTTATTGATAAGCAACAGATTTAGTTGGCATTTGAAAATTCAGTTTGAGTGTACAAAAAGTATTCTTATGAAGACTAGAAAATTCACTTAAAAATTATGAGATACAGGAACATATAATTCATACTGTAGACTTATGAAATAACACATTAAATTAAATATCACACTATTCGAGATTCCAAGCATTTATTTAACATAAACCATTTACAGGTAATTTGAATTGTCAGTCAGTCAGTCAAAAACATGAAGCTTTTTGCACGTTCCAAAGCGTAGATCTCTATGGAACGTGCATGTAACTCCACGGACACTCTTTTAAATCATTTTATGATTACAAAAAATATTACTTAGCATAAAAATAATTGTATTTAAGTACCTACATATATTTGTCGAATTTGTTACTTCATAATGTGCCTAAGGTTAAGTTAGGTGTATTAGTGATACTGATGAAACGAATATTCGCATATTTTTCTACATTCGCATACGTATTCGTATGTTCGCGAACGCGAATAGTAATAGAGGCGAAAGTACTTGACAAACCAAAAGGAAATGAAAAATCGACTGGGGGATTTAAAATGATAATGCTAAGACAACATAAGATAATCAATTGATCAATGTTCCTATGTATACAAAATATTGTAAAACTTATATTTGAAAATAGGAACTATGGAGTTTCTTGTCCGTTCTTCTCCATAAGAATCTACTTTTTGCGAATGGACAACTAGAGTCACTTATATTTTAATTTTAAATTGTAAATTTTATGTTCAAAAGTGCCTTTTAATGGTCTAGTTGAAATAAATGAATTGACTTTGAACTTATAGGATTTATATTTTCCTATTTACTCATATTTGAATAAAAACTGACCATGGATCAGTCTTGAAGTAGGCAACTAAAGGAGTAAGAGGTTCTCTTTTGTTCTTGTCTAATGGAAATATTGACAAAATCACAACAAAACTAAATAAAAGAACATAGTGTCCGTCCTAAGATTAAACAAAATCAAATTATAATATATCTTTGGTAAAAAGAACTTGTGAGGTTTATAAATTAAAATATCCTTGGTAAAAAAGAACTTGTGAGGTTTATAAATTATAATATCTTTGGTAAAACCTTATTAGTCAAATTCATTATCTAATGAGTCTTGTTACAATCATGTAAGTAAATGTTTGAGATAAATAGTGGATTTTTCACATTATATATTTATTTTTATATAAAACATGAAGACTATTCGTAAAAAAATGAGGGTTTTTTAAAAAAATATTTACATTATCTAAGCTAATATTATAAAGAGGAAAGATTTGTTTGTTACGATTTGGCTCAAAAACTACTGAACCGATTTTTAAAATTATTTCACCGTTAGAAAGCTACATCTTCAGGAAGTAACATAGGCTATATTTAATTCCAGAAATAATTAGGGATCCCTACTAAAACTTGAATAATGTAACCCAAGGTGTAAAAAAATTGTCATAAAATGTCTTTCATCGCATGCGCTGCGAAAACTATTGATGATAAATAAAAATAATGTACCACATAATTAAAGTACTCATTATTACCTAGAAAAAAGTCCACGAGGCCGTCTATCTAACTATTATGGTTAAGTCACAATTACCTCTTTTTGTTAAAATTATTTAATCAAAGCCCAGATGGAAAGAAAAAGTGATGATTTTGATATCAAGATATTAATCCTTATCCATTTAAATGGTTTGATAATTAAGGTTGATTATGTACATGTAAATTACACTTTAAATTATTCAAATCAGACCTTTCGTTTCAAAGTTATAACGGGTAAGTAAGAAAAATGTTGCGGTTTGAGCGAACTGGGGAGAATCTTAATGCTGGGTCTGATGAAGTTGAAACATTAATGATTTGGATAAAAAAATAAGAATAACAAATATTTGAATTATTGCTTACTCTTCCGCTTTGCTAGCGATGGAGAGACGGAAAGACGAGGCCTTCGCCCCACCGCCCAGGGCGTTGGGAGTCGCAGGGAGATCCCCGGCCACTTGGGTGGCTCGTTGTCCGATCACCACCAGGCCCGGGTCGCTGGCACGTTGTGTTCCATGCGCGCCTCAAGTGTCAAGTTGAAAAAATACGTGTCCAATATTTTTTGAAAATCTTTATGACCGACCAATTAGATTTGATAGTCAAATACCCTATTTCCTTTGAACAGTGATAGGATGTGATTTTTTCATAAAAGCAGTCAATTTCGAGTACTTCTTGATATCAACACCTTTCTTGTACTGAGTTACATTTCTCAACATCGAATAGATACTCCGCAGTACGTAAGGTTTATATTTTCTCGCCTGAAAATTAAAGTATTCCAAGAAAATGTGCTCATTAAATGATTTGTTCTTCTTGCTGTGTTTCCAACGGATGAAATTCTCCCAGGTCGCTATTGGTGATGATGGAAAATATTTAGAAGCCTGTTCTTCTAAATCCATTCCTATATTTTTAATAACATTTTTATTATTTTCGGGCGTGAATGACGGATGAGAGGTGGAAGGATGTCCCAATTTCTGCTTCATATCAGTCATAGATGTGGCATGCTCATTCATATTGACAATTTCAAGGTTTGGTGTTGTCTGAGACACATCTGTAACACTATTAGGTGGCAGAGACAACGATGAAGACACGTTCGAAGATGAACCCGTTTCAAGTAAAGGATTTTGAGCCACTGGCTCTAAATTTTCTCCAACCGTATTCAATCGGGCATGACCCTTCGAAGTTAATTTAGCGTCAGGATCAGCCCACAACGCAACCGAAGACCTTTTAAAACTGTGTCCGCTATAGTACTCCGCGTCGGGTAAGCCTAAGAATTTAGCGATCTCTCGTGGCATGTTGCCGAATTTATTGACCCCAATGGGCTGGACCGTACATTTACCTTTGTGGTACTGTTGAAAAAAAAGCGTTTTATTTGTTTTATTCGAACGTAGAGCGATGTATTTCTTGACTATGTCGTAGCAGGTGCAGTGGATGGTAAATGTCCGGGGAGGCTTATTTTTTGTTCGGACCCTGACTTGAATTATCTTCCCGTCATCCTTGATGTCGTCTGTCGTTATATCCCTGAGGTCCTGACGTCGACATGCGCCAGTGACTCCGAATATTAACGCCACCTGGAATGAGATAAAATTCTGTTTTAAGTAAGTAAGTTTAGCGTAGGTAGGCAATAGGATATTTTACTTAAAATTCTAACAAGTCCGTCAGATAGATTTCCAAAAAATATTGGACACGTATTTTTCTTTTTTCACGTTAACAAAAACTGAAGACGATACAGTGCGTTGAAAACACGCGTGACGTCACGCACGTCCCTGTTAATAATTGTACCACCATAGTGACGTCACGCGTGTCCAATATTTTATCGGTAATCTAACTTACAGACCAAATAGATAGAAAAATATTCTAATACGACTTTCACCGAACGGGCCACTCTGGAGCCAAATATGCAACGTCAAAGGAAATTGAACCAACTGTGCAGCAATTAAGTGTCATATTTGCATAGCATCCGAACGGGTACTTGACATTGGCTTCAATTTCCCTCAACACATGCAAGACGACTCGCTCGATTGGAATGGTACATGAATTTAAAAAAAAATGAGAAAAAAAAAAAAAAATGATGTATTTCGTTTACTGACCTTTGTCGCCAAATACTGTATATCCGGAGCTACTTTTAAAAACTTTTCAACTTCACTTGGCGACAACAACTTACCACGTTTCTTAGCAGTATAACCATCTAAACGTTTTTCCAAAAACTCCGACAATTTCGAATAAGTCTTCATATCAACACCTTTTAAGTACTGAGCGTCGTATTTCAACTTCGAATAGATACTCCAAAGTGTGTTTGGCTTATACTTTTTCGCTAGAGACTTAAAGTATTCCAAAAATACATTCTCATTAAATGAGCTGTCTTTTCTATAGTTTTTCCAACGGATGAACTTGTTCCAGGTTTTTAAGCATTTTACTCTTGATTTTGGAGGGACCTGGCTATCACTTGCCTCTTGTATTTCATCCGCTGTCGTCGAATCTAAAAAATTGTATCCTTCTTCATAATTAACATACTCACTCAACATAAGGTTTCCAACCGTACTCGAAAATAGAGTATTGTACTCTAAAATAGAGTATTGTACTCTAAAATAGAGTATTGTACTCTAAAATAGAGTATTGTACTCTATTTCACGTAGACGCACTCTATATCCCTTCAAAATGGTTGAGCTGAATGTTACTGATGCACGCGTCATGTTCGTGATTTGGCGCCGTCAGTGGAGACTGGTCATCTCTTAATTGCCGTTGGCTCATTTTAATATTTGATACTATAAATTGTTTTTGCTTTCTTTACATTGTTCTCAAATATAGAAGCAACAAGGTTAATGTAACCAGGATTTTTGTAAACATAACACGTTTTAAAAGAGTGTCCGTGGAGTTTCTTGCACGTTCTTCTCCATAGAGATCTACGCTTTGGAACGTGCAAATAGCTTCATGTTTTTGACGGACTGACTTTTACGATTCAAAAGTACCTGTTAGTGATGTATTTAAATTAAATGCTTTGACTTTGACTATAATCTACTAAAGCAATAGAGTACGCTAAAATACTCTATTAATGTTGACTCTGTATTTAAACTGAATGAAATCCTGTCATTTTAGTTTTTCACTGAAGGAGTTTTTATCTTTTCGGTCATATTTAGAAACGATGATAAAAGAAACCCATGGCTTCATTGGAATTTTCTAGTTGTCGAACAATTAATTTTAAAACAACAAATTTTTATGTCGCAATAAGTAATATAATTAAAAGGTGATTTGTCTAAGAAATACCCTACTTCGAAAACTGTGACTAGCGACTCGACCCGGTTTCGCACGCGTGAATTTTTTCCAAAAAAACTTTCCTAAAAAGGTTCCCCTCCCAAATACGCCCCTTAAAGTTAAAATTTACAAAAATACCTTATCGGGTCTACAGGTTTTAGAGAAGTTATTTCTATGATCAGGTTTAGTTTTCAAACATTTCTATATTTTTTTAAATCAAATTAAGTCAAAAAAAAATTGTTGTTATAAGTATGGGAAAAATATTCCCTTATTTACGTTTCGTCGGCCATACGGGCTCGTGCCAATCAATTGACACCTCATCTGTTGAAATCTGTTCAGTGGCCCTACTATGACGTGCTAATGCCATGCAATTCCGATGATGTAAAAGGGATAGTGCTATTCGCTATGTATAGCTCCGTCTCTCTCTTAGAGCGGAATCATGATCGTTTTAAGACTTCATAGTAGGGCCCCAGACGTTTTCGAGCTACGATCAAACATCCGCACATACAACATAACTACATAAATAATAACCGCACAAGTACAAAATATGGGAAGTGTAACGCACCGGTGTGTACACTATTTTGTAAACCTTAAGTCAGTGCAATAGGAACCAGTTTTGGTGTCGTGTGTTGAAAAATAATGACGTTTAAACGCTTTTTAATTATTTTAATTATGTTTTTTTTTAATTATTATTAGTCAATAACCCAAAATAACCTAATTTAATGAGAAGTAATAGGATATTTTACTGGATTTTTTAATAAAACCCAGAAAATAGAATAACCAAACTGAAAAAAAAACTCATAAATCCCGAATTGTAAGTAAACCTTTTATAATCTATGCAAAGCAGAGACCACACTGCTATCATCTGACGTCACTAGACAAACGCAAAATGACGTTCGTATTGGATAGCGAGTGACGTCACACGAAATTAGTGCTGTCTATATTTATAGAATTCATGACGCTCCATTACAATGTTGAGATTATCAAACATTTGTTTTTTTTTACTGTAATTTGATTTAAGAATTTATAGTAAAGGATTTAGGGTACAAGGTTTACGGTACAGGGCTTAGGGTATAGGATTTAGGGTACAGTGTTTAGGTTACAGGATTTAGGATACAGTGTTTAGGGTACAGTGTTTAGAGTACAGTGTTTAGGTCACAGGGTTTAATGCACAAGGCCTAGATTACAGTGATTAGGTTACAGGGTTGAGGGTACAGGGTTTAGGGTACAGGTTTTAGGGTACAGGGTTTATTGTACAGGTTTTAGGGTACAGGGTTCAGGGTACAGGGCTTAGGGTACAGGGTTTTTTTTTTTTTTTTTTTTTTTTTTTTTAATGGCAGGAGTGGGAAATCCTCATGGACGCCGCGACGGCCTCACACTGTGAGACGGTCGGGGCAGTGCCGGACTCTTACCGGCTAAAACCCACTCCTGCCTTTCTAAGTATTCCCCTGACATGGTCAGAGACATTATATAAAATTATGTTTTAATTGTTCTTTAAATTTTTACTGTTTTTTACTGAATTTATTGTTAGACTTCTAATTTGTGTACTGTTTTAATATTCCTTATTTAAACCTGTTTAGCCTATGCTTGTCGCGTGATATAATGCTATATAAGGAAAGCATAGTTTACGGTGCTTTATTTCTTTTTATGACTCTACTTACGATTTTAATGCAAAACTCTAATAAACTTTTCCTAGATTTTTTATTTTTGAATAACTGACTAATATTTCTTAAATTAATTGTTGTCTCCAACTCTTGTTCGAGTTCAAGTCTCTCCTTTTCGAACGCAGGACATTGGAGAACTATGTGCGGGACTGACTCCAGCACGCCCGGCTCGCAGATGCACGATGGGCTCTCCTTACACTTGAAACGATGCAAGTATTCGGAGAACCCACCGTGCCCCGTCATAAATTGGGTCACTACCCCGGTTGGCCTCACCTGACTGACAATCTTAAAGGCCTCGATCGCGTCTGGGAGGAAAATCTTTGTGACTGAGGCTGTTGCACCCTCCTTATACCTCCGGTTCCACTCGTCGAGCGACCCCATACGGATCTGCCGCTTGACGAATGATACCGGGCAGCGGTCATAGTCCGGCTTCTTTCTGCTATGCAGTGCAGCTTCCTTCGCGAGGTGGTCTGCGCGCTCGTTTCCTTCCAGTCCAGCGTGTGCCTTTATCCAGAACAAGGAGATATCTTTGCTCTGGGATAAAGCCACGTTGAGGTTCGCTCTTGCCTCTACTGCCAGGGCGTGGAGAGAACCCTGGTTCGTGACTGTCTGCAGTGCGGCTTTTGAGTCACTGTAGATACCGAAGGTTCCCTCCTTGCGCCGTAGTATTTGGCGTGTCGCTACGCATATGGCCAGGAGTTCTGCTTGGTAGACAGTACAGCACGTCGGCAAGCTAAGCTTGAGGGACTTGATCTCGGCTTCCCTGTCCCACAGGGACAGTGCTGCTCCGACCTTGCCCTCAATCTTGCTGCCGTCGGTGAAAAACCGTATATCCTGGCTGTTGTGGGTCTCCACAAGTGACTGGTCTACCAAGCTCACGAACTCCATGGCCGTATGTTTCGCCGGGTGCGGAGTCTCTGCAAATGCTACCACCCGCTCCACCTCCCGGCCCGCAAGTGATGGCCGGGGCACCCCCTTCTTTGCCTCGTATAGTGCGGCTGCTTCCTGAATTCGGAGGTCAAGTGGGAGTATCCCAGCCAGCACGAGCGCGGAGTTTAGTGAAACGGTGCGATAGGACTTGCAGAGCTTTTGAGCGAAACCCCGCTGGACTGAATTGAGGAGTTTCTGAACTCCGACCTTCCTTGCTGCTGGCGCCCAAGCGCTGGCCGCATACAAGATCACCGGCTCGACCGCAGCGGTGTATATGCTGCGTATCACCTCTGGATGTAGACCCCAGCTCACTTTGGCTGCTCTGGACAACTGTTTGTAGAAGTTCAGAGCCTTCTTACAAACGTTTGCAGCGTGGGTGTTGAAAGTGAGCTTGTGGTCTACGGTGAGCCCCAGTATTTTTATTTCCTTTGACATGCCAATGTCGACCCCGCCCATGCTCAGGAGTGGGACATCGTGCTTTAGCTTTCTCGTTATGAGCATGGCACAGGTCTTTTGTGGAGCAAATTTCAATTTGTTCCTGATGCCCCACCTCCGAACATACTCGAGGGCGGCATTGGCCTGTCTTTGGACCTCCAGTGCTGTATCCCCGTCGAACATGAGCACCACGTCATCGGCAAACGCCTGGCAGTAGTCGCCCCGCTCTTCGAGCCCCTTCAGCAGGGGATCCAGCACCAGGTTCCACAGGATCGGACCTCCAATTGACCCCTGAACACACCCCTTGGTCGTCTGTCGCTGGCATTCTGCCCCAGCGTACCTGACCCGGACGTTTCTCTCATTTAGGTAGCTGTCTAGCATCCGTCTAATGTTCACCGGGCACTTTTCCTCAGCCAGTCTGGTTTTGATGGCCGGCCACCATGCACTGTCGAAGGCTCCCTCTATATCCAGTGAGACAACAGTGATCAGCTTCTTTTGACTCAGCTTTTCGTTGATATGTTGTATCAGGGTGTAGAGGGAGTCCTCGGTGCTCTTCTGGGGCATGAAGCCAAACTGGCGAGTACTCAACCGCGGGATTAAATGCCACTTTAGACGAGCTACCGTCATTTTTTCGAGGATTTTGCCCAGGACAGGTAAAAGGCCAATCGGCCGGTACGACTTGGGGGTTGTGTAGGTTTCTTTTCCGGGCTTTCGGAGTATCACAACTGTAGCCGCTTTCCAGGCCCCAGGGAAGTGACCCTGCTCTAGACACTTGTTGGTCAGTGCAAGGAAAACCCCCGGATCCCGGAGAACGGCTTGCGCACAGATATCGGCTGTGAGACCATCCGCCCCAGGTGCCTTCTTCGGGTTGAAGCTTTCCACCGCGGATCTCAGCTCCAGAAGCGTAAACGGCGGGTCATGGTGTTCATCATGCGCCCACTCGTTTACACGACTGGCCGCTTCTCGCGTCCGACGGTGGTCCTCATTGTCTCCCTCTTCCAGGTCTTCGGGGTAGGGTACAGGGTTTAGAGTACAGTGTTTAGGTCACAGGGTTTAAGGCACAAGGTGTAGAGTACAGTTTTTAGGTTACAGGGTTCAGGGTACAAGGTTTAGGGTACAGGGTACAGGGTTTAAGACACAGGGGTAAGGGTACAGCAGGGTACAGGGTTCAGGGGACAGGGTTTAAGGCACAGGGTTTAAGGCACAGGTTTAGGGTACAGGGTTTCTACTACTCAAATTAAAAATAAGAATCTGCTTAACATAAGGTAAACTCAGCATTTATAGAATAATAAAATAGAAAACATGTATTCGGCACAGACACAAACGTACAGCAGTAATAATAGTAGGTAGGTACAGAATTGCGCTGAACGTGTAACCATGATTTCGTAAACAAAGATTTAACCTTTTGAACGCCGGAGCATAAACGCAACGGCGTGCCCCCGATGCCAAGAAACAAATTCGCCATACTTTTTGTCATATATTTGTGACATTTGGCGCATGGGGCAGCGCTTGCTTGTCATGTATACGTGACAATGACGTTAAAAAAGTTAAGCCGCGAAAACATTGTTAGACTGTTGAAGATTGTAAGACCGTCTTTGCATTGTATAGATTCAATCTCATTTGCATTGTATAATTTCACGCATTAATTATTTCAAAACGAATGTAGCCATGATCGTTTAGGGTTTAGTTTAAGAAAAATAAAATTATGTATGTGAGTGGGTTTGTCGTTTTGTGGCAATTAAATACTTTTTCTTTCTTTCTATGATTTTGTAAACACTGATTTTATGTGTCCGTGGAGTTTCTTCCACGTTTCTCTTTGGAATGTGCAACTGCAGCGCTGGAGATATGGTCGGTGAGTGTTTTGATGAGGATTATTCTTACTGCTCTTGTCGCTAGCGCGGCACAACTAGCTTTATCCATTTGACTGACAGACCTAGACTATAGTGCCTCTAAATGGTCTATTTGAACTAAAAGATTTTGAATAATGCCGACCCGCAAATGTGTAGCGTCCCTAAGCCGAGGCTTGTTCTCATCTACATAATTATATATTTTTTTTAACGTGACTACGTCGAATAAATCGATGAACGCCGGCTGCACGCACGAAAAATAATGACTCATTGTAACGTTACGCTTATTGTAACGTTACGCTCATTGTAACGCTACGCTCATTGTAACGTTACGATCATTTCATCAATGTTTTGTTATGACGTTGTCACGTTAAACTATCGTCCGTAAACCGACTTTACAGACAAACAATTTTTTTAACTGCTCCGTTGTGCTCGCGGTCGCAAGTGCGACTGCCGAGCGCCTGGGTTCGATTCCCAGGTCGGGCAAAAAGTGTTACTGGGTTTTTCCATTAGGAATTTCTCTGTGCATCCCGCAGTTAGGAAGTTGGTGGTGGAACACGTGTCTTGGAAAGCACGTTAAACACGTGAAGTCCATCTATTTTAATGAGACCTTATACAACGTGTAACAGAATAAACGCAATACCTCTTAAGGGGTCGTTGTACTCATCATTATATGAACAACTTTCCCCATGGGACCAATACTTGACTGGCCCATACATTTATGTGCTCATAACTCGACAAAATGTACTGAACAGCTGATTTTTTTAGCGATTTCGGGTTTAGTCCCATAATAAAAGTTGTTAATAATGATGAGTACAATGACCCCTTAAGAGGTATTGCGTTTATTCTGTTACACGTTGTGTATGATGCGCCCTTTTCGCTTATGACGCATACCGGCAGAATAAAGTAGAACAATTAGTAGGTAACCCTGAATTTAAAATCAGGGTGTCTGTTCCACTTACCCAGGTTATCATCATCATTATCGTCATCATCATCATCGTCATCATCATTCCGGTAGTCATCAGCTATGTCCACGTTCACAGTGATCTCTCTCTTGATTCCGTCTGTGTCACGTTTTTCTCCTTCTGAAAAAACAAAATGGAGGGTCAAATTAAATTTAGTCGCGGATTTGAGATGGGCTGACTGTTGAGTTTATAATCTCTACTGAATATGCATATAAAATTTCATAAAAATCGGTCAAACCGTTTCGGAGGAGTATGGTAACTAACATTGTGACACGAGAATTTTATATAGTAGGTCTGAGAATCGGCTACTATCTATTTTTCATACCCCTAAGTGATAAGGGTTGTCCACACCTAAATTTTTTTTTTTTTTCGCAAGGCAGTTTTGTGGCGAACTGTTGGGCAGTAGCGACCCCACGGACCTGATCTCCCGGGAGAAGTCTTGAAAAGGCTAGGCAGATGATGATTCTGCAATAGACCTGCACCAACCGGGGATTGTCCTTGGGTATACTTTCATAGGGCATACAGGGATAATCGTCGGTTGGTGCCCCATTCCATTTGAAATGTCTAACGGGGCCTCTGCGAGTTGGCTTCGGCCCCTCGTACGCCCACCAAAGGACCGGGACCTCAGGGTCCCAAGATTGTCAAACACATAATAGTTTTATTATCAGGAAACTTAGGCCCATAGATAAAATACACAAATTCATCTTAAACAATAATAAACTAACACAGATACAATTTTGAAGTTATACTTCTATCCTTGTCACACAAAATGTCGTTTGTACTGGATGGCTTCAATTCAATATGGCGGGACTTGTGAGTGACGTGACACGCAATTAGTGCTGTCTCTGTTTATTCAGATTTTAAAACGCGATTTTTTGAGATATTTAAGCAATATATTTTACTGCGTCTTCTCTGCTCTCTAGGTTTTGAGATATGTAATAAAAAAAACCAGTCAAATACCCTATTCTGCTTGCGTCTCGATACACACGCGCACACACAGACACTATAAAGAGGAAGAAAAAGAAAGCGCGTGGTGTGCGATGCCTTTTTTTTTTTAAGTATGGGAAGTCATCAAATGACTTCTTTCGCTCTGGGTGGAGCGGAAGGGCGTGCCAGACTCTTACTGACTAAAACCCATCCGTGTTCCTTCTATAGCCCTTTACGTTCCAGGGTCGCGGTAACTCTTTCGAACAAATTCCGCAACCCTGGCAGGCTCTGTCCCTAGCGGGTCCCGTCTTCTATACTGACATCTCTTTGAGGCGCGCGTGAAAGACAACACGCCATCGACCCGGGCCTGGTGGTGATCGGACAGCAAGCCACCCAACGCTCGCTGTCCGCAGGGGTGTGCGATGCCTGCTCACTGGAAGTCACACTGAGAGAACAAAAAAGGGCGTATGGAAGAGGTATAACGCAACAATTTTACGTGGCATTACATTTTCTCCTAAATCAAACCTATCGCATAAGCCGCGATAAGGTTGATCCACGGTTGTATGGATGGTCCCCAGGCGAGCGCCGCCGCCGGGATCACACATCGTGGTCGGGGGGGCCCGTATCGCTGTCGAGTCCACCATGAAGTATCTGGGATTGGTGCTCGACAGCCGGTGGGATTTCGGCCCCCACTTCCGGCGGCTGGCGCCCAAGTTGTTGGGCGCAGCGGGGGCGCTGTCAACGCTGCTTCCCAATCTGGGGGACCCGAGCACCGCCTGTAGGCGGTTGTACGTGGGGATCGTGCGATCGATGGCCCTTTATGGGGCCCCGATCTGGGCGACTGACCTGATGGCCAGCACCATCACTGTTCTGCGGAAGCCGCAGAGGGTGATGGCCGTAAGAGTCATCAGGGGATATCGCACGATCTCCTACGAGGCGGCTTGCGCACTGGCCGGATCTCCGCCATGGGACCTGGAGGCGAAAGTGCTCGCGTCACTACACAGGTGGCGCGAGGACGCGCGGGCGCGCGGCGAGCGACTGACGCAGCGACACCTGGAGTTGCGTCGGTCGCAGCTGCGCGGGGTCCTGGTGACGGAATGGCGGGACAGGCTTTCGAGCCCTTCCACCGGCCTCATCACCATCGAGGCCATCCGGCCAGTGCTCGACCTCTGGCTCGGGAGAAGGCACGGCTCCCTGTCGTTCCGTGCGACGCAGGTCCTCTCGGGGCATGGCTGCTTCGGCAGGTTCTTGTGTCGCATAGGCAGGGAGCCGGACGCTCGATGCCACCACTGCGTCGACTGTCGGGAGGACACGGCACGGCATACGCTTGCAGAGTGTGCAGCTTGGGAGGAGCCGCGCCGTGCCCTCATCTCTGTTGTAGGCGGTGACCTCTCGCTGCCGGCCGTAGTCCATGCTATGGCCGGCGGTGAGGAGTCCTGGGACGCGGTGGTCTCCTTCTGCGAGACAGTTATCGCGCAGAAGGAGACTGCGGAAAGGGAGAGGGAGATCACAACCGCTCTCCCTGCCCGCAGCAGGCGCATCGGGCGTCGGAGGGCATACGCTGCCCTCTTCCGGCCCCCCTAACTGGGTCCAGGGGAGGCGGACTTGGGGATGTCCGTCGCCCCCCACTCATCCGGACCCGAGGTGGCGGCGCGTGGTGTTCCCGTGCGCCCCTCTTTGACGTAGCGAGGGGAGTTAAACACCTCACTCCCCTCGCCGACGCGAGGTGGCCCGCAGAGGCGGGCCGGCACCAGCCGGGGATTGCGGAAGTCGCATACGTTCCCGCGATCCCCGGCGTAGGTGGCAGATGGAACACCGGAGTGGTTTTAGTCAGTAAGAGTCTGACAGACCCCTCCACCCGCCTCAGGGTGGAGGATTTCCATGAGGATTTCCCCCCGAGATAAAAAAAAAAAAAACGGTTGTATGGATGGTGGTCCGTCACAACGTGTTACAACAAGTCCAGGCCGCGTCTGGACAAGTATGTGTCTGTACGAGTTCATATAACATGTAGGCACCAATATTTTAGAGCTGCTGACGAACCAGGTCCAGTCCATGGATTAACCTTTATGAAACTTCATTCCAAAAATACACAGACAGTAAACTTACTATGAAACTTATATGTAGTCTCCAGAGTATTGAAGGAGGTCTCCACTTGGTCGCGAAATAGCATGCAGTCACGTAACCTGCTGATACACAGCTCACATATCAGACGCTTGGTGTCACCCAGCTGTAGTATGGATATCTGTAACAGATTAAATTAATATTTATTACACAGGGCGTTTTGGAAGTGCACCATCATATTTCAGGATGATATTCTGTATCTGACATACAGTGAAGAAACATTGTAGCGGCATCAATGCTGCCACATGAAAAACTAGGAAACGAAATTTGTACGGCAACAAAAAGAACCGCAGCACTATCTTCGACGAACTAACAACAAAATCCTTCATCGCACAAGCAAAGTTCTCCATGCGATTTGAACACATACAACAGTCCGAATATCAACTATCGGGCAGTTGCCCACCAGACACAACAACCTTCTGGTTCGGAAGATGCTCCCATTTCCAGTGGAGGTTTGAAAGACTTTACTCTCTGTACCGCATACCTCTATACCATCCACTTTGCATAAACGGTCATTGCCTTTTCCTTAACCTTTTGAATGCCAGAGCATAAACGCATTAGCATGAAAAATTTGCCATACTTTTTGTCACATATTGGTGACGTTTGGTGTACAGGGCATGCGCTTGCTTGTCATGTATATGTGACAATGGCGTTCAAAAGGTTAATATGTCTTCGTAGGTACTTGGACACTAAATTATGAATTTTTTTTCAGTACTAGAAAATGTAAAGGAGAAAAAAAGAAAAATATCTGGCATTGACCATAATCATTATCATTATTTAAACAAAACATTATGGTTACCGACCCACACATATACACAGGCCTTCCCCCTTTAACATTCTTTCTATTGCCAACCATATCAAAATCCAGTGTGATTTGGAGAGAAGTAAGCGGAGAAACTATAAGCAACTTTTTTTTTCAACTGTTTATAGATTTAAATTGCTTTTTTTAAACATGGGCCTTACTTGGTTTAGAATAGAAAACATTTCTTCAAAACAACAGCAACAAATACAGAGTAAAAGAGAAGAATTTAGGTGTTAAAACTTAATACAGTATTTTTCATTGGTACAACTATTTTAATAAGATTCGAATAAGCGAGCGATACACAGCGGCAAAAGTTGCGTCCATGTTTAAAAAATGTTTTTTCTGTATTTTTACAGAATACCGCCCCAAACAGCTGGTAATCGGTTTCAAAATTATTTAGTTTTACTTACGTCTATTGTAAAGCATTTCACCAGCATCTCAGCGTAAATTTCTGTTATTCCATTGTGCTTATGTCCAAGCAGCATACTCTTTACCGCACCTTCGTTTAAACACAAATTGCACATCCCCAGCAAAGGCAACGCCTCCACCATTATCTCGGAATCCATATTTGATTCTGTAGGACTACTTTTACACTTAAATAATTAGTTTTTCATGGTATTTCAGTTAATAATCCATGGTTTTGTGATGTTCTGAATCGTACAATTTGACAAACGTTTGACATTGTGATGGCGTTCCAGACTTCTTATCTTATGTCATTAGGCGATTGGTTTTCTTTCTCTGTCCAACTATAGCGTGTTAAACTCTGCTTTCTCTTTCGAACTTTTTTTATGCTTATTTTTAACAACACATAATAACCTGTTTTAGTACTCAGCACTTTGACAGCAAATACGTTTAGTTTCGTTGCTGTAGCTCGAATTACAAAATAAAAATAATTTCAAAAGGAAATAAGAAGCAAAGATGGCAGCTTACTAGATTAAAATAAATAATCTTGTCAGTTAGTCAATCAGGTTGTCAGCCTCTGTACGGCTAATATTTTTCAGTTTTTTAGTTTTCCTGCATGTTTTGTATTTTTTGAGATTCTAACGAGTATGGCACGTCGTGAATATCCCGCTTGCAGTCATGTCAAGCGACTTTCAACTGATATCACTGTTGATGAAGGTATGCTAAAATTCCCACGAGGTACAGTCAGCGACAATAATCGATAAGTAAGTCCAAAAAATCAAGTCACTCAACAGACTTGGCCACAAAATGCGGTAAAAAGATCAATGTAACAAAATTCGATCAACGTTTATAATAATTGTTATCCTTGATAACTGACTTTTTTTTATTCCGCACATTGGACGTTTTAAATATTATAGAAACCTATACAATACGGGCATAGAGTCGTGCAATTTTGACCATTGTGTTCAAGGCAGTAGCTTATTAATTCTTTTTTTTTTTGACTATGGTAACAGGATCTGTGTTTTGAATTTGGAATTAACTGTAGTCCAGAATTATTTGATAATAGAAAGGAGTACAGAACAATAATTTTATTTCGAAAACAAATACGAACTTTTTGAATGCAGAAGTTTATCTATCTAATACCTTTAAACGAGCAATTATTGTATATATGTATACCTATACAGGGCGTCCCACGGATATGCCACATGGATGGAAAGTACCTTGAATATTGTAGATGGAACATTTTACTAAAAGAAAACATTAAATTCATGGTCTTCGTTTTGTTTCTGACACTATATTATTTAGAAAAAAATAATCCTTATGATGAAACCTTTCGATCGGTATGATAAAGCTAGAGGGTGATTATTTTTCCCGTGTAACGGGTTCGATTCCCGGTTCAACCATGTAATTATTTAAATGTCTATGAATACAGGTTAAATTGTTTTTTAAATTCTATGTACTTTCCCTCTATGTGGCATATCCGTGGGACGCCCTGTATATCTAATACCTTTTAAACGAGCAATTCTTGTATATATATAATCTGAATCTCGGAAACGGCTCCAACGAATTTCATGAAATTTAGTATACAGGGAGTTCCGGGGACGATAAATCGATCTAGCTAGGTTTCTTTTTTTTATAGGTTATAGGCTAGGTTTCATTTATGCATTGACTTTACAAATTACTCCATATTGTGACATTTATAATATTGGTACTTATTAATTTATCGTCATTAATTTTATTTTTTATTTTTTTGTATTTTAGATAATTAATTAATTTTGACATCCCTAGCATTTTTTTTTAAATTTAATAAGTTTGACATTTTTATTTAATTTTATAAATTTTGACATACATACCTACCAAATAATTTGTGTTTACCTCTCGCATGATTAATTCGCATGCAAACCATATTTGTACGCTTCTTGGCATAACATAGCAACTTTAATTTAAGAACTGTATTCACTACCTATGTTACACAAATAAAAATGATTATTATTATTATAAAACGTTTAGGTACCAAAAAAGCCAAGCAAAGCTCAGTCATCCAGGTATTTTTTAACTAAAAAGAAAAAAGACAAATAATCAAGTTTTGTAACATTGATTTATTCACCGAATTTTGTGGCCAAAGCTATTTGGTGACTTTTGTTGTTTTAAGATCTTGACGTCTTTTGGAACTTTTAGATGCTCATGCATTTTGTCGCTGACTGTACTAGGGCCGTCCGATACCAACATAGCGTGGTATCGGAAGTATACGCCTCGCTGAGGATAATAGTTTATAGGGACCTTATAATTTCCTTATCTTTATTAGAAGAAAGCAATCGTAACGTAATATTTTTGTACAGGCTGCATTCATATTTTAGTTCATACCCAGACAAACCATTTCTGTTATTTATTTCATCACAAAAATGCTATAGGAACAGAAAACCCTGCCACAAATAAACTCACTTAAAATCTTAAATGTCGCGAAGTCAAGATATTCGAAACTAATATTTTACTTTATACAAGAAGACAACCTTTGTACGAATGTCAATTTTACCGCAACGCGCATTGCAACAAGCGTTAAATGTCTGCATCAGCCTTCATCCTTTGCAGGTTTTTTAGAGACCATAAAGCAGGAGGCAAGAGTACTTCCTCTTTTTGAAGAACGGATTCACAAGTTTAAATATTCAAGAGAGTATTCTTTAAATAATAATGAAATTCTCAAGGACCGTTGGGTAGAATTCACGACTACAAGGAAGCCGAAAATACCGTTCAAGTTCCCTTCTGTCAAGTAAGTTTGTTCAGCCTGGCACTTCAGCTGACTGGGATACCATACGTTTGAAGTTTATTTCCTAAAAACGCTCGCGTGTTTTAAAATAACCTTTATATCTTTTTTGTCTCAGGGACATGCATTTTTTCAAGAACACAGTAATGCACGAGCCAAAAGAAACGGTAAATCAACGAGAAAATCATAGGTTTAATTTACGTAGTGGTCCCGGAATTGACAAGTTTGGCCAGCTACCTATCCCCAATGAAATGCACCTTCGCAAAACTACCTACCGTGATATCAGAATAAGACAAGAATGAAAAGGAGAATGTTGGGGAATAAAATAGGGTTCCCTAGTTTAAAAGTTTTGGCGCCATTGAAGGTGCTGGAGAAATCGTTTTGGTTTAACGTTCAACTTATGTAGGTACTTAAGTCGTCATTGTTCTCACATTTAAAGCACTAAATTTTGAGCACTTTTTTTTGTTAGATAATAATTTTCCTTTTTTTTGGCTCAGTTTCTGTTTCGATAAAGTTACCCCAAAATGAATGTATCAAATTGACAAACGCGCATTATAAAAGCTCAATTCAATTCAATTTTTAAAGTTATGGCTCCATCGATTTTAATAGTTGACTGTTATCGACAGAACACATACACCATGATCACTCGAACGAATTTTCGACATCCAATTGCATCATTTGACTTGCGTTTAATTTATGAAACGTCAATGAAGTAAAGGCACTACTTCTGGCGTAGATTTATTCGCGATATTTGTGCAATACAATACTTATCAATCTTGTAAAAAAAGTACATATAAGGTACATTTTATATTGCACAAGTGACAAATTCTCCAAGTGAAGTGCCAGCATATTATAATTTATTTATTTCCAGAAACTGGGGCCAATGTTTTAATGCTTAGGTGTCTATGGTTTTTTAATAAGTTTCGTGGTAGGTATTTTTGTTGATTAAAGTTAAGCACTAAATTTTAAGAAAAGTACACAACACTTTAATAAGAATAACAGTACCTACACTATTCTGGTAAGTTTAATTTTTATTTGCCTATTTTTTTTAAGGTTCTCGAATATATTTTTCTAACATTGGTAATTAAGTAAGTACCTTTATGTTGTTTGGAAATAAACGCGCAAAGAAGCACCTACCTAGTTAATTTTTGTTTAATTTAAAAACTTTGTTTTCACAGTGGGAAAATAGGCTGATTGTGCTATGGTGTTCAACCTACTGAGGAGTAGTAATAATGTAAGGGGTCATTGTATTCATAACTAGCTTTTGCTCACGACTTCGTACGCGCAAATCCTATTTTTCCAGTTCCTCATGAATGTGGCTATCATATACCTACAAAAATAATTTTCCAAATCCGACTATAGTAGGCGCCAGATAATCGTGGAATAACGGTCATTGACCCACCTACAATTATTGACATTTTTAATTTGAAAAACGGAATTAATGACACAAAGCTGTCCCGAATCATCATCTCTCGTGATCCTTAACATTATCTAATAATGAAAAACGATTCATATTTAATTGTTCAGGTACCTATGAACAGTTATTAGGGAAAGGTCAATGTACTTTATTCCACATTTATCTGGCGCCTACTATAGTAGTTCCAGGGATTAGCGCGTTCAAACAAACTCTTCAGCTTTATTAAATAAGTACTTAGGTATAGATAGATATGGTATAGATTACTTTCAAATCGCAATAAAATCAACTGCCCATATATTAATGTGAGCATAACACGACAAAATGTACAAGCCTGTCATTTCGATTAACCAATTTCGTCATAAGGCGCCGTCCAAGTACAAAGCGATCATCGCGCGAATAGGCGATCGTCGCGTTCATTTGAACGGCAAAACTGATTGCGTCGTCGCGCCGACAGAGGGTTCCTTCCGCTTTTGCTGAAAATAAACGCGACGATCGTGTATTCGCGATTTTCGCCGTTTTGTGTTATGACGACGTTGAATATGTCGCGGAGTCGCTAAGAATGAGCAGAACGCTGCCACCAAACCACTATTGAGAATAAAAAATAGCGTGAGGGATGTAGATAGGTCAAGCTTATTACCATAATTTGTACTCGTTCACAAGTTCCCGAAGATTTCGGCTTCCATCTATATATATAAAAATCAATTGCTGTTCGTTAGTCTCGCTAAAACTCGAGAACGACTTGACCGATTTGGCTAATTCTTTTTTTGTTTTGGTCGCCAGAGTGCAGGGAAGGTTTTAAAACAAAAAAAAGGGAAGTAGGGTAGGTATGTAGGGTAGGTATGTAGGTTAGGTATGTAGGGTAGGTATGTAGGGTAGGTATGTAGGTTAGGTATGTAGGGTAGGTATGTAGGGTAGGTATGTAGGGTACGTATGTAGGGTACGTATGTAGGGTAGGTATGTAGGGTAGGTATGTAGGGTAGGTATGTAGGGTAGGTATGTAGGGTACGTATGTAGGGTAGGTATGTAGGGTAGGTATGTAGGGTAGGTACGTAGGGTAGGTATGTAGGGTAGGTATGTAGGGTAGGTATGTAGGGTAGGTACGTCGGGTAGGTATGTAGGGTAGGTATGTAGGGTAGGTATGTAGGGTAGGTATGTAGGGTAGGTATGTAGGATAGGTAGAGTAGGGTAGGTAACGGTTGACGGTTGTTGGTGAAAGGAGCGAAGCCGCGGGCACAGCTTGTTGTGTATAAAGAAAGGGCAGTTTATTAAAACCTTATTGGTTCTTGTTCTTCTTTCTCTATTGAATCCTTAGAAGTTGCAACGAGGTTCTATAAAAAAAACAAAATGACAATCCATCATATACATACCTATTCACAGAAAAACTCCGCGAAATAAATAATGAAATGTTTTTATACTAATCTATTTCTGATTTCTATTAATTTTTTACTTTTTTATGTATACGTTTATGTTTTTATATTGAATTTAAAATAGCTGAGTGAATAATGGAGGGCCGGGGTGGCCTTGGTACGTATCCTGAATGCGCTCACATTCCGAAAGCGGTTCGCAAGGAGATCACTGAGGGTATGTTTATATGCACAGCATTAATAATTCCCTCCGACCGAATTTCAATCACGGTGACGTATCTCAACGGAGATTAGCCAAGTACGCAAACATAGGAGGCGTGCACTCTCTGTTTCTTTACTCGCATAGTCCGATGCTCCGATGGGACGACATCAGACACGACCGGGAAGGAGTCAGGCCATAAGTAATCTGTGGTCAGGCGCAGGACCATAACGGCTTTACGGCAGTGTCAAACCAACAACTTCCAAACTCAGGTGCAGTGAAATAGGATATTTGACTGGATTTTTTTGTTAACTTCTCAAAGCCTAGAGAGCAAACAAGACGCAGTTAAAAATATTATTGCTTGGGATTCGAAACTGGAACTAAAACCTGGGGTCTTTAGGTCAAGAGTATTAAGTCCGCCCATGTACCACTTTTGTACATAAAGTTTAAATAAATAAATAAGAGTGTACTTCTAGGTAAGCCTGCTCCATCCTCGACCAAATCTTCACTTTCCATCAGGTGAGATTATGGTCAAGCGCGAGTCTACCAATAATCTATACCTATATAAAATAATTGAATAAAAACTAGCATTTATTATGTTTCTAGCACAAGCCCTTGAACTGCCCCGCAGTAAAGGCGAAAATGTATTGCCTCTGTTTGAACGGAAAGTGAGTGACTACAAGAGAATGAGACTTTGCTCTCTGGAAACTAATGAGGCGCTCAGGTGTCGGTGGAATAGCTACGTTCATAACATTGAAGGGTTGAAGCGTTCTCCGATCCAATTCCCTGATATCAGGTATGTGCGAAAAACGATTCACCGTCGTCATTTTTATACAATTCACAATCATAAGTATTATCATTTAGAGAGCACAGAGGAAGCCCTAGATTCTTTTCCACGGGGCATTCAGGGCAAGTGCCCAAGGCGGAAAGTCTCAACATAATTACCGATCGCCTACTGACTGATCTTGGTCGATAAGTCCTAAGGCCACCCGTACACAGTCAATCTCGAACGCGCCACGATCAAACTGATCCGTGGATCGCGTTCGAGATTGTCTGTTTTAGCAAAAAAGTCCTCTGTCAAAGTGATAGAAGCCCCATTTTCCCGTGCCCAGGGCCTCCAGTAGACAAAAGACAGCCCTGAGAGGCCAAGTGGTTATGAACACGACGATCTCGTATTCATTAGTGCGATGATAGCTTTGTAGGACAACGACCGCAGTGATAACTTTAGCGGTTATCACTATCGCTGTCTACTGCCAGGGTTGCGGATTTTGTTCGAAAGAGTTGCCGCGGCCCTGGAACGCAACGGGCATTTGGAGGAACTCGGGTGGGTTTTAGCCAGTAACAGCCTGACACTCTGACACCGCTTTGGGTATGGAAACTAGATTGCGAATCTATTTCACTCGGGATGAGAAAAAAAATCTCCATACAAAATACCCGGCGGGACACAGCGCGAAATTTAGCACTCTGGGCACCACATATTCCTAGTCTTTTTTACCCTTGGGATTAAAACAAGAACTCAAAAATGACACAATTTTTTTTCAGTGATTTACACTTCTATAACTGCGGAATAAAATTCATTCCGTCGCTGATACACGCAAATCGGGCAAACTTCCGAAAGCAGATGGCGATTGGACCTGGAGTCGATAAATATGGACAGATACCCATTCCCTGTGATATGCATGTAACGAAAAGTGTTGCCAAAGCCAAAACCAAACCTGTGGAATTTTTGAAGGCTAAAAAACATTGAGCTCTGTGCTGCACTCTCGAGCTGTTATGTGTCCGCCCGAATTTTGGATATCGGATTCGGTAAACAGAATCGGACCGGCGGAATCTCACCGTGGTAACTTAGGTGGAGTAAGCGTGGATGGATTGACAGCCAGAAAATTCTGTCAACATCTCACCAGGTAAACTTAGGTGCAGAGAGCATGAAGTGAACTGTCATTCCGCCTTATATGTATGGATTGACACACATGTTCACTTCATCTAAAGCTTAGGTACACGGTAGATGATTACAGAATCACACTGCTAATTCGCTCCTCATATACAACGAATATCGAATAAAAAGTTCCAAATAAATCACTTTTCTAGCAGTCTAATGCAGTTGGTGACCTCGAATCTGTTTGAACTAAATTAAACGCCAGCTACGTCAGATTACATAAAAAAGCGATTTTTTTGGAACTTTTTAACTTGCAAAGTTGTTTCTAATTGTGTGTCAGCCGGTCGATTCTGTAAACATGTCGAAGTGAAGGCTTGAGTGAAGTGATCACGAGGTGAGCTGTCAATCCATATAATCACATGATTACATGATGATTGACAACTCACCTCGTGATCACTTCACTCAAGGCTTTACTTCGACATGTTTACAGAATCGACCGGCTGATACATAACATCACCCTTAAAGGTGACCACGCACTTTTAAAACACCTTGAATAGTCTTCGACAAAGCACGAAAATGGCCCAGCAGCGATTCGGTGCTGCATAGTTTTTAGAGATGTGAATTTTAGATTTCGCTTAAAAAAGTCCTATCTGAAAAATACTGGTCCTGAGCAACCTTGATTTATAACTCATATGATGGGTACATACGACAACACATCTAGATCGCTATATATGTAGCATTACTTTTTCAAAGTTGACTGGGAAAATTTGACAGTTTCGGGTAACTTGATATGCTGGTGTCTGTTCTTTGTAACAAATATTGTTTATAGCAAATTTTTGCTTGTTTTTTTAAATTTTAGAATTGTTTTGTATTTTACAAAATTGTGTTTATTGCGCTTGTGCCTAATTTTTACTTGTTTTTTTTTTTAATTTTAGAATTGTTTTGTATTTTACAAACTTGTGCTTATTGCGCTTGTGCCCCCTTACAATTTTTGCTTTTAACACTGATGCTAACGCGTTTATTGTTTTCATCGAAATCGAAAACGTCAAAACGTCATTCGAAATGCAATTTAACTCGCACGAGATAAAATAAATATATAAATAAAAAATATAATAAAAATATTATTCTTATTCTTAAATAAGTATTGTGTTCCCCAGAGCAAGCGACTCTATTTGAGCAAAAATTGATGTTTTTAAGTAATACAGGTTATAGTAAAATAAAACACAGTTAAAGGCATTTTTTTCTTGTTTTATTAATTTAAACTTTATGTAGGCGGGCGGACTTAAATTAAATTTAGTTTCAGAAATAAATTATAGGTACAAAATAATATTTTATAATTATATGTAATACTAATAAAACTTATAATAATAATGACGAAGAACTAAGAATAAGACGCTCTTAAGTACCTATAGTAGGCGCCAGATAATCGTGGAATAACGGTCATTGACCCACCTACAATTATTGACATTTTTAATTTGAAAAACGGAATTAATGACACAAAGCTGTCCCGAATCATCATCTCTCGTGATCCTTAACATTGTCTAATAATGAAAAACGATTCATATTTAATTGTTCAGGTACCTATGAACAGTTATTAGGGAAAGGTCAATGTACTTTATTCCACATTTATCTGGCGCCTACTATAGTATTTACGGATTATATCAAACTACGTCACCGTACTCTGAAACACGTGTCCATGCTGCCTCTTTACGTGCCGTCGCCAAGACTCTTTGGACTTAAACTTCACATCACAGTTACTGCAAGAGAACGACCTCACATCCTCATGAGTACGCTCATGTCTCTTCTTGTCGCAAGTAGTGAAAAACCTCATATCACACTTCGTGCATGGATATTTTCGTTCCCTTATATGAACTGAACGCTCATGTATTCTTAATTTTAACGCAGTCATAAACGTTTTCCCACATTCTCCGCAAGTAACAGCTGGTCGTTTGAAACCGTGTTCAAGAATTTTGTGCTCATCTAATATGTACGTATATTTAAAGCTATTGTTACAAATATTGCAGATACATCGCTTCGACGGCCTCACACCATGTACTTGCTTCAAGTGTTTGATTCTAGATGAGTTTTTCACGAAAATGGCGGGACATCGAGGGCATTTTTTTTCTTTATGCATGCATATGACGTGGGTCCGCAAACCTGATCGGTTGATAAATGGTAATCCACAAGTTTCGCAAACGTTATTTTTATAATGAGAGTTCATGTGGACTGTTAGTCGCATATACGTATTGAATTTTAAATCGCACAGCGCACATTGATTGCCATCTTGTAATTTGTATGGCACTAGATAGTACTCTGTTCCATGGAACATAATCTCATGTTGTTTTTTTAAATGTACCAGAAGATATTCAAGGTCTGAGCACTTTTCGGAGCATAGATTGCATTCTAAATTTGAAATGTCTGCGTTCTTGAATGTGAGGCCCCGTAATCTTTTGAGATTAGACAGTCTAGGGTTCTTATGAGTAAGAGAGTGTTCTCTTAAGTGACTAAATAGGGGAAAATTCATTTTGCAGAAGTTACAACCGAATTTATTTCGTAAAGAACGGAAGATACAGAGGTTTGAGTTTTGAACGAGTTTCATTGTGTCTTCGCTTTTGTGTTTTATCACTAATTTTTCCTCAGAGAATTCTTGTCGTTTAGGTTTAGTTTTGCTTACATCTTTGTTCTGTTTTACTGAAAAAAAAAGATTATTTAAATTACAACATTGTTTAATGTTTTGGTACATGGATTGGCAACACTAGTGTGGTTCGTCGGTTCTTCCAATTTTGTCGTAAATTGTAGTTACTTCGCCTAGCTAGACTGTTTTTTTAGGTTTCACGTTCTATATATTCGGAGTTTTCTTTAGTAATGTTAAGTTTTGCAGTTTAAACGTTTCAAACAACACACAGAGAACTTTTCGCATTTACAATATCAATTGAAAATGTGAAATTGTATTTTTTGGGAGATTAATCCGATTTTTTTTTCAATTTTTCTCTGGTTGATGGTTACACGATAACCGAGCGTTGGGATATTTTTTGTCCAGTTATCCTGTGAGATTTACTGCGAGATTGCTCTCGCAGTAAATCTCACAGGAACGGTGATTTGATTTGTGTTTTTTTTTGTTTTTTTTTTGATGATTTGAGCCACGGCAAAAACCTAAATAATCAGTTTATTACCTGTACCACTTTTTGACTGCACAAGTTCCTCTGCGGGTCTTCTTTCTACAACCTCCTCCGTTTTTTCATCAGAATCCAAAACTTCTGGGTCTATATAGTCACTGTCCTCTCCATTGGAGTCAGAATTATTGGAATTATCATCACTCTCATTAACTATTTGATCAAGAGAATCTTCATCTTTTTCCGTGGCACCAAGTGTGCTTAAATTTTTAAGTTCATCCTTTTCTGTAGCACCAAGTGTAATGGTGTTTGTCACTTTTACATTTTCTTTTACACCAACTGAACATTTTTGTCTTTCAATTTGTATAACACTAGATTTGTTTTTGTTTGACTTGGCAATAGTTTTATGTTTTAGAGTTTTTCCATTTTTCAATGTTATGAAGAATATTTGGCCTGAAAAACAAAAATGAATCGATCAATAACTATTTCTTCGATTTCGAATGCTGGCTACATAACATATTTGCGAAAATATTCGCCTTACTAATGCCCGGTTTCTGAGGTACTTTATAGATCGTGTATCTATCCGTTAACCAATAACCAACTAATTGAGGTACTTTATCGGTAGTTTTATATCTATCCGTTAGTTAACGGATAGATATAAAACTACCGGTAAAGTACCTCAATTAGTTGTTCAAAAATGAACTTAATGGAATGGAATTCCCTACCAGAGTCTGTGTTTCCTGATAGCTACAACCTGGGAGTGAGAGTAAATAGGGTACTTCTAGGCAAGCGTGCTCCATTTTCGACCACATCATCGCTTACCATCACGTGAGATAGTTGTCAAACGCGTGCCCAACAATAGTAAAAAAAAACTTTATTATGATTACTTTTGGGTATATTTTATATTATACATGAAACGTACATATACTTAAGACCAGGGTCTTTAATCAGTCGACCTTTGATTACCGACCGAGCCAGCCCGCGTCGCTGAGCCAGTAGTTTTAAACTCCCCAAATAATGTTACGACCCAGCCTGTCCCTTGCTGCTCCTCCCAAATGACGCCGCTAGCCGAGGTCCTTATCCCACAGGGGATGCCCTAGCGAGCGGTCATTTAGTTTTAGTTTTATTTTAGTTTGTAAGCCCTGGCTGGGGGCCTTAGAGTCATTTAAGGCCACCACAGGATAGTCCGGTTAAGCAGTAACCAGCCTTAGTGTGCTGAACTGCGAGTGGTCATCGTCAAAAAAATAATCTTTAATCAGTGCGTCCTTCCCGTAATGACTTACGGAGCCGAAACGTGGACACTCACCATAGGCCTGGTCCACAAATTTAAGGTTGCTCAGCGTGCAATGGAGAGAGCAATGCTCGGGATTTCTCTGGTGGATAGAATTCGCAACGAAGTCATTCGCCAGAGAACTAAAGTCACCGACATTGCGCGTAGAATGAGCATGCTGAAGTGGAAGTGGGCCGGCCATGTCTGTAGACAACAGACGGTCGATGGAGCAGACATGTGGTAGAGTGGAGACCGCGTATGGGCAAACGTAGTGTGGGACGCCCTGCGGCACGATGTATCGATGATTTGAAGAAGGTGGCTGGCAGCGGATGGATGCGGACCGCTCAGGACCGGGATGGTTGGCGATCTTTGGTCGAGGCTTACGTTCAGCAGTGGACGGCAATTGGCTGATATGATGATGAAACGTGAACAAGGTGTCCTTCCAATACAAAGCGACCATCACGCGATTAATGCCCGGTGTCTGAGCTGAGGTACTTTATCGGTCGTTTATCTGTCCGTTAACGCTATTGGTCATAACGGTATTTGGTTGGTTAGTGGTTAATGGAGCGATTGAGAATCTCCTCCGTTTTTGGAAGTTGGTTTGACAGCTTTTGTATAGAAAATATAAATATATATATATATTTAAAAATCAGCCCTAAGTGCAGCCAAAACAATGGTACAAAATGCTTTTTAATTTGAATTAAGATTGCCAACGTACCACTACTATCCATACATACAGTTTAAATAAATAATTCGTTTTTTTTTACCTTTTTGACAGTTATCTTGAGTAAAATTTTCCAAATTAAAATCAGAATCATTGATGTTGTCATCAAAGTAATCATCTTCTTCATCATCTATCCTCGTATCTATAAATGAAATAAAATACATTATGAGAAGATCCCTGAGTGCCCAGATGTTACTCATTTTATTTCTGAGAAACAGTGGGAGATAGAGTAGTGTGAGTATGTACTTCGAATGTATGTATACCTGCTAGCTTGGGACAATGGCCAATTTATAAAGAAATTTTTAATTAAAACACTGTTGTACACAGAAACTGCATCACAGTACAAGGTGGCTGTAAGGATGAGACAACAGCACATCAGCTTCTAAGCTGCCAGGGCTAAGTACTTCGGAAATCTAGGTACCCTCTGTGAGATAAGTGTTGCTGGCCTTCCATGGGGAGCTGGAGTGGAATCGAATGACAAATTTGACCCACTTGCACACAAAATGTGCACTTAGTCGAGGAGTTAAGGAAACCAGCCATTTACAATACATAAAATACAAGGTAACTTTGAACCTTAAATATTTTTTGGAAAATGAATGTTTAAAAAAAGTAATTAATGCAATATAAGACTGGCTAGTAAGCTTGAAAAAAAAAACAAATTCGAAAATGGAATAACCACTAGATTAGGGATCAATAGCTTTGAAAAGAAAGGTAATGCAAAATCTGAAGACTAATTTGTTATTAGAGCAGTGTTTAACAGTTTTCTTATACTTTTCAGAACCAATTTAACCATCCTTACCAATATTATCATATGTTTCATTATTTTCCCAGCAAGGGTTATTTTTAAGAGTTTCTTGAACTTCAAGGACCTTTTTCTTGAAAGCTGCAGCACCCCGAAGCATTAAGACACACTTCTCGCAAATGTAACATCTTTGGGCGCCATCTTTTGCAATCTGGTTGCAAAAACAAAAATAATCTTCAGTAGGTACCTACTTATTTAAAGAAAAAGCAATTGAACTTGGAACTGTGCCTTATACGGGATATACTCAAGGGTTTCTTTCGAAGCATGTGTAATTATGTAGCTTTTTTTTATGGATGGGCCAATCATCAAATGACCTACCTACCTACCTACTGTTTGTAAAAGGTAATATCTGGACTGGACTGGAAGTAACGATCAGATTACGAAAATACTTCCACTGCTTTAAAGCTACAGTATCCTCTGAGCTTTATGCTACTTATTCTCACGTATTATTGCGTGGTAAACGGGACCGAAGCGGATAAAGCTAGTTTATGAACAAAAACTCACATCGACATTAAAAATGTTCAACAACATATCCACGTAATTTTCCGTTTCATTCCCAATGTAGTAAGTGTTGGCCATGTCTTTGTAACACTCTTTTGATAAGCAACATCTGCAATAACGCTTCTCTTTCATGATTTTAGTTTTATTTCGAATTTTCTCTTGGTTTATATTTATTTTTGTTTGTAATATTAATCACTTTGAGGTTTGAGTGATGTTTGAAGGCTGTTAAGTTGATTGACGTCAAAGAATTCGTTCGGAATTCTGCTAAACTAAATTTATATACGTAGGTAACTCTTCCACAATAGTTTTATTAATGAAAAACTCAGTGGCATACGGCATGGGTGCCGGGGTGCAAGGGGGTGCACTTGCATCCCCCTGGCTTTCAATAAATTACGCGAAAACAAGAAGAAAATAAATAAATATAGTAGGTCGAACGCCAGCACATTAATTAAGTTAACCACGAAACTGTCAAATTTTCCCAATCAACCTTGAACCTCAACGTTCGGTGATAAAGTTGAAAATCTATTAAATAAATTTTACAGATTGTTTTAGTTTGAAGTGTTGGGGTCTGTGCCTAGTAAAAGAGAATCTAGCAAATCTGAGGCGAGGTAAACTTCGAGCTCTCTTCGCTCGACCTTCCCGTCTTCCTCAGTTCTATTTCTGTGTGAAAGGGCAAGAGAAAACCTATACCATAGTAACTATGGTATAGGTTTTCTCTTGCCCTTTAAAAGTAGATATAGGTCAAAAAGTAGGTAGGTATAATAACAGTTATTATACCTACCTACTTTTTGACCTATCCTATTCGAGGCGGGGTTTTGAAAATACACCCTCCTGAAAGTAGTTCTGCCGGCGCCCATGAGCGATGAAAATTTAAAATAAGGGTTAAGGTGGGTCTTTTTAGATCGTCATACAGGGCGGTATCATGATCGTTTTAAGACTTCATAGTAGTATTAGATTTTCTCCTCTAAGAGGGAGACGGAGCTATACATAGCCAATAGAACTATCCCGTTTACATCATCGGAATAGGATGGCATTAGCGCGTCATAGTAGGGCTGCAGTTCCGTCTTTCGTCCCGGTTGATTGAGGGCCTATGGCATGGCAGGACATGAGATAAAGTCTAAGCAAAAAAAAAGAACATAGGTAAGAACAATAACAATAGGTAAGAACAAATAAACTTCAATGGGTGTGAAAAATAATCCGTCTAATTTAACGTAGATGGGCGGTCTATGTATTTGTGCCTTGGTCTCGCGCAAAATCATTTTCAACCCTACCTAAGTACTTATTCGAAAACCGGCCCTTAGCGTGTGAAACTTTCTGAAGTTCTTCAAAAATTTATTAGATTTTCACACAAGTGGTTTTTTCCATGTCTTTCCAAGTGCTTTTCAACCGATTTCCCATTGGCACCAAGTCAGAATCTGATGATGGGATCCTAGGGAAATCGAGGGTAACCCTCAAATTTTAAAGGCACATAGGTACCTACAATGATTTCATATACTTTCTAACGCAATTCAGATAATTGTGTCTGGTAATCAACATCTTATCTTGCTGAGCTGATGATGGAAGGTCTAAGTTAGGATCTCATGCTGGGATCCCAGAAAATATCTTTGATCAGCGATATTTTTTCCAATTGTCAACCGATTTGGATGATTCTTTTTTTGTTAGGAAGAGTATTTTTAAGGATTTCGGAGGTAGGCAACGGTACTCTTCAATAAATGATAGCAAATCTCCCGGGATTGCTGAAATTGCATGTCTGTTTATTGATTACACCAGTTCATAACATAACATCACGGTACACTGTGAAGGGGTACGCAGATGCAAACAGGTCAACCTGAATTTACATGTTTTTGGGGTTATCTATTCGGGCATAACTTTATTGTTCATTAACCGATCTTGATGATTCTTTTTGCATTGGGTTTAGTTATAGCTAAGTAGGTAGGTATATTGCTTTTGCACTGTACTGTGAACTTCAAAGATAAACCAGTGACCTCCTCACCTTAAAATCAGTAAAAACTAGTACCAAAGTAGATATTTAACTATGAGCTGGTGTGGACTTGGACTGCGAAGGCACACAAAGAAACTCCTTAACGACAAATAGTACCTACAACCACTCATTATGGGAATAATGTCACTTAGTTGGTATCACCGTATCACCACTAAAAAGTGGGAAATAAAAAACATCATCACATCCAAATAAAAATAACTTTAATTTCGGCAGTCGGTGTTTTTTCGTTTTTTGACACCGACTTCCAAAATTAAAGTTATTTTATATTTTGTAGTGTTTTTTATTCTAATTCTATTCTTCAAATTTGTATTTAACTCTAACATATAACAGCTGAGTGGTTAAATCTCAGCAGAGGTGCAACCCGCTTTATAGCTTATACTTTTGTGAATATTTATGTCGCAGGCTCGCAGGCGTTTTGTATGTTACCTATTCATCTTTAAAATAAATTTAGGGCAGTAGTACCTTCGTTTGCATATTATACTGCCGTCGATATGTATAGGTAAGTTAGGTAGGTAACCCATTATGGGGGTGCGACCAAGGTGCGCCACGCCGCGTTGTGTTGCGTCAACTCTGACGTCGACGACGGAACGCTGCAACGATATGCGACATGGTGCGTTAAAACGACGTGGGTCGACAGACAGCGCGTAGCTACGCACAAAGCGCAAATAGGGGGGAGAAAGAGACCGAGCTTGGGAGCTGCGCTGCGACGACGGCGACGGAGCAGTAACATCTATTTCCATGCTAAAATACAACTTCGTCGCACTAAGGGTCTCTCCGAGTTTAACAGCGGACAGGCAGATGGACTTGGCAAAACTTAAGGGTTCCTCGTTACACTATGGTACTCTGAAAGGATTTTGAAGAAATTTAATTAAGTATCCAACATTTCATGGATAGTGAAATTACTTCAAAATCCCTTCGATTGCTATTCAGAGTGTGTAACATGTTGGTTTGTAAGTAGTGATTCAAATAGAAAAACAACCAGCCTATAATCCAATAACCTTTTGAGTAAATTAAAATATCCCATATGTACCTACTCATCATCTCATATCTGGAGTCGGTCTGCTATCCCGCCTTGGTCGTAATGCTTGTGCAGGTACACAATCAGTGGGGTCACAGGTTTTTAATTAAACACAACTGTTGCATACCAGTATTTATTCATTTACAATCTTTAACATTTTGAACGCCACAGCATTAACGCATCAGCATGCCCCCGATGCCAAGCCACAAATTCGCTGTACCTTTTCTCATATATTTGTGACGTTTGGCGTACAGGACACGCGCTTGCTTGTCATGTATACGTGACAATGGCGTTCAAAAGGTTAATTAGCTTACCACACTATTTTAACCTTTTGAACACAGCATAAACGCATTGGTGCCCCCGACGCCAAACATTCATTTGTCGGCTATAGCCGACCGTGGCGGTCAAAAGGTTAACAAACAAACTCTCAGCAATGTGCTGAGCAATAGAAAAATCCCGCATAAAAATTATAATTTACATCTGCAATTCACAATGATCAAAATTAGGTATTTCGTAGTCTTCTGGCAATTATATTACTATGGTATGATAAGTTGCTGCCTTGATATGTATGACCTGGATACCAATATAAATTCACATGTTCAGAACGCAGTTCATAAATCGGTTTAGCAAAACTTTCGTTATTCGGATATTCTCCAAGCAAGAACAGAGCTCCATCTTCAATAAAATGTTTGTTCGTCAATTTGACACGACTATAAAATTCGTCAATATTGCCTCTTGGTCTACAATTCCTATAGTAATCATTGAGTTCTTGTGCAGGTTCTCGGTCAGGCACACGCAGATCACCCATCTCATTACAAATTAAACTTGTTAATCTTTTTTGAGTTTCCTTCGGATTTGCAGGCTTATTGTTGATATATTCACTAAAGTTGTGTAATCTATATGATAGAGTCTGCAGCTCCCTGATATCATGAATAACATGATCATGTAAGTTATAATCATCTGGTATTATTTCATTAGCATTCTTCAATGTATAGTCTCTTATGTCCCAAATAGCTCCTGGTATTGGATTGTTTCGGTAAAAATTCATCCTATGTAGCAATGTACTATCATCTTCATCATTAACATCAGAAGCTTCGAGTGCAACTACTGTCTTTCTCAAATTTGATAAAACAATATTTTCCGGTCTTGGAATATATTTGCCGTTTATGAAAATATTCTTGGACATAGCTGGAGAGTATACCAGATCTCTGTGCTTTAAAATATTGATTGCTTCTAAATACCTCTTGAAAATTATAGGAATGTTCAATAGGTCGTTATAATAGTCAAGATGATGTAATATTGATGAGAACTGATAAATATGTTCATAACTATTATTAATTCCTATATTGCCCAGTTTTAACAATCTCATTTCTACTAATGCCAGCAATGCTCGATATGACTGGTAGATTTCTGGTAGTTCACCGGTGGTACGTAATAAGTTTGCTACATCAGCATAAAATGAGGACAAATTAATGCCAATTCCTCTCGTTGTTATTGGCAATATCAACGCAGAACGCATTCCTGACATTATACTATTGAAACCACTTCTTGTTTAGCCAGAAATGCTTATCTTTGTGAAGTCTCTGTGGTGTGTCGAACGATAAACAAAGTTAAGAGCTTTTTGAGTTATGTATTGAAAATCCTTAATTCTGAGTGGTTTTCAACTCTTTCGTTTTCGCAGTAAGAAAATAAAATAATTTGATACTGATTGACTTGACAGTTGGTGTTTTTCCAGCTTTTACAAACTTCTTGTTTTTTTTTAGTTGGTTACGAAGGCCTTTTAGTCAAGTTTAATAAAAACCAAAGCTTTTTTTTAGAACTTTTTATTTGGTCTTAGATTCTAATTTATGTGCCTCTACAATAATACTTGCTTTAATTAAAGCAAGTAAATATGAAAGAATCATTAATATATCTCAACAAACAAAATGGTTATAAAACTTTGTGCAGCTTGCAAGTTTTGTCATACTACTCGACGATCGCGATCGACTTAATCGCTTGGTAGTTGGTATTTGTAATTCCATTATGTGCACACTTAGTGAAAAATATATAGGAACCGCGCAAGAGCTCGTGCGATTTAAAAAGTATTGAGCGATTAAATTTTTATTTACATAGATATTTACAACTGTTTTATTAGATACTTAACTATATACACTTAAAATAAAAACTCCCAATTATAATATGGCGTCAAAAAATTCATCCCTATCACTATCGACTGCAAGTGAGCCCAAACGACTGGCTGCATTGCCACGTTGGGCAATGCTTATCCTCTGTCCGAGGTAAAAGCCAGCCGAGGTTACGCGAAGTGTCAACTAAGCGTTTAGCAAGTTCTTTATATAACACATGAGCACTCGGACCCCACGGTCCAAGAGTTTCAACCTAAAACGGCTCAAAAATATACTTGTCAACTAGAATATTATATTTCCTCCGCTTGAGGTTTTCCGCAGCCGCAGCGGCAGCACCAGCACATTACGACGTACTAGGAAGATGGGATGGCGCATGAGTATCGACACAAGTAGCGTCCCACACTAAAGGCCTACCCAACTTCCATGGGAATAAAGAAATACCGTCCGGTCGCTTGTCATTGTCGTGTACCAGGCCATTGGGTTCTAATACGGCTGGTACACCGACGCCGTTTAGAGTGCGTCGGATAATGCCGTTGATGTTTGTGTGCCGCGCTATGCGACCCGCACTTCGACTACATGACAGGCCGTGGTGCCCGAGGCTGTTGACAGCTTCGGTTCTCCTCATCGCCGCAGTGAGTCGTAAGCCCCACCCTACACGGGTTACACTCGAGCAGTCATTTAGCTTGTAAACTTGTAAGATCAGTTTTATCCCTGCCTGGCGGCCTTAAATTAGATTTGAGGTCACCACAGGGTAGTTTGATGTTGCTGGAATAATTTGATCATTTCACTGCTTGTTTCAACAAGTTTCAATATTATTATAGAAGTAGCAAAAAAAAAGGAAATGGCCAAATGGCAACATTTATGTAATCTGTCATAGTGTCGATGACGATTTTTGTTGTGTATTTGTAAATGTTAAATGTTGATTTCATTAAACAATTATAAATATTACAATCTATCACCATTCTAATGTTAACTGTTTTCTGTGTAATGTGAATTTAAAATTCCGCTACGGAAAACGTTTGAAAATGGCTACGAAAAAGTGCAAAGGTCCGACTTTTGATTCGGGATTATGCCGATGTTGCGGGAACATGAAAAAGTGTCGTGTTTTGAACCTTGAATATGAGAGTTTGGGACAAAAAGAGGTTTATTCGGACATGATATTGGATTGCTTCAGTTTAGTGGTAAGTTATTAAACTAACACTGCTATTATTTTATCAATATATTCTGAGCGAATACACTGGTCTTCTCTCGGGGTCGGAAGATCATTTCGAAGTAACTTGCGTCGTTTATACTCTTCTATCGAATGAGGTAACTTCTGTCTGTCAAACACTAGACTCGAGTCCTTCATAATGTTTTCAAAATAAAATCATGGCTCTAGATTACAAACAGAAGTTTGGAGCAGGGTACGAAAAAATCATGATTTAAACAAAAAATCGAAAAAAGCACGATTATTTAAAAAAGTCGAGCTCTATTCGAATTTTATTTTTATTTTATTATTTAATTTAACTATGTTTTTCCCTTAAGGGATTGCACGGACACAGCACGGGGATTTGGATGTGACTGCCAAGCAAAAGGGAAATCCCCGTGTAGTGTTTTGTACATTTCCCTTGCTATTAAGGTCTTACTTTAGTTCTAACAAGCATTCATTCATTCAGTTTTGTTTACTATTGTTATGCCTAAAAAATAAATAAAATGCCTCTCCAAAGAGATGGGATTTGAATATTGATTTCTCAGATTTAAACAAGCCTAGTTTGTAAAATTGGTCCCTGGACCCTGGTTTTGTTTATATAATAATATCTAAATCTGTTTTTTTTTATGTTGATTTCTGTGAAAGAAAGTGAAATTAAGCATTTTTTATTAAATCATTGATTTTTATTGAAAACATCATTTGATTTAAATCATGATTTAAATGAAAATGATATTCATGCCAACCCTGGAGCTTCATTATTTGTTTACCTGGAGTACTCTTCCTGTAAAACGCTATCATAAAGTTTCAAATGACAACATATTCTAATGTTTTTTTATTTTTTTTAATATTATAGTTTTTAACTTTATTTTATTTTTAAATAGCTGCACTACCATAGCATATTTAAATGCAAAGCAAATAATTGACAGAATGAGATAAAAAAATATCTTGTTTTTAGCCATTGTGGGTAACGAAACATAACTTAATTTCTGGAATATAATGTATGTGATGTGATGCTTGTATTCATCCTATGTACTCATGTTCATGATTTTTTGACCTTGTTTTTAAGACGTTAGATTTTGACCATGAAGATATTCTCGACCTCGGAGCTTGATAAGAGGAATAGATTAAAAACTAATTTAGACAGCCACCTAATCTTCCCCACCCCTAATACTCCCACTATCCCACTAATCCCGAAAGAAACTTGGCGAGTTTTTGTTTAGCTCCTATCGTTTGTCGCCTTTTGTTCATTTAAAATTTACTATAGTACTTCCAAAATCATAAAGAGGTATAATTGTTTTTATATTTAACTAGTGGCACGCCCCGCCTTCGCCCGGATGTATATTTTTTTCAACATTTTCTTTCATAAGAACATCCTTCTGACAAACACAACAAAAAAAGAATTAGCGAAATTGGTCCAGCCGTTCACGCGTGATGCCGTGACCAAGGGAAATAGGGATTCATTTTTATATATATATAGATAGATATAATACAGATTACCTATACTAATAGCAATCTACATGTACATATTTTGGTCTCGCAGTCACAAGCGCGACTGCCGAGCGTGGAGAGCTGGGTTAGATTCCCAGGTCATTAAAATCATATCATAATGCGTTTATTCTGTTAAACGTTGTTTAAGTAAATACAGTAACAGGCCGATTTTTGTCCTTAAAAAAAATTACTCTGGTGTATCTCTAGAAGCAAAGCCGTATTGTAAACAAAAGCTAGTCATATTGTAAACAAAAGCTAGTCATATTGTAAACAAAAGCTAGTCATATTGTAAACAAGTAAATGGTTAGAAGTTATCCTATATTTAGAGAATCATTGCCATCACTGATAAATGACACACGGTAGTGACTCCATCTGCTTTTTGTTGGATAAGTGTAATGTTTGTCTGGCAATCAATAAGCTGTCTACAGCGGGCTTTCGAAGTTGCGAGCCGGACAATTTTCCGGCAGGATCGTTAAAATCAGGCCGGACTTGCCCGCCGGGGTCATGCCGCTTAGGTGTGTAGACAGCTTAATATTGGCCATAAGCAGGTGGGGGTGGAAACCTGTTGGCGTCAGAACTTGAAAGACGAGTTGTATGTTTTGGGTGCAATAAAGGTTATGTTTTCTAAACACGAATCAGATTTTTTTTTTTTTTTTATCGAAATGGCGGCTGGGTAGCTGTGCCACAAAGTTTCTATCTCCTTTGTGCACTGAATCCTACCCTCTATTGTGATCTCTTACTATCACTCAAAGGTTTGCTGGTAGAAAACTCAATTTTGATTTACCTAAGCTCGCCTTTGTACATAGCTATGCCGGCTCCCATAGAATAATAATAATAATTTATTCAAATAGAAACGTCTACAAAAATGTAAATTTAGTCAACATTAATAATATTTTCCATACAATAATAGTGCCAAAAAATAAACTAAACTAAGATATTTTTATTAAACATGCAATTAACGGTGGTTCGGAATTGCAATGTTAAACAGCGATCCGCCCGATCTAGGTTACTTAAAACCTGTGTTTCAGGCCATCACTCTACGATCCAATTACATTGGGACAATACAATTTAAAGTTAAACTATGAATACATAAATAAAAAATAAATTATCTATTCTAAGCAACTACGAGAAAAAGCTTAATGGTACATTAATAGCTAAAACTAAGAAAAATGTTCGAACCCCTTCTTTTTTTTGTGCCAAGTCCCCAAGTTCCTGTACGTCACCCATGTTCTACCAGGACTGTGTAACTGACATTCAACTGATCCTCAGCTGTCTCACCTGGATGGGCTGCCGTCGGAGCGTCTGATCTGTGCCACATGTGTGGCGCGGATACGAGACGCGCTGAGCTTCAGGCGCCAAGTACTCCGCTGCGAGGAGGCTTTCCTCCAGATGAAGATTTATGATGCCAATAGCGATGGTTTGTTTGAATATTTATTTTTCTAATAGTGGCCCGCCCCGGCTTCGCCCGGATGTAAATGTTTTTTCAAAATTTTCTTCCATAAGAACCTTCAAACAAACACAACAAAAAAAGAATTAGCGAAATTGGTCCAGCCGTTCTCGAGTTTTGAGCTTAGCAACACATTTAGCGATTAATTTTTTTGTTTTTATTATATAGATATACCTCTATACAAGGTTACTAGAAATTCGACGTATATCCCTCAGGAGCTGCTATGCAACAAATTGATTCCCCCATATGTATGGCCGAAATTCAATAATTTTCGAGATAATTGTTGCATTCAGCTCCTGATGGATATACGTCAAATTCCCAGTAACCCTGGATATAAAAGGGAAACTGACTGACTGACATATCAACGCTCAGCCGAAACTACTGGGACACGTAATATTGCACAAGCGTTCCTTTCCTTTATTTTTTTTTGAGTTTTAGCCTTCAATTGGGTGACAAGGGGGAAATACGTTTAGACTTAATCCGCGCAGACGAAGTCACAGGCGAGGGCGGGAGGTTAATTGAATAAGGCAGTTGAATCGTTTCTCCGGATCTCGACGAGCTTCATTGAATAAGCGTTTTTCTGGTCGTCGCCACTGTTGATTCTGGCTTTCAGGAGTTAGTGTGGCGGGCTTGAGCCCGATGGTAAGGTCTACAATGGAGCAACCAGGGAGATGCCTGTTTTGACAGTTTTTTTTTTAAGTTTAATCAAGCTCTGGGCTGGCCTAGCCTTCAGTGATATCCACCCAACACATACCAAGCAACCTCAGGCATGCAAAAGCAACGAGGAAGTAACGCCTGGCCTCAGGAAGGTTTGTCCAAAACTGTGGGAAAAAAACTACTTCACCTTAGATAAAAAAATAAATTTATTTTATCTGGTCACAGAAATATAGGACACAAATGAGAAGTTGAAAAGTAGAGGCAAACCTGATGCCATTAGTGAGACATCGTTTTCATAAAACGCTGCTATCGCTGCCCCTTTGTCGCAGACCAAACGGGGTTGATCAGCTGCTGTGAACCTGCCAACAGGGGTTCGAAACAGCTAGGCCCAGCTACAGGCACGTGTGACAAGGATGGCTTCGTGAAGGTGGAGAGGAAGAAGACGAAGAAGCCTCCTAGTCGGAACCAGTGCGGGACCGCGCTGGCAGGACCCAATATGCTGCGTCCGGCAATACCTACGACGCAGCTGTATTTGTCACACCACGAAGGTTGAGGAGATCGTGGAGCATATTCGCGCGCAGACCAGCTGGACCTTAAGGGTCGAGAAGTTGGAGTCACGCCATAACACGAATTTCAAATCGTTCGTGGTGCGAGTTCCGACTCATCATATTGAGATCTTCCTCAAGGAAGAGTTTTGGCCGAAGGGTGTCTTATATCGGCGATTTCACGGAAGGCTACGTGACACCGCCCAGCGTAACACGACGCCGCCGTCAATTCGTGTAAAATAGTGTATTCATATTTTTGTGTTTTTTATAAATATGATAGTCTGTAAGGTAGGTATTTATGTTATGGATCTTTGTAACCTGAAATAAATGATATATTATTATAAAGCTTTTTTGTTTGGTTGGTAAATCATCAAACTTCTTTGACAGATTTTAACGGAGTAAAACCCACCCGTGTTCCTTCGAACGTCCTTTGCGTTCCAGGGCCGCGGTAACGCTTTCGAACAATAGGGACGTTACCTGGGTTACAAATATATGATTCTATTTAGTCCGTCAGTTAGATTATCGAAAAATATTGGAAACGTATTTTTTATTTTATCAAATCAATAAAAAATCGAAGAGAAGTAAGATAAAACGCATCAGAGATCGGGAATGGAGGCTTGTAACGTCACTTTCCAGTAAAAAGTGTACTGGTAAGTGACCTCGCACGAGTTTTCAACGCACTGAAAAAATACGTGTCCAATATTTTTTGGAAAGCTATCAGACAGACTGATTAGATTTTTTTTGTCAAATAGTTCGCGTTTTTAATTTCGCAAATTATTGATAACTGCCAGGGGGCAGTATTCAATAATTTTTCAAGAAATAAAAAAAAGAAAAAAAAATGCCTTTTTTCCATGCATTTACAAAATAATTTTATAATATTGAATTTCAAATCACATGCTTGATTTTATTTTTCCTTTGAAATATTACAGAAAATAGATTAAAGAAAAAAAAATGTAAAAAAAATCGGTTTTATGTATCTAATAGAAATAAATGGAATAATCATAATATAGGTAATTTTTTTTTAGGATATTCCAGTTATTATTATTTTTTTTTATTTTTTTTATAGGCGTGGACCCCTCTCAGGTTAAGGCATCCTCCAAATATTTCCATTTGACTCTGTCTCTGGCGACATATTTTTTTCAATAAAACAATATTTTTTGACAACACCTTCTTTTCTTTCCAGAATCAAAGATAGTGTGGAATTCCAAGATTGACATAGTTGTGAAGGAGGAACCAGAACCGTTGCAGTCACTGAGTGACGATGATGATCATTGTGCGGATGCCCTGGCTGATACCCCAGGTAAGAAGGCAAAGATATACTTAGTACATCTTCCTGCAAGTGTTTAAACTTTGTCATTGCAGCCGAGGCGGTCAATCAATCAATCAATCAATCAGTCAAAAATTTTATTTGCATAATACAGGTTGATAAAGGTGTTACAAATAATGTACGAGAGATACACTGTACTATTACCTGATGGCGTGCAAATATTACGACTTTAAGACTCACAGATTAATTGAAGCTAAATTACACCATCTAAATAACAAATTGAAATGTCAGATTTAGTATACATACAAGGTCATATTGAATTATCATAGAATGTCGTTATGATTGTCAGATTCATTACATACAGGGTCATCTTAAATTATCACAAGGTGTTATACTAAATGTCAAATTGATTAAATACAGGTCATAATAAATTATTATAGGATGTCACACAAAATTATAATTGAATAAGTTATTGTTATACATATAAGCAACATCGATTGAAATACTTAACACTAGATTACAATATTTTTTCCTGTAGATACTCTTGGACATCATAGTAACATCTGTCAGTTAGGAATTTGTGTAATTTTGACTTGAACTGTGGAATGGGTAACTTTTTTAAATCGTCAGGCAATTTGTTATATATCAGAGATGCCATACAAAGAACACTCTTATTGACCAAGGCTGTTTTCCCATACGGTATTACTATTTCTAATCTTTTTTGGTCACGTAACTGTCTATAATGGCTTTTAAAAGCAGTCTTGAAATATTTAGGATTTGATTTCACAAACAGATTCAATTCGTAAATATATAATGAAGGTAGTGTCAAAATTTTTAAGTTTTTAAAGTATGGTTTACAGCTTGTAGTAAAGTCGAGATTGCAAATTGCGCGGATACATTTCTTTTGAGCTTTAAAAGCCGATTCCTTTTCAACCGAGTTACCCCAGGATATTACACCATATCTTAGAATAGGTGCAACAAGTTCATGATAGGCGGCTAAAATACTTTCTGTGTTGACAATCTTCGAAAGTATTGAAGGCCTTTAGGGTGCGTTGCGAGGGATGTGTTTGTTAAGAATCAATAGAATCACTTCATTTACCTAGCCTCGCTCTTCGCAGCTCCGGTGGAAACGCGAGGGATTTGTGCGAGAGATGTGTACTAGGGATGGACGCGAGCGAGAAACTGAAAAGAGTCCGCTACACATCCTCGCATCGGTCATCTGCGCACCGTTTCACAGCGTCGCTACGCATCCTCGCGCCACTAATTTTCCTCGCAAATCTCTGGTGGATACGCACCCTTATGGAGCCAAGAGGCTGCAGAGAGAATGTCCCACGCGTTTCAAACGATGTGTATCTACACACTTACCGAAAAAATAAATTAAATTTCATAATCATATTTTGTGTCAAAATATTTGTGAGAGATAGTTTTATGGCTCGCCGATTTTTTATTAGATTTTTTTCGATCCTTTATTATTTTATTAACTTAGACATGATGAGAAAAAAAAAAACACTTGTATGAAGTTGACAGAATAATGAACCGTACATTAGGGGCAATTAAAGCCTGTTTTATTGACAAAATATTTATTTGTCACATAGGCGTGGATATATTAATGATTAAATGTCAACAATTTTAAAAATATCTTTTAATAAGACACTTGTCTCGTTGCCGACGACCAGCGAGTAGCGAGTAAAGCTTACAACTGGATACTAGTTGGCGAGCTCGCTGCTTGTTGCTGTTGTTTCGTTAGTTTTGTCGCTCGGCTTTAAGCGAGTTCTCTTGTTTCACGGGCGATTACTCGCACCACTTGCTCCGGCGTGCGGCGCACAGGTGGAAATTACCGCCGGTTGGTCGATCGGCGTGAGTTCTGACGTCTGACCGCCAAGCGAGCATCGCTGAGCGAGTATTATCTTTGATAGCTCTTGTCGCTGAGACAAACTAGTGGTAAGAGAGTTCTCGCCGGCAGTGTGAACAGCCAGCTATCGACTATAAATGTATGTATCTCTTTAACTCAAACGAGATATATCTTTTGTCCGATTCCTCAGCGAGAAAATAGTCGATAGCTAATCGCTATTTGTTATTTAATCTAACTTTGTAGTTTTATTTGGAGCAAAATTACATGCCTGTTTATTAATCTACGATCACACTATTATAGAAATGTGACTAGACTACAAAATAGATTGTAATGGAGTTTGCAAAGGCCCGGCTCTAGGCCTGCCAGGGCTGATGACCTAAAGGAAAAAAAAACAAAAATAAAAAAACTTCGGCGACTTCCTGTGGGCCAATCGATTTCCACGTAGAAGTCGCAAGCAAATTCTTAATAGTCAATAAAATACAATCGTACATTTGGTTTGTGCAAGTAGGCTTTAGCCATATTGAAAGAATGAATGAATGAAAGGCGACTAATAAAAGAAGAAGAGAAGAAAAAAAAGTATTTATTGTCACAGAACTTACATGCAGTCCTTATGGAAAACGGGACCCTCATAGGATCATTCGCGTGTCTGGCTGGTCTGTCACAGCCAGTTTTCTCCGAACCTACTGGAAAGATTCAGTTGAAATTTGATATATTTTTTTGAATTTATTTACCCTAAAAACTATGAAGTTATTTAAGAAAATATATTATAAACCATTACCCCCCCCCCCCCCCCTCCTTATCTCGAAATATATGGAGCCTAAAAAAGAGATTGGATTGGGGATTTGGTATTGTTTCTTTATTCTATAGCGTATATAGAAATTCATTCTTAGTTCGGGTTCGGAACTAATTGTAAGTCCGTAGGTGTCCGAAACTACGGACTTCCGGTTTAGAGAGTAGCCTCACAGAAACGGACATCAGCTTTTCTGTCTCTATGGTCACACCATAGACCGAACAGAGTATCGTATTGTCATCTAGTCTTGTGTAGTACGCGAACGAACTAGTTTGTAAGAGCGCTCCCACATGCGACCTAAGCGAACTAGGTCCCAGATCTACCGCTCTTTAGCTCGTTAGTTCGTTCGATATGACTGACCTGACTGAGCGGAAGCGCGCCGACCTAATTGAGTGAGCGGAGTTTTGCGGAGCTGTCCGATCTAGTTGCGTCACCGCTCACTCGACACTCTGATGCCGTGATGCGCTCCTTACTTGTCGTTCGGTCGTTCATTTATCTGTTTAGTGAATGTTTTGTGTTATTTAACTGGATTTTGCGCGGCTGGTGATATACACGCTACTATATACTTTTACATTTTTAAAATAAACACGTTCAAAACAAGTTATAAACACGTATGTATGTTTAAATTTTTTGTTTTATTTTGAACTAATAAATCAATGAACACACTACGAGCAAAACGTATATAAAGAACAAAATAACTACTTTATAAAGTTTACAAACAAAAAATCGCGCGTAGTAGTAAAGACAAATTGCAAAGCTCGCGAACGATCTGCCGGTCTCAGCTCACTAGCTCAGCCAGTGAGTCAGCTCCAGTCGCGATCCATTGAGCCGGGAGCTGGTGAACTAAAAGAGTGAACTAGTTCGCCAAGGAGCCGCGAACTAAAATGAGCGCTCCCGGTCGTGAACTACTATGCGCAAGTCCATTAGCAACCCTTTGTAAGTTGGGACCGGCTATAAGTTTTAGTTCATCCTACCATGTCAGCTCTTGCCTTCCTCTTTTCCGATTACCATCTCTTGGATACCAGTCTGTGATAGTCTTGCTCCACTTTTCTTGGGTACGCAGTATATGGCCCGCCCATCTCCTCTTTAGTTGGTCTATCTTTAAAAGCATGTCGATGGTTAACTCTATATTGTTTGGTCCCAGTAGGTGGCTACATTAATTGCAGCATCGGTGGCATTCACAAAATCCCCCAAAGTACAGGTTTATGGGCACTTGGGCATTCTAACGTGTGGCTCATGTTCACATTGAGTATCCAATGGATCTATGAAACCCCATTTCGCCAAGTTGTGTTTGCAGATGCCTGCAATTCACTACCTGGTTCATCCTTACAAATTCCATATTGTAACGCAATCTTTAGGCAGAGACTGACTAGCAACGTTTAATTGTAATGTATCGAGTTTTTGTAAAGCGTCCGTTGATGTTTGATGAGCAAATATAACCAAACATAAATTAAGCCACGTGAATCTTGCTCTGCAGACATTTTGGTTCTATAACATAAGTTATAACGGGCTCAACATTCGATCTTGCTCGTTTGAACGTAAAAACATCGAACATGTTCGCACGTGTGACTTTAGCATTATGGTAGTCGATGCAACGAGCCGAGCCACTCGATGGGATTCAGTGTGCGCTTTTAAAAATGTGCGACACGTCACGTCTCTATGCGAACTCACCGTATATCAAATACCGTAAAGAACTTTTATCCAATAGGAACACAGTAAACGCAGTGTGATGCTTTTGACTTTAAACCAATATGAACTCTATTGGTTTAAAGTTTGGGCCAAAGTTATACCCCAAAGCCGAAGTAACCCGCCTGTACCTGTTCTTGTAGACTGGTTGCGGAAGGTCAAGGAGCGTGTCGTTTGGAGCAGCACGGGAGAGCCCTGTGTCCAGCAGACCCCGACTGCAAATGCAATAGGCGAGTTGATTAAATTCTATCTTTTTTGTGGATAAATGTCTGACTCTCTTACTGACTAAAACCTATCCTGTTCCTTCAAATGCCCTTTGATCAGGGTAGAGCGAGATTGTCTTTCAGCGCCCCATAGTCGACGCTTTCACTTCACGTTAATTCTACTTTGGTTTTATGTTAAATAAATAATATACATTCCCAAATTTTCAAAAATCTACTCTTATTGAATTTAAATTAAACGAAGTAGCTCTAATTAGTATACTCTAGTTTCTTTAATATTAAGAAAGTTTCGCTTCCTAGCTACTTTAAAAAGGCTGTAATTCTACGGATTTAACTAGAGGCAATCTACGGATTCTTCAGCGTCACCCAACGGATTTTAAAAAATCTGATCTGGCAACAACAATGCTCCTGCGCCTCTCAAAATGTAATTTTGAGCTCGAAATTATTTTTCGCATTTTACTTTTTGGCGCCCCTTGCCTTCTCTGGCGCCTAGAGCGACCGCTTCTCTCGCTCTACCCCAGGACCGGCGCTGATCTTGAGAGATTATTAACTCGCGATTAATTCTGAACTGAACTATTCTACAAATGAAAACTTTATTTAAAAAATATATTTTTGTTCCACAAAAGCGATCAACATTAAAAGAAATATTTATTTTATTAACGGTACGCGTCCATGTTAGGGTAACAGGAGTTCATGTAATGTGTTAAAAGTTTCAACTGAATCGGTCCAATAGATTCGGAGTAAATAAGCTGTGACAGACGAACGGACAGACATACGAATGATCATATAAAAGTATGCGGAACAGAGAGTAAAATCACACCTTCGCTGAAATGGGAGGATCCTTCAACCAGACGGTTATTGTGTCTGGTGGGCAATTGCCCGATAGTTGATATTCGGCACGGAGAACTTTGCTTGCGCGATGCAGGATTTCGTTGGTAGTTCGTCGCTCTCCTCGGTTCGGTCGCCTTTTATTTATTTATTAACTTGGGATCTCCAACAAAGAATATACAGAATACACACATAAATGGCAAATTACAATTAATATCGAGTAGGTGTCTCCTTCACTTACAGGGGACCACAGCATGCGCAGTTAACAACTAAGCTAACAAAGTTAAATTATTAAAAAGGAATAAAATACTTTGAATTTCAGTCACTTGCAGCAAGACATGAATTCTTAAAAAAAAATAAAGAAAACCTTTTACGACACCCACGGGAAGTGATGGGATGGTGCTATTCTTTTACGTCCGACACCATACAGAACATAAACTATATTAACATTCCACGATCCATTACAGATGACGACTTAAAACCGAATAAAATGGAGGAGGACGACCCCGACGACTTGCCTCTGAAACACCACGCCACGCAGCAGAAAGAAAGCGCCATCGAAGTTGAGTTAGCTAACGTGGTCCCGGTCAAGCAAGAGCAACGGATACGTATGCCGAAGGTGCCGCCTCCTCCCATACCGCAAAAACCAAGTAAGTTGATTAGTAGAACTTGTTTGCATTGTAGTAGCGCCATCTAGTGGCTACTGAACGGAAGCTTTTACGCTAATATAACCTACATGGTTTTCATATTATTTATTTAAACTGTTTGTGCAATAGTGGTACATGGGCCGACTTAATGCATCAAGGCATTCTCTACCAGTCAACCTTTGGTTTATAAAACTATACTGTGGTAGGTGTACAACAAATAAAAATAAAATTTCACAATGTTTACTATTGTATGAATTTTAAAAGAGACTTTGCCATCTGAATTTTTCGCGGTCGTTCTTATCAGCAGTCAGGAAACACCGGCCCCATCTTGTTTAAAGTAGAAGCGAAGAATATTCGGCGGCCGAATATTCGGCGATACGAACATCATTAAAGTGTGTGCGGTAACTCCGCCGCCGTTGACGTATTAACTTCATTCGCGAGTAGGTCGTGTCACAACACGCATTATTTGTTGATTTTTACATCAGTGTGTAAAATAAAACAAAAACATTATTCATGAAATAACTAATAGATTTTAAGCATGAAATATGCCGATTTTTTGTTACAATAACAATTTAGTGACCAATATATGCGATGATTCTTCTTCATAATTTTGTATTCGGTATTCGGCCGAATGGTTTGCAATATTCGGCCGAATATTGAAAAAAGAAGCCGAATACCGTATATATAGCCGAATAAATTGATGAAAAACGAATATACATATGTATAGAAGTGCTATTTATAGCTAAGAAGATTCTACCAGCAGGTATGCCCTCGTGAATGTTGGAAATTATCCCAAAGGAACGTACTCCTGGTATAAAAGCGTAGCCTATATTCCAGACTATAATCTATCTCTGTGCCAAATTTTATCCAGATCCGTTCAGTAGTTTTAGCGTGAGTAATAAACATCCAACCTCACAAAATTTAATATTTATAACATTAGTAGGATTCATTAGAAAGGCGATATTGTTACGAGCTTGTGGTTCGTGGCAATTAAAACAGCCGATTAAATAACCAAAATGATACTTTAATTTAACAACACTAATTACAACTTTAAACTCACTAATTATAAAACACAATTTCACTACTGATCACTTTAATCGCACTTGAAGATCGCTTCCGAAGTATTCGCTTGTATCGCAAATCCAATACTGACCTGGTCGCGGGCTATACGGTCCTTATATAGGTTAATTAATTCCAGAACCTTCTATTGTAGAAGCATCTGGAAAGCACTCGTAACTACCGGTGCCGGCTGACCAGATATCGAGATCTATAGAATGTTCTGGCATAGAAAAGTCTAGAAGGTTACAAAATACAAAAATAAAAACATTTATTTGCATAATTAAGCTCCCCCAAACTCCCCAAGAAACCTACATGCCAAATTACAGCTTTCTCCGACCATTAGTTTCGGCTGTGCGTTGTCTGTCAGTCACTCAGTCAGTCAGTCACAGTCACAGGCGGGGTCCGGGTCCCTAACTACACCCCCTTATATACGCCCATGTATATACCTAACTATTATTGTCATAGGAAAACGGCTAAATAAAAAGGTAAAGTTAAACAATATGCACAGTCTGCATATCCCGGAACAAGCGAGAAACAGGATCGTCCTGCTTAAGGAACAAGGTCACTCGGTCACTGAGATAGCCACTGAGCTAGGAGTGTCGGTAAGTTTATATATGACGGCCATTTTGTTTTTTGTGTAGGACAAAACGCAAAATCTATGGAATATAAATCTTAAATTCACTGACAGAACTAAATTCAATGCCCAGCCTTAGTTGCTTGGTCGAGAAACATGAAATATTGCACAAGAGTGACTTACATTACCATATTCTAAAGCACACATGATTCTTATTCTTTGGAGTCTTTATACACAAGAAAATGAAAACTAGCGTCTTGAAAAAAATAGTCTTAATGCGAGTTAGCACACATAGCCGGGCCGTGCCTGGGACGTCACAACGTGGTCTGGCACGTCCCGGGCACAGATGTGTGTGAGCGAGTTCATATAAAATGTATGCACCGATATTTTTTTGAGCTCGTGACAGACCGCGGTCCGTTCACATGCCGAGCACGGCCCGGATATGTCGCTGCTTTCGAAGAATATTGTTTTATTAGAAAATACTACAATTTCGAGTTAGTGAGACCATGCGAAGAAGAATGATCCATATTTTATACTCAGTAAAAAACATTTGTATCACAAGTCTTGTAGCTGTGGCGCCACAAAAAGACTTTATGTCATTGGTGGATTTTGAATGGCATTTTTTTGACATTGATATTTCACCAGTAGCTTTTGAGGCGGAACCAAGTTTTTTTATATGTTTTTATTTAATTTTTACTAAGAAAAGTGCAATGGGTCAAAAGTTATAACAGTTTGAAATAATATAATAGTACACTTCAAACAGCTCTCCTGAAAAATACACGGTTCTAGTTGCAACATTCTCATCTCTCATCATTCTTCCAGCCATCATTCAAGCAGCTGTGTGGATTCACCTTAATTGGTACTATTTCAGTTTATCTCCTTTTATTATTTTTCATAGTCACTGACAAAATTACATAATAATTTTATTCTACGAAAATGAAAACTGGCTAGCTTATTAGATTTTAAACATACAGCCCTATAAAAGACAGAAAGCGTAGCATAGACTTAGAATAGGGTCTTGAAAGAGCCAAAATGGTTATTAAAACAAATGTTAAATCCTTTCAGCGTACAACAGTGTACTTATGGCTTGGAAGGTGGGCCAAATCAGGAAGTCTAAATCAAAATGTACAGGAAGACCTAGAAAAACTACCCGGGACCAAGATGCACAGATTATTAGAAGTTTAATAGAAAAGGGTTCAGTACAAAGTACGAAAAAGTTAGCGATGGCTAACAATGTCTGTGCCAACACAGTCAGAAGGCGTATTCATGAAGTAGGTATTCTTTGTATCATCACTAGCTTTTGCCCGCGACTTCGAATGCGCATAACCCGTCTTTTTCCTCGTTCCTGCAGGAATTTCGGGAAATCCTGTCTTATGTGCTTCTATAGAGGTATGCGGTACTGAGAATAAAGTCCCGCAGACCTCCACTGAAATAGGGAGGATCCTCCTACCAAACGGTTGTTGAGTCCGGTGGGCAACTGCCCGATAGTTAATATTTGGACTGTTGTATATGTTCAAACCGCACGGAGAACTTTGTTTGCGAGATTGCGAGATGCAGGATTTCGTTGGTAGTTCATCGCTGACAGGATATATGGCATGTGGCGGAATTGATGCCGTTACACTTCCCTGTACTTCTAAAGAACCTACATGCAAAAATTCAGCTTTCTACGACTTGTAGTTTCGGCTGCACATTGTCTGTCAGTCATTCATCAGTAACACTACTAATAGGTACAAAGAAAGGAGTTTTAAGCTAAAAGTATAATCTTGTTATCACTACATATTGTTACGCGCCAGAATTAATCCCGGGTACATCTAGTATCGAGTAGCAAAACAAGAAAGTAAAGATCCTTCTAGACTTTTATGCTACAGTGCTCGATATCTGGTCAGTCGGGACCGGTATTTACGTGAACTTTCTAGATGTTTCTACAGTAGAAAGTTCTGGAATTTACTGACCCCGATATAAAGACCGCATAGCCCGTGACCGAGTCAGTATTGGATTTGTGATTAAATTGGTGTTCACTAGAATCACTAGTTAAGGCTTAGAGTCCAGCCGCCACTTGCGGTAGCACGATAATGAATGCGCGATCACTTAGCTGAGCCATACGTTTATTTGTATATGTCGTAGGATAATTTGATACTTCGAATCTTCGCGAAAATCCTAGGGGTTTTGCGAAAACGCGGATAATTAGACATAGGCGAAAAATTATCAAATCTTACTGGACAAAGTCAGGATTTTTGCGAAAATACTCGTTACTATAGTAACATTTGATGTGCTCAACACTGACTGGCTACAATTTTGGCTGGCTGACTTCTAATTGGTTCCTAGTTAATAACGTGCGGCAACAAATGATTGACATTTAAGACGTCAACCAATCAGAGACGATCTCTTATTGAACGCGCTGACCGACCAATCAGCGTTCTTATTTCATAACAGCCAGCGTTTCTTTTCGCAATATTGCTATAATAACGAGTATTTTCGCAAAAATCCTGACTTTGTCCAGTAAGATTTGATAATTTTTCGCCTACGTCTAATTATCCGCGTTTTCGCAAAACCCCTAGGATTTTCGCGAAGATTCGAAGTATCAAATTATCCTACGACATATATACCACATCTCTGCGCTACGAGCGAGTACTTCGGAACCGATCTTCGGATGCGATTAAAGTGATCAGTAGTGAAATAGTGTTTCAGAATGAGTGAGTTTAAAGTTGTAATTAGTGTTGTTTAATTAAAGTGTCTATTTTTTGTTATTTAATCGGCTGTTTTTACTGTCACGAACCCCAAACTCGTAACAATCGTACATGGTAAGAGAGCGAGTCGTATGTACAATGCAACCTGCCGTTGCTTGAAGAAAATTTTAAGTAAGTAATGGCTTTTTTGAGCGTCAATAGCTATTTATAAGCTTTTATTTGTTTTTTTTTTTCTGTTTTGTGTTATAATTATCGCACCTTTAAAGTAAAACCGTTACTAAACGAAATTATAAAATTGTATAGGGGAGCCAATATTAGAAAATTGTCACTGTTTTTAGATAGATGGCATTGATACCTCAATTCATGAAAATTTTCGTTTAGTAACGGTTTTACTTTAAAGGTGCGATATGTAGTTTTCTTTTTTTGACAATTTTCTGTTTCAAGAGCTACATGTGGAAACTTGTAATTGGCCATATTTTGTTTAAACTTTTACTTGCCGTATTTGTTAAGCTGTAAGTTTTCCTAAACTAAATAAAATAAAATAAAAAAGTCTCCACCCCCCGTCTGTCTGCTGAACGCGATTAACTCAAATGGCGTCAACTGCATGCAAAGTGTTTTTTAAACGGGACGGATATTTTATAAACGTCATGTTTTCATTTTATTTTTGCAATTGTTTATTTACTGTGTTATCAACAGTGATCGGATAATCGGGCGCTAATATACCTAAACTTCACTTTTACTTCGACGAAAGTATAATACGGATATGCCTTTCAGAATCCCGGATCCCGGAATCGCTCGAAATTCCTGAGATTGCTAAAAATGCCCGCATACAAAATATAGTTAGAACTCGTTGTGAAGTCTCCTTGTAATTTTTTAAAATTAAAAAAAGTTACGTTTACAATGAAAGTATTTTTTATTATTTTCCATTAGTTTTTAATAAAATAAAGGTTACGTTGGTTAGTACCTTTATTTTATTCAAATATTTCGCGATTTCGGTGTTGGTTATATAAATGAGTTTTTTTGTTTGTTATGCTTTCACGCCTAAATCGCTGAATCAATTTTAATGAAGTTTGGTACAGTGATTGATGGAAATTAAAATAAAATAAAACTCTTACCTAATCACAACTAATAATAATCTAAAATATGACGTCGAAAAATTCCTCCGCATCTGCTGGTAATGTGCCCAAAAGACTGGCAGAATTGCCACATTGTACGTCAATTTTTGTCCAAGGTCACGCAAAAGGTCACGCGAAGTGTCTAATATATAGTAGATTATACACCGAGGGGATAAAGCGTTGTCTTATGTCACGGGCGTCATATTGAATCCGGAACATAATGAAGGATTCGAGAGTTAACTCACGAGTGAAACAAGGGAGTTAATACAAGAATCCCTCGCTGCGGTAAAAACACCTTTATCCCTGAGGAGCATACTTAACTTTACACACTACAAAATGAAGAGAGGTGTCTGGCCGCAAGCTGCTGGTCGGTCTCCGTTGCTAGGAGCAAGTCGCGCGGTCAAAGCCTTCATACGAATGTTAAGTTGAGTTCCAAATTCAAATCACATTATAGACGTCCTAGCAATAATATTGTATTGAATTTCATTATAACCCATCATCTGCCTAGCCTTTTCTCAACTATATTGGGGTCGGCTTCCAGTAAAACCGGATTCAGCTGAATACCAGTATTATTACGAGGAGTAGCTGCCTACCAGACCTCTACAACCCATTAACTGGGTCACACGGTACTCCTTGGCAAGACTGGAGTCAGATTTTATGGTTTCTGACTATCCGTAACGACTGTCCAAGATCTATATATGACAGCCGGGACCAACGGGTTAACGTGCTTTCCGAGGCACGGAGGAGTCAGAATTTCATTATAACCCGCTGGGCAATAATAAGTAACATTTAAGTTAAGTTTGCACGAAATATACTCCAATTTATTTTGCCCACAGAACTTCCGATGTCAAAAGTCCAGCAACTGATCCGAGAAAGGGACACCACATACATGACAGAGACCAATATACTCACCATTGTGGAATATTCCTTCGTGTGCCCCTTCAAATGCAGGCACAACCATCTTCTATGCTACTACTGTGGAGAACTATACTCCGATCCTGCGTTACTTAGACGACACACAATAGAGCTGCACAATCCGAAGAAATTCAAAGTGACTGAAACCAAAAAAATGGTGAAAATCGACTTAACAAGAATAGACTGTCGTCTTTGTGGTGTAAAAATCGATGATTTAGAAGATTTTAAGAGACATATTTCAAATGTACATAAGAAGAAGTATTATTTCAGTTATAAAGATTCAGTGTTACCGTTTAAGTTGACCAGGGATGAGTTGAAATGTGCTATTTGTGATGTGCTGTTTCCATACTTTCACGCGTTGAATAAGCATATGAATGAACATTTTAGTAATTATGTCTGTGAGACTTGCGGATTGGGTAAGTCGTTTTTATTTTATCATTAACTAGCAGACGTTACGCGGTTTCACCCGCGTAGTTCCCGTTCCCGTGGGAGTACGGGGATAAAATATAGCCTATGTTACTCGCTGATAATGTAGCTTTCCAATGGTGAAAGAATTTTTGAAATCGGCACAGCAGTTTTTGAGTTTATTAATTACAAACATACACACACAAAAATATTTTTTGTTCCTGTTTATAATATTATTAAATTAAATTAAATATTAGTGTAGATGTAGATTTCTGGTTAAAGACGTTTCATTCTCATAAAGAAATTTACATTTCAATTACATGAGAACAAATTTATATATAAAAACTAATCATTGTCCTTCGACACTCGGACTTATAATGAATGTTTAACGACGTTGTTAAGTATTTTATAAGTAAAACAATGTTGGTTGTAGGAAGGAATGAATATTATTTATTGTCGCCTTATATACATACAATATTACTAAGACACAAATAGTGGAGTTTGGTAACAAGTAGTATTTACTAAACAACCAATCAGAAAACAGTTAATTTATCATACAATGTGCGGCGCGCAGCGCGCGCCCTCTTGCAATAGTCAAAGTAATCATTTAAGCGCTAAGGTTATAAATATATGTGGTGGCGCGCCGCTCGATAGCTTCTCGTTCTCACCAGCCCGTCCCTAGCTGTCCTCCCCCCAGCGACGCCCTAAGCCGAGGCCCGTACCCCACAGGGGGTGCCCTTAGCGTGTAGTCGCTTTAGTTTGTAAGTTTTTTATAAGCCCTGGCTGGAGGCTTTAATATTATATTAAAGCCACCACAGGCAAGCCCGGTTAAGCAGTCGACAACCTTATAGGTTGAACTGCGAGACGCCACTCACAAAAAAAAAAAGCCGCTCGATAGCTTAGTGTAGCGGCGGCATGCGCACACGATGCATGCTGCTACAAATGTAACTTATAATTGTATATTATTAACCCACACTATTTACAAATTAACCTTTTGCGTGTCTACCACAGATTTTTATCGTCCAATCCTGACCAAGCCCTTAAGTGTAACTGTCCGACTTAAGACATTTGGAGCATTTTTTCTTATGTCGAACTGTGTAACTTAAGACACGCAAAAGGTTAACAAGGTTTGTGGGTATCCCCAAAAATCTAAATTGTGCCACAACGCGAAAATACCCTGCTTGATAACTTCAAGAGTGCAGTCCCGTTAACTCCCGTTGTCACAATACAGATAAATTAGCCAGTAGGACAACTGTTGTTTATAGCTGCTATTTTTAAGATTGTATTTATTATATTATTTTATTGCATTGCATTGATTTTACGTTAACTTAATATTTTGAAGAAGGATTTTTTTTAGTTTGTTCTTAAAAATATTTATTTAATCTTTTTATCAGGCAAGTTCGGAGTGTGCGAATTGTAACAGGCTGGGAACCACTGTTCTAGACCCAGCGGTTTAGGCAGTGTGTTTTCTAAAGTACAGTCAGCAAAGCTATTTGGTATACAGGCAAAAATATTAGGTTTTTCATTGCACTGCCATTATTTATTTCTAATGTGTGCATTATAACTTTTTAAGCTTATGACATACTTACGAATGTGGTTTATACTATTTTTCTTCTCACAGCATTGTTTCAAAGTAGTTGCAAGTTAGCTTGCGTTTCTTCTTTATTTTTAAGTATGGGAAATCATCAAATGACTTGTTCCGCTCTGAGTGAAGCGGAAAGGCGTGTCACTCTTACTGACTAAAACCCAACCGTGTTCCTTCTAAAGCCTTTTGCGTTCCAGGGCCGCGGTGACACTATCGAACAAATTCCGCAACCCTGGCAGGAAGTTAGCTGCCTGCATACCAAATAGCTTTGTAGACTGTACATGCTAGACTAGACTAAAGTAGGGACGCCGTTATCCGCATTTAGAGACTCCCATTCGGCCCCTCATATGAGGTGGGATCCTTGCTAACATAGCCAAACTAACTCCGACCAGAAGCAATAAAGCCTCCGGGGGTTCACAGGCTTTGCGGAGCCACCTCACTGTTCCGAGGATTTGAGCACGTTGTGTAGCCTCAGCCTCACAGTCCAGGATGATGTAGGCTGATTACTCGGCGCCAAAGCAGCCTTTGCCGAGTGGGCTGCTTGTGGCGCCTTTGTGAAAAGTAGGTGTGATATGTTAAAGGCTCTAGTTAAGTATATGTTTGTTAACCAGGCTTCGTCGATAGAGGCCGCTTCGTGATGCATCAACAGCGTCACGAGGAAGGCGACTACCCGTGCGCGGACTGCGGCAAGGCGTTTAAGGCGCAGTACAACAGAGACCTGCACGTCGACCGCGTGCATCGTAAGAAGGGCCGCGTCTACTGCCCCAAGTGCGACGTCAAGCTCATGTCCTATCCGCAGAAGCTCAAGCATCTGGTCGAGGTGAGGTTCTTAGGAGTCATTTGCAATAGGTTTGGCGCCAAATGCACTCAGCTATTTTACAAATCTTGACGTTGGATTGCGGCCAGCTTACAAAAGACTATCGTGTTACCTAGTAACTGGGTCATGCGATCCAGGTAGGTAGTCGCTCTTCGTAATACATTGGTAGTAAGCCGCGTCTCGAGGAAGGCGACTACCCGTACGCAGGCTACGGCAAGGCGTTCAAGGCGCATTAAAATAGGGACCTACACGTCGACCGCGTACATCGCAAGAAGGGCTGCGTCTAGTGCTCCAAGTGTGACGTCAAACTCATGTCTTATCCGCAGAAGTTGAAGTATCTGGTCGAGGTGAGGTTGTAAAGAGTAATTTGCAGTAGGCTGCGCAAAATGCCTGTAGCAATGGCGCAAAATGCCTGTAGCAATGGCGCAAAATTCCTGTAGCAATGGCGCAAAATGCCTGTAGCAATGGCGCAAAATGCCTGTAGCATTGGCGCAAAATTCCTGTAGCAATGGCGCAAAATACTTGTAGCAATGGCGCAAAATGCCTGTAGCAATGGCGCAAAATGCCTGTAGCAACGGCGCAAAATGCCTGTAGCAATGGCGCAAAATGCCTGTAGCAATGGCGCCAAATGCCTGTAGCAATGGCGCCAAATGCCTGTAGCAATGGCGCAAAATTCCTATAGCAATGGAGCAAAATTCCTATAGCAATGGCGCAAAATGCGTGTAGCAATGGCGCAAAATGCCTGTAGCAATGGCGCCAAATGCCTGTAGCAATGGCGCCAAATGCCTGTAGCAATGGCGCAAAATTCCTATAGCAATGGCGCAAAATTCCTATAGCAATGGCGCAAAATGCGTGTAGCAATGGCGCAAAATGCCTGTAGCAATGGCGCAAAATGCCTGTAGCAATGGCGCCAAATGCCTGTAGCAATGGCGCAAAATTCCTATTGCAATGGCGCAAAATTCCTATAGCAATGGCGCAAAATGCGTGTAGCAATGGCGCAAAATGCCTGTAGCAATGGCGCCAAATGCCTGTAGCAATGGCGCAAAATTCCTATAGCAATGGCGCAAAATGCGTGTAGCAATGGCGCAAAATGCGCTCAGCTATGCAGCTGTAACATAACGTATTCAGCTGCATGCATGCAGCAGAAGCCGACCCCAAGAGAGGACAGGAAAGTAGATGATGAATTCTCATAAATAATTCATGTATTTTGTTATCAGGTACACGGAGAAGAGCCTCTAAGTTTCCCCTGTTCGATGTGCGAGCGAATATTCGACACTAGACGTATGCTCACTATTCACAAGCGGAAAGATCATCTCAAAGACTTCAGGTGAGAAAATATCATCGAATTTTTTTTTTTGGACGAAGTTCCTTATCTCGGCATGCGGTAGGTGTGATTCGGGAGAAAATGTTACGACCCCCCCATATGCCTTTCTCTTTCTGTCAGTGTATTTTTCTTTGATCAGGCATACGGGCTATACGCAGACCACGCGCTCCCACTATACGCACACCGCTTGTTCTCAATACGCACACTGCTTGCTCTCTATACGCACACTGCTTGCTCTCTATACGCATACCGCTTGCTCTCTATACGCACACCGCTTGCTCTCTATACGGACACCATTTGCGCTCTAAACGCACACCGCTTGTTCTCTAAACGCACACCGCTTGCCCTCTATACGGACTCCATTTGCGCTCTAAACGCACACCGCTTGTTCTCTAAACGCACACCGCTTGTTCTCTATACGCGGACCGCTTGCTCTCTCTATACGCACACCGCTTGCACTCTATACGGACACCGCTTGTTCTCTATACGCGGACCGCTTACTCTCTCTCTATACGCACACCGTTTGCGCTCCATACGCACACCGCTTGCTCTCCTTCTATCTCTTTCTAGTGTGTCTGTGTGTGTTCGAAGTTAAAAAAAGAGGGTTCCCTAACCGCTCACGTTTTTTTATCGTTAATTTGTTATCTAGCTTTTTACGTGAAATACCACTTTCAACATCATGTATATTCTTTACTGTCAGTTTAACTAATTCTTTAAACGAATATCTCGAAGTTGGTCCCATTTAAATATGTTGAGAATCATCATCTGCCTAGCCTTTTCCCAACTATATTGGGGTTGGCTTCCAGTCAAACCGGATTCAGCTGAATACCAGTATTTTAATGATCAATTTAAATCTGATGATGTATCTTGGACACATAAAGGAACTCCTAGGATAGGAATAACTAAGCCGTCTTAAAATATTTTTATTCACCCCTTTTCACTACCCCCAGGTACGAATGCCAGTGTTGTGGCCAAAAGTTCTTCACACGATTCGCCCTCAACAACCACATGCCGACCCACACCGGCGAACGTAACTTTAAATGTAAAGTTTGCGAAAAATCCTACCCCAGACTAAAGACCTTGAAAGACCATATGAGAATACACACGAACGATCGAAGGTACAGGTGTCATGTGTGCGGACAGGCCTTTATACAGAACTGCAGTCTGAAAGGGCATATGAAGAGTCAGCATCCGGAATATGAGCTGAGGATGTAGGAAACATCTCGTGGGAATGTTCAAAGGGGTCGTCTGAATGGAAGCCCATTCTATATCAAGCCTGCCACGTAATTCCTTACCACTGCAACTCCTGAAAGCCAGAATCAACAGTGGCGACTACCAGAAAGCGCAAGTCTCTAAAAAACGATTTAACTGTCTTGGATCCCACGACGAAATATACCTTTTGAACGCCACAGCATAAACGCATCGGCGTGTCCCCGACGCGAAGCCACAAAATCGCCGTACTTTTTGTCTCATATTTGTGACGTTTGGCGTACAGAGTAAGCTTTCGTTTGTCACATATATGTGACAATGGCGTTCAAAAGGTTAATCAGAAAAGAACAGCGGGGGAGTTAGAAACTCTCTATTTTCATCCACTGCTACTCCTGAAGGCTATATAATCAACAGTGATGACCACCAGAAAAGCGAGTCAATGGAGCTAGACTAGTCCAGGAGAAACGATTCTTAACCTTTTGAACGCCAGAGCATAAACGCATCGGCGGCGTGCCCCCGACGCCAAGCCACAAATTCGCCGTACTTTTTGTCACATATTTGTGACGTTTGGCGTACAGGGTCAGCTTTCGTTTGTCACATATGTGACAATGGTGTTCATATGTAACGGGTCCAGGAGAAACGATTCACCAGTCTTGTTGTTCCCATTCAACTGGGGAATCTGACAATTTAAACTCTTTCATGTTTTGAGATTTGAAAATATTGTTTTACTGCGTCATTTTTCATAAAAAAAAGTCAAATACCCTGCTGTTATAAGCAGATGAATGAGTGTTAAAAGTCACCATTTTATGTTGTATTTGACATTTATTTATTTATTTATATTATATAAGCTTCTATGTAAATATATTTCTGTAATATTACTATTGTTACAAGAATTTTTATCCATGTATTGTAAGAAAAGTAATTGTAATAAAAGTTTATGTTAACTTAAAAGTATTATATTTATAAAATGTTTATTTATTAGCTATTTAAGAAAACTAGCACCGGTGTCCGAGTTGAGAATTTGGAGCTAAGGACTTGTCAAACACTACTTTAATGCCACAGTATGAAAAAATTTCGGACTTTGACAAAAATGACAAATAGTCAACTTCAAATTCTTAATTCAGAAACCAGACAATTGTTGCAATAGAAAACTGTAAATACTATCTAAGTACTAATAAATTGAGTTCTCAATTTTCAAGATTTTTTTTTTATTTGGCTTTAACATCATTGGGAAAAAAGCATAGATGTCATACTAATAGAAGGCGATCATCGCGCCAATACGCGATCGTCGCGTTTATTTGTACCTCGTACCCGATCGCGTCGCCTAGCCAACAGAGGTGATAAATTATTATTTTGCAAATCAATATCCTAATATACACGACACGGGTGGTGCAGTGGTAGAGCGATTGACTGCTGCGCTGCGTGTCGCGGGTTCGATCCCCGCACGGAACAAATATTTGCATGGCCCACAGATAGTTGTTCCGGGACTGGCTGTTTGTGCATGTGAGTTTAAATGTTTGTAAACGCACTTACGAAACAGGAGAAATTCCAAGTGTGAGGCAACGTTTTTTAAAATAAAAAATTCTTGCCTGACTTACTGAGTGAGACACAACGCACAGCCGAAACTACTGGTCGTAGAAAGCTGAAATTTGGCATGTAGGTTCCTTGGAGTGTAGGGGAGCGCTAAGGATTCCCCGAAATTCCTACGGGAACGGGTTATGCGCCTACGAAGTCGCGGGCAAAAGCTACTTGATTATAAATAAAATTTTTACATCTACATTTTCGTTGATTCGGTCTCGTCTAGTTTATAATAATAGTCATTTAATTCGAGTAATACGACTCGTAGTGTTATCAGTGTGGCCGATGTTTCCTTGATAACTACCCTGAGAAAAAACACCGCAACAAATTCAGCTGTCCTACTATGACGTGCTAATGCCATCCAATTCCGATGATGTAAAAGGGATAGTGCTATTCGCTGTGTATAGCTCCGTCTCTCTCTAAGAGCGGAATCATGATCGTTTTAAGACTTCATAGTAGGGCCCCTAGTCAGTCTCTTAAAATCCATACGATTGTACATTTACCCCTATTCATAAAAACGTTTAAACATTTCTAATTAACGGTCATAAAAACGTTATAACCGTTACTTAGTTAAAATACTGTTTAAGAGATTCTAAATTCAAATTCTCCATAGAAAATTTTGAAAAAAGAATCCGCTTATCAGTATTTTAGCTATGTAACGGTTATAACGTTTTTATAAATAAGGTTGATAATGTTCAAAATATGAGACCCATGAAGGTCAATGAGGTGATCTTCCGTGGAAATAACTACATACACAGATTTGAATGAACCTGTCCAAACAACCGGATACTTTTCGGTGTTGCCGAGCTCATGAATGCGATGATCGCGTATTCGAGCGATGATCGCTTTCTATAGGGAACGTGCACGGCGTGGACTGCCATCTAGCGTTGCAAATCCGAAACTTTTACCGTATAAATTAATACTAGAAATGAATTGGCTTCTGTGCTGCCATCTATAGTTCCTACAATCAGTCTATTAGGAAGACGTCTTGAGACCTACGCTCACCGGGACGGAATGGCAGAAGATTTTGCCACCGGTCAGCGCACACTAGCCTCTTAGATACTATAGCGTTCCGAAGGCCTATCAAGACAACGCGCTCTTCAATGCCGTGTGATCAGTAATCCCTTTCGATGCCACGGAATCAATTTAAAACATTGGCATTCATGTCGTATTCCTACTAGAAAAGTTTGAATGTCCGCCTTTAGAAAAATGCGAAAGGTTGTTCCAAATAAAAAAAATATAAATTTTTTATCAAACTTATTTTATTTATTGCTATTCATTTAAAATAAGTACTTACACCACTACTATATTATTTGTATAAATAAATAAATAACAGCAGATTCTTTTGTGAAGCGTTTTAGATTACATTACACTGTACATATTGTTCTGTTATATGGAAGACTTGAAACAAAATATTTCGACATCAATAACTGGAGATTTTCCCACTCAATCCTTTATTCAGAATTAATCTATAATAATAATATCTTGGGACAACTCACACACGGTCATCCGATCCCAAACTAGGCAGAGCCTGTGCTATGGCAACCAGACAACTGATAAACATACTTATATATTTCTAAATACATACATATTATAGACAAATTACACCCAGACACAGAACAAATGATCATGCTCATCACACAAATAGTTGTCCTGGGTGGGAATCGAACACACGACCTCCGGTTTAGCAGTCAGGGTCACTAACCACTCGACCAACAGGCCAGTCGATGTCAAAGTAAATTAAAGATAATGACGTATCCAATTTTGGGAAATCAAACTGTTATGTCGTACATTAACAAAGTTCAAATTACATTGCAACCCATAATTAAATACCTTTTTCAGGGCTTACTTATAAATCAACTTTAAATATTTAAGTCGAAACTTTAGCTTGTAGCTATGCATCGATGGATTGTAAATTTGAAATGATCTGGAATTATTAATTCAAGTACAGTAATTATTTCTCTTGTAACTTGATGCGTTTATAAATATTTCAAACATATAGTTATCATTTGTTGGAGAGTCTCTTTTGATTTCCATATTATACACGTTAGTACAATTGAAAACTTGAAGTTTTTGCTAATTCAAACAGTCATGATTTTTTTTCTCCCAAAACTATACAATATTTTGTGTAAGTACTTCCTACAACTAAGTACAAAGCATTCAATAAAAATACAGTTTTTACAATTCAGCTTATTTACAAATTAGTATAGACTAAAATTAATAAGTAGTCAGTAATAAAGTACAATTTATCAGATCATTATTTCAAACAATTTATCAATATGATAAAATAATTATATTTTAATAAAAAAACAGGGTTGCCAGATTCGTTCAGAGATTTTTTTACACAAAAAAAAAAAACATTTAAGCAAAAATAAAATAACTTCCTTAAAGATTATTCTTATTCCTAAAACTAAGTTGAATATTTATTTACACAACGCTTTTATTAGAATTCATTACGAGGTAGAAGACTCATATAGGCCATCTTTTATTGCTATAGTTTTTGTATGTTGGCTATGTTATACCAACATAACGCCGGGGCAGACAGCGACACACGATAGGCGTGTTTTTAACCAACTTAACGAAAAATTTTTAAGAAGATTTCTATTCTGGGTACCCATCCTCTAAATCCAAACTCTGATGCTGCCTCTTCATATGATTCTTCAAATTAACATTCTGAGTAAAAGATGCATTGCACATAACACATCGAAACTTCTTCTCATTGACGTGTGATTGCATATGCACCTTTAATCCTCTTAACCTAGGGTAGCTTTTCCCACAAAACTCACACCTAAAATTTCTTTCACCGGTGTGTGTTGCCATGTGCTCTTTTAATCTAGAAGGAAGGTAGAATCTTTTGTCACATAAATCACACTGGTGTTTGAATATTTTTAAATGGTATCTCCGATTGTGTTCTCTTAAAGATTTTCGACTATCGTATGCTCTATCACAGTGTTCACAGGGAAACATTCTCTGTTCCCCATGGGTCTCGATCATATGCCGATACCTCAAAGAGTAAGAAAAAAAAACTTCGTCGCATTTGTAACATTGGTACGCCGGCTCTTTTTTGTGCATTTTAGCTTCATGTAAATACCTACTATGTTTCGATTTGAAGATTTTTCCGCAGTCCTTACACGGAAAAGATTCCTCTACTTTTTGGTGTGTCTTTTGATGCAGAACTAACATTCTTTCTTCGAAATAATGCGCGCCACAGACATCACAAATGCACGTACCAAAATGCTCAGCCATATGTTTTTTTAATGCATGGAAAAAACTGAAACTACAACTGCATTCCGTACACGTCAAATTGGTAACTGTCAAACGAAATTTTAAAAATTCATTTGACGTATCATACAGTTCTTTTCCGTGGGTCGTAGTGAGGTGATTTTTGAGGGAGTCGATGTTATCGATAGTGATGGGACATAGTCGACAATCGATTCTGAAAATATCGACTAGGAGCAGTTTTTTATTGGCGATATGGTCTTTGAAAGTCGTGGGGTCATGTGTGAGGGTGTGTTCTCTAAGTTTGTTGGGGTCGGTGAAGACTTCGCGGCAGTATATACAGTAGTAATCGCTGAACGAGGTGTCGAATGGACAGACGAACGAGTTCTCGACTACTGCAATAGTGTTGGCGAAAGATTTATGTTCCGTATCGATATGTTTTTTCGGTGTTTGTTGAGGCGGGAGCTCGGGTTCTGAAAAAAAGAATTAATTATTTCAAACAAATTATTGCAGACATATGTTAGAGTGGAGACCGCGTGGGCAAAGGTACTGTGGGACGCCCTGCGGTACGATGGATCGATGATTTGAAGAAGGTGGCTGGCGGACTGCTCAAGACCGAGATGGTTGGCGATCTTTGGGGGAGACTTACGTTCAGCAGTGGACGATAATTGGCTGATCTGATGAAACAAAGCCACAACAACCGGTCTTATGCGTCTCGCATCCATCGGCTTCCCGCGACCCTCACCAGGTCATCAGTCCACCTTGTGGGAGGCCTTCCAACGCTACGTCTTCCGGTACGCGGTCGCCACTCCACAACTTTTCGGCCCCATCGACCATCTGTTCTGCGAGCAATGTGCCCGCCTACTGCCACGTTTATTATCCCAAAGCAACAAAATCTGCTGTACATAGGGCAACCCCAAGCACGAGAATCCGTTGGATGCAAGACGCACAAGACGGTCGATATGGCAACACATGGGCATATCCAGCAGTGGACGTCTTTCAGCTGAAATAATGATGATGATGATGGTCCCAAAGCAAGATTTATTTATTTACTAGCTTTTGCCCGCGACTTCGTACGCGCATCTGCCGTTTCATCCCGTTCCCGTATGGCATATAAACTTCCTTATGAATTAGGCTATCATATACAAAAATATTTTCCAAATTCGACTGGTTTTTTCAGAGATTATCGCGTTCAAACAAACAAACACTTCAGCTTGATTATATTAATATACTTGCTTTTGCCCGCGACTTCGTACGCGCATATCCTGTTTTTTCGTAGGAAATTACCGTTCTCGTATAGCCTATGGCCTTCCTCACGAATCATCATCTGCCTAGCCCAACTATATTGGGGTCGGCTTCCAGTCAAACCGGATTAAGCTGAATACCAGTATTTTACGTGGAGCGGCTGCCTACCAGACCTCCACAACCCATTAACTGGGTAACACGGTACTTCTTGGCAAGATCGGTGTCAGATTTTCTGGCTTCTGACTATCCGTAACGCCTGCCAAAGATCTACAAACGACAGCCGGGATCAACGGCTTAACGTGCCTTCCTCACAAATGTGGCTATCATATACAAAAATATTTTTCCAAATCCGACTGGTAGTTCCAAAGATCAAACAAACAAACGCTTCATTATTAGTTATTATTAGTACTAGCTTTTGCCCGCGACTTCGTCCGCGTCGAATAGTTACCTTGGGGCAGACATGGAGTTTCTTGTCCGTTCTTCTCCATAAGAATCTACCTTTCCGAATGGACAGTAGAGTCACTTTATTAATGTAATATTATTATTTTACTGAACTGTAAATGCTGACGTTCAAAAGTGCCGTTTAATGGCCTAATTGAAATAAACGTTTTTGACTTTTGACTTTTTTATTTTAAGATTATGAAGATTTAGTAAAGTTTCAGTCAATGCTACAGAAAGAATAGATATATATATAGATAGTTTAACAAATGTTCGACGTGTTTCTTTAAATTGGCATAACTTTTTTTATTTATGAACCGACAGACATGAAACAAACACTAAATGTTAAGTGAAGCTTACCACAATGTATTAGTGAAAACCACATCTTAATCGGTTTCTGAGATTAGCGTGCACTACCGCACAGACAGCGATCCGTTACATTTTGATTATATGTATAGATATTGTATAGAAGAAGATATAGACAGATAGATTTTCGTATGACATATCTGAATGTATAATAAATACCTATAATATCTTGTACATCTTGGTAATCCAAATGCTCCTGACTCCTCGTACGTCGCTTGCTCATCTTCTCCGTAGCACTCTGGCCGTTTACAGTCTTCTTGCGTTTCGAACTCTTTGCTTTAACTTTGAGCTTCTTCTTCTTGGGAGATTTCTTTACTGGTTTGGGTGAGGGCTCGCTTTTTAGGCTTTCCGCATCTGCATCTGAAACGATGAAAAGAAATCATTATATTTTTTTTAAAGTATCTAATACGAAGGTACTAGCTTCTTCCCGCGACTTCGTACGCGTATATACCATTTTCCCGTTCCCATATAGCCTTCCTCATGAATGTGGCTATCATATATAAAAAGAATTTTTCCAAATCCGACTGGTAGTTCCAGAGATAAGCGCGTTCAAACAAACAAACTCTTCAACTTTATTATATTAGTACTAGTGGCCCGCCCCGGCTTCGCCCGGATGCATTTTCTTTTATAACAACTTTCTCCTGAAAGTAACAAACACAACAAAAAAGTATTGCTGCAATTGCTCCAGCCGTTCACGCGTGATGCCGTGACCAAGGGAAATAGGGATTCATTTTTATATTAATAATATTAGTATTGATATATTATGTGACCGGAAAATTGCAGACTCAGAAAGATTGTAATAAATCATGATTAGATTATAACGTCTCGATATATTATGAAAGAATCGTTTTGTATACAATAAATCCCATCCAAATTCAATAGTTTCCAATGTATCCGTGTGTGATTAAGAAAAAATTGTTTGCAATTTCACGCGATATTTTACAACCTTACGGCGTATGCAATTTTCCGGTGACATATATAAACTACTTTTTGCCCGCGACTTCGTGCGCGCATATTCCGTTTTTCCCGTTCCCGTATAGCCTTCTTGCTCCTTTTGGGCATTATGTATGGGCTGGCCTACCCTTACTGTAGCCTACTGCACGCCCATGTGCTCACTTCAGCCAAGTTTTCTCGGACAGGTTTTAACAGAACAGCACTACCTACAGTTTTCACTGCACTATAACGGGCTCGGTGGAGTCCCTCTCGCGGGAGACGTGTCCAAACAATTTTAACCTTTTGAACGCCAGAGCATAAACGCATCGGCCTGTCTCCGACGCCAAGCCACAAATTCGCCGTACTTTTTGTCACATATTCGTGACGTTTGGCGTACAGGGCACGCCCTTGCTTGTCATGTATACGTGACAATGGCGTTCAAAAGGTTAATATTCGACTTCGTACCACCGTCAAAAGACGTCGCTTACTGCCAAGAACCTGGAGTATGGAGATGTTGGTGCACAATTCGGTCCAGGATTGTAATGAACGGGAGAGTGCCACTTTTTTTTTAAAAAAGCTAGCTCCATCGTCGACTTTGTCTCTGTCATCTATGACCTAGACTAAAGTCATGAGCAAACACATTTTAAATTAAAAAAAATATTGACGAAACGGTTGGTGCAGTGGTTGAGGGAATGACTGCTGCGCTGCGAGTCGCGGGTTCGATCCCCGCACGGAACAAATATTTGTATGGCCTACAGATAGTTGTTCCGGGTCTGGCTGTTTGTATGTGTGAGAAGTGTGGGCAACGTTTACAAAAAAAAAAAAAAAACTGTGTGCTTACCATCTTCTACAAGGTCAACACCGTCATCCATCACGTCAATGTCCTGCTGCGCCACATCAGCTGGCTTATCAGCTGGAGATGCTGGAGTACACACCTCAAGTTCCAACTTTATTTCTGTCTCGTTCTTCATAGTGTCGTCTGGATGTCCCTCTGCTATGTTAAAGAAGGAAAGAATAAAAAATAATTTTGCAAATACAGTAGAGTAGAGTAGAGTAGGGACTTTCCGCACTTAGACTCCTATTCGGTCCGTTGTGTGTAGGTGTCCTGGCTAAGTTAGCCAGCCTAGCTCCGCCCAGAAGCGCAAAAGTTTCCTGGGAGCTTCACAGGCTTCGCGGAGCGACCTCACCGTTCCGAGGATTTGTTCACGTTGGGTTAGGTTAGGTTAGAAAATACAGTAGAATCCGCTTATAATGACATCGAAGGGAAATGACAAAAACGTCATACTAAGGGGACGTCATTATAATGCATAGTCGTTGTCTATCATGTCAAAAGGTATGTATGTAGTTTTAAATAAATCCATCCTAAAACGAGAGATCAATCTAAAAAACGAGTGTGTGTGCGAGTCAGACTCTCACATGAAGGGTTCCGTACCATTATCTAAAAAAATGGCAAAAAAATCATGTCTGTTGTATGGGAGCCCCCTTGCATATTTATTTTACTGTTTTTTAGTATTTGTTGTTAACAACAACTAAACTTTACCACTTTTGTTTGGGCAACAGAAATACATCATTTGTGTAAATTTCAACTGTCTTACTATCACTGTTCATGAGATACAGCCTGGTGACAGACAGACAGCGGAGTCTTAGTAGGAGTCAAAGTAGGTCCCGTTTACCCTTTTGGATACAGAACCCTAGAAAACACTCTTGTATGGAGCCCTTTTCAATTGTTAATTAAATTAATATTATTTGTTGTTACAGCGGCTGGAAGCCGACCCCAATATAGTTGGGAAAAGGCTAGGCAGATGATGATTCGTGAAGAAGGCTATAGGCTATACGAGAACAGGAATTTCCTACAGAAACGGGAAAAAACGGAACGGAAAAGGCTAGGCAGATGATGATGTTATAGCAGCAATAGAAATACACACTTTCAACTGTCTACCTATTACGTATGGTTCTTGAGATACAGCCCGCTGACAGACATTCAGACGGACAGACAGATGCGGAGGCTTTGTAAGGCTTAGTAGAGTTTAGGGTTCCACACACAACATAAAAAAAAATATGTCGTAATAAGCAAAGTTATTAAAGTCTATTCAATGTTTATGGATGTATGTAACTTGGGCTGGTTTCCGCAACTCCACAACCTAGTGTGTATTTTGCATGCAAATTCAATCTTTAGTAAGTGTGAATAGAATTTTATTAGGTATCAGGGTTGTAGAATCAAACTTCTTCCCAGCTCAAAGTCAAAGTCAAAGTCAAAACGTTTATTTCAATTAGGCCATTAAACGGCACTTTTGAACGTCATCATTTACAGTTCATTAAAATAATATTACATTAATAAAGTGACTCTACTGTCCATTCGGAAAGGTAAATTCTTATGGAGAAGAATGGACAAGAAACTCCATAGTTATTCTTTTCAAATAATGATTTTACAAAATTTGGTATACAAAAATGGCGTTGTCGAGAATGTTCCGCCTATGAATACTGACCCTAACCTAGCCTTGTATGTTTAGTTGTCCTGTTCTTATTATGAGGTATATAATAAATAAATAAATAATTAAGGTTGCACATTTAGAACCTCGCTGATTTACCTCCATGCACCTTGATGTTAGCATGTAACAGTTTCTCTTCACAGATCAGCACTTGTTGTCTGAAGGCGCGCGCGTCCCTCAGTCGCACCACACACGTTGCGCAGATCACACGCTCCGACTCCTCGCCCTCCAAATGAGAAAGCTGGAAAAAACATCAACATCAAAATAGCATGTTGAAGTTTCGTATTACCCGGTAATGTAACCGGGTTGTGGAGGCCAGATGAGCAGTCGCTCCATATAAAATATACGCAACAGCATAGGGTAGGGACAGTCAAGGCAGATGATGATATTATCGCGACTTACCGAATCGTCAGTGAAATCTATAATTGCAGGGTACAATACCTCCAGGAACAGGGCCGCAACGTATTCTTTATCATTTTAGGCTCGGAAAATTGTAAGAAAATAAAATTATTTACTTACGAGTAGACCAAAACAATCCACGAACATCTCCGAATACACTTCCTTTTGACCGAGCCATTCGTATTCTACGTTCAATAAGCGACATTTCTTTAAAGTACCACAGCATCTACACAGACCAGGGTCCACGATAGGACCCTGACGGCTGGTAGTGCTCATTTTAATACCAAATAACAATTATTTTACAAATATTTACATACAATATAGCGTTTTGGTGACATTTTGACAGATATACCAATGTTTATCGACTTTTGACTTTGACAGGACATAGGAATGCCAAACGATGTGTGCACATTTTACGGTTTTCTAACTCTCAGTTAGTGGTTTTCAGATAGTTTGCTACTCGATAAAAGATGGCGCTTGCGAATAAAAAATGATGATGTACAGACGAGACGCCAGACATCAAGCCAGTGGTCATCGTCAAAAAAAAAAAAACTGGATGTGCTGGCGTCTATACGTCTGAAAAATAACATATTTTTTTACTGTGGAAGACTGACTATAAATGAACAACTTTTCTTTCACCAATGTCACTCTGAGGTAGACTCAAAAACACATGGTGTGGTGCTTCTCTCACTAATCACTCTTCATATAGAGAGGCAAGATTCTCTCATTAAAATGCATTCACTGTTCGTCCGTTAGTATTGATCTGTCAAAAATATGACGGTGTTAGGCCTCCTTCAAGAGGAACTGAGGATGAAAGGGTTGTCATGAATTCATGCAGGCCAGTACCCGGCTCGTGGAGCGTAACGAGCTACGCCCGTATGGAGGCGAGAGCCGTCACGCACGTTTACGCGTGGCGCGTGGAGGCGCTTCGCCAACAGCGCGGCGGACGGAGCTCCATACCATGGCGGTATGGAGACGGTGACTATAGCGACCCAGCGCTGGGCACGCTACAATTGCGGCGGTAAGGCCCCTCTTTGGGCAGTGGCTGGAGAGGCGCCACGGCGTCCTCACCTTTCGCCTGACGCAGGTACTCACCGGACACGGCGTCCTCACCTTTCGCCTGACGCAGGTACTCACCGGACACGGCGGAGAGGTACGTGTTTCGGATTAAGCGGGAGGACACGCCCGGGTGTCAGCACTGTGAGTATCGGGTAGGTAGGGTAGAAAGGGTAGGTAGAGCAGGGTAGGTAACGGTTGACGGGAGGTGACGGGAGCGAAGCCACGGGCACAGCTGGTTTACAATATAACTGAGAGTTTAATAAATTCAGAGAGATAAATTAGAACACGTGAACTCTATTGTTATTAGTTTTATTGAAAGTAGGTAGGTACATGCAGATATGATCATAAAAATGTATTATTGGAATCAGTAGTGGCGCTAGTCGCCATTGCAATCGCCAAAAACATTCATGCTAGGCCCTTAAACATTTATTTCTGCACATCAAATTACATGAACATCAAACTAACATTTATGGAAATTATGGGTTGAACATTCTGTTAAAGTATTGATATTGTATTACTATATTTCCTTGTATTAATTTTCGTCTATCGCGATAAAATTTGTAAATCTATTTCTACTCTACACACTAAAATACATTAATAATATATTTATTTCGTATACAAGTTCCTAAGGGTCAGTCTAATAGTCTAAACATAAAATCATAATTCGAGATAATTTCAATTCATTGCCACCAACTGTAGAATCGGTATTAGCTATATGTACCTATTTGGCTCACTGTCCGATCAACACCAGGCCCGGGTCGATGGCGCGTTGTGTTCCACGCGCGCCTCAAAGAGATAAGTTGATTTACATTTTTGATGTGAAACATCTATAGCTGCGGGTAAAACCGATTGTTGGCGTGGCGACGCGTCGCCACGCTATGATGGTATATATTTATTTAACAGTTTATGTGTACACATTTAACAAATAGATAAGAAGGAAACAGAAAAATAGGTACAAAGGTGATATTTATATAGGTACATTCTATATGTATTTTTTTTATTATGCCATATTTAGTTCCTTTCGCAATCTGTTCTTTTATGCATATTACTTGTACAAAATAATTTCGATGTTTCACATCTGCCAGGCGTCCCGTGACGGCTGAAAAAGCTCTAAAACAATATGGATTTCAATGGATTCTGAACATTCCCTGTTTGACGTAGAGTCTGTTGTTCCAAAATTTGATATCTCGAATTTTGAATTTAAATACACTAGAAGGGAATTTAAAAGGCTTCCCGTCTTATATGTTACAATAGGATTTTAGGGGGATAATATGACAACCAGAGATTATTGTGTGGGTACTATAATGTACTAATACTGATATCAGCGCAAGTTGCTAGAGCCTTTAAGAGTACAGGTACCTTTGAGGTTTATCTAGTATTATCGTGAATGATAATATTCGATGAGCAAAAGGGCGATCGCTGTTTTCTAAGACAAGTTTTAATCACCTCTGCCGGCCGTTTTAGGGATAATAGACGTGATGAAAAATTATTATTGTGCATAGAGCAATATCCACCGGGCAACTAACAACTGCCTACTAGAATAAAAACATTGACAATGAAATACTTATTCGCACATTCCAGAAATTGGGGTAAAAAGTTTCTGATTAAAATCAGTCATCAAAATTATACATTGAAGAGAATACTTAATAGCCAAAAACGCCATCCTTTTATAGACCATCCTACAAAAATAGGTAAAAATTTTAGCCTCTCAGACTTTTTCAATTATACCCTGTGTTGTGTAACATTGTAGCACACCACTTCAAGCATCAGACATTTTCTCCAATTTAGCACATAGGTATTAGGTAAAAACAAAAAAACAGACATATAGACACCTAACAACTTGTAAAACATTTCCCTCTTAGTGGTTTTTATCGCACTCTGATTTATGAAGGGAGAGGGAATTTTCGTTTCATCATAATTAATTTTCGTCATTATAATCTTTCGACTTTAATCAATTTCCAGCGGTAATAGCTACGGTTGTTGGTGCCCATCGCGAATTCCCTGACCTTCTATTTCCTCGTCTGACTCGTCCTGAGGCTCATGAATCTGATATGTCAAGAAAGTTCTGATCAAGAGTTGCCGTCTTTCTCCTTCTAAGTTCGTGTTGTTGCGTATCAAATCGTTCAGCATTCCGAAATGGCGCCAAGCAACTGAATTTACTGCAAAAGGATGGAATTCGGATACGCTATCAAACATTCTCCAAGTTGGTATGCCGATATGCGGGATAACGCGAACGACAGGATTAAGAACAGCATCAATCTTGTAGTTGAACAGGGAGTATGTCGTCTCGTACATATTCTTAAACTGGAGGTAACGTAGTTCATACGTCAGTTCGGGCCACATATCAACGTATCTGTCCCTGATTTTCTTATGGTATTTCTCTATTATTGTCCACTGTCGTTTAAGAATTGCTTGCCTATCTTCCATTGCTTTTACCTCGCGAGCGTTGTCCATATCTATACCTCGAATCTCTTCTTCCATGGTTCTGAAACGTGAAAGCTGCTTACTGACGAGCTTCTCTCGTTGCCATTGTGGATCGTCTGCGCAACGTTTCCCTGGGCTTTTTTTTTTAGGGAGCTCTGCATTGATGAAATGGCGTATCACAGACAAATACTCTTCTTTCACTTTTTTGAAAATGTTGGCGGTGAAATAGTTGTCTACTTTAAGTTGGGCTTCGATCAGAAGAAGATTATTTTCTTCGAAGTTTTTCCACAATAGATGAAGAGCGTCAATGGATTTTTGAGTGTAAACCTTTCTTAGTTCACTCAACTCTGCTAAACCGTTTCCAATTCGATCATGCATTTTATCAAATGTTTCACCGATCAGTATTTGGGTGGAAATAAGGTCAGCCATCGTGAACTCCAGCATACCCCTCATTGTTCAGGCGTAATCTCCCAAAACTCACTTCAATGCACGTCTGCGTATAAACAGAACACAGTCAACTTCTGAATTAGCACTTTACTCAGTCCATATTTTTTTTCACATCTTAGTCGTAACTGTTCGACGTTTCACATTTTAGTTTCACACACAATAATTAAATTTCATAGAAACTCTTACTTTTTGTCTATTGTAATTTAGTGTTTTAGAAAGAATATGCTAATGAGAGGCGGCAAATATGGCTCCCCAGTTACTTATCTTGCTTGGTGGTAGTCCATCAAGATGAATGAAAAATCGATAAAATGTAAAAAAAAAAACGATCCAATTGCGCGCGCATGCCCGCTGCCGACACTTTAGTGTTCTGCTGTGGCCAACACTAGCGCAGCTTCGCCGTACGCTCGATGGCGTTATTGGCGTTGCCTTGCGTTAGTTTCAAGAAAATAAATAGTATTTATGTAATTTCGGCTAAAATTTTAAGTTAGTTGTTAATAATTAGTATGTCAAATATATTTCCTGTGAAAATAAGTTAAAAACGTGAAAATGGATGCTAAGACTTCGGAATGGCGAGCCGGCCCTAATGTTTGTCGGTGTTGCTTAACGGAAGGGTGCTACAAAGACATTTCAACAGAATATTTCTGGATGGGAAAGCGTGAAGTGTACGCTGAAATGCTTTCAGACACCCTCAGTCTCTCAGTAAGTAGCAACATGCTTATTTATCGATCCATCTTCGTGAAGACGCCACGGCATCCATTTTCTTGGGAGAGAACAAGTTTTTTTATAATCCGACTTGTTTGTAGAGTCTTTTGTTTTGTTATGAATGCTCTTTGGTTGGGACTACTTTCGTTGGTCGGGTTTTAAAATCGATTGAGCAAGGTCTGGATGCTTGTATATTTTTGGAGCTGAATAGCTACCTACCTACTTTGATTTGATGAAATTTTATAAGGAACTGTAGAATGGACTATTCAAGTTATGATGCCTCTTATGACCAAGTTTTTATTTGTTTATTATAAGTCTTTTTTACTGTTGTGCTAGGTCCTCCTCAACCATTAGAATGTGCTTAGTTTCTGATTCTATATCAAGCACCAATGGCTGCAATCAGAATAAAAGGTCAATTGACTAGACCCTTTTAGTTCTCTAAAGAGTAAACAATTATCTCTACACAGATGAATGGAAGAAAAATAATGAGCCCCTTCTTGGTAAGACTGGTGTCAGACTTTCTGGCTCCTGGCTATATGAAACGATTGCCAAAGATGTTCAAATGACAGCTGAAACCAACGGCTTAACATGCTTTCTGAGGCATGGGGGAAAATCCTATGTTATGGATGGACACCCATCCACAGGCTTGCAAGCATTGCTTAACCTTGAAGATCGACCCCTGTTATTATTATTCAGCCACAAGCTGGTTGTACTAGGACTTAGGCATTAAAAATTAAATAGAGATTAATCTGAGTATCTCTTCTTCATCAGATTGCATACTCCCAATCCGGCGGTCCCAACAGTAACAGTCGTCTAATATGTGAGCTGTGTATATCTCGGCTGCGGGATGCTTCAGACTTCAAGCGCCAGGTGCTGGAGTGTGAGAAGACTTTCATGCAGCACTTGGATGCCAGCAGCTCGGCAATAGCGGATCTTGAAGGTATTTAAAAGATAATTCTGAGAAAACTATACTCAAATCAAAATATATTCTTTTGTTTATCTTCTGTCTTTTTAGGGTTCTGTACCCATAGGCCAACGAGACCCTAATACTAAGCCTCCGCTGTCCGTCCGTCTGTCTGTCAGCAGGCTGTATCATCATGAACCGTAATAGGTAGACAGTTGAAATTTTCAGTGTATTTTTTGCCGTTATAGCTAAATTTATTTTTTTGTTGTTATAACAACAAAGAAAATAAATTTAACCAAACTATTTAAAAAGTACATAGTATTAAATCTTGTACGATAGTACGGAACCCTATGTTTTTCTGCTGTTCATTCCTGATTAATTTTGTTGCGGGATCAAAGATTGAATGTTGTGGCGGGCTTGGCCCATGTCTTTTTTACCAAACATTTTTTCTCAGAATGAGAGGTGTAGAATAATGTTGATGCCCTTGGAGGAGACCTAAAAGGGGAATAAAAATAAACCTATGTAATTTCTTACGTAAATTAAAGTATCGCCACTTGTGGCCAGGTGATGAGTTGATATTGACCCCAAATTCAATGTCAAAACTTTTGCAAATTAGCTCTAGGACAATTTCAAGAAAAGCATTCAATTACAGGCCACCTTGTATAGTTATTATACAACCAGGCTCAAATACAAACTGGAGCAATGGAGAAATTCGTAGATTATTAATGGACCACATGATACCCAACAAAATCTGTATTGTGTGAAGTGTGCCCACACAATATACAGATAGAAGAATACAGATTTTATAACGCCTATAGCAAAAACACAGTAACCATTTTATTATCATCACTGGCTTTTGCCCGCGACTTTGTATGTGCATATCTCGTTTTTTCCCGTTCACGTACAGCTTCCAGCCTTCATTGTGAATGTGGCTATCATATGGATACAAAAAGAATTTTCCAAATCCGACGGTATGATGGTAGGATGGTAGATCAGATCCAGAGTTTCGAGGCGCGTTCAAACAAACTGTTCAGCTTTATTAAAGTAGTATAAAAGTATAGATATTCTATTTTACTAGCTTTTGCCCGCGACTTCGTAGGCGCATATCCCGTTTATTCGTTCCCGTAGGAATTTTAGGAAATCCTTTCTTAGTGCTCCCCTACACTCCCCAAGGAACCTATACGCCAAATTTCAGCTTTGTACAACCAGCGTTGTCTGACAGTCACTCAGTCAGTAACAGAAGAGTTTTATACATATTGATTTATATCATCATTATTCTCTAGTCTCGGTACTGGTAGAATTAATTAGGTTATTTTTAACCGACTTCAAGCAAAGGAGGAGGTTCTCAATTCGGTTGTATTTTTTAATATGATATTTTTCTTTTTGTAGTACAAGTGGAACCAATAGACTCGGACGTGAAACTGGAGCAAGTGAAACAAGAGAAGCGACTCAGCGATGATGACTTTGATGACCGATGCGGCTTCGACGATGACGATGATGATCGTGAGTACCATCTTTATTTTATTTGACAGCCTGTAGTTGCGAGGGTAGGAGGGAGAGAGGTCCAACTTAATTCAAGCTTCTAGTAAAATATGCAGAGGGAGGCTCATGGCTAAGTAGTAATAATTGCCACTCGGTTCGATCTTTGTTTAAGCAATTTTCACCGATGTCAGTCCACTGATGGGTGACCATCCTTTAGGTACAGACCGAGATTCCTTTGTACTTCAATTCAATTTTTGAGGTTCTGGCTCCATCGATAAACATTTGCTGATTTTGCCAACTTCAAGGTATGAGATTGTAATGGTCGGTTCTCTGTCTCGGCTGTCATTTGTACATCTTTGACAGTCGTTGAGGATAGTAAGAAGTCAGAAAATCGGACACCAGTCTTGCCAAGGGGTATTATTGTGTTACCCAGTTACTGGGTTGTAGATGTCTGATAGGCAATGGCTCCATGTAAAATGCTGGTACTCAGCTGGATCCGTATTAGACTGGAAGCCGACCCCAACGAGAAGGTTAGGTTCGAGATCAAAAAAAAAAAAAAAAAAGGTTCATTGAGTCAACCCGAGGTGGCGGCGCGTGGTGTTCCCGTGCGCCCCTCTTTGACGTAGCGGGGGGAGTCAAACACCTCACTCGCCACGCCGACGCGAGGTGGCCCGCAGTGGCGGGCCGGCACCAGTCGGGGATTGCGGAAGTCGCATACGTTCCCGCGATCCCCGGCGTAGGTGAGAGATGGAACACCGGGGTGGTTTTAGTCAGTAAGAGTCTGATAGACCCCTCCACCCGCCCTAGGGTGGAGGATTTCCATGAGGATATCCCCCGACACAAAAAAAAAAAAAAGGTTGATTGAGTTCAAATAAGTGGAGGATCAGCAGTCTACCTCCATACTGTGCCTGTTGTTTAAGCCTCATGTAACAGGGAGCTACCCTTAGCCCATATTTATCAGTATCTGAAAGAAAGAGACCTGGCTTCAAGTATAGATATTGGGCCACTTAGTTGGCAAGTATAGATATTGGGCCACTTAGTTGGCAAGTATAGATATTGGCCCACTTTGACTGGCCTGGTGGTCGAGTGGTTAGTGACCCTGACTGCTAAACCGGAGGTCGTGGGTTCGATTCCCACCCAGGACAAATCTTTGTGTGATGAGCATGATCATTTGTTCTGTGTCTGGGTGTAATTTGTCTATAATATGTATGTATTTAGAAATATATAAGTATGTTTATCAGTTGTCTGGTTGCCATAGCACAGGCTCTGCCTAGTTTGGGATCAGATGACCATATGTGAATTGTCCCAAGATATATTATATTATATTATTATACTTAATTGGCAAGTATGGTAAGCTTCTTAGATCACTAAATCTATCTGACCTTTTTGGAGCTTAGAATAATTATTCCTTACACGGAGATTCGGCGAGAAACGACTACTACTTACTCCATGTCCATGTTGATGCCTGTTTTAATTAAATCATGATTTTGAGGCTACTATGTACCATTAACCTCACAACCTCTTTTATATTTCAGTTGACGACCAACCCCTAACGAAACTAGCAAGCAAAATACCCAAAAAGGAATCGGTAGATCTACTAGACCTCCTTGATAACACTAAGGCAACAGAGAAACGGAAGTCTTCCACCAAGACTAAGTCTGTACCGGCTAAAAAGACTAAGAGTCTGAAGAAGGAGCCCGTTAAGGCAAGCGCTAGTAAAGTGGCCGCTAAAACTGAGAAGAAGAAAAAAGGTAGGCATCTGGTTTTTGTTCTCTATGGTCGGGGAGTTGAGTTGCTGAAGATACAAGGTTTTTTTAGTTATTCTGCTTCATAACAATCTGTTCCAGGAACAAATAAGCCACTTTTTTGGCCGATTTACATCATCTGAGTATTGTTATCTATGAGAGCCATAATCGGCTGAATTTTTTTTCCCATCAAACTCTTTTGTTATCTCAGTCTGATAGTTGATTCTATCTAGTATTTTTTATCTAAATTCTATCTGCTGTCAGCGAGAAAAAATCACCAGGACACGGTCGACTTGTGTGCCAAGTTTCACACAAATCGGTCCAGCCGTTAAGACATGAAGAAGTAACAAAGACATACATACAGAGTTATTTTTGTTATTTGTAATATTAGTATGGAAGTATGGTTTATTTATCAATAGTGTCATCATTCTGGGAAGCGTGGAAGGCTATTTATGACAATATAGATTGAAGAATAAAAAGACATTTGTTCTGCTAATACATTTATCTTCCGCAACTCTGCTCGCCTGCCTTTCGATTGACAGGTTATGTACTGGTTTAATAACACAAAACACTATGAAAATTAGTTATACTAAAAAAAAAAGACTTGCAGGAACCATAGGTGGCAGTACAGAAGTGTCTATCTATCTATTAGGGTATGGTTTCCGCACTTAGTCCTGATGTTGGACGTGCGTGGGCCATGGCGGCCATCATTCCAACCAGTACAGAAGTGTCATTGTCAAGTATATTTTACTTATAAGCTTCAAAATTGCAATGCTAGATGGCGCAGTCTACATCGTGCACGTTCCCTAAACGGAGCGTACTGGAATTATAGATGGCAGCACAGAAGCGTCAAAGTCAAGTATTCTTTTAAAGTTTTGAATATCGAACACTAGATGGCATATTCAACGCCGTGCACGTTTCCTATATTGAAGTTTCGATAATGGAACACGAGATGGTTCGCTATAGGTAAACATTGTAGTAAACTAGCTGCCGCCCGCGGCTCCGCCCGCGGCTCCGCCCGCGTAAATCTCAAAAATTATCCCAAGGGAACATAATCCCGGGATCAAAACCTATCCTATGTCCTTTTCCGGGACTAAAACTATCTGTAAACCAAATTTCATCTAAATCGGTTCAGCGGTTTGAAGAGGTAACAGACATACAGACAGACACACTTTCGCATTTATAATAATAGTATGGATATACATACTATTAATAAATTAATAAAAAAATTATAAAACAAATAGTTAAACAAAATCCAGTACATAACTTGTAAATAAACATAATAATGCCACCTATCATACTGCATGTTTAGTTTTAAGACAACATATGGATATGTCTCCCAAAAGAGTTCGTTTTATAAAGAAAAGGATGAATGATTAACTAATACGGATACAACTTAGTAATATTAATTTACAAAGAAACAAATCCCACAGTTTAGGCACGCCTCAGGGCCATGTCCATCATTAACCTGCTCTTATAAATTTGTTTAGTCTGTGACTGTTGTAAATAGACAGATCTATAGTATCGTGGTTCGGTAAACATGTCCATGACCAATGCAACATGTTACAGAATGAACTCAATACCTGAAAAGGGGTCATTATGAACAACTTTTGCAATGGGACCAACCCGTAAAATAGCAAAAAAAAAAAGTAGCTGTTAAGCATTTTGAGTTATGTGCTGTCGATATTTTTTTGCGATTTCACTTTGGTACCAGGTTTCTCATTGGTCGTTTACAGTTGACACTGCTTGGTAACAGCGCCATCTATTATCCAACTCTTGAATTACTAAGAAGACGCCATATTGGTTGAACTGTCATCCGATTTTGTAAAACGAATGTAAACAGAGCTACTGAATATTTAGTGTAGTTGATTGTATTTTGTGTGTCTTTTGCTGTGTTCTTCCTTTCAGAATTTAGGTACAAGAAAAGGTATTGATGAAGATTACCAATTATTTACACTGAAATAACAGTCCTAATTGATTCATTTGTACAGAACCCTGTTTTTGTTTTAAATTTTATAAATGGAATAGATAATACAAAGCCATAGAGTATTTTACTTTACTTTTGTAGGCTCTAGGTAAAGGTATTCAAGCTTCTTTTGTCCGCTGTCCGTCGGTCTGTCATGACATGTAGCAATGTATCTCATATAATTTAATAGGTAAAAGTTGAAATTTTCTGAGTGTATATTTCTATTGCCGGTATAAGTACAAATCTAAAAATGAAAGCGCCCGGTTATAGTACAGAACCCTTCGTATTCGAATTGCTGTCTCATTCATACAACCCTGAATATTGTCTAGCCTCAATGAAAAACAAATACTTATCTTTAAACCAGACAGCTATAAAAATGTCTTCGAAATATGACAACGTGCAACGCAACGAGTTTGAAGAATTTTTTCATACATACTTGGGTTCGAATCCCAGTTTGTTTAATAGTGTTTGATCTACCCTCCACTTCGTGTTTGCAGGTAAGTTCTTTGTATGTGCCTTTTTATGAACGTTGAAATAACTGATATTTTCTAATATTTATAAAACTTATTATTTTTAATAAAAAGAAAAATTTCCAAAAATAAATATCGTCTGTCAACATTTGTTTTTTTGTTTGGTTTCAACATTCATGCTTCGTTGTAAAAATTTAAATGAAAATAAGCTCTGAAATATTTTTTATTTTAATATATATTTTAATGGATTTAAGAAACACTTGAGACATATCCATATGTAGACACATTTCTGTCTAAAAGCATTTGGAATTGTTTGGAAGAATAGTAGGTACAATAAAAAGGTTTTTGAGTCATATTCCATATAACTAATATTTGAAAAGTAATATGGAATACTATTTAGACCCTTAAATTCATCCACGCAATTTTCAATGCTTAAACAACTCAAAAAACAATAGTTATTTTGAAATATTATTTTTGAAATACTTTTTTACAATTAAAATAACTATTGTTTTTTGACAGCTCATTGCACATAGATTTATCAGTTTTATTAAACCCCTTCTTATCGTGAACTATAATGAAATTACTATGTGAAATAATCTTCATGGGATTTATTCCTAATCATAAAATAAATTATTATGTCGGAATTTCCGACTTCTATTTCTATAACTAATCTTTTACTTAAGAACTTTATAATCTTGAAAAACCTTGCTTTTATCTCATTATTAAGGCACTTGTCCGACCGCGCCGCGCGCCGCCGACGAGGAAGCGATTAGCTATCGACTATTTTCTCGCTGAGGATACGGACAAAAGATATAGATCCCGTGTGAGTAAAAGATACACATAATTTTATAGTCGATAGCTGGCTGTTCACACTGCCGGCGAGAACTCTCTTACCACTAGTTTGTCACAGCGACAAGAGCTATCAAAGATAATACTCGCTCAGCGATGCTCGCTTGGCGGTCAGACGTCAGAACTCACGACGAGCGAGATTTCTACCTATAGTACGCCGCACGGCGAGTGGTGCGAGTAATAGTCTGTTAGACTAAAGCACTCGCTTAAAGCCGAGCGCTAAAACTAGCCAAACTTTACACTCGGTGCTCGCTGATCGTCGGCGGTGAGACCAGTGCCTTAACTACATATCACAACAGTTTAAAATATTAAAGGTTTTGTGGGCACGAGGGGCATTTGAATAAGATAATCTGTCCAAGGAGTACCGTGTTACGTGACGTTCAAAAGTGCCGTTTAATGGCCTAATTGAAATAAAGGCTTTGACTTTGTTACACAGTAACTGGGTTGTGGAGGTCAGGGGCCGTACTATGAAGTCTTAAAACGATCATGATTCCGCTCTAGGAGAGACGGACCTATAAATAGCGAATAGCACTATCCCGTTTACATCATCGGAATTGGATGGCATTAGCACGTCTTAGTCGGGCTGCTCATAGAAAGTCGCTCCATTTAAAATATTGGTATTTAGCTGCATCCGATTCGACTGGTAGCCGACCTCGAAATAGATATGGCAAATGATGATGGGCCCATGAACTTTGCTATAAATAAATAAATAATAAAAAAAAACATTTTAATTCAAATATCACTGACTCATAATCAGTGATAGGAAAATCGGGCGCTTACATACCTAAACTTCTTCCCGTGAAAGAATAATATGGAAATTCCTTTCTGAATAAATAAGTAATCCCGGGTTCCCGGGGTTGAACAATTTTGTAAAAACAACTATACTTAATGAAATTACAGCAGTGGTTCTTTTGATTTAGTATCGTTATTTTATTCAAAACAAATGGAATACCTATAAAAAGAGTTCGCAACGAGTTCTGACTATATTTTCTATTTTTAGCAATCTCAGGAATTTCGAATGATTCCGGGATCCGGGATTTTGAAAAGCATGTCCGTATTATACTTTCGTTGAAATAAAAGTGAAGTTTATATTAGCGCCCGATTATCCGATCACTGCTCATAATAGAAATAATACATTCACACAGTCACATTACATACACAATATTTAATAACAATTTCATTTACTTAATTCAATTACATTATAATAAGTCAAACACAATAAAATAACTCAATTCACATAAGGGGCCATCCATAAATAACGTCACACGTTAAGAGGGGGCCGACGAAGTGTGACATTGTGTGACAAGGGGTGAGAGGGGTTCTAAATTTCGTGACGTCACATTTCAAAATCAAATATATAAATGAGGATTTAAAACGTAATTTTAACTATTATCGAAAAACTTAAAAATATTTTCAGTCCTATCTGTATTATCATAAAGTTTCAGTTTTTTGCTTTGTTATTTTTTAATGTTTGATTTGATGTTGATTTTATTAAAAAATAAATAAATCTGGTATAAAATAATGTCAGAAGTGCTGTTTTAATTTAATAAGTTCTAGATATTTTACAAAATATGTCACGTCACGTCACACTAGGGAGTCCCACAAATGTGACCAGCTGTGACAAGGACGGGGAGGTCTTAAACACATAAAATTCGTGTGACGTAATTTATGGCCAATATCTACCTCCTACACTTAATCAATATTTGACGTATGAATGTGTAGGGTACCTATTGGTTTTACAAAGTTAGGAAAAGCGTATTCGACAGTGAAATAGGCTTGCAACGATAAACTGACTTGTTGATGTGTTTATATGATAAGATACCATAAATTTGCTACAATAAATATTTGAAAATATTTCACTTCAGTTGTCATTATGCTGCATCTTTAAAACCTACAAGTTTTTCAAGAATACTACAAGAGTCTAAAACATTTTTGTCTATTATCGTCTCCTAGAAGACTTAACACACAGCCTCAAGATTACCCTATAGAAGATAGAAGAAATATACAACTATGGTCTATGGTCTACAAAGAACCTTTTTCTTTTTTAGCGGAAAGCTATGACGCGACGCGCTCAAACGCCGAGACTATTATAAGTAGCACAACTGCTTACCCCTTCAGAGTGAATGATAAGTCGATACTCTGCGTCTACTGCCAAGAGTTGTACGAAGACCCTGACGAGTTCCGGAGACACATGGACGGAGAACATGACTATTTTAGCATCAAGGTTGCGTTCCATCACCTGCCTAAAACAGAATTTATCAAAGCTGACCTAACGAACTTACGGTGTCGACTCTGCAACGCCAGCTTCCCGAACTTGGAAACGGTTTTGGCACACCTAGAATCTGAACACGACAGAAAAATTGATCCGCAAGGAAAATACGGCGTAATGCCTTATTTACTCCAAAAAGACGTTTATAATTGTGCGGTTTGCGAGAAAAACTTCCCTTCGCTCTTTCACTTGAACAGACATACGATCACACATTTTCTAAGCTACGTTTGCCATGTCTGTGGCAGTAGCTATGTGGCCACCACAGGCTTGCTCCGACACGTGAGATCCAAACACCAGATTTACGAAGTATCATGCAAAAGATGCAAGAAAGTCTTCCCTACAATGGAAGCAAAAGAAAAGCATAGACGAACGCAGAAGTCCTGCATGCCTTACTGCTGTCCAAAATGCCAGGAGCGCTTCCTCGATTATAAGACCAGAAAAAAGCATATGGAGGTTGCGCATGGTCAGTCAAAACGGACTTATCGTTGTGTGGACTGCAATATAGAGTTTACGACTGAGAATGCGTATTACGACCACTTCAAACTTCATCATTCCGAAGACTGTGCTGTCTGCAAGCATTGCGGCTTGAAATTCTTGTCGGTTTACCGTTTAAAGCGGCATATTGCGAAGCATAATGTTTGAGCGACTGAAGCGAATTTATTGTAAAAACCTGGATTTAAATCTGCATTTATTGTATGTGTTTGACGTTACATTGCATTACAGTTGTGGTGCCATCTACGTTATCGTATTACGAACTAAATTGACGTATCCTAGATCGTGATATTAGAAGGAATCGTGTTAGGAAATTTAAAAATACATCGCAATATCATCTAGGCGATACTCAAAACTTGTCTAAATTGCGAATACGGGTATTGCTTCTCAGTTATCCGCTCAATTAAAATATAAAGAACCTGGTAACAGCCGTTGGACAGTAGCTCACCAAATATTACACCCGGCTCGGTTGGAGGATCCTTCCTTTTCAATGGAGCATTAGGAACTGTTCCCTGTTCTGCACTGGTACCGTGGCTTGCTTGGTGAATACAGCTAAGCGAGTCACCTGGCGAAGTGAGGCGAATGTCCTAAAATATTTGGAACTGGCTGTACTAATATCCGCTAGGCAACTCGCGAAGACTATTGGGGTTTTTGTACGAGTGGCCCCTCGCGGGCTACGTCTGCCTAACCAAACTTGCCTGTGGCGGCCTTAATAGAAATTAAAGCGTCCAGGCAAGACTTAAAATAAACTTAAACATAAAATACTACACGTGGGCACCCCTGGGGAGAGGACAGCTAGGGACGTGCTGGATCTAACATTGAATCTGACTATCACAATAACGATATACTATTTAAACTTTTTGAACGCCAGAGCATAAACGCATTGGCATGCCCCCGACGCCAAGCCACAAATTCGTCGTATTTTTGTCACATTTGTGACGTTTGGCGTCCAGGGTAAGCTTTCGTTGGTCACAAATATGTGACAATGGCGTTCAAAAAGAAAATGTTTCTGTCAATTCGCAAGTCCGATGTAAAAATTTCGTAGAATGAAGGTAGCTAATAATTTTAAGATATTTAAAACACTTGAATTATAGAATTTGTGTGTATAATTTATGAAATATCACAATAAAGTAAGTATGGTTAACGTTTTTCTGTATTATTTTCGCCTTTCGAGTTGTTAGAAAGAAAGAAATAAACCCTTGGTAGGTATAAAGAATAAAAAAAAAATTGGTTGCCTGTAAAGTCGGTTTACGGACGATAGTTTTACGTGACAACGTCATAACAAAACATTGATGAAATGATCGTAACGTTACAATGAGCGTAACGTTACAATGAGTCATCCTTTTTCGTGCGTGCAGCCGGCGTTCATCGATTTATTAGACGTTGTCACGTCAAAAAAAATATTGTCCTTATACTGAGATCTTTTGTAGACTGCTGTCAACTCAACTGAAACCGTATGTTAGCGTCCGGGTACCAAAAAAAGGGCGGCAAGGAAAGGTGGCGATCGAACAGTTTCGGTTCTGTCTCCATCGCGCCTTGGCCAACGCTCCTCGCCAATCGTTTTGTGCCCAAAGGCTTACTGTTCAAACCATTTACTGTTTGTAGTTCAGGGCTGGCCCTCAGCCTAATTTGAATTAATTACTCAATAGTAGGCGACAACCCACCTTGTTACCCAGTTAATGGGTTGTGGAGGTCTGGTAGGCAGCCGCTCCACGTAAAATACTGGTATTCAGCTGAATCCGGTTTTGCTGGAAGCCAACCCCAATATAATTGGGAAAAGGCTAGGCAGATGATGAGTAGGCGACAACCACCAATATAAGTCGTACAAACCAAGGATAAGAGAATCAAAAAACTAAATAGTACGAAGCCGATGTATTTCGGAACTGTGTCGCGGTCGCCTGATGCAGGCATCGCTTTCTTTCTTATCCTATTTCCTAAATAAGTCTACTTACCGATTTGTTAGACACTCGCATAGTTACACAGTTAAAATTCACTTTCCTACACGGTTTTTGGACTAAGAGCTCCGTGTCATGGAATATACTAAGAAGTCATCAACGGTTAATTAAAGCTCGAATGAGATCTATAAACTACTATAAGTTGATACTTGGCGAAACCATTACTTAGAACAGCATCACTTAAACGCAGCAAAGCGCGTCTTCTGCCAAAATAAATATGACAAAGGACCATTTCTTTTTGTTCTAGTGTTCGACTCGTTGTTCGAAGCGAGACAAAACGCTAAACTCATTTTGAGGTACACTACGGCTTATCCATTCAAGATTCCGGGAAACGATATGGTGTGCGTTTACTGCGGCGATGGCTTTCCAGAACCGGAGGCGTATAGACAACACATGAGAACTGACCACTACCAGCCAAACGTCAAACATGCGTTCGCGCACACCATGGGCACAGAGGAATGCCTGAAAGTTGACTGTACAGACCTAGGATGTAAGCTCTGCGCAAAGAAATTCGAATCTCTAGGTGTCATAGCAGAACACCTCGTCTTAGAACACGACAAGCATTTAAACCTAAACGCAGAGGTCGGATTACAGACTTTCAAATTAGGCCCCGAAAGATGGGTTTGCGCCACCTGCTTCCAGAAATTTCCATCACTTAGATGCTTATCTCGACATAACAGCGTTCACTATCATAAGTACACATGCGAAACATGTGGCAAGTCTTATATTAGTCGCGACAATCTAAAGAAGCATATTCTCTTCAGCCATACCGAAGAAAAGATTTGTACTAAGTGCAAGAAGTCCTTTCCTAACCTTGAAGAGCGGCGCGCTCATGTGTTAGCAAGCAAACGATGCTGGCCTTACTGTTGTAACCTTTGCGGCCACAGGTTCGTCACCAAAAAGCTCCGAGTCCAACACTTAGCAGAAGCCCACAACGTTGACACGAACAAGCTCTACACTTGCCCTGAATGTCAGGAATCCTTCACAGATTCTAGACTCTACAGGACACATTATATGGTAACTCATACCGATGACAACTTCGTCTGCCAATTCTGTGGAATGAAATTCGCTGCCAAAAGCCGTTTGGAAGCTCATAAACTTCTGCATACGAGAGAGAAGCTCTTTCATTGTACTTCGTGCAACAAATCGTTTCTTAGGAAGAAGAATTTGACTCAACACATGTGGATTCACAGCGAGCATAAAAGATTTCATTGTGATTTGTGTAACAGGCAGTTTAATCAGCGAGTTAGCTGGAAGACTCATATGAGGTCTTACCATCCGGATTTGGTGGATTTTTGAAGTGTAGCTATTATGCCCTATGGATAAGGCCATCCAAAGTTAACTAGTAATATCTTTTTTTTAGACTATTTTGCTTAGGCCAACCATTGCGTAAAAAGTTCGTAAGACGGTTTGATAATTCTCTCGCTCCTGATGTTTTTTTATTTATACAGGTTTATTAAAATTGACGGTTTATTTATATAAAGGTTTATTAAAATTTAAAAATACTATAAATTTTAGCGGTGCCCAGGCCCTTTCAGGGTATATATTTACTGTGTCCCAGAAAATAAGCCGTAACCTCTAATATTTGATCAGATATATGTAGGTAGGTAGTTTGGTGTAGGTATATGTAAATATCAAACTTAATCACTATATTTTTTCTCTACTTTTTCACATACATGCAGTGTCTAACTAAACGATTCGTACAATCTCGAAAAGTAAACACTATTTTTACCAAAATTTCTTGTCTTTCATATATTGGAAGCAAAACATAAATAGGTCTGTTATACCTCTTTTTTTGATTTGACTCCTTACTCTCGGAAAATAACATAAAACCTTATCTAACCATAAAATTAAGTCAGTGTCATATTCTTATCAGAAACATCAACACCAAAGACAGAACAGAAGAGCAGTTGAATGACTGGGCATTTCTTTTTGTTCTAGAGAAGCAAAATGACCCCAATTTCATCTCGAAACGGAACGCCGAGATTATTGTGAAATATTCCACCGTTTACCCCTTCAAGCTGCCCGAAGACAATATGGTTTGTGTGTACTGTTGCGAAACCTATCCGGATGCCGATGTGTTCAGAACCCATATGAACGAGGAACATGAAACTTTTAACCCCAAAATGGCCTTTGTCCATTGTTCCGAAGGGTACATCAAAGTTGACTGCACTAATATCAACTGTAGACTCTGTTTTAAACACTACCAGAATTTGGACCAGATAGCAGATCATTTGTACTCCGAACATAAGAAGCCCCTTGACTTAACCGTCGCGTTAGGGCTTCAACCATTCAAGTTAGAGAATAATAAGCTGTTCTGCGCGATATGTCCATATAAAGCTGTATGCTTGCGGCAGTTAAGCAGACACACGCAGAGCCATTTCTGGAGATACACCTGCGAAGCTTGCGGAAAATCGTACGCGACCAACACAGCATTGCGCAGTCACATAAGATTCTCGCACATCGGCACCGAAAAGATATGCCGCAAATGTAAACGGACTTTTTCTTCTATCGAAGAGAGGCGGAAACATTTGCAGGAGTCCCAAAAATGTTGGTCACATTTATGCTGCGTCTGCGGAGAGAGATTCATGTCATGGCACGCCAAACAACTTCATTTAACAGAGTGCCACGGAGTTGAAAAGAAGGTTCACGTGTGTCCAGAATGCGGACAGATCTTTCAAGAACGAAAGAAGTATAGAACGCATTTCAGGCTAACTCACACGGATGATAACTATGTTTGCTCTTGCTGTGGCATGAAATTCGTTACCAAAAAGAATTTAGAAGAACACAGGGTCTCCCATACGATGGAAAAACTCTTTCCTTGTACTGTATGCTCCAAATCGTTTCCTAGAAAGAAGAATTTGATACAGCACATGTGGATACACATGGAACATAAACGATTTGAATGCAAGTTATGCAATAAGAAGTTCAATCAGAAAGTTAGTTGGAAGACGCATATGAAATCGTACCATCCTGAGTTAGAGGATTTTGAAGGAAAAAATGATAATATTAAATTAATGTTTTCTGTTTTGACCGAATAACTGTTGAAAGTATTATATTTATGTAAAACAGTTTAGTGTAAAAATGAGGGTAGTTTTGGTAACTAGTCGTTGAAATCTACGGCCAGTCTTGTTTTTCGATTTATTATAAGCGTGTTTATTTCGTAGTTTGTAATTATTTCAATGCAATTATTTACGTCGTTACTTCTCTTTATTATTAGTACTTCGCGTGAGGTCATTTAGGGTACATATATTTTTTGTTTATACAAGTACAATTTGGATTGTAACTGGTTCTTGATGCAAAATGTAGGGCAGGTTGATGAAAAGTTAAAGCGGCTGTTATTCTTAAAATAGCCTCGGTTGTGTGAGTATCTTTTTCAATCTTTCTGAGAAAGTGGGCTAATTTGCCACATATATGTTCTTCGACATAATTTTCAAAAATGCCTATGGAACCTATCTTTGGCAGTCTCCAGTAAAAATCTTTTAATTTATGTAATCACTAGTAGTTACCATTGTGGAGTCCAAGTGTTAGCTTAGCACTGTAAAGAACTAAGGAACATACACAGGATAAGTGATCGGACGTTTCTTTTTTGTTCTAGAACTAAATCCGATGCTCATCGCGCGACAGAACGCCAAAATGATCATAGAGTATACAACAGCTTACCCCTTCAAGCTGCCAGAGTCTTCCATGGTTTGCGTGTATTGCTGCGATACCTTCCCAGACCCCGCGAAGTTTAGGGAACACATGCATTTAGAACATCAGGACTTCAAAGTACAGATGGCTTTCGTCCACGTGGCGGAAGCAGCCGTTAAAGTCGACTGTACAGACCTGAAATGCAGAACCTGCTCCGAAACTTTGTCTAATTTAGAACAAGCCGCAGATCATCTAATAAAAAAACACAATAAAGCTTTAAACCCAACACATGACCTAGGAATGCATCCGTTTAAAATTTACAAGGATAAATATTCCTGCGCGATTTGTACAGAGAAATTTTCGACGTTGGCTCTTTTGAGCAAACACACGCATAGTCACTTTGTACAATACACCTGTGATGCTTGCGGGAAATCTTACGCATCTCTAACCTCTTTACATTGCCACCTCAGATACAACTGTGGAACAGAATCCGATAAGAACATCAAAAATAGATGCAGAAAATGTCGAATAATATTCACGTCGAAATCTGAAAGAATGAACCATTTAGAAAAATCGGTACGATGTCGCCAGCATGTATGTAACATATGCGGAGATAGATTTATGACTTGGAATATGAAGCAGAATCATCTGAAGGAGATGCATGACGTGCCACAGAAGACTTATAACTGTCCAGAGTGTCACATAATGTTTAGAAAACGCGATAGTTTGCGGTTACATTTTAAAACTACCCATACAAGTGATTATGTCGAATGCTCTTATTGTGCGAGAAGGTTCGATACGGACAGGAATTTGAAAAAGCACATCGTAATTCATACAGGGGAGAGGAATTTTATCTGTCAAGTTTGTTCTAAGGCTTTTCCGAGAAAGTCCACGTTAGGACAGCATATGTGGATACATAGTGAAGTGAAAAAACACGAGTGTAAGATTTGTGATAAGACGTTTAACCAGCGAGTCAGCTGGAGGACTCATATGAAGGCTAGACACCCTGAAATGCGTGTCCTTTAGAGGGTATTTCATAAAAATTTTGTTTTTTGGTCTAGAGCAGGGTTGTTGCCTATGCAGGTTTTACTGTATCAGCGGACGCTGATGCTGATTTTTTCTGATCAATATCAGCGAATGCTGATTATTGCTGATGCTGATATTAATAAGATACTTAAATAAAACATATCTTACTATAAAATTTTTAGTAAATGGGATTTTTGCTAATACTACACTGTGCGGTATCCTTGTTGATCAATGTAAAATATTTCTATATTGCACTTTTCGTTAGAGGACGCATTATGAATTTGAATATGGTTTATTAATCATTTGTTATTATTTAACTACACACGTCGCACAGCTCACTAGCGTCCAACCAATTTATGTTGACCTAAAAAACAGCTGAGGGAACAAGTGATAGCTTTTTTTATATATCTATGATTGGTTAAAACTTCACAAAATACCGCCTTCAACGATTACGTCACGACTTGAATGTCTGCATTAAAAATCAACATAGATTGATGCTGATGCTGATATTCGCAACAACCCTGATCTAGAGTTATAATATATAGATAAAACTACGTTTGTGCGTCGGAAGGCACGTCAGGCCCTTGGTCTCGGTTATTCTTTTTAGATCTTTGACAGAGTCGTTACGGGTAGTCACAGACACGAAAGTCAGATAACCAGTCTAACCAAAGGTTATCATGTTACCCAGTAACTGGGTCTTGGGATCAGATATACAGTCGCTTCATGTAAAATACTGGTGTTCTGTTGCATCCGGTTAGACTGGGAGCCGACCGAAACGCTCAGATTTATTGAGTTTTACCTTTTATAACAGTCGTAGACTTTGTTTTACTTTAGACCTTTGAGGTCTCTACCGTTCTTAAAATTTCTTTAGTTACCTTTCCTTCATTAATGCAATTGTCATAATAGTAAAGTTTAGCGAAATAAAGTACAATAAATGGGACTGTATATTAGTGTAAGTAGCACTAACAAACAAAAAAGTGACCAATGTCTCTTTTGTTCTAGAAATAAATCCGATGCACATCGCTAAAAGGAACGCCCAGACTGTTATACAATATACCACAGCTTATCCGTTTAGACTCCCGGAGAGTTCCATCGTATGCGTTTACTGCTGCGAGAGTTTTGAGGACCCTCCTCGCTTCAGGAAGCATATGGATGATGACCACGGGGTGGTCAACGTCAGGGTAGCATTCTCACACCTCCACGAAGGGTACATAAAGGCCGACTGCACTGACTTACGCTGCAGAATATGCCTTGAAACATTCAACAAAATCGAAGAGGCAGCCGTCCATTTAAACATAGTCCATAAACAAAATATAGACTTGAATCACGATATAGGTCTACAGCCTTTTAATATACAAACTGACAAGCTATCCTGCGCAGTTTGTCACGACAAATCGTCCAACATTCGAAGTTTGAGCCGTCATATTCAAAAACACTTCTTTCAGTGTACCTGTGAACTATGCGGCAAGTCTTTTGCGTCTTCTACCTCTTTGCAGAAGCATCTAGAGTTCTCCTGTCCCTTTGTGCCGAAACAGCGTAGATGTAGGAAGTGCAAAACAGTTCTGTTCTCAACAGAAGATCAGAAGAAACACTTTGAGGTGTCTAAACAATGTCGACAGCATTTATGCCCGGTTTGCGGCGACAGATTTAGCACTTGGAAGATTAAGAGAAGTCATATGGAGCAAGAGCATGCTATACCTAAAAAGGTCTACCCCTGTCCTGAATGCGGTCTCGTTTTCAAAAAACCGAACAAGTTTAGAGCTCATTTTAAAATAGTGCATACGGATGAACATTTTAACTGTCCGAGTTGCGATCGGAAATTTGACACTAAGTATGTTTTAGACAGGCATATGGTCGTCCATTCCAATGAAAGGCTGTTCTCTTGCGATATATGTTCTAAATCATTTCCGAGAAAGTCTACGTTAAGACAGCACATGTGGATTCATAGTGAGGTTAAGAGGTTCGAATGTAAGATCTGTGATAAGCAGTTTAATCAGAAAGTCAGTTGGAGGACGCATATGAAGTCGTATCATCCGGATTTAGGAGACTTTTAGTGGAGAAGAGTTGATTTTTACCATTCCACCAATCAATGTTGTCCATCAGTTAAATAATGAAAAAATCTGGACTCTGGCTTTATAACATCAATAAAAAATTGACAAAGATATAACACATCAATGTTCAAGAGTAAAAGCTTGTTACGCCACTTCTAGCGGGGCCTTGATACGTAGATGTGACGTCACGCAAAATTTCGACGCTTGATATGTATCGTCTTTATGTTTTGTGTCCATGACAATGAAAATAATGTGTCCAATTTTGGTTATCTGACCAAATAGATTTGTTTAGGAATCTTTTGCTGTTCTATATATATGTTTATTTATAGTCAAGGAGTATATCTAAAGTAGCTTTTCAATCGCTCTAATCGCGCTTTTCTTTCATATGATTTATGTTTTATGTTTATCCATCTAATAAACGGCGTTGTATGTATGTAACTCGGGCTGGTTTCCGCAACTCCACGACTAAGCGCGTATTTTGCGTGCAATAAACGGCGTTAAAATATAACATACTTCTTCCGGGGTAACGCAGGTCGCGATCACTGAAATTATTAAGAACATACATGTGTTATGCGACATATTTTAATTGTTGCTTGTGGGTACTTATACGTGTGATATGGTTCACATGCAATTCTGTGCTATTCTGTAAATATCTCACATTGAAAACTTAGTGAGGTGAGCATAGAGTGAGTGAGCTATCAATCTGGGCATCATGCTTCGTTTGTGGTGTCTGACAGCTCACTTCACCCATGTAAATATCTCATTGTGAGACATTTACAGCCGCTGTATGTGGACTGGCAGGCATGCGAGTGCAGTAGGTTACAGTAAGGGTAGGCCAGACCACAGATAATGCCCAAAAAAAAATTCGCATCGTCAGTATCGTGATTTCAACCCTGGATAATGCGGCGAGTTTTTTTTTTGGGCATTATGTATGGGCTAGCCTACCCTTACTGTAGCCTACTGCACGCCCATGCTGGCAGGACTTATCTGGTAATAGTGCAATACAAAGCCTTCTCTCAGTGGCATGGCAGTTTAGTTTTTGATTTTGCAAATACAGGTCAGTACTTTTTGCAACTGGGTTAGGGAAAAAGGGTTTACGAAAATATATATTTATAAATATTTCTTTATTCCCGTTCATCAATGGTGTTCTTTGTTAATTCTTGTTCAATATCAAACAATCTACTGTTAACAGTAGACAGCTATTATTTCTTAAATGTTGCACTGTTGAAGGATAAATTAATTTTATGTAAAATATTTAGCAAGTTTCTAATATAATTTGTACTGGTCCTTATTTAGAGGGCGTTTAGATTTTGGGTATGCTTCCTGGTATTCTGTAGGCAATTCAGAATTCAGCTGAAAATTATAATTATAGTAGGTAGTAGTTAAAGTTGTTTCTCTACAGAATAGCTGAAAGCTTGTTTTTCTTTAAGATAAACTATTCTAAGGCACCCGTGCTACCGCCAATGAGGAAGCATCATAGCTATAGACTATTTGCTGCTTAAGAAAACTACAATACATGTAGCTGCAGCTACTTGGGTCTAGAGTGAATAGGTCATTTCTAGGTAAGCGTGCTCTATCGTCGACCACACCATCGCTTACCATCAGATAATCGTGTAGTCAATCTCGAGTCTTATCAATAGTAGGGTACTTTACTGAAAAAATCTAATTAGTCCGTCAGATACATTTCCAAAAAATATTGGACACGTATTTTTCCTAATTTCACGACAAAACAATTATGACGTCTTTTCACTGGTATAAATTGTACCATTATAGTGCCGTCACGCGTGTTTTAACGCACTGTATCGTCTTCATTATTTGTTTACGTGAAAAAGAAAATACATGTCCAATATTTTTTGGAAAACTATCTGAAGGACTATTTAGATTTTTCCATTAAAATACCCTATTCCTAGTTACCTTGCTCTACTCGCTTTTCGCCAGCGGTGGAACAGTTGCCCATAAGCCCATTCATCTAAACACGCTCTAAATAAGCGATAGTATCCAAAATATCTGTTAAATGTTCGCATAGTTTATAGAAGTACGTCAGTATATTTCGTTACTTGTTTTGTAATATTTTGTAGTTAGGTGCATAGTATTTAATAAATTGATTACTATTTGATGTTTGATTCTTATTTTCCCTATCTGTAATACCTAAGTCATAACTTTGAAATGTTGTTACGAGCTCAGGGTTCGTGACAAAAACAGCCGATTAAATAACCAAAAATGACACAATTGAACAACAGTAATTACAATTTAAAACTCACTCATTTTAAAACACAATTGCACTACTGATCACTTTAACCGCAGTTGAAGATTGCTTTCGAAGTATTCGCTCGTATCGCAAGTCCAATACTGACCCAAACGCGGGCTATGCTGTCCTTATATAGGTCAGTTAATTCCAGAACCTTCTGTGGAAACATCTAGAAAGTTCGTGTAAATACTGGTCCTGACTGACCAGATGTCGAGAACCCTAGAATGTTCTATCATGGATAAGTCTGGAAGGATCTTGACTCTACTAGTTCTGCTACTTGATACTTAATGGCACTAGTAGTGACTAATATCGTTATGTACCTACCCGGCATGGATTCTGGCGCGTAAAACCCTAAGTAATATTTAAAAAACCCTAGATGAGACATAATAAGCACGAAAAATGTAATATAAACAAGATTATTTTTTTTATTGTTTGACAGAATTTTCTTTATTACACACTTTTCATCACTTTTTCACTTTATACACCATTACAGATCTTAATAACTCTTAAACCTATACTATAAAACAATGGGTTGTCTTCGGGTGTTTTTTTTTATTGTATGATGAATGACCCTTGTCCCGTGGGATGTAGCTTCTGCGACGTTAATGACACATAAGTACACTACTAGTAAGTTACAAGACTACTTCGATAATATTGACAGAACGACTCTAAATTTCTAATTTAAACTTAATCTTTCATCCAACCATGGACGAGAAAAACGTGATAACCTGTCCGTGATTATGATTAAACATATACAAAACTACTGAAGTATGGAGTGACGAGCCAAGCAGAGGCACTAAAATTTGCGTTGTTTGCAAACATAACACTAACATGGTACTCATCTTAGTTTAGTATTTATCACGCATCAAAACCATTCACAAGGAGCCTGTCAAAAATATGACCGAAGGCGTTTGTCTGTTCTAGAAGGGAAGCGTCCGTTGTCCATGGCGCGTCGTAATGCCGAGACTATCGTCCTCAACGCAACCGTTTACCCCTTCCGCCTGCCCGAAACATCCCTCATGTGCGTATATTGTGGCGAGTCTTATACCGATCCCACCTTATTCAGAAAACACGCGAAGGAAGAACACGCCTCCTTCACGGTCCGAACGGCTTTCTATCACTGTTCGTATGAACACTACCTCAAAATCGATACCACAGAAATGGCCTGCCGAAGATGCTCGACAACGTTCGCCAAAATTGACGATATTGCACGACATTTGAACGAGAAACACGACGAAAAAATTAACTTTGACTTCCAATTAGGATTGCATCCTTACAAATTTTCGCAAGACGCAATCATTTGCGGTATTTGTGACCTTAACTTCCCCTGCTTAAGACAGCTGAGTCGGCACATGTCTTCCCACTTCCTGAACTTTACTTGTGACACATGTGGCAAGTGTTATACGACGAACAGCTCTTTAAAGCATCACATTCAGTTCTCACACATAGGGGACGAAAGAATCTGCAGGAAATGCAAGCAGACTTTCAGCTCTTTAGAAGCTAAGAGGGAGCATACGGCCAAGACTCCCAGCTGTTGGATATACCAGTGTTTAACTTGCCTGCAGCGGTTCATGACATGGTCAGCTAAAGAAGAACATTTAGTAAACGTTCACGGGCAATCCAGAAAGTCTTATGACTGTTCTGAATGCAGTCTTACCTATACAACAAGAAATGCTTATAGAAGACACTTTAATACGACACACGCTAAAGTTAACTTCCCTTGCACGCACTGTGGACGAAAATGCGCTTCAAAAAGATATTTAGAACAGCACATGCTTGTACACACAGGATTAAAAACGTTTCATTGCAATGTGTGCTCTAAATCTTTTCCTAGAAAGAAGAATCTTGTTCAGCACATGTGGATTCATAGTGAAAATAAGCGGTTTGTATGCAGGATTTGTAAAAAGACGTTTAATCAAAAGCATAGTTATAAGACGCATATGAAGGGACATCATCCTGACGTGCCTGAAGAAAAATATTAAGTCATCACTGTAGAAACTTGAACCACAAGGTCTGTATTGAAAGCATGGCAGCGAGGTGTAGATATGGTGCCGAGTTGCCGACTGTTCTCAAACTGCCACCCTGCCATCTGTGCCCCAAAATATATAGCCAAAGTGACTGCGCTGCTACCGACGATGCAGTGGCGAATTTTTGGGACTAAATTATCAAATTTGCCAGTGACATGATGAAGAAGAAGGTACAGTTTGTGACTATTAAGCGTTCACTCATCTTTCTAATAAAATAAAAATAAATTAGTCCACACAGTTTCGGCCATGCTTGCCAATCTCAACGAAGTGTGTGCGCAAACATAGGTCAACTCTTTCTTTTTTCACGCTAGCAGTCATTTATAGTTGAAAAAAAAACGTACCGCTTTTAAAATCTAAACGACCTAGATGTAATTATTGCTTTTAACCCTAAAATATCATTGTGGTCCTAAAATAATAAGGTTCTATAATTTTCTACGTTCGGCTGGTTTTACTATGTAATCATACTTTATCAACAACATATTCATAATATTCGTTTTGTTCAAGATCTTGTAGCAGGTTTACTCACGAAGTTTAGGTACTTAAACAAATTCGGGCAGAAAAATGATATATTTATAAGTAGTATTTTAAAATATTCAATTTGCAATTATATTAAACCTTTTGAACGCCATTGTCACTTATACATGACAAGCAAGCACGTGCCTGAATTTGTGGCTTGGCGTCGGGGACACGCCGATGCGTTTATTCTCTGGCGTTCAAAAGGTTAATTTATACTATTTTTATTTGATTGTTGTTAAGGCTGGAGAGATTGTTTAAGCTATATTGTGTATTGTTATTATGAAAACTGTTTTGTTTGAAATATAAAACTTGACCATCCAATTTGTTGTTTTTGTGATATCAAAAATCTCTCATGTTTTACAAAACTTCTACGTATTATGACATCAAGTAAACAGATACGGGTGTAGTAGTTATTTGTGCTTTAAATGGATTTCAATGCAACAAACAATATATAATCACCAAACCACATAATTTTGACAGAACACCATGATCCCTAACTTTCGTAAAAGAAAAGAAGTGAGCCGACCAGTCACTGCGATATTTTCTTTTTGTTTCTAGAACCACATTTATGGGCGAAAGAGAACGCGGAGATTGTGTTGAAATATTCCACCCTGTACCCATTCAGATTGCGGGGGAAAGCCATCACTTGCGTCTACTGCTGCGAGGGTTACGAGGACCCCACGCATTTCCGCAGGCACTTCGATGTCCACCACCAGCAGTTCACCATCGCTACAGCCTTCCACCACATGAGCAGCCTGAAAGAATACCTCAAAGTTGATGTCTATGACCTCAAATGCCGACTGTGTCTCCAACCTTTCGAAAAAATCAATGATGTGGCCGAGCACTTGAAGGAATCACACGCAGATGTAGCAAAGAAATTAAATCTCGAATTTGATGTTGGCTTACAACCTTACAAATTAGTGAATAATAACTATTGCTGTTTCCACTGCGGGAAGAAAATGCCTACTCTTATAAAGTTGTGTCGACACACGATCGTGCATTACCAAAGATTCACGTGCGATACATGTGGACGCAACTACCTCTCACATGAGGCTTTAAAGTATCATATTAAATGCATCCATTCAGTGACAAAGCATGTGTGTAGGAAGTGTTGGAAAGAATTCCCCACACTGGAGAAAAAGAAGGCTCATATAAGAGAATCGAAGCCATGCTGGACTTTCTGCTGTATAGTCTGCGGAGAAAGATTCCAGTCTTGGGAGCATAAGCAGAAACATTTACAAGCAGAACATGATTACGAAAAGGTTGTCTATAACTGTCCTGAGTGTGATAGTTCATTCTCGACTAGGAAATATTTCTATACGCATTACAAACTGGCTCATACTGATGAAGGATTCCAATGCGCTTGCTGCGGACTCAAGTTCAACACCCAAAAACGGTTAGACGACCACTCTCTCGGACATACAGGAGAGAAACAATTCATGTGTAACATTTGCTCGAAGAGTTTTGTGAGACAAAAGAGTCTGACGCAGCATATGTGGACCCACAGCGAAACTAAAAGATTTGTCTGTCTTCTCTGCGATAAGGGATTCGCGCAAAAAGTTAGCTTAAAAGCTCATATGAAGACCAACCATCCTGAAGTTACCATTGATTTTTAAATGTCCTTTATGTATGTCATTTACTATTAAAATTTTGTACGCTCACTCATGTGTTCGATTTTTTTCACATAAAATCCTGACTACCGTCGAAATTGCAGAATAATAAAGCCAATAAAGGTACTTATAAATTAGTCTCTGTTTTTGGTCATGTTAGTTCGTTGTTTTTAAATTATTAAAGTTTATCGCTAACGGTATGACACTGACCATTTTCTTTTTTGTTTTTAGGGACCACATTGGAAATTCACGGCCGTAATGAGACTGAGAATGAAACAAAAAAGAAAATAGTTCTTGTTTACCAGACGCCGCAAAGGCGAAACGCTGAAATTATCCTAACTTATTCTACCGCTTATCCTTTCAAAACACGTTTTAGTCAAATACTTTGCTCGTACTGCCACGAAGAATTTAACACCCTAACAGACCTCAGATATCACATGAAAACGGAACATTTGAACTCTGGTTTCAAAAACGTTTTCTACAGGGCAAGGGACAATTTAATCAAAATCGATATCACTAATCTAAAATGTAAAATATGCGCTGAAGAAATACAAGATGTGGACGGTCTTATGAGTCATCTATATAGGGAACATAATAAGCCTGTGAAATTCAATGCCCGATATGGGGTCCTACCTTATAAGCAGAACTCAGATAGCCATTGGACTTGTGTGTACTGTAACAAAGTCTTCATTTCTTTCATAGCCTTCAATCGCCACATAGTCACTCATTTTATGAACTATAGCTGTGACAAGTGCGGTACTACCTTCGTCTCGGATTACGCTTTGAAAGACCACCATCGGCAAGTCAAGTGCTTCCGAACGGCATATAAAGCTAGAAATGGGAGAGTCCTAAAACCTAGATCCAATGCCGAAATTATTTTACAATGTTCTACAGCTAGCCCTTTCAGGACATGGAAAAGTAACTTCAACTGTGTGTTTTGTAGAGTTCAGAGTAATGATCCGAGCGGGCTTCGTATGCATGTTGTGACTATTCACGCTAATTACGACGTTAAAGCTGCTTTCTATAAGAAATTAGGAAAAGATTTCCTTAACGTTGATATAACAGATCTTCAGTGTAAACTATGCTTCATGCCCATAGATTCTTTCGACAGTTTGATCTACCATCTTAAAAATGACCACCAGCAACCGATCAATTCTGACGCACAGATAGGCGTCCTACCGTTTAGATTAAACGATGGCTCAATATGGAAATGCACGATTTGTCCAAATGAGTTCAAAGATTTCGTCTCACTAAAGAAACATACCTCCGAACACTTCCAGAACTACGTTTGTGATACATGTGGCGAAGGATTTATAACAGAATCAGCTATGATAGCTCATACTAAAATACCTCACGAAAATAAATATAACTGCAGTCGATGTATAGCCACGTTTTCGTCTCTAGACGAAAGGAATATTCACGTGAAAACACAACACACATCTCTGCCATACGTTTGTGTCTACTGCAAAGATAAGCCACGCTTCGCAAACTGGGAGGTTCGCAAAAAACATTTAATGGCAGTACATAATTATAAAACAGGAGCTGATAAATACGACTGCACGACTTGCCAAAAGTCTTTCAAGACGAGGTCAGGGAAGTACAACCATATGGCGAGAGTACATCGAATAAAAAAAGACACAGAACTGGGATACCCCTGTCCAAGTTGCCCGAAGGCGTTTACGACAAAACTGTTCTTGGACAAACATGTTGCAAAAAAGCACTTCGATGTTTGAAGTTTCTAAGGTAGTTCTCTTAATCAATTACCGAACATTTTCATTACCAAGTATTTATGAGTTTATGACATTATTTAGATATATTTCCACGTAAAGATCTCTAGAAGTCTACAAGTGACCAATCAGCGGATGTCTTTCATCTGCGAAGAAAAGAAGCTGTAATAGAATATAATAATGATGAAAATTCTTTTCTTTTTTAGGGTCCACAAAGGATATTGACGGACTTAATCAGACCGAAAGTAAACCAAAACAAAGATTGTTTGAAAGGTCCGTTGGACAGAACCCGCAAAGGCAGAACGCTGTACTAGTCCTAAAGCACTCGACAGCGTTCCCTTTTAAGACGCGGTTTAATAGAATCGTCTGTTCCTACTGCCATGACGAGTTTGAGCCAATGGCGGCGTTGAGGGATCATATGAAAGCTGATCATTCCGCTGCTGACTACAACAGCGCTTTCTATAAAGTCTACGATGCCCTTAAAGTTGAAATTACTGATTTAAAGTGCACCATGTGTTCCCAAGAACTTCCGAACATAGACAGCTTCATGACTCATATTTCTCGGGATCACAAAATTAAAGTTAACTTTGATGTTCCTTTTGGGGTACTACCTTATAGACAAGGACCATCAGGGAGATGGACGTGCCTCGAATGCGATAAAACCTTCCTAAAATTCTCTCAAATCAACGTACATTTAAGAACGCACATGAAGATTTTTACCTGCGAAAAGTGTGGAGCCACATTTTTGTCAGATCACGGTTTGAGACAACACGAACGTAACTTTAAATGCTACAAGTCTTCCTATAATCCTCGTTTCGGGAAAGCCTTGAAATATAAAAGCAATACCGAGATTATTCTAGAATGTTCTACGGCCTGTCCTTTCAGGACTTGGGGACAGAATTTCAACTGCGTTTTCTGTCGGGTCCAGTCTAACGATCCGATTGGTTTAAGAGCGCATATGGCGTCTCGACATGCGAATTTCGATATACAGCTAGTCTTCAGTAGGAAAATAAGGAAAGAATTTCTTAAGGTTGACATTACAGATCTGCAATGCAAACTTTGTTTCATACCCATCGATACTTTAGACGAGTTGATGACCCATTTGAAAAACGATCACAAACAGCCTTTGAACGCTGATGTTCAACCAGGGGTCCTTCCGTTCAAACTAAACGATGGTTCTAACTGGAAATGTGCGATATGCAAGATACAGTTTTCAGACTTCATATCCCTAAAGAAACATACATCAGAACACTATCAAAATTACGTTTGTGACACCTGCGGTGAGGGTTTCATAACAGAATCTGCGTTGAAAGCCCACACGAAAATACCCCACGACAACAAATACACGTGCAGTCGTTGCGTCGCCACTTTTACAACTCTCGAAGAACGCAACATACATATCAAAACCCAGCATACAACGCTTCCTTATATGTGCGTTTACTGCAAAGAGAAGCCTAGATTTGCGACCTGGGAGCTCAGGAAGCGGCACCTCATGGAGTTTCATAACTACAAACCAGGGGCGGAAATGTATGAGTGTACGACTTGCCATATGACGTTCAAGACTCGGTCGCAGAAGTATCACCATAACGTGAAAGCTCATCGGACGAAGAAAGAAACGGAGTATAGCTATCCCTGTGGAAGTTGTTCTAGAGCTTTCGCGTCTAAATTGTCTTTGGATAAGCATATCGCGAAAAAGCATTTTCATGTATGATATTTCTACTGCTAAATTCTTCCAGTAATACTCTGTTTCAACTTATACTCGAATAGTTTTTTTGACTGATTAATATACAGAGTTTTTTTTTAATTGATACAATATTTACAGTGTTTGCAATAAATAAGTTTTTTTTTTATCAGAAAGATTACATTTAATGTTTAGACACATAGGCAAATGGCTAGCTAGATCAATTTATATTTCAAAACTGGACTGGACTGTAGTGCAAGTTTTTATACGTACTCGATCGCGTTAACGTGAACGTCAATTTACCTGTATTGGAACTAGATAAACGTCTATAAAATTTAACATAAGTGAACGTTAACTCTCTCGAGTACGTTTAAATACTCGTACTAAGGTCTCTGGTTTTGTAATTCTATGTCCAATATATTGATTAGCTGTTGTTTCAATCAGCAAACAGAGATTAGATCAGGCTTTAACGAAACTAATCCTAGAAGTGTACCGATAAAACAAGAATAAATTTGAAAAAAAAAATCGAAAATTAATTATTACATTGTAAAATGCTCTAAACGTGTTGCATTTAATATTTCGATAGATGGCGTTAGTATAAAATTATGGTGGTCAGTTTTGAGGGTACTTCAAATAGCAAACCACGCCATCTGTCGTTGATGTAAGTAAACTTTAGGATCTCATAAAAAAAGGTTGTATTCAAATGAGTGAAGTAAAACAACGCAACGAAAATGATACTCAAAAATTGCTCTCTAAAATGCAATAATGTTTTAATAGCTCAGAAATACGCTGGAAATGGCTGATTTTATTGATAAAACTGTAAGTTATAAAAACTTGCCACAATATTATTAGCATTTTGAAAGTGACTAAAATTGCGCAAGCATAAATACCTACTAGAGTATTCCTGAAACCAGATTATATATCCATATCTAGGTGTTTTAATTCCATAATAACAGTATATTTACCATACTATTTAAGAAATGCCTTCCAATAACAATAATTTATTAACTCTAGACCAAAATATGAATTGTTTTACTCAATACTGAGGGTAGTTCCGCAAATTGCAGTTTCAAAAAATGAAATTTTCCATTTTGAGCGCAATTCTCAAAAGATTTTTTCGATTTTACGTAGTGAGTACGTATGTAATTTATTATTTACTTTAAATATAGAATTATGAAGTATAAGGCGTAAGCAATAAGTCCAATAAAGAGATTATAGTTTATTTAGGCTTTTTATTCCAATATCATTTTAATTTAGACTGGCCTGTTGGTCGAGTGGTTAGTGACCCTGACTGTTAAACCGGAGGTCGTGAGTTCGATTCCCACCCAGGACAAATCTTTGTGTGATGAGCATGATCATTTGTTCTGTGTCTGGGTCTAATTTGTCTATAATATGTATGTAATTAGAAATATAAAAGTATGTTTATCAGTTGTCTGGTTGCCATAGCAGGCTCTGCTTAGTTTGGGATCGGATGACCGTGTGTGAGTTGTCCCAAGATATTACTATTATTATAATCATGTCAGTCCGCGTCACATTAGAATCAGGCTGCTTTTCCACTAGGGATGTGCTATGCTATGTTGCTATGGATGCGTTTGATGTCCACCAATCATATACATTGGTCCACATAGCATAGCACTGGTGGAAACTGATTCAACTAAGATACGTTTTTATTAAGAAGGATGCGTGCTATGGATGCGTGCTGTGGATGCATGCTGTGGATGCGAGCTATGATCGCGTGTGGTGTAACTATGTGCAGTGTAGCAGTGTGCTCGAGCTGCGCATCTTCCTCGCACAGCTACCTTGTGGCGGCGCATTTTCATAGCACATCTTACTCGCTCCGCTACGTAGCTTAAAGCATCAGTGGAAACTGTCACTTAGCTTCGTAGCTTAGCTTTAACATTCTCGCAGTATAGCTTCATAGCACATCTCTGGTGTAAAAGCACCTTTTTTTTGGTGGATGGGCAATCATCAAATGACTTCTTCAGCTCTGGGTGGTGAAGGGCGTGTCAGACTCTTACTGACTAAAACCCATCCGTGTTCCTTCTCAAGCACTTTGCGTTTCGGGGCCGCGGTGACTCTTTCGAACAAATTCCGCAAACCTGGCAGGCTCTGGCCCTAGCGGGCCCCGTCTTCTATGCTGACATCTCTTTGAGGCGCGCGTGAAACACAACGCGCTATCGACCCGGGCCTGGTGGTAATCGGACAGCGAGCCACCCAACGCTCGCCGTCCGCAGGCCAAATAAATAGGCTTACAAAGTGTCCTTTGTATGAGTTTGTACCGTTATGAAGCATCTGTATTTATACCAATTTTATAGAGATGATAAATTGAAATTAATATTTTATTTGACATCATCGATGGCTGTTACAAGTCGCACGGACTAAATAATTCATTTAATATTCCAATCAAATTCAAAATCAATTCAATATTTATGAAAAACAACGTGCCATTTACGCGGGCCTGGTGGTGATCGGACAGCGAGCCACCCAACGCTCGCCGTCCGCAGGCCCGCGCCTACGGTGGCCGGGGATCGCACTGCGACTCCCGACGCCCGGTGCGTCTTCTCCTGAAGCGGCGGTTGGGGCGAAGGTCTTGCCTTTCCCTCGCGCGGCCCGCCTCCTTCTTCGCTAACATTACTGATTCGCAGAAGGAGGTGAACGCTTCCCAAGCCTCCTCGCTCCGGACCATGGATTTAAAGGCACCGTAGCTCTGAAACATTTAAATATAAACTAATATTAGTTTCACGCCGATTTCGGTTGTTGACTGATTTCCGTGGGCTGTGGCAGTGTTGCGAGCATGTACTCTAATATGACTAATATTTACCTATTTTCGCCGTGAAAGCACGTGCTCAATGCGGGCACGCTAAAATACCATTAGCGTAAAAGAATTTGATGATTATAATAAACTAAGGTACTCTGAAATTGCAACATAAAACGAAGGTAATACCGCGACTCTATACCCCGCGCGCAAATACGTGGGTCACACTGAAAGTTTTTAGAAAATAAAAAACTGAATGATGTGGAAGCCTGTTGATATTATTATTGATATACTATTATATTCGAATAGGTCTCCGTTCCTTTCTAAGCACCATCGCATGCGATAGAAGCTTTGACTGAAGCTGTGGGTGCACTCTTCTTTAGGAATCTCTTCCACGTCTTTTTCAAACGCAGCCACGGCATCTTTAGGATTCATAAAAAGAATTCCTCTAAGTTTATTTTTAATTTTGGAAATAAATAAAGTCACAAGGTGACAGGTTGGCACTGTAAGGAGGATGACTCACTAACTCCACACCTTCGATAGACAAATACTCGATCGTCAGTCTGGCAGAGTGAGCTGCAGCGTTGTCGTGGTGGAAGAAGATCCTGCTTCTTGGGCGCTGCTGTCTAACATTTTCCAAGACAACTGGTAAACAATGTCTGACATACCAATCATTAGCAGTACCTAACAGTCTATTTATCTTGTAAAGGCCGGTTTCAATAACGTATCTACCTTTAACCAACAGACTGTTTTGAAAGACAAACATGACGTTTCAGCTGCTGTTGGTAGCTAATTTGACCGTTGGTTAAAGGTAGATACGTTATTGAGACTGGCCATAGGACAGTAGGGTATTTTACTAAAAAAATCTAATTAGTCCGTCAGATAGATTTCCAAAATGGTGGTTAAAATTTTATCATCACCAGAATAGAAATAGTAAACATTTATTCAGCATAGACACAAACATAAAGTATCAGTAAAATACCCTATTGTTGCAAAATGACCCGTCCGTCATCGGACGAATGAGGCTTCTTTTTGAAGTGATAACTTCTTATGGGAGGGTAAACCGCTTCGTAACGTAACGCGTTACGGCGCCAGTCTGGCTTCCCTTTCTCTCACGCATACGACAGCGGTAGGCAGGCTCTTCCTCTCTCACTCTAACCCACAGCGCTAGTCGTATTTCGGACAGACGCTTCCCATATTAAATAATTCAACATAGATTAGTTTAAGTTATCACTTCTGTCGGGCATCCCGAGACGCACACGTTTTTCTCTTGACTTTTGCCCTTCTTTACTTTTGTAGGCAAATCTTCGACTGCAAAACATCAATTGCGGAGATTGTCTTTTGGTTTCGGTTTCGTAACAATATATCCAGCTTTCATGACCTGTGTGTGACGATGTCATATGCAGCGTCGAGTCACATCCGTCATACTTTTCAAACATAGAGCGGCATCAATCCAAACGATGGCGTTTTTTTAATTTCCGTTAAATTATGAGGTATCCATCTAATACAAAGCTTTCTGACGCCAAAATTTTCATGTAAGACTTTTTGTACTTGACTCATACCAATGCTTAAAGCTGCCCGAGTCTGTTGATATGTCACCCTTCAATCAGCTTTTATCATTAGCGGCACAGCACTCACGTTATCTTCAGTAGTCACCGTAAAAGGTCCTTCTCGCAAATCATCAGTGAGTTTGCTTCGAACACGTTTTAACTCATTAAACCAGTTGTAAACAGTGGCACGGGATGGGGCTTCGTCATGAAATGCTAATTGAAGTCTATCGTAACATTGTTGTTACGATTTAATACAACGAAAGTCGTAATAAATCATTGAGCGAAAAATTTCTCCAGTCAAATTCATTTCGACGCACGACAGTCACTTTTTAAATTGCCATATGAATTCATTACACATTAAAACAATTGATTTAAATTTCGAATAAGGAACTCTTTAGTTATCCAAAGAGTTCCTTATTCGAAATTTAAATCATTTTTTCATCGGCTACTTTTCTTACTGGCCCATTCTAAAAACGTGGTACGTATTTATTTAGCTATCTTGCTGCCGATTAGTACCGATAGTGCTTGCGTGCGCTGTTTTTCAAAGATGTGATGTTGGTGCATGACGTATCTGTATATTACATGTCATCGCTCTGAAACAACTCTATCCGATGCGCATCACATGGCGATGTCATTCTTTAATAACATTTACTACTGCGTAGTCATTTGTAGCCTACTTCAAAACGAAACTTACATAAAGATAGCTGTGAAAAACGATAAACCTAAAAAGCTGTGTTGAAAAACTAAAAGATCTATAGCCAAAGAGGCGCTTTAATCCCTTTAATAATATCTTTAACGCCTTATGTCCTTTAAAAGTGCAAAGACTTCACAATAAAATAAAATTGGAAAACCCAATTCTAAGCCAAGATAAACAGAGAAAAGTGGGCACAGAAATTCCACGAAGAAATCTGACGAAAGTTTTCTATTTTTAGGACAACGCTGTCAAACGAGCGAACAAAACGAAGGAGAATATGAATTAGAAAAGATACCCAAGCCGAAATATACCCGAAGCGCTAGAGCCGAAGCAAGGATTATCACCAAGAGTAATGCCTCAGCTATCCTTGAGTGTTGGTCGCTCCTCCCTTTTAGATGGAAGAAAAATAGATTCAAATGTGCCTACTGCGAGGATAACTTTACTGAATGTCAAGAACTAAGAGACCATGTTAGAATTTGCTCAACAGGTCACAGCATCAAAGATATCTACAGCAAATTTAAAGAGATGCCTCTCATAAACGTTGATATTACTGACGCCGTTTGCACCCTTTGCTCACTCCCTCTTACAAATGCGACGCAAATGAGAGAACATGTCATTCATCACGGGTTAGCTTTCAACCCGTACCACCCTGATGGTGTATTACCATTCTCTTTAGACAAGCAGTCTTGGCGATGTGTCTTATGCCCGGAAAAATTCAACAACTTTTTGAAACTTTACGAGCATATGAACATTCACTACCAGCATTACATATGCGCGACTTGTGGCAAGGGCTTTATGACTGCACCTAGACTGAGGAAACACTTAGAGGTCCATGTGTCCGGGTCATTTCCTTGCAATAAATGTGGTAGAATATTTATTATGAGAGCAGCAAGGGACTCGCATAAAGCTTCCGTCCATCCTAAAGCACCAAGATATGAATGTCCGCATTGCAACATCAGATTCGACAACTATTACGAAAGGATTGATCATATGAAGAATGCCCACAGCGAACGCGAAGTGTCCTACAGCTGTTCCCATTGTAACATGTCTTTTAAAACCAGCGGAAAACGGGCCATTCATGTTAGAACTGTCCATTTTCCTCCGCAACTTAGCTACGGTTGCAGCTACTGCGAATGGCAGTTTAGAACCAACTATGAGTTGAAAAGACACATGGTTCGTCATACAGGGGAAAAGAACTTCCATTGCTCTGTGTGTGGGAAGTCTTTTCCCAGAAACAGAGCGCTGACGACACATCTGAAAACTCACCAAGATGTAAATGGCAAATGGCGGGGGCCAATGTTTAAGCAGAGAATGCAAAGGCTGCCTTCAATGCCCCATGATTTGACTGATTTAGTTCCTACTGAAATTAAAATTTAGTATTAAATATGTTAATTGTACTTATGTTAATATTTTCAGTATTATTTTTTTGAATAAACTTTTGTAATTGAACTAAGTAGATGTCTTTTTTTCTAAGTCTTTGTGTAACTACCAAATAGTTTATCTTTCACTCTTAATGAAGCGCTTCTGAAGTCAAAAACACTTGAAAATCTAATAATTATGTTGCCTGACCTAGGTATCAAACAAATACAGGACTTAACAACTATTACAAGTGCGGACCAAGAAGTAGTACATTTGCAAGTTACAAAGGAACTTGAAATATTCTAACGAGTATAAATTTGTATTGTAGCACTAAATGCATGTTCCGGGGGGCTGGTTCTTACGACAATTAACAAAATAACGTAGTGTTTCTTGCTTTTAGGTTCCGCTACCGAAGCGGAGGTGAATCTAGGCCTTAGACGCATTAGGAAGTTAAAGGAAAACGTTAGCGATCGACAGATGCGCAGGCGACGACGCGCCAACAACCAGCTCCCCGAAGAATCGGAGAAAAGAATATCCAAAACCATGATGCGTCGAAACGCTATGATTCTGCTAGAATGCTCCACAGCCTGGGCCTTCCGATGGTTCCATAGCGCTTTCTACTGCTCATACTGCGATGCTAAGTTCGCCGATGCACCACTACTCCGTTTACATATCAAAGCTAACCATCTAAATGATTTACCCACAGACAGAATCTTCTCGAAGTTAAAAGAAAACAATATGGTCAAAGTAGATGTAGCTGAGCTTAGTTGTAGGTTGTGTAGCAGGATTTTAAACAGCATTGATGCTTTGAAAGACCATCTTCTCATACACGGAAAGACTTTGAACGTAGAATACAGTGATGGAGTCCTACCATTCAAGTTAGATGAAGAAGTCTTCACTTGCCAGCTGTGCTTTGCCCAGTTTCTGACTTTCGCTAAAATGAACGAACATATGAATACTCATTTTCAAAATTACATTTGTGATTCTTGCGGGAAAGCTTTTTCTTCTAAATCGAGATTTAGGAAACACGTGCAGTCGCACGAAAAGGGAAGCTTTCCTTGTGGGGAATGTGGTGAGGTTTTGGAAACGCGAGCGTCTCGAATGTGCCATATCATGAGAATTCACAGAAAAGGCGTTCGCTACGCTTGCCCAAGATGCCCTGAAGTCTTTACAACATACCACGCGAGAGCGAAACATTTAGTAGAAACACACGCTCAACAAAGAAAAGAATACTACTGTAATGCTTGCGACAAAACATTTGAAACGAGCTCCAAGAGAGCAGGTCACATTCGCGTTACCCACGCCAACGTAGAAAAACGACACTTCTGCCCGAACTGCCCTTCGATATTTGTTAGCAAGTCGAAATTGATGCGACATCTAAGAACACATAGAATGAAATACGATTGATTTGTGGAGATTACAAACGTGTATTTCTATTTTTAGGGACGATAGAAGACAAAGATATGGCAGCAGAAAATACCGCAAAAAATTCTTGGAAGAAAAAACGCCGAATAAAAGAGGACGCCGCAAATGCAGCTATTATAATAAAATATTCGAATGCAGTGGTATTCAGATTGCATAGAGGCAAATTCATGTGCGCTTACTGCCCAAAACTATGTTTAAACGTCTCAGAAATCCGAATTCATTCGGTTATTCATGAAAAGCTTGATTTATTTGAGTATCCTGCTGTGAGAAACTCGTTTCCTCTTCGAATCGATATCACAGATCTGGCCTGCAGTTTATGTGGCGAGAATACACATAATATAGACAAATTAAAGACACATTTGGCGGAGAAGCATTTACAGATTTTTAACCCTGAGTTCTCGGATGGTGTTATTCCTTTCATCTTATCTGCCAAAGAATACAGATGTGTTCACTGTAGTTTACTATTCGAAGGTTTAAGGACTTTATTTACGCACATGAATGAACATTACCAAAGCCATATCTGCCCTTCTTGTGGCAAAGGATTTTCGGGACGCAACAAACTTCGAAGCCACGTAGTCACTCACCAATTTGGACAATTCAAATGTTTAAAATGCGACTCTGTTTTTCCTAATCGTGCAGCTAAGAACAGACATTTGGCTATAACTCACGGTAGAAAAGATAGATATAGATGTCCGATCTGTGATGAACACTTTACTCATTACCGTTTAAGGCGGAGGCACTTACATAAGGCCCATGGGCCAGAAAGTGGAAAATAGCTTAGTCTCAAGAGCGAGAAAAAAATCGAAAGAAGAAAGCAGAGATTTAAGAGAAACGCATCAAATTTTGCGAAATATACTTACCAAACTAAGAATATAATTTAAAAAAAATGACGACGCCTGCTAGGCCCATTTTAGCATAGGTGACAGACCAGTGATTTCTAGACATGCCTATTTTAAATTAGTTTTATTTAAGAGACTTTATTTTTTGTATTATTAGCTAAATGGACTGCGTAACATAATAAACTTAAGATAGTGAAAATCTCAGTGTTTGATTACACAAACACAAAACACACATTATTTTTTTATAACCTGGGACTTTTAGATCGCTGAAAACTTATCCACAAAATTATGATTCGTGAGTTTAAACGTGTTTAGCGTGAATCTATCTATCTATATGGAATTCATGGTAAATCTAAAAAGTCTTTAAAGTTGTTAATATCTACCTAGATCTATTTGTAAGGGCCACCTTTCTTTCGATATCCGGCTACCCCACTTTTTTTCATATACTTCTTAGATTAAACTTCTCAGACAACAAATTCCTCATCCAATGTGACAATACTGCGCTTCAAAGTGATTTTTCTTTTTGTTTTTAGGGCTCGTCGAACTCACAGTAAAATGGAGACCGACACGCAAGTATAACGATCACAGAGATAATGCCGGTATCATTCTCGAAAGTTCCAACGCTTGCCCGTTTAGGTGGCGGCGAGGGTCCTTCGCGTGTGCGTACTGCCCGCTCTCCTTCGGAGACTTCAGCGGTGTCAAGCAGCACACCATAAACCACCCCAATCGGATCGAAGCTCTCCGCAAAGCCCGACCTTTTGCAAACGTCAAAATGGAAGTCACTGAGTTACGATGCGAAATATGTCTCACGCGTATGACGGACTTAGATGCTCTTTCCGAACATTTAATGAAAAATCATAATAAACCAATAGTCACGAAGCTCGGTTTAGGAGTCACGCCTTTCTATCTAACAGAAGACAAAGAAGAATACAAGTGCACTCATTGCGATGAAACTTTCGTTACTTTCACTAATTTGAACACGCATTTGAACTTGCACTACCCTAATAGTATCTGTTTTCAATGCGGGAAGGCGTTCTCGTCGATACATAGGTTAAAATCTCATTTGCTTACCCACGATGCGGCGACTACGTCTCAACACAAATGCACTAGATGCGATCTAGTTTTCCCTACACGTGTCTTAAAAAATAATCACATTACCCAAAAACACGGCCCGGAATTTAGATATAAGTGTCCTTACTGCAAAGAATCCTTCAAAAATTACGCCGACAGGGGAAGGCATTTGAAATCGGCGCATGACAAAAAGATCGAGTATCCTTGCCATTTATGTCAATCGGTTTTCGCCATGTGTAATCAAAGGACGAAACATATTAAACAAGTTCATATGAGAATTAAGACATTCTCCTGCACTTTTTGCCCGTACAAATTTGTGACAGCTGCTCAGTTGAGGAATCACATGATCAAGCATGGGGGAGAAAGGAAATATCAATGTCAGGTATGCAAGAAAGCGTATGCCAGGAGTAAAACTTTGAGGGAGCACATGAGGATACACAATAATGATAAGAGATTTGTTTGTGAGTACTGTAACACTGCGTATGTTCAGAAATGTAGTTTGCAGAGTCATATGAGGACGCATCATCCTAATGCAGAGCCTTTGAAGAAGATTAAACTATCTAATGTGTATTAGCACTTGACAATTATACGATTTCACTGTTCACGGGTATACCATCAGAATTGATGCCGGTGTTTGTTTTTATTTGTAAGTCCAATGTTATTTTTGTACACCTCTAGTTTTACATATATTGTTTATATTTCATCAACAGTATTGTAATATAATTATGTACGATTCATGTCGGAGAGAACTATTGTAAAATATTGAATAAAGATATATTATTTGAATGGTATTTGCTTTTATTGAAGCAGTCGTTACGGATAGTCAGAAGCCAGATAATCTGACACCAGTCTTGCCAAGGAGTACCGTGTTACCCAGGGTTGTGGAGGTCTGGTAGGCAGCCGCTCCACGTAAAATACTGGTATTCAGCTGAATTCGGTTTGACTGGAAGCCGACCCCAATATAGTTGGGAAAAGGCTAGGCAGATGATTTGCTTTTATTGAAGTATTCTAAACGTAATACCGTATAGGTGGACTTTTAAGGTTTGACATCATATAACACCATAGGACTGATATTTCCAATTTAATAAATGTATTAAGTAAGAAGCTGCATGCTCAACATAATAACCGGTATTATTGATAAAAAATCGTATAAGAATGTCATCACAATAACAAAACATTCCTAAGTAGCCGTAGTTCAAAATATGTAAAGGATAACAAAATGGAATGAACATGAAGAGCCTATATCGGAATTTTTCTATTTTTAGGAAGAAAAACTGAAGAAACAGTCATAAAGCAGGAAGTGGAATCCGATACTGAAAATAACAGGGCCTCAATGATCTCTACCGCACGAGAGGGCTACCAAAGACGGGCTATCTTCAGAAATAATATAGCCATCATCATGGAATCGTGCACCGCGTACCCTTTCAAGTATAGAAAAGGAACATACCTATGTTTCTTCTGTAAAAACACTTTCCTAGAACCAGAGAAGTTGAGAGAACACAACCAACTTCATCACTCCGAAGTAAAACAGTTACTAAAACCTAGAAAATACGAACCTCTAAAAATGGATTTTGCCACGACGATTTGCAAAATGTGCGGCACGGAAATCGGCGATTATGCTGAACTAAAAATCCATTTAACTGTAGAACATGGCAAGATTATAGACTGCACTTACGGGGACAGTGTGCTTCCATACAAACTCAGCAAAGAGGAACACAGCTGTCAAATCTGTGGGAAAACATACGAAATGTTTCTCAGCTTGCACAAACACATGAACGACCACTACGAGCATTTTATTTGCGAAACTTGTGGAAAGAGATTTGCGACTTCTCAACGAATGGTAAATCACGCGAGAACTCACGAAAGAGGAGACTTCCCTTGCAAACGCTGCACAGAAACCTTTCCATCTTACGCGTCCTTATACGCACACAACGCGAAAATCCACAGGTCAAACAAAAGATATAAGTGTCCTATATGCGATGAGAAATTCGCCTCATACAAGCATAGACTGAAACATTTAAATACAATACACGGGGAGAAGACTGCGGTCTTCCCTTGTCCATCATGTCCAAGAGTTTTTGACTTGTGCAGCCGTAGGACTTCTCATATTCGATTCCAGCATTTGCAGGAACGAAATCACGTGTGTTCGATATGCGGAATGAAGTTTTTTACAAACTACGAGTTGCAGGAGCATTCAATCAAGCATGGTGGGGAGAGGATCTATCAATGTGATGTTTGCAAGAAAGCTTACGCTAGGTTAAAGACTTTAAGGGAGCATATGCGGATACACAACAATGATAGGAGGTTTATATGCCCAGTTTGCGGGCAGTCCTTCATTCAGAACTGTAGTTTGAAACAACATATGAGAGTGCACCATCCTGCTCATTTGAAAGACGTGTTTTAGAATTAATAAATTATTTATTGTATATGTGGTGGAATTTTTTCATCTTGCGTCTCATTTTCTGCCTTAAACCTTTTTCTTTAATAATATAGGTACAGCTCACGTGATATCGCATTAAGCTTGGCACCTCGGTGTAACAACGGGTTGCGTTTACGAATGGTATCTACTAATTACTTATTTAGATACCTACTTGTTGGATTGACTCACTGTGGGGCAAGGGCCTCCCCATATCTGTCTAGACTCTTTTGCGCCACCTCGAACCAGTCGTCGTATTCCGCGACCAGGTCATCCCACCACCGATTTCTGGGCTGGCCTCGGCGATGCCGTCCAAACTCTGGCAAGCATTGCGTGGAGACATTATCTGCTTATTAAAAATATAACATACCTAATTCACAGAAAATGTTAATATTAGAGCATGTTCTGGGCATAATTTATACGTGAAGCAATATTGGAAGTAAACAGCATGAAAAACATTACAAAGAAGATAACAAGACCATTTCTCATTTTTAGGTGAAGAACTGTCTGACGAAGATTGCCTTGTAGAAAATAAAGCAGAATTCAAGGCGCAGATCGCCATTGCGGAACGAAAGAAAACCTTTACAGACGACATTAAAGCTAGGACAAGACACGCAATTATACTGCTGGAATCAACGAATATATGCCCCTTCAAATGGATGAAAAATCTTTACATATGCTTCTATTGTCATCAGCAATTTTCTGACCCTGCATCGTTGAGGCAACATAACGCAGAACACGGATTTTTGACAGCTTCGCAAATCAAATACGCTTTGTCAAAGCTAAAGAAGTACGAACTAGTCAAAGTAGATATAACTGATGTAGGCTGCAAGCACTGCGATGATCTGATCCCAGATTTCCCGACACTAAAATGGCATCTGATAGAAAAGCATAAGAAAAATTTAGATCCGAAATTCGGGGATGGGGTCCTTCCGTTCAAAGTTACGCTGAACGATTTCCCTTGCGCTCTCTGTATGGAAACATACACGGAATTTAAGGCTCTAAACCAGCATATGAACGTACATTTCCAGAATTTTATATGCGAGCAATGTGGTACGGGATTTATAACTCCAGAACGTTTGAGGACTCACGCGTTTTCGCACGAAACAGGGTCCTTTCCTTGCGACAGCTGTGAAAAAGTATTCCGGTCGACTAACGCTAAAAACGAACACTATGCTACAGTACACATGAAAGTGAAACGCCACAGATGCCCACACTGTCCCGAAGTATTTAGAAACTACTTTCAAAGAAATAAGCACATTTCTGCCGTCCACGGTTTGAAGTTGAAAGAATTCAAATGCACGATGTGTCCTAAAGTTTTCACTATCAGTGGTAAACTTGGGGTTCACGTGAGAACTGTGCATTTGAAAATGAAGAGATTTTCCTGTGATGTTTGCGAATGGAAATTTTATTCTAAGTCTGAGTTGAAGGATCATATGGTGAAACACGGGGGGGAGCGAAAGTATGAATGTAGCGTTTGCAAGAAGGCTTATGCGAGGAAATACACGCTTCGAGAACATATGAGGATACATGAAAATGATCGTCGTTTTGTCTGTACGATCTGCGGAAGGTCTTTTATCCAGAACTGTAGTTTGAAACATCATACTAAGATTCATCATCCTGAACCAGGGAAGCTTGGTACAGATTCGTTTAAGTCGTGATTCATATTTTCTATTTCCTTTGGCTTCACTAAAAAGACTGATTTTATCAATACGCGCTATACTTTTGTATTTTCATTATGTAAAATCATGGTTCCATAATGAAAATGAAATACTTTTTGTAACTCAACCACAATAACGTTCGTCAGTTTACAAGAATTACTTGCTACTGTATGACCACCTATTCTACTTTTAGTTATATTTAAACAAAGCAATCAAATTGAACTGAATAAAATGTGATTTTTCTAAATATTTACTTTTATTTACAATCAACGATAAAATAACCGATATACTCGATGGGATATGGTACGCTAACCCTCACTTTTGCACTAAGAAATAACCCACCGTTACAACAGGAAGACTACTACAATGATTATTTCTGTTTTTCTAGGATCGGACTCCGAAATACCAGACGTGAAGCGAAGAATCATCCCGTTATTCCAAGTATCTTACGACAGAAGTTTGTGTAGGCCTCTGGGGACTTTGATAGATTTCAATAGACTTCGACAGAAGAGTGTTAGAGCCATCTCTCCAGCTCCAACATTAGATTACTCTTCATCTCGTAGTCCATCACCAGTTTACGTAGAAAATGCACCATCGCCTTACATTGACAGTCCGCCGACATTGCCAATCCAAACTGTAAAGCAGAAAGTCAAGAAAACTCCAGATATAAGGCAGAATGCTCTAGCTGTATTTGAATTTTCAACCGTCTACCCATTCATTTATGGGAGCAACAAATTCAAATGTTTTGTTTGCTCACAGCCGTTTTTAGACTTAAATGAATTAAAACTGCACATGCATTTGTCTCATACTTTTGCTCCTCTCAAGAGATTAGTGAATAATAGAAGAGAGAATGTTCTAAAAGTAGACGTAAGTAATATAACTTGTAAGATATGTTCAGATAAGCCTCCTAGCCTTGTGGATCTCAAGCGTCACCTCAAAGAAATACACGATAAGCCCATGGATTTAGAACTCCAAGACAATATGATCCCGTTCAATCTCGAACTCGTAGACGATGCTTACAGATGCGTGATATGCGAACAGAGTTTTATAAAAGTGCGAATCTTAGTGATACACATGAGTGAACACTTTAATAATTACAGTTGCGAAATTTGCGGGTCGGTATTCATGACTTTACGGCTCTTGAAGAAACATTTAGAGGTCCATGACTCTGGGAACTTCCCTTGCGATCGATGTAATAAAGTTTTTAGTACTCCTTATAAACGGACTTTACACATTCGAGGCGTGCATCTAAAGCAGTGTCCAAGAAGATGCCCGATGTGTCCAGAAAAGTTCAACTCGAATTATAAGAGGACGATACATTTACAAGATGTCCATAATCAGGAGACAAGGGTACATAAATGTAAGACTTGTGGCCGAGGGTTCAATTTGAAGTATCATTTGGTCTGTCACGTTCGTTCGGTCCATCTTCAAGAACGGAATCAGCAATGCGATGTATGTCACCAAAGGTTTTGTAACAAGGAATCTCTGAAGCGTCACATGGTTATACATACAGGGGAGAAGAATCATAAGTGTGACGTTTGTGGAATGGCGTTCTTGCGGAGGAAGAATTTGAAGGACCATTTGCGTTTGCATGATATTAGTTAGTTCCTTTAGAAAAGACAAAGATTATTAATACTCTCTATAGCGGTGGCTCTCAAAATTGCCTGAACCGCGACCCACCTAATAAACACTATCAAATTCGGGATTCACCTCTTGGCCTTCATAACTAAAAAAACAGTTATAATTGATTCGCTTGCAAACAATCCTTGTCATTATTAATTATTAAGTAAACCTACGCTTTATTGTATACTAAAAGTAAAACAAATAGGAAACTAAAAACAAAAACACATGCTGGGCGACCTTATCGCATTCCGCAATCTCTTCTAGAACAAGTAGCAATATTTCAGTTAAAGTGATGAATTTGTTTCCTATTTGTAGTGATGACCCTAAGAAGCCGTTCTCAGGGCCCATTCAATATACGGTCGCGGCTCACTCATCATCAGTAGGTCGCGGCCCATAGTTTGGTAAATGCTGCTCTCTAAGTCTAACGCATAACAGGACTGGTCCCTGAGCAAGCTGTGCTGAAGAGATTCGAGAGCTCAGTCATTCAGCCGCAAACGTCAATACTCTCTCAGTACTGCGCAGCGCTTTAGGAATCGTTTTAGTTTCATGATAGGTCTTTGACTAGAAAGTGTTTTAATAGACAATATCTTTTTAAGAATTCTGGTTTGAATCGGAGCTCATATGCACAGTGCGCTAGATAGGTACCTATAATTTTAAGGTTTTTAGACTAAAGGCAGCTATTCCTAGCCTTAGTTTTCGCATAAAAGTAGCCCTATCTAACCCAATTACCAAGAAATAAACGTATAAAAAGATTACCGTTATATGAACTCGCAAAATAGTTGAATTTATTGCACAAATGTATAATTTTTTTTAATGGGAAAAATCAAGTATATTTATTTTTATTAAACAACAAAGTATGTGACATGTACGTATACACATTAAAATCATTTATTAATTTAATATTGTTTTTTATTCACCGAATTAATCCTACGAGGATTCATTTGACAAGACCTGGTGGTAATGACTTTCGAAACATTAGTTTATTCTATTCGTCAGAAGTTAAGACCTTCCTAAAACCTCTTTTATTAACACCACTAACTACGAAAATAAATATATTCTACATTTTATATTGTGTTCTATTCTTTATACTACTAACGAAGCAACTTCTACTCGATCTGATCAAGTTAGATAAGTATTTCTGCCTTCTTCACTAATAAAAATACCTTTAAGTAGGTACCTCAGCTACATTCAGAAGCGATTGTCTTTAAACAATCTTAAAACTGTCTCCAACATCAAAGTGACAAATCATTTTTTTTCTTTTAGGAATCATCCAGAAATCCAACTCAACGATCACCCTAAAGGATGCAGATGGAAAAGAGATTAAACTCACGGTTCTCAAATATCCAATTCCTTTAAATACTCTAGAATATGAAGCTGATGATTATGTTACAAACAATAACATTAAAAATAAAGACAAAGAGAAAACTCGCAAAAAGAAAGAGGCGAAGAGAAGCAACGTTAAATTAGGAAATATTTGTCTGTTGAAAGAACCAATTTCGATAAATAATCTCGATTGGAAGAGTGATGCTAATGAACAAGAAAATTCTATAACTTTCAATGTGAAAACTGTTCAAAGTTTTATCCGCGCACCAACAAGACAACGAAAAGAAAATGTTGACTACGAAAAATGGAAACAAAATGCTTTGATCATCTTTGAAAACTCCTATGTCTATCCATTTGTACACGCGGCTAACAAATACAAATGTGTCATGTGCTCCAAACCTTTTATAGATGCAAATCAATTAAAAGACCATACTATAAACGAACATACAAGCAAAGATATGGAAAGAGCGTTAGATAATAAAGTTAGAGAGAATAATCTAAAAGTCGATGTCACATATCTCCAATGCAAGATCTGTTTGCAAACACTACATGATCTGCAGACCTTGAAAACACATTTAAAGGACCATGGCCAGAAAATAAAGCCGGAATTGAAAGACAATATAATACCATTCAAATTAGGAGGCGAGGATTTTGAATGTCAAGTTTGTGGGGAAAAATATCTCAAACTGAGACTCCTAATAATTCATATGAGTAAACATTTCAACAATTTCAGTTGCGAAATTTGTGGATCCGTGTTCATATCATTGAATTTACTTAAAAGGCATTTACAGGTTCACGAATCAGGGAGCTTTCCTTGCAATAAATGTGATAAAGTATTCACAACATCAACGAAAAGGTCACTGCACTTCAAAGGGGTGCATCTGAAGCAATTTCCGCGAAGATGCCCGATTTGTCCCGAACGATTCAACTCGAACTATCAAAGGACCAAACATTTGCGTATAGCACATAATCAATCATCAGGAATCTACAGATGTGATACCTGTGGAAGAGAATACGATTTGAAATACAATCTTCTTGTACACATAAGGTCTGTGCATCTTCAAGAGAGAAACCATGAGTGTCCAATGTGTAACTCTAGATTTTTCTCCAAGTATTGCCTCTCCAGACACATGATTATACATTCAGGGGAGAAGAATTTTAAATGTGAAGTTTGTGGGAAGGCGTATGCAAGGAAGAAGAACCTTCGAGAGCATTGCAGGTCCCATGATGTCGGGCTGTGTGCTATTTGTGGACTGAATTGTGGGGATCATAATAATCTTGTTGCTCATATTAATAGTGTGCATTGAGAATTGTGAAAAATTCTATCATCCTGGCGAAATGTCCTGTAGATACATATTTATCTGCCTTATCCTTTGCTGCAAACAGGTGTGATGTCATTTTATGTTTCTGAAGTCTACAGAAATAAACCGAAAAACTAAGAAAATTGGTTTGGCGTGCCTCAAGGAATAATTCTTGGACCAGCCATCGAAATAATAAATAAAGTGCAAGAAAATCAAATTCCATCGCTGTTTCATCAGCTTCTAGAAATCCACAAACGCACGCACTTTGAGGTCACAAATAAATTTCTATTTTTTTTTATTTGAGAAGAGTTTGCTCTTGACTCTAGTCTAGGCCATAGATGACAGAGACAAAGTCGACGATGGAGCGAGCTTACCTAGAAGAATATATCAAATTTGTGTTTCTGTACTATTCTGCGTATTATTCTTGATGATATGCAATCAAGACTGCTTAGTCAGTAGTATTTTTTAATAGTATTTTTGCAAAAAATCTAATAAAAATTACTTTTACGAACTAAGTTTTTCATTTAATCAAGAGAACCAGATATATATTATCTTATCACGTTAAAGTCGACGGTGTCTTTAGCAAACCAAGCAATCTACTAGGTTCGTATTTCAAATAATTTTGATATTGTAGTTAGTTTTGCAGAAGCCATTTTAAAAAGGCAATTATTTTATTTTCCTCAGGAGAGACCTCAAGACAACGAACGGGACCACGGACCAGTATCTGGCAAATGACAATATCAGAGAGACAGAACGCAGCAACGTTCCTAGAATTTACTACTATCAAGCCTTTCTTTTACCAACAAGCCAATTTTAAATGTTTCTACTGCAATGAAGTATTTCCTGAAGTACATTCTGTCCTACAGCACACAGCCTTCCATGTTACTCCAGAAAGGTGCTGTTTATTAAAGCAGTATTTAAGAAAAGGGAAGAGAGTCATCAAAGTAGACATCTCAGGTCTCAAGTGCAGGCTTTGCGAACAAAAGTATTCCGATCTAGATGATATTAGAAAGCATTTAACGCTAGCTCATAAGAAAGAGTTTAATTCAGCAGGTAATGGATTAATGGCGTATGATTTGAATACGAATAACGGTCAGCTAGCTTGCCACAAGTGCTCAAAAACTTTTAATTCTTTCTTCCTTCTCAATCGACATATGAACGTGCATTTCAGCGTAGTTTGCGAGACCTGTGGCTTAGGATTCATGTCACATCAACGATTGATAAATCACCGAATAGTTCATCAAACAGGAGTCCACAATTGCGACAAATGTCAGGAAGTATTTCCTACAAAGCTTAAACTACGTTACCACTTATTCAAGAAACATGAAGTAACGAACGCAAAAAAGATAAAACCTTTAAAATGTCCGCATTGCTTAGAAAGATTCGCAGAACATTATAGAAAGATGACACACTTGAAGGAAGTTCACGGGATCTCGTTCACTTTTGAATGCAGCGCCTGTAAAGCAGTCTTACCAACACGAAGAGCTTTGACAGAACACACGACGAAGCTTCACACGCAGAAGATTCAATGCAAAGTGTGTGGGAAGTGTTTCGGAACGAAATCTTTGTTAAAAATGCATATGAGAGGTCACACGGGGGAAAGGAATTTCTTCTGTGCGATTTGCCAGAAAGCGTACATGCATGAAAGGACTTTGAGACAGCATATGAGAGTACATGGTCCGGTTTGGAAGTTTACTTGTTCGGAATGCGGGAGCGGCTTCCATAACAGAAATGATTACAATAAGCATATGAAACAATGGCATCCACAGTGGCAATTCAAGACTATAGTTAAGAATTTTGGAAGTGAACTTATGAATTGAAAGTTTGAAATGTAATAGTTTTTATTATGGACATTCAAATCAATATATAGGCTGTAAAGGAAAGGTGTGATCATACTTTTAAAACTGTTAACAACTCTCTTCAAAGAACTCATAGGGAATTCTCAAAAATTGTACCTCCCTTACTTATTTTAACCAGTTGATGATAACTTTGGATGGGAAAACCAAATTTATTTTTGAGGATGACTTCCTTGAAGAGAGTAGTTCATATACAGAAGCAGTTTATTAAAACATAATAACAACTTTTCGTTACACCCTGTAGGAAAGTAGGTACTTATTAAACTGTCAAGAACACCATCAAAATTCGAAGGATAAAATAACCCTGTTAAAACTATCACAACAACACAAGTACAAATACACGAACACTATAATAACCAATGCCAGCGTACAAATATTTATCTTACTTAGTTCAAATTGTATACAGAGGAGCTCGTGGCCAAATAATAACAGCCGCACGGGTCTATCTTCAAGGTTAAGTAACGCTTGCCGAGGTTGGTCCACGTTGGTCACTGGTGACCATCTTAACATATGGAGACTCCTCCGTGCCTCGGAAAGCACGTTAAGCCGTTGGTCTCGGCTGTCATTTGTAGATCTTTGGCAGTCGTTAGGGATAGTCTGAAGCCAGAAAATCTGACACCAGTCTTACCAAGGAGTACCGTGTTACCGAGATAATGGGTTGGCAGGTCTGGTAGGCAGCCGCTCCACGTAAAATACTGGTATTCAGCTGAATTCGGTTTGACTGGAAGCCGACCCGAATATAATTAATATAATAATAATATCTTGGGACAACTCACCCACGGTCATCCGATCCCAAACTAGGCAGAGCCTGTGCTATGGCAACCAGACAACTGATAAACATACTTATATATTTCTAAATACATACATATTATAGACAAATTACACCCAGACTCAGAACAAATGATCGTACTCATCACACAAAGATTTGTCCTGGGTGAGAATCGAACCCACGACCTCCGGTTTAGCAGTCAGGGTCACTAACCACTCGACCAGGTCAGTCAAATTTTCGTGAGATTGAGATTTGAGATTGTTGATTTTGGTCGACCAATCAAAGTGATAAACTTGGGGTTTGAGATGTTTTGGAAGCCTCTGTAAAGACACTTATGTTTCAAAGAATGACATTGACAAATTGGAATCTAGATTTTTATATCCAGAATTAAGTTAATCATAAGGAAAATGGAAGGAGAGAAGGCTTTTGCTGCAAATAAGAAAGTCGAAGGGTTGTGAATAATTTGTTTTGCAGCTTCGCTACGAAGCACGAGTTAACCAAAAACCCACATTTTGTAAATTATGTCAGGTATAATACAATACTTCAAAAAATGCTTTCAAGTATACGTTACTTAAATAAAAATCGCAACTTTCTAGTCATTATATTTTTATATTATTTGCTGCTAATTTTACATTATATACATTAAAAGTGCTTGAGTCTATCATTACTGATTAGCCTTTAATTCATCATAATGATGCATTTCAGTTACCATAGTAACGTAATAAATACAAAGAATAAATAATACATTATTTCCTAAAATTGCCAGAATAAATAGTAACTCAACGGTAGGTATGTAGAGAACCCACTAGCAGCAGCCATATTTATTTATAATACTCGAATGAATTCTTCAAAGTGTACATAATATTATATATATTATTATAATAAATTAGTAGCTATGTGTGTGCGAATGTCAATAAACAGTATTTTATATCGAAAAATCTTCATTTTTATTGATTTACCTACAAACTGTTAGGTACATAAATATTCCCAAGTCTAAGAGCTTTAGTAATGAAGTGCACATCTAAAGTTTTCAAAGGCGGTAAGTGTGTTATTGTATTCTACAATAACGATGACTCTGACGTGGTTTAAAACGCAAAACAAGCGGTTTAGATGTGCTATTACAGATCAGTTTCATTTTTGTAATTCGCACAAGTTACCATGAATAACACAATACATACCTTAAGAACACCAGCTTTTCAGATATAAAGTACAAGCACGTTTTATTAGTGAAAAACTATTGTTTTTATGAGCACATAAAACGAATCTACTCTTTATTCGTGAACAAAGAAAGGATTGAACAAGAAGAAAAATAAACACGAACATTTTATCTCCTCAGGAACCGAAGCGAAGCGTCGACAAGGAGCACTGACCAGTATCTGGGAACTCACACTATCTGAACGACAGAACGCCTCCATACTTCTAGAGAACACAACAGCGATACCTTTCGTTTACTGCAGATATTATTTCAAATGCTTCTTCTGCAGAGAACAGCATTCAGACATAAAAACACTTCTACAACACACACTTACTCATGAGACACCAAATAACACTATCATCCTCAAAGAATTCCTGCCTAAAGGAAAACGGACAGTTAAAGTTGACATATCAGAGTTAAAATGCAGAATATGTGGACAAAATTATAAAGACCTAGACGAAACAAGAAAGCATTTGACTTCAGAACATAATAAGTCTTTCACTGAGTCAGGAAACGGATTGGCATCATACGATCTGTCTTCTAAAAACGGCCAATTCGCCTGCCATATATGCAACAAGATCTTTCAAACGTTTATACTCCTTAACAGGCATATGAATGTACATTTCAGCAATGCGGTTTGCGAAACTTGTGGAGCAGGATTCATGACTCATCAGCGGCTGATACAGCACAAAGAAATTCACCTACCAGGAGGGTATCCTTGCAACAAATGTAACAAAGTATACACAACGAATTCTAACTTGAAATATCACATGGAAAAGGCCCACGAAGGGACGACGAAGATGAGAATGTTGAGATGTCCACATTGTCCTGAAAGATTCACGGAACACTTTCGGAAATTGAAGCATTTGAAAGAAGCACACGGTATCACCTTTACATTTGAGTGTGAGGTATGCCATTCGGTGTTCCCGAGCCGTAGAGCACTAACAATGCACACAAATAAGTTGCATACCGAAAAAACTCAGTGCGAAGTTTGTAAAAAGAGTTTTAGCTGTATTACTTCTTTAAAGAAACACATGGTTTCTCATACTGGTGAAAGGAATTTCATTTGTTCTCTTTGTCAGAAAGCTTATCGACATCAGAAGAGTCTGAAGCTGCATATGAGAACGCATGCTCAGGGAGAGCAATATATTAAGTTCAATTGTTCGGTGTGTGGCAACGGATTTCCAAATAGGAACGACTTTAACAAGCATGTTAAGGAATGGCATCCGAGGAACTTCTTCGATTACTCTGGTCATTGATTAATAAGAATATTAAGAACAGTATTAAGGAGACTTTTGACTAACTTTAACTTAGGTATGGAAACAAAACGAAATGTACAAATGATGGATGGAGCTCGGATCTTGTTTGCAACCCTTGTAGGATTTAGGTTAGTAATATGGCTACTTCGGAGTTTAGACCGACATTTCTCGAATTCGGATCAAGTGCTGTGTGAAACCACTACCATAATGTCTTGTATTATGGCGCCCAAATGGGACACATAGGTCCACGTCGGGTGCCAATAACGGCCTCTTGTTTATTTGAAACATGCTTTTGAATTCTTTGTGATTGTTTAAATACACAAAAACCGACCTTCAGTTCTTATAATAATATAGTCGTGTGTCATCAATTTTATTGTCATGTCGCTCAATAGGGACACGTGGTCCCAGTTGGGCGTCACTAACACGTAAAACGTAAGGGACATTTACCCAAAATGCCCAATAGTCCCCTACGACAATTAACGTAAGGTTCATTTTGATTTGATATTTCCGATGTGGAACAGTCATTAGAGACAAACTTCTTAATTTGCCCGCAATTGTTTTAATACCTAAAAACCAGTATTTTGTGACAGCTAACTGCTGCCTGACTGATTTAATGGATCTCTTGTAGAACTAAGCTTTAATATAATTTTTATTGAGTATAAAATGAGTAACTTAAAAAAAATCGTTTGAGTTTAATTTATTGAAGACTAGTTGCTGCCCGTGGCTCCACCCGCGTGAATGTCGAAAAATATCCCAAGGGAACATACTCCCGGAATGAAAAATCCTATGTCTTATTCCAGACACCTCTCTACCTCTGTGCCAAATCTCATCAAGATCCGTCCAGCCGTTTGCGCGTGAAGAAGTAACAAACATACACACACTCACAAACTTTCGCCTATATAATTTTAAATGTGATAATCCCTGTTACATGCTATAAGTAACTCCAACCCCTTAAGTCAAACTTTAAGATTTAGATAAATTATATGTACTGTCATAATAATAACTCGTAAGTAAGTATTCCGGTTATCATTTATTTCTTTTATAATTTAATAATAATTTGAGTAAAATATTAAATTACCTAATTTTTATTTCGCAGGCGGTAACTCCGTGCCCGGAACAAGTGTTTGGCAGTTAACGGTTTCAGAAAGGAAAAATGCAGCTACATTTATAGAAAATACAACCGTTAGACCTTTTATATTTAGGGGAACAAGTTTCAAATGTTTTTTCTGCACAGAATATCACTCTGAAGCGGCAACCTTATTAGAACATATTGCAGCCCATAAAATTGAGAACAGAGAAGACATTTTCAGAAAATATGTGACGAAAAGCAAAAGATGCCTTCAAGTAGATATTTCAAAACTGAAATGTCGATTATGTGAAGAAAATCATTCAAATCTTGATACAATGAGAGAGCATCTTATAAAAAGACATGGAACGCAATTTTACTCAACAAGCAACGGCATGACAGAATACAAGATGGAGCGTATAAATGACATGTTTGTTTGTCACATATGTCGCGATGCCTTTCATAATTTTAGCTTACTAAACTGCCATATGAATAGTCACGTTGGCAAAGTGGTTTGTGAAAACTGTGGAGCAGGCTTCTTAAACCAACACCTGCTCATGAAACATAAAGAATCTCATTTGAATGAGCTGTTCAGTTGCAAACAATGCGACAAAACTTTTATCAAGAAAAGTCAGGTGACATACCACACGGATAAAGTGCACAAAGGAAAGGAGCGGGTAAAGCTGAAAAAGTGTCCCAAATGTACTCAAACTTTTAAAGAACATTACGCTAAAATACTGCACTTAAAGAAAGTGCATGGAATAGCGAACACTTTTCCTTGCTATGTCTGTAAAAATACTTTCACAACCCGAAGAGCGGTGACAGAGCACCTAACAAGATTTCATACCGAGAAATTCAAATGCGAGGTGTGTTCTAAATGCTTTGGAGTAGAGTCGAGATTGAAACAACACATGCGCGGACATACCGGCGAAAGAAATTTTATTTGCCCTGTGTGTAAGAATGCTTACATGCATAAAAGGTCGTTAAATAAACATTTGAGGTCTCATGAAACGGTTTTTAGATATAATTGCACGGACTGCGGTGCAGTGTTTCAGGGAAAGAATGATTTCGATAAACATATGAAACAGTGGCATCCTTCTTATGGTGATATTGTGTAGTGGAAGCGAGATGAAAGATTTTTTACTTTGTCTAAGATATATATGGCAGTGTAAACCTTTGGAAAATTTGGATGAAGAAAGTTGCTAAACAGGCGAATGGCACCAGAATGGCTGACATCGTTGGTAAAATAGAAAAAAAAGGCGAAAATATAGTAGAAGAAGAACAGACTACTTAAATAATGGGTAAGCAAAAAGTGCGTGGATAAAAATGACTGTTGTATAGTGCCATATACAAAATAAAAAAATGCCATAATTAACGACTTTTAATACTAATCATAAAATTACAGGATCATCACAGTAATGGCAGGTTTACAAATACATTAGGTTCTACATACATAAGATTTACGAAAACCTAAAAATGTTCTGCAGGTCACTTACGTTAAATTCACGAAGGATTTGATGTCTTGAAGGAAGTATCTAGGGTTTGGTAAGTCTCGAATGAAATTAAGAAAAAGACTAGGTAGTGATCCAAACGCTTAAAGATTACATCTTCAAGTTTCACTATCAAACATCACCACAGTTTCATCTTCAAAACAAAGTATTCCCGCAAATTTTCACCTCTCCTTCAGGGCCAAACTACACTCTCAATCCAAGGCACATAGAACTTGACCCGCGTGTATATGCCTGGCTGGCCGGAGTAGCCACAGTTGCGTCCGTAGGAAGTCACTCCTATGACCGTGTGGAGGCACTTTGAGAGGTACGGCTTGGCTTGAAGAGGGCCGCCGCTGTCGCCCTGTGGATGGAAAAGTTTTGGAACTGTTAAATTATTTAAGGAATTGACGTGTTTGTGTATCCATTTTTACATTAGGTTAACCTTTGAACGCCAGAGCATAAACGCATCGGCGTGCCCCCGACGCCAAGCCACAAATTCGCCTTACTTTTTGTCGGCTCTAGCCGACGGTGGCGTGTTGGGCACTTTTTCATTTGTAGGCTATAACCGACCGTGGCGGTCAAAAGGTTAAGTGAACAAGAAGTGAGCTGTCAGTCGATAGATGGTAATGACAGCTCACTTCACGCTTACTCCATCTTAGAATAGATCGTCTGGATGTGATAGTGATTTATACATGTACAGGATTCAGCAGTGAACAGATCATCATTATTATTATTGAGTTGAAAAAATCGCTTGTATCTTTACACAATATTTAGAAGGTACTATGCAGTCTAAATTTTACAACTAAGGTACAAACAACAACAGCAACAAATATCAGCTCAATGGTAGTCTAAAAACGAGCATTGCGTTTTACGCATATAAAAGAGTAAGACAGCCACCGGATTTTTATTAGAATGAAGTGCCAAAGAATAGGAGTTTGCCAGTTCGAACCTGAAAAGTATCAAATAATAATGTGAGTGACCATTTTTTACCAACTGTGAAAGAACCATTTCACCGGGAGGCGACTGACTGACTTGTCTTATCGAAATGGACTCCCAGCGATACCTACATATATCCTCGTTTTTTCGCTCCATGAAAAGAGGTTTTTATGTTGAAGTGGGACGAATTGCTTAAATATGTCAATTTTCAACTATGTTTTTTTGTTTGGCCTAGTATTCAGCCACTGCACCGCCATCTAATGACACATCATCATCATCAAACCAGCCGAAAAAAAATGTCGGGGGGGGGGTCATTATCGACACGCTTGGCAGGCGGCTTGGCGATTGCAGTGTAGCTGTCGCAATGCACTGTGAGAATGCTGCTGCCCATTCTCTGGTGAGTCCCTTAGTCACCTCTTACGACACCCACTGATGATCTGATGACAGTCAGGTTTAATACTGGCACTAAAGTTTAAAGCAAAACAGCAGTTATAAAACTAGCAACCTCGCAGGTGTCCCTGCCCCCCACTGCGTCTCCGTAGCACATCTGGGTGGTACCGTTGAAGCCGCGCAGCAGGTGCCTGTGCGGTGGATAGTGCACCGCACATGTTTCCTCATAGAACGACTGGAGGGATACCTGCAATGCAATGATAAGAGATTTAAGACAACTACCTTTTTTTTGGATCCTCAAGTACCTTCTCCCGCTCTGGGCGGAGCGCGAGGGCGTGTCAGACTCTTACTGACTAAAACCCACCCGAGTTCCTTCAAAATGCAAAAGGCATTTTGCGTTCCAGAGCCGCGGTAACTCTTTCGAACAATACCGCAACAAGACAACGACTCTTACAATTTTTTCCCGAAGCGTCGCTGTCATTGACTATCCCCGAGTCGCCTTTTTTTCCGTGGTAATGAGGATCCTTAGACTCAGCAATAACGTAAGTAGTTCTCTTACCGATAAATAATATTTCAAGTTTATCTCTTAGTATTCATATTCATATTCATATTCATATTCATTTATTGCATTTCATGTTGTTTACAGGTTGTTACATTATGATAGTTCAAAACAATGAACCCTGCTAGGGCACAGCAATGTATAGGCGACAGGTTTTAATTAATTTAACATGCTATCAATATTCATTATTCAAATAATTTGTTGATATAGAATAATTAAAAAAATATATATATATTATTATACATTATGTCATTCTTATAAACTAAATAAGTAAATTATCATTTTCATATTACAATCTCATACTACAATAGAGATTCTAAAATGTCTTTATTATCTCAGTTAATTTAATGTCAATAGATTAGTTTTACATATAATATGTCAATTTTTCAGATAAAAAAAAGAAAAAAGAAATAGAAAGTAATCACTAAAAATACAGGAGTGAGGCAGTAGCGGACTGATGTCTTATAGAGTACCTAGTTATGTATATGTAATGTGTTCAAGTCGATATTAATTTATTTATTTCTCAGTTAAAAAATCTTTTAGGCTATAATATGATTTTAAGTTTAAGTAGTTTTGTAGGTCATTTTTGAATTTGTTGTCGTACTCTGTATCCTTAACTGAATTCGGGAGTTTATTATAGATTTTAACGCACATGGCCAGAGGCCCAGAACGAAACATAGCTAGTCTTGAAGTTGGTACCGCTAATTCGTTTAGATATCGATTTCTAAGACTGCGTTGCTGTGGGCGTTGCTGTTTTGCTAGCGGAAAGAGCGATGGGTATTTTCTCACAAATTTACTAACTTCTAGGATATAGATACCTGTTAGCGTTAGAATTTTATGTTCTATAAAGTATTGTTTGCAACTTTCCGTACGTTCTATATTTACTAGGATTCGAACGCATTTTTTTTGTAAAATAAATAGTCGCTCTATATCTACACTATTTCCCCACAATATAATTCCATAGTTTAGCCACGAATATGCGTATGCGTAGTAGGCTGAAAGAGCTGTTTTGAAGTCGGTTGCTTTTTTTAGTTCTTTTAAGGCGTATATAAAGCTAGCCAATTTATTTGATAGGGTTTGTATTAGCAGAAGTCTCTGTGAAAGCATTGATTTGAGAAAATTCTACCATCATAGGTACTTCATCATCTTTCACTTCTCTTACTTAGGACTGTCAAGACATTGCCTTATTGCAAGACAATAGAACACGAATCCAGACGAACAACCTAATATGTTTGGGCTATCTTACATGACCCAATACTCAGCAGACACGACCACAGGACACACGAGTCAGTCTACATTGAAGTCACATAAGTTGAGATAAGCGTGGGAACCTCTGCGTTAAAGATTGCTAAAGTGCTCCGTGTAATGTGCGAGGGAATACGAGGTGGTTCTAGTCTGTCAGACCCCTAGGTCCACCTCGTGACCGAGAACATCAATTAGGATTTCACGAAAATAAGGAAAATGAGCAGTAACATGTATGGTTACTCACAGCTTGAAGAGTATCAGCTAACTGCATGTTATGTCCTAACGCTCCCCAACCTGTAGCAGTCACAACTCCTAGGAACTGGTCGTCGATGTTGAGACACGCTGGGTAGACGTGCAGGTTGAATTTCACCCTGGAATGACAGATAAGGGGACCGTAAGTATTCATTCTGGCAATAGGGAATATGCATGCATTTCTTTTATTTGAAAAATAAAGTACTAAAGAAATAATGTTTATAAAACTTCAAAGTTGACAATTAGAAAGAGAAGTCTGCCATACGGCTGCCATAGAAAACAGCGTTTTCGCGAGAGGTACAGATATATTTATTTTATCACTTTTCGTTTTTTGCAACGCTGCGGCGGACGCGACGGTCATTGGGAGCGCCCAAAATCCTCATGTTCGGTTATAGCCATCAGTGGGCTACTTCTTATATATAAAACGCGTGCGATGCGGCGGTGCCACCCGCGGGCTCCGCCTGCATTTCAAGCAAAAGCGTGTAAAAGCTCCGTAAACGCTCTCATACAACGTTATATGTTTGAATTTAGTGCGGGCCGCGCCGCCGCATACCGACGCGCGACGCCCGGCGTCTCCGTCAACGATCTCTTAGGCAACATGATATACCCTGTTGAGACAATACGATATTTTTCGTAACATAAATAAGAGTTTATGCTTTGTGTTAGTTTCTTCAGTTATTTTGAAACACATCGGCGCGGCGTTTTGTAGCCACCACTACGCAACTAAAAGAAGCCGCAGCGACACTATTCAAACGTACCACTCTTTTTCGCTGTGATGTAGTGTGGTTGTTCCCTTAGAAGAATTGGCCTTCTAAAGTTTAGAATTCCAAAACCAAATTTCTATAAGAATGAAAGCCTTGAACCTAATGTGAGTTTCAAGCAGAGCTATGTCGTGGTACTTCGAGGGCGCGTGATACTCCGGGTGTGGCACTATTCGTGTCACGTGGTACCGATGCCACCGCTCCGGAGGGTCCGTGCGCTTCAGGATCCCCATCGCCACGAAACGGACTTTACCTCTGGAAGAAACAGATTATGGTCAACTTGAGATCGTTTGTAACGGAATCTATACCGCCACATACCAACTACAAATAGAACTGACGTCATACAAATCCTGCATCGCGCTATCAAAGTTCTCCAACAAGGTTTGAACATATACAACCGCCCGACAAAAACCTTTGGGCAGTTGCACACCAGACACGGCACTCGTCTTGTTGGACGAGTTTGAACATATACAACAGTTCAAATATCAACTATCGGGCACTTGGCAGTTGCCCACCAGACACAACAACCGTCTGGTCGGAGGATCCTCCCTTTTCAATAGAGGCTTGCGGGACTTTACACCCTGTTCCGCTTATCTCTTTATGTACCTACGTTTAACTAATTCTCATTTTATACAAATAGGCATATCTTTATTCTTTGAAATGGATTAACCGGCTTAAGCATCATCATATCAGCCGAAAGACGTCCACTGCTGGACATAAGCCAAGTGTCGCCACAACAACCGGCCCTGTGCGTCTCGCATCCATCGGCTACCCACGACACACCACAAATTGTGATTGTGCTATGTCTTCCGGTAACCTTCGTCCCTTCCATGCTCCCTTAGATTTTACTGCTTGCGGTAGCGTCGGGGGTCGGGTTACCTCTTTCCCTCAAATATGGCGAGGGGGGTAATGGCTGATCTTTGCGTTATGCTCGTGAACGGGTGCTGTTTGTGGTGAAATCTTGTTAGCCATGGTTTTTACTATTGTTATAACGATTATATGCTTAATATTTAATTTTGATGGTCCTAGTTTATCACTTGTGGCGTCGAGTCACAGATCTTTTTATTAAATTCTACCCTCTGCACGTGTAAGCGGGCACGCCCTTCATGTCTGGAGGCTTATTTAGTTTGATTTGATATTGTTTTTATGCTTGAGTTTGTCTGTTTATGCTGGCATAATGGAGTGTGCTAGCTTACAAGTAGCGAATTATTAAGTTTTAATTTTTTTACGTGTTACCTTTGTTGTATTGTTTCCTTTGTAAGAATACTGACTATTTACATACCTTTGTATAAGTGATAGTTCTTATAACTCAACAGACAGATGTGTTGCTGGGGAGTTTGTTGCGCCACTTCTTCTTCCCAGCTAAAACACTAGGAAGTGGTGACGGGCGGGCGTTTTGGGGGACTGTCTTTATGTAGAACTTTGACGTTCAAAAAGTGCTGGCACTCAGCCTAATTTGAATAAATAACTTTTGACTTTTTTGACTTTTGACCGACTTGAATGATTATAATTGAAACGCGGTCGCGAGATACCAAAGTCTAAAAAGTTCTTCGAAAAAGAGTTACCTACAAGTGAAAGAGAGGGTGATTTTTCACGTTCTATGTAACGGGCCACTTTTAAATATAACATCAGTAAGTTTGTCTTCTATTTTTAAATTCAAATAAGCGTTACCTACCTGTATATATACAAGTTAAGTTTTTCTTGTTCAAAATATTACCTAACAAATTATTGTACCTACATATAGAAGCATAGCATCATATTACATTTACTAGCAAACTAATAATTATATTTTATTATATTATATATTTTATTAAAATATAAATATAAAATAACATTTTTTGGTATCTAATATTTGACACCGTTTTGGTAATATGATACTTTAAAGGAATAATTTACTGACAATGTATTCAAAAAATGTTAAGTAGGTACCTACAATAAACTATAATTATAATTTAATCAAATCAATGTATTAAAATAAAAAACATGATTCTTAAATCCTGGGTCACGCTATTCAGAGGAAGTTTTATCCAATCAATATTACCTACTTCCGCGCTCCTTTAACACTTTATTTTATGTTTACAATCAGCAAAATTATAATTTAACTAAATAATTTGCGTAAATGTCATTGTTATTATTGTGAGTTAAGTTTATTTTGTAATCAGAACATCCCAATTTCCCTACACTTTTGACAGATCAAAACTGAAAAGCCAATGCCTTTGACCTTGCTTAAAAATTAGAAGAATTTAAAAACTATCTCATAGAACTTTGAAAAGCGAACCGTTTGCCTCATAAAGTGTTATTATTAGTTATTAAAAGTGTAAATGTATGTTAGGGTAAGTGCATCTATGTTGAACTAGCATTTGCCCGCGACTTCGTACGCGCATATCTTGTTTTTCCCGTTCCCATACAATCGGATGCGTATGGATTGACAGCTCCCCTCGTGATCACTTCACCCAAACCTTCACTTCGACATGTTTACAGAATCGACCGGCAGGTCACCAAAAAACCTAGGCTTTCTAAAGGTGCGGCAATGAAAATTACTAGAAGGGAAACTCTTGTCAACTTACAGCACAGCACTAGAGATGCAGTGTCCTGCAGTGAGAATAAACTTGTCGCTGATGAGGGAGCCACCGCACAGCCAGTGAGCCTTGTCCATGACCCCACCGTAGCCTAAGAGCGCCTGGAAATACAAAATATAATACAATTTTATATTTTTTTCTTTTCGTATCGATTAGCTCAACTTCTCAAATTTTGTCCGACTAGTAGGTATGTGGCGACTTGGACCGCGCCGTCGTATGCCAGGTTCTGGTCCTGGAAGGTGCAAATAATTGGGCATAAAGGTCAGGAGAGCAGTTGGGTTAAGTAGTCGTGTGGATATTATGTCCACTCCACGACTTAAACTCAGATCAGCCTGTTATGTTTATTTATTAACCTTTTAAGCGCCAGAGCAAAAACGCATTGACGTGCACCCGACGCCTAGCTACAAATTCGCCGTATTTTGGTCAAACATTTTGTTACGGTCAGTATCAGATATCAAGCGCTGAGTTATTTTTTTTAATAACGCAGTATATGCTGAGAAAGGGACCTTTTTGGCCTCGCAATATTTAAGTCATGCTGTTCTAGTTTGTTAATTATTTTTTCATGACTGTTAGTTTTAATTTATTGTACTTTTCTGTGTGGTTAGTTCAAGTCCCAGATAAATATTTTTCTTTCTTTCTTTCTTTCTTTACAGGGCACGCGCTTGCGTGTCATGTATACGTGACAATGGCTCTAAGTGTGGCTTCTTCCCTATCAGAGAGAGTGGTCTGAACATGTTTTTTTTTCTAGGATATACCGATTTACTCGCGGTGTTTACTTTCACCGTTTCAAGAGAGAGCAAGAAATCATTTACACGAGGCTTAGTGCCTGGATGAGGTTGTTAAAGGCACAAGAAAGGAGAGGCATTATGTCCTGCTGTTGGCAAAATCGAGCTGTGGATAATGATAAAGAAACTGTCTCTCTAGGTTCGAACCCACGACGAAGTTGTAAGTCAAGGTCGTTTCTATTACCACTCAGCCAATAATTTTCTGTATTATTTTTAGGTATCTACGGGTGCGTATTAAATTTCAACCAGTTAGAATTGTATCGTATTACTCTCCGAACCTTGTATCGTTAAAAATGTTAAATCGTAAAATTTGTATTTCAAGGCCGCCATATTGTGGAGAATGCGATACCTTGATTTCCATTAGGACATCAATTTGAATTTGACTATTATGTATTAACATAAATAGATTTTAGCGTAAATGCTAATTTAATTTATATATAACTAACCGTCATCCTCGTCATCATCATCATTATGGTCATCACATCAACGTCATCACCACCATCGCCGTCCTAAAGCGTTCTTCCTCAGGCGTCGTCCTAAGGTGTGTCGCTCTAAGAGCTCTTGTCCACGGTCAGGTTTTTTCTCGGGTGACGGATGACGGAGACTGATCACGTTTGTCCATTGCGCCCAAATCCGAATCGATCTCGAACAAAATATCACCCAAATGCGGTGTAATTAAGATATCGTTTGCACGTGAATTTAATATGGAATCTAAGTTAGAACGAATACTTCTTGGCATATTATTGTCCGTTACACAGGAGACAATTTTTTTTTTTGGGTTTACCCTCTTCTGCAAGAGAGATACCTCGAAGGAGCATTTTATACACTTTGCGATAAATTACGACGGCATGAAGATAAATTTTTCAATTACTTTCTTTGTGGTGTTTTATATATTTGTATTACATTTACTCCTGATTGAGGCTCCGGTTTAGCGGTTCAGCCGATCAAGCAAAATCCCCGGAGCCCGCCAAAAGAACGGATGACGGATCGGGGACGTCAGACGTCGAGTGGACAACGACGCTTCTTCGGTCCGGTTTTTTCTCGGATGACGGATCCGGTGAGACGGACGCCGTGTACAAACGGCGTAAGACGTAGGCATAATTACGGGTTATAGGACAGAATGCAGGAAGAACACAAACCCCAAGTAACATAGGATAGGTAAGGGCAAGAAGTTGTTTTCTATTCCTGACTCACCATATGCGGAAACTGTCCCCTCCGGGCGTCTTGCCCCACATGGGCGGCAGACACACCGTAGGGCACGCGAGCGCCACCTTGTGAATATTTGTAACACTGCTCCTCTTCGTGCCATCGCTTCACCAGCCCTGAGGTGGGGCAGCCTTTGTATGGAAGGTTGGCGAGGAGTTCCAGACATACTGTGGGTTAAACACGACTTTTATCATGTGCCTAGCCTTTTCCCAACTATAATGGGGTCGGCTATACCAGTCAAACCGGATTCAGCTGAATACCAGTATTTTACGTGGAGCGATTGCCTATCTGATCTCCGCAACCAGACTTTTCTATGTAGATGTCACCGGAAAATTGCAGACTCCGTAATAAATCTTTATTAGATTATAATTTCTCTAAGATATAATATGAAAAAATCGTTTTGTAAACAGTAAATCCCATTCAAATTCAATTGTTTCCAATAAGGATATAAATTAAAAAAAAAAACAATTAAAAAAAACAAAAAGAATACCGTGTCATATAAAAATTGTAACTAAATTGAAACTATTTTATACACACACGGATTTGTCCTATAAAAATAGTTTACAATGTCACTCGATATTTAACAATCTTACGGCGTTTGCAATTTTCCGGTGGCATAGACAAGAAAATCAGCAGTAAAGGAATTATTTGGAAAAAAGTTTATTTTATTTAAAGGCTAGCTTTTGCCCGCGATTTTGTCCCGCGTTTAGACAAAAATCATACCAAGGGAAGATACTCCCGGGATGAAAGTATTCTATGTCCTGTTCCGGGTTATGGTCCCATACTCGTGTGCCAATTTTTCATTCCAATCCGTTCAACCGTTAAGACGGGACGAGGTATCAAACAAACAGACAGGGTTATTTTCGCATTTAAATAGAATAGTATGGACATATGTTGGTACCTACACACCGAAAACCGGCCAAGTGCGAGTCAGACTCGCGGGCAATGGGTTCCGAACGAGTCATATATTTTTAACATGTGACTTTAATTAACCATAAACTTCTTTTAGGACTATATTTATTTCAAAATGAGCTTTAGGCTCAGCAGTTTTGGACATAAGGGGGTGATCAATTTTCTCTAATAATTTCCCCTTGAATTACTTTCCTTGACCCGGGGATTGAACCTAAAGGTGAGTACTGACTGATGTGACGAGGCGTACGAGCATTCGTGCTGTCAGTACATGGAAACGAGCACGAACATGATGCATATATGTGTTTTGTTACATTACTGCCCGTAACACCGGTCAGTACCAGCTTAAGAATACGCACCGTCATAAGCTTTTCTGCCTGTCTTGAAATGTATTCCTCCAGTTTTGTCGACGATGGCTTTACTGTGAAAAGAAAGAAAACCATGTCTACAAGGTGATATGAAGAAGACTGTACTTTTGTGATATTTTTTAGGGTTCATATCATATCCGTATGATATGAACCCAAGAATATTACCCAAAAAAAATATTAGAAGTACTGTTCTTTTTATTAACTGTTTTGAATCAATTGAATGTTAGGAATGTGATTTGTTTCATTAGAGAAAAAAAACCTTGCTTGCTATCATAAAACTTATTTTGTTATTCATAAGAAATCGTCGACCAAAAGTGTTTTTTTGAAAAATCTGTTACTTGCCAATAACTAAGAATCTGTTAGCAAGATAATATTTGTAGAACTAACCACTATAAAATATATACCTACAGTAAGTGATAAGATAAATACTTACTTACTTTATATGTTTCACTTTTTTGCAGTCAGTACAGCACACGATGGGCGTGTTCCCTTGGAAGGAGCAGATCTGTAACGTGTTAGATAGCCAAACAGTTAGTTAAAACCTCTGAAAACGATTTACCCAGGTTGTGATGGGCTATTATCACGACAACCTAGGTAAATCGTTATACCTACATCTGTTATTAGGGTAACCACACCAATCGATCGATCGTCGTTCAATGCCATTGATCAACAAGAAGGTAGAAGTAAAAACTATCGATCGAAGTCGACTAATTCATTCTACCATCGATCATGTCATCGGCCGACGATCGATCGATTGGTGTGGTAACACCCCTTAGAATTATTTAGGTCTTAGTAGCAATAGAAATACACTGTCACTGAAAATTTCAACTCTCAACCTATTACGGTTCATGACCATGAGTTACAGCCAGCTGACGGACAGACGGACGAACAGTGGAGGCTTACTAAAAGGATCCCATTGGCACCCTTCGGGTACGGATCCCTAAATAACAGAGAACAATGACTGACCTGAGGATACTCCCTTTTCTTGACATCTCCTATCATAGACAGACACTGGCAAGCGTTGACGCAGGTTCCGTTCTTGCCTCGCCCGTTATAGCACTGTGACCCTGTGGCACAATCGTCTAATATAACATCACACCTGCCATGTATCCGAAGGAATAGGCACAGCGTTTATATATGTCGGGTTCATTTCATGAACATTCATGAGTTCATGAGTTTGATTAGGTACTTTATTATTTAACATGGTGAAATTCCCGTATCAGGGCTGTCATTTACGTTTAAACTTATACTTAGGTCAGGGACGTGAATATAATCGGTTTTTTTTTTCGTGAATTATTGTTATTTAATACTATCCCTATAGACTCCAGTCTGAAATAAATAAAATCTACTCTATTCTATTAATGTCAAAATTTATATGTTTAGATGTTGACCAATCACACCTCAACAACTATTTTGTAGGCCATACATATATTTGTCCCGTGCGGGAATAGAACACACGACACGCAGCGCAGCAGCCAATCGCTCAACCACTGCGCCAACCGTGTCGTCTGTGCATTTAGTAGTTTCGGCTGTGCGTTGTCTGTCAGTCAGTCAGTAACGGAAGAATTTTATATATTAGGATACCAATTGATTTTACTTAAACTAACACTAAGAGGAAAATTTTGTTTTCATAAATGTTTGTAAAAGTTAATATCAGGTAGGATTAAGATAATTTCACTGGAAGCTTTAGCTGAAAACAATATAGCCGAATGTCTATCTTATGCTAATCAAGGAAAAACGAAGTTCCGTTGAGATAGGCCATGGGAAGCGCAGCTGCAGGGAATAGCTTATTAGTTTTATTTATTTAATTTATTTCCATCTAAGTAATTATTAAATACTAGCTTTTACCCGCGACTTCGTACGCGCATATCCCGTTTTTTCCCGTTCTCGTATAGCCTATAGCATTATTCTTCATGAATGTGGCTATCACATACAAATATAATTTTCCGAATCCGACTGGCAGTTGCAGAGATTATTCGGGAGGTACCTGTTTCGGATTAAGCGGGAGGACACGGTGGAGCATACGGTGGAGATCTGCCCTGCTTGGGCTGAGCACCGCCGTGTCCTTGTCGAGGCGATTGGTTGAATCCATGGTCCGGAGCGAGGAGGCTTGGGAAGCGGTCACCTCCTTCTGCGAAGCAGTAATGCTAGCGAAGGAGGAAGCGGGCCGCGCGAGGGAAAGGCAAGGCCTTCGCCCCAACCGCCGCAACAGGAGAAGACGCCCCGGGCGTCGGGAGTCGCAGGGCGATCCCCGGCCACCGTAGGCGCGGGCTTGCGGACGGCGAGCATTGGGTGGCTCGCTGTCCGATCACCACCAGGCCCGGGTCGATGGCGCGTTGTGTTTCACGCGCGCCTCAAAGAGATGTCAGCATAAAAGAAGGGGCCCGCTAGGGCCAGAGCCTGCCAGGGTTGCGGAATTTGTTCGAAAGAGTCACCGCGGCCCTGGAACGCAAAGGGCTTTAGAAGGAACACGGATGGGTTTTAGTCAGTAAGAGTCTGACACGCCCTTCCGCTCCACCCAGAGCGGAAGAAGTCATTTGATGATTTCCAATCTTTAAAAAAAAAAAAAAAGTTGCAGAGATTAGTCCGTTCAAACATACAAACTCTTCAGCTTCATTATATTAATAATATAGATATACAAAATCATGCTGTTCGTTAATCTCGCCAAAAACTCAAAAACGGCATGACCGATTTCTTTTTTGCTGTCCGTAATTTTCAGGGAGAGATGTGTATGAGAGAAAATTAAAAAAGCACCCGAATTTTCAATTTTTTTTTAACGATGGTAAATCATTAAATGACTCCTTCCGCTCTGGGCGGAAGGTCCCTGCAAGAACCACAAAACATATTTTTGCTACGTACCTTCCTCCACATCAAAGTCACACAGCGATGAAAAAAAATTGAAAACAAACACATTCAGAACAATGATAAAATATTTGTTACTCATTATAAAATAAATTAAAACAATCTACACGTTCCACGGACGATCATCGCCGCGAAGGCTTGAACAAAACTGATTCTTTCTTACTATGATTATGGATTCCGATGTTATTACCAGAGATCGAAATATGTAGACTATATTTAACTAATGTTCGTGGAAGTAAGTAATATAGAGTTGATAATACCACCTGTAAAATCCCGGAATCATAAATGTAATCATGACAGTTAAAACGGGATTATAAAAACATGAACGGGGCTTTGAGGATAGTTACAAATTATTGATTTGAAGAATCAAAAGAAGAAAGAGTTGTGCGAAAACAAAGCTATTTCATTTAACAGTTTTAGTAGGTACGGAACTCTAAAAACATAAAAAGATTCTTCAATTTTTTTTTTTTTTTTCAGATTTATTCAAAGCGCAATAAGTAATTTGCAATTTCTTAAATCCCGGGATACAACCGTCATGTTTATGATTCCGGGATTTTAGAGGAGGTATTATCAACTCTATGTTACTTACTTCCACGAACATTAGGTAAATCTGCTCTACCTATTCCGATCTCTGGTTATTACTGATGTATTCTGATCAGGATTTTACGATAAAAAATCCGTACCTACTTATAAAAAGTGCGCCAAGTTTTAAGAGACGTTTTTTCGGTGTTTGAAACACCGAAAAAAAGTTGGTAAATGTTTAATAACTTTGTCTAATCGTCCTGTGTGCTAGGTCATCATGAAACTTAGGTACTTATGAAGTTACGAAGCAGTTGGAATTACCCAATTCGTAGCAAAACGTAGTGCCTGGTTAGTAATTAAAAGTACTTATTGCTTTTTTTTCCCCAAACATGCTGTTTAGACCAGAACTACGTTTATCTGCCACCATTTATGAATTAAATATTTGTTATTTAACACAGTGTTAGTAACTCAATCAAATTTTTTTTTTGGTTGGTTTGCGCTAGTGGGCCTTAGGTAATGAGATAACTATAAGATACGTCCTTTAAAACTTTATGTGTCCTCTGGGTCATTCGCACACGTTTACAAGACAAGTATTTGCAATTACCTCCATCATTTGCGGATGACTAATGTAATGTAGGTAGCTACTTTTTAACCGACTTCAAAAAAGGAGGATGTTCTCAATTAGCTTTATGTTTTTTTGGATGTTTGTGACCTCATAACTCCGTCATTTATGAACCGATTTCTACTTTCCGATTGGTCCCATAGAAATTTCATCAAAGTCAGTTCAGTACCTACTTTGATTTATAAATCAAAATAGCTGAAAAAATATGGTATCCACATAAATTGCGTATTTTGCTTTCTAGTGATTTTCCAGGTGGTACATACCACCAAAAAGTGAAAAATTAAAAATACAACCCACTCCAAATAAAAAAAAAAACACTAGAAAGTATTAAATAACTTTTAAAAGTTTTATCACAGGATTAATTTGTCATGGCATTGCGCAAAGGCGTCTAGTGACAATATTAGGCCCACTTGAGCAAACTAGAGTTATCTTTTAATTCAGAGTAAGTTGCAAACACGAGGTTAAATAACTATTTCATACAAAATGGCTCCGGGTTAGAACTAACAAAAAGCTAACTCTGGTTTGTGCAAAAGTCATTTATTCAAATTAGGCTGAGTGCCAGCACTTTTTGAACGTCAAAGTTCTATATAAAGACAGTCCCCCAAAACGCCCGCCCGTCACCACTTCCTAGTGTTTTAGCTGGGAAGAAGAAGTGGCGCAACAAACTCCCCAGCAAAAAGTGAGCCTTACGGCCAGTCTCAATAACGTATCAACTAAGGTATAGATCCGGGAAATCCCGATCCCGAAAATCACGGGATTTTCCGGTTCCTTTCAGTTACTGAAAGAAAGTATTAACTCGATTGAATGGTTATTTCATAAAAAAGTCATTCAATCGAGTTACATGCATGATACAACCTGTATTGATGATTTAAATTATTATAACTCAATAAAACCATATGTATTGATAAAATACGATTGGCGACCGTAACAAACGGTCGCCAATCGTATTTTATCAACATACAACCTGACACTGACCTGCAAAATGCAAAAAACTTATGAACATTTAAATTTCGCGGGCTACCCTGGCGCTTTCAACTTAAGTTGGTTGTGTGATTTTTATTAGAATAAATACTCTGCCTTAAAGTTTATTTTTATGATCCTATTCAGCATTTAAATATATCTCACATCAAAAAACTAAAAAAAAATATAGTAGGTACCGAAATTCCCGAAAGTGGTTTGTCCCGGTTCCTTAAAGGTACAGTCCCGAAAGTCCCGGTTCATCAAACTAGAACCGGTTCTCGATTCCCTACCTTTAACCAACTGTCAAATAAGCTACCGACAGTACCTAGCTGGTCATGTTTGCTTTTCAAAGGTAGATAAGTTATTGAAACCGCGCGGCCGGAAGTGTTAGTGAACTTGATTTTTCCCGCGGTTTCGCTATAGCTTCCTTCGCCTTTTCTCAGGAACTTATAATTTAATGGAAAAAATTTGACACGGGCGATGGTGTAGCTTATCAGCAGAGATTGGAATAGGTAGACTATATTTAGGTACCTAATATTCGTGGAAGTAAGTGACACAGAGTTGTTATACCTCCTGTAAAATCCCGGAATCATAAATGGAATCATGGCAATTAAAACCCAGGATTATAAAAATATGAACTGGACTTTGACTTTAGTTACAAATTATATTATTGATTTGAAGAATCAAAAGAAGAAAGAATTGTGCGAAAACAAAACTATTTAATTTAACAGTTTTAGTAGGTACTGAACTCTAAAAACATAATAAGATTCTTCAATATAATAATTTTGTTCAAATGTATTCAAAGCGCAATAAGTTATTTTCAATTTCTTAAATCCCGGAATACAATCGTCATGTTTACTTATAACCGTGACTGTGAGATAAAAGAATCTTACTAGGAAATAAAGCATTGAATGCGCTACAAAGTTCTACAAGCACAAGGACCTCGTTTAAAAGATTGCCTATCTAAATCAAAATATTGTTTTATCTGTGACCACGAACTTGGACGACCTCTGCTATGACCAATAAAATTAAGATTTGCCATTGTTGAACTTATGCTTTACATAACACAGAATCTACTTATCGACCTTCAAGGATAGATTTGATAACACCAACCAAACAGGTTTCGAGAAATAAGATTTATCACTGATTAAAAAACCAGTTTACTGACCTATAATTCACTCGGTTACCGACATAGGCCGAAGAAGGACATCATTAAATTTGTCTTAGGGTGAGGACAAACGAACGTAATTTTTTCAGACGTGAGTCGCTTATTTTGAGTACCTACCAAGAGCAATTTGACCGTAAATTGACCTAGAGTTAAAGTACTGTTTGTGCCACACGGCAACATAAGCAAAATGAGGCAAAATGAGTTTGTGTCGCCGTGTGGCACAGACAGCACTTTTGTATGAAACCGAATGCAACGTAAATTCCGCGACTCATTTTACGCGACTCACAACTCAAAAAATAACGTTAGTAAAATAACATATAGCTCATTTGGCCTCAACCGAAATAAGAAAGTCCAAACAAAAAAAAAGTCATATCTATACGGAAAGAACACTCTTAATTTTTCACTGTGGAAGCTTTAAAGTCGGTTAAAAATAATATTTGCATCTTATTTTAGTAATAGCTTTCACGCCAGTAACTTTTTTTTTAACATCTGTGATTTTTTTGAGAATGGCCTTCAGAATTGGCCCAATACCTAGTAAAAAACCGGCCAAGTGCGAGTCGGCCTCGCATGCAAAGGGTTCCGAACGAATTTCATTTTTGTAACATGTTACTTTATAAATAGGATTTCTAACTATTATATGTATAATTGTATATTTTTTTTAATTTTAGGCTCAGTAGTTTCGGAGATAAGGGCTATGGTCAATTTTCATCTATTTTCTTGAATAATTTCGGAATATAATATTATTAAAATATAAAAAAATACTTTTGAGACCCTTACGTTGAGCTCTTTGATTTGATATGTCACACGGTAGGTACAGTTGGAAGATCTTTTTTTTTTTTTCTAATTTTAAAAACCCCAAAAAGTGATCCCATTTACAAAATATATTTATTTTCGTTACGCGTCCGTGTTTGGGTCATAGAACTACATACGTGTACTGTGTGTACGTACTAAATTTCAACTGAATCAGATCTTACTAGACTGATTCAGTCGGAGAAAATCGGCTGTGCCTGTGACAGACGGACAACCGAGTGATCCTAAAAAGGGTTGCGTTTTCCCAAATAGAGGTTCGGAACACCGTACTCATATTTTTGCGGAACATAAGTTAAGTTTTGTTTGGTCGACACTTTTTTATTTCGCTCAAAAATGTATCGACGATGAATGATGTCCTTTTAAGGTGGGTAGCATGTAACGTATCTGATACGGTATCAAGTGAGTAAGTTGTAAGAAGACTGCTGCGAGCCGCTCGCGCGTGAAGCGCAGTAAGCTCGCAGTGACCCTCTCGCAGTAGCGGTTTCACTGCGAAACAAACACACTGTAAGGTTGTCTAACAATAAACTGTTACCAATGACATGGCTAAAAGGTCTTAGCAACCAGGCCAAAAAACTAAAACAAAAAAAAAATACAATAAACTTCACGTCAAGCAACTGTCAGTGTCAAATCAATGGAAACTGAATGGGTGTTGTTTGAAGGGCGAGAAAAAGCTTGAAATTAATACAATACCTATCACATTTTCCCATTAAAATGAGCACGAATAACCGCAAGGGTCCGATCGTGGACCCTGGCCTGTGTAGGTGCTGTGGTGCAGTCAAGAAATGTCGATTATTGAACGTGGAATACGAGTGGTCTGGCCAACGAGAAGTTTACGCCGATATGTTTGTTGATTGTTTTGGACTTGTGGTTAGTTTAAATACATTGTTTTACTCATATTCTGTTAGCTGAGAGATGCCAGAACAGTTTAGCCAAAGAAAGTAGACACTTCCCTTTTAAAAGCTGAGTAATCGGTGGATTTATGTATTGTTTGCTATTTTACGTCTAATTGGCCAGAACCAGTTGTGCAGTGTTCAGTGCTCAAACAATAAAAAGAATTCAATTAAACTCATGAGGTCTATTTTAAGGACCCACTCTCCCATATTGGTTATTTGAATGGTGTTTGTTTTTATTATAATAAAGTTGGGAAGCCTCTACTACAGGAACCATCACATTCATAGGTTTAGCGTATCCACAAATACCTTACCTATGGCTTCCAGTATATCTAGCCAACACATCAGCCCTCTTAAAAAGATAGCCAAATCAGAGTGAATAAGAAAATAGTTGGTATATTTTATTCAAATTCATTTCATTTATTTCAATCCATTTTAGATCATAACTACATTCAATTTCAATTAAAATAAATATACATAAAAATCGAATGAATTACTTGATAAAAATTAAAATTACAATATTGGAAACAAGTTATTAAATTAAATTAAAATCACATTTATATATAAATTAAAATTCACAAGATTAAAGATCACACAAACATAAAAATAATATACATATAATTAGATAAAAGCCGGAGTCATTTGTCTGTTTGTCTCAAGTTTCTCGATTTCTCCTGCAGTGTTGCTCCAGTGGCCTACCCCACTCTAGTCTTTTATCTGGGATAAAATGTAGCCTGAAGGCTTACAACATTAAACTTTAAACAGTATGAGAATATTCATAATTATATCAGGATTTACCCCCTAAACATAAACAAAAAAAGATAAAAAAAAAAAAAATAGAATCACGTTTTACAGTGATTAATAACTCTTTCACACTACTAACACATAATTTTACCTCTTTTTTAAATTTCATATCCATATTCAGACTTTTTTCCCGGTCTTGGTGTAGTGGCCGTGTCTTGTCCCAACTCTTACTGACTAAAATTCATCCATGTTCCTCCTAAAGCCCTTTGCTTTCCAGGGCCGTGACTCTTTCAAATCAAAATCGGCTACCCTGGATATTCACAGACTTACGAAGAGATAAGAGAGAGTGATTCTTAATTCATTCAGATCTCGAAAATGGTGAAATTGGGTATCAACAGTCCATATTTATACAGTGCAAACAAAAAGTGCCAAAGAGGACACGGCTGGTGCAGTAGTTGAGCGATTGACTGCTGCGCTGCGTATTGTGGGTTCGATTCCCTCATGAAACAATATTTGTATGGCCTACAGATAATTGTTCCGGGTCTAGCTGTTTGTGTATGTGAGTTTGTATGTTAAAAAAAAAATACTAAGTCCCATCTGATGGAGTGTCCAAATAGTATATAAATGTACCAGCAACACAAAAAGAAGATTTGACCTTTTATGTTACCTGTTTTTCACAGCTATCCAACTTGGAGGGCGAGGACTCAGAGCGTGTGATCTGCGCGACGTGTGTGGTACGACTGAGGGATGCGTGTGCCTTCAGACAACAGGTGCTGGTGTGCGAGGAAAAGCTGCTCAGTGCTACGGTGCATATTCATGATGGTACGTTGAGAGTCTATTAATAAATACTGATAAAGGGATGTCCTTACTGGCTAACTGCCATACCTAAAATCAACTGAGAAGAAAAAAGGTTACAGTTTTCATGCAAAAAAACTTCAAAATGAATTCAACCATCATTTTGTAAGTATTGTAACACCAGCGACTTATTAATATTAATTAGTGTTACTTATTGATATTATTATAAAAATGAAACAATATTGGAGATTTGAATTTTAAAATATAATAGGTGTCTGCCTTCAAAGAACGTCGGTACCGGAGTCACAGATAAAAACAAAACATATTTTTACATTCCTATTTCAAATTCTTTAGTTTTCGCCAGACGATTCCAAAGGCTACCGTGTCTGCCAGAGACCTGCACACAAAGATATCCTCTTCACAGTATACACCAATTTAAAAGTTTTCATCCCGTTTGTGTTTGTTTACACCCCATTCAGCTCAACCATTTTGAAGGGAGCCAAATGATCCCACCATCTGTTAGACCTTTGAATTAATTACCCTATTCTGTAAGTCTATTAAAAGACATATTTTATTTCAGATAACGACGAGAACTTCAAAATGGATGTAGAAGTGAAACAGGAGGTTGTTGGTGCACCGTCACAAACAACCAACGAATCTGATAATGATGATGATCACGCTACTGACCCCATTGAAGACACTGCTGACCCGATTAATGATGTTACAATTACAGCTACAAGTAAGTGTCATCTACTTCATAACTATATTCGTGACAATCTAAGAAGTCGGATCTGACGGCAGGATACAACATTGCTTTACTAGTAAGTATGAAAGAGACATGAAATAAATTTCTTTCATCTAAATAGAATAGAATAGAATATATTTTTATTGTAAAACATGAGTATACATCATAAGATGTGCAAGGTCTTATAATAATGGTTAGATCTGCATGTTTTGCCATTTATGGCGTACAAAAACAACATAATATTTGGTTTAAAATAACCACAAAAGATTGAGTCTAAACAACAAAAACAATTTTTTTTTCCATCGTAATACTACTTAAAAAGAAGAACATGTACAGATTAGGTTTTATAGATTTACAATTAATTTTTTTTTTTAATGTCGTAACTGCAGAAAAAATGCAATTAATTAATTTCGTTCATTTAAGAAATCCGATATGGTATAATAGCATTTATTAATAGATATTTTTTTAAATGTATTTTAAATAGAGCAGTAGGCATTTGTCTAATAGGTTTTGGGATTTTATTATAAATCATTGGTGCTAAACAAAAAATACTTTTTCGCATCAAGGCCGTGGTTGACCTTGGTACACATAATTTATTATTATCCCGTCGATTACGAATAGATACGTCTGATAGTTTCTTGAATAGGTTGGGATTGGTTTGTACAAAATTTGCTATTTCATAAATAAATAAGGACGGCAGACTTAAAATTTTATACTTTATGAAATACTGTTTGCAACTATCAGTTATTTTCAAGCCAAACATAGCCCTAATACATCTTTTTTGTGACCTAAAAATAATAATATCTCTATTTGTACAGTTTCCCCAAAATAAAACTCCAAACCTCAATATCGAGCCGACTATACCATGGTAGGCAGTTATAAGGGCATCCGTATAGGTTTTAGTTTATAGAGAGCATAGGCAGAAGAACAAATTTTTTTATTTAATTCTTCTGTGTGTGCTTTCCAGTTCAGACGATTGTCAATGATTAGGCCCAAAAATTTAGCTGTATCCACCTTTTCAATAACGGTCGATTTGTATTGAACATTAACATTTGGTGCTTCTAAGCGTTGACTGAAGAACATAATTTTTGTTTTCTTTAGGTTGATCTTTAAATTATTGTTATCTAACCAGTTAATTATTGAATTGTTTGTATTATTAATTTCCGATTCATACGTATCTTTATTTATACAATCAATAGTGACTGTACTGTCATCAGCAAAACTGTACTGGCATCAGTAAATATCTATTAATCACACAAATATCTATATATCACACTTCACACTAATATTATAAAGGCGAAAGTTTGTGAATGTGTGTGTATGTTTGTTACTTATTCACGCACAAACGGCTGGACCGACTTAGATGAAATTTGGTATAGAGACTGTTTGAGTCCCGGGAAAGGATATAGGATAGTTTTTATCCCGGGATTATGTTCCCTTGGAATAATTTTCGAAATTCACGCGGGCAGAGCCGCGGGCGGTAGCTAGTATAATAATAAAACATTGTCAAATCCGACTTCATAGATTATCACGAATCTGTCCAAATTGACAGTTTTTTAACTGTGTCAGTGTAACTTTGTGTCAGACTAAGTAATGCCTCTAACAGGCATAAATTGAAGCGTGCATTAATTTAAGCACTTATTTATTTCACTATAGTGCTTGTACACTGTTGCGTGTGTCAGAAAAAATCGCACGAATAAATACAGTAATTGAATGAGTGACGTGTAAATTATATGGTATATTTTTTTTAAACTGATTCTAAAACTATCGATCTTATCAATCATAAAAAATACAAGAAGTATCAAGGCCCCTCTAAAAGTGGCCTACTGTCTTCTATACCCTCCCATGTATAAAAGTGGCCTACTGACTCCTAAACCCTCCCCTGTATAAAAGTGGCCTACTGACTTCTGAACCCTCCCCTGTATAAAAGTGGCCTACTGACTTCTAAACCTTCCCCTGTATAAAAGTGGCCTACTGACTTCTAAACCCTCCCCTGTATAAAAGTGGCCTACTGACTTCTAAACCCTCCCCTGTATAAAAGTGGCCTACTGTCTTCTAAACCCTCCCCTGTATAAAAGTGGCCTACTGTCTTCTAAACCCTCCCCTGTATAAAAGTGGCCTACTGACTTCTAAACCCTCCCCTGTATAAAAGTGGCCTACTGTCTTCTAAACCCTCCCCTGTATAAAAGTGGCCTACTGTCTTCCATACCCTCCCCTGTATAAAAGTGGCCTACTAACTTCTAAACTCTGCCCAGTATAAAAGTGGCCTAAAGACAATCGTACCAAAATGCGTTACATTTCTGCCAACCCGTTTCGAAAATCCAGGCTTAATGAAATACAGGGTGTTTTTTTGAGACGGTACAGTAAAGACAGGTACCTTAACCGTTATAGTTACAGGAAGACTTTACTATGAGACCATAGTAAAGCTGCTGTAACATTAAAATTTGCTTTAGAAGCTCATCTCCTCTGTACTTCAATACTTCTTTTACATATTCAATTGCATCCTTTTGTTTTATTTTTGTATTTAAAACTAGTTTCTCATGGGGTAATAATGGCCTGCTTGCTACTTTGTCTCCCCTGTGTTCCACCAGGAAATAGGCAAGGTCTCTGTCATAGCCTGAGAACTTAAGCCTGCTGTACAGCATCACCATCCATAACTTTTGAGATATTTTGAACTGCATTTACAGATTTTGGAAAAAATGTCCATTCAGCGAAAAAAATTGCTAGTTGGCCTCAATGTCTTTTAATCACAGTAAGAAATAGGATCGTTTGGCAACAGTGAATATTTCGAGATGATTTATCGTTTTTCTGTACAAAATGTATGAGAAAAGTTTTTGGTGATTTCTGTCATTTCTAATACTCATGCCTTAAATGGTCCCTAAGAATCTTTTAATCCCTACAAGAAATATGATCTACAGGCATCATTTTTTTTTTCTTTATCAAAAATCTGTAAATGCAGTTCAGAATTTCTCAAAAAGTTGTGAATGGTCTCCTAGGAACGTTTTCCTGTAACTATAACGGTTAAGGTTCCCGCCCTTACTGTCCCGTCTCAAAATCCACCCTGTATTATGAAGCTCACAATCGACACAGCTCACAAAACAACTACTACATTCCAGTGTCAATACAAGTAAAAGTAGAAGAGTTACAAGACAGCGTAGACGAGCAGCCGTCGGTGTGCCGCCGCGAGGGCGCCGCCGTCGACCCGGACCAATCGGACATGTTGGACCAACTCAACAACATGAAGAAGAAACTGGACCAAATGCAACATAACACTGGTGACTATTATTACCTAACCACTAAGTATATTTATTTATTATTTATTTATTTAACAATTATAATAGTAATCATAATAAGTTGTGTCAGCCAATGGCTTAATAGCCACGAGCCTCGACCAGCACCTCAGGAGGCTCTCGTTAGGCAGCTGGATCAAGGGCCTGATTCAGAAAGCGGTACTTCTGGGCACGGCTCGTATTGTTAGGAGGTTCCTCTCTCTTGAGCCCTGACCGCCGGTAGCTTGGACCCTGTTCCCGATACCGGTGGGCTACTATTTTTATATTTTTAAATGTTTTTGCTTAGTTTTGTATTTTTTTAAAAAATATTTAAAAATGTAAGAAATAAGTTTAAAAAAATGAATATACGGAATCATAATAAATAAATAAAAAAATAATAATAATAAATAAAATAATAAAAATGATTATTTCTTTTGTAGTATTTTTTTTTAAGGCCTTGTTGAAATGGTACCAAGCATGTACCTACACGAAATTCTTGCAGTTGATTTTTAACACCTTATATCATATGTACTGTTTATGCGAAAGTTTGTTTGTTACCTCATCACGTCTTAATGGCTGACGGAATTGTCAGCCAATTCCGTTGGCATGCTAGTAGACCATGTCCTGGAATAGGATATAAGCAGAGCTGTGAAAAATACATGCTTTGCTTTAATTAAAATACAAATGACAAAATACTATCTCGCATGTATTTAAAATACGAAATACTTTTTAGTCGTGTATTTCAAATATAAAATACAGTATTTTAACTATTTTTATTTAAAATGCAAAATACTGTCAGGTGTTAGGTTAGGCTAGCCTTTTTGCTTACGAAAGCTATCGAGCGCTGTTTTCTGCAGAACGCACCCATTAATAATATTGCTAAATGTATTTATGTTCAAATGTATTTTGAAACCATAAGTATTTGAAATACTTACTACAAAATACCTCAGTGTCATGTATTTCAAATTACATTTTTAAGAAGTAATTGAAATACAAATACCAAATACGCCCAACCCTGGATATAGTATACTTTTTATCCCGGGTTTTTTTTCCCTTGGTAGAATTTTCGACATTCTCGCGAGTGAAGCTGCGGGTGGCAGCTAGTTTATTTACACATTGATATAGTTTCGACTGAACTTGAACTCAAAATCTTAGTAAATAACAAGTTTTAGTAGTTTAATGTCGTACGACACGCTAAGTTCAAAATCCTTTGCTATTAACATTTTTAAGACCTTTTGCGGTCTGTGGCTGGCTAGGTGGCCGTCCATTTCATACCGAGCTCGAAGTTAAGCCGTTGGACGCGTAGTTTAAGAACCGCGAAATTTTGTATTCCTTTTACCCAGTAAATAATTGTAACATTTCTTCGTTTCAGACACACGCCGCCCAGAATCCCCTCTCTACAGACGCCCAGTAACCGTAGACAAAGATCTCCACGCAATACGAAACGTAGTCAAAATCGTCGAAAACTCTTACGTGTGTCCGTTCGCCACTGTCTTCAGCGACTACCATTGCATATACTGCCGAGAAATGTTCTTAGACCCAAACCAGTTACGAGAACACACTCTGACACACGATCCGAAGACATATAAAGATATTTTAGACAGTAAAAAGCTAATACAACTCGATCTAGAAAGGATTGACTGTAGATTATGCGATGAAAAAATCGATAATATCGATACTTTTAAAGATCACATCACTACAGTCCATGGACACAAGCTGTACAAAGATGTGCACAATGAATTTTTACCATTCAAACTTAAAATTGGCACACTATCCTGTGTTGAATGTGGCAAGAACGTGAGCTTCTTCCAAGCGTTAAAAAAACATATGGCTGAACATTTTGGTACATTTATATGTGACGTTTGTGGCGCGCATTACTTTGAAGAACGACATTTGACGTTTCATAAAAAGTCACACAAGAAAATAAAAAATGTTCAAATGTTTCCTTGTGGCGAATGCGATAAGAATTTTCGTTCGAAGAATAGTAGGAGCTTTCATATAGCGAGGATACATAAAAATGAGCCAGCATACCCTTGTAACAAATGCGACGAGATTTTCATTTCGTATCATATGAGGTACAGACATAAAATGAATGTCCACGGCGAAAAACGTACGTTTCCTTGCGAGGGGTGTGCAAAAGTCTTCTATAGTCGGAAAACTCTACGAGAACACAACCAAAGAACGCACTTACAACTTTTTAGACACGAGTGCTCTCTTTGCGACAAAAAATTCTACTTACCATCCGCTCTTAGAGACCATATGGCTTCACATACCGGAGAACGCAACTTCAGATGTGAGTTTTGTGGGAAAAACTACCCTAGGTCTAAGGCGTTAAAGGTGCATTTGCAATCTCATAGTGCTGAGAAGAAGTATAAGTGTACTTTGTGCCCGGCGGCGTATACCCAAGTAACTAATTTTAAGAATCATATGAAGACTAAACATTCTGTGCCAGATCTGTCGGTGGAGGGGTATCCTTCGATTAAATATAGTTAAATTTGAAGATGTATCTTTAAGTTTTAATCTTTCATTACTAAGCTGCTGAAAAATGCGCCGGTGTACCTACTATGGGTGCTCTCCGTGACCTTTCGGGGAAGACAGGAGTGATGTTATAGAAATCGAAAGAAAAGCTACCTTATATTGCATTAGCTTTTTCCCGCGACTTCGGACGCGCATATCCTGTTTTTTCGTTCCCGTAGGAATTTCCAAAATTTGCAAAATAAAATATATCAACGGATATTTTTTTCAAAAATCTATGATGGAGTTTTAGTTTTCATCAACATCGTACCCGAGAATCTACAACAAAAATTGGATTTTTGAAAAAATATCACCATACCTAAGGTTTAGACAGAAATTTTAAAATTGATTTATTAAAAATGAGAGCTTTGCTGTAGTTTACCATGTGTTCCCAGAATTTGATCCGTAGTAGCGACATTTTCAGATGGTGTAAAAAAACAGGGTTTTTTTTCAAAATCAACCAGTTCGATTCTTGACTAGGAATACCGATTTTTCGAAAATCCAATGTTTGAGTTTTAGTTTTAATCAAAATCGGGTTCAAGACTCCTTTCAGTGTTTTTCGCTGATCCTCATAGTTTCGAATTTGACCATCCACGCACACTTTAAAAATTCACCATGTATACAAATTTAGTATTTATTTATTTATTTGGAAAGTCAACAGCTTATTAATAACGTACAAGAGTTATGAATGTTCACCTCCCCATCAATAAACAGCCAAATGCAGTTGCAACAAGAATAGATAAGAAAAAAATTGCTATTTTTATAAAACGTTGTAGTCAGAGAAATTAATTGCTTTTAACAACACACAACAATCAAATCGCCTGCCTTTTCCCAACTTTGTTGGCGTCGGCTTCCATTCTAACCGGAGACAGCCGACTTCCAGTATTTTTATCGATTTATTATCTATTTGACCTCCACAACCCAGTACCCGGTAAAACGATACGATGGCAAAAACCCCAGAGTGACGTTTTGCCATCAATAGGAAATATGCATGATTTTTTTTTAGTACTATTACTGTACTAGCAGGGTTGGGCAGTATTTGAATTACTTGTATTTAAAATACGTTAATGAAATACAAATACGTATTTGGTATTTCAATTACTTCTTAAAAATGTAATTTGTAATTGGTATTTAAAATACATGACGCTGAGGTATTTTGTTGTGAGTATTTCAAATACATATAAATACAAATACATATATATATACGAAAACAGCGCTCGACAGCTATCGTAAGCAAAACCGCTAGCCTAACCTTACACCTGACAGTAGTTTGTAATTAGTATTTTGCATTTTTTATAAAAATAGTTAGAATATTGTATTTGTATTTTATATACGCGACTTAAAAGTATTTTGTATTTCGTATTTTAAATACGCGACTTAAAATTATTTTGTATTTCGTATTTTAAATACATGCGAGATAGTATTTTGTATTTTAATTAAAGCAAATCATGTATCTTGCCCAGCTCTGTCTACTAGTACTAGTAAACAATTATGAAATAATCTTTAAAATACCTTCATCAGCGGTGAAGATATAAAGCTTTAAAACTGACAATTAGACAGAGAAGCCCGATACCAACTCTAACGTCAAATACTATGTCGCCTATACAGCTGCCATGGAAAACAGCGTTTTCGCGAGAGGGACAGATATATTTATTTAAAATAGTTATATCTCGTTTGTTTTTCGGTCAATTTGGATTCTATATTCACAGTTAGTATTTATATTTCTGGTTATACTGTTTAATTAATAATATTTTTTATGCATATTCCCTAAGTAAGGTTGAAACTGTCAACACGGTGATTAGCGATTAATTTTCCTGATTGTACTCAACTGAAAACAGCTATAGTGGTTGCATTTCACCAGCGCCGGGCTATTATTGCAATTTAAACCTTATGCCAAGCACTTTAGGGTCACATGAAGGGCGTTCATGATTAGCCTCGCCTATCGCTGAAAACACTGCTATAAGCAGCATTTATGTATGTTTGAAACAACAAAAACTTTGTTACTTACATTTAATATTAAAATAAACTTATCATAAATTGTATGACTTTTATTTGCTTACACGACATATTGTTTAATTGTTACAGCGAAATCTTAAATTATTTTCCAGCAGGACCCTCCGCCGTTTGAAGGTCTATAGTCAAATCTTATATGATCCCGTTTACCTTAAAAGTACCTTAGTTTCATTTTAAAATAATTATTATTTAATGACGAATGTATCTGCAAAACTTTTATCAAGCCAGCAGGACCCCATTTTGTTTTCAGGTTTCGCTAAGATTTCGCTGTAACAATTAAGGTACTATTTTTGTACTTATACGATTCGGAAGGTACTAAATACCTACTACGCACAACATTTAACTTTGAATTGAATTAAAGGTAGGGTCCTGCTGGGTATACAGACATAAACCGCTTTTGTCAGATAATCATTTGTATAGGAAGAAAATAAACACAAGTCATTAAAATGATGTACCTACATTTAATACTGTCAAAATACAATTAAAAAATAAATTATAAACAAAAACAATACATTCAACTGTAATTAGGATCTAAATCGTAACCCTGGTGGTGAGATTTCATATGATTCTTCAAGCTGCCATTTTGTGTAAAGGTAGAATTACAAATATCACATTTATACCTTCTTTCGTTGCTATGCGACCGGATATGTTCCTGCAAAGATTGTAAACGGGGATAGCTTTTATCACAAAATTCGCACCGGAAGTTCCTTTCCCCAGTATGTGTTGCCATATGCTCTTTCAACCTCGAAGGTAAATAAAACCGTTGGTCACACAGATCGCATTGATGTCTGTAAACTTTTAAATGGTTCCTGCGATTGTGTTCCATTAGAGTTTTCCTTCTATTGTAAACTTTATCGCATAACTTGCAAGCAAACGTCCGTTTGTCACCATGTACCTCGATCAAATGCCGGTTTCTCAGGGCGTAAGACAAGAAACTGGCCTCGCATTTATAACAGTTCACTGTGGGTTTTTTCTCATGAATTGTGGCGACATGCAAATACCTACTGTATTTGGATTTCAACTGTTTCCCACATATTTCACACGGGAATATCTTTTCGACTTTACTGTGAGATTTGATGTGAGTTCGCAGCGAGTTGCGTTCCAGGAAGCAAGCGCCACAAACATCGCATATGTAAGTCCCGAAGTGGTCAATCATATGCTTTTTAAGTACATCGAAATACGGGAACGCGCTATTACATTCTGTACAAACTAAATTATCCATAGTCAGTTTAAACTTCAAGAACTCATTGGAAACGGGATATAGCATTTTGCCGTGTACGCTAGTGATGTGCTTTTTGAAAATTTCCAAATCATCGATTTTTTCGTTACACAATCTGCAATCAATTTTAGTGATGTCTATTTTCGGTATTTTACGGTTTTCCATTGTACTTTGGAAGAGTTCTACTGGGTCATGGATGAGGGTGTGCTCTCTGAGTTCGACTGGGTTTGTAAACTGGTCGCGGCAGTAGAAGCAGTAGTATATACTGATTCTGTTCTGGAACGGGCACACATACGAATTTTTAACTATCGTCACTGCGTTCGTGTAAACCATGTAATCGTGGTCTATTTCTGGTTTTTGTAGCTTCATTGGGGTTTCTTTGTTCACTGGGACGTCGACTGGCTCTGTAATAATTAATAAATCATTTTTCTAAGGTGTGATGGCGGTAATCTAGGCTAGATTTATTAAAAGGGGAATGCCGATTTTAGGCCTTGCGATGCCCAAGAAATTTAATTTAGTAAAAAAAAATATGTAAATTTTACGTAATTAACTCTTCTATTCACGACGCGATACAAGTCAGTAACATTTTTTAATAAATAATAAATATTGAAACGATACAACGAAATAAACATACATTTGGTAGGTTGCCAATTTAAAATCCGGGAAAAAATAAAGATTTGTTGCAAAACATTGATTTGACATTTACCCATATTGTACTTTATTTATTTGTCCTTTTGTTTATAGAAGTCCCAATGCATTCGATGTTACTTGTGCCCACAAGTAACATCGAATGCATTGGGCTCACACTCAGAGCCTAAATCACTATGGCGGCTTGGCATCCCCCTTTAAGATACATGATTTATTTTGCAAATAGGTTACAAGTCGCTCTTACGAAAACACCCCAACAGGGTGTGTTTTCCTTTTCAAAATAAACCGGTTCGATTCCTAACTAGGAGTACCGATTTTTAAAAAACCCAATGATGAAGTTTTATTTTTATGTATGGCCATCTTGGTTGATTTTCATCATCTGCCTAGCCTTTTTCTAACTATATTCGGGTCGGCTTCCAGTCAAACCGGATTCAGCTGAATACCAGTATTTTACGTGGAGCGGCTGCCTACCAGACCTCCACAACCCATTAACTGGGTAACACGGTACTCCTTGGAAAGACTGGTGTCAGATTATCTGGCTTCTGACTATCCGTAACGACTGCCAAAAATCTACAAATGACAGTCGGGACCAACGGCTTAACGTGCTTTCCGAGGCACGGAGGAGTCTCGGTATGTTAAGATGGTCACCCATCCACCGACCAACCTCGGCAAGCGTTGATTAACCTTTGAAGATCGATCCGTGCGGCTGTTATATTTAGCCACGAGCTCCTCCGAGAGATTCCTTACAGTGTTTTTCGATATTTCACATAGTTTCGGATCTGGCCATCCACGCACACTTTAAAAAGTCCGTGCATTCAAATTGTTGTTGACCTAAACATGGTCGTATTGGTCGTTAGTGCAACGTGCTACAACAGCAATCACAATAATATTATTTGAATTATTTCGTACTTTTTAACCTTTTGACCGCCAAAATTTGTGGCGGTCAAAAGGTTAAAAGTTCACCCTGTATAAGGCTGGCCACATTCAACTCACCAGGTTTGTCCAGCATATCATCGAGCTTAGCGCGCAGCTTGTTCATCTTCATAGTGATCTCCCTCTGTATGGCCCTCTCGCTCCTCTCCCGTTTGGCACGCGTGCGCTCTGACACCGGCCGGTCTTCGTCCAACGGCTTCACGTCTTTGTTGTCTTGTAAGGCAGGGTCTAAGGCGTCTGAAATGATTAGTGAAATAAGGACATTAAACTTTTGAACGCCAGAGCATAAATATATATACACAAATTCGCCGTACTTTTTGTCACATATTGGTGAAGTTTGGCGTACAAGGCACGCGCTTATTGATCATGTAACCCTACTTGGGTTGCCAACATTTCTTCGACGAAATATAGTATTTTTCAAATTAAAAAAATAACTAAAAAAAACTAAAATAGCTATAAAAAAAATAGTACACTTCAAAAAAATATAGTATTTTATAGAAAAAGCAATAAATAACCAAAGATATATTTCTTACTTATTTATTTCTATAAAAACTATATTTGTTTAGGACTTCGACTTTTCAAAAAAAGAACAATGTCTGATTGGAACTAATTACCAAATTCCCAAAACAAAAATAAAGCTGACCAATGAACAAACATACGTTTGACATTGACAAGTTTGGAACGCAGCAGTGCGTCGGAGAGACGTTCGGTTCGGATACACTAGATGACTAGAGTCAAACCAGAGAAAGAGTCGTTTTCTATCGAGTGGTGGGGACTATGTTCCCCACCACTCACACCGTTGTTATGGGAAATCTACGTGGTGGGACGACGACTCTTCCTCCGGTTCGACTATACATGCTACCGCATCAGTCAGAAGTTAATGTAAAGTTAGGTTGATTGTTAGATTTCGGTGTTGAAAATATAGTATTTTTGCGTACTATATATTTCTTCAACAGTATATAGTACGCAGACCCGAAATACAGTACAATACTATATTTTATAGTAACAGCAACCCATGTATAAGTGACAATGGCGTTCGATAGGTTAAATAATTGTAAAATTAAAATACCTACTAGAATTAAAGTATGAGAAAAAGAGAGATCAATACAAAAAAATATTTTTGAAAAACAAAATCGATACCGATACAAAAATAAGGACTACTTGTTTCAGAAACAAGATAATTTTAAGCTGCGGCTGTCTCAAAGTTAAACAATTATGGAGAATATCCAAAATAATGAAACCGACAGAATAATAAGGATGCTCGAAACTGTCATAGATAAAGATTCAGAAAATTTAGATAATTTTAAGCAGTGACTGTAAAAGTTAAAAACTGGCCAAGTACAAGTTGAAGTTGCACATGAAGGGTTGTATGGCCCCTTTTATTTTTAATGTTATTTCATTTTTATTATTTGTTGTTGTTATAGCGGCAACAGAAATACATCATCTGTAAAAATTTCAACTGTCTAACTATCACGGTTCATGAGATACAGTCTGGTGACAGATGGACGGACAGCGGAGTAATAGCGTCCCGTTTTACCCTTTGGGTACAGAACCCAAAAAAAATATATGAGAATATCACCAGTAGAAAGCTTTATTAAGAATTTATCACTGAAAAATAAAATAGGATAAGAAGCGCACGAAGTTGCGGGCGAAGAGCTAGTAGTAAGGTTATTACCAATCATATCATCGTCCGGTAGGTCATCCCTGTCGTCCATAGCATCGGAATCATCTTCACAGAATGGTTCTGACTTTATTATTACCTCAACGGTACTGGTGCCATCTGTAAAACAAATATTTTCATATATTTAGTCCTCCTGACCGATTTCGGCAATGGCGGCCAATCTCAACCGAGACCAGCCATCGGCGCGGGACATTTTATAGTGCACAAGTGCGCAGTTGGTGGTGTGACACCTTCGTGCCTCGGAAAGCACGTTAAGCCGTTGGTCCTGCGCCAGATCTCTCTGGTCGTGTCGGGTTGCCGTCCCATCGGAATATGAGAGTAATGGAAGAGGAAGTGCACCTGTGTTTGCGCACACACGCCTGCACTATATTCATAAAATAAGCTGTAAGAACCGCTGCGGCAAGCCTACGGAACCAAACTAAAAACTGCATGCTACAAAGCCGAATACCCCAGTGTTTATTTCCCGTCTCCACTACACCACCGATACTGAATACACCGTGAAGAGTGCAGCTGCTGGAGTTGCACAAAAGCACAAAGACTTAGTGCAACTAAGTGATACTAACATAGTTTGTTTTACTAACTAACACAATTTTTTTTTTTTAATATGGGTTTGCTCTTGTCTCTAGTCTAGGTCATAGATGACAGAGACAAAGTCGACGATGGAGCGAGCTTACCCAGAAGAAGCCTGTTCACTCAAATTTTGAAGAGATTAGGGTTGTATGCGTTCGGAAACACAGACGCAGGCAGAGTTCCACTCATTTACTGTGCGCATTACAAAAGACGTTTGGAAACGTTTAGTGCGAATTGGTGGAATAGCAACACGGTTGTTGTTATGTGTTCATGTCACCGGAAAATTGCAGACTCCATAAGATTATTTTAAATCTTTATTACATTATTATTTCTCGATATATTACATGAAAACGTTTTATATGAAATAAATCCCATCAAAATTCAATAGTTTCCAATATATCCGTGTCTTTTTAAGAAAAAATAGTTAATTTTTTCACGCAATATTTTATAATCTTACGGCGTTTGCAATTTTCCGATGACATATTATATATATTTAGGTAAAGGTCTATGGGTCTTTGTAACCTGAAAATAAAATTTATTTTTATTTTAAGCCATTTAATGGCTTATTATTATTAACTTGATGTAGTAGTAGCCTCTTGGCCTATTGTTGCCAACTATATAATTTCTTTTTAGTTAGCCTATCTTTAGTGTCCCATTGCCAGGCAAAGGCCTCTCCTCTACCCTTCAAGACACTGTTCTTGTGCCACCTCATCTTACTAATATTATAAAGAGGAAAGATTTTTTATTTTTGTATGTAACAAATAAACTTAAAAACTACTGGACCAATTTGAAAAATTCTTTCAGCAATGGATAGCTTTTTATCAACGTTTAACATAGGCTATATTTTATCCCTGTACTCCCACAGGAACAGGAACTATGCGGGTGAAACCATGTGACGTCCACTAGTAATAAATAATACCTTCTTTTAAATGCAGCTTCGTATTAAGGAAGGCCTCTTGGGACTGTAGGACTTGTTGCCTGAATGAAAACGCATCTCGGAGACGCACCACACACGTAGCACATACTCCGCAGTCCTTAGTGTCTCCGTCTAAGTGGGATAGCTGGAATTGAAAATTATAAGAGATATAGAGAAGGTTTATTATTTATTTATTTATCATATACTTAATTGTATTGTATTTGTTTGTATTGTATTGTGGTTGTCTTGTAGATATAACTGTAAGGTATGAGACCGCCATTGTATCTATAGATTAGGAATATCTTCGATAAGCTTTTGCCCATGACTTTGTACATGCATATCCTGTTTTATCCCGATCCCGTAGGAATTTTAGGAAATCCTCTCTCAGTGCTCTACTACGGAGTGTAGAAATGCTACATGCCAAATTTCAGCTATCTACAACTATATATTAGGATGAGTTGTGTTGCAATTTCTGTATACAATAAAATATATTATTTGTATAGCTAAGAGATTGGCATACCAGATATTGTAGGTACTAAGAAAAGCAAGAAAAGACCACATATTTTTTTGTTTTAAATTTTAACTAAACTTCCAGGATTTTGTTTTCTTGAGTAAAGTACTAATGAAACACTACCTATCTAGTGTTTTATGTTAATTGAAGCATTTATTTTTCTTATAATAAACATCCAAAATGGGGCAATTACAAATTCTTACTAAATAATAAAAGGATAGTAATTAAGATTTGCACTACTTAACCCAGTCTTTTTGCATTCTAGCAATTAATATTAAAAGAATTCCGAGAAATCTATTATTATATAAATGAAAATAACTGTACATTTATTGATAGTTTATGTTTAGGCCTCTCCCAAGTTGCAAAACAAGATTCGGCATTTCACGGTCCGCATTCAGCCTTCTTGAGAAAAGCTTAGTCCGTAGTTGTGGATTACAGTAAACTAGGTCTAATATATTGATATTAAATACTTACTAGAAGCCCAAAGCAATCCATTAACATTTCAGCATAAACTTCTTTCTTATCCGTCCATTCGTACTCGGCTGTTAAAACTCGACATTTCTTTATAGATCTGCAACAGCGGCACAATGCAGGGTCTATGATCGGGCCTTTGCCCTTCGCAAGAGCCACCGGAGTTTCCATTTCACAACAATTATGTTATCTTTCCATTTAAAAATAATATTTTCTGCAGCCGACTAATATCGTAAAATCGAAACAATTTCGTTTTGACGTTTGCGTTCCAGCTCCAGTTGCTCCTGTCAAATTTGGAGCATTTCGATTCGAGTGCTTTATTTGTTTCTTTTGTATTCCAGGTAAAAGAAAGAAAAAATGCTTTGAAGGTAAACATGGTATATAAGACTCCACAGAGTACATTATACATTGTAAGACTAGTTTAGAATTGGCGATGTAAAGATTCTAACTAGCGCCTCCACTCTCCCGTGTCAAATTATGAAGCTGCCTAAAAACTGTATAAATAAACGCCACTTTGACACTTTAATGCAGCGTTGCCAACTTATAGGGCATTCCCCAAACTGCAGGGAATCTCAAGTTGATTGGGGATTGGCATTATGCGGGGAAAATGGGGGGATTTTGAATATGGGTAGTCCGGGCAAATCAGAAATTTTTTTTAAGAAAAATTTAATGGAACACCTTTTTCAAATTCTTTTTCACAATTTAAAAAAAATAAAACTTAAAAAAGTTCAGGGGACTTTGAGGGGATTTTTTGTCCCCAAATTAGGGAATTTGACTTAGATTTTCGGATAATTTTATAAATTGGTGTTGGCAACGCTGCAAGTGTCGTTCTATTGCAACTTCAAAGTTTCGCCTTCGTTTCTTACATCGAGTGTTGGCAACGCTGCAAGTGTCGGACGCCTGATAGTCTCTTTGACCAAACAGGCGCCCCGTAAAGGACCATTGATCGCACGACACCCGCGTAGAGGCGGCGAACTACTTCCCGTGGCCCTCCGAGATTGGGCAGCAGTCGATGCAAAGCACCCACTGCCCTTCCAACACGGGGGACCAGGCGCTCAAAATGCTCTTCGAAGCCCCACCGACCGTCCAGTGTAAGGCCAAGATACTTAATGTACCGACCCACCTGGACTTGCGCATCTCCAACTGTCACTATCGAGCTGGGTGGCTCTTTGCTTCTCGGCAGTTTATGGAACCATAGCGCCTCAATTTTATGGGGCGCTATCTCTAAACCCAGCTCGCGGATTGACGCCACGACTCTTGCTACTCCGAGCTCGGCAAGTTGAATGGTCTCATTGAAGGTGTCCCCACCAGCCAACACCAGAGTATCGTCTGCGTAGCAAACAATACTAACGCCAACGGGGAGGTCGACCAAGTCTGTAATAAATCTAGATTATAAATCTAGCTACATCTATTACAAAGTTTTACGGTTTTACAATAATTCGGTGACATTTTCATAGAACACTAATTTTTATTTGGATTATAAAAGGAAAATGAAATAAAAACAAACTTCATTGTCTTCATTCTTGTATTTATAAAACTTATTAAATAAAACTTAATTAATGTGATCATTATAATAATTATGCATCGATATATACTTCTAACACTTATTTTACTTATAATAAATATATTATATTTAGTAGTTATGTACTCGAGCATAGTTTAGAACTACAACTATTCGTTATGATAATTAATACAGTCCAACAGCTTTTCTTATATGATTTTTTTTAAATAAAAAAGCCGATTTTTGGGAAAAATAAATTACTGAAATCGAGATTCCATCCTAATAAGGCAGTATCAAAAAATAAAATTTGAGATCATTTATAAATATTTATATATAGTTAGATCCAAATTTAATGGCGACTGTGGTGTGCGCATGTCGAGTTCCAAGCCGCCATAAAGTTTGAACTATTTATTTATACAATTAATTTGTGATATTATTTAAAGTTATATTAAATTTTACTAAAATACTTAAATATTATTAATACATTTAATTTCTAACTAGGTAGGTACACTTTTATTCATAAGTTACGTTTTTCGATAAATATAGTTTTGGAATTATTAATTTATAACTTCTCATTCAGTAGAGTACATTAAATACAATCATTAATTGTATTTAAAAGCGTGAATATATATTTATTTAGAATTCATGTACATAGTACAAAGACGGACTTAATGCACTAGGTATTCTCTATCAGCCATGCGCGTGCAGTAGGCTACAGTAAGGGTAGGCCAGCCCATACATAATGACGAAAATTTGCATCGTCAGTACCTATCGTGATTTCAACCCTGAATAATGTGGTGATTATTTTTTTTTTTGGGTATTATATTATGGGCTGGTCTTACTTTAGCTTACTGCACGCCCATGGTATCAGCCAACCAAGAGTTGTGAAGAGATGGCATGGCAGGTGCATTGTTTATTACCATTCCTTTATTTCAGTCAGTTTATTTTAATCAGTTGGAAAAGATACAAAAACATATCATATTTTAAAAATCTGGATAGTTAGTAAAATAGGCAAAAGACATAGGGTATTTATATTCAATATAATTTATACTTGAAAAAAAAAACAAATATAAAAAAAAATTAAACACGAAAATGTAAAATATATATGAAATTATACAAAAAAAAACGTATAAGTTTTAATATTTACGAAGTAACAGAAAATTTGTAAATGAGTAACTCTTTTTGTGATGAAAGTAGATCTATAATATTAAAAGTTAAATTAATAAATCGAAACTCTGCAGGCTTGTTAGGTGTCGGCTGTCAAAATGTATTCCAATCTAAAATAAAAATATTTTTATTTAGCTAAGTACAGGATCAAAGACCGCTGCTTAACTTTAGTTAGGTACTGGAAATTCTGAGTTAAGTGTTCACAATGTCGGCAAAGTTTCGCTGATCAATTTAATTTGATGTTTCTTATGACTAAAATAATAATTGTTCACACGTTTCATATGAATAAATTGCGTAGGTACTCTATGAAAAACTGGGCACAAGTAAATGAGCCAATACGCCGAGTTGATAGCAAATGGAGTGTAAACCGGGAGGCATTTCTTTAGGCTGACTATTATAAAGATCTATAAAAAAATTAATAACTACAGTAAAGTCGGGTTACTTTGACCCTGGGTCCTCTGGGGTATAAGATTGGCCTAAAATTTTAACCAATAGGATATGTTCCCAATGGGTAACGAGTTAGGGCCAAAGTTATACCCTAGGTCTTTAATAACCCGACTTTACGGTACTTACTGAGTAATTAAGTAAGCTACAAAATGATAAAAAAAACACCACAAAACATCGTAGGTAGCGTTCTATAGTAAACACTAGTATAATGACACGGTAGGCCGGAATATTGCCGAAATTTACTTTTAGGGGCCGGACACATCGCTAAGGCGGTCTGCGTTCTCCGATCGAGTTCAGTGTTCCGCGTTCACACATGCGCACACAGCAAACGATCTAGAAATCTGGAGTTCAGTAATGATTAGCAGTGATAACACGACTTCTTGTCGCCTTTTTACGATTATATTTATCTCGCAAATCATAAAGAAAACGTTTGTCTCTCACTAATTCAATTAACTTTTCAATCTCGTCGGACATCGTGACCTTCCCGTGAGCTTTGGCAAAAAATTGAACTTCGACAGGACGCGCGTTCACTTTAACCGTCGCGGTCTGTCTGCTTTTGTGTGTAGGATTCTTAGCCACCGCATTTTAGCAACCACCGCCACCGGTTACAGTCAACGCGGAACGCGGAACGCTGAACTGCAAGAACATCAGTAGCTATTAGCCAAATTATGCTCCAAGATTAATATGCTCTAGTTACTGAAGAGTGTTTAAACTATATTCATAAATTAATATCTGTGTCGATACATATCAAACGTGCCTAAGTCCACTATAGTAACGAATGAATGTTTTTGATTGGCCGGATTCTTTGTACAAAAAATTAAATATTAGGGTAAACCACCCAATCGTTGGCACTCCACCAATTTGGCACTTTAGAGTTTAGTTTAAAAAAACAAGGAAACTATAGACTATTCAAGTTTAGTCTGCATTAAAAAGTAAAATAGTATTATTTTTCTGTTAGAAATTGGCAACACTGTTCCAATAACCAATATGACGGTTTAGAAACAACAGCTGACATTTTGTGCTAGTGATTTGGAGTCGTTATTTTGGTTTCTTCTTAAGGTGAGAGCTTTATTAATCATAGTGTATCGCAGCTATCCGGCTTATTGATACTTTCGAAATAATTTTATATACTTAATTACATCTCTAAGCAGTAGATTCAAAGATTATTTTTTTAATTTTTTTATCACATTTGTTTATTTCATGTGCCAACATATGGATCAATAAATTCATTTATTGGCATTAGTGCCAATGTTAGGATTTCTACGAATATTATCAACAAGCGAGTTTATGATCTATTTGTAAAGGTTTTAAATTAAATTATTGTTTGTCCATACATATTATTTCTTTAAAATAGCAATTTCCAAATGTTGGCACACAGTGCCAATAGTTAAAGCTAATTATTGGCAGTAGTGCCCATAATAGAATATGGAGTGCTAATAACTTATGTGTATTTTTTTATTCATATAGAGTACGTCGTAAACAATGAAGATACGAAATGAAAAAGACACGAATAAAAAGAAGTCTAGAGGAAAAATAGAAATAAGGAAACGAAAACAATATACTGAAGAAAATATTAAAAAAACTTTAGACGCTAATAAAAATGGCATGGCCAAAAAGCAAGCAGCGAAACAATATCAAGTTCCTCGGGCTACATTACATTTCTTAACGCAGACGAAGAGAATAAAATAAAGAATTGGTTAAATGTCAGTCATGCGAAGGGTTTTCCTAAACGTAAAGAAGATCTTTTGAATAGCGTTTCAGAATTTATAAAAAAAGTGGCGGATCTAACCCGTTCAGAGACAACATTCCAGGAGATAAATGGTTTAAACTCTTCTTAAAGCGGCACCCGGATATTGTTATAAGAACTCCTGAAGCAGTAACTGCGGCAAGTGCTGCCGTATCAGAAAATGACATAAAAGGATGGTTTCAGGCAATTGAAATATATCTAAAAGATCACGGTTTGTTTGAAATTCTATTAGATCCAAAAAGAGTCTTGAATGGTGATGAAACCAATTTCGTTCTTTGCGCAAAGACAGGTGTGGTCTTGGCACCAACATACTATATCTACCACCGACTTCGCAAAATATTTTTCTACACTGGGTAACAGATTCATATGTGCTGGCGACTGAAATTCTAAACATTTAAATTGGGGATCTAGGCTGAACAATACTAGAGGAAGACAACTTTGTAAAGCCACAGAAGAGATGAAATTAGAATGTCACTCCGGCAGAGAACCTACCTATTGGCCTAACGACAGACTAAGAATCTCAGACTTATTGGACTTTTTTATTGTTAAAAACATAGATAGTAACTACTTAAACATAGAACCACGAATAAATCTCACATCTGACCAGACACCAGTTATACTGAATGTTACTACAACAGTTAATCTGGCACCGCCCCTAAGGATATACAACTCGAACACTACAGACTGGACAATCTATAAAAATATAATCACAACAGAGACAGAACTAAATAAAAATTAATACAATAGAAGAACTTGAAAGACAACTGGAACGACTTAATATGAGGAAAACCTTCTTAAAGGGTCGTAGAGAATGAAAAATTTGAATTTTGGATTCGACTTGAAAACATGTCTCGATCAAATGTTTCGTATTGAGAAACGGAAGAAACATCATGTTGATTCGAATTCAAAATAAATGGTTAAAGAAAAAGCTCGCTGCTCCCCATGGAAAATGTCAATATCAGATTCGCTATTGACGATTTAACCAAGGAAAACCCTCAAATAGAGGATCAGGGAGAACGAAAAATATAATTCACTTTTGATTCGACTTAAACATTTCCCTTTATAATATACCAATGTTTCATAGAGAGAAACGGAAGACATATGTTTACTCGAATTTGGAATAAATGATTAAATTGGGGATCTAGGCTGAACAATACTAGAGGAAGACAACTTTGTAAAGCCACAGAAGAGATGAAATTAGAATGTCACTCCGGCAGAGAACAAAGAATCCCAGACTTATTGGACTTTTTTATTGTTAACAACATAGATAGTAACTACTTAAACATAGAACCACGAGTAGATCTCACATCTGACCACACACCAGTTATATTGAATGTTACTACAACTGTTAATCTGGTAGAGCCCCTAAGGATATACAACTCGAACACTACAGACTGGACAATCTATAAAAATATAATCACAACAGAGACAGAACTAAATAAAAATTAATACAATAGAAGAACTTGAAAGACAACTGGAACGACTTAATATGAGGAAAACCTTCTTAAAGGGTCGTAGAGAATGAAAAATTTGAATTTTGGATTCGACTTGAAAACATGTCTCGATCAAATGTTTCGTATTGAGAAACGGAAGAAACATCATGTTGATTCGAATTCAAAATAAATGGTTAAAGAAAAAGCTCGCTGCTCCCCATGGAAAATGTCAATATCAGATTCGCTATTGACGATTTAACCAAGGAAAACCCTCAAATAGAGGGTCAGGGAGAACGAAAAATATAATTCACTTTGGATTCGACTTAAACATTTCCCTTTATAATATACCAATGTTTCATAGAGAGAAACGGAAGACATATGTTTACTCGAATTTGGAATAAATGATTAAATTGGGGATCTAGGCTGAACAATACTAGAGGAAGACAACTTTGTAAAGCCACAGAAGAGATGAAATTAGAATGTCACTCCGGCAGAGAACAAAGAATCCCAGACTTATTGGACTTTTTTATTGTTAACAACATAGATAGTAACTACTTAAACATAGAACCACGAGTAGATCTCACATCTGACCACACACCAGTTATATTGAATGTTACTACAACTGTTAATCTGGTAGAGCCCCTAAGGATATACAACTCGAACACTACAGACTGGACAATCTATAAAAATATAATCACAACAGAGACAGAACTAAAGATCATAATTAATACAATAGAAGAACTTGAAAGACAACTGGAATAACTTAATATGAGGAAAACCTTCGAATAAAGGGTCGTAGAGAATGAAAAATTTGAAGTTTGGATTCGACTTGAAAACATGTCTCGATCAAATGTTTCGTATTGAGAAACGGAAGAAACATCATGTTGATTCGAATTCAAAATAAATGGTTAACTCTTTTCTTCATGGGTGGTACGACTGTATGTTTTTTTTCTGTTCAATAAAGTTTATACTTTATATTTTGTGTAAAATCATTACATTATATTTCGTATCTTTTCCATAAACTTACTTATTCAAAGTGGTTACCAGCGGTAACCACCGTTCGGTAACTGTGTATTTTTGGTTGATTTTTGTAAATACATTTGAGTTGTTGATTTTTGTTTTAGGAAGATGTCAAAGAGGAAGATAACGGATGCCGACATTATTAATCAGTTATTGTACGAAGAAATACCTTCAGATACAGATAGTCATGCTGGCGGTGATGGTTCAGACGAAGACAGCCCTGAAATTCATGAAATGCTTACCAGCACTGCTATTCCATTACAGTCTTCAGATGAAGAATTCGAACCTGATGATGTCGTCCCTCTCGCTGTTCTTCGTGGTGATTGTCCATCAACTTCTGAGTACCCAGTTTTACCTGAACCTGAAATAGCAACTCCCAAATGGAAGCGTGCTTACTCAATTTTAGTTCCCGACGATTACACACCATCTGTTCATCTTCCCGAAAGAATAAGTAACTTGGCTGTGCATCAACTGCTGACTCCGCTAAAAGTTTTTCAATTTCTCTGGACGGAAGAGCTCTTACAACATATTACGTTTCATACAAATCTTTATGCCCAACAAAGTGGTAAGACTTTCAAGCCTGTTACTACGGATGAAATGTCTGTTTTTATTGCTTTGAATTTGGTAATGGGTATAAAGAAGAGCCCGAGTTACAGGGATTATTGGTCATCTTCACCGGATCTTCGTGACGAATATATATCATCTTTCATGCCACTCAATCGCTTCTCATGGATTCTAGGTAACCTACATCTAAATGATAATAACATGATGCCTTCTCGAAACGATCCTAACTATGACAAATTATATAAAATCCGTCCTTTTATAGAAATTATTAGAAAATCTTATAAAATTCATTATAATCATAGTGAAAAGATTGCAATTGACGAATCTATGATCAAATTCAAAGGCACACTGAAGCAATATATGCCAAAAAAGCCCATCAAAAGAGGGTATAAGGTCTGGACAAAGTGTGCTTCGAGTGGTTATTGTTTAGATTTTGATATATATGCAGGTAAGACGGGAAGCAATACGGAAACTAATTTAGGAGGCAAAGTCGTAAAAAGGTTTTGCGAAGGGTTAGAAGATAAGAACCACAGAGTTTATTTCGACAATTTTTTTAACAGTTATGAATTGCAAGTACAATTACGACTAAAAAAAATATATGCATGCGGAACAGTCAATTACAATCGTAAACACCTTCCAACTTTGAAGCCAGATGCTCAACTGAAACGAGGTGACTATGACTATCGTGTTAGTGACAATCAAATGGTTTCGTACATGAAATGGAAAGACAAACGTTCAGTATATCTGCTTACAAATTTTCACGATCCTAAAAATACGGCACATGTGACGAGAACAGAGAAGACTGGAGAAAAGACTGAAGTTCCGTGTCCTCTCGCCCTGAAAGACTATAATGACAATATGAACTTTGTTGATAAATTTGACCAGCTCAAAGGAACCTACGCGATTGATCGGAAATCAAAAAAATGGTGGCATAGAATTTTCTTTCACTTTTTGGATTGTACTGTAGTAAATGCATTTATTATATACAAAGAGCTTCAACAGGACCCTAATTCTTGCTTAGAAAAACTGTGTCTGAAAGATTTTAGACGTCATGTGTACCAGGATATGTTGGCACCAGCTTTTGTCGCCAGGAAGAAGGGGTTGTCGCGCACGTCAAGCAAACCCAGTTCGCCTACTTGCTCCTTTATAAAAAAACACAAACCCGAAGTGCCATTAGCAATAAAACAAGCCATTGGGAATCACCAACCTATCAGAGGCACTAAAAGACGTTGCAGCATTTGCAGTACTAAAAGTTTGCCAGTTCGTACAGTGTGGAGTTGCAAAATATGTAAAGTTCCTCTATGTTACCGAGACGGGAAGACATGCTTTGAAGATCATCATAAATAAAAAACTCTAAAAATATGTTATAATACTCTTATTTATGATATAATACTCTTGTTTTGTTCTTGAATAAAAATACTGGGATTATTGTAAAGAATACCTACTTATTTCACAGTGGTCACTCTAGGTAACCACCCCATAACACACCCTGACCGTATGTTTTTTCGCTTTTAATATCCATATTTGGTTTTCTGAAACCATAAACAATAGTTTCATACAAAAACATTGTGTTTATCTATGTTTATAAATATTTGTGCCGAAAAGAGTTAAAGAATAAGCTCGCTGCTCCCCATGGAAAATGTCAATATCAGATTCGCTATTGACGATTTAACCAAGGAAAACCCTCAAATAGAGGATCAGGGAGAACGAAAAATATAATTCACTTTTGATTCGACTTAAACATTTCCCTTTATAATATACCACTGTTTCATAGAGAGAAACGGAAGACATATGTTTACTCGAATTTGGAATAAATTATTAAATTGGGGATCTAGGCTGAAAATACTAGAGGAAGACAACTTTGTAAAGCCACAGAAGAGATGAAATTAGAATGTCACTCCGGCAGAGAACCTATCTATTCGCCTACTGACAGACAAAGAATCTCAGACTTATTGGACTTTTTTATTGTTGAAAACATAGATAGTAACTACTTAAACATAGAACCACGAATAAATGTCACATCTGACCAGACACCAGTTATACTGAATGTTACTACAACAGTTAATCTGGCACCGCCCCTAAGGATATACAACTCGAACACTACAGACTGGACAATCTATAAAAATATAATCACAACAGAGACAGAACTAAATACCAAAATTAATACAATAGAAGAACTTGAAAGACAACTGGAACAACTTAATATGACTATCCACATTGCTGCTAATTCTGCAACTCCAAAAAAGACAGGTAAAGGACAACCTCTGAAACATAACTCATATCCAAAGGATATTAAAGAGAAAATAAAAAACCGCTGACGTTTGAGAAAAATCTGGCATACTACGGGATATCCAAGTGATAAAACTGCATTCAATAGTTATTCAAATGAACTCAAAGCTCTTATCAGCACCCTAGAAAATGATAATATTCAAAACTATCTCTCAAATCTAGATCCAACGAGAGATACAAACTACTCGCTATAGAAGGCAACCAAGAATCTAAAGCGACCGAAAATCCACATAATTCACCTATCAATGATGAAAAAGGAGGATGGGCTAGATCAGATAAAGAAAAGGCAACAATCTTTGCGGAACATCTGAAAACAGTTTTCCAACCACTCCCTGAAAACAACCCCGAACATACTATGGAAATCAAGGAATACCTCGAATCAGCGAATCAAATGTGTTTACCACTAAAAAGTGCCAGCCCAAAAGAAATTGTGAAAGAAATAAGGAACCTCAAAGATGGTAAAGCACCCGGCTATGACCTTATTGATGCCACATTACTTAAAAACCTGCCTCATAAAGGTATAATGAAATTAGTTAACATCTTTAACGCCAGCTTAAGACTTAAACATTTCCCTGGGCAATGGAAAATTGCAAATTTCCCAAAGGAGACAATGACGAAGAAGAAATTTAAAGGACGTTAGAGAAGCACGTGGCTAAATAATGCAGCCGAACGGGTTGATGTTTACAATCTCTCAAGATATTTAACGATCTTACGGAGCTTTCAATTATCCGGTGACATACACATCGAAGACATTATGTACGTCACTCTTAGTAGAAAAACGGAGGGACCTTTCAAGAATAAAGAAGGATACACCGGCGAAAAAGTAGTTTAACGTTAGTTTACTAGTGGTGATTCTATTAGAAAACTTAACTGAAATAAAAATAATAATTGGTTCTGTTTTTTCGTAGAATTTATTAAAGAATAGCATTGCCATTCAACGTGGCAATGCTGCCAGTCTTCTGAGCGCGTTTCCGGATGACAGAACACATTATATGTATATATTCTTATTTAATCTTAAATTAAAGAATATGTAAACTTATATGAATCAAATACAAATCGCGTGTTCATTGGGTTCGTCACTCTTAGTAGCAAAAGGGAGGGACCTATAAAAAATAACGAAGAAGACAACTATCTCTTTTCAAATTATGTTGGACTATCAGTCTAACCGAATGAAGTTGAGTGAGTACCAGTGCTTTGCATGGTAAGACTGACAAAAATCCAATTGTAGTGCTATCTATCATCCTTTGAAACGCAACAAGACCGACAGACAGAATGAGGTTCAATAGGGCACGTGCAATATGGTGTGTTCTGTATGGTGTCGGACGTAAAAGTGTATCCCATCACTTCCCGTGGGTGTCGTAAAAGGCGACTAAGGGACTCGCCAGGGAATGCAGCAGCATTCTCTGTGCAATGCAACAGCTACACTGCAATCGCCAACCCGCCTGCCAAGCGTGGCGATTATAGCAAACCCCTTTGGGAGAGGCCTATGTAGAATACTGGACGTCTTTCGGTTTATATGATGAGGGAACGTGCAGAAACTATAGATGGCGGCACAGAAGTGTCACTGTCAAGTATATTTTACTTATAAGTTACGAATATGCCACACTAGATGGCATAGACAACGCTTTGCACGTTCCCTATAACTATGAGCGACGTAAGTCAGAACTAAATACTCAGAAAGGGAAAGGGGAGTTATAAGCTGATTGATTCAGCTAAACCCTTAAGAAATGGTGAAGGGTTTTTTAGGGGCTGTCTTATGTAACTTTGATGGTCAAAAATAGATAACTGTAATCTCAGCCAGTCAGTAATTATAATGAACGATTTTTGATTAAAAAATATTCTCACCGCTCCCCATGGTAAATGTCAATATCAGATTCGCTATTGACAATTTAACCAAGGAAAACCCTCGAATGGAGGGTCGGGGAGAACGAAAAACATAATGCACTTATGATTCGACTTAAAAATATGTCTTATTCAGTGTTTCGTATAGAGAAACGGAAGAAACATCATGTTTACTCGAATTTAAAAAATGGTTGAAGAAAAAACTCGCTGCTCCCCATGGAAAATGTCAATATCAGATTAGCTATTGACAATTTGACCAAGGAAAACCCTCAAATAGAGGGTCGGGGAGAACGAAAAATTTTCGCACGAATCGAATGATACTTCGACGTCAGACGTGAACACGGACGAGTTATGCCAAGATGATGAAGACGACGATGCAAGAGAGGTAACTGGTATGTTGCAAACATCACTACGCGTCGGGCGCCCGCGGGCGGTAACTGCGGTCGCGGAGGGGGCGCTGCGCGCAACGAGCGCGCACCGGCTGGCATACACCACTGCGTCATCGTCCACCTTACGAAGTGCACACTCATTTCTTTAAACTTAAAGTTCAATATTGTTTGACCGTTACTTCACTTGTCTTATACTGAATACAGTCCACTATTTATTGTTACCGGAGTAACCACCTGTATGATATAGGTAACCCATTATTTTCTAGGTGTCTTCTATGTGACGAATTCGCACGACATCACGAAATATAGTATCGGTGCACTTTTTGTGGGTTTGTGCTCATGCCGACCTGGGAAATCATCAAATGACTTCTTCCGCTCTGGGTGGAGTGGAAGGGCGTGTCAGACTCTTACAGACTAGAACCCATCCGTGTTCCTCCTAAAGCCCTTTGCGTTCCAGGGCCGCGGTGACTCTTTCGAACAAGTTCCGTAACCCTGGCAGTTGGTTTTATTTGGATCCTCGCTCAAGAGATCCTCATTGCCTACATCTCCCTTAAACGAAGCAAAATGAGCATGTAAGGATCGCGAGCTGTGGCGTTCTGTAGTTTCTGCCTACCCCGTGGTAAATGGCGTGAGTCTATGTATGACATGTGTATGCATTGCTGCATAATATAGGTCCTAAGTCCTTACATATGAAATTGGCGTTTTGTCAAATAACTCCTCTCTGGTTAGGAATTCCAAATTCAAGTTTATACAGCTATTTACTCATGCAATTTTGTTTCGAAAACCGTAATTCATTTGTTTTTTTCTCTTTTGTATTTTTTCTTTGCGTCACTCTGTTTACAAAAAGAAAAGCTTGAAATATCGTGTTATTTACGAGTACGAGTTCCACCAGTGCTGCAGAAACGGCTCGAAGGATTAATGATGTGTATGGCGGGGCTGGCGTAAAAGAAAACGCAGTGCGTTTTTTGTTCCAACGTTTTCGTTCTGGAAATTTCGACCTGCAGAACGAGCTCCGTGGACGGCCGGAGACCAAAGTTGATAATGAAGAATTGAAGGCTATTGTGGAAGCGGATCCATCGCAAACCACGACCGACTTAGCTGCAGGCTGCGGTGTTAGTGATAAAACTGTTTTAATCCACTTGAAGCTTAAATTGGGAAGACCTCACGAATTGAGTGAAGCAAATCGTGACCGCATTAATGAGGAAGGCTGTACGGGAACGGGAAAAACGGGAGATGAGTGTACGAGGTCGCGGGAAAAAGCTAGTAATAAATAATTACGCGATTATCCGTTAGCCATGGAAAAAAAAACACGCGAAATAGCTCAAAAGTCACGTAGAAACCTGTGTATACTGGAAAAAAAAACACATTTTACGCTTCTCCTTTTTTGTAGTCTGTAAAAAAGGTTTGGGAGAAATTTTTACACGAAATAAAATATTTTCTTAGATACCGTAAAAAATCCGAGTGTGGCATTTAGTAAATATTTCGATATAATACGTACGTATATACACTCCATTTGCTACCTAAACTTTAAAGCGTTTTTTTGTCACGTACAGTCAACAAAACAAATAAGTATACAGGCTAAATTCAATAATTAGAGCAAGGATGACATCTTCTGTTTGGGAAAATAACGCGTTTTGCCTTAATTAAATAAGAACAGGGCAAAAAAATTATGATAGAACAAAGATAATATATCAAAAAGAAAGAATAATATTTATTAGGCACATACTTAAAACACGCAAGGAACGTGAGATAAAAATGAAAAAATGGTATGCTAAAAGCTAAGTGTGTGTCTCACTGACTACACCAAAAAGGTCCATTGCAGCGATATTTCAGACGGACTGATGTTGTCTGACGCTGATTTTCTAAAGAACCTTTTAAAGTGCGAGTTCTTTAGCCTGCATAGCTACCTCTTTTGTTGTCAGTACCATGATCAAATAATATTTCCGTCTTTTTTGATAAAATAAATTGCAGAGCATGTAAAACATTAAACTGGTGTTTTGTTGTTGCTAATATATAAATAATTACAGTACAATACTTCTTTAAAAATACTTCAGACTATCTTTGTTACCTAGCAATCTCAAAAAAAAATTGTGAGTAAGGGTCAATTTATACTAGCGCTTAATCGAAGCGTCAATCTGAAATTTGACATGGCAAATTTACCTTTATCGCCACAACATAACGCACTTTTTTTTTTAGAGATAAAAAGAAGACGCGCGAATTCCGTCGAATTCGCGCGTCTTCTTTTCGGTAGAAATATATGCATTACGTGGTGGAAATATGAGTGAATTTGCTATGCAGTATAAATTGACCCTAAGTTACTTGGTGGCATAAACTTAGAAAATATCTGACGGACAACTTAGATTTTTTACCGTATTAGAGCTTTGAAATAGAGCCGAAGTTATTCGCAACGAGTAAGTGGAAGAAAATCAATATTATCACACATTTTTGTAGTAAAATAATTTATAAAACACCATTCACGTCGACTCTTCGTTCTGCATGAGGAAATACACTCAATAAGCATTTATTGAGTGAATTTCTTCATTTGTTATAAAATGCATATTTTCTTTTTTATACCACCAAATCAATAATCATACAAGCTAAAGCTTGTTTTTGGAAAGAAAAATATCGTTTCGCTTAACTTATTTGAAAAATTGTCAAACGCGTGTTAGCTACATTTAAGTAACGAATATGCATGTCTTTTCTAAATTATTGCTTTTTAAAAATACACATTAGCTCTTTTAAATAGTTTATGAAATAATTAGGGTTCCGTACCTCAAAAGGTAAAAAAGGAACCCTTATAAGATCACTCTCTTGTCCGTCTGTCTGTCCGTGTGTCACCACCGATTTTCTCAGGAACGGGTGGACCTAGCAAGTTGAAATTTATACCAGATACTGAGGTATATAGTCCCTATTAGGTGTATACAAATCAAGGTCCTGAGTCAACACAATAAAAAGATAGAAGAGGCAAATTTAGTTTTTTTTTTTAATATATCTTGATCAGCGACGAATTTATTAAGCTTTAAAGTTGGTAATTAGAAAGAGAAGTCTGACGTCAAAAGCTGTTTTCGCAAAAGGAACAGATATATTCGATAAAAATTGTTATATCCCATTGGTTAAATGAACTGGTTACAAAATAAATGTTTCATTCATGCATAGAGACGCGACGATAATTTCTTTCCAAAAACCAGGAGCAAACGACCTTAAAAGTAACATCCCTCAATATCACACTCTGGATGATGACTCTTTATATGGGACTTCATACTAGCATTTTGTATGAAGGCCTGCCCACAAATATGGCACCGGTACCTCCTATCATTCGTATGCGTCCGTATATGGTACTGCAACGACTTTAACCTAGGATAACTTTTCTCACAGTACTCACATCTGAAGTTCCGTTCCCCGGTGTGTGTTGCCATATGTTCTTTTAACCTAGAAGGGAGGTAGAACCTTTGGTCACAGTACTCACACTGATGCTTCAATACCTTCTGGTGATTCCGTCGCTGATGTTCAGTAAGAGTTTTCTGTCTGTTGTAAACTTTGTCGCACAGATTGCAAGGGTATGTTCTCTTCTGCCCGTGAGCCTCTGTTAAATGTTTGTTCTTCAGAGCGTATGACATAAAACACTCATCACATCTCGGACACCTTATAATAGCCTTTTTCTTGTGCACTATATCCACGTGCATATCTTTGTAGTGGTTCGATTTGAAGACTTTGCCACACACTTCGCATGTATGCCGTTCATCATCTTTGTGTCGTTTCAAATGGGCATCTAACCGAGGTTTTTCCAAGAAGCAAACGCCGCAAATATCACACGTATAGTTGCTAAAGTGCTCGACCATATGGGTGTTCAATGTGTTGAAATCTTCGAAGACGTCGTGACACATAACACATACTAAATCATTCCAAGTTAGCTTGTATAGTAACATCTTATCAGGCGCTTCGAAGTATATCTTTTTACCGTGTACCTGGTCTATGTGTTGCTTAAAAACGTTGAGGTCCTCGATTTTTGATGGACAAAGTCTGCAGTCTATCCTTGTGATGTCGATTTTGATCATTTTCTTGTACCCCATTAGCAGTTGGAACGGTTTTGTGTCATGTGAAACGGTGTGTTCTCTCAAGTCTTCAGGTTTCGGGTAGTAATCTTTGCAGTAGAAGCAGTAGTAGTTGTTCCGTCGGTTCTTGAAAGGGCACACGTACGAGTACTGTATGATAGTGAGCAAGTTTTCTTCGGACATACAGTCTAAGTCTCTATCGTAATTATTTTTCTTCTCGACAGGCGGTTTCTTTACTGTTTTCGGTGATTTCTTTGATGATGTACCTGGAAGGTGAAAAATAATCTTTATTTGTGAACATAGGTTGAGTTAGGGGCCGAAAACACCGGCGGTGAGGAGTCCTGGGACGAGGTGGTCTCCTTCTGCGAGACAGTTCGCGCGGAATTACGGAAAACGGGGATTACGGAAGTCGCATCTGCTCCCGCGATCCCCGGCGTAGGTGGAAGATGGGGTGGTTTTAGTCAGTAAGTCTGACAGACCCGTCCACCCGCCCCAGGGTGGAGGACATCCATGAGGATTTAACCACGACATCTAAAAAAAAAAAAGGGGGCCGAAAACACCGCCAAGACGGTGCGTTCTGACCCTGTGGTCTCAGCAAGCTCGCTAATTATTTATGTCAGTCCACAATTTCTCGGAATGACTCCGCAAGATTATAGACTATAAAATTTGGATGCGTAAAATAGTATTCCAAATGTTCACAATTTATCGAGAGTTTACAATCTAAGTTATTTTATAATCTTACTATTTTAGTTGCTGTTGCTAGTTTGCTATTTTCCGGTGACATATACAATTAAAGAATTGCAAGCATAACTATTCTCTTAACCTTTTGAACGCCAGAGACAAGCCACAAATTCGCCGTACTTTTTGTCACATATTTGTGACGTTTGACGTACAGGGCACGCACTTGCTTGTCATATATACGTGACCATAGCGTTCAAAAGGTTAAAAAAAAATTAATCAAATACGTCTATGAACGTAGTATTCTTGCAGCCGGATCTTAGGCTAAAGAAAAATGTTGTAGGGTTCCGTGGAAAAAAAAAACATAACAACATAGGCATAAACTAGTAAATAACTATATTCAAACTCACCAGCTTTCTGCTTCTTAGCGGTAACTTTCTTCTTTTTAGCTGGTCCATTAGTCTTTCCTTTCTTCTTGGCTTTCTTCTTGATAGGCTTATCAGAGTCCGAGGAGGACGCAGACCAGTCGCTCTCTTCATCATCATCCTCGCCGTCTTCCAGCTTCGAGTCCTCGTCTAAAGGCAGCTCTGGCTTCTCTGGACTCTCTTCTTCTTCTTTGGGAGGCTTGGTTTCTTGCTCTATGTGGTTAGGGTCTGAAAGATGAAAGCTTGAATTAAACTAAATATTTAGATCAGTTAGAAACAGCTTTAGAATCGAGGTTAGAACAATGAAATTGGTTGTTGTTTAAATATAGATTTCGTAACAACTAATTCTGATTTGCTAACTGACCGCTATATAATAACTGGTCATTTAGTCATATTTCTGGCCAATTAAAATATTTCTTGTGAATCATTTCTATTTAGTTTACTGCTCAGTTTTTACTGCTGAACTTGAAAATAAGAATAATATGTATCTAGCAATCTATACTTATTTTGTTTGTATCTAACGAATAAACTTAAAAACTACAGGACCGATTTGAAAAATTCTTTCAGCAATGGATTGTTACATTATTAGCGAGTAACATAGGCTATATATTATCCCCGTACTCCCACGGGAACGGGAACAACGCGAGTGAAACCGCGTGACGTCCGCTAGTAAAAAATAATAATAAATATTTATTTTGACATTTTTAACTTACCATTTCTGCAATATACAACTGCCGCTTTAAATCAGTGACATTTTTAATTGTCAAGGTCAGTCAGTCAAAACATGAAGCTTAGAACTTTATGAAAAGGAACATACAACTCCACGGACACTCTTTAACATTAAATCATTTTAAGTATTACAAAAATGTTCTTTCTATATATGGTATGTTACCTTCAACGGGTTCAGTAATCGTTATCGCGTAATCCAGAGAAATATCATCAGCGTGGTCAATGCCCCCTGAGGCGTCACTGCAGTCATCTTTGGGCTCGATCTTCAGCTCTATATCCATCTGCGGCTTGTCTATTTTTGGTTCTGTAACAATTGGACAGGTTTTGGCAAGGTTAGTATGTAGGCTTGTGTACTAGCTGTGGGACTGACTGTGAGATGATGTGTCTCCGGTTTATTGCAAACAACGTCAGTCTAAACTAAAAGTATAAAGAGGAAAGATTCATTTGTTTATTTGTTATGATTTGGCTCAAAAATTACTCAACCGATTTTAAAAATTCTTTCGCCATTACAAAGCTACATTATTAACTTAAAACATATTATTTTATTTTCGAAAAGTTGGCGTGCGCTGAGCAAACTAAAAAATAATGTACTACATCTTAAGGTACTCATTATAAATTTATTACCTATAAAAAAAGTCTGCAAGGGTATATGTCTTGGTTATGTCACACTGATCGCTTTTTGTTAAAATTATTCATTCCAAGCCCAGTTGGAAAGAAAAAGTGTTGATTTAGATATCAAGATACGGGCGAAATGCTGATATGACCTGACTGCCTCGCATCTACTCTGAGACTTTTGAAAATGTTGATATATTTAATTTATTCAAGCAATCATTTCGGAGACAAGTCAAGCAAATAATATTCTCCATAATCAATATATATCACCAAAATATTGCATGAAATTTCAAACAATTTTCTATTAATAAGACATGGATATATTGGAAACAAATTAATTTGGATGGGATTTATTTCATACAAAACGTTTATTCTAAATATATCAAGAAATTATAATCTAATAAAGATTTATTACAATCTTACTGAGTGATTGAGGGACTGACAGACAATGCACAGCTGAAACAACTAGTTGTAGTTCACTCTGTCGGGGAGCAACTGAGAGAGGATTTCTCTAAATTCCTACGGAAATGGGAAAAACACAACACAAAATCGTGGGCAAAAACTAGTTTGGTATAAAAATGGTATCTTACCAGCTAAAGCATCCTTGTCTTCCAGTTTAGCACTAAGGAACAGCTCTTCGCACTGTAGAACTTGCTGCCTGAATGCAACAGCATCTCGTAGGCGTACAACACAAGTCGCGCACACTCCACAGTCTTTCTCATTGTCGTCTACGTGTGATAGCTGGAGAATGATGATTTTATTAGTAACTAAGTTTTAATTCAGAATTTGAGATAGTGATCAAATTTTGGAACAAAAAACTATGTATTATTAACATAGTAACAGCAACACTGTTGTTATTATAAATATTTACAGAATTTTTTAGATTTGAAAGTATTTTTTATAGAAGACAAACACTGATAGACTCAAAATTTACGAAATAATCAGATAAGCTCAATTTTATGAGTATGGTCCCGTGACATATTCCGTGGGAACCGCGCAATTTGCTGGGAAGAACTGCCTAGGAGCCCTAAGACGACCCACTGACCATTACTTTCTATTTCGTTATCGGCAAACAAACAAATTTACCTTGATAAAAGCTTAGTATGTATCAAAACACGAAGTCAAATGGCAAAATTAACGACAGTAAGAAATAGCAGGTATTTGTATAAGAATTCGATTGTAATATCCATCTTCCAATATGAACTAAGGAATATTTTAACTGACCAGAATTCCGAAGCAGTCCATGATCATTTCAGCGTAAACTTCCTTTTTATCCATCCAAGTATACTCGGAGGTAAGCACTCGACATTTTTTTATAGCCCGACAACATCGGCAAAGCGCTGGGTCTATAATCGGCCCGTTGTTCTTTACTGTAGCCATTTTTATGTTTTATTGCCACCGAAATTGATAACTAGCACAACTTCTTCATGATATACATTCAGTTTTTATCATTATTTCGACTTTTTATGGGATTTTTTTGCAAAAGAAAGCTCTATGCCTCTCCTCTAAAGCCCAGTTCTATGAACTCGCTTTGAACTCAGTGCAAGCTCTGTAATGTCAATAGCACAGAATCACAGATTACAGACAAACCACAGAGTCTAAATAGGAATTATTAACCGTAAGCCTCCAATGTCAATCCAGGGATGAGTCACCGACTCACCGCGGCCCTAGAAAGCAAAAGGCTTTTCGAAGAACATGGATGGGTTTTAGTCAGTAACAGTAAGAGTCTGACAATACCTTCCGCTTTACCCAGAGCGAACGGAGTCATTAATGATTTCCCATCGGTAAACAAGGGCCGCCTTACGATAAGGCACGTCACTAATTTCAATGGACATTTTATAGTGTTTGTAGTTGCACGCTTTTTAGTCTGTGCTAGGAAATGGCGGTGTTTCTTTGATTGATGGAATCTTTTGTTGGTTTTGTGTAAAATAGCAATCATGTCTATTAAAAAAACTGAAGTAGAGACGTTTTTCGGTAGATGTAGGTGTTGTCTCACCTATGGCTACTTAAAAAACATGTGGGTGGAACATCAATTCGAAGGAGACGAAGAAGTTTACGGAGAGATGCTTGTCCAATGTTTTGCACTGACTGTGAGTTTTCTTTCTTGAGTTTTGATTATGAGCCTATTTGCCCAATATTCCTATTTCACAACTTTGTTTCAAACTTGACTTTTCGAAAAATTATCGTGGCGGAGTATTTAAAAGTTCAAAAGTTTCGATTATTTTACAACGAAACTGCGGAGTCTGAATCCAATGCCTACTACGTCATGCTGAGCCTTTCTACTTTACGATTAACTGTAACAAAATGTATGACTGTCTGTATTGAATATAATCATATTCAAAGCAGAGCTAAATACTCATTATTTTGTTAAATCAGTAGGTACAGGAGTCACACTGCAAGAAATTACACACAGCTTTCACTACAGAAAGCTTAATATTTAATACAACAATATCTTACAAAGTTCTCCACTGTTTTGAAAGTATTACCCACTAGCACACTCAATGGTATCATTACTATTACAGACTATTTTATGTGTTGAAAAAGTCAATCTCATCTCCCTAGTCTTTTCCTAGCTTGGTTAGGATACGGTTACCTGTGTTTGTCGGTGAAGTTCGTCCACCCTCACCCTGCTCTTGTATGTATGTATGTATGTAACTCGGGCTGGTTTCCGCAACTCCACGACTAAGCACGTATTTTGCGTGCAGGTGAGACAAATGTGTCATTCGATCCACCCCAGCTCCCCAAGGAAGGCCAGCAACGCCTTGGTGAACTATCTCACAAAGGGTACCTGGGTTACCGAAGTACTTAGCCCTGCGACTACCGGGCAGCTTAGTAGCAGGTGTACTGCTGTCTCGTCCTCCTCCATGCAGGCTCTGCAAAGTGGGCTGTCAGTGTCACCCTGCTCTTACACTAACTTGCTACTGAGCAACGACTCATCAGATGCATCAAAATACCAATATTTTAAGAGCAACTGCCTGTCTGACTTCCCCGACGCACTAGTTGTAGAAAGAGCATTAAAAAATTATTTTCTTAGTTACTAACCTTTTGAACGCCAGAGCATAAATGCATCGGCGTGCCCCTGATGCCAAGCCACAAATTAGCCATACTTTTTGTCATATATTTTTGATGTTTGTCGTAGGTTTGCTTGCTTGTCATGATAATGGTGTTCAAAAGGTTAATTAATCTGCCAACCTTTTCCCAAATATGTTGAGAACAGTTTCCAGTCTGGCCTGTTGGTCGAGTGGTTAGTGACCCTGACTGCTAAACCGGAGGTCGTGGGTTCGATTCCTACCCAGGACAAATCTTTGTGTGATGAGCATGATCATTTGTTCTGTGTCTGGGTGTAATTTGTCTATAATATGTATGTATTTAAAAATATATAAGTATGTTTATCAGTTTTCTGGTTGCCATAGCACAGGCTCTGCCTAGTTTGGGATTGGATGACCGTGTGTAAGTTGTCCCAAGATATATTATTATTATTATTATTATATTATTAGTCTTACTGGACAAACTGTATACCAGTATTTTACATGAAGCAACTCACACACACATGAATCTTACATTCTCATTTAATTCTTAAGTATAATAAGTATAAATAAATAAAATAACCTTTTATTCAGACAATGCTTAACTAGTTACAAAATTTCTTTTTCAGCTTTATTCATAAAAACTTTATAACTGTTACTTAGCTAAAATACTGATAAGCAGATTCTTTCTTCAAAAATTGTCTATGTAGAATTTAAATTAAGAATCTCTTTAACAGTATTTTAAACCGACTTCCGAAAAAGAAGGAATATCTCAATTCAGCAGGTATTTTTTTTTAACAGAGTAACAGTTCATAAGTTTTTATGAATAAGGACCTTTATCTGTTCTGTTCTTCCGTTTCCCTGTATATTTTCCCTTTGGCAAAGGCCTCCTCCAACTGTCTCCACCTTGTCCAGCACTTCGCTGTCCTTGTCCATATTGCCTACTGCTATCTTAATCTCGTCTGCCCATCTTCTAAACGGGAAAAAGAGGGAGACCATTTAAAAATTTCTTCAGTATATTCTCCATAATATAATGTAATATTTCTTAACAGTGGGAACACTCGGAGGACTCAATGGAACATGATCAGATTTGCGAGCTGTGCATCCGTCGGCTACGAGATGCAAATGACTTTAAGAAGGTGGTTCTGGAATCGCAAGATGAGTTGTTCCAGGTGATAGATAATGGTAATCTTTCTTACTTTTATCTTTTGTATAAGTACATAACAGTCCACTGATAAAGTGTGTGTAATATAAAACATAGGTACTATATTTATTCAACGCAATAAGTGCAGAAACCAAAGCCCGATAGATAACTATAACTGTCTTACACCGAATTACATTTTGGGGAGTGTGCTTTGGCATTGCACAATTTGGGAATATGCATGAAAAAAATGTGTGCATGTACTAGTGTACACACGTAAGAAGTGAAACTTCTTTATGACCTTATTTTTCGAGAAATGATCTACTTTTGTCAAGTCTAGTGGTGGGAGTAAGTCCGCTTAAACGACATGCTATCCCTACTCCGCTGGAGAAAGTACTCTTCGAATCAACCGTGGTAGGGACAAGAAAAAGATGGCGCGTAACCGAGAAATATGACGGTAAATTTTTTTAAACGCCGATAAAGAAGTTTCACTTCAAAAATAATTTAACAGTTTATGTACAAATTTAGAAAAATATAATACTAACAGTGTAAATAGAATCAAAATTGACCGAAAAATAAATGAGATATAACAGTTATAAACATATACATACATATATCTGTCCCTCTCGCGAAAACGCTGTTTTCTATCGCAGCTGTATATGCGTCATAGTATTTGACGTCTAAGTTGGTATCGTATCGGACTTCTCTTTCTAATTATCAAATTTGAAGATTTTTACCTTCATTACTGTGAAGATATTTTAAAACTTATTTCATTACTGTTTACTAGAGCTAATAAATAGGTATTTAATTAAGCAAATAAAATAAAATCCTGCATATTCCCTTCGGACTACAAGACATGGTGAAACACCATCGGTGCATGGTAGACATCCTACCCTTAATTGAAGTATGTAACAAAAACAATTTTTTGTAAACCTGAAATACTACTTGAATTTCTGTCACCACTTCTACCTATTTGTAACTTTCCGCAGCAGCCACAGAAAATCCCATACAAAAACTTCCCCCACCTATCTGCCGAGCCTTTTTCCAACTATGTTGGAGTCGGCTTCCAGTCTATCCGAATGCAGTTGACTACCAGTATCTGTCATGGAGCGACTGCCTATCGGACCTCCACAACCCAGTACCTATCACGGTATCCCTTTGGCAAGCCTGGTGTCAGATTTTTAGGCTTCTAACTGCTGTCATAGATCAACGAAGCCAGGCAACGGCTTAACGTGCGTTCTGAGGCACGGAGGAGACCCTTAGAGCGGTTCCGCACTGCATCCGATCCGAATACGAGAAATGTCGGTCCGAAGTAGCGGGAGTCACAGGGCGATTCCCGTCCACCACAGGCGCGGGCCTGCGGACGGTTAGCGTTGGGTGGCTCGCCGTCCAATAGGAGACGGGGCCCACGAAGGCCAGTGCCTGCCAGGGTTGCAGAATTTGTTCGAAAGAGTCACCGCGGCCCTGGAACGCAAAGGACATTAGGAGGAACACGGATGAGTTTCAGTCAGTAAGAGTCTGACCTCCCTTCCGCTCCGTCCAGAGCGGGAGTCATTTGATGATTTCCCAAAAGGACCAACAGCTTAACGAACTTTCCGAGGCACAGAGGAGTCTCGGTAGGGCATGGATGGTCACCCATCCGCAGACCGATCTCCGTTGTTTAACCTCGCAGATTGAAGTGCGGCTGTTTTATTATTTAGCCTCGAGCTCCTCACAACAAAAACTTTCCCTATAAACTTCAATAACTAATTTCGCAGAAAACGCCAATGAGATCAAAGAGGAAAGGCTGGACGAAGACATTTTGAAAGAGTACAAGTCTGACGCTGACGAGGACATTGTAGACACTCCATACACTGACACCGAGCACACTTTGGACACTGGTGACACTATGACAAGTGGCAAAGATGAGACTGAGTATGAGGAGATCGAGTATTTGGAAGAGGTGGAACGTGCAGAGGCTATTGACGCTGTTGACACTGGTGAGTTTTTTATCCAACGATCCCCGATGGAGGGTAAAGTTTTTCAAGAGACTGTATGTATATCTATTTCTTTGGAACGCCCTGTATACTTGCTGAATAGATTAAAAAAAAAGTACATATGAATCATTTTGAAGAACAAAAAAACAAGATGGAGGCTGCCATTTAGCAAGTGAAGTCGTTTAATTTTTTTATGGCATTTCAGTTTTTTTTTTGTGACATTTTGCTTATCGCTACATGCCTCTGGTAGTGGGATATAGTAATAATCAATCAATTTCATACAGGGTAAATTTTTGAAGGGGCATGGGGTAAGCCAAATCCGAAACAATGATGAAAAAAGAAAAATACTCAAAGGAGTATCGGCCCCGATTTTGATGAAAACTAAAACAGCATCATTATACATATTTCTGAAAATTTGTCACACTTTCCACAGGAAATTCCAACTACGATTTCAATTTAAACCTTTTTGCGCTACATTTAAGACATTGATAAAAATTTTATTAATTTGCTATCTCACTCATTCCAGACTCCTCCCAACAAACTGACCAGTCGAGGCAGGTCAGAATTCGTAAGAAAAGGCCCTGTAAACCTGACACGGATGACGAGGAAGGCAAGCCAAAACGTAAATGGCCCAAAAAATTGCCCAAGGCAGAACGCCATAAGACATACAAACAGTATTCTGAGGTTGATCTACGAAAGTGTCTCGAAGAAGTGAGGAATAAAGTACTGACAGCCAGTGAAGCGTCTGTGAAGTATGATATACCGAGGAAGACTATTCGTTCGAAGATCAGTGTGGATCCTAACGGTGAGTGCTTGCTTTGTCGGTTTTTTTTTTAATGTTCTGTCAATGTGAAATATCTTTTGGAGTCCGTCTTCGTTATCAGCAGGTGGTTGGAGGCTTGAAAATGTGGACTAAATTGACTAAAAATAATGTCTTCTACATTGATAGCACATTTTTGAATGTTTTATTATAAAAGTGATTAGGAAATTGAGACATTTTGATAGTTGCAACTTACAAGAAATCTTATAAGAATTGAAGTAACGAAGCAACTAAGAAGTTTATTCAACACTGCATTATAAATGTAGAAAAATGTTAAAAAAATAACTGATCAATTTTTTTATATTTTGTTTTGACACTTTCCGTCTGGTTTTACGTGTCGAAGTTCCAGTTTTGGCACGTAAATTTCGTCGAATTGAGTGAGGTTCTCAGTTCAGTGTATAAAAATATCAAGTACTCAATTCCTGGGTTGTGGAGGTGAAGTAGGCAGTCGCTTCATGTAAAATACTGGTATTCGGCTGCATCAATTTAGACTGGAAGTCAACTCCAATAGAGGTGGGATAACTCTGGCCAGCATGTATATTTTCATTAAAAAGATTAAAATGCGAGCGGAGCGGGAGGGAGAGTCAGATTCTTACTGACTAAAACCCATCCGTGTTCTTTCAAATGCCCTTTGCGTTCCAGGGCCTCGATAATTTTTCTCTTCTCTCATCAGGATTCTTTTCCGCAACCCTGGCAGGGTCAAACGCAACCAAGTTGTGATTGGTAGTTAAAACTATCGTTCTACTCTTCGTCGTATTACCGTGTCGGGTGTGGTCTCTCGAATATTCCAAACAGTATGAAACTAGATATTCGAACAAAGCGTTTGAAAATACACGAATACGTAACTCACAAGCTATCGAATAAAAAGAGAAAGTGCGGGTTCTGCGATGCTAAATTCTCGTCAGCAGACTTGGTAAAGAATCATGAAGCTCGGGAACATGGAGCTGCCCGTATAAACCTTACTTGTGAAGCTTGTGACAGGCCTTTTGCAAGCCAGAAGGGTCTAGATACACACAAGCGAAGAAACCATCTGTTAATGCGTCCTTTTGACTGCGATACTTGTGGAAGAGGGTTTTATACGCGTCAAGAAATCGAATGGCACACCAGAACGCATACTAAGACCAAGCAGTTCCATTGCAAACGTCGTGTAAACTCATTTGCCACTAAACCAGGGTTAAGGTAGCATTTAATATAGGAAGTATAAATGTGATTACTGCAAGATGGCGTTCGTACACATGAGTACTTGGAAAAGGCGTGTGTGAGCTGGAAGTACCAGAAATAGATTTAAGTTATGCTTTTCTCCATTGAGAAAATATAATTATAAGAAAAACAAGTATCATTTTTAATAAAAAACTGATAAAAAAACAACAACAAAAACTATCTGTAGGCCATACAAATATTTTTTCCGCGCAGAAGTGCAGAAGCACTTCTGCCCAACTCTTCAGAAAACGCTGGTGATGTGGCGTTGTGCTGCGTTCCTTATTTCAGTCATTTCCGGCCGTATTTATAAGTAATAACAAATATTTTAGAATATGCAAATCAGTTGGTAAACAACACAGTTGTTTTTAGAAATAAAAACCACTGTCTTAAAAAAAGGGATTTTATCTTTTTAATAAAGTAGCTCCAGAATGAGGGTAATTATTAGAATATTTAAACAACATACGGAAATCAACATTCGATTTTATTGTTGTAGATGTCCTGATTGACAATACAACGACATCCAACAACGAAAAGTATCTCAGGAAAAGACCCACCGTGTCTAAGATCAGAACCAAAGTTAAAGAAACAAAAACAGATCTCAAGTGGACAGGCGAGAAGAAAAACGTCGAAAATCCTGATGACCAACGATTCATGTACAAACACAAAGCCAATATAAAGGCTATATTACAATATTCTAATGCAACACTTATAAAAGCTTACGGTAGAGACGGATTTTCATGCAATTTCTGTGATTTTCAAGCCGAAATTCCATTTGATCTAAAGCAACATAATCTAAAAAAACACACCAATATAGGAAACGCAGACGAAATTATCAAAACAAAATATGTAACAGATTTAATAATTAAGTTAGATACAACATATTTTAAATGCAAACTTTGCAAAGAGCCTATGAATACTCTAGAAGACTTCATAGGACATCTGAGGGAGATACACTCTAAACTCATTTATATAGACGTCAAAAATTATATAATACCTTTCAAATTCGAATCAGATGATTTCCGATGCTTCATGTGTGACAAAAGTTTCAAATACTTCAAGCTGCTTTCAGAACATATGCCTGACCATTATCCAAACTTCGGATGTTCAATTTGCGATCGTAATTTTATAAACAAACAAGCTATGCAGACGCATACGTATAGACATAAGAGAGGGGTTTTCAAGTGCTCTTATTGTTCCAAAGAATTTGATTCTCGGCCGAAACGAGTTGACCATGAGAGAATCGTCCATATAGTACCAGGGAGGTACAGAAAATGTGCGCATTGCGATCAGAGGTTCTCGTCATGGAATGCCGTCCGTGAGCATGAGCTTAAAGCCCATGGGATCGAGAAACCCACACACACATGTGAATATTGCGGAAAGACTTGTAGCTCACAAAGTGGGTTATCCATGCACAAAAATCGTTGTCACCTCTTCAAAAAACCTCATAAATGTTCCTTTTGCGAGATGGCTTTTTGCACGAAAATGGAGTTGAGATATCATACTAATAAACATACGAAAACGAGGAACCATAGCTGTAAGGTTTGTGGGAAAACGTTCGGTACGCAGATCACTCTGTATTCGCATATGCGGATTCATGTAGGTGAAAAAAAACTGCTGTGTGATTATTGCGATCGGAAGTTCTTGCATAGAACTACTTTTAGAAGGCATATGAGGAATCAACACGGAGAAATCGTTTGATATTGTAAAAGAATAGTGGACGTCGCCGTCCTCAAGACTTCGCATTCAGTGATCTGACGGCGTACATTTTATCGCGCGGAAAGCGTAAGCTAACTATATCGGGCCGTTAAGAACTCACTCACGCAACACAACTCAATCAATCAAAACTGTTTCCTAAAAATGAATGTCATAAAAATATCGTTGTTTTAAGAATCAAATCCCAATGTAAGCCCAGTGAGTGAAAGCGAAACAGATTTTAGTACATTTTGTGTTTGTTATTGCAACCGAGGCGGAATAGACGTCCGAGCCGAAGACGAGGCCGTTCTGGAGCTGAGAAACTACAATAACAATGCCCAGGAGCACCAAACGACGTTTCCGCACTAGTGCGAAATTCACTACATTGCGTACCTAAAAGCAGTGGACGCCAGTTTTCACACTCAGTTTATAGAATGTCGACGTACGCAATACGATAATTATTTCTTCCGTTCTTGTCATAAACGTGTGTGTTACAGGCTGTTATAGCGTAGGTTTAATAGACTTGTGTTGGGAAGATTGGACTTTCAGTTTTCACTCATATTCTTCCTTTTAAAAGAAACTTCCTCCACTCCACTACATTCAGTCTCCATGACAACGGAAAAATACTCGAGTCGAAGACGATTAAAATCTTCGACTCGAGTTTTTTTCTAGTAAGAGTCTTAAATAACAAGCTATTACTGTAAATTTGGGAGAGGCTGAATAAGGTGTGCCGAGTGGAGGAATAGATTTGAATATGGTTGTTAAGTTTTTCTTTTCTGACCCAAGGTTCATGACCTAAACCAGGACTGTTGTTTGTAATTTCTTGATTAATATTTAAGCGAAAATGTTCGTTTCTTTCTGATTTTATTCTTGAATTTTATTTAGATTTAATCATGCCAGTAGTTAAGTCGTGACACATGACTTGTGTTTTACTAGTTCTGTATGTTTTTTGAGGTAATAATAAAGAATACATTATTTTTATAGACACTTTTTTTAAACGAACCCTTTCTTCGTATTGGTTTGCAGTAAGCTTCCGCAACTTATTACTGTTAATGGCATCTTCACACTCCAGGGTGAGTGTCAAGCCTAAAATACCAATGAGCAATACCGTCCAGTTGATAAAAGTTAGATATCGTATATTTCTATGTGACTTGTAAAATACCGCACAGGGATTTTACAAGTCGAAAACATGTTTTAATTTTAACAGAACTCTTTCCTCCATTATTATTTAACTTTGATTTCTATGAAGCTTCTGACAAAATTGAACATTCTAAAAACGATCCCTTGTGATTAAAAATAGCGAAATATAGGTTACGCTATTACATAATTGGCTAGAAGACTGAAGACGGACGGACACGGTCGGAAAAGAAAGTCATATAAGGAATAAGAACTTCAAGTTGTATGAGGGTATCTCAGGGCGCAATACTCGGCCTGTATCTATTAATTCTCATCATTTTACCAATCAGTTTAATAGTTGTAAGTAAAGTATTCCAACGCGACGCAGTGCCTAACACATCGGGTTTCAGAAAAAAATGGGGATTGAATTAATTCACCATTACAAAACAAAACAAAAATATATACTGTAAATATTATGCGAGAAAATCAAGAAAAGATAAAATGATACTTTAATTTTAATCATAAGTGTGAAGAAGATGTGGAAATGAATAAATGAATTTCTTGTTGTAGATGTCCTGATTGACAATACAACGAAATCCAAATTGGCACGATCTAAACAGAAACTGAGGACAAAACCAACCATCTTGAAATCCCAAGCGTCTTTTATGGATGGAAAAACTAAAAAAGTAATAGAGCTGAATAAATTAAAAGCAAAAAACTTATCGAAAGAGGTAGTAAAAACTATTAAAGATGATGAAATTAATAGCGAAACGAATGTTATTGCAATTGAGATTCATTTGGAGCCTAAGATTGAAGAAATGGATGCACCTGTGAACGCCGACCAAGTCAGGACTCGATACAAGGCTATAGTCAACGACAAATTCAGGAAAGAAAATAAGACGGAACCTGAAAAACACGAAGTTAACGAAATGAATAAACACAAAGACAATATAAAGACTATATTACAAAATTCTAACGCGACCATTATCAAAGGTTTCTGGGGAACCGGCTATTCTTGTAACTTTTGCGATGAACAGAGAGAGATACCTTCAGAATTGAAACTGCATAATTTAGAAAATCATAGCAATACAGGAGATGAAGCTATCAAAGTGAAATATGCATCTGACTTAATTATAAGACTTGATATTACCGATCTCAAATGCAAACTGTGCAACGCTAGTATCAATTCTTTAGAAGACCTTACAGATCATTTAACCAAAATACATTCGCAATTTATACATACAGATATTAAAAACCACATCATTCCGTTTAAGTTTAACTCAAATACGCTTCAATGTTGTATGTGTAGTAAAGAATTCAAGTACTTCAAGCTACTTTCAGAGCATATGAGCGAGCATTATAGAAACTATGAATGCTCGGTTTGCGAGCGAGCGTTCATAAACAAGCAATCGATGCAAACACACAGTTACAGACACAATAAAGGAGTCTTCAAATGCTCACATTGCCCGAAAGTTTTCGACTCGCGCCCGAAGAGAAGCGTACACGAACGAGTAGTACATGCTTTATCGAACAAAACGCGGAAATGTTCGTTCTGTAGCGAGAGATTCGCGACGAAAGACTTGGTACAAAGCCATGAGGTCAAAGCCCATGGGGTAAAACCAACAATATTTTCCTGCCAAGCTTGTAACAAGTCCTACCATAGCCAGAGCTCACTGACAACGCATAGGAAACGCTACCATTTAATGTTGCGTCCCCATAAATGTTCGTATTGCGACATGGCATTTTTCTCAAAGATAGAGTTGCGTTCCCATACGGTTACTCATACAAAGTCCAGGGATTTCAAGTGTGATATGTGTGCGAAATCGTTTGGGACACGGTGTAGTCTCAATCAGCATGTTAGGGGGCATTTAGATGATAGGCGGTTTAATTGTGATAGTTGTGAGAGGACGTTCGTTCATAGAACCGCTTGGAAGGTTCATATGCGGAGTAAGCATAGTAGGATAGTTTGAGGAGGAGAGAGAAGAAACAATTGAAGTATGATCGACGAACATCGAGATTTAGATAATGAGAACCGGTGAAACATACTCTAAAAGCAATACACAATTAGTGAGCGTAAAGAAATTTATTGTGTACATAGATTGGATAAAAGTTAGTAACACGATAATCTTTATTTGCAATTTGAACTAGACGAGGCTAGGAGGGAAATAGATAATTATCTATTTTGATGACTATTATAATCGTTATAATGTTATTTTGTTCAATCTTTTTAAAATTACTCATAGCTATGACCATATTTTCTATGGCAACCCTATTGGTATATGTCCAGAAACATATTTATTTGATATAATATGTTTTTCATCCGGTAAGCAGGTGGGTGAAAACACAGAAACCCATCCGTGTTCCTTCTAAAGCCCTTTGCGAACCAGGGCCGCGGTGACTCTTTCGAACAAATTCCGCAACCCTGGCAGGCTCTGGCCCTGGCGGGCCCCGTCTTCTATGCTGACATCTCTTTGAGGCGCGCGTGAAACACAACGCCCCATCGACCCGGGCCTGGTGGTAATCGGACAGCGAGCCACCCAACGCTCGCCGTCCGCAGGCCCGCGCCTACGGTGGCCGGGGATCGCCCTGCGACTCCCGACGCCCGGGGCGTCTTCTCCTGTAGCGGCGTTTAGGGCGAAGGCCTTGCCTTTCCCTCGCGCGGCCCGCCTCTTCCTTCGCTAGCATTACTGCTTAGCAGGAGGTGACCGCTTCCCACGCCTCGCTCCGGTCCATGGATTCAACCAGGGCTGGAAGCGAGAGGTCGCCGACGCCGATCTCCTCGATGAGGACACGGCGGTGCTCCGCCCAAGCAGGGCAGACCTCCAGCGTATGCTCCACCGTGTCCTCCGGGCGATCCTCACAGTGCTGACACCCGGGCGTGTCCTCCCGCTTAATCCGAAACAGGTACCTCCCAAAACAGCCGTGTCCGGTAAGTACCTGCGTCAGGCGAAAGGTGAGGACGCCGTGGCGCCTCCAGCCACTCCTCAAAGAGGGGCCTTACCGCCGCAATAGTGGCGTGCCCAGCGCTGGGTCGCGATAGTCGCTGTCTCCAAACCGCCATGGTATCCTGCCGGAGCTCCGTCCGCCGCGATGCAATTTGCTGCGGCAGCGGAGTTAAGCTCCGGCGAAGCGCCTCCACGCGCCACGCATAGAGGTGCGCGAGGGCTCTCGCCTCCAGATCCCATGGCGGTAATCCGGCAAAGAGGCTCACCGCCTCGCCGGAAACCGTGCGGTATCCCCTGGCCAGCCGGATGGCCAATGACCCTTTGGGACAAATTGAGTTAGCGGGCTGGTCGCCCCTTAAATGTGAGCGCCCACACTGGGGCCCCATAAAGGGCCATGGACCGCACGATCCCCTCATAAACGCCTCAGTGCTGCCGCCTGATGCTCGTCATTTCAGGAAACCGTGTAGTAAAATACTGACGATAGCGGATTTTAACCTTTTGAACACCATTGTCACTTATAAATGATTAGCAAGCGCGTGCTCCGTACGCCAAACGTCACAAATGTGTTACGAAAAGTACGGCGAATTTGTGGCTTGTCGTCGGGGGCACACGTTCAAAAGTTTAATAACAAACTGTTACAACAATAAGCTCATCTTCTGCCCAGTCTTTTTCCAACCGTTAGTTCGGCTTCCAGTCTACCCGGATACAGCAGTATACCACAATTTCCCACATGAAGCGACTTCCTATCTCACCTCTACAACCCTTTCTAGGTAACATGATTACTATTGGTAAGTTTGTATTGACGACGTTTAGATCTTAGAACTTTACCTTGCCGAGTAGTGATTCATACGAATATGAACATAATTCGAGAAAGATTAGGATCCATATTTGTTTAAAGGCAATTGCAAAGTAATACGCCAAAATACTAACTGAAAAACAAATTCCTTTCAGGCGGCGGATTGGACACAAACCGAGAGAAGATGTACCAACTCATAAAAGAAATCAGAGCGATTCTAACGTTCACGAACGCGACCCCATACAAGTCCAAAAACATTCGCTACTACTGTGCTTACTGCTCCACTGACGGCCCTCATTTCGAGGACGCCGACGACCTTCGGACCCACACGAGGACAGAACATGTCCACCATAGAATTGAGAAGATAGAATACGTCATGCGACCGTACTGGATGAACGAGGTAATAAAACTTGATATAGAAAACCTCATTTGTACCGTTTGCTGTGTAGTCATAAGCAATTGGAATGACATGTTTAAACATTTAAAAGACAAACATAATGTCGTCTTAGATCAAGCTTATACTCGAGCCATTCCGTACATCTTAAAGCCAGACCTGCAATGCGCGTTATGCAAAGAATCCTTTTCCAACTATCTACACCTGGACGGTCACATGAACGCACATTACAACAACTACGTCTGCGATGAATGTGGTGACACCTTCCTAGCCCAAAACCGCTTCAAACAACACTTAAACATACACAACACCGGGAAGTTTAACTGCAGATTCTGCGACAAAGTTTTTAACCTTCAAAAATACAGGCGAAATCACGAAGAGATAATCCACAAACAGGTAGCAAAGTTCCAATGTATGTATTGTAATGAGAAATTCACTGGAGAGGACCTAAGACACTTACACTGCCTAGAAGTGCATCCGGAAAAAGTTATAACTTGCGAATTTTGTGGAGACAGTTTCACTTGGAAGCAGTACTATACGAATCATATAAAGAAGAAACACCAGAATAAGAAGCCCTACGAGTGTACCAAGTGCGATAAAAAGTTCTTTGAGAACAACGAGCTTAAAGAACATATGCTTAGACATGTGGGCGCGAAGAACTTCGAATGTCCTGTTTGTCATAAGAAGTATGTGTCGATGAATTCATTGAAGAAGCATAGGAAACAGCATGATGAAGATGAAGCTTGAAATTGGAAAAATTGTAAACGAACGAACAGTTTGGTGGTTGAAAAAGAAGACAAGCTGAAGATTTGTTTTATGACATTGCTTACTTCAGGCATCGCCGATGTGGGCTTTAACGGAAACCCATGGCTTTCGAGAAAATTCAACTGTCTATAAACAACTGACATTAAACTATCTCATCTATTGCTTTAGATGCATTAACCACCATTTTAAGAGTCACAAAATATATAAAACTTGGGTTTTCTCGAAATCCTCGCTGGCTTCCTCGGATGTTTAATTCTTGCAAATGGGCCATACTATCACGTCCTGCCGGGAATACGTCGAGTGACCAGTAACCCTGTACAATTATGTAGAATGCATCAGGACAGATGGGCTTGAGTCGTTGAGCCGAGGAAGGCCTAGGAAACGCTGGCGTGAAGACTTTGAAGCGTTCATGACAGTTTGGTTGGAGAAGGCAATGGGGGGAGGAGTGGAAGGCTATAGGAGAGACCTTTGCCCAGAATAGGAAAATAAGTTCTATTTTTAATGTCTTAAAAGCTCGAGGCACGGTTTAGAAATGTCTTCATCGATGTTTGTACAACTATCAACTATAAGACACTAAAAATAAAGCGTATTATTCAATGTAATAAAAATCCTTTAATCAAGCTTCTTGGTTTTCGCGGAGACCCCTAGAGATACAATAGCTTTTATACAAGTACATTGTTTGATATACCTCATAGCCTTGTTAAGTCCTGTTTCGTCCTAAACAGGCCAGAATTCTTTTACTTCCTTTGGCTTCTGTATAAATAATTCCGACTAAATCGCTGAAGGCGCGCTGTATGTCAGAACCTGTGACAGTTTACAAAATGGCGTCCTTTTTTGTTTTTTAAAGGATGGGAATCATCAAATGACTTCTTCCGCTCTGGGTGGAGCGGAAGGGCGTGTCAGACTAACTGACTAAAACCCATCCGTGTTCCTTCTAAAGCCCTTCGCGTCATTGATTCTTTCGATCAAATTCCGCAAACAAAATGGCGTCCTAGCTTTTGCCCTGTCTAAAAGTTAAGTAATTAATTCTTAATTATAACTTTATTTTTGTTAATAATAAGTTAAGCTTAGTGTTAAATCAGTGGATCACTCTTGGTTTATGCATCTTTATGAGGATTTCTTGAAATGTCAAGCACCAGGCATGCAGCACTGAGGCGCCAGGCCCTGCACCTGTCAAAACGCTAATAATTTTGACGTTTGTTAAATTGTCATCAACGTCATGTTTACGTCAAGTCACTTCTTCAATTAAGAGGGCTTCTCACCTACATATGTAGCGACAACTGATGGCGTAAAGAAGGGGGAAAATTGGCATTCTTTTTGTTTTATGTTGGAATCTGAATTGATTTGTTTTTATAATCTTTATTTGATTAACATCATAATAACAGTGGAATTGCAAGTAATTTAAATAATTAAAATGTTTTTTGTAAAATCCATGTTCCAAATATTTTAGTTTTGTAGTGTAAGATTTCGACACAATGTCAAAATCGTTTTTCAAATTAATAAAAAGAATGGCACGAAGTTACTATGTTACTTGCATGTGACGTCAGACTTATGTAGCGACTTCTCTGTTTATCATTAGATTTTAAAACGCTTACAACTTCGCCATTATTTGAGATTTAAAAACATTTTGTTCCAGGTTTTGAGAAACACTAATGCAAAAAAAAACAGTCAAATACCATAATGTAAATATTTTTTTTTTTTGCTAAAATCCTAGGATTTTTACACTGTACCAAAGCAGTAAAGGCTCATAAAATTGTCAAATATGGTGAATTAGGCTGTTATGTTAATAAAAACAAGTGATTGATTATATTGTCGTTTTATTTTATACTTTCATAAATTCTTTGATATTTATTGACAAAATTAAATGCATAACAAATCCTAAAATGATAGCAAGACATTTTAATGATTATTTTATAGACTCGGTTAAATCGAATGCCGATAATTTGCCAATAATTAATAACACTCAAACAGACACATCATCCATCAGGATCATATTCTAACTCGAGTAACTATTTTTCTGTATTGTAAGTACCTACCGAGCGATAGGTGTTTCCTATTGATTTTTCGCATGTCGTCTGAACCCGCTCTCACAAAGATGAAGAGTGGGGGCTTGTTACATCACTACTTACAAAGACGTGACGTGTGTGTTCGAATCTTGTCCTCGATCTCGTCGGATGGCAAGCGATGGAAAATAGTGGATAATACGAATGGAATACATGGATTATACCATGGGCGTACCCACAGTGGGGCAAGGTGAGGCGCCTGCCCTACCCTCTATCTATTTTTAGGGCTCCGAACATCCGTAAGAAACGGAACCCATAGGATCACTCGGGTGTCTGTCTGTCTGTCACAGTATTTTTTTTTTCTGAATCTAGTGCACCGATTCTGTTGGTAAACATATGAACTTCTGTGACCCAAACATGAACGCGTCGATTTTACAAGTAGTTACATTGGCGTAGTGGTGTTCTTTCTCGGAAATAGTCGGTTGTTGAAACCGTAAAAAACTTACAATTCTACTCGTCGCTAGATGGCAGTGATTTCAAGTTAGTCTGGTCGTGGTTATGGTCAACAAAGTTCGAACAAAAGGGATATGCAGCAGAATCCTCCCTGTAAATGGCTTTTACGAATAAACCAGCTATTTTACCTCTTTATTATATTAGTTTAGATAAGTGTAGTGTCCCACTGCAGGGCAAAGGCCTCCCTTCCTTCTTTACATTTTCGACTATCTTGGTGAAAGCGCCAGTGTAACCCACGAAATTCAAAATTTAATAAGTTTTTTGCATTTTGCAGGTCAGTATCAGGTTGTATATTGATATAAATACGATTGGCGACCGTAACAAGTATGGCTGTACTGAGTTATAATAATTAAAATCATCAATACAGGTTGTATCATTCATGTAACTCAATTGAATGACTTTTTTTATGAAATAACCATTCAATCGAGTTAAATGAACTTAGATGAGACTTGATGATTTTAATGATTATAATTCTGTAGATAAATGCGTGTTACGGCCGCAAATCATATTTTGTTCAACATACAGCCCGACACTGACTTGCAAATTGCAAAAAAACATAAGAAAATTTTAATTTCGCGGGATACCCTGGCGCTTCCACCTTAAGGTAGGTCCCTAACGTTTCCGCCGGGATCGCACATCGTGGTCTGGGGGGCCCGTATCGCTGTCGAGTCCACCATGAAGTACCTGGGATTGGTGCTCGACAGCCGGTGGGATTTCGGCCCCCACTTCCGGCGGCTGGCGCCCAAGTTGTTGGGCGCGGCGGGGGCGCTGTCAACGCTGCTTCCCAATCTGGTGGACCCGAGCACCGCCTGTAGGCGGTTGTACGTGGGGATCGTGCGATCGATGGCCCTTTACGGGGCCCCGATCTGGGCGGCTGACCTGACGGCCAGCACCATCACTGTTCTGCGGAGGCCGCAGAGGGTGATGGCCGTCAGAGTCATCAGGGGATATCGCACGATCTCCTACGAGGCGGCTTGCGCACTGGCCGGATCTCCGCCGTGGGACCTGGAGGCGAAAGTGCTCGCGTCACTGCATAGGTGGCGCGAGGACGCGCGGGCGCGCGGCGAAAGACTGACGCAGCAACACTTGGAGCTGCGTCGGTCGCAGCTGCGCGAGGTCCTGGTGGCGGAATGGCGGGACAGGCTTTCGAGCCCTACCGCCGGCCTCATCACCATCGAGGCCATCCGGCCAGTGCTCGACCTGTGGCTCGGGAGAAGGCACGGCTCTCTGACGTTTCGTGCGACGCAGGTCCTCTCGGGGCATGGCTGCTTCGGGAGGTTCTTGTGTCGCATAGGCAGGGAGCCGGACGCTCGATGCCACCACTGCGTCGACTGTCGGGAGGACACGGCGCGGCATACGCTTGCAAAGTGTGCAGCTTGGGAGGAGCCGCGCCGTGCCCTCATCTCTGTTGTAGGCGGTGACCTCTCGCTGCCGGCCGTAGTCCATGCTATGGTCGGCGGTGAGGAGTCCTGGGACGCGGTGGTCTCCTTCTGCGAGACAGTTATCGCGCAGAAGGAGGCTGCGGAAAGGGAGAGGGAGATCACAACCGCTCTCCCTGTCCGCAGCAGGCGCATCGGGCGTCGGAGGAGGGCATACGCTGCCCTCTTCCGGCCCCCCTAACTGGGTCCAGGGGCGGCGGACTTGGGGATGTCCGTCGCCCCCCACTCATCCGGACCCGAGGTGGCGGCGCGTGGTGTTCCCGTGCGCCCCTCTTTGACGTAGCGAGGGGAGTCAAACACCTCACTCCCCTCGCCGACGCGAGGTGGCCCGCAGTGGCGGCCAGCCGGGGATTGCGGATGTCGCATACGTTCCCGCGATCCCCGGCGTAGGTGGAAGATGGAACACCGGGGTGGTTTTAGTCAGTAAGAGTCTGACAGACCCCTCCACCCGCCCCAGGGTGGAGGATTTCCTCCCGAGATTAAAACAAAAAAAAAAAAAAAGGTCTCTAACGTTTGGGACCCAATCTGTGGCTTTCCACCCAATTTTCTGGTTGGGGGGCGTCCATAAATTACGTGAGGTGTTTTTTTAAATTTTCTGTCCCTCCCTCCCCCCCTGGTGAGATGTCTTGAGATTTTATTCAACCCCCTCCCCCATCCCCCAATCTCACGTGAGATTTTTCAAAATGTGTGATTTGATAGTCAGTAGATGTATAACGTCGAAGTATGAATGAAATTATTTTCTTTCTAACGAATTAGTGAATGATCTTAATCTTATTACGATGACGCTTAAGATTAAATCTTAAGCATGTACAATCTGGATTAAATGGACCAAAATAGTATAATTTTTTTTTTGTTTCAATCAGAAAAAAATTGCGTGATATTTGCCCCCTCTCTCCAACGTAAGATTAGATGAGATTTGACTCGACCCCCTCCCCCCATTAAACATCTGACGTATTTTATGGACGCCCCCTTGTTATCTCCCACAAATGGGTCTTTAAATAAAAAACCAAATTCGTAACACGATTTAATTCAATAAATTTATCTATTGTAAACTAAACTCTAAATGATGCGTCTTTAAGTGTCCTTTTAAGCTGCATTTCTGTACGAAGGCCTGCCCACAAACCGCACAAGCGAACCTACGGTCATTATTATGTATTCTCATATGTTCCTTCAAAGTTTTCTTCCTTGCATACGACTTTTTACAAACCGAACATTCGAATATCCTCTCTCCGTTGTGTTTGATCATATGGACGCGCAACTCGTTTTTAGTAAAGCATTTATATGAACAAGTTTCGCACTGGAAGTCGCGTTCTTCTAAGTGATCTCGCTTCATATGTCGAGATAGCGTGTACCGTCTATCGAAGCTCTTGTCGCAAACATTGCATTTGTACTTTAGAGGGGCCACTCCGTGGACTTGTACCAAATGCTTTTGTCTTCGAAAGTATTCAGCGAAGCGCTCCGGACATTTAGTACATTTGAATCGTTTTAGTAACTTGTGGACGGCGTTAACGTGGTTTGTAATTTTCTGCTGTGTCGTGAATACTTTACCGCATTGCTCACAAGGGAAGCTCCCCATGTTATGCATGCTTTTCGAGTGAACTTTCAATCGATATTTTGTCGCGAAGCCTGTACCACATTCTTTACAGACGTAGTTTCTGAAGTGAACGTTCATGTGGCGTTCTATCGAGCCGAACGTTTCGAAGTTAAAGCCACAGACTTGGCATTCGAACGCGCCATTGTGAGCCAGTTTAAAAGGAATTACTCTGTCAGTATATTCTAAGTACAATTTCTTTTTATGTACATTTGTTAAATGACTTTTCATTTCGTTGATGTTGGGTATATTTTTATCGCATAAAGTGCACTTTAGATCCGTAACATCAACATAAACTACTAAACATTCGGCTCCGTAAGTCTTGAGGATATTTTTTATTTCCGATTTTTTGTGCTGGTTTGTATGTTCGCGGAGTTTGTCGAGGTTTTCGAAGATATTTCGGCAGTAGAAGCAGGGGAAGCCGGTTCGACTTCGGCCCCTGAACGGGGTGACGTTGGAGCATTCTAGTATGGTCCCAGCGTTCACTATGTGTGCTAGTTTTTCTGAAACAATGACTCGGCGCGGATTGGTGGAGAGACGCCGGCTGTCTTGGTCTTCTACAAGTTTTAGGATCGTTTTTGGTAGTATTTTTAGGCCTGAAACATGAAAAGAAACAATATTGCATTTTTTATAATCTTACAGGCTTCCTTCCGCGTGAAGGCGGAAATTATTCCAAAGAAACATACTCCCGATAGTAACAATTTTATCATCATATATCCTTATCCAGGACATGTTCTAAAATATATTAGGGTATGATACTGAAAAAATCTAATTAGTCCTAAAATTACCCAATTAGTTAAAAAAGCGGGGGGGGGACGTCTGACTCTTACTGACTAAAACCTACCCGTGTTCGTTCAAATGCCCTTTGCGTTCCAAAGTCGCGGTAACTCTATCGAACAATCCCGCAAATAATGACTTACCTTGAATCAGATCCAATTGTCGACAATATTCGGGGCATATTTCCGGTAGTAACTGCCTGGTAGGTAAGGGAGGCAGCTTGACACGCGCGAACCGCCCCAGTAGTGCTGCCTCACCGTCTACTAGGTTGTCTGAGGGGCCGTCTGACACGTAATCTGAAAGATATGGACGACGTGGCTAAACAATATCCGCGCGGATCTTCAAAGTTAAGCAAACCTTACCGCGGTCGGTCCGAAGATGAGTGACCATGTTAACATACACTATGCAGGCATACTTCTGAAAAATTATTTCATAGCGCGTGTTGGCTCGTCGCTCTAAAAGACGTCGTCTACCGGCTCGGTGACGCGACTAGTTACCGACGGTCGAGCGCAACACTGTTCGCGTATCCGAATGCCGGCCGCCATCTTTGAGTAGATAATCATGCGAAGTCAAGATATGGACCACTCGAAAACGCGTTCGACTCCGGCGCCTCAAGAGACAGCCATTGACCTTTTGTCCGCCACGGTTGGCTATATAATAGCCGACAAATGAAAAAGTGCCTGCCACCTTCGGCTAGAGCCGACAAAAAAAATGGATGTTGGGCACTTTTTCATTTGTCGGCTATAGCCGACCGTGGCGGTCAAAAGTTTAAACAGTAGGTAAGTACTAAAATACTTTTATTAAAACTTAATTAACACAGTTTTATAGGCGACTGCAAAGATAAGTGTGTTATTAAAGTATATTATTATAAATTGTAATAATTATTACATTTATTACACACACTATACTTAAATATTGAATACAAAAAGAAAACAAATTAAAAATAATTAGGTATATTTTTTTTTTTTTTGTTTTTCCCTCGTATTAAAAAAAACCGTTCTAGGTAACCATATATGTCACCGGAAAATGGCAAACGCCGTAAGATTGTAAACTTTCGCGTGAAATTGTAAGCTATTTTTTTTCAGAATAATACATGGATATATTGGAAACTATTGAATTTGGATGGGATTTATTGTAAACAAAACTATTTTTTCATAATATATCGAGAAATAATTATAATCTAATCAAGATTTATTACAATCTTACGGAGTCTGCAATTTTCCGGTGTTTTTTTTTTTTTTTTACCACATATTTCATTGTCCTTACTGCAACTAACATTATATTTACCACAAAAAGTAAAGTTCGACGGCTCACTTCACCCCGCTGCCATCACCACATGATACTGGCAGAATAGTAGTCATTAACAGTTCCCAAAGAAGAAAAAAAAAATGTTACTTACCGCTAGGAACGTAGTCAGACTCATAGTCAACCACATCTATTTCTTCATCAAATTCCACCTTCACGTCCGTTTGTCTCTCAACCTTCACATCTATATGACTGTCCAGCGTATTCTCATCTACATTCACTGAAATTTCAATAACACATATTTTTTATATGTTGTTGTTTTTATAATAAGTATTACATAATTTTAATAATTGTAGAAAATTTTGCACTGTAAAAGTTGGCTGATGGTATTAGTAGATACCATAGATATTTTTAAATGAAACCACTAAACAACACGGCATTCTTGTAACTTGTCTCGATTGCGGTTGAAAGCGCACTAGTTCGCGGAGACGGCCCATCTGCCTATGACATGGTCAACTAGACCATGTCGCGCGGACACCGACACGTCCCCTTGCCACTTCTCCTATTTTTTATATTTCTATGGTAGATACCTGAGTTCTGGACTAAATAATAACAGAGTAGGTCAAGGCATTATTAATATTCAATTGTAGGAAAAATTACAAAATCAGAATCACTAATAAGGGTTAAACGTGGTTTATGCTCAGAGCTAAGTGATATATACCTCTTATACAAGAGAACATTTTCAAAATACATTTTTTTTTCTTTTTTTTGCTTTGTTGTTAATCTTCAGAAGACTTTGTGTGGATGACAATCAGTGATCGGATAATCCGGCGCTACTATACCTGAACTTTTATTCCTACAAAAGTATAATACGGACATGCTTTTCAGAATCCCGGATCCCGGAATCGTTCGAAATTCCTGAGATTGCTAAAAATATAGTTATAACTTGTTGTGAACTCTCATTTAAAAAGCCGATTCTAATGGAACTTAATTTACAATGAAAGTTATCCTCAAAGAAACATTTAGGTTTTCCTTACCTACTGCTTCTCATGCAGAACCGTGTCGCTTTGACTCCTCGACCCTTATTGTTCTTATAGTAACGATAGCTACCTACAAACAAAATCGGTTGACCTTTCTTTGTATGTGCCTAACGCCTTCATTCAAGCAGTGGAAAATAAATTGACAGGTTTTTTTTCTGTAACACCCAACCAGTCATCAGACCATAAGCACATACATTTTGTGAAAAGTTTTCTTACATACCATTAACAAAAATCGTATCCTTGTTTACTCCATCAACAGCTTGTAGCAGCTGCCTTTCAGTACTGACCACCATCATCCGAAAGCTGGTCGCATCTCGGAGACGTTGTACACAAGTTGAACATATTAGTGTAGTTAACAGGACATTTGTTGATAACTGAAAGTATCGTATTGTGTTCAAGTGTTCAAAGTCGCTATAAAGTAAATTATTTTTTCTAATTGGACCATTAAAAGACACTGTTTAACGTCAACATTTACACTTCAAAAATAATAATCAAGTGGCTAGTTGCAGTAGTGTAAACTCTAAAGAACACTGGCTACGAACTAACTTAAAGCTTAAACCTAAAACTCACATATAAATTAAAACTTTCCATAAAAATGTCGAAATAAACTTCGCGAATGCCGTTAAAATAGTGTTCTTTCATTAAATCTCTGTGGTAGCCTTTCGCTAAGCAACAGCGACACTCCCCATAGCTCGTATTAGTTTTCTTTTTCTCCATTGCTAATTATTTTATTCAATTATTTACAAAATAAACAAACATTTCTAGAAATGGGAACTCGACGAGCGACGCAACATTGATGTTTGTATTCTGACATTTAGTTTTTTTTTAATTAGTGATGTACACAATAAATAGGTGCAGGCACAGATAATAATTATTATGTGCAGGTGGTTGGGCAAATAGAGAAGGAAAAATATTTAAATACTCTTTTTTTTTTTTTTTTGACGATGACCACTCGCAGTTCAGCACACTAAGGCTGGTTACTGCTTAACCGGACTATCCTGTGGTGGCCTTAAATGACTCTAAGGCCCCCAGCCAGGGCTTACAAACTAAATAAAACTAAACTAAATGACCGCTCGCTAGGGCATCCCCTGCGGGATAAGGACCTCGGCTAGCGGCGTCATTTGGGAGGAACAGCAAGGGACAGGCTGGGTCGTAACATTATTTGGGGAATTTAAAACTACTGGCTCAGCGACGCGGGCTGGCTCGGTAATCAAAGGTCGGGGAGGGTTATTACTGGGACGTCGCGACGGGCCCCGGCGGCGGGGCCGGAAAACGGAACGCGGTCTGTGTCGTGTATGTTTTCGAAGAGTGCTGGTTTCCCTACGGCTCTCTTGAATCTGGGTGATGGATTTAAATACTCCATTTGGCCAGATTTTTCAGGGGCCAAGGGCCAGTTAAGAAATTTTCTGATTAGCCACTGTAGTTAGTTTTCAGGGATAGATGTTCTATCGAAATGATGAAGTGAGAGGAGGGGTGGAACGAGTGTTCTTCAACTTGATAAATAATTCTGATAATATCGTTATAGGTGTTCAGTCAGAATACAGACGCCAGCACAAGCTGTCAAATTTCTTTAATAGATTTTCAAGTCTATTGCTATAGTATTAGGTTCAAGGTTGATTGGAAAAAAAATTCAGTTTCGGGTAGCCTGATGTGCTGGAGTCTACCTAGACTCCAGCACATCAGGCTTCCCGAAACTGACATTTTTTTACTACTGTTAATTTCAGAATTAAACACGACACATACTTTCAGACTCAAGCCTTTTTCCTCTGATAATAAGCAGAAATGCACAATTCAGAAGTAGGTAGAAGTAGATATTGTGTAGAACTTGTTTCTATAAGTAACCATGTCACCGGAAAATGGCAAACGCCGTAATGATTGTAAACTATCGCGTGAAATTATTGTTGACAATTTTTTCAAAATAGGACACAGATATATTGAAAACTATTGCATTTGGGATGGGATTTGTAGTATAAAACGAGTTTTTCATAATATATCGAGATATTATAATCTAATCAAGATTTATTATTACAATCTTACAGTCTGCAATTTTTCGGTGACAGCCACACGGTTGACTTGACTTACTTTTTACCGCCTGCCTCGGGAGAGTACCTAATATTTTCACCATAATGTGCACGCCAGCACATGAAGCTACCCGAAACTGTAAAATTTTCCCAATCGACCTTGAACTTAATGCTTAGGGGATAAAGTTCAAAATCTTTAAAAGAAATTTGACATTGTTGTAGCTTGATGTGCTGGGGTCTGTGCATAGTTGAACAGTTTGGTCACGGGTCTTGACTTTCGGAATTTTGACCTTGGCCTCAAGGTCAATGCCCTTGAAGTCTCCCATGGTGTTCCCCCACCCTACTACTTCCACATCCCACCAGAACCCAAAGGCTAGATAAGGCGATGGATTATGGTGTCTTTTTTTCAAAGCACCCCTAAGGATACCCCTCACTGATCAATATTTTTTATATTCCAATGTTCTCCATCTAGTTAAAGGTTAACAAAAAACTGGCCATGTACCATAAGCCATAAACAATCATGTTTCTTGTATGGGGCACTCTATTATTTTTATCATTTGTTGTTATAATAATAATAATTTGCCATTTATTCTCTCTTCACAAAGCTGACTTAAAGTTAGTGTACAATAAAATGTCCTGCTGTATTCCACCTTTGTGAGAGACTGGTGCCTGATTTAGGTTTTTGGGAAAAACCTGTGCTACAGGTCACCAGGCCCCTTCCTTAGTAAGAATTAGCTAGTTCAGAGTTACCGTGCAGGAGTTGACATAGAATAATGTGCATCAATAGATAAAAACTAAGTAAGAGTTAAACAATATGAGTAACACTAATAAAAGAAAAGAAATAACAATAAAAATTACATACCTATAATTCTGCAGAAGTTACTGAGTCGTGTTGTGAGTTGTGGAGTGAGTGCAGTAGTCGTGTTATGAGTTGTGGAGTGAGTGCGGTAGTCATGTTGTGAGATGTGGAGTGAGTGAAGTAGTCATGTTGTGAGTTGTGGAGTGAGTGTAGTTTTTCAAGGAGGTGAGGAGCAGTTATGTGTGGGGTTGGTCAAAATTAAATTTATATCGGAATGGTCAAAAGATTTTCAGTTTTATGATAGTCTAGAGTTTTTAGGTATTTTTTAATTTCTTTAATACAGCTTGATCGAGTTTTTGGATAAAGGTTAAGGAATTTATTCAATTTATTGTATAGATAATGTCCAAGGAAGCAATGGAATCTTTTAGGGAGTGTGGACTTGAACTGAGTCGTGGGACAAACCCTACCCCTTCGCCGGTTGTCTTTGTGAAGCTTATCGTCGAACTGCATTTGAGAATGTTTTTTTAGTAATGTATGTAATATGAACGATTGTCTGACAGTGAGAGTGTCCCATACATTGTATAAGTCGGTGGTCGGAAAACGAAAGGGGAGACCAGCTCCAACTTTGAGTATGGCACGCTGTGCCCTTTCTACTTCAATGAGGTGTGTTTTTGCGGCACCTCCCCATGATGTGATGCAGTAATCAATAAGTGATTGGCATAATGCGTAGTAGACCATCTTAATAGTCTTTCGGTCTGCCGAGTTTTTTAGGGTTTTGAAAATGTAAATCACTTTACGTAACCCTGGTCACGAGGGTTTCTATGTGTGGTTTAAAAGAGAGATATTGGTCAATAGTGACTCCAAGGTATTTAATATTCTCGGTCATTTCAAGGGGGGAACAAGAGCATTGGGCATTTTCAATGCCACAAGTGTGAGCAGTAATTGTTAGAGTTGAGGGTGGGAGCAAATTAGATCGTTGAGCAAATGCTATGTACTTTGTTTTAGAGACATTTAGAGTTAAAACATTGTCTTGCAGCCAGTTACTCACACGATTTAAACCCAGTTGTGCAACATCAAATACCTCCTCCCATTCGTTACCACTAAAGAACAGTGCAGTATCGTCAGCGAAGGTAATGATCTTTCCCTTTTGAAGAAAAAGTTGGCAGAGATCATTAATGTACACAAGGAAAAGTGTAGGGCCAATTATACTACCCTGTGGTACACCAAAATTGACTGAGAGCTCGTCACTGAGCGAGTTATTTATCCTTACTCGTTGTTTCCTGCCAGTAAGATAATCTTCCATCAGTTTCAGGGGGATTCCTCTGATACCGAGCCGCTCAAGCTTTTTTAGAAGGTGCGGAATAGAGACTGTGTCAAATGCTTTTGCAAGGTCGAGGAATACCGTAAGGCATCTCTTCCTGTCATCCAAACTGACCACAATAGAGTTAACTAGCTCGTGAACTGCATCGTTGGTGCTTTTTCCAGTTCTAAATCCGTATTGTGAAGGCGAAAGGAGATTATTTGCTTCCAAGAATTTGACTAGTCGTTGATTTATGAGGCGTTCTAATATCTTGGACAGAGCTGGTAGAATGGAGATGGGCCGGTAGTTATTGACACAGTCTCTTTTTCCGGCCTTATGGATAGGCTTGATAACAGCTGTTTTAAAAGCTTGGGGAAAAACACCCGTCGATATTGACAGATTGCAGATGTGTGATATAGAAGAAGAGAGGTAGTTTGCGTATCTCTTAATGATTTTGCTGCTAATCTGATCGATTCCCACTGCACAGTTTTCCTTCAGGCCTTCAATGAGACTGCAAATTTCTTGTTCATCGGTAAGAAGAAGGACAAGCGATTTACAAGGAGTCAACGATGTCTGATCACTGGCATGGCAAGGTGTTGTAGATTTTGAAGTGGAGACTTTATTTGCCAACTTTGCTCCAACGTTCACAAAGAAGCTGTTGACATCGTTTATGTCCGCCTCGTGATTGTTAGATGACAAGAGAGATGACGAGAAGTCTGCCCTCTTGTCAGTTCCGCTAATTTTTTTAATGACGTCCCATAACTGTTTTTTGTTACCCTTTGCATTTTCAATTTCCTGCTTTTCATACTGCCTCTTTGCTTTTTTAAGCAACGAGGAGCAAAAATTTCTATAGCGCTTGTATGTCAATTTCAGTACCTCGTCCCCAGGGTTACGTTTTAATTTTTTGTGCAAGTTGTCCCGGTTTCTCATACAGCGAAGAAGTCCTTTAGTTACCCATGGTTTAGTTATTAGTTTTCTTTTTGAAGTTTTAGCTATGCTGGTATTGTTTTTTATTGCTGAAGATAGGTTATCCACGAGAAGATCTGTTGATACGTTAGCATCTTGGCAGTCAAGGATAGGTTGGTAGTCCATATTTTGTACTATTTTGTCCGTCTTGTCGTAGTTAACCGTGCAATATGTTTTATTAAGATACTTCAGTCTCGTTTTAGGTCTACAACTAATAGCTACACTCTCGTGGTCAGTGATAGATGTTTCGAAAACAAAACAGCAAGCGTCCATTTTAGTTTTCAGCATCATGTGGTCTAGACATGTTAACCCATGCGTTGGCATAGTATGAGCCGGGAGCAAGCCATGGCTAGCCAAGCTGTTCAGGTAGTCGTATGATCGCTTATCGGAACTGCTTGGAGCTATATTGATATTTATATCACCACAAAAGAAAATGTTTTTAAATATTTTTAGACTATTTAGTAGCGTGTTCAATGAGTCGATAAATTTTGCAGTGTTTGTTTGACTGGGTGGGCGATATAATCCTACGACGCAGGTATCTCGATCCAGTTTCAATACAAGGCAGTTAGCGTCAGTAACTGTGGGTTCTTCAGATATTACATTAAGAAGCTTATTATAGTAGATGACGACTCCTTCATTTTGAGTTTTGTGTGACGTGGTCGCAATATGATTGTAGTTGTCGAGAGAAGGGATGAACTTTGCAGACGGGAGCCAGCATTCTGTGAGTACTAAAAAATCCCAGGGTATTTCAGATCTTTGGAGAAGGGTAACGAAACTGGGCATATTACAGTTAATGCTACGAATATTTTGAGACAGGATATTAATAATATTTTTGTTCATTTTTATATGATTTTTTGCATTTCCTATGTCACAGGTTAATGTTTTTGCTACTTGGATAGCGTCCAGATCAGAGTTTATTTCGTTAACAGTTTGCATAGTAGTCATTTGATTGTGAAATGAGAAAAAATACAGTCACGCCTAACACGTGACGTAATGGCGGCGGTTATAGCAGCAACAGCAATACATCACCTGTGAAATTTTCAACTGTCTCTAGCTATCACGGTTCATGAGATACAGCCTGGTGACAGACAGACTGACAGAAAGTGGAGTCTTAGTAATAGGGTCCCATTTTTACCCTTTGGTTACAGAACCCTAAAAAAAGACACTATTGAAAGATTTGCAATTTTTATTCTAAATCACAGTTTTAGACTGTTGTAGAACACTTAAAAAAACTAAATCAAGAATTTTCACAAACATGGTACAACATAAAATGCAAGTAATATAAATAAACCCAAGAGAATTTCCTTGAATAGTCAAAATGAGCAGCCATTTTCATTCTCTCTTTAAAGTTCCTAGAAATTGGCTTTTAACATTTGATACCACTTATAAACATTTTCATTACATCAACATGGAAAACACAACATTTCAGAAAAAGGCTCAATTATTTTTCTTATCCAGGAGGTCAACGTAGGCGCAGTCAATAAGGTCTTCATCCTTAACTCCAAGTTTGGTTTGTAAGTCCCTGGCAATGGCCTGACCTTCTTCTAGTGTCTGTTCAGCCCGGAGTACTACTTCTAGCTCCATGAAGTTTCCAAGATCTTCAACAGTATCTATATGGATGCGGGTCTGGTCTACCATGAATAGTTTACTGTTAAAAAAAATGTATTATGGTTTTTGCAGGTAAGTTCAATTTGCGTCTGGATTGAGAGCCCAAGTTATTTAATCATGATGCATAAGTGGCATAGCCTAAATCTCAGTAAGTACTATCTCTGGGTTAATAATTTTTATTTAAGAATTTAGTTAAGAATTCATTAAATATTTTAAGAAATTCCCAAATCTGTAGAATATGACGTTACAGATTTATGGCGGTATCTAGGGCCCTCACTTCATTATTGTCTGTACTGAGGAATCTGCATATCATGGATTTATCTGAAGAAATACATAAATACAACTTTAACATATTTTACTTAGATACCTATGTGAATTAGTTAAAAAGAAATAATGACACAAAATATAATTGTTAAGAAGTAAATGAAAGTCAAAATTGACTAAAACGACTGAACTGAGAGCCCAATATTTTCGGCTTTATTGACTAGGCTCAACCTCATAGATTAATGCAAATTAGAATAAGATTTTTAACTACTTCTTAATTAATTTTTAACATATTGTCCATTCTTCTAAATGTCATACTTTAAGAGAAAATTTTTATAAGAGAAAAATTTGTAGGGTGACCATAATGTTCATAGTAAGTACCTGTACATTATGTAAAGAGCAGTCGAAGTCATAATATTTGCAGCTAAAAGTATTAATATGTACCTATTGTTTACAATTTTGTAAACAGTAAGTAGCCTTTGTATATAGATCCGATGACTACTCATATGTATAACATACTACTAGTTGGTTAGTATAACTTTCAATTTATGCAAACACTTTTAAAGTTAAATAAATGTTCTTTTTTAATTTGCTTTAGGCAACTAGGCCCATAGTAGTACCATACAGACTAACATCACATAATTAAAAATTATACTAAAAATAAAGGAAACAAAATTGTAAGCAGTAGGTGCGGTGCATAAGGATTCACAAAATGGGCTCTCAATCCAGATGCACATATTATAAGTTCATAAGTATGCTTTAAGGCTATTGTTATGTTCTTTATCATCTAAGAGTTAGCTCACCGTTCCTTTACGACTCGGCCCCGAATACCCAAACACTTCTTCAACATTTCGTCCAAGAGTTTAGCTTTAACACATTCATTGACAGAGAAATCCAATAATTCGTAGTTACTAAGCTTCGGCCCATCTTCGTCTGCTCGATCGTACCTCACAAGAGTGGCCGAGGAATCTGCATAAATTCTCATCTTCAAGCGGCCTTCATTGACTTTGTAAAATGTATCGTCTTGATTTATTATTGTTGGCGGTCCACCGCTCAAGTCTTCTGCCACTTTGCAGATGTTTTCATAGTCCGTGATTTTCGCTTTTATTTCTACGTTACGCATGGCTATTTAGAGAACAAAATAAACTTTCAACTGAATAACAATCTACGAGTATGAAACGACAAGAAAAAACAAGCAGCTGTTTGCTCATTTGCTGTTTTCCCGCCGCGCACCGGTGCCCATAGACTAATATAATTATACTTTTCGTAATTTCGTGATAGATTAAAAATAAGCAGCAAGTTCAAAATCGCAAAAATCGAAGTATTGACAGTTGGCACTACTCTGTGATTCTCATGTTTCCTGTGATACGAACGCTTGCAGGATACCACACGATACGAAGACGATTTTTTTTCATTTCAAAGTTCTCGCTAGAAAATTGCAACTTCAAACGATTGAATTCGTTTCTGAACGAGTAAACCTATGTCAGGCTATAAGTTAGTTATCAAATCGACTACTTAAATCAAAATTTAATATGAAGAAAAAACAAGTAAACAAATTCCAATGTTCATAAATTAAATAAAGGATGTGGAGAACGTTGAGAGCTGGGCACCTCAGCCCGATGTCTGCCGCTACTGCCTATCTGCAAGCGGGACGTGGGATGTCACCGCATCTTATATTACGGAGGCCAGAAGCAAAGAGGTGTATTCAGAAATGGTGCAAGAGTGTTTTGGGATTACGGTGGTACGTCAAATCTGATAAGCTAACATATTAGTACCTACTCCAAAGATGAACCATAATTTACCAAAACAGTGAAATAAACCAAGCACTAGATAACTTTCAAAAAGAAAGCAGTGATTCCCATCCAGTACAGTCAAGCAAACACACACAACCATTAATAATAATTTTTGCAATTTTTTGCCAAACAACATTAACAAAAAGTTATAACAATAAATAAATTCGGCCAAGTGTGAGTCGGAATCTCACACGGAGGGTTCCGTACCATCAACCGAAAAAAAACGCGATTCTTGTATGGAACTTACGTGATATCATGGTAACGGCGCGGCGGCGCTGTGGCAACTGAGCAACTGACAATATGGCGCGATTTGACTTTGAATCTCTTTGGACAGCACATAAAATTACGATGACGGCGACCGGTGCATATCCGCACTAGTGATGTTCTGCGTTATCGAGATTCCTATATTTTCATTGTAAAATACCCGATATTTCAAATACTTTATTATAGGTATACAAATACTTGTACTGGAGTAGGTTACGCTAAGGTTATTTTGTAATAACTTACAAAAGTGCTGGGCAATAATCAATTTTCGTAATTTCCGAATTTGCCCATCCCTAACACCCGTAAAATTACGTGATTGGCGATACAGGGTACGATGGTAGGTGATCACTCTGCATAAAAACTTCAAAATTCATGATATATACCATTCGAAATATTGAAAAAATGTCGTATCAATAAAGAAACATCCTTAATCGTAAAATTACATTAGTGGGCACAAATTTTGTATGGAATTTGTGCGCACTAAGAACTGGTTCAGTAAAATAACGTAAAAAGAAGTGTGTGGCGAGTCGAGCATTTCTTCAGAGGCCGTGATATCACGTTGTCGGCGGTTAAATGATTAAAATTAGGGTACAGAACCGGGAAATCCCGGTTCCAAAAATCCCGGGATTTCCGGCCCTTTTCAGTTGCTGAAAGAATCGGGATTTTCGGGACTTAAAAACATTTTTAAATTATACGTTTATAGTTTCCATACAGACCCTTGTTGCCAACTACTGTGAATGGTACCCATCAGTACGGAGCCGTCCGTCCGTCACCACTTCCTAGTGTTTTAGCTGGGAAGAAGAAGTGGCGCAACAAACTCCCCAGCAACACATCTGTCTGTTGACTTAGAAGAACTAGCATTTATACAAAGGTATGCAAAGTATTCTTACAAAGAAAACAATACAACAAAGATAACACGTAAAACTAAATAATTCGCTACTTGTAAGCTAGCACACTCCATTATGCCAGCATAATCAGACAAACTCAAACAAAATTAAATCAAACTAAATAAGCCTCAAACATAAATGGCGTGCTCGCTTACACGTGCAGAGGGTAAAAATAATGATAGATCTGTGACTCGACGCCACAAGCGATAAACCAGGGCCATCAAAATTAAACAATTAACAGATAATCGTTATAACAATAATAAAATCCGTGGCTAACAAGACGACCATACACCACAAGCAGCACCCGTTCACGAGCATAACGCAAAGATCAGCCATTACCCTTCCTGGACATATTTGAGGGAAAGAGGTAACCCGACTCCGACGCTACCGTAAGCAGTGAAATCTAAGTGAGCGTGACGAACTTGCTGCCGGTTGTTCAAGATAGAATGAAATCAAACAACTGTTGAAGTCACTAGTTAATCACATGTTGCAATACACTCATTATAAAAACATTGTTATGAGAGTATTAAGTCAATACATAAAAAAAATAATTTACCTCTACGGACATATAAATAAAGTAATAAAAATTGTCATAAGCTAACTATGAAAGAACATTAAAATGAAGTATGTCAAGATGGCTAATCTTGTGAGCAATCTATATCGAAAAAAAAAACACATTTTTGTTCGACTTATTTTATTCGTTTACTACAAAAAAAAACTACGGTAGGTTGAGATTGAGGCCTACCGTAGTTTTTTTATATTCTGTCGGACACTGGGTCAGAAACGAACATTATTCTTTGCAGAAAAGTGTTTTTATATTTCTTTATAAAACAACAAAATTACCCGTCTTGTTAATGTGAAAGTATCTGCTGCTTTTTTTTCCTTAGCCTATTGTGTCCCACTGCTGGGCAAAGGCCTCCCCATATCCTTCCAGACATTCTTTTCTTGTGCCACCTCGAACCAGCCTTCGCGGTGTGCATCCAAGTCATCTCGCCACCGCTTTCTGGGCCGGCCTCGGCGACGCCGTCCATCCTCTGGCACCCATTGCGTGGAGACTTTTGCCCAGCGGTCATTATTAAATAATATGCTAAAGTTTAAAGTTCTCTTTTTGTTTACTACATTTGCTAAAACCGCTCAAGTGCTGAAACAATTTTGATGAATTTTGGAATACTGATAAATTGGATCTTGAAACAGAACAAAAGTATAGTAGTCTATACTTTTATCTCAGGAGTATGCCCTGGGATAAATTCGGACTTTGATGCGTTTGAAGCCGCTCTACTACTACTACTCACTTTAGCACGCGTTTATTTACTAAGCCACCCCGCCACCTCGACCCCGGCCTGCTCCGATAGTCTCGCGGTAGGAAGCGCGACTGCCGAACATGGAGTCCTGGGTTCCATTCCCAGGTCGGGCAAAACGTTATTGGGATTTTCCAATAGGAATTTCTCAGTGCACACAGCGCGGAGTTTGGAAGTTGGTGGTGTGACGACCCCGTGCCTCGGAAAGCACGTTAAGTCGGTGGTCCTGCGCCAGATCTCTCGCCGGTCGTGTCGTGTTGTCGTCCCATCGGAAAGTGAGAGTGATGGAAGAGGGAGTGCACCTGTGTTTGCGCAACACTTGTGCACAATAATATGTCCCGCGAAGATGGCTCGGTCGAGTCTCGGTTGAGATTAGCCGCCATGGCCGAAATCGGTCAGGAGGACTACATTTACTATGCCAACGATTTAAGTTGGCTGTGTGATCTTTATTAGAATAAATACTCTGCCTTAATAATAGCTTACTCTTTTTATTTATATGATCTTATTAAGCATTTGAATATATCTCATGTCAAAAAATAATATGGTAAGTACCGAAAGTCCCGGTTTTTCCTGGTTCTTCAAAAGTACAGTCCCGAAATTCCCGGTTCTTCAAAATAGAACCGGTTCTACATTCCCTGGTTAAAATGTGTGATACATTTTTATGTAATCAATTAATTTATATTCGTATTGTTATATTATTTAACTAGAACGATAATTTTGAATACTTTAATCGAGTCCATTGATTGTAAAGTAAGTAAAACAATTATGATATTAATGTTATGTAATTTTAATTATTTTAACCCTGAAAATCTCAGGACCTGTCCCAGTCCTTTGGTGCATAGGCGTACGAGGTGTCGAACCTGACTCGCAGAGGCCCCGAGCGGTTATAATCAAAGTCAAATAATTTATGAAATTACAAAATAAAACGACAATATAAACAATCTCTTCTGTTAGGGTATAATGTTAATAAAAACACAAGTGATTGTTTATTCACCCTATTTGACAATTTTATGAGCCTTAACTACTTTGGTACAGTGTAAAAATCCTAGGATTTTAGCAACAAAAAAAAACTATATTTACATTATGGTATTTGACTGTATTTTTTTGCATTAATATTTCTCAAAACCTGGAACAAAATGTTTTTTAAATCTCAAATAATGGCGTTTTAAAATCTAATGATAAACAGAGACGTCGCTACATAAGTCTCACGTCACATGCAAGTAACAAAGTAACTTCGTGCCATTATTTCTATTAATTTGAAAAACGACTATAACACTGTGTAGAAATCTTACACTACACTACAAAACTAAAATATTTGGAACATAGATTTTACAATACTTAAACAATTTAAGTATTTCAAATACTTCCAATTCCACTGTTAATATGATGTTAATTAACCTTTTGAACGCCAGAGCATAAACGAATCGGCGTGCCCCCGACGCCGCGCCGCAAAATTCGCCGTACATTTTGTCACATATTTGTGACGTTTGGCGTACAGGGCACGCGCTGGCTTGTCATATATACGTGACAATTGCGTTCAAAAGGTTAATTTAACAAATGTCAGAATACATTAGCGTTTTGACAGGTGCCTGGATCTGACGTCTAAGTGCTGCATGCCTGGTGCGTGGCATTTCAGGAAACCCTCAATAAAGATGCATAAACAAAGAGTGATCCACAGATTTAACACTAAAATTAACTAACAATTAACAAAAATAAAGTTATATTAAGAATTTATTAAGTACTTAGTTTAAATGGGAAAATCTAGGGCGCCATTTCGTTTGCGGAATTTGTTCGAAAGAGTCACCGACGCAAAAGGCTTTAGGAGGAACCACCCAGTGCGGATGAAGTCATTTGATGATTTCCCATCCACCAAAACAAAAAAGGACGCCATTTTGTAAACTGTCACAGGTTCCAGCACACAGCGCGCCTTTAGCGATTTAGTCGGAATCATTTATACAGAAGCCAAAAGTAAAATAATTCTGGCCTGTTTAGGACGAAACAGGACTTAACAAGGCTATGAGGTATATCAAACAATGTACTTGTATAAAAGCTATTCTATCTCTAGGGGTCTCCGCGAAAACCAAGAAGCTTGATTAAAGGATTTTTGTTACATTGATACGTTTTATTTTTAGTGTCATATAGATGATAGTTGTACAAACATCGATGCAAAGATTTGTCAACTTGGTCTCGAGTGTTTTCTTCATTTGATTAGGCTAGTTTGTACTTTATGACACTAAAAATAAAACTTAATGTACTACTGCTGGGCAAATGTCTCCCCCCATAGCCTTTCACTCCTCCCCTCATTGCCTTCTCCGACCAAACTGTTATGAACGCTTCAAAGTCGTCACGCCAGCGTTTCCTAGGCCTTCCTCGGCTCAACGACTCAAGCCCATCTGTCCTGATGCATTCTATAAATTATACAGGGTTACTGGTCACTCGACGTATTCCCGGCAGGACGTGATAGTATGGCCCATTTGCAAGAATTAAACACCCGAGGAAGCCAGCGAGGTTTTCGAGAAAATCCACATTTTATATATTTTGTAATTCTTTAAAATGGTGGTTAATATTCTGAAACAAATGTAATCTCGACCTAACAAGTTTATAGACAATTGAATTTTCTCGAAACCCATGGGTTTCCGTTAAGGCCCACATCGGCGATTCCTGTATTAATTAATATTAAAAAAAAATCTCTGCTTGTACTCTTTTTCAACCACCAAACTGTTTCGTTTACAAATCTTCGAATTTCAAGCTTCATCTTTCTTTTTATGCTGTTTCCCATGCTGCTTCAATGAATTCATTGACACATACCTCTTATGACAAATAGAACATTCGAAGTTCTTCGCGCCCACATGTCTAAGCATATGTTCTTTAAGCTCGTAGTTCCCAAAGAACTTTTTATCGCACTTGGTACACTCGTAGGGCTTCTTATTCTGGTGTTTCTTCTTTAAATGACTCATATAGTACTGCTTCCAAGTGAAACTGTCTCCACAAAATTCGCAAGTTATAGTTTTAACTTTCTCCGGATGCATTTTTAAGCAGTGTAAGTGTCTTAGGTACTCCCCAGTGAATTTCTCAGTACAATACATACATTTGAACTTCGTTAGCTGTTTGTGGATTACCTCTTCGTGTTTTCGCCTATATTTTTTTAGGGTAAAAACTTTGTCGCAAAAACTGCAGTTAAACTTCCCGGTGTTGTGTATTTTAACGTGTTGTTTTAAACGGTTTTGGGCTAGGAAGGTATCTCCACAGTCATCGCAGACGTAGTTGTTGTAATGTGCGTTCATGTGACCGTCCAGGTGTAGATAGTTGGAATAGGATTCTTTGCATAACGCGCATTGCAGGTCTGGCTTTAAGATGTACGGAATGGCTCGATTATAAGCTTGATCTAAGACGACATTATGTTTGTCTTTTAAATGTTTAAACATGTCATTCCAATTGCTTATGACAACACAGCAAACGGTACAAAGGAGGTTTTTTATATCAAGTTTTATTACCTCGTTCATCCAGTACGGTCGCATGGCGTATTCTATTTTCTCTATTCTATGGTGGACGTGTTCTGTCCTCGTATGGGTCCGAAGGTCGTCGGCGTCCTCGAAATGAGGGCCGTCAGTGGAGCAGTAGGCACAGTAGTAGCGAATGTTTTTGGACTTGTATGGGGTCGCGTTCGTGAACGTTAGAATCGCTTTGATTTCTTTTATGAGTTGGTACATCTTCTCTCGGTTCGTGTCCAATACGCCGCCTGAAAGGAATTTGTTTTTCAGTTAGTATTTTTACGTACTACATTGCAATTGCCTTTACACAAATATGGATCTTATGTTCATATTCGTATGACACGCTTGGTCACATTAGGTTATAGAAATGTGTACATTATATGCATTGTAAAAGGTTCATATCCGTATGAATCACTAACTTGGCACGGTAAAGTTTTAAGATCTAATGGCAGTCATTCGTAGATCTTTAAGTCGTCAATACAAACTTACCAATAGCAATCATGTTATCTAGAAAGGGTTGTAGAGGTGAGATAGGAAGTCGCTTCATGTGGGAAATTGTGGTATTCGCTGTATCCGGGTAGACTGGAAGCCGAACTAACGGTTGGGGAAAGGCTGGGCAGGCGATGAGCTTATTTTTGTAACAGTTTGTTATTAAACTTTAAAACGTGTGCCCCCGACGCCAAGCCACAAATTCGCCGTACTTTTCGTCACATATTTGTGCCCTTTGGCGTACGGGGCACGCGCTTGCTTGTCATAAGTGAAAATGGTCTTCAAAAGGTTAAAATCCGCTATCGTCAGAATTTTACTACACAATGTGGGTTTCCTGTTCCTACGAGCACCAGACGGCAGCACTGAGGCGTCAGGTCCACCTGTCAAAACGCTCATGTTTTCTGACGTTTGTTAAATTTACATCAACGTCATGTTTGCGTAAAACGCATTTTGTCTATAAAGAAGACATCATCTCACCTATGTGGCGTCAACAGGTGGCGTACACTTTCCTGGAAACCCTCACTGCACAAAGTCGGGAGGAATTAAAGAAGGAAGGGAGGCTTTTGCCCTACAGTGGGACAGCACAGGCTGAAAATAAGTACAAAATAATAAAAATACCCTAAGATTGATAGCCAAGAGCCTCGACCAACACCTTAAGAGGCTCTCGTTAGGCGGCCGAATCGAGGCCTTGATTCAGAAAGCGGTACTTCTAGATACGGCTCGTATTGCTAGGAGGTTTCTGCCACTGGAGCCCTGATCGCTGGTAGCTTGGACCCTGTGCCCGATAGCTGTGGACTACCTACTATTTTAATTTTTTTGAATGTTGTTAATCTGAATTAGTGTTATCATTTATTTAAAAATGTAATCTATATTTCTATAGAAATTATGAATAAACGGAATATGCCACTTACCGCAATCTACTTTTGAAATAAAGACAACAAAATATTAACGAATTTAGGGTAAATCTATACTAAGATCATAAAGCTGAAGAGTTTGTTTAAACGCGCTAATCTCTGAACCTAACAGTCGGATTTGGAAAAATCGTTTTTCTTTTGTATGGAAGGCTATTGGTTATACGGGAACGGGAAAAAACGGAACATGCGCGTACGAAGTCGCGGGCAAAAGCTAGTGTTACTATAAAACATGTTTTTTTATTACAATATCGGGGTCAAAAACAAACAAAACATTCTGTTCCATCTTTGATACGCATATTTAATTAATAAGTTACTTATACATCTTTGATTTACCTACATACAATAGTTATTTTTAATGCTAAGCAATTACTTAATTTTAAACAAACGATCTTTATAATTAGGTGTAGACATTTACTTTGTTTCACACTGATATCAGAATAACTTTATTTTTTTTTCAATACTTTGATACTATGCATTTACATACTTTAAATATAATAAAACTTTATTTTCCATACATAACTAGAGGAGGGGTTTAGGCTATCACTAGATATAAGTTTAATCCCAGTCATCGAGTTCCAAAACCGGTTGATTGTAAATCTTTATATACAACACATGGTTACTTGAATGTTAACTACGTATGTTATGTAAGGATATTATGGCACTATTAACAAACAATAATAATTATAATTCTAATACCAACAGTGTATTCATAGATAATAGTTTAAAATTAAAATAGAGATATTACAGACAATATAACTGGGATGCTAAAGTGAAATAGCAAAAATAATATTGTTTGCTTTTCCATATTTTGAACAATTGTCAATTAGACACAATAACTATATTCGTAGGTTAAATAAACACATGCATTAATACTCATAATTATACAACGTCTAACAGAATAAACGCAATACCTCTTAAGGGGGCATTGTACTCATCAGTATGGACACCTTTTCCTACAGTACCAACAACACTGAAATTATAGTTGTTTTAACCGCAAATCTTTGTTGCGCGGTGGTTCCAACATCTTAGTAAAAAAAATATTAAAATTTAAGCAACATAATGACATTGTCAGTTTTTCAGTGGAACATTGTATTGAACTGTCCTGTGTTGAGCTGGATAAGCATGTTATAGTGTGCGTGTACAGACCCCCAAACCCTCAAAACTTTACTTTATTTGAGTCAACTATGGAAGATATCCTTGCGAAACTTGCAGCAGGTAACAAATCCGCGATTATTTGTGGAGATTTTAATATTAATATTTTAGTAAATAATTCAAAAAGCAGCAGATTTTTAAGCCTTTTTAAATCGTTTAATTTGTCTGTTTTTACTGAAACTACTAGGGTAACACCAACTTCTCCAACCTGTATCGATAATGTATTCTGCGATTGCGATAATTTAGATTAAGCCATAGTTAATTACCTTCCGTCGGATCATAGCGGACAATTGGTAACATTTAAGTTTAAAACAGCCTTGCAAAAAAATCAAATACCTACAATATAGGCCAATAGCAACAGGCAAGCTAGCTAGATTCAATGGTACCTTACAAAATAAGTTAAATGTTCTAGGCCAAAATATTGAGGACGCAAATACGTTTTGATGATTTTAATCTTTTCAGTAAATGAAAAGAAAAGAAGTCTCAAAATACTTTCCCTAAGTTTATATTTCGTGACTGGCGACTAAAGGTATTAGGATAAGTAGGAAAAGACTATATGATTTATTTATCCCTTAAGCCTTTCATAACCACAGAAACCTTTAATAAGTATGTTAACAAATGCTCTTAAGTTTTCAGAAATACTTGCAAAGTAGCTAAAGCCCTATACATTAGCAACAAGATCAAATCGGCAAGATAAAATAAAGACAGTTTGGAAAGTTATCAATAATGATACAAGAAGGAATAAAGTACGACACACTGCTTTTTTACTGGAGACTGCACATGGTGCCATAAGCTCTAATTTAGAAGTAGCTCAAGAATTTGTAAATTTTTTCACCGATATACCATCAAGAACTACTGAAGCTTTCAATTCTTCACCCGAGGTCTCATTAAATTTATTAAGAGCAAACGTTCCAGGTTGTACGGTTGAATTCCAATTCAAAAATATCAACCCTATGACAGTTATAAAAGCTTTCCGGCAAATAAAACTCAAATTGACCGAAGACATATGGGGAATGTCTATCAGTGTGCACGTCTATAATTGAAACCATAGCACCATACTTGGCTTTAATATTCAATTTATGTGGCCCAAGGAGTCTTTCCGGATATAATGAAATACAGTAAGGTTATACCACTTTTTAAATCCCGTGACAGTAAAGACGCCAATAATTATAGACCTGTATCCGTATTGCCGGTTTTCAGCAAAGTGTTTGAAAAAGTAGTGCTCAATCAAATGCTCATCTTCATTTTAACATCAATAAAATCTTACACGATCAACAGTATGGTTTCACCAAAGGTTGTTGTACGACTGACGCTGGTGTCACGTTGTTAAAACACATATACAGCGTGGGAAGAGGCGCAAGATGCCTTAGGAATCTATTGTGACCTCTATTCATCTCGCATTTGATTACGTAATTCACTAAACCTTGCTGTAAAACTAGAATATTACGGACTTGGTAAACTTACACTCAGTTTAGTGAAGTGTTATTTAAATGACAGACAGCAACAAGTTCAATGAGACGGTGTCAATTCAAGGGGTTTAAAAGTCAAAATGGGGGTACCACAAGGCTCAATATTGGGTCCTTTCCTCTTTTTAGTATACATAATGATCTACTCCATCTTTTAAAAAATCAGATTTGCTTTACCGAATGTCAAAAGTAATAATTGCGATAGTATTGAACAAAAAGAAACTTGAATTCTTAGAAGTCGGTTTTCCTAGGAATCACGCTTGACTCAAGGCTAAAATGGGGTTCTCATTTAACATCTCTTGCGGGACGGCTAAGAAAAATCCGACAATTTACTGATATAGGTAGCTATATCAGTAAATTGTCGGATTTTTCTGACAAAATGAAACAGGCCTTGCGGTATCGCAAGGCCTGTTTCATTTTATTACTTTCATTGTATCGTGTCTTACGGTATCTTATTAGGGGACGAGCTGCAGAAATCGAGTCTATATTTATTTTGCTGAAAAGAGCCATATACCATCTTGGTCGGTGCGACCCCCTAAGGGAACTGTTTAAAGGATATTAACATCATGACAGTACAGTAGTATACGATAACATTATGTATGTTCGGAAAAATCTTCATTTTTTTAGTAAGATTAGTGATAGACATAATTTTAATAAGTACCTACTAGAAATAGGAACAAATTAGATCAACCTCGATTCAGATTGACTAAAGTACACACATCCTTTACGGGATAGTGTTAAATTTTATAATAAATTAAAGATTCTCGAACAGAATGAGAAAAAAATTAAAACATGCATAAAACGCACTCTATGTAGACAAGCATATTATAAACTGGAAGATTATATCCTTGATAAAAATAAATGCCGGTCCTGCTCCACAGACTCCGCCGTTTGGTTCTAATAGTTCAGTTTTGTATTTGGAAAAGATGCTCATCCTCTTTTATGACTAATAATAATACATATCTTATATATCTTACAATATTCTACATATCTTATATTATGTTTGGAATAAACTTTTCTTTATCTGTCTTTTCAAATTGATATTCATATTTTTATATAAAGTAGAAGCATTTTTTATTTCAAGTTCTGTAAATGTAAGGACCATGGACCATTATGTTAATAGATAGTTTCCTTGTTTGACATGAAATAGCAGTTGATTATGTGTCATCCTCAGTCCAATGTCTCGCTCATGGTGGCGCGTGTATCAGATCATTGAGTTCCCTTCAAAACGGTTGAGCTGAATGGTGCTGATGAACGCGTCATGTTCGTGAACAGGCGCTGTCAGTGGAGACTGGTCATCCCTTAGTTGCCACTGGCTCATTTTAATATTTGATACTGAAAATTGTTTTTGATCTACGCTTTGGACCGTACAAATAGCTTCATGTTTTTGACGGACTGACTTTGAAACTTTAACTTTGACTTTGTATAATAGAATATTTGAATTGATTACTTTTTTTTTACTAAATACATATTATCTCAAATTCTAGAGAAAAGATAAGAAGCAGTATTTTTTATTATTGCGGAGTTGTGATTTGCACCATCAAGGACAGAATAACAACTTCAAAAGCGCGTAACTTCTATTTTTCCACCGATTTTTTTCACAAATCGTACTACTTTAGTAGCTTCTTCCAAATAAGTAAGTATTCATTCGTGTTGATTTTTTCATTAATAGTTATCAACTTAATTTTCAGTTACGCTTTCTTGGCTTTCATCTATTTCAGCGCTTGCAGTGCTTCTTCCGACTCCTCATGATTTGTCATATGATTCGACCAAACATTCTTCTGTATAAAAGTTTCCCCACATTTCTCACACGTATAGCACTTGTCACTGTTATGTATCTTCGTATGATGAGTAAGAGAACCCTTAGACGCGTAGAACTTCGAACAGATAGGACATTGGAACTCCTTGACCTTAGTATGTTTCACCCTATGTCGTTTCATCTCATTTTTGTTGTAAAACCCTTTGTCACATTCTGGACACTTATGAGGTCTTAACTGTAGATGAAAATGATTCATATGGTTGTTTAGAGAACGTTGACTTTCGAAGCACTTGCAACATGCTTTGCAAGCGAATTTCTGCACCGGGGCTCCGTGTTCTTTAACTTCATGTTCTGCCTTTTTCACACTATCCATGAACATCTTATCACAATACCCGCACTTGCGAGTTTTAGAATCTTTAAGGTGTAAGACCCTTTCGTGTTCTTTCATTTTGATTCTTGTGTCGAAGATTTTGGGGCAAAACGAGCAAAAAAATGTGCCTGTTTGATGACGTATCTTGTGAGTTCTCACAGACCGTCTGTTGATGAAAACCCGATTGCAACCCTTACATTCATAATTCGGGAAATGCTCATTCATGTGTTCGTATAAGTGCTTGAAATTATTAAACGGTTTATCGCAAAGAGCGCAGGTTAAGTCCTCTTTTCCGAATTTAAATGGAACGATATGATTGGTAGTGTCTAAATGCAAGGGTTGCCTGTGTATGTACTTTATATGGTCCATCATTTCTTTAAGTGTGTCTGATTCGCGATCACATAGTTTACATTTGAGGTCTGTAATATCTAGCTTTATAATCATTTCACTTGCGTATTTGACATTATCTAGTTCCCTTACGTCTTTGGAATGTGCTGTTAGTGTATGCTTTTTTAGCTCGGAAGCTTCAGGGTTTTGATATTTACAGTAAATGCAAGCGTATCCAATACCCCAATGACCGCGGATTGGTGTAGCGTTTGTGCACCTTATGACAGACCGTACGCTCTCTTTGAATTTTACTAGAAGATTCCTGTTCCTTTGTGCGTTGCTTATATCTTTCTCGTCTTCATTTTCCAAAGCGTTTTTAGTCCGCTGGGTATCTACAACAAGGAGTTGCTTCTTTAATAATAGCAGTTTATATTCAGTTCCTACTTTTTCATGGATCACATACATCACATGCAGGGTTCATTTTTCTTGCATTGGAGCCTAGAATATTATCAGCCTATAAATATTTTCTATGCTGTGGGACTCAGGCCTCCTCTCTGTGAGTGAGAGGGCGCCTTAGTCCATCATGCAGGCACAGTGCGGGTTGGTAGATGTCATGTCTTCGATTTTTTGTTTCTATGCTTGCTTCCTCTCAAAAACATCACCGTAGGACAAGTAATAGTCATATTGTTACAATAATTATAATTGCAACAACAGATGTTGAGATGCTTCAGAAACTCGTAACTTCAGAATTTAAAAGTAGGAAGGCGCGTTAAAGAAAGGTTGTTCTTGATCCAAAATGTTTTATTCAAATTCATTTCAGAGCTTTATGTTTAGAGAGATAATATTATTAAGTGATTATGTTATTTAGAGGTTTAGAGTTTTGTATAGAGAGCTTGTAAAAATAGAACTGTCTACAACGTGTAAAATAATTAACGCAATTCCTAAAAGTAGTTGGTTCTGAATCGGCTACTGAATCGATTTCCGTCATTAAAAATAGGTAATAATTTTTGACGGAAAAATCTTTAAAATAATGTTACGCGCCAGAATTAATTTCGGGTACATTAAGTTACCCCAAGCTCGTAACAATAACTTAAATTGCAATTGCATGCATTGAAGCACTGTATCATGACAAGTTACTACAATCCTTAATTCAAGGAAATTGAAACCTTAACTCAGAGCAATAAAGTCAATATACTCACGACATAATTCATAGTCCGCTCATAGCTCGTAATACAGACACGTAATATTATAAAGGAATTAAAACCTTATCTCCAATAAATAAGGCGTATTTGAATGCACGACCAAACGTAGTTCGGTCGGATAAATAATTTATATCCATTTTTACAAAATAAAATTAATTCAACCTTTTGAACGCCAGACCATAAATGCATAGGCGTGCCCCCGACGCCAAGCCACAAATTCGCCGTACTTTTTGTCACATATTTGTGACGTTTGGAGTACAGGGCACGCGCTTGCTTGTCACGTATACGTGACAGTTGCGTGCAAAAGGTTAAAGAAATTTAGAATTAGAACTTATCTCAATGAAATAAAGCATTTGTCGGCTGCTCTCACACACACGCCTCCGCCTGCCGCGCCGCTAACATGAGTACCTACCACCAAAAGCTAGTCTTCCGCGAGTAGCGATCTGATGTAGTTGTTGTTTTATAAACTTCCGTCAGATTTTTGTTTCCGAGCGCCATGGCTTTCTGTTAAACCAACATCCAAGGTCTACAAATGGTGGCGAGGAGTTGAGGACCCTAGCTCGTTGTCACGATACTTTTGCGTTAGCTTGTCGGGAGTTCAGTGGCCTCCAGAGTGAGGGCCAGGACAATGCTTGCTGTGGGCTGTGGCAGTCGTTGCCTAGTTGGACCTATTCAACCACTGCCATGCCGTAGCCTCCCAGATCGCCTGACTTAACGCCATCGGACTTGTATTTGTGGGGTCGCATAAAATCGCTCGTGTAGAACGTCACTCTGTCAACAAGTGTCGAGGAACTCAAGGATAGTGAAAAGTGGCACTGAAGTACTTACAAAATTAAAATACAATTTAAGAGAGCGTACAAATAAGTGCCTTAAACAAGGCGGTGTTCATTTTGAAACATTGATGATAGTCGGTCGAAGAAAGGTGTAAATTAGTTAATTGTATTCCAGTTCCATGATTACTTCTACCTATCAATACGAATATATTTTAATCACTGTAAATAGGTATTATGATTCAAATGTTTTGAACACTTTTAATAGTTTACAGGTACAAATAATAAACTGTACCTAAACACAACTTATTAAAGGGATCGGGGGTGAAATCACGAAAGAAAATACCAAGTGTCTGCGATAGGTCCACGCGACTTTACAAAACAAAACAAAACAAAACAAAACCGTTCGAGTTAGTGTTTAGTCTTTGTGAAAATGAATAGTGTAATGTAGCACAAGTGTTACTAAATAAACACAAGAACGAAGTGTATTCGCCTTAATAGAGACAATAAGAAAATTGCCATTGGACACATTCTTAGTAAAGACAATAATAACAGTTTAGGTTTTAATTAAATTACTTTTTAGTCTATAGAAAAGGCTAGATTGTAATAAGATTAGGGTACATCTATTTGATGAACACTAGATAAGTAAAAAAAAAAAAACCATTAAAAAACTCATTATTTATATAAGATATTAAAATTTGGATTTAAGTAGTACGTAATACTATTTAGGATGGTTGTAATGGCACAAAAAAAAACGATTTTAGTGTAAAATAATGTTCCGACCTTCCGCGTGGGAGGCATCGACATGATTTAAGGGAAATTAATCCTTCTATCCAAACAATAAGCATATCATAATTCACGACCGATTTGTAATCCGCATGTCACATTGATTTGTTGAGAAATATCGAAATTGTAGACAATTTTATGGTACCACCGGTGAATAATGTGAAAGAGCGAGATGCATTTTAACGCCTCCCCTTTGAATCTTTGGCCATCATCAAAGGATTATTTTACAATCAATTAGCAATAGTTAACGTGTTGCGTAAAAATTCGGTAATTAAACTAACGCATATCTACTACATACCTACTGCCATCGTCAGCTGTCAAGCGCTCGAGTGTGAGTGCGCTGCGCCGCGTCGCACGTGTGCCGCTAATATTGTATGAGTGTGTATAGAGATGTTTTAGGACGCACAGACGCGCACAAAATAACTCAACAGAGCGAACATGAAGAAATAACAGAACTTCTTGATTTATACAGAGACTTGCCCTGTCTTTGGGATTAGACATCGGATCAGAAAAAGACTCCGCTGATAAAAAAATGCATAGAATATTTTAGCCGCAAAATTAAAAGAACTTAACCCTACGACAAAAGCAGCGACTGCAAAAAATAACTGACAACCTAAGGATTTCATACCTAATAAGGTCGTTGTTGAACGTACGGTACGAGCGTAAATACGTCCTCTCTGCGCAGCGTTCTAAACATAATGAGGTTTGGAGTTGGTTTTGAACCATGTAACCGGCAACGCCCCACTCGCTTCTTTCTAGGTGACCTTGGTTTTAAATTAGTTTAAAACCGTGTGGCACAGGCTCACATCTCGATGTTCGCCGATCATACTTCAATAATTTTCTTCTCTCTCCTCCTTAAACTATCCTACTATGCTTACTCCTCATATGAACCTTCCAAGCGGTTCTATGAACGAACGTCCTCTCACAACTATCACATTTAAACCGCCTATCATCTAAATGCCCCCTAACATGCTGATTGAGACTACACCGTGTCCCAAACGATTTCGCACACATATCACACTTGAAATCCCTGGACTTTGTATGAGTAACCGTATGGGAACGCAACTCTATCTTTGAGAAAAATGCCATGTCGCAATACGAACATTTATGTGGACGCAACATTAAATGGTAGCGTTTCCTATGCGTTGTCAGTGAGCTCTGGCTATGGTAGGACTTGTTACAAGCTTGGCAGGAAAATACTGTTGGTTTTACCCCATGGGCTTTGACCTCATGGCTTTGTACCAAGTCTTTCGTCGCGAATCTCTCGCTACAGAACGAACATTTCCGCGTTTTGTTCGATAAAGCATGTACTACTCGTTCGTGTACGCTTCTCTTCGGTCGCGAGTCGAATACTTTCGGGCAATGTGAGCACTTGAAGACTCCTTTATTGTGTCTGTAACTGTGTGTTTGCATCGATTGCTTGTTTATGAACGCTCGCTCGCAAACTGAGCATTCATAGTTTCTATAATGCTCGCTCATATGCTCTGAAAGTAGCTTGAAGTACTTGAATTCTTTACTACACATACAACATTGAAGCGTATTTGAGTTAAACTTAAACGGAATGATGTGGTTTTTAATATCTGTATGTATAAATTGCGAATGTATATTGGTTAAATGATCTGTAAGGTCTTCTAAAGAATTGATACTAGCGTTGCACAGTTTGCATTTGAGATCGGTAATATCAAGTCTTATAACTAAGTCAGATGCATATTTGACTTTTATAGCTTCATCTTCTGTATTGCAATGATTTTCTAAATTATGCAGTTTCAATTCTGAAGGCATCTCTCTCTGTTCATCGCAAAAGTTACAAGAATAGCCGGTTCCCCAGAAACCTTTGATAATGGTCGCGTTAGAACTTTGTAATATAGTCTTTATATTGTCTTTGTGTTTATTAATTTCGTTAACTTCGTGTTTTTCAGGTTCTGTCTTATTTTCTTTCCTAAATTTGTCGTTGACTATAGCCTTGTATCGAGTCCTGACTTGGTCGGCGTTCACCGGTGCATCCATTTCTTCAATCTTAGGCTCCAAATGAATCTCGATTGCAATAACATTCGTTTCGCTATTCATTTCATCATCTGTAATTGTTTTCACTACCTCTTTCGTTAAGTTTTTTGCTTTTAATGTATTCAGCTCTATTAGTTTTTTAGTTTTTTCATCCAGAAAAGACGCTTTGGATTTAAAGATGGTTGGTTTTGTCCTCGGTTTCTGTTTAGATCGTGCCAATTTGGATTTCGTTGTATTGTCAATCAGGACATCTACAACAAGAAATTCATTTATTCATTTCCACATCTTCTTCACACTTATGATTAAAATTAGAGTATAATTTTAGCTTTTCTTGATTTTCTCGCATAATATTTCCTATATTTTTGTTTTGTAATGGTGAATTAAAGAAATCCACTATTTTTTCTGATACCCGAACCCGGCACTACGTCGCGTTGGAATACTTTACTTACAACTATTACAGTGATTGGTAAAATGATGAGAATTAAATATATTTTTTATGACCACCACCAAGACGAGGGATACTTATGAATACATGGTTAGACAAATTTTATAAATTAACGTTACTAACACTTTTCAAAACTGCTGATTATTTTTTTGATTCTAGATTCGTCACAACTAAGTGAACCTTTAGTTAGTACCTTGAACGAATAGATACAGGCCGAGTATTGAGCCCTGAGGGACCCTCATACAACTTGAAGTTCTTATTCCTTATAAGACTTTCATTTTCGACCGCGTCCGACTTCAGTCTTCTAGTCAATTACGTAATAGCGTAACCTAAATTTCGCTTTTTTTAATCACAAGGGATCGTCGTTAGACTGTTCAATTTTGTCAGAAGCTTCATTGAAATCAAAGTTAAATAATAATGGAGGAAAGAGTTGTGTTAGAATGAAATTATCTTTTCGATTTGTAAAATGGTACCGCTCAGGAACATAAGAAAAAAACGATATCTAACTCCTTATCTACTGGACGGTATTGCTCATTGGTATTTTAGGCTTGACACTCACCCTGGAGTGTGAAGATGCCATTACCAGTATTTAGTTGCTGAATCTTATTGCAAACCAAAACGGAAGAGAGGGTTCGTTTAAAAATAGTGACTTCAAAAATAATGTATGTATAATTTATTATTATCTCAAAAAACATACATAACTAGTAAAACACAAGTCATGTGTCACGACTCAACCACTGGCATGATTAAATCTAAATAAAATTCAAACAAAATCAGAAAGAAACGAACATTTTCAATTAAATAATAATCAAGAAATTTCAAACAAATTGGTCCTTGTTTAGGTCATGAACCTTGGGTCAGAACAGAAAAACTTAACAACCATATTCAAGTCTTATCCTCCACTCGGCACACCTCGACTCAGCCTCCCCAAAATTACAGTAATAGCTTGTTACTTAAGACTCGACTCTAAAAAGTCGAGTATTTTTACGGCGACTGAATCTAGTGGAGTGGAAGAAATTTCCTTTAAAAGGAAGAATATGAGTGAAGACTTTCAGTCCAATCTTCCTAACACAAATCTATTAAACCTACGCTATAACAGCTTGTAAAAATCACGTTATAATAAGTACGGAAGAAATAATTATCGTATTGCGTACGTCGACATTCTATGAACTGAGCGTGGAAACTGGCGTCCACTGCTTTTAGGTACGCAATGTAGTAAATTTCGCACTAGTGCGGAAACGTTTGGTGCTCCTGGGCATTGTTATTGTAGTTTCTCAGCTCCAGAACGGCCTCGTCTTCGGCTCGGACGTCTATTCCGCCTCGGTTGCAATAACAAACACAAAATGTACTAAAATCTGTTTCGCTTTCACTCACTGGGCTTACATTGGGATTTGATTCTTAAAACAACGATATTTTTATGACATTCATTTTAGGAAATAGTTTTGATTGATTGAGTTGGGTTGCGTGAGTGAGTTCTTAACGGCCCGATATAGTTAGCTTACGCTTTCCGCGCGATAAAAGGTAGGCCGTCAGATCACTGAATGCGAAGTCTTGAGGACGGTGACGTCCACTATTCTTTTACAATATCAAACGATTTCCCCATGTTGATTCCTCATATGCCTTCTAAAAGCAGTTCTATGCAAGAACTTCCGATCACAATAATCACACAGCAGTTTTTTTACACCTACATGAATCCGCATATGCGAATACAGAGTGATCTGCGTACCGAACGTTTTCCCACAAACCTTACAGCTATGGTTCCTCGTTTTCGTATGTTTATTAGTATGATATCTCAACTCCATTTTCGTGCAAAAAGCCATCTCGCAAAAGGAACATTTATGAGGTTTTTTGAAGAGGTGACAACGATTTTTGTGCATGGATAACCCACTTTGTGAGCTACAAGTCTTTCCGCAATATTCACATGTGTGTGTGGGTTTCTCGATCCCATGGGCTTTAAGCTCATGCTCACGGACGGCATTCCATGATGAGAACCTCTGATCGCAATGCGCACATTTTCTGTACCTCCCTGGTACTATATGGACGATTCTCTCATGGTCAACTCGTTTCGGCCGAGAATCAAATTCTTTGGAACAATAAGAGCACTTGAAAACCCCTCTCTTATGTCTATACGTATGCGTCTGCCTAGCCTGTTTGTTTATAAAACTACGATCGCAAATTGAACATCCGAAGTTTGGATAATGGTCAGGCATATGTTCTGAAAGCAGCTTGAAGTATTTGAAACTTTTGTCACACATGAAGCATCGGAAATCATCTGATTCGAATTTGAAAGGTATTATATAATTTTTGACGTCCATATAAATAAGTTTGGAGTGTATCTCCCTAAGATGCCCTATGAAGTCTTCTAGAGTATTCATAGGCTCTTTGCAAAGTTTGCATTTAAAATATGTTGTATCTAACTTAATTATTAAATCTGTTACATATTTTGTTTTGATAATTTCGTCTGCGTTTCCTATATTGGTGTGTTTTTTTAGATTATGTTGCTTTAGATCAAATGGAATTTCGGCTTGAAAATCACAGAAATTGCATGAAAATCCGTCTCTACCGTAAGCTTTTATAAGTGTTGCATTAGAATATTGTAATATAGCCTTTATATTGGCTTTGTGTTTGTACATGAATCGTTGGTCATCAGGATTTTCGACGTTTTTCTTCTCGTCTGTCGACTTGAGATCTGTTTTTGTTTCTTTAACTTTGGTTCCGATCTTAGACACGGTGGGTTTTTTTCTGAGATACTTTTCGTTGTTGGATGTCGTTGTATTGTCAATCAGGACATCTACAACAATAAAATCGAATGTTGATTTCTGTATGTTGTTTAAATATTCCAATAATTACCCTCATCCTGAAGCTACTTTATTGAAAAGATAAAATCCCTTTTTTTTAAAAGACAATGGTTTTTATTTCTAAAAACCACTGAGTTGTTTAGCAACTGATTTGCATATTCGAAATTATTTTTTTATGACGCATAAATACGGCCGAAAATGACTGAAATAAGTCCGAACGCATCACAACGCCACATCACCAGCGTTTTCTGGAGAGTTGATTTCTGAAGAGTTATTCCAGGTCTGGCTGTTTGTGTATGTGAGTTCATATGTTTTTAAACGCAGCCACGATATAGGAGAAATTCCTAGTGTGGGGCTAGTTTTTTATTAAAAAATGATTGTTGTATTTCTTGTAAAGATATTTTCCCAATGGAAAAAAGCATTACTTAAATCTATTTCTGGTACTTCCAGCTTGTTCCCTATGTATAGAAGACACATGCCTTTTCCAAGTACTCATGTGTACGAACGCCATCTTGCAGTAATCACATTTATACTTCCTATATCCAATATGAGCCTTTAAATGCTGGCTTAACCCTGGTTTAGTGGCAAATGAGTTTTCACAACGATTGCAATGAAACTGCTTGGTCTTAGTATGCGTTGTGGTGTGCCATTCGAGTTCTTGACGCGTATAAAACCCTCTTCCACAAGTATCGCAGTGAAAAGGACGCATTAACAGATGGTTTCTGCGCTTGTGTGTATCTAGACCCTTCTGGCTGGCAAAAGGCCTGTCACAAGCTTCACAAGTAAGGTTTATACGGGCAGCTCCATGTTCCCGAGTTTCATGATTCTTTACCAAGTCTGCTGACGAGAATTTAGCATCGCAGAACCCGCACTTTCTCTTTTTATTCGATAGCTTGTGAGTTACGTATTCGTGTTCGCGTATTTTTAAGCGACTATCGAAGACTTTTGGGCATTGTGTACATTTGTACTCTCCTTTCTCGTGTCTGTAACTGTGAGTTTGCATCGATTGTTTGTTTATGAAGACACGGTCGCATTCAGTACATTTATAGTTACTGTAATGCTCGCACATATGTTCTGAAAGCACCTTGAAATATTTGAACTCTTCAGCACAAATGGCGCATCGTAACTCTTCCGTATCAAATTTAAAAGGTATAAAATGGTTATCGATGTCTTTATGAATAGTTTTGGAATGATCATCTTGCAGATGACCCATCAATTTTTCAAGACTGTCTATTTCTACATCACATAACCTACATTTAAGGCCGGTTATATCAAGTTTAATCATCAAATCCGAAACGTATTTTACTTTAATGGCATCATCGTACACGTCTCCATGTTCAAAGTTGTGTTTTTTTAGGTTTTCAGCACTAAAATGTTTGTCGCAGAAGCAGCAAAGGTATCCAAGTGATGAATTTCCCTTTATCATCGTTGCATTTGAATATTTAAGTATCATTTTGAGATTGTTCTTGTGTTTACGCATAAGGTACTTGTTTGGTATTTCTTCTGTGTCCTGATTCCCTTCTTTTATTAGTACGTGTGCTTCCTTTGGGCTCGCTGTCACAGTTTCGCGGGGAGTTGTGCTGTTTGTAGAGCCCTGAATGTCTGTCCGGACATCTACAAACAATTGATTTTTTTTATTTTATTTATGCTTGGGTTTAACGGGCGTTTTCTATATTTTGGAGTGGCAATGACCATTAAGGAAGTGCTATAGAGTTCATCAATTCGAGTATGCATTTTTGTTTAATTTTAACGAACGTTTAAATTTTTGTATACTAAAGATTAGGTGTATAAAATCATATAACCTAAATATTGATTTTAGAAGTCATAGAAAACAAGGCGGATTGTATTACCATAACATTCAAATCAAGTGATTAAATTGTGGAAATAGGTACGCAAATCGATCAGACACATACTGAGAATTTCGTATAGTCATGAATGACGGCAGTGACTATTCATGCCTTAAATTGTTTGTAATATTAATTACAAGTCGCGGAAGATCGACTTATATTTGCCAGAAATTTTACTTGTCCCGAACGCTTTGGTCGAATACCTAGTTTCATACTGTGTGAAATATTCGAGAGACCACACCCGACACGATAATACGACGAAGAGTAGAACGTTAGTTTTAATTACCAGTCACAACTTAGGTTGCGTTTGACCCTGCCAGGGTTGCGGAAAAGAACCCTGAAGAGAGAAGAGAAAAATTATCGCGGCCCTGGAACGCAAAGGGCATTTGAAAGAACACGGATGGGTTTTTGTCAGTAAGAATCTGACTCTCCCTCCCGCTCCGCCCAGAGCGAGAGGAGACATTTGATGATTTCCCATGCACAAAAAAAATATAACGAATGAGTTTATGGCTTTTGATACATCAGCCTATTCCTTTTCCTACGTTATGGTAATTTTAATGAAAAATATACATGCTGGCAAGAGTTATCCCACCTCTATTAGAGTTGGCTTCCAGTCTAAATTGATACAGCCGAATACCAGTATTTTACATGAAGCGACTGCCTACCTGACCTCCACAACCCAGGAACTGAGTATTTGATATTTTTTATAAAAAATGCTTGTGTATTTTATACACCAAACTGAGAACGTCACTCAATTCTACGAACTTTACGTGCCATAACTGGATCTTCGACACGTCATGTTATAGTAAAACCAGACGGAAATCAACAAGTATCAAACAAAATATTTCAAAAAACTGATCAGATATTTTTTCTACATTTAGAGCAGTGTTGAATTAATTTTACTTCAATTCTTATAACATTTCTTGCAAGTTGCAACTATCAAAATGTTTCAATTCCACGATCAGTTTTTTTTAAACATTCAAAAATGTGCAATCAATGTAGAAGACCTTTTGTTCATTTAGTCCACATTTTCAAGCCTCCTCCTCCTGATGACGAAAACGGACTCCGCTGATGACGAAAACGGACTCCAAAAGATATTTCACCTTGACAGAACATTAAAAAAAAACCGACAAAGCAAGCACTCACCGTTACGATCCTCTCTGATCTTCGAACAAATAGTCTTCTTGGGTATATCATACTTCAAAGACGCTTCACCAGCTGTCAGTACATTATTCTTCACTTCTTCAATACACTTCCGTAGATCAACCTCAGAATACTGTTTGTACGTCTTACGGCGTTCTGCCTTGGGCAATTTTTTGGGCCATTTACGTTTTGGCTTGCCTTCCTCATCATCCGTGTCAGGTTGACGAGGCTGTTTCTTACGAATTCTGACCTGTCTCGACTGGTCAGTTTGTTGGGAGGAGTCTGGAATGAGTGAGATAGCAAATTAATAAAAGTTTTATCTGTGTCTTAAATGTAGCGCAAAAAGGGGTTACATTGAAATCTCAGTTGGAATTTCCTGTGGAAAGTGTGTGATCAAAATCGGGGCCGATACTCCTTTCGAGTATTTTTCTTATTTCATCATTGTTTCGGATTTGGCTAACCATGCCCCTTATAAAATTAACCCTGTATTAAATTAATTGATCGTACAATATGCCATTACCGTGCAGCGTGCCATGCCATTTTTCTTATTGCTTCATGTGCGTATGCACATGAAGCAATAAGAAAAATGGCATACGTTACCGACTGACTTCCATAAAAAATATGTCATCACTCACTAAATCCTCCACCTTGTTTTTTTGTTTCAAAATTATTCAAAGATACTTTATTTTCACGCCTATTCAGCCGTTAAGTATACAGGGCGTGCCAAAGAAATAGATATACATACATACAATCTCTTAAAAACCTTACCCTCCATCTTTGAATAAAAACTCACCAGTGTCAACAGCGTCAATAGCCTCTCCACCTTCCACCTCTTCCAGATACTCGATCTCCTCATACTCAGTCTCATCTTTGACACTTGTCATAGTGTCACCAGGGTCCAAAATGTAAACGGTGTCAGTGTATGTAGAGTCAACAGTATCCTCTTCAGAGTCAAGCTTGTACTCTTCCAAAATGTCCTCGTCCAGCCTTTCCTCTTTGATCTCAACGGCGTTTTCTGCGAAATTAGTTGTTGAAGTTTATAGGGAATGTTTTTGTAGTGAGGAGCTCGAGGCTAAATAATAAAACAGTCGCACGCTCAATCTGCGAGATTAAACAGCGGAGTTCGAACCCCGGATGGGTGACCATCCACGCCCTACCGAGACTCCTCTGTGCCTCGGAAAGTTCGTTAAGCTGTTGGTCCTTTTGGGAAATCATCAAATGACTCCTTCCGCTCTGGGCGGAGCGGAAGGAAGGTCAGACTCTTACTGACTAAAACCCATCCGTGTTCCTCCTAATGTCCTTTGCGTTCCAGGGCCGCGGTGACTCTTTCGAACAAATTCCGCAACCCTGACCCTAGTGGTCCGCGTCTCCTATCGGACGGCGAGCCACCCCACGCTTACCGCCCGCAGGACCGCGCCTACGGTAACCGGAAATCGCCCTGTGACTCCCGACGCCAGGGGAGCCTTCTGTTGCGCTACTTCGGACCGACAATCCTCGGATTCGGATCGGATGTAGAGCGGAACTGGTCTAAAGGTCTCCTCCGTGCCTCAGAACGCACGTTAAGCTGTTGCCTGGCTGTCATTCGTAGATCTATGACAGTAGTTAGAAGCCTGAAAATCGGACACCAGTCTTGCCAAGGGATACCGTGATAGGAACTGGGTTATGGAGGTCCGATAGGCAGTCGCTCCATCACAGATACTGGTAGTCAACTGCATTCGGATAGACTGGAAGCTAAGCTAAGATAGGTGGGGGAAGTTTTTGTTTGGGATTTTCTGTGGCTGGTGCGGAAAGTTGTAAATAGGTAGAAATGGTGATAGAAATTCAAGATTTCAGGTTTATAAAAGGGATGTCTACCATGCACCTACATGCACAAGACATGGTGAAACACCATGTTTCACCATGTCTTGTAGTCCGAAGAAGAGGTAGGGAATATGCATGTCTTTTTTTGCGAAATAATTACTTGTAAACAATTATGAAAAAAAAATAGTTTAAAGATGACGTTATAAAGCTTCAAAATTGACAGAAAGAGAAGTGCGATACTTGATGACGTCAAATACTAATGACGCCTTAACAGCTGCAATAGAAAACAGCGTTTTCGCGAGAGGGACAGATATATGTTTAAATTGTTATATCTCGTTTATTTTTTGATCAATTTTGATTCTATTTACACTTAAGTTTAGTTAAGATAAACAGATAAATAGTTTTTTTCATGCATATTCCCTATTGGCTAAGCAGTAACCAATATGTAATTCTATGTAAGACAATTATAGCTATCTATCGGGCTTTGGTTTCTGCACTTGTTGTGTTGAACACACACTTGTCTTTATCAGTGGACTGTTATGTACTTATACAAAAGATAAAAGTAACAAAGATTACCAGCTTCTATCTCCTGCAACAACTCCTCTTGTGATTCCAGAACCACCTTCTTAAAGTCATTTGCATCTCGTAGCCGACGGATGCACAGCTCGCAAATCTGATCATGTTCCATTGAGTCCTCCGAGTGTTCCCACTGTTAAGAAATATTAAATTATATTATGGAGAATATACTTTAGAAACTTCTAAATGGTCTCCCAGGGCAGACGAGATTAAGATGACAGTAAGCAATACGGACAGCAGATGGATGCGGACCGCTCAGGGCCGGGATGGTTGGCGATCTTTGGGGGAGGCTTACGTTCAGCAGTGGACGGCAATTGGCTGATATGATGATGAAGCAATACGGACAAGGACAGCGAAGTACTAAGCCTTTGCCAAAAGAAAAACAGACAGGGAAACGGAAGAAGAACTGATAAAGATAAAGGCCCTTATTCATTAAAACTTATGAACTGTTACTCTGTTAAAAAAAAACCCGCTGAATTGAGATAATCCTTTTTTTTCGGAAGTTGGTTTAAAATATGTACTGTTAAAGAGATTCTCAATTCAAATTCTACATAGACAATTTTTGAAGTAAGAACAGGCTTATCAGTAATTTAGCTAAGTAACGGTAATAAAGTTTTTATGAATAAGGCTGAAAACTAAATTTTGTAACTAGATAAGCATAAAAGGCAGTTTTATTTATTTGTTATTCTTAAGAAATTGAAGGTGAATGGAGGCAGTTGCTTCATGGTAAATTACTGGTATACAGTTTGTCCAGTAAGACTGGAAACCAATCTCAACATAGTTGGGAAAAGGTTGGCAGATTTATTCACCTTATGAATGTCATTGTCACATATACATGACAAGCAAGCGCTTGCCCATTTATGCTCCAGCGTTCACTAGTGAACTAGTGGCTCGGGGAAGTCAGACAGGCAGTTCCTCTTAAAATATTGGTATTCTGTTGCATATGATCAGAGTCACTGTACAGTAGCAAGTTCATGTGACAACAGGATGAGGGTGGGCGAAATTCACCGACAAACAGGTAACCATATCCTAACCTAGTTGGGAAAAGACTAGGGAGATGAGATTGACTTTTTCTACACATAAAGCAGTCTATAATAGTAATGATACTATTGAGTGTACTAGTGTAATACTTGCAAAACAGTGGAGAACTTTGTAAAATATTGTTTTACTATAGTATTAAATATTAAGCTTTCTGTAGTGAAAGCTGTGTGTAATTTCTTGAAGTGTGATTTCTGTATTCTGTACCTACTGATTTAACAAAATAATGTGTATTTAGCTCTGCTTTGAATACGATTATATTCAATTCAGTCTTACATTTTGTGTCAGTTAATCGTAAATTAGGAAGGCTTAGGCCACGTCATGTGGTAGGCATTGGACTCAGACTCCGCAGTTTCGTTGTAAAATAATCGAAACTTTTGAACTTTTAAATACTCCGCCACGATAATTTTTCGAAAAGTCAAGTTTGAAACAAAGTTGTGAAATAGGAATATTGGGCAAATAGGCTCATAATCAAAACTCAAGAAAGAACACTCACAGTCAGTGCAAAACATTGGACAAGCATTTCTCCGTAAACTTCTCCGTCTCCTTCGAATTGATGTTCCACCCACATGTTTTTTAAGTAGCCATAGGTGAGACAACACCTACATCTACCGAAAAACGTCTCTACTTCAGTTTTTTGAACAGACATGATTGCTTTTTTACACAAAACCAATAAAAGATTCCATCAAAGAAGCACCGCCATTTTCTAGCATAGACTAAATACCGTGCCGCCTAAAAACCCGAATCTCGACTACAAAATCTGGTGTTTTTTTTATTGTCTATTGAATTTAGTGACGTGCCTTATCGTAAGGCGGGCACTTTTTTTACCGACCGCGACGGTAAACAACAAATTAAAAAAAAAAACAAATTATGGTTAAAACCTATCCATGTTTCTCGAAATGTCTTTTGCGATCCGGGCCGCGGTGACTCTTTCGAACAAAGTTCCGCAACCCTGAGTGGCGGGCCCTAGCTACCGGCCCCTACCTATATTAACTTTGCCGAATATTTTCAAGGTGCATAATGAATGACATGTCGACATGTGCCAGGGTTTTTTTTTTTAATTTGTTCGTGGGGTCTTTCGACCACATTGCCCAGTCCATAGAGGAAAGTAATATATCGGGCCAGTCTAACGTCCTTTTTCTTGGGTGATAGATTTAACCGCCTTTTTTCCCCAATCGGAGCAATCGTAGTATTGATTGACAGTTGGCATTACGCTCAAAAATAAGTTTTGGTTTCCTTCTTTTAGAGTTTTATTTTTATGCTTTCTGTGACACGAACGCTTGAAGGATATCACACGATACGAAGATAATTTTTTTTAGATTATCATACATGAGTTTCTAATAAATTCAGTGGTTGTGGCATTTCAAAGTTCCCGCTAGAAAATTACAACATGAAATTAATTCATTCGTTTCTAAACTACTAAAGCTATGTCAGGCCTTGTAACTGTCAGTTGTCAAATCTACTAAACAAAAAGATTATAGAAAAAAAGACAATAAACAATTTCTCATATTCATAAATTAAAACAATGGATGTGGAAAACGTTGAGAGCTGGGCATCTCAGCCCGATGTCTGCCGCTGCTGCCTGTCTGCAAGCGGGACGTGGGATGTCACCGCATCTTATATTACGGAGGCCGGAAGCAAAGAGGTGTATTCAGAAATGTTGCAAGAGTGTTATGGGATTTCGGTATGTGAAATCTGATAAGCTAACATATTAGTACTCCAAAGATGAACCATAATTTACCAAAAACAGTGAAATAAACCAGGCACTAGGTACAGTCAACCATATTATCAATATTTCCATTCATAAAAATGATTATTTTTGCAATATTTAACTAAACAACATTAACAAAACATTCTTACAATATATTAAACTGGCCAAGTGCGAGTCTGACTCTAACATGGAAAGTTCCGTACCATAAACGAAAAACACATTTCTTACATGGGAGCCCCCTCAATTTTTTTATTATTTCTTGTTATAGCGGCAATAGAAAAAAACATTGAAAATTTCAACTGTCTACCTATTATCGTACTTGAGATACAGCACAAAAAAAGGATTACTTACTTTAATTTTTTCTATTCCCTGACAGCTGTCATACCTTATGGAATGGGGTCCAAGTAGAATGGTGTGTGCCCTGTGCGTGGGCCACTTGAGAGACGCAAGCAGCTTCCGCAGACAAGTTCAAGATGCAGAGAGGCACTTCCTTATTTATTGTAGTAGCAAAAAAGGTAAATTTACTACTTCTTTTGCTTTGTGTCTGCAGCACGGTTTTGATTTGGGTGGCCCAAAATAAAAAACATTGGTGGAAATGCATGGGTCACTTCCGCTGCATGCTTTTGGGGCACAAAGGGCAGAATAGGAGGTGAATTTTACTAATAAGCTTTGATTATAGAGAATTGTAATAGTTTCATTCTGAGGGGTTATCACTGGAAATACTGATCTGGTTACAGGGATTCTTTTTCTGATAGAAAGCTTAACTATCACCAAGTGTCATTGGCTCCTTTTATACTAAGGGTGTTACTACACCAATCGATCAACGTTGATCGATTGGTGTGTTAGCTTTGGCTGATTGAAGAAAGTAGAAGAAACTATCAATAGACGTCGACTAATTCGTCCTATCGTCGATCGACGGCATAGATCAATTGGTGTAGCAGAAACTATCTATCAACGTCAACTAATCCATTCAACCATCAATCGTTGAACGATTGATTGGTGTAGTATCACCCTAGTAATGCACAATCTATGTGAGATTACCTATGGGGGCGGGATCGGGAACACTAGGCTACAAATATATATAATAATGAATTGCCTTTAGTTGTGTTGCAAAAAAAACTAGAAAATGGCGTTTCCAATTTGAATTTAAAGGAAAAAAAATTTCACTGGATCATCGAGTTTGTTATAAACAGTTACAGAGTGTAAATAATTACTATATTTAGGACAGTTTTCCAATTAAAATTGTTACTGGTTTAATTAAATAATAATTTGAAAGTAGTATGTGAATAAAAATAAAAAGTATTTATTATACTCCATGTTTCAGATATCTTGAACCCAGAGACTATAAAAGCTGAATTAGATCAAATACCAGACAATTTGGAAAGTCCACATTGTTTTATGAATATTGAAGATATCAGTGAAGGTAGGTTATGTTTGATAACAATCTTTAAACACACTTGAATGAATACTTATTTCAAAGATGTTATAAATTAAATCTAATAAAATTATAAATGTCATCAATGAAAAAATAGATATGTTACACACTTGTAAAGTTATTCTTCTTGAGGTCTAATCTGCTTCTGGAGGGAGGTTGGCTGGTTGGAATGTTTGTTCTCACTAGTTCGGTTGATTAGTTCGATCTTCGAACTAGTGAGATTTTTTTTCTCAATATTGTTCGACTGTCGAACTACTGAGGACTTTTTTTCTCATTTTTCGATCGTCGATTTTTTTTATCGAGAAACAAAAAAACATAGCTTTTGCGATGTTACTAGCTATCACAAACATACACATACATTTAATTTATAGTAGCTTATAATATAAATTATTCTAAAAACATTTAATTTTATATTACGTCGTCGTCTGTAGCGAATGGCGCGAATTGAGGGGTCGTTGTTGTGACGTCATGGTGGCACTCCACTTGTCGTACCTATTTGTACAAATATGCGCCTTACTTATTTGTTCAAAAACGAACTTTATCTCGAGGATTTAAGGGTTTGTTTTCTATTATTTAAGCAACGCAAATATTCTGACAAATCCTCCAAGTGAAGTGCCACTTTCAGATGGCATCAATGCCACAATGTCTGTGGAGCATATTTTTAATACAAGTACAACTTCGCGATTTTTGAGATTTGCTTTTCACTACGTGGTTAATTTTATTCTAGGATTTAAAAAGTAAACTCAATAGTTAAAATCATGCAAAAATATTACCTTTAATTCATTGTTAAACATTTTCAGATGACAACACCGATATATTTAAAAGAGAAACAACAATTTTAGAAAAAACAACCGATATTTTATTAAAAACATCAAAATTAGACAAACTCTGTTCTTCAACCAAGAGAAAGAGACATAAAACAATTATGAAAGAAAAAAGAAAGAGACAGAAGGATGATTTGAAAGATGACTTAGATTCAGATACTCCTATAGCTGAGTTGTCAAAGAAAAATGTGCCTAAAGAAGAACTCAGCAAGGATGAAAATGAAATAATAGACAGTTTGCTCGAAGAGAGTGGAAACAAAGACCTGGGAGCCTCTGTTGTTGAAATAGGTAAGCATTTCTTGTCAGTGAAGTCAGCAAAATTGTTTAACGCTTTGTCGTCATCAAATGACTTCTTCCGCTCTGGGTGGAGCGGAAGGGCGTGTCAGACTCTTACTGACTAAACCTCATCCGTGTTCCTCCTAATGCCCATTGCGTTCCAGGGTCGCGATGATTCTTTCGAACAAAATCTGCAACCCTGGCTGAATATCGCTACCGCTTTCAATAGCGAAACTTGGAAAACTTTTTAAGGCGCCTCCGCCGTAGCAGATGCTTTTTATTAAAGCAAGCGAGACGATATGGGCAGTATGGCTATACTCCTTTCGTCCGTTTCCCTTTTGTTTAAGAACTCCATAAAAAAAGTCGGATACTGCACAAAACCGAGCGATGCTATCGTTACCACTTTGCGAACACCGCATAAGTCTTATTATCAGGATTTAATGGATAAATAACCAAATCACATTTTGTTTTAGGCTTCCAACACACAAGAGCACAGCACGTAGTCAAACAAGTGTCCGAACGTAAACGAGTCATGTTGACGTGTGATACCGTCCTTAGAGACACCACCGCTTGCCCTTTCAGGCACCACAAGAGCTGGTTCCAATGCTTCTTCTGCCCACAAGAATTCATGGAAATAAATCTTCTCAGAGGTCACATGCTAAACACCCATACCAACATAGACGTAGAAATTAAAAAAATAAAACGCTACCCGCGCTCCCTCCAAATTGAAATTTCGAATCTCGAATGCCGCCAGTGCAATTTGAATTTGACAGATGTCATTTCGATGTGCCGCCATTTTGTTGAGGTGCACAAGAAGGTTATATACAACGAGTGTATTGCCGACTATAAAGTTGATGCTAGCCCGTACTCCTGCCACTTATGCGGCCTACAGTTTCATGTTTTCAGAACATTAACAACACATTTAAACGAGCACTACGCAAACTGTATTTGTGACGTTTGCGGAAAATCGTTTTTAAACTCAAAACGTTTGAAAGTTCACAAACGGACTCACGAAAATGGAAATTTTCCTTGTGCGGAATGCGGAAAAGTACTCAAAACGAAAACTTCTAAAGCGAATCATATGGAAAGCGCTCATTCAAAACGCGTTATTAAGTGTCAGATATGTTTCAAGCCGATGAAACATTATAATGACAGGATAAAACATATGTCGGAGGCTCACAACATCACGCATAAATTCAAATGTCCTATTTGTGGGCGGGAATATAATATAAAGCATTATTTGGCGACGCATATCCGTCAGACGCACGGGCAGAAGAATAAGAATTGTTCTGAGTGTGGCATGGCTTTCATAACTAACCATGGCTTGAAGAAACACATGTTGAAGCACAGTGGCTTGAAACCTTTTAGCTGTAAAGTTTGTTGTAAATCGTATGCCAGGAGTTACACGTTAAGGGAACATATGCGAGCTCATGATAATGAGAAAAGGTTCGTAGAAGCTGATTGAGGGAAATTTTACCATTTTTAGTGTTCAGGACCCGAAGGGTAACCAACGGAACCCCACTACTAAGCCTTCGCTGTCCGTACGTCTGTCTGTCTATCAAGGGACGGTTTCTCATTAACCGTAAAGGTGGCGCTTCGCTTGGCGTATTTGCAAAAATATTCGCATTACTTGGATAATAGAAAAAATACCCTAAAATCATTGTGAAAGTTAATTTATGACCGACTACAAAAAAAGAGGAGGTCCTCAATTCGGTTGTATTTTTTTAAATTATTTTTGTTATCTCAACACCGTCATTTATGAACTGATTTGAAAAATTTTATTTTCATGTGTAAGGATATACTTTCCAATTGTACCCATAGAAATTTTATCAAAATCGATTCAGTAGTTTGGTTTTGAAATCTAAATAACTGGAAGAATTAGAAAATTTAATAACAATAATTTATTTGCATTAATTTTTTACATTTAATATGAAACACATGGTTGTTCATTGAATTCCATGTAAATTATGTAGGTATACAAGTGTGTGGCAACACTAGCACCCTTATACATCACCGCTCCCACCACGCACCAGCACCGATATATCATCCAAGTAAACGAAATTGTGTGTTTTGCTTTCCTGTGACTTTCCTGCGGTGTTGTTAGGTGAGGGGTACCACTAGAAAGTGTAGAATGAAAAACTTTTGTTACAAAATATAACAACCGACTTCCAAATAAAAAATACACTTTGGAGTGTTTTTTAAAGTAAATACACAAAGTGAAGTGCCAGCATAATAAGTACATACAGTACATTCAATTTTCAGTGTATTTCTATTGCTTCTATAACAACAAATAAAATAAAAAATGATTTTACTTTGTATATGGTATGGAACCCTTCCGAGTGCGACACAGACTCTCACTTGGCTGGTTATTGTATTTTTGTAATCAGGATTCCCTAGATCACACATCACCAACATCCACCAACCCGCGTGAGGCCGCGTGGTGAATACGGCCCACTCCCTCAAAGAGAGGAGGCTTCTGTCCCGGAACATTATAGGCTGATTATATTATCATCCTATGTTAAGCTATTAACTAAAAGAGTTATTAATATAAATGTGGATGGATGGATAGGGAGAGGGAGGCCAAAGAAAAGATGTATGGATTCAAAAGGGAGTTAGTGATAGCGTGACGGCTGACAGGACAGAATGGAAGAAAAAAACGTGTTGCGCCGACCCCAAGTAACATAGGATAAGGGCAGGAAGATGATGATGAAGCTATTGTAATCAGTAAAAAGTTTCGGCGTAGTACGCCTACGCGAACATAGTATCGAACCTCATTAGAGAATTGATAATTTTATAGTCTTATTCCATCATAATATATCTTTAAAGATTCTTTAGATCTGAATAAAATATTTGATGGATTTTGTAATCTAATCTCAATTATGCCATGCTTCGGTTTTGATCAACTCTAAATGAAAGTGGTCAAATATTATTCTGTTCTCTTGTCTCCTTATCTCCTTATCTTATATGGAAAATGGCAAACGCCGTAAGATTGTAAAATATCGCGTGAAACTGTTAACTATTTTTTTCTAAATAAGACACGGGTATATTGGAAACTGTTAAATTTGGGTGGGATTTATTGCGTAAATATCGTTTTTTTTTCATAATATATCGAGATATCGAGAAATTATAATCTAATCAAGAATTTTTACAATCTTACGAAGTCTGCAATTTTCCGGTGACATATACAATCTGTAACAGAATAAACGAAATACCTGAAATGATGATGAATGATGACTACAATGACAGGGGTGTCATTGTAGTCATCATTCATCCATCACCAACATCGAAATCGCGAAAAAAATATCGATTTCCCCATATATTTATGTACGCATAACTCGACAAAATGTACTGAACACCTGATTTTTAGGGTTCCGTAGTCAACAAGGACTGTCTGTCCGTCCGCGGTGAAATTTCGTATGGGTATACATATTAATCACGCCGACAAAGTGGTAAAAAAAAATCTTGAAATACATTTTTTTAAATGGGATTTATTGTAAATGTCACCGGAAAATTGCAGACTCCGTACGATTGTAATAAATCTTTAGTAGATTTCTCAATATATTATGAAAAAAACGTTTTGTATCTTATTTTTTCTTTGTGTCTTATTAAGAAATAATTGTTTACAATTTCACGCGATATTTTACAATCTTACGGCGTTTGCAATTTTCCGGTGACATAATTATTCATTCGATGTTCGGGTATATTTGATAGTTTACAAATATTTCTATAAACCAGTATTGCCAGTGGTTTCATTTAAAGTCATATTGTCATCTCCACATTGTCTACTTACACAATATATTTTTTAAGCTGACTGTACTTTTTTTACCAACCTATGTTTATCGCGCTTATTGAAATAAGAATGTTGTAAAATTCTTTAGAATTACAAGCGTTTATATTACCCTTGTTTAGCGAAATGTCTCCATCACACATTTCGCCCGATGATAGGTCAAAACGGCTTCATCCATCAGACATCCGAAACTGTGGGAAAATCCTCGCCGATTTTAAACATTATTGCGTCTTTGCCTCGGGAGACCGCAAATTTTTCTAATCAGAATCAGTATTATAAATATATTTATGTGATGTTTAAAATTATACTTACCTTAATTATATCTCTGACATATTGGATTCTTGTTTTTATATGTTGAAAGGCTACGTGCGCACTGCGAAATTTAATCGTTAGGTACGGTTTTTATAAAAAAATCGTAAGTATTCATTTTACCTACAAGTTTACGTTTTTAAAAATTTTAATATTTCTTACCAATAGAACATAATAATTTAAATTATTATTGTTATTTATTTTCATTCCAAGGTGTCCCACTGCAGGGCAAAGCCATCCCTTTCTTCCTCCTGTCTTTGGCCAAGTGTCCACTCCTGCCAGCCGATAAAAGTCAAGCTCGCTCCGCCATCTTGGCCTGAGTCTGCCGCGATGTCGTCGGACATTTTCTGGGTCCCACATTGCGATTGCGGGACATGTCTCTCCCACTCCCATTTAAACTTGTCTGCTTTTTGGGTAGTTATCTATAATTAGCGATTATAATTTGCATTTATATCAACGAGCAATAATAACGCAAACGGTTAAAGTTCGTAGTGTGCGCTTAGTCTACAAATGAGAACCTAATAAAAACTTTTTAATAAGACCATCATGTTACCTTCATTATGAATGCCATTTATGAACATTTTCAAAATACTAGATGACGACTAAATAAAAGTCCGTAAGTAACACTTCTGATTTAAACATACAGTTTAAATCGTTAAAAAAAAAAGTGACGTATCCGAAGTCTTGTTTTTTTTTTTTTGGTTTGTCGGGGTCGGAGGTGGTGGTAAAAGAGACCTTAGTCTCGTGTTTACGAACAGATGTATCACCCTTAGGACATCTCTTAAGAGAGGTGTGATAATTATGATAAATCTGTATACACGTTGACCGCAACCGCCGCGCCGCTATCCACTTCCTATGCTTTGACCTCCGATACAAACCAAAACAGTCGGAACCGAAACGTTACATTAATCGGAAGTTCCGCTTCCGACTAATAGGAGTTGAAGCTTTGTTACATCCCTAGTTTGAATATAATTATAAATATCTATTGTACCATTTTATAATTCGAACGTCAAGTTTGAGGTAATTCGCGATACCTGTATTAAAGTATTAATAATAAAATATAACGTAGGTAGGTATGTGCTGGCGACACATGTGGTATTGGGGTCAACTCTTCCTAAGGTGCCGTTTCTGCGTGGGTTTGGTAATTTTTTGTAATGAGTGATTTTAAAATTAAGTTATATTTCTTATTCAAAATCACTGTGTGCATCTTTATGCGATACATTCATTATTTTTGAAGTGGCCAGAATACACAAAACAACTTTTTTGTGTATCTAACTAAAATAATGGTGCAAACACAAACGTGTTGTTTTTATTATAAAATATGTAGCATTGGTTGTCAACCTGTGGTTCAACTAACAACATCTTTGATATATATTAAGTATATTAATTTTTAAACCCTTTAATTAAAAAAAATGTGCTCTCCCAGCTGTGACTACATACTCGCTTGCGAGCCATGAAAAGGATCTACTGTCACTTTGGAAAAATATTTCAATAAAAAAACTTTTTTAAAATTTTAACAATACTGTGGCTCAAACTGTAGTTACACTTAAGTTAACCAAGTATTACTAGTAGTACAGACGCCAGCACATCATATTCATATTCATATTTATTTATTGCATTCTACAGTAGGTATTACAGGTGTCGATATAGGCTTTAAGCTAAAGAACATTGTAGACCCTGTTAGGGCACAGCAATATAACTTATAAATTAAAACAAAATTTACAAAAATTTGAAACATTAAATTGGAACATTATAAATAAACACAAAAATACAAACATAGAAATTAAAAAATTCAATTAAAATAATTAACAAAATTTAACACAAAATAAAAATTAAAGATAAAATCAAAACATAAAGTCAACAATAAAAGTAAATTATTAGACAATTCGAATATTAAATCAATTATATAATGTCATTTAGGTACTCATTTACAGTATAGTAACTCTTGTCCAAAAGAAATACCTTTAATCTATTTATGAAAATACTTTATTTATTTATGTTACTAAGCTACCCGAAACTGTCAAATTTTCCCAATCAACCTTGAACCTAATGCATTGGCGATATATAAATTTGACGGATTGTTACCTATAGCTTGATGTGCTGGCGTCTGTACAAATCCGAACTGTTATGTTTATAATCTTTAAAAAATAAAAGTTAAAACATTTTTTATATTTTATATCCAAGTAAACGTGAGCAAGTTTCACTGTTAAAATTCAAATCCTAAAGTAAATTAATTTATATAGTCCTACAAACATTCTATAAACGTTTTTTACTAATTCTATGTCATTTTTTTAGTCGGCCCTACGTCTTTTTCAAAAATCCGAGCTGGCAACACTGCTAGTTGTTTTGTTTATTCGAGTTCTGATATTTGTTGTGATTGAATGTGCTCCTTTCGGTTTATCGTTGCATTCTTGACTTTGTTGTATGTTTATAACTCGTGTTTACGTAAATAAACGAACTATGGACACTGAGAAAGGTCTGTCGACCCAAAATGACACATTATCACCGCCAAAGAGACGACGCACTGCTATAACTGTATCTGAGAAGGTCATGATTTTGAATTCCTACCAATATTTGCACAACAATTGGCCCCAACAAGTGTCTTGGTCTATTGGTGGCTGTACAAAGAAAACTGCCGAGATGTTAGGGATATCTGCAGTGACAGTTGGTCGAGTACTAAAGGAAATTAAGATCAGTGAACAATTTAAGCCGCCGAAAAGAACCGGCCCTAAAAAGAATAGTCTTGGCAAAGTTGACGAGTTTACTCTATCAGCTTTAGGACGAAAAGTGAATGATTTTATAAATAAAAATGAAGCACTTTTGAGTGGAAAGGTTAGTAGAACTATACCAATTCATTTTATGATAGGTTGTTAAGAAATTTCTCTATACCTACCTACTGCCGTATCCAAATGATCGAATCCAATGGTTCTCAAAGAACAAGGCCGTCACCTTGCTTGCATGCAGAAAAATTTAAAAATATCGTCCAACATGCTATCATCGTTTTCACAAAAATTCATAGAAAATTAGATGAACACAGTGGGTTCTCTCGCATTTTTTTATAAACAGTAATGTATGCTTGAATTCTAGATAATTATTTGTCATCTGTCAATTACTAGTCTATGTTCGCAATCATTACGAAATGGTACCACCCTGATATTATGCTGAGCTGAAACTTTCGGCGCAATAATGTTATATTTCAATTTTACACCTACTTAATTATTTTTATTTATTTCATTTATTGTTGTGTCAACAAACGTATTAGCTGTCTTTCGTTACTGAAAATCAGTCTTTCATTTAATTATAATTACGATTGTAATATTAGTCTGACTGTGAAAATGTTGACAACTCCTGAATGGTCTCTTTGACAGTTAGGTACAATTTTCATTGTTGTAAGAACTCGATATAGGTAAACATGACTGTAGGAACGCCGCCGCCGCGCCGTCGACATCTGCCATTCTGCTATAATTTGGATTAGGTATAGATTATCTGTGTCATGAACTTTTGTTTGACACAGACAATTCGCCACTGAGATCAAAGAGTACAGTACAGACTGAGGTGTTATGACATCATAACATTTGTAAATAAACACGGACGGAATATCATACCTAATTTTACACTATAAAACCATGCTTTCTAAATGTTTATACCGAAGATATAGTAATTATCACTATTGCACCGTAGTAGGATGTAAAAACACATCGATATCTGCTCCAGGCAAGTTGTGGATTCAAATACCGGGAGAAATAAAAATGCGTAACATTTGGTTAAAACGGGCTAAAAGAGATCCGGCAACTATATCGACTAAAAGTAAAATTTATTTTTGCGAAGATCATTTCAACGTAAGTACAAACTCAATGAATTAGTTGTGTTTACTATCACTTTCAAACATAGGAGGTACAAGTTTTTAAGGTTATGTGTCAATTTAAGCAACAAAATATTGCCTTACAGTTAGAAAATGACATGGAAAATTATATTCGGTACAAAATAATGGGGTCAGTAAAAAGGATTAAAATAAAACCAGATTGCGTACCGTCCAGGTTCGAATGCCACAGTGAAATCGAAAATATGCTACAAAACAATAGGAAGAAAAGTGGATATCAAGATCATGATTACGCCAAGGTAATATTGTAGATAAAAATATTTTTTAGATTTTATATCATTCTAATAAAACAAAATTTTACTTTTACCAACGTTTGAACCGCGCTATACGTGTAACGGAACGTCGTTCTGATTGAGCGGGTGGCTGACCTCTCATATTGTAGGTAGGTAGGTATATAGTTATAGAGTATATTTATTCTCTGTCTACGATATTAGTCAACAGCTGACACTGACAGCAAATGTTTGTTTTAGTTTTTCGCGGTTTTTATTGTGATTTTAATTTTGACCTTTTAGGGGTCAACAGAACCCTCCGCTGTCCGTCTCTCTGTAAAGTGCCTCTGAATATTCACCGCAACATTCCCAGTGTGTTCCTGGCAATTATTCTAAGTAACAAATAGATTCTTCAGCTGTGTGTGACGGCCACTGTGGACCACAAAAAGGTCACAATTAAAATCAGAATATAAACCTCTCCCAAGGGTCGCCACAACAACCGGTCCTGTGCGTCTTGCATCCATAGGTTACCCGCGACCCTCACCAGGTCATCGGTCCACCTCGTGGTAGGCCTTTCAACGCTGCGTCTTCCGTCTGTTCTGTGAGTAATGTGCCCTGCCCACTGCCACAATATTTTGGGGATCCTTAGGGCTAGGTCGGTAATCTTGGTTCTTTTGCTCATATCATCATTCCTGATTCGATCACGCAAGGATCACTTTGGCATACTCCAACATTAAAAATATGGGTGACGTGTTATTGGCCCTGTGTTTATAAATTGCATTTAGATCTGGGCTTCTTCTTGTTCTTCAAGATATTTAGAATCGTAAGTGTATGATAGAGATATATAACAGAGGTTTAAAACAGTGTAGACAGTGGTTTTATGCCAAATTTAGTATGGCCTTTAAACGCCCTTGGTAGAAAGACTTGCGTTACAAATCAGTGGCAGAGACGTGGGAACTTGTTTGGAACCGTCTAGTCGCTTGTTTAAAACCACGCTAATGACACTAATAATGACAGTCGCGCTTCTGCAAGCGGCGAGCGCAGACACATGCGTCTCTCTGCGCACAAAATGGCTCAACAAAGCGAACGTGAAGAAATAACAGAACTACCTACTCGATTTAAACAGAGACTTGTCCTGTCTTTAGGATTAGACATCAGTCATATAAAGACTCCATTGAGAAAAAAATGCATGAGATATTTTAACCGCAGAATTAAAAGAACTTGAACTAGCGACTAAAGCCGCGTCTGCAAAAAAAAAATTGTCGACCTAAGGATTTTATACTTACGGGTCGTTGTAATGAACGTACGGTACGAGTGTAAAAACGTCCTATCTGCGCAGCGTTCTAAACATACTGAGCCTTAGTGAGGATTGGAGAGTTTGTTTTAAACCAAGTATGTAGCTGGCAAAGTCCCCACTCACTTATTTTCAATAACTTGGTTAAAACTGTAGGTATAGCACAGGCTTGAACAAGCACAGTTGTCGCATAACTTTCACTTACCGACTTATCGGATATTATTAAAAACCTCATTAGGTAAAAATTTCCGAACGAACAAGGTATTAAAAGTAAATTAGCCAGCTGCTTGCATGATGCTGCTATGGTTTGTTACGTCATCAGATACCAAACAACTTGCTGTCAAGATCATTGGAAACAACATCGAGAACGTGCTTTGAATATTGCAGACAAAATAAAAATTTAAGTATTTTATAACTCAAAATGAGTTGTAATACCTATCATTCTTGTGCTGTTCGTGAATGTAAGAATACAAGTATAAAAACTCCGGGAAAGTTGTGGATTAAAGTACCAAGTGTTGATGCTAATATGAGAAACACTTGGTTGAAACTAGCCAGAAGAGATCCAAATTCACTATCGCTAAAAAGTCCCCTTTACTTTTGTGAAGACCACTTTGACGTGAGTACATATCCTGTTCAATAATTACTTTTTTGTCGAACGAATCACAAAACGAGCTCGTTAACCTGTAAACTATTTTGTTTTATGCTACAGTTGAAAAATGACATGGAGAATTATATGGAGTATAAGATCATGGGTTCAGTCAGAACAATCCGAATGAAACCGAGTTGCGTACCATCCAAATTTGATTGCCATGCCAACCCAAAACCCGAATCAAGTAAACCTCGTAATCGTAAGGCCTTAGTGAAAAGGAAAAGAATGTCTTACATTAATAAAAATTATAATCAAGGTAATTTTATGCTTTATTTAATAGTAGAATAGAACCTCCATTTTCCGTAGGAGTCCTGGCTAAACTAGCCCATCTAGTACCGCCCACTGCCACCTAATTGTTCCGAGGATTTGTTTATGTTGGGTACCCTTGCTTTTCAGGATGATATCAATAATAATGATAATTATTTTAATTAGTGTTTTATAGCTAGTGAATACTGTTCTTAAATTATAGTTCATAGGTTATGTCTGAATGTAGTTTACTTGAGTTTCCAAGTCCTTAGTTCTCTAGTCTTTATTCTAGGTCCATGTTTCCCAAACATTGTTCTGCCATGGCCCGGTTATTTACACACTTCCCCTTCGTGACCCACCCAATACTTTAAACCCCCCTCGCCTGCTGGTAACATTAAGTATAAAATATAATATTGTAGTATTCATTTTTATTACAAGTATGTTTATATCTATATACATGAAAATCAATTGCTGTTTGTTAGTCTCGCTAAAACTCGAGAACGGCTTGACCGATTTGGATAATTCTTTTTTTTGTTTTGGTCGCCAGATTACAAGGAAGCTTTTAAAACAAAAAAAAGGGAAGTAGGGTAGGTAGAGTAGGGTAGGTATGTAGGGTAGGTATGTAGGGTAGGTAGAGTAGGGTAGGTAACGGAGCAAAGCCGCGGACACAGCTTGTTACAATTAAAAATGCTTTACTAATATTTCAGTATCGCCTATTTAGTGCTATTTTTAAATACGGAAGACTGCTTTGACCTATTATTTTATTTTGATGGCCTGGTACCGAATGCGACCCACCAAATGGGAAACGCTGCTCTAGATACTTTGGTGGAAGTGTTGCTACATATTCAGGTCATTTATGATTTTCATTAGTTACAAAATCATATGTGCCTATTCAAAGATTTAACACAGACAACATGGCTAAGATCAAAGATTTATCACAGTAATTTTTTTTTTTAATTATACCTTTTTTTATATAGTAATATATATAATTATATAAAATAATTAACTAGGTACCTACTTTCATTGTTTACAGATTTACTGAATGAAGTGGATATTTTAAATGTTGTAAATAAGGCTGACAAAGGTGTTCAAGTATTTCCAGTCCAAGAACATAAAGCTGTTCAAATTCAAGTAAAGGTACTAGTACCGAGCCAGCAGAGGTTCGCCTGCTTAGTACCTTTAGGTACTACTACCGAACTATATGATTAAACAAATTCCCAGTTTTGGAAAGTTTTTGGCAATATTACCGACAAAATTCATACCGTTTGTAATAAAAAAAAAATTGTACCTAATATTCCCGGGCATGGAACACCAATACAATAACTTAGTTTCGGTAGTGAAAGAAAAACCGATCTTTATTATATGTTTATGTCACCAGATAATTGCAATCTACAGATTACAAAATATCTTGAAAAATTGTAAACTCTCGATAAATTGTCAAAAGAACATTTTGTGCTACAGTTTTATGAATCAAAATCTTCTATTCTATAATATCTCCATGCGTTCCGAGAAATTGTGGACTGACATAAACTGGCGACCAGTCGGCTCTCTCTATAATTTATCTGTTTTGGTGTGATGGTTAAATTGGAAACTTGGCCCCTCATTGGTCTTTGTTTTCTTTTTTTCTTGTATGTTTCCAGGTTTACTATCACACGAAAACGAATAAATTGAAGACTTGTGCTCTGATTGGTTGCCATTTTATGTCAGTCCACAATTTATCGGAATGACTTCGAGAGATTATAGATTATAAAATTTTGATGCGTAAAAAAGTAGGTATTCCAAATATTGTTCAGTTGACAATTTATCGAGAGTTAACAATATCTCAAGTATTTTATAATCTTTAAATGGAGTTTGCCATTTTCCGGTAACATTTATAATTCGTATCAATACCAAATCAAAACGCTCGCCGGTGGCCTTTTTGGCGGGATCATTCAAGAGAAGTTCAGCTGCAGATTTAATTATTCGCAAAATGATACCTAGAGGATATTGTGATGTAAAATTTTCGTATTTAGGTACCTATCTCAATTGTCTATGCAACTGGACAATATGTGGAATCATCGAAACAGGTACGATCTCGGTTGAGTGGAGCTGAGAATTTTATTGTAGTTTTCGCTACCTCAGCGAAGAAGGCCGACTCGATATAGGTATTCGCTGCCAAATACTTGCAAACATTCCAATATGTTTCATCCGCATTCTAATGCAAACAAAGTGATTTTATCAAAAAACGAAAGACCATACCTTAAAGACTGTATCCATGGTCATGAAAAGAATTAAATAAATTGCTCGCCGAGGTGTCATGGCGCCCATTAGAAACGTCATGACTTGACGTTTAACGTCACGTCTATGTAAATAACCAGTGAACAGTACTAGTGAAATACTTATAATTTGGTTAATCGATATGAATGTTAAAGTTCATAAATGGTGTGCGGTCCCGCAATGCATTAACACAACAAAACTGACTCCTAAGAAGTTGTTTGTTTATGTGCCACACAAGAAACCAATGAGAGACAAGTGGCTTCATATTGCACGGCGAAACCCTTCATCTATAGGTCTCAATTCTCCTATTTACTTCTGTGAAGACCACTTTGACGTAAGTATTTTTTAATGCAGAATTGCAGATTATAAATTATTTTTTATTCATTTTGTCATCTATTATTGAAGTCGCAGCCAAATAGCTTAATCAGCCGTTTAATGAAGAAGTTTCCATTTTTTTATGGATAAATTAAAAAATTGAGGAAAATGAAATAAACACGTGAAATAATCAATAAAATGTCTCTTGAAACAGTGTTGCCAGCCCTACCGTTTTAACAGCAGATTTACTGTTTTCAACATGACATCCCTGTTTTCTGGTTGAACACTAGAAATTGGTGCTGAACCAGAAACTGTTTTTATGCATGTAATTACATATAATAATATATACTGGTAGCCCACGAAATTCAAATTTTCTTATGTTTTTTGCAATTTGCAAGTCAGTGTCAGGCTTTATGTTGAACAAAATATGATTCGCGCGTAAGGTGAAAGCGCCAGGGTAGACCGCGAAATTCAAATTTTCATATTTTGTTCAGAATCATATTTGACGATTAGATTTATACTGACTTTTTTTTTAAGGATGGGAAATCATCAAATGACTTCTTACGCTCCTGGGTGGAGCGGAACGGCGTGTCAGACTCTTACTGACTAAACCCATCCGTGTTCCTTCTAAAGCCCTTTGCGTTCCAGGGCCGCGGTGACTCTTTCGAACAAATTCCGCAACCCTGGCAGCCTGACACTGACTTGCAAAGTGCAATAAAATATAAGAAAATTTTAATTTCGCGGGCTACCCTGGCGCTTCCACCTCTGTTGTTTTTTTCTTGGGTAAGGTTGGCAACACTGGCTAGAAATGTTTGTTCAGCTATGGGACTGAAGTTGAGCTTGCAAGAATAATTTTGTTACACGCGTCGGCAGCCCTCCATCGTGTGACGTCATTTGACCTAGACGACGCAGCACGTATTCGCCGTGCGTAGTTGCTTGCACCGTTCGAATCGTATTTTGTTTATTACCCGATGGCAGAAGTTAAAAAAAATGTCTACAGATATTGTATTGTTCCTATGTGTCAAAGCACAACAGTTAAAAATCCCAATAAAGTCTTTTTTCGTGTACCAAATAATGTAACGACAAGGAAAAAGTGGTGCAAACTAATGAAGCGTGATTTAATTGGCCCTAAAAGCACTAAATATGTGTGTGAAGATCATTTTGATGTAAGTAACTATTAATAATAGGTACCTTTTTCTGATTGATATACCTACCTATTGAATCGTAAGTAGGTTCGGAATAACTTATTCAGTAAAAATAACTATATATTTTCGCACATTTAAAGTAAAACCGTTACTAAACGAAATTATGAAATTTTAATAGTGGAGCCAATATTAGAAAATAGTCACTGTTTTTAGAAAGATGGCATTGATACCTCAATTCATGAAAATATTCGTTTAGTAACGGTTTTACTTTAAAGGTGCGTTTTATGTAAATTTATTTGTTATTAACGTTACGTTTTCGAACAAATCCAATAGCTTCATCTCGGTAAGATGCTCGACCGGCTCTGAAAAAATATCGATACATTTGATATCGTTTCCATCAATACAACACGGCGGGCAATACACGTATGTATTGTAATTACTTATGACGATCTAAACAACTAGTTTATTTATTTTATTTATTTATTTCATTAAAACCAACTTGACCTTACAGTTTAAAAAAACCACACAAACAAGTTATTGGTCTGTCAAAAACAAAATTAAAATATTATTAAAAAAAAAAAAAAAACCACTGTGAACAAAACCTGACAAACTAGGCAAAAATGAAAAAAAAAATGAAAAAACAGAAATTATAAATCATAATACAATCATCAATAAACAATCAAGAATAAATTATAACACTAAATCAAAGGAAACAATTATTAGAAATAGTACGAAGTACTTAACTACAATCTGTTTATGAAACGTTTTTTATTTAGAATTCATAGTTGTAAGTTAGACCATGTGGCTGATGAAATAAACTTAAAAGTATATACTTACTTAAAAGTTATATCCTTTTATTTTAGCACTAACATAAGAAGGATTTGAAGAAAAAAAATCCATCACTATGTATAGGTATGTCACCGGAAAATTGCAAACGTCGTATGATTGTAAAATATCTATGTTATATTTTTCTTAATAAGGCACGGATATATTGGAAACCATTGAATTTGGATGGGGATGTATTATATACAAAACGATTTTTTCATAATAAATCGAGAAATTTTAATCTAATAAAGATTTATTACAATTTATTTATTATATATTATTAGATATCAATATTGGCAAATGATCACTTTGTCCTTTGACGAAGAAATGACGTCACAGGCTAATCAGAAACCACGGACGTTCAGTACTAAAATAAGTGTACTTCAATAATCTTTTTCCAAGTCAACCTCGGTCCAAGTCGGCCCTGGAACGCAAAGGGCTTTAGAAGGAACACGGATGGGTTTTAGTCAGTAAGAGTCTGACACGCCCTTCTGCTCCACCCAGAGCGGAAGAAGTCATTTGATGATTCCCATCATTTTAAAAAAAGGACGCCATTTTGTAAACTGTCACAGGTTTCAACATACATCGTGCCTTCAGCGGTATAGTCGGGATAATTTATACAGAAGCCAAAAGAAGTAAAAGAATTCTGGCCTGTTTGTTTGCCTGTTAAAAAAAAAATAAAAAAAAATCTGTGTTTGATTAGTTTGATCTATATTTTGACCGTTGAATATAATATTATCAACATCATGAAACTTCTTCAGGTTGCCTAGCCCTTTTTATTTAACTGCGCCGATTTTCAGCAACCTAATTGACATCTTCGGTTTATTATCATTCAATGACTTGCCCATGTCACGACTAAACGGCGCAGTTCAATGAAAAGAGAGGGTTTTTAATGATACGGCTGATTAAGTTAGTTGGCTGCAATACTTTTTCTTTCTAATGAAAGAAAGAAAGAACAATGTTTATATGGGACTCGCACAAGACAAACAAACCAGTAAAATATGCGATGGGTACTTTGCTAATGGGTACTTTGTTTAAATTGCAGTTGCCAAATGATATGGAAAATTATATGGAATATCACGTGATGGGATCGGTGTCTCAGGTCCGCATGAAACCAGGGTGTGTTCCTACAAAATTTGAATGTCAATCTGAGAAAAAGAAACGAAAATTTTATGTTCTCATGAAACAAGGCACGATATTAAGAGAAGAATGTGACAACGATGAAGGAAAAAGCTTAACAACAACACAAGAGGAACTCGGAGAGACTTCTGGAAGTTCAGGTATAAGTACCATATCTTTATATATGTAACGGACTAATTGCAAACGCCAAACACATTTTTTATGTTAGTGTGGCAGTTTGAGTTCTTTATGCGGTATTGTTCGTCAAATCTTTGAGCTCCTTACAAGTTTGAAGTTTGGACTACACGATAACTGACAAATGCTTGCACTGTCTGGACAGGTCCAATCACATCTGTGTGGTACTTTCCTCAAAAGACCACTTCAGATTCAGACCTACATGGTTCTCATATTCTCGATTTGACCAGTACGATTGTATGGACTTTAAAGACATATATTAGATTATTAAAAAAAAATAATCACATTCCTTATAAAAGTTTTTGAGTCCTATGTCTTAATTTTTTTTTGAAATAATCTATATTTTTTTAGCACTGAATACAAACATGGAAAAGACGACACATACAGTACTAGACAAGAAGAACATAACTACATCAATACTCAAGCATATAACGGATAAGTTGAAAAGTAATGCCAGTCAAACAAAAATTAAATCAGGAGACCAGATCATGTCAAACTTGCAACCGAATCTTTGTGTGTCTGCATCGCCTTTAAAAGTTAAAAAGTGCATTACCCCAGAGCCATTTCAGCTGACTCCAACATGCATCTCACTCTCTGGGGTAATGTTAAATCCAGTAACTGAGGTGAGAAAATGCCTGACTTTATTCTTAGCAATATCTTATCTCAATGAAGGTTCAGGACCTCTCATAAATGCATGATCATAAATCTTAATACAACATACAGTTTTAATGTAATGAAAATCAAGCTTCACGGCCAAGCGCATATTTTGCATACTGGTGGGACAAATATGTATGTCATTCAATTCACACCAGCTTCTCAAGAAAAGCCAACAACGCTCCGGTGGAACTGTCTCGCGGAGAGTACCTGGGTTTCCAAAGTACTTTACCCTGTAACCAGCGATTGCCAACATACAGTAACTACTGGGGCTGCTACACCATCAAAGTTAGGCAGGACGCGTTTTTATGCGTAGTTAACTCAGCCAATCGTTCAAATTGTGGTTAAATTACTTACTTTTTAAATGCGTTTTCCGATCAAAATTTTCTTGACAAATGGTCAAATGAAAAATCTATCATTATAAATGTACTTAAAAGAAAAAAAACTTTTACTATCAACTTATAACGTCAGTAGGTACACAATTTATATGATATACTACACTTGCTGTGCTTGTGCTACACTGTGCTTGTCACGAGATTTACTTGTGTAGATAAACAAGTAAATACTAGTACTTAATCTCCGACAAGCTTTTTTTTTTAGTGCATTTAAATAAAAGTTTGTTTTTTAAAAAGGTTTTTTACTTTGATTTTATAGCTAGGTACAAATTGATCGATAAACACAGTTGATTTAACAACTGATCAGAAAAACTCGGCCTAAGGAAACCAACCAATTTGCTAGTTTGAGAATACATGTTGCCACAGTAGTAAGACGATTTAAGAAAAAAGAAAGAAAAACATTTATTTGGGACTCGCAGAAAACAAACAGAAAAATAAAATAAATTAAAACTAACAGTCATAAACTATAACTAAGAGAAACAAGAAAGAAAGAGATTTGAGATTTGTGTAAATTATAATTTGGAATCGAAAGTCCAGACGCCAGCACATCAACCTACAACAATCTTTCAAATTGCTTTAATAGATTTTCAACTTTATCGCTACAGCGATCGATTCAAGGTTGATTTGGAAAATTTTACAGTTTCGGGTAGCTTGGTGTGCTGGCGTCTGTTTGATTCATTTGTTCAATAAACAATAATAAACACATTTGCATTTCATTTATGATAATATTTTTCACACATTACTGAGAAACTGGACACTCGAACTCTATGAGAGACTAAGTAGACCGACATTTTTGAAACCACCAAACTTATTAGATTTAGATTTTTTTTAGATTTTTTTTTAGACACTGTATTGCTACCAACCTTACAAAATCTCATGTCAATGTTCTGTCACTTGTAAATGGCGTCAGTGTTTTGTTAACGACTAGGTACTTGCCTAACGATTAGATGGAACTAAAATTGGTAAGTTTGATTGCGATATTATGTTTGATAATTATTTTTTTTTCGAGTCCTTCATGTAAAAAATTAATTGTTTATTTTGTGGCAAAACGAAAGTGGTTTATAGTGAAATAGTTTCTGACGAAATATAATTCGGGAGACATGGTACTACGGATCAAATCTCCCGAATGAAGACTTATTTTATGTACTATAGCTACCCTGTACGTAGTAAGTACCCTGTACTTGTATTAGTGAGTGATTTTTACTTTTTTAATTTCAGATTCGAAATGCCACGCGTGTATGAGACAAAACAGGCAAGCGAAAAACGAGAGCGTATTGATAAACACAAAGTTAAATCGGCTGTTTACGATGTTATATACCATGAAAAATCATTACGAGGTGTTGCAAAAGTATACAATTTGTCTGTAATGACCTTGAAGCGGTATGTGAAAAAGAAAAGAGAAGCCATTGCTACAGGAAGCACTTCTCCGAAATATGAACCGAATTATAAACAAGCACAGCTTTTTACAGACAAAGAGGAGTCGGACTTAGCCAAGGATATGGAAACTGCCCGGCGTAAATTTGACCAAGAACTTACATCCAAAGCTGCAAGGCAGTTAGCTTTTCAGTTTGCAGTTAAAAATCATATAAAGATACCAGAAAAATGGAAGAAAAATCAAATTGCTTCTTATGATTGGCTCCAAGGTTTCATGAATCGTCATACTAATTTGCCTGAAGCAAAAAACCTTTCGTATGCCACAAGTTTTAATAAACATTATGATAGAGTAAGTTTTTTCAACATTTACAAAGCATGTCTATGCTCTATACTAGCCCATACAATTTTCAGGGCCAAGATTTATTTATTTGTTATACAATGTAACACAATAAACGTGATACCTCCTTAAAGGGTCATTGTACTCATCATTATGAACAACTTCTAGTATGGGACCAACACTGACAGTGTGAATAAAATTGACTCCCCGTAGTGAAAAAATGACTCCTCAAGAGGTATTGCATTTATTCTGTTTCACATTGTATACTTTATTGTACACCAAAAGTAAAACAAAAAGGGAAACTTAAAACAAAAACACATACAATGGGCGGCCTTATGGCATTCCGCAATCTCTTCCAGACAACCGGGGATGGACAATATTTGCCTAGACATGAAATGGGGTTGTCATTGGTGTGACAAAACTAATTTAACTATAATATACCACAATAGATTACACACATACATTATATTATATGCTTTAAAATAGATACATAAATACCAAGTATATAGGCAGTAAAACATAAATGACTATCGACTGGCCTGTTGGTCGAGTGGTTAGTGACCCTGACTGCTTGAAGTCAGCGTCGAGGGTCGCGGGTTCGATTCCCACCCAGGACAAATCTTTGTGTGATGAGCATGATCATTTGTTCTGTGTCTGGGTGTAATTTATCTATAAATGTATGCATTTAGAAATATTTAAGTATGTTTATCAGTTGTCTGGTTGCCATAGCACAGGCTGTACCTAGTTTGGGATTGGATGACCGTGTGTGAGTTGTCCCAAGATATTATTATAATCCCAGCAACAGGGAATGTTCTTTTACAAGTCTTGTATAAGCAGGTAACGACTGAGTGCGTCTTACTGGCAATGCCTTCCACAGACGGGCAGCCTGTACAGTGAGGGATTTATCCAAGAAAGTTGTGGAATGCATTGGCATGTCCAGTTGTAAGTTATTTGATGAACCATGAAATTTAGAATGAGAATCAAGAAACTGGAAACATTTCTTAAAAAAGGGGAAAAGAGGACATTGTACAAAAGAGTAACAATATGAGCATTCCGGTGAAGGCGAATTGGCAACCACTTAAACCTCACGCGAAATTCAGAAACGTGGTCATATTTGTGTAAACCGAATATGAACCTGATACAAAAATTTTGAAGCAGCTCAAGTTTAACGAGTTGTTCTTGAGTCAGGTCAAGATAGCTGGCATCAGCATATTCAAGGATGGGAATAAGGAGTGTCTGTGCAAGGGCAATCTTGGTGGCAATAGGAAGCAGATGCAAATAGCATGCGGCTAACCTCCTGCAGGAAGTTCAAGAGAAATTTCTGTCGATGAATATCCTTTTTAACTTTTTCGGTAAAAGGAATAACTGATTGATCAAAGAAAACATGGGAAAGAGTTGTCCAGTCGACCCTTGAAACCATCCTGGAACTACCCCGATTACCGCTTGCTCCATTGGCATATGCAAGCCAGATCACAGTTGATAGTGACAATGGCCTCAGAGAGATTGCCAAGAGATTGTATATATCTCCATAAAGATGGTAGGAAGAAGTTAGTTAATTAGAAATTGAGTTTACAAAAATTGCGAAAAGTAAAAGCCACCCTGTGGTACCCCGGCAGAGGTACAACACTAGGAGGATAAAGTCTCTCCGATGAATATATGGATGCAAGATGAAACGGAGATTTGATCCAGGAAGTGGGGATCAAATCTCCCATATCCAAAGGACACTATATACCAATATCACTTTTAAACAACTTCAAAATAGGAGGAGGTTCTCAATTTGTCTGAATTTTTTATTGTATGTTCAATCATTTTATGACAATTTTTTCCATGTTCCTATTTAAATTTGGTGATAATCTGATGAAAAATGGAGATGGACAATGAATTCAATAAATGATAGCAAATCTCCTGGGATTGCTTAAATCACATGTCTGTTTTTTCTTTACACCATACTAGAGTGCCCTCAATGAAGTGAACACATCACTTCATTGTGGGCACTCTGATACACCTGCAGTGCATAGTATTCTGTACACATCTCACCGTGTAAGTTTAGGTGAAGTGAGTTTTCAATCCATAAAAACAAGTTCACTGCATGCTCAATCAGTTTCCATGTTTTTGGGGTTATATATTCAGGCATATCAATCAATCAATGAATTATTTATTTGCACAAACATGAGTAGGTAGGTACAATACATACTTACAACAAAAGTGTCGACATGCAAGAGATGTTAAAGTTATTCTAATAAAACAGATCATCACGTTTGCCTTAAACAATAGCATGCAAATATTAAATACAATTATTTATAATGTCACTGAGTAAAAATTATGCAAATTAAAAAAAAAAAAACAACATATAATCGGAAATTCTCATCCAAAAGTTCATTCAAATTATAATAAGCCTTATCTGCTGGAAAATTAATAGCTTTTCCTTGTAATTCTACATCCCTTAACTGTTTCCAGTTTTTCAGAAGTTTATTATAGATTTTTGGAGCCATGCAAAAGACACTTTTTCGCATAAGAGCCGTTTTATATTGTTGTAGGCAAATTTGGGTATTGTCACGTCTATTACGAGGAAATCGACATAACTTTTTTGTTTATAAACCGGTCTTGATGTTTCGTATAGTTTAGTTATCTGGAGGCACGGCAGTGGTCCCGCCAAGTCGAGCCAAAAGGTATAGCCGTACCGTGCTTTTTCAAATCCATTCGGGACATTTTCGATTCTTGTAACTTCGTTGTGGATGAAGCTAAAAGTCTGTTAAAGAAGTACATGTCTTGGGCAAAAGCACGGCCCGTTCTTTAGAAAACGTATATAGAGGGTATGCGGAACAGGGAGTAATGTCCCGCAAACCTACATTAAAAAGGGAGGATCCTCCGATCAGGCGGGTATTGTGTCTGATGAGAAAATGCCAGATGGTAGTCGTCGGGCGGTTGTATATGCTCAAATCGCGCGGAGAATGTTAACGTCGCGATGTAGGGTTTGTGTGACGTCAGGTCTTTAGTTCTATGTAGTGGTATAGATGTCGCTACAAATACATAAGGCTCCGTGCAGACGGGCCACCGACCACAGCCACCGGTGGCTTGCGACAAGCTGTTTACATGATTTTTAACATGTTTTGTATGGAATCGCCGCACACGTGTAGCGAGTGGCGTCTACTCGCGACTCAGTGTCTGCGACACGCCACCGATGGCGGCCACTTGCTACTTAAAAAAGCCATCACTACAAGATACCAACCGCAGGAACTAGTGGCAGCCACCGACCAGTTTGCGCCGGTGGGACGTGGCGCGCGACAGCTACCGGTGGCTGTGGCCCGTTTGCGCGGAGCCTAACAGTCATCTTTTCATTATATTGTGCATTTCCGTTCTTTAAAGGGAAATATATTTATTGTTTCAGGGGCTGAGCGACCCTGGCAATGCGAACTCCAATGGCGCTAAAAAACCTGGGACATCAACTAAAAAAAGGGTAAGTCCAAAATAGATTGTAACCACAGAGCACTAAATCGCTGCTCCGCCAGCATCTGTATTTAATAAATCATATTTCGATACTTTTTACAAATATTGGAACAAGAAACTCGATGATATTCATACGAAATTCAAATTCTATTTTTTTTTAAAGCCCTTTTTCACATCTGGAACTTAGTGCGCGATTCGGACTCGCACCGGGTTGCTTTATTATTTCCTCCTATCGACAGGGCCGTCTTTACCAGGGGGTGCAAGGGGTGCGGTGCAAATCTCTAATCCAAAGAGAGGTATATGTAATTATGTACGTTTGACACGTTGCCGCTTTGTCGCCCGCACTTGACGCAAAATGATTTCTAAGTCAATAGAGTGTAAGTTCATTTGAAAAGGGCGCGCGGCGCGACACCTGTGCGTCTCACATAGGCGAGTAATTGCGCCCTTTGACATTGCCGCCGGGTCGCCCGCACTTGAAGCAAAATAATCTCTAAGTAAATAAAGTGTAAGTTCAGTCAATTTATGTTGCGTCCTTCCTTTGACATAGCCGTCCGGGCGCTCGCACTTAAAGAGAAATGAACTCTAAATCACTACAATTAGGTGTAAGTTCATTTGAATTTACACCGCGGAGCGCGGCGCCTATGTAAGTGTCGGTCAGTGATTGATCTGATTTCTTCTTTTAAGTAATTGAATTCGTTAGCTCATTTCATTTGCGACAACCGGTGAATTAGCACGGAAGGTTTTAGAGAAAAAATATAACGACTCGAGTACGGGAGTACCTAATTAGCAGGCAATAGATTTGTTATTGTGTCTGGCTTGAATTTGTGCCGCTGGGGCTCAAGTGAATAAAGGTAAGTCAATTTTATTTTTTAAGTGTTATTGTTAGGTACATTACAATCATTTTCATCACATCATCATTTGTTTATCAGAGAGAGTCATGACTGTTTTGTTTATTTGTTCATAATTGCAAAAATACAAATTCGTAATGTTAGTGATTGATAAAAAACTACTTACTTTATTTAGAACGAGCTTATGCCCGCGATCTCGTCCACGCATATCACGTTTCTTCCCGTTCCAGTTAGAATTTTGGGAAATGCTCTCTTAGTGCTCTCCTAAACCTCCTAAACTCTTGAAAGAATCACCATATTTCAGCTTTCAACGACTGGTGGTTTATAAAAAGATCCATTTCATTTCATCATTTTACAGGTTGAATTTATGAAATATTCTTTCATAGCACAGACACGTCAGAAGATAGACATTTACATTATGATTTTTACCCAGCTTATTAACCCAACGAATACCAATCTTCCATAAAAACTGGAACCCCCCAAATTGTCTATTAAGGGTAATGGTGAAAGACTGGCATTTATAATAATTTACTTTGTCCAGTATTCGTACCAAGTTATGTGGAATATATGGCTCTCACATGAAAACTTTAACAGCCCGGTTCAAGGAATTAGGTTTTTCATACAAACTTCTCCCCCCCTTTTCACCCCCTTAAGGGATGAATTAAAAAAAATCCTTTCTTATCCGACGCCTACACCATAAAATTAATATTCCTCAAAATTTCACGTTTCTGCGATCACCGGTTTAGGCTGTGCATTGATCAGACAATCGGAGATAAGGCTTTTATATATATAGATAAAGAAAGAAAAATTAAATACTAAATTGAAATTTGATTTTATTGTAGATGACCGAATTAGGGGATAAAAAGAAACCATCGGGTGCTCAAAATAGAAAAAGGAAACTGGAGAAAGAAGAAAAAATTAAAAAGCTAACTTCTCCGATTGACTCTTTCTTTCGACCTGGTAAGTTCAGTCAGTTGGTACCATAAATAAAACATCTGAAGTGGCATAAATTAGTGACAGAAGTCGCTGGTGTATCCTGCCTGGGTTCGATCCCTAAGTTCCTACCTACTTATTATTATTACACTTCTTATTTTTTGTATAAGTTACCTGTAACTATATACGTAATGAGTCTTAAATAAAGTAGGTTTTTATGATTATGACAATATCTAATTAATTGTTTTTTGCGGATTGCGCACCGGATGCGCAATGGTTAGTAACAAACACTCGCTCTTGTGCCAAAGGTCTCGGGTTCGAATCCCGGCCGGTGCAATATTTATTTAAATACATACCTTCTCAGACCTTGTGTTAATTTTTTGTATTGTGTGATATATCCAACACGCGTTCTAATCGTGGAGATTATAGCAATAAATAACCCCATAGTTTTGGAGGCTCATGTCTAACAGTGGACTGGTGGCTTGTGTGTTTGTGATTTCTTTTTGGGGATTATGAATTATGTTTTTTCATGAAATAGCCGCAGGCGAGATCTGCCAATCGCAACTAAAGTATTTTAATTTCTTACTGTTTGCGCATAGAGCGTGCGTAAGCGCCTCGGCAATTCCACACTGAGCGCGCTCGCCTGGACTAACGGATTAGACTATGCCCGATTGCCCGCCTTAACTTTAAGGCGCTGTTTTAATGTCCTAAAATATTATTGCGTGGCCCTGTTACCACACTTGGTTACAGAAATTGTTGACTGTCTTATGTTTTTTTAGGTACATCTTCGTCAACATCCACCCGACAGTTAGAAGAGACAGTCAACTTGGAAGAGAAAACTTCTACGAGTATTTCACAAGTTCCAGCTCATACCAGTACCAGTATCTCGCCTGGCTCGCTTACTCCAAGTGAACCAATTCCAATTGTTAACCAACCAGCAACAGAACCAGATGTACGATTTCGTGAAAATGTCGCGAATGATCCTGCTCTCTGGCCGCAAGTAATATCCGATAATTTAAGATTATTTTTAACAGAACGTGGACCGATTCAGATAAAAAAAACCAACTATCCTTCAGATAGTAACATGAGGTCGTTTTCAGATACATATTACAGTAAAAAGTTACAAAACAACGAAATTATTCATCGAGTTTGGCTTGTATATTCCACATCTACTGATTCTGTATTTTGTTTTCACTGTAAGCTTTTCAATAATAATGTCACTGCATTTAATGCCCCCACTGGTTACAAAGACTGGGGGCATTTGTCGAGAAATATAGAACGACATGAAAAAAGTTCAGGGCACATATGTTCTTTAAAAAAATATTTGGATCTAAAAAATGACTTATTGAAAGGGCAAACAGTAGACTCGGTAAATCAAACTGAAATAGACCGCGAAAAAAAGAGGTGGACGGCAGTTTTGGAAAGGATAATCGAAATTATAAAATTTTTGGCAGGTCAAAATTTAGCCTTTAGGGGCACAACCGAGAAGTTGTATGACCCAAATAATGGTAATTTTTTAAAGTTGGTGGAGAGTATATCTAATTTTGATAGTACACTATCAGAACACATTGCTCGAATTCAAAGAGCTCAGCATCGCATGCCACATTATCTTGGTCATAACATTCAAAATGAACTGATTAGTATAATTGCTGAAAAAATAAAAACGACTATAATTAGTCTTCTGAAGCAATGTAAATACTACTCTGTAATTCTAGATTGCACACCTGATATTTCACACCAAGAACAACTAACTGTTATTGTGAGGTTTATTTATTTAAATCCATCGACAAAACGCGCTGAGGTACGAGAACATTTTTTAGGTTTTTTACCTGTAACTGACACTACCGGACAAGGGTTGGCGACATATTTGTTAGATTTCTTAAAATCATGCGATATTGAATTAGATGATTTGCGAGGCCAAGGATATGATAATGGGGCCAATATGAGGGGGAAAAATATAGGCCTCCAAAAAAAAATATTGGACATGAAGCCTCGTGCTTTTTACGTACCGTGTGCTGCTCACTCCCTAAATTTAGTAGTAAATGACGCCGCTAAAAGCTCATTGGAAATTACAAACTTTTTCTGTATTGTCCAAGAAATCTATGTATTTTTTTCAGCATCCACATCACGCTGGGATGTAATTATGAAACAGATACCTACTTTGACATTAAAACCTCTTTCAAATACGCGTTGGGAAAGTAGATTTGATGCTCTTAGAGCACTCCGTTTTAACATGGATAAAATTTACGATGCATTATACTATATTTTTACAAATAACAAGTATGACAGCGACACAAAAAACATAGCGAGTTCATTAATAGCCAAGTTAAAGTCTTATAGATTTATATGTTCAGTAGTTATATGGTACAATATTTTACTAAAGATTAATATTGTAAGCAAAAATTTGCAAAAATCGGACGTAATTATTTCAGAAGCTACCAAAATGATTAATTTGGTTAAAAAAGATTTGGAGAAATACCGCACCGATAGTGCGTTTGAGCAGTTGTTATCTGATGCGAAATTAATTGCTGAAGAATTAGAATGCGAAACAGAATTTAATGAAACTGCTCGTCCACGTCCCCGAAAAAGACATTTTGATTATGAAGCTGCAGATGAGCCCATTTTAGACCCAACCAACAAATTTAAAGTATGTTTTTATTTTTTTCTACTGGACACAGCTATCTCGAAATTAAATGAGAGATTCGATTTGCTGACGGAACACAATTCAGTTTTTTCACTCTTCCAAAACATTGAATGCTGAAATAAATTAGAGATGCACGAAAAAAAATCTCAGTGTTGTCGGCTCCAAGAAAAACTAACATTTAAAAATAGATTTGATATTGATGGGGAAGATTTATATAATGAATTAGAATTGTTGCCAATAGTTTTGAAAAAGTAAATAGTAGCTTCAAGCTTTTATATCGCCGCGCAAAATCTTTCTAGTCATCATAACACACAACATTCACTGACCAGATAAATGAACGACCGAACGATAAGTAAAAAGCGAATCACGGCATCAGTGAGTGTCGAGTGAGCGGTGACGCAAAATAGGTCGGATAGCTCCGCGCTCCCGCTTACTCAATTAGGTCGGCGCGCTCCCGCCCACTCAATTAGGTCGGCGCGCTCCCGCTCACTCAATTAGGTCGGTCATATCGAAGGTACTAACGAGCTTTAGCTCAGCTTTCTCGTCATGATGTGATATTTTCGCCCGTATACCCCCAAAACTTCATCACAATATATCGAAATTACCCACACATTCACCACAAAATACACTATTACGACAGCACAATATACCTAAATCCACTTACAAACCATTAATTCCAATAAGACACTGCACTAATAAATATAAGAAAACGAGCGCGCGCGCGACTTCCGACGGAGAAGCTTATGAGATTACTCTCCGGTTTATTTCTAACGATTATTTTTATTCACACACAACACAATTTCTAACCAGTTCTGACAAGATGGCGTCGCGCGTCACTGGTCCACGGACTCATTTTACTTTCATTGCTTTTCGTTCGTTCTAGTGGTGTTTCCATCCAAAATATTACTAAAACCGGTCAAGTATTAGTTCATTTGACGAATGATACAATTGTGTATGAAAAAAATCGTGTTGCAAGTGCAAATAAACGTAAAAAACCGACGTCCAATAGCGCGAGTCGGCGTGACGTTTAAAGTGTACCTATGGGGTACACGCGACGTTTCGCGCGTTGTTCGATAGTTTACACGCGAAATTTCAGGGGTAGTTCGTTACTGAGAGACAGCCGGGATTGGCGCCCTAGTAGCCAAGACAGTCCTTTGAATAGTAAGCTGGCTTCTGTTTTTATGGCTCTGATGTGGTTAGCCCAGGTCAGTCTTCTATCCAGGTGTAGGCCGAGATATTTGAAGCAGTTATTGCTTGGTAGTGGTTTATCTTCCACACGCACAGGTGGACAGTCACCTCTTCGGAGTGTAAATGTAACTTGAGTCGATTTGGTTGGGAAACCATCAAATGACTTCTTCCGCTCTGGGTTGAGCGAAACGGCGTGTCAGACTCTTACTGACTCAAACCCATCCGTGTTCACATTTAAACGATATTGAACCAAAGATGTCACTTAGGTCGCTGAAAAGTCGGCGCAGTTCAATGAAAAGGCTAGGCCGCCAATTAAACGGCTGATTAAGCTACTAGTTGGCTGCGTCATTTACATATTTTAATACTAAAAGCCTGTTTTTTTTTGCTTTATTTCTTACTAATTACTTACTTTCTAATTTATTATTTACCATTAATTATTAAAACTTGGCGGGTACGTGTTTCCTTACCTCCGTCTCCACGTTTGAAGTCATCTGTTAAAGAATGACCGCGTTTTAAGTCATCTGTTGCAGAGCTCCTATCTGAAACTACATAATTATACTCTCAGAGTCCTCTCAGCATATCAAATCTGCTCTGCAATCGCCCTGGATACGGTTGCTCAAAAACCGTGCAAAATCCTCCTCTATAAACTAAGCATACGATTAGAATAATAATTCTATGAATAAGCTGGAATGTTTCACTAAAAATATATGTTCTTTTCCCATAACTTCACTGATCTTGTAAACAAAAAACAGTTTATCTTCGAAACAAAATAACGTTTGAGCCTATAAAATATGCAAACATAGGGTTGCCCTACCTGTTTCTTTCAAGGCCATTTTATTATTGTCAGGGGATTATCAGGGTTGTAAAGCTTTGAAATATGAGGCGTCCGTTACACGTTCAAGCAAACGTCAATCAATTCCAAAAGTCATGGTTGACGAATGATTGACGATGCGTGATGGAATACAATCGACATCACCTTAAAGTTGAATAATCTTAAATATGGCCACGATATAATATTGTCTGATAAGCGGGATTCGAAAAAGGACAAGGACCCATTTCATAAAAATATAAAAAACAGACCCATTTAGGTACTTAAAAGTCGTTAATAGGCATGTTCACTAATTTAGAAATAGCTTTTAATTTATAAATAGAGCTTAAATAAACACGAAAAAAATATTATTGAGAAAAAAATATCACTAACTTCAATAAAAAATCAATTTAGGTAAAAATTATTTTTCAAAAATTGCCGCCGAAACGCTCCCAAACTGTCAGTGTCACGTGATAAATATGTACGTCACAGGTCGATAAACAAAGCTCGCGTTCTATGACAGTCCACTGTTTTTTACTGAAATATTGTTGATACAAACTGTAATAATGACCTCGTTTTACAAAACATGTGCAGTGCCAATGTGCAAGAGTACGTCAATAACAACACCACAGAAACTTTTCATATACGTTCCAAAAAATGCACTAATAAGAAGAAAATGGTTATCACTTGCTAGAAGACACCCAGCATCATTGACAGCGACAAGTACCAGTCATTTTTGTGAAGATCACTTTGATGTAAGTTCTAGCAAACTCAAAATGTAAAAACTAATATTAATATTGTGTTACAAATCTATTTTTTTAGGTTAGTTACATGGCTACAATAAAGTGTCAAATGTTTACCAGTTGTATTTTGTTTACTTGGCTAATCTAAATAACCTATTGATTAATGTATATCTAATTCCAGCTTCCAAAAGACATGGAAAATTATGTAGAATACACTACAATGGGTGTAGTATCCCGCATAAGAATGAGACCCGGTTGTTTACCTACAAAGTTTGCTTGCCAACCAAATAGAGCCAACATTTCTACTGATGTCGGTCGCCCAGCCGCTGCAACAAGGCAAAGACTCTCATTGATAAGGGAATGTGAAGAAGAGATAAGATCAGCACAACCTGCTCAAGCTCAACCAATAGAAAATTTAAATATTGAAGTTCTAAATCAAGACGAAGGTTGGTACTAATTCATTATCCCTAATAGTATCAATATACGCGCATAGTCGTGGAGTTGCGGAACACATGAATACATACATACGGTACATATGAATGTTCTTTAAAACTTATTATGCATCTCAATGTTTTAGTTCTTCTATTTACCTGTTTTTTTATTATCAACAAAAGGTTTTTTATTATGTACCTATGTAAAAATAAAGCAAGTTCACTATAAAGGGAATTTTCTTTTTCAGATCCAGTCCAAGAACAACTACAAAATACAAAAAAAATTGATAAAGCAGTCCAGATATGCATAACAGCCAAATATCGAAGTAAAACTACTCAAACTGAAACAAAATCAAGTACGAAGAAAACCTCTCCTATAAAGGTTTTTAGCACATCTGTGTGTACTTCTCCATTTAAAATTAAACAGTTAAGGCCATTTATAAAACCACACCAGTTTCGCTCAAAAGCAAAAGTAACACGCAACTCAAGTAATGATGATAAATCTGATAGTGATGTGTCATCCGTATACACACCACCTGTAGCACCTATGACAAAATCTTCTTCGGACACAAGTGTTTTAAATGAACCAGATTTTAAAAGAGAACATTACCGAAAATCTATGTTAGAATATACTGTAGAGAGAATAAAAAAAAGAACACTGTTCTATAGTAGGCGCCAGATAAATGTGGAATAAAGTATATTGACCTTTCCCTAATAACTGCTCATAGGTACCTGAACAATTAAATATGAATCGTTTTTCATTATTAGACAATGTTAAGGATCACGAGAGATGATGATTCGGGACAGTTTTGTGTCATTAATTCCGTTTTTCAAATTAACAATGTCAATAAATGTAGGTGGGTCAATGACCGATATTCCACGATTATCTGGCGCCTACTATATATAGGTGTACCAAAAGATTGTTATGATTTAATTAAAATTATGCATGAGCATACTGGTATTCCTGAATACCAAGTATTGTTGTGTTTAAAAAAAAATCGTTTGGACACAAAGTTTTCTGAACTTTCTGATGAGTTTGGAATAAGTAGAACATATGTATCAAAAATAGTGTCTGAAAATATACCTAAAATTGTAGAAATCATGAGGCCTTTTATTGTTAAATTAGACAAGACTTCTATCAAAAGATGCTTGCCAATAGCCTTTAGAAAAAACTATTATAATGTAACATGCATTATAAATTGCCTAGAAATTGAAATTCAAAAGCCTGGTAAAGCCGTGAATCAATCTCTAACTTGGTCTGAATATAAAAAAGCCAACACCATAAAATACCTAGTTTCTAGTACACCTAATGGACTAGTGAATTATATTTCACAGGGGTATGGAGGTAGAATAAGGAGTCATTCCCGCTCGTCCACACCCCGTCGTCCACACTGCGGACGACTGGGAATGTTGCGTTCTGTTTGTCTACACTGTGGACGAACAGAACGCAGTATTCCCAGTCGTCCACACCCCGTCATCTCACGTCTAGTCTAAGAGTTAATAAAAAGAAAATATGATGATAGTATTTCCTAATATAATAAACATACTTTTAAAATATTATGTACTTAGCTGTATTACTTTAGTAAGGCAAATACTTTAAAAGTACATACCTAGTAAATCTAAAGCTTTTTTGCGTATTTTATACTAAATGTATAGCATAAGAATGTTTCACATTTTAATTATACACATTGGGTATTATATCAACATCAGTTTAAATGCAATTAATATGTAAAAAGTTTTAAACTAGACATGAAACGAGGTGCGGACGACTGGGAATGTTGCGTTCTGTTCGTCTACACTGTGAACGAATAGAACGCACCTTTCCCAGTCGTCCGCAGTGTGGACGACGGGGTGTGGACGAACGGGAACAACCCAGAATAAGTGATGTATGTCTGGTAGAAACTTGTGATTTCCTTAAATGTTTACCTAGTGGGTCACATGTAATGGCTGACAGAGGCTTTAAGCATATAGAACCACTATTATTTGAGATTGGTTGTAAGCTAACAAGGCCACCCAGTGTAGTGTCCGGTAATAAATTATCTAAGGAGGAAGTGAAGGAAACAAAAAAAATTGCAAGTCTAAGGATCCACATAGAGAGAGTCATTAGACGCATAAGGGAGTTTTCTTTTCTGAAGTCCCATGCTTGTGTAAACAATAATCTTTTAGGAAAACTTGCGACAGTCACTGCATAAGACGATAGGTTATCCGTCAATCACAGCCTGGACTGTGGTTAAACTGACAGCAAAACTTTAACGGACGCCTAATAATATTTAAGTGTATGTCATGTGCGAGATAGAGAGACTATTCACTCGTGCGTTAGACAAGGACGCCGCATAGCAGCTGTTCGGGCCAAGGCAGCCATGTTAAACACAGCAAAGCGGCCTGCGTGTTAGCAGTTTCGCGCCATCCTTGTTCGAGTAACAACGTGTTACGGAGTAGATTCTCGTGTTGACTATAATTCTTTGTTTTCATCAGTTAATTTTATTGAAAAAATGGTGAGAAAGTGCTTTTTGTGCGCGAAAGAGACGACTCTTGACTTTGACGATGCGACTTTCATAAACTGTTCATTGAAATTGGCATTCCGGAAAATGAAAAAGTTAAAATACGGTGATGTAGACATCTCTAATGTGTCCCTCGATTTAATTGGTTACCACACGAAGTGTTACAAGATAGTGGCTGCTTTGAACAAAGATTATAATGAAGAATATAATAATTTCATTGCAGAGAAAGAAGTAAGTTGTACATAACAATTCAAATGTAACCTTTCGAAATACTACCCTAAATAATTTTCCCATTTTAATTTATTTATTTGATCTATTCACAACTTAAAAAATAAAACAGGCGTTGAAAAGCCTACACAGTGCAAGGACCAACAACAACAAGGTTAATTAAATACCACGAGTGCAAAAAATAATTATGGAAGGTGGCGATTTTTTTTATCGTATAACCCATTGTGTATGTGGGGTGTCGTTGATTATGAAATTTAAAAATATTGTGTGTAGTTGGTGTGCAAAAATCATTTTTCCATCCCAGGATCCGTTTGCGAAATATTATGCTTTAAAGCACTAATTTTTGTTAGAGTCGATTGTGTCACCTCCTCCCCTGCCAGCTAAACGGTTGCTTTTGGAGACGTGAAAAAATTCATGGTAGTAGCATATTAACGAATTTAGAAGGAAAACTATTACCGCCACCTAGGCTTAACGAGTTAATGAGTTAGACTCGACCAACTTATAAAATGGAACTGGTATAAAGTATAAAAACCTAATATATCCATAGAAAATGACCAAGTGCATTTGTAATTTTGTAATCTAATAAAGTACATGTTACTATTTTTCTGGCATGGTTTAGGAGACGGGTTACTACGGAATCCTACACTGTGCGTGGTCCGACACGCACTTAGCAAGTCTAATTGATTTATTTGGTCTACACATACATTTAAAATTTAAAAAATAAAACATGCATTGAAAAGCTTTCACAGTACAACAATCACTAATAGTTATTTAAATACCACGTGGACAAAAAATAATTACGCATATCTACATTAATATATTAAACAGGTAAAATTTGTATTTTTGTGTGTGTGTATGTTTGTAATGAATAAACTCAAAAACTACTGTGCCGATTTCAAAAATTCTTTCACCATTGGAAAGCTACATTATCAGCGAGTAACATAGGCTATATTTTATCCCCGTATTCTCACGGGAACGGGAACTACGCGGGTGAAACCGCGTGACGTCCGCTAGTTAAAAATATACAAGCAACCTTATTTTTAAGTTATAAAGTAAACAATAAATAAATATTCAAAGCATCTTTAATTTGACGTATTGAACGCTTGTTTTTTTCTGCTTGGATAACCAAGCAAAAATAACATTGATTTAAGTGATTTTGTTTTGACCTAAAATTATAAATTGCTTCTACTAGGTACTATAATAAACAAATCCATTAAAGGGAGGTACTTGACGTGGTCACGTGAGCCTGCGCTTTTTTAGTATCGGAACTAGTTTCTGTCCGCGACTTCGTATACGCATATCCCTTTTTTTCCCGTTCCTGTAGGAATTTCCCGTTCCCGTATAGCCTATAGCAGGGACGGCGATCCTTTTTTGGTGATCGTGCCATTTTCATTACAAGAAATAAATGTAGTCATGACGTGCCGCCAAAATATCTTGACTTGGTGATTCCATGGATAAAAAATAACACTAGACGCTATTAACTTAACTCCTTTATTGTAACTATAAATTCATCAAGGAATCTTTTGCTTTGCGTTTCTCTGAATAAAATTTAAAGTTCAGTATGATTTCTGTTGTTGCTAATCATTCAAGATGCTAATTTGTGTTACATAGGCGTGCCCAAATTATTTTGCTGCGTGCCACGACTAGCACGCGTGCCATAGGTTCGCCATCCCTGCCCTATACCATTGCTCATGAATGTGGCTATAGTAGGCGCCAGATAATCGTAGAATAACGGTCATTGACCCACCTACAATTATTGACATTTTTAATTTGAAAAAACGGAATTAATGACACAAAGCTGTCCCGAATCATCATCTCTCGTGATCCTTAACATTGTCTAATAATGAAAAACGATTCATATTTAATTGTTCAGGTACCTATGAACAGTTATTAGGGAAAGGTCAATATACTTTATTTCACATTTATCTGGCGCCTACTATAACATCATATCCTACTACTATTATAAAGGCGAAAGTTTGTAAGTATGGATGTATGTATGGATGTTTGTTACTCTTTCACGTAAAAACTACTGAACGGATTTTGATGAAATTTGGCACAGAGGTAGATTATAGTCTGGAATAACACATAGGGTACTTTTTATCCCGGGAATATGTTCCCTTGGGATAATTTTCGACATTAACGCGGGTGGAGCCGCGGGCGACAGCTAGTACAAAAATAATTTGCCAAATCCGACTGGTACCTATGTACTTCCAGAGATAAGAGCGTGCAAGCAAACAAACAAACTTTTCAGCTTTATTATTAATATAGATAGATAGCCTTTGCCCGCGTCTTTGTACGCGCCCATTCCGCTTTTTCTCGACCCGTATAGCCTTCCTCATGAATCCGTACTTCGAACTTCAAACCAAAGACAAACTTTCGAACGAATGACGCTACTCAAACTGCGAAGTAAATAAAACTGATCTAAATTCGAGTAGAATCTTAACTTCGTACTTCAAAAACCAAAGACCGAACCATCACTAATTTACCCAAACAAAAAAACTTTTTCGACCAATTTTGAAGGTTAGAACCAATCAAACAATCAAGACCTACGACAGAATTTAGATTTTTCAGACACCCCTAGGTACTTAACTCAAATCTGTTTGGAAACGGGCGAGAATTTTAACACCGCCATTCGAAAATGAAGTCAAATGCACAACGCCATCTATCGAATATGGAGTTTAACTGTTAACAGTAGTTCTATTTTTAGTCTCCTAGGTACTTAACTCAAATCTGTTCGAAAACATGGGCGAGAATGTTAACACCGCCATTCAAAAATGAAGTCAAATGCACAACGCCATCTATCGAATATGGAGTTTAACTGTTAACAGTAGTTCTATTTTTAGTCTCCTAGGTACTTAACTCAAATCTGTTTGAAAACATGGCGAGAATGTTAACACCGCCATTCAAAAATGAAGTCAAATGCACAACGCCATCTATCGAATATGGAGTTTAACTGTTAACAGTAGTTCTATTTTTAGTCTCTTAGTAAATTTCTTAAATCCCGGGTTACAATCGTCATGTTTATTATTCAGGGATTTTAGAGGAGGTATTATCAACTCATATGTTATTATGTAGTTATGCAATGTTACTTCCACGAACATTAAGTAAATATATTGAGTCTACCTATTCCGATCTCTGGAGATAACAAAGACATGGATGTGTTTATGCATGCACGTACTCGAAGGGTAACCAACGTTACCCTATTAGTAAGGCTCCATTGTCCTTCCGTCCGTCTGTCTGTCAGCGGGTGGTATTTCAAGAACCGTAATAGGTAGACAGTTGAAATTTACACAGTGTGTATTTCTATTGCAGCGATAACAAAAAATTTCATAATAAAAATTTAATTAAATTAAAGGGGGCTCCCATAGAAAATATGTGTTTTTTTTTTTTCAGTGGATGTACGCACTAATATCGCACTTGACCGGTTTTCATGCCTATTTTGACGGGACTACACGGCCAGTAGGGCCGTGTAGTCCCGTCAAACGGTCAGAAGTTGGAAAGACTTAGTCAAGTCTTTCCAACTTCTGACCGTTAACTCCTCACGGAGTGTTCATATAAACTTTCAAGTCCTTATTCTTGGAAATTAATGAACTGATTATATATTAATGAAAGATATCGAGATCTAAATAGTTGGTGGAGAACTTTTTCGGGAAAGAGTTTAGAGGGAGAGCGGGAGATCGATTTTAAGTTTTGAATAGAAAGTGAAAAATCACTATCTTTCCACCAGAACTCTTTTTCGAAACTGTTAAGCAATGAAGACACGTATAAAAAGAGTTAAGCAATATTAAATTGAAATTGTCTTTTGTTCCAGAACCATGAACCAAAGCAATCATCCTCCGGCTGCAAAGGAATCAAAGTATTCTGCCCGAAATGTAAGACTGAAGTATCGCACACTGCAGAAGGGATTCAAGAGGTAATACATGATTTTAATCAAAACAAAAATGTACTTACATGATGTTAATCAAAACAAAAATATACATGATGTTAATCAAAACAGAAATATACATGATGTTAATCAAAAAAAAAAAATTAACATGATGTTAATGAAAACAAAAATATACATGATGTTAATTAAAACAAAAATGTACATGATGTTAATCAAAACAAAAATGTACATGATGTTAATCAAAACAAAAATATACATGATGTTAATCAAAACAAAAATATACATGATGTTAATCAAAACAAAAATGTACATGATGTTAATCAAAACAAAAATATACATGATGTTAATCAAAACAAAAATATACACGATGTTAATGAAAACAAAAATATACATGATGTTAATTAAAACAAAAATGTACATGATGTTAATCAAAACAAAAATGTACATGATGTTAATCAAAACAAAAATATACATGATGTTAATCAAAACAAAAATATACATGATGTTAATCAAAACAAAAATGTACATGATGTTAATCAAAACAAAAATATACATGATGTTAATCAAAACAAAAATATACACGATGTTAATCAAAACAAAAATTAACATGATGTTAATAAAAATAAATATGATGTTTACTAATTCCCTTGTCGGTTTTTCCATAAGGAAATTTTCAGTAGCCCGGAGTTCGGAAGTCGGTGCTGTGACACCCCGTATCACAAAATACTCAGAAAGCACGTAAAGCCGTTGTTCCTCCGTCTGATTTCACCCCAGTCGTGTTAGATTGCTGACCCAAGACCCAACGGACTATAAAGATTTGATCAGTTTGAAAAAGTAATTCCCGGATTTGCTCGCATACCTTATAACAAACGTACACACACACACACACACAAACAAACTTTCGCCTTTATAATATTAGTGTGATAACAAAAATATGAAAACTGCAAAAAATACATTAATGCATATGTTTATCCTTCAGAGATGTAATTGTACACATTCAGCTAATAGAATACTCCCATTTCTCCATTAATCTTACAGCTTTTATTCACAATACTGAACACTGACTAATATTTTTACACTTTATTAATTAAGTTATTCTACCTAGCACTCGAGTCAAGATCTTAATTTGTTTGTACATATTTTTATTCCAAAACATTGATCTTACCTAAAATGTATATCTCCTCAGGATCAAACAAAAGCTCTCATTGCAAAAGTATTCCATTACTTCGAGGAAGAGTTTGAACTGTTAAAGAAGATGACGGCAAAATTGAAACTGTCACATCTGTCGGAGTTCCACCACCGGACGGCGCAGGCCACGGGTGTGAGCGAGGCGACCGTATTCGAGATACTGCATGAGGAAGCGAGACGGAAGGCTGCCAAGAGATATGAACAGCCGCGGAATGCAATCATACAACCGGAAGTACCTCAGAATTCTGAGGTACAACAGGAACCACCACTGAAAAGACGCAGAGTGTGCCAGAATCCGAGTCTGACGGAAAGGTAGGTGTCAAGTGTTGGATAGCTCGCCGTCCGATAAGAACCAGGGGCCCTAAGTCTTAAAACGATCATTGTTCCGCTCTAAGAGAGAGACGGAGCTATACATAGCGAATAGCACTATCCCTTTTTTAGCATCGGAATTGGATGGCATTAGCACGTCATAGTAGGGCCACAGGCCCGGGTCCCGGAACCCTGCCAGAGTTGCGGAATTCGTTCGAAAGGGTCACCGCGGCCCTGGAACGCACATGGCATTAGGGTGGGTTTTAGTCAGTAAGAGTCTGACAATCCCGCTCCGCCCAGAGTGGAAGGAGTCATTTGATGATTTCCGATCATTATAAATAAGGTGTTAACTGTGGCCCAAACATATAACCAATAGGTACACAGTAAACACAGTGTAATGTCTTCTTATTGGTTAATGATTTAGGGAATAAGTTTTCCCTCAGGGCCAAAGAAACCTGATTTCACTGTACCTAATTTTTGTTTTAGTTCAAATGAAGAAACGGACGATAATGTAGAAGATATCGGCCAATCAAGCATCCATCACGAGTGAGTTTGGTTTATTTGAACTATTTATCATCAATCTTCTACTATTAGTAATGAGAGAGTATGGAGGGATGTTTGTTCAAAATTTTAATTATATTTTTCAGAATAAAAATAGAGTCTGAGGATGAGGAGCTGATAGTGAAGGAAGAACTTGTGGAATACTATGAGTAAGTAATACATTTATTATCATCCGAGTGTCCTTTCTTCAAAATCCTGGTAAAAAAGTTTCAGGCAGTCTCTAATCACCTAATCAACGCCAACCCCAAATGTCTGTATACCCTATATCTATATATATAAAAATCCATTGCTGTTCGTTAGTCTCGCTAAAACTCGAGAACGGCTTGACCGATTTGGCTAATTCTTTTTTTGTTTTGGTCGCCAGATTACAGGGAAGGTTTTAAAACAAAAAAAAAAGGGAAGTAGGGTAGGTAGAGTAGGGTAGGTAACGATTGACGGTTGTTGGTGAAGGGAGTTACTGTATATTATAAATGTTGTACCTACATACACTTTCTTTATTTCTTTGATTAACGCCACCATACCTACTAAAAGCTATGAAAGCTCATACATCGACCAAACGAAACATTCGTTCGCTGAAAAAGTACTAAAAGTTTCTAAAACAAATTTTCAGATATAAATACAAACTTTTTGAATTAAACGTACGGTTATTTGAAAAGTATTTACATCTATACTTATATATATTATATATATATATAGTATAAAACTAAGTCGCTTCCCGCTGTCTGTCTGTCCCTATGTATGCTTAGATCTTTAAAACTACACAACGGATTTTGATGCGGTTTTTTTTAATAGATAGAGTGATTCAAGAGGAAGGTTTATATGTATAATACATGCATAATATAGTGGAGAAACACTGATATTTTTTGAGGTTTCTAATGTGATGTCGTATATAAACATTTTATGCGCTGACATTGCAAAAGCTGGCTGAACCCTACGAGATAGATCAAAATAATGTACTATAGTATTGTACACCTTAAAAAGGTCTACAAAAACGTCCGCGATGGTATATGTCTATCTCTTAGGGATAATCCACAATAACCATTTTTTATCCTTTACTTTTTACGAGAAATAATGGCTTATTTACGAAGCGATTTTAAGCAATATAGCATTAATCCTTATCCAATTAAGTACCTTAAATACATTGTGCATTTAATATATATCAATATGGCCTTTTACAGCATGTAATTTAAATGAATATTTTCGAAGATATTACAGATTTAAAATGCAGAGACGATATTCTGTAGTTTATTTAGTATCAGCATTGCACCCGTGCGAAGCCGGGGCGGGTCACTAGTATACTATAATCTATGCTCCTATACTAATATAATATAGCTGAAGAGATTGTTGGAACGCGCTAATCTGTGGAAGTATCAGTCGGATTTGGAATATTATTTTTGTAGCTGATAGCCACATTCATGAGGAAGGCTATACGGAAACGGGTAAAGATGGGATATGCGTGTACGAAGTCGCGGGCAAAAGCTAGTATTCTAATATTTTTTTTTTCATTTTTCAGTGGGGAACCTGAAATCACCATAGGACCGACAAACGTGCAGGGATTTGACAAGTAAGTAATCATTGTATGAGTTTTTATCAGTGTTTCAATTCTGCAAATTTCTGTAATCATAGTAGCCATCTGTCAAAATATGTAGGTAAAGTGAAATCAAGTGATTATGACAGAGATGCGAATGCAAATATTGCTTAAAATATATAAGAATTGCCCCCAGAGTTAAATATCATAACTGCCGCGTTGGTCTAGTGGTCACAAGTGCTTCTGTTAAGCATGAGGTGCTGGGTTCGATTCCCGGGTCGAGCATCGGTATTATTAGGTGACTACTGGGTACGGCGCGTTCCTATGCGCATATCCCGTTTTTCCCGATCCCTTGGATCTTCCCATGGAACCTACATGCCAAATTTCAGCTTTCTACGACCAGTAGTTTCGGCTGTGCGTTGTCTGTCAGTCACCAGTAATGGAAGAATTTTATATATATTGATTTATAATTAAAAAGTTGACCTTTTTACTGGATTTGTCCGTAATTAAGTACTTGATATTATTTTATTTTATTTTTCAGCGAACAAGCTCAAATAGATTCAATTTCAGTTAAAGTGGAACCAATTAATGAGTAAGTTTTAGAGTTAAGTTTGGCAAACTGACCTTTTGATTTTTCCAATGACCCTAAAACTTTAACTATAGTAGGCGCCAGATAAATGTGGAATAAAGTATATTGACCTTTCCCTAATAACTGTTCATAGGTACCTGAACAATTAAATATGAATCGTTTTTCATTATTAGACAATGTTAAGGATCACGAGAGATGATGATTCGGGACAGCTTTGTGTCATTAATTCCGTTTTTCAAATTAACAATGTCAATAATTGTAGGTGGGTCAATGACCGATATTCCACGATTATCTGGCGCCTACTATACCTGTTTATTTCTTCCACTGTTTTTGTCACACATTTGTGACATTGGCATAAAAGGTAAGCTTCCCTTTGTTACATGTGACAATGGCGTTTTTAAGGCTAAATTAATGTTTCAAATCAGTTTAGGTATCACTAGCTGCGCCCCGCGGTGTTACCCGCGATTTCAGTATAGATATATAAAAAAATTGCCTATGTGCTAATCCAGGGTGTCAGCTTTCTGCATACCACATTTTATTAAAATTGGTCCAGCCGGTTGCGCGTGACGAAGTAACAAACATACACACACGCACAGTCACAAACTTTCGCCTTTATTATATAAGTGTGATTCCGTTGACTCAAAGAAAGATATTATTATCACATTTATATTTTTAACTGAGTTATAACACTGTAATCTTACGGTCTATTATTGTTTATTGCAGTACAAACGACCCACTCGCAATACAACCAGCTGCTGCTCCAAGAAGAAAAGTACCAATAAAGTTTGAAGACACAGAGTAAGTAACTTCATTGTTTAATCCTTAGACCAATATATTTAGGATAGGTATCGGATTGTCAGAAGTTAGAAAATCTGACGCCAGGATTGCCAAGGAATATCGTGTTATCCAGTTACTGGTTGGAGGTCAGATAGGCAGCCGATCCATGTAAAATACTGGTATTCAGCTGAATCCGGTTTGACTGGAAGTTGACTCCAATATAGTTGGGAAAAAGCTAGGTAGATCATAATCCCAATATATTTTAGTTGGGAAAAAGCTAGGCAGATGATGGTCCCAATATATTTTAGTTGGGGAAAAGCTAGGCAGATGATAATCCCAATCTATTTTAGTCGGGAAAAAGCTAGGTAGATCATAATCCCAATATATTTTAGTTGGGGAAAAGCTAGGCAGATGATGGTCCCAATATATTTTAGTTGGGGAAAAGCTAGGCAGATGATGGTCCCAATATATTTTAGTTGGGGAAAAGCTAGGCAGATGATGGTCCCAATATATTTTAGTTGGGGAAAAGCTAGGCAGATGATGGTCCCAATATATTTTAGATGGGAAAAAGCTAGGCAGATGATGACCCCAATATATTTTAGTTGGGAAAAAGCTAGGCAGATGCTGACCCCAATATATTTTAGTTGGGAAAAAGCTAGGCAGGTGCTGACCCCAATATATTTTAGTTGGGAAAAAGCTAGGCAGATGCTGACCCCAATATATTTTAGTTGGGAAAAAGCTAGGCAGATGCTGACCCCAATATATTTTAGTTGGGAAAAAGCTAGGCAGATGCTGACCCCAATATATTTTAGTTGGGAAAAAGCTAGGCAGATGCTGACCCCAATATATTTTAGTTGGGAAAAATCTAGGCAGATGATGACCCCAATATATTTTAGTTGGGAAAAAGCTAGGCAGATGCTGACCCCAATATATTTTAGTTGGGAAAAAGCTAGGCAGATGCTGACCCCAATATATTTTAGTTGGGAAAAAGCTAGGCAGATGATGACCCCAATATATTTTAGTTGGGAAAAAGCTAGGCAGATGATGATCCTAATATTTATGTATGTATTTGGGGTTTGCACAACATGTCATGCCATCTAGTGCTGCAAATTCGAAACGTTTACCTTTTGACTTTGTAGCTTCTGTGCTGCCACCTATATTTCTGTTTTCATCAAAATCGAGCTCGAGACTCTTTTCAGTGTTTTTCGCAAATCCACGCACACTTCACTTACTCACTCATTCATTCACTTATTAACTTCTGACCCGCCATTGAACATTGGTTTTTAACATTTAATTGCACTAGCAATAAAATTTGGCTGTATCATTCGTCAATTTAATTCATGTTTGACTGGTTTTATTTACTTGTTTAAAGGGAAATATCACAAAAACCTATTTATTGTTAAGTCTAATCTCTATTAATTTCATGATTTTTGACGTGACAACGTCTTATAAATTGGTTTGCCGGGTGACACTTCAAGAAACTGCGTTACGCTCCGCTCACGTTATGCGCTCACAATGAGAGCGAGTGAGAGGCACGCGTCCCTTCCACTCGGGCATGGTTAGCCCGCCTAAGAGCGAGAGAGACAGACATAAAAAGTGAAAGGCACGCGTCCCTTCCACTCGAGTACAGTTAGCCCGCCTAAGAGCGAGAGAGACAGAGCGAGAGAGAGAGAGTGAGAGAGATAGGCATACACACCGGTTCATGTCTTGCGCTTCTATTTCGCTTAGGCGCCTGCATACAAGTTTACACGTTGCCAGTTAATTGTAAAACGATTGTGTAGTGATAATGTGAAGGTAGTTTCGTCCATCGCAACAATTCAAACAGCAAAGGTAAATAATTTCAGACTGATAATATAACATGATGAAATAAATGACTAAGACATAAGTGAATAGGTTATGTTGTAGTAATCACAATGTTGTGGTAGTTTTCAATCAAAAAAGTAGTATAAATCGTTTCTCAACCAATAATAATTTGTTTAACTTGAAAAAATGAGCGCGACTTGCTATGTAAAAAATTGAAATAACAATGTTTAACCTCCAACCTGTCAAATCGAAACTTTCAAACATTCAAACCGAGACGACCAATCACTGCGCAAGGTAGTAAGCGCGCGATTTACAAATTCAAAGATCAAAATATGTGAATTAGTTTTCTCCTTTTAGAAAATACACTTTGAATTAAAATCGATTGACATTAACAATTAATGTGATTTAAATAAATGTTCTAACTTTTAAATTTAGTTTTTATATTTATAACACACAATGTAAAACAAGTTAAATTTATTAATAACTTATAACAACTGATTGATTTAACATAAACCAATTTTGTGAATTCTCGAATTTGTTATTTATATTAATAACTGGTTCAAAAAAGTTCAATTTATGCAAAAATTTGAAATAAAAAAATTGGTTGCCTGTAAAGTCGGTATACGGGCGAAAGTTTTACGTGACAACGACTTTGAGTGGTAAAATAATTTTAATGTGAATATTCATTCGTATAGTAGGAAGAAGGATGAAATAATAGTAACAATTTAAAACATTTATTTATACAAAGAATTATATTTAAAACATTAATTTATACAAAGAACCTCGCACTGAATTTCATATTAACAACGTGAGGTGGTTCTTGAGGCTATACGATGTATAGCCTCAAGAACCACCTCACGTTGTTCAGCATTTGTAGTTCGTAGCAGCTCACAATATTGTTGTTTTGGCATCACGTTGCTCCGTTTTTTTACAACTGACAATCCGTTTTGCGGCACGATTTCATTAACATCATCGTTATTTTCAGCTCCCTCTCCTCCTAACAGCTGTTCTACAAACACTCTTCTTGACTCTGTTTCCGTTGGTTCTGTGGTGTCTGAATTTTGCAAAATCATCATTGCTTCTAGCTCTTGCATCACTTTGTCGATGTCAATATTGTTCTCATAAAGTTTTCTGCGTTCCATGATAGTTTCCTTGTTGTCATTGAATAATTGTATAAATTTATTACAATCAACAATGTCAGCGACTTCGTTGCGAAAGGGCAAGTACAGCAGTACCATCTCACGTTGATAATTGACAGTTTCATCTATGTCGTAGCATCTGTATCGTATGATTCGACCGATCAGACGTTTGCGATATCCTCTCGATGTCGTTCTTTCTCCAGTCGGCGGTTCAGGATCGTCATCTTCATGCACGTTCAAGTCGTCTTCATTGTCAATGAAATCACGAGAGTTAGCATACCACGACGCAAACTCGGCCAAATATACATCTTGCAAAGATGGAGGTCTTTCTTCATACCGCTGAATGATGTTTTTGGTCCACACGTCTGTGCTGTCCTCTGCGATTCCTTCGCGATCCAATTGTTTCCGACGTTTGCGGCAACGTTGTCTCTCTGAGGGCCACACTGTTGGTATGTACACAATTTGACGGCTTGCTTCGCTCATCGGCTGTCGTAACAAATACCATGCTGCTTCTTGCGCCGACATTTCAACTGCATTGAGAAGTTTGACACTCAATGCTTTTAATTGACCAGTGTAATCGCGGTCAGGATTTTCTTCCATCATTTTAGTCAACTCTCGATTCAAGTTACCCATTCCACGAGCTGATTTGTTCACGTATTCCACCGTTCCACGACGTACTGTGCGCAGCTGTATTCATCTAAGATAAACTGACTATCGATGTTGGAATTAATTTGACCAGCAAGGTAAGGGTTGAACGTGTTTGTCATAAGTTGATCGAAGTTACGTTTAAACAACAAAGTTGGCCTGCGAAGGGTTGAACGTACTATATCAAGATATGCATCAAATGTCAGACCATGTTCCCTCAAAAAGTCATCCATGCTAGGGTATGTACGTTCGCTGAGACACGTTCGTAGCTCCTTGGATTTTTTTTGGAATGTTGACCGGCGTCCATCAGTCTGAGGCATTGGAACCAAGACTCGAGTAGCAGGCATTGGCCAGTACGGGATCCCAAATCTGCAAGTCGACTCGCTCTCATTGTGAGCGCATAACGTGAGCGGAGCGTAACGCAGTTTCTTGAAGTGTCACCCGGCAAACCAATTTATAAGATATGAGAAACAATAATTTCTAATTTGTTCAATTTTAGTACAATGGAGCCAGATGTACAAATTCCTTCAACGTCCAGTACACCGATGGAGACTGATGATATCGTGCCACCAACGTCTGCCATACCTTTCGCTGTGCCACACACACCCCATAACGCCAAAGCGCAACGACAAAGTATGTATAGAAAACGTAAGGCCGCGGAAAGAACTCCTGCAGAGGCAGCAGATTTTGCAAAAGCAGCCGCCGAAAGACAACGTAGATGCAAGCAACGTAGACTCGCCAACTCAGCTCTTGACACCGGCACACTAGAGTCAGCCACAGTGTCTGCTCCTGTGGTAGTGGAAAGAACAGTTACTGCCCAGACCAGCGCTCAGCGACAACGTGCTTACAGACAGCGTAGAGCTGCTCAAATTGTTTCACAAATAAGTACTCCACCGACTCACACAGCAGTGCAACCGGAACAATCAACCTGGAATATCAAATGGTCGTCGTCAATAAAGAGGTTTAAAACTACATTTCTGGACAACGAATTTGGCCACGCTTGCTCTGTTTGCGACCGATTGTGGTTCAAGAATGACCTTAAAATCATCACTGCTGCACAACTACAGGTCATATCGGATTGGTTCGTTAAGGAAAATAGGCAACTACGCGAGGAGGATTATACGCATATTTGCAACACCTGTAGATTTTCGCTGAACAAATATAAGCTTCCTACCCTTGCAAAAGTGAATGGCTTCTCATATCCAGAAATACCTCCTGGCTTACCGCCACTGGATCCAATTAGTGAACGATTAATCTCACCACGTCTGCCATTCATGCAAGTGCGTCGTCTGCGGCATGACTTCTCTTATGGAATTATTGGTCAAGTGATCAACGTTCCAGTCAACGTAGAAGACATGGTAAAATGCTTGCCCCGGCATTTAGATGAGGACGACGTCATTAATGTCAACATCAAACGGAATCTCGCACACAAAACAAATTACATCAGTGGCTACATGTCCAAAAGTACAATCAAAGAATGGTTGGATGTACTTCAAAATTCAAGTCTATATCGCTTGTACGATATCAAAGTAGATTTGTCAAGGCTGCAAACTGTCGTGCCACCAGAGGAAGATTTGCAGGATGACTCGGCTCATCGAATCGAAACAATCGCCGCCGAGTGTACTCCGGAGTCAGAAATTCTTGCTTCCAGGCAGCATACACTACTGTGGAACGAAGAGGATTGCCTCGACATCGCACCAGGACATCGGGCCATGCCTCTGAACATCATTTACGACCGTCATGCTGAAGAACTATCATTTCCTGCAATATACTACGGCCAGCCTCGTCGCTTCCACATGGGAGTTTCAGTGACACCTTACATGATGGCAACCAGTGAATTACGGCGAAGTGACAGACGCGGAGCCACGCCTCAAAAAGTCTTGTACGTTGCTATGAAGATTCTACGTCTCCGCATGGTGGATGGCATTTACAGCACATTTCGGAATGTGTCAACCACGGAAAACGTAACTCGACGCATGTTGGAGGACCCGGAATTTCTTAAAGAATTTGTCGTTCAAAATCTTGCCTTCATGAAGTCAGTACCCAATTCTGTCCAGTATTGGGCCTCTCGCAAACGAGATCTGTTTGCGATGCTCCGTCAACTAGGTAAACCGACCATATTTCTCACTTTAAGTGCAAACGAAGTACGCTGGTTGATATTACTGAACTTACTCCTCAAATTGAGTAACAAGTATCCTGGAAAAGTTGCTGAAGATCTAAACACGTCAGAGCGGTGCAACTTAGTGAGCGACGATCCAGTTACGTGCTGCATATATTTCCACAAACTCGTCGGTACATTGATGAATATGCTGAAGGCAAAACAATCATATAATCCATTTGGCCAGTACTTTGTTAAAGATTATTTCTTTCGCATTGAGTTCCAGCATCGAGGAAGCCCCCACGCACACATTTTGGTGTGGTTGAATAATGATCCACACGAGGCCGTGTCAGAAAATATGCCAATGACCATCGAGCTCGTGGAGAAGCTGAGTTCTGTCGCCAAAGAAGATATGCCCAACGAGACCATCTACGCCAATCAAATTCACCAGCACACTTTCACCTGCACGAAGCGAGGTGAGACGACTTGCAGATTTGGGATCCCGTACTGGCCAATGCCTGCTACTCGAGTCTTGGTTCCAATGCCTCAGACTGATGGACGCCGGTCAACATTCCAAAAAAAATCCAAGGAGCTACGAACGTGTCTCAGCGAACGTACATACCCTAGCATGGATGACTTTTTGAGGGAACATGGTCTGACATTTGATGCATATCTTGATATAGTACGTTCAACCCTTCGCAGGCCAACTTTGTTGTTTAAACGTAACTTCGATCAACTTATGACAAACACGTTCAACCCTTACCTTGCTGGTCAAATTAATTCCAACATCGATATTCAGTTTATCTTAGATGAATACAGCTGCGCACAGTACGTCGTGGAATACGTGAACAAATCAGCTCGTGGAATGGGTAACTTGAATCGAGAGTTGACTAAAATGATGGAAGAACATCCTGACCGCGATTACACTGGTCAATTAAAAGTATTGAGTGTCAAACTTCTCAATGCAGTTGAAATGTCGGCGCAAGAAGCAGCATGGTATTTGTTACGACAGCCGATGAGCGAAGCAAGCCGTCAAATTGTGTACATACCAACAGTGTGGCCCTCAGAGAGACAACGTTGCCGCAAACGTCGGAAACAATTGGATCGCGAAGGAATCGCAGAGGACAGCACAGACGTGTGGACCAAAAACATCATTCAGCGGTATGAAGAAAGACCTCCATCTTTGCAAGATGTATATTTGGCCGAGTTTGCGTCGTGGTATGCTAACTCTCGTGATTTCATTGACAATGAAGACGACTTGAACGTGCATGAAGATGACGATCCTGAACCGCCGACTGGAGAAAGAACGACATCGAGAGGATATCGCAAACGTCTGATCGGTCGAATCATACGATACAGATGCTACGACATAGATGAAACTGTCAATTATCAACGTGAGATGGTACTGCTGTACTTGCCCTTTCGCAACGAAGTCGCTGACATTGTTGATTGTAATAAATTTATACAATTATTCAATGACAACAAGGAAACTATCATGGAACGCAGAAAACTTTATGAGAACAATATTGACATCGACAAAGTGATGCAAGAGCTAGAAGCAATGATGATTTTGCAAAATTCAGACACCACAGAACCAACGGAAACAGAGTCAAGAAGAGTGTTTGTAGAACAGCTGTTAGGAGGAGAGGGAGCTGAAAATAACGATGATGTTAATGAAATCGTGCCGCAAAACGGATTGTCAGTTGTAAAAAAACGGAGCAACGTGATGCCAAAACAACAATATTGTGAGCTGCTACGAACTACAAATGCTGAACAACGTGAGGTGGTTCTTGAGGCTATACATCGTATAGCCTCAAGAACCACCTCACGTTGTTAATATGAAATTCAGTGCGAGATTCTTTGTATAAATTAATGTTTTAAATATAATTCTTTGTATAAATAAATGTTTTAAATTGTTACTATTATTTCATCCTTCTTCCTACTATACGAATGAATATTCACATTAAAATTATTTTACCACTCAAAGTCGTTGTCACGTAAAACTTTCGCCCGTATACCGACTTTACAGGCAACCAATTTTTTTGCAAAAGTTTTGAATAGATATGTTGTGGTTGTCTATACCGTGTAACAGAATTAATGCAATACTTGAAAAGGGGTCATTATACTCATCATTTTGAACAACTTTTACTATGGGACCCACAATAAAATCGCTGAAAAAAAAATTGGTTGTCTGTAAACTCGGTTTACGGACGATAGTTTAACGTGACAACGTCATAACAAAACATTGATGTAATTATCGTAACGTTACAATGAGCGTAACGTTACAATGTGTCATCCTTTTTCGTGCGTGCAGACGGCGTTCATCGATGCATTAGACGTTGTCACCTCAAAAAATGAATTGCGATTATTCTGTTACACGCTGTGCGTTAAGTTAAAATCAGCGTTTACAATTTTGACGATACTTTTAAATGGAAAAAGCATCTGGTGTGATGTGGCGACGACATACTTGGCAAAACTCGTTAAAAAAACTGTTATTTGTGTGAAAAAAAAAAATGATAGCAAGGAAAAATGGTGAGTAATCTTAAAAAGTTTTATACAGAATTACTGATAAATAAGTGTAGATTTCGTATTAGTGTCTGTTTATCGAAAAGTGATAAATACATGGTGTAAAAAGACCCATCACATAGCCGAAGACTACGCACTCTGTACATAAAACTAAATCACATTGACCAAAAATAATGTGGGTTTCCATGAAAATTTACGACATTAGTTGACGCCACAGGCGAGAGGTCATCTTCCTTGAAAAGTGACTTAGTAGTAAACATGACGTTGATTTCTATTTAATAAAATGTCAGAAAACATTAGCGTTTTGACAAGTGCCTGGACCTGACGCCTCAGTGCTGGCACCTGTTGCTCGTATTTTTCAGGAAACCTTCATTGCTGGGAAACGACTTTTATTTTTAGGCATGAAAAGTGTTTTTTTGTAGAGTGCAATGGAATACACGCAATCGTGCCAATGCGCGTGTTGAACGGACGGCGGAGATTAATATTCATTGCGTAGGGTTTTATTGTAGGTAATTCTAATTACAAATTCGTATTAAAAAAACATTGAAAATTAATTTTGAAAATGTTTGTTTGCAGTCCCTTCTGCTTCCTATCATTGATGCTGATGTCAGTTATCTCGATCTCACTCAGGCACAACTAGATAAACTTGAGCGTCTTCAAAACCTTTGCATAAGATTTATATTTGGCCTGCGTAAATATGATCACATTGCTGAATTTCGCACAAAGCTCAAGTGGCTTCACATAAGTCTTCGCCGGGATTCTCATATTTTAATTCTGCTCAATCCTACAACCCCCTGTTACCTTAAAGAACGTTTCAAGTTCCTTCATGACACACATAATAGATATCTGAGGTCATCGGATAACTTGAGACTAGAGATGCATTCCACCAGCTTCTACGACATATCTTTTTACGGTTCAAGCGGTGCGGTTATGAAATGCCTGTTGGTAAGGCGTGCTCAATTTTTGTCCAATTTTAAAACTTAGGTCAAAAACCACTACCTCTCTCTTTAATCGTTTTTTACTACAGTTCTTTGCTTTTGTTTCATAATTATTATTGTATATATTAATCTTTTATGTATTTATTGTAAGTATATAAAACGAGTAACAGAATAAACGCAATACCTCTTAAGGAATCCATAGTATTCATCATTATGAACAACTTTTACTATGGGACCAACCCCGAAATCGTAAAAAAAATCAACTCCTCCATACATTTATGTGCGCATAACTCGACAAAATGTATTGAACAGCTTATTTAATTTTTTCGCGATTTCGGGTTCACCATGTATAATTAGTACACCTAAGACTACCTACAGTACTGTCTTTTCTTTTCCCTCTAAAATCCATTCAAAGGTTGTCTTGATCGATCGATCAAAAGATCCCTTGTATCGAAAGGCCGTCCATTGTGTCACCCTATGTAATGTTTTCCTCATCTGACGAAATCTGGTTCGATTCCCACCCAGGACAAATCTTTGTGTGATGAGCATGATCATTTGTTCTGTGTCTGGGTGTAATTTGTCTATAATATGTATGTATTTAGAAATATATAAGTATGTTTATCAGTTGTCTGGTTGCCATAGCACAGGTTCTGCCTAGTTTGGGATCGGATGACCGTGTGTGAGTTGTCCCAAGATATTATATATTATTATATCTATATTTTTTCTGTAACTTATATGGTGTACAATGTACATAATATGAAGCATTTATTCTACAACTTATGCATGCGGTATTTCCTATAAGTGAGTGTTGCACTGATGTATAAAAAAATATTGCATTATATTTTTAACATAAAACTAGTGTGAAAAATAAATTAAATAAAAAATAATAATAGCTTCATGTTTTGAATGACCGACCTTTACAGTTAAAAGCTTTTAAATGGTTTATTTGTAATAAATGCTTTGAATGTTGAATCTATATCATGATATTTTTTTAGCTCGGCGAGTGTGTCGACGAGCTCGCGACTGTCCCCCACGCCGAGCTCTCGCTCGCCGCGCAGAGAGAGCTCCGCCCGCCGCACGCGCAGCATGGGGCTCATCGACCTCTCCGAGCCCGTGCCATCCCCTTCCCCTATTCCATGGTACGTATTACCTTCATAGCGTTTTCCTACCTATCTTAATTTAGTTTCAGTGGAGTCATTTGAATTTTTATCTCTTCAGCTGCCACCTTGCTACCCCGACTCAGGCGCCCCCGGGTGATACTCTCAGCGCAAAGGGCGTGGCTGTGTCGGCGGAGCAGACCCCTGGAGGTATCCGATGTGCGCAACACAAGCCGGCCGTGCCTCTCTGGTGAGTTAGCTCTCTTTCATAGGGACTTGGTTCGTATTGAGGCTATATTATTACAATATTTTACTTGGTTGGTTGCAGTTGTGATGTACTGGAGCGGGTGGAGGCACTGGACATGTCGGAGGAAGAGGCCGAAGAGCTGATGGAGGAGGCGCCCTGGCATGTGCGGCGCTGGGTGCAGGACCTGCCGGCGCCTGTGCCAGCTGCGGGAGCCGCCACCCTCTGCGGGGTTGATGCTCGTCCATCTACTTCGGGAGTGACGGCTCCGGCGCCTAGGCAGGACGGAAGCGACCTGGACAGCGAATTCGACGAGTTTGACGTCGCTGAGCCCATGCCAGGCGCTTCCAGAAAAGACATTCCCGACGCTGACGAGTTAGAAGAACCCATGCGGGGAATTGTGAGCGAGATAGATGCGGGGATGGACGACGCAGCTGATCGCCTGCTGGGGACGTCGCCTAGTTTCACGTGGCAGTCGGACTTTGAGTCGTTCAGGGGAGTTCGAGAGCAGTTCTCGGGACCTGCCCCTGGGCCACTCAAAGATTACGATTCGCCCTATGATGCCTTTGTCGACATATGGGATAGAGATATCATCGAGTTGATCGCCGCGGAAACTAACCGCTACGCCCAGCAGACGCTCGACACTGAGCGCAGTGGAGGGAAAATGAAACCAGCATCTCGTCTTCATTCGTGGACTGACACGAATGCAGACGAGGTAATGCTTCTTCTCGCGATCTTCATGTATATGGCCATCGACCCGCGGACGTCGGTAGCCGAGTATTGGACAAAAAACGAAGTTCTCGAACTATCGGGGTTCAAGCGACTTATGTCCTATAATCGGTACGTTTTGCTGAGCAAGTTTCTACATTTTGTCGATAATACCGATGTCTCAAGTCGGCGATTGCCGCAAACTGGAGATGCTTCCTCAGCAGGACTGTCGGCTAAGCTGGATAAGCTGGCACCTATACTTGAACATCTCGAAAAGAAGTTCAAGTCCCTCTACAATCTTGGGCCTGACGTATCCATCGACGAGTCTTTGACCTCGTTCAAGGGCCGCTTGTCTTGGGTCCTAACAATAAGGTCGAAGGCAGCCCGATTTGGAATCAAGTCGTATGAGCTGTGTGAGTCTAACACGGGCTATATGGCTGGGTTCCAGATCTACACGGGCAAGTCGGATGCGCCCACTAGTCAACCTTCGCTTGGCGTCCATTTGGGGGAGGAAAGCACGAAAGCGGTTCTTGAGCTTTTGCAAGGTCTTAAACATCGGGGGCATTGTGTCGTGATGGACAATTTTTACAATTGTCCATCGCTAGCACGATATCTCAAGAGTTTAGGCTTCGATTGCTTAGGAACTCTTCGTTCATGCCGTCGAAACGTCCCTAGTGACATAGCTAAAGTACCGAAGCATGTGAGCAAGGGAACGATAATATCTCGCCATTGCGGAGACGTGTCCATCATAGCATGGATGGACTCCAAAATGGTGAATATTATATCTACCTATCACAGGCCCGATACTTACGTTGGATCTAAGGCCGGTAAGACGCTCGTGAAGCCTGTGTGTGTGAGAGATTACAACGAATCCATGGGGGGAGTCGATCTCAAAGATCAGAAACTCTCCACGTATTTGTTAGAACGAAAGAGAGGCGTGAAATGGTACTTACAGATGTTTAAGAGGTTGCTGAATGTGAGCATTCACAACGCTCTGGTTATGTACTTGAGTTCTCTAAAACGGCGCAACAAGCTGCCTGTGACGCACCGTGAGTTCCGTTATCAGCTCGCTGGTGCTCTGGTGAAACGGCACAGCGTGTGTCCGCCAGAGCGCAGCCGCGCGGTACCGGAGCTCAAGCGGCTGCGGCACGACATCTTGCACGAGCCAGAACACTTGAAAGGACAACAGTTTAGAAGAAGATGCGTGGTTTGCTATCGGAGGAAGGAAACCAAAATGATTCACACAAAGTGCGCACAGTGCGACGTATATCTTTGCTTCGTGGATTGTTGGAGAATCTGGCATTCTGCAGCACAGCTCCCGGGCAAAGATGTTCGTGAGTGGAAAAAGAGGCGCTCCTAATGTGAATCATTTTGCTGTGTGCATGTGGAGTATGAATACGAGTGAATGTGGAGCTGGATGTGGACCATGAACGGGATCCGGACCCTCGCATGAGGGCTGCGTTTCGACGGAGGGGGACCCTGCCGCGTGTATCTCACATGAATCCCTGCACCTGGGTTCATCTTTCTCTTCAGTGTCGGGAATATGTTGAAGTTAGAGTGAGCATTCCCTAGCATTACGTGAGATGTCAGTCCACCTCACGCTTACTTGACTTAAGCTACTACAACCGCTCTGTTCTGTCATTGTCTCACCGTGTAAACTTAGGTGGAGTGAGCATGAAGTTAACTGTCATTCCATCTTATTTGTTCACAGCTCACTTCATGTTCACTTCACCTAAGCATACACGGAGAGCTGTTTACAAAATCGCACTGCTGAGGGAGATTTTTACAGAACTGTCTAGCTAATTCATCAATAATTGGGAATATGTACCTATTTATTTTTTTATTCTTGAAATACTTAACTTTTTATTATTTTTGTTTGATACTCACTAAATTCATCAGTGACGAATACGATAAGATATCAATTCAGATTTATTAGCGTTATATTATTATTATGTAATTTATCAAGTTTTATTTTTTATATTGTTTCCTTCCTCATTTATAAAGTGAATGAGAGTACAATTTGACTCAAAGACCATTTTTATTCATTTTGAGTCGTTTTTGTTATTCAGGGTGAATTTTAAAGTGTGCGAGGCTGACCAAGTCGGAAATGGTGAGGAATTAGCGAAAAATATAGAAAATTAGTAGAATTGGCTCTCTTGTCTTCTCCAAAGGAAACGACTTTTTCGAACTGTCTGACGTTTTAAATGTAAGCCATGAGAAATAGAATAGATGCTTGCCATATAGCTGTATTTATTTAGATATAATGGTGCAAATACGTTTTATATTTTCACCCGACACATTTTCTTTGTAAATATATCCTGAAACAAAATGTATTTTATTTTAAACTTCTTCGAACCCTCTCTTACATGTTAATAGTATAACAATGTATATTACTTTTATTTTTAGTATTCACAAAAACCAAATCACGCTAAATCACACTAATATTATGAAGGCGAAAGTTTGAGTGTGTGTGTAAGTTTGTTACTTCTTCACGCAAAAACGGCTGGACCGATTTAGATGAAATTTGGTATAGAGATTGTTTGCCATAAAAGTCTATCAAGTATTTCTACAGAAAAAGTTTCGAATTTACAACACTAGGTGGCTCTACGGCCGGCACGTTTCCCTAATGGGAGCGTGCATGAGCTATGGTGGCGGCACAGACGTCTGATGTAAAAGTATTTCTACAGAAAAAAAGTCCGAATTTGCAACACTAGATGGCACTGTCCACGGTCGGCACGTTTCTCTAATGGAAGCGTGTAGGACTTATAGATGGCAGCACTGACGTCGATGTAAAGTATTTCTACAGAAAAACTTTCGAATTTGCAACACTAGATGGCACTGTCCACGGTCGGCACGTTTCTCTAATGGAAGCGTGTAGGACTTATAGATGGCAGCACTGACGTCGATGTAAAAAATTTCTACAGAAAAACTTTCGAATTTGCAACACTAGATGGCACTGTCCACGGTCGGCACGTTTCTCTAATGGAAGGGTGTAGGACCTATAGGTGGCAGCACTGACGTCGATGTAAAGTATTTCTACAGAAAAACTTTCGAATTTGCAACACTAGACGGCACTGTCCACGGTCGGCACATTACCCTAATGGGAGCGAAAAACTAGGTATATTAGCTCACCTAATTCCGACCACTTTTCCCATCACCCAGATACAATAGGGAAACCAGCATTCTTAGAAAATACAAAAACAGACCGCGTTCCGTTTTCCGGCCTCGCCGCCGAGGCCCGTCGCGACGTCCTAGTAAAAACTCCCCGACCTTTGATTACCGAGCCAGCCTGCGTCGCTAAGCCAGTAGTTTTAAATCCCCAAAATAATAATCATATGACCCAGCCTGTCCCTTGTTGACGTGACAACGTCTTATAATTCGATGGAGCCGGCTGCACGCACGAAAAAACATGACTCATGCGGCGTTACCTCGCTCTGAGGCGTTCCATTTAAGGCTTGAAGTGCAAGCGAGAGCGCGGAACGAGCGACAAAGAGGCACAATCGGCCTTCGCGTTCGGCAGCGTTCGACATCTGTCTCTCTCCTACTTGAGTGAGCGATGCGTCCGCGTGGACAGCTGCCATACAATAATACATTTATATGCTGCCATACAAAATTTGGAAACATCATTAAAATTTTTGAAACTGAAGCTTTTGTGTTTGTTTTGTGTTTGATATAGGAGAAAATTGTTCCCTTTGACGGCTGGCTGGTCCAACCTGTCATTTCAGACACGTTATTATGATATGTGGAAGATTTAACATTTATGTTTTAATTTTTTGAAATCATAGCTACGCTCGATAATTATTTCGACCAAATAGTAAAGCAATTGAAACTTATTGTTATAGTTTTGTCAATTATAGCATTACCTACAATCGCTGCACTAGCGGACCGATGCTATTTATTTTAATGATGAAAGCACGAATATTCGACAATATATCACTGAACATATATTTAATATCGAAAGAATCATTACCTTTATCGCCGCAATTATCGTTGCTATAAACAATTGACACCACATTCACTTTTCACTGACTTGACGAAAACATGTAAATGTATTATTGTATAGCAGCTGTCCACGCGGACGCATCGCTCACTCGAGTAGGAGAGAGACAGATGTCGAACGCTGCCGAACGCGGAGGCCGATTATGCCTCTTTCTCGCTCGTTCCGCGCTCTCGCTTGCACTTCAAGCCTTAAATGGAACGCCTCAGAGCGAGGTAACGCCGCACGAGTCATGTTTTTTCGTGCGTTCAAAAATTTTCTAAATTGTTTCGAACGAAGATTCATTTTGCAGAACCGCTTACAATCGCACCATGGAAAAACAACCTGACGAACCAGAGGATTTCACGAATGAGCCACTACCTTCGATGAGTGAACCCATGGAGGTTCAAGATGCTGTAGCATCTACTTTAGCAACGCCATTCGCGCAGCCAATAATCGCTGCTTCAAAATCGAAAGCACAAAAACAACGTGAGTACAGACAGCGTATCGCAGCATCTAGAACTCCTGCTCAGGCGGCTGCTGCGAGAAAATCAAAAAACGAAAGACAACGCAACAACAGATTACGCCAAGCTACTAACTTGGCTATTGCCAGTGGTTCTCTTGAAGCGACAACTACATCTTCATCTTGTTCAGGGGAAGAGTCGAACAATGCCCAAACTAGAAGTCAACAACAACACGCGCAACAACAATCTACCAGCACTGCAGATCAACCTGATGATCGTGTCAATCTCACAAATGAGGCACTCTTTCCGGCAATTCCTGTTCCCATGGAGGTTCAAGAAGCTGTTGCATCTAACTCTGCGACGCCATTTGCAGAACCAATAACTGCTGCTCCAAAAACAAGGGCACAAATACAACGTGAGTACAGACAGCGGATTGCTGCATCCAAAACTCCTGCACAGGCAGCAGCTGCAAGAGAAGCACGTAATGTAAGAGATCGAAACAACAGATTATGCCAAGCTGCTACCTTGGCTATTGCCAGCAGGGCTGCCAGCAAATAAAACGCGGCTATACGGTTAAGTATCTGCAAATATACGAAATTTGATCGCATTATACATTACCATTCTATAAATCGATTATACTTCATAAAACTAACATACTGACTTGTACTTTAACGCTGTTTCGTTTTCCTGATTACACTTCTAATTTCACTTAATCTGACAGGACAAGTACTTTTAGGGTTTCGTACCTCACAAGGTAAAAAAGGAACTCTTGTCCGTCTGTCTGTTCGTGTGTCACCACTGATTTTCTCAGGAACTCCTAGCATGTTGAAATTTATATTAGATACTGAGGTTTATGATTTTCATACACATAATAGGGGCTTATTAGGTGTATAAAAATCAACGTCAACATGATAAGAAGATATGGGCAAATTTAGATTTTCGCAAAAACTTGTAAGTAAGTACCAAAATTTTCAACTTTTTTAATTTTCGGAATTTTTCCTTTACTTGTGCTGTAAGACCTTGCTTTTAACTAAAATTGACAATTCTAGGTTAACCGGAAGTACCCTATAGGTTTTGGGTCGAAAACCTATATGGTAATTCCCGTTGACCTAAAATCACGAAATTTGGCAAAAAGCAAGGTCTTACAGTACAAATAAAGGAAAAATCCAAAAAATAAAAAAAGTTGAAAATTAAAAGGTGTCCCCATACATGACAAAGGTACATAGTTGACGCCTGCCACCAATAAGTACATATTCGGAATCTGCAGAACGAGATCTATATATTCTTTTTAGAAACTTTTTACGTATCTATGACGTAGCCGGTTTTAATACTAAGCATAACTGCAATATCTAGGTCGGTGCTTTATGATTCACATATCAAGACCGAAATAACTTACTAACGCTATTAAGTAGATTTACTAACTATATCTGCAATAAGTATAGTTAGTACATTTATAATTAGCATAGTTCGTCATCTGTAATATTCATTTACTAGTTATAAGTGCAATAAGTTTGAGTTATTGCAGATATGATACGGAACCTTATTTACGCTACTAAATAATTGTACTATTTCTGCAATGAGTAAAGTTATTGCATTTACAATTACCTACCATATTTCGTTACTGTGATACTCATTTACAAGTTATAAGTACAATTAACTTGAATTATTGCAGTTATGTTATGTATGGGGTCTTATTACTAATTATGGGAAGAATACTAAAATTGATGTAGTAAGTAGATGTATTGCATTTATTTGTGGGAAGATTAAACGAAAACAGTATACCTACGCGAAATAAACTGCAATACATTCACCATTTATTGCGTTTATAACTAGCACTAGGGGGCGAGAGGGGTACGAGGGGAGTAAAATATTTCGCCCAAGCGCCAGTCGCGGCTAGGCATCGATTCGAGTCGGACGATCACAAGCACGTGCGAGCCATTCTCGGCGGTAAATACCTAACGAATTTAATATTACTTATTTTATGTTTACATGTCACGGGCGTTAATACGCTATGATGTTATTAGCCAGTGCTACTTTGTTTAGTTATTAAAAGACACACATATTGTTTTTATTCACACAGTAGTTAGTGACTAACAAAAATATTATTTTGCTTTATAATAGAACAATGATTGTTGCTATTTTGCTATTGCCTTGTTGCTATTCCACCAATTCGCACTAAACGTTTCCAAACGTCTTTTATAATGCGCACAGCAAAGGAGTGGAACTCTCTGCCTGCGTCTGTGTTTCCGAACGCATACAACCCTAATCTCTTCAAAATTAGAGTGAACAGGCTTCTTCTGGGTAAGCTCGCTCCATCGTCGACTTTGTCTCTGTCATCTATGACCTAGACTAGAGTCAAGAGCAAACCCAAATTAAATAAAAAAATAAATAAAAAAAAAATGATAAAAATAACTAAAAACTTGCTATTAGACGTAGTTGCAAGGTAAATGACGTCATAGTGGCACGGCATGTTAAGAGATATCATTATTTTTGAATAACTCAGCAACAAAATAGGTAGGTATGTTCGGGCACAGAATATATAATAGTACTACGTACAGAAACTTCACTCCTTTGATCTTGAAGAAAGCCGCTTTTATAATAGCCTACAAAATCACTTGAAACCCCACGCGCAAGCTAAATTGCATTAAATCGCCGCGCTTGAGAGTTTTATTAATTTGTGTCCGTTCTCGTCCGCAACATACCTACGCCGCTTGACCGAGTACTAGGGCTGTCCGGAAAGAAAAATAAAATACAGTACATACCTTTTAATACTTTTGTTGTTTTATGAGTAGTCTATCTAGATCTATCTCAAAATATTTAAAACAAAAATACTATTTAAATAGGTACTTTCCTACCTTTAGATATTTATCAAAGCTAAACCTGGCTGTGTAAATGGAACTACGTAAGTAAATACCTAACTATACTATAATAATAATAATTAATATTCTAACTACGTAAATACGGGTGACATAAATAAGAATAACAAATGTAAACATTTCGTAGGTAGGTACTTACCTACCTAATTAGTAATTACATGTAGACGTGCATTACTATATCTTTCGATGTCCTTTAGAAGTGTGAAAAACGAGATGTTCGGATCCTTGTTATTATTTAAGCAGCCGATGCTACATGCTTTTGCCTTCATTTTATCGAAAAGAAAACGAAAGGACGACTGCTCATCTCGAACTAACGTGCGATCTACTGCACATAAGGCACCAGGCGTCATCGTAGGTACGCGTACAAACGAATCGAACGATTAAAATTGAAAAACGTGCGTGCGCTTCGCTTGCGAAAACCATACTGAATTTGGTCCGTCGGCGGACCGAGACCGCCCAGTCGGGCGGTAGGTAATTATAGCGCGCAAGTACATGGAGTGACGGAGGCCTGGTTCGGGTTCATGCGCGCATTACGCTCAAAACGCTGGCCGGCGGTCCGGTAGCAATGCGAGGTACCTACCATGTTGGAACGGTTGAACTCATAGAACTGATTTTTATATTTGTTTTTGCGATTTCTCACCGTATTATAATACTTTTTAAATACACTTTTTTGTAGTAGTAGTTTTCTATTGGGTATCGTTTTGTAAATTCTTTTAAAGGTTGTTTTTTTTTCTTATATTGTCTCAACGGGACATTTTAAATTTGGTCTAGATTATTTCAACAACATTGCTTTTGTTTTGATGTTTTTCCGATTTAAGCAGGTATAAAATTAGTAGGAGTCACCTACATAATTATTCACCTTACGTTTTATTTTTCTTAAATATAAACCAGTATGTTCTTCTACCACGAGATGTTTTGTCCCTAAGTAAAATATTTCTTTTTTCAGGCAACATCATGTTCAGAAGAGACAAAATTCATTTTTTGGCTATAATGCAAAATCAAAACCACTTGAACCTACCAACCACCAGCTGATTCCAAGGCCATCAATAATTAAACCGACTGCAGAAAAATCTTTTAATACGACCTTTACCAGACATTCTCTAAAGTGCTATAAAACCCTACCATCCTCCGATGAAGAATATGACAACATTAACAGAGCTGTAAATAATTTTGAAGATTCCGACGACAGTGTCATTGATAAAGACTACTGCCCTGAATTAATACTTTCAGATTCTGATTCTAATTCACCAATTCGTATTAAAAGAAATTTACTTGAAAATAAAGATACAAGACGTAAAAAGACTGAACGTGAGGAGATTGATCGCGATCGTGGGGAGATTGAACGTGAGAAGACTATATGTGGGGAGATTGATCGTGAGGAGACTGAACGTGGGAAGATTGAACATGAGGAGACTGAACTTGGGGAGATTGATCGTGTGGAGACTGAACGTGAGGAAACTGGACGTGGAGAGATTGATCGTGAGGAGACTGAACGTGGGAAGATTGATAGTGAGGAGACTGAACGTAGGGAGATTGAACGAGAGGAAACTGAACGTGAGGAGATTGAACGTGAGGAAACTGAATGTGAAAATAGTAAAGTAGAGAAATGCGTAATACCTGGTAATGAAAAAGGACTGACTAAAGCGGGCTTGCCAAGGAAAAGACGTAGATTTGATGTTTCCCTTGCGGATCGACAAAGACAGAAAAAAGAAAATGCTGATGAAAAGCTGTCACTGAAACCACCGTGTGATGGTAAATGTCGTAAAAAATGCACAACTAAGATTTCTGAAGAAATTAGAAGAGAGATACATGATCAGTACATAAGTTTAAATTGGGACTCTAGAGGTGTATTCATTAAAGAACTGGTTGAACCGAAGGAAATTAAAACAAGGACCTCTAAGGAAGACCGAAATAAGAATAAAAGAGATGTTTCGTATTACTATCATTTTCACGTCAAACACGAAAAAATTAATGTTTGCAAAACTTTTTTTCTAACAACACTTGGTTACAACCCACAAAATAACAGACATATTCACTCGGCACTCAGTAAGGAAGTTGATAATCAAAAAGATAAACGAGGATCATACAAACGCAAAAATGTCATAGACAGGGACGTAATCAAGGACCATATACAAAGTTTTAATCCAACAATTTCACATTACCGTAGGGAACATGCCCCTAATAGACTTTACCTGCCGAGTGACATCAACGTAACGATGATGCATCAATGCTTCATTGATAAATATCCCAATATGCCGATCTCTTTTGAAACATATCGAAAGGTTGTAAAAGAATGAATATTTCCATTGCTCATCTCGGGCATGAAGAATGTGAACAATGTGCTCTCTTTGAATCACATACTGGATGTTCTCAGGAAAACTGTGACCTATGTATTCAAAACAATAAACATAAGTCACGATACACGGAAATCCAGAGAAGAATATCAACAAGACAAAGAGCAAGCTCTTACTGACAAAGATTGCATATACTTTTCTGCAGATCTACAGAAAGTCATAATGTTGCCGCGAATGGATCAATTTAAAACTGCGATATTTTGTCCTCGTATCATTACATTTAATGAAAGTTTTGTTCCACTTGGAGTCAAAGTCAAAGTCAAAGACCAGCAGAGGTAAACTTATTAATTTCCTAAAGAAATTTAGGTAAATGGTACTCACATATTTACAAACATTGGAACCATTAATTAAACAACAGTGTGTGAGTCAACAGAAAAATAAAAACACAAAAAAAAAGAAACAGTATATCTATAACGTTAATACATTAATCAACCAGTTTGACCTTCACCCTTGATTGTCCTATGGAGCAGCATGTTTCCAAGCATTCTTATCCTGAATGTAATCTTCTAATTTGTAATATGCTTGTTCACAAAGTGTACTTTTAACATGAGTTTTAAATTTTCTTTCATTTAGTTCTAATATGTCAGAAGGTATTTTGTTGTAACATTTAACACAATACCCCATGAAAGAAGTGTGGACTTTAGCTAATCTAAAAAATGGTTGATCTAATTTGTCTTTATTTCTAGTATTAAAATTATGTCTATCACTAATTTTACTAAAAAGATGTCGGTTTTTCCGCACATACATAATATTTTCATAAATGAATTGGCAAGGGACTGTCATAATATTAATCTTGGAGGTAGTAATGGTACAAATGTTCCTTATGCAGTGCTTTGGAACGAAACTGTCTCTGGTAGAAGCCAAGAAGATATCAATTCTGCATTCAGATCGTTTTTATTCATGAACGCGACATGAAACATATCGTTTTATGGGCCGACAATTGCGCGGCCCAAAACAAAAACTGGGCTTTTATGTGTTTTCTGGTAAATATGGTAAATAGTCAGCTGATTGCTGCCGAATCAATTACCGTAAAATATTTTGAACCAGGCCATAGGTTCATGTCGGCTGATAACTTTCATCATCAGGTTGAAATGGCATTAAAAAAAGAAAAAGAAAGTTTATGATTTTTATAATAAATAATAATAATTTTATTTGGGAACAACATTGGAACCATTCTTGTTAGTAAACACCTTATATACTATAACTTATGCACTAGGGTTAGTAACAAAATTTATATATGAATATTAATAAATCATGTACTTACGAGGCATTTCATGCGGACAATGATTTCGCATGAGATGCCTCAGCACAGGAGCTCTCGGATCCTCAGCCACAACTTTCAGGATGCTATTGCTACTCCCTCGAATCCTCCTCACAAGCGATGCCACCTTTTTCCTGATGATCGCATGGAAACCATCCGTATGCGATTGGGCAAACATCCCTGAGGCACTACAGAAACGAGGGAGTTTCAACATCATCCTGAAAACATTGTTGTACTGGACGCGCAAGGCATTTAGCGTCCCCCGTGAGCAGCTGAACCACAGACTTCCCGTGTACAGGCCCTGGCAGTACCTGATCGGTACAACGGAAAAATCTGCGCGCCAACATGTTCCCGCGGACCGCCAACGCCCAGCGCTCCCTTTCAACGTCATCATCATCCTTAAGGTCGTCGACAAGTATATGGCCCAGATATTTAAACTTGGTCACCTGCTTTATATTAGCGCCATTCAAGGTAATCGTAGGAATGGTGTCTGGGCACTTACCGGCGGCCTTGAAGACCATGAACTCCGTTTTCCTTGTATTATATATAAGACCATGTGATGCGGCGTATTTTTCACACGTCTGCAGCATCTCTCTGATTGACCTCGCAGTCGGGCCCAGCAACACCATATCGTCCGCGTAGCTGATGTTGTTTACACAAACACCCCCCACCCTGCAGCATGAGGTCATTAATAAAGTGACTCTACTGTCCATTCGGAAAGGTAGATTCTTATGGAGAAGAACGGACAAGAAACTCCATAGTTTACTCTTTTCAAAAAATGATTTTACAAAATTTGGTATACAAAAATTTATTAATATTATGTGAGGACGATGCACCCAGAGTATGCTACTTATAAGAACAAAGTATCACCAGCAGAGGTAAACTTGTTCATTTTCTAAAGAAATGTAGGTAAATGGTACTCACATATTTACAAACATTGGAACCATTAATTCACAGTGTGTGAGTCAACAGAAAAATACACTGGTCAGCAAATAAACCGAGCCACCCGCTACCTAGGAACTCTGATTCGCAAATAAATATTCTATTCTATTCTATTCTAATACCTACAAAAAGTGCGTTTCATGGTGACTACAAATTAATTCGAAAGTACCGTCAACTCACATTGTAATCAAGCAACAAACACAATGCTAACGATTTGCTCTGTTTTCACCATTGAAATTAGCGTTCTTTTTCTCTACAATGAGGGTAGTCGGATATTTCTTATCATTTCTTTAGTTTTTGTCCATCGTTTGATCAGACGCGTGTTTTTGCTACTTTTTTCGATTAATAATGGATACAACACCTCAGGAAGCAGCTCAAGCCGTAGCATTACTTCAAGCAGGCATTGCGCAACGTGAAGTCGCTGGAAGGCTGCAAGTGCAACGAGTTTACAGACGATACCTAGAGACTGGGGCATTCGATCGCCGTCCAGGTACGGGCAGACCTAGGGCTACATCAGCAGCAGATGATCGTTATATCCACCTTACTGTTCTGCGAAATCGCCACCTCAACGCAGTTCAAGTCCAACAAAGTCTGCGTGACGAACGCCAAGTGGTCATAAGTTCAGATACGTCAGCATTCGTACGATGGACTGGCCAGCTCGAAGCCCGGACTTGAATCCGATAGAACACTTATGGGATGAGCTGAAACGTCGGGTTCGAGCCCGGGTACCTGCTCCAACAAGGCTTCCAGAGCTGCGAATCGCAATTGAAGAGGAGTGGAATACAATTCCTCAAGATTTTATCGTCAGGCTCGTAAGGTCGATGAATACAAGGATGCTGGCAGTTATCCGACAAGGGGAGGGAATACGGAATATTGATCAAAAACTTTTTTTTTGATTTTATCTTTGTTTTTGGCTTTATTTTTTTTTCACTTTATCATTACTAACGATTGTCACGACTGGAAAACGACTCTTCTTTGTAAAATCCTTAATAAACACTGAAATATTGATTAAACCCAGTGAGTTTCCTTTCATTTTAATCACCATGAAACGCACTTTCTGTAGGTATAACTTTGGTAATTGTAGGTTTTTTAGTTTTTGAGAAAATCGAATTAGAGTGCCTAGGTAGCGGATGGCTCGGTTTATTTGTTGTCCAGTGTAGAAACACAAAAAAAAGAAACAGTATAATTATCTATAAAGTTAATACATAAATCAACCAGTTGGATTTTGTCTACACCTTTGATTGTCCTATGGAGCAGGACCAGCATGTTTCCAAGCATTCTTATCCTGAATGTAATCTTCTAATTTGTAATATGCTTGTTCACAAAGTGTACTTTTAATATGAGTTTTAAATTTTCTTTCATTTAGTTCTAATATGTCAGAAGGTATTTTGTTGTAACATTTAACACAATACCCCATGAAAGAAGTGTGGACTTTAGCTAATCTAAAAAATGGTTGATCTAATTTGTCTTTATTTCTAGTAAAATTATGTCTATCACTAATTTTACTAAAAAGATGTCGATTTTTCCGCACATACATAATATTTTCATGAATGAATTGGCAAGGGACTGTCATAATATTAATCTTTTTAAAAAGTTCCCGAAGAGAATTACGGCGACGCAATTTATAAAGGGCTCTAACAGCTCTCTTTTGTAAAATAAATATGGATTCAATGTCAGCAGCCCGACCCCACAGCAAAATACCGTACGACATAATGCTGTGAAAGTAACTAAAGTAGACCAAACGTGCGGTTTCTACGTCTTTTAACTGCCTTATCTTTCTAACAGCATACGCGGCTGAGCTTTGACGACCCGCAAGAGATGTTATACCTATGAGGCCCCCATTGTAATTTCTCGTCCGATGTGATACCTAGGAAAACTGTCTGATTAACGTACGCATTTCTAACTTTGTAAGGTCATAGAAAAATTTTCTATTATTTTTCATGGCTTACGGGACGGGTAACTACGGAACCCGACACGCACTTGGCCAATTTTTTTTATAAAATCACTGTTTTGCAATAGAATAAATAAAATTGTTCCAGTCTAGTGAAAATTTTACTACCATCAATCCTCCTGCGGTGCCCCCACTGTATACTTACTGACAGTTATCCCAATTCCATGTAGGAGAAGGACTTTGAAAAGTTGGAAAAAAAAACATTTTGCTCTTAAAAAAATATATTACAAAAAAAAAAAAGGATTGTAGAAAATATTTGCACCATTCAAGCTAACCAAAGAGGATGGTGCTATCAGTCATGTTTAGCTCTGATTCACTCTAGTACTGGAAAATGATGATACCATAATTACAGCTCCAGGCCATCAGCAAACGTCGCCATAGGCCTAAATATACTTATAAAACGTCAGGAGCTAGTGCACCGCTCAAATATATCGTTTCCCATATTAATAGAGACGAACGCCAGACACTATATGGTTACTCTTTTAAAAAATTGATTTATTTTTACAATGTTGCCATATTTCAGGTTTGAGAGACTGTGTAGACTAGTCAACATGGTACCAAGTAAGTAGGTACCTTTTTTTATTTTTGTTTTCGGGGCGAAACCTTCAAAAGGCGCCTGGACTTTTGGGGTAAAGACCAGGGAGTGTGGAATTTTTTACCTCACTAAAACCACCCCGGTGATCACCATCCCCGCACATAGAAGGGGCTCCGTTACCTCTTAAAAGACCACTCCGGAACCCAAGTAAGTAGGTACCTACATAATTAATTGAACAAAATAGAAAAAAACATCTACGAGTTAACGGAGTCTAGTGTTCTCACATTCACATAATAACAGAAAAACTATTAAAAAAAACTGGTCTATGATGCCAGAAGTATTCATTAACGTAAGGTGCATTTAGTTGCAGCTCGCGTGAGGTGGACTGACATCTCACGTAATGCTAGGGACTGCTCACTCTCAACTTCCAACACATTCCCGACACTGAAGAGGAAGATGAACCCAGGTGCAGGAATTCATGTGAGATTCAATACGCGGTAGGGTCCCACTCCGTCGTCGAAACGCAGCCCTCATGCGAGGGTCCGGATCCCGTTCATGGTCCACATCCAGCTCCACATTCGCTCGTGTTCATACTCCACATGCACACAGCAAAATGATTCACATTACGAGCGCCTCCTCTTTTTCCGAATATCTTCGCCCGGGAGCTGTGCTGCAGAATGCCAGATTCTCCAACAATCCACAAAGCAAAGATATACGTCGCACTGTGCGCACTTTGTGTGAACCAGTTTGGTTTCTTTCTTCCGATAGCAAACCACGCATCGTTTTCTCAACTGTTTTCCTTTAAAGTGTTCTGGCTCGTGCATGATGTCCCGCCGCAGCCGCATGAACTCCGGTACCGCGCGGCTGCGCTCTGGCGGACACGCGCTGTGCCGTTTTACCAGAGCCCCAGCGAGCTGATAACGGAACTCACGGTGCGTCACAGGCAGTTTGTTGCGCCGTTTCAGGGAAATCAAGTACATCACCAGAGCGTTGTGAATGCTCACATTCAGCAACCTCTTAAAAATTTTTACGTACCATTTCACGCCTCTCTTTCGTTCTAACAGATACATGGAGAGTTTCTGATCTTTGAGATCGACTCCCCCCATGGATGCGTTGTAATCTCTAACACACACAGGCTTCACGAGCGTCTTACCGGCCTTAGATCCAACGAAAATATCGGGCCTGTGATAGGTAGATATAATATTCACCATTTTGGAGTCCATCCATGCTATGATGGACACGTCTCCGCAATGGCGAGATATTATCGTTCCCTTGCTCACATGCTTCGGTACTTTAGCTATGTCACTAGGGACGTTTCGACGGCATGAACGAAGAGTTCCTAAGCAATCGAAGCCTAAACTCTTGAGATATCGTGCTAGCGATGGACAATTGTAAAAATTGTCCATCACGACACAATGCCCCCGATGTTCAAGACCTTGCAAAAGCTCAAGAACCACTTTCGTGCTTTTCTCCCCCAAATGGACGCCAAGCGAAGGTTGACTAGTGGGCGCATCCGACTTGCCCGTGTAGATCTGGAACCCAGCCATATAGCCCGTGTTAGACTCACACAGCTCATACGACTTGATTCCAAATCGGGCTGCCTTCGATCTTATTGTTTGGACCCAAGACAAGCGGCCTTTGAACAAGGTCAAAGACTCGTCGATGGATACGTCAGGCCCAAGATTGTAAAGGGACTTGAACTTCTTTTTGAGATGTTGAAGTATAGGTGCCATCTTATCCAGCTTAGCCGACAGTCCTGCTGAGGAAACATCTCCAGTTTGCGGCAATCGCCGACTCGCGACATCGGTATTGTCTACAAAATGTAGAAACTTGCTCAGCAAAACGTACCGATTATAGGACATAAGTTGCTTGAACCCCGATAGTTCGAGAACTTCGTTTGTTGTCCAATACTCGGCTACCGACGTCCGAGGATCGATGGCCATATACATGAAGATCGCGAGAAGAAGCATTACCTCGTCTGCATTCGTATCAGTCCACGAACGTAGGCGAGATGATGGTTTTATTGTCCCTTCACTACGCTTAATCTCGAGCGTCTGCTGGGCGTAGCGGTTAGTTTCCGCGGCGATCAACTCGATGATATCTCTATCCCATATGTCGACAAAGGCATCATAGGGCGAATCGTAATCTTTGAGTGGCCCAGGGGCAGGTCCCGAGAACTGCTCTCGAACTCCCCTGAACGACTCAAAGTCCGACTGCCACGTGAAACTAGGCGACGTCCCCAGCAGGCGATCAGCTGCGTCGTCCATCCCCGCATCTATCTCGCTCACAATTCCCCGCATGGGTTCTTCTAACTCGTCAGCGTCGGGAATGTCTTTTCTGGAAGCGCCTGGCATGGGCTCAGCGACGTCAAACTCGTCGTCGAATTCGCTGTCCAGGTCGCTTCCGTCCTGCCTAGGCGCCGGAGCCGTCACTCCCGAAGTAGATGGACGAGCATCAACCCCGCAGAGGGTGGCGGCTCCCGCAGCTGGCACAGGCGCCGGCAGGTCCTGCACCCAGCGCCGCACATGCCAGGGCGCCTCCTCCATCAGCTCTTCGGCCTCTTCCTCCGACATGTCCAGTGCCTCCACCCGCTCCAGTACATCACAACTGCAACCAACCAAGTAAAATATTGTAATAATATAGCCTCAATACGAACCAAGTCCCTATGAAAGAGAGCTAACTCACCAGAGAGGCACGGCCGGCTTGTGTACAGACTCGCGCTGTGCACTCAGAGGAGCACCCGGGGGCGCCAGAGCCGGGGTAACTTGGAGGCGGCTATAGAGATAAGAAATACAAGTAACTCCACTGAAACTAAATAAAGATAGGTAAGAAAACGCGATTAGAATACGTGCCATCGTGGTGAGGATGGGAGCTCGGGCTCGGAGAAGTCGAAGTCAATGAGCCCCATGCTGCGCGCGCGGCTGGCGACGCACTCTCTGCCCGGCGAGCGAGAGCTTGGCGCGGGGGAGAGCCTCGAGCACGTCGACACGGTGCTACAAACATCATAATACAATCATTTCCTAAAGTAATGTAAAGTAATGAGTAAAATACTGTAAATACACCATGATGCTAAAAATTCGTTCATTATTTGGCATTCAACTTTTTTAGTCAGTTGTAGCGCCTGGTTATGTGGTGGTATAATTATGTCACTACGTTAGATTTTGTAGCGGTGTAAATGCCGTTACGCGATGTCACAATCCCGCTACAAGCGTGCGAAGTCACAATCCCGCTGCAAGCGTAGTTTCGGATTTAGCCATCCACGCACATTTTAAACATTCTCCCTGGTATAGCCTGAATATCAACCATTGTGCAGTTGCTCACGAGACACAACACCCGTCTGGTCAGAAAATCCTCCCATTTCAGTGGAGTTTGCGGGACTTTACACCCTGTTCCGCATACTTCTATACATAGAAAAATATGGAAGAAGACACGTGGTGCCAACCACAAATAAATTGGGACAAGAATAAAGATACTTACTCTGCGTCTTCAAATTTTATTGGTATTTTTTTTCTTTTAATACCATTTGATTGTACTGAAAATGACTCGTTTGTACTGCAATAAAAAATAATAGAGGATAAGATTTGTGTTGTTATCACCAGAGCTCGAAATAAGGTACAGTTATGTACTTGCATCGAAATGTTGATATTAATATGGATCTTCCCGGGATTACTAATAGACAATTCCGTGTGGCCAACAATATTACAAATAAATAATAATGATTATTATTTTGCTCTCACAAGCTATGTTTCGCGAACTACAAATGTGGCAACATCGCGCGTGTGCGCTTTGGAATTTTGCAACGTCGGACATCCTCATCCATCCGTCCGTCGCGCATGCAGTGGTTTAAATTGTGTAAAAGTAAATAACTTTTTTATTTAATAAATCACTGGATTTTCCTACTCTTTAAAATATTAGTCTCGGGATTTGAGGCATATCCACTTAATTCTTTCGCTGTATGAAATCAGTGTAAGTACATAAATAACTCTACCTAATTCCGACCTCTGATTATCACTTAAAAATGTGTACAGGATAACTTACTTTGAATCAATGGAATTATACAAACAACAAACAAACAAAAGCCTACCTTGTACGCCATCGTCATATGTGACAAAAAGGTGGAAGAAATATACAGTTAGGATTTTAAGGGTCATTGGCAAAATAAAGATGAAAAAGGTTGGGTAGAAAACTTACTCATTCATTTCGTCAATCGGTTCCACTTTTACTTTAGTCGAAAGTGGGTCTATTCGAAAAGGCTTGCTGAAAAAAAAATGTTTTTCTATATTTCAACGTATATAAGTATGTACTTAATTACTAATTTCAGTAAAAATTAAGTGCAATTTTTTAATCAATAAGACCTAGTTTTATTTTAACAGAATTTATATTTATACAGTGGAGTTTTATTAATAGTATGCAAATACTGTGGTAAGGTACTGGATGGAAAGTGTATCCTTAACAAGTTAATCGATACATTCATGCTGTTTACCGAAGGAGTTCCGTAGCACAACCTCGCAAACCAACTCCAGCCACCAAGCCATATGGGGGAGAATGTGCGGTTGTTGGATTGGCCACACTACGAGATGGTGTCCGCTAGCAATCGCAGGGTGATACCAGTCAGGGAAGCATGGGAATTTTATGGTATGAATTTTATGTGGCCCCCGACTCATGGTAGCCATAGGAATTGTGAGGTTTTAGTTGGTAGGAGTATCCATGAGGTCATACCCAAATAAAAAAGGTCCTTTTTTTATTTGCATTCAACCACTAGATCAGGGATGACGAACCTATGGCATGCATGCTAGTCGTGGCATGCAGCAAAATAATTTGGGGACGCCTATACAAGATTACTTAGCATCTTGAATGATTAGCAACAACAGAAATCATGCTGAACACAAAGCTGATTGGCCTTAAGATTGCTTTATGAATTTATAGTTACAAAAAAAGAGTTAAGTTAATAGCGTCTAGTGTTATTTTTTGTCCATTGTATCACCAAGTCAAGATTTTTGGTGACACGTCATGGCAAAAATTATTTTTCGCCAAAAAAGGTTCGCCATCACTGCACTAGATCAACCAGGCAAACAACACTCAGTATTATCTTACAGTAATAAATGATGACTTACCCCTTAAATCCCTTTACATTTGACAGCTCTATGTAGACTTCAGGTTCCTCACTGATATTACAAAAAAGTCTTTATTAGAATAATATATCAACTAGCATTTTGCCAGTGCCATCATTTGCCCCAAAGCATTCAAAAATGTTTTTGCATAACATTGTCTCATCTTCAACATAAAATGGACCTAGGGTTACCAGATCTTAAAACTGGAAAGCCGAACAGACTAGACAATTAAGCCAACTTTTAGGTTCATTTTACAAAAAGGCAAAAACAACATCTTATTCAGGATTGTGTGACTTTAATATAAGTACCTGGATGAGCGAACTTTGCTTGGTTTTTGTTTTGGTAGACGTTTTATAAAAATGAATCCTAGCTAGATCGATTCAACGCCCCGGAAACCCTCTGCATACTAAATTTCATGAAAATCGTTGGAGCCGTTTTTGCAAGATACAGATCATATATATACACATATATACAAGAATTACTTGTTTAACGGTATTAGATATCTGGTAGCATTATTTTAAGTTAATCCAGGCTTATTGACTTGGCAAATAAAAGTTTTAAATGTAATGAAAAAAAAATAGAATAAATCAATTCTATCTTCTATATTTAGCCATTTTCACCTGACACACATGCTACAAGCCTGACTGTCTGGCTTTATCCATCTATCTAGGAACCCTATTTGAGTCAGTGGGTCGTCTTTGGGGCATAGCTATTATAGCACATATAAGTTTATAAGTACATATTTGTGAAGGACATCATAACAAGCACCAATGTGCCTGCTAATTACAAAACTGAAACCTTAACTAAACTTAAGGGATTGAAGTCAAAATAAAATCAATAATTAAAAGTGAATTTTTTTTTTTTGCAGTTGTAGGTACTTTTGAACACAACGGTTGTGATAGGCAGGAATATCGCCTAATTTTTCTCTTCGAATTATTAAGATCACGATGACAATACGAAATTTTATCAGTAGCTACTGGCCAAATTATGTTTGAAGATTAATAAGCTAAGCCTTATGTGTTTTTCAAACAATATTCAATAATATTTTTCATACGCCGGTCATCGGGATGAAAACTAGTGCTTCACAAAACTTTCGTAACTCTTTCGCTGACATAGGTATCACATTTCCATACCTAAACTGTCACTCAACATGAAATCTACATTTATGTGTCAGTGATTATGTACAAAAATCTTATAAGATTACGCACCTGCTTTTTAATTCGTTCATTTTTCTTCGTAAACAAACAACACAGTTTCTAACAAGTATTTCCCACGAGAATGGCGTCCACAGACCACATAGGTTTATGGTCGCGACGGCATTGCGCGTCTCGTCACCACAGACACTTTTTTTTCGTTCGTTTTTTTTATTCCTATCGCGGCTAACTGACCGTTTAGATATTCAACCACTCAAGCTCATCGGAGTTACAGTTCCGACTTGAGATCCTGTACGAGACACAGGACTTGGCTCAGCAGGGACAGTACTCACTACCGTAGACAGTGGAAATAGTATTTTCATTTAAGTACATACTTCCAAAGTGGTAGCACCTTCACAGCGACGGTATCTTGTCCCCTTTCAACCCTCCAATCCAGCACACTTGTACGACCCATCGTGCAGCGGCCTAAATGACATTCCGGCATTAGGCAAAGTTTTGGTTCAAAATCGGTTCAATATAATAATATCCCACACTTTGTGTCACTGAACTGAAAAAATAAGTAAGGTCTGCTAAGGCTCTGGGATTTAAGTCCTTAAAAAACCGGCCAAGTGCGAGTCGGACTTGTGCACGAAGGGTTTCGTACCATTATCTATAAAAACGGCAAACAAAACATGTGTGTTGTATGGAAAATATTTATTTATTCTGTTTTTTAGTACTTTTATTATAGCGGCAACAGATAAATGATATTTATTTTGTGAGTAAACATAACACTTTTACACGTCAATCTTTTAGGGTTAAACTAGATGAGGCCGGTGTTTCCTAGCTGACTACCCTGAGAAGAAACACTGAAACGAACTCAGAGGTTAAGGTCTCTTCTCAAGTTCATACAATCGCACTGGTCAAATCATTTTTTTTTTTTGGACGATGACCACTAGCAATTCAGCACACTAAGGCTGGTTACTGCTTAACCGGACTATCCTGGTGGCCTCAAATGAATGCAGCCAGGGCTTACAAACTAGCTAAATTAAACTAAATGACCACTCGCTAGGGCATCCCCTGTGGGATACGGACCTCGGCTTAGCGGCGTCATTTCGGGAGGACAGCAAGGGACAGACTGGGTCATAACATTATTATTTGGGGATGTTAAAGCTACTGGCTCAGCGACGCGGGCTGGCTTGGTACTCAAAGGCCGGGGTCAAATCATATGAGAACCATGTAGGTTATATAGCATAACTAAAAACAGTAGAAATTGGTACTTTAACAGAAAACAGGGATGTCATGGTAAAAACATTAAATCTACTGTTAAAACACTAGGGTTGGCAACACTGCCTATAACGGCTAGTTTCAATAACTTATTTAACCAACTGTCAAATTAGCTGCCAACAGTAGCCGAAAAGTCATGTTTGCCTTTCTAATATGACGTTTCGGCTACTATTGGTAGGTTAGTGGGTAATATTTATGGTAGGGAACGTGCAGGTCCAAGTGGCAGCACAGAAGTGACATTGTCAAAGATGGTTTCGAAAATGTAAGACTAAATGGCTCAGTCTACTTCGTGCACGTTCCTCTAAACAGTGTGTGCACGAACGATAGGTGGCAGCACAGCAGCGCCAGTGTCAAGGTTGTCTTCTCGTTCTTTCTACGAACTCGAAACATCTCGCACAATGAACACATTACAATATAAAATGATCCTAAATGAATTTCCATAATTAAATCCATAGTTATCGCTAATTTTGTGGTGATTGGTATGATATTCCGCATGTTTGAATCTTTTAATTTTTGTTTGGGCCAAGTTCGAAGCCACTTTTGACATTTTTGTGAATTTTTGGATAATTGGTTTTCTAAGCTTATTCCTTTACTCAACCTTTAACTCTACCTTTGAATGTTTGAAAAGAAATATGACGTTTCAGCTACTATTGGTAGCTAATTTGACAGTTGGTTTAAGGTAGATGCGTTATTGAAACCGGCCGTTAGTGTATCAGTAGATTTCACGCATTTAAAAGTAAGGTCGTATCCACAACAATCCACATCTGGTTTTTCTTTTTGTTTTTCGATTTTCTTTCCCACATGAAGAGAACCCCAAAAGAGCATACCTTTCTAAAATCTTCAATTGGCTCGCGAGGTTGTTGACCTGTGGGATGTGAACTGAGCAATTATTTTACTGATAGTTGTGTAAGGGTGTAAGCCAATGGTTTTATAGCCACGAGGCTCGAACACTTTAGGAAGCTCTCGTTAGGCAGCTGGATCAAGGGCTAGATTGAAAGCGGTAGTTCCGCATACGGCTCGACTTTTTAGGTTCCTCTCTATATTTATATTTATTTTTTTAATGTTAATAAGATGTGTAAAGACAGAGAATAATTGTGTGTTTTCCTGAAAAACAATCTAGTCCGTCCGATAGATTTCCAAAAAATATTGGACACGTCCTTTTTCTTTTATCACATTAGGTGATACAGTGAAGTGACATGAGAGTATTAGTTTAGTACACATTTTAATGAAACGTGAAGTCACAGTAGCTATTTTAATAATGTAGTGTAGTAATCATCTATGGTCAAAAGTCAGCGCTTGAACTTTCATTCGCTTTATCAATTAAATTGATTTGAAATGGCAAAAAATATGTGTCAAATATTTTTATAAAACCAAACGGATAGACTAAATATCCAATTGAGCTGGTAGAATAGAACTTGATCATCTACAGGTAGTCAGCATTGCAGGAAGGACAGTAAAACGAGAAAGAACTAACCTAGACACGTTTATTTCCTCGTAAAAAAATATTGAATCAACATACCTTGAGAGTAGTTTTTTTAATTGAAAAGTATATCAGGATAATTTGAGCAACAGGATAAACATTTCTTTCATGCTCTCACAAAGACAAAAACGGCAATAACTATATACCAGGCTTGTACTGGATGAATTATCCCTTTTTTATTCTTGGAGGGCTACAAAAATTTAGTATAAGAATGAAAATAAAAATTCAACAAAGGCCACACCATTAAAAAGTTAAATAAAAAAGAAATTAACATTAGTTGCTATACAATATATTATTTGAATTGAGAATTCGACATAATTATCAGATTTTGTAATAACTAATTCTATGCCATACAACACAAAGTTCAAATTATATTGCAACCCATACTTTTTACAAATTGTCACTTATACATAACGCGATACATGAGTTGGTGGCGATGGTTTAAAATGATCTCGAATTACAAATACAAGTCATTTCGAAATATTGACTCTACTAAGGTCCCCCAGGATTGCGGAATTGTTCAAATGAGTCACTGTGGCCCTGTGAGACAAAGGTCGTTTGAAGACGGGTGGGTTTTAATCAGTCTGACACTGAGAAGTCATTTGATGATTACCCATCCAAATAAAGGGTATTAAAGGCCAATAAAAATTAACTTATTTATTATATAAAGTACTTACAAAACAAATCATCATAGGTCAATAAAACTTAACTTAAGTATTTATTATATAAAGGACAAAACAAATCATCATTTCCATAGGAATGAAACTAACTTAATACTAATTAATAGAAGTTTTCGGCCAAATGGCCCACGTAATAAAGAACAAGATAAAAAACAAAAAAAAATGCGATCAAAATTAGAATAAGTAGTAGGTAAACCCATCCGTGTTCCTTCTAAAGCCCTGGGGGGCTACTCTCTAAGCCCGAAGTCAGTTTCATGCTTAGTTGCGTGCGTATTCTACTCCGTATCACCCACGGACTTACGATTAGTTCCGAACCCGAACTAAGAATAAATGACAACACGATTTGACAGTAACTGTCAAACCGTGCTGTCATTAATAATTCTTTGTGGTTAGGTGATACGGAGTAGAATACGCCCGCAACTAAGCCGGAAACTACGGACTTCGAGGTTAGAGAGTAGCCCCCCTGGCACGCAAAGGGCTTTAGAAGGAACACGGATGGGTTTTAGTCAGTAAGAGTCTGACACGCCCTTCCGCTCCGCCCAGAGCGGAAGAAGTCATTTGAATATAAATTAAAATATTAACACATGGGCTTTGTCTGCGAGAATATTGTAAATTATTCCAAAGGAACGTAATCCTTCGAAGTCCGACTTCTGGCAGTTTAAATTCAGAAAAAAAAAATTAAATCTACTTATTAAATTAAAGTTTCAATAAACTGTAGGTACTTATTATCTTTTCAAAGGTAATTTTCAAACTACAAGTTGATCTAGAGATGCTGAAAATTACCTTGTAACTTGCGATTTCGGCGCTTGCTAGAATTTCGAAGCTTCGGGCAGACACTAAATGACACTGCACATTCCAAACTTTCAAATAGTCAAAATATGGCGAAACATTATAATTCTGATCACATACACTGTACACACTACCTACATATTTGGCAATCTTAATATCATCTAAATCCTTCTTCAGATTCTATTTGCTCCGTTTTGATATCGCCCTCGTGTAACAGAAGCAGTCTGGAACAAAGAAAATAATATTAATATATATCATATTTATTAGTTTATTATTTTAGCATATATATGTATTTTATTAGTATTAAGTAGGTATATATATTATCTGTATATTCTTTCCGAATTGTTAAAATTCAATTTTGAATCTTATTTTTATTTATTGTACACCTACCACAATATAGTCTTTATAACCCAAAGGTTGACTGGTAGAGAATGCCTTGATGCATTAAGTCCGCCCATGTACCACTATTGTACATAAAGTTTAAATAAATAAATAAATAAATACAAAACAGTAGCAGCGTACCTATGATGAGTACCGTGACACCCAGTTACTGGGTTGTGCAGCTCGGCCAACCACAAGCTCTTATAACAGTATTATTATAATCTTACTTTGACTTTTCCTACCATGAAGCTTAAAACAATATTATTTTCTTAGCGGTTTTGGTGACGTCACATCATAATAGTTCATTCATTAGTTTGACTGGCCTGTTGGTCTAGGTCTAGTGGTTGGTGACCCTGACTGCTAAACCAGAGGTCGTGGGTTCGATTCCCACCCAGGACAAATCTTTGTGTGATGAGCATGATCATTTGTTCTGTGTCTGGGTGTAATTTGTCTATAATATGTATGTATTTAGAAATATATAAGTATGTTTATCAGTTGTCTGGTTGCCATAGCCAGGCTCTGCCTAGTTTGGGATCGGATGACCGTGTGTGAGTTGTCCCAAGATATTATATTATTATTCAATTCGTACCACGACGTGACTTTTGACAGTTAGCAGTATTGTTATGTCAAATTTAGCAATGATAAAAAAGTTCCATAATCTCGGCGGAAGTATTATTGTTTTGCAAATTTATAAGAAATTAAACATTTTCGTGCCTTATAAAGTAAAATGTATTTATTTACCGAATAAATTGTGATTCTAAAGGTTTTCGTACATTCGTATGTAATTTCTTGTTTGATTCTAGATGGCTAATGCATACGAAATATTTGAGTTTTTGGAAGCTGATGACGCAGAAGCCAAGTGTACAAAAAAGCGGCGTCGTATGCAGCTACGTAAGGAATGCGACCCCTTCAATGAATTAGATCAAGCGGAGTTTGTTAAGCGTTAGACTTACAAAAGATCTTGCATATTAACCTTTGCGATGAGTTGAAGCCAATGCTGAAGAATCCTACAAAATCTACAGACTTGTCTGTAGAGACGAAGGTAAATTAAACCCTAATTTTCTACCACTAATAACAATAAAGCAATAAGTGCTATTTTACTTTTATGTATCTATACATACTAAGTTATATTACTTTTTTTTAGGTGTTAATTGAATTATCATTTTATGCAACTGGTTCATACCGTAGGCAGTAATAAGGGTCATTTTGTGGCTCAGCAGACTGTTTCCTCGGTTATCGCATAGGTTACTGCATGTCTTAACTCACTGCAGATGAGGCGGAAATACATAAAATTTCCAATAAATGATCACGAACGCAACAGAATTAAAATGAAGTATGTATCTTTTGTATTAGCAGCAGAATGCCTATTTTGCAAAGTGATAACAAATATATAATTATATCATGTAAATTATAACAGAGAACAGTAAGAAATGTTGCTTATTTCTTACTGTTAATAATACAATATTGTATGTCATGTTTAAACTGACTGTTCCATAATTTTGGAGTGACTTACATATATCCAGCAGTGGACTATGATACGCCAATGTAATAAAGAGTTAAATATTCTGTATAAATTAGATAAGTACTAAGGTTTAGATATAAAAAATAATTCATTAATTGCAGATTTTACACTAAGTTTCGAATTCCTGGGGTTCTTGGTTGTATAGATTGTACCCAAGTAGCTATAGTACGCCCAGTAGTACATAAGGAGCGCTACTTCTGACGCAAGCATTACCATTCCTTGAATGTTCAATTGGTAAGTGTTGATTAAGTATCCAGTTGAAGTTAAGCCAATATTGAAAATAAGTAAAAAAAAAAAAACGAATACTTAGGTTTAAAGAAAAACAAAAAAAGATCTTTATTCACTTTACATGTGAGCATGTGTACTATTCTTAAGTTAAACTATAAATATGGTACTTTACAGTCTTTCCAATATTAATCTAAATATTTTCAGGTTTGTGATGCAGACATGGAAATAATAAGTGTAGATGCAAGTCATGGTGGTGCAACTCATGATTCTTTTATATGGGGTATTCATCCACTAAGATCTCACTTGGAAGATCTTAGCAACACAGAAGATACTTAGTTTCTTGGTTGGTATTATTATGTTACCTCTTTATGATCTTTGTTAAAAACTGTTTTGTACTTATTTAAATTCAACTTGTAACTTTGGTCAATGATAATTTTAATTGTCTTTTGTTATCAATAGGAGGTTCCGGATACCCTTTGAGAAAAAGCATGATGACACCAATACTGGATGCAGCACCTGACTCACCAGAAGCACACTACACCGACTTACATGTCCATGCAAGGAACATTATAGAGCGCACTGGTCTTCTTAAAGCACGTTTTCGTTGCTTACTTGTTCACAGAGTCTTGCACTACTCCCCAGAAGTAGCTGGCTCTATTATAAATGCTTGTCTTGTTTACACAACATTGGCAATAGGACTAACATATCTGTGGAACAATTAAACAATGAAGATTTGATTCGAGAAGCCCAATTACAGCCAGAAGGCAATGCGAGTGAACAGCCACACAGCAATAACATCGCTCTGCAGCAGGGTTTGGCTACTCGTAATTCGCTTGTTCAGCGGCTGTGGGAAAGGCGGCATTTAAGATCCTGAAACAAATATTTTATTTTTATACCTACAAGTTTTAATTTAAATCTCAGTTTTTACAGATTTTTTTTTACAATATTTTTTCATTGAACTTAATTGTTGTATTTTTTAATGTCTTCATATATACACTCAATAAAATAAAAACCAAAAATTTATGATATTAATTTACTACATCAAATCTCTCATGGTTGAACTTTCGGGTAGCAATTTATCGGGGATTTAAAGAGAAGGTAAACATATGAATAGTTTTGTACCTTTCAATCCTCGTCGCTGTATTTGCAAGTTAAAACTTGCACCATCGTCTCCATCGCTTCGGCAATTCTCGCAGCAGCTTCAGCGTGCGTTTGTGTAGAACGGACGAGCGCACGTCTTGCAGCCTCCTGTGACATCGGCGGGGAGCGCCTTCGACGCCGGCGTCGCGGGGAGCGGCCTGCAGATGTAGTTGCAAGACGCGGGGTAGGAGTTCTGCTGGGAGACGGAGCCGTTGGATCTTGGACTGTAAGTTCCAGAGGAGGATTTTGAGGTAGTGGCTCTAAGATGGGCTCAAAAGGTTGATTTTGGGTGGAAATATGGACTGAAGTTGGATCGTGGAGAGAATGCACATTTTGTAGAATGGATTCTGAAGCCGGGGAATCTTGCACATCCACATAAAGTGTAGCATCGCCAATCTCTGGAGGCTACAAAGAGATAATTAGAAAAGTTATTTGCTTAATATTATAAATAACTACAAATTATGCTTAACTACTTATATCTTTACTTACTAGTTCCACCTGCACACCTGGCAAACCCTGGCCAATATCTTCTCCCAGTATTTGCAGAATTTTTTCCTCAATTTCAGTCAAGGGCTTCTCAGTGGAAGGCCCTCCCCCACTCCGCACATGAGAAGCCCGTAACATAGCAACCCGCTTTTTAAGTTTGGCCTTATAATCTACCCAGTACTGAAAAAAATATTGTTTTATTTAATATTAATATAAGTACATAATTTAAATTGATAAATTGAAAAAGGTATGGGTATTTACTTTAGTCCAGCCTGCCGAATCTTTATGTGCGCCATCACCTTCCGAGTTTAAGATTTCTGCAATCTCTGTCCACTTTCTTCTTGAGTAATCTTTGGCTTGCAGGGAGCGATTGTGTGCAGTAGCGATAGATCGGTTGGCATGCAAAAATTCCCAGAGTATCTCTAGCTGCCGCCAGGAAACCCGATTAACTCTTCGGCTGCAAAATTAATAACAAAACACATACATCAAAACGTAACAGAAAAATATTTCTTTGTTTCATGTACAGCTACTAAATAAATAAATAAAATTGTTTTAAAACTCATTCATTGAGTAACCTTACCTTGATTCCATGTCAATTTTGTAGCACACTGTTAGTCCTAGCAGAGTTTGTTGTAGCCAGAGATCTTTTCATTTAAGATAAAATAACTTAAACTAGTTAGAACCACATAAAACAAAAAAAAATTTGCTGCATCTAATCCATCGAGTTTCATTTTTCGTTCGCGGTATACAGCTGATACCACATTTTGTTCCGATTCTTATAATAATCTACCTGTGTCATGACAGCCGCACCTCATTTGATTATATTCCATGTCCCTTGCTAGCAAACTTAATTTTATCTCTGCTGGTATTGCTTTGTTGTACCTATAGTATATAAGTGTGTGCTGTATATTAGTGTAATGTTGGATGCATTGTGCTCACATAATATAATCAATTGATCAATGTACCTATGTATACAAAATATTGTAAAACTTATATTTGAAAAGAGTAACTATGGAGTTTCTTGTCCGTTCTTCTCCATAAGAATCTACTTTTTGCGAATGGACAACTAGAGTCACTTATATTTTAATTTCAAACTGTAAATTTGACGTTCAAAAGTGCCTTTTAATGGTCTAGTTGAAATAAATGAATTGACTTTGACTTTGATTTTTTTCAATTGTTTTACTCATTTTTCAAAGCAAAATCTTTTGCTATTTGTATTAATTTTATGAAAATTACTATAAAAATGAGATTAATATGCACAGTAATTTTTTAAATGTAAAAAAAATGTTGATATTTTACTTCAAGATCGTACTTCGTAGTTGCGATTCGGACCAACGCTATACAATTGATATAGCGTTGTTTCTTTTCTATTGTAGCAGGCAATAGACAAATAGTTCATTCTTTCCCAGCACTAAGCAGGAATAAAACAATGTTGAACGATTTAGGTCATGGTACGAATACGAGTAGGTAGGTAATGTTATTGTAAGTTTTTTTTTTTTTGTTGTGGTAGGCCTCGTTCAGCACATTTTGTCGAGATACGCTATATATATATCGATATATGTATCGATATATATGTATCGATTTTTTTTCGCGGTTTCATTGTTGATCTCATATTGCAGCCTGTGGGTGAACTTTACGCAAAGGGCATATAGTGGCCTGCGCACCCAATACAACAACACGTTCCGGGTGTCGATGGGGCTGCCGCGTTGTTGTAGCGCGTCCGGCATGTTGGCCGACGCGGATGTTGATAGTTTGTCGGCCATCATGTGCGAGAGATGTGCATCTCTGCTACGCCGAGTTCGCGCCAGTCCCAACACCATTCTCAGAACGTTGGCCGACAGGTGGGACTCTCCGATCCTGGGGCGGTGGAGTAGACATTCCCGGGATCGGCGAGCCTCACGCTTGTATAATAGGTAGGAATGTCATGTTACTAACACTAGTTTATAAGTTTGCACTGTTACTAACAAATATGGAATTGATTCTGAAATAAATGTTTATTATTATTATTATTATAGTAAAGGTTGTTCATAATTGTGAGTACAATGATCCTTTTTCAGTCATTGCGTTTATTCTGTTATACGCTGTATATGTCACCGGAAAATTGCAAACGCCGTAACATTGTGAAATATCGCGTGAAATTGAAAACATTTTATTTCTTTATAACACACGGACAAGTTTTGGTCGTAATATATATATATTACGACCAAAACGATTGTTTCATAATATTTCGAGAAATTACAATTTAATAAACATTTATTATAATTTTACAGAGTCTGCAATTTTCCGGTGACAAATACAATACTGTGTAGGTACTTACTGTCGACTTGTTGGGGCGGGAGGGGCATTTGGAGCTGGTGGGACAGATGCAGTACGTGGGGCAGATGCAGTAGATGGGGCAGATGCAGTAGATGAGGCAGATGCAGTAGATGGGGCAGATGCAGTAGGTGCGGCAGATCCAGTAGATGGGGCAGATGCAGTAGGTGGGGCCTCAGTGTTTCGTTCCGTTTTTATTCTTTTATTACTCTTAGTGTCACGTGTCACTACGAGTGGGTCATTTGAACTGAAATATAAAGATGAGGATTAGAATGCACCTCCGCCAGTTCAAAGAATACACAGCGACATTTTCCAAGGTAATGGATACCAGTTAGAAGGGGAGATATTGAGAGGCAATCAACCTGCCTGACTTTCTCCAAACTATGTTTCGGTCAACTTCCAGTGGTCAATGTTTGTAAAAGGTAATCACTATAAGTAAGAAAATTCTTTCACTGGCTTCTTTTTATCTCGAAGAAATAGTTTGTCAAGGGGTACCGTGTTGCCCCGTTGCTAGGTTGTGCAGGTGTCGCTCAATGTAAATACTGGTACTTGCTGAATCCGGTTTGATTTGAAGCAGACCCCAAAATAGTTGGGAAAAGGCTAAGCAGATGATGATTTAAACTTACGAAGTGGATTCCTCAGTCCGTGGTTCTGTCTTGATGTCTATAGAGATTGGGTCAGCTAGCGCACTGAAAACAAAAGAAAAATAATTGTATTAGGATCTAGGGATCTACCTCGGCATCGCACTAGTGGAAATTATCAAAAGTAATATTATAAAGAGGAAAAATTTATTTGTTTGTTACGATTTGGCTCAAAAACTACTCAACCGATTTTAAAAATTCTTTCGCCATTAGTAAGCTGCATTATTAACTTAAAACATAGGCTATAACATATTTTAGAAAAATAAGAGATCCCTACAAATATTGCAATAATATAACACAAACCAGCAAAATGTTGCCTAATGAATTCAGTATTTGGCGTGCATTGAGAAAAATATTATTGTTATATAAAAATGACGTACTACATGATTAAAGTGCTCATTATTATCTATAAAAAATCCGGGAACGTATATGTCTAACCATTATGGTTAAGTCACAATGACCACTTTTCGTTCAAATTTTTCAATCAAATCCAGAAAATGGAAAAGTGGTGATTTTGGTATCATGATATTAATCCTTATCCATTTAAATGCTTTCATAATCAAGAACAACAGTTGCGCTGACCCTGAGACCACAGGATCAGCAGCAAAAATGGCTGACTTATTAATAATTATAAATTGTTTCGATTAAATTTCAAAAAGTGACCGATAAAGTCCCTTTTTTTCAAAAACTAACCCTTAACGAGGCGTTAAAGCTCCGTGCTAGTATTATACAAAACTAGCTTTTGCCCGCGACTTTGTACGCGCATATCCCGTTTTTTTTGGGGAAATCCTATCTTAGTGCTCCCTTACACTCCCCAAGGAACCTACATGCCAAATTTCAGCTTTCTAAGACCAGTAGTTCCGGCTGTGCGTTGTCTACCTGTCATTTAGTCACGGTCAGTTGGTAACGGAAGAATGTTATACATATATAAGATAACTTTTGCCAACAGCTTTATTTATTTTAGCCAATTATGTCCCACTGCAGGGCAAAGGCCTCCCTTTCTTCCTTCCATTCCTCCCGGCTTTGGGCAAGTGTGGACCAATATGGCCGATAGGCGTCAAGCTCGTCCCGCCATCTTCGCCTGGGTCTCCCGCGATGTTGTCGGGAATTTTCTGGGACCCACATTGTGGTTGCTTTAGCCCATGAACCGTTCGACATACGGCAGATGTGGCCGGCCCAGTCCCACTTTAGTTTGGCTGCTTTTTGCGTGACGTCGGCGATTTTTGTTTTGGAACTTTGAACAACAGCCTGCTTTGCTCAAGTGAAACTCGAAATATTTTTAATACGTGTAGATAACAAACGAACTCACTTTCGCATTCATAATATTAGTTAGGATAGGCCACCCTACAATCCGCCTATTTCAGTAATCCGTCGTTGGATACAATTTTCTGGTTCTGCTGGCGGATTATCGAGAATGTTGTACTTAGAACAAAATGTTGTTTTAACTTACTCGTTTGCTCCAGAAATGCCGGGTTCTTCCTTCACTTTGGGCAGTTTCACGTAAATTTCAGGTTCACTGGAATGAAAAGAATAACTTAGTAGGATACTTTCTAACCTTTTGAACGCCATTGTCGCGTATACATGACAAGCAAGCGCGTGCCCTGTACGCCAAACGTCACAAATATGTGATAAAAAAGTACACCTATTTACACAGTATACATATAGCTCATGGAAAGCGTTCTGTGACGATGACGCGAGCTCTATGATTTTTCTTCAACCAAAAAGTGCTCAACGCGCCTAAAGAAGTATTCACTTTAGAAAAAGTACAGCAAATTTGTGGCTTGGCGTCGGGGGCAAAGGGGAGGTTAAAGATTTGGAGTAAAAATTACCCAATATGTTCTGTAGCACATACGAATTTAGACCTGACGTCACACAATTCCTACATCGCGGTATCAATATCTCGTCAGTTGCCCACATGTCACAACGCCCGCCTGGTCGGAGGATCCTCCCTTTGCTATGGAGGTTTGCGGGACTTTACACCCTGTGCTGTATACCTCTATAGAGGTATGCGGTACAGAGAGTAAAGTCCCGCACACCTCCACTGAAATGGGAGGATCCTCCGACCAGACGGTTGTTTTGTCTGGTGGGCAACTGCCCGATAGTTGATATTCGGACTGTTGTATATGTTCAAATTGCACGGAGAACTTTGCTTGCTCGATGTAGGATTTCGTTGGTAGTTCGTCGCTGACAGGATAGATGGCGTTTTGCGATTTTTTTTTGTTGCCTTACAAATTTCGCTTCTTAGTTTTTATGTGAAATTAACTACTGAAAAATTAAGAAATTACAGCACTGACGAATTTCTAACTGACAAATTAATTTGACATGTATAATGACATCCTAATCTTATTAATAATTGCTTTAACATTTTGTTTTTTATTTTATTTTGTATTATATACTATGATGAGCTTATGACACTAATTGATTGTATTTTATTGTAAATTTTTAGTTTAAGTATGGTCTAAATTGAATTGTTAATTGCTATATTTGCTGTGTGTAATGGACGAATTTAAAATCACTTGATGCTGTGTATCGACCGACATCTCATATTTGTACGCCGATCAGACAAAATATGACTGTCTTAATTATAATTTGATGTAACATCTTGCATGCTATGTGTGTATACTCATGTTTTGGACAAATAAAATTATCTTATCTTATCTTACACCTCTATAGTTCTTCATGCTCTGCCGCACCTTTCGCCGAGTATATCAGAGTCGGTATCCAGTCGAACCGGATGCGGAAGACCGGACAACATAATATCTATAATATAATATCATGGGACAACTCACACACGGTCTTCCGGTCCCAAAGTAGGCCGAGCCTGTGCTATGGCAACCAGACAACTGATAAACATACTTATATATTTCTAAATACATACATATTATAGACAAATTACATCCAGACACAGAACAAATGATCATGCTCATCACACAAAGATTTGTCCTGGGTGGGAATCGAACCCACGACCTCCGGTTTAGCAGTCAGGGTCACTAACCACTCGACCAACAGGCCAGTCAAATCACATGATGGTGTACACTTACCTGTAGCTTTCGTGAGGCTCTTCAGCAGGTTCTTCCTTCACCACCAACGTCTCTTCTCTGAAAATTTATACAAAATAATGGTAATGAAGGCCACGATATAATTTTATTCTTTTTTTGTTGTGTTAGTTATTGTCAGGGGAAGGTTCTTATGAAAGAAAATTTTGATAAAAAAAATACATCCGAGCAAAGCCGGGGCGGAAATTACTCATGTTGTTTTCGCAGGCGGACAGAGTGTATTGGGGAGCAGAATAGAGGGTTTCTTTAACTTTTTGAACGCCAGAGCTTAAACGCATCGGCGTGCCCCCGAGGCCAAGTCACAAATACGCCGTACTTTTTGCCACATATTTGTGATGTTTGGCGTCTTGTACGCGCTTGCTTGTCATGTATACGTGACAATGGCGTTCAAAAGGTTATTTAAAAGCGGATATCAGGAAAAATTGTGTCGACTTTATCCCTAGCACCATCTAGCCCATAATAATAAATGAAAACAGCGTACACTCACCCATGAACGGTACTGGATTGCTCGTCGTCGCCGTCAACGCTATTTTCAGACTCTTCCTCACTTGAACTGAAACAATATTACAATACACATTGAAATTGCAAGTATCGAGCTGAAAGAGTTTTTATTATTTTATTATAATCCACAATTTCTCGGAATGACTTCGCGAGAGTATAGACTATCAAATTTTGCGTTAAATAGTATTCTAAATGTTCAGTTGGCAATTTATCGAGAGTTTACAATTTCTCAAGTCCGTTATCAAAGTCATAGGGGACTACTACCCTGTGCCCAGGCCGTCAATATCCTCCATGATAGGTTCCAGACGGCTCTGGTTACAACATCGTCTTCTAGCCTAGCCCTTTCCCCAACTATATTGGGATCGGCTTCCAGACAAACCGGATTCAGCTGTACTGACCAGTATTTTACGTGGAGCGGCTGCCTACCAGACCGCCACAACCCAGCAACTGGGTAAAACAGTAACTTGGTAAGACTTGAGACAGATTTTCTGGCTTCTGACAACCCGTAACGACTGCCAAAGATCTACAAAGCCGGCTTAACGTGCTTTCCGAGGCACGGAGGAGTCTTGGTATGTTACGATGTTAACTCATCCATAGACCGACCTAGGCCAGCTTTGCTTAACCTTGAAGATCGACCCGTGCGGCTTTTTATTAAGCCAAAAGCTCCTCAGCTACAACGTTGTAACAAAACAGTGTCATCACATACCTATCCGTCTGCCTCGGCCTCTTCCGAGCGAGGCTTTTGTTCTGACTCGGTCCCTGTCGCACCTCATTCCGTCTCGCTTCCTCCTGCAGTATCTCCAGCACCGTCGTCTCGCTCACTCCGGTGGCCAGAGCCGTCCGTTGGCGGAACTTCGACAGAGGAGTCTGCTCTAAGCCATTGAACGACTTCGTCAACTCTTCGTACTCTTGCTCGAAGTAATGGTAGACTTTTGCGATGACGATTTTCGTTTTATCCTGTGGGTTAAATCAAATGATGGATTATTTCTTTATATTTATTTAAAAAAATATGTACACACACATAACAAACATATAAGAATAATCTACAGATAGATAAGTTGGCAGACCAAATGTCAGAAAAATATGACTGACATTGCGAACACTTTGGGATTGCAAAAGTGTTTCAATATTTTGTATAACATGGGGTAGGCGATAAAAAAAAATCATCCCAACTAAACATGTAGGGCCACCCTAAAAAAGATGTATTTCAAGATTTTATTCTACCACTTTGTCGGCATGATTAATATGTACACATTGTACACCCCATACCAAATTTCAACTTTCTAGCGCTAAGCGTCTCTGAGCTAAACCGCGGACGGACACTCAGCCAGACAGACAATTCACAATATTCGTGAAAATATGTTCCGAATTAGTCATAGAACTATTTGTATGGGTAGTTTACGAATTAGATCCGACTTCCGTCATCCGCGAGTCTTCAATTCGGAAGATATATCGACGGAAGGATCGAAGTAGCCGTAATACTGTTTGTATGAACGCTTCGCATCACCTACGATTCAAATCGGATATTTTGCATAGAACATGTTTTTTTTGTGGTTCATGGCACGAAACCCTTCGTGTGCGAGTCCGGCTCGTAGGTACTTTGAAGATTTTGTTAATTTACGAGAGAACAAAACACATTGACTGTACCTCCTGTATTCCTTTCGCAGTGCGCGATATTTCCGCGTTGCATTTCGGACAGAACACTTTAATTCCCTCTTCATCATCAGACTCTTCATTCTGGAAAAGAAGAAAACAATCGTATTAATACATTTTGACGAGGTTTCCTCAACCGCAAGTTCGATCGTGTATGGAGTACAGCTCTCATCTTTGGGACGGATCTGCCAGATAGTCAAAGTAATCGACTCAAAGGCATATCAAGCTGGTACGCTTGATATGCCTTTGAGTCGATTGAGGAACAAGCCAAGAGGATCATAGGCAATGATAGGCTCGTTGAATCGAAGCTTCACAGTCTTGAGCATCGACGCCGAGTCGCTAGCCTGTCGGTTTTCTGTCGGTTGCATCTTGGGGAGTGTGCGGCGGAAATGCATAGTTTAATTCCGCCAAGCCCGTTCCATTATCGGACCACAAGACGTACGGCGATGCACCTACGGCACATGGTGGACACCCCACCCACACGCACAAAACGTTTTAGGTACACATTCATCGTGCGTACAGCTAAGGAGTGGAATTCCCTGCCAGAGTCTGTTTCCTGATAGCTACAACCTGGGAGTCTTTAAGTCAAGAGTGAATAGGTTTTTTCTGGGCAAACGTGCTCCATCTTCGACCACATCATCGCTTACCATCAGTGCCAATGTAGAATAAAAAAAACAAAAACTTAAGAGTAGGTAAAGGTAGGTACTTAAGATTTATAACATAGGTAATTGGGGAAGGCCATTAACCTTTGGGTCTAGGGGCGCGGACTTGGGGATGTCCGTTGTCCCCCATTCATTCATTCGGACCCGAGGTGGCGGCGCGTAGTGTTCCCCCGCGCCCCTTTGTGACGTCGCGAGTGGAGTCAAACACCTTACTCCCGCCGCTGACCCGAGGTGGCCCGCGAAGTCGTATACGTTCCCGCGATCCCCGGCGTAGGTGGGAGGGAGATGGAACACCAGGGTTGTTTTAGTCAGTAAAAGTCTGACAGACCCCTCAGAAAATCCATGAGGATTTCCCCCCGAGATCAAAAAAAGGCCATTAACCTTGGTGAGTCTTCAACTACTTATTTATTGAAATGAATTGGACATTTTTATGTTATTTGATCTTTATGTACACCTCAGGTCAATAAAACACTAGCAGTCTTATTACAAAAAGCTCAATAAACTTAGGTTTAAACCTGTACTATCAAGTCCAGGCTTATCTGCAAAACCAGGGTATAAATTTGTCCGTATTACAAAACATAAATAAACCTTGATCATAGTACAGTCATTTGATCCAATGTCTACATATGAACCACAGTTAACTACAAATATCACTCGTTCACCATGATACGTAGACAGAGAATGCTATAGACACCGGCAAAGCGCGCCGCAAAAATAGACAAAAAAAAATACGTCACTATTTTTAGGGTTACCTAGTGTGAATTAGAATTTACCCCAAAATTTGTGATAGAATTGGAAATTAGTACGTAAGAGAAAGCCTGAAAAGGGACACTGCTATATCATCGATAGTTATAGGAATGCGATGCGGAGAAGACATTCTACCGATTAGGGGAGGAGGGTGACGATGGATGATGATGACATGGTTCTAAATAGCTGCCATTCGTATGTGATAGTAGGTTCTGGTTATGTGAGTAAATAATACAACATGTTTATTTATAATTAGGTTTTAATGATTTTACAAGTTATTGACCTTTAAATAAAACAAGCTTCGTATGAAAGTTTCTAATTTTTTGCTTTGGTTCAAATCCTTTTGTTGCGTGATGTATGCGCAGTTCAAAATAGTGCATGGAAATTGCCTTAATAAGTAGAACTTGGTGGTTTCCAATAAACGGTTGTTTTTCAAAATGATTGGTATTAAATACATCCTGGCATCGATGAAAGTCGTTAAAATAAGTCTCGGTAAAAGATTTTTTTCTGCGAAGAACGATATTCCTTTATGTGAATGAATCTTAAATATTCTGTCATTGTACTCGTACATACTTTAACAACATCGCGTGAAGGATAAATAAGGCCACCTTTATCTTTTTTAAATATGAGACCTAAATATTTATCGCTAATAAGCGCTAGCAGATAATCTTCACATTTTATAGCTTTTCTTAATTTCCTAACTACAAACCCACCGATATATGAAATTATTACTTCAGTATAGGTTGTCAATTTTGAGGGGTTAAAAATATACTCGTGGTCATCATCGACAAAGAAATTACTGTTAGGGGGAAATCCATAATCGATTTTTCGATATCTTGAGCGCAATACATATTAATTTTATTTTCATATCGCACTTCTGTGTGTGTTAAAAATTTTATATCCTCTAGAGGTATACAGTTTCCTGACTCGATACCTTTTATTTCCCCGTGTATCTCTAGTCTTAGTGTAGGCACTTTGAAATTGAAACGCTGTTGGATTGTTGTTATAGCCGCCCTTTGATTGAATCGAGATAAAGAAACACTCCAAGTGATCTTGGCTAAGTTCGTATACAGGTAAAAACTTAAGTTTGCCCGTCAATATAATGTCGGCATACATTTTTTTAAGACTTTGTATACATATTAAGAAACCAAGGAATCCGACTTTCCTATTTGTTTGCAATATTGGTATCCCCTCTAATTTCAACCCTCTGATGTAGAAATCCATAATATTGATAAATTCTAGTATGCTATCGCCATTTTTACAATTAATAGGTTTTTTTAAAACCATACATATTCAGATTTCGACTGTTGAAAATATCAAATAAGTTATAAGTTGTTTATTTTTCTTATAAAATCTACAGTATCATCAGAACCCGAAAATTCTGGCAAATTTAATTGTTTATCACAAAATTCTATCGCATCTGCCACATAATTACTGAATGTTTGTGCCGCCAACTTAACTTTCATTATTTGTTTTGAAAAGTTAATATGCTGATTTTTGAGACGGTTAGCGTGGTGAAGACAAGTCAACTCATTTTCTTGCAAATTATGGAGCAATTCGATAAACTCCGCAATTGTACTAAATAGTTATAAAAAACACTTAACATATAAAATCTTATAATACCTGATTGAAAGTTCATGTCATTAACTGAATATTTACCAGAATAGGTACAGCATTAGGTAATAGCAGAGTAAGTTTCTTCTTTTTTATTAACATTTTATTCTCAAAATGTCTGCTGCAAATTTTTGATGACGGTTTTGGTGTCCAATCTGTTCGTCCTGTAGCTACAATCCAATTCCGACGTAAATGATAATGTTCAGGAAAGCTGCAACAAGCCATTAAATTTTCTTTAGATTTTGAATTAATAGACACTGCAGAAAACATATTATTACTTCCTTGAATAGTGGGTAATAATTTATAGAAAAGTTGGCAACACCGAAGATTTTAGGTTAGAATTTTCTAATTGTTATTTCTTTGGCTTTTTTAACGATAAATTTACGGTTAAAGTACATGATCCGCAATATATGAATATAAAAATTATTAATGTATGCCTTGTAACTGATATAGAGTGGTATACTTACGAATGAAAAGACAATCCTGGCATTTTCGTTCCACTATCACTTTTACACCTCATAACGCTACACCGCACCATGTTTTTTATTTGAATAGTTGAAATAGTAAGTCTAAATCGTTCACAACAAAATATAACACGAATTACTTAAAATAAATCACGGAAAAAATTGATTATTTAGGTGGACGGTAGCTAGCTAGACGTTAGCTGTCAAACTTTGTTTAGCAAAGTACTGTGCTAACCTTGAAAAATGTGGCACGCTCCGTGAAACAAAAAATCTCATCGTTCTGTTTCTTTTCTTTACACGACATTGGCGTAAGTGGCTCTTTTTCTTGTGTGACTGCGAAAAAAGATATCAATTTGTCTATAGCATTCTCTGTCTACGTTCACCATGATATCATTCTATTGCAACGTTCCGTATGCGCATGAAAGACAACGTTTTGATAATAAGCAGTTTTTTTTCGTATTACTTTAATGTCGTTTTAATAACCAATAAAACGCCAACGTCTAACGAAACGTACCATCTTCGCGCGTAATTTGAATCCGTCATAGCCACCCAAAGACATTAAATTTATACTACCAATAGACAGGACATAACAAACAAAATCGTAATCCGATACTTAAGTATGTCCCAGTGGACAAAAGTCGCTGTCTAATTTGACACCCCTGCATGTCAACTCATATTTGCATGGCTCCGACCATTTTTAATAAATTGCCCAAATCATGGAAAACATTAAATATATCTGCTCTTAAAAGTAGATTGAAGAGCTTACTAACTGAAAGAGCATATTACAGTATAGCAGGTTCATGAAAGAGGACAATTTACTTCGTTTTTGAGATGACAGTGTTAAATAGGTATTTTTGACATGTTATTGTTTTTTTATGTAATTTTCACATAAGAAAAAACGGTCTGAGAATGAATGAGGCTGGCAAGTGAAAGCTGATAGTAGATGACGCCTTCATAGGTCTGTCCGTTGTCTATAGTTGTTGAGGTTATGTTTTGATTTGATGCTGGCATTTTTTTTTGTATTACTAAGTTTCTGGGTGCTCTATTGAAGTTATTACTTTTGTATTTGATAAATAACATTGTCTAATATGTATTCGACGTGGTCAGTTGAAAATCTAAAGGAAGAATTAAAGAAACGAGGTGCAATATTACGAGGAAGGAAAACAGACCTCATCGAAAGGTAATAAGTATTCTGCTACATTAAAAGTTTATTGAGATGCTGTTTTTTAAGGCAATACCATAGTTTGATAGGTTTTTAATACTAATATAACATAAATATGCTTTATTGTGTATGATATCCATTATAAATCAAGTTGTTTTACAGATTGGAATCATATGATAAAAATTTGAACTTTGGAAAGATTGAAGCTGTAGAAAACGATGAACCTGCTATGAACCTTCCTTCAAATGAGTCTTACCGTGACATCATCAAAATCTGATTTGTTCCTTCTTAATTTTATGAGTAGTATCAAAAATTGATCCTCTATAGATAAAGTAACAACTCTACTCCACCTGTATTTTATATTATTTGCCATTGGCATTAGTGTAGATAAAACCAATCTAAATTTAGAGGAGTTTTCTAGGCCAGTATACAACATAACAGACTCATTGTCAGTTAAAAATAGATCTGTGGAAAATATTCTTAGAATATTTGTTGTTTGAGTCCCTACTACTGTACTACTTTTTGTTGTTGATGTGCCTGCATAGGCAAAATCAGAGGATTTGGGCTCTTCAGTTACCTCAATTTCTATATTATGAGCAATGTTTTCATCCGCTACTTCTTTTTTTAAATCATCTGGAGGAAGTATTTTGGACGTTGACGGTTGTTCTTGAAATAAGCTTTTTATGAAATTCCGATATCTAGTGCGTTCTTCCCTTGCAGTGGGCACTGAAATAAGTTCTATGTGGGAATTCCTTGGGAATACTGATGGTACAGCAGACTTTTTAAGGAACTTGTGTTGATGTTCTACACCTGTAACATTAAAATTGAAATATTAAGGAAATAATTATAAACAAACACAGGAATTAAATATATATATAACACCTACTTCTGTTATAAGACTAATAGATTACTAATCAGATCATAGGGTAGGGTTTTTTTTTTTTTTTTTAAGGATGGGAAATCATCAAATGACTTCTTCCGCTCTGGGTGGAGCGGAAGGGCGTGTCAGACTCTTACTGACTAAAACCCATCCGTGTTCCTTCTAAAGCCCTTTGCGTTCCAGGGCCGCGGTGACTCTTTCGAACAGATTCCGCAACAGGGTAGGGTACCCTGAGTGCTAATTTGTTAAGTTATAACAAACTTTTTAGTGGGAGTAATATTATACTTGTGAAAGGAATTAATCCCAGTAAGTCTTATTCTATCTAGTAAGTATAATGTTTTTTTATTAAAAATGTCATTTACCTGTGTATTTACTAATCAATTCATAGTCGCTTTCCTTGAAATGATTCCGACATAACCTCGAACTAGCTTTAGGTATGAAATTAACACGACGAATTGCTTTAAGCCACAGTTTTTTAATTTTATTGTCCTTCGGAAACTGGTGAGTAGCATTTTCTGAGCAATTAGGTACACAACAACGCGTCATTTTTATAAAAATCAGTTTTTACTTCCAACTTCAATACAAAATGCCTTTGTTTTGAGACAGATCGACGAGAGCGCCACTTTGACAGTTGCCAGCCCCATTGTATCATTCTATTGCAACGTTCCGTATGCGCATAAAAGACAACGTTTTGATAATAAGCTAATGATTAATTAAATGAAGTTTAGGAGTGTTAAAAATATTGCGAATTAGTTATTTTGCATGGACATAAACGTGTCGATTGCAGTTTTTTTTCGTATTACTTAATGTCGTTTAAATAACCAATAATACGCCAACGTAGGTACGTCTAACGAAACGTACCATCCTCGCGCGTAATATGAATCCGTCATAGCCATCCAAAGACATTAAATTTATACCTACTACCAATAGAAGGGACATAACGAACAAAATCGTAATCCGATACTTATATCCTAGTGGACAAAAGTCGCTGTCTAATGTAACACCCCTGCATGTCGAGTCGTATTTGTGTCCACCAAAAGAAAAACATTTTCTAAGAAAACATGCCGAGTTGCTCATTACGCTATTGCAAACCTCGTTATGGTAAAACGACTGGACCTACCTTCGGTTTATTTTCGTAAATATTTTTTTATTTACTCAGTAATAATAGAAATCAATAATTTTCATAAATAGTTCTAGAACATTTCCATGTTTGCTATTCAAAGCTAGATGGCGTTACTGAGGCATGGGATCACAGTTTTTCTGTGACATTTCTTCTGATAGCCGCTCTATTGTATCTTTAAATCTCTTTGTAGCCATCACAAGATAAACTAAGTTCTTTAATTATTTAGCGAAGTTTTAAATAGCCTCTTGTAGTGCCAATTTTAAAGAATACTTGTTTATAATATTATATACCTATCTTCTTCCAAAAAAATAATATACTTACATAACATATTAATTTTGATGGACCAACAAAAGAAAAAACGGTCTGAGAATTAGAGTAGGTAGGTAACAAGGAAAAAGTAAGTCAACATGAATATTACTTCAATGAAATTGATCCGAAGACGATTCCTGTTGGGTTGGCGTAGCGCTTCCAACAATTCAACGGTTTCTAAATCCTCAATATCCATCAAATCGATCATGTTCACATCCATTTTCGGGTAAAAACAACACAACACAATAACAAAGATGCTATAACCTCAAAGACAAACTTTGACAGATACGATTTAGACCATCGTTAAACTAGGGGTCGCCGAGGTTGCCGAGGACCATGATTTGGTCTATGGTTTATCGCAAAACCACGTTTTGTAATATCATTTTTGTCAAACCCGTTGTTTCATAGAACTTTAACCTGTAATAAGAGTGTCCTAAATACGTGCCTCATCCACCCGCGTAATGTTACCAGCGCACCATGACATTACCTTTTTCAGGGTAAAATATAAATTGAAGTCATTTGATTAAAACGTTTAATAAGTTAAAAGTAAGTATCTACGGGTTTGATATAATTTCAAAGTAACTAAGTTTGAAGATAAACTGGGTGTTGATATTGTTAAGCTGAGGTTTCGGGAGGGCACGCGGGCGTGCCGTCGGGCGTTGACGGTATTTTCTATTAGGGCACGCCGGCGTGCCGACGGGCGTTCAATGGTAGGTATTTGAAATATGTAACGTTTCCATTCCATAAACTCTGCTGTCTAACTGACATCTCAGCAGCCATTAGAGAACAAATAATTTTACGCTGAGACGTCGCAGCTTTTGCTTTCAAAGCCTCAAATGATTATCTGAGAATCCAGGTTCACCACTAATATTGGAATAAGTACTATTTAGATAATGTTTCACGGTGCGGAAGGCAAGTACCAAAAGTAGCCCTCACGTAATATAGGCAGCCGGTAAAAGGAAATTTAATGTAATGATTTCCCATCCTTGATTAAAAAAAAGCATCTTCGTAAACATAGCGATTTTTTTAAATTTCCTCTAGATACTTTTTAAAGACTATTTTTTTGGCTAATCGTTTGGTTTTGTTGTTGTAATGTTTTTATTTCTCGGACTGCTCGGACATGTCGTTCACTAAACATTTGTGTACAGCGCAATTGTGCTTTTAGTTTAACTTTTCTCGGAATGTCAAACTCAGAATCCAAATCAGTACTAACATCTAGATTTGATTGCAAAAGGCAACTCTGGCTGTGAATACTGAAACAAAATCAAAGTTTGTAAACAATAATACCATAAACCAATATTATTCAACAACTCTGGAATTGCATCTTGCTACAGAACAATAAGAATCAACAAAAAAAATACCTACAATTTCGGATATTGGAGGTTCCGATATTTCCGAGGTTGTCTTGTACAATTCTGGAGCTATAGCCAAATTCTGTAACACCACAATACACTTTTATTGAATAACTAGCCCATCTGCGCCCACCCTACTCGTATTATTATTACAAGTAACTTTAATAGTTACTTTTAGTGTGGAAATTTTGTTAATCAAAACAAACAAAACATCAACATCACTTCCCGGTCTTCCTATTTTTATAAAATTTATTTCAATCCGTTGCACCAATTAATGCATTAAAAAGGGAAGATGACATACAGAAAGTGCTGGTCAAAACCAGCACTGTCATCAAACAAATCAAAATTGACAAACATGGAAACAGAATAGAAACGCGTACCCTATTTGGAACAGCTGTTGTCTTTAATCTTTTCAAACCACCTTTCGTGTAATAAAAATATGGCTCCTCAAAGTGACTTGAACAAATTTGACTTCGCTTTGATGGCTTCCAAAACACATCTAGCCGGGATTTTCGAATTATTTTTGTCCACTGAGACTTCCTTTCTTCGTCAGCTGGGAAGCTAAAATTAATACAACCATTTTTTACTTTTTGAAAAAGGTGGTTAAAATATTTCATTATTTTGAGGCAACACTTACAACAGGAACGAGTGATTTTTTTATGGGCAATTATAATTCAATAAAAAATTATTAAAACAAGTTTGGGTAAAGTATTCGGTTATTATGTGGCAATACTTACGAAATGGACGCGTGGTTTTTGTTGACAAATAAGTTACGTAGATTAAATTCAATAAAATGGATTAGAAATGTTCTACTTACAGATGAAACGTGTTCCCATTCGATTTATTCGTATGCCCGGTATAATTTTTGCAAGTGGGAACGACACACGACGGCATAATTATTTAAAACCTGACAACTGCAAATAGATGTAAACAGGAAGCGCGCCGGCCATTGACTAGTTGACAATTTAACGAATCACGTCATTCCGGCGTGGTTTACACCGCCTCACATTTGAGCGCGTTGACGGTTTCTGGTTTGTTATTTATTACAATCAAAATATAACGTGCAGTAAATGCGAGTAAGAGCGACCGAGTCCCTCGCCGACGTGACTGTCGTCTGACACGCAACGACAATAATGGGTAATAATAGGACTATATACATACTATGTGTGTATGTATCTAGACTAGTTAGCGGTGGGCGTTGAATGAACGAACTAGTTAAATCAACCGTCGACGTTCAATGAACGATTCGACGGTTCACCGATAATCAACGGACTAGTTGAATTCGTAGACCTACGGCTAAACTGAGTACTCCACTACGTTCATGTCGTCTTTTAACGCGACGACCGACGCGAGAACGTAGTCGGGTAATACGAGTTCATTCGTCCGAAAAAATAACACCAACGGACGAATATCGAGCAAATTAATTTGACCTCTAACTCAATCACGCAGAGTTGATATTTCTATGGGCCGAATGCCATTTTGGAGTAAAAATGTATTGTGTTCTAAGAAGAAAAGGATGCCAATATGGTGTTTCACGTGTAAGTGTAATAAGTTCAAATATTAATAGTAAAATTATTTTTAAACTTATTTACATACCTACATAGTATGTTTAATATTCGGAGGTACTAATCCATTAAAATTTTGTATTAAAAAAATAACAAGACTACGCTCGCTAGTCTAGTCTACCAACAAACTATGGTGAATTTTCGACCCATAGACGTTAGACGTCGCGCGTCGCGTCGGCGTCGTTGCAAAATTTATAAAGAACGTCTACTTAACAAAGTTTACGTCATGAACTAGTCGACAAATTCAACTAGTTGATCGACTCGTCGATGAACGGAAATGGACGGTCTAGTTTCGTTAACGAGAAATACGTCGACGACCCATCTCTATAGACTAGATACATACAGACAGCGTGCGGTCATGCTGTGAGCCAGACAAAATAATGTTCTCATGCCCTGGCAACTTAGGAACATTTTTTTTTCTTGTGAAAAGTGCCATCTATCCGGCAAACAGGGAACTTTTTATTGCAGTGTTACCACTTTATTTGCTTGTTATATTTGGTAGTTTAAAGTAATTATTAAATTTGATATTTTGCTTTAATTAGTCTAGTTACACAAACAGTTATGATTCTATAACCTTCTTTATTTTAATTTTTCAACATACTCTAAATTCACAAAAACTTTTCGACCGGTGTGTTTAACCGCCCTTTCGAAACTTTCTTGTAATTTTGGTGTTTTTGTGTTATTTACGTTGAGTTGAGTTACTCCTCCGTATTTTCCAGAAAGACCGAAATTTCAGTGAAGTAGACTGCTTTGTGGAAGTGTTTGTGACATACTTGTAGATAGGCCCTCCATAAGGAGTTTGGACCATATATCTTATAGTAGTGTTATTTTACATTTTACACAATGTCTCGAAATGTCTGCTGTGTTCCTGGGTGCCCAGTAACAGTGGAAAATGGTGAGTGAAGTGTGTTTTTATTCTGAACTTTCATAACTTCTATGGTGAAAGCAATACAAGATTATTTCTTGCACTATAGAAGTTATGAAAGGTATCACCATCTTCCTGCCCATATCCCATGTTATTTGGGGTCGGCACAACGTTTTTTTCTTCCATTCTGTCCTGGCAGCCGTTACACTATCACTAACTCCCTTTTCTTCCATATCGCTCGTCTCGCAATCCATCCATCTTTTCTTTGGCCTCCCTCCATCCATCCACATTTATATTCATTACTCTTAAGTTATGAAAGTTATAAATCATTGATAAATGTTTGTCTGCTTAAGCAGTATTTGACAACTTACAAAGCAGTAACAAACTTTAAAAAAACTTTTTAATCAGTAGATAGGTAGGTACTCAAAATAAAATAGTGTTAGCTCCTATAAACTTTTTTCATATTTCGATACAATAAGAATTAGGTAAACTGATTAACTAATGATGACATGTCATTGTCTGAAAACTTAATAAATCTGAGACAACCCACTGACTTAAATACTACTATATCAGTAACAGTAAACATAAGTAATAGATTTGATTTTTGTAACTTTCCAGATGTTTTAAATGAAAACTTAGGTCAACTTTATATTAGGTCATCATATGTAATATTTCAGTCGTCATATTTTAAGACACTTTATTTTGTTTTCAGGTGTACCTCTGCACTACTTTCCATGTCCTGTGAAAGATGCAGAAAGGTTTCAAAATTGGGTAAGGGTTATTGGAGGTGATATTGCGAGTCTGGACAACACCACTATCCACAAAACTCGAAGAATCTGCCGTCGGCACTTTAAGAACGAGTACCTTTACCCAAAAAACAGACTTTGTAAATTATCTGTACCATCATTGCTAATATCATCTGCAGATGTATCAGGTAAATGTGTTTTTTTAAAGTTTATTTAATAGGCCGCCAGCATGAAAAGATTATGGAAATCTTTTCATGGGTTCCTCAATCATTTTTCTAAATCAAAAGTAGTCCAGTCAAAATCGATATAGTTGTTCCAGACAATAACCAGAACAAAAAAAGGATTAAACTTTTGTAATAGTATTGTATTTACCTTCATGAAAAGCTGTTATTTTGATGTTACAAACAGTCACTTCAATTTTATTTATTTGTTTAGAAAACAAGCAACGGCTTTGGATTCATACAGGTTATGAATAGAATATTGTAAAAATACTAATTTTATTCTCTTTGCTTTTCAGCACCAAGTATGGGTCCAGTTATTTCTTATTCTGAACCATCTACATCCCAAGAAACTATATTGCATCATGATGTAACACAACCACGAACAAAAAGAACTGTTGAATACTTCAAGCCTTCTAGTAAAGGTATGTGATCTTTTTCTTTATGTTGTTTATCATGGCAGACCAAAAGATAAGTGATCTTTTGGCCTGCCATGATAAAGCCGAAATTCACTTTTACGTGCACCTTCCTTAAACAACATTTTGCACAATTTTAACTGTATAATTTTTTATATTTTCAGTAACCTTTTTGAAACAGAAGTATTATGAAAATAAGGTGAAAAAATTGGAGCAAACACTTCGTCAGGTTCTTAAAGCCAAACAGACCTTTTGCAAAAGATATCTGCTAGCAAAGAAAATAAGGAAAACAAATGCTTTTGAAATTGTGACCAGAAAGATGTCATCAGCAGCAAAATCTTTATTTAACATGCAAGTAAAAGGAAATAGTAAAAAACCTAGAGGAAGGCGTTTTACACTAGATGAAAAAATCTTAGCATTATCATTGTATAAACCATCACCCAAAGCATATCGCTTGCTAAGCCAGCTTTGTGTGCTGCCAAGCCGAAAGCTGGCAAAAGTTTTTACAATTTATGTAATGAAAGTAATGAAATTGACTCCATCTTCCTACAGGCTCGAGAAAATTTTAATAAAAAAAGGGTGCGAAACGAGAGAGGAAAACATGTGTTACTATAAATGTTTAATGAATAAATTAATTCAATTAACAACATATTTTTGTATTATTAATCTCAATTCCCTTACCCTACTACCAAAGATACTTAAATTTGTGTGTCATATAATAATGTGCTGATATCTTATGATATTAGTCTATGATCTTATGCAGCAGCATATATATGACACACAGTTGTATCTAATAAACGAAATCTAAATAATACGTAGCTATAGATATAAATATACGTAGCTATATATTGTCTATCGACTTTTTTTGTTACCTTGCTTGGCGTTCAGGGGGCGCTGATCGTGAACAAAAGCCGAAAACGTCAGTTGCCAGTCTATACCAGTTATATTAGTCTATGAATGTTCTTCTACAACGTGTAACAGAATAAACGCAATACCTCTTCAGGGGTCATTGTACTCATCATTATGAACAACTTTTACTATGGGACCAACACTGAAATCGCGATCGAGAATAAGGATAAAAAAAAATATTCAAAAACTGGCACTTTTTTTGTATCAGATATTTGTAGATGAAACTTTGAGATTTGAGAAAAATAATTAAGCAAAAAAAAATTTTTGGTACTTGATAAGAATTTTTACGTACCGAAATAGCGACCGATACAAATTGGCCTTATTCAGAACTGAACGCGTTAAGTGCAACTGATGAAATAATCAATGCTGTATGAATTGTGGTTCCGTCGATAGCCACTGCAGCTTTACCACTTGATGCTGCTACAATATATGCATTTAGAGTTCCACAGTTTTCTGTGAAACGGTTGTAGATTTCCGTAACTAATGAAATGGTAAAAGTTTTCCCACTACCGGCAGGACCTGCTCAGAATATTTGCATTGGTTGGTGATTAGGCGTATGCAGACAATTAATAATACGAATAAGCAAAGATATTTGACGATTCTTAGCTCGACGCATAAATTTATAAAGCACCGTATTTTCTTCCGGGCAATTGGTCCAAATAAATGCATGCTTACCATAAAAAGATCTTCACTGAACCCTGGAACATAAAAATATTAATATTTTACATATTGATACTATAATTATACTATATTTATACTAAAGCGAAACAGTACCTGCATCTGGATTGTTGTAAGATTCGATGAATGGATTCGCATCATGCTGCACAAGCGGCAAAATTTCAAGGTCTTCCTCATTTTCATCAGGGTGACACAATTTTCTGTACGCCTCAATAATTTTGTCAATATCTGAATTTGCTTCAAACTCTTTACGACGAGCTAAAATCAGTTGTTCATTTTCTTCATAGATTTGATTAAATCGCATTTCAGCCAGAATGTCCCTTTCTTCATTACGAAATGGAATGTACAAGGTAACCATTTCACGTTTGCAGTCTAACATTTGATTTGTCATATCGTAATGTCGATAGCGTACGATCCTTGGGGTTTTCCGACGGTAATATACTTTTTCACTATGCTGATTTTTTTTATTGACATTTTCTTCTGGTGCTAGTTCTTCTTCAATGTCTTCATCATCTTCTGTATCCCAATTTTCGTCTGTAATTTGAGGTCCCGACGTTTTTTTTTTAGCTTTGACTGCATACCAAGCAACAAACTGAATCAACGAAACATCTTCTAATTCTGCAGGACGATTTTCGTATTTCTCGAAACAATTTTCTTTCCAAATATTGGTATCGTCATCAAGAAGCCGTTCTAATTCTTTTTCTGTTTTTCTAATACGATGACGTTCCTGAGGCCACATTGTAGGTATGAATTCAACTTTAAGTGTTGACTTAGACATTGGTTCTCTAAGAAGAAACCACGCTGCTTCTTGGCTGGACATTTCTAATGTATTCAAAATATTGACACTCATATGTCTTGTCATTTCAACCAAATCTAAATTTGGATTTTCCTCCAAAAGATCCAGTAGCTCCTGTTGAAGATTACTGATGCCTCGATTTGATTTGTTTACATACTCCATAACGTATGCAGCACAGGAATACTCATCTGTTATGTATTGGATATCCATATTCGATTTTAAGTGGTGAAAAATGAATGGATTGAAGAAGTTATGCCATTTTTCATTAGGGTGACGTTTAACGAAAACCATTGGCCGTAAAATTCCGGCGGACAGTATTTTATAATAATCTTCATCTGATGTTACGCTATTTTTATCATAAAAATCATCAATGTTATCGTACTCATTCTCTTCGAGATTTTGGTGTATTGTTTGATATCTTTTTCTATACTCGTCATGAATGCGTCTTTCGTCATCAGTAGATTTAGCCAAAGGTTTAAGTAGTACGGTTGATCGACTAGGCATAAAAGGGGCATTGAATCTGCATTTCCGTTGATTTCGATTATTTTTATAACACGTAAAACTGTGATGGTGTGTGACGAGATTAATATGTCCTGACGACTCCGTGCTCGATACAGAAATTAAATCATTGATAAGCCGAATAGTAGAATCCATATCTGCCCCAAAAGCATCTTTAGGTGCCTCATTCAGCCAAAGAAAAATATGTGCAAGAGGACTTCCTCTGTGTTGAAATTCAATCCTCTTGAAATAATGTTGAACATAATGCTTACCGAATGGGCTAACGGTTTTATTTTGAAGAATTGTCATAATTACATTGACAAGTTTGTTGAAATAAATGGCGCATGTCACAGCATCTTCATTTATTAAGGCTGCCTTGACTTTATAGTGCAGCTGATCAACTTCTAAATCAGTGATATCCGTACCATGTTTCAATTTATGCAATGTTTTCAACAGCCATTTCCATGATATTTCATTGGCGCTCATCGACAGAAATACCGTTGGCTTACCAAGTTGTCGGATCATAGCAAAGAGATCTTTTTTTAGACTTTGCCAATATTGTACTGAATTCGGTATGGATTTGAGAAAAGCCAAATTTGATTCCATACAGCCGTTAAGATAATCCGAAGATAATATTTGCTCTTTCGTTATGTTTATGCCTTGTCCGACATGTTTAAAAGCAATGCTGATACTTTCACTTACTCGAAGTCGCATAATCTTCATGGCTAAGAAGAGCAAGTGGCATGGAGTAACTCCTCGTCGATCAGAGCGCCGCAGTTCACTTGTTGCAATGGAGTACGCTTTACAATTAACACCATCTTTGAATTCCTGAAATTGACCGTAGTAAATTGCTGGGAAAGATAATTCTTCCGCATGAGAATCAAACAGCAGGCTAATAGGTATTTTGTTCTCTCCCGGATCAATTTGTAAATATTTATCCTCCGACCTTAAAACAGTATGCTGTTCAGCAATTAGACTATCACCAATTTCAATTAGCTCAGCGAAATCGTCTAAAACAATGTCTGGATTTGTACTCTCATCGTTTAAGTCCCCCAAGAAATCCTGACTGATTTTAATGTCATAATGCTTATACAGCGGAGTATCCACAAGATAATTAAGCCAGTTTTTAACAACCCCCTTCTTTACCAGTCTGTGTAAATAACTTGATTTGTGCATTAGTCGTTTTTTTATGTGTACATTTATACAATAATCGTCGTCTAGATTTCGAGGCAGAGTTTGGACCATGTTATTAACATCAACGGGCACATTGATAACTTGTCCGGTGATTCCAGATTGTCCCTCAACGTATCGCAACCGTCGAATTTGCATAAAGGGTAATCTCGGTGATATTAATCGCTCGGAAACTAAATCCAATTCAGGGAGATTCGGCTTAGGCGGATACTTAAACCCATTATACACGGCCAAATTCGGTATTTTTCCAGCAACTAACGAGACTTTACAGGTCGCGCACACGAGAATATCTTGCAACGAGACAGTTGGACATATTTGTCGCAAAATTGCACTGCACGATAAAGGCGGACTTTTCAAATCAGTTTCGAACCATAGTCTATCACAAACAGTGCACGCAAAACCAAATCGAATATTCTCAAATAAGTTTTCGAATAGATTATGAGCTCCATTATGTCTAATATACAACGTATAGATTGATGACGGATCTTCTACTGCTCGTGTTCTTCGTGCATTGAGCCTTTCTCGGTACCGACGACAGTATGTGCCCGCAGGAGTGCTGGAACTTGCGTCGTTTGCGTCGACTGTTGTATTTTCAGGAACCTGCGACGAGGATTCATCGTTGGAAAAATCTTGATTGTGATGTGACGAATTTTCTAATTCATCTGCATCAACAACTAATCCTCGACTTGTGCTTGTATTACGACTAGTACTCGTAGCACTGTCGCTCGTGCCTTGATTTGAACTGGCGCCCGATTTTAGCCGCTTGCATTTTTGACGATACCTGCGGCATCTTTCCGCATTTAGTCGCTTTTGATGCAGAATTTTTTCTTCGACAATATTTTCGGATATAGGCTCGCCACTTTGAATGATAAACGTTTTATATTCAGGACTGGACGCTGGGCCCCTACTAGTACTCGGCATGGCATCTGTTATCAGTCTACTATTTTTTTCCGGCGTCTCAAAGTGTAGTTCGGCTTGTGAAGATGACTGAAGGCCTAAATAAATTATATATATTTATTCAAATGAAATGAGTTAAAATAAATTCAAGGACTCAAAATTAAAATTGATTGACTGGTTACAGAACTTACAGATCATTTTGAACAGTAAGAAATATTTGTTTGGGGCTAAAAAATGGTCTCTAATGATAGTCTCTAGTTAACTATTAACAATCTTTTTAAATACTAACAAATCCTTCTATTAGTGCATAAACAATAAAAGGATTGTGTGGTTTTATGAAACCACGGTAAAAGTGAAACTTTTTTTCACATTATAGATATTTAACTAAAAATTTTCGGAATAATATTCCATTAAGGGTATAAAAAACACTGACACAAACAAACAAATTAGCGTGGAGCACTGGCACAAATGAGTAATAGTCTATACACTAAACGGTCAGCTGATGGAACTATAGACGCCGCCATATTGGCCTCGGCTCGAGCGCCTTTCACTTTATCCCAACTCCGCGGCCGACCGTCATGCGACATGCGATACACAAACCAAAAAAATTGAGACGATGTAATAAAAGTTTCACTTTAATATGCACTGGCAGAAAGTCGTAATAATTCTGTTAAACTCAATATGAAAGTTAAACTAACTCACCAAGAACCTTTTTCCTTTCCCTATAAGCACGAGCTCTCTCAGCATTCTGTCTCTTACGGCGTATTATTAATTCATCGTCGGATATTTTCGCACTATTCTTGGTTTTTCCCTCGTTGACCAGTTTTTTTGACTCACTAGCTGTATCGTTATCCATCACGATCAAGTGAATAAGAACATTTACATTAATTCACTGATCAAAACACACAAATACCGCGGTGTACTTGCACGAATAAGTGAAAATGTTAATGCTACACGGTCAGCTGGTGCGACCTATGAGCGCCATTGCTCTGCCGAGCGCCTTTCACTTTATCCCCACTCCGCGGCCGGCTGTAACGCGGCATGCGATAGATGGACAAAAAATTCGAGGCGATCATAGAAATATAAAAAACAGGAGAAGTGGCAAGGGGGCGTGTTTGTGTCGGCGCGACATGGTCAAGTTGACCGTGTCATAGGCAAATGACTGGCTCCGCGGACTAGTGCATTTTCGACCGCGATCGAGACAAGTTATAAGAACGCTGTGTTGTTTAGTGGTTTCTTGTAAAAACCGAAGCTTAAACCAAAACTTTGTAAATCATGGAATCGCTTACCATATTGTCTTTAAAATCATAAAAAAAACAACTAATCGTAAAATATTTCTTGCTCTATGTTATTTTTGTTTTTAAATATCACAGCGACTGTACTTTTCTTGCAATAAATACATTGCTCCTTAACCACTACCTAAGTTTGCCGCTAAGTGACTGGACAACCAATGTAAAAATCACAAAACGATACTTTATTAAGCAGATGCATCGCGTAGTACGGCCGCGCGGCCGTTACTTCTTGCGAAGAGTTAGTGATGTGCTTGTGCAGATCCACTAACGTAGGCTATCGACAACAATATCGATTGACGAATGAAATATTTGCTTTTATAGTTTATTTTTAAATTTGTCAACCGTTTTAACCTGGTTGGAAGATTGATGTGAAATAGTTTTTTTTTCTTTTGATTATTTTACAGCGTAGTAGAGAAATGCGTAACCAACTTTCTTAAAGTAAATTAAATTTTAGGTTAAACGGTGAAGTGTTTTTGGCTTTGAATTATCGTATGTTTTAATTTTAATTTATTTAGTTTAGAATATATTAATTTTAATTGATCCAGCATGGGCACTGTTTCGAGATGCCATTAGACTTACTATAAAAAAGAGGAAGAACAACAAAAGTGGGCACGCTAAAGTTCCTGAAAAAAAAATGGAAAAATGAAGATGCGCTGTCGTTTTTGTTACCATACATGAAGGAAAGACAGACTTTTCGTCGAATTGCAAGAACACCAGCTTTGGATACTGATGGTGACGTAACAAAGAAGCTCTTGCTGCTGAGGAAGTTGATCAGTCAACTGAGGGTCAACAATCCACTGGTACATTGCCAACTGTATCAACACATTTGATTTTGGTTGAGGGTGGGTTACCCTGGTTCTGCTATTCGTTTTTTCTCTTGTTTAATGCCCTGTCATTAAACAAGAGAACAAACGAATAGCAGAACCACCTAGCACTGTACTCATGAAGTACATAGACAGTCAAAAAACACTCCATCGGATGACATTGAACAATTTCTGGCTGGGATTTCAACTACCTTCCGATCTTTTCCGGCTAGAGACAAGGCTATTGCGAAAGCCAAAATATTTGAAGTACACATGGAAATAGAAATACTTAGCAGACCATCTACAACTAATTCTGTATCTATACCGCCGTAAACTAACCGAACAACTTACATTGTAGCGACATCTTTAACGCCAGATACGAATTAGACATGACGTCACACAAATTCTGCATCGCGGTATCAAAGTTGCGATTTGAATACAACATCCCAAATATCAAATATGGGGCAGATGCTCACCAGACGCTACACTGTCGGTCGGAGGTTTGCGAGACTTTACACCTTGTTCCGCATACCTCTGTAATACTAGTGTCTATGGCGTCATCAACGTGAACGAACTACTCAAAGAATATTCCTGTAATTCCAGATACAGATACAATCCAGGATTTCAACGAAAACCATTTTCTCGAGAGTCAGAAGATCGAACCCAATATGAGGAGTTATTATTGTGAATAATCTATATCTATTTATCTTATATTTATAAAAATGAATCGCTATTTCTCTTGGTCACGGCATCACGCATGAACGGCTGGACCAATTTCGCTAATTATTTTTTTGTTGTGTTTGTTATTGTCAGGAGAAGGTTCTTATGAAAGATTAAAAAAAAACCGGGCGAAGCCGGGGCGGGCCACTAGTATAATTATGAAAATGAATCCCTATTTCCCTTGGTCACGGCAACACGCATGAACGGTTGGACCAATTTCGCAAATTATTTTTTTGTTGTTTGTGTTATTGTCAGGAGAAGGTTCTTATGACAGATATTTTTTTTGTTCGCCTTTTCGAAAATAGAGAAAAATATGGGAGCTAGAATCAATAAAATCTTTAACGGCCGTTTTGACTGCCTCATCGGAATTGAAATTTTTCTTTGAAAGAAATTGTCCAAATTCTGGACACAGTGGAAATCTGTTGGAGCTAGGTCCGAGGACTTAGGCATTACGTATGCAAGGAAGCATACCTAATTATTATTATATTATATTTGATTTGATATCATCATATACGAAATATATATTTTAAGAAGTGGTTAAGATGCCATACAAACGAAAAGAAAACCTAATTATCATCACATTTTGAAAAAAAAAAAAATATTTTAGTATGTAAAAGTTGAGACTACATTTATAGAGGTATGCGGACAGAGAGTTAAGGCCCGCACACCTCTACTGAAAATGGGAGGATCCTCCGAACCAGACGGTTGTTGTGTCTGGTGGGCAACTGCCCGATAGCTGATATTCGTACTGTTGTATATGCTCAAATCGCACGAAGAACTTTGCTTGCGTGATGCAGAATTTCGTTGTTAGTTTGTCGTAGATGGCGCTGCGGTTCTTTTTGTTGCGGTACAAATTTCGCTTCTTTGTTTTTCATGTGGCGGCATTGATGCCGCTACACATTTTTGCTATAAAGCATCTATGCAACCTAATACAGCTTATACACCTCTTAAAATAAATTTCGTGTTTGAATGTTAGGCAACCTTTAGGCGGCCAAGCAAAAATGCTCCAGTATTACACAGGGTATTGAGAGCTTCTGGGCGGAGCTAGGCTGGCTAACGTAGCCAGGACACCTATGCGCAACGGACCGAATAGGAGTCTAAGTGCGAAAAATGGAGTCCCTACTCTACTCTACTCTACAGGGTATTGAGTTAAGACTAGATGCGGCATCTAGAATAGTCATTTATCCTTATTATCATAAGGATAAAAAAAAAAAAACTGGCATTTTTTTTTATCACACACATGAAGTTGAAACTTTGAAAAAGCTTGATTTGAGAAAAACAAATTAAGCAAAAAATAATATTTTGTTACTTAGAAACACCATATAAAGTAATTTCTATATGAACTTGTAGATTTTTGAGAGCATTAATTAATAATCAATTAAAAACGCGAAATGCAATTTTTCACCCAACTTTATAAAACTGCGTATATCTCGGAAACTAAATGACGAGAACTGGACCCTTATTGATTGGACGCCCACTTATTTGTATTGTAATATTATATGTATGTCACCGGAAAATTGACTCCGTAAAATAAATTTAAGTAAAAAATAAATTGAAAATAGACTCTGTAAAATTGTAATAAATCTTGATTTGATTATAATTTCTCGATATATTTTATGAAAAAATCGTTTTGTTTACAATAAATCCTATCTAAATTCAATAGTTACCAATATATCCCTGTCTTATTAAGAAAAAATTGTTTAAAATTTCACGCGATATTTTACAATCTTACGGCGTTTACTATTTTCCGGTGACATGTATAATAAAAATTAAATAAATTATTTTCATTTATCGATATCTATCGATAAAATCAACATCCAACCCGTCTACATCACTAATTGAGTAGCGAAAACCTTTCGAGAAGTGATTCCGTGGTGAATACAATCAATCCAAACTAAACTTTATTTTAATACCGTAATCATTAAAGTGGAAGTCCGTGGAAGCGCCAGGGTAGACAGCGAAATTCAAATTTTCTTATGTTTTTTTGCAATTTTCAAGTCAGTGTCACGCTGTATGTTGAACAAAATATGATTCGCGACCATAGATATAAACAAGGAGCTATGCCCGGTAGACAAAAATGTATCGAAACCCTATGTCTTCACATTATCCTCGCCATACGGCAACTACTACACATGCAATTCAGTAAAAGCAATAGATACGCAGTCGCGCACACGCCCGCATTTCTTAAAACAGAACGTACTACACAATCAATTATAAACCTTATCCCTTCAATCATAGCGTGTATTTACCATGCACCGTACAACTTACTTACGCAAAAGCAACGGACGCTTTTGTTGCGCTGTGTAAAAGCAATTTATTTTACATATACGCTAGTGATTGACTAAATCGGAAAGTTATCGAATTTTCTATTAATTATTGTACAAAAATTTTTTTGTGTCCTGGAAACAAAATGCCATCATGTCCAGAAAATATAAAAATAAACAATATATAGCTAAAAATATATAAATTATTAAGTAAATTAAAAAACAAAAAAATCCGGTTACGTCGGTTAGGCTGTTATGGCGTATTGAAACAGTAGGCATTGTTGAAAGCTGCTATGGTGTTTACTCACTAACCTCATAACAAGATCTGAATGATTTTGAAACATTTAGCTAATCCATTGTTTCATTTCTTCGAAAAATTGGTCTGCTCAACAAAGTAAATAACGCAATGAATGTTGTTGAACTGTCATAATGAAAGTGATTCCTGCCGTAAGTATATTACGCAATTACCCCGCAGATAATAGGTGTTTGTTCTAAAAAAACCCTAGTTAGTAAAGAAACTGTTAAATACATGAAAACAAACACACACCCATGCATAACAAATAAATAGCATGAATATGTTGACTTATTTTAAGCATAAGTCACTAATATATTATCTGAACCATGTCGATTACTATAACGCATTCGAAGCTTTAACGGAAGTAAATTACAAAACTATAAAAAAAGTAAGGAAATCGCACGAGGATAAGGCATAATATACGATAATTCAAAGCCAAAAACAGTCCACCGATTATTAAACGAAAGAAGTAAAAAACACTATTTCACATCGATCTTCCAACCGGGTTAAATCGGTTGACAAATTTAAAAATAAACTATAATAGCAAATATTTCATTCGTGAATTGACATTGTTGTCGATAGCCTACGTTAGTGGATCTGCACAAGCACATCACTAACTCGACGCAAGAAGCAGCGGCCGTTCTACGCGATGCATCTGCTTAATAGTGTATCGTTTTGTGATTTTTACATTGCTTGTCCAGTCACTTAGCGGCAAACTTAGGTAGTGGTTAAGGAGAAATGTATTTATTGCAAAATAGTACAGTCGAAGGGATTTTTTAAAACAAAAATAACATAGTAATATTTTACGATTTGTTGTTTTTCATGATTTTAAAGACAAATATAGTAAAATACTTATATTTATATATGGTAAGTAATTCCATGATGTACAAAGTTTTGGTTTAGGCTTCGGTTTTTATGAGAAACCACTAAACAACACGGCATTCTTATAATTTGTCTCGATCGCGGTCGAAAGCGCACTAGTTCGTGGAGACGGCCATTTGCCTATGACATGGTCAACTGGCCCATGTCGCGCGGACACCGACACGCCCCCTTGCCACTTCTCCTGTTTTTTATATTTCTATGTTTGCGACCGTAACACGTATTTATTTACAGAATTATAATCATTAAAATCATCAAGACAACTCTCTAAGTTCATTTAACTCGATTGAATGGTTATTTTATAAAAAGTCATTCAATCGAGTTACATCAATGATACATCCTGTATTGGTGATTTTAATTATTAAAACCCAGTAAAGCCATATTTGTTACGGTCGCCAATCGTATTTTTATCAACATACAACCTGACACTGACCTGCAAAAAACAAAAAACGTATTAAATTTTGAATTTCGCGGACTACCCTGGCGCTTTCACCTTAAACGATATTGAACCAATGATGCAAGAGTGCATAGTAGAAAAAGAGTAGGTAAGTACTTACCTTTTATTGTATTACTTATTGCGAAACCAAAATGTAGTTGTTTTTATAATTCCAATGAAGCCATGGATTTCTTTTATGACCAAAAAGACAAACTCCTTCAGTGGATTACTGAAATAGCAGGATTTCATTCAGTTTAATTAAAAGACAGGGTTAAAATGAATAGAGTCTTTTAGCGTACCTACTCAATTGCTTTTGTAGTTTATTTAGTACGTCTACGTGAAATAGAGTACAATACTCTATTTTAGAGTACCTACGGTTGGCAAACCTAGGCGTGGGACACAAATTAGTCATAATTAAAAATCTATTGAGGTGAGAGCGCTAGTTTGATCCAGCCCGTCCCTAGCTGTCCTCCCCCCAGCGACGCCCTAAGCCGAGGCACGTACCCCACAGGGGGTGCCCTTAGCGTGTAGTCGCTTAGTTTGTAAGTTTTTTATAAGCCATGGCTGGAGGCTTTGATATTATATTAAGGCCACCACAAGCAAGCCCGGTTAAGCAGTCGACAACCTCATAGGTTGAACTGCGAGACGCCACTCACAAAAAAAGAGGCGAAAGCGCCAGAGCAAGTGGCTACTATGTGGCAGACTTGAAGCCTACAGAATTTGCAGTTTAATTAAGTAAGTATGTTATTTACAAAAACGTATTTCTGTTACAGTAGATAACAATACATATAGGTATGTACACAAGGATGGGAAATCATCAAATGACTTCTTCCGCTCTGGGTGGAGCGGAAGGGCGTGTCAGACTCTTACTGACTAAAACCCATCCGTGTTCCTTCTAAAGCCCTTTGCTTTCCAGGGCCGCGGTGACTCTTTCGAACAAATTCCGCAACCCTGGCAGGCTCTGGCCCTAGCGGGCCCCGTCCTCTTTGCTGACATCTCTTTGAGGCGCGCGTGAAACACAACGCGCCATCGACCCGGGCCTGGTGGTGATCGGACAGCGAGCCACCCAACGTTCGCCGTCCGCAGGCCCGCGCCTACGATGTACACCTACACATCCACTACGAAGTATAAATTTCGCAGCAAACATTAATCAGCCGTTTCACTAAAAGCCTAGCCTTTTCATTGAATGCGCCGTTAATCAGCGACAAGTCATTAAACGATTTTGAACCAAAGTTCACTCAGGTTGCTGAAAAATCGGCTCAGTTGAATGAAAATGCTAGGCAACCAATGAAACGGCTGCGACATAATCATAAACACAACATCACACTTCTCAAACTCAGCGATTGAATTCGTTTCAATTACTTAAATCTTTATTGGTGTCTCGTGTGTTTTACAAGATCTTAAAAACTATACAACAAAAGTAAGTAAGTAAGTTCTTAATAGTTTTACAATCTCACATGGACCCTGTCGACCGCAGCAATTTATTATATTACCATGACTGCTAGGTATTAAGTAGATACCTACCAAGAAAAACCGGCAAATGACAAGACAGGCGTCAAGCGTGGCGAACGGTACGATAACACATTCATTAACATAAACATGAAAAAATCACACATTTCGCAGGTCCCCAAAAACGCGCGACATTGCCAGCCCGCAACAATAAACAACTTTTATGCCGGCCGGCTGCCTGGCCGGTCGCGTCGGTATCCACGCAGGCCTCGTAAGTAGCGAGCTGGCAACGCGTGATTTTACTATTCAATAAAAGAACTCGCTTGGCGCAACATCTCATTGTCGTAGGTATGATTTTTAGTAGAAAATTAACCTTAAAAACGAATATTTTGTATTGCACAAGGGATGCAAATGTTTCGACAATTATTAGCACTAAAATTGCGCCGGAACGAAACAAATATCGTTTGTTGTTTTATTTGTTTGCGGTGCGCGGTGTTAAGTCTTCTCTTCTTTGCCGCCATTTTAGCTTTCAATCGAATGGTACCGAAATACGGTTTTAGGTAATATTATACTTGCATAACTATTGACTAAGCACAACAAAAACAGAGATGTCTGTATGGGTATATTAGGTCGTTTAAAAATAAATGAATTAATGTAAGTAAATAGGTACGTACTCGTTTTCTCTGCGTAATTGACAACGCGTACATAAGTAGTAAATCTTCCACTTCTGAATCACTTGACATTTTGTACGAAATATAAGAGCTAATAATTAGTAAAATGGTATAGGAGGATAACAACCATACTCGTCAAAAACTTCAAGCTATCTGTTATTTTCAGACAGTAGCAGCGTCTGTTAACGATTCCCTAAAACATTTTAGTGACAATGAAATAAGATAGATGGTGCTTTCTTCAACAAGTTTTTTTATTTAATATTGGTTTGCTCTTGACTCTAGTCTAGGTCATAGATGACAGAGACAAAGTCGACAATGGAGCGAGCTTACCCGGAAGACGCCTGTTCACTCAAATTTTGAAGAGATTAGTGTTGTATGCGTTCGGAAACACAGACGCAGGCAGAGAGTTCCACTCCTTTGCTGTGCGCATTATAAAAGACGTTTGGAAACGTTTAAAATTGGTGGAATAGCAACAAGGTAGGGATAGTAACTTGCAGTGCGTCTAGATGTCCGATGGTAGAAGGAGGCCGGTGGGATGAGGTCGTGGAGTTCCTGGACACAAAAGTTGTTTGTAAGAGCCATTCATTGACCTACGACTAAACGACGCGCTGCGAATGATAAAAGTCAGGAAGCGTAATCGTAAACAAAATCAACGAGAAATTCAACCGGTCGATTCTGTTAACATGTCGGAGTGAATGCTTAGGTGAAGGGATCACGAGGTGAGCTGTCAATCTATAGATGTAAGGCCGGTTTAAAACCAATTAAACCAATCCGTTTAAAACCGAAGTAAACATTTTTTATTTTATTTAAAACGGTTGGTGTTGGTGACTATGTTTTTCTATAAATATGTTTTTTTTTAACTACATTTTCTTGATTTTACAGAGGTAGGGATATAACGGAGTACCTACATATCATCATCTTCCTAGCCTTTTCCCAACTATATTGGGGTCGGCTTCCAGTCAAACCGGATTCCGCTGAATACCAGTATTTTACGTGGAGCGGCTGCCTACCAGACCTCCACAACCCATTAACTGGGTAACACGGTACTCCTTGGCAAGACTGGTGTCAGATTATCTGGCTTCTAACTATCCGTAACGACTGCCAGAGATCTACAAATGACAGCCGGGACCAACAGCTTAACGTGCTTTCCGAGGCACGGAGGAATCTCGGTATGTTAAGATGGTCACCCCATCCACAGACCAACCTCGGCAAGCGTTGCTTAACTTTGAAGATCAACCCGTACGGCTGTTATTATTTAGCCACGAGCTCCTCCCCTACCTATACCTACATATATAGGTACTTACATATATTTGATCGCACTCTCTATTTATATTCGTTAAATTTATTGTCCTTAATATTATGTCCTAATTAAAAATAAACTTCATTTTTGATTATTTCAATCATGGACCTAAAAAAAGGGCAGACGCCATCTCATAAAACAATTACTGACGCACCCAGAGCAAGGCGTCCGTTACACGCTAATGCAAACGTCAATCAATTCCAATAGTCATGATTGACGAATGATTGATGGTGACGGTGAGTGATGGAATTCAATCGACATTACCGTAATCTTAAAATAATCTTAAATACAGCGGCGATATATTATTGGCTGATATATTGGATTCGAAAAAAGATAAGGACCCATTCCATAAACATATAAAAAAGCCGGCTAAGTGTGAGTCGGCCTCTCACACGAAGGACCATAAACCAAAAAAGAACACGTTTCTTCTATGAGAGCCCCCTTTAAGTTTATGAACTTGCGGCGTTTGCAATAACCCGGTGACATGATTTGGAAGTAAGCGGAGGCAGTGGCGTAGCCATGGGTGTCACCCAGTGGAGAGATTGTTCACCTCAAAAACATATTTTTTATGTAAGTAGGTACTTAGATGTAGTGTGGTAAGTAAGCGAGTGAGATTGATTTAAATTTAGACGATTCATATTTAAAAAAGAGAGTCTTTGGTGACTGCAGCGGGAAGCTTAATAAAATATAATTGATTTATTTATCAAATAACTTACTTGTGATTGGAAGCAATATTTTTCATTCGGGGTTTTGTGAAAAGTAGACTCATCTTTTATTACATCATGATCATTTGTTTCCTGTAAACAGAACACATCTTCTATAGGTACTTACTTATACATAAATAACAGGGACTGACATATTAGCGCACAGCATAAAGTACTGAGACTGGGAACATTTTTTTTAGGGTTAATAGGGCATCAAAAGAAAGGCCGTATTTAGGATTTAAATATAATAATTTATTATCCTTTATTTAGTTTTGGAAGGTCGTGTGACGCGTCCGCTAAGACACTAAAAGAGTATACGAACTAAAGAAAAATATCAGGAATCTTTCAAGTGGATGCAGAGGGTTGGAATCACGGAGCAAATACAAAGAGGAGATGTTGTAATTTAATTTCCCTATGAAAAAACGCGTGACACTTTGCGGGGTGAGGGGGTGTTAGATCCCGCCCACTTCTTTATTTTCCATCTACCGGTCAATAGCAAAACTACTCGCTAGTTCCGTCGATTTTACTTTGTTAACTACAAAGTAAAATCGACGGAACTCGACGGACGCAACTATCTCACACTAGATGTCACTAAAAGTGCAGGATGCAACAGGGTCGCACTCAGGATTTTCGATGCAGGGAGTAGGTAATCTGTTTTTTTTTTAATTCATTTTGCGAACCATACATATTTTTTATTGAAATTCCTATTGATACTTTTATGAAAAAAAAAACATGTTTGAATAAAAAGATTTTTGATGAATGACGAAAGAAGATTAGTTGTTTATCTCATATTTTTAAATTACTTAGTTTGTTAATAATACTTATCAAGATTGTTTAAGTACAAAGGTCATTGGATTGTTTAAGGAAAAAGACCTCTCATTTACGTGACAATCTATCCGAAACCATTAATGTCAAATAAATAAGTAATGACTAAATAAAAAAGCATGACGCGAAAGAAGCTTCCTAGTAACACGACTCTTTTAATATGGTCAAGTAGGTAAGATCGTGGGTAAGTTAATTAATCAAAGGCTGAATAAATAATAGACAAAAAAATTTTTTCCGTCCCATTCAACGTGCTTCCTAATAGCTATCTCATCCATCATAAGACTGCACAAAGCGCGTTTGCCTGAGGAGTTATTTTTGTGTTTTAATATGTTAAAAGCTTCAGCTGTAAATCCGGCTTCACCATTGACACTTTCATACCATTTAGAAATAGTTCTGGGATGCGGTAAGCAAGTATCGAAAGTTTTTCTGACGTATGAGTAAGCATTTGGCGAAAAATAATGGAGTGTCAAAGCGAATGAGCGTAGAGCTGGAGAATATGCGCCTTCGTCAATGGTTTTTTTTTAATTTTTTGCCAACTGACGTCCAACCAAGTCTTTCAACTTAACATTTATTGATGTTAAAATTTCTGATTCCTCTCCCAACAGAAGATGTTTGCTTTGCAATTCTTTAATTAAAGTACTTAAATTAAGAACCTGAAACAAAAGAAAACCAATTTAAATTAGAAAAAAAAACATCTTAACGCACAGCGTGAGGAGTTAGGTACCTACCTTCTTTTTCAAACGCTTAACTTTCATTTGAAGTCTTCTGATCTTAAACCTATCTGTTCTTGCTTTCCATCGAAGTTGTCCTATTTCTTGCTTTAACTTCTTCTTTCTTGGCGTATCATGCAGTATCAGAAATTCATTTAAATCACTTGTAGATGTGGTAGGCTTTGGTGATGATGTTGTTGGTTCTGTAAATTTTCTTTTAAGCTGTAACATAAAGGATAAAACAATAAATATGAAATTTATGTACTCATTCTCCCAAAATAATTGAAATTGATAATTAATACAAACTACATTAAAACAAACCGGTATAATATCAAGTTTTAAACTAGGTAAAGTTCCCTTCTTTAATTTTCTAAGGCCTTTTTTGGTCACTATGAAGTCTTCATCATTAAAATGGCAAGAACAAATTTTTGTATATTTAGTCGGAGACCAATCTTGTCTATTAATTTTTGTTATCCACTGCTGTCTTAGATTATCTTCGGATGGAAATCTAGAACATACATCATTTAAAATTTAACTAAATAAACTAGGTGGGCTTTAAGTACTTTAAGGGTAAGGCCAAACGAACGTTATTTTGTGAGTTTTGAGTCGCGTAAAATGAGTCGGCGGAATTTACGCTGCATTCGGCGTATCCTACTTCGTATCAACTAACCATTAAGAATGTATTCTTAGTTCGGGTTCGGGATAACATAAATCCGTAGGTGATATGGAGTAGAATACGCTCGCAACTAAGCCCGAAACTACGAACTTCGGGCTTAGAGAGTAGCCCGGGGTGTTTGTGCTACTCGGCGACGCAAAGTGAGTTGGACTTTAGTATGAAGTGGAATTCCGCCAACTCATTTTACGCGACTCACAACTCATAAAATTACGTTCATCTAGCCTCACCTATTCAGCCTCAATTAAGTAAACAACAACTAACATACCAGTTGTCTCACGGAGGGAAAGTACTTAAATAAATTATTGTAGTTAAAATATTTAGTTTTAAGAGATTGTATTTTTATGTCTAGCGTAGGTATTTAAAATGTTTTAAGTACCTTCCACGAGTGAGACAGCCGCGGGACTTTCGGTTTGTATTCTAATTCCGGCCCTGTATTTTTTACATGTTCATGATTAATGTTCATAATTGACGATAGATGGCAGCCTGTTTACAAAATGATATAAAAACTACAAAAACAATATTTTGGCGATTAAAGGATCTTAAGGAATGAAAGTTGAAGAAATTTCAGTACATATGATTATTAAAATATATAAATACTGAGCTCTACATACCTAAATATTCTTAATTCCCATGACACAAAGTGTCGCCATCTAATGTCGGGTAGAATTATATTTGAAAACACCGAAGCTAAGAGATTTTTCTAGAACTTTTTTAATAAATTACGCATAAAATTACTTACAAATGAAATGTGATGCCGTCCATAGCATCAGAACGTCTATCCGAATAGTTTTTACAAGATAAAACACAACACTTCATCTTTTTTTCTTTTAACGCGAATGTAATGCTGTTAAAAGGGAACGTTTACGAAGTGCACAGGACGAACGCCAACAATACACTGACTAAGGCCACGCCCACGTGATGACGTCAGGACCTAGTTGAAAATCACAGTGCACAGCTGTTGTTTAGGCCGTCTCCTCTTTGTATTTGCTCCGTGGTTGGAATCGTTCTCACACATTATATTTACAAGTTACAAAGAGAGAGAAATATTAGCGCGTTGTTTCAGATTTGTTTTTGTTAATATTCCAACACCTCACCTCAAAAATAAATACCTTTTAACCTTTTTATAAATTATCATGGTCCAACATTCGTTCGCAGGATTAGGGGAAAACCCAGAAAAACCCTAATCAGACCAATCTATAATCTTATTAATTTTAATCATATCAAATCTTAATATCTGAACTTATTTAACCAAGCTCTTATAATTAACATATCCTCATTATTTACACAAAACTACTTATACATGTTTTGAAATTACAGTATCACCCCGAGTTTCGCTCTCATTTCAGTGAAACGCACCGCGGGCAATGGTTTTGTCAGGATATCAGCCAGCTGGTTATCTGTAGAGACATAAATCACTGTTCTCTAGAAAAATGATATTTAATATCAATGTGTTTAGATCTTTTGTGACTAGTATTTGCAATGCTTATACAACCATTGTTATCGTCATAAATAGGAATGGCATCCAGTATCTCAACACCAATACTGTTTATTAAGTACTTTAACCAAAGAGCTTCTCTAACCGCTTCATATACAGCCATATATTCAGCTTCAGTGGACGATGCTGTCACTGTCTGCTGCCTCTTTGTTTGCCAACATATTGTATTCTGTTCAAATAACTTAAACAAATAACCCGTAGTACTTTTTCTGTCTACTTCATTACTACCCCAATCAGAATCAACAAAGCCACTCAAAACATTTTTGTTAACACTTCGTGTATAAGTTAACTTGAAATTTATGGTTCCTTTCAAATAACGCAAGACCCTTTTTAGATGTGACCAAAGTGCTTGATTGTTTTTGTTCGCATATCGACTCAAGATGTTAACAGAAAAACTAAGGTCGGGTCGAGTGCACAGCATGATATACATCAAACACCCGATAAGATTTCTACACGGAGCATTTGTTATTTCACACGAATCTAATGCTTCGTAATCTAGTTTACTTTCAAGAGGTGTACCTATTGACAGAATTACACTAACTCATGTTCAAATTTTCAAGCACTGTTTTAATGTACACTTCCTGGTCCAAAGTAACTTTGTTCTCTGATTTGGTAATCCTAATGCCTAGAAAACATCTGATCTCATTTGAATCTACCATTTTAAAAGTCCTCATTATATATTTTTTTTAAACATTCATGGTATTTATATTATCCGTTGAAATAACCAGATCATCAACTTAAAGTAAAACATATATGTTCTTTGAAATACCACCAGCATTACATATGTAAATGCATCGATCAGCAGATGAGTATTGAAAACCCCTTTTTAATAATAATAATAATAATAATAAATTATTTATTCAGAGCAACGAAGACTCATTTAGTGTTAGTAACAATAAATAAACTTAATATTAAGGCTTGCTCAAATATTTGAAACCAACAGCGTGCTGACTGTTTTAATCCATATATTAGAGATTTATTTAATTTGCAAACAACATTATCCATATCCGGGATACCCTCGGGAATTTTCATATAAATTTCCTCGTCCAGTTTCCCATTCAAAAATGCCGTTTTCACATCCATATGGTGAACATGCAAATTAAATTGATTCGCTAAAGCAATCAAAAATCTAAAACTTGCAATCCTTGCAACTGGAGCAAACGTTTCATTATAATCAATCAAATATTTCTGACTAAAGCCGCGAGCTACAAGTCGCGCTTTATATTTCAAAGGTTTTCCAAACTCATAATTTTTAATAGAAAATACCCATTTACAATCAACCGCTAAGACGCTAAGAGAGTACTTATACGAACTAAAGAAAAATATCAGGAATCTTTCAAGTGGATGCAGAGGGTTGGAATCGTTCTCACACATTATATTTACAAGTTAGAAAAAGAGAGAAATATTAGCGCGTTGTTTCAGATTTGTTTTTGTTAATATTCCAACAATTTTTTGTCTCACAACTTTCTTCCATCTGGGGTTTCAACATCGTGTAAACCAGTGTAATTTTTCTTATTTATTAAATACTGGGACTGCAAACATTTTTTGTCTCATAACTTTCATCCATCTGGGGTTTCAACATCGTGTAAACCAGTGTAATTGTTCTTATTTAAAAAAAAATATTGCACAAACTTATCTGATACATTACTAAATATATATTTATTTATTTATTTAACAGTTTATGTACACACATTTAACAAATAGATAAGAAGAAGGGAAAAGAAAAATAGGTAAGTACCTACTACACACAAAGAAAATATATATATATATTTTAAATAAATAAAAATGTTTAATATTATAAACATATTTATTAAATTTAATCTAAATGTAGGCGTAACCACTTATATTTAGATTTAATTTGACCTCAAAAAACTGGTTAAGATCCGTACCTACACGCAACTTAAGGCTCAGTTAAAAACAAGCACAGGTAACTACTTGTCATGCATTTTGATGAACTGACTCAGGTATTTTATTTGAAGCAGCTGTGAGGCACACAATGTTATTATTTTAAAATTAAGTCTGCCAAATAAATATATTTTCTTGATTTATTTACTCAATGAATAATTATAAAACCTTAACAGAAACATCCAAGGTGATGTTATAATTTATCACACTAATATTATAAAGGCAAAAGTTTGTAAGTATGTGTGTATGTTTGTTACTTCTTCACGCGCAAACGGCTGGACTGATTTAGATGAAATTTGGTACAGAGATTGTTTGAGTCCTGGAAAAGGACATAGGATAGTTTTTCTTCCAGGAGTATGTCCTTGTACTACATAAATCATGAATTCAAAACATGAAATAAAAGGAAATTGAAACAAAGCTTTGTTAACTAACGCTTCTATGATGTAGGTAGGCACCAAGAAGGGATTTTTGGAAATTCAACTTTTAGGCTGTCTGTACTGCAACCCTAGAACGCAAAGGGCTTTAGAAGGAACACGGATGGGTTTTAGTCAGTAAGAGTCTGACACGCCCTTCGCCCTGAAGTTATTTGATGATTACCCATCCTTAAAAAAAAAGGCTGACTGTCCCCTGGATCGAGAGATTAGCAGAACGTAGCTATATAAAAAAAAACATCCTCTATTTGAAAACGGGTTAAAAAACAAATCCGTCCTTAATATAATTAGACAATATAAAGATATGTCTATTATAATGACTATTTGAGTCCATACCCCATGCGCAGCACTGGAAGTATTCGCTTCAGCAGGTTGTCCAGGCTGACCGGGAAGCCTGAAATATAAAGATTTTATAATATATCTTAAGTTGTTATTTCATTTTGTAAATTATCACTGTAGAGGGTTGGGTTATTTATTTACAGACCATCTGTGTCCATACTTCGAAGGCTGAGACCTGCCAGTCAGTGTGGCATTGTTGTCAACATTGTTTGGGAATGCCATCATGTAGCAGGTTTAGTGTTCTAATTTCAGCAGTGACGTGTCACTTCTTCTTCCCAGCTAAAACACTAGGAAGTGGTGACGGGCGGGCGTTCTGGAGGACTGTCTTTATGTAGAACTTTGACATTCAAAAATTGCTGGCACTCAGCCTAATTTGAATATATGACTTTTGATTTTGATTGTATTTTGAAATATAAATGTATGTTCTTACCTGGTATTTAATATGTCTTTTATTTCTCTGAGTTCAAGAGTTACATTATGTAGAATTTGATTTCTCCTTTCATCAAGTTTCACTCTCTCTTCAGATATATGAACAAGTGCCCGCTTTGCTGTATCTGCAGATGTAGGTACCACTCGGCGCTGCCGCTGTCGCCGCCGCAGGCTCCGGCGCGGTGGAAACGAGGCGCGCGGAGCCGCTGCCGGGGCTGCTGGGTCGCTCTGGGCGGGCGGAGGGGGCGGGGTCGGTGCTAGCGCGGGCGGTGTAGACGCCGCCGCTGTCGGCTCAGGAGTAATCACTTCTGCTGACTCCATGTTCAAGTGATGAGGCAATATGCTTTGAGATAGCTCACTATGAGCAGATAAAGGTGGATCGCTCCCTGCCTCGATCCAATCTTCTGTTGGCTGTGAATAATTGAAAGATGTTAAGCTGTCTATCAGATAGGTACTGTATAGTTGGTACAGGCCAGAAATGCATTAATCTTCATGTATGTGTTGAATACAGAAAAATCAAAATCTAGCATATCCTTAAGTTTAGTACACATACTTACATTTTCAAAATTTGGTTCCTGTCCAGCTCCAGGAAGACCCGACCCAAAATCCTCACCCAAAATTTGAAGGAATTTCAATTCTAGTTCAGACAAACTTCCTTCGTTAGATGGCCCGACTCCAGTTCTATGCAGAGAGGCTCGCGCACTGGCGACTTTAGATTTTAATTTGCTCTTATATTCATTCCAGTACTGAAAAGAAGAGTTAATTAAGTAAGTTTTAATCACACTAATATTATAAAGGCGAAAGTTTGTGAGTATGTGTGTATGTTTGTTACTTCTTCACGCGCAAACGGCTGGACCAATTTAGATGTAATTTGGTATAGAGATTGTTTGAGTCCCGGGAAAGGACATAGAATAGTTTTTATTTCGGGAATATGTTCCTATGGGATAATTTTCGACATTCATGTGGGCAGAGCCGCAGGCAAAAGCTTACCGTCACGGCCTTTGATTATTGACGAATTCTAAGGAAATTTTCCATTTGGTGCATGCCAGCCGATGTACTACCTTGCATAGTTTAGTCATTTAGTCATATAAACATTTTTATCCACCTTTTTGTGCCAAAGACTCATGCTGGCCAGCAGTACTAAGGACTGGAAGGCGTCCATCAACAACTGCCACCTGCCTAAAACCCTCCTGGTCACCTTCTTTGTTTAGCATTTAAGTAGTCGTAATTTAAATAAGTTTTAGAGCCGCGCTGCCATGAATCTTAGGCTTTGCATATTTTATAGTCATTTATTAAATATATCGGTGTTGATCATTTAAATGATTTTACTGTCCAACCGCCGCCAGATATCTGGCATGTCACAATGTATTGAACAATAATCTGAAGAAATTCCAGTTACGGAATACGTATATTAATTAACTTAGGTACCTTACACCAGCCCTTCCAATCCTTTTCTGCACCATAATCCTGGGAGTTCAAAGTGGCGGCCACGACCTGCCACATCCTTTTAGAATACTCTTTGGCCTGGCAAGATTTGTTGTATCCAGTTGCGAGAGCTCTATTTTTGTTTAAAATCTCCCACAAGGCCTCGAGCTGGTTTAATGTTATTCTCCTTTTTCGACTAGAATGCAACAAAAAAAGCACTTGAAATTCTTGTCACAAATACTTATGTGGCTTTTCGAGGTACGATACATTTATTCAAATTCATAATATCTAGGTATAAATTTCTCGAAGGAATTATTTAGTTTCAGTACCTAGACAAATTATACAATGTTTAATACTTACGACATTCCTTGAAATAATTCTGTACTATCAAACTTTTTAAAAACTACACTTCACTTTTAATTTTCCCACCGCAATCACAACTCCACAAGTCCACAGACTACTAATCTTTAAGTTAGTCAAAGTAGTCAAACCAACTGACAGTCTGGCACTGACAGGACAACTCGCACATACCTATCAGCTGTTTAACTCTGGTACGTTCGAAACAGAAATATTATGAACGTGCCGTTTTATTGCGTCGAAAGAAAAATATTTTTTTCGTGAAATGAATAGCAAAAGGTAAATAAATATATCTACTTTGACTAAGAGTTATTTTAGTAATAGTTTTCGTATTAATGTGCAATCTTAAAAATAACTGTTTAGTGTATTTTTTACTTTAAAGTAATGATACTGAGTTGAGAACATAAAAAATGCTACTTGTTTCTGAACGTGTCGGATACTAAATATGCGCGAAACAAGATTATTATAGCGTCGTCGTTGTCTCGTTTTCGGCAAAAACGTTTCAAACCCGGTTCAGTCCACAAATTGCATCTTTTATTCAAAGCCTATCGATATGCCACTGAGCGTATTTGTACGTCATGAACATGGTACGAATTTGAAGGAGTTTTGGCATTACTGTTAAAAAAACTACCTACTATCGAAGAATGAATGGTTGTGATGTCTTCGAAGATTAGATATCTGTATTAGTAGGTACCTAATTATCTTTTATTTTGCTATCTACGAACAACCGATTAGGTACATAAACTTAATGTCTTTGTCTGGTCGTAAATTTTGTCCGGCTCTTTGCTTTAACCCTTCATTAATCTCCCTTTATTAAGCTTTACATAGCTTTTATCGCGGGCTTTGAGCGCGGCTACCGAATCAAGAAATTCCATAACGAAAATAAACCTAACACCCCCCACTCCGACCGGCACAGCGGTGCGGGCGTTGAAAGCCGTGCATCGTCTAACATCGTTTCAGTTCGGCAGACTTCGGCAAGGTGTTTGTGTGCGTGTGACTATAGCAGGCGCCAGATAATCGTGGAATAACGGTCATTGACCCACCTACAATTATTGACATTTTTAATTTGAAAAACGGAATTAATGACACAAAGCTGTCCCGAATCATCATCTCTCGTGATCCTTAACATTGTCTATAGTAGGCGCCAGATAATCGTGGAATAACGGTCATTGACCCACCTACAATTATTGACATTTTTAATTTGAAAAACGGAATTAATGACACAAAGCTGTCCCAAATCATCATCTCTCGTGATCCTTAACATTGTCTAATAATGAAAAACGATTCATATTTAATTGTTCAGGTACCTATGAACAGTTATTAGGGAAAGGTCAATATACTTTATTCCACATTTATCTGGCGCCTACTATAATAATGAAAAACGATTCATATTTAATTGTTCAGGTACCTATGAACAGTTATTAGGGAAAGGTCAATGTACTTTATTCCACATTTATCTGGCGCCTACTATAGACGAGTGAGTTCGAGCCTGTGACTAGTTGAACCTTAACGTGCATTGTATGGTACGACTGTACGAAACTCGCACGGATCGAGACGAGCTGCTCCGAATTCGGACGAATACGTAATCAGCTGTTTGTGAGAAAGTATGTAGGTGTATAGGTACCTATCTATCATGTATGTACAACAGTGAATAGCTGTACGCGTAAAATTTGTGTATAAAGTGTTTTAAATATGAATAAACAAAGTGCATTTATTAATGAAGAAAGTGATGAAAAAATAGTGAAAGAAAATGAGTGAGTACTCTATATACATATCTATATTTTATTATTATCACAAATGCAGTATTTTTTTTTACTTTTTTTGGAACGAAGTTCCTTATCGCGCGTTGCGAAAGGGGGCTAGACGGAAAAAAATTAAGACCAAATGTTGTAACGACACTTTGCTATAGTGGTAAGCCGTGCGGCGTGCGCGTGTTTCTCTGTCTGTCTCTCTCTCTCTCATAGAAAGCAAGCCAGTTAGTTATTTTCGTTTCGTCTTTCTATTTCGCATGGAACAGTGTGGTGTTGCGACGATTATTTTTGTTGAGTGTATACAGGTTTTTTTTACATAAAAAATAATAACAATAATGAATACTGACAGTGTTTCTGCACAAGCTCCGGATATTGCCGATGGAGTTAGGTAAGTAGAGATTTTATACAGACAATTTTAAATGCTTATGTATTTTAAGCTAGTACGCTTTATAACCTCTCTTTACTATTGTGCTAACCAAATCATACGCGTTATAATCTCTCCATTATTGTGTGTTTAGCAAGTGACGCGTCATAACTTTAAAAAAATTAAAAGCAAATTATATTTTAATATTGCAATATCAATCCGTATGTATTTTCAAGCCGTGCGTGTTGTTTGATCATAACCATCACGAGAAAAATCTGAAAAAAAATCTATCCCATGCAGTTTGAAAATTATGGGCATTTTAAGAAAAACCTAGAAATTTGATCAAACTGTACCATTTTTCGGTTGTGTTGTGTTGTGGTCTCGGAAACTATTATTTTTTATTGGGATTCTAGAAATGTTATTTAGGATTATTATAATTAAGTACGTTTCCAAAGTTCAAATGAACAAAAATAAAAAAGAATAACCACAATAACCGAAAAATGGTACAGTTTGATCAAATCTCTAGGTTTTTCTTAAAGTGCCCATAATTTTAAACTGCATGGGATAGATTTTATTCAGATTTTTCTCGTGATGGTTATGATCAATCCTGTCACCCCGTTTCGGCTTGACGTTGGGTTCTGGGACACCCTGTATACACACACTCTGTTGTGTTTACAAAGTCCCGCGCATCTATGTGTACGAAAGAATAGACAGACAGAGTGCATATATATATATATATATATAAATATACAGGTTGGAATTTTGTAATGCCACCTGAAGGGAAAGTACTCTTAATACTGTAGATAGAAAATTTTAGACAAAGAAAACATTCCTTTATTTTTGAATAGAAAGAAAACTGCATTCCAAGATTTTCGAAAATTCGCTTGCCACACCCGGGAATCGAACCGACTAAAATCTGTAAAAAGTCCATCCTGTAGGTACTTTTATTGCATTGATCGTTAGGATCAATTATAAGGATGAAATCTCTCCAAGAAACTTATAATGTTCAAATACGATTTATAATGTTCACCATGACACGTTATTAAAGGTTACTAGAAATGAATTCGTTAGAAGAATACATTTGTGTATCCAAGAAAATGGAGCCCATTTCGAGCAACTAATTAGTTGGTTTACCATTTTTTTGTAAATAATTAAAATAATTTAAGATTTCATGGTTTTCCTATCATCCTATCAAGCTTCTTAGAGAGATTTCATTCTTTTAATTGATCCTAACGATCGATGCAATTAAAGTAAAGGTTGTAATTTTTACAGATTTTAATCGGTTCGACTCCCGGGTGTGGCAAGCGAATTTTTGAAAATCTTTGAATGCAGTTTTCTTTCTACTCAAAAATAAAGTAATTTTTTCTTTGAGTAAAATTTTCTTTCTACAGTATTAAGAGTACTTTCCCTTCAGGTGGCATTACAAAATTCCACCCTGTATATATATATATATGTGTGTATATGTACAATTGTTTTGCTTTTTTTATTTCAATAGCGAATCAACTAAAGCATCGACTACTGAGGTACAAACTATAACATCAAGGAAAAAGACAAATGCACAAAGATGTAGAGAATATCGTGAGAGAAAGAAATTACAAAATACAATGGTACAAAACATAACTGCAGAGAGATCAGATGAATGTAGTGAGACTGATCAATTACAAGCTAAAAAACCTAAAACTAATGCAGAAAGAAGAAAAAAACATTATGAAGCGCAGAAATTAAAGAAACAAGAAAGTAAAAAAATACCTAAAACTGTTAAACAAAAAAATAAAGAATATTACGATAGGAAAAAAAAAATTCAGGCTTTAAACACCATTCAGAACAATCATCATTTAGATGCGTAAGTGTGTTTTTTTTTATCTTTCTAAGGTAAGTATAATTTTTTGGAGTAAAATATGATGTCTTGTTAATCAATATTTTTTTATTGGTTAATTTTAGATCACGTGGTAATTGCAGTGCAAAAATATGTGAACATCCAGAAGAAATACGTAATAATGCAGGAGAAACGCAGCAAAATAATTCATTTCGCGTTCCATATCAACAGTTAAGAAACTGTGCACAGCCATTACAATTCCTTCACTAATTAATCGAAATGAACTTCGTTCCATCCGGGTGTCCCTTGACACCTCTCAAGTTTTTTTCAATTTGTATTTATAATACTTACTGCTATAAAAATAACCTAATTTTTTGATATTAAAATGAGTGATCTTAAAAGTACCTAGTCCTCTTTTATACACACACACACACATATAAAGTTTAAATTCTCAATATGTATGTATGTAGGTATATATATATTCATTCTTCATTATGTATATAAAAGAAACCATTCAACCAAGCACCTGTACTATTTAGTGTTTGTTATTATGTTGTTTGTGATGTTATTTGTGTATAGGTAATACACATTAATGCCGCGCAGAGAAAGTATATTATGATATTATATCTATATAAATGTTCATCGCGCGAAATTCGATGATCAAACTCTTAATATCGTTCTTTTTGCTCAAAATTTTTGATTGAATAATTGTTTTGGTGTGTACTTAACTATTTATACCTAGCTTTTTTCGTTTTATAGAGAAGAAAAACTTAAAGAGCTAAAAAGAAAAAGAAATCGTGAACGTCAAAGGGCATATTATCACCGTCAGAAAGATTTGAAGAAGAATGAAAAAAAAATTAAAAAAAAAAAAGAAAAATTACCAAAATCAAATGCTGAACGTCAAAGGAAATTTCGTCAACGTAATGCAGAAAAATCGTACGTGGAAATGTAATTTGAATAATAAATTTAAAAACAAATTGTAAAATATGCCTCAATATTATTTAACTTTACGATTTCCTCATTTTTTTCACAGGAAAAGACATAAATTGGACAGTAATGAAGAGAATGTCGTGCAATGTAGGGCTGTTGAAAATATAGAAAATGTAACGCTACAAGAAAAACAACTTCAAATTTATGAACAGCGTAATGAATGCATTAATCCCGAAGTTATTCTACACAGGAACACAGGAATTCCTGGCGATGGTAATTGTCTATTCTACTCACTCATAAGTGTTTTGCAACTTCAAATTGAGACTTGTGACTTGAGAAATCAGTTACGCGATTCACCCTATTTAAACTCCTGCCACAATCCGCAAGAAGCATATAACATTCTATCAACCACTAATGATTACGGAGATTTGGATTGTTTGTACTTATTTTCAAAAATGTACACTCAAAATGTTTGTGTACATTATTGTTTTTACAACATAACTACAAAGAATCAAGACACTATCTTTTATCATTTTAAAGCGAATGATACACAAAACTGGATTCATCTTCATCATCGTGAACAACATTTCACACCTTGTTATGAAGTATCAGATTTATTGGAGACAATACAAGACGCTACCCAAAATGAAGCCATTTCTAAGGTATGTGTAGGCCATTTCTAAGTTTGCATAATATAAGCACACACAAATATCTCCAACAAATGAGCGCCTAACATTAACATCGCTAACGTGTGCAATATTTATTTCAATATTCGGAGTCATAATATTAGTAACATTATTATTATTTTTGTAAATAGCTAACCCACCTTTTGGAACAGTATCTCGTTTGAATTGAACAATACAATTGATATTAGGTATTTCAATCGGATTATCATGCGTCATGCAAGTTTCGGTAAGAAGTAACACATTTGTTTGTCTCGTAACTGAGTCTTGTAAATCGTATTTGTGACTATTTAGACTTTGGCAATTGAAAGTCATTATTGAAATGCCATTTCTATTACTAATGAAATCTAAGACACTTTGAGCTATCGTCTGAACACTATTTAACCCTTAAGGTCGCACGACATTTCATCGAAATAAAACATCAAAATTATACCCGATTATGATTATTAGACCTAAAATAAGAGTAGAAAAAATGGAATAAAAAAAACTAATTAGCTGATAATCTGAGATAATTAGTGTATATTATACTATACATTGCTCCTGACGTTAGTAAATCGTATGTGTAAGGGACGTATAGCATAATATACAAAATGCACTTTTGACATGGCTTGATCAAAATAATACAACGACAAAAAATGTTTTCAAAGTATAATAAAATAATGACACCAATGACATCAGTGCTTATGATAAGCTACAAAACAATTTCTTTTAGCCACGTAACAAAGATGGACATTGCACTTGGTACAACGAGTACATGCTTGCCCCTTTTTACAATATTTACACCTCTGATACTCGGTGTGTTCTGGCCAGTGACCTACGGCGTCATATCTGATGGCATCTATGGGCCTTTCAGTGGCTGGTTTCTTTATTTTTTTCTCCTCAGCCACCGAATCCTGGACTGAAGTTTTCGCCATTTGTCGGTTGCTTTTTATAAGACCAGCATAGACCTCATATCGGAACTGCTTGAGATGGTCGTCTTTTTTCTTGATGTTGCTTGATCGGTAGTGGCGGCGGCGAAGAAGCCAACCGTTGTTGATACCATATTTTCTCAATTGTTGGACATATGTCCAACAATTGAGAAAATATGTTCAGATACCAACGATGTGTCTTCATACTAGTCCGATACAAAGCAATAAGCATGTCAGCCAGATCAACTCCACCCATATGCTTATTATTGTGTCTCACTATTTGATAAAATCGTATACGATTCCAGAGACACCTGCCCGTACCAAATTTTTAAAACCCCATTTGCATGGTTTGTTTGAGTTATACTGCCGTCGAGAACCCGCTTTTTGCCTTTGTAAGGAATGATCATTTCATCTACACTGAAGGCATTCTCCTCTTCAATAGACAGACATTGGGCTCTTATTCGCTCAAGGAGAGGACGTAGTTTGTAGTAACGATCGGATTCGTCAGCTTGCGTGTTGTCTGCAAAATGTAAGTACCGCCTTATTTGCTGAAACCTTTTGATAGGCATGACGTCTGCAATCTTGCCGTAACGATAACTGGCCTTCCAATAGTCCTTGTAAGATGGCATTACAACAACTCCCATCAATATATTTATGGCCAAAAAGTCAATTATATCCTCTTTAGTTGCTTTTATTGACTTTCCAGTCTCTTGTACGCTATATAAATTAGTGTTATTTGATATATCAACAATAAGGTCTTCAGGGAAAAATCGATAGAAATAGTCTAATGCCGACCAATTAGATGGGACAGTTTCTTTGAAGCCTTGATCAGATATTTCAGCTGCATGTTGAAATCTTCTCTTAGTCCATTGAAAAGAAAGTTTGAATTTCTGTATGTTTCGTCTTTTTACCCTGTTGGCAGCAACTATAGGAACTCTGCGTTTTCTTTGGACACGTGTGGTTGTAGGTAGTGGCGTCAACGGCGACGATTGAACTGAAGGCAAGGAGGGTAGCGATGCGATAGAAGGTATAGCATTATAGTTGCATTGCGTATCGGAAAGAAATACTGTTGAAAGAACTGGTGTGAGTGGTGGTGGATCTTCGCAGACTTAGGCTACAGTTTCATGGCTTTGAAAATCTATGCAATCCAAGTTTGGATGGAGAATCGATAGAGAATTTTCATCTGAGTTTTCTATATAGGAATAATTACTGGATGGATCTGGGCTATTGAAATCTAGTCTTTCTAACGATGAGTTTATAGATGGAGTAGGGGATGAGTCGCGACTGTTCACTTCTTCTTCTTCATTGCTTGTGGCATCACTGACGTCGGAAGTAGCATTAAATTTAGGAACGAGTGCTAGTATGCGTCTACACCGATCGCGCTGTCCAGGCTAGAACAAATTTGTTAAAAGCAAGCATGAAAGCAAGGCCATGCAAGAAAAAAGTAATAAAAAAAAATGGCGAAAAGTAAGAAAACGTAAACGTAATATACGATAAAAGTCAAATTATAGTACTGACATCACCATCACCCATTAGTTGGCAGTGTATAGAATAATATACATCACAAAATAGGTGTTTTTTGAGCTAACAGTCGCAATGTATGGTATGCTATACACCCAAGATTACGTTCGTAAAAAGCGATGAAAATAAGTGTATTACGTAGATAATTTAGCATTAGCTTGAGCTCAATACATTTGTTATTTGAATCCACAACACACATAATAGATTTTTATAGTGAATAAGAAATTATAATAAATTTTACCTTGACTGGAACAAGATTCCTCGGCATGGTTTCGCATTTACGTCACAAATGTCAAATTTACCATAGATAAACTATCGTTTATTCATTATTTTAAAAAGGTGCGTTCTGAAACTACTTTTTGGTAAGAAAATTTCATTTTAAAGTATTTTGTTTCATGAACATATTTATTTTAGTTTAATGTATAGTATACTATACAAATCAACCTTAAGGGTTAAAGACAGTCTTTTGAATTCTTGCAACAAAGATGGAGTCCATGCAGCTTGCCTTCGATTATGATAAAACTTGAATGTTGAATTATCGTTTTTTGTCGTGATATACAATTTTTCAATATTAGTCACCTCAGAGAGCGCAACATAAACGAGTTCCTGAGAATGTGCTTTACTATACTCATATACTATTTCGTCAAAAGTTCCACCTTGCGACTTATGTATAGTTAGAGCAAGAGCTGAAGTTAATGTAAAATGTTTGCGTTTGGCTATACATTTTCTATCCGATGTTAATGAAATATTTGCTGTTCGTAATTCATTGGGAACATCGAGATTGCCGACTCTATTTTGCACTGCTAGAGCGGCTGCTTTTTGCCTTTTTTTTCTACCCACTTTATCTGAACCACAAAATTCCAGCCAAACTCTAATCAATGTGTTACTTTCATCAAATTCTAGATGTACCAATTTCCCAACAGCACCATTGCATAAACCATCAGTAACGTCGATGTTGGTTGTAATAACATAATGCTTTCCAACAACAAAAGTAATATGATAAGGCAGTCCTCCAGTGTCAATAACAGATTTTTTATGTAATTTAAGTCTAAAATTAGACGAAGAAGAAGAGAACTTTGTTTTCACATTGGCTCAAAATCAAATTGTTATAGGCGACAACATCTTCATTTTTGAAAAATAAACGAACTCCATCAGGACATAATGTAGCAACATCGTCTTTTTTGAAAAATCTCGATTCAATAAGTTGAAACTCATGCTCATCTAGTACATCTCCATTATTTATTTTTGTCAAAACTTGTGAAAATGCAACATTAGCTTGTCTCATTACTGTGGTAAGTTGATAAAATTTTAATTTTCTCCATAAATGCGGTCCAATCATGCTCGTTCTGATTGTCTGGTAAGTTGGTGTCGATCTTACTGGTGGCAATTGCCGTAAATCTCCGATCAAAATAACATCTATACTTCCGAAATCTGTGTTTTTTCCTGTTATTTGTTTTAGACGATAATCATTTTTATGTAGAATATATTGAAGAACTATTTCACGATGAATGAAAAATCAATTGATTTACTATTCGATCGAAAGCGTAGCTATGATTTCAAAAATTAAAACATTATAGATGTTAAATTGTTACTTTATGGTTCGAGTTTCCAGAAGAAACAACAGGAACCAGAGCAAAGTTAAATGTCGACCTCACGTGCAAAGCAAGCCAAACACTTTGTCTACAAACTGGGTACCAGTTTAAAGAAAATAGTAAACATTACACTTACAACTATCAAACAAATTAAATTAAAATTTTCTTTTGAACAATGAAACCATTCCATCTTAAAAAAATAATTATGAAATGGTTAGGTATAAGAGCTTTACAATTTTAAACTACGCTGCACTTCACACATTGTATTAAAAATCACTTCCGAAAATAAATGGTTTTATTCTTAATGTCATAATATGATATTAAGACGCGTCCCCGTGCAAAACGCAGCGCCAGCCGTTTTTTGTGCAGTTTTTTGGGGCTTTATACTCTTTATTCAAAAGAAATATCAAATAATAAAAAATACATTAAATTTCTACATAATCTTAGCTCCAAAATGGTAGTTTTTTTACTATATGTAATGTTTAATTAATGGCCTCACAACAAAACCACTGAAATGACAAATAATTATTGAAACCATGCATCTCCTTGAAAACTAACCATTATTTAGATTTTTGTACTTACACTAATGGATAGGCAATTTAATTATGAACATTATAGTACAAATATTTTTTTCAAAAGACCAAAATTAGATTTTAAAAAGATTTTATTCTAAAATCTGAGCGTATTCGTTACTGTATCTCTTGCGCTGGGTATTGAGATTCAGTGTGCCGCAAGGTCTCGAGGAGGGAACCCGTGTTGTTTGTTCACCGCGCCCGCGCCGCGTCGGCTCACGCACTTGCTCGCTCACGTCGCATTATCAGTAGATAATAATAATGGTGTGTTTTTGTTAGGTTCACCCTTGTTTGATAGAACAACATTTGATATAATATTACTAAATCGAACAACGTTTAAGAAAATCATCACTTTGTATAATATCGTTTGACAGAATTTTCAGTTCATCGAATATTTATTTGCTATAACAACATTTGCGCTAATGATCAAAAGGTATAATGTTCATTTGATGTAATGTTCAGATGGTATAACCATGTATTTAACACTTAACCAAACCTTAAAATATTCTATGCATGGTCGAGGGTGGGCTTGGTCGACGGAGCCCCGCTTCGCGGGGCTCCTACTTCTGGGTGGTTTATAAAAAAAATAACCACGAAGGGGATGGTGGGGTCTATTCGCTCGCTTCGCTCGCTCACACGACCCCGCCATCCCCTTCTAACCTAACTATCCGAGTCGGGGTGCCCTAAAGTCCAGATTGCATCCAGTTTCTCCTGGTAACAATAGTTGAGGGTGGCAGGTGTATAGGGTATAAAGTATAAAATTAGTGCATTTGAAAATTCGGCGAAATGAAATTAGTTCAAATGAAATTAGTTCAAATAAATAATTACGCTAAATAAAAATTTACCAATGAATAATTCGGTCAAATGAATAATTCTTCGAAATGACTTTATTGCAACTAAAATTCGATTTAGTAATATTATATCAAACGTTGTTCTATCAAACAAGGGTGAATCGTTTTTGTTATTGACATTTGTTTTGGTGTTTGGTTTTTTTTTTGTCTCAGCTATTTATTTCTTTCTGCGAAAGGACGCTTTGTGTATAAAAGACTATTGAGTTTTGCGAAAAGACGCTAATGTTGTGTAAATATTGAAAATGCCTAAGTACAAGAAAACTGTGCGACTAGGACGTGCAAAAGTCGCAATGATGAACGAAGCTCGGTAAGCACTCTCGTACCTACTTATTTATGTTCTAAGCCCAAGTTAGCACGGATAAAATATCGCGGAAGGATTTTATCGCGCAATGGATTTTCAACTCTCGGTGTTGACCCAAGATTAATTCATCAGATGCATCCCGCGTCTGATGGATTCTGAACAATGCGCGGAGAGTCGAGATTCCAATGTGCGCGAATAAACGCAATAATAGATTCTCGACTCTCCCGCGCTAAGCAGAGCGTTGAAAATTCAGTGCGCAAAAAGAAATAGTCGCGGGAAAAATATTGCACGTGCGAAGGTGGGCTAGATGACAGTGAAATTATTTTTACCTATTTGGTATAATAATACACAGTACCTACGTATATATTTTTTTGAATTATTATATACATAATTATAAACAATGCAATTTATTTTATCAATACGTACCTATTTTTTTTGCAGCAAGGCTAAAAGAACAGGACAAAATAGTTATGACGAAACACCAACATCTAAAGATTCTCCAGTTGATAGCGCGTATGTACATACCTACCTATTTACTATAAACTATAAACCTACTAAGTACTGGGTCTGATGCGAGTAGCTAGCGAAGTGATACATCTCATCATTAACACATAATTATTTTATCAACCAATAAAAATGAAATTCGCACAAATATTCGTTATCATACGTGTGCCATAGAGTTATGAAACTACAGACATGAACAATCACATTGATTCAGTACTTACGTGGTTCAGTGCTTGTCATGTATCGATGTTTGTGTGTAAATATTTGACATTTAATGTATTTTAAAATAAATAATCTTTTTAGGTCAACAGATAACCAAACTGATGCAGGACCGCCTCTAATGGAAATTTCTAATATACAACCGATGGAAATAAGCAGTAATGAGTAAGTATTACATATTATTAAAATCCTTTTCTCAGTCAAGGACGTTTACGGAGTAAAAGTTGTTTACTGGTTATAGTGTAAGCTGTACGATTAAAAAACACCCGATAGGTTTCTGATTTTTTTTTTCTTTATTTTCCATACAAAAATAAAAATGTCTCAGCACTCACAGCCTAAGAGATTTTTTTTAGGAACTTCAGGTCAAAAAAATTGTTTTGACCTCTAGTATGTGTGTGCCGAACGGCTAAACTGTACATCGATTTGCGGTTTTACATTGAAATTGGGCTTGTACGGCTACCACTATCAGCATGTGCTATTACGGTGATACTATTAAAAAAGAACGGACAGAATGGACTCATCGTTGTAGCACTTACTTACCTATCATAAATGAAAATCCAAAAAATTACAATATTTATTCTATGGCAGCAGTACTCTAATGAATCGAATAAAAAAGTTACAGCAGTTCCAAAAGTCCAATAATTATTGTTACAAATGCTGATATGACCTAATAATGCACGCATTTAATATTATACATTAACTTCTCAGACCAAATAAAAAATTAAGATATAGCGCTGTCATTAGTGATGTGGGGTTGGTCGATAACGTGTGTGCACTACCGCGCAGTAAAATAAGGTTTAGTTTCGTTGAAATTGATTGTAAATGTGTGCGTGTGAGCGTGTACATGCATAGAGCGAGGTATGATTTTGCATAATTTGCATGCTTCACTGTATTCTTTGCAGCGATATGCCTTGATTTTTTATTTTGTCTTGGTATTGATTTTGCAATTATCTCTAATCCCTACAGTCACCTGTCCCTTAAAAAAAAAACTATCTACTTTATGCAGCATATTTTTCTTTTGCAGTATACGAGAGGATTTTACAGCAAACTTGACGAAAACTCAAAATATTGAAGAAACAAATGAAAACATTGAAGAGGTAAGTCTCTGATACCTTCCACGTGTGTTTTGAGCTTGGATACAAGTTAGTTTTGATTTCGGGTACTTAATGAAAGCATTTTCTTTTTAGTTTCAAATTTCGCCAGTTGGCGCTAGTAGTATTTTACGAAGTATTGTAGAGGTGGGGTGCGGCGAAGAGGGAACAAAATGCTCAAGGTTATTTCGGTCAGGGTACGGCTTTAATGACATATTATTTGTTTTAAAATCGAACACACTCAACGAAGCATACTCCAAAGTTGTAGGGTTCTTGATTTTTCAACGTTCACGGGTAAACGGGTAGCAGCAGAAGTTTTAGTGTTACCCATTGACTTTCATAGCTTATGAGAACAAATCTGTTTAAAAGTTCTAGACAAAAATTATTTCTGGTCAACTAAAGCAAAAACTAAAAATAGGAAGGATGAAAAAGGTTGACATCTGCAATGGGGTAATTCCGGTATATGACGATTTAGCCCCTTAGATATTAGACGGATTTTCCCACTTGACCGTTTTGAGGCCTCCCAACTTTTGTCTTCCTACTTAAAAAATAGAAAAATGTTCGTAGAAATCAGTGAGATGCAAGATGGACATAAACAAAATTATAAATCACCTTTTTTTAATATTTCTGCCGGTGTTCCGCAAGGATCGATATTAGGGCCAATATTGTTTATTTTGTTTACTAATGATTTAATAAATTATATTAACAAAATTCTACCTGACATACAACTTGTGGTATTTGCGGATGACACGAATGCCATCATTGGGGCAAATAACTCAAAAGAGCTTACGGGAAAAGTAAATGCAGCTCTAAGTTACCTTTATTCATGGTTTACTATAAATAAGCTAAAAATTAATAGTACAAAGACCAAAATAATGTTATTCAAAACAACTGCTCGTTATAAAGACACCATGGAAATTAGACTAAATGATGACAAAATAGAACTCGTAAGAGAAGCTAAATTCTTGGGAGTACACATAGATGACTCATTAAATTGGAAAAAGGAACTTGCCACCATAGATGCATCTATATCATCTTCGTGTTATGCGTTAAGAACACTAAGAGACGAAATTGACATTAAACAATTAAAAATAGTATACTATGCTCTAATTGAATCTAAATTAAGATATAGTATACAATTTTGGGGGAACAGCTATAATTATAATTGCCAAAGAGCTTTTGTCCTTCAGAAAAGAGCTATACGTACTATTGTCCGTATCTCACAACGAGAGAGCTGTCGCCTACATTTCTTAGATTTAAACATCCTTACAATACCCAGTCTCTACGTTCTAGTACTCCTGACTAATCTTAAGAAATACATACATGAATATGAGACCAATGAGGAAAGACTGGTTAGGGAGAGCACACGTAGGAAGGATTTGAAAAGTAAGATCCAACCTCACCTCAACATTGTGAAGCACAGTTCACAATATCAAGCAGTGCAAATATTTAACAAATTACCACTACACTTAAAAGAAATGTTCTATACATCTTCATTTAAAACAAAGCTTCAAACATTCCTATTAGATAAGTGTCTGTACTCTGTTGACGAAATGTAATATTATGACCATGCGTTTTTCTCCTGTAAACTTGTAAATTTTTGTTTAATGTGTTTGTGTAATATATGTTATGGACATTCTTTTTAAATGACGAATGTTTTATTATTAATTTTTTTGTGTGTTTTTAAGTTGACATTGAACCATTTTATATAGATTTAATTTTTATATGTTTTCTATGCTTAATTTTAGTAAGTTAACATTGAATAACATTGTTATTAATGCAAAAATACTATGTTGTCAGTTTTTAAAGTGTAATTGTATCTACGTGTTTATATGAGTATTTTTAATGTTTATTTTATAGAATTATTTCAAACACAATGTGAATTGTTTATGAATAAATTGAATTGAATTGAATTGAATTGGATATAATTTGTAATAAAAAATATTTCTGTATCTACTAGTTTTTATTCAAAACAAAACACTTTTTAAACTACATGGTATGCATATTCAGAAACTCGTAAATTGTTAAATTGAATATTTACGTTATAAGAAACGGCAGCACGCAACACTTGGAGTTTCGAATTCGTAGCACACTAAATTTCAAACCTAATGTTTTACTCTTGTAGACAGCGTTGCTGCATCTATGAATCGTATTTGGAACTAAAAACTGATCCTGTTTTATCGACTGAACCAGTAATAGCGTAACTATTCTGGAATTAATAGTAAATGCATGTATACGGAATAGCCCCGTAGACGGATTTGTCCACATTGACCTTAAGGTAAATTTTGTATTACCTACGAGGATGAGATGTCGCGCAACGCGTGTTCTTTCATTGAAATTAATGGTAGAATGACGCGTTGCCAGCTAGCTTCCTACGGCGTCGATACCGACGCGGCCGGGGCTCGGTAAAAATATCTATAGTTATCTTTAAAAGGGTGGAACGCGAGTCATATCTACGCGCCTCGATTTCAGTAAACACTCAATGCACAACCAATCGCGAATACGCCGCAGTAACGAACGAATGATGTTTTTTTAAGCAGTAAGCGTGCGATTTGGGAATATTTGATAAACAAGAACTTACTTAATATGGCAAAGAAAAATTATAGAGTATATTGTGCTGTTGCTGGTTGCTTGAATTCTTCAATAACGCACCCTGAGATAACATTTTTTAGACTACCTGGAAACACCGAAAGGTAAGACTATTAAATATATTTTAGGTATATAAGTACCTACTAGTACGTAATTTGTTTCTTGTTTTAATAGGTAGGTATTGGGTATTGGAGTTTGGTAACCTTCGGCGACAGCAGTTAATTTTTTTTACCCAGAATAAAGAGAAATCAATTTTTTTTTCAGACGTCTTGAATGGCTGCAACTGATCTGTCGAAATGATTTAGAAAACAAACCTAACTTTGCTTGCTACCGGATTTGTGAAAAACATTTTAAAGTAGAGTACATACGACAATCAACTAATCGAAAACTTTTAAGAAAGAATGCCCTTCCATTATTGATGCTGCCAAGCTTATCAAGTACCGTCCCAAGAAAGAAGAAGTATTTTCGGAAAAAAGACAAACAAACTCAAACTGCGCAAGTAGGTACTTAGATAAAATTAAAATACTGTAAGCGGGCAGCCCTATCGCGTGTTTACGTACCACGTGGCTGTATGAAATTATTTCAAGGACAGAGCCGAGTCAGAATACTGGATAGATAACATACAGTGTCTGCGGACCTGCAAAATGTGTGATGTTTATGGCAATGATGAATGTATTGTGCCGTTCGCTATGGTTGACGCTGTCTGGTCACTAGACACTGAAATCGTAAAAAAAAATCAGCTGTTCCATACATTTCTGTGCGCATAACTCGACAAAATGTTTTTTTTTTCGCGTTATCGGGTTGGTCCCATAGTATAAGTTGTTCATAATGATGAGTACAATGACTTCTTATGAGGTATTACGTTTCTTCTGTTGCACGTTGTATATTTTGTTTAGTTTTCAATTTGGGTTTTCATTTCATTTTTATCTTCAAAGTGACGGCGCACAAGTTTTGATGATAACAATAGGCTGAGAGCAAGATGAGTGACGAAACGAAATTATTCTTGTTAAACTTCCACAAATAATGATACTTTCATATTTTTGGTATTATTTTGCGGAAGGTGTTACAAAAAAAAACAAAATTCACCGTTGAAACTGCATTGTTTTCGTTTTTATTTACATACAATATATTAAATAATAAATAATTGAAGAAAATAGTTCGTTTCCTCTTATACTTGCAAGAACAACATTTACATAATTTATTTATTCAACTTGTTCAAAATTTTCCAGAAGCATGTTTTGGCAAAATTGCTTGGAGACCAGTTTTGCAAGCTCAAATGCGACAATTCTATTGAATACAATTTTTTTTTTCATATTTACAATATTCAAAACATATAAGAATATCTGTTTGTGTTTTTTTCTTAAATCTCGAGAGAAAAGTTAAAACGTTTACTCAATTTTCTATCGAAGTGAAAAAATATAAAATATCACTGTGGATCAAGATCGGTTAGTTACGCTATATTCACAACATCATGGTGCGGGTGTGAAAGAAGAAAGGGTCGCCCGCGTAACTCGGCGGCTTAAAATACCTAGAAAAGCGTAGAGCCGAAATGTACAGGGTTCTTTAATTAAATAAATACAATAAGAAAACCTCTCCCGTGTGTCCATTAGGAAAACTAAATTTCAAGCACTAATTCATCATTATATCCTGTTGCATAGCGACTAACGCCATCTACCTACCTGAGATTGGAACTATAAAGTGATGCTGTTTTACCGATACAAGGAATGTATAGGTACCTAAGCGACAGAGAATGGCTATCTGCATCTCTCACCGCGTGCCGGTTTTTACAAGGCCGACGCAAACATAAGTTTGACGTTTTAAACGTCAAATTTGTTTGCCTAGGAAAGGAAGGAAACTATCACAATGTCATAAACGTCATGTTTATGACATTGTGCTAGTTTCCTCTGTCTACGGGCAGTATGGTCGCTGTGGTGTTTTAGTTTCTTTGTATGCCTAAAGGTATGATTCAACCAAAATAGTGTGCAGAACATTTGTTTACAAACATTTGCCTCTGTCTCCACCGGCAAGGCTGTGTGTAACTTTTGTAAACGCACAGTGTAGCACACTTGTGTACGGACATGTTCACTGAGCAGTTTAGTTGTTAATATGAACGGGCAGGAAAACGCAGTGCTTTGTGCAGCAGCCTGTGTTTTATTATGTAGTCTGCTTAAAAAGAAACGAAGAAAGAATCTGCGATATTTGGTGAGGCCCTTACTACAACTTCCTTTATGCGTGAGAAATTATGAGTTCGCGTGCCGTTCTGATACTGTTGATTGATTTTATATTAGTGAAATAAGTGGGAGTAACGCGGAGGTATCCGTAAACAATGATATTATAATATAAAAATTACTATTTAATTTTAATTATTATTAATTTTGACGGAATTTCGGAAGTCCATTTTGTAAAAACCAAGGTTGTGGTTATCACCAGCAGGCCTAGATATAAATCTCTTCTGTACCTACCTAGCGTTAAACGCCAGACGCTAACGACAAAATGTAAGTTTGTGGACAAATAAAACTTGTAACTAAACGCTACCGCTACCGCAGCGTTAGCGTGCTATAATAAGTGGTTAACAAGTGTTGTTTTTGAGAAACGCAAAAGTTAATTTTAATCGTAGGTAGGTATATCGTTCACGCTCGCTAGCGGAAGCTCGGAACTTGCCGCTAAGTCGATAAGTTTTGTTTAAGAGTATTTGTTTGTGGTGTTGTGGAGTGTTTTGATTAAGAAAAGACTGTTTATTTTGTGTCTGAATGCACTGCCTGAGGCTGTTATGGGCGGCAAATAATGAGGAAGCGAGGATTAGGCGTCGTAGAAGACTTAATCGGCGAAGTTTTAGTAGAGATTATCCCGCCATTCCTAAAAATAATGGTACTTAAGTATTAATTTGCATTCTATTTTAATGGCATAAGAACACTTTGTTACCATAAAGATAAACAATTTAAGCACAGGGTTCAGAATGAGATCATGATTCCTGGCTTGCCTGTGTTGTTTAAGATTTAAGGTCGAAGACACGATACACGCTGTTTTTGAACATGAAAACCACTTTCAAAATAGAGGCTTTGAGAGCTACACTTGAACAAAAATGTCTTGTGTAAACAAATTTAACTCAACTTTATACGAAAAATATTTTTACGTGTTACCAATTAGTTAATTTCTCTCTTAGAGTAATTAGCATATTGTTATTATCAGTATGTAGTTACTTTATTTATAATAATTAAGTTCATTAGAAAACAAACATACTGCGATATCCGCCACCGCGGACGAAGCGGTGAACGTGAATTATTTAATATGTAGGTATAAGAAGTGGCCTAGTGTTACAGCAACCGAACATAAGAAGTTTGGACCCACTCCCAATGACCGCCGCAACCACGCGACGTGAAAACATCAATTAATAATACGTAAAACTATAAATTTGCGTTAAAAAGTAAGCATCCGACATATCTTTAAATCGTTACATTTCTTTTTTTTTTTAAGGATAGGAAATCATCAAATGACTTCTTCCGCTCTTGGTGGAGCGGGAGGGCGTGTCAGACTCTTACTTACTAAAACCCATCCGTTTTCCTTCTAAAGCCCTTTGCTTTCCGGCCGTGGTGACTCTTTACGCTCCGCATCACGCAACGCGTCATGTCCCGCGCCTTCATAAACAACATCGTATATACATTGCCATTATGTTTGTGATTGCGCGTGTGATGGATGATGAAGGCCGCTGCACGCACCGCTGCCTGTCTAGAAACGGAAAAAACGCCCGACGCGCCGCGAGACGCCACGCCACACGCGTCTCCGTAAACAAACGAGGCCGTGTCTAGTGTGAGCTTGCTATTCTGTCTAACATTTTACTAACACTTATGTTCGGTCTGTAGCGTGTGCGAAAAAGGAACTAATGTATTTTGTTTAGGCCTGCAGAACTTAAATAATTCTTAATTTACCCAAAATCAAAAATACGTGTATCCGGCTATTGAAAACAACTAGTGGAATGGCTAACTGGCTTGGACGGTAACACGCGTTCTCACGAAGCCAATACACGATTCGATCCAGTACGTGATTGGTGGAGGAAGCATTGGCGCTAGCTAATTTGAAATCGTTCTATTACAATGAAGTTCAATGGTCTGTCTTCATATATGGCGAGTTATTTCACAAATTCGCGTATTTTTTTTAAATTTTAGTCGCTTTATTTACGATCTAAGGTAATTCTCTGAAATTCTAAAAAAACACATGTCAAAGATAGACCTAAGTATCTTTGATCTTGTTCTTCAAAAACCAACTTCGGTGCTCTGTTATCGATCTCCCACACAACTTACTGAAAAATCATCGCAGAGACAACTTCCGTTTCCAAAATCAATTAATAATAGGTATAACTATAAATTTGGGTACGAATCTATAAAAAATACGGTAAGCAATAAGCATCAGAAATATATTTAAATCGTTGCATTGCGTACCTACTCTTTTCTCGATTATTGATTTTATAAATTTGAAAAAAAAAAACAAAGACCGAGTCCTTTTCTACGACTTACGCAAATTATCGCAATATTTATTTGTTTTATAAAAGCACAATTCCAAAAAAAAAATACATTTCAAAGTAATCTTTGAAGAATCTAATTCTAAAGTTTCTAAATTGTCTGAGACCTTCTAGTAGATGCTTACTAATTATTTTGTCATGATTTAGGAGGGAGCATTAGATACAACTATAGACTACAGATATTTTTCATAAAACTTGAAGAAATTCAAGAAATTCGTCGATTTTCCCTATTTTCTAACATCGCGCATCGATGGAAAATTCTGTAAATTGTCTCAGACCTTCTAGCATGATTTAGTAGGGAGCACAAAATAAAACTATGATAGTTTTGAAAAAACGAAGATATTCAAGAAGTTTGTAGATTTTTCCTGTTTTCTAACATCGCGCATCGCTCATCGATAAAAAAAATCTGTAAATTGTCTCAGACCTTCTAGTAAATGCCTAGTAAGAAACTGAGCATGATTTAGTAGGGAGCATAAGATACAACTGTGATATTTCTCGTCCCTACGAATATATGTTTGGCTGCTACAATTCGGCTGCCAGTTTCAGCCTCATATCGGAAATTGTATCCTTTAGAAACAATTCTTGATTTAAAGTATATACGATTATTCAGCATCAAATAATTCAAAAACAAGTCAGTGGAACTTTCGGAATCCATCGTAAATATTGTTTGTAGTTTTTGTCGTGACAACGTCTAATAAATCGATGAACGCCGGCTGCACGCACGAAAAAGGGCAATGAGTCATCATTGTTCCGTAACGCTCATTGTACGCTTGCGCCGCATCTATCTCTCTTCCACTCGATTGGCCAATGTGTCCGAGGAAAAGAAAGACAGCGGTAGCACACACAACTTACATTTACACGTGAACTGTTTCGTCGAATGTTTATAAAGTGAAGTGAAAAGTTAACGTGAATTTCATTGCAACAACAGTTGCGGCAATAAAGGTTAATTATTCTTGCATTTTAAAAATCTGACTACCTACTAGTATAATTTTAAGTATTTATTCTTTTATTATTAAAAAAGTAGCATCGGTCGGTGAGTGCAGTAATAATAGGTTGTGTTACAATTGACTAAAAAAATATGGTGATTCATATAATTGATGATAGATAAAAAGTTTGATTAAAAGTTTTCTCTTCTTTATAATTAAATGGAAAAAAAAATATTTTGCATAGTTATTAATGTAAGGTTAAATATTAAATTTTAACCTCACACATGTCATAACAATGTGCCCAAACAATAAGTTGTTTCGGCGAACCGCCGAGCGAGGAAATCTACTATTATATTAAATAGGTTAAGGCGGGCTTTTCAAAAGTAGCAATTTTAAAAATTTGATTAAAATTTTCAATTTCGTTATTTCGAATTAATTATGAACATTAATTTGATTACATTTTATTTCTATGAAAACTTGTTCATAATTATATTTAAACATATTATTCAAATCAAACTTTCAAGAACTATAAATAAATTTCAAAAATTGTATATTAATGTTTTTTTAATCCGAATTTCGATTTAGCAAACATGATTTAAAAAAATATAAAAAAAAAATATCAAGTTGAACCGCCTAACCGGCGTGCAAGGGAAAATATACTATGTTATGGAGCCAATTGAACATTCCAATTAAACAATCACTTTCATTCAATTAATTTGTTTAAACAAGTAATTTTTCGAAATAACAAATCATGAATTAAATTAATTAATTGATATTTTCATCTAGCTAAACGCCAGTTTTTAAAATTAATTACAAGTTATTGGATTTAGATTTTTTTTTCTTCACACACTATTCTGTATACACTAGAAATAAAATTAAAAACTCCTAACTAAATTAACCCTAAAATATGGCGTCAAAAAATTCATCCGCATCGCTGTCGACTGGAAGTGTACCCAAAAGACTGGCGGCATTGCCACGTTGTATGACAATGCTTATTCTTTGACCAAGGTGCCCCCAAAAGCCAGCCCTTGGGTCACGTGAAGTGTCAATTAAGAGTCTTGAGAGATCTTTAAACAAGTTATGTGCACTCGGACCCCAAGAGCCGAGATTTTCAACCCCAAACGGCTCGAATATATAACTACCAACAAGTTTATTATATTTCCGCCGTTTGAGGTTCTCTGCAGCCGCAGCGGCAGCGCCAGCACAGCACGAAGAGCTAGGAAGATGGGATGGCGCAAGATGGCGCAAGAGTATAGACACAAGTAGCGTCCCACACTAATGGCTTACCCATCTTCCATGGAAATAACGACATGCCGTCCGGTCTCTTGCCATCGTCGCGTGCCAGGCCATTGGGTTCTAACACAGCCGGAACACCGACGGTGAGAAGAGCTCGTCGGATGATGTCGTTAAGATTCGCGTGCCGCGCTATGCGACCCGCGCTACGGCTGCATGACAGGACGTGGTGTCCGAGGCTGTTGACAACTTCGCCACAGTGGCAGCGATGAGGAGAACAACAAGGAGCGCCAAGACGCAGGCAGGCAGGCTGTCTTAAGAAGTACATTATCTTTATTAAAATATACTTTAAATCTATTAACAATAAATTATCAACATTTTCTTTGCAGAACCGCCTACAATTACCCAATGGCTGATTAACTTGACGAGCCTATGGATCTCATGGATCTGCCACTACCTTCGAGGAGTAATGCACCCGTTGAGACGCAAGATGCTGCCGCATCAACGTCTGCAACGCCATTCGCTAAGCCACCAACAATCGCTGTTCCAAAATCAAGTGCACAGAGACAACGTGAGTACAGACAGCGCATTGCAGCATCCAGAACTCCTGCACAGTCGATAGCTACGAGGATATCAGATGCCGAAAGAAAACGCAACTACAGGCTACGCAAAGCTGCTTACTTGGCTCTTAACAGTGGTTCATTAGAATCGATTACTGCATTTTCTTCTCCTTCAGCAGGAAGGTCAAACGATGTCCAAAGTAGTACTCAACGACAGCACACAAACCAGCAGCGTCAATCTTTAGCAGCAGAACCAGCACAAACCACTGTACAACCAGGTACTTCTTCAGATCAAATTGAAGTACCTGACGAGCCTATGGATCTCACGGATCTGCCACTACCTTCGAGGAGTAATGCACCCGTTGGGACGCAAGATGCTGCCGCAGCAACGTCCGCAACTACATTCGCTGAGCCACCAACAATCGCTGCTCCAAAATCAAGTGCACAAAGACAACGTGAGTACAGACAGCGCATTGCAGCATCCAGAACTCCTGAACAGTCAATAGCTACGAGGATATCAGCTACCGAAAGAATACGCAACTACAGGCTACGCAAAGCTGCTAACTTGGCTCTTGCCAGTAGTTCATTAGAATCGACTACTGCATCCTCTTCTCGTTCAACAGGAAGGTCAAACGATGTCCAAAATAGTACTCAACGACAGCTCACAAACCAACACCGTCAATATTTAGCAGCAGAACCAGCACAAACCACTGTACAACCAGGTACTTCTTCGGATCAAATTGAAGTACAAAAGGCACAATCTACCTGGAACACTAAATGGCAATCCTCGATTATGAGATTTACATCAACTTTTCTGGACAACGACTTTGGCTACACTTGCTCGGTTTGCGACAGACTGTGGTTCAAGAACGACCTCAAACCCATCACTGCGGCACAGCTGAAGGTGATCTCGGATTGGTTCATCAAAGAAAATCGACAACTTTGCAGAGAAGAATATGAACTGGTTTGCAACACTTGCAAACGTTCATTGAACAAAAAATCGATGCCACCCTTGGCAAAGGTTAATGGATTCTCATATCCTGACCGACCACCAGGCTTACCACCGTTGGACCCCATCAGTGAACGATTGATTTCGCCACGGCTACCATTTATGCAAGTGCGTCGTCTGCGTCATGATTTCTCTTATGGAATCATAGAGCAAGTGATCAACGTACCAGTAGACGCACAAGAGATGATAAAATGTTTGCCGCGCCAATTAAATGAGGACGACGTCATTAACGTTAACATCAAACGAAACCTTGCTCACAAATCTGTCTACATCAGCGGATACATGTCCAAAAGTACAATCAAAGCGTGGCTAGATGTACTGCAAAAGTCTCCATTATATCGTTTGTACGAAATCAACGTGGATTTGTCGAGACTGAATCCTACTGTGCCATTACTAGACGACATACAGGATGATCCGTCTAACCGTATAGAAAATATCTCCGCAGAAAATACACCTGAATCTGAGATTCTTGCTTCAAGGGAACAAACCATGATGTGGAACGAAGAGGATTGCCTCAATATCGCACTAGGACAACGGGCAAAACCTCTCAACATCGTTTATGACCGTCATGCAGAAGAGTTGTCGTTTCCATCGATATACTTTGGAGAGCCACGTCGATTTAACATGGGCGTTTCAGTGTCACATTACATGATGGCGACCAGTGAGATACGACGACGTGACAGACGTGGAGCCACGCCTCAAAAAATCTTGTACGTTGCAATGAAAATATTGCGACTGCGTATGGTGAACGGAATTTGCAACACTTTCCGCAATGTTTCGGTCACGGAAAATGTTACGCGAAGTATGTTAGAGGACACAGAATTTCAGAAAGAATATGTCATACAAAACCTCGCGTTTATGAAGACAGTGCCAAACTCCGTCCAATACTGGGCTTCTCGCAAACGAGATCTGTTTGCCATGATTCGTCAACTTGGCAAGCCAACCATCTTTCTCACTATAAGTGCAAACGAAATACGCTGGATGAAACTGCTCACTATACTCCTCAAACTGAGCAATAAATATCCGGGAAAAACAGCAAAAGATCTCAACACTTCTCAGCGCTGTACCTTAGTGAGCGACGATCCTGTTACGTGCTGCATATACTTCTACAAGCTCGTTGGTTCCCTAATGAAAATGCTGAAATCCAAACAGTCATACAATCCGTTTGGCAAGTACTCCGTTAAAGATTACTTCCTTCGTATTGAGTTTCAGCATCGTGGAAGTCCACACGCTCATATTTTATTGTGGCTGAACGACGACCCACATGAGACCGTGTCGGAAAATATGCCAAGAACCATCGAGCTCGTGGAAAAATTAAGTTCTGTTGCTCGAGGTGATGTGCCCAACGATTCTATCTACGCCAACCAGATACACAAACATACTTTCACCTGCACAAAGCGAGGCGAGACAACTTGCAGATTCGGGATCCCGTACTGGCCAATGTCCACGACCCGCGTATTGGTTCCAATGCCTCAATCTGATAGACGCCGCCAAACACTTCAACAGAAAGCCAAGGAGCTGCGTACTTCTCTCGGTGAACGTCGATACGCATGCATGGATGATTTTCTTGAAGCTAATAGTTTGACTTATGCCTCATACCTTGACATTGTGTGTTCAACGTTACGCAGACCAACTCTGCTGTTCAGACGAAACTTCGATGAACTTATGACAAACACGTTCAATCCGTACCTTGCTGGCGAAGTCAACTCTAACATCGTCATTCAGTTCATCTTGGATGAGTACAGCTGCGCAGAGTATGTCGTTGAGTACGTAAATAAATCAGCCCGTGGAATGAGTAACCTACGTCGTGAGCTTACCACGATGATGCAAGAGCATCCCGAGCAGGACTACACAGGCCAATTGAAAGCGTTAAGTATCAAGCTGCTTAACGCAGTTGAGATGTCAGCACAAGAAGCTGCATGGTATCTTCTACGACAACCAATGAGCGAGACAAGTCGTGATGTTGTGTACATCCCGACAGTGTGGCCGACAGAAAGACAACGCTGCCGCAAACGTCGTCAAAAAATGGACCGCGAAGGCATCGATGGAGACAGCACTAATGTCTGGACCAAAAACATAATTCAGCTATATGAAGAACGACCTGCATCTTTAGAACAAGTGTATTTGGCGGAGTTTGCTTCGTGGTATGCTAACGCTAATGATTTCGTTGACGAGGAAGACGACGTACCCGTGGATGACGATGAAGATTCAGAAGGTGTACCTGAAGCGAGGACGTTGAGAGCACCAAAAGAATATCGCAGACGACTGACCGGACGTATCATACGATACAGACGCTACGATATTGATGAAACTGTCAATTATAAACGAGAGATGGTTCTACTTTACGTACAGTTCCGCAACGAAATGTCAGAGATTATTGATCAAAATATTTTTTTGCAATTATTTGACGACAACAAAGACACGATTATGGAACGCCGTAGCCTATTCGAGACAAATTTGAACATTGAAAACGTCATGAAAGAACTTGAAACGTTGATGACTTTGAAAAACGAAGATAACAGTATTTTGCAGCAAGAAGAATCAAGAACAGCCTCTGTCCAACGGCTGTTAGGAGAAAATGGTGCCAAAAACGTCGATGACGTTAACCAAATCGTCCCACGACAAGGGTCCTCGATTGTGAAGAAGCGCAGCAATGTGATGTCAAAGCAGCAGTATTCCGAGCTTGTACGAACCACCAATCCTAAACAACGGGAGATCATCCTTCAGGTCGTACATCGATTACATGGTTGTGGAGATGACATTTCTGAAGCGCTACAAATTTGCTTCACGGGTCCCGCGGGCTGTGGAAAAACTTACACATTAAAGTGCCTTATGGAGACGTACAACCGCTATACTCAGGAGCACAAGTCGATGAACAACGCCTACATTGCCTGTGCAAGCACAGGTAAAGCAGCTGTCCCTCTTGGTGGCACTACAGTGCATTCAGGGATTCGTCTCACAACTTCCCGCGTGACAAAACTCTTATCCACAAAGAATTTGCAAGCCTACAGAAACATGTTCGTTGGCGTCAAAGCTGTTTTCATCGAAGAGATCAGCATGTTAAGTTCAGCCATTCTTCAAAAAATCAACTACCGACTGCAGCAGATCACCGACACATACGACAAACCATTCGGAGGCATCCACGTGATACTATGCGGCGATTCCAGACAGCTACCACCGGTACGAGCAACTCCTTGTTACAGCACTATTTTAGTAATATTTTGGTTTAGTTCTTCTTAATATTTCAGTTTCGTATTTTATTAAATATTTTTACGAGCTTGGGGTTCGTGACAATAAAAACAGCCGATTAAATAACCAAAATGACACTTGAATTTAAAAACACTAATTACAACTATAAACTCACTAATTATTAAACACAAGTTCACTACTGATCACTTTATTCGCACTTGAAGATCGCTTCCGAAGTATTCGCTTGTATCGCAAATCCAATACTGACCCGGTCGTTTTTTTTTTTATGAGTGGCTTCTCTCAGTTCAAACTATAAGGTTGTCGACTGCTTAACCGGGCTTGCCTGTGGTGGCCTTAATATAATATTAAAGCCTTCAGCCAGGGCTTATAAAAAAAACTTACAAACTAAGCGACTACACGCTAAGGGCACCCCCTGTGGGGTACGGGTCTCGGCTTAGGGCGTCGCTGGGGGGAGGACAGCTAGGGACGGGCTGGATCGAACTGGAGGACCCGGTCGCAGACTACACGCTCTTTATATAGGTCAGTTAATTCTAGAAACTTCTATTCTCGAAACATCTAGAACGTACTCGTAACTACCGCTGCCAACTGACCAGATATCGAGACGTGTAGAATGTTCTGGCAAAGAAATGTCTCGAAGGTACTTGACTCTACTTAGTAACTTAATTTACCCGAAACTAATTCTGGCGCGTAACAATATTATCGGACGATCTACAATGAATAATATAATTATTTTGTATACCAAAATTCTGTTATATTGTTAGTGCGTCATAGGTAGGTACTACCTACTTCATGTTTATATACAAACATAGGTACATTGGCATGTACATACTGTAAACAAGCCTGGCAAGTTGAGTTTTTCTTTAGTTTTTAATTTGGGCTTTCTACCAAATTAACATAGTCAGCCATCGCCATTTCTGTTTTATGGGTAAGGGGACTTTAACAAACTTAAATATCTTAGTTTAAGTACACACACACACATACAACACACACATTTACATTACACATACACACATACACGCACTTTATTATTTACATTTACATTTTTTTAAATTCATGATGTAAAACTATTTACAACTATTTACTATATATACACTTATAGAAAAATAAAAAACTAACTAAAAATAGTCTAAAAATTATGGCGTCAAAAAATTCGTCCGCATCGCTGGCCACTAGTAAAGTAGGTAGGTACCCAAAGACTGGCGGCATTGCCACGTTGTATGGCAACGCATTACATTTTATAGGAGAAAGTACAGCTGCATTAGACCACGGTCATGATGAATCAATTGACGAACTTTATGAATTTTTGGACTCAAACGTAAATATTTTTTAGACTATATTTTTTCTTTTTGCTTTTCAATTTTGGTTTTTAACTGAATTGTCATAGTCAGCCATCGCCATTTTATTTTATTTTCAAAGTGATGGCGCACAATTATTGATGATAATAATGGGAGAGTAAATACATAATACCATTTCTTGAAATTTGTAGGAGAAAGACCTAAGACTCAATCGTAAATGTTGTTGTATTTACTGTGTTTATTTTGTTTTTAATTTGAATCACGTAGATGCTACTAATATCTGGCCTAATAGACCCGTATACTTACGACATAGACGCACATCAAAACCCTAAACGATGGTGTTGGTAGTTTTTAAATTATATTAGTAAAGACACGTTAAAAACAATAAGAACAAAAAAAAACAAAAATATGAGTAGGTATAAATAAAGTAGATGCATGCGTGTCGTAGCCTATGTCAGCTTCCTGCAAACCAAATTTTATCAATATTAGTCGAGCCGTTTGCGAGTGAAGAAGTAACAAACATGTTGACGTGACACACACTCACAAACTTTCGCCTTTATAATATTATTGTGATGTGATATATTTATGTCACCGGAAAATTGCAAACACCGTAAGATTGTAATTGCCTAATTATTTACACACGGATGTGTGTAAATAATTAGTAAGTAGGTACCCTTTTAAGTGATCCTCACCAAATAAGCACCGCACAATATTTCGGTGCGCTTTAATCTAGTAGTACATGTAGGTACTATTCTCGAACGCTCCGACGCGACGGTAAACATGCCTCAGTGCTCGTTTATTTTTTCTTGACGTGACAACGTCTTATAATTCGATGGAGCCGGCTGCACGCACGAAAAAAAGGCTTGAAGTGCAAGCGAGAGCGCGGAACGAGCGACAAAGAGGCACAATCGGCCTCCGCGTTCGGCAGCGTTCGACATCTGTCTCCCTCCTACTTGAGTGAGCGATGCGTCCTCGTGGACAGCTGCTATACAATAATACATTTACATGTTTTCGTCAAGTATATGTGGTGTTTATAGCAACGATAATTGCGGCGATATAGGTAATGATTCTTTCGATATTAAATATATGGTCAGTGATATATTGTCGAATATTCGTGCTTTCATCATTAAAATAAATCGGTCCGCTAGTGCAGCGATTGTAGATTATGCTATAATTAACAAAACTTTAAAAATAAGTTAACGGAACTATTTCACGATGAGTAAAAAATCAATTGCTTTACTATTTGGTCGAAATAATTATCGAGCCAAAAAGTCAAAAGTCAAGAAGAGCGTAGCTATGATTTCAAAAAATTAAAACATAAATGTTAAATCTTCCACATATCATAACAACGTGTCTGAAATGACAGGTTGGACAAGCCAGCCGTCAAAAGGAACAATTTTCTCCTATATCAAACACATTGAGGCGGGCTTTTTAAAAGCTCCAGTTACAAAAATTTTAATGATGTTTCCAAAGTTTAAATTTAAGATTTATGAACAATAATTTAATCACAGTTTATTCTTATAATAAATTATTCAAAATTATTACTTTTTTACAACAAATTACAATTAATTCAGTTTACTTGCTGAAAGAAATAATGTCAATACAAAATTTATTATTATAAAATAATAAAATCAAAAATTAAATTTTAACAATCTAGTAGAAATTTAAACAATAAATTTTATTCAAGTATTTTGTAAATTTAAAATGATTTTCTGAACGAAGAATTTTATGAAAAAAAAATCTAAATTGTTTCGAACGAATATTCATTTTGCAGAACCGCTTACAATCGCACCATGGAAAAACAACATGACGAACCAGAGGATTTCACGAATGAGCCACTAACTTCGATGAGTGAACCCATGGAGGTTCAAGTTGCTGTAGCATCTACTTTAGCAACGCCATTCGCGCAGCCAATAATCGCTGCTTCAAAATCGAAAGCACAAAAACAACGTGAATACAGACAGCGTATCGCAGAATCTAGAACTCCTGCTCAGGCGGCTGCTGCGAGAAAATCAAAAAACGAAAGACAACGCAACAGCAGATTACGCCAAGCTACTAACTTGGCTATTGCCAGTGGTTCTCTTGAAGCGACAACTACATCTTCAACTGCTGCTCCAAAAACAAGGGCACAAATACAACGTGAGTACAGACAGCGGATTGCTGCATCCAAAACTCCTGCACAGGCAGCAGCTGCAAGAGAAGCACGTAATGTAAGAGATCGAAACAACAGATTATGCCAAGCTGCTACCTTCGCTATTGCCAGTGGTTCTCTAGAAGCGACAACTACATCCTCATCTCGTTCAGGGCAAAGGTTAAACACCGTCCATATTGATACTCAACGACAATTTACCGACCAACAACGTCATACTTTTGCAACAGAACCAGCAGAAACTACTGTACAACCAAGTACTTCTTCAGATCAAATTGAAGTTCAAGCACAATCAACTTGGAACACTAAATGGGCATCATCAATCATGAGATTCAAATCTACTTTTTTGGACAACGATTTTGGCTACGCTTGCTCGGTCTGCGACAGACTTTGGTTTAGAAACGACCTTAAACCCATCACTGCAGCACAGCTGAAGGTAATTTCGGATTGGTTTATCAAAGAAAATCGACAACTGAGCACAGAAGAATATAAACTGGTTTGCAACACTTGCAAAAAGTCACTGAACAAACAATCGATGCCACCGCTAGCAAAAGTTAATGGATTCTCATATCCTGACCCACCACCAGGCCTACCACCGTTAGATCCCATCAGTGAACGATTGATTTCGCCTCGTCTACCATTTATGCAAGTGCGTCGTCTGCGCCATGATTTCTCTTACGGAATCGTAGGACAAGTGATAAACGTACCAGTCGACGTACAAGAAATGGTAAAATGTTTGCCGCGACAATTGGATGAGGACGACGTTATTAATGTAAACATTAAAAGAAACCTTGTCCACAAAACTTTTTACATTAGCGGATACATGTCCAAAAGTACAGTTACTTCGTGGTTAACAGTTCTGCAGAACTCTCCATTATATTGTTTGTACGAAATCAAAGTGGACTTGTCGAGACTGAATCTTGCTTTGCCAGACCTCTATGACGTAGAGGATGACCCGTCAAACCGTATAGAAAATATCTCCGCAGAACAGAACCCTGAATCTGAGATTCTCACTTCAAGACAACATACCGTGATGTGGAACGAAGAGGATTGCCTCAATATCGCACTAGGACACCGGACAGCTCCCCTCAACATCATTTACGACCATCATGCAGAAGAGTTATCATTCCCATCGATATACTATGGAAATCCACGTCGATTCCACATGGGAGTTTCAGTGACACCTTACATGATGGCAACCAGTGAAATACGACGAAGCGATAGACGCGGAGCCGCGCCTCAAAAAATCTTGTACGTTGCAATGAAAATATTGCGGCTGCGCATGGTGAACGGAATTTGCAACACTTTCCGCAATGTTTCGGTCACGGAAAATGTTACGCGAAGTATGTTAGAGGACACAGAACTTCTGAAAGAATATGTTATACAAAACCTCGCGTTTATGAAGACAGTGCCAAACTCCGTCCAATACTGGGCTTCTCGCAAACGAGACCTCTTTGCCATGATTCGTCAACTTGGCAAGCCAACCATCTTTCTCACTATAAGTGCAAACGAAATACGCTGGATGAAACTGCTCACTATACTCCTCAAACTGAGCAATAAATATCCGGGAAAAACAGCAAAAGATCTCAACACTTCTCAGCGCTGTACCTTAGTGAGCGACGATCCTGTTACGTGCTGCATATACTTCTACAAGCTCGTTGGTTCCCTAATGAAAATGCTGAAATCCAAACAGTCATACAATCCGTTTGGCAAGTACTCCGTTAAAGATTACTTCCTTCGTATTGAGTTTCAGCATCGTGGAAGTCCACACGCTCATATTTTATTGTGGCTGAACGACGACCCACATGAGACCGTGTCGGAAAATATGCCAAGAACCATCGAGCTCGTGGAAAAATTAAGTTCTGTTGCTCGAGGTGATGTGCCCAACGATTCTATCTACGCCAACCAGATACACAAACATACTTTCACCTGCACAAAGCGAGGCGAGACAACTTGCAGATTCGGGATCCCGTACTGGCCAATGTCCACGACCCGCGTATTGGTTCCAATGCCTCAATCTGATAGACGCCGCCAAACACTTCAACAGAAAGCCAAGGAGCTGCGTACTTCTCTCGGTGAACGTCGATACGCATGCATGGATGATTTTCTTGAAGCTAATAGTTTGACTTATGCCTCATACCTTGACATTGTGTGTTCAACGTTACGCAGACCAACTCTGCTGTTCAGACGAAACTTCGATGAACTTATGACAAACACGTTCAATCCGTACCTTGCTGGCGAAGTCAACTCTAACATCGTCATTCAGTTCATCTTGGATGAGTACAGCTGCGCAGAGTATGTCGTTGAGTACGTAAATAAATCAGCCCGTGGAATGAGTAACCTACGTCGTGAGCTTACCACGATGATGCAAGAACATCCCGAGCAGGACTACACAGGCCAATTGAAAGCGTTAAGTATCAAGCTGCTTAACGCAGTTGAGATGTCAGCACAAGAAGCTGCATGGTATCTTCTACGACAACCAATGAGCGAGGCAAGTCGTGATGTTGTGTACATCCCGACAGTGTGGCCGACAGAAAGACAACGCTGCCGCAAACGTCGTCAAAAAATGGACCGCGAAAGCATCGATGGAGACAGCACTAATGTCTGGACCAAAAACATAATTCAGCTATATGAAGAACGACCTGCATCTTTAGAACAAGTGTATTTGGCGGAGTTTGCTTCGTGGTATGCTAACGCTAATGATTTCGTTGACGAGGAAGACGACGTACCCGTGGATGACGATGAAGATTCAGAAGGTGTACCTGAAGCGAGGACGTTGAGAGCACCAAAAGAATATCGCAGACGACTGACCGGACGTATCATACGATACAGACGCTACGATATTGATGAAACTGTCAATTATAAACGAGAGATGGTTCTACTTTACGTACAGTTCCGCAACGAAATGTCAGAGATTATTGATCAAAATAAATTTTTGCAATTATTTGACGACAACAAAGACACGATTATGGAACGTCGTAGCCTGTTCGAGACAAATTTGAACATTGAAAACGTCATGAAAGAACTTGAAACGTTGATGACTTTGAAAAACGAAGATAACAGTAATTTGCAGCAAGAAGAATCAAGAACAGCCTCTGTCCAACAGCTGTTAGGAGAGTATGGTGCCGAAAACGTCGATGACGTTAACCAAATCGTCCCACGACAAGGGTCCTCGATTGTGAAGAAGCGCAGCAATGTGATGTCAAAGCAGCAGTATTCCGAGCTTGTACGAACCACCAATCCTAAACAACGGGAGATCATCCTTCAGGTCGTACATCGATTACATGGTTGTGGAGATGACATTTCTGAAGCGCTACAAATTTGCTTCACGGGTCCCGCGGGCTGTGGAAAAACTTACACATTAAAGTGCCTTATGGAGACGTACAACCGCTATACTCAGGAGCACAAGTCGATGAACAACGCCTACATTGCCTGTGCAAGCACAGGTAAAGCAGCTGTCCCTCTTGGTGGCACTACAGTGCATTCAGGGATTCGTCTCACAACTTCCCGCGTGACAAAACTCTTAACCACAGAGAATTTGCAAGCCTACAGAAACATGTTCGTTGGCGTAAAAGCTGTTTTCATCGAAGAGATCAGCATGTTAAGTTCAGCCATTCTTCAAAAAATCAACTACCGACTGCAGCAGATCACCGACATATACGACAAACCATTCGGAGGCATCCACGTGATACTATGCGGCGATTCCAGACAGCTACCACCGGTACGAGCAACTCCTTGTTACACTATTTTAGTAATATTTTGGTTTAGTTCTCCTTAATATTTCAGTTTCGTATTTTATTAAATACATATAAAGGTATTATTTCTTGTTATAAAAGAAGTTGTTGTAAACAATAGTGTCAATTTTAATGGTCGCCAGGAGGTTAAAATGATAAACAATTTAACAAAATAACTACATAAATTTGATTTTCATGGAGTTTAAATTTTAATATTGTTACGAGCTTGGGGTTCGTGACAATAAAACAGCCGATTAAATAACCAAAATGACACGTTAATTTAAAACACTTATTACAACTTTAAACTCACTAATTGTAAAACACAACTTCACTACTGATCACTTTAAGGCGGGGTTACCCGAATTAACGTCGTTTTAGAAATATATATCATAATTCACACTTCGATCTAGATATTTCGGCCGTGCGATACACGATTACTTACACTTCACTGCATCCAATTAAATCGCAAAGACAGGTCTAAATTATGATCTATTTTTTATTTCATTTATATGAGGCTTTGAAAAATAAAACTTATACCATAATAAAGGTCATAAAAAATGGGATATAAAACGGCCAAAATAATGTGAAATATCAAAATATCCATAACACTAATTCCAAAATCCAGTGTTTTTCTGTATTTACGCGCTCGCTCCGTGTCCTCCCTCAGTCCCGAGCGGAACGTCTTGGAGGTCGGACGCACGCCAATTATTCCAAACCCGCCGCGCGCCGCTCCCGCTAATATCTGTTACCGGTCGAGCCAAAAATTGTTTATAAAAATAATAATAAGTAGGTACCTTAGTCTTATCTATACTTAGTGGCAATTTTGTGAAACGAAATGGGCAAAACCAAAACATATAAGAAGTTGTCATCGCTGGCTCTACGAAGACTGAATAAAAAAAAAAGGTAAGGATGCTTTGACAGTATTATTATTTACCTATATTATATTTTTACTTTATTTACTAGGCTTGTACCTACGCGGAATAGATATACAAACCGCAAATATGTGTTAAACAGTTGAATTTAACCCCTATGACAATATAAACAAAGACGCCACGCACGCAAGTTATAGGTAAGCCGACTTCTGCAACACCGAGAGTTGAAAATCCAGTGCGCGCAAAATACCAAATAGGTACATAGGTCACCCCGCGGCATTGGTGCGGGTGTTTTTGTAGAATAAAAGCGTGTATTTCTTACGTGTATTGTAATAATATTTAGTTGTTCATTTAGGAGTAAGATAAGTAATATTAGTTCGTTACTGTTTATTTATTTATTACAAATTAGGTACACAGTCAGTACACACATATCACTCTGTACTTTTCCAGTATAAGCTGACCTGTCATTGTACGGAAATTATATTCAGTGCGAGATCAGCTTATACTGGTAGTGTAGCTCGTATGTATCTACCCACAGCAACCATGTTAGTATTTTTATTCTGTGTCACAACACAAACCACAACACAAAAAATAATAACATTTATGGTATCGGCAACGTTTGTGTAGGTCTCGTCTAGATGCCAACACGCAGTTTACTAGTGCCATAATGTAGAAATGTGACAGAATGACTACTTCCTACGAATATAATTATTTTGGTACGACTTTCCATTGACGTCGTCGTATTGAGAGTGGGGGATAGGAGGGGGGAGGTATACTACCTCCTCTTAAAAGAAAAAGTCGCGGAGTCCCCTCTTCGAGGTTTTTTAGTTTTTAATTCTGAGGAAATTTTTCAGAAAATTTAGTGTCGCTTGGCAAGAGGAGGGGGTTGTGGTGGGGAGAGGGGGGGGGGGTTGCTCCCTCTCCCTTGGCACTGTATCAAACTATGACATGCTCTCAATTCACTAAAAAAACTATAAGTATGTCTAGTTAGGCTATACAAACTTTATCCATGGTATGAAATGTTTACGTCTGTTTTTAATGTTTTAGAGCAATGCAGTTGCAGGCCAAGAGCAGTACGCATGTATCAAGTAATGATACGGTGGATAAAGAGTAAGTTTTTAATTTTATTTTATGGACAAATTTATAAACAGGCTGGTTTAATCGAGATATTTTGTAAAGAAAATTTAAAAAATTTACTTTTTATTACCAACAAGTCATAATCAACTTTTGCGTTACAGGTCAATAGAGCACGCGGAAGGGCGTAACGTGTCTCCATTGAAGACTTCCCCAATCAGGAAAGACGTTCCTTTTCACGTATGTTTTAAAACAAAACAAAATTTTTGCAGCCACTATCTTGGATTTACATTTTGACCTCACTATTAGCTTTACCACCCTCAAAAACTATGAAAACGACACCCATGACAATCGCAACCGCCATCTTGGATTTACATTTTGAGCTCTCTATCAGCTTTAGCACCTGAAAAACATTTAATTATTGCAGCTGTCATCTTGGATCTACGTGAGCCTCACGTAGGAAATTCGCACTTTTATTTCGGTATTATTTTAGGACTGGACTAGTAGTAATTAACTAGGTTGACCTTACTGCCCACACTATAAGAATTTATTAATATTGATGAATATTATAAGACTTATACAAAGACTCTTACTTTATTTTTACTGATTATTATATAAAGCAAATAAAGTGTTTCATTTATTAGCATATTTTTGACTACAAAATAAAATATTTTTTAACAAAACATGCTTCACATAATGTTTTACACAAAATAACCATTTATACCTGTAAGCCTTACAATATTGACATTGTAATTCAAGAATTGTAAGACAATTCTAAAGTAATTGTGCCTACCTACGGCCTGATTTTTATACTGTAGCATGAAGATTTCGCACCCTTATGTAGGGTCAAATGGCACGCGGTGGCGCGTGGTTTTGAATCTTATTCTGTATTCATGACATTCACAAAAAATAAGTATACCTACTCATTTTCAATTCATTCATTTTTTTTTCATTCATTTTCAAGTTCATAGAATACGTACCTAACCTCTAAACAACCTTAAAAAAGTACATACTAGAAAAATAAAACAAAATAAATTTATAAGTCCATTCAAGTTACTGCATTTCTCTTTTTTGTGACGCAACTTATTATATATTATAAAAAAGTTATTCGCCATTGTTTGGTTGCGCCATCTTGGATTTGAAATTTGTCATAGTATATACTTAGTATTCTACTACTCAAGCCCTTTTATTTGATACCTATATTGAGAGAGTTGTGAAAAAATATATACTTAACTTGTCATTTTGTGGCGTCGGCCATTTTGGACCGATTTCCACCAAATATAGCTAAGAACACTCCCGACTAAATCACCTTTCACACAAAAACAAAACAAAATCAAAATCGGTTCGTGCGTTCGGGAGCTACGATGCCACAGACAGACACACAGACACGTTAAACTTATAAAACCCCGTCTTTTTTGCGTCGGGGGTTAAAAATAAAAAAATTAAAATTTATAAATCCATTCGAGTTGATTTACTGCATTTCTCTTTTTTTGTGACGCAACTTAGTACCTGCACAGTAGATAAAATATACAGTAAAACATCTTCATACAAACGTGCCGCTCTCGGTTTGAATGTGTGCGTGCGCGCCGCGCGCCATGTCGGCACGCGATTTCACGCACACGCTAGCATAATATATGGGGGAATAAGGTACTGGCGGCAGTGCGGGCTGTGCAGCGCGACTGTGAGCACGCGCGTACGCTACATGACCGCTTGCGTTCGTCAACTCTCGCTGGCGCGGGCGGCGGACACTGTCGTAAATTACGAGTATCATGACTTCAAAAAGAGGAAAAAAATATTGTAGTGTTTTCGGGTGCCTCAATAATGATTTCGCAAACCCGGACTTATCATTCTTCATACTTCCTACTCAACCAGAAATGTAAGTACCTACTTATACTTAAATATTATTAGAAAATATGGTATTGTATTGTTTATTTCACAGTTTATTTGCTTTATTAAGAGCGTAGCCGAGTCGCATTTTTCTGAATACTATGTTTAGAGCTAAAGTTTATTTTAAGAAGTCTAGTTTTACTATAAAATAGAGGATTGAGTACGAAACATCGTTTTGGTAAACATATTTTTCGCGTAGGTATAGTTGTAATAAGGACAATTTCACAATAATTAATATTGCAAATTAATTACTTTTGAAATTATTATTTTTTCTATTGTCTGATGTGTTGTTCAATCCAAATATGGTTCCGGTAGTCTGACGATCGACTTATATACTTGTGTGTACATCGCATTTTTTTGGCCGGCGTTCGGGTCGGGTGTTTTTGTTTCGCTTATCGTATGAAAAAAATGTGTTAAGAGGTCTGTTCTTTTTGTTTATTATTGTAAGGTGATGTGTATTATACTAAATGCAACAGTTATTTTTGATATGGTTTCATTTTATAAATATAACGACTTTTGTATACAAAACTGGGAAACCTGGGAAATAGTCCATCACGCTACCTTCAAGTTCAAAGGAGAATGAGCAACTTACTATGGCACTTGGTTGCGCAACTTTTGACTCAGTATAGTAGTGAAAATTAGACACAAAAAAGGGTTAGCGTCATACTTTAAAACAAGGTTAAATTCAAACTTAAATATTGTGGGGCTTTTGAAAAAAAAAAAAACTTGTGTACCTGTTGAGGTTATGTACGTTAGGTTATGTTACCAAGGAATCCGTTGCTTCTCTGATTTGGCATCTAGGGAGCGGGTGTGCTAATAAAAGAGAACAGTTCACACAGCGCGACATGTTTTACGCCTAGAACAAATCACCGTGAACGTAAAAAAATGTTTTAACAATACACTTCGCAGCACACGCACAAAAAGAGTCGAATTGCTCGATGTAGGAGATAGATTTGGAGGAATCCTAAAACTCAACTCGACACGAATTTATATTTGTTAGCAGAAAAAAGCTAAAAACATTATTCTCGGCTTAACCGGCACGTTAGTTAACAAGGTAAACAGAAAATACCATTTTGTTTGAGACATTTTATCGAAAAGTGTTGTGACCAAATAGATTACGGACGCGGAGTCATGATTAGGTATAGATTATATCTTAATTGTTTTATTTTTGCCTAGAAATTGCTTTTTAACGCAAGAAATAGTAACATAATTGAAGAATAAAGATAATGACAACTCTCAATACTTTTTAGTTGCGATTGTAGATTATTTTGTTGTTCCACGATTTATGTTAACGGTTAATCGATCGATTACAATTGAAAATAGTGTCGCTTCACTATTATGCAACAAATGACGTATTTGTTGAATTAGATACTAATTAAAATGAAAATAGAAACCCCACAAATGTTTTCAATGAATTTATGTAAGATATCATTAAAAATAATATTATGAATTATACATTAACTCTAATAGCCATACGCGTCAAAAAGTGAAACTATTGGTGCCCAATTTCCTTTGTAATACATTATTAGGTGAATCTACACAAAACCCTACGTCATCAGATAGTTAGATATTAAAGTAAGGTATCATGAAAGAAAAATAATAGGTGATAAATATTTTTTTACATATTCGCGAAAATACGTATGGAACTCTCTATTTATTTCACTTGACCAATTTGTTTAATTGTTTCAGACGCTTACAGTGGCTACGGTTAATTGATCGCGAAGACTTATCTGACAAGTCAAAACATAATGAACGAATATGTGAAGTACATTTTAAAGCAGAAGACATTTCTATGAACTCTCAACGAAAACGATTACAGAAGAATTGTTTACCGTGTTTACGTTTGCCTAAAAATAAAAAAGATAAAGGAACTCATGTTGAAATAACGTCAGTCACCACTTCAACCCAAATTGATCTTCCATCATGCAGTTCTTCATGCCAAACAGAGAAGATCAGTACATCAAGCAACACAGAAGTTCAAACTGCTGCTTCGCTCTCTGCTAATACTCCGCGCAAAAGAAAAAAAAAGGTTAAAACTAAATGAAACAGGACAGACTTCGGGTGATTCGCAAAAAGACATGTTTTTTTAAGCTATGTGACCGCTTTTTATCAAAAAAATTTGCCGATATTGTAAAAGCGCAAGTAGATCAAAAGTTAAGTTATAAAGGCAACAGATACACTCTGGCTTATAAAATGTTTTGCTTGAGTTTGTATTACGTAAGCCCACAAGCCTACCGCTTATTACAAGAAACTCTTTGCATGCCATGTAAAACTACATTAAATAAGCTGTACATTCCTATAACTACACAGGTCAATGAGGATTTAATGGCAGTTCTTAAATTAAAAGTAAACAGCATGTCTGACAAAGAGAAGCAATGTACTTTAGTAGTGGATGCAATGAGTCTTAAAACAAAACTCTTTTATAATATTAAGGACGACAAAATCATTGGTTTTCATGAAGTAGATGGCGTACAATCCCCACTACCGGCAAAACACGCTTTAGTTGTGTTAGTGAGGGGTATTTTTGTAAAATGGTCCCAACCGATAGGATTTGCTTTGTTATCAGAATGTAAAAATGACAATAATATATCCAAATGGATCGACAAAATTATACTTAAACTCTTTGAAGTCGGGTTGAAAGTTAGAGTGTTTGTATCTGATCTGGGATCAGATTTATTAAATGCGGCTAAAAAAAGGGGAATATGCGTGGAAAAAACCTATTTCACTATTAATGATCATAAAATATATTACATTTTTGACGTAAGTACCTGATTTAATTAAATTAGTTCGTAATAATTTGATGACATATCATTTTCATTTACAAAATGGCAGAGTTGCAAAGTATGAGCATATTCTTAAATTTTATGAGCAAGATAAAAACAAAACATTTAAACAGGCATATAAGTTAACAAACAGCCATATTAACCCTACCAATTTTGAAAAAATGAAAGTCAGATATGCGACTCAACTTTTGAGTAGGACTGTTGCAGTTAGCTTATTAACGTACATAGATTTTAAAATTATTGATGAATCTGCAAGACCAACAGTTGAATTCATAAAAATATGAATGATTTATTTGACGCACTTAACTCTTCGACGCGTTATCATAGCTATACTTACAAAAATGCGTTTTGCGGTAATGACAATCAAATAGAATTTTTTAATAAAAAAATTGGTTGCCTGTAAAGTCGGTATACGGGCGAAAGTTTTACGTGACAACGACTTTGAGTGGTAAAATAATTTCTTTCACTTTTTATGTCTGTCTCTCTCGCTCTTAGGCGGGCTAACCATGCCCGAGTGGAAGGGACGCGTGCCTCTCACTCGCTCTCATTGTGAGCGCATAACGTGAGCGGAGCGTAACGCAGTTTCTTGAAGTGTCACCCGGCAAACCAATTTATAAGACGTTGTCACGTCAAAATGTTAATACTTTTTCAAACATTAAAGTTATATAATCCAAAAAACGGTAACGACGTTACGAAAACAGTCAAGTTTATTGATGGTTTTCAAATTACTATCAAATCTATATTACAGTTGTATGATGATCTTAAACAAGAAGGGTTTGAATACTTATTGACAAGACGCTTAAATCAAGATGTTATTGAAAATTTTTTTGGAAAAATTCGGTCAAAAAACGGGATGGCTACAGAGCCAACCAGTAGGCAATTCATATCTGCATATAGAAAGATTTATTTTACAAATATTACAAAGCCTCCAATAGATGGTAATTGTTCTGAAGATATCACAGAATTTTTGATTAGTTTGAAAAATCACAAACATTTCGAAACAAGTGCCTCAGTAATCGACAAACATCTGACCAGTAGCAATCAAACACAAGGAAATGAAAATATTTTGTCGGAAATCTTACGTTCTGAATATGTACCAATACAACATGAGCTACCGGAAAAAAATGCATTTTTTTATGTTTGTGGCGCTTTGTTAAAAAAATGTGTTGATTACCATAAGAACTGCGATTTTTTAAATAATTACGTCGATGTTAATCAACGAGCGTGTAATTTAAGTGTAGAATCTAGATACACCCATTACAGGAATTACGGCTAAGATCGAAATTTACTCATGATCCCACCTGATGATTTTGTCGATAATGTAGAAAGGATGGAGCAGGTGTTTCGCAAAGCGTTCGAAAAGGACCACGTCAACATTAAAATTGGCCGGTCAATTTACGATCAACTGAATGATGTAGAATTTAAGATGCCCTGTCCATGCTTTCCCAAAAGCTTTTTACAAAAACTTTACATAAGAATGAGAATTTACTTTACATTAACAAATAATAATAAAGCGTTCCGGACGTGCAGAAACAGGAGAAAAATTTTCTCGGTATCAAATTTGTAACTTAGTATAATAAATGTTATGTGAATAAAAGCTTTTTATTTTTACTAAATTTATAAATTGGTAAAATATTCAATCATAATATGCTTTTTATTTTATAAATTTAGATCAAGTGCTGCTTGTTCGAAAATATTAACTAAAAGTAAAAGTGACAACCCTGGGTATCAACGCAAGAGTAGGCTAATAACTCGGCGGGCGGCCTTAGATAACCTACTGTATATTTATCTACTGTGGCTATGGCAACCAGACAACTGATAAACATACTTAAATATTTCTAAATACATACATATTATAGACATCATGCTCATAACACAAAGATTTGTCCTTGGTGGGAATCGAACCCAAATGATTCACTAAACATATGATAAGCCTTTATTGAATTTCCCACCTACTCATCCTGTGCGCAAAAATGAAAAAAGCTATCTACACTAACGATCCGTTTATTTATTCCAGTTAAAATGACATTGACAAACGTCAAAATTTAATATAACTTAGCTTGTATAAAATGCCTTGTTGATTAAAAATCGAAACTAGTGGACAAGATAAAAGTATACTCAAACCCTTCTAATTCAAATACACGATACATTAATTAAAACATTTTAGTTCATATCTCCAAATAACTAAATGTTGTGTGAAGAGAATTTTACGTAAGAAAGGTTTTAGTTTATGGAAGAGTAAAAAAATAATAATTATTTGGAAAAAGGTTCAAAACGGGTTGGTCGTTCATAAAATCCGCGCTGTGCAGAACGCGTGCTGAAACCTAAATTACTGGCGGCCCGCTTACCGATAACGCTCTTAAATAAATGCTTAATGTTATACCAGACTTTTAACTTCAATTGACAAAAATGAGAGTAACACGCGTCCTATACCTTATTCCTAATTCTGCCAGTCTCGATTCTGTATACGGCCTCTTAAGGTGTAGGTACCTACATTAAGATTAGATAACATAGAAATGTCTAATTCGTTTAAATAGATGTAGACGCACCAAGGTTAATGGCCTTCCTCAACTATGTTACAAATCATTATTACATATTGTAAGTTCGGTTCAGGAATAAAGGGATTCTTAAATTGAAAACCATACACGTAATTTAAACTCAGACATATTTAATTCCTTTTCCACAATATTAAAAAAAAAAACACACCGAAATAATAAATCACTTCAAATAATAGGTCCTGTACTTACTTGCTAATTTCAATTTAAATTAGGTATATTACAATCGCACTGATGTTGTAGACCAGACGTGTTCGCTGCTCGGCGTCTCGATCAAGAAGGTCGACCGTAACTCGTATCTCATAGAGGATAACATCCAACGTCATGACTGAGGTCATGATTAATGAACAAACTAGAACGAGCTGTCATAAGCGTTAGTCGATTATGTAGTTTGGGGTTACCAGATACAAGCTAACACTATAATATACCTAGGTAATTGAGGAAACTGCGTCAAAATATATTAATACGATTGTTTCTTCTTCTCCAGAATGAATACTCCTTGCAGGCTGATGATGGGAACGAAATTAAAGTGTTCTGTCCGAAATGCAACGCGGATATATCGCACACTGCGAAAGGAATACAGGAGGTAAGTACATTAAATATTTTTTGTTTTCTCGTTATTTTCAATTTCTGCTAAAAAAGAGCCGGACTCGCACACGAAAGGCGCCGTACCTACCATTAACGGAAAAAATCTCGTTTTTTTTTAAAATGAACGATGGGCGTATGGACTTATGAAAAGTTTCTAAACCTGTGTACCTTGCGACATATTGTCTACTCGGTTAGATATGTTTTGATGTTAAAAGACTAAATTTTGTACTAAAAACAACAGCAAGCTATTGATCAACAAAACGTGATCGTTTACAACCAATAATATATAAATAAATAATAATAATAAAATTACAGTTCTGATATTTTTTATATAATTGGTACATATCAATATTAATTAAATTTGAATTAAGTACCTATATAATTCCAACATTCTATGAATAGGGCAGCGCAAACCAGAGTTCGTACGACAAAAGTTTAGCGCGAACAGAGTACGTACACAAACCTAACAAACATGAACCGTTCGGGGAACAGAATATATAGTGACAACTTTAATTAATTACTTCTGCCAGTATAAGTAGTAAGTTTCAAATACATTGCCCCGAGAAATAAGATTTTTCATACAAAATTGCACCACCTTAGGGGACGAATTTCCAAAAATCCTTTCTTATCGGATGCCTACATCATATAAGAAAGAAAGAATAATATTTATTTAGCACTTACATGAAACACGCACGGTAAATAGAAATAAAAAAAATAAAAAAATGTAGGTATACTAAGAACCAAGTGTGTGTCTCACGGCTGCACTAAAAAGGTCCATTTCAGCGAAGGAATAAAATAATAGGGTATATAAGGAATATGTCCTCCAAATTTCAAGTCTTTACGACCAGCGGTTTATACTGTGCGTTGATCCATCAGTTAGGACAAAGCATTTTATATGTAAACTACATGTGTGTGACGACGCGAGGGTAGCATGTGTTTGTGTCGAGTCACGTTCTCCTTTGTGGCAGTTGCCCTTGTAATTTCCAATCGTCTTTACTCAAATATCGTAATGATTTAACCCACAGGATCAAACAAAAATCGTAATCGCTAAAGTATACCATTACTTTGAGCAAGAGTATGAAGAGTTGAAGAAGTCGTTCGCTGGCTTAGATCTGACTCCTCTGTCGAAGTTCCACCAAAGGACGGCTCTGGCCACCGGAGTGAGCGAGACGAAGGTGCTGGAGATACTGCAGGAGGAAGCGAGACGGAATGCAGAGGCGCGAGAAGGACCGAGTCAGACAGAAGGCCCTGCTCGGAAGAGGCCGAGGCAGACGGATAGGTATGTATTGTTTTTGCTTTTGATAGTCTAGCTTGTAACCACAATCTCATCTGATGGAAAGCGAGGATATGGTCGCCGATGGACAACGCTTGTCTAGAAGCAACTCATTCATTATTCACATAAAGACCCCGAGGATGTAGCTATGGCGAAACACAAAGTCTGGCAGGAAATTTCACTCCTCACCAAATAACAAACATAATTATAGCTAAACATAAAAAAATGTGTTTTTGTTATACAAGTCACCGGAAAATGGCAAACTCACGGAAAATACATATATCACGATGAAACAAACTCCATAATGATTGGAAGTAATTAGGCGTCCTCATAAAATAAAAATTGTGGAAAAAAACTACCCTCAATTGAAAATGAACATGTTTTTTTGAGTCAAGCTGTGAAGCTTGGCATCCACCAGTTTTACGTCGCCAATGAGCCTCTTAGCTCTGCGTTCCACCGAGTCAAGCGCGGCAAGTTGGTATTTTGCTGAGCCATCCCAAAGGTGGCTGCAATACTCCATGCAGGACTTGTGCTTTGTGAAGTGTTAAAAGGGTTTAAAATTCGATCAATAATTCGGTTATCGTTGGACTTAAATTTTCCGAGTCGGTGTCAATACGCGATCCCAAAAGCAAAAGTCTTACAGTCGATATAGGCTTTGGTACTCCAGGCGTGAAGTATCGCTTCACTCTATTAATATGACTGATTCATGAAGACAATTTAGGACTGGGTTGTGGAGGTCAGACAGGCACTCGCTCCATGTAAATACTGGTAGGTACTCAGCTGCAGCCGGATAGACTAGGAGCCGACCCCAATATAGTTTTAAAACATTTTTTTTTTTTAAGAATGGGAAATCATCAGATGACTTCTTCCGCTCTGGGTGGAGCGGAAGGGCGTGTCAGACTCTTACTGACTAAAACCCATTCGTGTTCCTTCTAAAGCCCTTTGCGTTCCAGGGCCGCGGTGACTCTTTCGAACAAATTCCTGTACCCTGGCAGGCTCTGGCCCTAGCGGGCCCCGTCTTCTATGCTGACAACTCTTTGAGGCGCGCGTGAAACACAACGCACCATCGACCCGGGCCTGGTGGTAATCGGACAGCGAGCCAATAGTTTTAAAACTTGGAGACAGACTGAATGTCTTCATCAGAAAAAATATAAGTAGTAATTTCCATGTGTATTGTTTCAGTTCAAGCGAGGAAGAATCTGAAAATAATGAAGACAGCGACGGAGAACAATCCAGTACCGGCCCGTATGCGTGAGTGTCAGCTGTTTTTATAAATACAAATTACTAGTGGTCCCGGCGAACTTCGTACCGCCTCAGAATTAATTTCTGCCGTGTTTTTTTTTTAAACTTTGCCCCACACTAGGAATTTCTCCTGTATCGTGGGTGCGTTTACAAACAAACAAATTCACATATAGGTACAAACAGCCAGACCCGGAACTACTATCTGTAGGCCATACAAATGTTCCGTGCGGGAATCGAACCAGCGACACGCACCGCAGCAGTCAATCGCTCAACCACTGCGCCAATCGTGTCGTTTTGTTTTTGTCATGTATCAGAAGTAGCGTTGTATTCGTTTTTTTTTATTTTTCTTTAATTTTTCCAATGTTTTAATAGTTATTCTGCTATTCGGGGCAAAGACAAATCCAACAAACCAAAGATCTTCAACATCGGTCCAGTCGTTCTTGAGTTATAAATGGTGTAACTAACCCGACTTTGTTTTATCACTATCTCGTTGCGTTCAATGACCTTGTATGGTCCTTTGTATGGATGCTGCAGCTCACCTACGGCCAAGAGATGCGCCTACCCGGCGATTTTATATCACCATCACCAGCCGCAACGAAGATGGACCACGACTACGTCAATCACCTGCACGACGTTATCACGAAGCTCACACCTACATACAAACCGCATTCAAACAAGCGATGTATGTTCGTGTACAACGACCTACAAACAAGCAGCCACGTATTTGTACGCGATGACACCGTCCATAAACCGCTGCAGCATCCATACAAAGGACCATACAAGGTCATTGAACGCAACGAGAAATATTTCACGATTCAACTACCAGGAAGATCTAGCAACATATCGATCGACCGTCTCAAACCGGTGTATACTATCAACATCGAAGATAATCACGAACACACGAGTAGTGAGACACGCCAACCACCTGCAGCTACCACAGAAGATCAATCCAGCCTACATCCAACCTCGAACGCGAAGGAACTCCGCACAAGATCAGGCAGGATCGTCAAGATGCCTGTATGCTTCGCTAAGGGGGGAGTACTGTAGCTGCAAATGCTGCAATACATCAAAACATCCGTTCGCCACTACGCTCGGAATACTAGGGTTCCCACGCCGACTCGCAATATTTGTTTGCGTTGCAAATTCCCGCGCTCGCCCGCCGCGCCGCCCGCGCAGCCGTCGACGCGGCCTGCATTATCGTCCAATAAGATGACGGCGACCTGCGCGCTCCACACGATTTCTTTAGGAACTTATTTATATTGTAACTAGAATCTAGAATCTATCAGTTAAATAGAGCACTCCTTGTACTGCGGAGGTCAGTCATAGCGTACGTGTTTTGTAGGAACATTCCATTTGCATATTCCTCGTGGACGGTTAAATATACCTTTGTCGTTACATCTGAAGTATTATTACTACACACCACCTCAGCGCTACAGTATAAAACAAAGCCACTTCCCGCTGTCTGTCTGTCCCTATGTATGCTTAGATCTTTAAAAGTACGCAACGGATTGATGCGGTTTTTTTTTAATAGATAGAGTGATTCAAGAGGAAGGTTTATATGTATATACATGCATAATATAGTAGAGAAACCCTTATAATTTTAAAGGTTTCTAATGTGACGTCTTTAAACACATTTTTTTGCGCTTAAATTGCAAACGCTGGCTGAACCCTACGATGTAGATCAAAATAATGTACTACAGTATTGTACTCCTTAAAAAGGTCTACGAAAAAGTCCGCGATGGTATATGTCTATCTCTTAGGGATAACCGACAATAACCATTTTTTATCCTTTACTTTTTACGAGAAATAATGGCTTATTTATGAAGCGATTTTAAGCAATACATCATTAATCCTTATCTAATTAAGTACCTTAAATACATTGTGCATTTTATGTAGATCAATATGGCTCTTTACAACATGTAATTTTAATGAATATTTTTGAAGATATTACAGTTAAAATGCAGGGACGGTGTGGTAGTGGTTGCGGCGGTACCGGCCAGGGGCCCTATAAATAGCGTTCAAGTTATGTTCTCAAGATGATTCCGCGAAAACACTGACACGACACAGTTTCAAGTTACTATGCATTAAACCAGAGTTCTAAAACCGTGGTATATTTATAGTATCTTCATTGCACCCGTGCGAAGCCGGGGCGGGTCGCTAGTATTATATAGATTACTGGCTGGCTTATCGGTCGTAGCGTGATGTTATAGCCTTCCTCAATAAATAGACTTCCTAGGATTAGCGCGTTCTACTAAACAAATAGTCAAGAATAACTAACTGATCGAGTGGTAAATGATCAATTATCGACCGCCGAGAGTAGAAAATAATTAAAGTACTAATATCGCTAATTGATTTTTACATTGGTTTGGAAAAAAGAAAAAGATTATTGACTAGATTGTGCGAGAGCCTTCGCCCGGGTACAAGTCGAAACTTATATATTTGATTTTAATTAAGAAATCCAGTGACCAGTGTCCATTTGTGAAAACAACATGATGAATAATTATCGCAAATATATTTTAATCAACATACTAGCCTATAAGAAAAGAAATATGTATTATCTGTATTTTTTTCAATTAATATTAATATAATTTTCTTTTTGCTCCCAAAAATTGATCCCATTTTCAACATGTATATACACTTTCGTTATACGTATGTGTTTTGGTCACAGAAGATTATTGTGTACCAAATTTCAACGGAATTGGTCCAGTAGATTCGGTGAAAATCGGCTGTGACAGACAGACAACCGAGTTAACCTAAAGGGTTCCGTTTTTTCCATGTAAAGAATGGGAAACCTAAAAAATGAAAAAAAAAATTAGAAAAAAATACAAGCGACTTCCAAATAAAAAACACTAAAAAGTGTAAAATAACTTGTTTGTTTTTTGACACCGACTTCCGAAATTAAAGTTACGAGTATGTTATACTTTGTAGTGTTTTTTATTTGAACTTCGATTGTTGTATTTTTTTGTAAAAAAGTTTTTAATTTTCGAATTTTTAGTGATGAAACCCCACAACTAAGTGACATTATTCCCATAATGCACTATTTGCCGTTAAGGTATTATTTTACGTGCCTTCGCAGTCCAAGTCCAGACCAGCTCATAGTTAAATATCTACTTTGCTCTGGTACTAGATTTTATTGATTTTAAGTTGAAGAGGTCACTAGTTTATCTTTGAAGTTCACCGTCCAATGCAAATGCAATATAGCTATAACTCAAGCCAATGCAAAAATAATCATTAAGATCGGTTAATAATCAATAAAGTTGTACCCGAATAGATAACCCCAAAAATATGTTAATTCAGATTTACTTGTTTGCATCTGCGTACCTCTTCACAGCGTACCGGCGTGATGTTATGTTATGTTATGAACTGTTGTAAACAATAAACAGACATGCGATTTCAGCAATCGCGATTTGCTATCATTTATTGAAGAGTTCCGTTGCCTTCCTCCGAAGTTCTTCACCAAATTGAAAAATTTGGTGAAGAACTGAACGGGACCTGTTTGTAAAAATACTCTTCCAAATAACAAAAGAATCTTCGAAATCTGTTGACAATTGGCGAAAATATCGCTGAACAAACATTTTTCCTGGGATCCCAGCATCAAATCCTGACTTACACCTTCCATCATCAGCTCAGCAAGATGAGATGTTGATTACCAGGCATAATTATCTGAATTGCGTTAGAAAGAATATGAAAAACATTGTATGTGCCTTTAGTGCGTTTGCAATTCGGACAAAATTGTGTCATAAAACGTACCGAAAAACATTTCGGTACTTTTTGTGACAAATCTAAACCAAATCAAATAAAACTAATAACTAACACTTATTGATCGTTTCTTCATTTTCAAATAACAGTAACATTTTTGAAAATTATAGTTTTTTATATAGTAAAAACGATCGTCCGATGCCATTTTTCACAAAATTTACGATACCGGGTTGAGTTTAGGTACATTTTTTGTTCCGTTATCAACATATTTTGAGATTTCTAAAAATACTGTAAGTAGGCAGACATATTCAATTCTAAATATTCGGAAAAAAAAATCATCAAAATGTCGCAAATATTCGCAGAAAAAAATAAAAACCGGAACTAATTTTTTCACATATTTTGCTATTACGGATGAATCTTAATGGACTGCCTTAGGGGTTATTTTATTTTTGGTCTGTCTTGATTTATTGGACAAACATTTCAAATGGAACCTCACTCCGAAGTCACTCCTCACCTCAGTCCGCGCTCGGCCGCCGTGTTGAGCGGACACTGTATCGCCTGTTTTCGGCAGCTCGTGTTGAAAAGATCGCTATACAAATACAAAATATTATTCTATAAACGAAATTTGATACTTGACAAGGTAAGATTATTTTATTATCACAGATTTTTATAATAATATTTTATTTCGCTACAAGTTAGCATGGTTTATAAATGCCTATTCGTAGGATGACTTGATGGAGTGACCTGAAGATGTACTTCGGTAACTGCTACTGGAACTGCTCCAGAAGTAGAACTAGGTGTGCCGAGTTTGGGCTCGTTTTGTTAGTTATGATGAGACCTTACCTCCGGACTTGATAGAGTGACCTGAAGGTGTACTTCTGTAACTGCTGCTGGAACTGCTCGAGGAATACTACTAGGTGTGCCGAGTTTGGGCTCGTTTCGTTAGTTATGATGAGACCTTACCTCCGGATTTGATGGAGTGACCTGATGGTGTACTTCGGTAATTGCTACTGGAACTGCTCGAGGAATAGAACTAGGTGTGCCGAGTTTGGGCTCGTTTCGTTAGTTATGATTAGACCTTACCTCCGGACTTGATAGCGTGACCTGAAGGTGTACTTCGGTGACTGCTACTGGAATCGCTCGACGAGTAGAACTAGGTGTGTCGTCTTTGGACTCTTTTTGTTAGTTATGATGAGACTTTACCTCCGGACTTGATAGAGTGACCTGAAGGTGTACTTCGGTGACTGCTCCTGGACTTGCTCGACGAGTAGAACTAGGTGTGCCGAGTTTGGGCTCGTTTTGTTAGTTATGATGAGACCTTACCTCCGGATTTGATGGAGTGACCTGATGGTGTACTTCGGTAATTGCTACTGGAACTGCTTGAGGAATAGAACTAGGTGTGCCGAGTTTGGGCTCGTTTCGTTAGTTATGATTAGACCTTACCTCCGGACTTGATAGCGTGACCTGAAGGTGTACTTCGGTGACTGCTACTGGAATCGCTCGACGAGTAGAACTAGGTGTGTCGTCTTTGGACTCTTTTTGTTAGTTATGATGAGACTTTACCTCCGGACTTGATAGAGTGACCTGAAGGTGTACTTCGGTGACTGCTCCTGGACTTGCTCGACGAGTAGAACTAGGTGTGCCGAGTTTGGGCTCGTTTTGTTAGTTATGATGAGACCTTACCTCCGGATTTGATGGAGTGACCTGATGGTGTACTTCGGTAATTGCTACTGGAACTGCTCGAGGAATAGAACTAGGTGTGCCGAGTTTGGACTCGTTTTGTTAGTTATGATGAGACCTTACCTCCAGACTTGATAGAGTGACCTGAAGGTATACTTCAGTGACTGCTACTGGAATCGCTCGACGAGTAGAACTAGGTGTGTCGTCTTTGGACTCTTTTTGTTAGTTATGATGAGACTTTACCTCCGGACTTGATAGAGTGACCTGAAGGTGTACTTCGGTGACTGCTCCTGGACTTGCTCGACGAGTAGAACTAGGTGTGCCGAGTTTGGGCTCGTTTTGTTAGTTATGATGAGACCTTACCTCCGGACTTGATAGTGACCTGAAGGTTTACTTCGCTGAATGCTTCTACTATAATGAATACTACTCGTTTATCTTGTTTATAATAAAATGCATATTGTGGAACTTCCATAACTCAATTGTTATTTTAGATGCCGAGATGTAAGACATTTGGCAAAAGTTCTCGTAAAAGAGTGCGTGCTTGTAGACATAACTTAGAAAAAAGAAGACCGTAAGTATATGTTTATTGAAACGTCAAATCATAATTGGGAATTCCGGACATACTCCATCAAATAAATTCTACTACTTAATGAAGAAAGTTTGGTCTCCAAACTGTGATGACTGTGGAGTGGTTGATGATGTCTTTCATATCCTGATGGAGTGTGTTCGGAATGAAAATATGAGGATCAATGTTTTTTTGTGCTGTAAATCTTATGATATTGGTATTTGTAACACAATACTCGCCTGTCCAATGTCCGAGAATGCTAAACCGTTGTATGAGTTAGTCTTAAGAATTTTGTGATTTTTCTATACTGGGCGATATGGTGACAAAGCCCTTTAATCAGAGACCGATATCGATACTCGAAGAACACCGAAATTTTTAAGAAAATACCAATAACAGTATCGATATCTGGGATAAAAACTGGTATTTTATGTCAGTAATTTGAGTATCGATATAAAATGTCGATACTCAAATTACTGACATAAATGATATCGGTGCTGAGCGTTGATATAATATCAACGCTCAGCACCGATATCAGGCTACAATGTGACGTCACAGAATCTTTATTGATGATTCCTAAGTAAATATATATTTATTACAGTCGCGAATCATATTTTGATCAAGATACAACCTGACACTGACCTGCAAATCGCAAAAAACGCAAGAAAATTTAAGAATATCGGTATTATATCGATACCTAAATATAGGTATTTATAGCGATATTTTGATATCGGTTATCCAAATTATATCGGTATTCAGTCCCTGCCTTTAATCAAATAAAAAAAAAATTGGGAACATACAACATAGGATAGGACATTAGGTTCTGGATACACCTCACATGAATGTAATGTGAGGTGTATCCAGAACATAGTCCGCGCGACTAGGTCTAGTTGACCATGTTATAGGCAAATTTCGTAAATCATGGAATCACTTACCATATATAAATACAAGTTTTTTACTATATTTGTCTTTAAAATCATAAAAAACAACAAATCGTAATATATTTCTTGCTCTTACTATGTTATTTTTGTTTTCAAATATCACAGCGACTGTACTTTTCTTGCAATAAATACATTGCTCCTTAACCACTACCTAAGTTTGCCGCTAAGTGACTGGACAACCAATGGCAAACTGGAGACATAGGTTTCCGATATATTTTCGTATACCGGGCATATCTCCTTGTTTATTATATCTATGATCCAGAACGATATGATCAAACGGGTTGTAGTACTTCTAATGCTAATAATTTGGGGACGTCATACGTAAGTTATTAAAAATAAAATTTGAAATTACTGTTGTGTGTTACTTCAACTTCATTTTGCACAAATAACTAGTTAAAAATGATTGTATTATTTTTAGAAAATGAAGAATAAAAACCGTTTCAAGTTTAGGAAGAAGGGTCATAGAAATAACTTATTTTATGAATCAACTTCAAGAAATTGTGAATCATAGTTTGATGTTCAATTGTAATTTAAGTACTGTTGAAAGGGTTACACTTTTCTTAACTTTTTATATGAAGTCAAGGGCGTATACAGGATTTGAGCTAGGCGGGGGCAGCTCTATAATATATTTCGCTGGTTGTTGTACTCCATGGCCAACGACTATGCACTGAGCTGTCGACAAGTGCGGGTGCGGGCAGGTCATTCGTTCGCGCCCATCCCGAATATTCCCAGTCAATCGGTAATAAAATTCCCGGTTGCCACCGGGTGGCGACTGGAGATAAAGAGGCCAAAATTACATTTTTGAAGACATTAGAACTTTCGGAGGTCGAAAAGGGCAACTTAGAAAAAGACACCATATTGGAGAGCGGAAGTCCGTTATGGTTAGAAACGAGAAGAAAGCTCCTGACAGCGTCTTGGTTCGCGACAGTCTGCAAACGTCGCCCAACAACTGAATGTGGTCCACTTATCAAACAAATACTATATGGAAAAGATCTTAGTAATGTGCCATCAATAAAACATAGTAGAAGTAACGAAGCGACTGCAATTCGAGAACTAGAAAAGGCTTTGAATACACATAAAGAATAGTGCGGGTCGTGTGTCTTAGTTTATTAGTTAATTAAGTAAGATTAATATGTATAAGTTTATTTTTTGTGTGTTTAATTTGTGTATTTTATCTATGGGCCTTAGTTGCCTGATAATAAAGAATTATTATTATTTTCAGAGGTTTTTTTTTTTTCTCAGCTCTGGGCTGGTTTCGTCTACATTTACGGGTTAAAGCCAAGTAAATGCATCGTGTAATGTGTACCTATTCAAGATGAGAGTGAATTTTCATCTTCTAACTGCATGAATTTTCGAACTATTCTACATGTATTTAATATGGCAGCTTTCTGTAGGTTTATATAAACAGATTCTTCTAACTCTATTATTATTATTATTCATTGACCAAGAATTTCCCTTTCTAGGAGCAACCCCAGACGGAAAATGTAAGTTTGGCATTATCGAAATTAGATAAGATTTTGGTTGCCTGCAGCAAATAATACAGTCACAATAAATAAATAAAAACTTTTTATAAAAAAATACAACCGATTTCCAAATAAAAAACACTACAAAGTACAAAATAACTTTAATTTCGGAAGTCGGTGTTTTTTGACACCGACTTAAATAAAAAATATGTCCGACGAATTGAGAACTTCCTTCCATGTGTTGAAAATTATAAATATCGCTTCATTACCATAATAATAATATTTTGTTTTAATTTTCAGGAAAGAGACGTTTGTGATAAAGGAAGAACCAGCTGAAGAGTGTCTCGAAAGCTACAAGTAAGTGGATATCAACATGTTGTCCGATCTTTCAAAGAAGTACTGATTTACAACACAGTTCAAAAAAGTATCAGAACCCTTACAATATTAATAATATCGTTTGATTTTATCTTTTGCTCCCTTAAAGTGACCCCATTTTCAAAATTTACTTATTATCGTTACAAGTCCGTGTTTCAGTCACAGAAGATTATATGTGTACCAAATTTCAACGGAATTGGTCCAATCGCTGTAACAGACAGACGGACAACCCGGTGTTCCGTTTTTCCATAAAAAATAAAACCTTAAAAAATAATATTTCGTCGATACCTTAATAATATCTATTATTTTGTTTAAATTTTAAGGCAAGAGACGTTGGTGGTAAAGGAAGAACCTGAAGAGTCTCTCGAAAGCTACAGGTAAGTGGATATTAACATGTTGTCTGATCTTTCAAACAAGTACTGATTTACAACACAGTAAAGTTGGCGCAATGCAGTTGGCACATTTAGGGTTCCGTAGTCAACAAAGAACCTTTATAGTTTCGCCATGTCCGTCTGTCCGCGGTTTAGTTCAGAGACGCCTGGCACTAGAAAGTTGGAATTTGGTTTGGTGTGGATTGGTTTGGTTTGGTATTAATCACGCCGACAAAGTGATAAAATTTAATATCGAAGCCTATATTCTGCTTTCCCTTATACCTACTCTTTCCAGTCATTTTGTCAGTGTTCTTTCTACATTTATACGAACTACTACATTGAACACGAACAATCCGCTCATCACATCTTATGTGAGTATATTCTTTGGTAAACTGAACGCAATATTATGTTAGATAGTATCCAGGTTACATCTGGAGTTGTTTACCATACGGACCTTGTAAAAACAAGAACAAATTTCCGTGCATTCAAGCGATTTTGCCATGCCTATTACTGGAATCATAAGTAGCTCACAATTCAGGACCCATTAGTAATAGTGTTAATATATAATCCGCGTTGCTTGGCAACTGGGCTTAAACCAGTTGTAATGTCCCTTGGTGCATTCGCACGCAATAGGTTCCGAACGAATCTCATTTTTGTAACATGTTACTTTCAAACCATACATACATTTTCACTTAAGCTCCCCAAAAAGTGACCCCATTTTCAAAATTTATTTATTTTCGTTACAAGTCCGTGTTTGAGTCACAGATTAGATGTGTACCAAATTACATTGGAATTGGTCCAATCGGCTGTGACAGATTGACGGACAGACGGGTGTTCCTATAAGGGTTCCGTTTATCTATATGGTCGGAAACCTAAAAACCGAAAAAAAAACAAATATATCGCGTCATTACCTTAATAATATTATTTTGTTTAAATTTTAAGGCAAGAGACGTTGGTGGTAAAAGAAGAACCTGCTGAAGAGTCTCTCGACAGCTACAAGTAAGTGTTCATGTTGTCTGGCCGACGAGCCGTTAGCGCGGGAATTGCAAGTTGTCCACGCACCGCACCGCGGTTCGTGAACTTGTCGCGAGGCGAGGCGATTACGTTACGATTCCGATTGAATGTGCGTTGCAGTGGAGTTTCATACAAAGAATACTGCACGGCTCGAGTTGATAGGGTGACGATTCCTTTCCGAGTTTATATGTGTGCTATGACTTTAACCTTTTGAACGCCAGAGTAGAAACGCATCAGCGTGTCCCCGACGCCAAGCCACAAATTCGCCGTACCTACTTTGTGACGTTTGGCGTACAGAGGCTCTAGACAAAGTTCCATTCTATGAGCGAATGCGATTGTCGAAATGCCAAAATATAAGGGATAGATCACGTGACATTCGACAGGTTTTGTCAATCCAATACATATTTGCCGTTTTGACAATCGCCTTTTCCTCGCAACTGCTGACAGATTGACACTTGTCTATAGCCTCAGGGCACGCGCGTGCTTGTCATGTATACTTGACAATGGCGTTCAAATGGTTAAGACGTTAATCCCGGCTGTCATTTTAAGATTTTTTACTAGATATTCTGACAGCAGTCTTGTCAAAGCGTACCGTGTTACGTAGTACCTGCCGGTCGATTCTGTAAATATTTCGAAGTGAGCTCACCTCGTGATCACTTCATCCAAGCCTTCACTTCGATATGTATAGAATCGACCGGCTGTATTGGGTACATACACAGAAACTTTCAGCGTTTGTTAAATAACGAAGGTCTGATCGTCGCGGGCTCTTACTTCGTAAAAACTGGGCTGTGGTGGTCAGAGAAGCTAGGAGTCATGAGAAATACTGGTAGCCAACCCTAAAATATTTGGGAAACGGCTAGGCCAATAGCTTAATTGATGAAGAACTATTTAAAGTATCATCTGCCTAGCCTTTTCCCAACTATTATATTGGGGTCGGCTTCCAGTCAAACCGGATTCAGCTGAATACCAGTATTTTACGTGGAGCGGCTGCCTACCAGACCTCCACAACCCAGCAACTGGGTAACACGGTACTTCTTGGCAAGACTAGAGTAAAATTTACTGGCTTCTGACAATCCGAAACGACTGCCAAAGATATACAAATGACAGCCGGGACCAACGGCTTAACATGCTTTCCGAGGCACGGAGGAAACTCGGTATGTTAAGATGGTCACCCATCCACAGACCAACCTTGGCAAGCATTGCTTAACCTTGATCGACCCGTACGGCTGTTATTCTTTTAGCCACGAGCTATTTATATAATTTAATATTTTGTAATTTTTCCTAAACTTATCTCAAAAAACTTAACACAAAGTATTGTAATATTTATTCCTCCGTTCTTCTCCATAAGATTCACATTTGCGATTGGACAGGGACTGGTTTTAGCAGTCCCTGTCCAATCGCAAATGTGAATTAAATAAATTCTTGCAACGAATGTGTATCATCATTCGAGCAGTGTTGAATGCGGCCGTTCGTGTATTAAATTTGATCGTACGATATATTTACAGCAAACAATAGTGACGACGGCCCAACGTAAGGTAAGGTTCGGTTAGGTTAGAACTGGTGTAACTGGGTCCAGGGGCGGCGGACTTGGGGATGTCCGTCGCCCCCCATTCATCCGGACCCGAGGTGGCGGCGCGTGGTGTTCCCGTGCGCCTCTCTTTGACGTAGCGAGGGGAGTCCCAACACCTCACTCCCCTCGCCGACGCGAGGTGGCCCGCAGTGGCGGGCCGGCACCAGTCGGGGATTGCGGAAGTCACATACGTTCCCGCGATCCCCGGCGTATGTGGGAGATGGAACACCGGGGTGGTTTTAGTCAGTAAGAGTCTGACAGACCCCTCCACCCGCCCCAAGGTGGAGGATTTCCCTCCGACATCAAAAAAAAAAAAAAAGGTTAGAACTGGTGTAAATTTGACTTTATTCATTTCAGTGAAGAATCTGAAATTTACGTAGAAGAGCCCGAAGTGAAAGACGAACCCGGCGTTTCTGGAGCAAACGAGTAAGATATTTATGTTAAAATACATTTTTCTTTTAACTACAGCATTTTAGCTAATCCGCCACCAGAAAGTCTGATCCAACGCCGGATTACTGAAATCGGGAGATCGTAGTGTATGCTATCCTAACTAATATTATGAAAAGTGAGTTAGTTTGTAACCTCTTCACGTCTTAAACACTGAGCGGGTTTGGATGAAACGACACACGACTAGACCATGTCCAATGTCCTTGAATAGGAGGCTTTTCATCCCGGGATTATGTTTTTTTGGCAAAATTTTCGACTTTCACGTAAACGAAGTCGCTGACAAAAGCTAGTATGTACAGAATTCAATAGATTTTCAATTTTATCGCTAAAGCATTAGGTTCAAAGTTGATTGGGAAAATTTGACAGTTTCGGGTAGCTTGACGTGCTGGCGTCTATACATTATTTAAACCCGCGCGAAACCGAGGACACCGCGTCCTCGGCTTATAAAAAACATAATTATTCTTTTGTTTTCAGTGCACTAGCTGACCCAATCTCTATAGACTTCAAGACAGAACCATGGATTGAGGAAGCCACTTCGTAAGTTATCATCATAATCTGCCTAGCCTTGTTCCAACTATTTTGGGGTTGACTTCACGGCAAGTACCAGTATTTTACGTGGAGTGACACCTGCACAACCCAGTAATGGGGTAACACGGTACCCCTCGGCAAGCTATTTCTTCGAGATAAAAAGTATCCAGTGAAAGAATTTTCGTAGTCGAAACAACACTTACAGAGATTACCTGTGACAAACATTGACGGACTCCAACATAGTTTGGAAAAGATCAGGCAGAATTATAACGTTTTAAAATCTGCCCTTCTCATTTTTAACATTGACTTGAAGAATTCTGAAAAGAGTTCTGTATTGTGTCGGACGTAAAAGATGGGATGGTGCTATCACCATCCCGTCACTTCCTATGGGTGTCGTAAGAGGCGATTAAGGGACTCACCAGATAATGGGCAGCAGCATTCTCTGTGTATTGCAACAGCTACACTGCGTACGCCAACCCGCCTGCCAAGCGTGGCGATTATGGCAAACCCCCTCCTCTTTGAGGGAGGCCTATGTCCAGCAGTAGACGTCTTTCGGCTGATATGATGACTTAAAGAAACTATCTCTATATATTTTAAAATAGCAGAGATTCTCATTCTCATTAATGGTAATACATAACATGATTTAAAAGAGTATTCGGCGGGTTTTTTTGCACTTTCTTGTGTTTTGGAACGTGCAATCTTCATGTTTTTGACTGAACAACTTTTTTTTAAGAATTAAAGCGAGAATATGGAAATCATGAAATGACTTCATCCGCAGTCTGGGTGGAGCGGAAGGGCGTGTCAGACTCTCACGGACTAAAACCCATCCGTGTTCCTTCTAAAGCCCTTTGCGTTCCGGGGTGCAGTTTGCAGTTGACAGTTATAAATTGCCTGTAAACAGTTTATTTGAAAAAAAATACTTTGAATCTTAAATCTCATTTTTTTTTCAGTTCAAATGACACACTCGGAGTACAGCGTGCCACTAAGAGTTATAAAGGAAGGAAAACGAAACGAAGTGCCGAAGCCCCACCTTCTGCATCTGCCCCACCAACTCCAAATGCCCCACTAGCCCCACCAGGAGGACAGTAAGTACATAGTATTGTATATGTTACATCAGTGGTTCCCAACCTTAATTTGACATGGAACCACTTTGGTTTCTGTGGCTGCTAGCAGGAATCAGAAATAAAGAAAAAAGATTTTCAAAACTCGTAGCATAACTATTCTATGGAAACAGAAGTAAGGGGCCATCCATAAATTACGTCACATGTTAAGGGCGGGGGCGACGAAGTGTGACATTGTGTGACAAGGGGTGGGAGGGGTCCTAAATTTCGTGATATCACATTTCAAAATCTAATATAAATGAAGTATTTAAACACGTAATTTGAACTATTAACGAAAAACTTAAAAATATTTTCAGCCCTATCTGTTCATAAGATTTAAGATTTTTGCTTTGTTATTTTTTAATGTTTGATTTGATGTTGATTTTATTAAAAATAAATTAAATTGGTATAAAAATAATATCGGAAGTGCTGTTTTAATTTAATCATTTCTAGATATTTTAAAAATATGTGACGTCACACTAGGGAGGCAGGAGTCTCAGAAATGTGACCAGCTGTGACAAGGATGGGGAGGGGGTCATAAACACAAAAAATTTCGTGTGACGTTATTTATGGATGGCCCCTAACCATCATTTAAGGGCCATCCATAAATTATGTGCTTAGTTTCAACTCCATCTGCGTTGTCTTTTCCACACTACGTTGGAGTCTGCTTCCGGTATATATCCGGACGCAGCTGAGGACCAGTGTTTTATATGTAGCGACGCCTATCTGAGCTGCACAACCCAGTAACTGGGTGACACGGTACTCATCATAGGTTAGCTGCTACTGTTTTGTATTAATATTTATTTCCTTTGTTCCAGACTGCTTCTGTTACACGAGGGCGATATCAAAATGGAGCAAATAGAATCTGAAGAAGGATTTAGTTAATAGGTATTAAGATTGTCAAATGTAATGTAATACAAATAGTGTGTATGTGATCAGAATTATAATGTTTCGCTATTGTTTGATTATTTTAAAGATTGGAGTGTGCAGTGTCATTTAGTGATTGACCGATGCATCGGTTTCGGTACAAGGTGAAGCCAGAAAGTTTCTAGCAACCGCCGAAATCGCTAGTTACAAGGTTTTCATCACTTCTAGATCAACTTATAGATATTTTACCTTTGCAGTCAATATAAAACTTTAGTGTTAACAAACTCCATTCATAATTGATGGAATGATCAAATAAAAAAAAAACATACATTCGAATTGAGAACATCCTCGTGAAGTCGGTTCAAAATTCAAAATCATTTATTAAAATATTAATTTTAGCCAATCTTGTACTGATTTTTTAGGATTTCGTCTTGGGCTAAAAGTCGGACTTCGGTCAGACACTAAGTGTCATCAATGTCATTTTCAGGCTTAGTAGGGTCAGCAATGAAAGTTTGACAACAAATAAACAACCTTCTATGGATCGCTATACAAAGTGTAACAGGGAGCGTTCAAGTATTACGTAACGCAATTTTTGAAGATTCTTGATTCGCCCTCCCCCCCATATAACGCGCCGTAACGTTTATCTGTACCCCCCTCCCCCTCCCTAAACGTTAGGTATCATCCAAGTGACAATTTTTACCTAAAAGTGAAAATTATGTCTACTACTCTCATGTTACCAATTTTTTTAGTTAATAAATGTAATTTCAAGAAAAATATTGATGTTTATTTTTGTTTGGCAAAATGACAACTGTTTAGTGAGCTAGCGTTAAAAAAAAAACAATGTTAGGTACGTAACGCGTTGTTCGAACACCCCTCCCGCCCCTGTAACGCATAGTAACGTTTTACAAGACCCCCTCTCCCAAATTGCGTTACGTAATACTTGAACGCCCCCTGATCAGATCTTGTTCGCACGAAATGACGGTAACAAACAGCTGATTTGTATTGTTTGTTTGAAAGTTATGTTGTGCATAAACTGTTTCTGGTTGATAAACTAATGCCTGAAAAAACATAGACAAAATGTTCCAGTGTCTGTGTGGTATATAGTTATGGACTTTTCTTTTTGCAACGTTAGCTTGTCTGAGAGCATAAAAGGAATTTGAATCCTTTGTTGATGCGAGATTTTTTTTTTTACAAGAAATAATAAACGTGTCTATGATCTTTCTTGTTTTATTGTCCTCCTGCAATTCTCACTACCTGAAGATAATCAAGTAGGGTACCTATTTTACGAGCTAGAAAAATAGTAGTCAAAGTCAATCTATATACAGGGTGAGTGGTACCCTGACCATAGAAAGCATTTACGTTCTGAGAAGCATGGCCCTACGACGCACCGTTTCCGTTAGAAGATTTCGAATTTCTTTTTATATTACATACCAGCTGCGCCCCGCGGTGTTACTCGCGGTTTAAAGTAGGTAGCCTATGTGTTAATCCAAGGTGTCAGCTTCCTGCATACCAAATTTTATCAAAATTAGTGCAGCCGTTTGCGCGTGAAGAAGTAACAAACATACACACACGTGTATGTTTGTTACTTCTAGTCTTTATAATATTACTGTGATGTGATATAATTTTATTATGTCACCGGAAAATTGCAAACGCCGTTTGATTATAATACCGCGTGAAATTGTAAACATTTTTTTCTTAATAAGACAAGGATGTGTGTGTAAATAATTAGTAAGTACCCTTTTAAGTGATTAATTTCGAAAACAAAAAAACGGGCCCTACTATGAAGTCTTAAAACGATCATGATTCCGCTCTAAGAGAGAGATGGAGCTATACATAGCGAATGTCACTGTCCCTTTTACATCATCGGAATTGGATGGCATTAGCACGCCATAGTAGGTCGGCTGCATAACTGTAACATTTGTATTTACCGAGAAATCAACGATGAGAGAGAAATCACTTTCGCAGTGCTCGTTTAGCAGGATGGTGATTCCAGGTTTGAGGATGCAGTTTATCCCAAAAACGTGATCAGCTCGTCACACTATTCAATTTACCTAGGTACCTAACAAACGATATTTGCTTCGTTCGGCGGGGTTTATTGCTGTTGCTGGAATGCTGGCAGACACTTCACTTGACCTACTTGTCTGTGAAAATATTGCGTTGTAAGTATAAGTGTATTGTAATCGTAATAAGTACAGTTATTTTTCTATTACACATTATACCCACGAGGGTAAGATGTCGCGCTAAGGGCATTGTTTTATTGATTGGCTGAATGCTGCGTTGCCAGCTCGCTATCTACAGAGCGTGGATACCGGCGCGGCGGGCGCCCGGCGCGATCGGCAGCCGGCCGGCGCGCGGCGGGCTGCGGCGTAGAGTAGTTTATTGTTGTGGGCTGGCAACGTCGCGCAATGTCTGGGACTGGCGAACAGGCGAAATGAATGTGTGATGTTTACGTCAATGAATGTGTTATCGTGCCGTTGGCATGTACACAATAAGCGTCAAAAAATTCCTCACCACATAAGCACCGCACAATATACCGGTTTTTTTTTTTTGGATGGGAAATCATCAAATTACTTCTTCCGCTCTGGGTGGAGCGGAAGGGTGTGTCAGACTCTTACTGACTAAAACCCATTCGTGTTCCTTCTATAGCCCTTTGCGTTCCAGGGCCGCGGTGACTCTTTCGAACAAATTCCGCAACCCTGGCAGGCTCTGGCCCTAGCGGACAATATTCCGGTGCGCTTTTAATCTAGTAGTACATGTAGGTACCATTCTCGAACGCTCCGACCGCGACGCGACGGTAAACATGCAACTAACAAGTTAAATAATAAAAATTCTGATAAGAAATATACCACATTAAAAAAATGTTTTTTTCTTTATTTTTTACTTTTTAGTAGGTAAGTATTTATGATTCGGGATTTACTACGGCGTTGTTCGAAACTAAATAAAAGCTTGTAAAATAACTCTCCTTCAGGCGCAGTCGGGTAAAAAAAGGGATTGAGTTTCATATTTTCGGTACTTACCTAGGTATTAATTTTATCATTATATTTGTACTAGATTTTGCCCGCGACTTCGCAAGCGCATTATCATCCCGTTCCCGTATAGCAGCATTCCTCTCATTCTCATGAATGGCGTTTACGATTTTCCGGTGATATTTTTATGAAGCTATTGATCATGGTGTAGACTGTAGAAGATAATAAATAAATAATAATAATATCTTGGGACAAGTCACACACGGTCATCCGATCCCAAACTAGGCAGAGCCTGTGCTATGGCAACCAGACAACTGATAAACATACTTACTAATATATTTCTAAATACATACATATTATAGACAAATTTGTCTATAATATGTATGTATGTATAATATGTCATTTGATATAAAAACGATTGAACAACGTTGCTTGGAACCCCAAGTGAGTAATAAGTACATACCTAGTTGTAAATATAACTTTTTTTTTTTGTTAACCTTTTGAACGCCCGAGCATAGACGCATCGGCGCGCGGCGTGCCCCTAACGCCGAGCCACAAAATTCGTCGTAATTTTTGTCACATAATTGTGAAGTTTGACGTACAGGGCACGTGCTTGCTTGTCATGTATACGTGACAATTGCGTTCAAAAGGTTAATAATAGTGTAACAATTTATAAAGTAAGGGTTAACGAAGCATTTATAATTAAGTAAGTACCACCTTTAACATATTCTTTAGTTACAAGTCTGATAGCTGAAGTAAACCGCGAGTCGCGACTGATTAAAAATTGAGTAGGTCCTACCGTATTTTTCATAATTTTAAAATCCATTTTATCGATATCGACTATTTTCCCTTAATTAAGTAGTACCTAAAGCTACCTACAAACCTAGGCTTAAAAGGTTAGTGGTGTATTTAACCTTTTAATTTTTGTTCCAGCCTAATTATTTGGCGTTTTTTTCCCTTTATTTTTTCCACTTTTGATTTTTTTTGCTAAATGGCGTATACATTTTTTTTGGACCATTTTGGCAACGGGGACTCCTTCATAACTCATCGCTTCCAGTTGATTGAGTTAAATTTATTTTTAAAACCAGCAATCTGATCTGGTAGGAATTTTCCATTTTTTTTTATTAATACCTACATTATTAGACAAGATGCAATAATATCACACTTTCCATAATATCACCATTAATCTAAAAATGTTACCATCTAAATAAAGTTTATTTAGTAAATGGTGTATGACTGTGGCTACGCTACGGGCCATTAAGTAGAGAAAGGACAAAATAATTGTTGTTTCAATTCTCATTTAGCCTCCCACCGGCAGATTAAAGGTCTGACTCTTCCGCTCAACTTTTCCGGCAATCTTTATTTTTTTTTGTTATACTTTGTGCTAAATAAATAAAAAAAAAAACGTTTTTAATAAGTAATAATTACAGCTTGTTTGCAATATAAACAAGAGCGTCGGCTATTTTGCAGCGCCGGATTTAGCTTGTAAGCGGCTCACGATTACTAACGACTGATTTTTTACTAAGTTTAGTTTTCATTCGTTGCTTATCTTTTTAATTTTCAATCAATCGAGTTTCCCTAGACACAAAAGTGTCCGGGTTTTACCAGGACAACTTTTCAAAACCCCGCCCGGACGCTCTCCGAACGCACTCCAAAGGACAAACCCGGAGAAACTCGGACGATGGCAACCCTATGACCTAGACTAGAGTCAAGAGCAAACCCATATCAAATTAAAAAAAAAAAAAACAATGTTTTATACCTATATCTACGTAGATACGTTTTACCGAGGTCTGCGCAGCAATACAAACACAAGGTAAATCCCATGAGGCCACTCAGTCCGTCCTGGCGTTGGCCGCGATTCGAACGTACCTACGTCTAAGCGGGATAGTGGATTAAAAAACAAAAATGCCAAGTTGTGTGTTTAGAAAGTGCAAAAATTACACTGCGACGGTTCTACATGGCAAAAAGGATGTTTCTTTTCATTTGTAAGTAGGTAGATACTGTTTAAAATGGAAAAATCATTATTTTACTCAGAAATCACCGCCGCGCTGTTGCCGCTTTGCCAACGAACGAGACAAGTAGTGCATTGCATGACTGACAGAGAGAAAGAGATAATGGCGCGCGGTGTTGCCCGCTCGAACGACGCCAGAGGAGGTTGGGATGATATGGGGCTGATCTATTACTCGAATATCACATCGGCCTTCTTAACTTGCTTCAATAATAATTCACCACTGGTATTTGGAAACCAGTGGTGAATTATCCACCAATCTCCAATATAACATTTGACTTTCAACATTGCCTTCTGTTTTGTTCTAGATTTCCTAAAGACAGTTTAATTAAAACAAAATGGATACAAGTAGTTAGAACGCAAAGACGAGAACGTGACTGGATACCAACGACATACACGACTATTTGTTCTCAACACTTTGAGGAAAGTGACAAGTACTTCACCAAAAAACAAGTTCGCAAACTGATAAAAACAGCAGTGCCGGTTATTAAGGTAAAAAACTACTTTTATTATTCACCACTTTGAATTGACCTTCAGGAAGTAAGTGCGCTGATAGTATACGTAGCTCAACTTAATTGGTAGAGTTCATATATTTTTTATTATTAATTAATAAGTACCTAGGCGTTTAAAAAGCAGTCTATCTGTGTACTTTTTTGATAAATAATATATAAATACATCCTGTATTAAAACATGAAAATTAAAAAAAAACCATTGATCAGAGATCATCGGTTATATTATAATAAATATGTCTGGATGGGTTTTCAGAAAGTTATTTAAAGCTCTTAAGTGTGAAACATGTATTAATAGTATTTTTTCAAAGGAGAAGCTGTGGTTTCATTAAAAGATTTCACAAAAAAATATAGGGGTTTTATGTTTCCCAAGTGAAGACGTATTTAAAATTTACCTTAGATCAGAGTCGATACTCAAAAATCAAAAACCGTCTTCAAAATTGTAATTTATTTACTTCATACATCTTCCTGCTAGGTACCCATTTTACCCCAAATCACTCTAGCTGCCGATGCGACGTTGGCCGTCAGCCAGCTGGCCGCTCATATAAGTGTGAACAATATGTTCATCTCTTTCTGACAACGGGGTCCTGCCGGTCGATTCTGTAAACGTATCGGAGTGAAGTGATCACGGAGTGAGCTGTCAATCCATATAATCAAGATGGAATGACAGCTCACTCCGTGATCACGTGACATCCTGATTGTATGAATTGACAGCTCACCTCGTGATCACTTCACCCAAGCCTTCACTTCGACATGTTTACAGAATCGACCGGCTGTATATCATTGTGATCTTTAAACCTAGGTACCCAGTGATAGAAGTAAAGTTCCATAGGTCTTATAGTAAAATATCGCCTTGTTTTTATTTCTTTATAATGAGTATGACGTCTCTATTATTAACAACTCATTGTATAAAAGTCGATGTTTGCAGTGTCCAAAAAACGATTCTGAAAATCTCTTTTCGCATCGGTGTAATTATGTATTGGTAATGTGAGTTTTGTGTTTATTTACGCTTACTGGCAGGTAAAATTGTTCTTTGTTAACATATTTGTTTTCTTTATAAGTGAATTTGTAATTCTTTTACGAAATAAATATCTTTAACCGTACATCTGTTTACCCGTGCGAAGCCAGGGCGAGTCGCTAGTGTTAAATAAATGGCTTTTGCACAGCACCATCACAGTATAAATATGAACAGTACAGAAACTACCTATATAGCACAGGCTGGAGTCTTTAATATTTGTATTAAGGCCAACACAGGCAAGCCCGGTTAAGCAGTCGACAACCTCACGAAACACGAACATACTCGAAACGGCACACTCACACAAACATGCGCATCGACGAGCGTGACCACTTGTCTTGACGCGGCACTCAATAACTCAATACTGATTGATTACTGACAACACCGCGACAAAGCGGATGTCGCGGTGCTGTCACTGCTGTCAGTATTGAGTGCCGCGTCAAGACGAGTGGTCACTGTCAACTTAGCTACCAACAGTAGCTGAAACGTCATGTTTGGAATGCAAATTTGACGTTTCAGCTACTGTTGGTGGGTAATTTGACAGTTGGTTAAGGTAGATACGTTATTGAGACCGGCCTTTAGTCAAAAGGGAAAGTTGCGAAGAACGATCCGCCATCTTCCTGCGTTGGACTCAAACTTTTATGACATTGTGGATAAAGCAGTATATTAGCACACACTAGATGGCAGTTGAAGCTAGCTATTATTTAATACGTTCCATTCTATGCATAATATAATTTAGAATTTGCTTGTATGTATTTTATTTTATAAAGTTATTTCTGGGTTCGAAACCCCATATTTTAATATATTTTTGTAGTTATCCTAGTAAGTATTTTGTATTTGTGTATTCCTGACTAAATTCATGATTTTATTTTGGTTGTAAAAGAAAGTTAAAATTTGAATTCAGTTTGACAGTTTGCGAAATCTTACAGCGGATACCAAAGAGTATAATAACTATTAAGCGGGCACTTTCGATGTTTGTTCGTAGGTAGGTAGACTCTCGAGTTATCGGACAATTTTCATTGTAAAACTTGCATTCCCCCGGTTTGAAATCAATCAAATGTGATGGGGATGATGGATTGAAGAAAGCTCCATGAAACTTCTGCTGCTGCTGCAACATGCTGCTACAACATGCTGTTGAAACATCACCTTGTAGCACGCCAAAAAGAAAATTAGAAAGGTATTTATAAGTATAATAATGTTACTTTGTTTATTTTTTTTTAAACTTACTTTTTACATTTTTAAATTGTTCTTACAAAATACAAAAAAATATATATGTATAAAAATAGTAGTCCACCGTTATCGGAAACAAGGTCCAAGCTACCGGCGGTCAGGGCTCCAGAGAAAGCCTCCTAACAATGCGAGCCGTGTCCAGAAGTACTGCTCTCTGAATCAAGCCCTTGATCCAGCAGCCTAACGAGAGCCTCCTGAGGTGTTGGTCGAGGCTCGTGGCTAATAAGCCATTGGCTGACACGACTATCGGTACAATGATTACCTAGTTCACATCCCACATGTCAACAACCTTGCGAGCCAAGTCAAGATATTTGTTTTTTTTATCTTTCTCGGCTTTCGTCATGCAGGACTGTTATGTCTACAATCATTGCACGCCTCTCGATTCGTTCCACTATTACTTTTATTATTATCACGGTTATCATGCAAGAATCGATTATAGTCGAAGATCCGAAGTAAGATCGACCTTCACCCACCTGCTTACCGGATCAAAATTATATTTTTATCAAATAAATATGTGTCTGATATACTAATTTAGGTTGCCGTAAAAAAATATGTTCATGGCTATAATAAAAAAAAAGAAGTAAAATTATTAAAATTTCTCTGACTATAAGTACTTACTACTGTACCCATTCATTTCATATATTTTTTTCAATCTTTTTAAAATTACTTAAAGCCATATGCATGACCATATTCATTACGGCAACCGTATTGGTAGGTATTTTAGGTTTTTTTAGGTTAGTTCAGAAACATAATACCTATTATTTGTTAAAATATATTTCTAAACATAATTTTCATCCGGTAAGCAAGTGGGTCAAGGTCGATCTTACTTGGGATCCTCTACTATTAATTAGTACCTACTCGTATCATTCTAAATGTAACGATTCGGCAAAAGTGGACATCTTGAAGCTGACATTATAAGGATTATTTAATAGTTACTTCGTGTAACACGAATTCACCAACCGCGGTTAGTGAATGTCCAGCCAAATAAGGAAACATCGTTAATTTCGCCCAAGAAAAGAAAATTAGTAGGTAGGTACACAAACTGAAACTTGCTCAAAAACAAATTAAAAAGTAAAATAAGCAAGAAAAGATATCACTCTAGCGTCTTTATACGAGTGCTTAAAACGTTAAGTAGTCTGTATTGCAGACAAATTCAGACAAATTGTTGTAATTTGATTTAGTCGGCTAATAGCATCGAGCGAAACAAAGCGTGTCCGTGGCGTGGTGACAATAATATACCTAAAATGCCAAGTTGTGTGTTGAGAAAGTGTAAAAACTATGGTTCCAAGATAAACACGAGTGAAGGAATTTCATATCATACGTAAATATAATAAAAGAATGTTACATTTGTATTTTGTAGCGATTTTATTTGTCATTTACAAACGCACCATGAGAATAAAAGTGACCTAACACGAAATTTGCATTTTGTGGGAAATCACAAAATTGACTTCGTATTTTAGGGAGTTTCCAATAAAATATGTCATAACTTTTTCAAATGGAAAGCTATTTACATATTTATGATGCCAATATATTGTTTAGAAAAAATAAGAGCTTAAGAGTTTATAAAATAATCATTAAAAAAACCTTCCAAAAATTTTGAGATTTTTAGTTCGGTCACTTTCATTCTCACTGTGCGAAATGTCGAATTATTTATTTTATTTATTTATTAAAACTTTATGCACAAGTAAAATCACTGTACAAAGGCGGACTTAATGCCTTAGGCATTTTCTACCAGTCGACCTTAGGGTGGTGCAGAGACTACATGGCAGGTGCAACTTAAAGAAAAACTAAAAATAGAGAGAAGAAAAATAAAATAAAATTAAAAATACATAGATACATACATACACTTAAACAAAGTTATTAAGAAAAAACGAATCCAACGAATTAACGCTGTGATGATTCTACCAACTTCTTGCGAATGTTCTCACGTGCCTTCACCTTAAAGGACAACCGACTTGTTGCCGTCCTGATGTTCAGAGGGAGCGCATTCCAAAGGAAAATTGCTTGAACAAAGAAAGAGGAGCGGATAAACCCAGAGCGGTGAGAGGGACACCGTAGAAGGCGATTATTGGTTGAGCGAAGATTTTTACTGTGGGCAGAACAAATGAATTGAATTTGTGAAGTTACTTAAGAGGGAGACGAAAGATTATTAAGAAAAGAAAACAGTGTAGTTAAGGCCCTCAGCGCTCCCCGCTGACGAATGGGTAACCATTTTAATAGTGAGCGATGCGCGGATACATGATCATACTTACGGAGATTGAAGACAAATCGAATGCAGTTATTTAGAAGGCGGTCAAGTTTATTGAGGAGATCTGCATTCAGGTCGTTGTAGCACACATCACCATAGTCAATCATGGGGAAAATTAGGGACTGTACTAGCATTGCCTTTATGTGAGCTGGGAGAAGATTTTTCAGCCGATACAGAGACCGCAACGTTCCGGTAACTTTCCGACTGACACTCGTGACCTGCTTTCGCCAGTCAAGATCCTTAACCTCGGAACCAAACGGAATGACTGTGTTGTCAAAGATTAAGGGTGGTACAGTTAAGCCATTCAGCTTTCTCAAGCTATGGGAACTTCCAAATATGATAGCCTGACATTTTGAAGGGTTAACTGCCACCCCGAATCGGTCCGACCAGCTTTTAACTACCCTCAAATCCCGGTTGAGCTCCTCGATCGCATCCGATAATTTGTCAAAACCTGCCTGACAATAGAGCTGTAGATCGTCAGCGTAGAGATGATACGCACACCGAAGCTCAGTGGTTATTAGATCAATAAAGATGGAAAACAAAAGAGGAGATAAAATACCGCCTTGAGGGACGCCAGCTGCAAGTTCACACCACCCGGACGAAGAGTCTTATTATTAGAGAATTATTAACATGGTAGTTCGAAAAGGACAGAGAATACGATGGCAACTGCAGCGCGACAAGGACAAATAACATGCGTCATAGATTATTAAACCAGAAGCGTAATCGTAGGCACAATACATGGCGTTCGTAAGCCGCTTGATTGCGCAACGCGAGTTTTCTGGGTGGTCTTTCCAACAATAATAATATGATGACCATAATAAAGAACTTATTGACGTGACAACGTCTTATAATTCGATGGAACCGGCTGCACGCACGAAAAACATGACGTCATGCGGCGTTACCTCGCTCTGAGGCGTTCCATTTAGAAAGAAAGAATAATATTTATTTAGCACTTACATGAAACACACATTTAAGGCTTGAAGTGCAAGCGAGAGCGCGGAACGAGCGACAAAGAGGCACAATCGGCCTCCGCGTTCGGCAGCGTTCGGCATCTGATTTTCTTTTGAACAATGAAACCATTCCATCAGTATTTTCTTATGACGTTGTCACGTTCAACTATCGTCAGTAAACCAACTTTACAGACAACCGATTTTATGATCATCATAATATTATTGGCTTCTGGATTTCAACGTTTTATAATAAAGATGATATAGAATGAGATTAGTAATTTAGCTATTAGATATTTTATTAGTAAAATCAGAATGTATGTAATGTACAGACGCCAGCACATCAAGTTACAACAATCTGTCAAATTTCTTTAATTTTCAAATTTATCGCTAAAGCATTAGGTTCAAGGTTGCTTGGAAAAATTTGACAGTTTCGGGTAGCTTGATGTGCTGGCGTCTGGACCTGGATAAAACATTTTTTTCTCATTATGGTTTATTATTTTCCAGATTTCCGAGTGACGATTTTACAAAACACAAATGGGTCAGCATAGTTCAGGCGGAAAGAAGTGAACATGACTGGATGCCTACAAAAAGTAGTACAATTTGTTTTGCACATTTTAAACAGGAAGATAAATATACAACTTCGAAAGGATACATGCGTCTGAAAAAAACTGCAGTACCTTTGATAGGCTCGGTAAAATTTTGTATTATATAAACACGATGCGTACGTATTTATTTTCTTTTGTTTTTTAAATAATGAAGTAGTGCATTATTTAAAAAACTTGTAGGTAACACACTTGTAATGATTGTAACACTCGTAACTTAAATTCCATTCTCATTCTGTCCATTTCATAATAATCTGGTGGGGTTGCATATGATATTATCTAGGACCAAAGTAGGTACCTACTCGTCAAGACGAATCAAACGAGCCCAAACTCGATGGGATTGCGTCGTTTCATTACAGAATTCATAGGAATTCTCCACCACCAGGCCACCTTCCAGCTCCATCATCAGATCAGCCATGTCATCATAATGAGTATTGTATTGTCACGCGATATACATATGCGTGCAAAATTTCAGCTTAATCGGAAACCGGGAAGTGTGTCAAATTTTAACTTGCAAGTGTGATTGATTACAGATAAACATCGGGACAGGTGAAACTAAATAAAATCTTGTAAAATACGCAAACGATAAATTATGTAGGTACTTACTCGCTGAGTAGGTACAAAATTTATCGAAAATCCGGTCAGCTTAACTCAAATTTATTGAAAATTTGTTTGTGAATAAAAATATATCAATTTTATTTGTTGTTTTATTAAATAATGATGTATTTAATAAAACAACAAATAAAATTGATATATTTTACCAGTGTAATATATTTATAGTTATATTCAATGTCTCTTCTGTGGCAAGTCCGCATACTCTATGAATCACTAGTGACTTCAAGCGCACAGCAGGCCTCCGTCACTCTATGTACTTGCGCGCTATAATTACCTACCGCCCGACTGGGCGGTCTCGGCTTGTAAGTTTTTTATAAGCCCTGGCTGGAGGCTTTAATATTATATTAAGGCCACCACAGGCAAGCCCGGTTAAGCAGTCGACAACCTTATAGGTTGAACTGCGAGAAGCCACACACAAAAAAAAAAAAAAAAAATGGGCGGTCTCGGTCCTCCAACGGACCAAATTCAGTATGGTTTTCGCAAGCGAAGCGCACGCACGTTTTTCAATTTTAATCGTTCGATTCGTTTGTACGCGTACCTACGATGACGCCTGGTGCCTTATGTGCAGTAGATGGGTGCAAATCAAGTAAAAGAAGGGATAAACATATAACATTTTTCCATTTACCTGTCAATGAAGAAAGGTAAGTGATAAACTATTACTATTTTTTTGTCGTTTCAAATTATTTTTAATAGGTAGGTAGGTATACTAAGCATTAGCTTGCCTTTCAGACACAGATTTACATAAATTTTCTTTACATAGAAACGTCAAACTTACCTTAAACACTATATTAACAACGTTTAAAATGCTATTTTTACTAGAATCAAAAGACCGGCGCGGTTAACTGCTCGGTGCGCCTGACCGTAATATAACTTAATTTATGGCTGTTTGAAGTGGTTATTTGATAGACAAACGACTGTTTTGTAAAGCTAAAGAAACAAAAAACTTGCTTCAAGGAGTTTCTGGGAATTTTGCCTAGTGATAAAATTATAAAAAATGCAAGAAGTTACAACACAAGTAGGTTATTAAAACGTTTCGTGGGATAAAATATATTTTTAACGAAATCTAAAGCGACAACGTTATTTTTTTTATTAGAATAATAAAGAATATTAGTTTACCTTGTCATATTATATTTAATATGAACATATCATCTTAAAACAATAGCTTAAAATAGCTGTTGAATGCAAGGAAACGAGATATTTCCAATAAATGTGTTTTTTTACCTTTGACCTTGGAATATGCTGTGTAGACGCGAACACCCTACGATAAGTAGGTTTTGAGACAAGTTTTAGGGTGTCAAAATAAAGGTTTATTACAAGTTTTTAGCTGACCATCTCTCATTCCGAGATTCTTGCCCTAATTTGACTAATTTTCTTCGATATCATATCTGTGTGTCTGCCCGTCTGTCTTATCTAGGTACCGATCTCCTTCCTTAGACCTGTCCTATTTATATATTCATTTCATTTCAGGCGTAAAACATGGGCTGAATTGATTGGCAGGCCTGATTTAGCAAGGCCAGACACCAAGCCAAAAAGTCATTATGTGTGTTGTCTTCATTTTGAAAAGTCGGTGATTAAACATATACCACAATTACGACCTGACGCTGTGCCTACAAAGCTGCTGCCATCTCCACCAACTACTTCAAGTGCCAGTACTGAACCAGAATCTAAGGAAATATCGACACAAACCAAACATACTAATATTAATGTAAAAGTTCAGAGTTTTTTTAAACTACTTATAATTTATTTTCTTAATTTTTGGTCTCAAGTTGACATTAAAAAAATAACTTATAAGTAATTTATTGTCGTCTTGAGACTAAAAAAATATTCTGAAAACTGCTCACTAATCTAAAAAGGTATATTTTTTTATCCTGATGATCGTCGTCAGGACCTTAATGTGTCGGCCCTTGTCCCCTGTGCAAATTTTCAAGTGAATGATTTTTATGACTCACCCGGGGTCAAAAGTCCCCCGGGTGGCGTTTGAGTATTGTGAAGTTGTGAGATTATTGTACTTATTAGCTGACTATATCTCATTCCGAGATTCTTGCCCTAATTTGACTAATTTTCTTGGACTGTATTGGTTTTTGACCGACCCCGGCCGCTCTGTACGCCGCCGCCGGCGGATCGCACGTTAGTTCGAGATGAGCAGTCGTCCTTTCGTTTTCTTTTCGATAAAATGAAGGCAAAAGCATGTAGCATCGTCTGCTTAAATAATAACAAGGATCCGAACATCTCGTTTTTCACACTTCTAAAAGACATCGAAAGATATAGTAATGCACGTCTACATGTGATTACTAATTAGGTAGGTAAGTACCTACCTACGAAATGTTTACATTTGTTATTCTTTATATTTATGTCACCCGTATTTACGTAGTTAGAATATTAATTATTATTTTTATAGTATAGTTATTTAAATAGTATTTTTGTTTTAAATATTTTGAGATAGATCTAGATAGACTACTCATAAAACAACAAAAGTATTAAAAGGTATGTACTGTATTTTATTTTTCTTTCCGGACAGCCCTAGTACTCGGTCAAGCGGCGTAGGTATGTTGCGGACGAGAACGGATACAAATTAATAACAACTCTCAAGCGCGGCGATTAAATGCAATTTAGCTTGCGCGTGGGGTTTCAAGTGATTTTGTAGGCTATTGTTACGCGCCAGAATTAATGTCGGGTACATTAAGTTACTACTAGCGCCATCTAGTATCGAGTAGAAGAACTAGTAGAGTCAAGTACCTTCTAGACATTTCTTTGCCAGAACATTCTACACTTCTCGGTATCTGGTCAGTCGGCAGCGGTAGTTACGAGTACTTTCCAGATGTTTCGAGAATGGAAGTTTCTAGAATAAACTGACCTATAAAAGGAGCGCGTATTTCGCGACCGAGTCAGTATTGGATTAGCGATACAAGCGAATACTTCGGAAGCGATCTTCAAGTACGAATAAAGTGATCAGTGGTGAACTTGTGTTTAATAATTAGTGAGTTTAAAGTTGTAATTAGTGTTTTTTAAATTAAAGTGTCATTTTGGTTATTTAATCGGCTGTTTTTATTGTCACGAACCCCAAGCTCGTAACAATTGGTGTCAGAAGAGTGGATATTTAAACCATGCCGATTCTACCAAAGGACGACACGGAGGGTATCCGTACCCGGAGTCAACGTCAGCAGGAGACGGACCAGAGGCGTTTTGGAGGTACAACGCCGCAGACGTCGGAGGGCCAGCTGCCGATTATGGAGGCCGGTCCGTCCACAGCAGCTCCAGCATCTGCAGCACCAGACTTTGCTGCTCTGATGCTGATGCTGCAGGAACAGGCCCGCCGTCAGGAAGAGCAGGCCCGCCGGTTGGAAGAACAGCTGCAGCGTGACAAAGAGGAACAGACTCGCCGGCAGGAGGAGCAGGCCCGTCGGTTGGAAGAACAGCTGCAGCGTGACAAGGAGGAACAGGCCCGCCGACAGGAAGAACAGGCCCGTCGGTTGGAAGAACAGCTCCAGCGTGACAAGGAGGAGCAGATGCGCCGCCAGGAAGAACAGACGTTCCTCATGAAGGATCTGCACGCCACTTTCGGAAAAGAAATTAAAGTCGTACAAGATAAGGTAGTTCAGCATGAGAACCGGCTGATAGAAGCTGAAACCCAGATTGCTGAAATGAAAAAAATAATGGACAACCTAAAAGTTGGAGATGGGGTGGCAGTGTCAGTAGCTACTACACCTTCGCTACGTGGATTCAAAGTGCCACCGTTCGATGGGACATCTTCCTGGTCAGCCTACAAAAGACAGTTTGAGGCTGTTATGAAGGCGAATGGGTGGACTAAAGATCAGGCCATGACTGCGCTCACCCTCGGCCTGCGCGACCAGGCCTTAACTGTCCTGGAAGCTCTCGGTAAAGAAGTGACGTACGAGCAACTCCTTGAGGCGTTGGAAGCTAGGTATGGCGACGCTCATCTGGAACACGTGTTTCGTGCGCAGCTCAAGGATCGCGTGCAATGCAGCAGTGAAAACCTGCAGCAGTGGGCCCTTGAAGTGGAGAAGCTGGTACGAAAAGCATACCAGTCCGTACCTGCGCTCATTGAAGGGAACCTGGTGCAGGCATTCATCGATGGCATCCGCGACCTTGAAGTTAGAGCTGCTGTGAGGCTTGGACACCACGGGACGCTTAAGGACGCCTTGGCTCATGCACTGGAGGTGGAAGCTGTGCGGCAGGATCATCGTTCCCATCGCGTCAGGGAGGTTGCAGCGCCTACAGTTCGCGACCGTTTAAAAGGATACAGCCCTAGGTGCTACGGCTGTGGGGAAAGGGGCCACCTTCGATCCAGTTGCCCTAAGCGGACTGCAGAAAGGGAAGGTAGCCAATCTCCAGAGGGTAGAGCGGATAACAGCACCGCCCAGCAACAGCAGGGAAACGAGTGAAAGCCAGGACTGCGGGGCGGGTGCTGGCTAATGTTCAAAGAGCCCCAAGGATTTCGATCTCACAAACCCATGACGGGAATAGCCTAATCATCAAGGGCGAGGTCAACGGAATGCCTTGTAAGCTGACTATAGACACTGGAGCTTCTCGCACGGTTGTCAGTTCCCAACTTGTAAGTCGGTTCCTTGGGGACTCCGTACACAACCGAGACCGCATAAATTTGGTAACAGCCACTGGTCAGCGTATACCCGTCCGAGGAGAAAGAGAGATGGAGTTGAAGCTAGGCAACGGAATCTATCTGCATAATGTTGTCGTGGCCGATATTATGGACGATTGCATCCTGGGCTTAGACTTTATGAGGAAGAATTGTTGTGAGATCGACGTTAATCAAGGAGTTATGAAATGTGGACAAGAGGAACTTTTCATGGAAGGGGCGTTACCAGGAAATGTGTACAGCCTAAAGAAGATTGTTCTTCCTCCAAGATCGGAGACGATTTTGCCGGTTAGTCTTCCTCGGAATCCTGGGCAGAATCATCGTTGTGTACTCGTGGAAAAGGTAGACAATGACCTTCCATGGAAAGTGGCACGAACTTTGGTCAGAGCCACCGACATCTCAGGGGTACGTGTGCTGAACCTTAGTGATAAGGAACAGATGATAGAAAAAGGCACTCTGATTGGTACTTGCGAGGAAGTGGATTGGTTGCGTCGATGCCAATATCTTTCGACTGGGACCCTCAGCAAGGACGCACAAACGAAAGTGACCACACTTTTAGACGACTGTCGCAGCGCTCTGTCTCAAAATGAACTGGTCAAGGCAAAGAAGATGTTAATGAAGTATGCCAGTGTTTTCTCTTCAAACGATGGTGACATCGGAAAGACTGGCTTAGTTCAACACAAAATAAACACAGGAGAAGAATTGCCTATCCGTCAGCGACCAAGGAGATTGCCGGTAGCACGTGAAAAGGAAGTGGAAACCATGATTGAAGGAATGGTGAAGGATGGTGTTATAGAACCTTCATCCAGTCCATGGTGTTCACCAGTAGTGCTGGTAAGAAAGAAGGATGGCAGCATGCGGTTTTGTGTTGACTATCGTCGTCTAAACGACGTCACGAAGAAGGACAGCTATCCTTTGCCAAGAATTGATGACACGCTGGACATGCTTACTGGAGTGAAATGGTTTAGCACGCTAGATCTAAAAAGTGGTTACTGGCAAGTTGAAATCGACCCTAAGGACAAGGAGAAAACTGCATTCTCGACAGGAAAGGGCCTGTGGCAATTTAAAGTTATGCCGTTTGGATTCTGGAAGCTGCAGAGTCGAGCAGTGGGATCCTTGGTTATAAGCGCCATATTGAAACGATTACGAACACATTGAGTATTTAAAATTAAATTAAAATCATGTGTAATAAAAGTTTGACAATCACTGCCAATTTTTGAAACGGGGTAAGACCGGATATTTTTTTCCGATCTTTACTCGAGATGGGTAACACCGGATTTCAGCCTACAGAGGTAGTAGACATATCTGGATTAGTTTTGTCATGTTATCACTGCTTTAAACTTAGTATTTAGGCAAAACAATACCAAAATAAGCTATAATTTTGCTAAAATATGCAAATACGAATGAAGGTGAAAGACCGGATAAACAAATATTTCATAAAACTTACCTTGTTTTCTCTAACGGCGCGTGGTACACGTCCGAGTTGCCGGAGCGACTTGCGGTCGCTGCGGAACGGGGCGGAACATAATAACGTGGCGCGCAATGTGGCTAGCATTACAAAATATAGCCAAATAAGTGGGATATTTGATTTCTACGTTCTTACCCCTGCGCCGATCTTACCCCAACGCACCTTAATTATCGAAGTGAAGGCTTGTGTGAAGTGATCACGAGGTGAGCTGCCGATCAATTCTGGTAAAAATGTCGAAGTGAAGGCTTGGGTGTAGTGATCACGAGGTGAGCTGTCATTCCATCTTGATTATATGGATTGACAGCTCACTTCGTGATCACGTGACATCTTGATTATATGGATTGACTGACAGCTCATCTCGTGATCACTTCACCCAAGCCTTCACTTCGACATGTTTATAGAATCGACCGGATGTTAATCCATACAATCAAGATGTCACGTGATCAGATCACGGAGTGAGCTGTCACTCCATCTTGATTATATGGATTGACAGCTCACCTCGTGATCACTTCACCCAAGCCTTTACTTCGATATGTTTGTAGAATCGACCGGCTGAACTGTACCTACCCACATAGATAACAAATAAAATAAATATGACCAATTCATTTAAATAATTAGGTAAGTAATTGAAGACGCACCAAGGTTAATGGCCTTCCCCAACTATGTTTAAAATCTTTAGTGGGTACCTACTTCGGGCCCCGTGCACGAAATCAACTCATTTCGAACAATTTAGATCGCTACTTGTGGGAAAAGCAGGAAGAATTAGAACCTTTTTTTTTGTTATTGTAAAAGACGAGTTCTTATTCTTTTACATGGCTTAAATGATTTTTTTAAAATAATGTATAATATCATGGCAATCACCCATATTCCAACCCCCTTTTCCGCAAAAGTAACGAGCGAGTGGTGTTTGACTGCGTTGGACAACAAAACTACACAAGATTGTGCACATTAAAAAATATTTATAACATCATTATATAGTCTACTCTTACATGCATTGAAAACATTATTGAAATCAATCCGAAACAAAGCAGAAAAAATTGTTGAAAAACACAATTTTTGAGAAAATGTTTAGATAAATAAGTATTTTTTTCCATAATAAAAAAACACTTTTTGGAAATTTTAGAAATTACACATTAATCTCAAGTAAACATTTTAATAGAATTGAAATTTTATTATATAAAAAATCAATAAATTCATTTCGTAAATAATAAGCAAAGTGAACTATATTATCGACCGCGCGAATCCGATTGCCTCAGTAACGACCGGGCTCTCCCAGCGTGAACACGTATCACTTTGCTTCGCAGGCGCTCGAGAGTTTTACGTAAATATAATTCCCAGATTGTAGGCCGACTACCACATTTTGATCCAGTAAGTATTAATTTTGATCTATATACTTTTTGTTTGTTTTTAAGATAGTAAAACTTACTTCGTCTTCAATCCTAATATTATGAAGAGGTAACGTTTGTATGTTTGTAAGGGTAATCTGCGGAACTACTAATCTGATTCCGAAAATGCTTTAGCTAACATATTAGGAAGCTAAATTTTTGCCGGGTGGTACAAACTATGTATCATTGTTATATAACTTGTGTTATATAGCACGTTCACATTTTGTAACATTGTTCACATTTTTTAAGTTCCATAACAATGTTGTAAAACATATTTTGCTACATAATTGTACGCACCTTTATAGGCCATTTACAAGAAGTTGATATTTTTAAAAGTTTCATATTTTAGATACCTACAACTTGCTTTTGGATTTACATATATTTTGTAATAATTTAATTGAATGAATGGAAAAGTTGATAATATCTTCATATTCGAACGACTGCATTGATTTCGGTTTGAATTCAAGATCTGGTTTTCCAAATATTTTGACATCTATAATTTGTTGCAGATAATGGGTCGAAAGAGGTCGAATTATGAATGCATAATTAAAAAAAAAAGGAAACAAAACTTGGGACTAGTACGTGCTAGACAAGTACTTAAAGAACGTAAACGTAATCAACTCGCTACGTTTTCGTTTCCAGTACATGTGAGTTTTTACTTTTGATCAGCGCTGGAAGTGTAGAAGTATTTACGAGTACATACTAATTTCCAAATATTGTTAATTATAGGAAAACCATGACGGTGGCAGTTCTGAAATTACTGTAGGTACTGCAAATGCTGATAATACATTTCAACTTGATATAAGCATGGTAAATATAATCTTTGTCAAATGATGTATTTATAATAATATACTTGCAGTATATAGGGTAGCCTGTATGCAACATCATCATACCAGCCGAAAAATACGAATTACGGAATTTTGAATTAGGAATTACGTATTTGATATGTACGCGGATGACCAATGTCAATTACCTTTTATTCGGCTTTATCCGATATTGGTTTAGGTATACTTCGTCAATTTAAAAAAGAATGGCAGTTAAACAATTTATTTTTAACGTGTATAAGTGTTATTTACAAATTATCTACAAAAATAAATATCATTGTACTTATTATCATTTTTATTTATAGTTTTGTTGAATGTGTTTTTGTTAATTTTTTGTTGATTGTGAAAAATATACAGAACACACACATTCCAGACTTTTATTTCTAGGCCGTACACTACTTAATTATGTTACTTTAAATAATATATTCTAAAAGATCAAAATTGTTTAAGCGGTCACTACGCTCGAACTTCACCCGCGTGTGCGTGTATCTGCATGAGCGGTGCACACAAACATAAAATTGCGACGAATTAACCTAAACAGCAGCGAGTGAATTTTATGCACGGCCTCTTAAAATAGTTTTGTTTTATATTTTATTAATACGATTGTTTTCTTCTTTTCCAGAATGAAGACTCCTTGCAGGCTGATGATGGAAAGGAAATTAAAGTGTTCTGTCCGAAATGCAACGTGGAAATAACGCACACTGCGGAAGGAATACAGGAGGTAAGTACATTCAATGTGTTGCGGTATTTGTTCGAAAGAGTTACCGCGGCCCTGGAACGCAAAGGACTTTAGAAGGAACACGGATGGGTTTTAGTCAGTAAGAGTCTGACACGCCCTTCCGCTCCACCCAGAGCGATAGAAGTCATTTGATGATTTCCCATCCTTAAAAAAAAAGAAAAAAGTACATTCAATGTGTTTTGTTTCTCGTAAATTAACAAAAACTGCTCAGAACGAGTCGGACTCGCACACGAAGGCACAGTATAAAATAAATAGGAACAGTACGGAAACAATTAGACCTCCCCCGACCTTTGATTACCGAGCCGGCCCGCGTCGCTGAGCCAGAAGCTTTAAACTCCCCAAATAATAATGTTATGACCCAGCCTGTCCCTTGCTGTCCTCCCGAAATGACGCCGCTAAGCCGAGGTCCGTATCCCACAGGGGATGCCCTAGCGAGTGGTCATTTTAGTTTAATTTAGCTTAGTTTGTAAGCTCTAGCTGGGGGCCTTAAATTCATTTAAAGCCACCACAGGATAGTCCGGTTAAGCAGTAACCAGCCTTAGAGTGCTGAACTGCGAGTGGTCGTCGTCAAAAAAACTATAAGAGCGGTTGCGCACTACGTCCGATCCGAATCCGTCAAAATGCTGTCCGAGAAAACTCTGATATTGCTTACGCACTAACTCCGATCCAAATCCGTGATTCAGACGTAATTTTACGTGGAGCCGCTACAGAGCGTTCACGTCACTATATTATATTACTCTTTGGTCCATGCATTCCTTGTCGATATTGTGTTTTTGTAGTCGTCTATAGATTTGTCCCATAAACAGGGTCTATTTCTATTTTCAACATTTTTAATTAACGCAATAACATCGCCGAGTCACGTCACCCCCCGCCCCCCGGCCCCTCTGCCTCTTTTCTCGGACGCAGCTCGGATTCGGTTCGGACGTAATGCGCAACTGATCATACAAATTGCCAAATGGCCACCGAAATGCCATCCGAGAATCCGAAATGGAGATTCTCAGATGACGGAAATCGGGTGTAGTGCGTTTAAAGCTACCATACAAATTGTTCTTTCTCGCTCTAAGTCTCCGCCAGACAAGAAAAAAATAACGGTCGTTAACACCCGTCTACCAATGTATTCCAATATTTCAAACGATACGAACTTAATGTAGAGGAAGTGTCGCTAACACGATAAAACAAACGTATCGCGGTAAGGGGCGTCCTTGACGAGTTCACTGGGCGTGAGTTAACCTTGTAGCCAAAACCATAATTATTCCGTCGTATTTATTTTGGGAGATACTTACTACTAGTACTCAATGAAACTCTCAAACTGAATTCAAAGTCAAATCATTTATTTCAAATAGACACATAGTTTGATATATTATAGTTTGTTATAAGATATATTTTGCCAGAACTTGCCGAGATTTGTAAGAGTAGCGCAAAATCTAATTGAAAACGGTCTAGCCATATAAATAATGATTAAGGTATCTGATGTAATGTATTATATATTATGTTTAATATGTACCTAAGTTATAACATCGCCTTGGATGTATCTGTAAAGGTGTTATAATAATGAATGAATAAATAAATAAATAAATATTAAATTATTTTTTAATGATTGGAACACACGACAGTCATTCTAGCACTTTCCATTTTGAGCCAAACTTTGTGCCCATATTTTCACTCGCACGGAACTTTCACTTTCTGAAGTGTCTGTAACATCCTTACTTAATATACATATATATTTTTTATATATATTATTAATATTTTAAATGCGAAAGTAACTCTGTCTGTCTGTCTGTCGCGCTTTCACGCCAAAACTACTGAACCGATTTAAATGAAATTTGGTACACAGATAGTCTTGAACCTGAGAAACGACATAGGCTTTTTAATGCGAAAAAAAGTTGTAACGACATAGGCTTTCAACCCTTTACAACTTTTTTTTGATGAAAAGTTGTATGGAAGTATCGTCATTATTAGAGCTAGAAGCTAGAAACTTATTTTTTAGGCTGTGATTCGATATAAATAAATAGGTATGACATTCAAAGTTTTACCCTCAAGGGTGTAAAATAACAATAGGGAATAGGGGATGAAACTTTGTATGGAAATATGTAAGGTTTATGTGCGCTTAAAATAATTGCCTCAATAATTAAAAATGCTACCCAAGGACACTATTCCACGCGGACGAAGTCGCGGGCACACCTAGTTTATAAAGCGATCGGCTGTTTTATCTATTTCATGATCGACTCCCTTCATGTTGACTTCTTCCTTATTGACGTGCTCGATACTATTTATTTGCGGTGTTAATTTTTGTGTTGTTTAATTTTTGAGGTGTTACCTGAAAGGCATCATTATTTTTTACCGTCTGTTAATTTAAATGTTGTATTGTGTCGAGCAACATAACTTTTCGTGTCCGCCCATACAAGCTCTATTGGATTGAGCTCGCAACGAAAAGGCGGTAACCGTAACACCTTTGAATGTAGGTACCTACTTTTTTTTTTAAGGATGGGAAATCATCAAATGACTTCTTTCGCTCTGGGTGGAGCGGAAGGGCGTGTCAGACTCTTATTGACTAAAACCCATCCGTGTTCCTTCTAAAGCCCTTTGCGTTCCAGGGTCGCGGTGACTCTTTCGAACATATTCCGCAACCCTGGCAGTGCCGTAACACCATTACGCCTTTCTCTGACACCATTTCATCACTGCGTATTTTTGATAAAAACTTTTCACAGATTAGACTTTTACCATGAAATGTGATTTGTGTCCTGCTGGTCGAAGATGATTTTTTTATCTTGCAACCAGTCCATGATCTGTTGCTTTCTCCGAGATGACGTGGGTATTTTTTCCAATCGTCTGAAACTCAATGTAGGTACCTACCTATAAAACAAGAATACTGACCCTGACTTACTTAAAGTAAGTTGTTGTAAGGTGCTGGTATAAACTTCAGGAGCTAGGAGGTTAAATAAAGCGCAGTATACTTTCCTTCATAACACTCGATTTAATAAAATTATTAACCAAAACATGTTGACGTTTCATGGCGGGAACAATCACGAATGCCACAGAATAAAAATCCCCGCCACATAAAACTATTTGCTCATTCACTTTAAATACTTTAAATTCAACTACTTACCTATATTAAAATGAAAACATCCGAAATAACTAGGTACCTACTTAATATTATAGAATTGTTAGGTCTTGTTCCTGATAATAAATAGTACCTTATGTTTTTAAAGATAATTGTTAAAATGAGTTAAAATTGTAAGCATTTTGTTTTATATAAACATTTATTTTAAGTAATATCTAAGATATGTTGTATAAGAGATTAATTTCTATTGTTTGGGAATGTTAACCCTTGATCTATACTGATTACTAGAAAAGTGGCTGGGTAACAAATCGCTCAACGATTGGACCACGATCCTGGCATCACCTGATATCGTGGACCAATTGTAGAGCGAGGTTGACGGCAGAACCGTCGGGGGTTTTTTGGGAGTAGCGGGGACGCGTACGGGCATTCTCTCCCGGACCGCCGTTTTGAGACATCGGATTAGATTGATTGTTCTGAGCAGTGAAAAGATTAAGAATTGCATAGTTGTTTGTACTTAATGTAATTAATAAAACTAAGTGAACAGTTTGAGTTTAACTTTATACAGTCCTCCCAGTTGAAATAGTTTCCTCTTAATAATAAAACTGTGACCGCTAAGGCAACGAGTTTTATACTTCAGAAGTGACAAGTGTACCCAAAACGTAAGTATGCGCCCAAATTGTATCTCCACTTTTTATAATTATGGATTAGCTTCTGAATTAACCTGAGACATATTAGTCTTAAGATAGGTTGTACATTGTGTTAATTAGGCACCAATTCGATTTTGCTTTTTAATATTGTCATCATTAATAACATTGTTGAAAGTTTTCTTGCTAAAATGCACATTATGTTTACTCTTTTTACTATTATTTTTCGTGGGACGACAATATTTTAGCGAGCGAATACTCGTTAACACTATTTCGAATCTTGCTATGGAAAGCATAATAGCTAGCAAACAATCGATTTTACTAGTGGTCCAGGTTCGAATTTCCGTTAGTGCCAAATCGCGAGCTTAAAATCGAAAGATTTAGCTGTGTTGTAGTTTTACGTTATAGGACTTTTTAAATTTCACAAGAAAGTTACTATTGGGTTGTAACGGCGCTTACCTATCAAGAGCGTCACCCAACACTTCCCACAAAAAGTTCTACCGAGGCGAGCGAAGCACTTTACGCCGCATACCGCATCTATCGCTTATCGGACTTAAGTGTTTACATTTGGAACAAAGGTGCCTATGTTTTATTTTTAGAATAGGACGAATTAGATTTCATTTCCTATTTAAGAAATACCGATTTAGATTCCAAAAATAAGGTGACTTGCACATGCTCAACTAAAGCGATATATCTGTACCTTAGTCCATTTTTCAATGAAATAATAAACAACGGCATAGAGTTTTTATCTGACGGCAATCACTAACTCCTTAGTTAGAATTTCAATATACGGCTCTCAAGTTTCTTTGCCGTGAGATTTCAGGCAATGTCGAAGTCAACGGGTCAACGAAGGCTCGTGACTCCGAGTCGCGGTGAGCCCCACTCTGCCACGAGGAGCCGAAGTCGGCTGCGAAGTCGTAGCCCCGAGCCAGACATCGAGCTGCGCCGTGAGCGGCTTCGAATGCTGGAGGCTGAAGTACGCCGGGAGCGCGACCGGGTGCGCGCCGCCGAAGATCTCCACCTCGCAGCGCGTCGCAGCGACGAGCCGCGAGTGGACAACCGTCTCCGTAGCGCCTCCACGGAATCGACACGGCGCCGGGACGCCGAGCCACGTGCAGCGCAACGTGAGGAGCGTGACCGTGTACGCGCCGCCGAAAATCTGCACCTCGCAGCACGTCGCAGCGACGAGCCACGAGTGAACAACCGTCTCCGCAGCACCTCCACGGCTTCGACACGGCGCCGGGACGCCGAACCACGTCCAGAACGTCGTGCAGAGCGCGGACCACGGCAGCACGACGGCGCGGAACGGATTAAAAGGTCACGTAGCCATTCATTTTCAAAAAGAGATTTATTTAATATTATTAGGGACTTGAGGGATAGTCACGCATCTCCACCTGTAAACCAAGGGGCATCTCAACAACTACAAAAAGTTAACCACGAAAATATATTGCCAAACTTTGATCCCTCATCCAAAAACCAGCGAATGGATGTGTGGTTAAGAAAGGTAAATGAGTGCGCTTCGGTATACGGTTGGGATGAAAGAACCACCACTCATTTTGCAATGCAAAAGTTGCAAGGTCTGGCCAAGACGTGGTACGAAAGTCTGCATACCATCCTATTTACATGGCAAGAATGGCAAGAGAAGTTGCTAAGCGCGTTTCCGTGTGAACAGAATTACGGTCAGACCTTGGAGGATATGATTAAGAGAAAGAGCAGATATAACGAATCTATTGAGGTTTATTACTACGAAAAACTAAGTGTAGTAAATCAATGCGATATAGTAGGTACCCGCGCGGCAGAATGCATAATACACGGTATTACAGATAAAACACCCAAATCAGGAGCTTTAGCATTGCGTTGTACCCACCCTGATCAGCTGTTACAGTATTTACTCAGTAATAGGGACTATAATCAATCTGGTCCGGACCGTTTTCACGTTAAAAACAGAAATTTTGATAATCAAGTTTCCAAAACAGCGAGCAGTAGTTCTGGTGCCCGACCGAATCAACCTATTGGATGTTATAATTGCAAGGAAAAGGGACATCATTTCTTGCACTGCACTAAGCCGTTGACGAAATGCACGCGTTGTAATAGGATTGGTCACATCGCGGAAAAATGTTATATTAAATCAGATGATAAACTACTGACAAACGCTAGTGGTTCAGTGCAGAAAACTATGCGGATTGATTTTATAAACAACGAACACGCAAATATAGGCAATTGTCCTGGCTCTAAGTTTATAAAAGAGGTAACAGTCAATAGTTGTGTACTTAGAGCATTTTGGGAGCGACGTTACCCTGATTAGGGAATCTACTGCCAGTCAACTAGGTGTATCTCACGATAATGTACCTACACTATTGAAAGGATTTGGCAACACCGTAGTTCAGTCGCTAGGAAATTTATCTCTTGATATGATTGTCGATGAGGTAGAGGCTAGAGTTGCTTGCAAAGTAGTGCCCGACTATCTATTGGAGGTCCCGGTGCTTATGGGACAATCATTCACAGAGCAATCTCACATAGCTGTCTATAAAGATAGAAACAAATTGAAATTCCACAATATCGGGAACGAATTGCCTTGTTCTGAACTTGTTGTTGACAGTGATAACTTGTTGAGGTTTTCTGCCGTTAATACAATAGATATTTACGGTGCGACGACAATTAGAGTAGAAACTCAACTCGCGGTCGATGGAGATGTTCTTTTGAAAAATATTATAGCGGGAAAGCCTAACAATCAGTATTTCATTGTTGGAGGACTTCATCGCTTAATCAATGGATATATTTATGTATTGATTGTGCCATGTTTAGGTTTTTGCCGAATTTCATCTAAACCAATCTTTTGTCGCGCTGAGAGAGTCGATGTTGTGAATCGAGTTATTAATGAACCGTCAATTGAATCAAAAATTGGGCAGCAGTTCGATGAGAGGTAGGTGCGTGTAGGTGGAGGAGTATCTGAACATGCAAAACGAACTCTTATGAAGATACTCGAGAAATATCAACATTGTTTCGCCTCCTCCTTGAAGGACTTGGGATGTACCAGCGTAACTGAGATGAGCATAGAACTTAACAGTCAGCGTCCAGTCGTTTATCGCCCCTACAGGTTGTCACACCACGAGCGGGAGAAGGTGCGTTCTATGGTTGGAGAGATGTTAGACGCTGGCGTGATACGAGAATCCGTTTCCGAGTATGCTAGCCCTATTCTACTTGTACGTAAAAAAGATGGCTCTTCAAGATTGTGCGTAGACTATCGTATGCTGAATTCAGTGACGGTCAAAGAAAGGTATCCAATGCCTATCATCGAGGACGAAATAGCACGTCTTTCTGGGCAATCATGCTTCATAACCCTCGATCTTGCGTCTGGCTATTATCAGGTACCGATCTCGGAGCAGAGCAGGCATTTAACATCTTTTGTAACACCGGACGGCCAGTACGAATACAATCGTATGCCGTTTGGCCTAGCCAATGCACCGGCCGTCTTTCAACGCATGATTAACACAGTACTAGGTTCAGCTCGATTTAGTAAGGCAACAGTATATATCGATGACATTCTTATTTATGGGAAGGATGCTACACAGTGCTTAGAACGCCTTGAGGAAGTACTAAAGATGTTAGAAAAGGTAAATCTAACCCTAAACTTGTCAAAATGTGAGTTCTTACGGGATAAGGTTGACTATTTGGGCTACGAAATTAGCGCCAGCGGTATCAGACCCGGTGAGAAGAAGATATGTAGTGTGATCAACTTCCCTCGGCCCGAAAGCGTGCACAACATCCGGCAATTTCTAGGCCTGGCTAGTTACTTTCGCAAGTTTATACAAAACTTTGCACAAATCTCATACCCTCTTAGTAAGCTACTCAAAAAGGACGCAGCTTGGGAGTGGAATGACGATCAAGAGCAGGCATTTGAAAAGCTGAAAGCGAGTTTGGCTAATAGGCCGGTCTTAGATATATATGACCCTGCTGCTGAATTAGAATTACACACAGATGCAAGTAGGTTAGGAGTCGGTGGAATTCTCCTTCAACGAAAGCGAGACTTGGAGAATTTTCATCCTGTAGCGTATTATAGTCGGCCGACTTCTCCGGAAGAAAAGAACTTCCACTCTTATGAGTTAGAAACCCTAGCAGTGGTTTGCTCCCTTCGTAAGTTTAGAGTGTATTTATTAGGGAAAGAGTTCAAGGTTATCACCGATTGCAGCGCACTGCGTTCTACATTCTCAAAGCGGGACTTGATTCCTAGGATAGCACGGTGGTGGCTGACATTACAAGAATTCGACTGTACTATCGAATATAGGGCTGGGACTAAGATGAGTCATGTCGATGCATTGTCTAGAAATCCTGTCGAACCATCAGAATCTCTCGAGGATCAGTTTCCGGCAATAATGACGATTAGTAGTAAAGATTGGCTTCATACGCTACAATTGGGTGACTCTGAGTTACGTAGGATAAGAGACGTTCTAAATAGGAATCTAGATGAAAAAGGCCTACAATACATTAAACAGAATTATGTCATTAGGGATAATAGGTTATTTCGCTATTTAGATGGCGATGAGGAGAAGGTCAGGTGGGTAGTACCAAAAGGGGCAAGGTGGCAAATATGTAAGCTTAATCACGACGACATCGGACATTTTGGCATTGAGAAGACATCTTCAGTACATTTAGAAACCCTGATCGTCTCATAAGCGATCGTGGCAGGTGTTTTACCTCGCATACATTCAAGCGATTTTGCTCAAATAAAGGTATAAAACATGTTTTAAATGCGGTAGCCAGCCCCAGGTCAAACGGTCAGGTCGAGCGGTACAACCGCACCATTCTCGATTCCTTGAAAGCGTTAAGCATTAGATATGGTGAGAAGAACTGGGACAGCCATTTGGGTAACATACAATGGGGGCTTAACAACACCATTCAAAAAACCATAGGAAAGACACCCTCGGAGGTAATGTTCGGAACCTGTATGAACGGTGAAATTAATCCTATGCTTAATGCTGTCACAGTACCCGCTCGTAATGAGGATGATTTACCGGACATACGTGACGAAGTTAAAGCTAGAATAGATAGAGAGCAGGCTAAACAAAAGGAGAGGTACGACAGGAACAGAAAACACGCACGAACATACAGTGAAGGTGAGCTTGAAAAAATTACAAAGACTAATTTTAGTAACGACGGACAGAGCAAAAAACTTATGCCTTCTTTTGTAGGGCCGTACCGTGTTAGCAAAGTTCTAGGTATGGACCGTTATGTCGTGGCTCCGATACCAGGACTAGTCGATACAGAAAGCAGACGTCCGACAACTGTTGCTGCGGACCGCATGAAGCCGTGGATCCATGTGACCGCTCTAGAGATCGACGGAAATGATGTTGATGATAGTTGCAATAGAGACGACAATAATACTGGGAGCAATTCGAGTTAGATCAATTAATCGATCGGTTGGGTTCACCTTGTGTTGGGGTTCTAATGCCCAACAGTGACCTTGTGTTGGGGTTCTAATGCCCAACAGTAACCTTGTGTTGGGGTTCTAATGCCCAACAGTGACCTTATGTTGGGGTTCTAATGCCCAACAGTGACCAAGTGTTGGGGTTCTAATGCCCAACAGTGACCAAGTGTTGGGGTTCTAATGCCCAACAGTGACCAAGTGTTGGGGTTCTAATGCCCAACAGCGACCTTGTGTTGGGGTTCTAATGCCCAGCAGTGACCTTGTGTTGGGGTTCTAATGCCCAACAGTGTCCAAGTGTTGGGGTTCTAATGCCCAACAGTGACCAAGTGTTGGGGTTCTAATGCCCAACAGTGACCAAGTGTTGGGGTTCTAATGCCCAACAGCGACCTTGTGTTGGGGTTCTAATGCCCAACAGTGAATGTACAGCATAGCTCGTACACCTTGTTTCGATCCAGCAAATCGATTGCTGGTGGATATCGTAAGAGTAAAAATGTGTACTAGAATGTTTATTTGTTATTATAGTACTTACAAAATTTGTGTAATAAAACCAAAACATAATTGTAAAAAAAAAAAAAAAAACACGTGCTTGAAGTTCATTATGTAATGCTATTTTATCTTCACTATTTGTTTGATCGTTGTTAGTTCATAAAAACTAGTTGATATGTAATTATTAATCATTTTTATTATACAATAATAGTAGTTATTAATCATTATTGTAATAAGTTCAAACAACTATTAATAGTTATTAATTATTATTGTAAAAAAAAAAAAAATGGTCCAATTGTTAGGTTTCCACTTGGAGTCGTGTGCAGGGCCGCACACGATGTCAGGACGGACGATTGTTAGGTCTTGTTCCTGATAATAAATAGTACCTTATGTTTTTAAAGATAATTGTTAAAATGAGTTAAAATTGTAAGCATTTTGTTTTATATAAACATTTATTTTAAGTAATATCTAAGATATGTTGTATAAGAGATTAATTTCTATTGTTTGGGAATGTTAACCCTTGATCTATACTGATTACTAGAAAAGTGGCTGGGTAACAAATCGCTCAACGATTGGACCACGATCCTGGCATCACCTGATATCGTGGACCAATTGTAGAGCGAGGTTGACGGCAGAACCGTCGGGGGTTTTTTGGGAGTAGCGGGGACGCGTACGGGCATTCTCTCCCGGACCGCCGTTTTGAGACATCGGATTAGATTGATTGTTCTGAGCAGTGAAAAGATTAAGAATTGCATAGTTGTTTGTACTTAATGTAATTAATAAAACTAAGTGAACAGTTTGAGTTTAACTTTATACAGTCCTCCCAGTTGAAATAGTTTCCTCTTAATAATAAAACTGTGACCGCTAAGGCAACGAGTTTTATAGAATATCAGCAAAATAATAAAAGAACACTGGAATGATAGCTTGCGTTATCCATAAAAACAACGTTATTAGGCTGCCTTATTCAAAACGTTCTCAAACATGAAAATGAACGGCATCCATAGCTTCATCATAATCACCAGTTTTTTTACAGACGACCCATTGACAATCGTCCAAAAAGCCATTTTCATTGCCAATATGAACTACAATGAGCCTCCCTTTCTATCAAATTTTGATGCGTAAAAAAGTATTCTAAATGTTCAATTGACAATTTAACGAGAGTATACAATCTCTCAAATTATTTTATAATCTTACCTACGGAGTTTGCCATTCACTCATAGTCATAAACAATAATACCTAACAAAAATAAATCAAAACAGGACCTATTAAACAAACAAAACACTAAAACAATTAACAGTAACAAAATAATAACAATTTATGCATGATAAGATTGATAAGGATAACAATCCGAGTAGGTACTTATTAATAACTAGTACGCTCAGCTCAGTCAATCCCACGCGCAAACCATGACCCTCGAGACGAATGAAGGACACGGTATGTTCACAATTACAAAATGGCGGACAGGCAATGCGCCCCTGACTCGCTCTGACGTCACGCTCACCGCCTAGTATGAGGGCATAACCCAAAAAAACAAATTTCTTGGAAAGAACTTTAAAATTCGGTTATTTTAATGAATTGTATAGGTACTTCTATGAATATAAGCTAAAGCTAAATAAATAAATCTAGTTATGGCATGTTCTTTTGTTGAAATATTTGTTGGAAACTTAAGTAATCTCGAAATAAAATACACCACGAACATTGATTTTAAAATACATAAGTAAACAATAGCAATAACATATTTTGTTGTTTGAATATGTATTTTTAAAACTAAAAAAAATACCATTATATTCTTCAAATTTACATATTTATTACTTATTCCGTTGGGATAAGTTCTTGGCATTATGAAACTCCACCGAAGCAGTATTAGCGACAGTTTTGAATTGCGAGCGATCTCCAACGAAGTTTTGTGGACTTTTTGGTACAAGTCGGATACATGACTTTTATTTTTTTCTTATCTGGCGGACACTTATACCAACAAACGCTCGAAACGGCACACTCACACAAACATGCTCATTAACGGGACCCCTAAGCGGTTGTCGCGGTGGGTGCTCTCAGTATTGAGTGCCGCGTCACGACGAGTAGTCACGTATAAGTTTATCTCCGCGATCTTTTTAAAAATGCCACGAGCGTATTGCGTAGTATACGGCTGTTTGAACTCGGCTTCATCAAAACCGGAGCTATCGTATTTTAAACTTCCCGCTGATTTTGAAAGGTAAGAATGATTTTATTGTTATTACACTACGAACTATAAGTCCGTGTGATCGTAATGAATTCGTGAACTTATATGTAAATCCAGAAGGGCGGTGAGAGTATATAAAGCTGATATTTCAATTTTGTATCGTATCGTTCACTCCATTCACTCATGTATTTTATTTTCATGTTTTTTTGTTCTAAGGTAGCATTTAAAATCATCATATTAGTAATAAGTGGATAATGTTGCTAGTAGTATAATAAGTATTTTGTTTAACTAGTAAGACAGTATGTATTAAGTACATTTAATTGTACTCCTGTTTTTTATCTCGAAATAAAATAAAATAAAAAATAGTGGTAACAAAAAGTAAATCCAAGACGGCGGCTTAAATAAATATCAATTGTTTTGTTATGGGTGTCGTGTCCATGGTTTTCCGGGGTGTTAAAGCCGATAGTGCTGTCAAAATAAAAATCCAAGATGGCGGCTGCTATAAATTATCAACTTTTTCGTCATGGGTGTCGTTTTCATGGTTTTCGAGGGTGTTGAAGTTGATAGTACTGTCAGAATGTAAATCCAAGATGAACTTTTTGTGTATTAAACAGATTGCACACACACACACCTACACCTCGTATGATGAAAATGACAAAGAGAATATTTTGTTATCTTTTTCAGACGAACCCAATGGCTTCACTTGATATCTCGCGAAGATTTGATGGACAAACCGCCACGAAACTATACTGTTTGTGAAGAACATTTTAATTCTATGGATATTCTAACGGGAAAACATCGCAGAAAGCTTAAAACCAATTCATTACCATCTCTTCGTCTTCCAGATGCTCCGAAGTTGGTTGATATCTGTACACAGACAGAAGAAAATGTAAAAATTGAATTTGTAAGCTAGGTATTTCCCTTCGATTGATTGATCACTGAACAAAAATGTTTCGACGGGGTCGCGAGATCGATGCCCCGACAAATTCACATTGGAATTTTTTGAAATTAGAATTCGCTACTAAGACTTTCGATACAACGTCATTCGAAATAGCGGTTTTCGACTCAATGTGTATTCGAACTGGCGCTGACGTACCACTCGAATTTTAGAAATAGCGTGCGTCGCAATAACGTCATTCGAATCTTCATATCACTCTCAAATTAAACTAACTTAAGGATGGGAAATCATCAAATGACTTCTTCCGCTCTGGGTGGAGCGGAAGGGCGTGTCAGACTCTTACTGACTAAAACCCATCCGTGTTCCTTCTAAAGCCCTTTGCGTTCCAGGGCCCCGGTGACTCTTTCGAACAAATTCCGCAACCCTGGCAAAAAGTACCTATTCATGTCCTTAAATTTTATTTGATTTGTTAATTCTATTCACTCACATCTCTCAATAGATAACTATACTTATTAAGAGTTTCCTAAGTAATTTTACATTTCATAAAATGCCTCCTCTCTCCTAACCTAAATACTTATCTTGCTGTGCCCGACGTCCATATGAACCAATTTGTTATTTTACCACCTAAGAATACATGTGGAATGCAATAAAAGTATTGGGTATTGAGTACCTTTTAATTGACTGACGCTTTTATTTTATTTAATTTATTTTAACCGATTCGTTGCGGGTGACACGCCACGCGTGCCATCGATTTCTTTTCTATGTGGCGGAAGGCACGCTAGTCGTGTCATTTAAAAATTGTTTATAACTTGCTCAAATTACGTTATTGGACGATTTATCCAAGACAAAAGATGCATTATTTTGCACGTAGTACATGCCCACTGCCTTCGTTTCTAGATATTTTGTGAATTTGAAATTTTCAGGGGTTGAAAACCTTTTTTTGACAAGAGATTTTTACGTTGTATTATTATTATTAAATGCGGACATGCATATTTTATCGTTGAAATGAATGGACATAATCGTAATACAGCTTAATGTGGAACACTATTTAAATATATTTTATAATTTTGAAAATATAATGTATGTATTGTTAGGTCAATTAACTTTATCAAAAAAATTAACCATGAATAAAAATACAGCCAGAATTGCCTGTACAATTTGCAAGTCTTTATGTACCCCAGAAAACGAGATAGGTAGTAAATATTTTATGAATTAAAACAAGAAATATATGCACTGGGTGACTTTTTTTAGCGTCTCGAAAATAATAGAGCATATTATTATTAGCATATCAAATAGAAGCCATAACCATAGCCATTTTTTTTAAATAACTTGGTATGAAATTAATTTACCAATAAACTCTCCTCATTTGTGGCTAATTTATAATATTAAAATATCTAAAAGAAGAAAAAAATAAAAGTCATCAAATGGAAAATATGATTTATTATGGAGATAAAGTGTGTCCATGGAAATTTCTCTAAAACTAAGATCCCTAGTTAGCTCCATTGTTGAAGCAAGGCTGTTACTGTTAATGTTACTCAATAAATCGAATTAAAATAACTAGTCACGCATTTTTGGGTTGAACTGTACCGCGTTTCAACCCGAAAATGCATGACTAGTAATTAAAAAGCATTATATAAAAAAAAAAATGAATGAATGAAAAATTTTCAGTGCAAGTACTGCTGTCCTTAAACTTTGTTGTATCTTCATGTTGGTAATCCAAGGGTTGTGAACACATTTCGGAAATGAAAATGTCATTGTCGTCCGGACATTGAGTCCGGTCGTCATCAAAATCGGTCGTCTCCGGAACGTACTTGCGTTTTTTATTTGAATCTGAAATAAGAAAAACGTGCCTATAGTGCGCGTCAAAGATAAAGTCGCGGCGTGGCCGTGTGAAGAGATCGACAATGGTACGAACATGTTCCGCTGATATATGTATTTTTATTCACTGGGACTTTATCTTTGGCGAGCACTATATAAATATATATTAATGTCACCACCATATATATAATCCGACCCAGCTCGTCCCTTGCTGCCCTCCCAGTGACGCCCTAAGCCGAGGTCCGTACCTCATAGGGGGTGCCCTTAGTGCGCAGTCACTTAGTTTATAAGTTTTTTGTGCCTGGCTGGGGGCTTTAGATTCTAAAGTCTCTACAGGATTTCCCGGTTAAGCAGAAGCCAACTTCTCTAGGTTGATCTGCGAGACGCCCCTCAAAAAAAAAAAACCACCATATATTATTAATTTCGTGAAGCAGTGCTAGCTTAGTGGTAAGTATGACATTTCGGTCTGGGTGTTTGTGCACTGTGAAATTAGATGCATGTGAAATGTACCCACGATACATGAGAAAGTCCTAGTGTGGAACAACGTTAAAAAAACTGTGACGGAAAACATCGTAGGTTAATAAACCACACGACAAAAATATAAACGTATATAGGTAAGTAGATCACATTTATTTAACCCTGGTAAGTACCTACATTTTCCATAGAACACCGTTAACAAAGTTAAATCGTATTGCGAAGTCTGCGGTAACTTCGTTATTTTAAAAAATATGCCTAACAGTTTCTCAAGAATAATAGGTAGGTACCTATATTTGTAAAAGTCATACCTATGCCCATTTTTCCCACGTTAAGGTTCTCAATTATTTGCTACTAGCAGTCGCCCGCGACTTCGTCCGCGTGGACCTTAGTTTTTGCCGCCGAGGTTTTCCCGTTTTCACAACATTTTTTATTTCTGCTTCACTCCTATTAGTTATAGCGTGATGTTATACAGGGTGTCCCAAAACTCAACGTCAAGCCGAAACGGGGTGACAGGATTGATCATAACCATCACGAGAAAAATCTGAAAAAAAATCTATCCCATGCAGTTTAAAAATTATGGGCATTTTAAGAAAAACCTAGAAATTTGATCAAACTGTACCATTTTTCGGTTATTGTGGTTATTCTTTTTTATTTTTGTTCATTTGAACTTTGGAAACGTAATCCTAAATAACATTTCTAGAATCCCAATAAAAAATAATGACACAATTGCCTCAAGTTTCCGAGAATTGAGACTATTTGTTAAACTACGAATTTAAAATTTTCAAGATTCGTCGACTTTGACAGGCCCTCCTATAAAAAAAATGTACTAGAGTGCCTTGGCAAGTGGCATTAAAAGTTGGCGCATTTAATCAGAATTCTAAAATGGTACAATACTTGTTAGTTCCATACAATAGAAAAGAGTAAAAAAATTAAAACCTCAAGTAACCCGATTTTTGCTATCTCATTTTACTCAGTTAAAATGTTTTTAATTCACACAAGCTCTAGGTAGGTTCTTAATTTTAAGACAAAATGATGAGAGAGATGGATAATGGGTATGTTCGCCATGAGTGAGCGAGACAGATAGTCACGATAAAGTCTAGCGGCAGCACTTGCGTTGCATCTGCATTCCCCATAAATGAGGTGCATGTTCGCATATTCTTGTGAAGTGTAGCGCGTAGGCATGGTAGATAAAAAGGATGCCAACACAAAAGTCCAGAGAGAAGCCAAAGTTGCCGGTATGTTATCAACAAGTCCAATTCACAAAGATTCAAGTCCAAAAAGAGAAGCCAAAGTTGTCAGTACTAAATCAACACAAGCGAATACGAACGTGCGCAGTAGACGAATGAGCGAAACGTACTAACTGGTTGGTGTCGGACTGGTAGCGTAGCCATTTGCTTGGCTGAAACTAGTGCGAATGAAACAGATAGATGCCATAGCATCTATCTGTTTCATTCGCACTCGTTTAAACGACGCATCTCCGTCTCAATGCGTGGCGTCACTATCTGTCTCGCTCACTCATGGCAAACATACCCATTATCCATCTCTCTCATCATTTTGCCTTAAAATTAAGAACCTACCTAGAGCTTGTGCGAATTAAAAACATTTTAACTGAGTAAAATCTGATAGCAAAAATCGGGTTACTTGAGGTTTTAATTTTTTACTCTTTTCTATTGTATGGAACTAACAAGTATTGTACCATTTTAGAATTCTGATTAAATGCGCCAACTTTTAATGCTACTTGCCAAGGCACTCTAGTACATTTTTTTTATAGGAGGGCCTGTCAAAGTCGACGAATCTTGAAAATTTTAAATTCGTAGTTTAACAAATAGTCTCAATTCTCGGGAACTTGAGGCAATTGTGTCATTATTTTTTATTGGGATTCTAGAAATGTTATTTAGGATTACGTTTCTAAAGTTCAAATGAACAAAAATAAAAAATAATAACCACAATAACCGAAAAATGGTACAGTTTGATCAAATTTCTAGGTTTTTCTTAAAATGCCCATAATTTTCAAACTGCATGGGATAGATTTTTTTTCAGATTTTTCTCGTGATGGTTATGATCAATCCTGTCACCCCGTTTCGGCTTGACGTTGAGTTTTGGGACACCCTGTATAGCCTTCCTCGATAAATGGACTATTCAACACAAAAAGAACTTTTCAATTCAGCCCAGTAGTTCCTGAGATTAGCGCGTTCAAACAAAAAAAACAAACTCTTCAGCTTTATATTATTAGTATAGATTTACTAACGTTATTTATCACTGAAAAGTAAAATTAATAAAAACTAAAGATTTTCAGGGTAATTTAAATGTACCAACATAATTAAACAAGAAAAAACAAAAATAATAAGACAAAAGGTTTGTAATATCTGCATAAAAAAGTCACTTACCCGCCATTTCAAGGAAACCGCGTAGAAGAACACGTATTTAGCCACTTTACACCACTTATACGACCGTTCACTATCAACTTTTGATGTCAACTAATCCTAATCAGACCTAGACATGCGCAAAAAGCATAAAAAGTATATATTTTTTTAACACATGGCTGATGGCACACTAGGTGTGTCATCAACTTCTGTGGCGGTTGACACGACAGGCGTGCCTTGAAATATTTGTTCGCCGCCACGGCTAAAAGTTTGCGAAACCGGGAGCCGCAACGAATCGGTTAGAAAACTTACAGCTAAACAAAAACAGTACTTAACTAAAAGTTTAAACAAAATATGGCCAATTACAAGTTTCCACATGTATCACTTGAAACAGAAAATTGACAAAAAAAAGAAAACTAGCTCTCCCTAGAGTAAATAAGGATTAGGTACCTACATCAGTAAGTGCAGACTGTAGGTAGATCCGTACAGGATAGGAGGATTTTAACAAAAACATTAAAAGTACAACCCTATTGCTTCAATGGAGCGTAGGTATTATCAACGACAACTAGACTAGACTTAGTTTCCGTACTGTTCATATTCATACTGTGACGAAGGGTTTCGTATCGTACCATAAACCGGAAAAATCACGTTATTTGTCAAATTTCCGGCCTGCGTCTTTTTGAACGACGCAAAACTTTAATACGTCACCGAAAAATGGCAAATTCCTTAAGATTATAAAATAAGGTACCTTGTTTAACCTTTTGAACGCCATTGTCACATATACGTGACAAGCAAGCGCGTGCCCTGTAAGCCAAACGTCACGAGTATGTGACAAAAAATACGGCGAATTTGTGGCTTGGCGTCGGGGGTACGCCGATGCGTTATGCTCTGATGTTCAAAAGGTTAAAATAAAACGCACTATTGTAATCTAACGGTGTACCCGCCAAACACATATATTCATCTCACAATATCACAAAATACCATAACCATCTTCTTTCTGTGTTGCCAACAACACTCTCCTCTACTTTTTTCTTAAACATTCTTGCCCTCTCACAATTAAATATTCTTCATTTAGTAATCGACTAAATCAGTTCTATATGAATGACCACAATGTATAAATAGGAAATAATAGAAATTCTTAACACTTACTCACCATATACTTACTGCATATTACAAAAAAAATACCTACTGTTTTTCAGTTATTAACCTTTTTGAACGCCATTGTCACGTATACATGACAAACAAGCGCGTGCCCTGTACGCCAAAGGTCACAAATATGTGACAAAAAGTACGGCGAATTTGTGGCTTGGCGTCGGGGGCATGCCGATGCGTTTATACTCTGGCGTGCGATTCCACCAGTGTGCTGAACTATGCGGCACTGCAATGCACGTTGTGCGACACAAATGTTTATTCTGGTCGACTCACTAAAGCAAACCTTATATAAGCATAATATCTGTATACTTTTGTGCTCGCACACACGGAATAAAGAAAAGAAGAGGAAGTGCCCCTCAGATATCGCACGCGTGTCAACATTAAGCAGAGATTCGCAACATTTAGCTTATTCGCCGCCAGATACTTGTCGCGATTGGTTGTCTCAGAAATACCCGAAAAATGACAAATTATGCCTTACTGTGCGGTTTTGACCTGCAAAAACGAAAGCAAAAAAAAAATGTATCTTGTGGAGGAGTATCGTATCATCGGTAAGTACTAAACTTTGTTAATTTTTAATATAATTGATTTTAATGACAATACCACATTTTATGACATCAATGCAAACTAAAAACAACCTTATGTTTATTTACGCAAAGTCTAAATGCATTTGGTCGTCATCTGGAAAATCATGACATAAGTTCTAGTAACTTCGACGCTACTCAATTAGGGATGGGACATATCCGTAAAGTAGGTCGGTATCGATAATTTTCTAACTCTTCATTTCATGGCTGGCACCATCATCCAAAATTTGTATCGGAAGGTTCCTGTGTATAATTTATAAATATTTAACTAAGATTGCACAGAAATCTCGAGGTTTTAACAACACGTAACCTGCATCCGTCCGAAGTAGGTGCGGGTTGCTAATCACTTTCTTTTACTTCTTTACGTTCGAAAGGCTGAACGGATTTCAATAAAACTTGGTACATGGGTAGACCACGTCACGAAAGTATGTTCCCTCGGGATAATTTTCTACTTTCAGGCGGGTGAAGTCACTGGCAGCTGTTAATAGTTAATGAAGATAACACACAAAGACACATACAATACACAATATTAACATAATATTAACCGTGATACCTTAACTTCTGTATAGATAGACCTCAAAAAAAAAAAGTATTTAAATATTTCAGTTTTCCCCAAGATCCGTTTATTAAGGAAAAATGGATAGAAGCTACGGGAAGACAAAACTGGATGCCAACTAAATCAAGCACTATATGTTCAGAGCATTTCCAAGATCAGGATATACAAATTTCAAATAAAGGATATAGATATTTGAACGATAAAGCAATACCTACTAAGAACATTTTAATTTTTAAGGTACGATTGAATGGAATTGGTTTATATACACATACATTAATTATTTTATTAGGGCATGGTTTTGGTATTATCATTAACTCATTGTCCTTGTCTCATGTTACTTAAGTTTGACAACTACAATGTATTGATTTGTTACATATACATTTAGGACGATTGATAGAGTAACGGCTAACAAAGGAGAATTGAAAATAACGTACTAAGCGTTTTTATTTCCATTCTCCTTTGTTAGGCGTAACTTTATCAATTAGCTTTATAATTCTCCTTAATGTCTCTGTTAGTCACAATGGTATTTTTCTTTTTTAATATTTATAGGATAATAATAATTCGGAAACAAATGAGCCAGGTCCTTCGAGGAAACGGCTTCAAGGATCGCCACCATTGACTAATCCTATTACAAGGACAGATGTGACACCAACAAAGAAGGCACGCCAAGCTATAAACTCTGAGTTAACTAACAGTCCTATGGATTGGACTCCAAGAAAAAAAAAATAATAAAACAGTTACAGTGGACTCAAACTAAACTTAATAAACAAAATTTAAAAGTCAAACGTTTACAAAGTCGAAATCGCAGATTGAACAAGAAAATTAAGAATATGGAAGAACTTCTAAAATCCTTACAGAAGAAATTTGCCATGAAAAGTGAAGACCTTGATAGCTTAAAAAATACCAATGTTAAGGTTGGTACTGTAATGTAAATGTTGGTTGTTTGTATCGTATACTGAAAAAATAATTTTTCACATAGACACATACACATGGACTCACGTGATCTCCAAAGAGTTAAGTAGACTTCTAATTACTCTTACACGCAGCTATTGCTACTTTCACTCTCATTACGTAAATTATACACGCTAAATATCGATATATAATATCTACATCTCTAACTGATTAGCGAAAAATATTACATGTTCGTGGGAATATGACATCTATTTCAAAGGTGTTAGCGTTCTGAATAGCATGAATTGGTTACGGCGCCATCTAGCGTTGAGTAGCTGAACTCGTTGTAAATTTGTTTATGTAAAGTTTTTAGACGAAAAACGTCTTCATTGTTTGTGTCATGTCAAATAATAACAACTTTCACTCGTTGTAATAAGACTTAATTTTTGAAAGCAATAAGAAGATTATCTGTAAAAGTTGCGTTTGTAATTTGTAGCTAATCATATCACTGTTTTTTATGTGTGTAATGGACAATTTTACATGCAAATAGGTGAGTTTGGCGACACTGGTTCCCGTGCTTAGCCAGTGTAGGGGCACTTCTATGTATATTCTTTGTTCTGTGCTCGCACACATGCAGGCAGTGGACTCGCGTCGAGCGTACAAACCTGTTGTTCGCGAACTCAGTCTTGCTTCCGCCACCGGAGAGAAAACATAATTATTTGTGCGCGTACATTGTTAATTAACGAAGTTAAATATGGAATGGACGAATGATAAAATTATAAAATTTATTCAAGCTATTGAAACTTATCCTGTACTGTGGGATTCTAGTCACAGTGATTATAGAAATAAAAACAAAAAACATGACGCCACTCAAGAGTTGGCGCAAAGTTTGAATTGTGACTCGACTGAGGTAATGAGAAAATGGAAGATTATTTTGGCTCAATACCGAAGAGAAAAAAAGAAAATCAAAATCTTTTTCCAGGATTTTAGATATATATAAGCCAAAATGGTTTGCTTATGCATATTTGAATTTCTTTCATGGAAGGGACGAGCCGAACGCCAGCTTAAACTCACACGACGAAATAAATGAACAGGTACGTTTTAAATGTTTATTTTCTTATCTCTTATAGCAGGGATGGCGAACCTTTTTGGCGGACGTGTCACCAAAAATCTTGACTTGGTGATACAATGGACAAAAAATAACACTAGACGCTATATTAACTTAACTCTTTTTTTGTAACTATAAATTCATAAAGCAATCTTAAGGCCAATCAGCTTTGTGTTCAGCATGATTTCTGTTGTTGCTAATCATTCAAGATGCTAAGTAATCTTGTATAGGCGTCCCCAAATTATTTTGCTGCGTGCCACGACTAGCACGCGTGCCATAGGTTCGCCATCCCTGTCTTATAGATTGATTTGAAGCAAAACATTGATTTGACATTTACACATATTGTACTTTATTTATTTGTCCTTTTGTTTATGGAAGTCGAAATGCATTCGATGTTACTTGTGGGCACTCAGGGCCTAAATCACTATGGCGGCTTGGCATCCCCCTTTACATCTAATGCAAAAGCATCGTCTGCCACAATGACATGTGGAATGGGTTTGTTCCTTCCGGGTAATGGGTAAGGTTCAGGCAAATTGAATTGTCCTTGCTGAAGATTAGCATAGAAACCAGTATTTTTGAAAACACCACCATCGGATATTCTTCCTTCACAACCGACATCTACGTACGTAAACTTATAATTTGCATCAACCAGTGCTAAAAGTACAATGCTGAAATCACCTTCGTAACTGAAAAAGTCGCTTCCAGTACCTATTACTTGGAGCTTGAATAACAACGTGTTTGCCATCCATAGCCCCAATGCAATGAGGGAAGTTCCAAAGATGGTCAAATTGGCGCTCTACGAGCATCCATTCTTCATAAGTGTTAGGCATCTGAAAAAGGAAATCTTTTTACTATTTCAGGTATCACAAGATATCCAAAATGACATAGTAAATGAAGATCAAGAATCTCTTCATGAAAGGCCACTCGAAAAGTTTAAGGCTCCGAAGAACTCGTTTAAACGCCGTATTGACGATGAAGACCCGAGAATCGCCCAAGTTTTGTTCATTATGAATAACGTGAACAAGCAGATAGAAGCAAAAAAACCTGATGACGACGACATTTTTGCTGCAGCCGTCGCAACGAAATTAAGGAAAATTAGAGATGAGCGAACAAAGATTTTAGTACAAAGGGATATTGACAATTTGTTGTATGACGCTATTATTGGTACTGGAAAATATGTTACAACTCCAATGCCTTCACCGTATTCAGATTCGTCAAATTCTCAGAGTCAAGGAGTGGCTTCAAGTTTTCAGGTCCGCGATAGTGATTATTCAGGTCTTTTACGTCAGAATAATGACGAAATAATATCTTGGCATGATATGTAATGCAATAACAGTGACTAAAATAAAATGGTATATTATTTTTATTCTCTTACCTTAATACTTTCTTTCAACACGCTTATCAACGCCTTACAAGTCTCAGGTACAATCCGAGCAATAAGCTCTTTTGAAAATTTAAATAAGTACATTAAACTTGCAAAAGAATCTCCAGTGGCAAGATATCTTAAGGTGATACAATCACCTTAAGAAGAAGAAGCCGTATTGAAACAGGGACACATTTTCTGTAGTTGGTATCTTGCTTAGCAATCAAAGGACTAATTGCATTGACCAGCAACTCAAAATCATCGACAGATATACGTGTGAAATTTTTAAATCCACTCAATTGGATCTATTTTTATATCTTCTAAAAATCTATTCGTTTCTTCATTCCGTCGCTGTAGTAAGGGCTTTTTTTTTTTTTTGATGTCCGGGGGAAATCCTCATGGAAATCCTCCACCCTGGGGCGGGTGGAGGCCTCTGTCAGACTCTTACTGACTAAACCACCCCGATGTTCCATCTCCCACCTACGCCGGGGATCGCGGGAACGTATGCGACTTCCGCAATCCCTGGCTGGTGCCGGCCCGCCACTGCGGGCCACCTCGCGTCGGCGAGGGGAGTGAGGTGTTCGACTCCCCCCGCTACGTCAAAGAGGGGCTCACGGGAACACCACGCGCCGCCACCTCGGGTCCGGATGAATGGGGGGCGATGGACATCCCCAAGTCGGCCGCCCCTGGACCCAGTTAGGGGGACCGGAAGAGGGCAACGTATGCCCTCCTCCGACGCCCGATGCGCCTGCTGCGGGCCGGGAGAGCGGTTGAGATTTCCCTCTCCCTATCCGCAGCCTCCTTCTGCGCGATAACTGTCTAGCAGAAGGAGACCACCTGTAGTAAAGGCCTCACCCAAGATCGCGGTTTCTTTCTTCGTTTCTTTTAAAGCAGACTACACAGTAAAACACATGCTGCAGCACAAAGCACTACGTTTTCCTGCCCGTCCATATTAACTACTGAACTGTCTTCGGCAAAAACTCTGCTCAGTGAACATGTTCGCGCACAAATGTGCTGAACAGTTACACACAGCCTTACCAGTGGAGATGGAAGCCAAATGCGATACCAGCTTAGAACCTGCACTGCTGGAGTTTAGCACAAAATGTTTGTAAGCAAATGTGCTGCACAACTATTTTGGTGGAATCGCATCTTACACTTACAGTATAAACCGCGACAATAAAGAAATTTGAAGATCATAATGGCTTTCCGTCTCGTCTTTAAGTTACAGAGAAGTTCAAAGTGGCTCTGTTCGACTACTTAAAATGTTTTCTTTATTGACTCAAAACACTCATAATATTTAAGTTTTGAGTAAAAAATATTAAGTATTTATGTTGCAGACACCCTCGCGTAAATATTTAAGTACATAAGATTGTGCTAAATCTCGATAAGATTATAATTTCTAGATATATTATGAAAAAAACGTTTTATATACAATCATTTATAATCCCCAAATTTAATAGTTTCCAATATATCCGTGTCTTATTTAGAAAAAAATAGTTAACAATATCACGCGATATTTCACAATCTTACGGCGTTTGCCATTTTCCGGTGACATATACACATTTAAAAAGTAGGATACTCAGATTATTTCGGCCCCCCCCCGCGTTCTACCTACACTACGCTACTAAATGTCAGTCACGTTTTTTATTGTGTCACTTTCTGTTGTAATTTTAATTCTTCGACAGCGCAAATAATGTGGTCCTTAACCCAAATACTTAGCCTATCTAATGTAACTTGGCCCGTTTTGTCCCACCGCTGGCAACGCCCCCCCTCTCCCTTCCCCACACACGTCTATCCTCCGCCGTTGCAGGCCAGTCCTTCCGGTAAGAGTCGAGTTCATCTCTCCACCTTCGCCTTGGTCTGCCGACCTATCTACCTATCCTCCTTAAATGGGTGCACATAAATTGTTAAATAAATAATTAAAAAAACGATTATCATTTTAATTTAACCCACAGGATCAAACAAAAATCGTCATTGCAAAAGTCTACCATTACTTCGAGCAAGAGTACGAAGAGTTGAAGAAGTCGTTCAATGGCTTAGCGCTGACTCCTCTGTCGAAGTTCCGCCAACGGACGGCTCTGGCCACCGGAGTGAGCGAGACGACGGTGCTGGAGATACTGCAGGAGGAAGCAAGACGAAATGCTGACGTGCGAGAGGGACCGAGTCAGACAGAAGGCCCTGCTCGGAAGAGGCCAAGGCAGACGGATAGGTATAACAACACTAATGACTAATTATAACTTTAAACTCACTAATTATAAAACACAACTTCACTACTGATCACTTTTTAATCTCACTTGAAGATCACTTCCGAAGTATTCGCTTGTATCGCAAATCCAATACTGACTCGGTCGCTTTTTTTTTTGGACGATCACTCGCTGTTCACACTACTGCTTAACCGGACTATCCTGTGGTGGCCTCAAATGAATTTAAGGCCCCCAGCTAGGGCTTACAAACTAGCTAAATTAAACTAAATGACCGCTCGCTAGGGCATCCCCTGTGGGATACGGACCTCGGCTTAGCGGCGTCATTTCGGGAGGACAGCAAGGGACAGGCTGGGTCGTAGCATTATTATTTGGGGGATTTAAAACTTCCGGCTCAGCGACGCGGGCTAGCTCGGTAATCGAAGGTCGGGGAGGGTCTGACTCGGTCGCGGGTCATGCTCTCGTTATATAGGTCAGTTAATTCTAGAAACTTCTATAGTCGCAACATCTGGAAAGTTCCCCAATACCGGTCCCGACTAACAATATCGAGAACTCAATGTTCTAGCATAGAAAATACTAGAAGGTACTTGACTCTACTAGTACTGCTACTCGATACTAGATGGCGCTAGTAGTGACCAGTGTCGTCATGTACCTGGCAATAATTCTGGCGCGTAACAGTACTATTAATAGAGTCGCGTTCCACCTCAATCTCACCTGATAGATCGCTATGATATGGTCGAAGATGGAGCACGCTTGTCTAGAAGTAACCTATTCCCTGGGATCCCATCATCAGATTCTGACTTGGTGCCAATGGGACCACCTCAGGAGGCTTTCGAATAAAAAAAGAATCATCAAAATCTTTCCATACTTAATTGCCGAAATGATCGCATAAAAAAAAAACAGTCGTATTGTGAACCTCCAGGAGACTTTAACCGACTTCTCCTGAAGTCGGTTTAAAAAGTAATAGCAATTTCAATGTGTAAAGTAATATTGTTTCAGTTCAAGTGAGGAAGAGTCTGAAAATAGCGATGACGGCGACGTAACGACGCAATCCAGTACCGTTCATGGGTGAGTGTACTCTGTTTTTATTTATTACTAGCTGTCGCCCGCGGTTTCACCCGCGTAACTCTCGATCCCGTGGGAATATCGGGATAAAAAGTATCCTATGTGTTAATCCAGGTCATAAACTATATTTGTGCTAAATTTCATCCAAATCCATCCAGTAGTTTTTACGTGAAAGAGTAACAAACATCCATCCATCCACCCATCCATACGTACAAACTTTCGCGTTTATAATATTAGTAGGATTATGGGCTAGATAGTGCCAAGGACTTAGCCCGCGATAAAGTCGACAATTTTTCCTGATGTCGATTTTAATTAAAGAAATCCTAAATTCTGCTCCCCATTATACTCTGTCCACCTGCGAAAACAACATGAGTAATTTTACAATAATAATGGTCGCAAAATGAATTTTAATCAACAATGGAAAAAATATGTTTTGTATGTTGTATGGCTTAATAAATATATTATTTTGCTTTAATTTTCAGGGAAGTGCTGACGTTGGTGATAAAGGAAGAACCTGAAGAAGAGTCTCTCGAAAGCTACAAGTAAGTGTATACCATCTTTTTTTTTTGAGTGGGGTCTCTTTTTTTTTTTTTTTGATGACTGGGGAAATCCTCATTGAAATCCTGCACCCTGGGGCGGGTGGAGGGGTCTGTCAGACTCTTACTGACTAAAACCACCCCGGTGTTCCATCTTCCACCTACGCCGGGGATCGCGGGAACGTAAGCGACTTCCGTAATCCCCGGGAGTGGGGTCTCTTAGTTCAACCTATGAGGTTGTCGACTGCTTAACCGGGCTTGCCTGTGGTGGCCTTAATATAATATTAAAGCCTCCAGCCAGGGCTTATAAAAAAAACTTACAAAATAAGCGACTACACGCTAAGGGCACCCCCTGTGGGGTACGGGCCTCGGCTTAGGGCGTCGTTGGGGGGAGGACAGCTAGGGACGGGCTGGATCGAACTAGAATTACTATTAGGGGATGTATACCATCATATTGTCCGATCTTTAAAATAGGTACTTATAGTATATTCGGGTTACTTTGGCCCAAACTTTTAACCAATAGGACCACAGTAAACACAGTGTGATGTGTCCCTATTGGTTGACGAGTTAGGGCTGACGTAACACTATTTGACGGTACTGACATCAGATGCGTCCGGTTCGACTGGAGGCCCACCCAGACATACTCGGGGAAGGCTCGGCAGAGTCATTAATGAAGAACTACTTCAAAATGTTTTCTCGTTTCCTATTATTATTCTAAAACTTATTATATATATCAAAAATTAAAATTGGTTGTCTGTAAAGTCGATTTACGGACGATAGTTTAACGTGACAACGTCATATCAAAACATTGATGAAATGATCGTAACGTTACAATGAGTCATCCTTTTTCGTGCGTGCAGCCGGCGTTCATCGATTTATTAGACGTTGTCACGTCAAAAGTATTCCATAAGAATCTACCATTGCGAATGAACACTAAAGTGACTTATTAATTTATTTGAACTGTAAATTTTGACATTCAAATTCTGTGCCTTGAACTTGACTTTATTCATTTCAGTGAAGAATCTGAAATATACGTAGAACGGCCCGAAGTGAAGGACGAACCTGCCGTATCTGGAGCAAACGAGTAAGTTATAAGTTAAAATGCATTTTTCTTTTGTGTAAAGTATTCCCGCTAATCCGCCACAAAAAAAAAAATATATCTAATATATTTTGACATGAGTACCTACCTAATAATATTCATGAATTTTAATGTATTTTGACATGATTAATTAATTACAATGAACTTTGATATTAATGATTAAATAGATTTGGAATGATTATATTAGGGTAAAACCAGGATAGTTGCCCCAGGGGTATAGTTGCCTCGATTTTAATTACTCTAGCTTCGCGGATGAATCACATGTTATTTTATTTATCAATCGAGAGACTTTACAACGACAACTAAGTAGACCGTGTTGCATGTGTCTGCGATTGCATGGGAAGGCAAGGCGCGATCAAAGTTTTTGCGCGATAAAAATCTTTTTTCTCGGCGGGGCACCTATCCTAAACGTAATTTACATGGATTAGGCAACTAAGCCCCATATGGGATAGATGTCATAAAATTTAGAGGTCGACAAAAATCGCCAATATTCTGGAAATATCAAAAATAATGTTCTTTACTTTCACCAAAGTACCTACCCGTTTTATGAATAAAGTGACAACTAACTAAATATATAATAATTATATATTTTATAAAAAGTGTGGTAACTATCCGGCTTTTACCCTATTGGTATTATACGCCCAATGGGTATGTTACAAGGATCTTTCTATTACTTATTATGATAAAAACTGAAGAAATTATTTTCCACCTGTGACAAACAATAAATGAATTTGAATTGAATTGAAAAGTTTGGTCCAACGTGCAACGGCGAATTACTGAACTCGGGAGGTTGCAGTGTACCTACTTACATATAACTAATCCTAATATATAAAATTCTTCCGTTACTGAGTGAGTGACTGACAGACAACGCACAGCCGTAACTACTTGTCGTAGAAAGCTGAAATTTGGCGTGTAGGTTCTTGGGGAGTGTAGGGACAGATTTCCCTGAATTCCTATGGGAACGGGAACAAACGGGATAGGTACGTGTGTACGAAATCGCGGGCAAAAGATAGATTTTGAAGTGATAGCTTCTTATGGGAGGGTAAACCGCTTCGTAACGTAACGCGTTACGGCGCCAGTCTGTCTGGCTTCCCTTTCTCTCACGCATACGGCAGCGGTAGGCAGGCTCTTCCTCTCTCACTCTAACCCACAGCGCTAGTCGTATTTCGGACAGACGCTTCCCATATTAAATAGTTCAACTTAGATTAGTTTAAGTTATCACTTCTGTCGGGCGTCCCGGGACGCACACGTTTTATTTTACATAAATGCGAAAGTGAGTTTGTTTCTTACCTCGTCAAGTCATCACGTATTAAAGGCTGAACAGATTTGGATGAAACTTAGCACACAGCTAGACCATGTACTGGAATTGGACACAGGATTTTTCATCCCGGGAATATGTTCCCTTGGGATAGTTTTCGATAGTCACGTAAACGAAGACACTGTCAAAAGCTAGTATGTATATTATTTGAGCCCGCGCGAGGCAGAGATAGGTCACTAGATCATAATTATATTATTATTATTCTATTCTTTTGTTTTCAGTGCGCTAGCTGACCCAATCTCTATAGACTTCAAGACAGAACCACGGACTGAGGAATCCACTTCGTAAGTTATCACTTATCATCATTGGTCGGAGTAGTAGGGTCAATGGCCTCAAATGTACAACATGTAACAGAATAAACGCAATACCTCTTAACCTTTTGAACGCCATTGTCAAGTATACATGACAAGCAAGCGCGTGCCCTGTACGCCAAAGGTCACAAATATGTGACAAAAAGTACGGCGAATTCGTGGCTTAGCGTCGGGGGCACGGCGATGCCTTTATGCTCTGGCGTTCAAAAGGTTAAGAAGTCATTGTACTCATCATTATGAAGAATTTTGAAACTTTTTCGCAAGTACCAAAAACAGCTCAGAACTCCAATCACCGCGTCTATTACAACATTTATAATGAACGGGCTAACTGGATGCTGAGGCCGTTCATAGAGTTGGGTAACCGCGTGACGAAAATAGGCAAATGAAACATTTAATTTTGGGAATTCTAGATTCAAACAACCCATTAATTTCAACATTTTATTAACCTCGACGACGAAGCCTCGTTACGCGGTACAAAAGCAGAATGTTCGCCTCTCAACATCTCCCCTTCTAACTGGTACCTATCCATTGCCTAGGCAAGTTACGCTCTGTAGATTCATAGTTAAAGTCGATTCATTGATTTCAACTAGACCATAATAAGGCACTTTAGAACGTCAAATTTACAGTTTAAAATTAAAATATCAGTGACTCTAGTTGTCCATTCGCAAAAAGTAGATTCTTATGGAGAAGAACGGACAAGAAACTCCATAGTTAGTTACTCTTTTCAAATATAAGTTTTACAATATTTTGTATACATACATTGATAAATTGATTATATTATGTGAGCACAATGCACCCAACATTACACTAATATACAGCACACACTTATATACTAATAGTTACAACAAAGCAATAACAGCATAGATAAAACTAAGTTTGCTAGCAAGGGACATGGTACTCACATATTTACCTTCATAGCATTGAAAGAAAGAAAAACAAAGTATTTAATTGCCACAAAACGACACACCTACCCACATTCATAATTTTACTTTTCTTGAACTAAACCCTAAACGATAGTATTAATAGTTCTTAAATTATATTAGTAAAGACACGTTCAAAACTAAATACTTAAGAAAAAAATATAACAAAAGTATGAGTAGGTATAAAGTAGATACATGTCGTGGTTGTGGCAAAAGGGCTTCCACTCAGCATAATGCTGTGCCGTGGGGGACCCACAGCACGGCGCCGATTTTCAGTGGATTCTCAGCATTCTAATCCTCTTTTTTTTATTTCAGTTCAAACGACACACCCGTAGTACAAAGTGCCACTAAGAGTTATAATGAAGCTCCAACTGCTGCATCTGCCCCACCAGCTCCACCAGGACGACAGTAAGAAATCAAAATCAAAAGTCATTTATTCAAATTAGGCTGAGTGCCAGCACTTTTTGAACGTCAAAGTTCTACATAAAGACAGTCCCCCAAAACGCCCGCCCGTCACCACTTCCTAGTGTTATAGCTTGGAAGAAGGTGGCGCAACAAACTCCCCAGCAACACATCAGTTAAGTTTTAAAAACTTGAATTTATACAGTAGTATGCAAAGTATTTTACAATACATGACACAGAAAAATGAAATATTCAAACTGTAAATCAAATGAAATGAAATTAATTGACACTTGGTAGCTGGCACACTCCATTAAGCCATCAGAAATAGACAAACTCAAGCATTAACAAGTAGGTACACAATATTATATATGTCACCGGAAAATGGCAACCGCCGTTAGATTGTAAAACATCGCGTGAAATCGTGAACAATTTTTTCTAAATACCTAAGACACGGATGTGATGGTAACTTTTGAGTTTGGATGGGATTTATGGTATACAAATGTCGAAAACATAAATATTTCATAATACATAAATCGATACATTATATTCTAATCAAGATTTATTACTATCTTACAGAGTCTACAATTTTCCGGTGACATAAACAATGTGTAACAGAATAAACGCAATACCTGAAAAGGTGTCATTGTATGTACTCACCATTATGAACAACTTTTATGATGGGACCCACCAAGAAAACGCAAAAATAATGCCTCTAACGACAGACAGACGAACAACGAACTTAGCCAATTCTAGCTGTCGCCCGCAGCTCCGCCCGCGTGGTTGTCGAAAATGATACCAAGGGAACATACTCCCGGGATAAAAACTATACTATGTCCTTTCCCGAGACTCAAACAATCTCCATACCAAATTTTATCTAAATCAGTCCAGCCGTTTGCGCGTGAAGAAGTAACAAACATACACACACACTCTCAAACTTTCGCCTTTATAATATTAGTGTGTTCCGGTTAGTCTAGAACATGTATTTTGCATAGAGCAGTCGCTCTATGCAAATACAACCCAGTAACTGGGTGACACGGTACTCATCATAGGTACGCTGCTACTGTTTTGTATTGTTGCGCGCCAGAATTAATGTCGGGTACATTAAGTTACTACTAGCGCCATCTAGTATCGAGTAGAAGAACTAGTAGAGTCAAGTACCTTCTAGACATTTCTTTGCCAGAACATTCTAGACTTCTCGGTATCTGGTCAGTCGGCAGCGGTAGTTACGAGTACTTTCCAGATGTTTCGAGAATGGAAGTTTCTAGAATAAACTGACCTATAAAAGGAGCGCGTATTCCGCGACCGGGTCAGTATTGGATTAGCGATACAAGCGAATACTTCGGAAGCGATCTTCAAGTGCGAATAAAGTGATCAGTGGTGAACTTGTGTGTTATAATTAGTGAATTTAAAGTTGTAATTAGTGTTTTTAAATTAAAGTGTCATTTTGGTTATTTAATCGGCTGTTTTTATTGTCACGAACCCCAAGCTCGTAACAATTGGTGTCAGAAGTGGGATATTTAAATCATGCCGATTCTACCAAAGGACGACACGGAGGGTATCCGTACCCGGAGTCAACGTCAGCAGGAGACGGACCATAGGCGTTTTGGAGGTACAACGCCGCAGACGTCGGAGGGCCAGTTGCCGATCATGGAGGCCGGTCCGTCCACAGGAGCTCCAGCATCTGCAGCACCAGACTTTGCTGCACTGATGATGATGCTGCAGGAGCAGGCCCGCCGACAAGAGGAACAGGCCCGCCGACAAGAGGAACAGGCCCGCCGGCAAGAGGAACAGGCCCGTCGGCTGGAAGAACAGCTACAGCGAGACAAGGAGGAACAGGCTCGCCGACAGGAGGAACAGGCTCGCCGACAGGAGGAACAGGCCCGTCGATTGGAAGAACAGCTCCAGCGTGACAAGGAGGAGCAGGCGCGCCGCCAGGAAGAACAGATGTTCGTTATGAAGGATCTACACGCTACTTTCGGCAAAGAAATAAGTGTTGTAAAAGAAAAGGTGGTCCAGCATGAGAACCGCCTGGCGGAAGCCGAAACGCGAATCGACCAAATGAATGATCGAGTTGACAACGTGATTGCTGACGTGAAAAAAACAATGGACAACCTAAAAGTTGGAGATCGGGTGGCAGTGTCAGTAGCTACTACACCTTCGCTACGTGGATTCAAAGTGCCACCGTTCGATGGGACATCTTCCTGGTCGGCCTACAAAATACAGTTTGAGGCTGTTATGAAGGCGAATGGGTGGACTAAAGATCAGGCCATGACTGCTCTCACCCTCGGCCTGCGCGACCAGGCCTTAACTGTCCTGGAAGCTCTCGGTAAAGAAGTGACGTACGAGCAACTCCTTGAGGCGTTGGAAGCTAGGTATGGCGACGCTCATCTGGAACACGTGTTTCGTGCGCAGCTCAAGGATCGCGTGCAACGCAGCAGTGAAAACCTGCAGCAGTGGGCCCTTGAAGTGGAGAAGCTGGTACGAAAAGCATACCAGTCCGTACCTGCGCTCATTGAAGGGAACCTGGTGCAGGCATTCATCGATGGCATCCGCGACCTTGAAGTTAGAGCTGCTGTGAGGCTCGGGCACCACGGGACGCTTAAGGACGCCTTGGCTCATGCACTGGAAGTGGAAGCTGTGCGGCAGGATCATCGTTCCCATCGCGTCAGGGAGGTTGCAGCGGCTACAGTTCGCGAACATTCTAAAGGATACAGCCCTAGGTGCTATGGCTGTGGTGAAAGGGGCCACCTTCGATCCAGTTGCCCTAAGAGAACTGCAGAAAGGGAAGGTAGCCGATCTCTAGAGGGTAGGGCGGCTAACATCACCGCCCAGCAACAGCAGGGAAACGAATGAAAGCCAGGACTGCGGGGCGGGTGCTGGCTGATGTTCGAAGAGCCCCAAGGATTTCGATCTCACAAACTCATGACGGGAATAGCCTAGTCATCAAGGGTGAAGTCAACGGAACACCATGTAAGCTGACGATAGACACTGGAGCTTCTCGCACGGTTGTCAGTTCCCAACTTGTAAGTCGGTTTCTTGGGGACTCCGTACACAACCGAGACCGCATAAATTTGGTAACAGCCACTGGTCAGCGTATACCCGTCCGAGGAGAGAGAGAGATGGAGTTGAAGCTAGGCAACGGAATCTACCTGCATAATGTTGTCGTGGCTGATATAATGGACGATTGCATCCTGGGCTTAGACTTTATGAGGCAGAATTGTTGTGAGATCGACGTTAATCAAGGAATTATGAAATGTGGACAAGAGGAACTTTTCATGGAAGGGGCGTTACCAGGAAATGTGTACAGCCTAAAGAAGATTGTCCTTCCTCCGAGATCGGAAACAATTGTGCCGGTTAGTCTTCCTCGGAATCCTGGGCAAAATCATCGTTGTGTACTCGTGGAAAAGGTAGACAATGACCTTCCATGGAAAGTGGCACGAACTTTGGTCAGAGCCACCGACATCTCAGGGGTACGTGTGCTGAACCTTAGTGATAAGGAACAGATGATAGAAAAAGGCACTCTGATTGGTACTTGCGAGGAAGTGGATTGGTTGCGTCGATGCCAATATCTTTCGACTGGGACCCTCAGCAAGGACGCACAAACGAAAGTGACCACACTTTTAGACGACTGTCGCAGCGCTCTGTCTCAAAATGAACTGGTCAAGGCAAAGAAGATGTTACAGAAGTACGCCAGTGTTTTCTCTTCAAATGATGGTGACATCGGGAAGACTGGCTTAGTTCAACACAAAATAAACACAGGAGAAGAATTGCCTATCCGTCAGCGACCAAGGAGATTGCCGGTAGCACGTGAAAAGGAAGTGGAAACCATGATTGAGGGAATGGTGAAGGATGGTGTTATAGAACCTTCATCCAGTCCATGGTGTTCACCAGTAGTGCTGGTAAGGAAGAAGGATGGCAGCATGCGGTTTTGTGTTGACTATCGTCGTCTGAACGACGTCACGAAAAAGGACAGCTATCCTTTGCCAAGAATTGATGACACGCTAGACATGCTTACTGGAGTGAAATGGTTTAGCACGCTTGATCTAAAAAGTGGCTACTGGCAAGTTGAAATCGACCCTAAGGACAAGGAGAAAACTGCATTCTCGACAGGAAAGGGCCTGTGGCAATTTAAAGTTATGCCGTTTGGATTGTGCAATGCTCCGGCAACGTTTGAAAGGTTGATGGAACTTGTACTAACCGGGTTAATTGGCGATGCCTGTCTGGTCTACTTGGATGACATCATCATCGTAGGCCGTACGTTTGAAGAACATCTTCAAAACCTGGAACGCGTGCTCATGAAGATCCAGAGTGCAAATCTCAAGTTGAGTCCAAAGAAGTGTTCACTTTTCAAACGTCAAGTCAGCTTTTTGGGATACGTAGTGTCGGAAGAAGGCATCCGCACGGACCCAGAGAAAATCGCCGCTGTCAAGGATTGGCCAATTCCAAAAGACAAGACGCAGGTCAGAGCATTTTTGGGTTTGTGCTCCTATTATCGGCGATTCGTCAAGAACTTTGCGGACATAGCCAAGCCCCTCCACAAACTGACCGAGGAGAAGCGACCTTTCTGCTGGGATGAAAGTTGCGACGTCGCATTCCAGGAGCTAAAGGAACGTCTGTGCAGTACACCTATTTTGGGGTATCCTAATACGAACAAGGAATTTATAGTTGACACAGACGCAAGTGATATCGGACTTGGCGGTGTGTTATCTCAACGGAATGGCGATCAAGAGGTTGTGATAGCGTACTTCAGCAAGTCATTGTCGAAACCAGAAAGGAACTACTGTGTCACGAGACGGGAATTGCTTGCTGTGGTAAAGTCATTGCAGCATTTTAGCAAATATCTGCTGGGACGGAAATTCCATTTACGTACAGACCATGCTGCACTGAAATGGCTATTGCAGTTCAAAAATCCAGAAGGACAAGTTGCAAGATGGATTGAACTACTGCAGGAATACGACTTTGTGATTGAACATCGCAGCGGAAGATCTCATGGCAACGCCGACGCATTGTCAAGAAGACCTTGCCCTGAAGACTGCAAGCATTGTACTAGGCAAGAGGGTAAAGAAGTCGTACCTGTGAGAATGGTCAAGACAGACCTCAGCGGTGAGTGGAAGGAAAGCCTACAGTGTGCACAGCAGGAAGATTCGGACATCAAGCCGATTCTGGAGTGGATGAAGGCCAGTGCTCCTAAGCCCACGTGGAGTGACGTCTCAGCGATGAGTTCGATCACAAAAAGTTATTGGGCCCAATGGGACAGCTTAGTGATTCAGGATGGAGTCCTGTGCCGTAAATGGGAAAATGCTCGGGGGGACAGCTGTCATTTGCAAATTGTTGTCCCTAAAGCAAAAGTACCGAATGTCCTACAGCTGTATCATAATGGTTCTTCAGGAGGCCATATGGGAGTAAAACGGACTCTACTGAAGATAAGAGAACGGTTTTACTGGGTCCACTGTCGTGACGATGTAGAGGACTGGTGTCGCAAATGTACCAGTTGTGCGGCTGTAAAAGGACCTCAGACTCGCAGTAGAGGTGCATTGAAATTGTACAATGTTGGTGCACCATGGGAAAGAATAGCCCTAGATGTTGCGGGACCTTTTCCGGAAAGTGAAAGTGGTAACAAGTATTTCATGGTTGTAATGGATTACTTCACTAAGTGGCCTGAAGTCTTCGCCATTCCAAATCAAGAAGCCTCAACAGTTGCAGATAAACTAGTTCATGAAGTCTTCTGTCGTTTTGGAGTTCCCTTGGAGATTCACAGCGATCAAGGAAGGAATTTTGAGTCCCAAATATTCCAAGAAACTTGTCGAGTTATGGGTACTCATAAAACGAGAACAACTTCTTACCACCCACAATCGGATGGAATGGTGGAAAGATTTAATCAGACATTGGAGAGATACCTGGCAAAAGTCGTGGAAAACCGGCAACGCGATTGGGACAAGCATATACAACCGTTTTTGCTGTCATACCGAAGTGCTGTTCACGAAAGTACATCGGTGACACCAGCCTTCGCAAACTTTGGAAGAGAATTGCGGCTGCCTGCAGATCTGATCACCGGAATACCACCTGATGCCCCACGCAGTATAACCGATTATGCGAATGACTTGCGGAATAAAATGAATGACATTTATGAGCACGTCAGAGAATCGGGCCAGCAAATGTCTGAAAAGATGAAAACCCGTTATGACCGTAAAATGAACAATAAAGGGTTCGACGAAGGTTCACTAGTGTGGTTGCACAATCCAGTTCGCAGTAAAGGGAAATCCCCTAAGCTTCAAGCTAAATGGGACGGGCCGTACCGGATTGTGACAAAAATTAACGACGTGACCTACCGTATACAGAAAGGTACAAGAAGTGCTCCTAAGATCGTCCATGTGGATCGACTGGCGCGTTATTATGGGACCGATAATGCTCGGGACGAGCATGTCTTAGGAGGGGGCAGTGTTACGCGCCAGAATTAATGTCGGGTACATTAAGTTACTACTAGCGCCATCTAGTATCGAGTAGAAGAACTAGTAGAGTCAAGTACCTTCTAGACATTTCTTTGCCAGAACATTCTAGACTTCTCGGTATCTGGTCAGTCGGCAGCGGTAGTTACGAGTACTTTCCAGATGTTTCGAGAATGGAAGTTTCTAGAATAAACTGACCTATAAAAGGAGCGCGTATTCCGCGACCGGGTCAGTATTGGATTAGCGATACAAGCGAATACTTCGGAAGCGATCTTCAAGTGCGAATAAAGTGATCAGTGGTGAACTTGTGTGTTATAATTAGTGAATTTAAAGTTGTAATTAGTGTTTTTAAATTAAAGTGTCATTTTGGTTATTTAATCGGCTGTTTTTATTGTCACGAACCCCAAGCTCGTAACAGTATTAATATTATTTTCTTTGTTCCAGACTGCTTCTGCTACACGAGGGCGATATCAAAACGGAGCAAATAGAATCTGAAGAAGGATTTAGATGATATTAAAACTGTTTATTTTAAAGTAAATAGTAAAATAAACAATATAATTGCAAACTCTTACAATACGCGCTTTCATTGAATACGCACTCGTAATTATGTGTTTTAAATTGTCTACTTGTCCCCGAAAACTGACCCCTATACTCAAAATGTATTCATTTCCGTAATGTGCCCGTGTTTGGGTCACAACAGTTCATTTGTGTTCTAAATTTCAAAAGAGTCTAACCTAACCACACGTGATTCCAGCCCCAGAAATTATTCATCATTTATGGTCTCAAGGTACTTGTGTCTCTCAACCAGACCGACTCTGAATTCCCGTTTCCTCTTCCTTTACTGTTCAAGCCGCTCGTTTGTGGAATGCATTGCCAGTACCAGTAAGACGCGCTCAATCTTTACATGTGTTCAAAAGGCTCGTGAACATTACCTGTCGTTTTGATATCGATGTTCGTCATTTATTAAATGCTTATATATTTAGTATAAATGTATCTATTGTTAATATTATGTATTTATCTGTATATATTATAATTAACCTTTTGAACGCCATTGTCACGTATACATAACAAGCAAGCTCGTGCCCTGTACGCCAAACGTCACAAATATGTGACAAAAAGTACGGCGAATTTGTGGCTTGGCGTCGGGGGCACGCCGATGCGTTTATACTCTGGCGTTCAAAAGGTTAAAGAAGTTGCGCCGATGACAGCCCCATTTTATGTCCACGCAATTACTGTCAATTCCAGGTCGCCTGGAAGAGATCGCGGAATGCGATAAGGCCGCCCATTGTACATGTGTTTTAGTTTGTAGTTTTCTTTTTATGTTATTCTCGGTGTACAATTAAGTATATTACATAATAAATAAATAAATAAGCCTATGTCATTTGTCGGGATGAAAAGTAGCCTAGTATACAAGTACCTATGTATTGATGATTTCCCATACAAAAAAGTCTATGTATTAATCCAGGCTAAGGACCACGTGTGTGTACGCAAAATTTCATCCGAATCTGTTTAGCCATTTTTGCGTGATTGTTGCACAAACACACAAACTTTCACATTGATTATATTCAGTACAATTTCGTTGCAAATACATACCTACCCAGTGCCGGATTAAGCCAGTGCGGGGCCTGTAGCAAATTTTGTTAAGGGGCCCCAAAACTTGGCTTCATTAGAATTCATTATCCCATGAGATAAATTGAATACCAGGAGATGAATCTCTTGCTAAGAATAAATTGTATTCACCGTGAACATCTTTTAAGTCAGAGAGTCGTCAGATTTGGGCCTTCCATTTCTTCGTCAAGTTTGCCTTTTTGAGTATGGACCAGACCCGGGGCTTATTTGCGCGAAGTATGAGCCATACCATTAATAAATAAACAAAATGAAAGACATACAGATTGGGAAATATGCGTCACATCTCCGCAAAAAGGCTATGGCTCAGTAGGTATAGTAGGAATAAAAACTCGTGTGTGAGACAGAGCCACATAATGGCGCTGATTTTCAGCGACATATTTTTGTAAATTCAAGCGCGGGGCCCGTAGCATTTGCTACTCTTGCTATATGGCTAATCCGGCACTGTACCTACCTACATACAGTACGAGATAATCTGCAATTGAAAAATAACAACAAGCTCAATAACAAAACATTTTATTTGGCATCCAATCTTTTATCCACAATCAGTTTTTCATAGTCCGTTTCGCAATGATGAACTCTAATATGATTTTTTAAACTACACTTTTGAACGAAAGCCTGCGAGCAAGCGCCGCAAGCAAACCTCCTGTCGTTCTTGTGTATCCTTAAATGCTCCGCCAATGTTTTCTTTCGGCCATACTTTTTGTGGCAGACTTCACACTCGTAGTTTTTCTCTCCAGAATGTACAACAATGTGGTTGGACAGCCCACTGTTCGTTGAAAACTTCATGCCGCATACATTACAACCGTATTTCCGCTCCCGTTTTTTATTTAAATGCTCAGACCGCATATGGCGATACAAATTAATGTGATGACTAAACTTTTTAGAACATATTTTGCAAGTTAAATCCAATGGCGCGCGATTGTGAACTTCCTCTAAATGCTTCACTCGTTTCTGACTTGAATCGAACGGCTTATCGCAGATTGAACACATGTATGGCAGTTTTTTATGCTTGTATCTTATATGGCTTTGCAACAACGTTTTGGATCCACATATTTTTCCACACAAATCGCATTTGACTATACTTTTTTCTTTATGTGATTGAGAGTGAGCTCTTAAACGGTCAGCGAGTAAGAAACACCGGCCGCAAACATCGCAAACGTGATCGGTACTATGCTCATTCATATGATTCGATAGTGTTTTGAAAAATGTGAATTCTCCTTTGCACTGGCAGCATCTATACCTCCCTTCGCTCAAATCGTAACCCAGAATACAATCCGCGGGGTTTTTAATGTCACTGTCAAAATTGAATTTGACATTATGGTGATCTGTCAAATGTTGTATTAAAAAGTCTAAGTTGTCTATTTTATTGTTGCATATTCTGCAAGTTATGTCACTGACATCGGCTCTGATTCGGTCGTGGGGTCTGTATATGCTTTTTAAAATCAACTTAAAACTGATATTCTTGTGTAACTCGCTGACATGAGTTTTTAACAGATCGAAGCCCGCGAATTGTTTGTTGCAATAGAAGCAATTAAAATATCCTACTCTAGATTTGAAGGGCACAATGGTGGAATGTTCTAAAATGAGGGCAACATTCTGTCTCGGGTTCATGTATTTGATGGTTTTCTTGTTGGCTTCAGTTTGGCATTTCCTAGTAGATTTTCTTAAGTTACCTGAAAACAAAATAAGTGTTGCAGGTAAAATCGAAGGAAAAACTTAACTTTGTTGGTGAAAAAATGTTTTCCCATACATCAATGTACATCACGGTTAATTCTTCAACCGGAAATATAAGTTTGTAATCGTAAAAAATGTTTTCTTTATATGATAAAACTATAAATTCCCAATTTTCAGACTTTTCCTGAACTTGTACTCTAAGATCTATCTTGCCAAATTTCATAAATCTAGGTCAATGGGAAGTACCCTAAGTATAAATTTTGATTCTTCGTGAGTGTCGCAATATAAGTTTTTTGCGGCATAAACGGCCGTATCTTTTTTTTACATTAACTTAGAAGACGATTTTTTTCACAGCTTCAAAGGACTGTAGACTTTGAGTACATAGTTTTTATTTTCTGCCTTTTTATTATATAACAAACTCAAGTAAGTTGGGTTTAGACTTGTCAACTATACATATATGTATGTCAGAAAAGTTATAGGTACCGAGCTCACCTTTCACGGCGCCATTTTTTAATTTAGAATTTATTTTTTTCAACATTGGAGTATCTGTAAAAGAAATGGATTGTTTAATTAGTTCAGGTGTTGTATTTCACAGGCGCTTGTTTGTTAGTTATTGCATTTTATAGTCTTAGTAGCTGGCCTGACCGGTTTTTTTTTGTAAACGTTTTCTAAAAATGAAACCTAGCTAGATCGATTTATCGCCCCCGAAACACCCCCTGCATACTAAATTTCATGAAAATCGTTGGAGTCGTTTCCGAAATTCAGATTATGTATATACATATTATATTAAAAAATTTCTCGTTTAAAGGTATTCGATAGATAGATAGATAGATTAAATAGATAACATTCACATTAGGAGTGCATGACATGTAAAGACTAACATTTGAATGTAATAAATAAAATAAATAAATAAAATTCTGAATTCGAGATAATGGATAGATGTTAATTTTTTTTTTCTTTAAAAATAGCCACCTTCTGGTTTGTGAACCAGAACCTTGATACTAACTACAACAAATAGTATCTATCAGGATGTTTTAAAAAAAACCTAAATACTATGGGGTAAGTATACTAGTAGCCAACTAACGGCCCTTTTCAATAACGTATCTACCTTTAACCAACTGTCAAATTAGCTTCCAACAGTAGCTGAAACGTCATTTACAAAGGCAAAAGTGACGTTTCAGCTACTGTTGGTAGCTAATTTGACAGTTGGTTAAAGGTAGATACGTTATTGAAACGGGCCGTAAGATATCCATTATCAGCATTTCGGTCTCTATCATCAAGGCCTTGTTAACAACTACAATGAACCTCTATCAGGACGATTCAAACACCCGATTATTATGGGTATACAAGTAGCCAACTAATGCCCGGTTTTTGAGGTACTTTATCGGTCGTTTATGTGTCCGTTAAACAAAAACCAACCAATGGCGTTACCGATAAAGTACGGAAAGTTCTTCAGAAACGGGCAAAAGAGATCCGCTATTAGCATTTCTATCAACAGGCCCTTGTTACCAACTACAATTAATAGTACCCATCCATACGAATCAAATAGCCCCCTTAAAATGACAAAAAAATCTGCTAATGTATAACTTGGGAATTCAAGCACTGGCTTTTTTTTTTGGAAAGATGGAAATCATTAAAATACTTCTTCTGCTCTGGGTGGAGCGGAAGGGCGTGACAGACTCTTACTGACTAAAACCCATCAGTGTTCCTTCTAAAGCCCTTTGCGTGCCAGGGCCGCGATGACTCTTTCAAACAAATTCCGCAACCCTGGCAACTCAAGCACTGGCTACAATAATAAAGCTATACTTTTAATAATTAAAATGTTTAATTATTAAACATTTTAGTTGTGTTTGTTTTAGTATGTTTAATTTATTAAACATTTTAGTGTGACTTACCACTACTATTCATTTCATAATTATTTTCATTAAATCCATCATCCGCCTGGTTACCATAATCTGCTTCACATTCTAATTTCATAACAATATCGGTCTCTGTAAATAAAAAAATATTAATCAATATACAGGTGAATTTTAAAGTGTTTGTGGATGGCCAAATCCCAAATTTGATGAACACTAAAACGGCACATTGGATTTTTTGAAAAAAAAAAAAGAAAATACAACCTGTATTTATTACACCATCCGTAATAAAATTGTCGCTAATAAGGATCAAATTCTGGGAAGTTATAATATATGGCAAACTAAAAGAAAGAGCAAATTTTTAGTGTAATACTATTAAATTTTCAAAAAATTTATCACCTGATACATTTTAAAAAATCTATGATACTATTTTAGTCTTCATCAATCGTGGAGCGATTATCGCAGCCGCTCCACGTAAAATGCTGGTATTCAGCTGAATCCGGTTTGACTGGAAGCCGATCCCAACATAGTTGGCAAACAGGCAGGGGATGATGATTGTGTCATGAAAAATGCCTTTTAATCGTCCAATTAAAATAAATATTTTTTTGAAAACATTGACCTTTTTGCCATTCATAAAGAGCAGAAGACACTGGTGATTAGTTTGGTAACACATTTATTAAAAGTAACTCACCAAATTCTTCTCTTTTCGGAACTTTTATACCTAATATCTCCTGTTTGAACGTTTGCACTCCATCTGAAAATACATGTATTTGTTAACCAACTGCCAAAAAAGGAGGAGGTTCGGAGGTTATTTTTTTTTTACTTATGTAAGTAGGTACACCGATTACTTTGAGTTGTCTGATCCGATTGTTTATTATTATTTATTATCTTCTTATATTTAAAATTCTTGTGTCACAATGTTAGTTACCATACTCCTCCGAAACGGCTTGACCGATTTTTATTAAATTTTATATGCATATTCAGTAGGTATGAGAATCGGCTACTATTTATTTTTCATACCCCTAAGTGATAAGGGTTGTCCACCACTAACTTTTTTTTTAACTTTTTGGTCAATTTTTTTTTATTTTTATTTTTTTATAAAGTGGCATTAAAAAATACATACAACCCTAAATTTCCACCCTTCTACCACCAACCCTTATTTTTTATAGCGATATTAGTACTTTAATTATTTTCTACTCTCGGGGGTCGATACTTGATCATTTACCACCCGATTCTTGACTATTTATTAGAAATTTAAATAGAATTGAAAAAAATATTTTAGTGTTGGGAAGCCTATTTATTGAAAAATTATTATTTTTAAATAAAGTTAAAAAAGAATTCGGCAAAAATTTATATTCACTTGTTTATATTTTATTTATTTTTTGAAGGTAGATTATTTGGGAGGCTTTAGGCTATATAACATCTCGCTACGGCCAATAGGAGCCGAGCCTTCATGAAAAATGTGATGCAGACGAAGTTGCGTGGGTCAGCTAGTATTTATATATTATTCTAGTATTTTTTTTATATTTCTGACGTAACCATTCCTTGTGTTATCAGAAAAAGGCAAAGCAGAGGCCCACCACCCGCCTTTCATCCTTATCTACATAATACTTAACCATCCCCAGTATTAAATTAAAATAGCCAAAAAGAAATTTTGCACACTTGATGCATAAGATATATTCGGTAATTCTTACCTATAAGTTGTAACCTCAAAGTATCTTGACACTGAATAACTTTCTGTTTGAATTGCACAGCATTCCTGAGCCTAGTGATGCATACTTCACAAATTAGATCCTTTATGTCATCTTTTTGGTCCCACTGAAAAATAAGTTATAATATCTAATATAATATCTTGGGACAACTCACACACGGTCATCTGATCCCAAACTAGGCAGAGCCTGTGCTATGGCAACCAGACAACTGATAAACATACTTATATATTTCTAAATACATACATATTATAGACAAATTACACCCAGACACAGAACATGATCATGCTCATCACACAAATATTTGTCCTGGGTGGGAATCGAACCCACAACCTACGGTTTAGCAGTCAGGGTCACTAACCACTCGACCAATAGGCCAGTCAAAAGTTTGTATCATACAACTCTCAAATAAGGATTGAAATTTTCTGCTGGTGTCTGTTTCTTAACCTTTTGAACGCCAGAGCATAAACGCATCGGCGTGCCCCCGACGCCAAGCCACAATCTCGTCGCCGTACTTTTTGTCACATATTTGTGACGTTTGGCGTACAGGGCACGCGCTTGTTTGTCATGATACGTGACAATGGCGTTCAAAAGGTTAATAGCTGAAGAACAGTGTTTTTTTGTAATATGCAGTATATGGTGAGTTAGAGACTTGTTTAGCCTGGCACAGATAAAATTTATGTTGTTAATCATTTTTATAAATTAATTATTACTGTTAGTTCTTAATTTATTTCACTTTTTCTGTCTTGTGTGAGGCAAACATTTTTCTTTGTAATAGCTACAAACTGGGTGTCTTTATGTCAAGTGTGAATTACATCAAAATATTATGTATGTATGTATGTAACTAGGGCTGGTTTCCGCAACTCCACAACTAAGCGCGTATTTTGTGTGCAGGTGCGACAAATCAAAATATTATCCAAATCTGTTCCATTATTGTTATAAGAAAAAAGTAATAAAAATCCATTCACCCATCCTCCCAAGCTTTCACATTTATATTATCCTCCTCCTATCCTCTTTAGTCCTCCTGACCGATTTCCGCCATGGCAACCAATCTCAATGGAGACTAGCCATTGGCGTGGGACATATTATACTGCACAGTGTGTGCGCAAACACAGGTGCACTCCCTCTTCCATCACTCTTGTGTTCCAGTGGGAGAACAACCCAACACAACTGGAGAGAGATCTAGTACGATACTCACAGATATATTGAAGCATTCCTCCAGCATGTCACCGTAAACCTCGGTCCTGCCCATCCACATATACTGCCTCCACAGACCCTTGAGGGACACCAGTTCCAGGCAGCAACAACACAGTTGATATCCTTCCGTTGCTGACTTCATAATATCTTGCCTGAAATGATTACATCTTGACCTTAACTTTTCATTACAGTTAGCAATAATGCTAGCAGTGCAAAATGTTATGTGCCATGTCCAATGACCAGTTGTTAGTGATGTGTGGTGATAACTTGTGTTCCGTATTTCTAATGTAGGAAGGCTCATTGTCATCCATTGTTATCTGAATAGACTTTATCCTAGACACCTGAATAAATATCTATTAAATAATGATATATATATTATATATAAATATTTATTTGTACTCAAATCAACACTGTCCACAGTGTCCACACTGTTACTGTAACTGACACCTGTGTATAACGTAGTATTCTACCTACTAGTAGTGGGAGTATGGGAATCGTAGGTTAACGAGAGTTAGAAAAAGAGAATGCTTTCAGTAGTGCTATTATACAATTGAATGCATGTTTCTTTTAATTTGTTTAAGTTTTCACTTCTGTTGGAACTCCCGGAATGCCTGAATGAATTTTAACTAAGCCTGAGTGTATCAATCGTAACAGTGACAAAATTGTTTTTTCTTTTTCACTTTACGTCTATCTGGAACACCTCTCAGATGGTGAAATTTTTTCAAATAGGTGCGGTGGTTCCGAAGATTACCCACATAGGCACATAAAAATCGCACTCTATATATTTTAAGCCTGTTATCACATTTCAGGGTTAAGGCCTCCCTTCGCTTTTTCCAACATTTGAGGCCTGATGAAATTAAGGGCCAATTCCATGAAATTAAGTCTTGCTCATCCCGCCATTTCCTTGGCGTGCCGCGTTGCCAAATATATTTTTTTAGCTTTGAGGATCTTCGTCTTAACTGTTAGACGAATAATTGTCTCACTCAATTCGGTACACACTATAGTTCAGCAATACTTACATTTTTGCCTTTTCTTGGCTTCAAACTTTAGATCAATCCTATTAGGGCATTAAAGCCATTATATCAGCAAAAGTTAGGCCAGCGTAGGAATACGAGAGTGGCTGAGTTTTTAATGAGAAAAAATATATTTGGAAGAAAAACAGTAAGGAAACACAAAAATAAATATTTTCAACAGAATGTCTATTTTATTCAACTTGTCAATGTCAGTCCGAGCCAAGTTTTTTTATTTTGTAAATTACCCTGAAGTGAAGGAGGTCTTTTGATCATAAGAGTCATACGTCCTTGACTTCTTGTGTTTTGCTTTAGAATGCGGATGTAACACATTCTAATGTTTTTTGGAGTACCGTAACAAATATAGGTCAATACTACAACAAAATTCTCAGCTCCACTTAACCAAGACCGCGCCTGTTTCAATTATTCCACATATTTTCCAGGTACGTGGACACTTGAGACACAAAACTACATCAATAAATTTACATCACAATATCCACTAGAAATCAGTTTACGAATAATTAAAACAGCCGCTAAACCTCACTCGGCAAGATCCCGCAAAAAACTCAAGTAGTCTAGTACTCTGAAGAGTTTTTACAAGACTTCATACACCTACTTGTTTTTTCACTCAAAGGTTCATTTTGGGCTTGAGAGTCCGCGCGGAAAGAGATGTGATGCTATTTCGTCACATTATTATTTCATTGCTATCCCTAATCTCTATTATGTAATACGTCACTTTTTATATTTAGTCCCTTTCCTAACTAGTCTCATGTTTTATTTTGACTCCGTCCGTTAAATCGTTCAATGGGGGCTACCGTTTTCGTGCTCACCAGTTGGCGCCACTGGCGAGTAAGGTCCAAGCATAGCAAGTTGTTATTACGCGCATGTGAACAAAGTTAGAAGAAAAAAAAATATAATTCCGTAATGTGCGATTAAATACAACATAGATCGTGCCACAGTGTTATGTGGACTAATCATATGAAAAAAAAAATAAGGGCATACACTTTTTCCGACAAAAAAAAAGTTCAATGCTGTGGTCGGTAGAACCGTAACTTAATCTGCCATAGTCAGGCTGCTTTATTAAAATATTCATAATAATCACAACAACAAATGAGGAGATAAACCTTGTCAAAAGCCAACCAACAGTGAAATTTGACATTTAGAAGACCTCACGCTACACTAGCGCCTCTAGCGGCAAAGTCAAACGCGATAGCCTCATTGAATCAATCAATCTCAAAAGTCAATCAAGCTGTACAGGGAAGTCCCGCAAGTCGCTCAGCTTTTTTATAAGTTTATTTTTAATTTCAGACTTATTAACAACTGTTTTCAAAAAAATATGACTGTTTTGTCCTGTATTTCGAAGTTTCATATCGACTTATTGCGCCGTGACAAATAAATAAGCGTGAAGTTTTACAGTGCTGCCAAATCTAAATAAACTTCCCTTGCTATATTTTTTTAAGGGCCCTTTGATCATTCAATGTGTTAGTAATAAATGTGCGTAATTTTATCAACCAGCTTTAAAACGGAGGAGGTTCTGCTTTCATCTGTTTGATTTTTTAATACTTTACGCCCACCAAATATGGCAACGTTGGTGATTTATTGTCAAAGATAAAAGAAGAAACAATATGGCGACCGTTCCATGACGTACACTGTACACATTTTACTCTAGTGTTTATTTAAAATATCTTCGTATGTCTGTTACTGTGCTTATATGTTAAATCAAATTACATACATTACTTTTAGTTATAGTTAAATGTCACCGAGCATATAAAATGTCGTCAGAAAATTGGAACTTAGAAAAGGATTTGTGTCGGTGCTGTCACAGTGAAGGAAGTTTTAAAAATTTGGCTGAACCAGTACAAACCACAGGTTTAGCTGAAATTTATGCGGATATGTTGAATGAATGTTTCGAAATTGACGTGAGTAATAAGCACTACTTATTAGTTCGCGCGTAAAAAGCGAAAATTTTGGCATTGTTTGTTGACCACTAAATGGATTGTTTACATTTTTATCTTATTGGTAAATTTTTAATGTAATTGACTCTAAGACTCTAAGACCTTACTAAAGTATGCAGTTTTTGTTGGAATGGACAACTAGAGTCAGTGTCACTATTTGTTTTTATTTTCAAACTGTAAAATTGACGTTCAACTAGAAATAAATAGACTTTGACTTTGTAAAGAGCTAAAGCGTGGTCAATGAGCGATGATACAATGCTTGTAATATGTATCTTCAAACGAAGAAGCAAATTAGAAAATTGCTTCTTGATTTTTCTAATTAGCTTTTAGCATGCCTACTTAAACAATTTGGCTATTGTGGGCACTATAAACTACCTATTACCCAGTTTCTGGTTTGTGGAAGTCGAATAGGTAGTTGTTCCACATAATATTATACAGTACAACACAACTTTCTACAACTACTACAACTACAATTTCCTAATGTGCCTCTGCAAACTTCGTGTTTTGTCAGTCATCGGATTTCTATTAGAAATAGAATATAGTTGTACTGTGCGGTACAGCTATTTTAGGGACGTTAAGGAAATAGTTGTACTGTACATACTGGTATTTAGTTAAATCCAGTTTGACTGGACTGACCCCAGTATAGTTGGGAAAAGGCTTATGATGACAAACAATTTAAACTGATATTTTTATGAGGATGATAGTATCAAAGAACCGTTTGAATGCCATTGTCACATATACATGATATGCAAGCGAGGGCCCAGTAAATTAAACATCACAAATTTGTGACTAAAAGTATGGTGATTTTGTGGCTTGGCATGGGGGGCATACCGAAGCTTATATGGCGTGTGGCGATGTGGCTAAGAACACTCCACAAAATCGAAAGCTGTGGTGAAGGGGGGGGGGGTACCTGGTTCCCTGATGTCATTAAGTTTTTATCAACCTATAATTCTCACATTGTTTACATTTTCGCCCTATACAATGGATGTTATGTTAAAACCACTATCATTGTTGTGGGGACTGTTAAACTCATGTAATGTTCAATGTAAAATATTTTATCAGGTCTTTAATTTTAAATAGAATAGTTTTCAACAGCTGGATGAGTCAAAGTCAAAACGTTTATTTGCATTGGGCCATTAAACGGCACTTTTGAACATCATCATTTACACTTCAGTAAAATAATAATATTACTTTAATAAAGTGACTACTGTCCATTCGGAAAGGTAGATTCTTATAGAGAAGAACGGACAAGAAACTCCATATGATGAGATGAGTCAAACTTTAAGGTTAAGCAAAGCTATCCAAGGTCGGTCCATGGATGAGTGACCATTAAAAACATACCGAAACTCATCTGTTCCTTGGAAAGCAAATTAAGCACTTAGTCCAGCTATCAGTTGTAGATCTTTGCCAGTCTTTACGGGTGGTCAGAATGTAGAAAACTTGACACAACTTGGGAAGGGGTTTCGTCAGATACTGTGTAGTGGACGTCACTGAATCAGTTGCTCTATGTTAAATACTATAATTCATTTGTTTATGGCTAGACTATAAGCCCACCCCAAGTTAGAAAAAGGCAAATCAGATTTATTTAATGACCAGCTTCTGTGAGTGGCTTTGCCCCCATGAATTTCGGAAATTATGCAAGAAGCAAATCCTCTGGATATTAAGTAGCCTTTGTGCTATTCCAGGCAACAATCCATCTCAGTGCCAAATTTCTCTTTAATAAACAGCCATCCATCCAAACTTTCACATTTTTAATAGTACTAGGTTTTGCCTGCGACTTCGTTCGCACACATCCAGTTTTTTCGGATTCCCGTAGGAATTTTGGGAAATTCTCTCTTAGTGCTCCCCTACACTCCCTAAGGAACCTACATGCCAAACTTCAGATTTCTACAACTAGTAGTTTTTTGGCTATGTGAAAAGAAAGAAACAAACAATAAAATTTATTTAGCACAGGTACATGAAACACGCATGGTAAACAAGAAAACAAGAAAGAGGTAGTTATGCCAAAAACTAAGTATGTGTCTCACGGCTGCACTAAAAAGGTCCATTTCAACGATATGTCAGACAGACTGATGCTGTCCGACGCTGGTTTTCTAATGAACCCTTCAAAGGACGTGTGGCGGTTCATTTGAATCAATGCGTTGTCTTTCATTCAGTCAGTCGCTCAGTAACTGAGGAATTTTATATATAGGATTGATTGTAAGTTCAATTTGGTTACAGATGGCTCCAGTCCCTGGTTTGATAAGTGCAGCAACATACACAATCTGCGAGGTTTGTGTCATACGACTGCGAGATGCATCAGACTTCAAAAAGCAAGTCTTATCGTGTGAAGAACGGTTCAAGGATTTGTATAACAGGAATGGAATAAAAGGTTTGTAGATCTTTATTGATATTGAGAAGATTCAAATGAGGGCTATAATACCGTCTAAAACAAAAACGTGTGCGTCTCGGGACACCCGACAGAAGTGATAACTTAAACTAATCTAAGTATCTAAGTAACTAATCAAAGGGCTGGCTTTTACCTTGGTCAAAGAATAAGCATTGCCATACAACGTGGCAATGCCGCCAGTCTTTTGGGTACACTTCCAGTCGACAGCGATGCGGATGAATTTTTTGACGCCATATTTTAGGGTTTATTTAGTTAGGAGATTTTATTTTTATTTCTAGTGTATATAGTTAGTTAAGTATTTATCTAAGTTGAACTATTTAATATGGGAAGCGTCTGTCCGAAATACGACTAGCGCTGTGGGTTAGAGTGAGAGAGGAAGAGCCTGCCTACCGCTGCCGTATGCGTGAGAGGCGTGAGAGAAAGGGAAGCCTGGCGCCGTAACGCGTTACGTTACGAAGCAGTTTACCCTCCCATAAAAAGTTATCACTTCAAAAGAATAGAAATAGCCACATTAAGGAGAGATGCTATAAGCTATACGGGAACGGGAAATTCCTACAGGAACGAGAAAAACGGGATATGCGCGTACAAAATCGCGGGCAGCTACCAATGTATATAGCATCAATAGTAGCGTCGGAAATGATCCCAAGGAAACATACTCCCATCCCAGAATCAAAAGTAGCATATGTGCTATTCAAGACCATAATCTATCTCTGTGTCAAATGTCATCCAGATCCGTTCAGCTATGTGGCGGGAAAAATAATCACGTCGGGGTCACCAATGTAGAATTTGATCGAGTTGACCAATTCTTCTCTCGTCTATACTCATTTATCATTATCTTATCCTTCCGCTACGCTTCGTTCAAACATAATATAAATTAGATACCGGGTTCGATTCCCCACTCGAGTAGAATTGGTTGGCACTGTTCTGGCGTGATCGAGTAAACGTTTTTTAAAAATGAATATATAAATACTAAATTTCATGAAAATCGTTGGAGCCGTATCCGAGTATCCGGAATACCTTTAAACGAGCAATTAAATTAAATTAACAATTTCTAATAAGATAGGTATACATATTAAGATGAACTTTAAATGAATGAACGGAGTATAACTAGATGTATAATGTTTAAAGCAAGTTTTTTTTTATTCCTTCCAGTTGCCGTATTTGCTCCAGTTATTGATGTAGAGATCAAACAAGAAAATCTCGACTCAGAACCTGATGGTAAGTGACAAAAAACATCATATGCCTAGCCTTTTTTCCCAACTGTATTGGGGTCGGCTTCGGATTCAGCTGAATACCAGTATTTTACGTGGAGCGGCTGCCTACCAGACCTCCACAACCCATTAACTGGGTAACACGGTACTCTTTGGGAAGACTGGTGTCAGATTTACTGGCTTCTGACTATCTGTAACGGCTGCCAAAGATCTACAAATGACAGCCGGGACCAACGGCTTAACGTGCTTTCCGAGGCACGGAGGAAACTCGGTATGTTAAGATGTAGATGTGCTTGTAGCGACTGGTCGTCTTGCTAGCCATGGCTTTATTACTAATATAACTAATATGTACATGGTTATATTAGTAATAAAAGCACCACCAGTCACCACAAGCAGCACCCGTACACACCGTCCACAGCTTTTGTAGACCCCGCATTTCACGAATAGGTATTTGACTAGCTTCTTCAAGCGACTTCACCCCAGTGGATGTCGGAAAATATCCCAAGGGGGAGTTATTCCGACATTGAGGGGTATATGTCACACCCAGGATAAAAAATGTTTCCTATGTGCTTTTCTTAACTATAATCTCTCTCTTTGCTTAACATTTTGAACGCCCGAGCATAACCGAATCGGCGTGCCCTCGACGCCAAGCCACAAATTCGCCGTAATTTTTGTCACATATTTGTGACGTTTGGCATACAGGGCACGCGCTTGCTTGTCATGTATACGTGACAATGGCGTTCAAAAGGTTAAGTTCATCCAGATCCGTTCAGCCGTTCCCGTGATTAAGTAACAAACATTCATACATCCAAACTTTCGCATTATAAAAAAATAAAACGTGTGCGTCTCGGGACGCCCGACAGAAGTGATAACTTAAACTAGTCTAAGTTGAACTATTTAATATGGGAAGCGTCTGTCCGAAATACGAGTAGCGCTGTGGGTTAGAGTGAGAGGAAGAGCCAGCCTACCGCTGCCGTATGCGTAAGAGAAAGGGAAGCCAGACAGACTGGCGCCGCAACGCGTAACGTTACGAAGCGGTTTACCCTCCCATATAGTAAGAAGTAAATTTAAAAGATTTTAATTGTAATATTCTTTTGCAGATGATTTCATAGAAGAGTTAGCGCAGGACGACAACGAATCTTTAGAGTTACAATTAAGTGAAGAAGGTATGTTATAACGACATCTTTTCTATAATATCTATGTTCAATGTTGTCTCAAAATAAAGTTTGTATTTAGTGGATCGATTAAAAAAAATGTATGCTATCTATCGAATTACTGTTTATTAATTACTAGCTGCGCCCCGCGGTGTTTCCCGCGGTTTATCAGATACTCCGAAAATTATCCAAAGGGAACACACTCCCGGAATAAAAAGTAGCCTATGTGTTAATACAGGGTGTAAGCTTCCTGCATACCAAATTTTATCAAAATTTGTCCAACCGTTTGCGCGTGAAGAAGTAACAAACATACACACACTCAAAAACTTTCGCTTTTATGATATGAGTGTGATTAACACTATGTTTCTTCTGTTCTTGATGATGTTGGTCGCCAATATATTGAGTTTTCCAGTGTTTTAACATTCTCTTCAAACTTTTTGACCCATTTACTTATGAAATGTATACTTGGCGCATTATTTAAGTGGCGAAAACCTCGAATAGTGCAGATTTTTTTTTTGACGACACTGTTGGTGCAGTGGTTGAACGATTGACTGCTGCACTGCGTGTCGCGGGTTCGATCCCCGCACGGAACAAATATTTGTATAGCCTACAGATAATATTTACGAGTCTGGCTATTTGCGTATGTGAGTTTATATGTTTGTAAACGCACCCATACAGGAGAAATTCCAAGTGTGGGGAAACGTTTAAAAAATAAAAAAAAATTACGCACTACAGTCGCTAAAATCACCGTTTTTTTTAAACTCGCACGAACAACGCGCGGTATGCTCCCAAGAAACGCTCAATAGTTACTGAATTCCCAAGAGCAAGGCTACCGATTAACATAACCTCCACCCTCACAGATTCCTTGCATTTACGCAGTAAGCTAAACCAAGATAATCTTTCTTTTGAGACACCTTATTTATTTATTTATTGAGGACAACCAACAAAGCATACACCAAAATACATGTTACAGTACTCATAATATTTCTATTTACATTTTATAGTGTAGCCTTAATTAAAGGCTGTCACGGCATGCATTTTATAGTATAATTTTATTAAGGATGGAAAATTATCAAATGACTTCTTCCGCCCTGGGTGGAGCGGAAGGGCGTGTCAGACTCTTACTGACTAAAACCCATCCGTGTTCCTTCTAAAGCCCTTTGCGTTCCAGGGCCGCGGTGACACTTTCGAACAAATTCGCAACCCTAAATAGCGGGTTATATAGTATAGTATACTATAGTAGGCGCCAGATAATCGTGGAATAACGGTCATTGACCCACCTACAATTATTGACATTTTTAATTTGAAAAACGGAATTAATGACACAAAGCTGTCCCGAATCATCATCTCTCGTGATCCTTAACATTGTCTAATAATGAAAAACGATTCATATTTAATTGTTCAGGTACCTATGAACAGTTATTAGGGAAAGGTCAATATACTTTATTCCACATTTATCTGGCGCCTACTATAACATCATAAACCTAGCGGTCACGACAAGGGTTGTTATGAAAAAAAAAAAACGAGAACACGATTGCCGCGCCAATTTCCGGGTCCAATAGTTAATCGTAGGTAATCCAGGGACCGACCCACAATAAAAAAAAACAAGAGCTAACCAAGGAGTTCTGTGACAGTATATTCACATTGTCTGTGTCACGTACAGAAGAAATATAATAAAGAATCTACCTTTGTGAATGGACAGTAGAGTCGCTTTATTTTTTAACATATTCTTTTTTGACGTTCAAAAGTGCCTTTTAATGGCCTAATTGGAATAAACGTTTTGACTTTGACTTTGGAAGGACTTTTGAAATTAATTTAAAAAAAAATCCGACAGACTCGTCGAGCTTCATTGACGCGGCGCTTTTTTGGTGGTCGGCACTGTTGATTCTGGCTCTCACGAGTTGCAGTGGTTGGGACTACATATTTGCTTAAACTAATTTTGGTGTAAATCTCTTGTACCGCTAGATATCTTTATCCAAGGAAATAAACTGACAGTTTTTCCATACAAAAACTGTCATCCATGTTTTTGAAGTGAAAACTTCTTTAGCGGCGTTGTGTACTTTTTGGGATGGGTAAAAAATGTTAAACTCGCGCCAGGACACGTGACCTGATCGAAAATTCGTAAGACGGAGGGAGAGTAGACCGCCGGCGCGGCGTAGGAGAGGAAGTAATATCCCCCTCTTTTTCTACCGCGCGGCGAAAATGTATGCCTCAATGCATGCATATGCAATTCGTGCGAAATTATTCCCTAACCAGTCCAAAATATCAAAAATGCACAACGTTAATGTTCAAGTTTTCACTTCTGCCGGCACTCCCGGAGTGCAACCCGTTGTTGTTTTTCCTTAACCAGAGTTAACTTTCCAGAAGAAGAAAAAGCTCCAGAAGTAGAAGTCAGGAAGAAAAGAAAGAATAAAACCAGGAAGACTGGAACGTGTAAGACTAGCAAGAAAAAGAAGCAGAGCAGTGATAAGGAGGAGAACGTGGATGAAGAAAATGATGCTGAGAAGAAACAAGGTAGGAATTCTTATTCACAAGTACTGATAAAGTCGTTGCGTTTTAGAGTGGTAGCAGCCTCTTTATGTAACCAATTACTACTAAACATTCATAAATTGAGTCTGAACAACTAAACATTGATTTTATGAAGGTATTATTAACTATTAGCTACCGCCGCTTCACCCGCGTGAATGTCGATAATTATCCCAAGGGAACATACTACCGGGATAAAAACTATCCTATGTCCTTTTCCGGGACTCAAACAGTCTCTATACCAAATTTCATCTAAATCGGTCCAGTCGTTTGCGCGTGAAGAAGTAACAAACATACACACACACTCACAAACTTCCGCCTTTATAATATTAGTGTGATGTAATTATGACGTTTGTGAAACGCCCTGTTGTGAGCGTGGTCCGAGGCTAGAGTTCCAAGGGTGGCACGCTAAAATGTGTTGCGATCTTAACTTTTTGAACACCATTGTCACATATATGTGACAAACGAAAGCTTACCCTGGACACCAAAAGTCACAAGTATGACAAAAAATACGGCGAATTTGTGGCTTGGCGTCGAGGGTAGGCCAATGCGTTTATGCTCTGGCGTTCAAAAGGTTAATGTAGTATCTATTAATGGTATCAATTTTTTTATCGCGCCTAGAGGTATTTTATGTCGAATACATTGAGTGGACCTCCTTTGTATGACGACTAAAATGTCACAGTGTATATAGGCGCGTCATGCTCTAACATCACAGCTCTAAACACAGCGCAATCACTATTGGTACTAATCGGTAGCAATTCTTTTTTTTTTGTGAGTGGCGTCTCGCAGTTCAACCTATAAGGTTGTCGACTGCTTAACCGGGCTTGCCTGTGGTAGCAAGGGCTTATAAAAAACTTACAAACTAAGCGACTACACGCTAAGGGCATCCCCTGTGGGGTACGGGCCTCGGCTTAGGGCGTCGCTGGGGGGAGGACAGCTAGGGACGGGCTGGATCGAACTAGAATTATTATTGAGGGGCGAATTTAGGACTACAGGCTCAGCGGCTGGCTCGAGCAAGGGTCGGGGCGGATTTTGACGGGGACGTGCCGCCGAGCCTCGTTCGCGAGGGCGGAAGGACGTCGGTCGTGGTTTGCGAAGAGTGCTGGTCTCTTTGCGACTCTCTTGGAGGAGAGTGGTAGAGTCGCCGGGCGTGAATCGGCAGCAGTCGGTGTTCCTTTCTTTTTATGTTGAATTTGATCGATTACCGCGTAGGTCTGGTCAGCTCTACTATGACGTGCTAATGCCATCCAATTCCGATGATGTAAAAGGGATAGTGCTATTCGCTATGTATAGCTCCGTCTCTCTCTAAAACCGGAATCATGATCGTTTTAAGACTTCATAGTAGGGCCCCAGGCCTTTACTTTGAAGAGATATTAGGAGAGAGGAAATGACTGATACGCCACTCTAAAACGCAACGGCTTAACCAGCTATCTGTTTATGGGGCTCATGGCTAAGTAGCATCGATCAAGGTAGGTAACATACGCTCGTCGAGGACCGTTGGCGGATTGGTGGCCATCGGAAGGGTGATGCGTGTTTTCTGAGTTTGGGCGAGCCATCCGCCCAAACTCAGAAAACACGCTACGCCGTTGGTCCCGGCTGTCTTTTGTAGACCTTTGACATTTATTACAAGTTTGTGGAGGCACCAGGGGGTACCGAATAAACGGGGTAACACAATTAAAAGGATTTCTTTATACTTAATTGCTTTGGAAATTGGTTTGCCCGACTACACGGCATTATGTAAGTGTGATTAGCAAATATTCGGCTCGTATTCAGCTGTTTCCGGTTAGACTGGATGCCGGTCCAACATGGATGGGTTGGACCATTGTGCGGAAACATGACGTGGTTTTTTTTTTCAACAGGCGTTCACACTTTTCCGTACAATAAACTGCTTATAGAATATTTCAAGCGGTTGGTTTCGGTACTTGGACAGTGTTATTGAGTTTTTCGGAATTAAATTCTTAGCAGCTTGGATGTGTCATTTATGTTCTAATGTGCAAATTCGTATAGGCTAAGTCAAACACCAAATTTCGGTGATCGAAAATTTAAGTTACCCTGCCGATCTTCAAGGTGAGCTTGAAGTGAACGGTAATTTCATCTGAAACTTGTCATAATAATGTATACTATTTTATCCAATTCTCCAGAACGCAGTCAGCCGGTGTAGTCCACAATGATCGCTCCTCCTTCGTATAAGGAGCCATTGTCTCCTACTGACCAAAATTGTCTGATAAACGTATCAGACACAGCATTTTTTTTTAATTTCTGGCGAATTTTTTTATGTACTACAGAAACGCTTCGGGGAATTCAAGCGTAAAGTTTTTTTTTTAAATCTGATGAAATCACCGAATGTCTTATGGCCCGACGTCGGTCCATAACTTTACGCGCCTTTTTCGAAGGTTCTTTACTGTGATTGGTTGTAGCAGTGTGTCCAACATTCAAAACTAACTACCAACCCGCATTTTTACCGCAATGAAAAAAAAAAAAAACTTAACAGTGAAAAGTCGTCGTTTACCATCTGGCGAGATTGCCAAACGCAAGCCTATCAATAATAAAAATAAAGCATCCCGAAGCCCGAAGAACGAAGATGAACGAATATCGCCGAAGAAATAAAATGAAACTCAAGTGTGTTTTCTGTCTGCAGGCCGAGTTCTGGCGCCGAAATTTCACCTACACGATGAAGACTATAAAAAAGTAGGCGACACATACCAGTGTGCTAGATGCGACAAGACATACGACAAAATAAACACATTGAAGTTTCACTTGAAGACGAAACACTACAAGATTGCTAGATATAAGTGCTCGATTTGTATGAAAGAGTTCATGACTCCTGCGCCTTTAACCGTTCACAAACTCGAAGCGCATAACGTCGACGACAGATTCAACTGTCGAGCGTGCAACAAAATCTTCAATACGAAAGTGCAGTTGCGGAAACATATCAACAATTTCCACATGCTGGGAGAGAGGTTTAAGTGCGAATTTTGTGATTATGAGTCCTTCAGTTTCGAAGGTATGTACAAACATAAGTTTAAGCATAAGACTGTGAAGGACTACCATTGCAGATTTTGTAGAAAATCATTTTTGAGGAAGACTACGTTGGATTTGCACGAGAGGATACACACTGGTGATCGGAGGAAAGTATGCAGTGTATGTGGACAAGCGTTTGTGCAGAAAGCGAGTTTGAATTACCACATGACGAAGTATCATCCTGAGGTCAACTTTTAGCAGGAAAAAAAAATCTTCTATACTTTTGGCCGAGCAATATAAGTGTATGGAATATCAGAATTAGTTTGACGATTTCTTTTTCGTTCCCAAAGCCGTATACAACGTGTAACAGAATAAACGCAATACCTCTTAAGGGGTCAACAAAAAAAAACAGCTGTTCAGTTCATTTTGTCGAGTTATGCGCACATAAATGTATGGGGGAGTCGATTTTTTTTCGCAATTTCAGGGTTGGTCCCATCTTGTAGTAAAAGTTGTTCATAATTATGAGTACAATGACCCCTTAAGAGGTATTGCGTTTATTCTGTTACACGTTGTATAATAAAATTAGTGTCCCTATTCAGGTTTTGAGTTTATTCAATAACACCTTGTATAGATAGTTTATAAGTGAAATTACAGTTTTACAATTCTTTTAATATACTTGTACTTGCTTTGGTTTCAAATATATTTGAATGACAAGAAGCAAATACTCCCAGAGAGTACGGTAGGCGTTACGTCAGTGATAACAAACCAGCAGTACTATTCTGTAAACATCGCACCGTGAAAAGTTAGTGAAGTGAGCATGAAGTGAACTGTCATTCCATCCGGTTTATTGACAGCTCACTTCTTGTTCAGTTGATACATGTTTACTAGTGTTGAAAAAAGGGTATAGAGCATTTAAAAAGGTTTATTTTCAAACACAAAACTGTCACAATTTATTTTTTATTGTTTGTGAAGATATCGAAATGTTTGGTTTTTTTAGTCATTTGTTGAATTGCTATTGATATGTTAGGTACTCAGGGTTACAGGTTTAGGTTTTAGGTTGAACTCGCACTGAGTCCAACGCTACGTGTGCTTTTTTAGAAAGCGATATAATTTACAATTTTATAAACTGCACAAAATGGAATGGAAAACTTGGTACGTGCTTACATTTACCATGAAAATATATGATTTGGTTAAACATTAATTTTTCGAAATTAAAAAAAATAATATATATTTTATTATTTTGCTCATTCGATTGTTTTATTCGCTATGATACGTATTTGAAAACAAACTTATAAAAAAGTGATTAAAGGAATATTAGGCCTTATGTTTTAAGGAATATAGTACATACCTAAATATTAAAGGGTTTTTATACAGTTACTTGGTAGTTGTTTAAGCATTATTTTAAAGCAATTTATATAGTTTACAGAAAGGTGCTAAATAAATGTTGTAATATATATTTCACATACTTGTTTTGCATAAATACATCGAATCGAATGATTTAATAAAAAAGTAAAATTGTATGTTTGTTTTTTAATGTGTTTGTTAGTACTGGACCTGATAATTAAGCCTTTCTCTAAAAGAACGCTCCAAGCGAAGCGAGCTCGACAATGTTTAGCACTCCGCTTCGGTTCTTGAGTAGATCCGCTGTTTTCTATTTATACACTTCTACTGATCTTTTTTTGTCAACTTACGCCCAAAAACCTAAAAAACAATGATGAAAGTGCGAGTTAAGCAACTCATCTTCCAATCCTTCAATCTTCCAACTTGCGTTTTGATTTATTTTTGGAAGTTTTAGGGCTAGGTAAAGGGCTTAGACTGAAATGTATGGGCAACTGGTGCCATCGTTTTTTTTTGATGGCACAGTAACGTCACCTTGTTAGACGTGTACTTCCATACAAACAATAATTTACTATGGCAACTCAGGGGGCCCTACTATGAAATTACGTACGTAGTAGGGCTGCAGCTCTTAAGTATCCGTCTCGAGCTATCGCCTTAATCTATAACGCGCATTTGACTAGGCAAACTACTCGTATTTAATTAGGCTCTTTTTTGGGCTTTACCACTGGCTAAGTGTCATGAGTGGATCAAATCTCACAATTAGTCGACCAGGGGCTCTACTATGAAGTCTTAAAACGATCGAGATTCCGCTCCAAGAGAGAGAAGAAGCTTTACATAGCGTATAGCACTACCTATCCCTTTTACATCGTCGGAATTGGATGGCATTAGCACGGCATAGTAAGGCACCAGGGCACCAAATTTCCGTAAACTTAGGAATGGGGCACAATCACATGAAATGTCACCGTGCTGCTGATCGCCCGGAGCAGTCGCATCTGTAGTTCACTATGCATTCGCAGCTTGAAGCCGTCGATTCTGACTGTTTCAAACTGGCCGGCCTAACTGACTTAAGGAAATGCATCACAGACGCAGCCTCAACGTCTCAGTGCTAACGCACGACGTTTATAGTGTATAATTTATGCGCACGACTGCCTTTTTTTTAAGGATGGGAGATCATCAAATGACTTCTTCCGCTCTGGGTGCAGCGGAAGGGTGTGAGAGACTTACTGACTGAAACCCATCCGTGTTCCTTTTAAAACCCTTTGCGTTCCGGGGCCGCGGTGACTCTTTCGAACATATTCCGCAACCCTGGCAGGCTCTAGCCCTAGCGGGCCCCGTCACCTATGCTGACATCACTTTGAGGCGCGCGTGGAACACAACGCGCCATCGACCCGGGCCGGATGGTGATCGGACAGCGAGCCACCCAAGGCTCGCCGTCCGCAGGCCCGCGCCTATGGTGGCCGGGGATTGCCCTGCGACTCCCGACGCCCGGGGCGTCTTCTTCTGTAGCGGTGGTTGGGGCGAAGGCCTTGTCTCTCCCTCACGCGGCCCGCCTCCTCCTTCGCTAGCATTACTGCTTCGCAGAAGGAGGTGACCGCTTCCCAATTCTCCTCGCTGAAAACTGAAAAAGAATCCGAAGTCCAAAGATCAGCGATCGTCGTCGAAGATATAAATGGGACTCAAGTGTGTTTTCTGTCTGCAGGCCGAGTTGTGGCGATGAAATGTCGCCGAGACGAGGACTACAAAAAAGTCGGCGACACATACCAGTGTCTCAGATGCGACAAGACATACAAAAAACTTGATCCATTGAGGGCCCATTTGTGTTCCATACACTTTAAGATTCTACGATATAAATGCTCAATTTGCAATGATCGATTCAAGACCGATAACCTTTTGACCCGTCACAAACTAGAAGTACATAAAGTTGACGTTAGAAAATCATGTGGTCTGTGTAATAAAATGTTCAATACAAACGGGAACTTAAAGAGGCATATCACAGATTTCCACATGCTTGGAGAAGTTGGAAAGAGGTATAAGTGCGAATTTTGTGATTATGAGACCTTCAATTGCAACTCTATGTACAAACATAACTTTAGGCATAAGACTGTGAAAGACTTCCATTGTAAATTTTGTAAGAAATCTTTTGTAAGGAACTCAACTTTGAAATTGCATGAGAAGATACACACTGGTGATCGTGGGAAAGTATGCAGTGTATGTGGAAAAGCGTTTGTGCAGAAAGCGAGTTTGAATTACCACATGACGAAGTATCATCCTGAGGTCAACTTTTAGCAAGCAATCCTAAGTCAGCGGTGAAATCCAGGTTCTGAAGGGCTTCTCAAACAATTTGATCAAAACTATCGAACCTGATTGTCATGACAGATTAGAGCAATCTTATGTTGACGGTAGAATACGGGTTCTGAAGGATTGCTGTAACAATTTGTTCAATTTAACACAAACTTGTGTATGTAAAGAAGTGTGCTTGTAAAAATTACTCTTATAATATAATCCTACAACATTTCGACTCCGTGACAACTCGGCAAATGCTATTGAATATGAACACTTCGGTCACTTATGGGCCACTTTTCTTTTGTGAACAAAAACAAATGGTCGCACTCGCAAATGAAAAATCGCTCTGATTGGGTTTGATAAACTTGTGTTTGTTAAAACGTTACTTTATGCGGACATATTGAATCAGGATGTAATCATAACAAAGAAAGAAAAAAATAAAATGTAAAAAAAAACTCTAAAATTTGAATAAATTACATTAGTGCAAAACAATCAGTTTGTTTTTAAATGCCCGGGTTCATGTTGAAGGATGGGAAATCATCAAATGACTTCTTCCGCTCTGGGTGGAGCGGAAGGGCGTGTCAGACTCTTACTGACTAAAACCCATCCGTGTTCCTTCTAAAGCCCTTTGCGTTCCAGAGCCGCGGTGACTCTTTCGAACAAATTGGTGCTGCAATCTGAATTGTAATATCTAATCCAAATACATTGTATCTCGCCAACCCGCTTTGAGCAAGCGTGGTGTTTGATGCTTGTCGCTAAGGTCCGTAGATAGTTGACAATTTATTACGTGCCGAAACTCCTCCGTGTCTCGGAAAGCAGGTTAAACTGTTGGTTGATCCGTCATCTTGTAGATCTTTGCTCATTTTCATCATTGTATAAAAGTCGCTATTTATTTGCAAATGTCCGCTGATTTGTGAAATGCCGGAGGCAAAGTGCGTCGTCATTTTGATCATTCCAAAGCTGTTTTTACAAAATACCGCGGCAAGTTTTAATACCTACAGCTCATTTTATACAAATTGCTATAACTGGTTCTATTCTTCAACGTGTGTGGCGATGCGGCTCTACCACTTTCCGTGATTAAACATTAGTCATCCAGCCAACCAACACGCTCGCGGGATTGGGGCAGTGTGAGCCGCATGCACTTCAGAGTAACACAACTCGTGGAGTCCGTTAACAGACAACGTGGATACCCTGTCACGTCACTACGACGAAACTGGCAAATAATCACGAAGTCCGAAGATCAGCGAACGAGATCGAAGATACAAATTGGAACTCAATTGTATTTTTTGTCTACAGGCGGAGTGAAGCGAGTATTTTACATGAAAGAAGAATACAAAAAAGTCGGTGACACATTCCAGTGTAACAGATGCGACAAGACATTCAAACGACTTCCAGCACTGAGGCGCCATTTGTGGAGCACACATTTTAAGACTCCACGATATAAATGCTCTATTTGCAATAGTCAATTTATGACCGATGTGCTTTTGACCGTTCACAAACTCGAAGTCCACAATGTTGACGTTAGAAAACAATGTGGTCTGTGTAATAAAATTTTCAATAAAGACGCCTACTTATTGAGGCATATGAGAGATTTTCACATGCGCGGAGAAAATGGAAAGAGGTATAAGTGCGAATTTTGTGATTATGAGACTTTAAAATCTGTGGACTGGCGCAGACATCAGGCGGTACATAAAACTGTCAAGAACTACCACTGTAGCTTTTGTCAGAAATCTTTTAAGAGAAAGCAAACGTTGGTATTACATGAGAGGATACACACTGGCGATCGGAGGAAAGTGTGCAGTGTATGTGGAGAAGCGTTTGTGCAGAAAGCGAGTTTGAATTACCACATGACGAAGTATCATCCTGAGGTCAACTTTTAGCAAGCAATCCTAAGTCAGCGGTGAAATCCAGGTTCTGAAGGGCTTCTCAAACAATTTGATCAAAACTGTCGAACCTGAGTGTCATGACAGATTTTGTCATTACCACAACTCGACTACTGACAGCCCAATCCTCACACCTCGATTCTATGTCAACTCAATAATAGAAAAATACTATTGAATATGCGATTTTTTATGTTATTAGAAGGTAAAAAACCGGCCAAGTCCGAGTCGGACTCGCGCACGAAGGGCTCCGTACTATAAAAATGGCAAAAAAATCACGTTTGTTGTATGGGTTGCCCTTAAATATTGATTTTATCTGTTTTTTAGTATTTATTGTTATAGCGGCAACAGAAATACATCATCTGTGAAAATTTCAACTGTTTAACTATCACACGGTTCATGAGATACAGCCTGGTGACAGACTGACTGACGGACAGCGAAGTCTTAGTAATAGGGTCCCGTTTTACCCTTTGGGTACGGAACCCTAAAAAGCCTTAGGGTACATACAGATTGTAATATGGATCAGTTCAAATTTGTATTAAGAGAGTAATAAATGACTTGATGGAAAGACATTGAAGTTTTTATTTTATTCTATTTTACTTTACTAGTGAACAGAAAGCCCAGTTATAATAACTTCGGTATTTAAAACAAAATTCAAAATGTTAATTTGAGAATTAACTTTAAGCATAATTGCTTAGTTTAGTATTGTAAACTAAATATGTAATAACACGATTTTGTGCGGATGCCATGATTGCCTCCATACGAGGGCACTCCTCAATGGTTAAAAGGATGGGAAATCATAAAATGACTTTTTCCGCTCTGGGTGGAGCGGAATGGCGTGTCAGACTCTTACTGACTAAAAACCATCCGTATTCCTTCTAAAGCCCTTTGCGGCCCGGGTCGATGTCGCGTTGCGTAGCCACACAACGCCCGCCGTCCATAGGACCGCGCCTAAGGTGGCAGGGGATCGCCCTGCGACTCCCGACACCCTGGGCGTCTTCTTCTGTAGCGGCGGTTGGGGCAACGGCCTTGTCTCTCCCTCGCACGGCCCGCCTTCTACTTCGCTAGCACTATTGCTTCGCAGGAGACGATGTCCGCTTCCCAAGCCTCCTCGCTCCGGACCATTGGTTTAACCAGGGCCGGACGCGAGAGGTCGCCGCCGCCGATCGCCTCGACGAGGACACGGCGTGTCCTCCGACGGTAAATAGCCCTGGCTAGTAATTTTGTGAACATGTCGTTCCGTTCCGATTTCATATAAAACACGAAAAGTTTAAACCAAGACTTGATGCCAGTGTATGGTATTGTTACAAGCCTGGGGTTCGTGACAGTAAAAACAGCCTATTAAATACCACAATGATACTTTAATCTAACAACACTAATTACAACTTTAAACTCACTAATTATACCACCACTGATACAAAGACAACAACAACTTCACCACTGATCACTTTAATCGCACTTGAAGATCGCTTCCGAAGTATTCGCTTGAATCCAAATCCAATACTGACTCGGTCGCGGACTACGCTGGCCTTATATAGGTCAATAAATTCAAGAACCTTCTACTATAGAAGCATATCTGGAAAGTACTCGTAACTACCGGTGCCGACTGACCAGATGTTGAGAAGTATAGAATGTTCTGGCATAGAAATGTCTAGAAGGTACATGACTGAACTAGTACTGCTACTCGATACTAGATGGCGCTAGTAGTAACTAATGTCGATATGTACCCGGCATTCATTCTGGCGCGTAACAGTATCCATACCATACTATGCTATTAACTGTGAAGGAGTGTTTCCTTCACAGTTAATAACATTGCGTTGATAGTTCGTATAAATAGTCAGAGCGTAACAATCTATATACCTATTATTTATGGTGGACACGACAATAAATCAAACCACTGGGAATACTAGTTCCTACGAATATGTTGTTTTTTATCACAGATTTGATGTCACTAACTGCAACAGACTGCTTGGAATATTTCGTCAGAATAGTGGTCACTATCTTTGGCTAGTTTGAGTTTGTTTGACGTTTTATGCAGTTGGAAAGTTCATTTTTAATTTCGGTGACAGGATTTACAACAGTTTCAAAATATTCCTATGAACCAGTATTGCCAGTGTTTTCATTTATTGTCGTATCGATGTCTCCACATTGTATAAAAGGAAAACTGACTGACTGACTTACATTATCAACGCCCAGATGAAACTACTGGGAGAAGAAATATTATTTTTTTCCCACAAGGGTTTCTTTTGTGATGAAGGTGAGATTGGTGGATTTTTGGAAATGCATCCTTTAGGCTGCGTCTATTGAGGCGAAGCGAGGCAGCGCAGCGGAGTGACGGAGTAATGCGGGCGTTGCGGGCTGTGTCCGTCTATTGATGCGGAGCGAGGTAGTGCGGAGAGGAGTTGCGGACTGTGCAGAGCTCACGCGACTAGTATTTTGAGCGGTTTCTTTGCGCTACTCCGCACCGCTGCCTCGCAACGCTTCCAGACTTGGTATGATATTTAAACTAGTTCGCAAATCCCTGTCCATTGAAGCGGAGCGGAGAATTCCGCCCCGCTTCTCACCTCTCCGCTCCAGTGGACAGACAACCTAAAGGGGTTAAAAGGGGGAAAATCGTACCATTAAGCACCCCAGGGAGCCTAGGCCATAGGTTTATAAAAAATAGGTAGACTATCAAATCCAAATGATCATTTGAATGCTCTTTATAAAATGCCTCGGCATTTTGTAATAACTATAGTAGGCGCCAGATAATCGTGGAATAACGGTCATTGACCCACCTACAATTATTGACATTTTTAATTTGAAAAACGGAATTAATGACACAAAGCTGTCCCGAATCATCATCTCTCGTGATCCTTAACATTGTCTAATAATGAAAAACGATTCATATTTAATTGTTCAGGTACCTATGAACAGTTATTAGGGAAAGGTCAATGTACTTTATTCCACATTTATCTGGCGCCTACTATAGCCCATTCCGTGATAGAATATTAGTCAGTCAGTAACACTGTATTGAGGCTGGCAGACCATCACCATCGTAGCTGGCAGCACCGTGAATTGATCAACTTGTTATGAGATGACGAAACTGTCAAAGAATCCGAACGCACACAAACATAAAATGCAACTCAAGTATGTTTTCTGTCTACAGGCCGAGTTGTGGCGCCGAAATTAAACCTAAAAATAGATGAAGACTATAAAAAAGTCGTCGACACATACCATTGCACCAGATGCGACAAGACATACGACAAACTAGACTCACTGAAAGTACATGTCAAGACGAAACATTATAAGATTCTGAAATACAAGTGCTCACATTGTGAAGTTGGATTCACGACGCTTCCACCTTTAATCGTTCACAAACTCGAAGTGCACAAAGTTGACTTTAGAGTCGAATGTAGTGTATGTAACAAATTATTCAAAACAAAAGTGCATTTAAACAGGCACATAAAAAATATGCATTTACTCGGCGAAGTTGGAGAGAGATTTAAGTGTGATATTTGTGACTTTGTGACATTTAAATCTGTAGCTATGTACAAGCATAACTTTAAGCATAAGACAGATAAGAACTACCACTGTAGCTTTTGTCAGAAATCTTTTAAGAGAAAGCAAACGTTGGTATTGCATGAGAAGATACACACTGGCGATCGGAGGAAAGTCTGCACTGTATGTGGAGAAGCGTTTGTGCAGAAAGCGAGTTTGAATTACCACATGACGAAGTATCATCCTGAGGTCAACTTTTAGCAAGCAATCCTAAGTCAGCGGTGAAATCCAGGTTCTGAAGGGCTTCTCAAACAATTTGATCAAAACTATCGAACCTGATTGTCATGACAGATTAGAGCAATCTTATGTCGACGGTAGAATACGGGTTCTAAAGGATTGCTAAAACAATTTGTTCACTTTGCTCATAAATAAGAAATCGACCTTGTTGCGTTTCACAAACTTGTGTATGTAAAGAAGTGTGCTTGTAAAAATTACTCCTATAATATAATCCTACAACATTTCGACTTGTTCGACGCGTTCATTTTGTACGGCAAACACAGTTGCGTCCCGTCGCACTGGCAGATCCCGGTTTTACCGAACAAATTAGAGCGGCGATCGCGGATTCGCGCGATGATCGCTTTGTGTGGACGACGCCTTATAAATCCTTCTCTCTCTAAAACAAAATTACAAATGTGTCAATTTAAAATTGAACTTAAATATTACACATTTCCCAGATAACTGAACCTTATCCAGAAGTAGGGAACCAACTTGTAACCAAAAAAAATTAACATTACCTATTCAATCGTAGATTCATTTTTATTATTAAATTTAATTACTGTAGAGGTATCTACTTCGTTTTTTTAAATCCTGTAATAGGTACCTATGTGCTAAGACCTGGGATTGAATGAAGCACTACTAAATGGGACTTTTTCAATTTATTAGCATTTCAAGTTTATCTCAGTATATCAATGACATCGGTGGTTCCTCAGAACGTCCCCAAATCCAGCAGCCTAATTTCGTAATACAAAAATGAAACATATGCGACTGAATTGCTTGCAAACAAATTTTTTAACGCATGAAGCCATGAATCTTTTCGATTGTGTGAAGAATATGCAATTTTATGAGTTATGTGATCGAGCGGAGCGAGCGTAGCACGTGGCTAAATAATAACAGCCGCACGGCTCTATCTTCAAGGCTAAGCAACGCTTGCCGAGGTCGGTCTGTGGATGGGTGACCATCTTAACATTCCGAGATTCCTTCGTGCCTCGGAAAGTTCGTTAAGCCGTTGGTCCCATTTGATTATTTAACTAACAAATAGTACCTACCTACCTACCTGCTGGGTACGCTGTAAAAATGCCATATTCAATATCCTGTCCCGGGCCCCCGACAGGTTTCGTCATAATGCACATAATGTCATCATCATCTTCCTGCCCTTATCCCATGTTACTTGGGGTCGGCGCAACACATGTATTTTTAAGGTTGCGGAATTTGATCGAAAGAGTCACCGCAGCCCTGGAACGCAAAGGGCTTTAGGAGGAACACGGATGGGTTTTAGTCAGTAAGAGTCTGACACGCCCTTTCGCTCCACCCAGAGCGGAAGAAGTCATATGATGAATTCCCATCCTTTGTTAAGACATTGGTTTGAATTAAGCGTTGACCGAGAACCCATCTTCCCACGTACGGAATAACCTCTTAAATACGTCAACCAACACTACTTAGCGTGCCCGCCTGCTGGTTGTGGATTATTCGGAGTCGGGCCTGTAGCTACAAGCATTACCGTCACCCAATATAGGTACTATGCTGAGTGACACCACCTTCCGGATCGCTACATGTCTGCGTGTGGGTGCTCCTACCATCGCTGTCAATGGTGAAGCAGTCGACTGCCTCGGACACCATAGCCTATCCTGCAAAGAGCAGGTCGGATAGCACAGCACGGCAGCATTTATACATTACATCATCCGTCGGGCTCTTGTCACCGCCGGGGTGCCACCTGTATTAGAACCGAATGGCTTGGCGCGAGACGATTGGAAGAGGCCAGATGGGATGACCATAACGCCTTGGAAGGTGGGTTGGCATTTGGTGTGGAATACAACGTTTGTCGACACCCTTGCACTATCCCATCTTCTTAGCACGGTGGGTTGTGCTGGGGCGGCTGCTACGGGTGCAGAAAATCCCAAACGGCGCAAATACAACAACATTATTGGGAATTATGTATTTGAGCCGTTTGGGGTTGAAATACTAGGGCTACGGAGTCCGAGTGCTCATCGAGTTTTTCGTGAAATCAGCAAGCAGGGCGGGCTGGCCTTTTCTTTGGCCAACGAATCAGCATTGCCATTCAACGTGGCAATGCGGCCAGTGTTCTGGGCACTTTTCCCGTTGACAGCGATGTGGACGAATTCTTCGATGGCCTATGAGTTTTTCCCCTCCCCTTTTTACTCCGCTTGTATATTTTATTATTTTGTACTAGCTTGTATATAGTATCTATAAGTTTTTATGTATCTTTCATGTTTAAAGCGTCGCGCGTCGTTTAAAATTGACACACTCACATTAGCTGCATGGCGACTTATGTACCAATCTGGACTGTTTGTTGCCTGCGCTTGCTAAGTAGATATTTCTCCCAATGCAAGCATAGGTAAACACCACTCGTGGCGGAAAATGTTGATAATTATACTGTTTCGTGAATTCGTAACTACGACGCAACTGACAGAATCCCGAAGGTCGAAGATCAGCGATCGTCAATGGAACTCAAGTGTGTTTTTTGTCTGCAGGCCGAGTTGTGGCGCCGAAATTTTTCTTAAGAGAGGAAGACTATAAAAAAGTCGGCGACATGTATCATTGTGCCAAATGCGACAAGACATTCAACACATGGCAATCACTGAGGAACCATGTCAAGCTAACACATTACAAGATTCTGAAACATAGATGCCCTCTTTGTAATGAGCGATTCAGGAACCCTGCTGCTGTGACCGTCCACAAACTAAAAGAGCATAACGTTGACGACAGAGTACAGTGTAATTTGTGCAATAAAATCTTCAATGCAAAAAAGCAGTTATCGATTCATATCAAAAATTTCCACATGGCTGGAGACATTGGAGAGAGGTATAAGTGCGAATTTTGTGATTATGTGGCCTTTAAATATGGATCTATGTACAAACATATGTTTAAGCATAAGACAGTGAAGGATTTCCATTGTAAATTTTGTAAGAAATCTTTTTTGAGGAATTCAACTTTGAAATTGCATGAGAGGATACACACTGGTGACCGGAGGAAAGTATGCAGTGTATGTGGACAAGCGTTTGTGCAGAAAGCGAGTTTGAATTACCACATGATGAAGTACCATCCTGGGGTCAGTTTTTAGCTGGTTGAACTCTCAAAGGTCACTCGATATTAGGTTCATAACATTAACACATATCGAGTAATCACATCAGTTAAAACGAATTTGATTAAATGTTTTCTTAATTATGTTACCTATACATATGTATATAATTATATAGATATTTTAACATTGAAATTACAGCGCTACAGTTCTCTTGATAAAAATGTAGAAAGTAATCGTATAATTAGTTATAATATAGTAGGTACCTATATTAGAGGAAGTGATATTTGAAATACTGTAACGGAAATACGGAAATTTGGAATACTTGCATATCTTAATTAATGTAAACGCTATCTGTCTTTTTCTACCGTAAACGTAATATCAGGTGACATGAAGCCAAACGGAACGTGTATTTTGTACGCCTCCTTGATCTTCATTTACTAAGATACGCAAATTTTCATTGTAATTGCCTGCCAGGGTTGCGGAATTTTAAACATTTTTAAAATTAATATTATTATTTTTTTTAATGTTTTGTCTGTTAAGTAACTTTATAAGTTTATATATTTGCTTTGATTTTGTGAATATTACTAGAACGTAAAAAGTGATATGGAATTAAGGATATGGTGACGTCATGTTGTTACTTAATATAATATGCATTTACCCTATTAGGAATAGGGTAAATGAATATAAATAAAATATTTTGTTTGAAGAAAGATTATCATGTAATTGTTGCTTTACCTAACCAACGCCTGTAAAATTGAGCAAAGTAGTTAGGCAATGAAACACACTTTTAGATTTTAGATATCAGTCGGAAAGCCGCAACAATGTTTGACGTTCCTTACATGAAAATAGCGCGAATTTGCAAATGGCGCCACGAGCGCGTTGTTAGAACTACATTTTTCGCCTCATTTTCTCTTTATTATTAAAATGAGACAAACGTATTGAGTAAAAGCGCGTCCAATGTGGAACTCCTTGGTGGGATTCTTAAATGGTAATTTTAAAAAAAAACGTAAAGAATACGCACGGCGCTATACACCGAGGAGTACGGTAAAATAGGTACTTAGATGTTATTAGAAGATTACTAATTTTTAACTTTTAATTTTTTGGATGCACACCGCGAAGGCTGGTTCGAGGTGGCACAAGAAAATAATGTCTGGAAGGATATGGGGGAGGCCTTTGCCCAGCAGTGGGACACAATAGGCTAAGGAAAAAAAACAATTAAAAAAAAACTTTCGAACAATGTATACTGGCTTCGTAAATGCATTTTTTGAGCAAATATGTTGAAAAGTATATAACTATTAGTTTAAAAGAAAGTAGCATATAATTTGGAATAATATATTCCAAATTACCTGCATCCTAAGTAAAATCACGTTTTTGTAGTTTTTTATTTTGATTTATATTTTGAGGTTTCTAGTTTTTGTTTTGCACGATTGTTGTATTATTAAAGTTTAATCATTTTTTAATAATATAATACCGCATTTTTTATTGAGCTGATATTCCAAATATGCTGCACTTCCTCTTCTTTGTTAAAATATTGTTCTATAAATTAATGGTGTTTTCTTAACATTAAAAACTTGTTGAATAACAATCAATGTTGTTTTGTTCTCCAGTTGTATTTTTGTATGTCAGTTTTTCAATATTTGGTCATAACAGAGAATGTGCATGAAAAAATATTTATTAGCTAAACAATTTAAATAGAAATATGCAAACATATAATTCTAATAGTGAAAATAGAATCAAAATTGACCGAAAAACAATCGAGATATAACCATTTTAAACAAATATATCTGTCCCTCTCGCGAAAACGCAGTTTTGTACGGCAGCTATATAGGTGTCATAGTATTTGACGTCAGAGTTTGTATCGGACTTCTCTTTCTAATTGTCAACTTTGAAGCTTTATAACTTCATCGCTGAAAGTATTTAAAAAAATATTTCATAATTGTTTACTAGAGCCAATTAGTAATTTATTTTGCAAATAAAAAAAATGTATGCATAGCATATTCCCTATTGTCAGAAGGTAGGTTCGTTATTTTATCCCCTTCAAAATATCTAACATTGAAATTGTCACCTAGCTTAGAAAGGAAATGACATAAATGTTTGTTTGTTCGCCAATTTACGTGTAGAACACGTAAAGTGGCGATGGAAAATTGAAGTGAAAACTTCTTTAGGAGCGTTGAGCACTTTTTGGGTGAAAAAAAATCATGGAACTCGCGTCTTCGTAACCGAACGCTTCGGGTGAACAAAAATCATGGAACTCGCGTCATCGTCACCGAACGGTTAAGCTTTCGCTTAGTTTTTACTTCTATCGGCAGTCCCCAAAGACTGCCCCGCAAGTTTTTTGTTGGGGTGGTACCGTCAAAAATTAACCACTTTGTCGGCGTGATTAATATGTGCTAAACGTCTCTGAGCTAAACCGCGAACAGACGGACATGGCGAAACTATAAGGGTTACGGAACCCTAAAAATGGGTCAACTTCGGAATGACAGATATTAAGCTGAAATAAATTTAATTCATACTCACGACAGGATCTCTGACTAAATCTCCCAAGGAATCCATTCTTCTGTTCTTTTGCTGGATTTATTTGTTGAATTAGTAATTTGTTGAATGTGTAGATACCGAGATAAACGCGAAAAATGGATATTTGTGACCTTTGATCTTCAATAACTTACGACGCAGACGCGAGATTTTATGAGATTTTTGACACACTATGTAGAACGCCAAAGAAGGTTTTAACGAGTTTCCAGCTTATTATCCCTCATTCCGAGGGGAAACCCTAATTTCACTGGACCATGACGTTCATGTCAACGCAATCGAGTACCTACGTTTAAAAAATGGAACTAAAGTCACCGCAAAGAAATCATCTATTCACTTCGTCCATGTTTATTTGTAGGAGAAAAACGTCAAAGTTGTGACGTTCATTCGAGCAGTATTTGACATTGGTTTGATTTGACATTGATTTGATTTGACATAATAGTAGGTTACCTGCAGTCTTATGTTTTTTGTTGACTGTTGGTACGTACCTAATGTTTAAAAATCTTTCTTGATTATGCTATGGTCGACAACAGATAAATGATCACATACTTAATTCCGAAAACAGAAATAATGACATAGTTTAAGCTTTTCTGAATCATCTATCCTTTACTTTTTCAAGTAATGAAAAACGATTCATAATTTATTGTCCAGGTACTACGTAGAGAAATTAAGGACAGGGCAATGAACTTTATTGCAAATTTATTATGGCCGGCTTCCAGTCTAACCGAATCCAGCTGAATAATGTTACACGTGGGCAGACTGCCTATCTGATCTACACAGACCAGAGAGCGGGTAACACCATATCACTTGTAAGGCTGTCTCACTTACCTGACAGATTGAGAAAAAAAAAAGTTTTCTGAACTTAGGGGACAGTTCACGGTTGCGGAATTTATTAGAGAGAGTCACCGCGGCCCTGGAACGCAAAGGGCATTTGGAAGAATACGGATGGGTTTTAGTCAGTAAGAGTCTGACACGCCCTTCAGCGGAAATAATTATTTGATGACCATTCATAAAAAAAAAGGGAAAGAAGGGTTAATAATTATTGGTTTTTGAGTATTTGCAAAATGTAGAAGTTGCCTCTGAAGGCATACGAAGACCCTCATAAACTGTTCGGCTGTCGTACCTTTTATTTCTTATCAGGGGGAAACCATAAAAGGTGCCTGGCTCTTTGAGGAAAAGACCAAGGGGGTTGGGTTTTTTGTCTCAGTTTAACCGTCCCGGTGATACCATCAGCACATACATGGAGCCCCGTGACCTGTCAAAAGACCACTCCGGAACCCCCTATGTGCAACGCCTATTAGGGCACATCCCTGGGGGGCTGAAAAGGGTTCTCCCTGAGCCTTGCTGTTCTGTGTGGACCGGCTGTCATACTGCACAACAGCCATGCTGCTCTCTCTGTTTCAATATCTTTCAGTAAAATGTGCAACAAGAAGAAAGAAACTGACTTGCAATTTTTCTTTCTAGGACCGCCCTCATACTACACGATCATACAAAACGAATATCAATGCAATGTCTGCGGCAAGACTTACTCTTCGCAACCCCTCGTGTCCCAGCACTATCGGTTCGTGCACCTCAAACGTCGCCCGAAAGACCGGAAATGCCCGAAGTGTGACGAGCGGATCTCCGACTACCTCCGAACCGCACATTTAGAAAAGGAACACGGTATACCGGCGCCATCTTGTGGAATATGCGGCAAGAAGTTTCGATACCCTTGCAACGTGATTCAACATCAGAAAAAAGTGCATATGGGCGAAAAAACAGAAAAATGTGAAGTCTGTGAGAAGAGTTTTTTTAATAGGCTTAGTTTGAAATTGCATATGTCTGCGCATTCTGCTGAAAAGAGGTTTAAATGTGAGGTGTGCGAGAGGGAGTTCCGTTGGGAAAATAATTTAAGGGATCATTTGAGAATACATGCGGGTGACAAGCGATTCGTTTGTACTGTGTGCACGATGGCTTTTGTGCAAAAGTCTACATTGAAACGACATGCAGCGAGAAATCATCCGGGAATGGATGTCTCGTGATAGATTTTGAGAAAGTGATTCCGCTTCTTTGACCGGAGATCTTCCAGCCATTTCGTCCAGTATTTAAACAGCGTCTAAGTTTTCCTAGGCTGCTTCCACGAAGATAGTACCTAGCCTTAGGTCCACTTGCACAAACCGAAGTTATCTTTTACTGTGGCCAATTCCGCCGGAACCGTGCGTTATTGCGTGATAAAAGATATGATAACCCACGAAAATCAACGATTGTGCTGTTGCTAGATATCAAAAGAGAATATTCGTGATCGTGTCAGTCGTTCTAGAGATTACTTTTTACAAACAATTTTACTCCTGTATAGATAAGTTTAGATTGCTGTGTCAGCGCGGCAGTCAAGTAATGTGAACAGAACACGCCGGCCGACACCTGTTTTGTATTCTGTAGCGGGTGGATGACTGGTTAGGTGTTAATTGAAAGACTAGCAGTGAACTGTACTGCACAGAGACTGCTCTATACCTAGGGTAGGACGGTTCGGAAGGCTAAAGAGACTGCAAAGCAAAACGTTTATTTCAATTAGGCCATTAAACGGCACTTTTGAACGTCATCATTTATAGTTCAGTAAAATAATAATATTAAATTAATAAAGTTGTTCTTAAGTTGTTCACTAAACTTATGCTACGACTTACCTCAGAGGTGGGCTTCTAGAGCTCGATCTCTTGTTTGGCAGCACTTCTCCTCAGCTCCCATTCTTGACGCAGTAGTTTACTAGGCACAGTTAAGTCTTATAGCGGTTTACTGCGTGGCGGTCGCGGTTCGGTATAGCGGTCAGAGGAGACCACCAGAACTCCGGTGGCGACGAGAGTCGGTAGCGGTAGGATCACGCAGAGGGCGTGAAATCCTAGAGTGTGGAAGATCAGGTGGTTGATATCACGATCGGTGAATCTAAAAATGCGTGTCAAACGTATTCAACAACGATTCATCGCAGAATGTCTCAGCGGTAATTAGTACATTCAGTGCAGCTGGAAAGAGATAGGAATAGTTGTAACAAAATACAACTGAGGGTAGGTATTTTCAAGGTTTCATAAGCTACATCCCCCTTCATACGTGTCGCAAACAATTGCCATTACTCAACTGTATCTCTTGATTAGGCTCGACCAAAATGTATTAGTATTCAGCCAGTGCGATTATGTAAACATCTCACCGTGAAAACGTAGGTGGAGTGAGCTTGAAATGAACTGCCGGATTCTGTAAACATGTCGAAGTTCACTTCGACATGTTTACAGAATCGTACTGCTGTCTTTTGACCTTCATGTTCACTTCACCTAAGTTGTCAGGGTGATTTTTTTTACAGAATAGCACTCTTCTAGCTAGTTACGGGGGCCTACGTGAGTATTCTATACGTATTTTTTACAAAGCCGACAGACGACTGGTCGATCTCACAAAAATATATTTTTTTTTAAAGTTTATTTTATAAATACGGATTCCATTTTTATGGGACAAATATAGTTTTTTTTGTAAATCATTATTGCAAAAATATAGTAAGTAAGTACCTACTTTTGGAAAAATCAGCTCAAAAAATAGTAGGTACTAACACAGTTATAATTCAGTTTAAATTATTCATAATTTATAAAAATGTATTTAGAGCCCGTTCTGCTTTCTTTGAAGAGAGACATGCAAGAATCATATCAGCATCATGTGATCACTTCACCCAAGCCTTCACTTCGACATGTTTACAGAATCGACCGGCTGCTTAAGGAAAAAAAAAATGCTAGAGCGAGCGAAGGGAGCTCTAATTGTCTAACTCCCCGCCTCGAATAAATTTTTGACCTTTCATATGGAAATTGGAGTCAAGTTGTGGGACTCACTGAAGATATGCTGAATGGTTTGAGAAATATGAGAATGAAAGATGCTAGAACAAGTTCAGATTTCACCAATAGGTACGAACGGAGAATGTTAATTTGAATTTCTAGTCATTATATTTATAAGTTTTAAGTCTAGTTGTTTCAATATAAACTTGTTATTATTTGTGATACCTAAGTTAGCGTAAGTAAGAAGATATGTAAGAAAATAAATGTGAGTAATTACCTTATGATGAAAATTGGGTACCTATTGTTTGTTTTATTCACCTCATCTTATTTTTTTTTAACCCTTAATGTTGGTAGTTTATTCAAGGTTACTGCCACATTTACTTTATCATTGTTGTAAGATAATGGTCGATACAAATATATACCTATCAAATTTGCCTGCATCACAACTATGCGTCTACAGGCTGCGTGGATGACTAAACTCGAAACCATGCGGAACTAGCTTGGCCGCCGCTCCGCCCGTGTGAGTGTCAAAAATTATCCCAAGGGAATATACACCCGGGATAAAATCCTATGTCCTTTCCCAGGACTCAAACTATCTCCGTATCGTATGGATATCGAAAAACACTGGCAGACTCTCGAGCCCGATTTTGATGAAAGTTAAAACTGCATTATTGGATTTTTGAAACATCGGTTTTCCTAGCCACGAATCGAACAGGTTGAAAATTCGGTCGAAAATTTTGAAAAAAAATCGCACCCAGTATTATTACACCATCCGAAAGTGTCACTAATAAGGATACAATTCTGGGAAGTGATAACTCATGGCAAACTAAAGGAAAGTGATAACTTTTTTTAATTAAAGAAAAATATACGTATATATCTATGAAACAGTTTTAGTTTTCATTATCATCAGGCCCGAGAATTTATATGCTTCTTTGGATTTTTTACCAGTAGATACCTAACAAGTAACATGGTATTGTGATAAACCTGAGCAAGTCCGGTGTCAGATTATATTATGACTTCTGACCTACCGTAACGAACGACTGTAAAAATCTTTGTTTGTTGTCTTTGGTCTTATACGTTTTTCCATAGCACATCTGACATTGGCAGAATTGTCGACATCGGCATTGCCATAAACAAAAATGAATAGAATAGAACGACTGTCAAAGATCTACAAATGCCAGCGGGGACCAGCGGCTCGTGCTTTCCGAAGCACGGAGGAGTCTCGATATGTTGAAATGGTCACCCATCCACAGATCGACCTCGGTAAGCGTTACATAACATTGAAAATCGACCCTTGCGGTCGTTATAATGAGGCCCTGCGCTAAACTTAACATACACACACACAGTGTTTGAGTGACTGGCTGCTGCGTTGCGTGTCGCGGGCTCGATTTCCGCACGGACCAAATATTTGTATGGCGTAGGCCGTCCAAATATTTGTTAAAGCTAGTAGGTACCTACGCGTATGTTAAAAGTACATACTAACACTACTCTATCCCACATATTTTGTTTGTGAGAAAATAACGAAGGTCCTGGCAGCTTAGCAAATTAGCGGTTTCCCTACAATTTGTTAAGTTTTTGGCTTTGATTGACCTGACCTTAAATTTGAAAACTTTTAAGAACGAGAATTGGCCTTGAGGTCTAGGTATTCAGCGGGCCCTTTCTATCATTAGTATTTGCAAGTGTAACTCAAAGTATTTCCGATCAACCACAACTTATCCGTTTACCTTGTTATAGATTACGCCACGATAACTGCTTCCTACTACACATTAGAAGACCAAGAAGACGGCTCAAAGAACTACGTCTGCACATCCTGCTCAAGAAAGTACAAATCCCTTCCAAGCGTAGTTCAGCATTACCGCCATGTACACCTTCGTTTAAGACCGAAGCTACGATCCTGTTTTTTGTGCAAAGTCAAAGTCCCAGGACATGCTCGCGCCTTTCATCTTGAAAAAGAACATGGAATACCAGCTCCCACATGCAACGCGTGTGGCAAAAAGTTTGCATACCCTTTTCAAGTGTTGCGACACCAAAAAAATGATCATATGGGAGAAAAAAAGTTTGGTTGTAGCGAATGTGAGCTGAGGTTTACTTCGCAGGCTAATCTGACCCAGCATATGATTAAGCATTCTAGCGTGAGAGTGCATAAGTGTGAAATATGTGAGAAGTCTTTTAAGTGGAAGAAGAATTTGAGGACGCATATAATGATGCATATGGATGTAAGGAAGCATGTTTGTCCTTTGTGCAAAGATGCGTTCGTTCAGCAGACTAGCTTAAAGTATCATATTACTAAAAGACATCCGGAGTATGTTTAATATATCTTCTGTTTTGTTATTTATTTCGTGGTTTTAATTACCTACCCTGTCCTTGTCGATCGATATGTAGATAATTTTTCACAGACAAAAAGGTTCAATGTTATCGGTAGAAAGGCAGTTAAGACGAAAGAGAATATATCAGAAGTTACATATTATACCTACATCTATGTCACCGAATAATTCCAAACCCCGACGATTAAAAACAATGACGCGGATATATTGAAAACTATTAAGTTTGGATAGGATTAACAGTAATCAAAATGTATTTTCAAAAATAACGAGAAATTTTGATCTAATAAGGTGTTTGCAAATCCGGTGACATATTATACAATACATTGTTCCTAAGTAGGTACCTACTTAGGTACATAAAAACGTGTGGAATAGCGGAATGGACTCTAATATTTAAGCTGGTTGTTGAATGGAAATAGGCTGTCTGCACGAATCTAAGCTCGGCTAGTTCACCAATTTTGTTAAAAGTTCTTTCCAATCAAGGAAAGAATTCAACAGAGACTCACCTGTTCTCGGCTGCGGCTGGCTTCTGGAATCCATTAAAAATTACAAAATTAGTCCTTGATTTATCGATTTATTCACGCACGGCGTCAATAGCGATCGCGTTTTTTGGAGCGATCATAAAAAACAGATGGATTTAATTACCTGACTAATAAGTCGTCTGCATTTTTATTTTTTATAAAATCACTTTGTTTTGCATTAGAATGCAATGTAACATAGGTAGGTATTCTAATGTTTGTTGGAATATTTGGCTATAGGTACTAGGTACAATAAAATTTTCAGTTCCACTTTACCGAGGTCGCGCCTGTTTAAATGATTCCACATATATTCCAGTTGCATGGACACTTGGGACACAAATCTACACCGATTTTACACTACAATTAGGAATCAATTACTCTAAACTTCACTCGTTAAAACCCCGGCAAAAAAGAAAAAAACTGGAGCGAACAATGGCGGCAGACTGCTCCTACCGCGCAATCCGTTCTTGCTGATTGGCGCTCGCAGCGCTGTTAGAATGACGTAAATCACGGCACAGCCAATCGCGTGTCGCCATGGCGAGCGTGTATAGACTTCACTATTCAATTCCTTCAATCATGGACAACGGCTAAACTTTTTTTGATTTAGCGCTGTCATGTTTATCATTGTACCTACAAACCTTTAGATACATACAACGATAAAAGTCATTTAACTAATATTGGTCTATACAATTATATTGTACAAACAAGTTAGTAGACAGCGAGATGGGCGACGACATTGTTGCCATTGTGGGTAGAATCTGGATGAGGGGGCGTTCAAGTACTTATTACGCAACGCAATTTGGGGGGAGGAGGGGGGGGTCTTGTAAAACGTTACGATGCGTTACAGGGGCGGGACATGTTCGAACAACGCATTACGTAACATTGTTTTTTTTGATTAAACCCTAGCTGACTAAACACATTTTCGAGTTACACAGTCACTCAACAGTAGCTATTTTGCCAAACAAAAATGAAACGTCAATATTTTTCTTGAAATGACATTTAATTTAAAAAAAGTCGGTAACATGAGAGTAGTAGAGCCATAATTGTGACTTTTAGGTAAAAATGGTCACTTGGGTGTTATGTAACGTTTAGGGAGGATCAAAATTTTCAAAAGCTGTAATGGTTGCGTCCACACTCCACAGGAACGTGGGGACGGACACAATAAAAGAGAGGCTCAGCAGTGGGCAGTGGATGGTAATGTTGCTGAGTGTAATGGGGAGACGAAAGAAAGAAATAAAACGATACATTTTAGTCGCATTACAGTTTATTTGGAGTTATGCTTCTCCATCAAGTGGTAGGCCTTTGTATGGCTAGTCAAAGACCTCTGGTTGTCAAATGTCTTGTCACAAGCTTGACATTTCAAAACTTTTGGTTTCGCCCCGTGCACTAATACTTCGTGAAAATTCTTCTTTGTATAGTCATTGAATTTCTCGCCACAATATCCACATTTATTCCTCTTATTCATACAAATGTGTACTGCTTTTTCATGATCCCTCTTCTTGATATTGTTGTTAAAAACTTTAGAACAATACGAGCAATTGAATACGCCAGTTTTATGTCTATACGAGTGTGTGAGTAAAGTTTTTTTGTTCACAAACCCGGCATCACACACATCACAGATATAGTTTCTATAATGTGAATTCATATGTTCCAATAATACTTTGAAATTGCCGTATTCGTTGCCACAGAACACACATTTTGACATTTCAGTGTCGAATTTGAACGGCAAAATATGATTGTTTAATCCTTCATGGAATATTTTTTTGTGTTTTGATTTCAAGTGTTCGATTAATTGGTCTAAACTATTCAGACTCATTTGACAGATGTCACATTTCAAATTAGTGATGTCCAGCTTGATGATGTAATTGTGCATTGCTCTTTCTTCCATGAACGTTGATTTCGAGCTATCATGTTGTGATATTGTGTGAGTCTTAAGCTCAGTTGTAGTTTCATATTGTTGGGGACAAAAGCTGCATGAGAACCCAATCCCAGCGTATTTACCTATTGGCGTGGCATTGGAGTGATACAAAATAGTTCGGATATTATCCTTATGTTTCTCCACTTCAGTTTTTCTTTTTAATTTTACCTGTGCTTCGGTTATTTTGCCAGGACTAATCTGGATGATGCCTTTCTTCTTACACCTCATCTTGTTCCCCTTGATTGTTATGATATGTTTCTTCGGTTTTCTTGTTGTTGTCTCTATAAAATAGAAAACGATGAGTTTTAGTATCTATTTTCAAATGAGTCTTAGCTACGGGTATCATGTTAGTTAGAAACTAGACTGTGGTCAGATAGGCAGTCACTTGTGAGAATAATATAAGAAGAGATAAGAATAATATTCAGCTGCAATGCGATTTACTCAGAAGAAGATTGGGTAAATATCCGTAACATGTTACACACACGCACATATATTTGCGTAGCGAGACACGGACAGAGGGGGGCAGCTGCCCCTCCCTACGCTGCTTAAAAATTAGTTGAATTGGTCCTCAGATAGCCAAATACTCAGGCATATTGCCAATGCGTAACAATCGAAGACCATCAATATGTACCTAGGTATATGTCGCAGCCAACTGGCTTAATCAGCCGTTATATTAGCGGCCTAGCGTTTTCATTAAATGGCGCCGCTTAAACAGCAGCCTGAACGACATCAGGATAAAATTGAAACAGTTTTGTGAAAAGCCTCAGACCAGACTACCTAGTAAAATAAAGCTGATTCCTGGTGTCTATTTATTTTTCATTTTTAACGTAGCCTGCCTCACCGATTGTGCAGTCTCAGGCAGCATGTAGGTACCAATATTCTTCGTCTTTCGAGGCCCCCCTCCCCACTTGACAGAATCCTGACTACGCCTTTGCACGCACAAAACGTTTTGGGAACACATTCATTGTTCGTACAGTTGGAGTGGAATTCCCTGCCCGAATGTATTTTTCCTGATTGCTACAACCTTGGTCGTTAAGTCAACAGTGAATTAATTAAACAGGTTACTTCTAGACAAGCGTGCTCCATCTTCGACCACGTCTTAGCTCACCATCAGGTGAGATAGTGGTCAAACGCGTGCCTATCAAGTTTAAAAGAAAAGCCTTTTACCTTTTGACCACCATGTAAAACGTTGCTCGTGACTCACCCGACCCTTGCTCGAGCCAGCCCGCGCCGCTGAGCCTGTAGTCTTAAATTCGTCTCCTAATAATATCTAGTTCTAGTTCGATCCAGCCCGTCCCTAGTTGTCCTCCCCCCAGCGACGCCCTAAGCCGAGGCCCGTATCCCACAGGGAGTGCCCTTAGCGCGTAGTCGCTTAGTTTGTACGTTTTTTATAAGCCCTGGCTGGAGGCTTTAATAATATAATAAGGCCACCACAGGCAAGCCTGGTTAAGCAGTCGACAACCTCATAGGTTGAACTGCGAGACGCCACTCACAAAAAAAAAGACAGTGCGAACGTGACGCAAAAGTCAGCGTATTTTATTTATTACAATGACATAGCGTGTAGGGGTGTGTTCATAAAGAAGCAGGTTTTCGGTGCAGACATATCGGTACTGGTCGGTGCAGGTAAATGTAAATTGTATGGAAAATCTATCCGTGTCTTTTTTTTTTAAGGATTGGAAATCATCAAATGACTTCTTCCGCTCTGGGTGGAACGGAAGGGCATGTCAGACTCTTTCTGACTAAAACCCATGCGTGTTCCTTCTGAAGCCCTTTGCGTTCCAGGGCCACGGTGACTCTTTCGAACAAATACCGCAACCCTGGAGAATTGGCACTGAGATCTTAATTCTAAATTTCGGCTTCATGTAAAAGTTCAACATTATCCCATGGCCTACCGGTGTTGCTACCTTTCAGCATGAGTTCCCAATCAATTTAAAGGAACTCTCATATTAGGCCTCCCTGATGGTATCTCGGGAGGAGTAGGTACATTGGAATAAGGAACATAACGTGTGGGCTCACCACACGCTACTTCGCATTGCAGAGACTGTATCGTAAGCCCTAACTATGCCAAAAACTCACTATATACCTATTTAAGAATAAGAATATTTTAATTGCATTTAAAACATGGTACATTTAAGGTCTTATTTTAGTCATGATCTAACATGTTTGTCTGTCATAGACAAAAATATACAAAATTAAGTCTGCTATAGTTGACTTTGTTAGAGGATGCAATTAATTAACTAAGTTTTTTTTTTGCTGATAACACTGTTTTTTTTTTTTGCATAAGCAGAAATGGGGACCCATTTTGTGTTAAATAATTCAGCCTAATCACCTTTTACGACAAGAACAAAATGGTTTGTATGACCGTACGAGGTAATCAAAGATGTGTTGTATAGGCGAGATATTTATTGCGACATATCATACATAAATATTTCATATTTTTTGTGCGATTCTTACTCGAATCAACGAGAAGATTATGATCTAAAATATAAATAAGAAATTTTTTCTTCTTGTCACATTTTAACATGTTGTTTTTAGTCTCATGTTACAAATTAAAAAAAAAACGAGAAACTAACTTTTCAGTAGCTCACAAGAACATAATTAAATCACGTATTTGAGATCGTCATAATATACTATGTAACTAGGTACTTAACTAAATACTTATGTACAAAGTGCATCACTTAGGTTCAGAAACGCCAGCACGTTAAGCTTAAACAATCTGTCTGCTTACTTGGCTAAGTAGGTATTTTATATTAAACACATCAAGCTACAACAATATGTCAAATTCCTTTAATAGATTTTTAACGTTATCGCTAAAGCATTTGGTTTAAAGTTGATTGGAAAAATTTGACAGTTTCGGGTAGCTTGATGTGCTGGGGTCTCTACATAAATCAATAAACATAAAAACATTACATCATATCTACCAAAAATTTATAAAATTATACATTGTTTTCCATATAAAGTACTACGAAGCGACGAAAAAAAAATGGGAAAAGAATGAATGAATGATGAATGAATGATGTTGTGAAAATTACATTGTTGATGGGAGGTCATCGACTCGCGCGCGTGCATTGTTAGGTATTTTGTTTTTTTTTTTATATCCAGTCTTGCTCGCTATAGCGAGCTAACTGAAATTAAAATATGGCCTCAGACGTAAACTACTTACCCAATTACAATCAGCGACTCACACACTTTCACATGAAGAGTCTTGAGAAAAGGAGATGGGTTAGTGATCTAAGTACATTGCATAAAATTGCTAATGGTTCCTTTGACATTCAATTACTTGACCAGATAAACTTTAAAATACCAACTAGATCTGTGCGCACTCCACAATTATTCAGTAAGTATTCCGGCTAGTAACAATAATGTTTCTGAAAATAACCCGTTGTCCAGAATGTGCAGTCAATATACCTAATGCAATATGCCCTAAGGTAGACTTATTTTGAGCAGTTTCAACGAATTTAGAAATGCTTTATATAAATTGTAGTTGGAAGAGTTTTTTATTTTTTTCATATTATGTTAAACATTTGTAAAATGTCACTAATGAAGCTTATTAAATATTGAACGCTGTGTACAGTAATAATTGGGCCCCAGATTCACATAATGTATGTATGTTGTCATGGCTGTGATGAATTGTTTTTAATCTGTAGTCTGTCACTGTACTTGTCAAAATAAAATAAAATATAATTTTAATTCCAAGTGTTAAAGCGATAATAAACGCAGTTGTGTAAAATATGAAATGAAGTCACTTCATTTGTTTCCGCCTTCTTTAAGTAGTGCACGCTAAAGTCACCTTTCCGACTCTCATCATAACGCTCGGTCCCTGGTGAAATTCCGGGATACCTACAGCTGCCGCTTACATACCGCTTCAAAAGTGTCTCTTGGCTCATACACTAGGTACATACGCGGTAGTAAAACGTAACTCACAGATTCACTCGGCAATCCTTCTATTCAACAGTATTCATTGCATGTTTCACGTTGTCGAAAACAGTCGATTTTTAACTAGCTGCCGCCCGCGGCTCCGCCTGCGTGGATGTCGAAATTATCCCAAGGGAACATACTCCCGGTATAAAAACTATCATAATTATGTCCTTTCCCGGGACTCAAAAATCTATACCAAATTTCATCTAAATCGATCCAGCCGTTTGCGCGTGAAGAAGTAACAAACATACACACACACTCACAAACTCTCGCCTTTATAGGGTGAACTCATCTAATTCTGTGACTCGCCTAATTCAGTGATATTTGGTTTGAGCGCTATCATAGGACTGTACGAGTGAAATCAATGACTTGAAATACAACCTTATGCCTCTGTGATATAGTTCAAATTCGTCTGTGAAGTTTGGACTCGCTCGAGTGACCGAGATAGCAACAACCAAAGGTTTTAAAGTTCGCGCGCAAATCTCACCGGTTTCGGCAGTGTTTGTGAATTGGTGGCGAACTTTGGTGTATTTTTGTAAGTATTTAACCGATTTCTTAGCTTATTTCTAATAAAGTGTATTGTAATTGGTATTTCCTTGATTTGGCAGTAAAAAATTCGTCATATTTCTGCGTCGTTTTAGTGTTAGAGCTTATTTTCTTCGTCAAAAATATTAGCGTTTTAGCGGTTGAGTGGTTTCTGAGCTATCACAGAATTATAGTAGTGATGTACAATTATTTATGGTTTTAACTGAAAGTATTGACTTATTTTGAGTTTAGTAGACAAGATTGATGTTATTTTATTAGTTTTATCTTGTCTTAATTAAAATGTCGACTTTGAGCCAATATTATATATTTTGCTATCACGGAATAGTGACACTTTTTTGGATTTGTCACATAATTACGTGAGTAGTTTTATTGCCAAATTTCCCGTTTTTTTTTAATACGAGCTGCAAATTTAAACAGACGCTAAAATCTAAGCAGGTATGTATTTATTATTATAATTTGCTTGTTTACTTTCAGATATCATGGATGACCCAAACAAGAAGAACAGAAAGTACTCTGTTCGATCTCAAAACCGCCGTTGAAAATGTTTTGAGTTCAACAATGACAGTTTACAAAACTTCTAAGGAGTTTAAAATTTTGTACACAAATTGAACAATCTCTTTTAAAAGAGAATGTGACGAAGTACAAAGGAGTAGGTACCTACTTCTAAGGAGTATAAGATTTTTTTGAAAAATTTGACCCGAAACATGACATACCACGTACATTGCCAGAGTCAAGAATTTGTTACGCCGAAGAAGAATTCTAGAAGATATTATTAAAATGTCTATCTTGTTTTTTATGTTTATGTTAATTTTATGCTATTAATTTTGTAAAACTGAAATAAAGTTAACTTGCCTAATTCCGTTATATCAGAATTAAAGTAGTAGCTATCATGGACTTAAAGAGGTCACCACGGAATTAGGCAAGTTGACTTGCTTTAGTAAATTTGGTATAACTCTTAGGTTTCTAGAAAAAAAATGTGATTAATTGTGCCTATATTCTTCATAAAAGACGGATTAAAACTCATGCTAAGTCTGAATTAAAGTAATTAATAATTTATTGGTATTTTATTACTCAAATGCCTTTGTCACGAAGTTAGATGAGTTCACCCTAATATTAGTGTGATTAGATATGCTACATCCGGCTGTATTAGAACTCAATGGCCTGACACGCGAAGATGGCAAGAGACCGGACGGCATGTCGTTATTTCCATGGAAGATGGGTAGGCCGTTTGTGTGGGACGCTACTTGTGTCGATACTCTTTCGCCATCCCATCTTCCTAGCTCATCGCGCTGTGCTGGCGCTGCCGCTGCGGCTGCGAACATTAAATGGCGGAAATATAATAACCTCGTTGGTAGTTATATTTTCGAGCCGTTTGGGGTTGAAACTCTCGGGTCGTGGGGTCCGAGTGCTCATAACTTGATTAAAGATCTGTCAAGACGCTTAGTTGACACTTCGCGTGCAAGGGCTGACTTTTACCTTGGACAAAGGATAAGCATTGCCATACAACGTGGCAATGCTGTCAGCCTTTTGGGTACATTACCAGTGGCCACTGATGCGGGGGAATTTTTCGACGCCATATTTTAGACTAGATATTTCTAGTTACCTACTTATTTTTTTTTTATTTAAGTGTACATATAGTAATGGGTGGTTCATAAATCGATAATAAATAACTTATTCATTTATAAATTAATATGCTACACCTACAAATACTTCAATTCGAAAAATACTAGTTTTTCCTATTCCAGCTTGAGCCGGAACTTAATATTTTAGATGCTTTCTATGCAAGCTTTATTTCTTAGATACTATATTAGGTTTAGTTTACACTAATTATTCTCTGCTGTAAACCTATGCAAAATGTGCAAATACTGATTAACTATACTGACTACAAACAATTTAGATTGTACTTTAAGTAGTGATATTTTAAAAATACTAAGTTAAAAATGTCACGTAAACGTTGAGATTTCAAATGACTGATTTGCTTTCTAGAACATAATTTTGCTTAAAAAAAGCAAATTTATCTTTACTCAATTCATGTCAGTAGGTAGGTACTCTTTCAGCTTCATAATGCCATGCCGTCTCTCTCACTTCAATGTTTGTTAGAACTAATATTGCGTGAATTTTCGGATATTTGTTCTTCGAAACTGATGCCGAAATCACAGCTCATGTCAGGAAAGTAACGTCCCTATAGTTGAACCAACTATTGCCTAGTTTGTGCTTAAAAAGTTTCTTAATTAAAGGAATTAAAACCAGTGATTTCACTCCCCTAATCATTAGGAATACAGTAAAACTTTTTGTGAATCGTAAAAGACCGTTGTGTAGTAAACATTCTGCTACACATGTCACATTTAAACTCTCTCTGTAGACCGTGATCTTCGGCCTCATGCTGTATCATCTTCTGGAAGTCATTGAACTTCCTCTCACAAATAGTACACTTTGGCCGCTTTTTAACATACAGATGAACCATTCGTTCGTGTACTTTCATCTTGACTCGAGTATTAAAAACTTTTGTACAAAAGCCACACCGGAAGACTCCAGTTTTGTGTCTATACATGTGGGCTTGCAGCATCCTCCTGTTCACGAAGCCAGCTTTGCAAATCTCGCAGATGTGGTTACTGTAATGAGTATTCATATGCTCGAGCAAAATCTTGAAGTTGTTGTATTCGAAGGCGCATTCGACACATTGCAACACCTCGGAATCGAACCGAAAAGGCACAATGTGACTCCCTATGTCGGTGTGAAAGAACTTCTGGTGCTCCATCGTGAGGTGGTCAATGATTCCTTGGAGTTCATTAAAAGGTTTCATGCACATTTCGCAGCGGAGACCCGTGATGTCTAGCTTGACGATATAGTTAAGCATTGTGTAGTTATTCATGTAAGAGGAGATGTTTCCTTCGTCGTGTTGTTCGATTGCATGCTTTTTGAGATCCCTGGGGGCTGTGTAGACTTCAGTGCAGTAGCAGCAATTGTACCCGAGACTGCCGTATCTCCCGATTGGCGTGGCGTTGCTAGCAAGGAGTATTGTTCTGATATTCTCTCTGTGTTTATCGACTTCGTTCAATGTGGAGACTTCAGCTTCGTCATCAGAAGTGAAAAATGATGCCGTGTCGACTTCTATCTCGATCAGTACTGATTCCGGGTCGATACCTACAAAAAAATCGATTGTTTAATGGTTGTTCACATCGCAAACAAAATGAGGGTAGTTGAAAATAATGTTTCCAATGAAAAATTAAAATAAATGATACTACTTGTCATTGATGAAGCTGACACTTTTGTTTTTTTTTAGCGGAGTACTTAGATCATACTAACAACTTAAAACTAACTTGCTGTACCTACTTAGACACATTCCATAAAAAAACCAATCCTTAGGTTTGTTTTCAAGCTGTAGTTTATGTCGTTTCCTATTACAAGGTAAATTATAATAGTATTTTGACCTTTTTTAAAATATCTATTTTGTTACGCTGCTGAATGGGTAAAAACGTGTTTTTATGTTATATCGACTATGATCATTCATTTTAAAATTAACAAAGGCTGGGATGAAGTTAAACAATTGGAAATAAATTAAAACACTCTTACCAGTAATCCGTTACATTTATTAAAATACCAGTAGGTATTGATATTAAAACTAAACTAAAACAATTACTTACTATTAAGTCTATTACAAATTAGACTCTTTCTGGAAATCGCCTAAATCGAGAGAACACAGCAGAAATCGCCGAGATTTTTATTAAAATATCTTAAGCTATTGTTTATTGTATCGACTACAATTAATTAGGTTATTAAAAACAACTTCATCATTATCATTTCAGCCGAAAGATGTCCACAGCTGGATATTGGCCTCCCCCAAGAGTCGCCATATCGATCGGTCCTGTGCGCGTCGCATCCATCGGCGACCCGCGATTCTCACCAGGGGCCCTACTATGAAGTCTTAAAACGATCATGATTCCGCTATCAGAGAGAGACGGAGCTGTACATAGCAAATAGCACTATCCCTTTTTCATCATCGGAATTGGATGGCATTAGCAGGTCATAGTAGATCGGCAGGTTATCGGTCCACCCTGAAGGAGGCCTTCTAACGCCGTCTTCCGGTACGCGGAATCAAAACTTACTAGTATTTAACATAATACTTAATTAGTATCAAAGCAATATATTTCTTTCAAATACAATATACCAAGAGATTAAACTAAGTGGACCGCTTTTTTATGGTCAAGCATTTTGCTGCGAATAACAAATGCAGAATCGCAAAAACCACAAATATAGTTTCTGTAGTGTTCAGACATATGATCTTGGAAATCGCCGTAGAGTCCTATATCCACTGCACAAACCCCGCACAGGATCTTCCGACCATCATACTTGAAAGGTACGATCTGATTCTTTATCTGTTTATAAATCAACTCATCGTGAACAGTCTTCAGATGGTCCAGCAACTGGTCCAGTCCATCTATAGGCTGACCACAAATCATACATTTCAAATCAGTAATGTCCAAATAAACTATATGTCTGGACAAAGATCTAGCGTTGAAGAACTCTGGTCTATCATTAGTATGGACCTGTAAGGAATGGCTTCTCAATTCTGTGGGATTTTGGAATTGGTCGAGGCAGTAACTGCAGGCAAATCTGACGCCTACTCGACAACGGACTGGTGTAGCGTTGGAGCATTTCAAGACAGTCTTAATATTTTCAAACTGCCAGTCCAGTTCCGTTAACCTTCTCTCTTCGGCTATTTTCTTCTGCTGTTCGCGGACCCAAGGTATGGTCTTCTTGCCCACCGGTCGGATGGATACGAATGAAGAAAAGTTCAGTTTTCTGTCCAAAGTGATGCTTTTTGCTACCTCTTCGAAGACTATTGGAGATTCGCGAATAGTTCTGGAGCGAAGACCTGGAAATAACGAGTAGAATATTATATTTTACAGATTATGAAATTAATAAGAAGTTTTAGTATTTTGATACCCACTTGAAGTCGGTGTCGCTGAGTTGTTAAAATGAGTTCAGTTCCAGTTTGATCGAAATTTAATCATGCATTCTGAAGATAGCAAGTTAGTACACATGTAGGTATTATGTAAACCAATTTTTATGTTTCAAGGTGTTTGTTAATTCAAAAAACCCGTAACAAAGAATGTTTGTCCATTGCAAGCAAAGAGTTTTAAGTTATTTCAAAGAGACAAAAAAATCAGATGTGATCATTTAGGTAAAGTTTTATAACATTAAATATTTTTTACGCAGCGTTATCAGTAGAAAATTAATACACGTGGATTTTAATATAGGTACTATATGTATGTGAAATGATTTAGATAATGGTGATGCCACCCGAAAAGGTCTGCCCCCTACTAAGACGTGTCATTGGTATCGTGAAATTGGGAGTGCTTTTTGTGTATAGCTCCGTCTGTCTCTCAGAACGGAATCAAGATGGTGTTGGCAAATGATGTGCTTGTACGACTCAGATGTATGTACCTACGAAAGGACACAAAGCAGTCAGTATTGTAGCACATAGTGGTAGGTGCATATTCTTTCAACTCTTCAAAAACTCTTCTAACGTTCTTGCCCTTTAAAACTAAATTTTATTAAGCTCAAACTTTAATTCAGCCGATCATTGATTACACTTATGCCTGCTACCTGGATGCCACTGAGGAGCTCTTAAACAAGCTTGAGCGTTTGCAAAACTTGTGCATTCGGTTTGTATTTTGGCCTGAGGAAATACGACCACGTCTCTCAGTTCCGCAAGGATCTTAAGTGGCTCCCTATCCGTCTTCGCTGGGACGCTCGAATATTATGTCTCCTTTACAACATCCTCTTTAATTCTGCATACCCCGGCTACCTGCGCGATTGTTTCACGTTTGCACGCCCTGTCGATGCGCTGTGTAGATCCCACCTCAAACATCATCTAAACTTCCCATCCCATAAAACTCACTCTTTCCTTGCAGTACGATTATGAAACTCGCTCCCATCTAACATACGTGAATGTAAAAATATTTCCATTTTCAAAAAAGCAGTCAAAGAGCATTATCTCTCTTCACTGTAATCCAAAAGTGGACAATATTGTAAGTATGCTACTACTGACTAAGGCGTAGGTACTGTATAGGAACTTGAATGAAACTAGAATTGAGATAATTCAAAAATTTTCTATAATCATATAAAATAAACAAACAGGTAAAGAGTTATTTGAAATGTAATAAACAACAACATATTTTCATTTTAATTCCTACCTAAAATCTAAATTAATAAACAGTGAAAACTTAACTATGCTACAACCTACTCCCCATGCTTCGCTTGCATGTGACTTTTCAACGTACGTTTCTGCACAAACGCTAAATTACACACCGTGCAAATAAACCGGCGATCGTCAGCATGCGACCGAAGATGCTGTCGCAGCGACTTTTTAGTCGCATAGTGCTTCGTACACACTTGACATTGAAACTTTTTAATCCCTGTATGTACTCTCATATGTTCTATTAACAGATGTTTCATGAAAAACTGCATATTGCATACGGTACAGGCATGTTGTCTTTCCATCAAGTGATCTTTTTTAACATGTCGTGATAACGATCGCCTGTTAGTAAATATTCTTTCGCAAGCACTACATTTTAACGATATCGGAGGGGCTCCGTGTTTTTGAACCATATGATGCATCTTCGCCCAATAGTCTTCGAATTTTTCTTCACAAACTTTGCATTTATTTCTCTTTTTAAGGCCTAAGTGCACTCTCTGTTCGTGATCTCTTCGTTTTTGATCGCAACTGAACGTTTTATCGCATTGACTGCATTTGAAGTCACCTTTTGCGTGTCTTCTCTTATGACAGATTAATAACCGTCGTGTCACGAAACCTGCATTGCAGACTTCACATAAATAGTTCCTGAAATGATGATGCATGTGCTCCTGCAATATTTTGAACGTCGAGTATTCAGTTCCACATACAGCGCAATGGAAATCCTCACTGTCGAATTTAAAAGGAATAATTTCACTCATGTTTGTGGTTATCTTTTTATTATGAGCAGTTTTTAAATGTGCGACAAAATCATCTAATTTCGGAACACTTTCCTTGCAAATTTTGCATTTCAAATCAGTTATGTCAACTTTTATGAGGTATTCGAAAGATTTCGGCATTCGTAGAGCTTGTATGTCAGAATGTTCTTCCAAAGAATGTGCCTTTAAGTTCTTGGGATCTTCAAATTTCTTTGGGCAGAAATTACAGCAGTATCCATCGCTATCCTTATTTCTAATCAAACTTGCATTCGAATATAGAAGAATCGTTTTTAAGTCGTCGGATCGTCTCCTTGTTTCTTTCAGCATTTTTTCAGGATTTGATTGTGGTTTGATAATAGGTTCCTCAGTAGTTAAATTATCTTCTTTTAATGGTGTGTTCCGTTGTTCACCTATGAACAAACAAATGCTATCAATTCTTTCAGTACTAATCAGTTCAATTCTTGAGATAATGTATCGATTAGCGTATAGGTTTCGTTATGAAATTGTTCGTTAAAATATCACACGAGAGCCGATCTATATAAAAAAAAGAGTTTTTCAAATTCTTAAATAAAATAAAAAATATTATGATAAGCGCGGTCTTTTCATATTATTCATTTAACAATCAATGTTAACATGAACTCTTTAGAATTTCTATTGCTCTTATACTTCTTCTCCATGCTTAGAACGCATGTGACTCCGCCAGCTACACTTTTGGACGAACGCTTGCCCACAGTGAGTGCAAGCGAACCTCCTATCATTCGCATGGATCCTCATATGTTCCCTTAGCGTATTCTTCCTTCCATAAGCCTTTAAGCAAACTTCACATCTGAACTGCCTCAGCCCCGTGTGCTTGGCCATGTGTTTCTGCAAACCACTCTTTGCAAAGAACCTCATGTCGCATTCACTGCACTTGTGCCTTCTCTCCAAAAGGTGATCTTTCTTCGTGTGCCGCGATAACGACCTTTGGTCCCTAAAAGTCCTTTCACAAGCGGAACACTTAAGGACGACAGGAGGCATTCCGTGCTCTTTCACCATATGCTCCATTTTCTTCCAGTAATCCACGAATCTTGCCTCGCAGTAATTGCATTTATTTCTCTTACTTTGACCCAGATGTGTTCGCTGTATGTGCTCGCGTATTTTAATCTGGTTCATAAAAGTTTTGTCACATTGATCACATTTATACTCTCCGCTGTCATGCCGTCTGGCGTGGTTTAATAGAAGTCTGTCCGTTACAAATCCTGCTCCACATACTTCGCAAATATAATTACCGAAATGTGAATTCATATGCTCCTGTAAAAGTTTGAAATAACTGAATTCTGTGGAGCATATGGCACATTTTAGTTCGGGCGATTCGAATCTAAACGGGACGATTTGGCTTTTGGCGTCTAGATACATCGGCTTGTTGTGTTCGTCCTTCAGATGTGCAACAAGGTCCTGCAAATGTTTGACGTCTTTGTCACAAAGAGCACAGTTCAAGTACGTTATATCTAGCTTGATGACATGTTCAAATAGCTTAGAGGTCATGTACTTTATCAGTTTGTCATTGTTGTGTTCTTCTAAAAAGTGCTTCTTGAGTGCAGTTGGCTCCTGAAACTGTTTCGGGCAGAAAGAACAGCCATATCCATGACCATCTTTACATCTTATGGGGTTAGCGTTAGAGTTGAGCAATATATTTTTTAGATTAATTTTGTTTTTCACAGTTTCAGATATTGACCCTTGTAAGATGGCATTTGGGTTTCTCGTTGTCAATTTTGAGATGAACTTCAATTCAACGGTTGATTTTGTCGGTTTTTCTATTTTGATAATCCTAGTTCCCCGTCCGAGACCTACAAAGAGAAATTTTTGATTATTGTATTGTTTACTTATGTTCTGTTTAAAGTTTAAACACAGCATGTGCTGTTTTCTTACAACCATTATTTGTGTTTCACAAAAACATTATAAATGAGAAAGTGTAAATGTATTAAAAAATCATTCCAATGTTTGATAGTTAGTAGCCTCAGACGCTGCGTGGATTTTGATGAAACTTGGCACTTTTTATTTCGGAAGAACCTTCCATTAAAATCTTTTCAGGCAAGTCAAGCCACATGCACGCATTAAGAACAATTTTAATATTTTTTTCTTCATAAAAATTGAAATACAAAAAAGAAATCAAACATTGTTACAAAATAACCTACAACAGTCTACCTTTATTTAAAAACCCTTAAATAAAAAAAAATAACTCGGAGTTAATGAGTTTGTTTTCTTCTTTGAGGAAAAAGTAAAGCTTATATGACATTACGAAATAAAACAAGCGACCACTTTTGAGTCTTTAATAACACAAAAACATAAAAACTCAAACAATCTCCCCGTGCTTAGATTTCATATGACTTCTCATGCTGCATTTCTGAACGAAACCCAGTCCACAACGACTACATTTAAAACGCCTATCGTCATTATGAATCCTCATATGCTCTCTTAAGGTCTTTAACAAGCCATAAGACTTGAAACAAATTTCACACTTAAAAGGCTTATCTCCTGTATGTTTCGACATATGATTTCTCAGCTCGCATGTAGAGAAAAATGCCTTTTTACACACTTCGCAAACATGTGGCCTTTCCATCAGATGGTCCCTTCTTACGTGCACGGCCAAAAGTTTTCGGTGTGCAAATTCTTTATCACAAGCTTTGCAAATCGACTTTTGTGTTTTCAGTCCATGTGCTGATATCAGATGAGCTTCCTTCTTCCTATAATCGTTGAAACTTTCTTTACAGTACCCACACGTGTGACGAATAAGTTTGCTATGCTTGGTGTTCACATGTCGGGTTCTCTTAGCTAATGTGTCGAATTTCATAGAGCAAGTGCTACAAGTGAAGTTTCCAGTTTTGTGTATGGATTTATGGAGGTTAAGCCCAGAATCATTTACGAAACCGGCATCGCAGACATCACAGATGTAGTTCCTATAGTGTATATGCATATGTGTGAGTAGTAATTTGAATTTGTTAAAAACATTCTTGCAAATAAAACATTCCAAGGGTTTTGTGGTAAACTTGAAAGGGACTATGTGATTTTTGATATCAGTATATATTACTTTCTTGTGTTCATTCTTCAAGTGATCCATTAATTCTTCAGTCGTGTCGATACTTTTGTCACATATTTTGCACTGCAGACCAGTGATGTCTAATTTGACGAGGTAATGATACATGCTCATGTTCCTTATAAAGTAGGCTTTGGAAACGTCCTCATGGACTTGCAGAGTGTGTTTCTTGAGATCTTCCGGCTCAAGGAATTGCTCTTCACAGTGACAACACATGTAACCCATATCTCCACAAAGTTTAATTGGAGTAGCGTTAGACCAACGCATTATTTCTGTTATATTCGATTTATGCTTGTAAACTTCATTACTTAACCATTTCGACAGCGCTTCAGTTTTGCAGGATGAACTTGCTGCTTTCGCTACACTCATACCAACAATTTTGTTTAGTGGTGTATTTTTCCCTTTCTTAGCTTCAGCCTGTCGGTCAACTTCTATTTTAATTTCGACTGTTTCAGCTCGAGGTTTACCTATAAAGAAAAGTACGGTTATATTTCACGCATTCACTCTAGGTATCGCAAAGAATTCATTTCTTTTTAATTACAATAAAAATTTAAAAAAAATTGTTTATATAGGTTTAATTGAACTTTTGTGTTAAATTTGGAAGAGGTCAACTGTCGAAACCGACTCGGCTGGGCGGCGTTCGGGAAAAAGTTGCGTGGTATTGTCTCGTCTAACATACCACAGTGTCTCAAGACCAAAGTCTATGACCAGTGTGTATTGCCAGCAATGAGGCTTCTTCTGGGTAAGCTCGCTCCATCGTCGACTTTGTCTCAGTCATCTATGACCATATTAAATAAAATAAAAAATATAACATAAAAAAAGAAATAATATACCAGAGATCGGAATAGGTAGACTATATTTACCTAATGTTCGTGGAAGTTAGTAATATAGAGTTGATAATACCTCCTGTAAAATCCCGAAATCATAAATGGAATCATGACAATTAAAACCCGGGATTATAAAAACATGAACTGGACTTTGAGTTTAGTTACAAATTATTGATTTGAAGAATCAGAAGAAGAAAGAGTTGTGCGAAAATAAAGCTATTTTAGGTACGGAACTCTAAAAACATAGTAAGATTGTTTAATATAATATTTTTTTTTAATGTATTCAAAGCGCAATAAGTAATTTCTTAAATCCCGGGATACAATCGTCATGTTTAATAAAAAATAGGTAGGGAGGTAGGGTATGTAGGTAGGGTAGGAAAGTAGGGTAGGGTAGGTTTGTAGGATAGGGTAGGTAACGGTTGACGGGAGGTGACGGGAGCGAAGCCACGGGCACAGCTTGTATTATATAAAGGCGAAAGTAACTCTGTCTGTCGCGCTTTCACACCAAAACTACTGAAACGATTTAAATGGAATTTGGTACACAGATAGTCTAGAGCCTGAGAAAGAATATAGGCTACTTTTTAATGCGAAAAAGGGTTGTAAGGGGTTGATAGGGGGGGATGAAAAGTTGTATGGAAGTAACGTCCTTTTTAAAGCTAGAAGCTTATTTTTTAGGCTGTTGATTCGATATAAATAAAAATGACATTCAAAGTTTGTAAAAGTTTTACCCTCAAGGGTGTAAAATAGAAGAGGGGATGAAAGTTTGTATGGAAATATGTAAGGTTTATGTGAATGTTTTATAAGTTTAATAATATAACATATTATTAAACTTATAAAAGCGTAATAGCTATTCTGATGTAATATTACGGAGTCATTACAAAATGTGAAATTGAAGTTACCGCGAGTAAGAAACTTGCCAAGCACCGCGCCGTAGACAATGAGTGTTGTGCAGCTGCGCCGGGAGGGGGGAGCGCGGCGTGGTACGGCGCGGTGTTGGTGGGGTGTCTTAATTGTAAAATAATAAGCCTAAATAATTCAAAATGCAACCCAAAAGACACTATTCAACGCGGACGAAGTCGCGGCACAGTTACTAACATCCTTGTTTGTGCTTTCTTTGGGCAGTCGATTTTTGTTTCGCGATGTGTACAGTGTAGGTCTGATAGTAAAAAAAACAGGTTTTATGAAAGCTATTTAATAAACCACAAAACAAAAAGTATTCATTCAATTTCCAGTTTCTATGTTAGGACTTCAAGACTTCCGGCGATCTGGTTTTAACTTAAGTATTTTATTTTACAACTACTGTAGCAGTAGGTACATATGTATTCAAAAACGAATTTTTAAATAATTGTTTCATGTTTAGATCTCATATGGCCTCTCAAAGTGCTTTTTTGCGTAAATCTCTGTCTACAGTGTTCACATTTGAACTTCTTTTCTTCAGCATGTGTATTCATATGAGCATTCAGTGTCTTTTTCCTTCCATAGCACTTGAGACATACAGAACACTGAAATTCCTTCGACCCTGTATGCCCAACCATGTGACTTTTAAGCCCAGTCGTGGAATAAAACGCCATGTCGCATTCCTTACATTTGTGAGGCCTCTCCATTAAATGGTCTTTTCTGATGTGAATGTTCAGGCTTTTCCTGTTGGCAAATACTTTATTGCACGCTTGACACACAGCTTTCGATGACACAACACCATGTACAGAAGTTACATGAGCTTCCTTTTGTCCGTATTCTTTAAAAGTTTTTTTACAATAGCCACATTTGTAAGTGGCATCAACATGTGTGTGGGCTGTCCTTTCATGCAACCGTTTCTTTGCAAGAGTGGGATAGATTTTAGGGCAATGTTCACAAACAAACGCTCCTTTTCCATGATTCACTGAATGTTGCGTCAAAGAGTTTCTGTTCACGAACCCGGAGTCACAAACAGTGCAAATATAATTCCTGTAGTGGACATGCATATGACTAACCAGGGTCCTAAACGTGCTGCTAATATTACAGCAAAGAATGCATCTTAGTAAATCGTTATCGAATTTAATAGGGAAGATATGATTCATATAGTCCTTGTTAATTTTCTTGTCGTGTATATTTTGAAGATGGTCTATAAAGCTATCTAGGGTGTTCATATCACTATCGCAAATCTTGCACTTTAGTGAGGTTATGTCTAACTTGACGACATACTCGGACATGTTCATGTTCTTCATGAAGTTTGCCTCTGAAATGTTTTTGTGATTTTCTAGAGTGTGTTTCTTAAGTTCAGCAGGGTGTTCGAACTGGCGTGGGCAGAAGCAACACGTGTATCCGATCCCTCCATATCTTCTTATAGGTGTTGCGTTAGAATTTAGAAGAACTTCCTTAATGTTACTTCGATGTTTTAACAGGTCAGTTCTTGGTGTTATTTTAAGTTCTTTTTGGATGTTTTCTAAGTTCTTTTCGTCTATATTTTCTTTAGGCGCTTCTTTCACAACAGTATTTATTCGACCACCTACAAATAAAAAAAGATAATCATTCAAATGATAAATTACGTTTATGTTTCGGCTATTTGGTATAGGTTTGTGGCTATGTTTATTTTATTTAAGATAACAAAGATACACATAATGTTAAAGGGACCTGCGGATGAAGAATTCGCCTTAAAAATGTAATACCAAATCACTTGCGATTCGAGCATATTCCCACTTCCGTTTTTCGAGTTTGGGCAGTATGTAATCTAGGTTTGTGTATTTTTTTTTTTTCAAAATGCTAATCCCAAACGAAATGTAAACAAATTACATTTCATACCTCAAAGACTAACTATATGTATTTTGCAATCGACAGTAGAACTCAACCTCGCCCAGAATATAGTCTTAGGATACATAACTGCCTTAGAACTAACAACAACTGCACCTGCCCTACAATAAACAAGATAGATACCACGAAATACTTGGGAGTTATGATTGACGAAAGGCTGTCTTGGCACTCTCAGATTGATCTAATCAGTGGTAGAATTAGGAAGTTGATCTGGATATTTAAAATTCTTAGACATTCGGCTAGCGCTGAACTACTCAAAAAGGTATATTTTGCTCTGGCTCAGTCAATCATGATCTACTGCATTCCACTATGGGGGGGGCGCATCTAAAATTAGGTAAATTTCTCGAGGTGGAACGTGCTCAAAGGATACTTTTGAAGGTCTTTACTCAATAGCCAACGTATTAACTATCCGTAAATTTTACATCTTACACGCCACTATAAAAAAAAACATAAGTCGCTTTCAGTTGATCCCACCATATTAACAAAAAGACGAAATGATATAGTAACTAAAACACGAGCATGTAGAACATATTTTGCTAGACATAGACACCAATATTTAAATCAATCTTCCCATTTATATAACTCCATTAATAAAATTCTTAAAATATATACAAAAACTACTTTGGAATGTAAACGGATGGTGACTGAGTGGCTAAAAACTCTAGACTACGAAGATACTGAGAATACGATTATCCATATTATTAAGTAATAATGTTTTATATATCGTGTATGTGCTTGTATGTATATAAAAACATATATTTATATAAAAGAACCTGAACAAATAAATAAAATACAAATAAATGTATGTATGAAACAGCATACATTATTATGTATTTTATTTATATTACGTGATTTTATTTATGCAATCAATACAGCAATAAATAAAATCACGTTACCTACATATTTTTAACACACTCACGAACACTAACATACACTACACAGTCACACACACACACACACAGACAAACGCACCCACAGACACACACACACAAGCACAACCACCATAACTCACGCTTCTACACACACGTCCGCACATTGCACATATCACATAGATTTAGTTCACTTTTGTATATCATACTTATTTAATATTTAAGTTATTAACATACATAAATGTGATCAAGTTAAGGGAGAGCGGTCTTTCTTGGCACAGGTGTTTTTACACTTTAAAGGAGAGGTCAACCTCAAAATTGACGAACTTTGTTGTTATTGAATAAAACCTTTTTAATTTTTTCATACAGTTTTACAGCGTAAATAACACGTTTTCTTTAAGGAAACTACTAATCAAATATGAGTGATTTAATACAGCACGTATTAATTCACTCATATTTGATTAGTAGTTTCCTACATACTACAGCTTTATCTGTACCTACTGCTGTTGGTGTACCTACCCAACAATAAATAAATATTAAAATTTTATTACATTAACAACAGAACCAAAGCTTAAATTGTCTAGTTACAGATTATCAGAAAACGATTGGAAAGCTAATTTCTCGTTCATAATTTCCAAAGAACATTTACAAGTGTCGAATTATTGGTTGAAAATGACCCATGGGTCACAGAAAAATTTATGGGTATGATATCATACATTTTAAAAGACTAGTAGTTCAATAGAGGTATGCGGAATAGGGTGTAAAGTCCCGCAAACCTCAATTGAAAAGGGAGCATCCTCCGACCAGACGGTTGTTGTGTCTGGTGGGCAACTGCCCGTTAATTGATATTCGGACTGTTGTATATGTTCAAATCGCACGGCGAACTTTGCATGAGCGAAGCAAGATTTCGTTGGTAGTTCGTCGCTGACAGGATAGGTTCTTTTTGTTGCCGTACAAATTTCGCTTCGTTAGTCGTTCTTGTGACGGCATTGATGCTGCCACAGTGGCTTCGCATCCAGCACGGGGCTGAAGTGGAGCTCGAACAGAGAAAAATGAGTCTGAATATTGCATTCCGACTGATTTTTACTCAGCTTTAATCGCAACGAACCTTCTCTGCCGCGCTCTTAGGTAAATGCTGAACGTTATAGTTGAAAATGTGTGAAATTGAAACCGAGTTTGCTTGGCCGGTTTAGGTATAAGGTACCTAAGTACGCTGTCTTTTAAGTGAAGCCGTAACGGCAACAATTAATAATGTCAGATGACCTTATTATTATGTTACAGCCGGTCTCAATAACGTATCTACCTTTAACCAACTGTCAAATTAGCTACCACCAGTAGCTGAAACGTCATCTTTGCCTTTGTGACGTGACAAGCTAATTTGACAACAAGCTGATTTGGTTAAAGGTTATTGAAACCAGCCGTTAAGCAACAACTTCGAAGTTGCGTATTTTGAAATAGGTAAGTGGGTACTTTGAAAATCAATACAGAGATAGGGAAGTTTTATTTATCATGGTTCGATCATTCTAAACTACCGAAATAAAACAACATTTTGAATGTACGAATCCTTATTATTTCATCGATAACACAGAAAGATATTAATGTTTAAATAAAATTAAAACTAAAAATATTTTTTTTTTGCCACACAAATATACCTGTATAAGTTTCAGAGGCCCGAGACAAGTTGCATTCTGTCAGCGGTAGCATGGCGAAGGAGGTTGTCAAAACGATTAAAATGTATGGGATTTACAGAAGCTGTTGAAATGTCACGTGACTCTGATAAAGAGGCACTTTGTCGAGAACCTCTGGTCGACCAATCTTCAACCTTTTTGCTTAGAGTACAAAGACAGAAAGTGGTCGGCAGGAAACTTTCTCGGAAGTACAGACGCCAGCACATCAAGCTACAACAATCTGTCAAATTGTTGACAGATTGTGTTGCCGAACGCATACAACCCTAATCTCTTCAAAATTATAGTGAACAGGCTTCTTCTGGGAAAGCTCGCGCCATCGTCGACTTTGTCTCTGTCATCTATGACCTAGACTAGAGTCAAGAGCAAACCCATATTAAATAAAAATAAAAAAATCTTTAATAGATTTTCAACTATTAGGCTTTAGATTCAAGGTTGATTGGGAAAAATTGACAGTTACGGGTAGCTTGATGTGCTGGCGTCTGTACATACCTACCTACGATACACATAATATTCATTAAGTTAAAGATACTATAAGCCATTACACAGCGAAGGCCTCACAGGCCACTATAAATACAAAACTACACTACAATTACATACGCTCAGTTGAGATTTAAATGAATAACATATCTTAACATATCATAACATAACACAACTGCAATGTTTTCTATCTTCGACTTTGAACAATTTTAAGTTACGTCCTAGAGTGCCGGGGTTCATCGATAATAATGTAATCGCTATACAAGGGTCTTGCGGGACCAAAATCGAAACGAAAGCCGCCATTTTGGTTTTTTAATTGACTGTAAATAGCACAGTCAATTTAAAAAAAGGGAGCTGGCACGGTTTTTGAGCAACCATTTTCAGGGCGAAAAGTAGATAGCTGACTAACTTTCGCCCCGAATAAGTTTGCTCAAAAACTGCGCTAAAATGTTTAACAACTGTGCGCCCCTGACAATGCAATTTAAGCATCACAAGATCCTTGTAAGCAACGATATTGTCAATGTAAAGTTACAATGCGGTGAGAAACTTTAGTTTCAATGTTTCTATAATAATTATGAATGTGCGACAGTTTAACATGACGAGTAATTTAAAGAAATTCAATAACAATGTTCCTTCTCTATCAGTGCGTCCACACGATACTAACTTTTGTTTGATAGACATTTTATTGGAAGTGTTGACGCTTTTTACGACGCATTATTTCCACATAAATATTTTTTAGTGTCTTGTTTCCATACAGGGCTAGATTACTAATCTAACTTACAAGTAGGTCAAATACATTAAATTTATAGCTATTATCTAAACGACTATAAATATGGAAATGTTATCTTAATTAAAATAGGAGAAAAATTCAATAAAATAAACTCTATTTTTTTTCTATCTATTGTAGGTGTTTTAAAAAACCTAACCTAAAAAAAATAAAAGGACAAACATACTTATTTCCTACTGGTAAAATAGACACCTAAGTAACTGCGAAGCATGTTAGACCTGCTTTTTACAATACCATCTTTTAAAACTAGTCATCGATACCGAGTTGCGGAATTTGTTCGAAAGAGTCACCCCGGCCCTGAAACGCAAAGGGCTTTAGAAGGAACACGGATGGGTTTTAGTCAGTAAGAGTCTGACACGCCCTTCCGCTCCACCCAGAGCGGAAGAAGTCATTTGAAAGGTATCAGTTGACAAAAGGGGGTTTTTTATTATTTATTTTTTTTAATTTATTTAGTTATGGCTCTTCAACGACTGATTCACTGACACTTACACAAAAAAGAAAAATATTAGATGTTTTGAAGTAGGGTAAACTTGTCACTTACAGCTGGTCGATTCTGTAAACATGTCGAAGTGAGCTGTTATTCCATCTTAATTATATGGATTGACAACTCACTTCGTGATCGCTTCACCCAAGCCTTCACTTCGACATGTTTACAGAATCGCACTGCTGGAGTGCACAGCACTTTAAAACTTTACATCAACCCAAAGCAGAAACCCACTGCTAACTTAAATACACTCAATTTGATATAAAAATCGCCAGCGAATGCAAAAAATTGGATAAAAAAATTATAATAATACTAGAATTATAATTTGGGGATTTTAAATTACCCATTGTCGAACGGGACACTATGGAAAAATGTCCCAAACGTTAATTAATACTTCCTGTATCAACAAATTATTTCAAAACCTCCTAAGCATCAATAAACGAAATTATATTTTAATTTAAGAAATTCTTATTTTATACGTTAGAGACAAAACCTTTGAGCAGCGAAGAAAATAAACATGGGTACTTACCTAAACGTAAAATGCGATAGATAGACTTAAATAATTCGGTATCTGTAGAAGTATAAACTAAATAACTCCATTCTCTTCTTCCAGATAAAAAAAAAAAACAGAGTAAAGAAGAACTCGTACCTCAAGTTTAATCGAAAGAATATTAAGTAGAACAAACATCTTCGTGCTTCGCCCTCATATGCCAGGTTAAGCTAGGTTTTTGAACAAACGCCTGCTCACATATTGTACATTTGAAACGCTTATCATTGTTATGAATCCTCATATGCTGATTCAGAGTAGATTTCGTAGCAAAATACTTTGAGCAGACTTCACATTTATAATTTTTAGCACCTGTATGAATCAGTATATGCTTAGTAAGGTCGGTTCTTCTGAAGAACGCTCGATTACACTCGGAACATTTGTGACTTTTTTCCATAAGATGGAACCGCCTAACATGTGTGCTGAGAAAACTATGTGAAGTAAAGGTCCTGTCACACGCAGAACAGTCATATTTCCGCGGAGTAACGCCATGAACTGTAGAAAGATGTAATTCCTTCGTGATATATTCTTTAAAACCTTCATTACAGAAATGGCATTTATTCGTTTTGCCAATTTTATTGTGGCTGCGCAACTCGTGGTTCCTTCTCTTGAACACGTTGTCGAATACAAGAGTACAATGTCGACAGGAGAAGGTCCCTTTTGTGTGAGTGACGCTATGACTGGATAGTGATATATGATTGATGAATCCGGCATCGCACACGTTGCAAACGAAGTATCGGTAGTGTTTGTGCATATGCTCATGTAATGCACTGAATGTGGCGAAAACAACGTCATTAGCACATTGACAGCATTTTAATTCCTTCCCATTAAACTTGAAAGGAAATATTTGGTTTTGTATATCAGTATGAAACTCTTTATTGTGTTTCTTTGTCAGATGTGCGAATATATCTTCGAGAGATTCTATATTAGTACTGCAAAGCATGCATTTCAGGTTCGTGATGTCAAGTTTGACTAAGAACCTAGATGGTCCATTAGCTGTAATGCTGCCATAGAATTTGTCTTCATTTGGATGTTCTGTCAAAGTGTGTACTTTCAAATCCATGGGTTCTTGGAAGACTTCAGTGCAATAGCAGCAATGGTATCCCTTGTCTCCATGTTTGAGTATCATAGTGGCATTAGTAGATTCTAGGATAATTTTCAAGTTGTGTAGATGTTTGTGTAGTAGTCGCTTAATGCGTATTCGTTGCGCAGGCTCTTGATTTACTGTTATTTGCTCTTTTTCAGTTGAATCAGTTTCTTCAGCTTTCGGCTCTATTTTGATTTTCGTTTCTGAAGCCAGTTTTTGTTGTTTATCTATAAAGAAAATGATTAAGTTATAGTCAAGTTCTTCGCTTATCTAAAAATACTTTTAATAAAATTGTTTTTATATCTGTTTGTGTGTACTTTGTACTTCTTAACTAGCTGCACATTGAATGTTGCTATAGTTTTACCATAATTAAGGGAATCTTTATAAGAAGGTTGATAATGTTTATAAATGTTAGACTTATATATCTTCTTAAATTCGTCGATTGATCAGGAATCTTCGACTTTCAGAACGATGTTCGTAGTCATGAGATTATATCAGGGATTTTATTTAAACTGCTTTAATTCGATTGAACATTAAGATTTTTTAGTGGCTACTATAATTATTCTTAATAATATGATCTTGACCGTCCTTTCGAAATTATCCTGATAGTCGTGGTATAGTTCTACACTCCTCAAGCACCTCAGGGTATGTTGCACCCTTGTTTATTGAGTGCAAGTCACTTCCTGCCATTTTATCCATGTTATTCAATAAAATTGGTCAGGCAAGATGATAATTGATAGATGTTGCATAGTTGTAGGAATCCACTTTAGTCAGCAAAACCCATAGTCCAACTTTCTTTGTTTCCATATTCTGCAACAGTCCTGCACCAAACGGGGATTGTCTGTGGTGGTCTCATAGTGCTTCCAGGGATAATCGTCGGTTGGTGCCCATTCCATTAGAAATGTGTAACGGGACCTCTGCGGCCCATTCTACCCCTACCAAAGTTTGGAACCAAAAGGTTCAGAGTTTATTAAAAACACACTTAACAATACTACAGCGATAATTCATTATTGTTTTCCACTTTATTCAATGTTAATTGACAAGCTGAGCTTTTTCTGGATTTTTATCTTTAGTAGCATGCATTTTAAGTAGAAGCATTTCCATTTCCAAAGGCATTTGCGTGCGATGCCTTCATATGCCATGTTAAGCTAGGTCTCTGTACAAACGCTTTATCACATATTGTACATTTAAAACGCCTATCATTGGTATGAATCCTCATATGCTGATTCAGAGTAGATTTCTTAGCAAAACACTTTGAACAGACTTCACATTTCAAATCTTTCGCTCCCGTATGAGTCAACATATGCTTCTTCAGGTCGTAATTGTCGAAGAACGCCCTGTCGCACTCTGTACATTTATGCTTTTTTTCCAACAGGTGGACCCGCCTGACATGCGACCTAAGAATACCATTGGTAAAAAAGCTCTTGTCACACGCCCTGCAGTCATATTTCGGTGTGGCAACGCCATGAACTGTAGCTAGATGTTGTTTCTTTTCAATATGTTCCCTAAAACCTTCATTAAAGAAATTAAATGTACTTGAATATTCAGTTTTATTGTGGCTACGCAGCTTGTGATTGCTTCTCTTGACCACGTTGTCAAATACCTCTGGACAATGTCGGCTCGCGAAAGCCCCTTTCGTGTGAGTGAGACTGTGTTTAGATAGTGAAAATTGATTAATGAATCCAGCATCACACTCCGTACAAACGAAGTATCGGTAATGCTTGTGCATATGCTCGTGCAATGCACTGAACGTAGCGAAAACGACGTCATTTGCACATTGACAGCATTTCAATTCCTTCCCAATAAACTTGAAAGGAAATATTTGGTTTTGTATGTCAGTATGAAACTCTTCATTGTGTTTCTTTGTCAGATGTGCGAACATATCTTCGAGAGATTCTATATTAGTACTGCAAAGCATGCATTTCAGGTTCGTGATGTCAAGTTTGACTAAGAACCTAGATGGTCCATTAGCTGTAATGCTGCCATAGAATTTGTCTTCATTTGGATGTTCTGTCAAAGTGTGTACTTTCAAATCCATGGGTTCTTGGAAGACTTCAGTGCAATAGCAGCAATAGTATCCCTTGTCTCCATGTTTGAGTATCATAGTGGCATTAGTAGATTCTAGGATAATTTTCAAGTTGTGTAGATGTTCGTGTAGTAGTCGCTTTATGCGTATTCGTTGTGCAGGCTCTGGATTTACTGTTATTTGCTCTTTCTCAGGAGAAACAGTTTCTTCAGCTTTCTGCTCTATTTTGAGTTTCGTTTCTGAAGCCAGTTTTTGTTGTTTATCTATAAAGAAAATGATTAAGTTGTAGTAAAGTTCTTCGCTTATTTATAAATACTTTAAAATAAAATTCATGTCTGTTTGTGTGTACTTTACACTTCTAAACTAGCTGCACAATGGATGTTGATAAGCTTTTACCATAATTTAGGGAATCACTATAAGTAGGTTGATAACGTTCATAAATTTAAGAAGTCCAAACGATCTTCCTGTCATTATGATTATTCCCTCGTCCTAGATTTTATTTGGGAACCGTCAGGTTCGTCGTTTGTTCGCCCCTCGCATCGTTTTATTCGTTTCGTGAGACTTTAACTTGCATAACATTGCGCGCTATACGTTCATAGTTAACAGAGGTTTATTTTCCAAAAATATTGTTTTTGCTCCATTTTACCATAGTTCGAAGAACCTACATGCATGCATTTTGAATTGGTTATCCCTGTCGTCTATACCAATTATAACTTTTAAATTAAACAAAAAAACTTAGCAGATAGAGACACTTAAAATTAAAAGCTTTTTTTTTGTTGAACTGTGGGCACTTTTTCTTGTTTGTATTCAAGATTTGGGTGGGAGCAAAACAACCTGAGGCGCTAGAAGAGCTCGTGGCTTATTTAATAACAGCGCACAGTAACAACAACACATGGAAAAAGCTAGACAGGAAGATCAGGGATCTTGGACTTTCAGAATGATGTTTGTTTTTAAACTACTTAAATTCGATTGAAAATTAAGTTTTTTATATGGCTAATAATAATTCTTAATAATAGGATCTTGACCGTCCTTTCGAAATTGTCCTGATAGTCGTGGTACAGTTCAACACTTCTCAAGCACCTCGGGATATGTTATCCCCTTGTTTATTTGGTGCAAGTCACCTCCTGCCATTTTATCCATGGTCTTCAATAAAATTGGTCAGGCAAGATGACAATTGATAGATGTTGCATAGTTGTAGGAATCCACTTTAGCCAGTCTAATCCATAGTTCAACTTTCTTTGTTTCCATATTCTGCAACAGTCCTGCAAGAAACTGGGATTGTCTGGTGGTGTGGTGTGGTGCCCATTCCATTAGTAATGTCTAACGGGCCAATGGTCGGGGACCAAAGGGTTTCGATTTTGTCAAAAATATACTTAACAATACTACAGCAATATTTCATTATTGTTTTCCACTCTATTCAAAGTTAATTGACAAGCTGAGCTTGTTCTGATCTTTTGGCTTTAGAAGCATGCATGTTAAGTACAATAATCATTTGCGTGTGTTGCCTTCATATGCCAAGCCAAACTAGGTTTCTGTACAAACGCCTTTTCACATACTGTACATTTAAAACGCCGATCATTGTTATGAATCCTCATATGCTGATTCAGAGTAGATTTCTCAGCAAAAGACTTTGAACAGACTTCACATTTGAAATCCTTTGCCCCCGTATGAGTCAACATATGCTTCTTTAGGTCACAACCGTCAAAGAACGCCTTATCGCACTCCGAACATTTGTGTTTTTTTTCCATCAGATGGACCCGCCTGACATGCGCCCTGAGAATACTATTAGTAAAAAAGCTCTTGTCACACGCGGTGCAATCATATTTCGGTGTAGTTACGCCATGAACTGTAGAGAGATGTAATTTCTTTTCAATATGTTCCCTAAAACTTTCATTACATAAATGGCATCTACTGGAATGTCCAGTTCGACTGTGACTACGAAGCTCGTGACTGCTTCTTCTGAGCACGTTGTCGAAAACAACCGGACAATGTCGGCAGGGGAAAGTCCCTTTCGTGTGAGTGAGGCGATGGTTAAATAATGATAACTGATTGATGAACCCAGCATCACACTCTGTACAAACAAAGTGTCGATAGTGTTTGTTCATATGCTCATGTAACGCTCTGAATGTGGCAAAAATAACGTCATCAGCACATTGGTAGCATTTTAATTGCTTCGCATTAAACTTGAATGGAAGTATTTGATTTTTGATATCGGTATGGAAATCTTTAGCATGTTTCTCTGTGAGATGTACGAATATATCTTCGAGAGATTCTATATTAGTGCTGCAAAGCATGCACTTCAGGTTCGTGATGTCAAGTTTGACTAAGAACATGGATGGTCCTTTGGCTTTAAGGTTGCCATAAAAATTTTCAGCATTTTGATGTTCCGTTAAGGTGTGTACTTTCAAATCCATGGGTTCTTCGAAACCTTCCGTGCAATAGCAGCACAAATATCCCTTATCTCCATGTTTGAGTATCATAGTGGCATTAGTACATTCTAGGATTATTTTCAGATTGTGTAGATGTTTGTGTAGTAGTCGTTTGATGCGTGGTCGAGGCACTGTCTCTGGTTTCATTTGTTTTTTGTCTTCTATAGTTACAACAGTCTCTTCAGCTTTCGTTGCTACTTTGATTTCCGTAGCTGTAGCCACTTTTTCTTGTTTATCTACAAAGAAAATAATTAAGTTATTGTCAAGTTTTTCACCCAGCTTACTTGGCATTTATTCTTAAAAACTGAACAATTCCACAATCACTTTCTTCTAACTAGGTGTATCATAAATAAAGCTAACAATTAGCATAATCTTAAGCAAGTTTATTTTTGAGTTCAGAACAAAGATAACCAAAGGTCAGATTCAAAACGACATATTTTTTTGTTCGGATATGCACCTTATTAGGAGTCATATGTTTAAGCCGTTGTGGGTTGAAACATTTGGCGCAAGGGGGCCGAGTGATGATTGAGTTATTCAGGACATCAGTGAACAGTTTAATATTCACATGCGGCTATTCAACGTGGCTGAGCCGCCAGTGTTCTCAACACTATTCCATTGACAGGTGGACGAATTTCTCGATGGACAATTAATTCTTCCCCTGACCTTCTTTTTACAATCGTTTGTAGCTATTTCACTATTGTTATCAGTTGGTCTATATGTTGTCTCGAAAATATTGTACACATAGTTAATTCCTTGTCTCCCTTATGAAATATGTTTAATTCTGTACACCTGACAGTTATTAAACTTTTTGAACGTCAGTGTCACATATATGTGATCAATGAGAGCTTTCCCTGTACTGTACGCAAACGTTATACATGTGTGACAAGAAAACGGTGAATTTGAGCTTTGGCGTGAGGGCCAGCCGATGCGTTTATTGTAAAAGTTTAAGTTGTTACATTATGTTAAAATGGTAACACATTCCACAAAAATGTTGATTTGGCCTTGGGGTATAACTTTGGCCCTAACTCGTAAACCTATTGGTTAATTAGTAGTTCGGGGTCTATGTTTATGCCTCGGCCAAAGTAACAAGAGTTGACGGTACTAATACTGATGTATGGAGCTGTAATACCTAAGCATAATATTTATATAGTTTCAAGATTACCAACGAGTAATACGAAACAAAATCTTCATCAATATACAAACTTGGTTAACCACACATTATTTTATCATGTGATGCATACAAAATTATGTTATAGGTGTAATGAATGACAACTTAAACATTATTGAGTATACATGCTCTGAATACATTTAGTTACAGAAATCATGTAAACAATAGACACAGCAATTTAAAAATATACATACCTACTTTAAAATGAATTAATTAACGTAAGTAAAGTTACGAGCTTGGGTTCGTGACAATAAAAAACAGCCGACTAAATAATCAAAATGACACTTTAATTTAAAAACACTAATTACAACTTTAAACTTACTAATTATAAAACACAACTTCACTACTGATCACTTTAATCGCACTTGAAGATCGCTCGAGAAGTATTCGCTTGTATCGCAAATCCGATACTGCCTCGGTCGCGGACTACGCGCTCCTTACATAGGTCAGTTAATTCTAGAAACTTCTATAGTCGAAACATCTGGAAAGTTCCCCTAAGTACCGGTCCCGACTGACCAGATGTCGAGATGTGTAGAATGTTCTGGCATAGAAAATACTAGAAGGTACTCAGGAAGGACTCTACTAGTACTGCTACTCGATACTAGATGGCGCTAGTAGTAACTAATGTCGATATGTACCCAGCATTAATTCTGGCGCGTAACAATACTTAAACTTACAATTAAATAATATGTACATTTTCAATGTTGAAGGGTTTTTGGTATTCAATAAAGTTTATTCTATGTATGTTTCTATCTTAAATATTTAAATTAAATCAATCATTGGAATAAAATTTTACATTAAAATGATCAATGATCAAATTTAACGCTCATGCACTATTTGAATATCTATCCAAACGCCAAATTGAGACTTAGCGTGACCCAGGGGCTGTCTTTTACCTTGGACAGCCATGAAAGCAGTGCCATACAAAGTGGCAATGCCGCTAGTCTTTTGGGCACACTTCCAATTGACAGATAAGCGAACGAATGTTTTGAAGCCATATTTTAGGGTTTCCTTAGTTAGGAGTTTTTATTGAAAGTGTATATAGTTAGTTAAGTATTTATGAAACTGCACTTGAATTTAAAATGTAACTAAATTGTTGGATTAAAAATCAAAGATTGAAGGGCCTGAAAGTTAAAAAAGCCCTTTAAATGGTGCTAAGATTGAGAGATTTTTATGGATTTCAGCTTAAGGCATTTAGCATTGTACAATGTGATACCCTATCCAGAGGAGTGTTGTCATACAAAGTTTGTTTGCCGCGAAGATTGTAGAATAATTTTGGTCTTGACTGGCGCAAACACGAATAAAATGCTGTAGTTTGTAAACCTCAAGTCTACAAACCTATTATATTATCTTTTGTGTTGTAGGTGAATTCGATCGATCAAAATGGCCTGATACTGAAAATTATTAAATTCGTGTTTTGCTCTAAATATTTATATTATTATTTTGTTTTACAAACTCTTTTGGCTTAAATTTTTATAAATTTCAGGGTCTTACCATTTCTATCAAACCACACACACACCACAGTAACAAATAAGAACCTTCTAGCGTTTTTATAGGCAAGAATAACTTGAGATCATCTGCAAATAAATGATATTGTGCGTGCATGAAAGCAAAGAATAATGGGGTTTGGGTACATATTCCCTTGGATATATTTTTCTTTGGAAACATGCATATTAAGTAGAAGAAGTAGCATTTACATTGTCTATGGCTTTTGCGTGCGATGCCTTCATATGCCATGTCAAACTAGGTTTTTGTACATATGCCTTATCACACATTGTACATTTAAAACGCCTATCATTGTTATGAATCCTCAAATGCTGATTTAGAGTAGATTTCTCAGCAAAACACTTTGAACAGACTTCACATTTGAAATCCTTCGCTCCCGTATGAGTTAACATATGCTTCTTCATGTCGCAACTGTCGAAGAACGCCTTGTCGCACTCAGTACATTTATGCTTTTTTTCCAACAGATGGACCCGCCTGACATGCGCCCTAAGAATACTATTGGTAAAAAAGCTCTTGTCACACGCCCTGCAGTCATATTTCGGTGTGGCAACGCCATGAACTGTAGCTAGATGTTGTTTCTTTTCAATATGTTCTCTAAAACCTTCATTACAGAAATGGCATCTGCTTGAAAATCCAGTTTTACTGTGGCTACGCAGCTCGTGACTGCTTCTCTTGAACACGTTTTCAAATACCTCCGGACAATGTCGGCAGGCGAAAGTCCCTTTCGCGTGAGTGAGACTGTGTCTAGATAATGATAATGGATTAATGAATCCAGCATCACACTCCGTACAAACGAAGTATCGGTAATGCTTGTTCATATGCTCATGCAACGCTCTGAATGTGGCATAAACAACAGAATCGGAACATTGGCAGCATTTGAGTTGCTTTTCATTAAACTTGAAAGGAAATATTTGATTTTTTATATCAGAATGAAAGTTCTTATTGTGTTTCTCTGTTAGATGGACGAATAAGTCATCGAGAGAATCTATGTCAGTGCTGCAAATCATGCATTTCAGGTTCGTGATGTCAAGTTTGACTAACAAAACAGATGGTCCTTTAGCATTAAGGTTGCCATAGAATTTCTCTTCATTTTGATGTTCCGTTAAAGTGTGTACTTTCAAATCCATGGGTTCGTCGAAACCTTCCGTGCAATAGCAGCACAAATATCCCTTATCTCCATGTTTGAATATCATAGTGGCATTAGTACATTCTAGGATTAATTTCAGATTGTGTAGATGTTTGTATAGAAGTCGCATTGCGCGTGATCGGGGCGCTGCCTCTGGTTTTATTAGTATTGTTTTCTTCAAGGGTACTTTATTTGTTTTTCCCACTTTCATAGATGTAACAGGTTCTGCAGGTTTCGGCTGCGTTTTGATTTCCGTAGCTGTTGCCACTTTTTGTTGTTTATCTATAAAGAAAATAATTATATTATTTTCAATTTCTTCACTTCTTTTCTTAGAGATACCAAAGCTAATATGGCCGCAAAGTCCCGTATTCATTGGAAACAAAGAGAAGCAACTATTACGCTAGCCGAAATATCAAATGGGCAAGTTTTGATTACTATGAATTTGTTTAATTTTCATGTTTCAGAATTGCATTATGTTTGCCAATGAATGGTTGGAGACTTACCATTTTTTTAAAACATAATTAACAATGGAAATGATCAACCTCATATGTCCCTCTGGTGGGTCAGTTAGGTGGGGTGGAGTAAAATAATTCTTACTGTTTTACATAGACTCTATGTAATACAGTAGAGAGGTACAAATGATGAACTTAAAGTCCTTAACGATTGTGTAAGTAGAGGTGAAAATAATCCTACTAATTAAAAAATTGAAAGTCTGCATCTTTAGATGGTATGTTAATTAATCATAATTCATATCTGCTGCGTGCTGACCGGATTGAATGAAGGATGAAACCGAGCATTAGAGCTGCTATGGTTTTTAGATTTTATGTAAAGAGAAAAAGAAAGAAAATTGCGTTTACTGGTAACAATTTTTTTTAAGGTTACTATTTTATTCGTCGAGAGAGTATTATAATCAGAGGTCGGAATTAGGTAGAGTTATTTATGTACTTGCATCGAAATGTTGATATTAATATGGATCTTCCCAGGATTTCTAATGGACAATCCCGTGTGGCCAACAATATTACATAAGCTATGTTGTTCTCACAAGCTATGTTGTGCGAACTACAAATGTAGCAACATCGCGCGTGTGTGCATTGGAATTTTGCAATTTCGGACATCGTGCAGTGGTTTAAATTGTGTAAAAGTTAATAACTTTTTCATTTAATAAATCACGGGATTTGAGGCTTATGCACTTTATTCTTTCGCTGTATGAAATCAGCTCTACCTAATTCCGACCTCTAATTACCTATTACTTACCCTTTAATGAGATGTGTGTGACAAGCTCCTAGTGAGAAGTTGAATAAGTTTGGACTATTATGGAATGACAGGATTTGTAAGATCAAATCTAATAGGTGTACTTACTTAAACTTGCAGGACGGTTACATCTTCATAAGAACGTGGTATGTATCAATCAAATACAGCTGTTCGTAGGTAGAAAAGGTCTACTTCTGAAGGTGAAAGTTTAAGAGGGCCAGAGGAGTTTTCGGCACGTGTGATTTGACTGCAAACCGCTCAGGATACTAACCGTAACCTTTTGTATATGATACTAATTAACTGCCCCGCTGTGGCCGCAGAAGCGACTACCGTGTATCGTAAATTGGAGACCCGAGTTGCGTAATGCCAAACTGTATATTACCAGAGACATGGGTTGCTCTGTGCTCGCAGGTACTTTGCTTTAACCTTTTGAACGCCATTGTCACATATCTGTGACAAACGAAAGCTTAACCTGTACGCCAACGTCACAAATATGTGACAAAAAGTATGGTGAATTTGTGGCTTGGCGTCGGGATTACGCCGATGCGCTTATGTTCTGGTGTTCAAAAGGTTAGGTAATGAATGAAGAGAACAATACATACCAGCAGATAATATCTGTGTTGAAATAATTTTGCTTTAGAATATTGGAGCAAAATACATGCGAGTACAATGACTTTTTAGTTTAACAAAAGTTTACGAGCTCGGGACTAGGAGACCTCCAATCGGACAGGTTAGGTTAGAAGGGGATGGCGGGGGTTATTTTTTTAAATCAACCAGAAATAGGAGCCCCGCTCTTAAACTTCTTAAACTTAAAATATCTACCTAAGCCCGAGCCTGTAAAATTTCGTAACACTAAAAATTAATTGTGGCTGTCTGTACTCGCATGTATTTTGCTTTGGAAATGACGAGCATTATGTATACTAATATGGAGAATTTCTGTGTTGAAATACATTTTGCACTTTAGTGTAACGAGCACAAAGTGGTTCAGCACAGACTATGGACGTCTGTGGTAATATACAGTTTGGCATTAGGTACGCACCCGGGTGAGTATCCCATGTGGGAACATGTGTAATTGGGTTTTTTCAGAAATTTTATTTCTCAGTTGCGGCTCAGAGTTTGGAAGTCGGTGGACCGACACCCCCGTGCCTCGCAAAGCACCTAAACCCGTTAGTCCTGCGCCTGAGCTCTTCCCGGTTGGATTCCGAGAGTAAAGTAACAGATACAGTTATTCATAATGTAGTGTTATGTAGAATTTTAACTCGTTCTGTAAGGTTGTTTCAGTGGTTTTTCAGCCGGCGAAATCTCACAGCTCAACAAATTCTTCAACTATTACTTATTTTAGAAGATCTGATATCGATTGTTAATCTTTTTGCTCGCGAATCACATTGATTATTCGAACTTTAAAGCTTTTGATCAATTGTTTGCACTCTTTAGCATTAATTCCAAACGTCTTTTATAATGCGCACAGCAAAGGAGTAGAACTCTCTGCCTGCGGCTGTTTCCGAACGCATACAACCCCCTAATCTCTTCAAAATTAGAGTGAACAGGCTTCCTCTGGGTAAGCTCGCTCTATCATCGACTTTGTCTCTGTCATCTATGAACTAGACTAGAGTCAAGAATAAACCCATATTAAATAAAAAAAAAGAAATAAAAAAGTAATAAGTTTTATGATATAGTCAATAGTATTAGTAATAGTAGCTTTCAGTTGCTGAATATGACCTAGTGGAAAGTAAAAAGGAACAATAATTATGCAGAAGGGGTTTGAAACAAAACTACAGGTGAGTTGTTCAGAATGAGTTTATTTGCAAAAACACAAGATAAATCTACATCAAATATGAATTATAATTGTAAGAGAATGGGCTCACTATACCCAACTTTTCAGTTGCCTTGTTTCAAATTAGCTAGGTACCTACCAACAGTAGCTAAAACGTCATGTTTGCCTTTGTAACATGACTTTTCAGCTACAGTTGGTAGTTAATTTGACAGTTAATTAAAGGTAGATACGTTATAGAAACCAGCCGTGTATGTATATATATACATGCATATTTTGATACAGTCAGACAGATTTACTTTCTTACTCAATTGAAATGCAAAGGACTAAAAATCCTCGTTCCTGAGTTACGAAATTTAAAAAAAAAATCAGAGCTTTCCAAACTCGACTCTGGCACGATAACTCCACATTAAAAAGAGTTCAAAAAGTTCTCAAATTTCAATTTCTCTACATAGAAACCCGGAGTTATCATAAGTTAATTAATATTACAGCTTTTAGACAACAGTTTTGTGTAATGATTGGTGGTAGTACCCAGTATGTCAGCAGGCTCATTAAACTAAAGGGACTTTCTCAATTTAATGTGTAGGTACAGTGTACTTGAAATCGTCTGGTAGGCAGCCGCTCCACGTATAACACTGGTATTCAGCTGAATAGAGTGTGATTATGTGTGTGTAAAACGAAGGAAAGGCTTCGAACTTTTTTGCTATTCGAGCTGGTATTAGTCATATTTGGCAACGTGACATTTTAGGGCACCAAGTTGCATATTTTTTTTTGTTTTTGTGTCTCCTGATTTTGAAAACAAAAAAACCGAATGGCGATGGGGGTCTATACCACAAAGGTTCTATCCCCTTTGTAATTGTTTAAGCATACTTGATATTTTGATGACTTAACGTGCTTTATAACCTCACATCTCTCTCGAAAATCTGTATGGCCTTAATACTTGGCGGCTTATTCTGTGATCTCAACTGCTTTATGACACCCCTATTTCCTACTTTCTAAACCTAAATACATTTTTTACAAGTATTACATAATATAATATAACATCAAGCCCTAGGGCAAAATATTTACAATCTGTTCTTATAATAAATATTGTATTTGAAAGTTATCTGATGAAAGCAAAAATACGGAAAAACCGGAATATATATGTATGACGCGATGGAAGGTGGAACTAAATATTTTACATGAAGTGATACAAAAAGCTTTTGGTGCTTGTACAACTTTGAAAAGAGAGCATTCTTGGTAACCATAAAATTTATTAAATAAGATGGCGGATATAGTTCCGATTCTGGCGAAGCGAGAAGAGATCCTTGTACAATAAAAAATAGCTATAATTAAGACAATACTTTGCCAACACGTGTTACAATTTCTATGATTTATTCTTTATTTTTTTTTCAATTTCCAAAGCTGTCAACAAATTCATGTTTGCCAAGCTGTACACCTACAACTAACGAACAATCTCTCCATGCGTTTTCTTCATATGCTTTTTCCAGCCACATTTTTGAACAAACTGCATTCCGCAATAATCACATTGGAATTGTCGATCATCGCTGTGGATTCTCATGTGGCTACTGAGAGTGGATTTCCTACCATACGACTTATGACAGATTTCGCACTGGAATCCTCTTTCTCCTGTGTGTTTTATCATATGTTTCTTAGCATCATAGGAAGAAAAGAACGTCATATCACAAGTCAGACATTTGTGTCTTCTCTCTAACAGGTGGTCTCTTTGGACGTGGAGCCTCAGTTTACGCTTGGTGGTGTAAGTCTTATCGCAAGCATTGCATTTGTATAGTGTTGGTTCCACACCGTGGACTTCGGAAATGTGTAGCTCCTTACGGTGGTAGTCTCTAAAGCCTTTGTTGCAGTATCCACACCTATTAAGTACATCGGTGTGAGTATGGTAACATCTCTCATGAGATCTTCTTTTCAATTGCGTGTCGTAGACCTTCGGACAGTAGCTGCACGGGAATACTCCTTTTGCGTGTGTGCTGCGATGTCTGCTCATACATCCCTGGGTAACGAACCCAGCTTCGCAGACATTGCAAATGTAATTCTTGTAATGCGAGTGCATATGCTCCTGTAGTTTTTTAAACTTATCAAAGATACTGGGACATAGGCAGCAAGTAAGTTTATCTGTTTCAAATTTGAAAGGTAAGATGTGTTTTTTAATGTCATTGAATATCAATTTTTGATGCTCTTCTTGTAGATGAGTTAGTAAATCGTCCAGACTATCTATGGCTGTAGCACATTCCGTGCACTCGAGATTGGTGATATCCATTTTGACGTTGTATTCTGACATTTGACAGCTGTTAGAGTATCCAATTTTAGGGTGTGTTAAAGGTTTATGATCTTCCTGTGTATGTTTCTTTAGATCCATAGGATCTGGAAATTCTTGGAAACAGTAACTGCAGACATATCCCACTCCACCGCGACGCAATAGTGGTGTAGCGTTACTATATCGTAGGACCTGTTTGACGTTGTGGCGATGTTTCTGCAACTCAGTTATGTTCGGTAGCAACATTTCATTTACCTGTACGAGGGATGTGTTTTGAGATCCTACGATTATTAATATGGCCGGCTCAACTTTTGTCATTTCACTTTTCTTGCTCACTGTTTCTTGCTTACCTATAAAGAAAATTTTAAAGGTTATTGTCTAATTAAGTTTTATTTTGAGTGATATTACGATTTTATTTGCTTTTGTATAAAAAGAACATGCGGGGCAGTGGGGACTGCCGATAGAAGTGAAAACTAAGCGAAAGCTAAAGCGTTCGGTGACGATGACGCGGTTCCATAATTTTTTTCACCCAAAGCGATCGGTGACGATGACGCGAGTTCCATGATTTTTGTTCACCCAAAAAGTACTCAACGCGCCTTAAGAAGTTTTTAAATAAAAATTAGAGTCGAAAAAGGCCAAGAGGGGAAACAATGATAGTTGGATTAATGATTAATTACCCTCAAAGGTTTCAATATTATTGTCCAGAAGTTATCAGGCTAGACATTTGCTAAGTATGCACGGCACTTAGACGTGGTTCCATACATACACGTACTTCGCAATTAGGGCATGACCCTCGTAATATTGCAATATCGGAACGAAAATTCCGATACTGAGTGATCTAATATCGTAATATTGGAGTTAGAAAAAAAAAAACTATTTTAGTTTTAAAGTGTCATAAAACCCGCTGTAATTGAATAATGTTAAAATACTTATATAAAAACGAGTCATCATCATCATCCATAGTCCTATTTTGTCCATTGCTAGGCATAGGTTTTTCTTTTCCCACAGGAAAATGCATTAATGTTCCACCCGCGATAGAACGAAGCCGTCTATCACAACCAACCATTCTTCTTGGACGCCCATCAGTCACTGCCTTACTTCACCTGTCATCACTACGCTTTGCCATGTGTTCTACTCAACTCCATTTGTGTTCCATAATTCGTTTTCCAATATTAAAGAGATTTTTATACGTTTTCGGATCTCGAAGTCAGGAACTCGGTTTTGTAGCCTTATGTCTCATTCTACACATAGCCTTCAACGTGAGCGTCCATATCTCAGCATCTCAGCACCGTAGTTCGCCGTGCGTCATGGTGGGCAAAACAAACTGATTATAGAGGCGGGTCTACAGGCATTGTGGAATTTTGACTGATTTCAATATTATATCTTCCAATGCCAACTTGAGTTGTATTCTTTTTTATGTGTCTGTTTGCTCATGCTCTGTGTCAAACGAAAGAACAAACAAGGACCCTTGTTAATATTTCTCTCAAATTTGTAATGGGTTGCTTGCTTTGCTCGGAAGTTTCAATAAATTTAATATTATATTGTTGTTAGACTAGACGCCAGAAGCAATTTATGAGGACCGTATTCTACCAACGGATTAGTCATAAGAATGGGAAAAATATAGAGGATATCGATCTTGCCGGTCCCACTTTTGGGCATGATCGAAATTTTCTTATTTGGCCCATTTATGTGCCAAACTAAATAATATCTGCGATTCAAATGTTTTTTATTGTATTCAATCCACGTAATTAAAGTTCGGGTAAATTTACTGTTAAAAAATATTTAGTTATAAGGAAGTCTCCGATTTTTGTCTCTGTTCTACAAACTGTTGGTAAATATACTCAGCCTATTCCGATCACTGATTATTATTACACACGCTCTTAAAGGTCACACGAGGAGCACTGTCGTGCCAAAAAGCTGAAAAATTTCTTCTTTTTGATTTAAAAATAAAAAAAAGAAATAGTTTGAAAATGGTCTTTATTGAGAAATAGTAGCAACTAAAACAAAAAATTAAGATTTTTGTTACTAAAACCATAGTAAAGGAATATTCTTTTGATGATGGCAAAATTGTAAAGAAAAATCTACATACAAACTTCAAATAAGAAATGTTAGTCAACATAGGCGACATATCGAGAGAATTCAGACTTTGATGTGGTGATATAATGGATCAACTTACAATCAAGAATTAGTTCATATCCGCGGTGGGTCAATTGAGTCTAATTTATCCTGACTTCCACTACCTTAAGTTCCACTATCTTATCACTTAAAATCTGTTAGAGATTTTATATATAAAGCTACCAAATATGAGGTAGGTACCTAGAGATCTTAAAATTATCACAATTATTACAAAAAATCAATAAAAATACAAAAACATATTAGGTACTCATTTCTATCAAGGAAATAGCTAAAAACTGCTCACTTCAATGAAATATTCATAAAATTATATTAAAACTTGCGTGGGGCACGTGCATGTGCACCAAAACCATTTATTTAAAACGCGTTGTTACACTACGACCATGCGTCGACAATGCCGATATGCTAACAAACTTTCAATAACAATAGCATAGCTCGAAAGCGGCTAGAAACTTAAGTCAGTTATACATCATCGTAATAGTCATCTAAGAAATGTCTTAACAGTACAGAATTGAATGTTTAACATGAAATTATTTTTGACCAAAAAACGAAGGAAAATATACAATTCGGCGAAACCATAGCACAGCCTAACCATCCCACCATAATATTTATAAAATATATTTGACAGCATTTCCTGAAATGTGTCCCTCGCATAACAACCCAAAGTGTATATTACTCATTCAGAGACCAGTGCGCCGTGCTTACTCCTCATGTGTCCTTTCCAGCTGGCTTTCTGCACAAAAGCCTGACCGCAGTGCTCAAATTTAAACCGTCTTGTATCGCTGTGTATTTCCATACGCTGCATTCAAGTTACCTTCCGGCTATACGACTTCAGACACACAGTACATTGGAAGTCTCGAATTTTTGTATGCGTTACCTACGTAACGAAATGTGAAATTACACATCGGCAGCTTGGAAAAACGCCTTATCGCATAGTGTACATTTGTGCCGTCTCTCCATCAAGTGATCCAGTCTCGTGTGGATCCTTAGTGCGGCTGTGGTAGGAAACGTCCTGTCGCACGCCTGGCATTCAACAACCTTCAACTTCACTCCATGCACTTCCACCAAATGTTCATCTCTTCTCATATGATTCCTAAATCTATCATTACAGTACCCACACTTACTCCCAAAACCTTTATACACGTGAACTACATTTTCATGACGCTTTGCTTTTGTCTTAGTGTCAAAGGTATTTGGGCACACGTTACATTTAAAAACGCCTGTTTTATGTTCAGCGATGTGTGCCCTGAGAGAGCCTTTGGTTAAGAATCCCATATCGCACTCATCGCAAACAAAATTCCTGTAGTGAATATGCATATGTTTTAGCAAACATAAACTTTTCGAAAATACTTGAGCATACACAACATTTCAACGCTTCGCTATCAAACTTAAACGGTAAGAGTTGGTTTTGGATTTCCGTGTGTATTCCTCTTTTGCGTTCACTTCCTACCCCCCACTTCCTACTTCCCACGATTTGTGTGATCTTTCTTCATTTCTTCCATCATTGCTAACCTCTCTTTGGTGATCTTAGAAAAAACCGCACTTTTGGTTATTCTTCGTTAGTTGTTTTAGGACCCTTGATAGGTTTATCCCGAGTACCTATAAAAAAAGCGACGTTATGATTTATTTGTGACCTCTCTGGTAGGTATTTAGGAAGAGCCTCAATTACGAATGTGAGCACTTTGATAAGATCATCTTAAAGTAGAAAATTCATCCACTAACGAGTTAACTAGGAGCTGAATATTAATATGGAAGTTAGTCTTTGTCGATGGCGAGCATGTACCTAATGTAGTCGTGTCAGACCAGTTCGCCGTGCCTACTCTTCATGTGTCCTTTCCAGCTGGCTTTCTGAACAAACGTCTGACCGCAGTGCTCACATTTGAACCGTCTGGTATCACTGTGTATTTCCATATGCTGCCTCAAAGTTTCCTTCCGGCCATAAGACTTCAGACACACAGTACATTTGAACTCTCTTGTTTTTGTATGCGTTACCATGTGGAACTTTACATCGCATCCTCTGAAAAATGCTTTATCGCAAAGTGTACATTTGAATCGTCTCTCCATCAAGTGATCTCGTCTCCTATGAATCTTTAGTGCGTTTGCATTGGGAAACGTCTTGTCGCACGCCTGGCATTTAACAACATTCATCTTCACTCCATGCACTTCCACCAAGTGCTCATCTCTTTTGTAATGACTCTTAAATCTATCATTACAGTACCCACACTTACTCCTAAAACCTTTGTACACGTGAACAACTTTTTCATGACGGTTTGCATTCCTCTTAGATTCAAAGGTTTTAGAGCAAACATTACATTTGAAAACACCTGTCGCATGTCCGGCTATGTGGTTCCTGAGGGATCCTTTGGTTACGAAACCCATGTCACACTCATCGCAAATAAAATTCCTATAGTGAATGTGCATATGTTCCAGCAAACATCTAAACTTTTCGAAAATACTCGAGCATAAACAACATTTCATCGCTTCGCTGTTAAACTTAAACGGTAAGAGTTGGTTTTGGATTTCCGTGTGTATTCCTCTTTTATGGTCACTTGCTAGATGATTTATCAAGTTTTCTAATGTGTCTATGTTAGTTTCGCAGAGGGTGCATCGCAAACCAGTTATGTCCAGTCTCATGCTGAACTCGTCTTTTATGTTCTTATTAGGGTTTGGTATGACAGAGTCGTATAATCCTTTATGATTTTCAAAAGTATGTTTCTTCAACGCTACAGCGTCAGAATAATCTGAATCGCAGTAGCAGCACAAATACCCTCGATAATTTACTCCCGCAAAAGGCGTTGCATTGGAGCAATTTAGAATTTCTTTTAGATTTGTGTGGTGTTTCTTCACTTCTTCCATCATCTCTAACCTTTCTTTGGAGATCTCAGATAAAACCCCTTTTTTTCGCTTTTTCCGTTTCGGTTTTTCTTCCTTAGTTGTTTGAGGATCCGTGATAGGTATATCCCAAGTACCTATAAAAAAAACGATGTTATAATTTATCTGTGACCATCTTGGTAGGTAAATAAGGCTGGATGAACTATCTCTTTTTTTGTATGTAGGTCGGAAGTACGACTCTATGGTAAGAGACGGAGCCGGGCCCTCCGGTCTTGGCTTGCCGCAAGCAAAACTATCCCAGGTGGGGTATCATAAATTGCGAGCTTGCTTCGCTCGCTTGTGCATTCTACACTGGATTGGTGAGCTGTCCTGCATCAGTCAACTAATAATATAATTTCAAGTAGGTATTCGAGATGGGGCGTAAAAATATGCGAGATCACTTCGCTCAATCTGACATTCTACACTAAGTGCTTTAGCTTTCTTGCATCAATCAACAAAGTAACTTCTATTTGAGTATGAATACTGAAAAAAAAAAGACAAACCTGTCCGAAGTGGGATGCAAACATTTGTATTCCCCCTGAAAAAACTGGTTACTCTACTAACAATATAATTAATGGCCCCGGGCTCGTGGGGCGCCCGGGAGTCTTCGGGGAATTCGGGCCATTCAGGCCCAGTTGGACCATGGTTTTAAGAATGTTACACAATATCTATAAAGCAGGTCACGAGTGTCAGTCGGAATGTTACCGGAACGTTGCGGTCCCTGTATTGGAACCTGTAAAAATCTTCTCCCAGCTCATATAAAGGCAATGCTAGTACAGTCCCTAATTTTCCCCATTAATTATGGTGATGTATGCTACTACGACCTGAATGTAGATCTCCTCAATGAACTTGACCGCCTTCTAAATAACTGCATTCGATTTGTCTTTAATCTCCGTATGATCCGCGCATCGCTCACTATTAAAATGGTTACCCATTCGTCAGCGGAGAGCGCTGAGGGCCTTGACTAGTCTGTTTTCTTTTCTTAATAATCCTTCGTCTCCCTCGTATCTAACTTCACAAATTCAATTAATTTGTTCTGCCCACAGTCAAAATCTTCGCTCTACCAATAATCGCTTTCTACGATGTCCCTCACACCGCTCTCTCTTTCTTTGTTCAGGCGATTTTTCTTTGGAATGCGTTCCCTCTGCACATCAGGAAGAAGTTGGTAGAATCATCACAGCGTTAATTCGTTGGATTAGTTTTTTCTTAATAACTTTGTTTACGTGTATGTATTTATATATTTTTTTCTTCTCTCTATTTCTTTATTTTTCACCTGCCATGTTGTCTCTGCGCCACTCTAAGGTTGACTGGTAGAAAATGCTTAAGGCGTTAAGTCCGCCTTTGTACAGTGTTTTTACTAGTGCATAAAGTTTTAATTAATAAATCAAATAAATAAATATCTATAGCAGTAACGTCCCTAAGCTCCACAGAGTAATTTGTCCGAAAACCGGTGGCTTAGTGGTTAGTTAAAGAAAAAGTGATCTCTTGTGAAGTTAACTCTTCACAAAATAAAGCGTCCATTCCCTGTGGTTTCACTGGTTTTGTCTGGCTGGTGACAAAATTAACTGGGGAAAAATTCCAAATGGTGGAGACGTATGACAAGAATATGTTCCCAAATGACACCACAAACATAGTACACAAGGAAAACAAAGACAGGCCAGTTCAGATCAATCGATTTTGTTAATTTACAATGATTTTACAAGACGATTTTATGATATAGCAATGCAATGTGTTTCTCTAATAGGAAGTACGATAAACGAGGGTGGATAGTGTATACATACAATTTTCATCCGTAAGAAGATGGTGCACGTCGCTAATTTGATACAAGTCAAGTTATACATATTATGCTATACAGGACAGTTCAATTAATTTTTCGGCAAAGGAATTATAAAAATTAAATGTGTAATCAAGTTGAATAACAATGTTCAGTCGTGATTGTTTACACATCACTTCAAATAGCAAGTAATGATTTGTTTGCCGGGCTGCTAGAACTAAGCCCATGTTTCTAAGCTAGCACAAATGCACGGTTTCTGAGGTACTTTATCGTTAAACCGTCCGTTAACCACTAACCACAAATAGCGTTAACGAAAACAACGTATCTACCTTTAACCAACTGTCAAATTAGCTACCAACAGTAGCTGAAACGTCATGTTTTAAAGGCAAACGTGACGTTTCAGCTACTGTCAGAGCCCAAGGGTATGATATAGATGTGGACCAAGAACACAGTGATGGGCAAGACGTGGTAGTGACACATACTGCCCCAGGAACTGGTCCGAGTTTCCTTTTTAAGTTCAGAGTATTTATTTGTTATTCTAAACATCCCTGTCTCCGTGTTATCTTTCGTTTGCCTGTTTGCCTCTTCTGCGCCCATCTATATCTAGCTATATCTGATTCTGTCTTAGCACGATATCCTATGAAGAAGTTTCGGTTTTCACAATTTAGGTTTATTGGTAATTGTGTGCTTTCTATAAAATATAGTGCTCATTTGGAACAATTTTGTATCAGATGCCTTGGACTCCGAATTGGGTTGTTGCGGTAGCGGAGTTATAACTTAAAATGTTAAGTAGAATAATATGTTATGGTTTTAATGTTCCGTGTTTAGACAACTGATTCCGATAAATGCTAATTGTAAAAAAAAATACCCACCGAATTGAGAACCTCTTCCGTTTTTTTGAAGGTTGTTAAAAAAAAAACTATGTATCTTGACTCTGGGCGTTTAACTAATCACGAACAAATGAATCCACCGTAAACAAATTTATCAAAACCATTTCAAAAATCTTTGAGTACCTGGTAAACAAGAGATATTTATAGTGATGCAGTTTACTCTAGATAAACCTATAGCACTTGACGTACAATTTACAGGAAAGCATACTTTTTTGGATCAGTTTTCTTAAAAAACTACGAAAAAAAAAACTACGTTGCCAGGAAAGTTAGGTACTTAGTAGTATATTGTTTTGATGCACACCTTGCTTGTAGCGAGTTGCAGAGCATTTGGTAGGTGGAGCGCTGCCAGGGTTGCGGAATTTGTTCGAAAGAGTCACCGCGGTCCTGGACCGAAAGCGGCATTTGGAGGAACACGGATGGGTAGTAAGAGCAGACTCTTACTGAAAATCATCAAATTACTCGCTCAGCGCGAGCTCTGGGCGAAGAGAGTAATTTGATGATTTCCCATCCTTAAAAAAAGTTGGAGCGCTGACGCGTAGGCCCATTTAATTGCTATGTATTGCGGATTATCTCGTTACAAGTTGGCCGTTTATTTTCAGTGCCGCCCCTCGCAGTGAGCCACTGCGGCCTGGTCATTCAGATCTGTTACGATTAGGTTTATTTTTACAAATGCTTTCTTTTGGTATACCTACTCAAGACTTGAGTCGGACATCGATTCTCTGTTTAGCACAGAACTATTTATGTAGATGATGTTTTAAAACAGATCTTCCATAATGAAAACTTTTTATTTCTAAGCTTGCTCTTACATTCACAAAGAAAAAAAAAAGTACAAATAAAAACATTAACAGCAATAAAAGATCTTATTTAAAACTAGTAATCGTAGTCAGCTTCGTTTAACCAAATTTCTTCACGTTCTTCAGTTTGTTGTTGTGTATAATCTTGTACACTCTTGTTAATCTCTTCAAAATAATTCTCCAAATCTTCTTCAGTTTCCAATTTAGAGACAATGTTTTTGGGTAAACGGGTAGAGGACAAACCAAGACCTGAATCATGTCCAAATAAAGCTTTATACGGAGTTTTCCCAATGATGGTATTATTGGACGAATTTTTTTGAAACTGGGCAAAGTAGCACCCTATGGACCAATTAGTTGAATTGTTATCTAACATCCAAATACGAATCATATTTTTCAAGTCCTGAATTGAGTTGTCCGTGTTGTCTTCTCGACTTTGTGGGTTTGTTGATCTTCCAATAATAATTTTACACGTTGGCCATAATCTTATGATTTCTTTTAACACCGATGCAGTATATTCACGATCATTATGGCTTTGTAGAATATTAGGGCAGCCAACTTCCAAAAATATTTTAAGTAGCTCGATTGCCACTTCTTTAATTCCCTTACTTTTCAACGGTCGCAGGAAACAGAATCTGGTCAAATGGTCTTGGTACTGCATGAGCCATTTGTACTCCTTATCAGGGAATGTTTGCAAGTCCATAAGATCGACTTGTCCTCTCTTCCTGAAGTCTGAAATCAACGGCTTAACGGCTAGTGCAGTTTTTTGGAAACCTTTTGTAGTGAGACATATTTTACATAACTTGATGAAGATTGTAATGGCAAATCTGGGTATCATAATGTATCTATCTTTCAAGATTTGCGCAATTTTGTCTCTGCGGCCATGGCCCGTTACGATGTGACTTTCAAGTAATCTTTGATAGTATTCACTACTTGGAACTATTTGCATTTGCTGATCTGAATTGGATTTTCTCTTAAATGTCAATACTTTTTCATTGCCAATGATCGCCACATCATACTTACTGGCATGGTGATATTGCTGGCCGGTAGGTCGTCTTCCCTGAGTTTTGGCTAAGTTAAAGTCCTCGAGTAGTTTGATCACACTTAATATACGTTCCGTGGTCCATTCTAACTTTTTACTTTTTTCTTTGTGCCCGCTGTAATACTTCTGTAGCTCTGTGTTAAACTGTTGTTTATCAACAAAGCTTATTTCTTCGGTATTTGTATAAGGATCCTCGATAGGTTTTTCTCGAGTACCTATAAAGAAAATGTTCGGATTTATTCAATTGTCACCATCTCTGTTACATGTACCTTAGGGTAATAACATTTTTAATTTTAAAAGGAGTATTTGAGTAGATTTATTGTGCTAATGTGAATTTTTAATCCTTGAAGTATTTTTTTATATAAATTCTTTACAATTCAGCACGAAACAGTGTCCTGGTGTTTCTATAAAATATGAAATCAAAAGGATTTATTTTCTTCGTTCACGTGAATCCAAACGCTCTTTTGAGGATCTTACTTTTTAAGAATCTCAAATCACCAAGGTAATCACCAAACCATTTTTCACAGCTGTCTCACCAGATTACAGATGGACAGGTTTTAAATAGGGTATCGTTGGTTAGCCTTCTGGTACGGAACTCTAAAACGCGGTATCTTTCGGAAATGCAATTGGTCACTTGAAATCAAACAACTGTATTATTATGAGAACATTATATTTCACCATCAAAATACTAACTACACTGGCAATATAGTAGATACATTGAGTGAGCGAAGTTTGTCATTGCACTACGAAACCAAATATTAAACAACACTTGCAATTGGAATTGCAAAGAAACAAAAAATCTTATTGAACAAAAATAGCATTTGAAACTTAGCTCGCGATATTTTTTTCGTGCACCTTGTTCGATTATTACAGTATGTGGTCTCGTACCAGCCTCATATCGACATAAGATAAATACAACAAACTTAATATCCGGGAATAGAACCAGCCGCGCACTTATCAGCTCAAATGCGGATATGTAAAATAAACGGACTGCTTGTGAAATAAATTCCATAAAGAGCTTAAGAGCTCCAAACCTAGTTTTAAAATGTGTTGAAAACGCCACAACGGTAATAACAATACTGAATGAAATAATATACAGGCTGATTAGACTGATTACGTAAACGAGGAACTTAACTGAAATTTAGTATTCAGAATTTGTTTCTGGTTACAACGTAAAATCTTTATAAATGTGTTGCCAGCGACTACGCTCGAGTGAAGGTCATTCCAGATATACAACCTTTATCATTACAAAATACATGCTGCAAACCTGTTTTCACCCCTGATCACCATGACGACGGGTTAGGATATGAGATATGACTATAATTGTTAGTAAGCTCCTCTTCTACAGGTCTTCACGTCCAAAATATACTTCTACTAACACTAGTGAAAATCTGTATCATAATATGATGCTTAAATGTTTGTTTATCAATTATGTTCAAATGATTGAACGCACTCCTTTAATGAAACTTGGCACACGTTCCATGTGTGCTATGGTGGCCCGGATTACGATAGAATAAGAATAGAATAATTTATTGTCCTTAAAATGATATGAGGAAAATTTGCAACTTTTACAAGGGCGAACCCACTGGCTTAATATAAATTATGGAATAAACATAGAATAGGAATAAGGAATAAACATCATCTATGTTGTCAACTATTACGCACAATTGACTGCGGCTGCTCGGATCGGAACGATCATGCATGGGTTACATTATGAAGAAATTGGCCGTGCCTACGCTCCATGTTCCCCTTCCCGTTGGCTTTCTGCACAACGGCCTGACCGTAGTGCTCACATTTAAACCGTCTAGTATGGCAGTGTATTTCCATATGCTGCCTTAAAGTTCCCTTCCGGCTATACGTCTTCAGACACCCAGTAAATTGGAAGTCTCGAATTTTTGTATGTGTTGCCATGTGAAATTTTACATCAGCAGTTTTGAAAAACGCCTTATCGCATAGTATACCTACATTTCAATCGCCTCTCCATCACGTGTTTGATGTGGATCATTAATCCCTTTCTGGTAGGAAACGTCCTGTCGCACGCATTATATTTCCTCATACGAGTTTCATGAACTTTCATTACGTGAAAGAAAACGTTCTTAATGAATAAACAGTATTTACACTTCTTCATACTTTTATAGGTGGACAATAGTTTTATAACGCTGTGCCTCCGGCTTACTTTCATAAGTTTCGGAGCACAAATCACATTTGAAAATACTAAAGTATACTAAGCGGGCTGCCTCTAAATCAGTTAAGCCACGAATTTTTTTAACTGCATATGCTGCAGGGCTAAGTTTTTTGGACAGATTATCTTTATGGAGATCCCACTGAAGCTTCGCATCCAAAGTTATGCATAAGAACACTGTATTGTCTTCGGGTTTCAACTCTTCGCCCTTTATTGACACACTAGTGTTAACTTGTCTAACCTGAGGTAACGTGAACCATATGCATTTCGTTTTTTTCTCGTTAAGTAAGGTATTGTTAACATTAAACCAGTTAACTACTATAACCTCTTATATGTTCAGCCATGTGTCGCTTGAAAGCTGCTTTGACAACGAAACCCATGTCACAGAAGTCGCAAACAAAATTTATAATGCTCTATAGTATGCACTTGCTAAATGTGTCAAATTTGCTTGGACACATACAACATTTTAATGTATCGTTGTGAAACTTGATTGGTTTTCTAGATATTTTTTTAAGTTTTCTAACGTGTCTATGCCACTGTCGGAGTGCATTTTAAATCGGTTATGTCCAGCCTCATGACATGCTGTTTTTTTCGCATTTTTGATAATTTTTGGTGGTATGTAACGATTTACAAACTTATGAGATTGTCAAAAGTATGTTTCTACAGGGTTATAGAGGTCGTGTCGATAATTCAGTCCGGTAAAAGTCGTGCCATTGGAGCAAGTTGGCTGACAGGTAATCATCAAATGGCTCCTTCCGCTCTGGGCGGAGCGGAAGGGAGTGTCAGACTCTTATTGACTAAAACCCACACGTATCCCTCCAAATGCCCTTTGCGTTCCAGGGCCGCGGTAACTCTTTCGAACAAATTCCGCAACTGAATTTGAAAGTCACGCCTCAACAGCTGAACGGCTTTGGATTAAACTTGGCACACAGGAAGACCATGACCTTAATTAGTACATAGAATTTTTCATCCTAGACGTACGATACTACGATCTCTTCAGGTGCAGCTGCTAGTAAATTTAATAAACATTGTATTTCATCAAATTATTTATTTTAATCATCAAAACTACATTAGTTGGAGTTATACAAGTTTTAGTGTTTGGCAATGGACGCACTGAGCTACCGCTATCCTAACCGTTGTACTTCAAATATAACTACTAACTAATCTTAGCGTCAATTCCGTAACTTGTCGCTATCTCGATTTGGATGAAACCTGACACACGGGTATACCATGTCCCGAGCTAGAACGTAGAGTAATTTTCATCTTGGGATGATTTTCGACTGGCAGAAGTTAGATCTAATAGAATAAAAATCGTCTATGTTGTCAACTATTGAGCACAAGTCAATAACGTTGCGAATGATCATCAGCAACACTCAGACCAGTTTTGTCGTGCCTACTTCTCATGTGCCCTTTCCAGCTAGCTTTCTGCACGAACGTCTGACCGCAGTGCTGTGAGCACTGCGATCAGACGTTCGTGCAGACCGTCTAGTATCACTGTGTATTTCCATAATATGCTGTATTAAAGATATCTTCCGGCCATAAGATTTCAGACACACAGGGCATTGGAACTTTCTTGTTTTTGTATGGTTCCATGTGAAACTTGACATCAGCAGAACATCGGTGGATAGAAAAAACGTCTTGGTGGCCTTGTGTACATTTGAAACGCCTCATTCTCCTACATTTGAAGACATTTTACAACAGCAATAGCAACACGTGCATGGCTCGTCAAGTGTTAATAACTCAACATTATGGATGATTGAATTACTCATCATAATTACGTGTCTTGAAATTTATAAATAAAAAATACCACACGTCAATTTTGTTTTTTTAGTCTACTTTTTTCTAGTTCTAATTTTCTTAATTTTTCATTATGCTCGTATTTTGCCTTAGCGTCTTCTAACTCCATTGACCGTAACGAACGATTATGATCTAATTTTTCCTGTTCCTCCACAAGCGGTATTTTTAAAAGTTCTTTTTGCACGTCCATCTTTTCTAAAGCCAAGGGTTTCAACTTTTCCGACACTGTCTGCTGTTCTGATATTTGTGATTCCAGACCTGAAAATTTAAAATTGATTTATTCGGTAGCAAGAAATTTGCGCGAATTGACTTTAGCATGAAGTTTTTTCGCGTACCGGATTATTTTGTTTACACAAACGCCTTAACCAATTGATATAAAGGCCTTAAAGATAAATTAGACTGTGCTTACGTGTTAATAAACAATGCGTTTTTAAAATTTAAATTAGCTGTTATTCGTGACTAGCGGACGTCACAAGGTTTCACCCGCGTAGTTCCCGTTCCCGTGGGAGTACGGGGATAAAATATAGCCTATGTTACTCGCTGATAATGTAGCTATCCATAGCTGATAAAAAAAATCAAATCGGTCCAGTAGTTTTTAAGTTTATTCGTTGCACACAAGATACAAATCTTTCCTCTTTATAATATTATTATAGACAAAAGGATGACGAATCATCCTGGGATACTTGCTTTGGGACTCATTGCAATAGATGTACATGTTGATTATTGTTATTATTTTAAATCTAAAAATACAGCATTAAAATTACTGAGAAAGTCGCCGGTAACATATTGTTATTAAATGGTAAGTAATAGGTTCCTCTATATTTATGTATTATTTATTCCAATGGGTGTAAAGTTTTTTAATCTGCTGTATATATTGTGTACAGGCCGTCAATAGTCGGCTCCATCATAACATTAGCTAATAGTGGATCATCGTCACTTTTTGGAAGAGGTCCCCCTCTTTTTACTAAAGATGACCACATAACACAAAAAAACAAGCAAATCAGGAACAGTGATTTACCTGAACCCGTGATATTATTTTCTTTAATTACTGCTTCCCTGCTCAATATGTCGATAAGTTTTTGGAAATTTACTTTAAATGCTCCTCACTGTACACTCCGCTACTACTTCACTAAGAAAAAGACTTATGCACCTTACTTTTGAATAAGAGTGAGAAAAATACTTTTGTTATTCGTTCCGTCAGAGAGTTGAAAAAGGTTTCGGTGTACTAAACCTAAGTTAATTAGTTATCTCAAAATGTCCGCGTACCTACGGCCTTTAGAAACCACGAAAACCTTTGGTGAACTTGTCACAACGCAGTCGGCCATGATGGCCAATAGCTGATGCCATGACGTCAACGTTACACTAACAAAAAACGGCAACACAAATCATGGCGGATAACTTTCCTTGCATGGATAAATTAATTACTTCGTTTTCGCCTGTTCGGCAGAAAGAAGAAAGAAAGAAAAAGAGTTTATTTGCGACAAGCATGAGGCCAAAAAATATACAAAAGTTATGCAAGTTGTGAAGATATGCGTCACAGATTACAAAACGTTCATTTCAAATTAAATTTCCTCAACCATTGTAGCGTAAGTATACATTATCTAAGCCAGACGCTGTCATTCTGACGGTACCAGTGCCAGGGTACGGACGGCATGGCGTATAGGCTGGCTTACCTACTGCCTGATCGTAAGCGTGTTTTATTTTACCATTCTCAAGGTCAAGTTGGTTATAATGATAGAAATAAATTCTGTTAAATAGTTTAATTTAGGATCCTTAAGCCAAATTCAACATAATATTATTTTTAATAAATTTTGATACGACTCAACTAGCCCATTCAAGCGTATCCACGGACAATAAGTGGAAAAAACACGTCGGTATCCTATGTCCACTATTAAAACTTAGGCTACTTTTTTATTGCTGGTTTACGTTTCCTCACAGCGAAGCGGAAGACTAGTAAATGAAACATGAGTTAACATTGTAATTCATAAAATTAAAAAATAGTAGTACTATACTATTTAGTTGAATCCGGTTTGACTGGAAGCCGACCCCAATATAGTTGGGAAAAGGCGAGACAGATGATGATTGTAATTCATAAAATATTAATTTTAGTCATCAAAATTACATATAAAAGTAGGTATTCTACAATTTTCAGTGATCGGCAATGGGCGTACTGACTGACTTATCGCTAATGTAACCCTACTCGTTACTTTAAAAAAACCGTTTACTTGAAGAAAAAATATATCATATTAATTCGCCGTGCCTACTCTTCATGTGCCCTTTCCAGCTAGTTCGCTTCACGAACGCCTGACTGCAGTGCTCACATTTAAACCGTCTGGTATCGCTGTGTATTTCCATATGCTGCCTTAAAGTTTCCTTTCGCGCATACGTCTTCAGACACACATTACATTGGAAGTCTCTTGTTTTTGTATGCGTTACCATGTGAAACTTTAAATCTACAGCTTTGAAAAATGCCTTATCGCATAGTGTACATTTGAATCGTCTCTCCATCAAGTGATCTCGTCTGGTGTGGATCCTTAGCGCGCCTGTGTTCGGAAATGTCCTGTCGCACGCCTGGCATTTAACAACATTCAACTTGACTCCATGCAATTCCACCATGTGCTCATCTCTTCTGATAGAATTCCCAAATCTTTCATTACAGTAATTACACTTTCTAATCAGACCTTTTTGTACGTGAACAAATTGTTTATGACATTGCGCCCTGCGTTTAGTTTCGAAAGTTTTAGGGCACAAACTGCATTTAAAAACGCCTTTTTTATGTGTGCCTGTAACGTGTGCCTTGAGGCATTTGTTGGTGACGAAACCCATGTCACACTCATCGCAAATAAAATTCCTATAGTGAGTGTGCATGTGCTCTTGCAAACTTCTGAACTTTGCATAAACATTTGGACACATGCAACATTTTATGGTATCGCTGTGAAACTTGAATGGTAGGAGTTGGTTTTTAATATCTGTGTGTATATCCCTTTTGTGGTCACTTTCTAGATGTTTTAACAACTTCTCTAACGTGTCCATGACAGTGTCGCACAGTGTGCATCGTAAATCAGTTATGTCCAGCTTGACACAAAACTCATCTCTCCTGGTTTTACTTTCAATTGGAGATATCGACTTCTTTAAGACCTGATGATTTTCAAGAGTATGCTTCTTCAGTGTTGCAGGGTCTGGCAACTGTGAATAGCAGTAACAACACACGTAACCTCGATAATTTACTCCGTGAAAAGGGGTGGCATTAGAGCAAGTAAGAATTTCTTTTAAATTTGATTGGTGTTTTTTCATTTCTTGCATTATTTCTATCCTGGCTTTACCGATCTCGGTTGGGTTTTTTTTCTTGGTCTTTCGTTCTGGTTTATCTTCTTCTTTTGTTTTAGTATCCTTGATAGGTTTATCACGTGTACCTATAAAGAAAACGCTTTTTAATTGTTGTTTCACCGTCCATACGCAACATTAATGTAATTTGTTGAAAAGAAGAAAACAGATTTTACGGCAAGCTAGGAACGTCATTGATTTGAACGACAAATGAAAATTCTTTGAGGTTCAACAGGTCACTCAAAATCAAACTAGTCGTATAAAACATATTTATATTTCAAAAATAAAAAAGTAACTAATTTTCATTCGCATTAACAGAAACATAAATAATTATTTAGTCTTAGATATTGCAAAAACATATTTATTTTAAACTAGTTCGCCGTGCCTATTTCTCATGTGCCCTTTCCAGCTGCATTTTTGCACAAATGCCTGACCGCAGTGTTCGCACTTAAACCGCCTATCATCATTGTGTATTCTCATGTGCTCTTTCAAAGTTTTCTTCCGGCCGTATGACTTGAAGCACACGCTACATTTGAACTCTCTTACCCCTGTATGCTTTACCATGTGGAGCTTTAATTCGTTAGATCCGAAAAATTTCATATCGCACTGAGCACATTTGTACCGTCTCTCCATCAGGTGATCTCGTTTGGTGTGGATCGTTAGTGCCCCTTTGTGGTCAAACGTCTTGTCGCAGGCGTTGCATTTCACCGCTTTAATCTGAACTCCATGTACTTGCATCATGTGGTCATCTCTCCTTTTGTAATTCGTAAACTTCTCATTACAGTACCCGCACTTACTAAGCAAGTTCGCGTGAATATGCACGGATTTTTCATGACTTTTCTTCTTTCTGTGGGTATCGAACACTTTAGAACATAAATCGCATTTAAACGTACCCGTCTTATGCGCTTCTGCGTGGCAAGCTAGAATGTGTTTATTTATGAATCCTGCATCACAAAATTCACAAATATAATTTCTGCAATGTACGTTCATATGTTGCTGCAAGTTCTTAAATTTGTTAAAGACGTTTTGGCAAAACATGCATCTGAGTGTATCATCGTCGAATTTAAAAGGCATTATATGGCTCTTAATGTCAGTGTAAATCTTTTTACCGTGTGTTTTTATCAAATGATCTTCAAGTTGTGTTAAAGAATCAATTTTGTTTTCGCATATCTTACACGTAAGATTGGTGATATCTAATTTGACAAGGAATGAAAACATCATTTTGCCGACCATGAACTTGAGTTTAGTTTTATCGTCGTGACCTTCTAGGGTATGTTTTTTTAAGTCTGAAGGATCCGGGAACTCTTCCGCGCAAAAACAGCAGGCATATCCGATGCCTCCTCTGCATCGTATAGGGGTAGCGTTGGAACATTGCAAAATAAGACGTATATTGCTTCTTTGTTTTATTAATTCGTTAATTTTGAGCTCCTCATCTTGTTCGATTTTTCTGCGGGTACGTTTGCTAGTGACTTTTTTGTCACAATCCGTCTCAATCTTGGCGTTCACGTTACGTTGAACACCTACAAAGAAAAGGAAACGGTTATTGAATATATTTCGGAGTCGTTTTCTTCCCGAATTTGCTTGCGGTATCTGCATTATGCGTGTTCCAGGATCTTTTAATTTTTAATTTACTGTTTTGGTAGGTACAGTTATTGGCTAATAGAGTTACTGTGATGTTTGGTATCAGAATAAAACGAAGTCATCGAGTAATTTTAAATGATTTGTGGATCTCCACAATTGCCCACATAATATACTGTGCACCTATTTGAAAATATATTTCACAATTTGAAAGGTACGTACGTCCAAATGGAGGCTTTAAAACTAAAGGGATTAAATGAAAGATGATAAAGTAGCATGATAAAGTAAATTATTTATTACACGAACCGAATACGACCTTTAAAACTAAACTATGCTCAACACTTACGCAAACTATTTTATACAAGTAAAAACTTAAGAAGACAATATTTGGCTCAAATAATATCATGTCAAATGATGTATACTAGTTAAATCAATTTTAAGCACTTTAATTGGCATTTCTTCGTTAAATCAACAATGTCGTGAATAATGTATAGTCAAAGAGCCATGCTCTACACTCTGCAACGCCAGCATCGCTTGTTAGAAAGACTGTTAATGATTCAAGCAATTCGGTACCCCACGGGATATTGGCACCTCGCATGCTCACCGCATCCACAATGCACCGATTAGCCTGCTTCAACCATTTTTTTGTTTACAATACTACTTTTTCTAGAAAGATAATATGAATCAACGTAGGTTTATCTGTAATGTTAGCTAGTAATTAGCAATTGCCCCTTTCCGAAGGCCCTATTTATTCTTCTCTATTCTTCATCTATTAGGACATGATGTCTTTACCTAAGCTATCTTTAAATTAACTTCGATACTGATTTTTTGCCTTTCGTAGGTTTAAAATTAAACTATTCATATCAAACTGTAATTCCATGCTTTGCTCGCATATGCCCTTTCCAGCTGCACTTTTGCACGAACGCCTGATCACATTTATCGCATCTAAATCTCCTATCATTCTCGTGTATTCTCATATGCTCCCTCAAAGATTTCTTTAGCCCGTAAGACTTGCAGCAAACCTTGCAAGAAAACATTTTGATCCCAGTGTGTTTGACCATGTGGCCATTCAGCAACTCTTTGGTAAAGAACTCCATATCACATTCAGTACATTTAAATCTACGTTCTAGCAAATGATCTCTTCTGACATGAAGCTGTAGTTTGGAATCAGACGGGAAGACTTTCTCGCAAGCTTTGCATTCTTTCGGTTGAGTTACAACAATACCATGTACTTCTGCTATGTGAGCACATTTTTGACGGTACCACATAAACTTTTCGCCACAATACCCGCATTTGTTTAAAGATAACAAGTGAACAGTCTTTTCGTGGTATTTCTTTTTTCTGGGAGTGTTAAATTCTTCGGGACAATGTCCACATTTAAAAATTCCAACTTTATGGCTGTCACTGTGCGTTTTAAGCATTTTCTCGATCACGAAACCAGTGTCGCAGACGTCACAAACAAAGTTTCTATAGTGTGTGTACATGTGCTCTTGCAGAACTTTAAATCTGTTGAATTTTCGTGGGCAGAAGGTGCACTTCAGTTCTGAATCTTCAAACTTGAATGGTAAGATATAATTCTTTATTTCTGTGAACATTGGCCTTCCATGTTCGTTCTTCAAGTGTTGGATGAGGTCTCCAACTGAATCTATGTCTGTGTCGCACAAGGTACACTTCAGAGCGGTTATGTCTAGCTTAACTAAAAAGTACAACATACGCCGTCCTTTCATAAAGTCTAGTTTATCACTGTCATCGTGTTCTGTGATGGTATGTGTCTTTAGTTCTTTGGCATGGAGGTACTGTTTCTCACAGAAACAGCACACATATCCAAGATCATACTTACGAATCGGCGAAGCATTACTACATATCAAAATTTCTCTAATATTATAACGTTGTTTGAACAATTCTTTCTCGTATTGTTTTTGACCCTTTTTTCTACTATTACTACCTTCTTCATCTGTTTCTGTTGATTGAGGTATGCCTCTTTTATTGGTTTTCTTTCCAACTACCCTTGATGTTGTATATGTAGTCAGTGTGTGTGTAGAGATCCGTCGTTCTTTGGTCTCGGATAGTATTTTCATGGCAAGATCTGCAGCTTCATTTCGACCTACAAAGAAAACATTCGTTTGTAATTTTTGGACAGCGTAAACGAAAATAAAAGGCTAATACCACATTTTTTTAAAATTGGTGGTCGTAATCATTTGATTATACTAAGATGCATTTACACGGCCTTGAATGTTAGCACAGCTTGTCAATTTAACTATAGGCACCTACATAGATGAGCATTCGCCCGAGACATTATATCTACAGCCGCTTTGATTCCTTATTTTCAAGATGAAACCTAAACAGTTTATCTCTTTTCATAATGGCTTATTTGATTAAATAAAATAGCTATACAGTCTCCTCTATGTAAAACATAAACTCGTCGATCAAGGTTTTCGTGGAAGCATCAACGTACAAACTCGCTATTGCATTTATACCTCATAATTGTCGTAATAAATAAAGCTTCTGATATTAAGAATTTAACAAGTCCGTAACATTTTACATTTTAGTTACATTAAAAATATTCGTTTGATACGGACTGGTAATGGGTAATACGAATCATTTTTGACGATAGCGTTCATAATTTAGTCTTAACACTTGCCATTTCTTCAACAACGTTGTTCTTTTTAGATAGAACAGAAGAAACACGGATTAACTTATCTGTAACACATGGCATCAAAATGGAAGATATTTTTTCTCATTTGTCCAGAGGCGACAACTGGAAAAGCATGTGTCATATCTCCTCACTGGCAACAGTTGGAATTTGTTACCATTAGGGACAAATGGAAATTGATGCTTTATTGAGATCAACAAACGAAGCAAAAATATGATAGTTGTAATCTGTTGCTTTTAAAAAAAAAACCCGGACAAGTGAGAGTATGACTCGCGCACCGAGGGTTCCGATCGAGTCTGGATTTTTCCGAGTATACATTACCCATGGTAGCTTATGAACTATGAAAGCAAAATAGTTTGTAATCGTAAAAAAATATATGATAAAACTATAAATTCCCAATTATCAGACTTTTTCCTGTACTTACACTGTAAGATCTATCTTCTTGCCAAATTTCATGAATCTAGGTCAACGGGAAGTACCCTATAAACTTTGATTCCCTTGAGTGTCGAAATATACTTTTTTTTGTGGCATACCTAAACGGCTGTATCTTTTTCACGTAAACTTAAAAGTTTGATTTTTTACAGCTTCAAGGGACTGCAGACCTGAGTTTATGGTTTAATTTCAACTGGATTCCTCCACGCGTTCCCGAGATGAAGGGTCTTGACTGACAAAAATTGACTTCCCCATACTTTTCTGTGCGCATAACTCGACAAAATGTACAGAAAATTTTCTTTCTCGATTTCGGGATTGGTTCCATAGTAAAAGTTGTTAATGATGATGAGTACAATGACCGCTTTTCAGATATTGCGTTTATTCTGCTACACGTTGTATACAGACAGTATTTCTTTCGCGTCAATAAAAGTCAATATCTACTTGGTTCGCAATGATAGCAGGCGGCGGTGCGGTAGGTTCTATTTTCTATCTATATATGAAAATGAACCCCTATTTCTCCTGGTCACGCTATAACATGAGAACGGCTTGACCGATTTAACAATTTATTTTTCTTGTTTTGTTCGCCTGATAACAGGTTTAAAAACAAAAAAAAAATAGGTTAGTAGGTAGGGTCGGAATGCAGGGTAGGGTAGGTACGTAGGTAGGGTTGGGTAGGGTAGGGTAGGTACTTAAGTAGGGTTGGGTAGGGGGTAGGTAGGCAGAGTAGGGTAGGTAACGGTTGATGGGAAGTGACGAGAGCGAAGCCACGGACACAGCTTGTTACTTACAATAAAAAGACACAAGACAAGGCGTAGTTACGAAGAATCATTTTATTAAATTAAATTGAATGTCAACATAATTTCAGTAGCTCAACTTATGCTAGATGATAACAAAATTGAATGAATGTACTAACAATATCAATAACTTAGTAATTAAAACATTCTGAAACATTTTTATATTGTTTATGTTATATTTTTTATAAAACTTGATGCGCCACTGTGCGTCAAAATATCAAATGAACTGAAATCGAAGACAATCAGGTCAATAGTTGAAGGAATGTATTGTTTCATCTCATGTATGTATTAATCGGTACTTTTGTAAACCTGTAGACAATCAATAAATTAATTTTGACTGATTCTTAGATTTACAAACTCATAGATGAAATATTTCGATTAGTAAAATTTAAGTCGATCGTTGCATCCGCGGTAGCATAACAAAACAATAGCGGCGGAACCGTTAAATAATATATACAATCATCGATTTGAACATATATGCACAAAGCATTTAACAAATATATTCTGAAAGCTGGTTGGGCCAGCTGCACACATACCTATCTACAATTTTAAATCGAACAAATTCTTAGGTGTGTGTCAAATATCTCCATATACATGGAGAACAATAGAGATTCGCATGCTATTAACTAGACAGTTACTCGACTAAAAAAAAACAAAAAACTTTTTGATTTATCAGTCGAAAATCTGTCGAGGGATGAACTGAACTGCATAACAACAAATGGTCACAGGCAGACTGCAGACAGTCAAAAATGGCAATGCCGAGTCTACATCCGCAACTAACAAAACGTCTACTCAGCCTAAGTAGAAATAACCTCAGAACAATATGACAATTACGGGCCGTTACCCCCTAAACAAACATCTTTTTAACATAGGCGCCAACAGCCTACTCTGCAGGGGCTACTTTGATGCCGAAGAAACAGCCACCCACGTCATCCTGGAATGCGAGGTCGTGGCTACCCAACGTGAATAAATCCTCGGCACGGTGAGGTCGATCCGCGAAGCCTGTGAAGCTCCCAGAAAACTTCTGTGCTTCTGGGTGGAGCTAGGCTGGCTAACTTAGCCAGGAACAAAGAAAAGAAAGAAAGAATAATATTTATCTTGCACTTAGGTACATGAAACACGCACGGTACATATAAATAAAAAAAGAGATGCCTACGCGAATAACAGACCGAATGGGAGTCTTAGTGCGGAAAATGGAGTCCCTGATCTACTCTACATCTTTCGACCTACAGCTGTTTGGTCGTCTAGTCGTATAGTTTGATTGGTTTGAAAGCGTACAGTTAGTAAAAGATCAGAATGAAATAATAAAGCGCGTGTGCTGGCAAATGTCCCCTGACTCAAACCAAAACACGTACCTACAGGCTATTTTCTTTCGTTGACGTCACTACAACAACCGAGTTCTCAGCCTTCACTATTCAAAGATATAACTAATGATGATGAGTATCTAGATGTACACTCAGTATAACTACAACGTAACATATTGAGTTAATACCTACTAACGGAGAATCTATTACTGAGCCAGCTTCGTGATGTATAACTTTAACAATCCGAGTATTCAGACAACGTTTTTAAATTTTTTTCTATCTGCCTTAAATCTGGCTAATGCTTTCGTAGATTGTCGGGCATAGCACACTTGAAGGGGTCCTGCACCTTTAAATTTAAAAAGGCAGACTGTGATTATCCGTATGAATCATTTTACTGTGATCAGATTGTAAATGATTCATCAGTGGCTCTAATCCTTCAATATCCTGTCCGCATATTTCGCACTTCAGACCTGTGATGTCTAGTTTTACGGCATAATTATATAAAGTGCAGCTTTTCATAAAACTGCTTTTGTTTCGTTGTCATGTTGTTGTAGAGGATGTCTCTTGAGGTCTCTCGCACAAGTAATCACTCCCAATAAAGCTTTAGATAGGAGTAGCATTAGAATTTAAGAGTACGTTTCGACCTACAAATAAGTTTTAATTAAATCTTGAATACTACGATTAAACTCTCTCTTAAGTATTTTTTAAAGAATTTTAATTCCATTGAAAGATTCTACGATACGTGTGAAAACTAGCCGTCGGATCGGAAGTAGACCGCGATGGGTTATTTGAACTGGAAATACATAAATACACACAAATTGAAACGGGAGTTAGCGCAGCTACCTTCATGAATAGGAAACTGTGAACAGTAAAGAAATAGTTGGAGAAAAAACTAGCGATCTGCCCTAGCTCCGCACGGGTGCAATTGATTGATGTGTCGACATGTATTATATTATATATCAATCATCCGCATTCAATTCTCTTAATGCTGGTGAAAACTACAGCGTCCAATGTATATGTGAGGTTTATGATATGTATCAGTCAGTAGGAATAGTTATGTAAAACAAAAATTCACAACGGATGTACTATTGTCAAAAAAAAAAGTTGGCAAACATTTCATGACACGAGTAATATGTATTAGATATAGACGCATTCGATTTTAATATGGGACTTGAAAATGTGTGTAGAAACAACTTCTACGCACGTTTTTAAAGTCTCATATTAAAATCGAATGCGTCTATTGGTGACAAAATCGGCGGAACAAATGGGAATAGACCATCGAATGCTTAGTGCATTCGTTTGATATTTGAATACCCTATCTTAAATCATCTCGTCGTGTCTAGATTTCATGTGATTTTTCCAGCTATATTTCTGTACAAACGTTTGTCCACACTGTTCGCATCTGAATTTCCTGTCATCCGCATGTATTCTCAAGTGCTCCCTTAAGGTATGTTTCCGTCCAAACGCTTTCAAACAGACATCGCACCTGTACTGCTTTTCGCCGGTATGTTTTAACATGTGCATATTTAGTTCTTTCTTTCCGTAAAACTTCATATCGCAGTGCGCGCATTCATTTTTCCTTTCGAGTAAGTGATCCCGTTTAGTGTGTTGAGTCAATCTATCTCGTCTTGTAAACGTTTTTTCACAAGCCATACATTTGAGGACACGTTGGTCCACACCATGCTCTTTCACCATATGTTCATTTTTCTCTGTGTAAGTTGTGAATTTTTCCTGGCAATGTGGACATTTATTTCTTTTATGATCTCTTATATGAACAAATTTTTCATGGCATAATTTCTTGACATTGGTATCAAAAACTTTTGAACAAAACGAACAAGCAAACTCTCCTTGTTTGTGAATAGCCATATGACTGCTAAGAATTCTCTTATTAACGAAAGGAGAGTTGCAGATTTCACAATTATAATTGTTATAGTGTATGTTCATATGTTCTAGAAGAAGCTTAAAGCTTTCGTAGATTTTTGGGCATAGCACACACTTGAAGGTGTCTGCTCCTTCAAATTTAAAAGGCAGTATGTGATTTTTGATATCCGTATGAATAATTTTACTGTGATCAGATTGTAAATGATTCATCAGTGGCTCTAATCCTTCAATATCCTGTTCGCATATTTCGCACTTCAGACCTGTGATGTCTAGTTTTACAGCATAATAATATAAAGTGCAGCCTTCCATAAAACTGCTTTTAGTTTCATTGTCATGTTTTTGTAGAGTATGTATCTTGAGGTCTCTCGACATGGTAAAGTGCTCTGGACAGAATCCGCATAGGTAACCATCCCCTGTGTGTTTTCTGATAGGAGTAGCATTAGAACTTAAGAGTATGTTTCGAATATTCTCACAATGTTTCATTATTTCTCTTTTGCCTTCTTTAAGAGATCGAGTCCTTACTTTTTCTTTCAAAGTTTGATTGCTATTTTTTTTCGCGACTGTTACCATGCTATTAATTTTACTGTCATTTACTTTAGCAATTGCACTTGGTGCATTTAATGTTTTACTTACATGAGGTTCTAATATAACTTCTGAATCGCAGCAGAGACCTACAAATAAGAGTTTTAATTAAAATCTTGAATACTACGATCAAAATCTGTCTTGACATTTTTTAATACTTGACTCATTATGAGTGCTAGTGAAACATTTTACGGTACGTGTGATAACGTTGTCAGTGTCAAAAATTGGACAGACTGCGAAGGGTTATTTATATTTAGACTTGAAATACATTAATACACACATGATAAAACGGAGTTAGCGCTAGCGCCACTACCTACATGAATGGGAAACTATACAGGGTGTTTCTGAAGTGCGTGGTCAAATGTAAGAGTGACGTTCTATATCAGATATACCATAGAGAACAATTTGCAAAAATTACTAGAGACCTGCCCTAGTTTAACACGGGCACAATTGACTGATGTGGTGACATGTCGTATATATCAATGAACCGCATTCAATTCTCTAAATGCTGGAGAAAACCGCATCAAAGTCCAATGTGAAGTTTATACCATGTATAAGTATAGCTATAGAAAACGAAAAATCAAAGCGGATGTCTTACTAGCAAACGGATTTGGCTAACATTTTATGACACGAGATGAATGTTTCCTAAATGTCTACACGTTCCAAATCTAAGTCTATTGAAAACGAATGCACTAACGTTTGATATTTGAATACTTAAACCAACTCGTCGTGTCTAGATTTCATGTGATTTTTCCAGCTACATTTCTGTACAAACGCTTGTCCACACTGTTCGCATTTAAATCTCCTGTCATCCGCATGTATTCTCAAGTGCTCCCTTAAGGTATGTTTCCGTCCAAACGCTTTGAAACAGACATCGCACCTGTACTGCTTTTCACCGGTATGTTTTAACATGTGCATATTTAGTTCTTTCTTTCCGTAAAACTTCATATCGCAGTGCTCGCATTCATTTTTCCTTTCAAGTAAGTGATCTCGCTTAGTGTGTCGAGTTAATCTGTCTCTTCTTGTAAACGTCTTTTCACAAGCCATACATTTGAGGACGCGTTGGTCTGCACCATGCTCTTTCACCATATGTTCATTTTTCTTTGCGTAAGTTGTGAATTTTTCATGACAATGTGGGCATTTATTTCTTCTATGATCTCCTATATGAACAAATTTTTCATGGCATAGTTTCTTACCTTTTGTATCAAAAACTTTTGAACAAAACGAACAAGAGAAGTCTCCCTGCTTGTGCCTAGCCATATGACTGTTGAGAGTTCTCTTATTAACGAAAGGAGAATTGCAAATTTCACAGTTATAATTGTTATAGTGTATGTTCATATGTTCTTGCAGAAGTTTAAAGTGTTCGTAGATTTTAGCGCATAGCACACACTTGAAGGTGTCTGCTCCTTCAAATTTAAAAGGCAGAATGTGATTACTAATATCCGTATGTATAATGACATTATGATTAGTTTGTAAATGATTCATCAGTGGGTCTAATCCGTCGATATCATGTCCACATAGTTCACATTTTAAACCTGTAATGTCTATTTTAACGACGTAGGAATTTAAAGGATAGCCTTTCATGAAAGTGCTTTTCGTTTGGCTTTCGTGTTTTTGTAGTGTATGTATCTTGAGGTCTCTTGGCATGGTAAAGTACTCTGGACAGAAGCCGCACACGTAACCATTCCCTGAGTAACTTCTGATTGGAGTAGCATTAGATAGTAATAGTATGTTACGAATATTCTGCAAATGTTTGTCTATCTCCCTTTTATCTGGTTCAAGGGGACGGATCCTTATTATTTCTTCTTTGAACGCCAGTTTCCTACTTTTTTTGGAGACAGTAACCGTCCAATCAATTTTCTTGTCATTTGATTTTGTAGATCTCGGTGCATTGAGTGCGTTAAATGTTTTACTTACATGAGTTTCTAATTTTATTTCTGTATCGCAGCCGAGACCTACAAAGAAAAGTTTGATAAAATTATTGCCAGCGAATAATCTTTGACGAGCTGTTTGGTTAATTTATACGGTTTAGTACTAGAAAATATATGCCGTGCCGTGCGCCTAAATAGATCCAAATGAAACGTTAATAGGATAGTTTGAGGCCTTAACCTGTTTTCAATTTTCGATGATCCTTGACAATTCAAAAGTGCCTGTAAATGGTTTAATTGAAATAGATAATTTGAAATTAACTTGAGTTTGATGATTAGTGACAGTTTATTTGCAACATAATACCTACAGATGAAGCCCTTAGAAGACAAGTATTAGATAAAACCAGTTTTAGTTTAAACTAGAAGAACTGGTTTAGAACTACTGTAGTTCAACGAAGTACGTTAGGATTAAAAAGGCTAATTTAAGAATAAGTTTTTAGGTTTCTCGTTGAAAATGAGTTTTGTTAGATTCGCTTCAAGTAATGCAGAGGGTTCTGTAGACATATTGCCATGGCAGGTGAACGAACGAAGAATATATTCATGTTCTCCTATAATGTGAAAGACACCACGCGCACCCAAGCTGCTGCATGTAGCAGGAACTTTATGAAAAAATGTACTCAAGTATCTATACTGTTTTGGGCCGACTTTACACTTAAACCTCCACGTCGTGTCGCGACCGCATATGGGTTCTCCAGGTGCCTTTCTGCACAAACGCTCGTCCACACTGCTCGCACCTATATCTCCTGTCTTCAGCATGTATCTTTAAATGCTCTTTTAAATGATCCTTCCGTCCATAAGCTTTCAAACAGATATAGCAAAGGTACCGTTTTTCGCCAGTATGCATTAAATTGTGCATACTCAGATCTTTCTTTCTAAAAAACTTCTTATCACAGTGCTCGCATTCGTGATTTTTCTCAAGTAAATGGACCCGTTTAGTGTGTTTAGTCAATGTCTCTTTTGTAGTAAACGTCTTGTTACATGCCATACATTCGTGGACTTGTTTCTCTACACCATGCTCTTTCACCATATGTTCATTCCTCTGTTGGTAAGAAACGAATTTCTGATCGCAATATGCACATTTGTTCCTTTTATTGTCATGAGTATGTGCACACTTTTCGTGACACAACTTCTTGATATTTGTGTCAAAAACTTTAGAACAGAACGAACATGAGAAGTCTCCTTTTTTGTGCCTTGCCACATGACCTGCAAGGGAACTCTTATTAACGAAAGGAGAGTTGCAGATATCACAAGTATAATTGTCATAATGCATGTTCATGTGTTCTTGTAATAGCTTAAAGTGGTCGAAGATGTTAAGGCAAAAAACGCACTTAAACGTATCGTCTTCAAATTTAAAAGGCAAAATATGATTTTTGATGTCTTTATGAATTATTTTAAAATGTTCAGACTGTAAATGGTCCATCAGAGGCTCTAATCCATCAATATCTCTTTCACATATTTTACACCTCAGACCAGTGATGTCTAATTTTACGACGTAGAAAAATAGAATGCAGCCTTTCATAAAACTGCTTTTTGTTTCGTTATCATGTTGTTTTAGAGTATGTATCTTGAGATCTCTCGGCACTGTAAAGTGCTCCGGACAGAAACCGCAATGGTAACCATTCCCTGTTTGTTTCTTGATAGGAGTAGCATTGGAATAAAAAAGTATGTTACGAATATTCTGCAAATGTTTGTCGATCTCTTTTTGGTCTGGTTTCAGAGGTCGCATCCTTAATATTTCTTCTTTGTTAGCCTGATTGTTACTTTTAATCGAGGCTGTTACATTGTCGATTTTGTTTTGGTGTGCTTTTGTATACCCTGGTGCTTTAAGTGCTTTTAATATTTTACTTACATCTGTTTCTAATATAATTTCTGTATCACAGCTGAGACCTACAAACAAAATTTTAAATTAAAATCTTGAAAATGTTGATGCGACAGGCTTATTTCACTGAACACACATCTTAGGTATATACCCTTATTATATTAAAATCAAGTTATAGCAAAATTTTATATTTGGTTTTGTTAGCCTCAATAGGTTGATTGTGGTTTAGGAAAATAGCATTTTTACAATGAAATTAATTTTAGGTAATGCTAGTGGACATCACGCGGTTTCACCCGCGTAGTTCCCGTTCCCGTGGGAGTACGGGGATAAAATATAGCCTATGTTACTCGCTGATAATGTAGCTATCCATGGATGAAAGAATTTTCAGCAATGGATCGGATTCAAATCGGTCCAGTAGTTTTCAAATTTATTCGTTACACACAAAAATACAAATCTTTCCTCTTCATAGTATTAGTATATATGAAGTTCTTCTAGTAGTTCATAGATTTTGAAACAATGTGAATTTGATGGATTCATGCAGTAATAACAGATGCCTTTCAAATCCGTTCAGCTGTTGAGGCGTGATTTTTTAGCAAACATCAAAACGTTCAATAAGTAGTTCAAATTTAAAGTGAGCGTTTTCTTCGTGGTAACCTTTAAAGTTTATTGAGAAGGCTTGGCAAAGAAAGATATACCTAACGTTAATTGACATTCAGATATTCTTCATACGTACCTCGTAAGGAGAACGTATGAGTTAATACTGGAGGAACAAAACGTCAAAACGCGTCAAGTCGTCGGACATATTACAATATTCACCAAGCATCGTCAGAAAAGGCTCGTGATACTGGGCAACATAAAAGGAAAACGTGCTCAAGGTAGAGCACCGGCAAAATGGTCAGACACGATGAGGCTGCTGGAGGGAGCATGTACCGAGCTATCTGCACTACGGAAAACCCCAAAACAAGGAGACTCTATGGAGATGTGCGGAACCGGCTGTAAAGACCAGCAAACAGAAGGATCCACCGACCGCACGAACTTTATGTCGGGTGGGCAAATTCCCAATTATTGATATTTAAATGGTTGTTATGTTCAAATTGCTCGAAAATTCTGATACCGCGATGCAGAATTTGTGTGTCATTAGGTTTTTGCATCTGGCTGTAAATATGGCGCTACAAGGTGCATGTTTTAGTTAGTATGTAGCTGTATACAAGGCATCTAATGTGGTCGATCCTCAGCAGTAATGGAACGACAAAAAGAGATCACCTACAAAGTACATACTTAATCTACGGAAAAAATTAAACACGCTCATGATGTCGCGTCCACATATGGTTTTTCCAGCTGCATTTCTGCACAAATGATTGATCACACTGTTCGCATTTGAATCTCCTATCACCAGTATGTATTCTCAAGTGTTCTTTTAAAGTATATTTGCGTCCAAAAGCTTTGGAACAGACATCGCACTTATGCTGCTTTTCGCCGGTATGTTTTAACATGTGAAATCTCAGTTGTTTCTTCCCATAAAATTTCATATCACAGTGCTCGCATTCGTGTTTTCGTTCGAGTAAATGATCCCGTCTAGTGTGTCGAGACAATGCCTCTTTTGAATTAAAGGTCTTGTCGCAAGCCATACAATTGAGGACACGAGGCTCTACACCGTGCGCTTTCACCATATGTTCATTCCTCTGCGAGTAAGACGTAAATTTGTCATCGCAATGTGGACATTTGTTTCGTTTATAGCTATGAATATGTACGTATTTTTCATGGTTAAATTTTTTGTCGTTTGTGTCAAATACTTTTGCACAGAATTTACAAGTGAACTCTCCTTGTTTATGCCTAGCCATATGATTATTGAGGGCTCTCTTATTAACGAAAGGGGAGTTACAGCTTTCACAGTAGTGATTGTCGTAGTGCACATTCATGTGGCTTTGTAGTAACTTAAAATGGTCGCTGATTTCAGGACAAAGCACGCACTTTAACGTATCCCCTACAAATTTAAAAGGCAAAATATGATTTTTGATGTCAGTGTGAATAGTTTTATTGTGATCGAATTGTAAATGATTCATCAGTGGCTCCAATCCGACAATATCTTTTCCGCATATTTCGCACTTCAGATCTGTGATGTCTAGTTTGGCAGCATAATAAGATAAAGTGCAGCCTTTCATGAAATTGCTTTTGATTGAGTTGTCATGTTTCTGTTGTGTATGTATCTTGAGATCTCTCGGTAGGGTAAAGTGATCTGGGCAGAAGCTGCACACATAACCATTCCCTGTGTGACTTCTAATAGGAGTAGCATTTGAATGTAGAAGTATATTTCGAATGTTCTCCAAATGTTTGTCCATTTCTTGTTTATCTGCTTCTTTAAGAGGTCGAACCCTTAATAGTTCCTCAGTAAACCTCGGATTGCTTTTCTTTTTAACAACTGTAACCGTCCAGTCTACGATTTTACCTTTTGCTTTTGTAGATCTCGGTTTTATGAGTGTTTTCAATATTTCACGAACTTTTGGTTCAAATTTAATTTCTGTATCGCAGCCGAGACCTACAAACAAAAGTTTTAATTAAAATCTTCATACAAGAGCTGCGAATTAGCTGCTTGGTTTCGTCGAAGTTTTTTGGATGGTAAGATATTCTAATATTTATGGTGTTTTGCTAAACGTAGGAGATGCAATACGACTTACACGTTCTATTTATTTTTAAGTGGTTTGTGATTATTATGTTTTTAAGTGCCTACAGAGAAGATATACGCAATGTGCGCTGAGCGCAAAATTTGGCAGCCACAATAGCCAATCAGAATTGTTATCAATTTCAACGAGTAAAGGGTGACACTCCTGTCGAGCTTGGTTTGTGTAAGCTTTGACGTGCCGTATCTAGCAGTGGCGTCAAGGATTCTTTGTGCTCTGCGTTCGTCAATTAATGAATGTAATTAATTTATTATAAAAACGTTCTTAAGGGCACGCGGATTTTCTGCCACTATTAGTCAACCTTTGGTTAAAAAATAACTTTTTTCAAATGATGCAACAAATTTCGTCATAAGGAATTAAAATAAAATATCAGTTTATTCTATTTATAACATTAAATATAATAAATTAAACGTAACTTACAAATATCACCAGCACATACAAATATCACGATTAAATGCGGGATTGAATCACATTGCAAGCGTTATTTCCTATCCAAAGTTGTCAATATTAGACTTAACAATACACATTGGATTTTCCCTCATAGCGAGCTTATTTTTAACTAGTTAGTATTAGTAAACTATCTCTTTGAAATCTGTTTAAAATTAGAAGTTATCCGTATCAACCGCTTCTAACGACTTTCCCCAAATGCTGTACATTTCATTTTTCTCCTTAGGGGAAGATGTTTGACGCCATGTTCTACTCGTTAATAGCTTGATGGTACTCTCCTGTTTGTTTTAATTTCTGCCAACCATTACCGGTTGAACAGTCCGTATCAGATCTTAGCAATTTTCGAGTTGTCTACAATATTTTTCTAGATTTCACTAAGTTGTTGGCTATCCTGACTTGCTTGCCCATTCCTAACAAGGTTGCGTTAAATACTTGCAGCTAATACTATAAAATTACTACATTATTATCCTCAAATATACTTCCATTTTGTGCATTTTACTAGTATTCTAGAAAGTATTCTTAGTTAAAGAGATCCCATGGGTCTTCTTCATATGCTTCCTCCTACTATTCTGCGTCGCATACGCTTTGCCGCAGACTTCACATTTGAATTTTCTCTCGTTCGTATGAGTTGCCAGATAATGTCCTAACATATGCCTTTTGATGAAGAATCCCATACTGCACACAGAACATTCGTATGGTCTCTCTTTCAAATGGACACTTCGCATGTGCAGCATCAAATTCGACTTTAGATTGAATTTCTTCTCGCATAGGTCGCATTTGAGACCTTCAACGTTATGTACTGTAATCATATGCCTCGTCTTCTGATAGTAATTCTTGAAGCGAGCTTTACAAATCTGACAGACACTGTCACCAGCAATGCCTTTGTGTTCTCTGTTTATGTGTGTTTTTTTCTTGGATTCTGCGGAGAAAACTAAGCCACAATGTCGGCAAGGGTAGCTGGACTTTTTCTTGCTATGCGTTGTTTCATGTCGGTTGAGACGAAAAGAGTTGACGAAGCCAGCACCACAGGTGGTGCAAATAAAGTTTCTATAGTGATTATTCATGTGCTGCATCAGCAGTTTCATGGTGTGAAAGGCTTCGTTGCAGAGGCAGCAGTTCATTTGCTGTTCGATGGACAATTTGAAAGTTTGGAAGTAGTCTGTAAGTCCGAGGTAGTATTTTTTATCGTGCACCGAGACTAAATGTTCAGTTAGAATTTGCAGATTTTCCATTGGTTGTTCACAGAGCATGCATTTGAGGTCGACTACATCTAGGAGGGCGACAAAGCTAGACATGCCTGTACCGGCTTTGTACGTGGGTTTTTCTTTAGCGTGATCGTTGTGCGTGTGGGCCCTTAAAACGACAGGGTCAGGGAACGTCTTGAAACAGTAAGCACAGACGTACCCTGCATCGTTCCTCTCCTTGAAAGGGGTAACATTAGAGTACTTGAGCAAGGTGGTGAGATTGTGCCACTGTTTCTTCATTTCTGGCAGATGTTTTTCGCGATACATTAAACGACTTAATGCCTCATCGTCGGTTTCCTCCGTAACAGCGCGTTTGCGTTGTTTTTTGGTTGCTCCGGTATCGCCTATAAAAGAAAAATAATTCTTTCACACGCGTTTCAGTTCTTCTTAGTATTAAATCTAGCAGCTATCTATCGTGGCAGTTGGAGGCATGGGGTTCGTGAATAGACGGTAGGCGTTTCTATTGCAATTAGAATACCCTGTGTCTTAAAAGGCTTAGATTTAAGTACGTAATCATAGGTTACAAGTCTTTTGTCAAAATGAAAAAGGTTAATTGCTCAGCATGTTTAACTTACATAAAAATTACAATAAGCCAAAAATACCTTGCACGGTAAATTTTTGTTTTGTCAACATATGATATTTAGCCCTTCCATGTCCTCCGGGCTAAGTTCTAGTATCTTACACGCTTGCACGGTAATTTTACCATACAACGGATACATTAAAAGGGTATTTTCAGCCTATTCTGCTCGATATGCGTTGTGAATATGTGGGCAGTTTGCCCACCTAATGAGGCAGTCGCATTCTATACCAAAGGCTATCATAAATAAAAAGCTCAAACATGTGAAATATAATGATTGTTTATTTGAAATAAATCTATACCGTGTACAACGCATGTACATAGAAGAACATAATTACATACATCATTTCATGTGACACTCTCATTTGTGACTGTACTCTTAAGGTATCAGTTTAGGTTTAAAGAATGTATTTATTTACTCATAAAGAACAAATAGGTGACGTTAGGCTCACCTAGGCGATCGATACAGCCGGTCGATTCTGTAAATATGTCGAAGTGAAGGCTTGGGTGAAGTGATCACAAAGTCAAGTCAATCCATGTTATTAAGATGGAATGACAGCTCACCTCCTGATCACTTCACCTGAGTTTTCACGATGAGAGGTTTACAGAATCGATCGGCTGGTGATATACCGTCGCATCTCGATTCATGCGAAAACATATCGAGCCCAAACCGCCAACTTATCGTAAGCGACATGTTTTTGAAAAACTCGTCTTGTATTATAGAGGTATACGGAATGTGGTGTTAAGTCCCGCAAACCTCCATTGAAAAGGACGTATCTTCTGACCAGAGAACCAGGATGTTGTGTCTGGTGTGCAAATGTCCGATGGTTGATAATTGGGCTGTTGTGTAGGTTCAAAACGCACGGAAAACTCTGATACCGCGATGCAGGATTTGTGTGACGTCATATCTTTAGTTCGTATCCGGCTGTATAGATGTCGCTACAACGTCAGTTGTTAAGTTTGTATGTAGCGGTATAGAACCACAATTTTAAACTTTACCATTTAAGATACAAAAACGTTTTTCAGCTAAATGTCGCTATGATAAATCAGCGGTAAGGGCTCGATATTTTGTGTTCAATCTTCACAATTCATCAAAAAATCGTAAATTCGATGATTAAGTTCGAGAAGTAAGTATGACATTCTAATATTTTTCCAGAAACGCACAAACTAAATAAAATTATATATTAATTAGTGCTTCGCAGTAAACTAAAAATATCAATAAACATGTCTGCTGAATAAAAAGCGAAGTTGAAAAAATACATAATAGTAAATAACTATGTATGACATTTGGATAAATATAATAAAAAGGGAATCATTTTAATTTAAATAACATTTATTTTTATTTTCGTAGAGGAAATTAAATATTTCTCTTACATAAGCACAATTCTCGGTTAGAAAAGAAACGCACTAGAGCGGAAAAGTGCACCCGCCACGCGCTGCCTTTTCAATCGGCGAACCTCGGCGAACAAAAGAAAAGCTATTTTGAGAATGATTTGTTACTTTTTTTTTTGGTGTTATTGTGTAGTGTAGAAAAACGTCGCTTGATGTACGTGGGCATTCATCATTGCAGTATGTAGGTACTATTCTAACTTTCGGATACAAGTGACAACTAATCGAAGAAAATCATCGAAGAGAAAAATAGTATGCAGTGGGAATAGGGTTGCCAACTTTTTGTACAAGAAATGAAGAGCATTTCTGATTTAAGGAAGGGCAAATGAAGAGTAAAGTCAAGAGTAAAGTAAGAAAAAAGAGTACCTATAATTATATTACTTATTACGAAACCAAGATATTGTTGTTTTTAAAATAATAGACAATTAAAATGAAGCCATCGATTTCTTTTATCACCAATTTGAAATGATGGCCAAAAAGACAAAAACTCCTTTAGTGGAATACTGAAATGGCAGGATTTCGTTCAGTTTAATTAAAAGACGAGTCAAAATAAATTAAGAGTAATTTAGCGTACTCTATTGCTTTTGTAGATTATAGAGTACGTCTACGCAAAATAGAGTACAATACTCTATTTTAGAGTACGGTTGGCAACTCTAAGTGGGAATCTCAGTGTCAATTTTTTTTTCTAATATGCGTTTGCTCTTGACTCTAGTCTAGGTCATAGATGACAGAGACAAAGTCGACGATGGAGCGAGCTTACCCATAAGAAGCCTGTTCACTCTAATGTTGAAGAGATTAGGGTTGTATGCATTCGGAAATTTAACTAAATCTAAACCTGATGATTCCGTGATAATTAAAATCACCGGATGCAATTGTTTGACCGAAATACAGTATTTCCCTAAACAATGGTGAGCTTAAGAAGTGCTCACCAAGTATGGTAACAAAATATTTCTTAATTCGGTTTCTTGCGAAATGTACACGTGATTTATCATAAAATATAAACTTTGCAAATTGAAACCAAAATCAAAATAAAAGTTGAAGTGAAGAATATCACATTACTGGCTGCACCTTGGGTAGTTACAAAACAAATATTATTTATTGATTTCTCATAATTCATGGGCGTGCAGTGGGCCACAGTAAGGGTAGGCCAGCCCATAAAAAATACCCAAAAAAAAAACTCACCACACTATTCACGAAACTGACGATGCGAATATTCGTCCACTTTGAAATTGAGCGAAAATTTTTTTTTGAGCGTTAGTATGGGCGGGCCTACCCTTACTGTAGCCTACTGCACGCGCATGTCATAATAATTAATTAGACATCTGTCGAAAATCGGCCTTCCTCGATTAACAAAGACGGTATAAAATATATATTCTTGTTAGTGTTTTTATACGTCTTTCGTATTTAAATTCACTGTGACGGCTGACTTGCTAATATGAACCATAGAACTCACATTTAGATGCCAATTTCATTTTCCGCTTATCTTGCACTTATACAAAATGCAGCAAGATAAAACCTTTAATTCCTTATTCTACATGAGAACATAACATTATTACCTAAAGTCTTTAGTGCTAAAATTAGGTCCTTTCGGTCGCGGAATGTCCCATAACCACTAGTTTTCAATAACACTACTCAAATTCTTTTTCTTCTTTAGCTTTCTCGGCTTGAGCTTTAATTTTACTTTCAGCCGCTATTTGCTTCAGAGTAAGCTCCCTATTGTCTATCAGATGCTTAACATCGTCAAACTCCTTGAAAATATCCAAGTCGTCCTGATGCAATCGTACGTGGCTCTTCAAACTGCATTTCTGCATGAACGTCTTGTGACATATCTCGCATTGAAATCTCTTGTCGTCTTCGTGAATTTTCATGTGTTCCTTAAGAGTTCTCGCTCTTGAGAAAGCCTTACCACAGACATCGCAAGAACATACTTCGCCTCCCGTGTGCCTTGAGAGGTGGTCGGCAAGCCCGCGCTTAGAAAAAAACTTTGCATTACATTTGTCGCATAAGAAACTTCTCTGTTGCAAGTGATGATGCTTGATATGCCTGTTCAGTTCAAACTTCTTTTTATAAGTCTTATTGCATGCATTGCAAGGATATATTATAGGAGTCTGATTATGTACTTTGACGAGATGCTCGCTTCTATCGTAGTAGCTGACGAAAATTTCCGGACAATGAGGACATTTATTCCTCAGCCAACCGCCCGTGTGGACACCTTTCTCATGATTTCTTTTTTTCGTCAGAGACGTGTAAGATTTATCGCAAAAATCGCAAGGGAATATGCCCTGAGCGTGGGTTTTGCCATGCTTTCTCAAAGCTGCGATCGTTATGTATCCAGCGCCGCATTTTTTACAACAATAGTTTCTATAGTGACTACTCATATGATGATAGAGGTTCTTAAAAGATATGTGTACTACGGAGCAGACGACACACGTAAAATTATGTCCATCCTCTAAACGGAAAGGGAGTATTATGTCTTTAATGTGCTTGTTAATAGTTTTGTTATGTATAGCTACTAAATGGTCCTTGAGATCGTTGAGATCTCTCATTTCTAGGTTGCAGACGGTGCAGTGTAAGTTAGTGATATCTACTTTAATGGGGTTATAGCTTAATTTGTAGTCTATAATGGTGTTTATTTTGTCTTTTTCAGATTGCTGGGCAGTGTGTTCGCGTAACGCGTGTATATCGGGGAATGCTTTAGCGCAGTAGAGGCAGGAGAAGCCACGAATGGTTTTGTCCCTGAAGGGGCTCGCATTGGAGTATTGCAGTATGGCGGTAAGGTTGACTCTGTGCTCTACGCGCTCTGGGGTCGCGCTTTCGTCGGATTTCTTTTTCCTTTTCCTGCGTTTGGGCCCGTCCTCGTCCGTTCCTACAACAAACGAGCACATCTCATTATCTCCGTCTTTTCTGTCTCCTTATATTAGGGTTATCTTCTTGAGGACGGGCGTGCATTTTTGGTCACTCAACTATCTCTTTCTGTGGGTTATGTTCAGTGTTTGGAAGGGTTCAAGGATTTCTTAATGTTCTTTGATGTTTTGACGAATACACAGGTTCGTTTCATTCACAGTATTTCATAGGAAAGCAGTTAACAACATAGGCATGGGCACAGTTCGAGGTTCGAAACAGTGATCTTATAAAACATAAATTAATTTGGTAAATGGCGGTAAGTAATAAGTTTGTAGGAACACGTACAAGATATAGAAGTTATACGACATAATTGCATTGAACAATTGAACACAATTGTAAGCCGAAGAATTAAGTTTAGCTATACCTACGTTTGAAAAATTTAAAGACGTCCTACAAAATTCATCGAGCATCCCACCGCAGGGATATCGTATCGGTTTTGTTACAGGATCATCCATTTTCAATGTAGAACCTTCCCTATCCTTGGACGAATACTCTTTCCGATACAGTAACGTCACATCTCTATTCTCCACGCCTGTTCTTGTGGGAGATTACCTTTAAAAAATCTTAAATGGTACCAAAAGCACTAAGTGTTTTTGGCACTGCAACGTTGTCTCAAGTGCTTAACATTTTGAACGCCAGCGCCCCCGACGCCAAGCCACAAATTCGCCGTACTTTTGTCACATATTTGTGACGTTTGGCGTACAGGGCACGCGCTTGCTTGTCATGTATACGTGAAAATGGCGTTGAAAAGGTTAAAATCGTCAACGCGAGAGTTTATCTAAACCCTAAATAATAACGCAACGAATAAATCTCAAAAAAAATAACGCAGACGTCATACGTATAATGTGATTGCACATTTAGAAAAGTATTACAGGTTTAAGTTTTTTAGAAATATGGAGTCCTTGAATTCGAGATATCAAACACTTCCATTCCAACAACCCTTACATTTTATATGATCACTTTCAGTCAATAATTGAGTTGGCGATGGATTCAAAATATCACGAATTAAAAAATTCAAAAGACAGGTATAACCTGATGGTTTAGAAGTTTCATATTGTAGGATAAAATTAATTCAACATTTGTAGAGCAATGTTCCTGTTCCTTTAACCTTTTGAACGCCAGAGCATAAACGCATCGGCGTGCCCCCGACGCCAAGCCACAAATTCACCGTCCTTTTTGTCACATATTTGTGACGTTTGGCGTACAGGGCACGCGCTTGCTTGTCATGCATACGTGACAATGGCGTTCAAAAGGTTAAACCACTCCGAGTAAGAACAAAGCTTATACAAGGAGTGGACACGGCAATAGTCAAACGGATGGCCACCGGAACCACCTTGACATACGCAATAACGAACAGCCGCTCTCAATAACCTTGAACCAACTGTCAAATTAGCTACCAACAGTAGCTGAAACGTCATGTTTTAAAGGCAATCATGACGTTTCAGCTACTATTGGTAGGTAATTTGACAGTTGGTTAACAGGTATAATTTAGTTTAAGAAGTTTCACATTGTAGGGTAAAAGTAATTTCACATTTGTAGAGCACTAGCAATGTGTTTTTCACATTACTAGTATTCCTTTATACCACTCCGAGTAAGAAGGAGTGGACACGGCAATAGTCAATTGGATGGCCACCCGAACCACCTTGACATACGCAATAACGAACAGCCGCTCTCAATAACGTATCTAACTTTAACCAACTGTCAAATTAGCTACCAACAGTAGCTGAAACGTCATGTTTGAAAGGCAAACATGACGTTTATTAAGACCAGCCGCTAGAGACCAAGCTGAACTTCCTTCGTGTACTGCTGTAGTTAAACTGACATTCACATAGGCGTCATCCAAATACGAAACGATCATCGCGCGAATACCCGATCGCGTCGTCGAGCCGACAGAGGGCACTTTTCGAGTTTGCCGAACCAATTATTTTATCGTTATTGTGGTATATAGTAATTCCCCAGACAACTAGTAAAACCACTGTAGTTGTTTCGGATTAGTCTGATTATACAGGGTGGAGACGACGATACGACAATAAATCATAACACTGGCAATACTAGTTCATACGAACATGTTGTCATTATTTTATCATCACAGATTTGATGTCACTAACTGCAACAGACTGCTTGGAATATATCGTCAGAATAGTAGTCACTATCCTGAACTATTTTAACTTTTTTTGACGTTTTATGTAATTGGAAAGGTTATTTTTAATTTCGGTATAGTAGTTTCAAAATATTCCTATGAACCAGTATTGCCAGTGTTTTCATTAAATGTATCGATGTCCACATTGTAGAAATAATTGTCCTTTTTTCTTATTTCTCTAAGGTGCCTAAACTGAAACAATGAACTGTGTTTTTACTTGTGAACAGTTTTTTACAAGTAAAAAATGATCAGGATCACGACAGATGTCGATCTGAACGGTTTATTCTTTGAACATTTCACCGTGAAAATCTTAGTGGAGGGAGCTTGAAGTGGACTTCATGTTCACTTCTCTAAAGTTTACATGGTGAGGTTTTAGAGTAAAAAGTATTCACCCATTCAACTATTACCGTTTTTTTTGTATGTTTAATCGTAGGTTAAGTTTTTAAACAGTTGTTTGTAAGGTCAATGGGTATATAAGTAAAGTTATAATTGCTTAATTCAAGACAGTTTCAAGGATAAAATCAGGTGATTTTCAAGAGTCAAATAACTTAAAAATACACATGCGAACACATACATTGAGTATTGCATAGTTAAAAACGCTTTAAAAAAAATATAGTCATAAATTATCAGTATCCAAGCGATTGATTAATTTTGTATTTCATTTTTGGTTCAGAGGTTCCATCTTACTTACCTTATTTTTTCTTCGGTTCTGTGACACACTGAAAAACGTTATAAATGATGCGGATAACACACCAAAACACATTTTTGGTGTGGCTACAACAAACTTGATACATTTTTGATTAAATATATTTACTACTAGCCTTTGCCCGCGACTTCGTACGCGTATATCCCGTTTTTTTTCCGTTCCTGTAGGGATTTCGGGAAATTCTCTCTTAGTGCTCCCCTACGGAGTGTAGGTAAGCTACATGCCAAATTTCAGCTTACTACGACCAGTAGTTTGTTGTTGTCGGTTGTTGTATGGGAGCCCCTTAAATATTTATTTTATTGCTTTTAGTATTTGTTGTTATAGCGGCAACAGAAATGCATCATCTGTGAAAATTTTAACTGTCTATCACGGTTCATGAGATACAGCCTGGTGACAGACGGACAGGCAGACAGACGGACGGACAGCGGAGTCTTAGTAATAGGGTCCCGTTTTAGCCTTTCGGTACGGAACCCTCATAAATGTAGGCATGGGTTTGTTACATTTTTGTGTGTGTGCAGTAAATGGAAATAAATAGGCCTCCCCCAAATGTCGCCACGTCTAATAAAACGATGAACGCCGGCTGCACGCACGAAAAAGGATGACTCATTGTAACGTTACGATCGGAGCGAGAGCGCTGCACGATTCAGTTTTATTCATAAAAGTATGCAATCATTTCATCAATGTTTTGTTATGACGTTGTCACGTTAAACTATCGTCCGTAAACCGACTTTACAGTCAATCAATATTTTTTTTTAAATTTCTGCTATTGTTATTTGTCTAATTAAAAATAAATTATCACTTTAAAAATGATTTAGTCTGGCTTAATCCATCTTTCACAATGGTAAACGAAAGGGATTTTTTAGTGTCCCACCAGTCACATTCATTTAAATAATAATTACTCAGAAATAAGAAACTATATTATGATTTTTGTTAGATAGTTCTATAAAGTAGTCATTTAACTATATTACAAAATGTATTTTAGGGAGAGTTCAAGTATTACGTAACGCATTTTTTTAAGATTCTTGACCCTCCCTCCCCCACATGTAACGCGCCGTAACGTATATCTGTACACCCCTCCCTAAACGTTACGTATCATCCAAGTGACAATTTTTACCTAAAAGTCACAATTAGTCTACTACTCTCATGTTACCAAATTTTTCAATTAATAAATGTCATTTCGAGAAAAATATTGATGTTTATTTTTGTTGGCAAAATTACTACTGTTTAGTGACTGTGTAACTCGAAAATATGTTTAGTGAGCTAGCGTTAAATAAAAAAACAATGTTACGTAACGCGTTGTTTGAACCCAAAGGTTGACTGGTAGAGAATGCCTTGATGCATTAAGTCCGCCCATGTACCACTATTGTACATAAAGTTTAAATAAATAAATAAATAAACACCCCTCCCGCCCCTGTAACGCATCGTAACGTTTTACAAGCCCCCCCCCCTCCCCCCAAATTGCGTTACGTAATACTTGAACGCCCCCTTATACTAATATATAAGTTATGATGACGATGCTATTCCTCCCAAATGACGCCGCTAGCCGAGGTCCTTATCCCGCAGGGATGCCCTAGCGAGCGGTCATTTAGTTTAGTTTTATTTTAGTTTGTAAGCCCTGGCTGGGGGCCTTAGAGTCATTTAAGGCCACCACAGGATAGTCCGGTTAAGCAGTAACCAGCCTTAGTGTGCTGAACTGCGAGTGGTCATCGTCAAAAAAAAAAAAAAAAAAAGAAGTTATAACGCACATTTGGTCAAATGTATCACCAGTCACAATGGAATGCCCCACAAGTTACTAGGGAATTCGAAGCTACTTTGCGCGACTGGTGAGTGATTAACGTAATAGTCCAATGTTAGTATTGGTCCACTGTTGAGCAGAATAGTATCCAAGCTGAAAAACAAAAGGAACCTCTTCGCAAGCTTGGATATGATAGAGCACTTTTTAACTTTGCAATACCGATACAAAACTTATAGCTAGACAGAGATATTATAAAAGAAATGTGTTAAAAAAGGTGTTACTTTGTGTTTATGATATTTCAATAGTTAAATTTTTACAAACTTGTATTTTATGTCGGCCTTTGTGATCGTTTATAACTTCTTGACTTCATAACCATAAATAAGAGTACCCGTGCGATACATGGGCGGGGCGCTAGTTATTTAATAAATTTATGCTGTGTATGATATTCTACCATCAGCACAATTTATTCTCGTAAAATATTTCGAAAATAAACCCAAGGTTTTTGGGACACTCGTAACTAGTCAATTTGGTATTTGTCTATTTCACAAAAAAAAAAATATTATTAAAAAAAAACGGAAAATACAATGCGCAGGAGTTCATCAACGCTCATAACTTAACAAACAAAACAAATCACTTGAACACAGAAAAAAAACTCGTGATGTTTTTTGAATCTATGAACTCGCATTTATTTCAATTATACCATTACAGGCACTTTTGAATAGTCAAGATCGGTCTGTCCAAAGAGATGAAGCTACACGTTCCAAAGCGTAGATCTCTATGGAGAAGAACGTGCAGTAAGCGCGCTTAATTTTTACACACATTTCAAGACCACTTCAACCTACAACCCTAACCATTTTGCATAAACAATTTCTAAACAGCTTTTTTAACACATTTCACAGTGAAACAATTGGCCGTGTGAGCAAGCAACTAAATAGTACACCTGCGAAAATATTCATCAGAATTTTTTTACTCGTGAAAATTTTATTTTTACTATAAAAACTTAGACGCGGTGTAGACAAGTTTGGAAGAATACTAGCAATGGTTTACACATTACTAATATGCTTGTTGACCCCTCCAACTAAGCTAAAATGCCTAGTTAGAGGAAGTTACATAGTACAATGGTAAATATTCACTGTATTAACCGTTGGACTATTGTAGTTAGTCAAAGGCCCACTTGAAAATTTATACCTCTTTAAAATACAAGTAAATGGTTAAGAAAATCTATCATAATACCGTAAACGAAACTTTTATTGGGATTTTCACATACATACCATATTAATGATTTCTCACAAAGCGTCCATTTAAAAATAAAATAATTGATTCAAAAATTGGGAGTTCTTCATTGCCCCAACAAATATTTAAATAACATGAACATTCCAATCACAGTATCGTTTTTATTCACCCCATCATTTCCACCCCGTTTTACCCGGTATTATAAATGCGAAAGTTTGCATGTCTGTTACTCAATCACGTCAGAACGGATCTTGATGAAATTTAGCACAGAGGTAGATTCATACTCTGGAATAACACATAGGATACTTTTTATCCAAAGAGTATGTTGCCTTGGGATAATTTTCGACATTCGTAAATAAAACATATTTGTAAAGATAATACGAAAATACTTGAAAAATCTAAATACTAGTATAAGGTACCAGTAAAGTTACGGGTATACTTGACGTGGTGGGCTTTAGACTAGTCGTATGTAATAAAAGACGTAAACGAAGAGGAATTCAATTGGAAGCGCTATTTTAAAACGTTCTTAATTGTTTACGTTTCTTTAAGACCCTTTTAAAGTCATTGTTTTTTCGTCTTTATTTTCAGTGATTTCATTTTAGAATTAACGCTGATATATCTTCGTAATATGTCTCTGTTCCTTTCTTATGATCTCTTTCAGATTACTGCAGATCTCCTCCCCGTATTGTACAACAAGTTCAATACTGCTGAATGATTTTAATGTAACTCGTTTACAAGTTCTTGTCTTCTTTCAAATTCTTTTTTATCACATTTCTCTGAATCTTAGCCACGTAGAACTTTTCTAAGTCATCTTCATTGAGGACACCGCATATTTTCACCAGTCTTGGTTTCAACAACTTTCAGATGCCCAACCAATCTGCCAGGACCTTGTTCAATGTAAGGGCTGACTTCCAATCTAACCGGACGCTGCTGTATCATCAGAAATAATGACGAATCCCGCGTCTTTAACAAATTTAAATTCCTACAAATTGTCTTGCAAACCTAAATCACATAGAAAAAGTACTACAACACATTTTCTACAGTTAAAAAAAAACCCTAAAGATGCGTACACACTCGGCCAAAGTCACGTAAAAACTTATAGTTAGGAACTTACGTTTTGTGGAAGTCTCTCCATTGTCGGCCTTCGCTTTCTTAGCGCTGGCACGGGTGGTTGTGGCCGGGGCTTTAGCCGCTCGCTTCTTAGGCTTGGGATCGTCCAACTCCGTCTTGATCGGGACTTCGAATTCTAGAAAAGATAGGTTTAGTCGTTAAATAGAGACTGTCAGTTACTTCTTGTGTTATATGTAGGCGTTTTTTATGTAGTTTTATGTTTTAATATTTGATAATATAAATTGTTTTTTCTTTCTTTAGATTGTTCTCATATATAGAAGCAACAAGGTTAATGTAACAAGGATTTTGTTAACATAAAATGATTTAAAAGAGTGTCCGTGGAGTTTCTTGCACGTTCTTCTCCATAGAGATCTACGCTTTCGAACGTGCAAATAGCTTCATGTTTTTGACGGACTGACTTTGACAATTCAAAAGTACCTGATAATGGTTTATTTTAAATAAATGCTTTGACTTTGAAATAGGTGTTTGATTACATGTAGTACATGAATGAATAGAATGAAAGGTGTTACGAACATATTACGATTTTTGAAAGCCTCAAAATTAAGGAGTTACACGCTTTGAAAGTTATTCTTCCTTGTCACGAAAAACGTCGTTTCCGCCCCGACCCTTGCTCGAGCCAGCCCGCGCCGCTGAGCTTATAGTCTTATGTTTGCCCCTTAATAATAATTCTAGTTCGATCCAGTCCGTCCCTAGCTGTCCTCTCCCCAGCGACGCCCTAAGCCTAGGCCCGTACCCCACAGGGGGTGCCCTTAGCGTGTAGTCGCTTAGTTTGTAAGTTTTTTATAAGCTCTGGCTGGAGGCTTTAAAAGCCACAACAGGCAAGCCCGGTTAAGCAGTCCACAACCTTATAGGTTGAACTGCGAGACGCCACTCACAAAAAAAGAAAAGAAAAGGAAAACGTCGTTTTCACTGAAGCAAATTCACTATAGGGAACGAGTACGCGTCGTTGACTATGCCATCTAGTGTTCCATATTCGAAACTTTAACGTTAACAGTACTTGACATTGACGCTTCTGTACACAACTTGGAACTTGCGAGTGATGCGAGAGCTTCCTGCCGGTCGATTCTGTAAACGTGTCGAAGTGAAGTGATCACGATGTCAGCTGTCAATCCATATAATCAAGCTATCACGTGATCCCGAAGTGAGCTGTCAAGCATCTTGATTATATGGATTGACAGCCCACCTCGTGATCACTTCACCCAAGCTTTCACTCCGACATGTTTACAGAATCGACAGGCTGCACACTTTTTAGGGGAACGTGCACGTAGTAGACTGTGCCATCTAGCGTTGCAAATTCGAAACTTATAAGTAAAATATACACATGATAATGACACTTCTGTGCTACCACCTATAGTTCCTGCACGCTCACTCTGGCACAACTTGGGACTTGCGAGTGATGCGAGAGCTTCTTGCCGGTCGATTCTGTAAACGCGTCGAAGTGATGTGATCACGAAGCGAGCAGTCAATCCATATAATCAAGCTGTCACGTGATCACGAAGTGAGCTGTCAAGCATCTTGATTATATGGATTGACAGCCCACCTCGTGATCACTTCACCCAAGCTTTCACTCCGACATGTTTACAGAATCGACAGGCTGCACACTTTTTAGGGGAACGTGCACGTAGTAGACTGTGCCATCTAGCGTTGCAAATTCGAAACTTATAAGTAAAATATACATGATAACTTATGTGCCACCTTTAGTTCCTGCACGTTCACTATGGCGAGAATTGGGACTAGCGAGTGATGCGAGAGCCCATTCAGTCAGCTTGCTACTGGCCGTCAACAGGAACGGTTTACGCCTCCTTAGTTCCTTACCTCTAGCACAGTCTCCGTATAAGGGTAGGCCTATTGTTTGTAGTGTTTTTTTAATCATCCAACTGGCAAAAATTACATCATCATCCTAATTTTTGGGCGATTGCTAGGAGAGTTCAATGTTTTAGAAAAGAGTTTACTGCGTTCCTGTTATCACCTTATACGATACGATTTTTTTTCTGCGTTTATCTAGAACGGAAGTTATGCCCCAAATAAAATTATTTTTACTTTTTATTGCTCCGTTATAAACATGTCTAATGCATGAAAAAGTAGGCATTGGGTTTAATGTGTTGGCGACTGGGCTTTTAAATGGCTTCACAGACAGACGAGACGCAGCAATGTGATCAAATTGGTGCATAAACGTCACAGATATGTGACAAAAAGTCGGCAATACATTTAGTTTAGTAAAATGACATATCTCTGTCTTTATATCAGTATTTTGTCATATCAATAGATACTTTTAGTAAAAAGCCGTAATAAACAAGAATATTCGACATCTACCGGGATTTCGTGAAATCCCTGATATCCTCATTTCCCTACGTTTTTCTTCTTCAGGCCTTATCCCATTTCTAATTGCGGTCGGCTTTCCTATTCGTTCTACTCCAGAGATGTCGTTTCTGGATCGTATATATATGTCACCGGAAAATTGCAGACTCTCTAAGATTTATTACATCTTTATTAGATTATAATTTCTCGATGTATTAGGTATGAAAAAATCGTTTTGTATAATATTTACAATTAATCCTATCCAATTTCAATAGTGTTCAATATATATCCGTGTCATCGCTCCTTTTTTGAAGTCGATTAAAAATAATTTACGTTTGCAATTTTCCGGTGACATACATATTATGGTATAAACATAAATATTACGTAGTGTATGGACTTACCGGCTCCCGAAAATCCCTCGTCTCCAGAAGCCAAGTTGTCATCAGATTCTTCATCTCCTTGCACCTCCACCTTCACTATATTAGCTGGACAAGTAAAAAAATAATGTTACATACAAGATTATCTTACTTCTTACTAATATTATAAATGCGAAAGTTTGGATGGATGTTTGTTACTTAATCACGTCAGAACGGCTGAACGGATCTTGATGAAATTTGGAACAGAGGTAGATTCTAGTCTGGAATAACACATAGGACTTTTTATCCCGAGATTATGTTCCCTTGTGATAATTTTCAACATTCACGCGGGCGGAGCCGCGGGCGGCAGCTAGTTTTACATATTTTACGATTTCTAACAATCAGGCCGCGCCAAAGCGCATTTTGTAATCAATCTGTTTGCCTTTTCCCAACTATGGTGGAGTCGGCTTCCAGTGTAACCGGATGCAAGTGAATACCAGCCATGGGCCTGCAGTAGGCTACAGTAAGGGTAGGCCAGCCCATACATAATGCCCAAAAAAAATCTCACCACATTATTCAGGGTTGAAATCACGATACTGACAATGCGAATAATAATTAATTAATTTGTTTATTTTTTTGGGCATTATGTATGGGCTAGCCTACCCTTACTGAGCCTACTGCACGCGCATGATACCAGCAGCCCTACTATGACGTGCTAATGCCATCCAATTCCGATGACGTAAAAGGGATAGTGCTATTCGCTATGTATAGCTCCGTCTCCCTTTTAGAGCGGAATCATGATCGTTTTAAGACTTCATAGTAGGGCCCTTATATTTGACACGGAGCGCCTGAATATTTGACCTTCACAGCCCAGTAACTGGGTAACACGGTACCCCTTAGGGTGCGTTTCCACCAGAGATGTGCGAGGATACGTCGCGAGGGATGTGTTTTTTAAGAACCAATAGAATCGCTTCATTTACCTAGCCTCGTTCTTCGCAGCTCCGGTGGAAACGGCGTAGCGGCGCGAGGGATGAGTGCGAGAGATGTGTGCGAGGGATGTGTGCGAAACAAGTGGCCTCTTCAGCCGGTCGATTCTGTAAACATTTCGAAGTAAAGGCTTGGGTGAAGTGATCACGAAGTGAGCTCTCATTCCATCTTGTTATATGGATTGACAGCTCACCTCGTGATCACTTCACCCAAGCCTTCACTTCGACATGTTTACAGAATCGACAGGCAGGCTTCTTTCTTATACAACACAATCTCTCAAAAATCCGCGATCGTCGCGTTCATTTGACGGATAACCAAATGGCGTGGTCGCATCTCGGTGTGAGCTGATCCTTAATAACGCGAATTCAAGTGAGAGAAGGGTTCACATTTGTTTGACTTCTTACTACCCGTAGCGTCAGTCAAAGATGTTCAAATGATAGCCTAAGACTAACGGCTTAACGTGCTTTCCGAGGCACGGAGGAAACTCGGTATGTAAAGGATGGTCACCCATACACAGACCAACCTCGGCAAGCGTTGCTTAACCTTGAAGTTCGACTCGTGCATCTGTTGTTATTTAGCCCAGAGCTCCTACCACAAAAGCAGTAATTATTTTCCTCCTTAACTTACGTCTAAACAGAGTCTTGTTCTGCAAAAGTTTCTGGAACTGCTCCTCGGTGTGCAGCACTTGCTTCTTGAAGTTGATCGCGTTCCGCAGCTGAGTGATGCAGACCTCGCATATGCCGCCATCTTGTCCTTGTCCCGACACGTTTAACTGTTGACAAAGATAAATATTTGAATGTAAATAGCTGAAAGAAAAGTTGGACAGGTTTTTTTGGACACACAAAATAAATGTGACTTGTAGAGTTTATTTATTTAAACTTTATGTACAATAGTGGTACATGGGCGGACTTAATGCATCAAGGCAATCTCTACCAGTCAACCTTTGGGTTATAAAGACTATACTGTGGTAGGTGTACAATAAATAAAAATAAGATTCAAAATTGAATTTTAACATTTCGGAGTTATGAATATAAATTTGAATGGATAGAGTTTTTAAAATGATCAGACATTAAAATTCTTGTTACTGACTGACTAATTGAGGGGCTCACAGACAACAAACAGCCGAAACTACTGCTCTTAGCTCCAGGGGGGGCACTAAGAGAGGATTTCCCTAAATTCCTATGGAAACAGGGAAAAAACAGGATATGCACAAAAGTCGCACTCAAAACCTAGTATAACAATAAAAAAAACTATTAAACGGCCAATAGTATTAGCACAAATATGTATTGTTATAATTTTCTAGATACTTAATCTTCAGATTCTTAAACTTTAATTAATTTCATTAAATAGAGTGCCCATTCCGTTATCAGCCCAATATACAATACAATAACTAGGTACAATATAATAAGAAACTAACTGTCATGGTGAGAAAGAACAGGGCTACTTTTAGAGCATCAAGGTATGAGATTATAGGCCAAAAAAATTAAATTAAGATGTTAGTACTTATAAGATATTTTATCACATCACATCTAACTTTAACAATATTGACAATTTACATGTATTTTCACCAAGTTTGAACAGGTGCAAGAAGTGTTGTTTAAATTTTGCCGAGCAAATTCAGATTGCTTATACAATGGCCCAAAATGATTGAATTTCGATTGAATAAGTGAAACTACATGAAAGGTTTCAAAATTGTACTGTAAGTGTATTGTAAATATAATAAAAATGGTAGGAAAAATTTGAGATTCCAAATTTAAAAAAAAAAAATAACAATAACATCAATCAAGAGTATGGGTAAGCAACCACCACTCTTCAAGAAAAAAACTAATCAGGTATTTGAAACTGATGAATATTTTTTGTCATATTTGCTACTTTTCTATATATAAGAGTAGTCAACGAAACGTCTATGAATATTATGTGTTTGAGCTACAACCAGCGGACCAGCCAAACCAAATCGAATCTGCGGCGGCGGCGGCTGCCATTGTGGACACTCGGGCAAAAGAAAAAAGTAATATTCTGCTACTTTGTGCGGATCTTTACAAATTGTAAAGTACTCATACTAATATGAGCGTGTTTTATATCGAATTTTGAGGTTTACAAAAGCCTTAAAAAAGCATTTTACTTACGATTATGTCGAAACATTCTCTCAACATGTCGGCGTAGATCTCTTCTTCGCCCATCCAATGATATATGCTTTTAACGTCTTTGAATGCACCTTCCGATGCACAACACCGACACATACCGGGATTCACTGCAGACTCCATCATTTTTAAAGATACTTTACTATCATTTACACTTTAAAATCTTAAATTTAATTAGAAAAGAGCTAAAGGACGCTACAACTTCGAAGCTCCGCCATTTTCTGATAGTTTCTTTTTTCGATCCAATTCACTTTGGAAACGCGATGTAGGCAAAGGTAACCCCATCAAAACAGCCACGACAATGTTTTGTAAAATTATATTTGAAAAATATTACTTTCACAATAAAAAACATCTGATCTTCAAAAAAGTAAAAAAAAATAATCTGCTTGTAAGTCTTTATAATTTCAAGGAATAAAAGAAAAAGAAATGGAATAAAATTCAAGGATGTAAATGGCCTGTGGTTTGTCATCAGAAAAAGAAAAAAGCCAATAGCTGTCATCATTACGCGTTCCAAAATTTTGAAATTTCGTTAGTTGTAGCATTACAAAGAGAGAGCCAGACAGTCGGTTTACGAAGTAAAGTGAACAGGATAACACATAAAACTACGTTAAAGATTATCAAATTTAGATATCGGAATTTATTGTCATCAAGATAAATAGCTCTGGGATTGTGCTTGTAGATAAATTAACAGAAAATTAATGGAAAATAGCTAATTAAGAGGAGTTTAAGTTTTTTAGCACCATGTCGTGCGGCATAGCTTGCCGTTGCTGCCTTTTGCGAGCTCCTGATAAAGACCTAAAGGCTCAGTATTCAATATTGGGCAAGTCAGAAGTTTACGCCGATATGCTGAAGGAATGCTTCGAAATTCAGGTAAATAATCCTTAAATATAATTCCTATTTAATAAAATTTACGACAAGCTTGTTCTCTTTACTTATTTACGCCCATAATTAAACACAAATATCTACACAACTTCAGAATTCTTGTCTATATATTTGGTAGTGTTTGTTACTGAGTTCTATTATTGACCTAATTCGTAGATCTAAAATTCTAGTAATTTGTCTATTTAGTCACTTAATTTAGCCATCTATTTTAGACATTCATTTAAAAACTTTTCAGTCAGTAGTGCTTTAGAAGATCATTGACAGTCATTATTTATAGTCAGAAGCCAGAAAATCAGACGCCAATCATGCCAAGGAGTATCATGTCAGCCAGTGACTGGGTAGTGTAGGTAAAATTCATAAGATAGTTTAGTGTCTGGTAGTTGCTCCATGTAAAACACTAGTACTCAGCTGAATCTGATTCGACTGGAAGCCAATCTCAACAAAGTTCGGAAATTACAGGCAAGGCCTTAGCCAGGACTTGTAGAATACCGGAATATACTAACAAGATGTCCAGGATAGTTATTTGGGGGAGGCTTGACCCTGAAGTAGGTTTAAACAAAGTAAATACTAAAAAAACATAACATTTTATTATAAAATGATTTCATTAGGTTGTAGACTACCAAAGATATAAAGAAAGAAAGAAAGCTCGAGCTCCCTAGCACCCTCCTGGATCTGCCAGTGCAGAATACAGATATGATGATATAATATGTACTATACTTATTTCAGATGCCTCTGGAACCCAATGATACTGAGGGTGGTATTTGTGAAGTATGCATCACAAGGCTACGGGATGCCTGTGACTTTAAGGAGCAAGTTCAGCAATGTCAGAGGGAGTTTATGACTAAGCTTAAAGAGTTTAGTGTTAAAGGTATGAGTTAAATTTTACATCCACTACTTTGTATTTAATTTGGCATTTTTATCACTTTGAAATAACCCACACATACATAGAACACCCAATATGGATGTGCTGAAGCTATAGACTACTATAGAGTAACTACTTTATAAAAATCTTTCATTCATTAAACTTTTGAACGCCATTGTCACATATACATGACAAGAAAGCGTGTGCCCTGTACCCATAACGTCACAAATATGTGACAAAAAGTAGGGATTTTGGTCACCATTTTTTTTGACAGTAGTGTCCATTTGCGACTTTTGAGGCGAAAGGAAGTTTTTCATCTATGTTTTAATTTAATTGTCATCAAGAAAAATGCAATAGGTCAATATTTATAACATTTTTAACCTTTTGAACGCCATTGTCACGTATACATGACAAGCAAGCGCGTGCCCTGTACGCCAAACGTCACAATTATGTGACAAAAAGTACGGCGAATTTGTGTCTTGGCCTCGGGGGCACGCCAATGTGTTTATGCTCTGGCGTTCAAAAGGTTAAATAATATAATAGTAAACTTCAATTAGCTCTCCTGAAAAACTAGTTTTGAGATTCAACAGTAGTCTTCGAAAGTAGCGAAATGATCGCAACAATTGCATGTTCACTTTGTATTAGGGTGATGAATAGGGGGCCAAAGTTTGTATGGAAGTTCACCATTCCCTTGAGGCACGCACATATATAATATATAAATAAATTTTTTTTTTTTTTTTTGTCAATTTATCAGATGAAACAGGACCAAAGGTGAAAGAAGAATATCTGGATTTGGATGATGATAATGGAATATATTTTCTGGGTAAGTATTTGAAAATCATAAGCTTATTGTGGACAAACAGCATCAATAAAAAAGGGAACTCACCTAAGTTTAATTTAAATAATAATGGGAGACTATACCCTGGTTTCTGCAAACAAACACAAATTACACTAGTTTAATTTTTTTTTTTAATATGTCCTTCTGACAATTCCATTCTCTTTTGAATGTTTTCGATGCACTAAGCTAAAATTTATCTAGCACGACAGGATTTTTAGAAATCTTATTTTACATAGTAAGTTTTTCATACAATTTGATAACATAAGCTTCGGAGATGGAATGAGGCAAATACTTTAAGTTACTATGGCCAACTATATAGAGCTTATACCTAATAACGGTGACACAAAACTCGAAAATTCGCGATTTTCAATTTAGGTATCTAGTTATCCTGACGTGCTAGGAACATTTAACATCAGATTTGAATTCAGCGCATCAAACACCTTCCGGGAACAGTAATAGTACTTCTAGGACAAAAACCGTGTAAACTAGTAATTCACAGCCAATCTCGTCTTCTATCTTTTGTATAAAATTATTAATCACACTAATATTATAAAGGCGAAAGTTTGTGAGTGTGTGTGTATGTTTTTTACTTCTTCACGCGCAATCGGCTCGACCGATTTTGATGAAATTTGGTATACTTAGAGATTGTTTTTATCCCGAGAGTATGTTCCCTTGGGATAATTTTCGACATTCACGCGGGCGAAGCCGCTGGCGACAGCTAGTTTAAATTATACTATCCTATTACAGAATTAAAAGACGAAATCTCAGATGATTTCGACGACTTTAAAGACGAGGATGACAACAAGAAGCTCGCGGAGTTGCTCGGCTTCAATGACGTCACAATTAAGAAGAGATCCGAGAAGCGTAGGAGCAAGAAACGACTGCTGCTTGACAATACTGGAAAAGGTATACGTTTGCCAATACTTACTTTTGACAGCGAGTTTTTTGTGTGAGTTATCGTACTGGAATTCGCTTAGCGGCTCGTAAGGCAAAAAGGCGCAATGCGAGCGCGACTCTGCAACAACAATAACGATAACCTTTTTAGGGTTCCGTACCCGAAGGCCAACGGGATCACTGAGCCTCCGCTGTCCGCCTGTCTGTCAGCGGGCTGTATCTTATGAACCGTAATGGTAGATACTTAAAATTTTCACAGAGTGTGTATTTCTGTTGCCGCTATACCAACAAATAAAAATAAATTGAAAAATAAAAGGGGTGCCATACAAGAAAAATGTTTTTTTCGGCTTATGATACGGAACCCTTCGTTTGCAAGTCCGACTTTCACTCGACTGATTTTTTAGTGTTCTGTAGTTAAATAAGGTCCACGGTTTTACTCGAAATACTATTGATAGTACGAAGCTGTAATTTGCAATGGTTGTAGATATTAATCACGGCGACAAAGTTATAAAATAATATAAATGAAAACACTGGCAATACTGGTTCATATGAATATTTTGAAACTATTATAAATCCTGTCCCCGAAATTAAAAATAAACTTTCCAATTACATAAAACGTCAAAAAAATTCAAACTAGTCAAGGATAGTGACCACTATTCTGACGAAATATTCCAAGCAGTCTGTTGCAGTTAGTGACATCAAATCTGTGATAAAAGACAACACATTCGTATGAACTAGTATTGCCGGTGTTTTGATTTATTGTCGTATCGTCGTCTGCAGCATATGAAACTACAACAATTTGTCAAATTTCTTTGATTGATTTTCAACTTTATCGCTAAAGCATTAGGTGCAGGATTGATTGGGAAAATTTGACAGTTTCGGGTAGCTTTATGTGTTGGCGTATGTACAAAGGAGGGATGATTTTTAGTTGTAGTTTATTCCATCGTGTGGGCATGCGCGTGCAGTAGGCTACAGTAAGGGTTGCCAGCCCAAACAATTTGCCCAAAAAAATATCGTCAGTATCGTGATTTCAACCCTGAATAATGTGGTGGTTTTTTTTTGGGCATTATGTTTGGGCTGGCCTACCCTTACTATAGCCTACTGCAGGCCCATGCGTGTGGGGTATGGCTGGATGTCTCTCTTAAATATTTTAGGGGTGGTTGCCAAAACCATTTTTCGATTGAGAGATCCGTTTATCAAGTATTAACCTTTTGAACGCCATTGTCACGTATACATGACAAGCAAGCGCATGCCCTGTACGCCAAACGTCACAAATACGTGACAAAAAGTACGGCGAATTTGTGGCTTGGCGTCGGGGGCACGCCGATGCGATTATGTTCTGGCGTTCAAAAGGTTAAGCTTTAAAGTGGTATTTTTGTTACAGTTGGGTCGTCGCCATCTAAATACTAAACCATTGTTTTGAACGTTTGCCTGACCTAATAACGTTGGTCGAGTGGTTAGTGACCCTGACTGCTTAACCGGAGGTTGTGGGTTCGATTCCCACCCAGGACAAATCTTTGTGTGATGAGCATGATCATTTGTTCTGTGTCTGGGTGTAATTTGTCTATAATATGTATGTATTTAGAAATATATAAGTATGTTTATCAGTTGTCTGGTTGCCATAATACAGGCTCTGCCTAGTTTGGGATCGGATGACCGTGTGTGAGTTGTCCCAGGATATATTATTATTATTATATTATATATTATTTACAGAACTGAAATCAAAAAGAAATGCCATGAAGTTATCCCTTCGCGCGTTGACCCAACAAGAGGTGATGATGAACAAGATTCTCAAGCCAGTCAAGGTATACTTAATATAATATTATTACTATCCTTTACCCACGACTTCGTTAGCGCATATCCCGATTTTTCCCGGTCCCGCATAGCCTGCAGCATTCTTCATGAATGTGGCTGTCACCGGATAATAGCAAACTCCGTAAGATTATAAAATAACTTGAGAGATTGTGAACTCTCGATAAATTGTCAACTGATCATTTGGAATACTTGTTTACGCATCAAAATTCGATAGTCTATAATATCTCGAAAGTCATTCCAAGGCATAAAATGGCGACCATTTTAGTATTTGATACTATACATTGTTTTTCTTTCTTTACATTGTTCCCATATATAGAAGCAACAAGGTTAATGTAACCAGGATTTTGTAAACATAAAATGATTTAAAAGAGTGTCCGTGGAGTTTCTTGCACGTTCTTCTCCATAGAGATCTACGCTTTCGAACGTGCAAATAGCTTCATGTTTTTGACGGACTGACTTTGATAATTCAAAAGTGCCTGATAATGGTTTATTTAAAATAAATGCTTTGTCTTTTAACCTTTTGAACGTCAGAGCATAAACACATCGGCGTGCCCCCGACGCTAAGCCACAAATTCGCCGTACTTTTTGTCACATATTTGTGACGTTTGGCGTACAGGACACGCGCTTGCTTGTCTTGTATACGTGACAATGGCGTTCAAAAGGTTAAATAAATGCTAGTACCTAACCCTTATTTTCGTTGTGAAGATATCGGGCGCCAAGCGTCTGATCAGCGACGCGTGTAAGAATAGGGCCAACGTCAACACGCTGCTCAAATACTCCAACTGCACGCCCTTCGCCAACAAGACCATCGCAGGTGAGATTATGTTATCATCGTCATCATTCACCGATCAAACGATTTTTAGGGTTCCGTACCCAAAGGGTAACCAACTGAACCCTATTTTAAGCGCCCGCTATCCGTCCGTGCGTCCGTCTGTCTGTCAGCGGGCTGTATCTCAAGAACCGTAATAGGTAGACAGTTGAAATGTTCACAGAATGTGCATTTCTGTTGCCGCTATAACCAAAAATAATAAAAATACCAGCTAAGTGCGAGTCTGACGCGTGCACGAAGGGTTCCGTAACATTATCTATAAAAACGGCAATTATTTTATTCTGTTTTTTAGTATTTGTTGTTATAGCGGCAACAGAAATACATCATCTGTAAAAATGTCAACTGTCTAATTATCACGCCTTTACAGCCTGGTGACAGACGGACAGACGGACGGACAGCGGAGTCTTTGTAATAGGGTCACGTTTTACCCTTTGGGTACGGAACCCTAAAAATTAAAGGGGGTCTCCACACAAGAAACGTGTTTTTGCGTTTGACGATATTTTAAGGTTCCGTACCCGATGGGTGCCAACGGGAGCTTTTACATAACATAACAAAAAAATATTCACAATTTTATTTAATGAATAAATCACGAAACGTGTTTTTTCCGGTTATGGTCTTAAATGGATCCTGGAACCTGTTTAAAATTACATTTTTAGACATTAATTTCTCAAAAACAATACGATTCACATAGTATGAGAAATACAAGTTATTCTTAAATACACTATAAACTAGTAAGTAATGCACAATACTTAACAGTGTTGAGGGTATCAAGATAAAAGTACATATTTTTTGTGTTAGTGAACCCATTACGTATCGTATTTGAAATAGTTTACACATGTTTGCTAACAATCCTTACCCTCTCTTCATCCCAGGAATCCTCTGCGCCTACTGCAAGACAACATACAGGGACCTGCCCCATCTCCGGACACACATACAAGCAGAACACAGCAAGGACAACCTCATTGAGACCAAACGAATGGACAAGAACAATCTCTCCATCAAGATGGACATCACAGAACTCAGGTGCAAACTATGCAACACACACTGCGACACAATAACCAATTTAAAAAAACATCTCACCCTGGAACACGATATAAAATTCTATCCCGACGTAAACGATTATGTCATGGAATTCAAGTTAACTGAAGGAGAAATTCTGAACTGCGCCCTCTGCAACTCAAAGTTCGAAACGTTCAAAATGTTGCTACAACACATGAACGGGCATTACAGGAACTATATATGCGAGATATGCGACTTAGGCTTCATAAACCAACATAAGCTGCGGAACCATCAACGGACGCACGAGGTAGGGAACTTTAATTGCTCGTTTTGTGAGAAAATTTTTAGTACTCGAGTCAGGAAGTTATGTCATGAGAAATATACGCATAATCCTTCCGCGAGATATACAACTAGTTGCCCCCACTGTGACGAGTCGTTTACTAGTTATTACAGAAGAAATCGGCACATGGCGGTCGAACATAACATAGCCGCAGCTACCTACAAGTGTAATATATGCGACAAATCATTTATTCTTAAGTCCAAGCTCACGTCACATATAAAAAAGGTACATTTAATGGAACGGAACCATATTTGTCCTGAGTGTGGGCAGGGATTTTTCATAAAGCAGTCGTTAGACGAACACATGATCAAGCATAACGGTGAGAGGGTGTTCAAATGTAGCGTTTGCTCGAAGGCCTATGCAAGGAAAAAGACGTTAAGAGAACATATGAGGATTCATAATAATGATAGGAGGTTCAAGTGTGGGGTTTGTGCTCTGGCGTTTGTTCAAAAGTGTAGCTTAAAGAGCCATATGCTGTCGAACCATGGGATTACTTTGGCGGAGTATGAGAATGCATGAGAAGAGGTTTAACCTTTTGAACGTCAGAGCATAAACGCATCGGCGCCAAGCCACAAATTCGCCGTACTTTTTATCACATTTCTGACTTTTGGCTTACATGGCACGCGCTTGCTTGTCATGTATACGTGACAGTGGCGTTCAAAAGGTTAAGTCCAAAGTCATTATCTATATACGCAAGAGTTAGTTAGGGTTCCGTAACAGGTGGTAAACGGAACCCCTTGTGGTGCGATTTCGTCTGTCTGTCTCTTTTGTCACAGCTGGATATATCGGGAACTAATAATGCGACTTGAAACTTGAAATAGCTATAAATGATGCTTCCATTATTTATAAAAGAGCTTCCAAACAACATTTAAGAGGAAGAGATGCCAAACAAAACATTTTTTTTCTGAAGTTAGCTTTTTTGAAAAATTTGAAATAAACCTAGTTGGAGATTTTTGTAAATATCTGTTATACAAGAGATGGCTATGTAGAGGAGCTCGTGGCTAAAGAATAATAGCCGCACCGGTCGATCAAGGTTAAGCTACGCTTGCCAAGGTTGGTCTGTGGATGGGTGACCATCTTAAACTGTCGAGTTTCCTCCGTGCCTCGGAAAGCATGTTAAGCCGTTGGTTGGTTGGGTTGGCAGTCGTTACGGATTGTCAGAAGCCAGTAAATCTGACTTCAGTCTTGCCAAGAACTACCGTGTTGCCCAGTTAATGGGTTGTAGAGGTCTGGTAGGCAGCCGCTCCACGTAAAATACTGGTATTCAGCTGAATCCGGTTTGACTGGAAGCCGACCCCGATATAGTTGGGAAAAAGTCTAGGCAGATGTTGATAAGAGATTGCTTTATATGGCCGATAAAACAAATTTAGTTTTACGTCGCATAAATTTAATATTAAATTTGAAAATGCAAAACATATTTCGAAGGTGCTGCATTCTTCAGTGCATTTACAAAATTTTGGTTGGATGTTATTTTATTGATGTAAATAAGTCAAAAATAAAGGTAAATGGTTATGTGTTTAGATGTGCGTGATTGTCTCCTTACTAACTTTTCCGCTCCTGTCTCAATTATAATTATTTGATATTTATTAGTAAGTATATAAATTGGTATTGTATTTATGTATTTTTATATTATTATATCTAATTAGTATTGTTTAAAACGTTTGTACACTGACAGCCCTAAATCTATCTCCCTTCGTTCAATCCATCCAAAGTTTGTCTGGAAGAGATTGCCTTGTGCGATAAGACCGCCCATTGTGCACTTATTTTATGTATGATTGTCCTGTTCTTATTATGAGGTGTACAATAAAGTATATAATAAATAAATAAGTACTACCGTCGTTTTAAAGCAACGCCTAAAAATAACTTCTCATCTCAAATGAGGGTAGTTCTAAAATATTTCTTTAGTATCGTTCTGTATCTTAAGTGTCCTGTCAAATTATTTTGAGATTTAGGAATCAGGATAGATAAGCTTTTTGTGTGTAATCAAGAAGTAAATCCAGCCTGAGGCTAGACGTAAATAAGACAACAAAATATGTTTCAGTATCATCTGGGTTAAAAAGTCACTAAGACCAATGTCTTAGTGACAAAATAATTTGATAGGACACTTAGATAAAGGATGATACTAAAGAAATATTTTAGAACTACCCTCATTTGAGATGAGAAGGATTCAAGCACACAACCATTCGGGGTAATCACACATGGAAACACACACACAGTATCGTGTTTCCGTGAGTTGTTTTTCAAAACAGCGATTTGATATATAACTTTATTAAAACAGCGTAAAAAATTTGGTTGTTGTAAAGTCGGTTTACGGACGATAGTTTAACGTGACAACGTCATAACAAAACATTGATGAAATGATCGTAACGTTACAATGATCGTAACGTTACAATGAGCGTAACGTTACAATGAACGTCACGTTACAATGAGCGTAACGTTACAATGAGCTTAACGTTACAACGAACGTAACGTAACAATGAATGTAACGTTACAATGAGCGTAAAGTTACAATGAACGTAACGTTACAATGAACGTAACGTTACAATGAGTCATCCTTTTTCGTGCGTGCGGCATTCATCGATTTATTAGACGTTGTCACGTTAAAAATATATACAGGGTGTTTTTTTTTTCAAAATCAGCCGGTTCGATTCCTGGCTAAGAAAACCAATTTTTCAAATATAAAATTATACTGTTTTTTTTTTCATCAAAATCTGGCTCGGGACTCCTTTCAGTGTTTTTCGATATTCCTCATAGTTTCTCGATATTCCTCATAGTTTCGGATTTGGCCTTTTACGCACACTTTAAAAATTCACCCTGTATCTTCAAAATTCATTTTTAAAAGTGCGCAAAGTGTCTCGATGTTAGCTGATCGTATAGAAAATAGATAAATTATGTATTTATGATAAGGAGAAGACCAACCGGAATATTTAAGCAATAATTATGATTGAATAACACCAAATATTATGCCTTTTTATTATAACTTGTATTAAACGATTGACAATGGTAGAACCGTACTCTGGAACTATTTTGTATTTTTAAGAAAATGAGTAAAATGTCTTCTTGGCTTGTTGTGAAAAAATCAAGGAAATAATCTTGTTTATTTTTGTTTGCAAACTTGCGATTTCTTATTCTTGGAAATGAATGTTAAATATTTTTAGCAATTTTGAGAAAAAAAAATGTTAAATCTAATGATTATTATATAAAAAAGAGGCAAATTCAGACAATTGTTGTAATTTGCCATATAACTAACTATCTCTTTCTGTATAGGACGTTTGACTAGAGTGAACAGGTTTCTTCTGGGTAAGCTCGCTCCATCGTTGACTTTGACTATATCGGACACATTTTTTCTTTTGTCACGTAAACAAAAAATTAAGACTATACAGGGAGTTGAAGTTTCAACGTGACGTCTTATCTACGTAAAATGTGTGTACCACTTTTTACCATAAATAAGTGACGTAACAAGCCCCCACTCATGAACGTTGATACTGTTACGAGCTTGGGATTTGTGACAGTAAAAAACAGCCGATTAAACAACCAAAAATGCCAAAAATAAAACACAACATGACAACACTAATTAAAACTTTAAACTGGGTACCATCCGCACTTGTTCTATATCCCGACCAGTCGTACTCAGCGCTTCTTCTCCACATTTATTATGCGCACAGCCAAAGTGTGGAACTCTCTGCTAGCTTCTGTGTTCCCTTCCACATATAACCCGTCTGCCTTCAAAGCCAGAGTGAACAGGCATCTTCTGGGCACGCTCGCTCCATCATTTCTCAAGCATTTTTTTTAACTCTCTAATTCTAAACACTATTTTACTACTGATCACTTTAACCGTAGTTGAATATCGCTTCCGAAGTATTCGCTCGTATGGCAAATCCAATACTGACTCGGTCGCGGGCTATGCGGTCCTTATATAGGGCGTCAGTTACTTCCAGAACCTTCTATTGTAGAAACATCTAGAAAGTTCGTGATGCCGGTCCCGACTGACCAGATTTTGAGAATCCTTGAATGTTCTAGCATAGACAAGTCTAGAAGGATGTTGACTACTAGTTCTGCTATTCGATTCAAGATGGCGCTTGTAGTAATTAATGTCGTTATGTAATAAGTAGGTATCCAATGTTTTTTGATGATCTAACTGACGGACTTAACAGAATCATATATTTTTTAGATTAGGAATCATACGAATGATTCCTAGGTAAAAAAAAACCTAGGCTGTAGGTTTGTTGTACCTACATCTCTGCCTAACCCTTTTCGTTTATACAGGCATGATGTTTTGTCTATGTTTGTGTTGTCTCGATATGAAAAAGTGGTTGTAATTTAGCTTAAAATAAAATGTATGAAATAGTTTTGTTTTTAATCAAATTGTAAATAAAAATGTGAATACTGTTAAGTTTTATTAGGAAAACAGGACATTATTTGACTTTTAGAATGTTTGTTAATCATATACTATCGGAAGTTGGTTGGCAATTTCAGCTCCGTATAATGTACCTAGCTAATGGGTCATCCATACAATATAGACTTCCATAAACTACCATAGAATTTTGTCTGTCCAATGCAGATGACACCGGAAAATAGCAAACTCCGTAAGATTACAAAATAACTTGAAAGATTGTAAATTCTCGATAAATTGTCATTGAACATTTGGAATACTATTTTACGCATCAAAATTTGATAGTCTATAATATCTCGAAGTCATTCCGAGAGATTGTAAGCTGACATAAAATGGCGACCAATCAGAGCACAAGTCTCCAATTTATCCGTTTTTCCGTGATAGTAAACCCGGAAAAAGGCTCTCATTGGTCTGTTCAGATAATGAGCTCACACCAACAAAGCCCAATGAGGGGCCAAGTTTACAATTTAACTATCACACCAAAGCAGATAAATTGTACACCAGAGTGCTGATTGGTCGCCAGTTTATGTCAGTCCACAATTTCTCGAACCGACACGGAGATATTATAGACTATCAAATTTTGATGCGTGAGAAAGTATTCTAAATGTTCAGTTGACAAATTATCGAGAGTTTACAATGTCTCAAGTTATTTTATAATCTTCCGGAGTTTGCCATTTCCCGGTGACACAGACATTTGTCGGTGTGAAAGAATATTCTTATTCAGAATTTAAAGTCTGGGCAGACAAGTCTGTATCGTGTGGACCCACTATATGGCGCATTTTATAGCTGTTTGACACATTAATTTTGCGTTACTTGTTGTTCCAGTAACTGGGCCTTATGTAGACTCGGTCAAGCACTGGTAACATGTGTTCGCGACATACCTATTTTGTTACATTTCTACATAATATTTTTGTAGAAGTCAGAGGAATATTATATTGTTAATTATAAAATAATTGTTAAGTTCGTAAACTGCTAGAAATTGATTCAGTGGTTCTTCCAGGCAAAGGCTATTAAAATGCTGTCTAGTTGTAACATGTACAGGTTGATAATTTATTTTGTTAAATAAATAAAAGAAGATTTGAAGTATTATACTTACGAGTTTTGTTTTATTTTACCCGTTGGAGATGTTCTTCAGAAAGGTCACGTAGTATTTTCAAGACCTGCTTTCCTGGATGCGTACAATAAAAAATAATAGAATCGGGTAGCATAGGCAGATACTTACGCATAAATTTTGGCATTGCAACCGTATCCATTGCGTTGTAGCGGCTCAACACTGCCACCAAAAACTAACGTATCGAAATCAGTACCGCAACAAAATGTAACGCAGCGCCATCTATACTGCCACCAACGAACTACGTTAAAGAAATCCTGCATCGCGGTATCAGTTTTCCGTGCGATTTGAACATACAACAGTCCGAATAAAAACTATCGGGCAGTTGCTCATAAGACCCACACTCGTAAGGTCGGAGGATCCTCCATTTACAATAGACGTTTGCGGGACATCACAATCTGTTCCACATTCCCTCAAGCGCAGGCCATGTCACCGGATCTAACGGATTCTGCATTTTTTCGGTGACATATACAGTTTCTCTCGCCTCGCGTGACCCGCCAGCTAGCGTGCGAGCTGGCGGGTCACGCGAGGCGAGAGAAACTGTATGTGTCTGTTTAAATGCAGAATCCGTTAGATTGTAATAAATCTTGATTAGATTATGATTTCGCGATATATTATGAAAAAATAGTTTTGTATACAATAAACCCCACCCAAATTCAATTTTTCATTATATCCGTGTCTTATTAAGAAAAAATAGTTTTACATTTCACGCGTTACTTTTCATTGTTACGGCGTTTGCCATTTTCCGGTGACATAAATATATAAAATAGACGAAGCTTTGGCAAGCTAAACTATGTGGGTTTACACCGAAGCAGCGCGGCGCTGTGAATGGTTGCAGTCGCGCGGCCTGGGTTGGCGGCGACAGAGTCGAAGCCTGTACGGGCTCCGGTCGCATCGCTGCAAGGCGTCCAGGTCCAGCATTGAGCATGCCACCCACTCGACAACGTCGAGGGCGCGCAGGCGCATATGATATCGGTGGTTAAACAAAGTGGTCGCGCGACTGGTTGAGACTCCCGCGTGGTGTTTTTGTAACAGGGTACGAGTCGAGCAATGAGGAGTCTTTGATGAGTCTCCTTGGTGGAGCAGCAGCATTGAGTGCATAGGCAGCTGCTTTAGGCGCCCGCGTGGGAACTCCATACATTGTTTTACGGCTGAGTAAACCAAGGCTTAGCTTTGCATCGGGTGTGTTGTTACGTGTAAGCATTCATTTTTATACTTCTTGTCCTTTTTTTTTTTTTTTTTGATGGGGACCACTCGCAGTTCAGCACGCTAGGGGTGACTGCTTAACCGGACTATCCTGTGGTGGCCTTAAATGACTCTAAGGCCCCCAGCCAGGGCTTACAAACTAAATTAAACCTACATGACCGCTCGCTAGGGCATCCCCTGTGGGATACGGACCTCGGCTAGCGGCGCATTTTGGGAGGAACAGCAAGGGACAGGCTGGGTCATAATATTATTTGGGGAGTTTAAAACTACTGGCTCAGCGACACGGGCTGGCTCGGTAATCAAAGGTCGGGAAGGATCTTTACGGGGGCGTCGCGACGGGCCCCGACGGCGGGGCCTGAATACGGAACGCGGTCTGTTCTTGTGTTTTCTAAGAGTGCTGGTTTCTCTACGGCTCTCTTGGATATGAGTGATGGCGTCGTCGGGTTCGACGAGGGTATGCCGCGGGCGGCGAGTCCTACTGATCTGTGAGGGGGTGTATCGGGTAGCCGATGCGATAAGGGGATTTTGGTGTTTTGAAGCAGTTTCGATGAAACGCTGCGATAGTCGTTTCATGAACTGCTTCATTGTCGGGATTTTGAGGTCGACATGAAGTCTTTCGTTCCTAATGAACCACGGGGCGCCCGTGGCCTTTCGGAGAAATCGATTTTGGACTTCTTGTCCTTTTACCTTATATTATATATACCTACTCGTGTTGAAACAACCATTTCATGATATGAGAAGTGTGGGTTTGATCATTTCAATAAAGTTGATTGTAAAGTTACTAAAAATACTGGACCGTCTGGATTGTTGTTACTCCAGTCGGCTCCAACCGGATTGAGTGATATTACGAGTCCGTTGAAAGTCGCCCTGCATCGCTGCGGGGCGTCCAGTATTGAGCATGCCACCTACTCGACAACGTCGAGGGCGCGCAGGCGCCGATGATATCGGTGGTTAAACAGAGTGGTCGCGCGACTGGTCGAGACTCCCGCGTGGTATACTTGTAGGTGGATAGGAGTCGAGCAACGAGGAGTCTTTGAGGAGTCTCCTTGGTGGACCTGCAGCATCGAGCGCTGCGACAGTTTTAGGAGCACGCGTAGGAACTCCATACATTTGTTTACGGCTGACTAGACCAAGGCTTGGCTCAGCGTCGGGTGTGTAGTTACGTGTAGCATTCATTTTTATACTTGTTCTTTTATACGTTGAACAACCAGTTTGCATTCATTTTTTCAGGTTGGTTTATGGGCCTTGTTGAGGGAGTCTCCAATTGATATGAAAGGTGCGGTAGTTGAAAGAACTTGTTTTTGGACTATTAGAGCCGCCTGGATTGTTATTACTCCGATCGGATCCGACCGTTTTGACGAAGAAGCCATGGTGGCTTGAGGACTGCGTCGAGTGACCGGACAAGTCACCCGCCCGATATAGCAGGACGTCTGCATTTTATTTATTTTTGGTTTAATTCAAGTTGAGTCGAGCGTCTACACTGCTCCATCGTGAATACTCCCATGTACATGTTAAACAGAGTGGTCGCGTGAGTCAAGTCTCCCGCGTGGTGTACTTCTAACAGGATACGAGTCGAGCAACGAGGAGTCCTTGAGGAGTCGCCTTGGTAGACCAGCAGCATCGAGCGCTGCGATAGTTTTAGGAGCACGCGTAGGAGCTCCATACATTTGTTTACGGCTGACTAAACCAAGGCTTAGCGAAGCATCGGGTATAGTGTTGTTCCGAGATGCATTCATTTTTATACTTGTTCTTTTTTGTACCTTATATTATACATATAATAATATGCTCGTAATGAAACAACCATTTCGCATTCAAGTTTTTCAGGTTGGTTAAGGATTGTTGCTGTTCTAACAGTAGATGTAAGAGTTGATGTGAGTTCCGTTCATATTATTAGTCGCTGCGTCCCCGGCAGGGGACGTGAAATGCCGATGGAGTTTGGGTGCGCGCACCGTGAGGCGCAGGTGACGCGGACGGCGCATAGGTCTGCGGCGCTGAGCAGCGCGCGGTGGGATCGGAGACGTGGACCGGACGCGCGGCGTTGTACGGACACCGGTCGCACCGCTGCGGGGCGTGCAGGTCCAGCATTGAGCATGCCTGACCGACTCGACGAACGTCAAGGGCGCAACACGCGCAGGCGCCGATGATAACGGTGGTTAAACAGAGTGGTCGAGTCTCCCGCGTGGTGTTTTTGTGCAGCATTCATTAACAGGGTACGAGTCGAGCAATGAGGAGTCTTTGATGAGTCTCCTTGGTGGAGCAGCAGCATTGAGTCCATAGGCAGCTGCTTTAGGCGCCCGCGTGGGAACTCTATACATTGTTTTACGGCTGAGTAAACCAAGGCTTAGCTCAGCGTCGGGTGTGCTGTAACGTGTGGCATTCATTTTTATACTTGTCCTTTTATATATCATGTTGAACAACCAGTTCAATTCAATTTTTTCAGGTTGGTTTAGGGATCTTGTTGAGGGAGTCTCCAATTGATATGACAAGTGCGGGACTAGTTGAAGAAGCCACCATGACTGGATCGAGTGACCGGACGAGTCGCCCGCCTAAAATAGCAGGACGGACAAATTGTCATTTTTTTGTTGTTACTTTTAAAGTGCGGTAGTTGAAAGAAATTGATTTCGGACTATTGGTGCCGACTGGATTGTTATTACTCCGGTCGGATCCGACCGAATTGAAGAATAAGCGACCATTCAGCCCGACGGGCAAACTGACAATTTTCTACAATACGGCCGACGTATCTTGGCGAGTCCGAACTTCGCGCAGAAGGCCGCGCAATGACTTTTTTTAGGAACAAAATGGTGGCACGAGGCGACGTACGGGGGGCGGTGGTCTAGGCTAGAGATTGACCATAAGTAAACACAATCGACACTTTATTCAATCAAATATCGTAATCGATTAGTTTTATTTAGAAGTTATTGATTTTTGTTTAAATAACATATTAAACGAAATAGATTTACAAATATTAGTGAATTTTGTAGTTAATAAACGAGATTTCAATTTAAATAAAAAAAAAACTAATACAATTTTATTTTCTAAGTTGAAAGACATGATTTACTTAAATATCAGTTATCTATTAACGTCTACTTGAGTAACGACTGTTTGAGAAAATCTAAAACCTCCTTATAAAATTGAAAACAAATATATTTTTATGACTTAATTTCAATCGATTTGAATGTAAATCGATCAAACAACACCCTCAGGCACGCGTATTGGACATCCCTTTTTGGTTACTTCGTGCTGCTTCGTGTTTATTCGGCAATGCTCGGTACACGGTAATATGTCTCAGTCACACGTTAGCATTGGTGTCGTGTTCGTGTCGCTATCTCTGTCTTGAGCACAGTCGGTTACAAAAGTTTTCGCTGTTATTGTTTTTCATTGTTATTTTTTTTGTTAAGTTTTTTTTTTGTTTCGTGTTAAGTTTGTTTTGTTTGTGTTATTTGCAAGTGTCAATTGGCACTTATATTATACGCCAAATATGCCACCAAAACATAATACTGTGTTAAATCGCCAGGCGAGAAAAATTATTTACGATTTAACGCAGTATATGAAAAAAGAAAAAGAAGAAGGCGTAAAAGATGTAGATAAAGTTTATTTAAGAGTCATAGCCAACATTAAAACGTGGAAATGCCGCAGTGCGCGTTCGCGTTCGAGCGACTTATTTTTGTTCCTGATTTATCTAGTATAATCATTGATCGAAGGTAATAGGGAAATTTTATTCGTACATTGGTATATAAAAAAAATGACAATACCTATCAGTTTTTTTCGCGAGTGTACATGCGCTAAAGTTCGCAGAGCCTATGTTCAGACTCGCCAAGATACGTCGGCCGTATTGTAACTATCCTTTTTATTAATATTGCTGCCGAAGTTTAATTAACTATCCCATGTATGTCATCGGCCCTTTGTAGTAACAACGAGGGTAATAAACTAATTCAGTGAGTTTCTATATCGCATAAGCCCTGGCTGGTGTCCGGTGTGGTCTCCACAGCCGCCAACCTCGTGAAACCTGCGAAGGCCACTCATAAAAATAGATACATAAATGTGTCAATCAAAAAGTACAGTCTCGGTTTAATTGTTGCTCTCCTTCCTTCATAAATAGAACTTTAGTGTCATCCATGACCCGGGAGCAGATAATACGCGGAATGAATCACACTCATGGAGCGTGACGTTACATTGTGATAACGCGCGGTGACGCCACGCGGGCGAGGAGAGCGCGGCGAGTCGCGGCCGCGCACATTAGAATGTGAGCGTTCAAGTTAATGTCATCGGTGACTTGAGTACGGAAATATTTTTGAATGTTTATTTTTTTAATTGGAATTTGCATTTCACACGTTTCTCTATTTTCATTATTCTGATTCAATAATTCAAATAGATATTGAATAAGTTAAAAAACGAAACGTTTATGAAACAACAAATAATACAAAGACGGGCAATAGAAATACACACTGCGAAAATTTCAAGTGTCTACCTATTCCGATTTGTGAAATAAATCCCGCTGACAGACAGACGGACGGACAGTGGAGGCTTAGTAAACCCGAAGGGTAACCATCGGAACCCCGTTGGTTACCCTTCGGGTTCGATACCCTAAAAAGGATTTGGGTTCCGTGAGAAAAAAATAACTCTTGAAAATACTTTGACGCGGGCGATGCCGTGGCGCACGGCGGCAGAGGCTAGTCAATAATGTCACTCTTATCATTCTTATCAATAAACGCGTTCTGCAGTGGCGAGTGACGAGATGATGACGTCATCGGAAATTAAATGTATGCAATGTTCGGACGAGCTCGTGGCTAAATAATAACACCCGCACGGGCCGATCTTCAAGGTTAAGCAACGTTTGCCGAGGTCGGTCTGTGGATGGGACCAGCTTAACTTACTGAGACTCCTCCGTGCCTGGGAAAGTTGTTGGTGGCCATCATTTGTAGATCGTTGGCAGTCGTTACGTAGGGATGGGACGGTGGATAGGTTTTTTATATAACTAGGGTGGCCAACTTTTTTTAGAAGAAATAGAGTACTTACTTATATCTGATTATAGAAAAGGTAAAATGAAGAGTACAGTCTTAGAAAAAGAGTACCTACCTTTTTCTTATTTGACAGTTGGTTAAAAGTAGATACGTTACTGAAACCGGTCGTTAAGGTGAAAGCGGCAAGATAGCCCGCGAAATTCAAATTTTCATACTTTTTTTGCATTTTTCAGGTCGGTGCCAGGTTGTATGTTGATACAAATACGATTGACAACCGTAACAAATATGGCTTTACTAAGTTATAATAATTAAAATCATCAATACAGGTTGTATCATTCATGTAACTCTATTGAATGACTTTTTATGAAATAACCACTCATTCGAATTATATGAACTTGGAGGGTTGTGTTGATGATTTTAATGATTATAATTCTGTAAATAAATACCTACGTGTTACGGTCGCGAATCATAGTTTGTTCAACATACAGCCTAACACTGACTTGCAAATTTCAAAAAACATAAGAATATTTGAATTTCGCGGGCTACCCTGGCGTTTCCACGTTTACCTACAGCAGTACGAGTATGTTATTCTCGCACCTGCTTAGAAAAGAGACAATCCGCCGGTTTCTGTAATCCGTCGTGGGATATAACTCCGTGGTGGTGCTGGTTTAGCGAGAGTACAGTAGGTATTTACTTATATCATTTTTCTTTTGCAGCAGACTGACATTCCTGGCGCTTTCTGTCGTAGTGCTGTCAAATCATATGGCGTCGGAATCGACAGTCGCTCCTCCAGCAGACTTCGATTGCCCGTTAATGCCTAAATGTGGGTACTCACCTAGCCGTGTAGCATGTAACGTATCTGATACGGTATCAAGTGAGTACGTAGGCACGAGCATGCTGCGAGCCGCTCGCGCCTGGGGCGCAGTAAACTCGCAGTGACCCGACGAGTGGCGGTTTCACTGCGAACACAAAGGCGGCTTGCTGTGTGCGTGTGGACGGCGACACGGCCGCTTGTGTCCTAGTGAGTACGTAAGCGCGAACTTCAAACGAACGTCTTCATCATGGCCACTCCATGATGAAAACGTTCGTTTGAAGCTGTTAGCCACCATTTGAGACATGTTGTCGGCGTGTTATCGTCACGAGCACTGCGGACCCGGGAGCTCGTAGCTGGATACGCGGTGACCGTGGACGAGCCTTACCCACTTCCAGGTTGATACCGTATCAGATACGTTACATGCTACACGGCTAGGTGAGTACCCACCTAAACGATGCTCGCCCGTCTCGCTCACTAGCCGGCGCTGTGGCCTGCGCTTAGCGTATTTTACGAAACATAAATATGAAGCAATGGATCTCTGGAGTTCCTGTTGATTGTGACAGGATATACCATTTTATGATTACGCAATTAGGGCGCAGGTTCGTGAACGTAGATGAAGCTAAGGGTGTATGTAAAGGATCGCAGCAGTGTCAGCTTTATGTAGATTCTGCCTACCCCGGCGGCGAAGAGCGTGAGGTTATGTGTAAGTATTTTTAGCCCCTGACGAAACAGGGGCGTAACGACAGTGGGTTGTCTGTCTGTGGTATCGTGGCAGATTCATGTGTCTGCTCAAGTCAGCTGAGGTTAATTAAATAATTAGGGTCCAATAAATGACAACGATAAATTCATAAACATTTATTTTTACATTTCCTACTGCATATTGCCAGCTATAAAATCAATAAATATGATACAAAAATGTACAAAACCTGTACATTATTTACCTAATTTTTAAACATTAACAGGAAAATGCATTATTATAAACATTATCTAGAAATAATATAACGTGTTATAGTTGATTCTATATTATTTATTTACATTAAAAAATAGTTGCTCACGGACATCGGAAGAAGAGGCCATAATTTAATGTCATTGCTATATTTAATTTAAGACGTTACTTATCCCAACGACAAACGACTTTATTTACTACACTAGAAGGTACAAATTTCATTAAGGGAACTTGAACACTACCAGCGGAATTTTAAATTGGAATTCTGTCACTGTTGTGTACTTTTTCGGATAGTAAATAAAGTTCTAAATTACCTATATGGCTATCTTGCGCAGCGTTATATTTCGGTTTGAACTGACCAAAAGCTATTGTTTATCTTAAAATAAATTAATGACAACAGATTTGACAACATTTCTTAACTTTGCCAGTATTTGCCAATAAGCAAACACCAATAACTGTCTTGCCAATAATATAACATTTAAAATGAGGAACAACTTTCTAAAAGCCAAAGGGAATAAGGTTTACTTCAGAGTGAAAAAATCTGAAATTACATTTGACTGCATTAACACATCCTGTTTTGTTCAAAGCAACATGATTAATACTTAAATAACATTGTACACATGTAACAAATGTACTTCAGAATTTAAAAAAATCAATGAGAGACTACAAACATTCAATAATGAACTTTATTCTAGAGCTTTAAAGTGCAAACTCTCTCGTTCAAAAACGCTAACAAACATCCAACGGCCCGTTATATGGCTAAATCAATGTTTTTACAACTTTGCACTTTATGGACGCTAAAAATAAGGTGTATTATTCAATGACATGAGAAAATCACGTGCTCTCCTTACCTCTCTCATAAAAAAATCTTTAGTTTTTTTTAAATATTAGCTTATACTTGTCCCACTACTGGGCAAAGACCTCTACCAATTCCTTCCAGGTATCCTTTTCCCTTGCCTTCGCAGTAGGCCTCATAACCCTAACAAATACATAAAAAAAAATATTACTAAAGAATATCACAGACCTTAATCTAACTAAAAAAGATTTTCACAACATGTCACAGACAACATATAAAATCTACCTTCAAAACAATATTAAAAAGGGGAACAAGTTGAAACCTGACAACTGGGTACAAATCCATCTCTACAATGTATAACAGAATGAACGCAATACCTGAGAGGGGGTCATTGTACTCATCAATATGAACAACTTTTACTATGGGACCAACACTCAAATCGCGAAAAAAAAATTGACTGCCCACACAATTTACTGAACAGCAGATTTATTTTTTCGACATTTGTTTGGGTTGATCCCATAGTAAAAGTTTTCAGTAATTGCATTCATTCTGTAACACGTTATGGATGGCAAACCAACTGAGACACACACATTCATTGGGTATAAGCACATCTCTAACTATACATGCATGGTACTCCCTAATTTTCCGTCTTCTCCATAATCTCACAAGCAGCCATACTAATCCCATGATTCGACAACAAATGGCTCTTCAAACTACATTTCTGAACAAAAGTCATGTTGCAAACTTCACACTTAAACCTCCTGTCATTATTATGTATCCGCATATGTTCTCTTAAAGTATACTTCCTTGCATACGCCTTGTGGCAAACTTCACAAGAATATTTCTTTTCACCTGTATGCTTTACCATATGAGCTTTTAATGCCTTTTTACTGAAGAAACGGTATCCACATTCCGTACACTGACAATTCCGTTCCATCAGGTGACATTTCTTAATATGATACATCAATAAACTCTTCAAAATATAGGACTTACTACACACATTGCACTTGTACTGAGCTTCAGAATTATGCACTTTCACTAAATGTTGATTCCGTTGGTAGTAACTCCGGAAGGGGACGTTGCAATGCGGACAATTAGAAATATTCCTTGCTCCTAAATGCTTCATTTTCTCATGATAATGCTTCTTTGACCGGCTTGCGAAGATTTTTTCACAGTGATCGCATTTAAAACTACCTTCTTGGTGTGTTGTACGATGAGCATTCAAAGACCGTTTAGTAGCGAATGCGGTATCACATATAGAACAAGTATAGTTACTATAGTGCTTATTCATATGCTGTTTAAGCATTTTAAAGGTCTCATATGTTGAGGTACACATTGCACAATCATAAACTTCCCCCTTTTTTAGTTTGAACTGTTGTATATGATCTTTGATATCATTATGTATAGTTTTTCCATGCTTTTTGACTAGATGTTCCTTGAAAATGCCTAGACTATCCATTTTTTCGTTGCACATGTTACAAGTTAGATCTGCAATGTCAACTTTGACATTGTATTCAGTCATGTCAAATTGTGATTTGAAGCGGAGGCGTTCTTTCAGATGTTCCTTCTCTGTATGTGTTCTTAAGTCTGCCGGATCTGGGTAAGATAAGTCACAGTACCCACAGGCGTATCCTAACAAGGATTTATTCGAGAAAGGAGTAGCGTTTGAGAACTTCAGTATATTTTGTAGGTTCGCCTTGTGCTTCAATTTGTCGTTGTGAGGTTGTCCCGACCATAGTAAGCTAATTTTGGACTCGTTGAACTCGTCGGGGGCGATTAGTTTTAGTCTTGTTTTTTTAGGTTTTATTTCAGTCATTTTTACTGGTTTTATATCTGGGATTTCGCAGTCTTCTGTGAAGAGAAAGAGTTATAAATTAGTAATGAGGTTAGTAAGGTTGCGACTGTTAAAAAGCTCGCCCCGTATTAACTAGTGAAATCCGGACTAATATTAGAAATGCGCAAGTAATTATCTATCTAATTGTTTGTTGGCTCTTCACGTCTTAACGGCTAAACGCATTTGGATGAAAATTGGAACACGGCTAGACCATGTCCTGGAAAACGACAAAGGATAACTTTTCATCCGGGGTATAAGTATGTTACGCTGATAGATGCTGTCTCTTTGAGGCTCGCGTGGAACACAAGGCGCCGTCGACCCGGGCCTGGTTCTTATCGGACGGCGAGCCACCCATCGGTCGCAGACCGCAGGGGCGCGCCTACGGTGGCCGGGAATCGCCCTGCGACTCCCGACGCCCACGGGCGTCTTCTTCTGTTGCGGCGGTTTGCCTCTCCCTCACGCGGCCCGCGTCCTCCTTCGCTAACATTACTGCTTCGCAGAAGGAGGTGTCTGTTTCCCATGCCCCTCTCTTCGGACCATGGATTGAACCAAGGCCGGACGCGAGAGGTCGCCGCCGTCGATCGCTTAGACAAAGACACGGCGGTGATCCGTCCAAGCAGGGCAGACCTCCACCGTATCCTCCGGGCGATCCACACAGTGGTGACTTGGTGACACCCGGGCGTATCCTCCCACTGAATCCGAAACAGGTATCTCCCGAAACAGGTCTGGTGAGTACATGCTTCAGGCGTTAGGTGAGGACGCTGTGGCGCCTCTCTAACCACTCACAAGTGAGGACTTATTGCCACAATAGTGGTGAGCCCAATTATGTGTGGCCTGGAGCTAACAGACTTGGAGAGTCTGTTGTGTGAACAGTCAGCCCGAGGCGGTAGCGAAATTTCGTGTGCGCCCCTACAGAGGATTTGCGGCTGTAGGCGGCCGCAGAAAGTGACGGGCGGGCGTTTTGGGGGACGTCTTTATGTAGAACTTTGACGTTCAAAAAGTGCTGGCACTCAGCCTAATTTGAATAAATGACTTTCTATTTTGATTTTGACGGGATCTTCACGAATCCATGCGAATCAATACCTGTCCGGGAGAGCATGACGAAATGCGGAAGGACTCCAGCGCCTCGCCCAATGGGCTACCACAGCAGAACGACGTGAGGATTTGGTCAGTAAGAGCGGGTCCGCTCTAAATACGCTCTAAGGCGCGGCGCCCACTATCGGTGGGCATCGGTTCGGCTCGGTACGGCTCGGGCGCCCTACGGCGGCTTCAGGCGGCTTCTAGCGCCTGTGAGCTGCTTTGGGCGGCTTCGGACTGCCTCGGCAGTCGTAAGCATACCCAAGGACGCCGAGGCTGTCTTCGGGTAGCTTGGGTGGCATTTTCGTGGCAAACACGTCGGAAAACAGTCATAACGTTCACAGCGTGCGACTCCATTACCTTGCCAACACCCAGGGGAAATAAAAGGCAACAGCATCATTAATTACACGTATAGGTTCGTTTTATTTGACGATGACAGAAGAAAAGTTGATTATTATTGTGCAAGCTCACGAATGTCTGTATGACATGTCACACACCTGCCTTAGCAAGATGAACAATGAGAACTAAGTCCCAATCCACCATTATAAATACGCACGCACAACTGTTTTCACGCCACGTTACGACTGCTCTGCGACGTGTCTGCCACCCGAACTATTCTTAGTTTTGCCGAAGCTACCCGAAACCAGCCTCGGCGTCCATAGGGATGCTTACGACTGCCGAGGCAACTCTCGGGCGCCCGAAGCCGCCCGAAGCAGCCCTCATGCGCCCGAAGCCGCCCGAAGCAGCCCTCATGCGCCCGAAGCCGCCCGAAGCAGCCCTCATGCGCCCGAAGCCGCCCGAGCTGTACCGAGCCACACCGATGCCCACCGATAGTGGGCGCCGCGCCTAAGAGTGACAGCGCCCCGGCGCTGAGGCCATCCTTGAGTAATTTATAAAACTAAGTGAGAATTACTTTCGCATTTATAATTTTAGTATGTATAAACTTTACTATGCAGGTAAATTACCTAGAGACCACAATACAATACCAAGCTATACTGTCAATGAGATTGTTGAATCTTGATTGAGTCGAGTGAAGGAAATGACTCAGAACAAAGGGAACGTACATGGCGTAGAATGTGCCATCTAGCGGTGCAAATTCGAAACTTCTACGTAAAAGAAAATGTACATTGGCGCTTCTGTGCTGCCACCTGCACGTGCTGTACATGGGGTCAGCGAAATCTTGCAGCAAAGGTTTCTAGCAAGGAACCATCATCATCTGCCTCGCCTTTTCCCAACTATATTGGGGTTGGCTTCCAGTCAAACCGGATTCAGATGAATACTAGTATTTTACGTGGAGCGGCTGCGGTACTCCTTGGCAAGACTGGTGTCAGATTATCTGGCTTCTGACAATCCGTAACGACTGCCAGAGATCTACAAATGACAGCCGGGACCAACAGCTTAACGTGCTTTACGAGGCACGGAGGAATCTCGGTATGTTAAGATGGACACCCATCCACAGACCAACCTCAGCAAGCGTTGCTTGAAGATTGACCGGTGCGGCTGTTATTATTTAGCCACGAGCTCCTTCTAGCAAGGAACCATTGGATACTAAAACTACAAATTCAACCAAACTTACTGATAGAAGTAGCAAGTCTGGACACCAATGTCTTAATCTTGTCGTTCTTCCAAGCACTGTCAGATGGCGCTGTTTTCTTCACCGCACTTCGTTTAGTCGCACTAGTCTTATCCCTCGGTTTGGTTCGCTTCGATTCTCCCTTTTTTTTTAAAGGAGGTAGCTTTTCGCTCTTTATTTTCTCTTGGGAGGTTACACTGGCTGTAAAGTGTCAAAATGATTTAAAAACGCAGATATTTAAATAAGAATAGTTTGTAAACATAAGTGAAATAATATAATCTGTTTGTAAACTTATAACTGACTAGCTTCCGCCAGCGGCTTGGCCCGCGTAAAAGTAGAAATTAATCTCAAGGGATCATTCTCCCGGCATAAAAAATATCCTGTCATATTTCAGGACATGGTCTACGTGTGTCATCATCAACATCATCATATCAGCCGAAAGACATCCACTGCAGGACCTAGGCCTCCCCCAAATGGGGGACGGATTTGCCATAATCGCCACGCTTGGCAGGCGGGTTGGCGATCGCAGTGTAGCTGTTGCCCATTCTCTGTTGAGTCCCTTAGTCGCCTCTTACGACAGCCACGGGAAGTGATGGGATGGTGCTATTCTTTTACGTCCGACACCATACAGAACACGTGTGTGTACTTGTGTCAAGTTCATCCAATCCCGTTGAGCCGTGAAGAGGTAACAAGCACAGTTATTGCTTTGTGGAGGTCAGATACTGGTTTTCAGCTGCATTCGGACCGCAACAGACAAGAAGCTGATTCTTACACAGTTGAGAAAAGGTTGTGCACATGATTGACGGAATGGAAGAATTGTGCTTTTAAACCCAGCAGTTACAGTGTGTGTTGTCTATCAGTGAATTGACTTATCCCAAGGGCCCTTCCTTGGGTGTAAGGACGCTGAACTTACCTGCATCTATGAGGTAGTAATCATCAGAATCATCCCCACTGTCGTGTTTCGGCTCTATTTTAATTTCTACTTTTTCATCTGAAAACGCAAAAATCATGATATTAGAAATAGAAGAAAATCGAGTTTCCGAACGCATACAACCCTAATTTCTTCAAAATTAGAGTGAACAGGCTTCTTCTGGGTTAGCTCGCTCCATCGTCGACTTTGTCTCTGTCATCTATGACCTAGACTAGAGTCAAGAGCAAACCCTTACTAAATTTAAAAAAAAAAACATTTTTTAATAATTCTAAACTAAGTAATATTATATTCAACAAGATTTGCATCAAAAATATTTTTTGGCACAACCGGATGCGCCCTCTGTCGGCGGGACGACGCAGGTCAGGCTCGGTTATCAAACAAATGAACGCGACGATCGCGTATCCGAGCGATGATCGCCTGGTAATAGGACGACGACTAACACATTAACATAGCTTACTATATTCATATAAAAAAGTGAGCCGTCGCGGGGCGCCTGGCAGATGTGAAACATCGAAATTATCAAATAATATGCATAAAAGGATAGTTTCTAGATAGGAAAGGAAATGAATATGGCATAATCGAAAATAAAATATTCAGATGTTTTTTCTAGTGCGGAGAGAGTCACACTGTCAGTTGTAGATGGGTATTGCTTCAAAACTGTTTTTGATGTGAAACATCGAATGCGGCTGGTCAGACAAACTATTGGCTTGGCAACGTCACCACACCATAGGTATTAAGTTTTGAAGCATTACCTTTTTCAACAGATACAATTTTCTTAAAGAATTCCTTATCAGCACTCAGTACTTGCTGCTTAAAGTTGAATGAACTGCGGAGACTCTTGATACAATTGTCACAGATACCAACAGGTCCCTCATCCGATTGTCTTAGCTGCAAAAAAATTTAAAAAAAGAAGAAAAAACATTATTTTAATTCATTCATTTCATGCATGACAGTATCAGAATACTTTTGAGAGTACAGGCATTTGGATTTTAATTTTTTGTTTTTTTTTTGGGAAAATGTCATTAACTGTTTGCAGAAAGTGTGTGAATGGTTATAGGGAAGACCAAAGAAATAATGGATGGATTGTATGAAAGATGATATGTCTTCATAGAAGCAACTAATAAAGAAGTAAGTATGGAGAAAGACCTATTGCGCTAACCACAAATAAATTGAGTAAAGTTTTCTCAAATACTTATTGGATGAGTATCAAATTGCAATCTCAATGGCCTTTACAACCAATTCACGCATAACGTTAGAATTCCAAATACTGGTAAAATGAATATGTACTAAGATATTGTTTGTCCTTGACTTTGTTGAGTATACAATAATAAAGTTATTTAGTTTACACTCGAATTAGTTTTGTATGGCAAATTCTTTTCTAATTAGAAACGATTAAGATTATTTCTGATAGTTCCTACAAGATCAGCCATGGTATTATCATTACGACCGGTATTTTAGGCGAGAAAGAGGGATCTTTTCACAAAAATCTAACCCATTTACTTACACGAGATTACCAAGTTAATACAATAAATACGTGCTTATAAAGTTTTAATTAGATTTATACATGTCGGTTATCCAAATTTACACTCCACAATATCAACTTACGATAATATTGAAGCATTCCTTCAACATCTGAGCATAGTTTTCTTTTTTGTCAAGCCAAAAGTAACATGAATGCAAGTCTTTATTCAGGCCTTGGGTGAGGCAGCAGCGGCAAACACCTACTACTTCCATTGTTATCGTTTTCTTTCCATTTAAACAAACAATTTTACAGGTATTTTGTAAAAATTCAAAGAAAATGTAAATGTAAACGGGAAATCCTGATTTTTGACAGTAGAAATTCTAGTTTCTTATTATCTCTTGGGGATGCCAGGTGTATAATTAAATGTCCTAATTTTATAGTGTCAAGAATTAATAAGCCAATGAGTCTGAACTGCCTGTCTTTGTAATTCTATTGACGAAATTCATTTGAAATGTGAAATGGAAAATGTTGCCCACGGAGAAAATAAAATCTGCACTTATGCAGATATTATTATATACTGTCTGTATTCTTTGCTCTGCAGGTACTGAAACAAAATGGCCGCCGCTGACCATTGATTTGTAAGCGGTTTTGACGATGCTATGTAAAATTTATAGAATTTTCACTGAAAACGTGAAAATTTAGTGCTTTTCGTTATAGATATGTTAGTGTAGTGTTGTGAAGATGGAGTTTGATGAGATTGTGGTGAAGGAAAGCCCCGGGCTGTGCCGGTGCTGTCTCTCCGAAGGATGTTACAAGGATTTGGGGACGGAGTATACTTGGATGAATGAAACCGAGGTTTATGCTGATATGCTTCTTGAATGCTTCGATATAAGCGTGAGTTACTCTTCTTTACGACCTCAAAATTCTCTTTCTTCGAATGTAACCGGTGCAGTGTTGTGGATTCTTGTTTGTCTAGCTTTCTTATAGTCTTATTCATAGCCATAGTGATGCCGGTTTTCCATTGTTAAATCACAAACATTAGATTATTCATTAATATGTGATAGAAAATACCTCCACTAACTTAAAAATTAAAAACATTCTTATAAGACTAAAAAAAAGTATGTTGGTAACATCTTATGTATAGTAGTACCTCTTACCAGTCATTGCTTCCCATACCAGATAACCCAGCACAATGAAGGTCCGAATGGTCCAAACCGTCTCATCTGTGAAGTCTGCATCACTCGGTTACGAGATGCTTGCAACTTCAAGAAGCAAGTAATGGACTCGGAGAAGAAATTCATCGACATGATGGGCAGGGGAGAATTTAGGCCGAAGAGTAAGTATTATTATGATAATTATGATCTTCCTTTCAATACCTTTATTGACAAACAAAATAATATAACATACACAGACCAAAAATCACAAAAGTAAATAAACAAAAATGTGTTGTCTTTGGCTGAATTATGATTTTTCAATTTTGGGCCACAATCAATATTTCCCCCAATATAAATGCTACAATTCAGATCAGCATTATCTATATGAATGGATTTGAATAGACCAACTGCTAATAAGCATCACTGGATACCTGCTCCGAAAAATACTATGTCAAAGTTAATCAGACTTTACAAATGGCAGAAATAAATGTAAAATAAAAAACATTGTAAAGTCAAGTGAATCAATTGTTTTCTGCTTGTGACCAATCGCCAGATAATACCCAGTCAATTGAAATTTCACTTAGCTAGGATCTATAGAGGTATGCGGTACAGAGAGTAAAGTCATACCGCATACCTCCCTTGGAAAATGGGAGGATCCTCCTGCCAGACAGTTATTGTGTCTGGTGGGCAACTGCCCGATAGTTGATATTTGACTGTTGTATAATTATGTTCAAATTGCATGGCAACTTTGCTTGTATGTATGTATGTATGTAACTCGGGCTGGTTTCCGCAACTCCACGACTAAGCGCGTATTTTGCGTGCAGGTGGGACAAATGTGTCATTCGATCCACCCCAGCTCCCCAAGGAAGGCCAGCAACGCCTTGGTGTTACTAACTATCTCACAAAGGGTACCTGGGTTACCGAAGTACTTAGCCCTGTAATCAGCGACTACCGGGCAGCTTAGTAGCAGGTGTGCTGCTGTCTCGTCCTCCTCCATGCAGGCTCTGCAAAGTGGGCTGTCGGTGACTCCTATGACATAGTGGTGTTTATTAAAAGACCCATGGCCAGTTGTGACGGCTGTGACTATACGCAACTGCTGTTTAGTAAGTCTTAGGGCTTTTTTCGTGAAACGGCCATCAATAGAGGGAAGTGCCTCTTTGGCCTGCCTGCACTCACTATGGTCAACCCATAGCTTGTGATGTTTATCATTAGTGCGTGTTCTTACCAGATTGCGTAGGTGACCGAAGGGGAGTGGTACAATAGGTTCAGGTCCTATCGTTGTCATACTCGACCCCCTTCTGGCGAGTTCGTCCGCTGCATCGTTGCCTCGGGATTCGCTGTGTCCTTTGATCCATTGAATGGTTACCTTGTTGTATCTACCAACCTGGTTGAGACGTTGGTGACACTCGAGAATCAGACCAGAGTTAACTGTGTGACTGTTCAGAGCTTGCAGGACGGCCATGCTGTCCGAGAGTATGCGTATTGAGTGGTCCTTAACTTCCCTGTTTATGATGGCTGAAGTCGCCAGGGAAATGCCCATGCACTCAGCTTGAAACACTGTGTTGTGGACCCCCAATGGTGTGGCTATATGAATGTTGAGATCCTCTGAGAAGATTCCCGCACCCGTGCCAGTACCTGTTTTTGATCCATCGGTGAAGACCCGCAGCTCTGTGGGGCACAGCCCTTCGCAGCGGTGATCTTCATGCAATTGGATTTTGTATTTTTTATCAAAGATAAATTGCTTGGGTATCCGGTCATTGATTGCTTTTGTTATGGGGAGTTCATTGTTGAGCTCCTCGAGCAGAGCGGTGTGTTGTGTTTCTCTCTTACCCCAGAGATCCAGTGTTTTAAGACGGACTGCTGCCATCGTCGCTTCCTGTTGTATGAACAGGTGGAGCGGAGGGAGTCCCAGTATGGCTTCCAGCGCCGCAGTCGGAGTAGTCCTCATGCAGCCCGTCGTTGCCATGCAGGCTAGCCTTTGCATGCGCTGAAGTTTGTTTACGGCTGTACCTAGCTTTGTGCGGGTCCACCACACCACGGCCCCGTAGGTGATCATGGGCCGAATTATTGCGCTGTATAGCCATAGTATTATTTTGGGAGATAGGCCCCACTTCTTACCTATCATTTTCCTGCATTGCCAGAAGGTGATGCATGCCCTGTTTAGTTTGTAGTCTAGATGATTACTCCAGTTTAACTTACTGTCTAGGATGACCCCCAGGTACTTAACCTCGTTAGATAACTGGAGTTCAGTGTTAAAGAGTTTGGGTAGGCGGTAGTGGCCTAGAACTGGCTTTTGTGTGAACATGACTAATTCAGTTTTAGTGGGGTTTACTGATAGATCAAATTCTCCGCACCAACTCTCCACGATGCGTAGTGCTTGCTGCGTTAGGTTGCAAATCGTACCAGTCACCTTCCCAGGCACAAGGATTGCGAGGTCATCTGCATAGCCTATTGTATAGTACCGATGTGCGTTGAGTTTGGTGATAAGGTCATTTATCACCAGATTCCACAGAAGAGGGGAGAGCACTCCTCCCTGCGGGCAGCCTCTGGCGATTAAGGCCAACTGCTGCTCTTCCTCAAGTCGAACTACTCGCTTACTTAGCATATTAGTTATCCAGTCATTTAATACCTGTTCTACTCCGTGCTTGGAGAGGGCGGCACTAATGCTGGAGAAGTTTGTTTTGTCGAAGGCTCCTTCGATGTCTATGAAAGTGCCCAGACAGGAGCCTTTCTGGTGGATCGCGTCCTCTATTTGGCTCACCACCAGGTGAAGAGCAGACTCTGTCGACTTACCTGAGCTGTATGCGTGTTGGTTACCATGCAGTGGTAATGTTTTTAAAACGCCATCTCGTAGTTCTCTTTCGCACAGTCTTTCCATGGTCTTTAGCAAGAAGGAGGTCAGACTGATTGGTCGATAGGATTTGGCGTTTGTATAGTCACTCTTACCTGGCTTTGGAATGAAAATGACTTTCACTTCCCTCCAACCTTTAGGCACGTATCTAAAAGCTAGGCACGCTTTCATTAAAGGCACCAGTCTTGTTGCAACAGAAGTCCCGCCCCACTGCAGTAAGGCAGGAAACACTCCATCAGGACCTGGTGCCTTGAAAGGTTGGAAGCTTCTGATGGCCCACTGGATTTTTTCCAGCGTGATCATCCTCTCTGCATAATACCAATCAACTTCTGCTGGTGCTTGTATAACGTCTAGCCATTCGGTTACCTGCGCGAATACGCTTCCTGGGAAGTGAGTTTCTATTAGGACACGTTTCGCTTCTTCAGGTGACGTGGTCAGCGTGTTATCGGGTTTCCGGAGCGTGGCGACCTCGGGTGTGTTCTGTTGCGCCAGTATTTTCCTTACCCTGTTTGCTTGTTGGCACGATTCAATGTTACCACAGAATTTTCGCCATCCAGTAGTACTTCTGGATCTGATGCATTTCTTATAGCTGGATTTGGCCGCGTAGTAAGCGTCCCAGTCCTCATCTCTATATGTATTCATGGCTCTGTTTAGAGCCTTTCTTACCTTACCGCGTTTGCGCTCAAGTTCCGCGCCCCACCAGGGTTGTTTTCCCGGTGTTTCACGCGGAAACGTTTCCGGGCACGCGGTCTGGTAGCTGTTTATCAGTGATTCGGTGAGCTGTGTTACTCTAGCGTCGATCTGTGTCGTGTCCGCAAGAGTCATCGAATCGCTTAGTGGCGCAAGTCTTGAATCAAGGCCGCGTTTGTATGCCGCTAAATCCGTATTGCGCGGATTCCGCCGAGGTTGTTTAGGTGGTATACTGACCTGGATGTCGAAGCGGATCCACCTGTGGTCTGAGCAGGAAGTCTCATCAGAGACCTGCCACCCAGTGATAATTTCTGAAGCGCCTTCCGTTACGAGAGTGAGGTCAATAATAGTACGACTGCGTCTCGTTACGAAAGTTGGTTCAGAGCCTGTATTTAGTAGGGATAGGTTAGTTGTGAAAAGGTATTCAACCAATGCCTTACCCCTTTCATTTTGCGTGTCCATCCCCCACAGCGGGTGGTGTGCATTGGCGTCGGTCCCGATGACAACCTCATCTCCGCTGCTTTCACACTGGGTGACGAGACGGACAAGGTCGTGAGGGGGCGGTTCGTCCACCTCAGGCATATAGACCGAGGCGAAGACGATCGCAATGACTTTGTCGCCACGCTGTATGTTCAGCCTAGCTGCAGAGACATCTCTGCAACAGAAGTCGTTTAAGAGCTGTGCTTTAAGGTTACCTGTGACATAGATACACGATCTAGGGTGATCCTGGTCCGTAGTAACAAGGAGCTTACCGTTAAGGTTGGATAGTCCTCGTATTTGGCCACCCCTAATCCACGGCTCTTGGATGAGGGCAATGGCCGTGTGTTGCACCTCCAGCCACTTCCTCAATTGAGCCGTCGCAGTCTGGCTGTGGTGGAGGTTTGCCTGCACGACTCTACAGGCCGACGAAAGGGACGCCATCGCAGGCGAGGCCCTCCTCGTCACCCTCTAGCCGCAGCCCGGCAAACATGTCGCCCTCGTCGAAGCCATCCTCCATCAGGCCAGAAGCCGGGGACAACGTAACGTCGTCCAGCTCCCCACCCGATGAAGGGACGGCACCCACGGCGGCGGCAGGGGCAGCCGACACTGCTATTTCAGCAGGGTCAGCCACTGTTGCTTCCGGGTTGTTTGATTGGGGGATGGTCTCCCCTGCTTCCTGCTGCTGTCCCGTAGTCGGATCCCACCCCCGAGGGACGTCGACGAACCTGCCATTCGGACCCTGGAACTTCACGTACACCGATCCCAGACCAATTGAGAGTCGGCGTTCGGAGCTCAACAGGGTCGGAACCTGGTCCTCGGGGATACCCAGCACCACGAACCAGCATGCACTCTGCTTCTCGGCGTGCAGCACCACCCACCTTTTGACGTCGATCCATGGGTTCTGGTAACAGAGGGCTCGTCCAATAAAGGTCGAGTCCTCGTAGACTCCTTGGTCGTCCGGGATGGCGATGCCGCAACGCACCCGCTTTTGAATCTCCGACTGACTCTTCACGACTAACGAGGTGTTAGCCGGGAGAGCCAGGCCGGAGACTGTTTTTTTCAGCCACTCTAGCGTGTGGTCGTTTCCGCACCACAGTTTGAGGACACCTCCAGCGAACAGCGGCTTCGCATTGAAGGTCGGCCCCGGTGTGTCCTGCATAGGGGAGCAGGCCTCCGTGATGATCTGCCTCTGTATGGCAGCCACGACCTGGTCCGATACTCCCTGGCTGATGATGCCCCTCCGGTCGCAGGTTATCGCGACGTTCAGGGACGCACTCGCAGCTTGGGCGTAGCTTTTGTTAGCAACCCGCTGGGACTGGTCAAGCCGCGGCCGCTTGTGCTCTCCACGAGGTGATAAAGTCTCGTTGAGAGCCCGCTTGGCCGCAGCCTGATCGTTCCCGTCGGGTTGCTGTGTCGTGGTAGCCACCTCGGCCGGAACTCCTGCGGATTTGGTTGGCGGTTGACAGGGCGTTGGTCGGCTAGTGCCGGCCTCAGCCTGCGACCGCTTCCCTTCTGAGAAGCTCAGCTTACCTTGCTTGGTCGTGTTGACCTTGCTAGTGGCGGTACCCTGCTTGCGTTGGGAGGCCTTTCCTTTGCCTCCCCGTCTGCGTTCATGACGCCGCTCCTTGCGCGTCTGCCTTTCCCTCCTTTTACCCTGGCTAGTAGGAGCGTTTTGACCTGACGGGTCAGAACAAGAGCCATGGGCTTGTGGAGTTATGTTTTTACCCTTCCCTTTTTTTCCTTTACGGATTGGCACCTGCCAGGCGCTAGCAAAAACGTCCTCGGTGCTGCAGACCGCTCCCGTATGCCCGGTTGCGGTTGCCTCGTGGGATGTGGCTTGAGGAGCCACAGGAGGAGGAGGAGGGTGCTTGGGAAGGCTACTTCCGGCAGTGGTGTTAGCCATGGCCGTTTTCGCCTTGTGTTTGAAGGGATCGGTACTGGTCCCAGGCAGCGCCGATACCCTTTGCATATTAAGGGACTTTTTGGTCTTAGCTGCGGTTTTCGCCACAGCCGGACCGGCGCCCGCGCTGGAGCCTGCGGCGTTAGCTGCAGGGCCTCCAGGGGCGAGCGAAGTGCCAGGGGCACCTCGCTTGGGAGTTTTGCCAGCTTTCGCCGACTCCACTCCTACGGTTGAAGAAGTAGGCCTCAATTTGTCCATACTTGTTTGAATCTTTTATTTCATCTCCCTGGCTCCCACCCTCCATGGAGCCCGCACCTGGGAACGTCGCACTACTGTGAGTACGAACGTTAGGATTACCAGAGAGATATAGGTGCGCCAGGCTGGTTTACAGCGCGACATCGGGTGCTTGATCGGGTTGGCGCGGAAGGTCGAAAGGCCTACCCCCACGAACTGATCAACCCTCACTTACACCTTCAGCATGGCCTTTACCTACCGCTTCGGCCTCCCGAGGGCGACCTCAACGGACCCCACGCACCTCGCCTGTGACCCTCTGACGGGACACTGTGGCCATTTCCCTACCCCTGGCTAGAGGGTAAGGCCACCGTTTCGCTTGAAATCCAGACCAAAGGGGGCGTGTTGCCACACGGACACATTACCACCAGTGCCGATTGGCTCAACCCCCCAGGACTCCTTCATCCCCGCTTACGGCGCTCGACTGCGCAGGTCCTAGCGCAGGTGACTCTGTTCTCCTACTCGCCATCAGCTTATTTAGTGACGGCCGAGTCCGCAACCCCCTCGTCACAGGGGGGTTGCGGTTCGGAGAGGAAAACCGCCCGGTGGTTTCAGTTACGTCTATTTCATATGGAATTAGACCAAAAACGGGGTGGCAACCTCGGGAAGGTGTATCCACCGGACTTGCCTTGAGGATCTGCACGACCGTTGCGCTCTCCCTCAAGACCACGCCTCCTTCCCATCTCTGAAGGAGACGGGAAGGCAGGCCTGCATCTATACTACCAAGCAAAGCAAAGCAAAGCATGTCGTTGTACAACCGCAAAAGCATACATACAGACCCCCGCAACTTTGCTTGCGCGATGCAGGATTTTGTTGTTAGTTCATTGTAAATGGAGTTGGAGTTATGGAGTTTCTTGTCCGTTCTTCTCCTTAAGATTCTATCTTTCCATTCGGAAAGTTAGATTCTTAAGGAGAAGAACAAGTGACTCTTTATTAATTTAATATTATTATTTTACTGAACTGTAAATGATGACGTTCAACAGTGCCGTTTAATAGCCTAATTGAAATAAAAATTTTGACTTTGCGCTGCGGTTCTTTTTGTTGCCATACAAATTTCGTTTCTTAGTTTTTCATGTGGTGGCATTGATGCCGCTACAGATCTATCTATCACATAGACAAAGAAAACTTGTGGTTTATGACAATTTTATACTTATAATTCTTATAAATTAAATTATAATTCTTAATAATTTGAATACATTGCCACCTAGTGAGATATTACATAACTTTAGCTTTGAGAATTTTTAAGTAGATTTTTAACACTTTCCGTGCCCAGAACTTAGCATAATGTGTCAAACAATAATTGGTTTGTGTGCCCACAACTGGCAGCCGAGTCATTGTTATATGTAACAATGAGATGTGGGTACACAAACAAATTATTGTTACGTTGATGTAATGATGACATTCATTTGTATTGCAGTGCTAATCTACCAGGCACAGATGAAGTGTGAAGATCCGAGTGCGGCAGACAACCCTGTAGAAGATGCAGACATTGAATATCTCGAAGACGAAATTGATTTCGGTGATGGTATGTACCTCACTTTCTAACTTAGAACCTTTTGGTGTTGCAAGACTGGTGACAGATTTGGCCTCTAACAATCCGTAACGACAGTCAGTAAAAAATCTACAAATGACAGCCTGGGCCAACGGCTTCAAGTGCTTTCTGAGGCATGGAGGAGTCTCGGCACGTTAATTTGGTCATGGTATGTATAGGCAGTCGTTACAGAATGTCAGAAGCCAGAAAATCTGACTCCAGTCTTGCTAGAAGTAACGCATTACCCAGTTAATGGGTTGTGGAGGTCTGCTAGGCAGCCGCTCCGCGTAAAATTTATACTACTATTTAATTAAAATTTATAATTACTATTAAGCTGAATCCGATTTGACGGAAGCCGACCCCAATATAGTTAGGAAAATTTTTATTTTAAAGAAAGAGTCCATGAAAAAAGAAAGAAATGTATCTGTTGGAGAGAAAGATGATAGTGTGTAAGGTAGATTTAAAACAGAGATAGATCGATAGAATACACTTTATACAACGTGTATCAGAATAAACGCAATACCTCTTCAGGGGTCATTGTACAACATGGACAGGGGTCATCATTATGAACAACTTTTACTATGGGACCAAAACGGAAATCGCGAAAGAAAAATCGCCTCCCCCATACATTTCTGTGTGTGTAATCTTTTAATATTTTTGTACTAACATAGCTTATTAGTTTGTATAATACGGACATACATATATGGATCAAGGGTCTGAATTAAAGTATTTTTATTTTTTACCCGACTACGGCAAAGCCAAAAGGAAGGGTTAAGATTATTTTATAACTCGATAAAATGTACAATTGGTGTAAATACACTTTAATTCAGATACAAACAATAATTTGTTCGTGTGCCCACACCTCGCAGCCTCGTCGTCTCTACATATAACGATGACTCGGCTGCGAGTTGTGGGCACATATTGGTCGACAAATATGCTGAGTTCTGGGCTCCGAAAGTGTATTCGACTTTCACGCGAGGAAGCCGTTGACAAAATCTGAAAACAACCTTTATTGACGTCTCCAGGGATAGCTGATGTGATTTGTACTGCCATTTATACTAACACTCCTTATCATTTTCTCTTCCAGATGACTTAAAGGACGACTTATCACAGCCGTCAGTGTCAGAAGTCCCGGTAGCGTTACCCGTCAAGGGTAAACGCGGCCGTCCCCGTAAGAACACGCCAGTGAAGCCCGAGAAGAGGGCAAAGGTCGCCAAACTCGACGATAAGGCTAAGACATCGAAAGCTGTTGCTAAAGGTAGGTCGATAGTTGTTAAGATGCATAGTGGAGTGTGTGTGTTGTGATTTTTAACCGACAAAAAAGGAGGTGGTTCTCAATTCGGTTTTTTTTTTATGTTTGTTTCCTCATAACTCCGTCATTTATGAACCGATTTAAAAACAATTTTTTTCATGTGAAAGGATACTTTCCGATTGGTCCCATAGAAATTTCATCAAAATCAGTGCAGTAGTTTGGTTTTTAAATCAAAATAGCTGGAAAACAATTGAAAAATAAAAAAAACTTTTTACAAAAAAATGCAACCGTCTTCCAAATAAGTGTTTTTTTTTAATTATTTGGAAGAGAGAAGGAGAAGTAGAGAGTAAAGTCCCGCACACCTCCACAAATGGGAGGATCCTCCGACCAGAAGGTTGTTGTGTCTGGTGGGCAACGTCAGCTGCATGCTGGTGGTCAGGATACCCATAGAAGCCGTGGGTACTGGCTGGCTATATGACTCGCTGCTCGAGACCTTGAGGTCAGGATGAGGAGTGCTGACGTTTTTTGTCGAGGGTCACCAGTACAGAGGTATGCGGAACAGTGAGTAAAGTCCCGCAAACCTCAATTGAAAAGGGATCCTCCGACCAGACGGTTGTTGTGTCTGGTGGGCAACTGCCCAATAGTTGATATTCGGACTGTTGTATATGTTCAAATCGCACGGTAAACTTTGCTTGCGCGATGCAGGATTTCGTTGGTAGTTCGTCGCTGACAGGATAGATGACGTTGCGGTTATTTTTGTTGCCGTACAAACGCTTCTTAGTTTTTCATGTGGCGGCATTGATGCCGCTACAGGTTCACAAAATCACAGCACAGACACTCTACTTTACAATTTTTTTTGCTGACAATATTTCTAATACGAATTTGACTTGCTCATTTTAGCTGTCCTAACCAAAGCGGTCATAGTGCGATTACGCGTTCGTCGCGTTAATTTGTGCGGCAAAACCGGATGGCGCACTCTATCGGCGCGGCGACGCGTTATGGTATGCCGTAAAAATGAACGTGACGATCGCGTATTCGTGCGATGATCGTTTTGTATTAGGACGTCGCCCTAAGATTTTGATAAATTTTTAAGTTTTACTGTATTTGTATTGGAAGTGTTGCCACAATGTTTTGTTTTTTATAATTCTAAAAGGCAAAATCATTATTTTTTTCTTAACGCCCTGTAGGAAAAGGCCTTTAATGCCTTTATCCAGGAGTGGGACTTTAAATCGGCCAGAGGGATATAATTACTAAACAGTTTCATACAAATATTTATAAAATCTACGAGAATTAAGCAGGACGACTCCCAGAGTACTTCGAAAAATAAATCCGCGTCAAATTATATTTATTTAAATAAATCGTTAATGATTTCGCCTTTCAGAAGTCCACGTTTTTCATTATTTGTGTTTATCACATTTGCAATTTTTATCATGGTTACTGAACTAGGCACCTTTTTTTATGCTGGCAATGCTGAGACCAGAGAGCCAATTTTATTCTACTCATTTTCAAACAACGTTAACGTTCGCATCTGTTGCGTTTTTTTTTTTTTTTGAGTGTTGTCTTGCAGTTCAACCTATGAGGTTGTCGACTGCTTAACCAGGCTTGCCTGTGGTGGCCTTAATATAAATATTAAAGTCCATGCAGGGCTTATTAAAACTTACAAACTTAGCGACTACACGCTAAGGGCACCCCCTGGGGGGAAGGATAGTTAAGGACGGGCTGGATAGAACTAGGATTATTATTTAGAGACGATTTTAAAACTACAGGCTCACCGACGCAGGCTGGCTCGAGCAAGGGTCGGGGCGGATAATCTCAGTCGGTAATCTGTCAAAAATGTAGGAAAATTTGAGGTTTGGATTGGCCCTCAGTGTAAAAATATTTTACAATAAGGCACCAAAAGTAAAATTACCGGGTCACACATGACAGATAAAACCATGGTAAAGCTTGCATGTGGGATACATGTAGTCACGGAACAATAGCTGCTAGAAAATACACGTCCTAATAGAATATACGCAAAACCTTAAACGAATTTTCGTAATTTTAATTAAATTTACAACTATTTACTATATAAACACTTAAGCAATAATAAAAAATAACCAACTAAAAATATGACGTCGAAAATTTCGTCCAGATCGCTGGCCACTGGGTCCCAAAAGGCTGGCAGCATTGCCACGTTGTATGGCAATGCTGGGTAAATAATGCAAGGTAAAAGCCAGTCCGTGGGTCACGCGAAGTGTCAACTAAGCGTCTTGAAAGATCTTTAAACAAGTTATGAGCACTCGGAACCCACGACCCGAGAGTTTCAACCCCAAACGGCTCGAAAATATAATTACCAACTAGGTTATTATATTTCCGCCGCTTGAGGTTCTCCGTAGCCGCAGTGGCAGCGCCAGGACAGCACGATGAGCTAGGAAGATGGGATGGCGCAAGAGTATCGACACAAGTAGCGTCTAGCATACCTTAAAAGGGGTCATTGTACTCATCGTTGTGGACAACTTTTACTATGGCAGCACACTGAAATCGCGGAAAAATCAACTCGACAAAATGTGCTGAACTGCTGATTTTTCGCGATTTTGCTGTTTATCCCATGGTAAAAGTTCATTCATGATACGAATCTATCTCTTCTAAATACGAATAACTTAACTTTTCACAACTTAAAATAGAAAAATATTCTTGCGAGGCCCATCAGCGGTCGCCGAAGTCACCGACGCTTCACTATCATAAAATGTTGAATTATACCATTGTATCAATTCAAGTTCTTCACACATAACAATCAGAGGTGTTGCTGAGGAGTTTGTTGCTCCACTTCTTCTTCCCAGCTAGAACACTAGGAAGTGGTGACGGGCGGGCGTTTTAGGGGACTGTCTTAATGTAAATTTTGTGGTTCAAAATGTGCTGATTTTCAGCCTAGTTTGACTTTGACTTTCATAAAAAGAATAGAAAAATGTATGAAAGGAAATGATTAGACTTCAGTCGAGAACGTGTTTAACGTCTGTTGATGGTTCACTAGGTCCAAAATATTATCCTCATTATGACCAACGAAAGTTTTCCGTGACTGTAGAATAAGTTCTTTAATTCATCGTTTTATTATCTTTAATTACTTGAATTTATTCGTGAATTTTAACCTGCGGTAAAGAAATGCTGTTTTTGATTGCCTATTTGACTTAAAATAATTACCCTTTTGTCTATAAAGGAAAATCTTCATTAAACTATGATGCACTGCGGTGCAATTATTTATACGGTAACTGCATTAAAATGTTCTTTTTGAAACTGGCTATCTTAAAACTTACCAAATGAATCTTTCTTCAACCAAGTTCAAAAGTTCATTTCAATTCTTTGAGTATGTCAAATATTGCAATACGATATAATATTCGATGATGAATTTGAATTTAAACTCTGAAACTAGGCGTCAACCCCATCAAAAGCGATCATCGCGCGAATACGCGATGGTCGCGATATTTTTTTCGGCAATACCAGAAAGTGCCCTCTATACAAATGAACACGACGATCTCGTATTCGCGCGATCATCGCTTTCAGGAGGATGATGTTTATTTCTTAAATTAATAATTACTTAAGATTTTGATGAGACATTGTCGTAAGATTACTTACGAGTAATTCACGTGTCAAAAGTTTTAATCCATTTCGTCGCCACATTAATCTTGGATAGGTTAAATCGGAAACTAGGCGTGCTAACTTGTAGGCATTTTTATTTAAAAAAAACTGATCAGGCTTCTTCTGGGTAAGCTCGCTCCATCGTCGACTTTGCCTCTGTCATCTATGATCTAGACCAGAGTCAAGAGCAAACCCATATTAAATTTAAAAAAAAAAAACTTATTTAGTAACTTATTAATTTTACATATAGTAGTATAGCGCCTAAGATTTTCATATTATTATGTACGCTTATGCTTAAAACACGTCAATTTTCTTACGCTTAGCTACGTAAATTGAGTACGTTAAAAAAGGGAGAGCTTACCTAACTCATTGAGAACTGTAATGGTTAACAAGCAAATTTCCCTTTGATCGGGATAAACTGAAAGAATGGCGTCTGCAGACGTCAAATTTGTAGCCGTAGCAATTTCGAAGCGGGAGTTCGCTGGACGTCACTACAAGCTGTAACATTTGAAAGCTTCAATACACCCCCAAAAGCACGAGCAAAGGCGCCAAGATATCTCATACAAAAATTTCACTTTTTAGGTGAGAAACGGCGCAACACAGAGGCGTCGAGTAAGTCCTCAATGACGTCGACAAAACGCAACAAACTAATGAAGACTAACGCTATCATAGTTCTAGAAACGTCTACCGTCATCCCATTCAAATGGCACCGGCAGAACTATCTCTGTTTCTTCTGCCATCTCACTTTTAAAGACACTGATTTACTCAAAGAACACACCAGAAATCAGCATAAGAAATCGAATATGAATACTGCAGTTTCATATTTAAGAAGAGACGAGAAAGTCAAAATTGACGTCTCTGTTCTACAATGTCGGTCTTGCAACGATAAATTCGACGATCTTAACGCTCTCATAGAACATTTGAAAGACACGCATAACATAAAATTCACAGAAGAATGCGGCTACGGTCTTATTCCGTACTTCTTACAGAACGATGTCTACCGTTGCGCAGTTTGTAAAGAAGAGTTTCAATACTTCATGAAGTTAAACCAGCACATGAATGAGCACTACGGGAATTATATTTGCGAGCTATGTGGCAAGTCGTTTTTAAGCCAGGATCGTTTACGATGTCATTCATTGACACATGGTTCGGGATTCCACTGCAACTTATGTCCCGAAACTTTCGACTCTTTAACACAGAAGAATAATCATGAATCGAAAGTCCATAATAAGGATAAACTTCACAGATGTTTCTTCTGTACTGAGACCTTTCAGAATTATAACCAAAGGAAGCGACATCACAGTACAATTCATGATGTTAAAGTCCCAGAGTTTACATGTCCAGTTTGCAGTAAATCTTTTCAAATTATGAGTAAAATGAAGGTGCATTTAAAGGAAGTTCACATTAGAGAGAAGAATTTTTCTTGTTCCATGTGCGAACAAAAGTTTTTCTCAAAAACCCATGTTCAGAAACACATGATTAAACATTTTGGGGAAAGGGTACATCAGTGCGAAGTTTGTAAGAAGTCGTATGCTAGGAAACAGACGCTGAGGGATCATATGAGGATTCATAGTAATGAAAAGAAGTTTGTTTGTAGTATTTGCAGTCAGGGCTTTGTGCAGAATAATAGTTTGAGGTTGCATATGAAGGTACATCATCCTGAAGTGGTTGCAGTATGAATAGTTATAAAGAAGCTAACCTAACGTAATGAATATTAGAAAAACAAAGAACATTTGTCATCTCATCATCACAAGCCTCCGCTGTTCGTCCGTCTGTCTGTCAGCGGGCTGTATCTCAAGAACCGTAATAGTGTTACGAGCTTGGGGTTCGTGACAAATAAAAACAGCCGATTAAATAACCAGAATGACACTTCAATTTAAAAACACTAATTACAACACTTTAAACTCACTAATTATAGAACTTCACCACTGATCACTTTAATCGCACTTGAAGATCGCTTCCGAAGTATTCGCTTGTATCGCTAATCCAATACTGACTCGGTCGCGGAATACGCGCTTGATTCTAGAAACTTCCATTCTCGAAACATCTGGAAGTGTAGAATGTTCTGCCAAAGAAATGTCTAGAAGGTACTTGACTCTACTAGTTCCGCATACTCGATACTAGATGGCGCTAGTAGTAACTTAATGTACCCGACATTAATTCTGGCGCATAACAATAGGAAGACAGCTGAAATTTTCACAAAGTGTATTTCTATTACCGCTATAACAACAAATAATACTCCCATACAAGAAACGTGTTCTTTTCGGTTAATGGTTCGGAACTCTTCGGGTGAGAGTCCGACTCGCACTTGGCCGGTCGTAACATTCCTTTCCTATGAATATGAATAAAATTATTTGTTTTCTTATGGGTTCTCAAGTTCAGATAAGACAGACAGTGATATTGCATTTTATAACATGTAAGGTAGAATGTAAGAGCAGTACTGACCCCCATTTCGAGGAATTAGGGTAGGTACTACCTACCCTATAGCATTATAGGCTGATAAGAAAGACAAAAGAAGCTATTGCGCATTTTATACTAAGTAAAAATGCATTTGTCATCGGAAAATTGCAAACACCGTAAGATTGTAAAATGTCGCGTGAAATTATAAACATTTTTTTCTTAATATGGCACGGATATATTGATAATATATGTATATTGAATTTGGATGGGATTTATTGTATACAAAATGTTTTTTCATAATATATCGAGAAATTATAATCTAATATTGGAGTCTGCAATTTTCCGGTGACACATTTATCTCGTTATGTTAAAACTCACTAAAATATTTGTAATCAGATCAAACGTAATTATTACTTAACTTACGTAGACTAAGAAATTCTTCTAGCTTCGTCCTCTCGTAAGCCTACGAAAGGACCGGGACCCCAAGGTCAAGGTCTCGAGATTGTCAAAGACATACAATAATATTATTAATAATAATGCAATGTATTTTTATATTCCTATTAGATATAATATACAGAATAATAATTTTATTAATGAATAATCGATTATTTTTATTTTAATCATGGACCTGTTCTTGTCCCATGTTACTTTGGGTCGGCGTAACACATTTTCACGCTATCACTGGAACGCCATTGTCACGTATACATGTCAAGCAAGCGCGTGCCCTGTACGCCAAACGTCACAAATATGTAACAAAATTTACGACACAGTTGTGGCTTGGCGTCGGGGGCACGCCGATGCGTTTATGCTCTGGCGTTCAAAAGATTAAACATAGAAATATACTACGAGGAATTTTAAACGCTTCAAGTCCTACCGGGCATCGAATTTAAATTGATCAGAAACCAAGGCATTTCTGATTAGATGTCCAAAAAGTTTTCTAGTGACCATGTTATAAAAGGAATCCCTTCCATTCAACCAAGTCTAGTTATTAGGAATAGTTGGGTCGTTCTCTGCAGAAATATCAAATCGTGTAAAAATCTACAAAAGCTTTCAAATGTTTTAGAAATTTATTCTAGATTGATCTCCACTTAATAGTGAAGCCACGTTTGGAATGAAGGAACTCCGAATTCACAAACGACACTTTAATTACATTTAAAACTACGTTATTAAGATTTTCTTCAGTTTCGTTTGAGGAATTCTGTCGTAATATCAACAACTTTAAATGTACCCTAATTAAACCACAAAATTATCTCTTACCTTTATTGAATAAAGTAGACATTTTTAGAGCGTGATTTTCTGTTGACATTCCAAGGGTACCTTTACAGTAGACCAATTTCTTTGCAGATAAAAAAACGAGGAAATGGAAGAAAGAATCTTCGTCGATGAGGAGGCGACGGAACCTCCAAATTATATTCAACAACACATCTATTATTCCTTTTAAATGGCGCGGGAAGTACTTGTGTTTCTATTGCAGCAAAGATATTGTCGAGTATACTGAGTTGAGGAATCATACGAAAGAACACGGCAAATGTTCCATATATGACCATTCCCTTAAAACACTCAAAGGAGGGAAAAACATGGAAATTAAAATAGACATTTCAATTATTACTTGTGAAGTGTGTACCGAAACGCTTCCGTCTTTCGATGATATCGTCACTCATTTGTTTGACAAACATGAACTTCAATACGATAAAGAAATTGAAATGGCTACAGAAGAATATAAGCTCGCTGATCTCAGCTGCACAGGATGCACTGAAAAGTTCACGTACTTCGGCTACCTAGTCTCTCATGTCAATAAGAAACATCCCAAAAACTGCCTCGTCTGCGAAAAATGCAACCAGAAATTCAACAAAACGAGAGATCTCTTCTCTCACAATAAAAACTATCATCGAGAAGGAGGATACCAATGCGAAATGTGCCCCCAGAGCTTCAGCTCACTAAATATTTTAAGAAAACACCGAAATAACAGGCATTTGACTCGATGCAACATTTGCGATTTGAAACTACCGTCAGCTTCTTTGAGGCAGAAACACCTTGAAGTAGAACATCCGGACGATGGTTCCCTGCAATGCGATAACTGCTTGAAAGAGCTCCACACGAAACAAGGCTTGAAAATGCATTTAAGGAAGTGTAAAGGAGAAGAACTTTTCGGAGTCGCCATTAAAGAGGAAAACGTTGCAATGGATTTGGACCAAAACTACGAGGATCGTTCCAGCAAACCTTGCGTTAAACAAATCAGACAGAACGTCGTCACCGTTATAAACATGTCTACAGCAATACCTTTTAATTTCTTCAAGAACAAGTTCAACTGTTTTTACTGTTCCAAAGACTTCATCGATTCGGAAATTTTGAGGGAACACGCGGCTTTAGAGCACCCCTTTTGCGATATCAAATCGAAATGTATAAAGAAATGTAGGGAGTCCGTCGCTTGTGTCAAAGTCGATGTTTCAAGACTCGCTTGCAAAGTCTGCTATGAAACAATGGCCGACTTGGATCAATTAATAGATCATTTAATAGACAAACACAATGCAAAGTACGACAAATCCATAACGACGTGTCTACAGCCTTATAAACTGGTTAAAGACAACATGGCATGTCCACTTTGCACAGGAGTAGTATTTAGGTTCTTCGGGACGCTTCTGAAACATGTGAACACGGAACACACAAACAACCATATCATTTGCGTTTACTGCGGTCAAACCTTCCGTAGGGATCAAAACTTACGAGTTCACATTTGGCGTCATCACAGACCTGGGAGGTTTAAATGTACCATCTGTGCTGCGGAGTGCAACATACCGTCTCGCTTGTACATGCACATGGCTCAAGCACACGGTGTCAAAGCCGCTAAATGTCAGAAATGCTCCGAGTCGTTCTCCACTCAATACGAGAGGCAGAAACATTTGATCCTCGCTCACAATACTGGCCACAAATGCTCTTATTGCGGGAAGCTTTTTACAAGGATGTCCTTCATGAGTAATCATATAAGGAGGACGCATATGAAAGAGAAGACTTACGAATGCTATGTTTGCTATGCTAGGTTCTTTAACACTGTGCTTTTGAAGAAGCATATGTTGAAACACAGTGGGCAGAAGAAGTATGCTTGTGATGTGTGTGGGGAACGTTTCTTCTGGCGCAAGGCTATGAAGACGCATAGGGACAAGATGCATGCTAGACAGCCGTACCCTCCTCCTCCACCCCCTCCGGTCATACCAACTATACCCAGACGCGAAGGGGTGATAAAGAGAGTATATGACGCTTGTCACGACATCTAGCATTCTCTTCCTCCGGTTATACCAACTTTACGCCTTAGTGTGGTGTCGCAAGTCGCGAAGAAGTTGTAAAAAGTATAGATGACATTTGCGATGACATTATGTTTCCTTTTTTTTTTCACAAATTGTACGTAACAGTTAGGAGATTCATCATGAATCAATTTTGCCGTTATGTGACGTACCGAAATCCTCGAATCCACAGGCGGATATGTACGTGAAGGGGCATTTTAAAACTATCAAAATAAATATTTAATGATAGCTTACAAGATCAATAAAAATAAACTTGATAAATGCAAACCTTTCGAAACTTTTGCGGTACCGTGTATAAATGTCTAGACTCAGGACAGGTTTAAGAGTTTTCGATTTTATACAGGTTTAAGTGCCATATTTTCCCTTAGAATATGTAAGCTATAAAAAACCTAGAAAATTGATGTATGAACGTCGCCATTTTGAATTTAAGGCGCCAGGGGAAGTTTATCAAAATAATACTTCAGACGCTATGCGTGGCACATATCTCGTAAAGCCGTTGATTCTGCGTCTTATATTTCCCCGGTCATATCTGATTGCCGTACCATTGGGCGAGAGTAAGTTAACAGACAGTGCACCTTTTGTTTGTGCACACACTTTTGTGCTCTATAATATCTCCTGCATACTTGCCTACTCGCCGTTGAAATTCGGTCGGAGGGCTATTATTATGCGTGTCTATGACTTGAATTGGGCTTACAAAAATTAACTCCATACTTCTCCGTTCCTCCATGCACTGTCTTTGCTATCTCAAAAGTACAAAACAATAATTTCTTTTCAGATTTGGAAACAGAGGTGACAAAGCACAGTGCTAGTTATCTAAGGAGGAGAAACCTACAAATATTACTCAACAATACAACGTTGATACCTTTTAAATGGCGCGGAAAATACCTCTGCTTCTATTGTGGAGACGATACCAAGACGCCCGATCGTCTCCGGAAACACACGAAAGGCCACGGACCTTGCAGTGATAGAGACAGAGCTATGCGACTTATTAAATCAGCTGATGTAGAAATCAAAATGGATGTTTCCGATGTCACTTGCGAGATTTGTTCCGAAAGTTTTCCGTTCTTAGACGAAATCATCGACCATTTGATTTTTAAACACCAATTGCCTTACGACAAAGATATAGAGATGCCGTTTTCTGCGTACAGGCTAGTAGATCTCCAGTGTCTCCTTTGCGATAAAAGTTTCAACTTCTTACGTAAATTAATCAGTCATATGAATACCGCGCATCCTAATAACAGCTTTGAGTGTTCCGAATGTAAAAAGAAGTTTAACAAAAAGAGGGATTTAGATTCGCACTTAAGATTGCATCATAAGAAATATCATTCTTGTGCGAAATGTGATAAAACGTTCCCAACCAACTCCGCGTTACAGATTCATAGGTCTAAAGCCCATGCTTCAACATGTAACATCTGCTTCCAAGTATTTTCGTCAGACGGCAAGCGGTTAGCTCACCTAAAATCAGATCATGATACTGAACTAACCCAATGTGGATTCTGCAATAAAGTTCTAACAACAAAACAGGCGTTTATAAGACATGCTGCTAATTGCATACATACACCTAAGGAAGAGACCGTCATAATTGATGACGAAGACAAAAAGATATCCGTGAAAGAAATAAGAGAAAGTTTGGCAGCCATCTTTAACATGACTACCGCCCTTCCTTTCAAATTCTTTATGAATAGGTTACGCTGTTTCTATTGCACAAGAGACTTTACCACGTGTGAGGAATTAAAGGAACATTCGTTGAGTGAACATCCTCATTGCGATATATCCTTTAAGTCTATGAGATTAAGGAACAGATATGATGGTGTCCAAATCAAAGTTGATACTTCTTCCTTGTCCTGTAGACTATGCCACATCGCATTGCAGGATCTGAACGATTTGATCGACCATTTGACCAAAGAGCATAAAGTTAAATGCGACATGACTGTTGAGAGTAATTTACAGCCGTTCAAGTTGATTAAAGACAACTATCCGTGTCCTATTTGCGGTGAAGTCTACAGATATTTTGGCGTTTTACTCAAGCATGTTAGTGCGTCTCACAGTGGAAATAGGCACATATGCATGTATTGCGGGAGAGCGTTCAGAACGGATCCCAATCTTAGAGCTCATGTTTCAAGGCGTCATAAAACCGCTGTCAATCACAAGTGTACTAGTTGTGATCTACAATTTCCTACTAATAGTGCGTTAAGAAATCATCAAGGAACTGTCCACGGTACGAAATTAGTTCAATGCTTTGAATGCTCCGAAAAATTCGTTTCGCAGTATTCGATGCAAAGGCATTTGATCACGTCTCATGCAACGGGGCATAAGTGCACTTACTGTGATAAACTTTTTACTAAAAACTCTTTTATGGTGAACCATGTAAGGAGATCTCATTTGAAAGAAAAAAATGTAGAATGTTCTGTATGCTTTGAGAAGTTTTTCGACAGTCAGAGGCTGAAAATGCATATGGTTAAACATGTAGGTGAAAGGAACTTCCATTGTGATATTTGCGGCAAAAAGTTTTTGTGGAAAAGGAATTTACGGGGTCATATGGCTTCCCATATTCGAAACGCGAACGCCCGAAATGTTACCTAACATTATGTGATGATATTTTTGTTCATTTTTCTGATGTTGATCAGTAATTTAATAGCTGGTTCTGAATTGATCAAAATGTGGTGGCCTTTGAAAACCTTAGCTAAGATTTCCTCTATACGCTTTCTGCCTGAAATATCGATGATAAACTATCAAGATTCTTTACAAAGAGTGAATGTTACGATTTGACCAATATATATCCCGAAGCTTTGATCAAAATCAGAGAAAGTTAAACTGAGATCTGAATTGATATAACTACCTAACGGATTACAATAAGCAAAAACGCTCAAAACAACTAACCAAGTGTGGAAGTAGAAGATGAAATAACAGAACATTTATAGAGAAGAACAATTTGTTTTCAGATGGTCTGCCAGGACCGTACGAAGGCTGTACCTCTGAGCGACGACGGAAAAACTTGAAAATACTGTTCAACCACACGACAATCATGCCTTTTAAATGGCGGGGCAAATACCTCTGCTTCTACTGCGGAAAAAACTATACAGAGTACGCAGAATTTAGAAAACACACAAAATCCCACGGACTTTGCACCACTAAAGATTACTCCTTGAAACTAATCAAAGGGAATAATGTAGAAATTAAAATCGACGTCTCGGAAATCGGTTGTGACATCTGCAATGAACCCTTCAGCAGGTTCGAGGAAATAATCGATCATTTGATCTCGAAACATAATTTGGAATACAACAAAAATATCGATATTCCCTTCCAGGAGTACCGATTAGTCGATTTTCGATGTTTGCACTGCGAAGAACGGTTTTCCTACTTCGGATATTTAGTGAAACACGTTAACAATGCTCACCCACAGAACTGCTTCATTTGCGATGATTGTGGAGTTACTTTCAACAAGAAAAGGGATTTATCGATACATTTGAGGAATTATCACAGACAAGGAGGATATCCATGCGATTTGTGCTTGAAGAACTTCGAAACACGACTTATGTTGCGGAGACATCAAAATAATATGCATTTTAGGCACTGCAAGAGCTGTGGTTTACGATTCGCGTCCCTTTCTCTCTTACAAAAACATGTCCAAGTCGATCATCCCCAGAATGAGAGCAATATGAAGTGTAATTACTGCTCCAAGGAGTTCCACACTTCTTTAGGTTTAAAACAGCATATTAGCAAATGTAAAGTCAAAATCATTTCTCAGGTCGAACCCCAAACTTCTTTTCTGAACGACAATAACATAGAACCGAAGAAAAAACAAAATATCCTTCAAATAAGACAGAATATACAGTGTGTACTGAACATGTCGACTGCTGTGCCTTTTAAATTCTTTTCGAAATACTCTTGTTTTTATTGCTCGAAGAAATTCGTAGAATTTGACGAGTTACGCCACCATACTACTCTAGAACACCCTGTGTGCGATCTGAAGTCCAAATGCATGAAGAAATGTAAAGGAGAAAGGATAGCTGTTAAAATTGACATTTCTAGTTTAGCTTGCAAACTATGTTGCCTCCCTATGCCTAACTTAGAAGATTTGATCATCCATTTAATAGCAGAACATAAGGCAAACTATGACACGTCAATTTCTGGCTGTTTAGAACCGTTTAGGGTTATAAAAGACAACATGCCTTGTCCCATATGCCCGGACACCGTCTTTCGATACTTCGGAATTTTGCTTCGGCATATGAACTCCGAACACAGCAATAACAATCGAATCTGTGACTTTTGCGGTCGTAGTTTCAGGAATGCTGCAAATCTCAACGTGCATATCACATACGCCCATACAGGTTCTTGCGAATGTGATATTTGCGGTGTCAAATACAAGAACCAATGGTGTTTAGCGCGGCATAGAGCGAGGACGCATGACGCTAAAGACCATAAATGCCCAAAATGTCCAGAACAGTTCCAGTCACAGTACCATAAACAAAAACATTTAATAAAAATGCATAATGTTGGCCACAAATGTAGTTATTGCGGTAAAATGTTTACTAGAAACTCCTTCATGAAAGACCATGTGAGAAGGACACATTTGAAGGAAAAGAACATTCCCTGTTCGATTTGCAATGAGAAGTTTTTCGATAATTATCTTCTAAGAATGCATATGGTGAAACACGAGGGTGATAGGAAATTCAGTTGTAATGTTTGTGCAAAAGCTTTCTTGAGGCGAAGTAATTTGAGTTCGCATATGGAAATGCATAAAAAGTACGGACATGTGCAGTTGCAGAGTTAAGTGTGTACTGTACACGGTGACATCTTCTTTCAACGGCAGCCCACTTCATCTATCCAATGACTACTACATATTCATAAAAAAAAAAACCATTACAATGATTAAAAAAAATATATATTATTCATTATCATGACGCGTGACGTAGTTTGAAACATCCCGTAGCGAGCGCAGTCCGAGCCTTGTCCGACGGCGTGAAATGGAACGCCGACATTGTTTCGATACGAAAAACATTATTAACAGGATGTTTCATAATTCTAATGCATATAGTTTATTTCGGGTACTTTCATTAAGTGGGCCGCCTTTGTAACACGACCAAAATGGCGCCGTGTATAATATAGAAGCTACAAATAGATTTTAGGTATACATTTTTATGTGCACTGAACTTCTAAACTTCTGGACAGATATTGATGATATTTTTATGTGTTTGAGTGGGTCCCTGAATACTGGTATTCAGCTGTATCCGGTTTGACTGGATGCCGACCCCAATATAATAGGGAAAAGCCTAGGCAGATGATGATGATGATGAGTGGGTCCCTGAATGGTTTAGATTCATAATTGGACCGGGTAGGTGGCGCTGCAATCGGGATTTTTTTTTCTTGAAGCCAATGTTCGGGCAGGACAATATCTGTTCAGAGCACTTGTATTATATAGAATCGTCCGATGAATGTAACCTTTTGGAGTATACTATTAAGAAAATTCGCAGAAAATGGAAGTGTGAAGCGACGAAATTTGTCTTCCTTGTCCATGCTCAATATTAATTGTCGTATTCAATATATTCTCTTCGTTTTCCTAATAAAAATATGACCGTAATAATATGTGTCGACTAGGATATATGTGACAAGTAGTGTTAAAATGTTTGATAAAAAAAAATTGATCTCAAATGACTTCTGGACTCAAATCCTAAAATAAATGTGAATCCACTAATATTAAGATAATGAGATTACTTCAATGTAATACGTCGATAGGGACGGGAATATGCATGCATTTTTTTATTTGCAAAATGAAACACTTATTAGCTCTAGTAAACAATTATGAAATCAAATTTAAAATATTATCATAAACGATGAAGTTATAAAGCTTCAAAGATGACAATTAGAAAGAGAAGTCCGATACGAACTCTGACGTCAAATACTATGACGCCTATACAGCTGCCATAGAAAATGGCGTCTTCGCGAGAGAGACAGATATATTTGTTTAAAATAGTTATATCACGTTTGTTTTTTTATCAATTTTGATTCTCATTTCACTGTTAGTATTATAATTTTTTGTGTTTGTTTAGATAAACTGTATAAATAACAACAATTACAATTTTCTTCATGCATATTCCCTATTATTTATTAAGTTTTTATGCTATAGACAAACAAAACCGCCTCTATTTGAATTCAGAATCTGAGATGATTATCAACTTGTATTACTTGTAAAAGATATATTTCGATATTTTATTACACAAAGTTCCACAAAGTTCTTTTAATGCAAAAGGTAAATGTCAACAGTGAGGATATAAATTAATCTGAGATTCTGGATTCGAGATAAAATTATGACATTTGTAAAAATCGAGAAAATTCAATACATTCGTATAATTTATTTATTATTTTATCATAAGTCAATATAATAATCATTACGTAAGCCATGAAATAATTTAGATTTGTAAGAAAATGTTAGGTAACATATAATATAATACAAAATATGTCAGTAGGTCCTATCAACTAAATAACCAAGTTTGGCCGGTTTGACTAACATTAGACGATACCTAAATGAAAACCGAAATATTATTGCACTGTTGAATTTTCAACTCTCGGTACTGAGTCGAGCGTTGATAATCCAATAGCACGCTTTATTTATGTAAACACTAAAGACAATTTTATACAGAAAAAAAGGCACAAAGGTGCTTTTTTATTTGATTTTTTCTTATAAAAAAAACGTTGCCCTGCACTAGGAATTTCTCCTGTATCGTGGAAGCGTTTACAAACAAAGTCACATACACAAACAGCCATCCGGAACAACCATCTGTTGGCCATACAAACATATGACTGGCCTGTTGGTCGAGTGGTTAGTGACCCTGTCTGCTAAACCAGAGGTCGTGGGTTCGATTCCCACCCAGGACAAATGTTTGTGTGATGAGAATGATCATTTGTTCTGTGTCTGGGTGTAATTTGTCTGTAATATGTATGTATTTAGAAATATTTAAGTATGTTTATCAGTCGTCTGGTTGCCATAGCACAGGCTCTGCCTAGTTTGGGATCGGATGACCGTGTGTGACTTGTCCCAAGAAAATTATTATTATTATTATTACATATGCATATATAAGAAACTCCATATTACTTGTAGCCATGACCATATTTTTGACGGCAACCCTATTGGTATACGTTCAGAAACGTATTTTATTTGATAAAATATAACTTGGGCACCTCTACTATTAGAAGTAAACGATTTAATTTTGACTCCGGGGGTCAAAATTAAATCGTCACCATCACGAACCAGATAAGAATTCCAATCCTTAACTGTACGCAGAAAGAAAGTGTTCCCAAAATGTTTAGGTGTCGAATACTGTTAATAAAACCGGCTTCTATGTAGGTAATTAGTTTGTAGGTATACAATATAAGATTAGAATTTTGAATATTGTGATATAATATTATACCTAACTATTATAACTACTGGAACAGAATGCATGAAGTGTACAATTACAAATATACTCCTTTGTATTTAATTTTGCGTTTTTGTCACTTTAAAATAACCCACACATAGATCACCCAATATAGATGTGCTGAACCTATAGACTACTATAGAGTACCTAATTTATAAAAATATTTCATTCATTAAACTTTTGAACGCCATTGTCACGTATACATGACCAACAAGCACGTGCCCTGTACGCCAAACGTGTCAAATATGTGTCAAAAAGTACGGAGAATTTGTGGCTTGGCATAGGGAGCTTATGCTCTGGCATTCAAAAGGTTAACAGAAAGAATGTACAACAAGGGTGTAGAAACATGAAATTACTTATAAGATTCTCGTTTTACTACTAAAATGAGCATTAAGAAAGGTTTTTTTTTTTTAATTAGTTCCTAAGGCCACTTTTGCTTATGTAACGTGGGTTGTTGTAATAAAATCATCTGAACAAGCTTATTTAACTAATACAATATACACTTTACCCTTTGGACCTGTCAAATCTCGCAGAAACTAATAGTTATAAAAACTAGCTTTTGCCCGCGACTTCGTACGCGCATATCTCGTTTTTTCCCGTGACCGTATAACATAATGTGGCTATCGTACACAAAAATATTTTTTCAAATCCGACTGGTAGTTCCAGAGATTAGGACGTTCAAACAAACCAACATAATAATACATAGGTACTACAAAATTACCGTAACTACGATTTTCTGACCACTATGCTCAGCAATTGGAACCTTCTACCTAAAAACAACTAGCAGAACCAACGAACCACATGGTCCACATGCGGAATATTACAGAAACCTAAAAAAGTAAAAGCTGAATTTCTTTTCAGGGTCAAAATTCGATACTGTGGAGGACAAATATAAGAAAATGGAAGTCGCCCGTAAGCTCTTGATTAAACGGCGGAATGTCGAATATGTATTACAGTATAGCAACGTTACTCCTTTCATGTGGCACAAGGGGAAATATAAATGTTTTTATTGCAACGAAACGACTAAGGACCCAGTCGTCCTTCGAGAGCACACGACAGAATCTCACCAGTTCGCCAATCTAGAACTGGTAGTCTTTGACAGAACGAAAAATAACCGGAATAAGGACGCTGCTGTCAAAATTGACGTTACCAATATTTGTTGTAAGCTTTGTCCGCAAGCTGTCACGAATTTAGAAGAGCTGATCCACCATCTGATCATCGCTCATGACGCAGAGTATGATGTTAGTGTCCCAAATTGCCTTCTACCCTTTAAACTAGACAAGGACCAGCCCACATGCCCGACTTGCAATATGAAGTTCGTTTTCTTCGAATATCTTCTGCGCCACGCGAACAAGCATCATCTATCCCACCACTACATTTGCGACGTTTGCGGCACAAGTTTCCAAGGAGAGAACCATTTGAAAATGCACTATAGGTACTATCACCGAGAAGGCGGCTATACTTGTGAATACTGTGGCATCAGTCTTGCTACACTATCCAAAAAGATTTTGCACGAGAAGAACGTGCACTTAGTCAACTTATCGACCTGTCCGCATTGTCCTGAGACTTTCAAAAGTCCTTATCTAAAGAAGCTTCACTTGGCGAATGTTCATGAAGTGGAAGAACTGAAAATCAAGTGCCCGTTTTGTCCAAAAGTGTATCCACAAGAATCTATAATGTCTCGACATATGAGAAGAGTGCACTTAAGAGAGAAAAATGTAGAATGCGAAGTTTGTGGGGACAAATTCTTCGGTCCGTACGACGTAAAACTCCATATGGTCAAGCATAACGGTGAAAAGAAATTTGTTTGTTCTGTGTGTGGCAAGAAATTCTCTAAGCGAAGCAACTTGAACTCCCATGCTGTACTGCATACGAAAGAAAAGGATTATGTATGCGAGGTTTGCAATAAGGCTTTTGCACACCAGACGAATTTGCGAATGCACATCCGTAATAGACACAGCCAATTCGATCTAGCTCCGATCATTGACGAAATTGATGAAAGCGATATGGTCCAAATGGAAATCATTCAGGAAGAGTTAGAAGGAGAAGTTGCAGGGCAATACATTGAATGATATTGTTATATTGTGGAATAAATCCACAGTTAAATTTCTTACCGAACCAGATACATATGAAAATCAACTGTAGTAACATGGAACGGAGCTCAATTTTAATTGGCAAAATTAATAAGATCGTCTGCAATAGAAATTAGACTTTGTGTAATGATACTACAGTTCTAAATCATGGAGTATACTTAAAGTGGCTTATTGAAGACTTGATTGTGAACGTGAGAAATATAGTGAGTAGAAATATGAGTCAGACTCTTTGAACTGTAGTGTGATATAAAATAACGGTGAACTTAAAAGTAGATCTTTCCTACGTGAAAATTGGTAACATGATCAATTAATATTAAACTGTTAAATAAATAAATAAATATTGTAGCTGCACATAACAATGGTCAATAATTGTAGGTATGAAAAACTAGATATATATAGTATGAATAATCTAAACATAAAAAAATGCAACGGATCGCTGTCTGTAGGTACATGGAAGATATATGTGAAAAAAATATTATTGGGAACTTTATCAACGCAAATAGCACCCAAAACAATGATTGTTAGAATTTATGTCTGTTTGTCTGTGCGTTTTTGCACGCTAATCTCAGAAACGGCTTATTATACCGATTTAGATGTGGTTTCTACTAATACATTGTGGATTTTCATGTCAATCGGTTCATAAATAAAAAAGTTATGCCAATTTAAAGAATCACGCCGAACATTTGTTGAACTATCTACATTATCTATCTACTATTCTTTCTCTGTTCAGTAGCATTGACTGAAACTTTTCTAAACTTCATAATCCTACTACTATTATAAAGGCGAAAGTTTGTAAGTATGGATGTATGTATGGATGTTTGTTACTCTTTCACGTAAAAACTACTGAATGGATTTTGATGAAATTTGGCACAGAGGTAGATTATAGTCTGGAATAACACATAGGATACTTTTTATCCCGGGAATATGTTCCCTTAGGATAGTTTTCGACAATCACGCGGGCGGAGCCGCGGGCGGCAACTAGTATTAAAATAAAAATGTCTGCCCCAAGTAATTATTCCACGCGGACGAAGTCGCGGGCAAAAGCTAGTATGAAATAGAATTATCAACACGAAAGATACTTTCATTGAGCGTACAGCTAAGTAGTAGAATTCCCTGCCGGAGTCTGTGTTTCCTGATAGCTACAACCTGGCAGTCTTTAAGTCAAGAGTGAATAGGTTACTTCTAGGCAAGCGTGCTCCACTGTCGATCACTTCATCGCCTTCCATCAGGTGAGATGGTGGTCCACGCGAGGTTGACGGACGAAATACGTCTTCGAATTTTTGTTCTAGGATGCTATACGATTCTTTCATCAAATGAAATTGATATTAATTCATTCTGCTACCTGGGTGATCTGTTAAATTACGACTAGAAACGAAATGGAAGGGTTGATCTAAAGAACCCAGGAGCCAAAAATACAAAAATCCGTTATGACATAAAAAGTAATCTGTCCTCACGGTATTGAAAAGGACATTTTAAACATTTTTTTTTCCTTAGCCTATTGTGTCCCACTGCTGGGCAAAGGCCTCCCCCATATCCTTCCAGACATTATTTTCTTGCGCCACCTCGAACCAGCCCTCGCGGTGTGCATCCAAATCATCTCGCCACCGCTTTCTGGGCCGGCCTCGGCGACGCCGTCCATCCTCTGGCTCCCATTGCGTGGAGAATTTTGCCCAGCGGTCACTATGCATGTGGCCTTTTTAAACTTATGAAGTTAAAAAGGCAAGCACCGTAAACCCGTAAGCGCCAATGTATTTGCGTTCCACTTTTTTTTTCTATCTAGAACATTAAAATTGGCACTTAGATCCTTCAGGTATTCAGTATCTTTTTCAAATAATTAAACGTTATATTTAACTTGTTAATGCTAAGACTATATTGGTAAGACATCTGCTATTAGATACTCCTCATACTCTAAATGTTATAGTTATAATCAATCGTTACTGAGTTCTGGTTTATTTTTTGTTATAATGATTTTAGGCTGCAAAATGTTGGATATTTACACAAACCAAAGTTATCTTTTAACTCCCGAAACTGGCTAACTCGAGGACTTTCCTATGAAATATTTTTATTATTTACCTGCAACGTGTTAACTGCAACTTCCTTTAAGGTAAAAGAAAACTCTGGTATGTGGAAGTGGGCTTTAGGCTGGTTTCATAGCTGTTCGGGAGATCTGTACGGGCCATCCGTACAGGCTCACGGAGTTTCAGAGCACTGCGGCCGCTACCCGTACGGCCTGTACGGGTCTCCCGTGTACGGACGGCCCGTACTGGTTTCCCGGACAGCTGTGAAACCAGACATAGGGTCGTCATTGAAAATTCAAATACGTAATAAAAAAGTTACAGCTAATTAATCAATCCGAAATATTACGTTCAACTAGAAATTACTTAACTTTACTTAAAAATACTATAGCTTGCGTACTTAAAATAATCACACCTAAATAATTTATACAAATTTAGTCATAAATTAGTGTAAAAATATTAATAATATTCATTAGTGTTGTAACACTGGCAGCTTGTTTGACAACTACTAAAATATTGCCAGTTAAGAAAATAGTCTCGGTTCTGTTTTGCGAATCTGTAATCCAACAATTTTAGTCCCTAAAGACTGGTATTAACTTATTAATTAATTCTTAGCACTAATGTTTAAATATGTTTTGTTACATGTAAATATGAACTATTTTACATACCTATTAATTAGTGTTTTGTAAATAAACATGTAGGAATGAATTGTAATCTTTTTTTTTTTATAAACACCACCTACTTCTAGACAAACAGTCAAGATAAATCTTAAGCGAAGTTGAGCTAAACTAGGTTTAGCTTTATACGTTTACGGTATTAAGTTTTAATGCTTCCTTATAAAACACATATTCCATCAGCCAGGTTAACCATGGCAATAAAGCCAAGTCAACCTTTAGTAAATCTACTATTAACTTTTTGAACGCCAGAGCATAAACGCATCGGCGTGCCCCCGACGCCAGGCCACAAATTTGCCGCACTTTTTGTCTCATATTTGTGACTTTTAGCGTACAGGGCACGCGCTTGCTTGTCATGTATACGTGACAAAGGTGTTCAAAAGGTTAATCGAATATTTAATCCCAAATTTGACGTTTTTACTTGACAGTTTTATATTTTAGTAAGAAATTGCATAGTATTTAATGACATGAAACCCGAATGTTTGATGAAATTAAACAGTTCCATCACCCATCACACCTAGAAATACGAAATTGACCATCAAAAATGCACACGCAAAAAGGAAGCGTAAACCTTGGCTCTCTTTTCAGGACGTCGGAACAACCAAGAAACGTACATCAAACAACTCAATAAAAAGAGAAGAAATATCCTCCAAATTCTACAGTACGGCAACGTTGTCCCTTTCAATTGGCACACCAAAGGGTTCCGATGTTTCTACTGCTCAAAACCTATGAGGGACTGCGAAACGCTGAAAGAACACACACAAAAACATTCCATAGACCTTGAGACTTTCATTACGAAAAGGATTATTTCGAAAGATATACCAGTCAAAATTGATGTCAGCAATTTGAGCTGTAGGCAATGCATAGAAGAACCATTTAATGATTTAGAAGACCTGATATCCCATATAATTCTCACACATGGTGAGGACTATGATAGATCCTTAAGTGTCTGTGCGTTACCCTTCGTTTTAAACAAAGATGTGATGCAATGTGTTCTATGTGAGAATCAGTATGACAACTTCACGTGTATGGTCGGTCATATGCATAAGGACCATGTTAGCCATTCTTTCATCTGTCAGGTATGCGGACTAAGCTTTATAAGCACAATTCGCCTGAAAAGACACATTAATAACAGTCATGTAGGATACAGGTGCACAGTTTGTGGAAAAATGTTCAATGCCTCCCACAGGATGGAAAAACATAAACAGAGAATGCACGGTCAAGCTAAGACACATGAATGCGACCTCTGCAGTGCGACATTCCAAAGTCAGTACCAACTAAAAGTACATTTAGGAAAAATGCACAATGTGGAAAAGTACAGAATCAAATGCGAGCATTGCCCAAAAATTTGCACAACCAAAGGAGCTATGATGCTGCACGTACAATCCCAACATGCGCACTCCAAATTCGAGTGTGATTTGTGCAATTATAAGACTGGAATCAAATGGCTGATCACTCTTCATAAGAAAAAGCATTTTGGGGATCGCGATTACGCTTGTAGTATTTGCGAGAGATCTTTCCGTAGGTCTAGTAACCTGAGAGCTCATATGAAGGTTCATTCAGGGGTTTCTGGACGTGTCTGCAGAATCTGCCGGAGAGGCTTTACCGATTTAGAGTCTTTGAATGTTCATACGGCTGAGTTTCATTATTTTGAAGAGTCTTAGGCATCACAAGTTACATGTTTCATCTGAAGTTATAAGTGTTGCTTGGAACTTCCGTTTGCTTATTGATTTAACTTAGATTGGAGGGCTTAATATAAATAATTTAGGCTCCTAAGTTATTTATATTAAGCCGAGTCTTTCGGGACATCAGAAACTTGTCGACTGTTCACGTGGCCAGAGAGCTGGGCTTCCCTTCGGCCAAAATAAGCATTTTCATACAAGGCGGATAGGGTTGCCAGTGTTCTGCGCACTTTTACCATTGGGGCTTAATGTAAAGAAGTGCAATAAATGTAGAAGACAGTTAATTATCTTCATTGGTGAATTATTTTCAGATGTTTTTTCATAGAGATAGCGTAGAGAATAGCAATAGGTCGGTAGTTTAGAAGAGTTCTAGCTTCAGGAATCTTCTGCAAAAAGTTTGTATCACACACTGATGCCAATTTTTACTACCAGGAAGAATTTAATGTTGGCGAAAACGGACATACGTATTTTTTTTAGGAAACGTTCGATCAAGAATCGATCGAAGTAGAAAACATTAATATTTTGTACAGGAGAGCATAATGTAGCTGGCTATTGGTATATTAATTAATTTATAATTTGAGAAATATAGTTATTAAAATAAAAATAATATATTATGTAAGTTCAATTATAGATCTTTGACATTCTGGTTATTTCTACTAGACATATTTCAATCAACAGCCACATAATATCTAAGTAAGATTATAATGATTTAAAACCGTGATTTTATGATAGCTAATAAGTTTTGAATGTTCTGATTCAATTAAATATTACTGATATTCAATAATAAACACAATATATTTATGACTTTGTTACTCTTCATAACACCTATTTAAAAAGCGTTGAACGACTTTTTGCATTCTTACAGAGGATGACAGTTAATTTATCAATTGATTTATTAAAACTTCATGCAAATAACTGTCAAAACAAAAAAATACTCCGGTTTATCAACCGCTTTTGCTATGGGACCAACTCTAACAGCGAGTTGATTCCATAGTAAAAGTTGTTTGCGTTAATGAAAACATTCATCCCCTGAAAGTGCCAATAAATATTGAAAGCCACTCTGTACTGTGACATCCAGTCTTCCATTCCTCCAGTATTCTTCTAATTTGAAACCACTCCGATGGCAACATACTAATTCTACCTGGCAGATACTGGTAACTTTATCAACTACAAAAACCTCACAACCGCACAATTTTATTCGTAAAAAAAGAAAATCTCCATGTCGTATTCTGGCTACCTCTAAAACCCTGTGTTTTCCTTGCAGGAGAACTCAGAGGTCGCCAGGATACGACAGAAAAGCAGGCCGTCACCAATTCTACTACCGAAGACTACGACATTGCTATCGCGCAGTCTACTAGCAGACCCACTCTCACAGCTAAAGACAAAAGGAATATCATGAGAAATAACGTACTACAGGTCCTTACGAAGTCGAACGTCATGCCTTTCCGCTGGCTTAAAAGTTCATACAGGTGTTTCTACTGCTACGATATCTTCCAAGAGGCCTCCGAATTGAAAAGTCATCAAGAAGTTCACACCGGCGACGCGATCAAAGTGCAAGCTATGAAAAATTATTGGGAGCCAGTAGTCTATTTAGATGTATCGAATCTATCTTGCATTCTTTGTCCGGAGAAAATAAACGATTTATACGATTTAATTGACCATTTAATAGCGATGCACGGGGTTGAGTATAACAAAGATGTAGGGATATGTATGGTGGCTTTTAAACTCGATAATTTCAATGTAAGCTGTCTCGCATGCGGGGCGAACTTCTACACTTTTGGCCCCTTACTCCATCACACTAACAAGGACCACAAAGGAACGTCAGCCATACTTTGCGATGTCTGCGGCCAACATTTCAAAGATGCAAACTTACTGCGTCTTCACGTGAAATCGATTCATGAAAACGCACTATATCTGTGCACTGAATGTGGCGAAAAATTTGACTCAAAGTCGAAATTAAAAACTCATCAGAAAAACAGCCATGACATGGAAAAAAAATATAAGTGCGCAGACTGTTCTGAAGTATTCCAGAGTCATTATAAGAGGTCTAGGCACATGGCTGCTGAGCATAAGAATCGACAAGAAATCAAATGCCCCCATTGTCCGAAGACCTTTGTCTTTAGGAGCATGATGATGACACATTTAAGGGACTCCCATCTGAAATTCCGTAACCATATTTGTGGAGTATGTGGCTGGAAGGCTTTTAACAGCAATCGCTTGAAGAACCACATGTATAAGCACAGTGGGGAGAAGAATTTCAAGTGTGATGCCTGTGACAAGGCCTTTACTACTAAGAAGATTATGAAGGCTCATTTCGCTAGAATGCATAAGAATCCTCATCCTTCTATCATGCAATACGATAATCCGTATATTGGACAAGTTTAACCTTTTGAACGCCATTGTATTTCATGACAAGCAAGCGCCTGGTGTACGCCAAACGTCACAAATATGTGACAAAAAGTACGGTGAATTCGTGGCTTGGTGGTGGTGGTGGTGGGGGTACGCCGATGCGTACTCTCTGACGTTCAAAAGGTTAAATGATTGTCTGATGGTCTGAAAGTATTTTTTAGAATTTAATTTATAGTGGTAAGAGTAACAGATCTCATCGTATTTTTTGGATTATGTACAGTCCGATCTCATACGTTTGGTGGTAGAGGAAATAACGATTTAATGTAAATCTCTACGGCACTGTGTGTGTGCTGTAAACAGAAAAAAAAACATCTTTCAATTCTACTAGGTAGAAAAATATATAATTCTATTTAGTAGGTACGTCCGTTAGATTTAAAAAAAAATTGAACTGGTATTTTTAGCCTAAAGCGCATCAAAAAGTTCAAGAGAGGAGGATGGTGACGTCACGGCGCGGCGCTAGTAAAAATTGTACTATCATAGTGACGTCACGCGAGTTTTCGACGCACAGTATCTTCGTAATTTTTTGTTTACGTAAAAAAGAAAAAATACGTGTCCAATATTTTTTGGAAAACTATCTGACGGACTTTTTAGATTTTTACAGTAGAATACCCTAAACGAAAACAAATCTTGGATGATCTGACTGATATACTTAGTTTTATAAATTGATTTTGTTCTGATTTTTTGTAGTATTATAATTATTGGTACCTTTGGTAGGCGTACGAGGGGCTAAAGCCAATTGGCAGAAGTCTCGCTAACTAATTATTATATTTTTATCTTGTGAGCATAAATACCTAGGTACATATGGGCAAGTTTTATTGATCTTATTATTCACTATTATTGATGTTATCATATATTTAACTTATTAAACGTGCAATATATATAATTCGCATCGCAATATTGTTCGTGCTTATGCATGAAAATCGTAATATGATTTTAACATCACATATTTAATTGTAAGTACTCATATAAAATAAGTGAACTCGAATGCTTAGTACAAAAGAGAGAACAGGCGTCCTCTGGGTAAGCTCGCTCCATCGTCGACTTCGTCTCTGTCATCTATGACCTAGACTAGAGTCAAGAGCAATCCCATAATAGGTATTATTTTTTTAAAAGCGATACTTTTCTTAAGAAAACTCTTTTGTAATCTACTAGCTTCTGTCTGCCAGTGGCAATGCTCGCGTGAAAGCAGGAATTTTCGAAAAAAAAAACTATATCTTTCTCCAAGCAAGGTCTTACCTATCTCTGTACCAAATTCCATCAAAATCGGTTATTTTTCGTTTAATCGTTAATTGGTTTAGACGTGAAAGTGTAACAGGCATACAATAAAAGTAACTTCTAACGTATTTGTAATAATATTAGTAAGGAAGCAGGAGATTAGTAGGGATTTGCTGGAGAGAGTAAATTTTCTGCAAACCTAGAAAGTATTTTATGCAATAATGTAACTAAATATAAACACTCTTTTTGATATGATTTATCAATTCTCCCTTTCGCAGTTCATCGACATACATATTGTATTTAAGAATAGTTTGTAGTGACATCAAATAAATAATACACGAATCTCATCTTGAAACTGTATTTTATTTCATACTAGTGGTCCCGGCGAACTTGGTACCGCCTCAGAATAGATTTTTGCCGTGTTCTTGGTCGCGGCATCGTTAATGATAATATCGGCACGATAAGCTAATATAATAGAAACTCGAAACAAACATCAACCGGTCAACTTGAAAACTTCTAATTGTCAAATTTTCAATCATACTTAACCATAGATAACATTACGTTTAGCTGTCAGTTGCGTTTTGTTATTCCGTGTCAGTTGCGTTTTGTTATACCATTTTTAACAAATGAACGGCTAGACTGATATTATATGTTTTGACTGAAAAATTTTCATTTTTCTGTTTGTTGCGTTTTGTAATAAAATGAGGTAAAAACGGGGTAACTAACACGACTTTCTTTTATATATATAGATACAAACTTCGTACTGGCATGACATGATCAAGTTCTTCTAGCGCTATACAGATAATACGGATATGAGGACATTATTACAATAAACTGGATTACTTCGTCGTAATTAATCGATGAGATTTCAAATTGGACATTTTTCAGGAGTTAAAAAATGTTTCTATCCTTGTTCTATTAAAAACTATTTACCTCCAAACGCAAGCGTTCCAGAACAAGCATATAAAATAAGAGAAGGTATGCAATTCAACTCTCTGAAGAAAATTTTCTCTTTCAGGGATTGCCACCCCTCAAGGGACTCGAGATAAAACAGAAAAAAAAAATGATGAGACAGAGAATATTCCTGAAATTGAACCATTGCAGTATGCAGATACGAATTATTCTAAAGGGAAACCGGAAAAATCGTATGGAGTACTAGAAACACAAAAGATTTTGAGAGAAAATGTAACTCAAATCCTTGAAAGGTCCACACTAATGCCGTTCAGATGGCTCAAAAACGCATACAGGTGCTTTTACTGCTACGATATCTTTCAACAGCCCAAAGATTTAAAAGAACACCAAGAAATCCACAAGAATGAGGAAATCGCCAAGAAAATGAAATCATTTTTGGATCCTGCTGTAAACGTCGATATTTCGCGAATCTCATGCAAACTCTGTCCGGAAAAAATTGACGATTTAAACTCTCTAGTAGACCATTTGATTGAAACACATGGAATAGCTTTCAATAAAGGTATAGGGATATGCATGAGCCCTTACGTGCTAAACGATATCAATGTGTCCTGTGCCATATGCCAAGGGGTCTACCAAACTTTTGGCCGACTACTTTTCCACACGAATAAATACCACAGCACTCCTTTGGATGTACTGTGTGATTTCTGTGGGAGTCATTTCACGACTAATCAACGGCTGAAGGAACATATAAGCAATAAACACGACCATAAGACTGTCAAATGCAGATTCTGTGACGAAAAAATGGTTCCGACGAAGATACGAACCCATATGCAGAGAGTGCACGGTAAAAAGTACAAATGTTTCGTTTGTACAGAAGTTTTTGAAACGCATTACAAGCGGACAGCACATATGATGGACGTGCACAAGAATAGAGAAAAAGTTAAATGTCCGCAGTGTCCATTACAGTTTGTATTTCAAAGTGCTATGATGAGACATTTAAGAAGATCACATATGCTTGAGAAGAACGCAGTTTGCGGCGTTTGTGGGTGGCAATGTTTTGAAATTAGTAGGCTTCAAACGCACATGTTGAAACACAGCAATGAAAGGACATTCTGCTGCAGTGATTGTAAGAAAGCTTTTAAAACGAAAAAGGGCTTGAAGAGACACTGTGAAACTATACATGTGGCAGTTAAACGGAATCTGCTGCCGCCCAAATTCTCCATATAGACAAGAATCTAAGCAAGTTAACGACTTTTCCCATGTTACAGTCGGAAACGTTGCCAAAGGAACGCCACTATGTTCTCATATAATAGGAATCTTTTATCTATTCGACACAGACACAAATACATAGCAATATAAGTAGAAGAATAATAATATTGAATAATAATACAATAAAATTGCGGTGCGTGCCCAGACCAATCTAACGTCATGCTCTAGCATTGTGCCAAGTTTCATCTAAATCCGTTCAGCCTTTCCAGAGGCGTGTTTGATTTAATAACATGCAATTTTTCACGTTTATTTATTTATTTATTTAAACTTTATGTACAATAGTGGTACATGGGCGGACTTAATGCATCAAGGCATTCTCTACCAGTCAACCTTTGGGTTATAAAGACTATATTGTGGTAGGTGTACAATAAATAAAAATAAGATTCAAAATTGAATATTAACAATTCGGAAAGAATATACAGATAATATATATAATACTAATAAAATACATATATATGCTAAAATAATAAACTAATAATTATGATATATAATAATCATACCGATTAAGAGAATTCATAGTAATCATGACATGAGAACAACTAAGAATGACAAGCTTTTAAGTAGTGTTTTCGGATTTTACGCTTAAAGGAAAATTTTGACTCCGCCTTCTTTATGTCAAGGGGTAGCATATTCCAGAGTTTAATTGTAGAAATAGCGTAGGAATTAGACAAAAACCCGGTGCGGTGAGAAGGGATATGAAGAAGTAAGTTTTTAGATGCTCGAAGGTTGAGACTGTGAGACTGTGACTGTGTGTTTATTATGTAAGGTAGAATAATTTTTAAGCACCTATACAATACCTCCGTATAAAGCTATAAAAATTAGGTACCTACACTTACTACCTAAATATATTATTACTAAAACTCTGTAAATTTAATTATTAAAGATTTAAATTAAATTTTTATTCATCTTTTATTTAACACTTTCGGTGACTAGACTCAACATATGGGTGCAACAATAATTTTGTTTGTGTGCCCACAACTCGGTATCCGGGACACCGTTACCTATATGTAGCGACGACTCGCGGGCACACGAACAAATTATTATCCGACCCATATGCTGAGTTCTGGGCACCGAAAGTAACGAACTTTCTTTAGATCTTTAAGTAAATAATTTATTTAATTATTTAGAAAGAATAGGTTACTTCAAAGTCCTATTTTATTATCACTACCTATATCCAACAAAAAAACTATACGAAGAAACTAACCTACTAAATCTTACACAACTGTACACATATTATACCTGCATTCTCGTAAAAAAGATAACCACGAACTCCCTACAGTCAAACATAAAACTACATAAAAAAACGCCTACATATAACACAAGAAGTAAAAACAAGTTTCAACTAACGACTACACGTGCACGGACTAATTACGGCAAAAAGACAATATTGACGGAGGGAGCACAACTATTTAATAATCTGCCGGAGGATATAAAGAGGTGCGACAGTATAAACATATTCAAAACAAAGCTGAAAAGACACGTATGTACCATGTAACGTCGACTACACCCTAGAGGCAAACATTAGTAATATATAGATGTAAGCACTATGGATCTCATTTTAAGTGAACTGTTATTTAAGTTCTTATGAGAATAAAGTTCTTTAAACCTTACTTACTCCATAGTCGACCACATCATCGCTGTTGCGCCCATCTACATACACTAATAAAGAAAGTCTAATAATAAAGAGGAAAAAAACATTTTTTTGTGTATGTGTATGTTTAATGAATAAACTCAACAACTACTGGACCGATTGGAAAAATTCTTTCAGCAATGGATAGCTACATTATCAGCGAGTAACATAGGCTATATATTTTATCCCCGTACTTCCACGGGAACGGGAACTACGCGGGTTAAATCCCAAATAAATTCGGGCAAGTAATTCATGATGAGGCCCAGTTTAATTCATCACCAGAAGTAATATTTCTACTTCTATGCCAAAATATGTATTCCTATTGATTGTTGATTGTAAAGACCAGCGTTTCTCATTTGGTGGGTCGCGACCCCGGTACCGGGGCATCAGAATAAAATACCGGGTCGTAGCATTCCCGCGATGTTTTAAATAGCATTGTAAATGATACCGAAACATTAGAAAACATTTTTAATAGTAATATGAACATACTTCTAATAACAATAAATTTGTATTATTTTACTTGATGTAACCAGCGGGGGTTTTAAAAGTATTGAGTGGGTTACGAAGGGGCAGTGAGTAAATTACCGGGCCATGGCAGACCATTGGCAAACACTGGTATTGACTTTAAAAGAGACTTTGACCTCTGACTTTGTTGGGAAACGAGGACCACTCACCATATCTCGTTTAAATTGACGTATAAAAGTGTAATTTAAAATACTTAAGGAACCATTTAACTACTACTATTTAAACTATACTATACTTCTGGACACATCTATTGGCCCACCTTGTATTTTCAGTTTCGTTTGGTCCTAGCTAAAATTTTATATTAGGTCGAGCAAAAAGTTTTTATGCAGTTTTGAACCTGGCACATTCACAATTTCATTCAATAGTCTTTTTTTGAATTTCGAACACAGAATTTAAAGAAACAAAAGACAATTTGGAGCCTGTTTGTTGATATCAAACAATCGAATACTAAGAAAACTTGGTTTTATTGGTTTACTTGGATTTAATTCTTGAAAAAGTGATTGATATCTTTGGTTTTGCAACAAACATTACTTATTCTTAACATTAAGGTGAGGTTCTATCAATAATCTATGGATACTTCACCTGAAGTCGCCGCCCAAGCTGTGGCACTTATTCAGGCCGGACACAGCCAAAGAAACGTGAGTGCTCAACTTAATTTAAGTCGATCTGCGGTCCGAAATGTTTATCGGAGGTACCTAGAGACTGGCGGCTTTGTTCGTCGCCAAGGAAGGCCACGATCTCGGGTCACAACTGAAAGGCAGGATCGATTCATCGTGACGACCAGCTTGAGAAATCGTCACCTTACCTCCATTGAGATACAAAACCAACTTCGCGACTTCCACGGAGTATCTGTGAGCGCTCGAACTGTTCGGAGAAGGTTAAAAGAACGCGATATGGTACCACACAAGCCAGCTAATGGGCCCAAACTAACGCGAGCCCACCGAACAGCGCGCCTTCATTTCGCACGCAGTCATATAAATTGGACACAGCAAGATTGGAGCCGTGTACTCTTTTCTGATGAGTCTAAAATTGTGTTACATGGCAATGATGGAAGGAAGAAGGTCTACCGACGTAAGGGAGAGCGTTTCGCACAATGCTGCTTTGAAGAGAGGGTTGCTTATGGCGGTGGCTCATGGACTGTCTGGGGCGGTATATCCGCGAGCGGCAAAACTCAACTTGAGGTTGTTACAGGACCACGGCTGCCAACATTAAATGCTGAAAGGTACATTCGTGAGTGCTTAGAACCTCACGTGATACCATACGCGGACTATGTGGGCCCAAATTTCCTTTTTATGCATGATAATGCAAGAGCCCATGCGGCCGGCATCGTCAGGGAATATCTTCGGGATGTGAACATCACAGTTATGGACTGGCCAGCCAGAAGCCCAGACATGAACCCCATTGAGCACATGTGGGACGAGCTAAAAAGACGTGTTAGGGCTCGTCAGCCAGTTGCCCAGACGATGCAGGAGTTGAAAACTGCCATAGAAGAGGAATGGGAGATGATCCCTCAAAATTGCATAGAGCGGTTGATAAACTCTATGCCTAATCGTATGAGAGCTGTGGTAGATGCCCATGGAGGCAACACGCGTTATTAAATTAAACCTTTATTTGATAAAACATGTTTTTTATTCAAAAATCAATTGCCTTTAACAAGGCGCATATCCGACTTGTTAGTCGTAGCTCCATGTCGTATGGTATTCTGAATTCAAATTTAAAACAATACGATTGAAAAAGATGGTAAAATGTATTAGGTTTAAAACTGCATCAACAGTTTTTGTTCAATCTAGCAATCATATTTCGGTAGGGGCCATCGAAACCTAAACTCTAAGGTGGGCCAATAGATGTGTCCAGAAGTGTACTATAATTATTACTATTACTAAATAAATATTTTTACTTATTCTTATTTCTTTTTATCATATACTTATTTCAATTGCCGCTAAATCAACAAATAATAAACATGGAATTAAAGAAACATGATATTTACGGTTTATGGTACGGACGGAACCCTTCGTGGGCGAGCCCGACTCGCACTTGGCCGGATTTCCGGCTACTTTAAACCAAAATAAATCTTCATACGTTACATTTTTGAACACAAGTGTACAGCCAGTGCCACCTTATGTATCTGCATGGTTATTTCTCGTTTCCAGCCGCGAAGGAGAATGAAAACTCCACTCCCTGCCTCGACGAGGAAGCCGAAAGAACCTGCGAACTCTTCGTGCAGATACTACAAAATTCTACAGCGTTACCATTCAGAGCTATGAACAACATATACAAGTGTTTCTACTGTCGTAGAAGCTTCCACTTACCTTCACAACTGAAGGAACACACGCTAGAAAACCACACGAACGAAGATCTGAGAAACATCGTCTACGAAAATTTAACAAACGCCACTTTGAAATTGGACATCTCGGAGTTACAGTGCAAAATTTGTCTGGACCATTTCGAGGATACCATACCATTCATCACGCATCTTCAATCACACGAAGTGAAAGTAGACAGGGATTTGATGACTCAGTTTCTAAGCTTCAAACTATCCGATGAGGGAATTAGTTGCTACACTTGCAAAAAGGAGTTACGATATTTCTCCTCCCTTTTTGGACACGCTCAAAGAGCTCTGAAGGACGGAACATTCTCTTGTGAAACGTGTAACCTTACCTTCTGTACTAGGAACAGTCTAGCTAGACACATAGGCAAAGAACACAAGACGACCAATTTCGATTGTGACGTATGCGGCAAGAAATTCTACTCAAACTACAGTAAAAACCATCACAAAAGACGAGTACACGAAGTAGAGAAAAGAACATGTCCGGTCTGCTTCGAACTACTCGGCAGTGCTTACCAAAAAAATACTCATTTGGCTAAAATTCATAACATTTGGACCAGGGAGTTTAATTGTGATACGTGCCAAAGAACCTTTCTGAAGAAGAATGAGTTATCAAAGCATATTCGACGCCAACATTTGAAAGAGAAAAATATGACTTGTGAGGTGTGTGGACAAAGCTTTTTTGATAATCATTCGCTTGAGGATCATCGGATTAAACATGAGAATACTCGGGCTTTTGAATGCCATTATTGTAGCAAAACATTCTCGAGAAAGAAAGCCAAAGACGTTCATGAGAGGATTCATACGAATGATAGAAGGTGTGTTTGTAAGGAGTGTGGACAAGCGTTCGTGCAGTACGCTAGTTTGCACTGGCATAAGCGAATGTGTCATAGCCAGAAGTCTAAAGAAGGGACTGGTTTGTCTGCAGAAGGACCTATGTCCGATAAAGGAGACGAATAAGTATGAGAGTCTCGGAGTCTCACTTCTTATTCGTTCCGATTTCTTACAAGCCAAAAAATATATGTATATCAAAGACTTTTATCACACATTTTGGATAGGTACTGTAAGGCTGAAATGTATAGGTCAAATTAAATTATTTAGCAAAACAAAACCCCGCCTGTCGGGCAACCTGACGAAATTGAGTTTAGTTTTTTTGTTCGCATAACTACAAAATGTAGGGAGTTCCATATTTATTTAAGTTAATTTTTGGATAGATCGTAGTTTGCGGATATAGTAAAGCCTGAAAATTTTTTTTATCGATTCATTATCCCGATCGATTCATTTTTTCTGAGAAGTTTCGCTGATCAATTTAATTAGACCCTGGTGGAACTGGCACAAATGTATTTATTTAAAATACTTACTTGATTTAGAAGTTATAAATGAACAAACCATTTTTTTTAGATCATAATAGTACATTGTTCACCGAGAGGAGAAAGTGACCGATTACCGTCGAGGGTGTCGTTTGAAGCCCGAGCCGTAGGCGAGGGCTTTAAAACACCCAAGATCGGGAATCGCAGTTTCTCTCGAGTGATACATAGTGCTTTATACTACACCTACAAGGAAAATAAAAAACGAAATCTTTACTAATTGAAATTTATATTGAAATTGTTGCAGTTAAAACTGAATCCTCAAACAACACACAAATTGGAAATGGCGCCAATGGCGTCTGCAATTTTCACATGTTCTTTTTTCAAATTGTTTATCCTGCCGCCGCAGGGTCGCACTGCCAGCCCGACACCATCCAACACACAGCTAGTGGCCAGTGTCATTTTGCGAACTTGGAGATAAAAACTCACTGTAAAAACTTTTTGGCTTTTGATATTTAGGTTACCGGCGCATAGTCTTACCCAAAATTAAAAAAGAAAAACCACGTAAGAAATGGATTTTCATACACTTTTCTCTCCCGCTCAGATGCGTTTTCTCCCCGCATATTTGTTCGATATGCAATGACGTACTTGCAGGTGTAGTATAAAAACAATTTATACTACACCTGCTTGGAAAGTACCTTGATACTTTATCAAATTTACGGTAGAAAGTACGTCATTGCATATCGAACAAATATGCGGGGAGAAAACGCATCTGAGCGGGAGAGAAAAGTGTATGAAAATCCATTTCTTACGTGGTTTTTCTTTTTTAATTTTGGGTAAGACTATGCGCCGGTAACCTAAATATCAAAAGCCAAAAAGTTTTTACAGTGAGTTTTTATCTCCAAGTTCGCAAAATGACACTGGCCACTAGCTGTGTGTTGGATGGTGTCGGGCTGGCAGTGCGACCCTGCGGCGGCAGGATAAACAATTTGAAAAAATAACATGTGAAAATTGCAGACGCCATTGGCGCCATTTCCAATTTGTGTGTTGTTTGAGGATTCAGTTTTAACTGCAACAATTTCAATATAAATTTCAATTAGTAAAGATTTCGTTTTTTATTTTCCTTCTAGGTGTAGTATAAAGCACTATGTATCACTCGAGAGAAACTGCGATTCCCGATCTTGGGTGTTTTAAAGCCCTCGCCTACGGCTCGGGCTTCAAACGACACCCTCGACGATAATCGGTCACTTTCTCCTCTCGGTGAACAATGTACTTATTCTACTTGAATATAGCTGTAAGCTTGTCATAATGACGTATTGTTTTTAAAACGTATAATAACCGTATAAAGTCAACCTTTTGGTTAAAAAGACTAAACTGTGTGTCTGGGCAGACAAAAGTGTAAAGCGCAAAATGAAGCTACCCGAAACTGTCAAATTTTCCCAATCAACCTTGAACCTAATGCATTAGCGATAAAGTTGAAAAACTATTAAAGAAATTTGACAGATTGTTGTAGCTTAACGTCCTGGCGTCTGTACATTTCCGTGCATCGCTAAAGCTTTAGGTTCAAGGTTGATTGGGAAAATTTGACAGTTTCGGGTAGCTTGATGTGTTGACGTCTGTACATCAAGTCCCTAAAGGTACAATTCCTGCATCGCGGCCGATAGCAGCCGCGTGCAATCTATCGCATGCAGCAATAGTCAGAGTATGAGAATGTATGGCGCCGTTTCAAGGGTCTGCGACAGACGCGCGCGACTGCCTTCGGAAGCGGTGCCATACATTTTCATACTCTGGCTATTGTCACATCAACCGCGCGCGACAGACGCACGCGGCCGCGATGCCGGAATTGTACCTTTAGGGACTTGATGTACAGACGCCAGCACATCAAGCTACCCGAAACTGTCAAATTTTCCCAATCAACCTTGAACCTAATGCTTTAGCGATAAAGTTAAAAAAACTATTAAAGAAATTTGACAGATTGTTGTAGCTTAACGTCCTGGCGTCTGTACATTTCCGTGCATCGCGGCCGATCGCAGCCGCGTGCAATCTATCGCATGCGGCAATAGTCAGATTATGAGAATGTATGGCGCCGTTTCGGAGTTCTGCGACAGACGCGCGCGACTGCCTTCGGAAGCGGTGCCATACATTTTCATACGCTGACTATTGTCGCATCAACCGCACGCGACAGACGCACGCGGCTGCTACCGGCCGCGATGCCGGAATTGTACCTTTAGGGACTTGATGTACAGACGTCAACACATCAAGCTACCCGAAACTGTCAAATTTTCCCAATCAACCTTGAACCTAAAGCTTTAGCGATACAGTTGAAAATCTATTAAAGAAATTTGACAGCTTGATGTACTGGCGTCTGTACAAAGTGGACAGGGCGCTGATAAGATAAAATGTATATCGTCAAAGGAACGAAATGCGGGCGCGCGGACATAGCCATACATTTTCATCACAGCGCCCTGTCGCGTATTTTTTTTTTTTTTTTGTGAGTGGCTTCTCGCAGTTCAACCTATAAGGTTGTCGACTGCTTAACCGGGTTTGCCTGTGGTGGCCTTAATATAATATTAAAGCCTCCAGCCAGGGCTTATAAAAAACTTACAAACTAAGCGACTACACGCTAAGGGCACCCCCTGTGCTGTGGGGTACGGGCCTCGGCTTAGGGCGTCGCTGGGGAGAGGACAGCTAGGGACGGGCTGGATCGAACTGGTCCTGTCGCGTGTCTGGAGCACTTTGTATATAAAGATTTATAGCTCTCGTGTGCCATGGTTCATGTCCCATTGGGGCTAGATTTTTGCTAAGTAGGTAGGTAACTACTTAAAATGAGTGTCTTCTTTTTCTAAGTATTCTATAAGAATAACTGTTTTGTAAGTTTCTCATGACTGGTGCATAATAAACGAGACATTGTGATCAACTTTTGGTTTTATTCCATTTAATACCAAGACTCCTTCGTGCCTCGGAAAGCACGTTAAGGGGGATCCGTAGTGGTGGCCCGCGAAATTCAAATATTCTTGTGATTTTGCAATTTGCAGGACAATGTCCAGTTTTAACTTGATCAAAATATGATCTGCGACAGTAACATCATCATCGGCGCGCCGGGATTACGGAAGTCGCATTCGTTCCCGCGATCCCCGGCGTAGGTGGCAGATGGAACACCGGGGTGGTTTTAGTCAGTAAGAGTCTGACATACCCCTCCGCCCGCACCAGGGCGGAGGACATCCATGAAGATTTCCGCCCGACATCAAAAAAAAGGACCAACGGCTTAACGTGCTTTTCGAGGCACGGGCGTGTCTTACCACCAACTTCCAAACTCCGGCTGTCACAGAAATTCCTAATGGAAAAGCTAAATGACACTCGCGCGCTACAATATAAGTAAGTACTATCGCGGACATTTGCTGTGAACCACCTTTGAACCTTATAACCATAATAATAAAGTCGAAAAGTGGTTCACAGCAAATGTCCGCGATGGTACACAATACTCTTCAAAACTTTTTAAGAAAAAAGCCAATTCGAAATTCCGCATGCTCTTTATTACAAACCAATCAATAAGGTGATAGCAAGGTCAATTGCCCAGGGTGTGCTGGGCGTACCAACATTGAAGTGTCACCACCCCCGGACGCATTTTAATACACCTGGAAATATCACAGAGGACATCTAACGGGATTATTCTCTCATTTCAGAACAAATATTGGAAGAAAATGAGAAACTCGCTGAACAGAGACGAAGAGACCAACTCGCGACAATACTGACCCTCATCATACAAAACTCAACCATACTGCCATTTAGATGGTACATGAGCAAATACAACTGCTTTTACTGCCGCTCAGTCTTCGTACAGAGCTCAGAGCTTAGAAATCACGTGGAGACTAAACACAGACAGGTCGAAATCGAAGAATTCATTATAAGAACGCTATGCAAAACAAGCAGGACAAAGCTCGACATCTCAAATATTTGGTGCACGACCTGTACAGACCAATTCGATACGTTCCAAGAATATCTGGAGCATCTATCAGAGCGTCATGCGCTTAGTATAGACAGAGAAGCCACCCAATTCTTCGACTGCTTCCATCTAGCTGATGACGGAATGTCCTGCTTAGAATGCGGACAGTACTTCCGATTTTTCGGACCTCTGCTCTCACATACGTACAAATATCACGTCGAGAAGATTGTTTGCGATATCTGTGGTCAAGGATTCCATGGAAAACTTAACGTACTGTACCATATAAAGCATTTTCACGGCATTAAGTCTTGTAAACATTGCAATGAAGTATTCCCAACACAATACGCCCTCAGGAAGCATGTAGAAAACGTTCATCGGACTGACAAGCTTAAATGCCCGATGTGCCCCGAAATACTAGCAAATCGTTACTTCAAGAAACGTCACATGGCCTTGGTCCACGATTGCAAAAGCGTGCAGTTGGTCTGCGAATTCTGTTCCAAGATCTTTACGAGGAATAACAAATATATCCAGCATAAGCTTAGAGTACATGACAAGGAGAAGAATTTTACCTGTGATGTCTGTGGACGCAAGACATTTAGTGCTGAATGTTTGAAGAAACATATGGTGGTTCACAGTGAAGAACGTCCTTTCAAATGCGAGATGTGTGGCGTGACGTTTAGGAGGAGGAAGAATATGACTGATCACTTGAAGAGGCATACAACTCCTGAGTGGGAGACACATAATTTAGATAGGACAGTGTTGGGAGATTCTCAAGCTTCTGAATAAATGTTTTAAGGTTTTAATACCGCCATTTTGTTATCATGTTGAAAAGTTCAGAAGCTAGGTGGTGAAATAAAGCGCAGTATACTTTCCAATGCTTCATTTTTTTTTAATAATACTCAATCCAATAATTTTATAAAATTATTAACAAAATTGTGTTCAAAATTCTACGGCGGGAAAATAATTGCGAATGCCACAGATTGAAAATAACCGCCATATAAAACTAAAGCACTTTAAATTCAAATAAATTAAAAATGGCACATCCGAAATTACTACTGCTTATTTAATTTTAATTATTAGTCATTTAATATTATATTCTATTTTTAAATATGGTTAAGAAATCGCAATAGGCGCTTGTCGAAGTCGTTCTGTGAATAGTCGCTTTTCGAAGTCGTTTCGTGGATGGGCGGGCCACCATCCGTTACATAGGAAGTGTCCTTCGTGCCTCGCAACGATCTTAGGCAGTCGTAACCAGACCTCACTTTAATTTCTCAGTAGCAAAATTTCTATTCAGCTCCGTCTCTCTGTCGCACCGGAATCTTGATGGTTTAAAAAAGTCATAGTAGGGCCCCAGATATCAATAGAATATCTTCGACTTGAGGTATTTACTAACTGCTGATTTAACTAAAAGCTTAAGTCGTTGGGACTAGGTTCATTTTTATATGCAGGGCAAACGTTTGATTAAGTATATCTTCAAATTATGAGAATTGATCTTTAATCCTGGATGACAAAATATAACTTACTGAGTATTTTTCTAACATATACATAATATATTCGGATTGAAACATTATAAAACTTTGTGTCCGAAGTTAGAACTCTTGACTTATAAAATGCCATCTACACTTCTACACTAATATTATAAAGATGAAAAGTTTGTATTTTTGTATGTGTATGTATGTTTGTAATGAATAAACTCAAAAACGATTTAAAAAATTCTTTCACCATTGGAAAGCTTCATTATCAGCGAGTAACATAGGCTATATTTATCCCCGTATTCCCACGGGAGCGGGAACTACGCGAGTGAAACCGCGTGACGTCCGCTAGTAAAACATAATATTGTTGTTCCCGAAATCCTGAATAACTAAGTTGCCTTAACGCACAATTTCATAAAATTCGGTTCAGTAGTTCCAGTAAGACGAGACAGCAAAAGTCTGAACACGTTTTTTTTTTTCGTTTCAGAAAATTTTGTCACAACCCCGGAGGAACTTCGCAGAATATTCACGATTTTCATAGAGAATTCAACAATCATGCCCTTCAAGTGGTTCCGAAATCGCTACCGCTGTTACTACTGCGATGAAATCTTTCTCGACTGCTCCAAATTAAAAGAACACACCAAAACACATGACGAAATTAAAGTAAACCGGATTCTGAAAAAAATTGGCTGCCACAGCCGTATCAAATGGGATATCTCTGAAATATCCTGCAAGCTATGTCCCAAACCGATACACAGTTTCGATCATTATTTGAACCATCTATCTGAAGCTCACGATTTAGAAATTGATAGAGATGTCTTTGATAGGATTTACTACGTCTTTAGTCTGTCCGAGGATGGCATGGTCTGCATCGAATGCTGTGAAAGCTTCAAATTTTTCGGACCATTACTAAGACATGTCAACAAATTCCACAATAATGCTAGAAAATATATTTGTGATTACTGTGGCCTAGCGTTCTCGTTAAAAGGAACAATAACACATCACATAAAAAACGTACATTCTGGTGTAACCACGACTTGCAAATATTGCGGTCTAATGTTCCCAAGCAAGGCAAGTTTAACGAATCATTGCAGGAAATCGCATAAAACGGGGAAATTCGTATGTGATTTATGTCCTGAAACGTTCGAAAGTAGATATTTGAGACGAAACCATATTGCTTTAGACCATAACGATACAAGTTTGCAGTTTCCCTGCGAGAAATGTTCTAAAATATTTACTCGTAGAAGCACGCTATTGAAGCATGTATCCGTAGTGCATTTAAAGGAGAAATTCACGACTTGTCATCTTTGTGGGCACAAAGGGTACGATCTGCAGGCTTTGCAACGTCATATGAATACGCACGATCCTGACAAGAATTTCAAGTGTCCGCATTGTGGTCAGAAGTTTAAAATGAGGAAGACTTTAGTTGCTCATATAAGCAAGCACAAAGAGACGGAGGAGCAGTATATCCTTGGGTGATTAAACTAAACTAGGTTCGATTCTCCAGTCAGACTTTGTTTTTGGGATATCCTTACCCTTTTGAACGCCATTGTTACGTATACTTGACAAGCAAGCGCGTGTACGTCAAACGTCACAAAAATGTGACAAAAAGTACGGCGAATTTGTGGCTTGGCGTCGGGGGCACGCCGATGCGTTTATGCTCTGGCGTTCAAAAGGTTAAATAAGCTAGCGAGACTTCGTGATTTTGTGAACTTGATCTTAAAGTTGGCCCTGTAGATGGCCCACTTGTATAAACCAGAGTTAGCTTGTAACGTTAGTCATTTAACTTCGTGTTAGCAATTAACTTTGAGTTAGAAGAAAACTGGTTTACGCAAGTGGTCCCTAACCTTTTGAACGCCATTGTCACATAATGTGACAAACGAAAGCCCTATACTTTGACGTATAGGGCTTTCGTCATAAATAATTAGGTATGTGACAAAAAATACGGCGAATTTGAGTCTTGGCATCGAGGGTTGACGCCGAAGCGTTTATGCTCTGGCGTTCTAAAGCTTAAAAAATATAGAGAAACGCATTCAGCAATATATAAAATCACATGACTTTAGAATATTAGTTCTTATTTTTATTTTATAAGTATTTATTTGTAGATACCCAAAGGTGGCAGATAAATCTCTTCACCTCTCGATTTTTTTATCGTTTCCCTATCACAATCATGTCTTTACTTAGTAGACAAATAGTTTTTAAGGTTATATACTAATAGTAGATACGTATATTAAATTATAATAAGAATAAAAACAATAATCTATTTTAACGATGTTTGTTTTATTTAATCTCAAACTAGACTTGTCTCTCCGTCAAAAATACAGGCTTCGTCTGGGTAAGCTCGCTTCATCGTCGACTTTGTCTCTGTCACCTATGACCTAGACTAGAGTCAAGAGCAAACTCATCTCAAATAAATAAAAATAAAAAATACGATTTGTCTCCGAACGACTAAATTATCTCGACCCTTAACGCAAGTAGGTAGGTATTAAAGATTATTCAAACAATTTCCCATTTATATTTGGACTTAATTTGACTAAATTTAACATCCTTGTTTCAGATGACGACGACACTGAAGAGAAGTTGGCAGAAAAGCAACGAAAAGACGACCTGACGAGGTTCCTCACCATTCTCATAGAAAACTCTTCGATCCTACCGTTCAGATGGGCAGCTAACAAATACATGTGTTTCTACTGCTGTTGCGCCTTCGTCGACAGCGCTAACCTCAGAGAACACACCATAGAGGAACACAAAGGGGCAAATCTTAAAAGTATACTCAGAACCTTAGTAGGAAGCAGTCGAGTTAAGCTCGATACTTCAAAAATCATATGCAACAAATGCGATGAACAATTCCAAGTTTTTGACGAGCTTCTAACCCATTTACTTACAGCACACGAGTTTAAATTCAATAAAGAAATAGCTAGATGCATCTTCACTTTCAATTTGTCTGATAATGGAATGTCCTGTCATGAATGTGGACAAGAATTCAGATTCTTCGGGCCACTACTGAAGCATGCTCACAAATTCCATAATAAGTACAAGACATTTCTCTGCGAGATATGCGGACAAGGCTTTGTTGCTCAGGCAAACGTGATCAGCCACATCAAAAACGTTCACTCGCTCTCCGGGCTCCACTGTCAAAAATGTGACAAAGTATTCAGAAATTACTACAATCTACAAACTCACTGCGAGAGAGTACACAGAACAGAAATGTTGAAATGTCCTAAATGTCCTGAGATACTGACGTCACAATACTTGAAGAAACGTCACTTAGCGATGGTGCACGACGTCAAAAAGCTTCAATTCAACTGTGACCAATGCGAGCAAGTTTACACGATGAAGAGTCGACTCGTTCAGCATAAGTTACGTACCCACTTGAAACAGAAAACGATCGCTTGCGAGATATGTGGCTTTAAAGTCTTCAACAACGATTTGTTGAAACGTCACATGGTTCGCCACGATGACTCCAGACCTTTCGAGTGTAAATTTTGTCAGAAGACGTTTCAGAGGAAGAAGACTTTGGATATTCATATAAGGATCCATACGAATGATAAGCGGTATGCGTGTAAGGAATGTGGCCGGGCTTTCGTTCAGGTGACGAGTTGGAAGCTCCACATGAGGGTGCATCATGGCGCCGAAGGAGCCACTTGGCATTGATGGCAGTTTAGTAATAGTTTAGCTTCATCTTGTGTAAATATATCTAGTAAAAAGTTTATTCCTCAGTTATTAAAGTGTTTTATTACTGACTGTCCCAGACGGATGGTTATTTGTCGAGAGTATGTTTGCATGTATGTCTATTTCTTTGGCACGCACTGTAGCCAAAACATTTTAATAAATGAGGTATAACTCTGTCACTTTACCTTTTGAACGCCAGAGCATAAACGCATCGCCCGACGCTAAGTCACAAACTCGCCGTTTTTTTTGTCACTTATTTGTGACGTTTGGCGTGCAGAGCACGCGCTTGCTTGTCATGTATACGTGACAATGGCGTTAAAAAGGTTACTCTTGAAGATCGGCCCGTGTAGCTCTTATTATTTCATTTATTCACGAGCTCCTATGATATAGCGGAAACTATGTATAATAAAAAAAAACAAATTATTTACTCCATATACATTTAATTATCACCCAAATCAAAATCAGTATTTACACTCGTTATTTACATCAACCTATACATATATTATTGCTATCGCACTCTATATTTATAATAATTATTATGTAATAATCACATACTGCACAATTTTGCAAGTCACCCGCTTTTTTCAAATCAAAAACTCCGTAAAATTGTAATAAATCGTTATTAGATTATAAATTCTCGATTTATTGTGAACAGAACATTTTAAATACAATAAATAACATCCAAATTCAATTACCAATTTATCCGTGACTTAATGGAAAAAAAAATCTTGTTTGAATTATATAAACCCGGTGACATTCATTATTCCAAATAATTAAAATACATCGCCATCAACTCAAGTGTCGACTTTAGTTCAGTGTATTTTAAGTTGATTTGTAAGTGACTGTATTTAAAAGCCTTAGAAAGTATGGGTTGCAATGAAATTTGAACATTGTTTTGTAAATTCTAAGTCATATAGTTTGTAGTTACAAAAAAATGATAATTATCTCGAATGGTGAATTGAAATTATAAATAGTTGAAAACCTTTACCGAAACACATATCTATAGGATCGAATTTAATTAATTATCTTTTCTTAGGTTTGTTACACACAACACCACAACCCGTGGGGCGGGCGCTAATTTGTATGAAAATTAAGAGTTTAATTCACACGGACCACATTTTGCCGTCATTATCGACCGCGTGTGTGGTACCGATCACATCGCAACCACCAGCGACACAACGCAGACATATCCACATTTTGTAGTCACTACAACGCAACCGCAAGAAGCCGCGGCCACACTATTCACACGTAACCACACATTGACTACCTGTTGTCGCTACAGTGTGGTGTGGTTGACCACAACCACACCACACCGTCGGGGCAAAAGATGGCAGGCTTGCTTTACACGTAGGTAGCATGCGCGTGCAGTAGGCTACAGTAAGGGTAGGCCAGCCCAGACATAATGTCCAAAAAAAAAATTCTTCCACTTTCAAAGTGGACGGAAATTCACATCGTCAGTATCGTGATTTCAACCCTGAATAATGTGGCGTTTTTCTTTTGGGCATTATTTGTGGGCTGGACTACCCTTACTGTAGCCTACTGCATGCGCATGGTAGGTTGGTACCGTGTGAAACGTCTTTACGTGATCGGTATCGTTATTAACCTTTTGAACGCTAGAGCATAAACGCATCGGTGTGCCCCCGACGCCAAACCACAAAATCGCCGTTGGCGTGTTGGGCACTTTTTCATACGTCGGCTATACAGCCGTGCTTGTCATATATACAGTAAGTGCCTTGGCGTTCATAATAAGTAGGTTTGCCTTGCGCAAAAGTGTCTTACTGTACCTAATTATGCTTATATGATTTTCCATGCCACATTTTAAAATTTGAAATACACAGAAATGTAGATCCCAACTCTCTTTCCAAATATGTACTTAACTAAATATGGATGTCACCGGAAAATGACAAACGCCGTAAGATTGTAAAATATCGCGTGAAATTGTAAACTATTTTTTTTTCTAAATAAGACACGGAAAAATTGGAAACTTGAATTTGGATGGGATTTATTGCATGGAAAACTTTTTTTTTATAATAGATCGAGAATTTATGGTCTAATCAAGATTTATTACAATCTTACGGAGTCTGCAATTTTAACACAGCAACACAAATAACAGTCGTGGCCGACCATTGTATATTAAAATGGTATAAGTACCAAAAATTAAGCTTGTGTCCCATTGCTGCACTAAAAACGTTCATTTTAGCGATATCTATACTTAATATAATGAAGCTGAAGAGTTTGTTTGAACGCGCTCATATCAACTCGGAAAGGGATTGTCATCGTGTCGCCGTATTGCCCCGAGGCGAGACGGTTACTTACGAGTGTGCGTAGCAGTAGGGAGTTTCATACAAAGAATACTGCACGGCTCGAGTTGATACGGTGACGATCGTTTTCCGAGTTGATATGTGTGTGAGTTTTTAAGGTGAGATGTTGACAGAATAGACCGCTGGAAGCACTACGACACAAGTCGGAACACAGTAATATGATTCCAGCTTTATTTTTAGCCTCAAGGCTTAATAATATTATTAGCAATCTAAAAATGACTTTATCATCACAAACATAAATTATATTATTTACATTAATTTATAAACGAAATACTTTTACAATTCACAATACCAAATGTGAGAATAACATAAAAAATATGAATGTTATGTAGATTTTGAGGTTATCTGGGGGAGTAACAAGAATAGACTTCAAGAGGAGATACAAGAGTAAGAGAGTCGTATCGTCGTCTCCACCTTGTATTCGTTAAGGGGTCTACAACGAATACAAGGTGAGAGAGAGACGACGATACGAAAAAAAATCAAAACACTGGCAATACTAGTTCATACGAATATGTTGTACGAACTGCAACAGACTGCTTGGAATATTTCGTCAGAATAACAGTCACTATCCTTGACCAGTTTGAGTTTTTTTGACGTTTTATGTAATTGGAAAGTTTATTTTTAATTTTGGTGACAGGATTTATAATAGTCCCAAAATATTCCTATGAACCAGTATTGTCAGTGTTTTTATTTCTTGTGGTATTAATGTCTGTACATTGTATATCCGTGACAGTTTTAAAGTAGCTCCAATACAGCCACGGCGCGGTTTTGGCTGACCCTAATGATGCCCGGTTTCTGGGGTAGTCTTAACCGGAGTTTATTTACCCATTTTATAAATATGGTTGGTCAAAATCCAGCTACGGATCATCAGACACCGAGCATGATTTAATTTACTATCTAAATAAATAAATTAGAATAATTAACGTATTTTTACAATAAACTATTTTTTTATATAAGTAACAGGGATGAGAAACGGTTTATGGTAGGCGCTACATAAATTTGCAATAAATTAAATTAACCTTCTTTCTCTAATATCTCTTCGTCGACACCCGAAAAATAAATTATGAATCGTTTTTATTATATTTATTTATATTTTTTTTTTTTTTGTTTTGTATCTATAGACATCGATTCAGGACAGCTTTATGTTTAAAAGGAGGTTGGGCAATGACCGCTATTGCAAATTTATATGGCGCCTACCATAGTACTGTGCGATTTAAATAAGAATAGAAAATATTTTATTATATAATATTAATTCAAAATGAAAACAAAGTTTGTGGTCAGAACAGGTCTGGGTTTACTGGGATCTGTAATCATAATTGAATTAAACTATTCTATTCGAGTGAGCATGAAGTGAACTGTCATCTCATCTATTTGTATGGATTGACAGCTCAATTCATATTCACTTCACTTAAGTTTACACGGTGAGATGTTTACAGAATCACATTGTTGAATATGAGTATTTCACATTGAGAACCTGTTACATGCACTCCTCATGATAGGTAGGATTCCTGGACAAAAAAAAAGATTATATTTAGTAAAAAAAAAAGGTTGGACACGCAGTTTTTGCTGTTTCAAAACAATCAAGAAATGACAAAGATAAAACGCATCAAAGTTCAGGAGGGGGAGCTTGTCACGTCATTTATAGCTAAAAAATGATACTTACTCTTTTTACAAAGATGTGACGTCACGCAAAATTTTAAAGCACTATTGTCGTCATGTCGGCTATCTAACTGACGGAATAAATAGTTTTTTTTAGGAATCCATCCTATTTCTATATCTAACACCTTTAAACGAGCATTCTTGTATATATGTATACGTATAATCTGAATCTCGGAAACGGCTAGAACGATTTTCATGAAATTGTGTTTGCAGGGGGTTTCGGAGGCGATAAATCGATCTAGCTAGGTTTCATTTTTAGAGCCAAGCGCGGTCATCCAGGTACTATTCATATAAATTAGGGACTTTTATCGATTTGTAAATTTTGAAATTATAAAACAGCGACGGTAGCGCTGTTTTTTCGACTCTCTTCGGCCAAGCTCACAAAACACTTTTTGAAGTTACAACACATGTTCGTGGGCACTGTTACATTGCATAAATTAGTACTATATTAATTATTTCTTGTCCTCAGAAGGCCTTCTTACTCCGTTGCGGTAAGATGGAGTCCTTGGCGAAGCTGAAGAAGGACAGAAGGCTATACCTTTTTGATTTCCTAGATAGGTAGTCTGTTAAAACATTGCTGTCTCCTGGAAAAGAAAATGGGGGAGTTATTCCTTGCGGATCTGTGTTGTGGATTGACTACATATCAACGGCCAACTAGGCCGTTTTTCGGTACCACCAAAAAAACCGGACTCGCGCGCAAAGGGTTCCGTACTATAAACCGAAAAATAGAACTACATATTTTGTGAATATTTCAACCTATCACGATTCTTGAGATACAGCCCGCTGACAGACAGACGGACGGACGGACGGCGAAGTCTTAGGGTGAGACACACACATATCCGATTGTCTGATCCGATTCGGGTTGCCAGATGCTGGATGTTTTATAACCGTACAAAAATAAAAATTCACAAAATCCGTAATTCACATTTGAAAGACTTCAGCATCATAGAAAATATATCATCATGTCTATAAACGAAAATTTTCATGCCATCTATCTAAAACAGTAACTATTTTCTAATATTGGCTGGCTCCCTTATAAAATTTCACAATTTCGTTTATTAACGGTTTTACTTTAAAGGTGCGATATGTGTACCGAATTTGAACTGAATGGTTTCAGCAGGTTCGAAGAAAATTGGCTGTGATACATGGACAGACCGGCAGAGATGTACGAGACAAAAATTAGCCATTTTCGACTTTATTTTACAAACACAACGTTGACATTTGTTTGACACGGAAACCCGGCTTCAAGCGTACATATTATGAAACACTTACCTAGTAACAGTGGTTGCTTTTCCCCAGTAGTGGGCAAAACGTAGTCGTTTGCTGATAGGGACACGAATAGAGCGAAGGGTACGACCCACAGACATAGCGTGAAGTATGCTAACACCTGAAAATTAAACAAAACAATGCTTAAAACAAAATTCAATAGAAATAAACTCCTTGGACGTAAGGAGGTCAAAGAGCTCATCATTGTGAACAACTTTTCTTATTTGTGTTGGAATATTTGGCTGAGGGTCTGAGAGAGGGTCGGTCCGATGATCGCGTGATCGTACAAGGAGTGCCTGCGAGAAGCGAGGCGTTGCCGCTCCGAGCTCCAATTTTGGTTATTTTCTAATATTTACTTTGTTTGAAAATTTTATGACTGTGTTCAATTAACGAATTATTATATTTACTTAATTATATTTTATACTATTATTGCCGTTTAAAATTAATATCGCCGCTGTAGCGCCACGTTGTATAATTTCCGCCCGAGCGATGTCAGGGCGGGTCGTTAGTCTTCATCTGCCTAGCCTTTCTCAACATTGGGGTCGGCTTCCAGTCAAACCAGATTTAGCTGAATACCAGTATTTTACGTGGACCCAGTAAAAAGAAAAAAAATCATACCTCCGAAAAACTATGATACACCGTTCCAAAGAACTTAAAAGCCAAATAATGATGAAGCACCAGGGTCAATATGGCTGTGATGAAGGGTATGCTGGTGACCCTGACCACTGGGAAGTCTCGAAGCAGGAGGCCGTGTAGGACCTGTTGGACGAGCCCTAGGGCGTTCAGGTGTACCGGTATGTCTTCGAAGAGCTGGAGGCCTATGTGGATACAGGCTGTTACCTGAAAAGGAAGAATTTTTGATCAAGAAATCTTTTATTTGTCCTGGTATGAGGCTGACGTTTCTGGAGTTTAATAAGATAATGCCTGTACTGTTGGGTGAGTTAAGGTTGAGTCACACATATTTTTTTTTTTTTTTATGGATGGGAAATCATCAAATGACTTCTTCCGCTCTGGGTGGAGCGGAAGGGCGTGTCAGACTCTTACTGACTAAAACCCATCCATTCGCGTTCCAGGGCCGCGGTGACTCTTTCGAACAAATTCCTGTACCCTGGCCCTAGCGGGCCGTCTTCTATGCTGACATCTCTGTGAGGCGCGCGTGAAACACAACGCGCCATCGACCTGGGCCTGGTGGTGATCGGACAGCGAGCCGACCAAAGCTCGCCCGTCCGCAGGCCCGCGCTAATGTCGTTTAATGACTTGCCTAGCCAAGTAGCGGAACATAGGGCACCCCGACACGGATAGGCCTAACCTATCCGTGTCGGGGTGCCCGCTTTCTTTAAACCCTGCAGACAGAAATAGGGAGTCCCGCGCAGCGGAGCTCTGTCGTCGAAGTTAAAATGTTGAAATTGATTGTTGATTGAATTTAGAATTCCCAAAATTAAATATTTCATATATTTTTGTAACACTGTGACCCTATTCTATGAACGAACGGCCTAAGGTAGTACTAGACGCGTTAGCTGGATGTCATTAAGGCCGCTGATTAAACGGCGCCGTTCAATGAAAAGGCTAGCCAGGCAGCCGATTAAACGGCTGACTAAGCTAGTTGGCTGCGCCATATGCACTGATATATTTTTAGCACCTGTCGGACTGTCCTTCTTCGTCCTGGACACGGCACTGATATGTGTGGATCAACGTTTACAATAAATACCGGAGGTATTAAGTAGACACAATGCGAGTTGTTTTAAGTAACTAGCTTCTGCCCGCATCTTTGCCTGCGTGATATAAGGGTTTTACTTTCGCAAGAAAACGTACTATAGTAGGCGCCAGATAAATGTGGAATAAAGTATATTGACCTTTCCCTAATAACTGCTCATAGGTACCTGAGCAATCAAATATGAATCGTTTTTCATTATTAGACAATGTTAAGGATCACGAGAGATGATGATTCGGGACAGTTTTGTGTCATTAATTCCGTTTTTCAAATTAACAATGTCAATAAATGTAGGTGGGTCAATGACCGATATTCCACGATTATCTGGCGCCTACTATAGTCAACAAACAAATAGACCTCGTTAACCTTTTGATCGCCAGAGCACAAACGCATCGGCTTGCCCCCGACGCCAAGCCACAAATACGCCATACTTTTTGTCACAAATTTATGACGTTTGGCGTACAGGGCACGCGCTTGCTTGTCACGTAGAGGTATGTGGCATTGGCGTTCAAAAGGTTAAAAATTTTAGTTTACATAAGGTGATGAAATACTTACTATGACAGTCCAAGTGATAATATATTTGGCCATTACTGTGTATTCTTCAACTAGTTCTGCCAAATAATATAAGCCGGCAGCTGGAAACAATTAATTATTGACTGTTCACAAGTTAATAGTAATTTGTTTTATTTTATGGAAAGCACTGAATTGGTTGCGCACCCAGGTAGACCGGTGCAGATAAAAACTGGCGAAATAGGGCTTCATAGACCCGTGGGATACACAATGTGAATGTGGTGCTCCTGCTCTGAACATGATTCACACGTTGGAGTGCCCTAAGTGCCCCGTGCACCTGGACTTTGGGGAATTTGATGAATATCACTGATGCTACAATTGATGTGGCCATCTACTGAGCCCAAAAAATATAAGGAACCATGGACTTGAAAAGAAGATGAAGAAGAGTTTAATTTACAGATACATGGGGCTGTCATCTATCCAGATTTATAATAATAATATCTTAGGACGACTCACACACAGTCATCCGATCCCAAACTAGGCAGAGCCTGTGCTATGGCAACCAGACAACTGATAAACATACTTATATATTTCTAAATACATACATATTATAGACAAATTACACCCAGACACAGAACAAATGATCATGCTCATCACACAAACATTTGTCCTGAATGACACATTTGTCTCACCTGCACGCAAAATACGCGCTTAGTCGTGGAGTTGCGGAAACCAGCCCGAGTTACATACATACATGGAGGGCAAAAATTTTTTTTTTGATGACTCAAGGACACTCCTTGTCTAAACGAAAACCATACACTTTTTGTATCTAATTAAAACAAATATTTTTTTTTTGATTAATTTGTTATCTCGTTGGACCACAATCTCACTGGATGATGAGAAATGGTATGGTCAGTGATAGAGCATGCTTGCCTAGAAGTAATCTATTCCCTAGACTTAAAGACCTCCAAGTTATTGCCATCAGGAAACATAGACACCGGCATAGAATTCTATTCCTTTGCTGTTCCAGTATTTCCAGAATGATTACTGTGTCTTTTTATTTTTTAATTTTCATTTTATGTTCTGTTAAGATGCGCTCGTTTTGCTTATGGCAACATAAATATTAAGCCATGTCATGTTTATCTAGTTTTCAGTAATTGTAACATAATATATTATTACTGATTCATCTAAGCTAAAATTAAGCTACTTTGTTAGCAACTATTTTATAAATAACCATTACTTTTAATTAATTTACTTTGCCAATTTTTATTTTCTGGAATCCTGCCAGGTTTTCCTGTCTAATACAGAAAAATATTCCTTTATGAGAACTGTTGCAGTTATTTCCTTAATTTCGTGCTCCACGATAAGTTAAGAAATTTTGCAATATAATTTATCGGTCAAGCGACATTTCGAATTAATTGACAATGATAAGGCGAAATCTATTCGCGTTATTTTACTTATAAGAAATAGAAAACAGAAGAAGTGTTTTGTTACTAATTTTAACATTTTAACCATTGCGAAGCATATATGTTTTATGGTTAAAATGTTGGCTACAGGAAAAACATAGTTTTGTGTTCTTAAGCTTGAACTTTAACACATAAATTACGATTTTTTGAATAAACTAGTTGAGTTACGGTTTTTTACTTAAATTGCGTGTATTGCTTACCTATAGCCAGTGTGATGAATATAGCTTGAACGGCTAGTGATAAAATACCTAATAGATATAGGAAAAACATGATTTTAAATTATTTTTCGCTTTTGTTTTGAATTTTCTAAACAAATTTTGAGGTTATACGCGTTGTCATTACAATGTTAATAACGTCAATGTCATTGTCAAAATAATGTTGTCATCGTAGGATTTAATTTTTACCAAACGAAGTATCTCACAATGAAATAGTAGAATACTGTGTCAATATTTGAAAGATTTGTGTTGAAATAACTTATTCATCATCATATGATCCACAGTCCACAGCTCGACTTAACTATCTTTTGGGAAATAGATTTTTCAATTTTATTAGAAATAAACGAAAACCCAAATCTTCTTGCGATATTTTATTTAAAATAAATGCGATCTGACATCAGCCCGATATTCAATACATAATGCTTATCTTAAAACTAGATAAATAAACTTTTTATCAGGCTAAGCAACATGAACCAGAGTCTCTGCGTACAAATCGCCATGTTCGTTCTCAGCTTTGCAACCATAGTATCCTGTATCTCCCTTCTTAGCGTTCTTGATGGTCAAAACACCATCTTTGTACGTGGCTCTATCACCGAGAGTTTTAGCGTTATATGTCCAAGAAACCTTGGGCTTGGGCAGACCAGTTACTTGGCAGGGTATCGAGACATCTTGTCCTTCTTTCACGCTGACTTGCTTTTCAGATTTCTCGGAGAGTTTTGGTGCACCTGTAAAAGTAAACGCTTAATAAAAGGGGAAACAGTTCACGTTGAAGGTAAACTCATACACATCGTCATTGTTCTTTTGTCCTTGTAATACTTTGTTATTTTATTTTGTGACATTGTATCGCATGTCATGTTTTGTTCTTCTAGTTGTGTATCAGACTCTTTCGTTTTATAGGTTATGAATAGAAATCGGGGTGATTGGGCAGCTTCTTTCACACAAACCACACACATCAATCCCAGAAAATTTTCTTTCGACAACGCTTAAAAGCGCCTGTAGAAATCTTACTGTAATAGATACTTAAACATATTACGTTCGTTCCTAAAAAAGATCATATTACGATATTATAAATGCGAAAGTTTGGATATATGTCTGTTACTCAATCATTCCAGAACGGCTGAACGGATCTGGATGTCATTTGGTACAGAGATAGATTATACCTAGTCTGGAGTAGGATGTAGGCTACCTTTTATCCCGGAAGTATGTCCTTGGGATAATTTCCGCCATTCACGCGGACAAAGTCGCTGGCACAAGCTAGTCATAGAACTTAAGATACTCACTGACTACAGTCAGCTTCATGGTATGGGTCTGTTTCTGTCCAACTTCATTGTCGACCACGCATTTGTATTCGCCCTGGTCTTCGAGCAGCGTCTCCTTGATGAGCAGCCTCTTGCCACTGGTGCGGTTGTGGGAGGTCACCCTGTCTCCAGGCTTACCGTCAACAGCCTTGCCATCTTTGTACCAGCTCGGGAAACCAAGAGGGCTGTGGAAGGTTATTTTATATTTATTATAGCTATTTATTGCGTCCGTTGGGTGCAAGAAACCAAGGACCGGTTGATGAATTGATGCTTTGCAGAGGGCTATATCCAAATGAGGACAACTTTCGACTGAAATGAAGATTATGATTTCTGACTGTGGTATGATCTATTTTAAGGAATTTAATAGGGAAGCTCTCTCTGGTTGAGTCTGATCACCGTTCCATCGGACTATAAGAGTGAGTACTCCTGTGCTTGCGCACACACTTGTGCTCTATAATATCTCTTACTTCGATGGTCATTCCGCAATGCCTACATGACGCAAATCTTTCAGGAAGATTATTTTACTTGAAATCTTCAGAAACGAATTAACTTGAAAAGGTATTTGAGCGGAATAACGACTCCATAGAGCGTCTACCGTCTAGTTCAGGACAGAAACAAATATATAATAGGCCATGCGGACGATCCACGATGAGGTATACCGATCAAATCAACCTCCCTACTGAATGAAGGAGGCCTCATTAATTAATGTATCTACCTACTATTACGTACCTTACCAATGTCATCATGATTCTGTGGTGAAAAAAGGATTTTGACAGCATTCAAAATTGACAGCTATCAATATAACAAGTAAACAAACTGTTATCGCGTAGAAAAGACATTTTCTGGGAAAAGAATACTATTTTTGTTCTTTCGGCGGAATTATGTTAACTATGATAGTAACAGTGATAGTTTGAAAAGTCCATAAATATGTATTAAAAAAATGTCTTGTAATTTTTTTTTTCTGGCAAGATTAATTCTAGTTAAGTTTTGGCTCAATTGCAAAGTATGCTAGGGCAAATTAATTAGGGCACAAAATACCAGTATAAGATTCACTAATGATCATTACATCTCGAGATACTATTTACTATTATACTCGGGCAATAAAAAAATAGGAATATAGCTCTGATACTTCTGTAGGTACCTACTAAATCTGTGTGTATGGTAGTTAATGCTGAAAAGATTACCCATGTTTTTATGCTCTAGAGAGCGTCATATAGACCTTTTGTACAAAACGGTTATTATCATAATAAACATATCCGGGGAAAGCACTAAACTATAGAATCTTTCGCAGACCGACCTCTAGTTACACACTGTATTGGCATACTTTAAAAAGTATAAAAAAGTCGTTAAATAACATTGTACTTCATTCTAGCCGGACTTGGAAGAAACATGTCACATCTGTGCCCCATGTAAAATACAAGATGTACATTCGTTTGAAAAGCCAATGTCCCGGTGTTGCCACATGCAAAAACTACGTGGCAAATGACCTACACCTTGGAGCCAATGCCAGAAAATGAAACACTTTTTGTTAGGTTTATTTCAGATGTGTTACAGTTAGCTACTGCCATGACTTATGTCGTTGTAATTATTTTGGTGTTAAATGCTTTAATAAGATTATTACATTCTGATGATGGAAATTATAATTAAAGACGATTGTTCTGATAGATAATAGTCATCTTTTTCGTGTTGCTGGCATGACAGTAACTTAGATTTGAATGGCCTACTGTCCACGACGTCGTTGGTGGCAGCGCATAGCTCGATTTGGCTGCAGGTTATGGGACACAGAGGGCAGGATAGGAGGTGGAGCATAGTTTGAGGCTCGGCTCCACATCCACTCTATGTCCGTCAATGTGGCCTATATTTGCGAGGTTGTAGTTACAACTCACTACTTAACTTTTGAGGCAGTTCCGGAACACCCAAATGGACCATAGAAGGTTAGGTTAGTAATAATGAAGTTGATTATTATAAGGCAGTAACACTTTGCCTGATCCACGGGGATCAAACCCATTGAACCCAGGTTGGTTATGACGTTCGAGACCACAATTACATCGTACCGCTTCCATACTATCTATAGTAGCTAAAAGTAAGGGAGCATAAACAAAAATAATGAAAAAAAACTCACGTTCCTCCATAAATACAGTAGATCATGGTAACATCACCAGCTTTGGCCATCATATCGTTGCTCACGTACTGAGGCACCAATTCCCCATTTTTCGGGTTCTTGTCCTGGACAAGAGCCTTCAAGAAGTGCTCAGCCAGCACTACATCTTCACCCGATGCAGGAGTTTGAGCAAAGCAGACATATTTGAAGCTAGGGTTGACGTCAGACTCCGTAACATTGGAGAACCAGAGAGTACCGTCAGGAGACAGAGTGATTCTTCGGCTTAAGAACTCCTCGATGATGGTGGGATCAGAACGGAGCTGAGTCTTCCAAACGATCTTAGGTTTAGGATAGGATTCTGGGATAGGACACTCAAGTTTGTAGGGCTTGCCTTCTACGGGCGTATGCTCTTGGGTCTTGACTTGTGGGGCATTGATGAATGCCTTCTTCAGGCTGATTTGGCGGGTGCTGGCTGTGCCTGCAGGGGTCTCAACAAAGCACTGGTATTTGCCTTCGTCTTGAGGTTGAGGGTTGAAGAACATGATGCTTCCCTCGCCAGGGCGTTGGGCGATGTGTCCAGCTTTCTCCCAGTCGAAAGGCTGGCCATTTTTGTACCAAGTGTATCTGGAAGAGAGTGGTAGGTAAATATATAACTTTTAGGTCACGAAACGACGATGTACCTATTCAATGGGGTAAACAGAGGTGCGAGTGTTTAAACGTACTCATTCGCGTTAACGTAAACGTTCACTTATGTCAATTTGTGTAGAAAAAAAGGTTTTTCGTTTTTGTCGCCAGACGGCGCTTATCCAGTTTCAATACAAATTGCTGTTTACGTTAACACAATCGCACAAACGTAATCGTAATAAAAAATCGCATGAAGTCCACAGAGGTGTAGTTCGTAGGTCTCATCCTATTTTCGGCAAGCACGTTACCAATTTAGTTAAAGAAGGTAATGTAATTTTCTGGGTACCTACACTGTGGGCCAGATTAAAACAAAAAATATTGATAAACTCGCGTTTGACCATCTGACCATCCTGATGGTAAGCAATAGATTCTACTTATATGTAATCAAAGTTATATAGTTTATAAGTCCTGGCTGGAGGCTGTAATTTCCATTAGGCCTCCACGACGACAACCTCCTAGGGCGACCTTCGATAGGCCACTCAAAATATAAAAAAAAGCATTAAACCTGGGCCCCTCGCTCAGCCCGTCGCGTTTGCAACTACTAAACCTTGAAGGCAATCCATTCAACGGGTTCCAAATGAGATAATGAATAATTTATCTTCGTCATTCGATGAATCAATAAAAGGAAATAAAATATATTTTCCTCAATAACCTTCTAAACAAACGTATGGTAATTCTTTGTGGTTTCTCACGGTACATTTTTATGAAGAAATCTTTAAGAGTTTCCTTAAAATGATTCAGTTTACTTGCGTTCAGTAAATCACCTGAGTGGCTAAGGAAACAATAAGATTGTTATTGTTCATATCATATTTACTTTTGTTTTCCTTTCATAAAATATCACGCCTGTTATGTGCCGAGGGGGCAGTCGATTCTAAACTCACTTGACATCCTTCTCCCGACCTTCGGTGGCGCACTCCAGCAGGACCGTGGAGTAGTTATCAGCCTTGAACAGCACCTCGGCCGGCTGGTCCTTCAGCACTGGCAGTTTTAGGCCATCCTCCTTTTGGACGGGGTGGGAGGCGCCTGTGGGAATGACGAAATACTAAATTATTTAAAAGGAAGTTAAGAAAGTAAGAATGAAAAAACAGTCCATCAGGTATATACCTAGACATATATATAAAATATCTCATGTTCGTGCTCGTTTCTACGTACCTACTGACTGTACGAATGCTCGCTTTGTAACATGTTACAATGAACTGTTTTAATTGTAGACGACTCTAAAAATGATTATTTTATTCAATTTTATATATTAAGTTTTTATATAAAGTATCTTGAATAGTTTCATATAAAGTTTTATATAAAATATATTGATTAGTGTTGCCAGTTTTGGGGCGTTTGTTCACTTACTCGTATCTATTCGTTTCGTATTCCTGATTTGTATTGTTTGATTAGATAGATACGTTTATCATATATATGTCGCAGTCGCAGAACAGTCATTAAACGATATTCAACCAAAGAAGTCCCTTAAATCGACGCAGTTAAATGAAAAGGCTGAAAAAGCTATGTGGCTGCGACATAATATAAAATCACGAATACGTCATCAATCAAATACGAGTAACACTAACGCCCTTAGAAAAAGTTTTTATATTCGCAATATTTATTTTTTTTGGGCAAATAAATGGGTAAACTATTCAGTTCAAGTTATGGATAAAACACACCAGAGAAGTAGGTATAGCTACTTACATAAAGCTAGGTACGCAGCCAATGCAAACAAAAGAGAACAATTAGTAAGGCAATTTAATATAAATTATATAGATGTTGGTGCATTTCATAGTATTCTAGCTTCACCAAGTTCGGATGCAGCTATAATGCTATACTCCTTTAAGTTTAACTAAAACGTTAATTGTAATTCATAATTAGAATAAGATAATAGTATATATAAGGTACGATGGGATTGTCATCGTCATTTTTATGTTCAAAAATCCCTTAGAATCAATAAAGATATAAAAAAAAAGTTATGGAAAAAAACCCACTAGGGAAGTAGGTATAGCTACTTACATAAAACTAGGTACGCAGCCAATAATAACAAATAACTCTTCATATTGTGTGCCATAATATCTGAAAATAAACAATATGTTAAAATACAACTTTATGTATGCGTTGTGACCTGTAATAAAGTTACGAAGATTCGTCCCCATTAAAGCCGCTATTGGAATTCATAATTCGAGGTTTAAATATCGACTTTAGTTACCTATGTATTTGAAGTTGATTTTTAAGTGACCGTTTGTATTAAAAATACCCTAAAAGTATTGGTTGCAATGGAATTTAAACTTTGTGTCAGAGTTACTTGTTCTAAATATGATAATTTTCTAGAATACTCATCATCTACCTAGCCTTTTCCCTACTATATTGGGGTCGGCTTCCAATCAAATCGGATTCAGTTGAATACCAGTATTTTACGTGGAGCGGCTGCCTACCAGACCTCCACAACTCATGAACTGGGTAACACGGTAATCTTTGGCAAGAATTTTCTAGAATACTGAATTAAAATATTTTTGTGGAGGGAACCGCAAACGTAACGTAACTTTAGCACCTGATACCTGTAAATTGGCCGTCGGCCCAAGCTAGCAGGTATGTGTCCGTTCAAAGTACATACTAACACTACTCTATACGATACATTTTGTTACTCAGAAAATAAGTATTGTTATTGCGGGCTCCGGAATCTTGCTTTGTAAGACAGGGTTAGTCCGTAGCGCCTACGAAACTACGGACGCGGGACGTAGCAGGCGGGAAGCCGGATTTTTAGGACAACTTCGTAGTACTACAAACTACGGCGTAGCAGCGCGTAGCGTTAGCGTGCCTCCCTAGCGACTACGCTTTCTGTAGTAGACGGCCCGATTGGCGCAGTGGTTGAGCGATTGTCTGATGCGCTGTGTAGGTATCGCAAGTTCGATTCCCGCAAAGGACGAGTATTTATGTGGTCTACAGATTTAATTTTTAAAGATATTTTAACAAAAAAGTTTCTTAATTTGCTAATGCCATGATGGGACTTTTAAATCTGGAAATTGTTTTTACCAGTCGGATTTCGAAAATTATTTTTGTAAATGATAGCCACATTCATGGGTTTGCACGGGAGCAACGGGATTTGCACGTACGAAATCGCGGGCAAAAGCTATTACCTAATAAAATATTTGTCAAAGAAAAGAACCGTATTGAAAAAGACACGAGCTCCATAGTGCAAAATAGTATAACTTTAATTTCAGACGTTGGTGTTAGTATCGAGGAACACTGACTTCCGTTTAAGTTATATTATTTTAAATTTCGATATCGTGTTTTTTCTACTAAAATAAATATTATTTTCAAAATAATAACAAAAGTTTGTACTTACCTCTTTCGCAGCTTGTCGAGGAGTAAACTACGACAGTACAAGGTAACGTACCAGTTTATATATCAGACAAAAATGATTCAGTTATTTTGCATAAAACTTTGCGATCAGAAGATCTACTTTACACAAAATTGTTGGACCTTTGCTTCGGGTAGGTACATTTATGGTGTTTCTTATTTTTTTAAGAAACGCCAAATTTTGCTGAGGATCCTTGTTTAATGTTTTGCCAGCTTTTCACAAGCTTTTATGTAACTTGCACTGTTCGTATGTAAGTGTGTTTGTAATTAAGTTGTCCGTCAAAATTGGCAAACCATTTTTTGATCATTGATTGGTATCCGATTGAGCTGAAATCTTGTATACACCTTTTAGTTCTGGTGACAATACAATATGTAATACTCAATATTGTAATAATTTCAATATGGCCGCCGATCCAAGATGGCGGATTACATATTTTTTCTTAATCCCCATAATATGGGTTAATGGCGAGACTACCTAGACGGCTACTGCAAGGGCTGGTTCGAGGTATTGAGGAAAAACCTGGAAGGATTTGGGGTCTTTGCCCAGGAGGAGGGCAGTATAGGCTGAATGAAAAAAGATCTTGAATAAATTGTTTTAGGTACGTACTACAATAATTGTGAAATTGCTTTTGATTTTCAGCTAAAACCACGCATGAAAATTAATATAACAATTGCAGGTGAACTCAGAATTAGATATGCAATTGCTAAGATTCGACTGATGAAGATGACTAAAACAAGGACAGAAGAACAACGTAGAGAACGTCGCACTTGTATTCCATATTTCCATATCTATATGGGAACCTAAACAGTCGAAATTTGTAAATGCCATTAAAACATACAAATCGACTCGATCGGAACCCTCGGTGTGCGACTCTGACTCGCTTTAAATCCGGTTTTTAATACTCAATTGCAGGAAAAGCGTAACAGTTGGTTTTCTGTACTTTCTTGCCTTGCGGCGTGTTGTTGCAAAGTGCGGCGCATTCTCGGCTGATAACCTGTGTCATGAGTACCTACCGCCTCGGGACTTTACTGTCACCGGCATAATTCCTCGTATTCCATCATAATATTTACTAGAAGAGAGTTTCTTTCTTTGCACAACACTGGTGAGCGAGGTCTTCTGAGTCTGGATAATTTGTCTATAATATGTATGTATTTAGAAATATATAAGTATGTTTATCAGTTGTCTGGTTGCCATAGCACAGGCTTTGCCTAGTTTGGGATCGGATAACCGTGTGGGAGTTGTCCCAAGATATTAAGATATTATTAATGGTACTAGGCCTCATGTAAGTAAGATGGACCTATGTTCTGCGGCCTAATAAACATAGGGGCCCGTATTTTTCATCAATAAAGTGTTTCTTCGTTGCACACAGGCCATCCAAGCCAATGATCACATTAAAAAAAAATATTTTTGATTGTAGTTTTTTTTAACTTTATGTAAGTAATAGTACATAGGCGGACTTTTAACTCCTCTCCTCCATCGACCATCGCTTCCTGTGAAAATGTTTAACTTATTTTTAAAGCCAGAAATCATCATCTGCCTAGCGGCTTCCAGTCAAACCGGATTCAGCTGAACACCAGTATTTAACGGGGAGCGACTGCCTACCAGACCTCCACAACCCATTAACTGGGTAACACGGTACTCCTTGGTAAGAATGATTTCAGATTTTCTGGCTTCTGACTATCCTTTAATACTTTTAAAACCAGAAATTCGGTACGAATATTCCATTACTATTATTAATTCTAATGCAATTAATGCAATAACATCACCCATTAAGTATTCCATAATATCACCATTAATCTAGAAATTTTACATCACTTTAGGGTTTATTTAGAATATATTTTAGTGGTTTATTAATGTGAAGCTTCGGCCATTAAATAGAGAAAGAACAAAAGAGTTTCCGTTGTTTAATTTCTTTGTTAAGCGTCGCACGGCACATTAAAGGATTTAAAGGTTAAATCTTTGGACTAGCTTGTTATTGTCAGGAGAAGGTTGTTATAAAAAAAAATATTTAAAAAATACATTCGGGCGAAACCGGGGCGGACCACTAGTAGGTAATAATAATGTCTCGATTGAATTTCGGTCACAAATCTCACTAAATCCCTCGCTGCGTTCAGGATTCTCGAAACTTGAAACTCCCTTGCTGCGCTCGGGTGTTAACTCTGGAATATTTCATTAAGTAAATTTCGAAACTCGCTCGCTACGCTCGGGTGTTAACTCTGGAATCCTTCATTGCGTTCGGGATTCAATATGACTCCCGTGGCATAAGACACTGCTGTATCCCCTCTGAGCATAATCAACTACTTACCTATTATTTTTATGTCAGGGAGTGAGCCTGTTGCCATCAACCGTGTACCTACAAATCCGACGAGAACGAGGATCGACGATGACGACGTGATGTGACGTCTTCATTATTAATCATTCACATATATTTCCCGGCTAAGCGGCTTCGCCCGGATGATACTCCCAAGATGAAATAGGGTATTTTACTGAAAAAATCTAATTAGTCCGTCAGATAGATTACCAAAAAATTTTGGACACGTATTTTTTCTTTTTTCACGTAAACAAAAAATTACGAAGATAAAGTGCGTTGAAAACTCGCGTGACATCACCTAAATATTATACAGGGTGTCCCAAAACTCAACGTCAAGCCGAAACGGAGTGACAGGATTGATCATAACCATCACGAGAAAAATCTGAAAAAAAATCTATCCCATGCAGTTTGAAAATTATGGGCATTTTAAGAAAAACCTAGAAATTTGATCAAACTGTACCATTTTTCGGTTATTGTGGTTATTATTTTTTATTTTTGTTCATTTGAACTTTGGAAACGTAATCCTAAATAACATTTCTAGAATCCCAATAAAAAATAATGACACAATTGCCTCAAGTTTCCGAGAATTGAGACTATTTGTTAAACTACGAATTTAAAATTTTCAAGATTCGTCGACTTTGACAGGCCCTCCTATAAAAAAAATGTACTAGAGTGCCTTGGCAAGTGGCATTAAAAGTTGGCGCATTTAATCAGAATTCTAAAATGGTACAATACTTGTTAGTTCCATACAATAGAAAAGAGTAAAAAAATTAAAACCTCAAGTAACCCGATTTTTGCTATCAGATTTTACTCAGTTAAAATGTTTTTAATTCGCACAAGCTCTAGGTAGGTTCTTAATTTTAAGGCAAAATGATGAGAGAGATGGATAATGGGTATGTTTGCCATGAGTGAGCGAGACAGATAGTGACGCCACGCATTGAGACGGAGATGCGTCGTTTAAACGAGTGCGAATGAAACAGATAGATGCTATGGCATCTATCTGTTTCATTCGCACTAGTTTCAGCCAAGCAAATGGCTACGCTACCAGTCCGACACCAACCAGTTAGTACGTTTCGCTCATTCGTCTACTGCGCACGTTCGTATTCGCTTGTGTTGATTTAGTACTGACAACTTTGGCTTCTCTTTTTGGACTTGAATCTTTGTGAATTGGACTTGTTGATAACATACCGGCAACTTTGGCTTCTCTCTGGACTTTTGTGTTGGCATCCTTTTTATCTACCATGCCTACGCGCTACACTTCACAAGAATATGCGAACATGCACCTCATTTATGGGGAATGCAGATGCAACGCAAGTGCTGCCGCTAGACTTTATCGTGAAAGATATCCAAATTTAGAGCGCTACCCGGATCACCGCGTGTTTGTTAATGTGCACCGTTCACTCACAGAGGGCGGCCATTTCCCGAATCAAATACAGGCTGGAGGTAGACCTGTGTTTCCTTTCCAGGAAGAAGTATTGCAAGAGGTCGCACGTGACCGAAGTATTTCCGTACGTGGAATTGAAGAAAGAACGGGAATACCGAAAAGCACTGCTCATCGTATTTTACAAAGAGCCGAAATGCATCCGTTTCACGTACAACGAGTTCAAAGTCTTCTACCTCGAGATTATCAGGAAAGGATTTCTTTTTGTAGAACAATGCTACAGAGGCATAATGAGAATCCCCAATTCATCCAAAAAATTCTCTGGTCAGATGAATCGACATTTAAAAAAGATGGTTACATGAACTTGCACAATTATCACGAGTGGCATGTGGAGAATCCACATTTAATGCGAGAAGATAGATCCCAGTATCGTTTTAAAGTAAACCTGTGGACCGGAATTTTAAACGGTAAAATTATTGGGCCTATTGAACTGCCTGAGAACTTGAATGGAACTAATTACCTACATTTTTTAAGAGAAGATTTACCAACCCTGTTAGAGGACGTACCACTAGCAGATCTTCGCGACATGTGGTTTCAACAAGATGGCTGCCCAGCGCATTTCGCAGTGCAAGTAAGAGATTTCCTTGACCAGGAATATCCGGGAAGGTGGATTGGACGTTCGGGCACTATCTCGTGGCCCGCCCGTTCACCAGATTTAAATCCCCTGGATTTTTTCTATTGGGGAGTTCTCAAAGAAAAAGTTTACTCAAAGCCCATTGAGAACGTAGCCGACCTGCGTGAACGCATTTCTCAAGCAGCTGAGGCGATCAACTCTCGAAGATATGCCCGACTAATAAGTAGATCTTTTTTAAGAAGATGTAGGGCTTGTATTGAGGCTGATGGTAAACAATTTGAACATTTATTGTAATAAAAAACGTTATTTCTCTATCATCTGACTTTTATTCCAACAAACCTAATTATTTTACTAATTTTACTAACTTTTTTTCACTTTGGTAAAAGTGGCGTCACTATCTGTCTCGCTCACTCATGGCGAACATACCCATTATCCATCTCTCTCATCATTTTGTCTTAAAATTAAGAACCTACCTAGAGCTTGTGTGAATTAAAAACATTTTAACTGAGTAAAATGAGATAGCAAAAATCGGGTTACTTGAGGTTTTAATTTTTTTACTCTTTTCTATTGTATGGAACTAACAAGTATTGTACCATTTTAGAATTCTGATTAAATGCGCCAACTTTTAATGCCACTTGCCAAGGCACTCTAGTACATTTTTTTTATAGGAGGGCCTGTCAAAGTCGACGAATCTTGAAAATTTTAAATTCGTAGTTTAACAAATAGTCTCAATTCTCGGAAACTTGAGGCAATTGTGTCATTATTTTTTATTGGGATTCTAGAAATGTTATTTAGGATTACGTTTCCAAAGTTCAAATGAACAAAAATAAAAAAGAATAACCACAATAACCGAAAAATGGTACAGTTTGATCAAATTTCTAGGTTTTTCTTAAAATGCCCATAATTTTTAAACTGCATGGGATAGATTTTTTTTCAGATTTTTCTCGTGATGGTTATGATCAATCCTGTCACCCCGTTTCGGCTTGACGTTGAGTTTTGGGACACCCTGTATAAAGTACCTACTTACAAAACAAATCATCATAGGTCAATAAAACTTAACTTAAGTATTTATTATATAAAGGACAAAACAAATCATCATTTCCATAGGAATGAAACTAACTTAATACTAATTAATAGAAGTTTTCGGCCAAATGGCCCACGTAATAAAGAACAAGATAAAAAAAAAAAAATAATGACTTCTTTTACCTCGTAAGAAAAAATTGCTTACCTACATGAAATGACGCAGCGGGCAAAAAGAGTAAAATAAGCTCGCGGTAGGAATCAAACGACTAAACTGAATAAACTCTTTGTTGGTGGAAATACAAATCTATTTCATGATAACGAAGTCCGCTCCGCTTAGCCATTTCCGGCTCATTACTCTTTCGCGCTGCAATCCGGGCTTTAAAGTGGTGAAAAAGCGAAGATTGTTTGTGCTGAATCTGTGCAGACGAAGTCGCGGCTGAAGTACTAGTAAGTTAAACAGTAGGTCTATTCCGTCAACAACCGTGTAAACTTAGGTGGAATGAGCGTGAAGTGAACTGTCATTCCATCTCGATTGTGTGGATTGACAGCTCGCTTCATGTTCACTTCACTTAAGGTTACCTACACTACACAAGACAAACGCTGGCACATTAAGCTACCCGAAACTGTCAAATTTTCCCAATCAACCTTGAACCTAATATTTTGACGATAAAGTTGAAAATCTATTAAAGAAATTTGACAGTTTGTTGTAGATTGATGTACTAGCGTGTGCACCTACGTGAGAGTTATACAGAATCGCACTGCAGGTAAACAGTCCTGAACTCGGTAAATTGAGCTTTGCAAACTGGTCTTGAGTTCAAGGCTAGCGAGAGTGAACTGGAAGTCTATACTGTCCATAGGTACTTACAAATAAATAAAATTGACTCGATTGTTTTACTAAATGTATACGATAATTGTTACAAACAAAAAGATTTTTATCTAACGCATTTTGTCTGTTGTGTGTTTTTTCCGGCTAATCTCCAAAACGGCTGGACCGATTTTGACGGGATCACGGAATTTCACTGGCGAATATCTGATGTTATAAGGAGACACTTTGGCTTCTTTTAGAAACAAAAAGAATTAGGGTTCCGCGCAAAAAAAAAAGGCATGAAACTGTTAAGAGACACGGACGGTTAAAATCTGAGAATAGTAAGGCGCGAGAATTTCGCAATATAATAACTGCTTGACTCTTCGCGCCGCCATAAATGAATGGCCCACGCGTTTAAAGGCTCGCATTGAACACAGGGTAGCCATTTTGAATTAAGTACTTATTTTCATCAATAAATCTAGATATTATAGCAGTTTTAATGTATTTACCTAAATGAAACATTGCTACTTACAAATATATTTTATATTTTACTTTGTCCCAAGACTTATAAACACACGAGGTATAATGTTACCTACTTAAGATTCAAGACAGATTTAAAATAAAGTCATGTAGGTACCTACTTATTATGAGCATCCATTTCAATGGAGAAAAATAAATGCTGAATTAGTTTCTAATCGATAACTGATATTGATGCATAGATTAATCTCTAAAGTGTGACCTCTTATTTCATAGATCAACGGTATAATCTGGTTCTAATTGATATAATGTCTATGACCTCAGCTTGGTGTAGGGTTGCTACACAACACAAGTGATGAACTAGGGCCATCAAAATATATAAACAAGAAGCAGTTAATCGTTATAACAGTACCAAAAACCACAGCTAACAAGACGACCATTCACCACAAGCAGCACCCGTTCACGAGCATAACTCAAAGATCAGCCATTACCCCCCCTCGCCGTATTTGAGATTAGGAAAAAAGTGTAGGTATCTATAGCGGCACCTATACTGCGATATACACATTAGAAAAAGAGCTGACGTCACACTCATACCCGAAGTCAACTATCGGTTGGTCAGGCCACCAGACACCAAACCCGTTTGGTCGGAGGATCCTCCCTTTTCAATGGAGGTTGCGGGACTCTACCTTTTACCCTTTGTGCAGCTACTTCATCGTGATGTCAACATCACTTCCTCAAGCTCTCGAGCAGCGAGTCATATAGCTAGACCAAATAACTTTGCATGTAGTTTTTTTTTGTTTGTTATTTACCTCATAACTTCGTCATCTATGAACCGATTTAAATTATTATTTTGGTGAAAGGATATACTTTCCGGTTGGTCCCATAGAATTTCATCAAAATCGGTACATAGTTTGGTTTTTAAATCAAAATAGCTGGAAAAATATGCCATCCAAGTAAACTATAAAAATAGTAAAAAAAAAGTTAATAATAAAAAAAATACAAAAAAAACATTACAAAGTATAATATAACTTTAATTTCGGAAGTCGGTGTTCAAATACGAAAAAACAACCAGAACCACCGACTTCCGTAACTAAAGTAATTTTATAAAAGTTTTGTTTATAATTTTATTGTTCTTACCATTAAACCAAAACCAATAAACCAATATTTTTATTTGTAACATTCAATAAACGATCCTACTTACCTACTTTTATTTGTTTTTTTTTTTAATATGAAACATCTATTTAGTTATTCATTTATTTATGTACACACAAAACACTTCCAACGAGAAAAGAATAAACAATAGAAGAGCATAAAGTCGCGTCTTGGCAGTAAATTCGACCAGTTTGCCGTCATAGTAAACGGCATGACGCTCTCTTATGCCGTATGCCCCTCTACGGCACCGTTCCCGATTCCCTTGTGTGCGCTCGCATTACTTTACACGCCGTTGCTTCTCTATCATCATCATATCAGCCGATAGCCGACCACTGCTGGACATAGGCCTCCCCCAAGGGGGGTCAAAATCCCCCAAGGGGGGGGTTTGCCATAATCGCCACGCTTGGCTGTTGCGATGCACAGAACCACAAAGAATGCTGCTGCCCATTCTCTGGTGAGTCCCTTAGTCGCTTCTTACGACACCCACACGGGAAGTAATGGGATGGTGCTATTTTTTTGCATCAGACATACTTTTCTATAGGAGCTGCTTACTATATCTATTTAGCTACAGTATTTTTGTCACCGCTCGTACGCACGACGTTTATTTTTATTATTTTACTCCATATTTTTTTGATTTTTATAAAGTGACAAGGTGGCAACCCTAGCCGATCGGGTAGATATTCGTCACATACGCTACAACTACCTGCATAATTTACATATCCATTACAATTCATTACACTTGGGATTCACCGGCTCCAGATGACGAGGAAACTGCTATTTGTGTTCATTTTCCTTTTGTTTTGTTGTTATTGACTCTGTTAAAGTCTAGGTCACGCTTGCTAGGGCGGAAAAGGCGATGAAAATTGTGAGATAATTTTAGTGCATTTTTAGAAGCGAGCAGATTGAGTGATACACCGCATTTTGGGAATTTAACATCTTGGGAATCCGTTGTTTTGGGAATGAATGTTGTTTTGTTCTGAAACCTATAAACCTAGATCAGTGGTTCCCAAACTGTGGTCCGCTGACTACTGGTGGTCTGCAAGGGCCAAAATATGGTCCGCGAAATGTTTATATCAATCTTTTTACCTTAAAAATTTGCTTGTTACGGTTTCAAAGAATAGCTACGCTACAGTTTTGAATCTATTTATGATAAGTATAAGTTTATTTTAAGATCAACACAGTTTGACTTTTATTCTTGATTTCTGATCCTTGCTAGCAACAAAGAAGCCAAATTGACCCGGGTCAAATAAAGGTTGGAAACCACTGACCTAGATAAATCCGTAAAACAGTATTAAAAGTTAGAAATATGGCCGAATCGCCAGTGATTTTGTTTTGTTACGTTTATAAGGACAAATCTTCATTCAGCACTCCGCGCGCCTTTTTAAATGTTACGTTATTCTCCTCTTATCTAAGCTTAGTGAATAATGGAAAAGAAAGAGACAAAATAGGGTCCCAAAATAATATATATTTGGCCAGTAGACCTATTCACGTAACATAGATAAATATAAAAATCAATTACATCTTTTATTACGGAAGATTATGTTTTGTCCACTAGATCGATTTGGCTGATTTTTGTTCGGTCAAATTTCATTAGAAAAACCTAATAAAGGTTTTAATTAAAGGTCTGACATCACTGACTGCTGGGTTTGGCCGGGAGTATTGTTTTGGCCCGGGCCCGAACCGGCGTTTTTTTTTTTTACATACTGAACGTTGCCATAGTTCAAAAACAAATATTTGGCCTCCCTTTCAGCTTGCTTTCTTGTGGATAGGTCGGGATCCCTCAGTCTTTTTATCATTTCGTTCTCATCAGGGATCCTTGCTTTAGGTCTCCAAAAGACGTCGTTTCCATCAATGTCAGTAGCGAAATATCTGACGAGGATGTATGCTAGAGACGCAATTGGAGGGTTTAACAGACGTTCTAAGTTCAAAGGGAAAAATGTTGCCGGTACGCGTTTTTTGATGTGGCAACAATTTGGTATTTTAACGTTGGAGTAGGAGGATTTTGCGAACTTTGTAGATACATGCTCGGACACAATTTCTTCGGTAGTTTTCATATATGGTTGTGCCAGTTTTTCTTCATATTCCACATTCTCTAAGCCGGAAGTGTTCTCCCTTGCAGTCGTATAGGGTTTGTTGACATACTTCGGTTTCGTCCATTCGGTTTTGAAAAAACTTCTGTAAGGTATCAGCGCTTTGTGAGTCACTGGAAAAAAGTATGTTTAAGGGTAAGCTTGCGTGCACCGCAGAGAATATCAGCCGTGATTTTTTTTTGACTGGCGTCTTGCAGTTCAACCTATGTGGTTGTCGGGACTTGCCAGTGGCGGCCTAAATATAAATATTCTAGGCTTTCAGCCAGGGCTTATAAAAAACTAACAAACTAAGCGTTTACACGTTAAGGGCACCCCCTGTGGGGTACGGACCTCGGCTTAGGGCGTCGCTGGGGAAGGACAGCTACGGAAGGGGTGAATCAAAATAGGATTATTATTTAGGGACGAATTTAAAACTATAGGCTCAGCAGCGCGGGCTGGCTCGAGCAAGGGTTGGGGGCGGACATTGACGGGGACGTCGCGACGGGCCGCCGTATTTGACTTGCTTTTCCCAAATGATCGGCTTGCCATACATGGTGATCGGACGGGATATCGATAAGCAGTGAAAAGATTACACCCTGTTTTATAAGATTAACGGCCGGTCGCAATAACGTATCTACCTTTGACCTACCATCAAATTAGCTACCAACAGTAGTAGTAACGTCATGATTGCCTTTAAAACGTTTCTGATACTGTTGGTAGCTTATTTGACAGTAAGTAGTTAAATGTAGATACGTTACTGAAACCGGCCGTAATTTTTTCAAAATATTGACCATATTTTTGGATTACCGCACCGTGTTTTGAGAGCAGTCATAGTGCAAAAGTGGATTGTTTCCGTTACACTGGGGATCAAATTCTTCTAAGAATAAGTAAGTATTAATTATGAATGGAATGTGAATAATAGTAGTGAATAATAATATAATATAAAGGATATTATATTATTATTCACTAGCTGCTGTCCGCGGCATCGCCCGCGTGAAATTTGAAAATTATCCCAAGATAACATATTCCTGGGATAAAAAGTAGTCCGTCAGTGAAAGTAGTAAATGTCCTATTCCAGGACATGCACTAGACTACTAGTGGGGCAAGACCTAAGAAACGATGGATGCACTGTATGAAAGATGTGGATGGCTATAAGAGCGGGCAAGACCTAAGAAACGATGGATGCACTGTATGGAAGATGTGGATGGCTATAAGAGCGGGCAAGACTTTAGAAACGATGGATGCACTGTATGGAAGATGTGGATGGCTATAAGAGCGGGCAAGACTTAAGAAACGATGGATGCACTGTATGGAAGATGTGGATGGCTATAAGAGCGGGCAAGACTTAAGAAACGATGGATGCACTGTATGGAAGATGTGGATGGCTATAAGAGCGGGCAAGACCTAAGAAACGATGGATGCAATGCGCTGTATGAAACATGTGGATGGCTATAAGAGCGGGCAAGACTTAAGAAACGATGGATGCACTGTATGGAAGATGTGGATGGCTATAAGAGCGGGCAAGACTTAAGAAACGATGGATGCACTGTATGAAAGATGTGGATGGCTATAAGAGCGGGCAAGACTTAAGAAACGATGGATGCAATGCGCTGTATGAAACATGTGGATGGCTATAAGAGTGGGGCAAGACCTAAGAAACGATGGACTATAATAATGAAATATGATATTTCTAGAGGGGGTGACTACTAAGCCGACTAACAGAGAAACAGGTATCGAAGGAAAAAGGCATGTTACCCCCAGTTGGGTTCTGGCGATCAATATTAATTCAGTAGCCCTACATGATCGGCACTAGCCGAATAAGTATTTTATTCGGCTAGTGCCGATCATGTATGCTACTAAAAAATAAAAAAAATGAAAAAACTATCTACCTTGCTGCCCTTTTGGTATAGATATGTTAAGAAAAAAAAAAATTTTTATACAATAATATAATTTTCATCCGGTAAGCATGTGAGTGACTATGCAGCCCCGGATCTACGATTTTTCCGAAACTGGGCAGAAACTTGATGGTGGCGCCCCCTCTCTTCCACGTTTGTGATTAATTTTATTACGTATCGGGGGGCGGGTAAAAAGACCTTAACGATAATGAAGACCCATTTTACCCATCACTGGCATTCATTTTTTCAGACCATACATGGGAAACTATGGGTTCTGGAGATTTTGAAGGTCAACGTAAGAATAGTATAACATTTTAGTACTCAACAACGACTAAGTTTTTTTTTCAGACCTTTGAATTTGGCGCCCCTTAAACTGGCCGCCCTGGCCCCGGTTTGCACCCCTAGATCCGGGCCTGTACCTATCTAGTTATCTACGATACAAATGATTACTCATTTGTACCGTAGATAACTAGATAGGTACCTTTAGTACCAGTACTGTGGCAGTACTAGTACCTACCTACATGTGCCTAAATTAATCTGCTAAATAAATGAAACAGTAATGGTGTCCCATCAATTTATTTTCGCTGTTTACCAAAGTAGCCTTACAAAACAAGTAATTATAGGTAGTTCAAAAGTCGCTTAGATCGTTCACTTCACTTTAACATCACCCAGGGACACCGCTAAGCAGTCCAACATTGAGAAAGATCTCCTCTTCGGCATTCCCTGGCATGGCTTCAGTTCACACGGTGGTTCGGGATTCATACTCGCTCGGGCCTTCGGGTAGACCGGGCATCTGTAATTACAAGGCGTGGCAGGTTGCCACTTCTTCTTCTCCACTTTCTGTGGAATTGGCCAAGATGGTATCGGTGCCCAAGGATCGTAGTCTCTAGCAAAAAACGTCTCCGCACTCGACTTCGCCTGACGCAAAACTCCGCTTATAACCTTGCCCAGATTGTGAAGACGATCTGCAATGATCTCAGTTAAATCTACCTTCGATCTTTGAGCAACGACCTCAGCTTCGTTCAGTTCGTAAGCCATTTCTGGACAAATTTCTCCTATATGTACACCGCATGACACATCCATGTCACAGGCGGTACATTTACATCCAGGTTTCTTCTTTGGTGTCTTACAGACAGGTGGTCTCCGCTTCAGCATGGGTAGGCCGAAGGAGGGCGGCGGCACTGGATTTAGTGGAGGAGACCTGGGTGCTGTGGGCGGGCAACGGGGAGCCTTCCTATTGCATTTCCCTACGGTAGGCTCTACACTTAGCCCCATCGCTTTGAGATCGCTCATACATTCGAGACGATTTCGCTGCCTCACTCTTTTCAGGAGCTCTGAAAGAGACAGCCGCTCACTGAGTTTCAGCGGACTTCCTATTGCCTCTGTCGATCCTGTAGACTTGGCCTCTGGTGGCATGGCTATATAACCGCACTCCGGAATGACTTCAGGTTCGAATTCCACATCTAACTCGTGTAGTGCTTGTGTTTCTTTCGGAATTTTCTCGCATTGCATCTTCAAATCTCTAGGCAGTGGTTTAGGTCGTATAGACTCGCAAATATTCTTCTTCATGTATATAGTCTCGGTGGTATCAACAAAATCACTATGATTATAAGTGGATAGACTAGATATAGGTGCTATCGGACAGGTTTCGTTGCATGCCAATACATAGTAAGGGTCTAACTCATGTTCCTTCAATAATTCGTCTGTAACACTGTAAGTTTTTTCTTGAGAACCTAGTGGAGTTGCTTTATCAATCTTAGGTAAATGTTCTACGTCTTTTTCCCATTTTTGGGCTGGCAAACGGAAATTGGTGTACGGTATTCTTTCAAATCCTCTATTCGCAGTAATTTCTTCATGTCCCTCTTCTTCGATGGACTGACCTTGTGGTCTTTGGCCATGTTCAATTTCGTCCGTTTCTCCTTCGTGTTGCAAATTTCTGGTTTTCGAAGCGGAAGCATTTTGTTGATTGTGGCCCCACAAGTACGCGGTAGATAAATTACGGGAATAAAATGATTTATTCTCAGCTTCTTTCGATTGTAGTTCATCCATCTCATAGTTGGATGCATTCACTGTTCCGCAATATGAAGGGGTATCAACTCCTTTGAAGTGAGTCACATATTCTGGTTTAAGGAGTCTTTCATACCTAAGAATATCATCTGACGCATCATTTGTCGAGTCGAATGATGTTACTTTGGAGTGAGTCCTTTCAGTTTCTGCAGAATCCGTCGCGCATTGCACATTTTGTTTATATTTGCCTAAGTAATTTTCTTCATATTCCTCAGATACAGTTGCTTCCGTAGTTACGTTATTTGTAGCTCTTTCATTATCTTCCATTGAACCAATACCAAGAACATGTATTTTTGTCACTATGGGTTCGATTAACTTTGTGTTCTTTAATGGTGATGTATTGTCCATTACTTTTTCAATTGCTTGTACTGTTTCTTCCACCGGTTGGTTATCTTCTTTAGGATTTATTAGAGTTATTTCCTCAGTTTCTTCATTTAAATCGGGTAATCTAGTTTCTAAAATCGTTAAGTGTCGTGTAGGACTTATTAATCCTATTACACATGGTTCTACCTCTTCCGTCTTGAATTTGGGGCTCTCAGAATTGATCGCCTGCTCTTTAGCTGTACTATTTGGTTGCCTTTTTAATTCGTCCATTTGAACTAGAATGTCACGTAGAAGAGCTTTCGAGGAAGCGTGGCGTTCAGTTTTTCTGGTAAAAGGACGTTTCTCCATTTCATTTAGCAAGATTTCATCTATGCGCCCAAGTGGGCTCCTCAGACAACGTTTTGCCACGTCGTCTAAGTCACCCTTGGGCAACACAGGCATTCTTGGAATATAGTCTTCGTCGTGTTCTATACTCTTACTATTAAATACAGGTTGGTCTCCTAAAACCCTTGGAGTCACATTAAACCCTTCAATTTTAGGTATCTGTGCTTCAACTAGTGGAGTTTCCTCGATGATTTCCAGTTTTTGAGTTAATTGTTCTTCATCCTCTTTTGCAGTGGTAGCATTAATAAACATATGTTTTCTTTCATCTTTATCTATTTCGATTGTCTCAGAGTCGTCATCATGAAGCACTTTATTTTTTACACTTTCTAGATTGTGTACACACTTCTCCTCTTCTTCAGCGTTGGTTAGAAGATCCTCCCTGCCAGCAAGTTGGGAGCCTACAACAGGAGGTAATCTCAACGTGGAATCTATCAGGATGATTTCATCTTGTTTCTCGTCCCCGCTAATCAATGAATAGACGCCAAACTGAGTTCTATTATAAGGTAGTAAAGTGTGTATTTGTTCTTGGGGTATGTTTTTTCTCTGATACAGATATTGTTTTCTTTCATCTTTAACCATTTCGATTGCCTCAGCATCATCATCATGACGAAATGCCTTGTTTTCGACACATTCTGGATTGTTCATACACTTCTCGACGTCTTCTTTCGCATTACTTGAATAAGATTCTAAAAGTGGTGCATTGTCTTCTGCAGCTCCGACATTGTCCAAATTTTTTGTCAAGTTAGGTTCTTCAGCTGTAGTCATGTGGATATTCAATGTTTTCACTAGATCTTCTCTGCCAGCTAGTTTAGGGGTTTTTGCAGTAGGAAGTACTTTGAACATCGAGTCCTTACTAAGTACGACTTCATCATGGTTGTCGTCCTTAATAAGCTCGCGACCCATTTTGAAAATGCCGTACTGTGCTCTACTTTCAAGTAGTAGAGGGTTCTGGATCTTTACTTGTTCTTGTAATTTCAATTTTTCCCTTTCGGATTCTATGATTTGACGCCTGGTATCTTCAAGGTCGACGTTATGTGAACAGTATTGTTGCGTCATCTCTGGATTTTCGTCCGTATGTTCGCATGCCCCAAACGCTTTATCAATTATTCTCTGGCATCTCTCGCGATGCGTCAGAGGAATGCTAGGTGGTTCTTCAGATCGACTACATTTTGTGGATGATTTATCTTCCAGACTAACGTTTTTATCACTTTTCTTTTCGTCATTATCTTCTTCTGATGCCAACGTGTCTTGTTTGCCATCGTCTGTCGATTTTGTGCTTTTGAAGGATTTCCTTACCACGGCATATGAAGCTGAAAAATAGCGAAAAAAGCCATAAGAGTATGTTGTAAAAGTGCGTAAAATAAATAGAATAAAAAAATCTCTAGTTAAGATTTTAACATTTGCCACAGGCTTTTTCCGCCATTTTCCTCCTTTTCCTTCCACAAGTTTGAAATAACAACTTGAACAAAGTTTTTAAATGTAGATAGGGACAAGATTATATAACAAATGTTAAACAACATAAATATTGCAAGACATCCTACCTACCCAAGATTATTAAGGTGTTTGGATGTGACTTGAAAACAAAATGAAAGATGGCGAAAAAGTGCGCTACGTGATTGCGACACAGCTGAAGACAGAATACTTCAGCTGTGTAATGGACGGTCTCAATAACGTCATGTTTGCCTTTGGAACACGACGTTTCAGCTACTGTTGGTAGCTAATTTGCCAGTTGGTTAAAGGTAGTAGATACTATACATTATTGAGGCCGGACGCTAGTCTTTTTTTTTAAATAATCGTTTCTCTCACTCGCAGTTCAGCACTCTAAGGCTGGTTACTGCTTAACCGGACTATCCTGTGGTGGCCTCAAATGAATTTAAACTAAAAACTAGCTAAATTAAACTAAATGACCGCTCGCTAGGGCATCCCCTGTGGGATACGGCTCTCGGCTTAGCGCCATCATTTCGGGAGGACAGCAAGGGGCCACATAGTAACATAGAACAGTTGGGAAAAAGTTATTCATTTGGTAAGCGATGATGTGGTCGAAGATGGAGCACGCTTGCCTAGAAGTAACCTATTCATTCTTGACTTAAAGATTTCCAGTTCTTCATTACAATAGGTTTTACTTTATACCTCCAGGGTTGCGGAATTTTTCGAAAGAGTTGCTGCGGGCCAAGAACGCAAATTTAAAGGAACACGGGTGGGTTTTAGTCAGTAAGGGTCTGACACTCCGGGCGGAGCAGAAGGAGTCATTCGAAGATTTACCATCCAAAAGAAAAGGTATCAATTGCAGTGCCTTATTGCTTTGAAACTAGTGCATTTAATTCATGGCAACGGACGCGCAGACGTGTTGCTTGCATGCTTCACTACAGGAACTCATAGATCACATGGAGCAGGATCCGTGAATTCCAGTTTCAGTCCTAAGGCCCTGACTAGAAAACCCGTAAGTCAGACCCTCTGACACCAAATAAAACCCAAAGCCTAAAATTACAAGCTGGTTAATAGAAAATAAGTTGTACAAAAGTGAGAGTGTATTAGAATAACTCTGTACAAGTAATGGATTCGCGTGTAACGAGAAAACAAAAAAAAAACGTATTTATTAAATCGGTTTGCATTCATCAGGTCTGCAGTCTTGCTAGTTGAATTTATTTTTTATTTTATTTCAAGCAAGCAATAAATATCTTAGTCACTAGGATACAAACACTTTGAGATACAGCCTATGAACAAATACAATTCTGTGAACATCTGTGTCTGAACTAGATAACTAAATATCTGTATTTCAGACAGCAGCGCTCCTCCGTTAAAGATTATACATTTCACTGTATACAAGACAGATCACTATTGCAATAACAGAAATAATTTAAAGTTATAAAGTGTAGTAAGGCCTCCCTGTGTGTGGAGTGACAGTGTGTGTATGTGTGCGGGAGGGTGAGTATAAGATTTAACTAGGTACATTAAGTAATTGTTCAGTTTCATCATAGTTAAGTTTATGTATGTATTCAAATAGTTTCTTTTTGAGCTCTCTATTATTTAAACTTCGCAAATCGATAGATTGGCTGATTTTGTTGTATAAATATGGACCCAAGAAGGGAAAATATCTGTTCGCGAATCGGTGTTTAAACCTTGGTCTATTGGGGAAGGTTATGTCTCTGCGGCGCTTTGGAGTTGTGGCGCTTGTATCAGGAGTGTGGCTTGAGTGTTGTTTCATAACAGTGAGAAGGATGAAAAGTTGCCGTACTGAAAGGACTTCACAATATTGATAAAGGAGATGTGTAGGGAACATGTACGGACGAAAACTGCTGACCTTAAGAATAGCTCGTTGAGCTATTTCAAGCGATTTAATAGTCGTTTTGGGTGCGCCGCCCCATACAGTGATGCAGTATCCCACTATAGATTGTCCAAGAGCCAGGTAGATCTGTTTAACCAATTTAGGATTAGCCACATTCCTTAGATTTTTAAAAACGTATATCAGTTTTCTCAGCCTTGCAGTCATTAAATTAACGTGAGGCTGAAAAGAAAGATTTTTATCTAAAAGGATACCGAGATATTTGACTTCATTTGTGGGAATCAGCGAAGGACAATGGCACACATCAACATTGCAGCAATCATGGGCAAACAAAGAGTGCGAGGGAGCTGAAGAGGGGGTATTTCTCATAGAAAAAGGTATGAACATGGTTTTTTCTGCGTTTAAAGTCAACAGATTGCACTTAAACCAGTGACACACAGTGTTAAACCCCACCTGCGCTATTTTATAAACCTCTTCCCAACTGTCAGCTGAGAACAAGATGGCAGTGTCGTCCGCATACGAAATGATTTTACCACCCTCTAGACGAAGATCACAAAGGTCATTTAAGTAAGCTAGGAAGAGGGTGGGTCCCAATATACTGCCTTGCGGGACACCATAAGTAATAGGTAGGTCACCACTAGTAATGTCATCAATTTTAGTGCATTGACAGCGATTTGAGAGGTAATCCTCCATTAATTTTAGCTGATTACCCCGGATTCCCAGCTTGTCCAGCTTTGTAAGGTGCAGTGGTATTGAAACAGTATCAAAGGCCTTCGCTAGATCCACAAAAATGCCTATTGTTTTTTTGCCACTGTCAACATTCCTTACCACATGATCAACAAGCTCGTGGACCGCATCACACGTTGATTTTCCGGTTCTAAAGCCAAATTGGTTATTTGACAGTAATCTAATAGCTTCTAAGTATTTTATAATTCTACTGTTGATGATGCGTTCCAAGAGCTTAGAGATTGAGGGCAGTATAGAGATCGGCCTGTAGTTTGAAACTTGATTTTTATTGCCAGTTTTATAGATAGGTAGGATCACTGATTTCTTTAGTACCGTAGGAAAAGTGCCTTCATGTAGACATAGGTTAAAAATGTGAACTAACACCGGGACTAAAACGTGTCTATTTTCTTTTAAGAGGTGGTTAGGGATGGAGTCCCATCCTACTGAACAGACACTTTTAAGATCCAGAATCAAGCGTTCCACTTCGTCCTCATCAGTGTCCAACAGAACAAGAGACTTTAAAGACAAGGTTGATTGCATTGAGAAATCATTAACGTGTGATGGATTCTCACAGACTATAGTCTTTTCAGCCAAAGTCTTGCCAACCGAAACGAAGAACTCATTAACACCTTCCACCGATATTTTTGGGAAAGCCCTGTTTATTAATTCCGTAGCCGTACTTTTAATTTTAGTTGTGTTTGTGATGTATTTTATTGCGTCCCAAAGTTTTTTATTGCTATTACCAGCTGCCTTTAAGAGATTAGTGTCATACGCTGCTTTAAGTTTTTTAATTAGCTTACTGCAAAAGTTTCTGTATCTTGTGTATGTGAGTTTAAGAGTTTCATTGGCAGGAGACCGTCTCACTTTTTTATGTAGATTATCCCGGTGTTTCATACAACGCAACAAGCCAGGGGTCACCCACGGTTTGATAATTCTGGTTCTCCTTGATAACTTTACCGTGACGGAACTATTGGTTATGGCCTGTTGAAGAGTTGTGACAACGTATTCCATTGAGTAATTAGCAGAGTTTGTACTAAGAATTGGGTCCCAGTTAACATTAGCTAGTTCTGTGGAAAGTTTTTCTTTATCGATTTTATTTAATGTGCTGAAGGTGAAATTTCTATTTTGTTTATATTTAAGGCTCAGCAGGACCGCCTGATGATCCGTAACGGTAGTTTGTAACACTATGGTAATAGCTGGGTTTTTAGTTTTTAACATCACGTGATCCAGGCATGTCCTGCCATGTCTCGTGGGGAGAGTATGGGCTGGTAGAAGGCCGTGGAAGGAACAGAGATTTAAGTACCCGGTTTGTGCCACCGTGATTTGATCAGGGCATATATTAATGTTAATATCGCCAATGATAGAAATATTTTTGAATGGAGATAAATCTCGCAAAATATTGTTGAGAGATTGCAGAAAGTTGTCGATATTTTTGTATGACGGAGATCTATACACGGCAAGAATAGCTGTTTCCTTGCCAATTTTTATAATCAAACAGTTCGAGTCCTGACAACTGGGTTCTTCTACAATAACATTGAGGTTGGATTTAATGAAGACGGTTACACCATCATTTTGTGCAAGCACCTTCTTAGTTGAATATGATATGTACCCGTCCAGGTTTGGAACAAAAGGACAACAAGATAGAAGATATTGTTATTGTTATAGAAGTGATATTGTTGTCCTAACGGAATGCTGGTTGCATTCCGTTAGGACAACAATATCACACTCAAATTTAAGTCCATTCAACATAGTCAATAGATTATCAAAATTTGCGGAAATGCTACGTATATTTTGGGTAATAACAGTGAGACATTCTGCGGGGTGTTTTATGGTTTTATGGCAGTCATCAACATCACAGACCATGGATTCAGAGACAGATAACTTGTCAATTTCTAAGGTAACGTCGTCCATTTAGTGGGAGATATACAGAGCGTATGATCATGCTGGATAAAACAAATGTTTTTTTTATATACGAGGGCTATATTATCGTGTCTGTTATCTTCATTATTTTCCACAATAGCTGGACAAAATATGTAACTATGAAGGAAACTCTTTATACATTTTTTTTGTTTAGACTTCATATAAACAAGCATTATATAATGTGGGAAAGTATTTTGAAACCGAAAAAATATATTGAATTGTGTAGTGTATAGTAGTTTAGAGTTATTAAATTTAGATTGCATAAACTTAAAGTAACATAGAAAATAAATCAACTTGAATATAGAGACATGCAAGTGAGATAACGTTTGAACAATGGTTATTGGTATCAATGATGATTCTACGTAAACATTAATAATAAAATTTAAGGCTAGTCAGATTGAGGACATCTTTAGTTTGGCAAGATCAGCTTCTTCTTGTATGCGAATATGGGGCATTCCCTCCTTCTTACGAAGGTAGATTTTTCCATATGACGTCCAACAGTATGCATAACTATATGTAGTAGCCAAATCTCTAGCCAGGAAAAATAGTCGTCTTCCCTTTGCCGTTAGACTTTCCGAAATAAATATAGGTTTTCTCGGACCATTAGAATTAAATAGACCTGTATTTAATTTATCTCTTTTTTCTTCCAAAGTTAGTTTTTTCAGATTGTTTAATATAATTTCTTTTGTAAGTACCGAATTCAACTCAACAATAATCGGCTTGATACTATCGCCTTTTGCGAACGGTCTATAGACATCTTTAATATCGGCAGTTTGAAGTTGTACATTTAAAACATTTCCGATTTTTTTCACAGTGTCTGCAAGTACCTGCTTATTTTCATTTGTTGTTTTTGGAACGTTTCTAATCTCTAATTTAATAGCACAGGACTGTCTTTCCAAGTTTTCTAAATTAGGGTTGAATGGGGGGCGTCCATTTATTACCTGATTTTTTTCAAAATGTACCCCATGGCGAGTTTTGGTGAGATGTGGCGGAAAAACACCCCACCCTCAGGTGAGATTTTCAGTGGCCCTTTTCATTCCTCCTTTAAATGAGATTTTTTTTCTCCCCCATTTTGAGCTCACGTAATTTTAGATACCATCTAATTGAATAGGTACCTGCCACATTGCAACTGATTAACAAAAAATGAAGTAAGTAGAGCTAGACGCCAGAAAGAAGATTGCGAGTAACTAGCAGAGCGTTACCGAGCGAGTTTATGATACCTAACTATAGTGGTCACAACAAACTGAAGACAGAGAATCGTACCAGTCGATCAATCATTAATAAAATGGGCTTTACTTTCACAGGATGTAGGTACGTTACCAACTCGCAGGCGTTATGCGATAAATGGTCCTTTATGGTGCGCCTGTTTGGTCAAAAAGACTGTCAGGCGTCCGACGCTGTGTGGATACCGAACGGTATCCATTGAGGCGGCAACACTCCTGGCACACTTTCCACCGTTAGACATCCTGGCGGATATGGACGCCAGGGTTTATAACCGGATTCGCACCATACGCCAAAGTGGCAATAGCGTGCCAGGAATCGCTTTAGTAAGGCTAAGGCGTCAGGAATGGTGACACGCGCTCGAGCGGTAGCACGAGCGGCTACAGCAACTTCCTCCTCCTGCCTCCCTTCGAAGCCTGGCTGAAAAGAGGGGAGCGCATCTCCTACAGAGTCACTCAGGTGCTGACCGGACATGGTTGCTTCGGTGAGTACCTGAATAGGATTGGGCGAGAGGCCACGGCAAATTGCCACCATTGCGGAAGCGAACTGTCGTTAAGATTGGGCAAGACCTGACTCTGCCAGCGGTAGTGAGGGATATACTGGCAGATAAGGAAAACTGGAGGGAAATGGCCGCTTTCTGTGAAGCCGTGATGGTCCAGAAGGAGGCCGCCGAGCGGGATCGGGTGAGGGCTGATCCCGCTCGGAGAAGGAGGCGTCGGTGAGGCAACCGCCTCGACGCCTAAACGCCGAAACCCCGCCCGCATCATAAACGGCAGGTGGGTCTCCAGAGTCGCGGGTGCTCAGAGTGGGGACTCTGTCCGCCAACCCAGTGATCCTAGGAAAGGCGGTGGCATAGTGATCACGTGCTGCCGTGCACAGCGAGGCTAAGGGGAGACCCCTTTACAGTCTCCCCAGGGATGTGCCCTAACAGGCGTTATACAGAGGGGGTTCCGGAGTGGTCTTTTAAGAGGTAACGGAGCCCCTTCTATGTTCGGATGGTGATTTTCCACACTCCACACTCCCTGAAAATTCCACACTCCCTGGTCTTTACCCGAAAAGTCCAGGCGCCTTTTGAAGGTTTCCCACCGAATACAAAAAAAAGGTGCGTTACCACTTCAGCGAGCGGCGGTATTTCAGCTGCGTAACGAATGGGCTTAGATTATTATAAATGTCCAGAAACCGCCTCGCGTTGCAACAAGTTTCATAAAAAGCTTGTAAAAATGGCTTCACGGCGGAGCGTTTGGCACACATTTTCAAAACTGCGCGCGTCAAAGGAACTGTCAGCAGTTGGAAGAAAAATCATGTTTTGCACTGCATTAGAAATAGGAAACTTGAGGTTGCGACTAAAACTGAGATCTGGAAATGTATTATAATCTAAGCTAATACCATTAAAACATTATAAAATTACCTGGTCCACCACAGTGATTTCCCGTCAGGATACGAGGAATAAAGGCTCCTGAACACACCTTCTTAACTTTTGAAACAGTAGAACGTAACATTGTTGGATTACCACATTAATTTGGATTATGATAGGCAGCGAAAATAATTTCTTACATTTTTCTATATTCTTGTCAATGTTAACTAAAAAAATTTGACAATTAATGCTTTTGTTCTGATTTTGTAATGAAATTATATTTCTTCGTTTGCTTGATTATAATGCAGTTTGCTCTTCTGATTTCATGCTGCCAGCAACATTTGGCGGAAGAATAATAAAATTATAGTACAATGGGTTTGTCGTAGTAGGTATAACGGTGAACGCACAACACTGCAGCAGCATTGCTGTCAGCACTGCACATGGACGAATATAATAGAAGATCGGGGAATTATCATTTTCTTTCATCTTCTTAACCAGTAGGCCAGTAGATATACAGCCTTGGCCAAAAGTATTGAGCACCCATGACATCTTTCAGTTTTTATGAGGAGTATCAAATAATAGGAGTATCAAAACAAAACGTTTTGTATAGGTTTATTTTACTATTTATTAAATTGAAATTTACTATATATTTTGTGGGTCCACCCTTTGCCTTAATTACGGCAGAAATTCTTTTTTCGTTTCAAATCCTCTCTGTTGTTAATTGTGTGGCGCCTAACTCTACGCTTTAATAAACCCTATAAATGTTCTATGGGGTTCAGATCTGGCGTTTTATTTTCCCGAAACCATGTCATAGTGCGGGCAGATTTGTGGCATGGCGCGTTATCCTGCTGGAATTTAACACCATCCATGTTCGTGTCGCCGAAAAGTTTCGTGAATTAAGGCAGCAACGCAGTTTCTAGTACATTTATGTACTTAGGTGTACCAAAAATCTGCAATAAAGAGAAAAATATTGAGTTCCGGAAAAAAAAATAACTTCATCTATGCGTTTGGTTTTTAAACCATTTTATATAATCTTACTAGGGCATTAAATTGACTTACTCACCTCAAAGTTTGATTCGTCTGACCACACAACATTTGACCACTCTTCAGCGGTGAAAGTTCGGTGTTTTAAGGCCCATTTATACCGAGATTTTTTGTTGTTTTCGGAGAGCCATGGCTTCTTCCTAGCTTTACAGCCTTTCAGACCAGCTTCCTGAAGTCTTCTACGAGTAGTTCGAGCAGAAATTGATTTCTTAATTTGTTCTGACAACTCAGCAGCGAGCTCTGAAGATGTTTTTTCCTATTTCTTAATTTAACGACTCTCTCAGTAACTGACGATCCTGACGGTCTGTGCTGATGCGTTTGCGCCCGGTTCTCGGTCTATTTTGATGTGATCCGGTAGCAGAGAATCGCTGAGCATATTGCACGGATCGGCGCGAACATTTCACAGTTTTGGAAATCTCTACTTGTGATTTCCCATGCTCATGCAGAAGCTGTATCTGCACACGTTTTTGTAAAGAAAGTTCGTTTCGTTTTGGCATATTGCAACGATAACACTTAAAACTTTGAAATAAAATACCAAAGGCGCACTAGATGTGTTCCTGTTCACAACGGGCGATGGTAACGAACTGATATATAAATACAAAAATTGTAAAAGACACATTTTATTGCACCCAGGTGTTTTATTGCTAGCTGCGGCGTGGGTCATTGTTTTTAAATCTATGTAGATAACCGACAAAAGAATACTTCAACAGTAGATTTGGTATTCTCCCATACTTACCGTGAACGAGCGAAATTTGTAAGGTGCTCAATACTTTTGGCCAAGACTGTATGTGATGTCTTGTTTTTGTCCTGTGATGAAATATTTTACACACAACCATCGAAAAGTCAATACTTTTCGATGACTGTGGGTAAAATATTTTCGCCACTCAACAGGAAACGAAAATTCAGAATCACTTTGTCCCTTATTTGTTTGCACATAGGGTTACTATTTGGTTGCTATTAGAGGTCAATAACAGTGAACAAACCGTATACACTTGCCCCCACTTTCTTTTTATGGACAAAAATAGCCGAATAAAAATAAGAAAAAAAAAATGATCTTTCAAGATAAGTAAGATCACAAAATTAATCTTTCAAACGTAAAAACGTATTCGATAAAAGTCTTTAAAATTTGAATTAGTTTCTCTTCAAGTTACGCTAGAAACAAAGAGTGAAAACCTAAAACACATCAACTTGAACGCATCTAGTTGAACGAGACTTTCTTCTTGTGATACTGCAACGTTTCGTTGCAACTTATTTACAACTGAACTTTATATTTTGTATGTTGTTCGCTGAAACATAATGAAAATATTTTCAGCTTTTATCTAGATTAGGTTTCACAGAATTGGCAAATCCATAATAAACAAGAATACTATTTTTTAAATAAAAAAATCGTCCTATTTTTAGATTTGTTCTTAAACAAATAAAAAGTGTTTTCTGATTAGACAACTTTGTTGGAACGAAACGTCATTTCAAATGCAAGAAAATAACAAAGATGGCTGAAGAACAGGTGAGAACCAAAATATTATGATTTATAAACGATTTTAAATGAATTTACTGTAAATATTGCATTTAATACTACCTCGAAATCACACAAATAAAAATAGTGATAAGTAATTTTAAATACCGCCACAAATTTCATTAATTTCGTCTCTGTTATTTGGTGTTTGGTTCGTGTAGTGATATTCCGTGCGTTAGATTCTCTTTTCAGGCGTTATTTCAGTATTTTATCTATTATAAAATTACCAGTTCCACGTTTAGGAGCAAGTTATTGTATGATATTGCCGGCACTTTGGTTATAATGCGATGTTTACACATCATATCCTTGGAATGTAATCAAAACCTATCGTTAGTGGATTCGTTGTTGTCTGCCCCCTAGTGCGTTTAACAATTTGTGGTGTTCCACTTTCAATTTTCTAAGTTGTTAAGGTGAGGATTGGTAACAATAATTACTTTTGTATTTTTTTTGCGTATTATTTCAACATATTTAGTTCATGTTTTCGTTATTTTGAAGGATACCAATTATTTCAATGCCAAGTAGGTACTTATCTGTATTACAAAATGTACCTATTAGAATAACAGAATTTCGTGTTTACACATTAATGTGGTTTTCAATCCTTAGCTAATTATGCAATGAATAGTTTCTTTTATTATTATCCATAAAAAAAATTGAAAAGAAAGGTTAAATAAGTAAGTCATTTGATAAGTTGATAAATGTCCAAAATGCTACTTCAATCATCAAAATTCTCTTCAATTACCCTTTGAAAATCTTTCAAGATACTGTTAACGTCAGGACATTAACTATTAATAAAGAATGCTAACACAATATTTACTATTTAGCACACCTGAAAACGTTCTCTGTTATAGTTGCATGTCATATAAAATGGAATGTTTGCCTTTTGTTTCTTGTGTTTCATGATTTTTACAATCGGTGATTAGAATCATATTCCTAGATTATGGAGGTTAGACAGATGGTTGCTCCATGTACCATACTAGTATTCAGCTGCAACTGGTTATACTGGAAGTCAAAGTCAAAGCATTTATTTCAATTAGACCAAAAAACGGAATATCATCATTTACAGTTAAAATAATAGTATAAAATTAATTAAGTGACTACTGTCCATTTGGAAAGGTAGATTCTTATGGAGATGAACGGACAAGAAACTCCATAGTTACTCTTTTCAACTAATAGTTTTACAATATTTGGTATACATAAATTAATTTAATATTATGTGAGGATGATGCACCCAGAGTATGCTACTTCTAGGAACAAAATATTACCAGAAGAGGTAAACTTATTCATTTTCTAAATAAATTTAGGTACATTGTAATCACATATTGACTAATATTGGAATCATTAATTAAGCCAACCTAAACATTGATTGGTCAATATTAGGCAGAATGATTTCTGTTCATAATTATTTGAAGAACTCTACTATGTTTTCTCACAGCTCCCAGAGTTTTCAATGGAAGCATTTATAAACTAAACAGTTCATATGATTTTGATTTTTGAAATCTAACCTATTAGGTTATAGTGTTTTTTTATTTTTTATTTCCATTTCTTCAATCTGTAATCAGCCCTTTGAGCTGTAACCAGATTTGTGTCTTAATTAACAGTTTGAGGTTCTTTACATCCTGTGATGTGTCATCTCCATATTTGTCAGAGTTATATTGACACTTGAGTCTATAGGTAGACGCTGAGGACTCCAGTAGCGTCACAGCTAGTTCATTTGTGTGATAAAAACATTTCTGTCATAAAATTGTAATCTCAATTCAATGAATGTTATCCATGCATTCATGGAATGAGTGCAACATTGTTATACTGTAGAATTGAAAGAAACACCATTTCTGAGTTATTATAACCTGCATTTATCTGTTTGTTAGCGCTCAATTTACTTAGCAATGTACCAACAATATTAAGGTCAGTTTCTCATTTAACCAGATGTTAACTGCATTTGGTTGTTCTGGAAATTAATACCAGTACTGGAGCGACTGCCTATCTGACCTGCCTTAATTTTTAATGATGGGAAATGATCAAATGACTCCTTTTGCTCTGGGTGGAGCGAAAGGGAGTGTCAGACTTTTACTGACCAAAACCCTAAATGTTCTCTTATTTTACTGGTTTGTTTGTCTTGTGCAAGTCCCAAATAAACGTTTTTCTTTGTTTCAAATGCCCTTTGCGTTCCAAGACTGTAGACTCTTTCGAACTAATTCTGCAACCCTGGCAGGATAATGAGCCTGGGTTTGATCCCTGGATTCGACAGTGTTATTGGGTTTTTTAATCTTGAAAGCAATAACCTTTCTTATTACAACATGGGACTTAAACACAATCGGCAAATATGTGTTCTATAGGTTCACCTCTGTCTAACAGCATAATTTAACTGCACTGTGTTGTGTTATTGTTATCTTTTTAGGGTTCCATACCTCAAAAGGAACCCTATAAGATCACTCTCTTTTCCGTCTGTCTGTCCGTGTGTCACCACCGATTTTCTTAGGAACGGGTGGACCTAGCAAGTTGAAATTTTTTTTTTACTTAGTGGTGTTGTGTCCGTGTCGAATAAATGTTTTCTATTCCAACCCTTCTAGCAATAAATGTGTGATTTCATGTAACTGTGTTGTGATAATTCACAAATGTGTTGGTCATATTTGTAAAATCGTCTTATCTTAGTAATGAATTTTGCAGAAAAGCATGACTAGTTTGAGTATGTGATATTAAAATTGGTTTTTTGAATTCAGCAGTATTTGTCTTTGGCTTTTTTGGGGCCTATGGCAAAATAATAACAGCCGCATGGGTTGAGCTTCAAGATTAAGCAATGCTTCCAGAGGTTCGTCTGTGAGTGACCATCCATCACAGCTGTTGGCCCGGCCCATGTTTTGTAAATCTTTGATAGTTGTCACAGGTGGACAGAATCCAGACAATTTGACTTACTTTGTCATTCTTACCAAATGTTAACCAGTTGGTTTCTGGAGGTATAGTAGGCGCCAGATAAATGTGGAATAAAGTATATTGACCTTTCCCTAATAACTGTTCATAGGTACCTGAACAATTAAATATGAATCGTTTTTCATTATTAGACAATGTTAAGGATCACGAGAGATGATGATTCGGGACAGCTTTGTGTCATTAATTCCGTTTTTCAAATTAAAAATGTCAATAATTGTAGGTGGGTCAATGACCGTTATTCCACGATTATCTGGCGCCTACTATAGGAAAACAGTTGCTATATGTAAAAACTGGTATGTTGCTGGGGTTCAGCTGCATCCTTGGGCAGCTGGGCTCGGCTTGCAATCCATCTGAGATGGCAAGCCGATCCCAACATAGTTGGAAAAGGCTGAGCATAATTAATTATGGTAATGTTTGATAAATCTATACTAATATAACAAAGCTGAAAATTTTGATTGTTTGAACGTGCTAATCTCTGGAACTACCAGTCGAATTTGGAAATTCTGTTTGTATATGATAGCCACATAAGGAAGGCTATAGGCTGTACGGGAACGGAAAAAACGGGATATACGCGTACGAAGTCGCGGGAAAAAGCTTGTGTATTATAAAGCTGAAGATTTGTTTGTTTGGTTTAACGCGCTAATCTCAGGAAACTGGTTCGAACTGAAAAATTATTTTAGTGTTGGATAGCCCATTTATCGAGGAAGCCTATAGGCTACATAATAGCACGCTACGACTAATAGGAGCGGAGTATTCATGAAAATGTGACGCAGGCGAACTAGTATACTTATATGCTGGTATAAATTAGTTAAAAAAAACACACACTTCCAAAATTGTGTAACATTGCTTAATGTTATGAAACTCTCTTTTTTTTTTAATCTTTATTTAGGGGGACTCGGTCAACAATGACGATGTCGCCCCGTAATTAATATATTATAATAATATCTTGGGACAACTCACACACGGTCACCCGGTCCCAAACTAGGCAGAGCCTGTGCTATGACAACCAGACAACTGATAAACATACTTATATATTTCTAAATACGTACATATTATAGACAAATTACACCCAGACACAGAACAAATGATCATGCTCATCACACAAAGATTTTTTCTGGGTGGGAATCGAACCCACGACCTCCGGTTTAGCAGTCAGGGTCACTAACCACTCGACCAACAGGCCAGTCAAAACATTAGGTACCTACTGTATTTATCTACTTCCTCATTAATGTCAAAACTATGATATCGACACTATTATTAATTTAACAGAACAATTGATTGTTTAAGAAAAATATTTTACTGACGGAAAATAATAAAAACGTGTTTATTTGGCACACACATAAACACAATCATCATCTGCCTAGCCTTTTCCCAACTGTATTGGGATCGGCTTCCAGTCAAACCGGATTCAGCTGAATACATTTGCACGCCATGTTATGGCAGGGTGTGCTGAAACAAATTTACTGTAACACCATATTGTACCATATTCTAGCAAATAAATATTTTGACTGATTGTTTGATTGATTGAATACCAGTATTTTACGTGGAGCGGCTGCCTACCAGACCTCCACAACCATTAACTGGGTAACACGGTAATCCTTGGCAATACTGGTGTCAGATTTTCTAGCTTCTGACTATCCGTAACGACTGCCAAAGATCTACAAATGACAGCCGGGACCAACGGCTTAGCGTGCTTTCTGAGGCACGGAGGAGTCTCGTTATGATGAGACCAACCTCAGCAAGCGTTGCTTTACATTGTATGTAGATCGATCCGTGCGACTGTTATTATTAGGCCACGAGATACACACAATGTAGAAACAACAATAAGGAGATTAATTTTAAAACAACAACATTGTGTGCCTCACGGCTGCACCAAATATAAGTTTCCTGACGCCGAGTTACACTGTTTCTGTGTGATAAGCCCGTAATAATGTATTAGGCATTAAGTCCGCCTCTGTACATTTGTGTGCGTAAAGTGTAAATAAATAATGATGGCTATTGCCCGCGACTTCGTACACGCATATCCCGTTTTTTTAGAAATTTCACGTTATATATAGCATTCCCCATGAACGTGGCTATCATATATTTTTCCATAGTCTATTGTGTCCCACTGCTAGGCAAAGGCCTCCCCCCATATACTTCCAGACATTTATTTCTTGCGCCACTTCGAACCAGCCTTCGCGGTGTGCATCCAGATCATCTCGCCACCGCTTTCTGGGCCGGCCTCGGCGACGCCGTCCATCCTCTGGCACCCATTGCGTGGAGACTTCCAGCGGGGCTATCATATACAAAATCGGTTCAGTAGGTCCAGAGAACCCTGCCAGGGTTGCGGAATTTGTTCGAAAGAGTCACCGCGGCCCTGGAACGCAAAGGGCTTTAGAAGGAACACGGATGGGTTTTAGTCAGTAAGAGTCTGACACGCCCTTCCGCTCCACCCAGAGCGGAGGAAGTCATTTGATGATTTCCCATCCTTAAAAAAAAAAAAGGTCCAGAGATGACCCCCTACATACAAACTTTACCTCTTTCTAATATTAGTATTGAGTTTATATTAGCTTTTGCTCGCAATTTCGTCCGCTTGGAATAGTCACTTTGGGCAGCCATTTTTATTTTATACCTACTAGCTTCTGCCCGCGACTTCGTTCGCGCGTATCCCGTTGTTTCCCGTTACCGTTTAGCCTAGACTTCCTCGTGAATGTGGCTACAAAAATAATTTTGCAAATCTGACTGGTTTTTCCAGAGTTAAAAAACAACTTTATTATATTAGTACTATAGTAGGCGCCAGATAAATGTGGAATAAAGTACATTGACCTTTCCCTAATAACTGTTCATAGGTACCTGAACAATTAAATATGAATCGTTTTTCATTATTAGACAATGTTAAGGATCACGAGAGATGATGATTCGGGACAGCTTTGTGTCATTAATTCCGTTTTTCAAATTAAAAATGTCAATAATTGTAGGTGGGTCAATGACCGTTATTCCACGATTATCTGGCGCCTACTATAGTTGCCGCCCGCGTGATTGTCGAAAATTATGCCAAAGGAACATACTCCCGGGATAAAAACTATCCTATGTCCTTTCCCGAGACTCAAAAAATCTCTATACCAAATTTCATCTAAATCGGTCCAGCCGTTTGCGCGTGAAGAAGTAACAGACATACACACACACAAACTTTCGCCTTTATAATATTAGTATGAAGTATAGATTACGTTTCATTGTTTTCTGTCACTATATTCCTTGTGATGTGTGTGAGATGACGATGGAGAAGTATTTATTATATTAGTACTAGTTGCCGCCCGCGTGATTGTCGAAAATTATGCCAAAGGAACATACTCCCGGGATAAAAACTATCCTATGTCCTTTCCCGAGACTCAAAAAATATCCAATTTCTCTATACCAAATTTCATCTAAATCGGTCCAGCTGTTTGCACCGTGAAGAAGTAACAAACATACACACACACAAACTTTCGCCTTTATAATATTAGTATGAAGTATAGATTACGTTTCATTGTTTTCTGTCACTATATTCCTTGTGATGTTGTGTGTGAGATGACGATGGAGAAGTATAGAAGAAATCACATAAACACAACGTTCTTTTTTTGAAGTCGGGGTAAAAAACTGGGATATGGAATGATAACGATGATATTATGTGACATTTTATTTTATTAACTGCTTTATGTTTGTTTGTAGGAGGTGATTCAAATAGAGCTGCTATGCAAACAGCTGTACGAATCGCAGGACCCGCTCATCAGGGAGCAGGCAGAGAAGGCGGTCGTCGGCTTTCAGGTGCGTACCACTTATAGGAAGATTCAAACTTAGATTATATTTGCTTCAATTCCGAATCCACACGCTTGGGATTTGCCGCAAACTTTAAACCTCTACAAAGGTTTGGCTAAATTTTGGGTTTCAAATATCGTCTTCCACACGCTTGCGCAAGCTTAAAAGTGTTCTGGACACGCAAGCATGACGGACATCGAGCTACTGTAGGCTATAACTGTGACGGTTTGTTGAGGTTTGGCAAGCGTGTGGATCCGGCTTTAAAGATAGACCACTATAATGAAGATGGACGTACAAAACTACGAAGTACCCGAGAAAATTGGTGGATAATTATTACATACTGACTGGTAGGGTTCCCAACTTTTTGTACGAGAAATAAAGTATATCATGGTCGAAGAACTAAAACGGACAGTATTTTAGAAAAGTAAACAATATTAATTTTTTTGTCGTTTTGAAAACATTTTTTTTGGAGCTTCTTTCACAATTTAACAATTAATATTAAAATCTATGAACAGCTTATTTTTAATGGAATCAATGCAAGCTCTATTTCTGTCATCCCGCCACTTTGCAATCATTACGGAAATCACTCTTTCTGTGAAGGTGGAAGTGGCAGGAATACCAGCGGTCATAAAAACAGTATTTTTTATAGAACAGTAAAAAGTATTAACGTTATAATACTATTTTTAACAGTATGGTTGGGAACCTACTGACTGGTAACCTAGATATCATATTTTAATGTAGGTGACTTGGCGATCGCAGTGTAGCTGTTGCAATGCACAGAGAATGCTGCTGCCCATTCTCTGGTGGTGGTCTCCCTTAGTCGCCTCTTACGACACTCACGACAGTTACACTGCGATCGCCAACCGGTCTGCCTAGCGTGGCGATTATGGCAAGCCGATGGTGAAGGTGGTGATGGTGAAAAAAATATGGCTGAATGATTGAGACAAAAACCAGCCGGTCCCAACTGGCGACGGGTCGCTAGAGATAGAAATTAATGGAAACTTTAGAGGAGACCTATGCCAGGAGGCACACTGAACTGGGAGGCATTCTGCAACGTGTAACAGAATAAACGCTATAGGTATTGCGTTTATTCTGTTACACGTTGTAGAATGCCCCATGTTATTTCGTTGAATGTTCGTTCAGGTGAAAAGGGGATATCATTATGAATATCGTCACAATTATTTATCTGTGTCAGACGGTTCTGTATGGTGTCGTACGTAAAAGAATAGCACCATTCCATCACTTCCTGTGGGCAACTAAGGGACTCACCAGAGAATGGGCAGCAGCATTCTCTGTGCATTGCAACGGCTACACTGTGATCGCCAACCCGCCTGCCAAGCGTGGCGATTATGAAAACCCCCCCTTGGGGGAGGCCTATGTCCAGCAGTGGACGTCTTTCGGCTGATATGATGATGATGATGAATTTATCGTAAAGTGTTAAGGATTAAAAGGGTGCTTAATTGATTGATTACTTGTGTAAATAATGCCATTTTTTCTCTTTCGTTTTAAGACGTGCAAGTAATATTCAATCCTATGTTGATAACTTATAAGATTGGTTTTATAAAGTCTATTTGCAACATTGCAGGAGTCGCCGGACACCCTCAGCAAATGCCAGGCGTTGCTGGAGCGCGCAGATTCCAGCTACTCCCAGCTCCTGGCTGCCACGACCCTGGCTAAGCTGATAAGCAGGTAACTATATAAATAAGAAAAACATTTAGTTGTACATTTATTACCATCTCAGTGCCAGGGTTGCGGAATTGTTCGAAAGAGTCTCCGCGAGTCTGGAACGCAAAGGGCATTAAGAGGAACACGGGTGGGTTTTAGTCAGCAAGAGTCTGGCTCCGCCTAGGGCGGGGGCAGTCAATTTTCTCTTCTCAGTTGGTAGTACGCTCTTGCCAGAGCGGTCGTGGTCGTCACGTAATGTTCCGCGCAGTAACGACCTTCTTCACAATTTCTCGCCATTTTTGCCTGTTAGCGGTCATCCTGGCACACTCATGAAATGGACCGCCAACAGCAGACTTCATTTGTTCGGTCCAGCGGTCCATGGGTGATCTACCGCGCGGCCTGGTGCCTTCGACTCTGCCTTGCACAGCGAGGCGTTCGATGGAGTCACTGTCCCGCCTAGAGACGTGGCTGAAGAACTTGAGAATGCAAGTTTGTACTTCGGCTGTTTGGTGGGTAATTCTTCGAGTATTTGTGCGGAACTCGGTCCATGATACTTCGAGCATCCTTCTCCAGCACCACATTTTCAGAGCGTCTATCTTCTTTCTTTCCATCCGCAGCGTACACGAATATGGGGAATACGAGTGTTTGGACGAGCCGGGTCTTAGTGGCATTAGAGAGGTTTCGATTCCGCCATATTTTCCTCATCTTGTCCATTGCGGATGCGTCTTTTTACTTCATCGATGCATCCGCCATTGTTCGAAATTAAAGAGTCAAGGTATACATAGGAGTCATAGTCATATAGTACGTGGGAGTCATTTAGAGAAATAATTGTACATTGCTGGATATAGGCCTCCTCCAAAGGACAAGGAAAGGTTTGCCATAATCGCCACGCTTGGCAGGCGGGTTGACGATCGCAGCTGTTGCAATGCACAGAGAATGCTGCTGCCCACACTCTGCTTAGTCCCTTCTTGCGACACCCACGGGAAGTGATGGGATGGTGCTAGTCTTTTAAATCCGACATTATACGGAACCCACTTGGGGGAGGCCTATATCCAGCAGTGAACGTCTTTCGGCTCATATGATGATGATGAATTGTACATGGCTGTCTCTTCTCTCCAGGTCCACAGCGAGCCTCTCGACTCAGCAACGTCTGGACATCAGAAACTATGTCCTCAACTATTTGGCAACTCGGCCGAAGCTGGCCAATTTCGTCGTACAGGTAAAGTTAAACATCTACACTACATACACTACATATTATATACAACACACATTTACTACTTAACTATATGTAGGTAACTGGCAGGCGATTTGAATCCAAGGTAATGCAAAGGCGTTCATACAAACAGTACTACGGTTATTTCGGTCCGTCAATATTTCTTCCGAATTAGAGACTCATGGGTGACGTAGAGAAATCGGATGACGGAAGACGGATCTATTGCGTAAACTAACATACAAATAGTTCTATAATTACTTCGGAATGTATTTCAAGTATTGGGATACAGTGGGTAACCGCTCTTAACCTTTTGAACGCCAAAGCATAAACGCATCAGAGAGTGCCCCCGACGTCATACTTTTTGTCACATATTTGTGACGTTTGGCGTACAGAGTACACGTTTTCTTGTCATGAATACGTGACAATGGCGTTCAAAAGGTTAATCACGCTTGACAAAAAGAAGAATAGCAAAAACCCCCCTTATATCACCCCTTGGTGGTTATAAAATACTTGAACGGTCCCTTTATCCCAGACGTTTATCTCGAAAACTGCTTGACATATCTGTGTAACAACAAATTCTTCGCCCACAGTCGCTGGTGTCGCTGTTCGCGCGCATCACTAAGCTGAGCTGGTTCGACATGATCAAGGAGGAGTACGTCTTCCACAACGTTATCAATGATATCACTAACTTTCTCAGGGTAAGTACGAGTATTTATACTTTTAACGCAAGAAGATCTGGCGACAGGAATTAGGGTGTTTCTACCAGGAATGTGCGAGGTAGCTGAGCGGTGCGAGGATGCGTAACGAAGTGAGCGTTTTCACCAGAGATGTACTAGGCCACTGATCGGTGCGAGGTTGCTTAGCGACGCTGTCAAAATTGCTCGGATGAGCGGTGCGAGGATGTGTAGCGGACTTTTTTCAGATTTGATGATGCAGTTTCTCGCTCGTTTCCACACATCGCTCCCCTAGCACACATCTTTCGCACATATCCCTCGCACCCATCTCTCGCTTGTTTTGTACGTACTAAAACCTCGCACCGCTAAGCCGTTTCCACAGTAGCTGCGCTGAGCGTGGCTAGGTAAGTTAAGCGAATCTATTGGTTCTTAAACACATCCCTCGCTCCGCATCTTCGCACATTTCTGGTGGAAACGCACCTTTAGAGGTGTCAAATAGAGATTGGCCTTGTTGTTATAAGTTTGCCAATACTTTACATATAGTTTAAATTAATCGTAACCAATATTATAATGCGAACGTGAATTTGGTTACCTCTTAACTTCTTAACGGCTGAATGGATTTGAATGAAACTTGGCAATACCTATTACAATAGTGAGCCCTGTTAACTAATAATTATATTGACAAACAATTTAAATATTTATTCACATAATGTAATTGTAGTTTTATATATAACCACTCCTACAGGACCCTCCTAGTACAGGCATATATCATTGTTCTACTTATATTATTATCTAAGATTTATCATTCTATTATACCTATTTGAATGTTGAATAAAGATTTATTATTTATTATTACTCCGCCCAGAGCGGAGGAGACATTTCAAGATTTACCATCTAAAAAAAAATGAGCGAGTCTTACAGTAGTCGCATAGGATGTGTAGCATCTGATGTCTCACCTTGGTAAAAAGCAACATTAACACATCAAAAGTACATAATGACAGCCAACTCGACCACTGCGCGCGCTCATTGGTCAAATCGAATAGGGCGCGCTCATTGGTCATATCAAATAGCGCGCGCTTCCTCGGCTTCCTGTTACACACTTCCGTCCCATTTCACGAAATCACTCCCACAGCAGGAAAGCGAGAGGAAAGATGTTACACATCAAAAACCTGTGATTGCTATCCCGAAAACCACGATTCCTGTGGGATAGGTCACTAGAATAAAGCCTAGAGTTATTAAATCTAGACTTAAATGCAGGCACGCCCTTTATGTCTGGAGGCTTATTTAGTTTGATTTTATATTGTTTTTATGTTTGAGTTTGTTTGATTATGCTGGCATAATGGAGTGTGCTAGCTTACAAGTAGCGAATTATTTAGTTTTAGGTTTTACGTGTTACCTTTGTATAAATGCTAGTTCTTCTAACTCAACAGACAGATGTGTTGTTGGGGAGTTTGTTGCGCCACTTCTTCTTCCCAGCTAAAACACTAGGAAGTGGTGACGGGCGGGCGTTTTGGGGGACGGTCTTTATGTAGAACTTTGACGTTCAAAAAGTGCTGGCACTCAGCCTAATTTGAATAAATGACTTTTGACTTTGGCTTTGAAATTGCAAATAGCAACAACCTCTAAAAGATTTCCAATTAATTAAGAACCAGCTTGTATTTACTTTGTTACTTTTCTTGTCCTTATAAAATCGCCATTTTCTTTAAACTTGATCATCTCATTGTTGTAACTAGCTTTTTAGAAAATGGTTCTTGATAATTTAAATATTTTACTTCCCCCCCTCCCCCTTACGTGATGAGGTTTAAGGCTACCCCCCCCCCTTACGAGGTGAGGTTTAAGGCTACCCCCCCGCCAACCAAAATCACGTATTTTTAGGATCTATAAAGAAATCTTAAAATTTTTAGTATGTTATCTTTAAATATAGGTATATAGTATAATCTAATTTGTTCTGAAATTGAGGAACATGATAAAGATGTCTAGACAGAAAGGTTGCAGGTTGTTTTTGACGAAAAAATAAATACACATGATATCTTACTACACCCCCCTCCCCACTTGTGATATTTCGTGATTTTCGCCCAAAGCCCCTCCCTCCCCCCCTTTTCGAGCCTTACGTGATTGATGGACGGCCCCTATCCTAGTTTATTATTACATGGATTTCATATTCAAACATTTATTCATATTGAAAACAATGTTGGATCGAGAAAATGAGCTCGTTCTTAACTGCAGTGTCTGTTTCCTTACAGAGTCAAGATCAATGCACGATAGGCGTACAGCTGCTGTCCCAGCTGGTGGTGGAAATGAACCAGGTTTCAGAAGCTGACGCCAACCGTTCACTCGCCAAACACAGGAAGATTGCTTCCTCATTCAGGTAAGTCAAGGCCAAATCATTTTTTTAATTTTGCTCTTGACTCTAGTCTAGGTCATAGATGACAGAGACAAAGTCGACGATGGAGCGAGCTTACCCAGAAGAAGCCAGTTCACTCTAATTTTGAAGAGATTAGGGTTGTATGCGTTCGGAAACATAGAGACAGGCAGGCAGAGAGTTAATCATTTATATAGGTGCACAGTAGTGCGCCAGGCCAAGTTCCGACCTAACGCACACAGTGTGTATATTACAAGAAACATTTGAGATGTTTTATCCCTCTCATAACTTTGCTTGTAACAATCACAACTTGATGAAACTTGGACAATTTATTACTATCGCCTAGTTGAAGATTACTGGAACTTTATTACATTGATTGTAAAATCGATGTAGAAAAAGTTTTTTTCTACATCAGGGAATAATATACTGACTGAAATCCATCCGGGTTCCTCCTAATGTCCTTTGCGTTCCAGGGCTGCGGTGACTCTTTCGAACAAATTCCGCAACCCTGGCAGGTAGTAGGCAGATGGTATAGTCTACTCAATGCTCGTTCCGTATTTGTATTTTTCCATATCCTAACTTCAACTCCTGGCCCCCAGGGACACGCAATTGTTCGAGATGTTCCGGCTATCTTGTACCTTGCTGGGCACGATGCGCAGCAAGCCTCTCGAACTGTCAGACGAGAGACAGCACGCGCTGGTGGCCGCCCTCCTGCGCCTGGCGCACAACTGCCTCACCTTCGACTTCATAGGCACCACCAGCGACGAGTCCAGTGACGATCTGTGTACTGTGCAGGTGAGGCCACGATTAACTAATACTGACGTGCTAACGATAAACGCAGTAAGTATATTATGTGCTGATAGAGGTATGCGGTACAGAGAGTAAAGTCCCGCATACCTCCACTGAAAAGGGAGGATCCTCCGATCAGACGGTTGTTGTGTCTGGTGGGCAACTGCCCGATAGTTGATATTCGGACTGTTGTACATGTTCAAATCGCACAGAGAACTTTGACGCAGAGATGCAGGATTTCGTTGCGGTAGTTCGCAGCTGGCGGGACAGATGGCGTTGCGGTTCTTTTTGTTGCGATGAATATTATGCTACGTTGGTTTTTTTGTGACGGCATTGATGCCGCTACATGCTAACGATGAATGCAGTAAGTATGTATAAAACTCATATGTACTTACTACGTTGAGGACGAAGTACCTCTTGGCCGATTTCGGCCAAGGCGGTCATATATCAACGGAGACCAGCCATCAGCGCGGAAGATATTTTTGTTCTCAAGTCTTGTGTGTTTGCAAAAATAGATGCGTCCTACATCCATCACTTTCATATTCCGATGGGACGTCAATCCGACACAATCGGAGAGAGATCTGGCGCAGGAACAACGGACTAACGTGCTTTCTGAGGCCCTGAAGTGTCTCACCACAAACTACTCTATTTTTTTTTATTTGAGATGGGTTTGCTCTTGACTCGAGTCTAGGTCATAGATGACAGAGACAAAGTCGACGATGGAGCGAGCTTACCCAGAAAAAGCATATTCACTTTAATTAGGGTTGTATGCGTTCGGAAACACAGACGCAGGCTGAGTTCTACTCAGGGCTGTCACAGAGAAAATCCTAATGGACAAAACCCTTAACTTGACTGACTCATCGGCTGTGTGACTCAGGGCTTAGCATGTTATGCCCTGTTTACAATGTCCAGGCACTTTTGTACTGCGATGAGTCAGTGAGAAAGATGAAGCCAGTCGTCTATAAATAAGATCACAAATTTTTATAAATTTTTCTCTACAGATCCCAACATCATGGCGTCCTACATTCCTAGAATCCGGCACGCTCGACCTGTTCTTCGAGCTGTACCACCTGCTGGGCGGCTCGCTGGCCAGCCTGGCGCTGGCGTGCCTGGTGCAGCTTGCGTCGGTGCGGCGCTCGCTGTTCAGCTCCAACGAGCGCGCCAAGTTCCTCAACCGGCAGGCGGCCGGCGTGCTCAGGATACTCGACAACACGCAGGTGAGTGCGTGTGTAGATAGATACCTAGTATGTATCGCCCCACACTCGTGGACTCGGTCACCTGGGGCTGTACCACCTGCTGGGCGGCTCGCTGGCCAGCCTGGCGCTGGCGTGCCATTATTTGGGATTTTTATCATGTTTTTCCATTATTTATCATATTAATCCCACACACCTTGTTCCAGGGCCTATCAGACCCGACGAACTACCACGAGTTCTGTCGGCTTCTGGCGCGCCTAAAGTCCAACTACCAGCTAGGAGAGCTGGTCATGGTGGACAGCTACCCGCGCCTCATCGAGCTCATCGCCAAGTTCACCGTGCAGAGCTTACAGGTGAGAGCGAGAAGGAAATAATTTGTCATTGTCGTTTCGGTTACTAATTCAGTGATTAACTTCTGCCATTTCATCTTGGAACCTGAAACCGAAACGTGGTCGCACACAATGGCTCTTATCAGAAGGCACCCAAAGGCGAAGCAATGCTTGGAGTGTCCTTGCGTGATTGAATCAGGTATGATGATATCCGCAAGAGAACCAAGGTTACCGACATAGCCCGAAATATCTCCAAACTGAAGTGCCAGTAGGCGGGCACATTGTTCGCAGAACAGATGGTCGATGGGGCCGAAAAGTTCTGGAGTGGCGACCGCGTACCGGAAGACCTAGCGTTGGAAGGTCTCCCACTAGCCGGTAGATGCGAGACATACAGGACCGGTTGTTGTGGCGACACGCCACAACCAGCCTATGTCCAGCAGTGGACGTCTGCAGGCTTATATGATGATGATGACGATGTTGATGACGATGATGATTTCATCTTTCTGTAGGTCTGAAATTCATTATACTGACAGTGTTGTTTAAGATATTTTCAAGATAAATAAAAGTTTTTTTTTTCCTCATTCTAGATGTGGCAATTCGCTCCCAACTCAGTCCACTACTTACTCTCCCTGTGGCAGCGCATGGTTGCGTCCGTGCCTTACGTGAAGGCTTCGGAGCCGCATCTGCTGGAGACCTACGCGCCCGGAGTCACCGCCGCCTACATCGGCTCGAGACTCGACTCTGTGTCCTGCGTGCTAAGGTATAGTATCAGTGACATCACAACTACCTGCTCCCAGTATGGCAGCGCATGGTCGCTGAAAAAAAACTGAAATGTTTGTACGATGAGCGCAAGTAAACACGTTATGACTAATTTACGACAAACGAATGGTACACAAAAACAAACGGATCTTGTCACCAAATGACATCTTCGCTTCTATTGGTCATTGAGCACGTGCGTACGGCACGCACCAGTTGCCGCCTATTTTCTTTCTTGTCGCGACCTGTGCTACACCTGCATCCGCATAAACATCCACAATGATTATGCGGATGCAGGTGTACAAATCGATGCTGAAGCTCCGCAATTGCGGATGCGAATATTCGCAACATTTCTCGTCTCTAAATGTGTGAATTCGACAAGCGCCGCTTTACCTCGAAGATCGCCCGTGCGGCTGTTAGCCACGAACTCCTCTGTACCTATTCATCTTGTGCTAACCAACATTATCTTCCACAGAGACGGCCTCGAAGACCCCCTAGACGACGTGGGCACAGTCCAGCAGCAACTAGAACAGCTATCAGTGGTCGGTCGCTGCGAGTACGGCAAGACGTGTCAGCTGTTGGTGGCTCACTTCGACCGCGCCGCCGCCGCCTATAGTGTGCCGCAGCCGCAACAGATACCGATGTTACAAGGTATGTATGTAGTGTGTGTATAGCAACTGTCACTGCTCATACAAGCTACAACTAGAACAGCTATCAGTGGTCGGTCGCTGCGAGTACGGCAAGACGTGTCAGCTGTTGGTGGCTCACTTCGACCGCGCCGCCGCCGCCTATAGTGTGCCGCAGCCGCAACAGATACCGATGTTACAAGGTATGTATGTAGTGTGTGTATAGCAACTGTCACTGCTCATACAAGCTACAACTAGAACAGCTATCAGTGGTCGGTCGCTGCGAGTACGGCAAGACGTGTCAGCTGTTGGTGGCTCACTTCGACCGCGCCGCCGCCGCCTATAGTGTGCCGCAGCCGCAACAGATACCGATGTTACAAGGTATGTATGTAGTGTGTGTATAGCAACTGTCACTGCTCATACAAGCTACAACTAGAACAGCTATCAGTGGTCGGTCGCTGCGAGTACGGCAAGACGTGTCAGCTGTTGGTGGCTCACTTCGACCGCGCCGCCGCCGCCTATAGTGTGCCGCAGCCGCAACAGATACCGATGTTACAAGGTATGTATGTAGTGTGTGTATAGCAACTGTCACTGCTCATACAAGCTACAACTAGAACAGCTATCAGTGGTCGGTCGCTGCGAGTACGGCAAGACGTGTCAGCTGTTGGTGGCTCACTTCGACCGCGCCGCCGCCGCCTATAGTGTGCCGCAGCCGCAACAGATACCGATGTTACAAGGTATGTATGTAGTGTGTGTATAGCAACTGTCACTGCTCATACAAGCTACAACTAGAACAGCTATCAGTGGTCGGTCGCTGCGAGTACGGCAAGACGTGTCAGCTGTTGGTGGCTCACTTCGACCGCGCCGCCGCCGCCTATAGTGTGCCGCAGCCGCAACAGATACCGATGTTACAAGGTATGTATGTAGTGTGTGTATAGCAACTGTCACTGCTCATACAAGCTACAACTAGAACAGCTATCAGTGGTCGGTCGCTGCGAGTACGGCAAGACGTGTCAGCTGTTGGTGGCTCACTTCGACCGCGCCGCCGCCGCCTATAGTGTGCCGCAGCCGCAACAGATACCGATGTTACAAGGTATGTATGTAGTGTGTGTATAGCAACTGTCACTGCTCATACAAGCTACAACTAGAACAGCTATCAGTGGTCGGTCGCTGCGAGTACGGCAAGACGTGTCAGCTGTTGGTGGCTCACTTCGACCGCGCCGCCGCCGCCTATAGTGTGCCGCAGCCGCAACAGATACCGATGTTACAAGGTATGTATGTAGTGTGTGTATAGCAACTGTCACTGCTCATACAAGCTACAACTAGAACAGCTATCAGTGGTCGGTCGCTGCGAGTACGGCAAGACGTGTCAGCTGTTGGTGGCTCACTTCGACCGCGCCGCCGCCGCCTATAGTGTGCCGCAGCCGCAACAGATACCGATGTTACAAGGTATGTATGTAGTGTGTGTATAGCAACTGTCACTGCTCATACAAGCTACAACTAGAACAGCTATCAGTGGTCGGTCGCTGCGAGTACGGCAAGACGTGTCAGCTGTTGGTGGCTCACTTCGACCGCGCCGCCGCCGCCTATAGTGTGCCGCAGCCGCAACAGATACCGATGTTACAAGGTATGTATGTAGTGTGTGTATAGCAACTGTCACTGCTCATACAAGCTACAACTAGAACAGCTATCAGTGGTCGGTCGCTGCGAGTACGGCAAGACGTGTCAGCTGTTGGTGGCTCACTTCGACCGCGCCGCCGCCGCCTATAGTGTGCCGCAGCCGCAACAGATACCGATGTTACAAGGTATGTATGTAGTGTGTGTATAGCAACTGTCACTGCTCATACAAGCTACAACTAGAACAGCTATCAGTGGTCGGTCGCTGCGAGTACGGCAAGACGTGTCAGCTGTTGGTGGCTCACTTCGACCGCGCCGCCGCCGCCTATAGTGTGCCGCAGCCGCAACAGATACCGATGTTACAAGGTATGTATGTAGTGTGTGTATAGCAACTGTCACTGCTCATACAAGCTACAACTAGAACAGCTATCAGTGGTCGGTCGCTGCGAGTACGGCAAGACGTGTCAGCTGTTGGTGGCTCACTTCGACCGCGCCGCCGCCGCCTATAGTGTGCCGCAGCCGCAACAGATACCGATGTTACAAGGTATGTATGTAGTGTGTGTATAGCAACTGTCACTGCTCATACAAGCTACAACTAGAACAGCTATCAGTGGTCGGTCGCTGCGAGTACGGCAAGACGTGTCAGCTGTTGGTGGCTCACTTCGACCGCGCCGCCGCCGCCTATAGTGTGCCGCAGCCGCAACAGATACCGATGTTACAAGGTATGTATGTAGTGTGTGTATAGCAACTGTCACTGCTCATACAAGCTACAACTAGAACAGCTATCAGTGGTCGGTCGCTGCGAGTACGGCAAGACGTGTCAGCTGTTGGTGGCTCACTTCGACCGCGCCGCCGCCGCCTATAGTGTGCCGCAGCCGCAACAGATACCGATGTTACAAGGTATGTATGTAGTGTGTGTATAGCAACTGTCACTGCTCATACAAGCTACAACTAGAACAGCTATCAGTGGTCGGTCGCTGCGAGTACGGCAAGACGTGTCAGCTGTTGGTGGCTCACTTCGACCGCGCCGCCGCCGCCTATAGTGTGCCGCAGCCGCAACAGATACCGATGTTACAAGGTATGTATGTAGTGTGTGTATAGCAACTGTCACTGCTCATACAAGCTACAACTAGAACAGCTATCAGTGGTCGGTCGCTGCGAGTACGGCAAGACGTGTCAGCTGTTGGTGGCTCACTTCGACCGCGCCGCCGCCGCCTATAGTGTGCCGCAGCCGCAACAGATACCGATGTTACAAGGTATGTATGTAGTGTGTGTATAGCAACTGTCACTGCTCATACAAGCTACAACTAGAACAGCTATCAGTGGTCGGTCGCTGCGAGTACGGCAAGACGTGTCAGCTGTTGGTGGCTCACTTCGACCGCGCCGCCGCCGCCTATAGTGTGCCGCAGCCGCAACAGATACCGATGTTACAAGGTATGTATGTAGTGTGTGTATAGCAACTGTCACTGCTCATACAAGCTACAACTAGAACAGCTATCAGTGGTCGGTCGCTGCGAAAAATTTGTTCCGGAACACACCCAATGAAAGTTGCCCGGAAAATTTACGCCACCAGTTGGCGCCACATAGCCGAGAGGTCCTCTTCATTGAAAAAATGACAGACGTTAACATGACGTTGAGGCCAATTTAACAAATGTCAGAAAACAGTGCCTGGACCTGACGCCACGGTGCTGCCATCTGGTGCTCGTTATTTCCGGAAGTCCTCATTACCAATTACCCTGTATTTTTCAACAATCTTTTAATCAATTGATGTACCTGTATTCTGACTATACGCTCTTCCTTACAGGTCAACTAACATGGCTGGTGTACATAATCGGCGCGGCGATAGGCGGCCGCGCCTCTGTCAACACTTGTGATGAGAACGATGCCATGGACGGAGAGCTGGTCTGTCGCGTGCTACAGCTCATGGACCTCACTGACTCTAGGCTGGCGCAGGTGAGAATACGTCATCAGAGTTGGTATCGCGTGGTGTTTCCGCGCGCCTCTCACTTATTATGAAAGTCTCCTTAACCGAGAAGAATGGGTTTGCAAGCGCAAACTGTCACTGCCAGGGTGATTGTGGAGAATGCGAACGTGTGTCCACACCCCAGCCAAAAATGATGAGGAACAACGTGTGGTTTTAGTCAGTAGGAGTCCGACAGACCCCTCCGTCTGCCCCAAGACGGAGGGCACACATGAGGATTTCAAACGCAAAAAAAAATTTTGAAAATACATCATATGCCTAGCCCTTTCCTAACTGTAGGGTCGCTTTCCCGTCTTACCGGATAGGGAGCGTGCAGGAACTACAGGTGACAGCATAACGTATACGTTTCGTGTTTCCGCCACTAGATAGCGCTGTCCAAGCCCGCACGGTCCCCTAATGGCAGCGCGTGCGAACTATAGTAGTTCGTAAAAGTTTTGAATTTCCAACGCTAGATGGCACGGTCTACGCCATGCATGATTGCATGTTCCAAATTGAACTGGGTTCATTACGTAGAGCGACTGCCTGTCTGACCTCAACTCAGTAACTGGGAACTTGGATAAAGATGCATTTATTTTTATAAACACGATGTACACAGATGGATGGAAATAGTTAAATATTGCTAGGTCAAATTTTTTTGCCGTATTCAGCGTACAAAATATTATATTAAAAATTCAATCAATTCAAATACATAATTACAGTGAATACAAAGATATAGTCAAAATTATTTATTAATTAATTATGTACTTTATTGTACACCTCATTACAAACATAGTAAAAACGTTTCAAAAACAAGTGTACAAGGGGCGGTCTAAACAGTACAAATAATGAAAATGCAATCAATAATTCAAATACATAATTACAGACTACAGACTTGTAACAAATTTTCTGGCCTACTACCCGAAACGAATGGCAAAAATTTCATTTGACAGCCGAGACCAATGGCTTAACTTGAGCGGATAGGAAGTAGCTACATGTAACATACTAGTACTCGGCCGTATCCGGCTAGACTGGAAGCAGACTACAACATAGATGGGAAAATTTAATGGTTAGGCAAGGAGCAGTGCAACCATTTACCAACATTTTAAAATCTGTCAGTGCGATATTTTTTATTTTATTTTATTTTATCAACTCTTGTGATGAATATAAGGTCTCATCAAAATAGATGGACAAACTTTTAGAAATCATTCAGACCACCAAAATAAGGAAAATAATTTTTAAAAAATTTTGAAAAGCTCATTATATACTTATAACAAAAAAAAACTTCGAACGAGAAAATACACTGAAAATGTTGGCAATTTATTATTTTAGAACAAATTAAAATCACCTTATCAGTGTTTTTTTTTGCTTGGATGTCTATGGTTTGATTTTTTTTTTTTAAATTTAATAGGTTTACTCTTGACTCTAGTCTAGGTCATAGATGACAGAGACAAATTCGACGATGTAGCGAGCTTACCCAGAAGAAGCCTGTTCACTCTAATTTTGAAGAGATTAGGGTTGTATACGTTCGGAAACACAGACGCAGGCAGAGAGTTCCACTCCTTTGCTGTGCGCATTATAAAAGACGTTTGGAAACGTTTAGTAAGAATTGGTGGAATAGCAACAAGGTAGGGATGGTGAACTTGCAGTGCGTCTAGATGTCCGATGGCAGAAGGGGGCCGGTGTTATGAGGTCGTGGAGTTCCTGGACACTATCCCCGAAGTACAATCTGATGATGTACTTAACGCTGTGTTAAAATTTGACCATCTATTTTAATGGTACCTTATATATGCGTACCTGCCATGCATCCATATCCATGTTTATTTATCAACCAACTCTATCTCCCACAGGGCGGCTGCGAGAAACTCGAGCTCGCAATGATGTCGTTCTTCGAACAGTTCCGCAAGATATACGTCGGGGAGCAAGTACAAAAGAACAGCAAGGTGTACAGACGACTCAGCGACGTACTGGGCTTGGCGGACGAGAGCCAGCTGCTCAGTGTGCTTATGAGGAAGATGTAAGTGGCCTACTCAAACTATCTACTAAGAAACTATTCAAGGATCTGATTCCACCTGCCAGGGTTGCGGAATTTGTTCGAAAGAGTCACCGCGGCCCTGGAACGCAAAGGGCTTTAGAAGAAACACGGATGGGTTTTAGTCAGTAAGAGTCTGACACGCCCTTCCGCTCCACCCAGAGCGGAAGAAGTCGTATGATGATTTCCCATCCTTAAAGGATCTGATCCCAATATTTGTAAATATGAGAGTACCATTTACCTAAATTTCTTTAGAAAATGAAGAAGTTTACCTCTGCTGGTTATACTTTGTTCTTATAAGTAGCATACTCTGGGTGCATCATCCTCACATAATATTAATTTAATTTTTGTATACCAAAATTTGTAAAATCATTATTTGAAAAGAGTAACTATGGAGTTTCTTGTCCGTTCTTATCCATAAGAATCTACTTTTCCGAATGGACAGTAGAGTCACTTTATTAATGTAATATTATTATTTTACTGAACTGTAAATGATGACGTTCAAAAGTGCTGTTTAATGGCCTAATTGAAATAAACGTTTTGACTTTGACTTTGACAAGGATAGGGTTCTTCTTGAGTCACCCACAACGCGAAATTGAAAAGAACTGGAATTGGTGTCAATAACGAGATATGGTAACTGTGTATTGGGGCGACGCCGACCCCTAAATCTTCGCCAAAGGTTCACACAATTTCCTTATCATATAATTTTTTATCAACAGCATAACAAACCTGAAATACTGGGGCAGTTCCGAGCAGATCATAGCGAAGACGCTCGGCTTGCTGAGCGACCTGAGCGGGGGATACTCGTGCGTCCGCAAACTGGTCAAGTTGGACGAGGTGCAGTTCATGTTGACGCACCACACGGTAAGTTATCTACAGCATAACAAACAAACACGTGAAACACTGGGGCAGTTCCGAGCAGATCATAGCGAAGACGCTCGGCTTGCTGAGCGACCTGAGCGGGGGATACTCGTGCGTCCGCAAACTGGTCAAGTTGGACGAGGTGCAGTTCATGTTGACGCACCACACGGTAAGTTATCTACAGCATAACAAACAGACATGAAACACTGGGGCAGTTCCGAGCAGATCATAGCGAAGACGCTCGGCTTGCTGAGCGACCTGAGCGGGGGATACTCGTGCGTCCGCAAACTGGTCAAGTTGGACGAGGTGCAGTTCATGTTGACGCACCACACGGTAAGTTATCTACAGCATAACAAACAAACACGTGAAACACTGGGGCAGTTCCGAGCAGATCATAGCGAAGACGCTCGGCTTGCTGAGCGACCTGAGCGGGGGATACTCGTGCGTCCGCAAACTGGTCAAGTTGGACGAGGTGCAGTTCATGTTGACGCACCACACGGTAAGTTATCTACAGCATAACAAACAAACACGTGAAACACTGGGGCAGTTCCGAGCAGATCATAGCGAAGACGCTCGGCTTGCTGAGCGACCTGAGCGGTGGTTTTTACATCAGTTATTTCAGCAGCAGACAAATTCAGTGATTCGTCAACTCATGACCATATTTCATGCTATAATAATTGTAGTAGATTGTTGTATTCCTAGGTCTGGCAAAAAGTGTTATTGGGATTTTCCAATAGGAATTTCTCAGTGATAGCCCAGAGTTAGGAAGTTGGTGGTGTGACACCCCCGTGGCTCCGTGCGCACGTTAAGCCGTTGGTCCTGCGTCAGATCTGTCTCCGGTCGTGTCGGGTTGCCGTCCCATCGGAATATGAGAGTTTAGAAGAGGGAGTGCATCTGTGTTTGCGAATACACGTCTCCACTATAATATGTTCCGCGCCGATGGTTATTACATATATATAGTCCTCCTGACCGATTTCGGCCATGGCGGCCAATCTAAACGTTGACCTAGCCATTGGCTCGGGAAATATTAAGTGAATTAGTGTGTGCACAAGCACAGATGCACTCTTTCTGCCATCACTGTCATAGTCCTCAGGGAGGGCAATCCGGCATGACTACGGAGAGTGGTCAGGCGCAGGACCAACGGCTTAACGTGCTCTCCGAAGCACAGGTGTGTCACTCCACCAACTTCTAAACTCAAGGCTGTCTCATAGAAATTCCTAATAGAAAAACTTATGTAAATGTGGGGGTAATATATACTACTGTCTACCTCTTCTTGATATTAAAGACCATTTTTCTGTGTTATAGGCAGAGCACTTCCCGTTCCTGGGCATAGCAGGCGTGGGCGCGGCGGAGATGCGCTGCCGCAGCATGCTGTACACGGCGCTGGGCCGGCTGCTCATGGTGGACCTGGGCGAGGACGAGGATCGTTTCCTGGCCTTCATGATGCCGCTCACCGGTACGATATATCTACCACTAGCACAACAACATGGTGGACTTGGTCGGCAAGACTGGTGTCACAGTTTCTGGGTTATACACCTCTGCAAGACTAGTGTCACAGTTTCTGGGTTATACTATACCTCTTTGCAAGACTAGTGTCCCAGTTTCTGGGTAACTATACCTCTTTGCAAGACTAGTGTCACAGTTTCTGGGTAATACTATACCTCTTTGCAAGACTGGTGTCACAGTTTCTGGGTAAAACTATACCTCTTTGCAAGACTAGTGTCACAGTTTCTGCGTAATACTATCCCTCTTTGCAAGACTAGTGTCACAGTTTCTGGGGTAATACTATACCTCTTTGCAAGACTGGTGCCCTAGTTTTTGGTTTCCGACTACCTGTAACGACTGCTTGACGTGCTTTCCAAGGCACGGAGTAGTCTCGCATGTAAAGATTTTCAGCCATTCAAAGACCGACCTCGGCAAACGTAGTTTGATTTCGAAGTTCGACCTGTATGGCTGTGATTACTTCTGCAGCGACACAACTGCAACTGCGTTTAAACAAAACTGTATTTACTGTTTTACATTATAACATGAATAAAATATTATTATTCAAATTTATTTAACTGTCACAAGTGATTCATTCTCTGTTCTCTATGTTACAGCGGCCTTCGAAAGCATCATAGGACTTCTCTCCGGTCCAGAATCCCCGATGTTCAGTTCAGAAGACGCCAAGAAGACGCTGATAGGGCTCGCTCGAGACCTGCGAGGCCTAGCCTTCGCGTTCAACACTAAGACTACGTACATGATGTTGTTTGATTGGATGTGAGTATATCTGTACTAATATAATGAAGCTGTAGAGTTTGTTTGTTTGAACGTGCTAATCTCTGGAACCAACAGTCGGAATTCGAAAATATTTTAAAAATATTCGGAAACGAGAAATTTCTACGGCAACGGAAAAAAAACGAGATATGTGCGCACGAAGTCGCGGGTCGCTTTATAATATAATAAATGCGAAAGTTTGGATGTTTGTTACTCAGTCACGTCAAAACGGCTGAACAGATCTCGACAAAATTTGGCACAGAGGTAGATTATAGTCTGGAATAACAGAGGATCTCGCTGACGGTGGCGCATATCGGATCATTCAGTTCCCTTCAAAATGGTTGAGCTGAATGGTGCTGATGCACGCGTCATGTTCGTGAACGGGCGCCGTCAGTGGAGACTGGTCATCCCTTAGTTGCCACTGCCTCATTTTATATATTTTATACTGAAAAATGTTTTTTCTTTCCTTACATTGTTCTCATATATAGAAGCAACAAGGTTAATGTAACCAGGATTTTTGTAAACAAAATGTTTTAAAAGAGTGTCCGTGGAGTTTCTTGCACGTTCTTCTCCATGTTTGTATGTATGTATGTAACTCGGGCTGGTTTCCGCAACTCCACGACTAAGCGCGCGTTCTTCTCCATAGAGATCTACGCTTTGGAACGTGCAAATAGCTTCATGTTTTTGGCGGATTGACTTTGACAATGCAAAGGTACCTGTTAAAGGTTTATTTGAAATAAATGCTTTGACTTAGACTTTGGATACTTTTTATCCCGGGAGAGATGTTCCTTCGTGTTAATTTTCGACAATAACGCGGGCGGCATCTAGTATCCAATAATTATGCTAAGCGATGGCCGTTTTGCGCGAATGTGACGCATATCTTCCCAACTTGCATAACTTTTATATAAATATTATAAATAAATCATGCTTGTCGCAAATAAACTCTTTTTCTTTCTTTCTAAATGTTTTTATCTGTCTCCCCCACAGCTACCCCGTATACATGAAAGTCCTCCTCCGCGGCATAGAGGTGTGGTTCTCCGAGCCAGCCCTGACGACTCCAGTCCTCAAGCTGACGGCGGAGCTGGCACAGAACAGGAACCAGCGGCTGCACTTCGACGTCTCATCACCCAACGGGATCCTGCTCTTCAGGGAGCTGTCCAACATTATATGTGCTTATGGTGAGTGTATGATCGTATTGAAAACGGACTGGTTTCCGCTACTCCACGTTCAAGCGCGTATTTTGCGTACGTCATCCGATCCATCCCAGCTCCTCAAGCCAGGTCAGCAACGTCCTGGTGTTAGTATCTCACAGAGGGTACGTAGGTATCCGAAGAACTTAGCCCTGCAATCATCAAGTACCGGCCGACAGCTTAGAAGTAAAAGAAAGAGTATTTAATTGCCACAAAACTACATACTTACGTACCCACATACATAATTTTACTTTTCTTAAACTAAACCCTAAACGATAGTATTAGTAGTTTTTAAATGATATTAGTAAAGACACGTTAAAAACAATAAGAAAAAAAATTACAAAAGTATGAGTAGGTATAAAGTAGATGCATATCGTGGTTGTGGCAAAAGGGCTTCCACTCAGCATAATGCTGTGCCGTGCGGGACCCACAGCACGGCGCTGATTTTCAGTGGTCGCCTAGGACATAACGTACGGAATTTTGTCCCCCTATTATTTATTTACGTAACGCTCAGTTAAGAAAGTTCCTTGTGTGTATAAAATTTCAACAGAATCGGTCCAGTAAATTCGGGAATAATTCTGTGACAGACGGACAGACCGAGTGATCCTATAAGGGTTCCGTTTCTTACGTATGTTCGGAACCCTAATTAATGAAACGACATCTTCGTTTATGATACCATGAAACTACCCAATACTGATTAATATTTTATCTACATTACAGGCAGCAGAATATTAACGATAGATGTAAACAAGAAACAGATGTACGCCATGAAGCTCAAGGGCATTTCACTGTGCTTCTCTATCCTGAAGTGCGCGCTGTGCGGCAACTACGCCAACTTCGGAGTGTTCAGGTATAAAAGCTCTGCTTCAGGACGTCCCGCGCGGGAAGTGTGCGGCCAACATGTGCCATCTAATGTGGCAATTTCGATGCACTAAATACTACGATGAACACGAACCACTACAAAGTACAAAATATTTAATTTTGGAAGTTGGTGTTTCTGGTGTATTTTTTTTTTTTTTTTCGTTTTTTGACACCAATTTCCAAAGTTGTTATTTTTAAACTTTGTAGTGGTTTGTGTTTGGGAAGCGTTCAATAATTTCGTAACGCAATTTGGGGGGAGGGTGGTCTTGTAAAACGTTACGATGCGTTACGGGGGTGGGAGGGGTGTTCGAACAACGCGTTACGTAACATTGGTTATTTTGACGTGACAACATCTAATAAATCGATGTACGCCGGCTGCATGCACGAAAAAGGATGACTCATTGTAACGTTACGCTCATTGTAACGTTACGATCATTTCATCAATGATTTGTTATGACGTTATCACGTTAAACTGTCGTCCGTAAACCGACTTTAACCATTTTTTATTTAACTCTAGCTCACTAAATATATCTTCGAGTTACATAGGCACTAAACAATAGCAGTTTTGCCAAACAAAAATGAAACGTCGATATTTTTCTTGAAAAAATATTTATTAATTTTAAAAAGTAGGTAACATAAGATTATTAGATATGTCAACGGAAAATTGCAAACGCCCTAGAATTGTAAAATATCGCGTGAAATTGTAAACTATTTTTTTAACAAGACACGGATATATTGGAAACTGTTGAATTTGGATGGCATTTATTGTATACAAGACGATTTTTTCATAATATATCGAGAAATTATAATCAAATAAAGATTTATTTCAATCTTACGAAGTCTGCAATTTTCCGGTGGCACATACATAATTGTGACTTAGAGGTAAAAATGGTCACTCGGGAGGGGGAGGGAGAGTACAGAAAAACGTTACGGCGCGTTACATGGGGGGAGGGAGGGTCAAGAATCTTCAAAAATTGCGTTACGTAATACTTGAACGCCTACGCCCCCTTGTCACAAAGAGGCACAATCGGCCTCCGCGTTCGGCAGCGTTCGACATCTGATTTTCTTTTGAACAACGAAACCATTCCATCAATATTTTTTTATGACGTTGTCACGTTCAACTATCGTCAGTAAACCGACTTTACAGACAACCGATTTTTTGAAGTGATAACTTCTTATGGGAGGGTAAACCTCTTCGTAACGTAACGCGTTACGGCGCCAGTCTGTCTCTCTCTCACGCATACGGCAGCGGTAGGCAGGCTCTTCCTCTCTCACTCTAACCCACAGCGCTAGTCGTATTTCGGACAGACGCTTCCCATATTAAATAGTTCAACTTAGATTAGTTTTTTTTATGTTCTTTGTTCCAACATTCCAACGAGTATGATACCCACCCACCATATTGATATGGACTGGCTGAAATGTGACAATATGGATGCGTTTTTTTATTTGCAAAATAAAATACTTATTATCTCTAGTAAACAATTATAAAATAATTTTTAAAATACCTTTGTTAGTGATGAAGTTATAAAGCTTCAAAGTTGACAATTAGAAAGAGAAGTCCGATACAAACTGTGGCGTCAAATACTATGACACCATATAGCTGCCATTGCATTTTCCCTATCGTCAAATGTCGACGAATGACAGTATATTTAATTGTGATTATATTTTTTTCAGGTTATACGGCGACGAGGCTCTCGACAACGCTTTAAATATGTTCGTCAAGTTACTGCTCAGTATACCACAGAGTGATCTACTTGTAAGTACCTCATCTTTCATACATCATGCATGAGTCATTAATTATTCATTCGTTTAACACAGGTACAAATAATAATGGTGTAGGAAGGTAATAAAGGGAGCGCTATGTTATGCCAGAGGGCGTACAAATGTTTGGAATAGATTAATAAATGAAGCCAAGTCAATCATTCAAATAAAATGCCTGAACAATAAAAAATAATAGGGAATATGCAAGCATTTCCACACAATAGGTATAACAGACAGTCCTCTGTGCAGAGCATGCATGGAGGAGGAGGAAACGGTGTCGCACGTGCTCCTTGAGTGCACAGGCGTCGCCGATATACGTAGACAAACAATAGGGACACCGAATTCACTCACAGACACCCTGAACTCTTTAGGAGGACTGATCTGCTTCTGGAGGGAGGTCGGCTGGTTGGAATGACGGCCGCCTTGGCCCACGCACAATGGTCCACAATTTTTTTATTTGCAAAATGAAATACTTATTGGCGCTAGTGAACAATTATGAAATAATTTTTAAAATACCTTCAATGGCGAGAAAGTTATAAAGCTTCAAAGATGCCAATTAAAAAGAGAAGTCCGATACGAACTCTGACGTCAAATACCATGTCGCCTATACAGCTGCCATAGAAAACAGCGTCTTCGCGAGAGAGACAGATATATTTGTTTAAAACAGTTATATCTCGTTTGTTTTTCAATCAATTTTGATTGTATTTTCACTATTAGTAATATATTTTTAGATAAACTGTATAGGTACTAAATATTTTTTTCATGCATATTCTCTATTATAAAGGATTAAATAAAACAAATAAATCTATCTAAATATATAAAAATGAATCCCTATTTCCCTTGGTCACGACATCACGCGTGGACGGCTGGACCAATTTCGCTAATTATTTTTTTGTTGTATTTGTTATTGTCAGGAGAAGGTTTTTATGAAAGATTTAAAAAAAAACCGGGCGAAGCCGGGGCGGGCCACGAGTTGATAATACAAATCAATGTCAAGGCGCAGATCGAAGACAAATAATAAGAAAATGTCATTACGCAATAAATAGTTGCTAATGTAAATTTTTAATGCTGAAGTCAAGATACAATACTAGTGTCAACATACAATACTAATGTCAATTTACAATGCCAATGTCAATTTACATTATTTTACATTATTATTGGATGTTGTACAATGATTTTTACATGTCTGTCCGTTTGTACGCCTGTTGGTGTGCTATCAGTCAGGCACAGACAAAAACCGGCCAAGTTAGAGTGAAGGACTAAATATAAACCGAAATAAATCGCGACTCATACGTTGGGAAATACTGCTTTATAGGATTACTAGCTTTTGCCCGCGACTTCGTACCCTCATATCCAGTTCCCGTAGGAATTTCCCGTTCCCGTATAGCCTTTAGCCTTCTTCATGAATGTGGCTATCATATACAAATAGAATTTTCCAAATCCGACTGGCAGTTCCAGAGATTAGCGCGTTCAAACGAACAAACAGACTCTTAGCTTTATAATAAGTATAGATAGATTTTACGTATAGAGAAGCGAACCTGGAAAATAACTTGATTTGAATGAGTGATTAGAACGTCTATAGAGAACGAAGACTGAAGAAACGGAACTTTTCCCGGATAAATATTTTACATTGACGCTTCTGTATGGTTTCGGACGTAAAAGAATAGCACCATCCCATCCTTCCCGTGGGTGTCGCAAGAGGCGACTAAGGGACTCCCAGAGAATGGGCAGCAGTATTCTCTGTGGTTCTGTGTAATGCAACAGCTACACTGCGATCGCCAACCCGCCAGCCAGGCGTGGCGATTATGGCAAACCTGCCCCTCTTCCCCTCCCCCTCTAACCCCTCCCCCACTTCCCCTCCCCCTCTTCCCCTCCCCTCTTATTTATATATTTAACAGTTTATGTACACATTAAACAAAATATATAAGAAGGGAACAGAAAAATAGGTACAAAGGTAATGCTAAAGAAATCTCTTCTAGCATACCTGCGAAAGGAGAGTCAAATAAAAGAGATGTAGACATCTCTTGGGGGAGGGCTATGTCCAGCTGTGGACGTCTTTGGGCTGATATGACTTTTGTGTTGCCACCTATAGCCACGTGACTTTGACTACCCACCCGCATAGTCTTTAACCTTTTGACCGCCAGAGCATAAACGCATCGTTGTGCCCTCGACGCCAAGCCACAAACAATTTCGCCGTATTTTTTGTCACATATTTGTGACATTTGGCGTACAGGGTACGCGCTTGCTTGTCATGCATACGTGACCATGGCGTTCAAAAGGTTAATAGGATTTTTCTAAATACTAAACATCACAATTTTATCTTTCCAGGACTATCCAAAGTTGTCTCAGACGTACTACGTGCTCTTAGAGCGACTAGCTCAGGACCACATGCCGTTCCTAGCGAACTTACAGCCGGACGCCACGCTGTACATTCTCTGCTCTATCTCTGAGGGACTCACGGCTCTCGGTAGGTGTATTTATTTATTAATAGTGCCCGCCCGCGGCTCCGCCCGCGTGATTGTCGAAAATTATCCCAAGGGAACATACTCCCGGGATACAAAATCCTATGTGTTATTCCAGACTATAATCTACCACTGTGCCAAATTTCATCAAAATCCATTCAGTAGTTTTTACGTGAAAGAGTAACAAACATCCATCCATCCATACTGACAAACTTTCGCGTTTATAATATTAGTAGGATTTATTTATTTAGCTTTAATTACTCTCTGCACATACAGAGAGCCAACACGTACAGTGTCATAATCTTATTATAAATTATATATTTAAAAAATTGAAATGTTACACACAATACGTATTAAATATTAACAAAAAAATACAGAATAACAATTTATTTACCAATAATAAAAACAAATAATTAATTTCTTTAAATAATAAACAATAATAAATCAAGTACCTCGACTTAGCACACGAGCTTGTCGACATGTGGAATGTGGACTCGGCTGTCATTGTGCCGATTGTCGTTACGGCCGATGGCCCGATGGCCAAAAGTCGTTGCGCGGTTGGGTTAAATGCCTGATACAGAAGGCAGTACTCCTCGATACGGCTCATATTGTGAGGAGGTTCCTTTCTCTGGAGCCCTAACCACCGGTAGCTTGGACCCTGCTCCCGACACCGGTGGACTACTATTTTTTATATTTTTAACCTTTTGAACGCCAGAGCATAAACGCAACGGCGTGCCCTCGACGCCAAGCTGCAAGTTCTTCGTACTTTTTGTCACATATTTGTGACGTTTGGCGTATAGGGCACGGGCTTGCTTGCCATGTATACGTGACAATGCGTTCAAAAGGTTAAAGGTTTTTTTTTGTTACAACTGTTTTAATAAAAAGTAATATTAAAAAATGTAAATTTAAAAGTAAAGAAAATTAAATAAACGAAATACAATTATATGTCAATCATAAAATACATTTAAACATTACAAGAATCTTTGCATTTTTTTTAGGATTAGACCATACAAGCGATATGCGTACATGTACGCACGTATGTACGCATATCGCTTGTTTGGATGAACGAGGCGAAATTTGCACGACAACAAAAAGAACCCACCCGCGTTCCTCCAAATGCCCTTTGCGTTCCAGGACCGCAGTAACTCTTTCGAACACATTCCGCAACCTTGGAAGTGCTGGGTTGCGGAATTTGTTCGAAAGAGTCACCGCGGCATTGGAACGCAAAGGGCTTTAGAAGGAACACGGATGGGTTTTAGTCAGTAAGAGTCTGACACGCCCTTCCGCTCCACCCAGAGCGGAAGAAGTCGTTTGATGATTTCCCATCCTAAAAAAAAAACCCTGGAAGTGCTACACTACTCTTGTGTGTCAGTCCTTTCGATAGCAGTCGAGCTCGTCCCGCCAACTCCCTCTTCAGTGAATATAAGAGTTTGATAAATACTTCTTATGCGGTTTGTTTCAGATACGAGTGTATGTACGGGATGCTGCGCCACGCTCGATCATATAGTCACATATCTATTCAAACAGTTAGTGCAGAAATGTGAGTATTACAGTTTATGTTGTTTAGTTTTGCTAGATTTTATTTGGTTTAGTGTTGTCTAGTCTTCTCTAATACATTCATAATTAAGGTTACTACATATAATTAAAAAAAAATCGGAAATAACCTACCGGGCTTGGAGGAAGGTGACGGCATTCGTGATACAGGGTAATCCTAGTACGAATGCCAAAGCACTTCTTTGACACATTAAATGTACATTTAATTTTAAATTTAAGTTTAAATATTTTTACTTAGCTCTCTAGAATCATACAGTCACTGAACTGCATTCATACATACAAATTACCTTTAACTTAAACTAGAATTCCTTAACGGTAGTGGTGTTGTGTTGTGTGTGTTGTTGTTGTGATGTGTGTGTGGTTGTGTTGTGTGTGTTGTTGTTGTGATGTGTGTGTGGTTGTGTGTGTTGTTGTTGTGATGTGTGTGCGTGGTTGTGTTGTGTGTGTTGTTATTGTGATGTGTGTGTGTGGTTGTGTTGTGTGTAGTATGTTACGCACTACCATCTTGTCAGTAACAGTGTGACTTGAGAACGCATCCGTTTAACCTTTTGAACGTCAGAGCATAAACGAATCGGCGTGCCCCCGACGCCAAGCCACAAATTGGCCGTACTTTTTGTTTGGCGTACCGGGCACGCGCTTGCTTGTCATGCATACGTGACAATGGCGTTCAAAAAATAAACGATGCATTTTTGTTTATATTAATTTTATTTATTTAAGGAAAAACAAACAGTAGCACAATAAGAAATAGTCATAGTATATTAAATATTACTTTTTGAACAATTATGCTACCCACTACGTTCTCCAGAGATTACAATTGACACAGTTACAGAACCTATAAACGGTTATTCTGGATGTTTAATTTAAATATATATATAAAAGAAAAAAGAAAAGTAAGTAAGTATTTATTTCACAAAAACATAGCACTTTGTAGTGTTTGAATAAAATAACATATACAATATGATGCAATAGTAGTATCTATCTTTTAAACTAGGACTAGCCTGTATCTTAAAAGATAGGGTTGTGTGTAATGTACGCACACAAATTTAAAGTAAATTTGTGTGCGTACATTATTAATCATTACCTACGTAATTTTGCTGATCTTTTAGAGTTGCTTGGATTTGCCTTTTTACTAATAAACAAATGTCGATTGAATTAAAGTCATTGTTATATGTCTCAACCAAACAATGAAGTGGTGAACGCGTTTGTGTTCCAGCTAGCAACAAAGTGGCGAACCCGCGCCAGCCGCCGCCGGAGACCAGCAACATGTTCATCGAGGTGCTGCAGCGGCGGCCCGAGATCATGCAGCAGCTACTAGCCACCGTACGTACTTCTCTTTATTATACTTATCATTTATTACCACACCGTGCAGGTTATGGACCTATATAATAAATAAATAATAATAAAAAATGTTTATTCATCTCCACAAATTACACATTATATACGAGGACAATCTTAAAGTTAAATATACAGGTTTACAGTTACGTAAATGTAATTTGTAGGAGATCTGGAGTCTAAACTAAGCCTAGGCCTGTACTATAGAACTCCAGGCCCCCCGGCCCCCATATGTCACCGGAAAATTGCAAACACCGTAAGATTGTAAAATATCGCGTGAAATTGTAAACAATTTTTTCTAAGATACGGTCATATTGGTAACTATTGAATATGAATGGGATTTATTCCTTACAAAACGATTTTTAATATATCGAGAAATAATTATCTAATTAAGAATTATTTCAATTTTACGGTGTCTGCAATTTTCTGGTGACATAAAAATGGTGACTTTTTTGTGCGTAGATAGCCTATAAGCCTTCCTGATTAACAACGTGGCTATCATATACATAAAAAAAATCCAAATCCGACCAGTAGTTCCAGAGATTAGCGCGTTCAAACAAACGCCATGCATCTACATCGCCATACCAACATCTATATCGCCACATACGAACTATAAAGACCTGACGTCATACAAATCCTGCATCGCGGTATCAGATTTTTTCGTGCAATGCGAACATGGGCACGCCACAATTGCGGCGGTAAGACCCCTCTTTGGGGAGTGGCTGGAGAGGTGCTACGGCGTCCTCACCTTCCGCCTGACGCAGGTACTTACCGGACACGGCTATTTGGGAGGTACCAGTTTCGGATTCAGCGGGAGGACACGCCCGGGTGTCCGCACTGTGAGGATCGTCCGGAGGACACGGTGAAGGTCTGCCCTGCTTGGGCTGAGTACCGACGTGTTCTCGTCGAGGCGATCGGCGGCAGCGACCTCTTGCGTCCGGCCCTGGTTGAGTCCGATCACGCGATGGCGCGTTGGGTGGCTCGCTTCCGATCACCACCAGGCCCGGATCGATGGCGCGTTGGGTGGCTCGCTGTCCGATCACCACCAGGCCCGGATTGATGGCGCGTTGGGTGGCTCGCTTCCGATCACCACCAGGCCCGGATTGATGGCGCGTTGGGTGGCTCGCTGTCCGATCACCACCAGGCCCGGATTGATGACGCGTTGGGTGGCTCGCTGTCCGATCACCAGGCCCGGATTGATGGCGCGTTGGGTGGCTCGCTTCCGATCACCACCAGGCCCGGATCGATGGCGCGTTGGGTGGCTCGCTTCCGATCACCACCAGGCCCGGATCGATGGTGCGTTGGGTGGCTCGCTGTCCGATCACCACCAGGCCCGGATCGATGGCGCGTTGGGTGGCTCGCTGTCCGATCACCACCAGGCCCGGATTGATGGCGCGTTGGATGGCTCGCTGTCCGATCACCACCAGGCCCGGATCGATGGCGCGTTGGGTGGCTCGCTGTCCGATCACCACCAGGCCCGGATTTATGGCGCGTTGGGTGGCTCGCTTCCGATCACCACCAGGCCCGGATTGATGGCGCGTTGGGTGGCTCGCTGTCCGATCACCACCAGGCCCGGATTGATGGCGCGTTGGGTGGCTCGCTTCCGATCACCACCAGGCCCGGATCGATGGCGCGTTGGGTGGCTCGCTGTCCGATCACCACCAGGCCCGGATTGATGGCGCGTTGGGTGGCTCGCTGTCCGATCACCACCAGGCCCGGATTGATGGCGCGTTGGGTGGCTCGCTTCCGATCACCACCAGGCCCGGATCGATGGCGCGTTGGGTGGCTCGCTGTCCGATCACCACCAGGCCCGGATTGATGGCGCGTTGGGTGGCTCGCTTCCGATCACCACCAGGCCCGGATCGATGGCGCGTTGGGTGGCTCGCTGTCCGATCACCACCAGGCCCGGATCGATGGCGCGTTGGGTGGCTCGCTGTCCGATCACCACCAGGCCCGGATTGATGGCGCGTTGGGTGGCTCGCTTCCGATCACCACCAGGCCCGGATTGATGGCGCGTTGGGTGGCTCGCTGTCCGATCACCACCAGGCCCGGATTGATGGCGCGTTGGGTGGCTCGCTTCCGATCACCACCAGGCCCGGATCGATGGCGCGTTGGGTGGCTCGCTGTCCGATCACCACCAGGCCCGGATTGATGGCGCGTTGGGTGGCTCGCTGTCCGATCACCACCAGGCCCGGATCGATGGCGCGTTGTGTTTCACGCGCGCCTCAAAGAGATCACCACCAGGTCAGCATAGAAGACGGGGCCCGCTAGGGCCAGAACCTGCCAGGGTACAGGAATTTGTTCGAAAGCGTCACCGCGGCCCTGGAACGCAAAGGGATTTAGAAGGAACATGGATGGGGTTTAGTCAGTAAGAATCTGACGCGCTCCTCCGCTCCACCCAGGGCGAAAGAAGATGATTTACACCATTGAAAAAAAAAGAATTGCGAACATATTCAAGTTGCATTATTAATTGACAATTACACTTATCCCACAGGTTCTGAATGTGATAATGTTCGAGGACTGCTGCAACCAGTGGTCGATGTCCCGGCCGCTGCTGGGGCTCATCCTGCTCAACGAGGAGCAGTTCGCGCGCATCCGACAAGACATGATCGCGCAGCAGCCGAGGGACAAGCAGGCGCAGCTGGCGCATTGGTTCAACGGGCTCATGGCCGGCATCGAGCCCAACCTGCTCACCAAGAACAGAGACAGGTAAGAATAGAATAAAACAGAAAACATTAATTCGACGAAAGAAAATAGCTATGGAGTCACGTACCAGCTCGAGCAAGGAAATCGTTATTTTTTATAATTGACAGGCTCGTGTTTGACCACAACCTTGTAGCGGCCATCTTTACCGCCCCATACGAACTAAAGACCTGAGGGAATTCTACTAACATTAAAGGAACGTTTGCATGCGCATCTCAGCCGCAATCTATCAAAAAATCCTCAATTTCCACACATTTTTGACAGATCGCGAATGCGAACGTTGCTTATCCTTTTGAACACCAGAGCATAAACGCATCGGCGTGCCCCCGACGCCAAGCCACACATTCGCCGTACTTTTTGTCACATATTTGTCACATTTGGCGTACAGGGCACGCGCTTGCTGGTTGCGTAAATCGGCGGAATTCGTACTCTGATCTCACACAAATCCTACAATGAACATTCTCCGCGCGATTCGAACATAAACAACTGCCCGGTAACAACTATCGGGCAATTGCCCACCAAACACAACACTCGTCTGGTCGGAGGATCCACCCTTTACAATAGACGTTAGCGGGACTCCGTTCCGCATACCTCTATTATCTCACCTGATCAAAAGCGATGATGTGGTCGATGACGGAGCACGCTTGTCTGGAAGGAACCTATTCGCTCTAGGCTTAAAGACCACCAAGTTGTAGCTATCGGTAAAAACACACTCCGCGTACAGCCAAGGAGTGGAATTCCCAGTCAGAGTCTGTGTTTCCTGATATCTACAACCTGGGAGTATTTAAGTCTAGAGCAAATAGGTTTCTTCTAGACAAGCGTGCTCCGTTGTCAACCATATCATCGCTTACCATCAAGTGAGGTTACAGAGGTATGTGGAGCAGGGAGTTCCGCAAACCTCCTGGGGTGTTATGTCTGGCGGGCAACTGCCCGATAGTTACTGTCGGGCGGTTGTCCGAATCGCGCGGAGAATGTTGATACCGCTATGTACGATTTGTTAGCCTGGGAATCTTCAAACCAAGAACCTTCCGAGTAATCATCCTCAACCATCGTCGATCATATCGTCACTTTCTATCAGGTAAAATTGTGGTCAAACACGAGCCTAATAAAAAAAAACAACGGGTTGCACTCCGGGAGTGCCGGCAGAAGTGAAAACTTGAACATTAACGTTGTGCATTTTTGATATTTTGGAATAATATTGCACGAATTGCTTTAATTATCAGTATAAAAGTACTATCATTTATGTGGTAAAATACAATAAGTATTCATTTATTGCGCTATCGTACACAAACATGACAATTTTTATAACGTTAAAAATTTAACACTTCAGACTTTCCCTCCGTCTTAAGAATTTTCGATCAGGTCACGTGTCCTGACGCGAGTTTAACGTTTTTTTACCCATCCCAAAAAGTGCACAACACCGCTAAAGAAGTTTTCACTTCAAAAATAAAAATATTGATTCTTTCACCATGTCAAAGGTAAAATATAACCCGGCTAGGGAATGATGAGATATACCTTTCTTTCGCCAGATTCACTCAAAACCTGTCGATGTTCCGGCGCGACATCAACGACTTGCTGAAGGGCGCGGCCGGCGTCAGCGGCGGGAACGCCTCAGACATGATGACGTCATAACTCTGTCTTAGCGGTAATGTAGGCGTAGCATATTGTTGTCGGCGAGCAGCGGTTGAGGATGTGAACAGTTGAAAAATCCTACAACATTTAATCATCGTCTTTTTAGCCTCTAGATGCCTAATGTTAGATATTTCTCATCAAATTTTATTAGAGTATTGAACTGTTTTATTTTTATTACATTTTTCAAAATCTAGACAGCAGACAAGTCGCAGTTAAAAATATTGATTAAAAATTACGGTGTTGCCAGCATTTTTAAATCTGTGATAAACGGAGACAGCACTAATTGCGTGTGACGTCACTCACAAGTCCCGCCATATTGAATTGAAGCCATTCAGTACAAATGACATTTTGTGTGACAAGGATAGAAGAATAACTTCAAAAGTGTATAACTTCTCTGTTTTTCGACCATATTTATTTATTTTTTACACATATCGTAATGTTTTAATATCATCTATCAAATTAGTATTCATTCTTTTAGATTTTTCATACTAGTCCAATACCCTATTGCGTTGCTACCTAGTCCTGTCAACTTATCTAGTTTTGCTGGGCATAGGCCATTGCTGGGAATAAGCCATTTCTGGGCATAAACCTTTTAATCCCTTCTCCTCAAAACTCTTGTCTTTGCTTTTCTTGTTTCTTGATGTCTTTTGGCATTTACTGGGACCCATTCAGTGGTTCCACCCATTTTCTCGAGAGACTCGCGGCGGGCAAGTCCGGCCCAGTCTTGTCCAATTAGTAGATAAAGTGTAGATTTTAGACAGAAAGGCAAACATCTCTCCTATAGATTCTCAGTCAAAAAGTGACATCAAACGATATGTTTTACATATGGCGTCTAGAGTCTAAATAGTTGATACGTTTGATTATAATGATGATCACCAGACAACCGCATTGGATAAACAATAAAAATCTTAAATGTTTCCCAACTCGACCGCTACTTTCTTATCGACATTATTATACCTTCTGTGTGTACTATGAATTATTAAGACGTAGGTCGGAGTATATTATAGAATAACATGATACAAAGTTTAAGTACAGTTTAGTTTTACATTATTTTCGATGTAAAATTAGTAATATATTATTATGTTCCCTTTTCTCCGTTAGTTCCGTTTTCATTAAAAAAATCTAACAAAATATGGTCACTTTTGAAAAGGCAGCTACTAAATTCTTTCATAACATCCGTTTCCGTCTAACAGTCGAAGTCGAGATCTAAAAAAAATCTAATGTGATTATTATTTTATCGCGAAACGCGGATTTTTCAATCGCCAAATAACTTTTGTCCCATGACTAGAAATGGCGGTAGACAAGTTTTGTATATAAAATAATGTTAATCGACCCTAAGGCAGTGGTAAGGACTTTGATTCTGAATTTATTCTGTTAAGCTTAACTTTTAATTCTATTAAATAATTTCGTCTCGTCCCACAACTTCATAGTACACAAAGAAGTCTAAAATTAAATAATCTAAAATTGAAGTTAAAAAATATAATTATATTATTAAAAAAATAATTATATTATAAAAAAATAATTATAATTTAAAAAAAAACTGTTAGTTCAGCAGAGTCTTCTACTAATTCAATGATATCACAATTTGAACTTTATTCATAGTATTTTTATTATTATATATTTTGTTTTAAAACTATTACATGTATCCCCGGTTTCTTGAACGAAAATTGCTGCAAAATTTATGTGACTACGCGTTTGTGAAATAAATGTGACGTGATGCGCGTAAGCTGGACTGTGATTGGTTGAACGTATATTTTCAACAGCCAATCACACAGTTTGTGACATTTATGTTGTGTTAATTTTCGTTCTTGAAACTGTGGGTTAGTCTTACAGTTGTGTTAAGTTCTTCGTGATTTTTTTAAGCATTCGTTGTTTAGATTTTTTAAGATTTATCTTTGATGTCATAATGGCGTTATACAGATGTCATATCAAACTAAACATTTCTAGTATAAGCTGACCTATTACTGTGCGAAAAGCCTGTATAACGCGAGGTTAACATACACTAGACATACATAGTTTGATATGTAGTTGTGTGTACCACTACTTGAGTTTATGGTCACTGCTGGGTATAAAAACTTTAATTTACCTACGACCTTCCACCACACATTTACTGGGTAACACGGAACTCTTTGGTACTACTCGTTATCTCAGAAGAAGCTCGGCCATAAATAAAGCTACTCTAGAATCGATTTAATTGACAGTGGATGTTTTCTTTTAGTGGATGGGAAATCATCAAGGACTTCGCCCCCTCTGGGCGGAGCGGGAGAGTCAGTACTCACTAAAACCCACCCGTGTTCCTTCAAGTGCCCTTTGCGTTCTACACTAACTTTCGTTTGCGATATCATCGACGAATGATGAACAATACTAAAACTTTTCCTATGAAGAATTGTATTTGTACCCAGCAGTGGCTTTGCTAAAACAAAGTCTCCTTACGTCACAACAGTGACGTATGCCTTATGACGTCATAATGTATTCGTGTATACTGTTAATGCGTTGTGTTACAAACAATATGTTCCTTACTGTATGACTATTCTGTGAGTGTCCTACATTGCTTGTTTGAATTTTGTATGATGTTTGATGTTGCCTAAAAAAATCTTATTATTCCGTCAGATAGATTTCCGAAAAATATTGGACACATATTTTTACTTTTTCACGTAAACAAAAAATGAAGACGATACAGTCCGTTGAAAACTCGTGGGACGTCACTTTCCGACACACTTTATGTCGGAAAGTGACGTCACAAGATCCAACTCCGCGTTAACTTCGTCAATTTTTTTATTGATTTGATAAAACAAAAAATACGTATCCAATATTTTTCTACAATCAAACTGACGGACTAAATAGAATCGTATTTTTTACTCAAAAACTACAGCTCAAATTCAATTTTATAATCCAAACTCCGCGATCTATAAGGGTATTGGTATCTACTAACGATAACAGAAACAAGATCTTTTGCTTTCTTAATTTTGAAGAAAATCTACATAGTAACAAAAAAAAAACCGCAACGCCATCTATCTCGCCAACTGCGAACTAACTCAACGAAATCCTGCATCGCGCAAGCAAAGGTCTCCGTGCGAACTTATACAACAGTCCGAATATCAACTATCGGGCAGTTGGCCACCAAACACAACAACCGTCTGGTCGGAGGATCCTCCCTTTTTAATGGGGGTTTGTGGGACTTTATACCCTGTTCTACATACCTCTATACTTGCAGTTGACTTCGGGATCCAAAGGTTACTGGTAGTACAGTCCTGTTAAGATCTACGCGGTAACGAAAGTAGAATAAATAGGAAACGGTATTTATAGTTCTGTCTTTCGTCATTAGATATCGATTACTGTCACGTCTGCGAAGTTTTTCTTATTATTAAAGGCTCGACAAATCAAAGCAAGCAAATGTAGGCACATGAAATGTTCTTTGTATGACCGCAAAGTTATTGTATCAGTGTGTTGAGTGCATTCTATTGAAATAATGTTGAATATAAACTGATATTATGTCTAGCTGTGCCTTAAACCGTTCAACACTATCTTCTTCCCGTGGCTTGGTTCCCTGTGTCCCTATCCTGAGAGAACCGTGCATTTTTTTTTATCAACGATAGTGTAGCAGTAATCGGATGAGTACTTTCCGGGATTACCAGAAGGAGGAACTCGTGGCTTATTAAAAGGTAACATCTTAACATACCGAGATTCCTCCGTGTCTCGGAAAGCACGTTAAGCCGTTGGTCCCAACTGTCATTTGTAGTTTAGGAAGATGGGAGGCATCATTTCCTCCCAGAAAATGACGCTTCATTCCCTCGCAGAAAAAGAGGACGCTTCATCCCCTTGCAAAAAAAAGGACGCATCATTCCCTCGCTGAAAATGAGGACGCAACATTCCTTCGCAGGAAAGAGGACGCATCATTCCCTCACACTAAAAGAGGACGCTTCATTCCCTCGCAAAAAAGAGGACGCTTAATTCCCTCGCAAAGAAAGAGGACGCTTCATTCCCTCGCAAAGAAAGAGGACGCTTCATTCCCTCGCAAAGAACGAGGACGCTTCATTCCCTCGCAAAGAAAGAGGACGCTTCATTCCCTCGCAAAGAAAGAGGACGCTTCATTCCCTCGCAAAGAAAGAGGACGCTTCATTCCCTCGCAAAGAAAGAGGACGCTTCATTCCCTCGCAAAGAAAGAGGACGCTTCATTCCCTCGCAAAGAAAGAGGACGCTTCATTCCCTCGCAAAGAAAGAGGACGCTTCATTCCCTCGCAAAGAAAGAGGACGCTTCATTCCCTCGCAAAGAAAGAGGACGCTTCATTCCCTCGCAAAGAAAGAGAACGCTTCATTTCCTCTCGGAAAAAGAGCACGCTTCATTCCCTCTCAGAAAAATAGGACGCACCATTCCCTCGCAGAAAGAAGACGCATCATTCCCTCGCAGAAAAGGGGACGCATCATTCCCTCGCAGAAAAGGGGACGCATCATTCCCTCGCAGAAAAGGGGACGCATCATTCCCTCGCAGAAAAGGGGACGCATCATTCCCTCGCAGAAAAGGGGACGCATCATTCCCTCGCAGAAAAGGGGACGCATCATTCCCTCGCAGAAAAAGAGGAGGCTACTCGACCCCATCGACTGTCTGTTCCGCGACCAATGTGCCCTGTCCATTGCCTAAGTTTGGCGATCCTTCGGGCTATGTCAGTAACCGTGGTTCTCCTCCTTCGGTAACCTGTACGAGACGCGATCGGTGTGGCTGCACTTGGGAGAGCCCTTTGCCCTGTGGAATCCCACAGACTACGATTTATTGAAAATAAAACAGCTAGACATAATATCAGTTTACAGTTATAATTCAAAACGTATAATAGCGTCCCTCGTGTTTCTGAAAATAGCAATAATACCGTTTGAATGCAGAAAATGTAGGAACTAAAAAATATTTACCTCTTTTATTATCCGGAGTCATACCTATAGGCAATATAGCTTTACTTTGCTATCAAAACATTGCAGTTTAACTTCATAATTTACATTTTCAGTCACAATATCTTTGAAATAAAAATCGAAGACATGCGACGTTCGCCTAGTCCGCGTGGTGTATTTGCTTTTCAAGGTTGGATTAATCGTAAAAGTTGTTTAAAGTCTCACTAGCTCCAGCACGCGGGTTCGCTCGCATGGTATGTTGATAAAAGGTATCTATGTTAAATTTATATAAGCTCAATTGAGTGAAAAACACAGAGTTACGATGAAAAGGGGTAATAATGACACGCTTCTCCGATTTTCAGTCGATTTAAAAACACAATTTAGTTTCTACATCTTCTGCATGAATTTGTTAGTAGTGAATGTTTAAATGTCTAAGTGGTGACATTCCATGTTGTGTACCGATTTCGGTAGGATATCCACGAGGGTGTCTGTTGACCGGTTGTGTAGTGTTGTTGTGCCTACCCCGTGCGTAATTGCGTTGAAATGAAGTCCAACTGCGTTAAGATAAGTTCATTGTGTGTACAGCTAAGGAATTCTCTGTCGGATTCTGTTTCCCGATAGCGACCTAGTCTTTTAAGTCAAGAGTGAACAGGTTACTTCTAGGCAAGCGTGCTCCATCGTCGACCACTTCATCTCTATCCATCAGGTGAGATTGTGGTTAAACGTGAGCGTATATAATAAAAAAGAATCAGTCAAATTACTCTGAAGTTAGGTGAGATTGCGCTAAGAAATTCGAAAATGTGTGCAGTCAACAAAGCTATTTGGTATACAGGCAAACATATAAAATTTCCCCTGCACTGCCAAAATTTATTTCTAATGTGTGCATTATTACTTTTTAAGCTTATGACATACTGTGGTGTCCAATAATTGTCTACTCAGCACACTCACAAAATTGTTTAAATGTAGTTGCAAGTTAGCTGCCCGCATACCAAATAGCTTTGTTGACGGTACATGTGTAAAATATCGTACATTGTCTGAACTGTTCAAGACTTTCATAAGTGCAACGTTTACGCAAAGCAGTACCTATGTAATGTTCTTAAACACAAAAAAAAATATGTTAAAATCTAAAAAACAACTGTAGTACGGGATTCGGCATAACAATACTATTTAATTTAAAAAAGGACTTTACTTATAAATACTTTGACGTCACCGGATAATTGCAAACTCCGTAAGATTATACAAAATATCTTTTGACATTGTAAACTCTTGATAAATTGTGAACATTTATTCTGGAAGCAAAATTCTATAGATTATAATCTCTCCGTGTCATGCAAGCCAAATAGAGGTTTCTGTACTGACATGCCATGTTAACCTACCGAGAATCCTCCGTGCCTCGAAAAGCACGTTAAGGTCCCGGCTGTCATTAATTTGTAAAACTTTGGCAGACGTTACGGATCATCACCGTGTTACCAGTTAATGGGTAAAACACTGGTATCCAAATGATAAATGGATTTAATAGGTAAAGTCCTTTTCTAAAGTGTTATTGATAGAGCGGCTATGTTAAATATACGATGTTGTTTACTAAATAGTGTCCTCATTGTCTTCTTAGTTTTAAAGTCGTATGAAATAAGTTAACAGTAATGTTTCCTATGCAAGAGTCGGCTGCTGCGGTGTTTCTGTGTGTGAGATAGAGGCTGGCTAATTTTCGTACTTAAAACGTTCAAATCGAATCAATATCAACAACTTTTCAAAATGAAAAGGGTGTAACGGAAAGGTGTATTCATAGTCAATTCATAAAAATTGGTTGACTGAAAAGTCGGTTTACGGACGATAATTTAACGTGACAACGTCATAACAAAACATTGATGAAATGATCGTAACGTTACAATGAGCGTAGCCGGCGTTCATCGATTTATTAGAAGTTGTCACGTCAAAAAATAATTCAGCTTTGGACTATTGTCCGTAAATTGACAACATTCTTTTTTTTGTGAATTGGATATACTTAAATTTATGATAATTCAGGTGTACTAAACTATGACGTCGAGTCTATGTCGAATTTCTCTTTCTAATTATCAACTTTGAAGCTTTATAACTTCGTCGCTAATGAAAATATGTATTTAAAAACTATTTATTGTACTAAGAATTAATTAGCTTTTTAATCAGTAAATAAAAATGGATATGCATGTTCCTTACTGACCTAGGTCAAAATATATCAGCTAGCGAAACGACATGATGGACATCGATTTCTTATGACAAAAACAAAAAAACATATTTTCAATTCTGTGAAGTTTCGCTACGTACCTAATTCTTTTGTACTCAGAAGAAAGACAATGATACACTTTGGTACTCAGCTGTAAAGTATGAAACAGTAGCAATATATTCTGGATTTGTTTTCGTAGTCAATATTGTTCTTATGTACTTTGCTTATGTATTCCAAGTCAGCCTGTATATACCTTCACATATACATCGCAGTTCTGCCGACCATGTTTTGATTGTAGTCGTGAAGTCGAAATATATTTATATAGTTAGACTGTATTAAGTTTGTACGCAGTGCGCCATGCGCTTGTAAATACAATAAATTGTGATTTGTACAAAGCGATTTACGTGGTTTTATTTAGAAGTTCCCCACTTTTTTAAACATGGGATATCATCAAATGACTTCTCGACGGTGTGTCAGCCCCTTACTGACTAAAATCCTCCCGTGTTCCTTCAAATGTCCTCAGCGTTCCAGGGCCAGGTAACTCTTTCAAACAATTCCGAAAACCTAGCAATTGAACGCGATTGACGTCTTATGACGACACCTTAGAGCGAGCTACGCATTAGATCGACGCCTTGGAATGACGCTTTAGAATGACAGCATAAATCAACGCCTACAGACGACGCCTTAGGACGATGCCTTAGGCAGCGTTGTAGCTAGGGGTTGGCAAGGTGGGCGGCTACCAAGGGTACAAACCTCAGGGGGCGCACTATGCACAGTTGCACACCCATAGCCTAAGCCGCCACAGGTTACACACATTGTTAAAATACTTGCACCAGTTGCGCGTAAAAAGAAAAGCCCCCGCACTGGTTAAGAACAGCGCTTCTAATTAACAATAATTTGTGTCGAACCCTAAATAACAGATTGTCATATTTGTACGAGCAAAATCGTCCTAACGCGTCGTTATAGAGCTTCGTCCTAAGGCGTCGTTTTAAGGCGTTATTATTAAGCGTCGTCCTAAATCGTCGCTCTATGGCGTCGTTCTAAGGCATCGTCCAACGGCGCCGTACCAAGGCGTCGTCCTACAGCGTTATCATAAGGCGTCGCTCTGAGGCATCGTATTAAGGCGTCACTCTAGAGCAACGTTCTAAGGCGTCATCTTAAGGCAACGTCCTAAAGCGTCATCCTTAGGCGTCTTTTTAAGGCGTTGCCGTTGTTTTAAGGCGTAGTCCTAAGGCGTCACCTTAGGCGTCGTCCTTAGGCGTCATTCTAAGGCGTCGCTTTATGGCATTGTTTTAAAGCGTTGTCTTAAGGTGTCACCTTAGGCGTCGTCCAAAGGCGCCTCCAAAGGCGTCGCTTTTAAACGTCGTCCTAAGCCGTCGATTTAAGGCGTTGTCCTAAGCCCTTAAGGCGTCATTATTAAGCGTTGTCCTAAGGCGTCGCTTTTAGGCATCTTATTAAAGGGTTGTTTCAAGGCGTCACGTTATGCGTCGTCCTACCGCGTCGTCCTTAGGCGTCACTATAAGCTGTCTTCCAGGGCGTCGTTCTAAGGCATCGTATTAAGGCGTCACATTAGGCGTCGTCCTATGGCGTCGCATTAAGGCGTCCGTTATTGAGCGTTGTCCTAAGGCGACACCTTAGGCGTCGTCCTAATACGCTCTGCTGGCATCATGCCTATGGCATAATAGGTAGTAAGGGAACAAATTTTTTGAACTGTTGTTTAAATATTCGAGATGTTATTATGATCAGTTGGAAAACGTATTTAAAAGTTATTTAATTTAATGGCGGTTGATTAATTATTGCGAAAGTAAAACATGGACAGTAATAAATAATCAATTAGTCGGTTATTTTATCATACAATGTCAATTCTAAAAATAATTGAGCAGTCCAATAACTGAATGAGCGGTAAAAATGATGGAATGAGCGGTTATATATATTTAAACAACAGCTCAAAAATTAGTTCCAAAAAATATTAAGGCAAAAATAAGATTTTTGGTTAGGTTAGGTTAAAACTGTGAGCAGAGCGAGCGAAGCGAGCGGTGCCGCGGCCGCGGCCGGCGACTGCCTGACAAGACTTGCATTAATAGAAAAAAATATATTGTTTTTAGTAGGTTACTGCTTAGAATGAGATTTCTTACCGACAAATTCCGATTTATTACTGCCCACACATAACCGCTCGTTCAATAATTTTTGCCGCCCATTTAATTATTTTCCTGCTCAATTATATATTCACTGATCCATTTCATTATTTTTTATTACTTTTTTTTGTTTACTTTACTGCTTAGTTTTAACTGCTGAACTAGTTATTAAACGTGTCATTTATAATTTTTTATTTACCAAAATTGCTATTTACAACTGCCTCTTTAAATCAGTACCTACAATGTGTACTGCGCCGAGTGATGAAACAGTGTCGGGGTTGGAAATCACACATTTACGACGAACAGTTTAAAATTTCATGCCGGCCTGTTCTGCCTTTCACAAGTTGCACGCAAAATATTTACCATACGATAAATAATTAACACACCTGTTTACTACCTTAACGAAAGGAAATGAACTACATTTTTCTAAAAACTAAACCGAATTAAAATTTAAATTGAATAACACTCAGTTTAAAACTTGGAAGTTTTACAGCTATTTATAGATTTTTTTTCCCTATCAATGCACACAACATACAATATAGAATAGGCATGCATTTTTTTTATTTGCAAAATGAAATACTTATTGGCTCTAGTAAACAGTTATGAATTAATTTTAAAAATACCTTCAACAGCGAGAAAGTTACAAAGCTTCAAAGATGCCAATTAGAAAGAGAAGTCCGATACGAACTCTAACGTCAAATACCATGGCGCCTATACCGCTGCCATAGAAAACAGCGTCTTCGCGAGAGGGACAGATATATTTGTTTGAAAAAGTTATATCTCGTTTGTTTTTCGATAAATTTTGATTCTATTTTCACTGTTAGTATTATATTTTTGTATATTTTTAGATAAACTGTATAGATACTAAATATTTTGTTCATGCATATTCCCTATTGCCCAAACACCCGAGATCCAGTAGGCGTATCTTCATTTATAAGGCATTCATTGCTGCTATTGTTTGACTTGCGTTTCACAAGTTCAGGCGTAACGCAGCTTTACACATCTTGAGGCTAGTTGAAAACCATGTCGGGATACACTCAACAATTAAATACTCTTATGAAGTTGTATGCATTAATTTGAGTCCACTCATCTTTCCGAATTGGTACGTTTAATAACATAGATATTTATTTTTTTGTGATCGACATTAATTTTATTAGTTCAACGAGTATAGGTAGGTATGTACCTACATAGCCAGTAGTAGTAGTTAAGTACTTATTTCTATAATTTCATTAGGTAAATGGCTTCTGCCAGCGGTTTCGTTCGCGCGAAAGTCGGAAATTGTCCAAAGGCAACATACTCCCGGGAATAAGTATCCATGTCTGACTCCAGGACATGGTCTACACTACACGTGTAGACCATGTCCTGGAGTAGCCTCTTAACGTCCAAGTAGCTAGCTAGCAGCTAGCAAAGATACTGACAATAAAGTTTCAATATTATTTATCTTCCCTATAACAATATAGCCAAATAATAACAGCCGCACGGGTCGATCTTCAAGGTTAAACAACGCTTGCCGAGGTTGGTCAATGGATGGGTGACCATCTTTACATACCGAGACTCCTCCGTGCCTCGGAAAGGACGTTAAGCCGTTGGTCCCGGCTGTCATTTGTAGATCTTTGGCAGTTGTTACGGATAGTCAGAAGTCAGATAATCTGATACCAGTCTTGCCAAGGAGTACCGTGTTACCCAGTTAATGGGTTGTGGAGGTCTGGTAGGCAGCCGCTCCACGTAAAATACTGGTATTCAGCTGAATCCGGTTTGACTGGAAGCCGACCCCAACATAGTTGGGAAAAGGGTAGACAGATGATGAACAATATAGGGGGTCTCCCCTATTACTCTCCTATACTCCCGTATTAAGTTTCAAGAACATTGGGCAAAGGAATAAGATTCTTCGGTACAAACTTTAACACCCCCTGAAACGTCTTTCGGGAGTAATCATTAAACACTAATAATGACAACCTGTATTATCTACTTCGGCCAGAATATGTACAAAGTTTCAAGTATTTTGGCCCAAGGAATAAGATCCTTTATACAAACTTCCACCCCCTTAGGGAATGAATTCTCAAAAATCCTTTCTTTTCAGATGCCTACATCTGAATATGTCCTCCAAATTTTACGTTCCTACGACCAGCGGTTCAGGCTGTGCGTTGATCCCTCAGTCAGGCTGAAGCATTTTATATTTAGAGATATTAAAAAACTATATGTAGGTACTAGAAATATTTTTTGAACATTAAAATTAAATACTTCCTATGAACGACTACAAAAACAAACACAACTTATGTACCTACCTACTTCTCTGTCATTCAATATCAAACTAGACTTTTGTCTATGTAATGGATATCTATTTCAAGCTACGAACGACATTCGTTTTGTCTATTCTTTAGGTAGGTACCCTACGTAACTGTCTCAAATTTGAGATTAAAATTGCAACAAAGTACTACATTGTTTGCTTACGTTATGCATGAATGCGAACCATAGACCATACGTACCCTACCTACCTATCTTCTGCGCGTATGAGTAGCGGTACGGTATTTTTCCGTTACATTACGAAGGTAGGTAAATCTTTATAATGTTACCTCGGATTAGTCGAAATACAAATTTAACTTTGACAAGTCATAAATATTTTTACCATTTAGCTCCCTTTTGGTAGTTCAGAAAACATAGGAAAATTGATAAACGATCTTGTTAACACCGCAATGATGAATTATTTTTCACTTTCTTCCTTTCAAACAAAATTGTGATCAATAAATTATCGAGATTGTTTACTTTATCATCGAAAAATTTTACTGACCTTTTAACTCGTCGCCAGTCGTAAACTCCTGTTCACAATTCCTGAGTTGGCTCGTAACCACACCAGTATGCAGTTAGACGTCCGTTCTCGCTTGCCGCTCTCACGCGACTGACTGACTACCTCACTACCCGTGCGCTCGAGACAACATAAGATCTATTGGTAGATATAGATCACAAACACTACAGTTACCTAAACATCTAAGTACTTTGTTTTGGGATTGTCATAAACCTAACAATAACTCACTTTAAATATATAGATTTTAAGTTGAGTGGGTTATTGGTTATCTTTTAAGTTCACCGTCCAATGCAAATTCAATATATAGGTATGTCACCGGAAAATTGCAGACTTCGTAAGATTGTAATAAATCTTTTTTAGATTTCTTGATATAATTATATCACTTAACTCAACGCAAAAAGATTCATCAAGACCGGTTCATAAACAATAAAGTTATGCCCGAATAGATAACCCCAAAAACGGTTTACCATAATTTAAAATGCCATAATTTCATTAGAAATAACGCTTCAGTTGCCATAATCGTGAAATTACATAAAACCATTTTCACTAATTTCATTGCTTATGGTGCCGCTGCCGAGGCACGCTCACTTTGCTCGCTCGCCTTCGCGCGTACCTATTGTGGTCACAGTTCTAACCTTTTTTTTTTGATCTCGGGGGGAAATCCTCATGGATGTCCTCCGCCCTGGTGCGGGCGGAGGGGTCTGTCAGACGTACTGACTAAAACCACACCGGTGTTCCATCTCCCACCTTCGCCGGGGATCGCGGGAACGTATGCGACTTCCGTAATCCCCGGCTGATGCCAGCCCGCCTCTGCCCCTCAGCCTCAGTTTCCTCCTTTTTTTTCAGTCGGTTGAAAATACAATAGCTCCGGTTTTGATGAAGTCGAGTTCAAAGAGCCGTATAGGTACTACGCAATACACTCGTGGCAATTTTAAAATGATTGCAGAGATAAACTTATACGTGACCACTCGTCTTGACGCGGCACTCAATACTGAACTGACAGCACCGCGACAACCGTTTAGGGGTCTCGTCGATGCGCATGTTTGCATGAGTGTGCCGTTTCAAGCATTTGTAGGTACAGATAATTCTATTTCACGAAGTCCGTTTGGCTCTGGTTGTAGTAGTGACGTGTAGTGATAGGCGCGCTAGTGTGTGTAAACGTAGGTAGCGTTAGGAAAGAAATCTGACACGCATTATATATTTATTTAATAAATTATATAGACAATTTAAGTAAATAATATTTAGCTATTAGAATGATAAGTTGCAGAGAAAAGAAACAACAGTTGAAAGTAAATAATATTTTTATTTATTACAGAGAAGAAACAAAAAAATCAGCACTTAATCACTATCAAATTCAATTTCTGATTCGCTTTCGTCAGAATCGTTCCCTAAGTTAATTATGAACATTTGTAGGTACAGATAATTCTATTTCACGAAGTCCGTTTGGCTCTGGTTGTAGTAGTGACGTGTAGTGATAGGCGCGCTAGTGTGTGTAAACGTAGGTAGCGTTAGGAAAGAAATCTGACACGCATTATATATTTATTTAATAAATTATATAGACAATTTAAGTAAATAATATTTAGCTATTAGAATGATAAGTTGCAGAGAAAAGAAACAACAGTTGAAAGTAAATAATATTTTTATTTATTACAGAGAAGAAACAAAAAAATCAGCACTTAATCACTATCAAATTCAATTTCTGATTCGCTTTCGTCAGAATCGTTCCCTAAGTTAATTATGAACTCAAAATCCAGGTCGACGTATTTTAAGTATTCTTTTTCAATTTTTTCAACATGAGCACAGGTTTTTTGCCATGTTTCACTGGTTACTCTATCCAAGCTTTCAAAGATCAGTCTTTCCATGTTCGTCATGTTTTGTTCGATATTCTTTGATGCGATATAATTTTTTACAATACCCCAAATTTTTCAATAGCATTTAATTCTGGGTGATAGGGGGGAAGACGTATGACATCAAAACCCTTGCTCTTAATAAAATCATCAATTTTATACGTTATGTGTTCATCTTTGTGTTTTTTTATAATATCGTACAATTCGAATTTAAGGAGAGATTGCTCAAATGCTATACCCTTATCCCTGAGCCATTGCTGCATGTCTGCTTTCTTTGTAGCCGACGTCGGTAGTTTTTCAGTCCGTGTGTTGTGATATGAAGCATTGTCTAAGACAATGACAGAGCGTGGGGATAAATTGGGTAAAAGTTTTTCGTTTAGCCATTTAACATAATTATATTCATAGCTCATATTAGAATGGTAATCGCCAGCTGTTGAGTTGGCTTTATAAATCAATGAAGCATTTTCAATAAATCCATCCTTTGTACCCGCATGCACTAATATAAAGCGAGTGCCTGTGCTAATTTTAAAACATTTTAAGAATGGTGTACTCTCTTTCTTTTGTGCCCAGGTGTTGTTTCGCACGTGTGTTGAAAGGACATAACTTTCATCGGTGTACACAATTGGGCGACCTTGACTGCGATATTCTGACATCTTCTTCAAAAATTTTAAACGCCACATTTGTATATCATGACGCTCCGTCAAAACTTTACGGTTATTCTCTGTTTTACGCCACTTGTAACCTAACTTCAGTAACAATTGACGAACAGTTTCGATACAACCATCAAAACCAATTTTTTCATTTAATACAGTTTTTAACTTAGCCAACGTTGGAATTTCTTTATGGATGACATGGAAATTTTGTATAGTACTGCGAACAACATCGGCTGTAAAATTATCTATTTCTATCTTACTATCCCGCTTTCTTCTTTTCTTCATAGGAGAAGTGAAATTTGATGAGCAGGATGGCAATTCCTTCTCTTCTTTTAATATCCGTTGAACAGTTTTCATAGAAACACCTGTAGCCTCAGCTGTACGCCTTGTAATATCTCGTAAATGAGACAAATCACAGTTAGGTTCCGCAACTGATTTTGTGAATTCATACTCTTCTCGCAGGAAATGATAAACGCTAGCTATCATGCTTCGACCCTAGAACAAAACCAAATCGAAATACCTATTTAAGTAACAAGTTTCATAATATTAGATAGATAAACTCTTAATAGCACACAAAAAGTAGTAACAATAGTTAAAAAAAAATGTTACCTCACTGTGGACAACTTTTCTGCGTTTACTTGCCATGCTGACGTTACTCTTTGAATTTTTTAGCGCGGAAACAGAACACTAGTGACTCTGACCGCGTCGCGATCGTGACTGAGCGCTCCCGAGGTTACGCACACTAAAACAGTGTGCACGTACAGACCTTACAACATTCATAGTCAAACGGACTTCGTGAAATAGAATATCTGTAGTTTTCGTACTGTTTATATTTATTCTGTGGCCGCGATGACTCTTTCGAACAAATTCCGCAACCCTGGCACCTATAGTCTACGAATTGAATAATTAAAACGAAACCATTGAAAACATAATTAACTTTATTCCTTTCATAAACCATAAAATTATGGCAGAAACCGTCGTTACAACGCTTATGCCCAGTTTCTGAATTGTTGAATCAATTTGTCAATAGCCAACCACAGCAGTTTACACGTAAGTCATCACCAGTGGTCGGAGTAGGTAGAGCTATTTTTGGTAGTTGCGACAAGGTATGATAGTATGGACATGCCAGAGATACCGGTATTAACACTAGGATTTAAACAATATACTTGAGATTGGTGGTGTTTTTTAGATGTACTCGTGTGTATACATATACATACATATATGCCACGGGTTATATCTGAATTTAAATAAAACAAATTAACCGCATACAATTAGATTTTTCGTAAACTTACGTGAAACAAATCTCGGTGGTACGTAAATTAGGTCGTTTTTTACACAGCTAAGATTAGGTCAAGTAAAATCGAAATCAATTTTACTTATTAAATCTTTGGTTTCAGTCAGCCGATACTTTCAAAATCTCATGGGATCTCGGGATTTTGAATTTATATATATACATATATATATATTTATAAGGTGTCATATCCATATTGATATATACATTTGAGGCCATTGACCCCAAATAGCTCTACCTATTCCGACCACTGCTCATCAAATTTGCTATAAAGTCTCGTTTCAGAAACAGGGAGTTAAAACTTCATTAACTTACTCCACACTCAATAACATTCAGTAAAGTAAAATCATAATTACCAAAACTATTTTACATGAATAGGTATAAGTTTAATTAAGACATAATCAAGACAGATCTGTGCACGAAGATCTGTATGTAGGTATATCACCGGAAAATGGCAAACTCCGTAAGATTATAAAATAACTAGAGAGATTGTAAACTCTCGATAAATTGTCAACTGAACATTTGGAATACTTTTTGACGCATCAAAATTTCGAGATCCGAGAAATTGTGGACTGACATAGACTGGTGACCAATCAGCCAATTTGTTGTGATTGCTAAATTGGAAATTATGCCCCTCATGGGTCTTTGTTCGTGTGAGTTCATATCCGAACAGATCAATGAGAGCCTTGTTTCCAGTACAGTACACGAAAACGGATAAATTGTAGACTTGTGCTCTGATTGGTCGCCATTTTATGTCAGTCCACAATTTCTCGGAACGACTTCGAGACATTATAGACTATCAAATTTTGATGCGTAAAAAGTATTACAAATGTTCAGTTGACAATTTATCGAGAGTTTACAATCTCTCAAGTTATTTTATAATCTTATGGAGTTGGCTATTTTCCGGTGACATGTACATTATATTCTAAGATCATAATTTTCCTAATTTATTTGGGGTGACGCAAAATGTCTACCCCCATACTTTTCTATTAGTCCGTCATATCAGTAATCACAAAATCCCAACATGTGTTCTCAATAGGGTAACACCAGGATAGTTGCCCCTGGGGTATAGTTGCCTTGATTTTAATTACGGGTAAAACGAGGTGGATAGAAATGATGGGGGCAAATAAAAACGAAACTTTAGTTGGAATTATCACGTTATTTAAATATTGTTTGCAGCAATGAAGAATTCCATTTTTTATATATTTAAATGGATGCTTTGTGAGAAACAATTAATATGGTATTTATGTGAAAATCCTACTGAAAGTTTCGTTTTTATTCACCCCTGCATTTCTATCCACCTCGTTTTATGGTACTCTAGTATCGCGGATGAATCACATGTTATTTTATTTATCAATCGAGAGACTACTACGACCACTAAGTTGACCGTGTTGCATCTGTCTGTGCGATTGCATGGGAAGGCAAGGTGCGATCAAAGCTTTTGCGCGATGAAAGTCCTCTTTCTCGGCGGGGCACCTACCCTAAACGTAATTTATATGGATTAGGCAACTATCCCCCATATGGGGTAGATGTCACAAAATTTAGAGGTCGACAAAAATCGCCAATACTCTGGAAATATCAAAAATAATGTTCTTTACTTTACTAACTACTTTACAAATTTGAAGATAATAAACCAAAGTACCTACCCGTTTAATAAATAAAGTGACAACTAACTAAATATATGATAATTATGTATTTTTACAAAAAGTGTGGCAACTATCCGGCTTTAACCCTATCCTCAGACCCGTCCACAATATCGTCAGACCTAAGCACAATATCCTTGACCTGTCCACAATATCATCAAACCAGTCCACAATATCCTCAGACCCGTCCACAATATCATCAGACCCGTCCACAATATCATCAGACCTGCGCACATAGTCTACACACTCTTGGCCAGCTCCTGCGACTTGGCGATCACGTCTTCAATGGTACCTACCATGTAGAAGGCAGCTTCGGGGATATGGTCCAGTTCACCTTGCAGGATCTGTCAGGTAAAATGGTTTTATTAGGGCACATCGCTGCTTTGGGAGAATGCTGTATTATTACAAAATACTATAATTTCCAGTTAGTGACACCATGATGGGAAATCATCAAATGACTTCGTCCGCTCTGGGTGGAGCGGAAGGGCGTGTCAGACTCTTACTGACTAAAACCCATCCGTGTTCCTTCTAAAGCCCTTTTGCGTTCCAGGGCTGCGGTGACTCTTTCGAACAAATTCCGCAACACTAGCAGGGTCTGGCCCTAGCGGGCCCCGTCTTACTTGTAACCCCCTGGCTTTCAAAATAAATATCATTTATCATTTATAAACTTTCAGCTTTTATAAAATAACGAAGGTCTGATCGTCGCGGGCTCTTACTTTATTAGGTATGTCCGGTTTCTGATGTTTGTATCGATCGTTTATCTGTCCGTTAACTCTATTTGTCATAACGCCATTGTCTGGTTAGTCACAGTGTCACACTTCACACTGATATTATAAAGGCGAAAGTTTGTGAGTGTGTGTGTATGTTTGTTACTTCTTCACGCGCAAACGGCTGGACCGATTTTGATGAAATTTGGTATAGAGATTGTTTGTGCCCCGGGATAGGACATAGGATAGTTTTTATCCCGGGAGTATGTTCCCTTGGGATAATTTTCGTTAGTAAACCGGGGAATTAGTTAGGTAAAGATCGGGCAGATGATGGACTCTAGTAACCAAGGTGTAGAACTTGTTAATTCGGTAGCTTACCCTTTTGAATCCTTTGATAGTTTCTTCTAATTTCACCAGCTTGCCGATGTGGCCAGTGAATACTTCAGCGACCTGCAAACCCGACACAACAGAATCTACAGCTAAGCTACACATTTCATTAAACAGTTATACACATACTCGTTTGTATGGTGAGCCAAAGTCGAGTACTTGCAGATTGAGTAATCGAGTACCTAAATAATCAAGATACGATTGATTGTCATCCAATCGAAGCAGTACCTTGTTCATAGTGAAGGATAGGAAATCATTAAATGTTTCATCCGCAGTCTGGGTGGAGCGGAAGGGCGTGTCAGACTCTTACTGACTAAAACTCAGCCGTGTTCCTTCTAAAGCCCTTAGCGTTCCAGGGCCGCGGTGACTCTTTCGAACAAATTCCGCAACATTAGCAGGCTCTGGCCCTAGCGGGCCCCGTCTTCTATGCTGACATCTCTTTGAGGCGCGCGTCTCCTCTCCTCTCCGCTCCAGTACAATATTCCAAGTATCAGGTTTCTAGACTGAGTGGTTTTGGCTGTGCAGTGATAGCAGTCAGTCAAGAGGACAAACGATTTTACCTATACGCACCTCTATACATACAGATGACACTTGGTCCTGCTTTCAGGAACCACAAGCAAGTCTTAGTATATAGGTACACCCCCAAAAAACAAAAATGTGAAAAAAGTCCAAGTTGCTATCTCCGAAAATTCGGCCTATAAAAGTAGTGAGATTAACGAGCCAAGTATTTCAGAACTGCAGAATAGTCCATGACTCTAACATGTGTCTTTTGAGAATGGTAGTGAACAGAGAGCTTGGATCTTTCCTGACCGTATTAAAATGATGTCATGAATGATGTGAAAAGTCGTTTTTACCAAGTTGATAATAGGGAATCATATTTTTAAGACAATAATTTTTTCAACAAGCAAAGTTGAGGGGGTAAAAACAACTCGAAATGTTTCGTGTAATATACACAATGCGTGCGTTAGGCCGGAACTTGGCGTGGCGCACTACCGTAGGTACGCCTAGAGAAGTTAATTTTCTCTAGAGATTTGATTGACCAAGGAAGCCTGTGTTTACCTGGAACGGTTGTGACAAAAACCGTTGTATCTTGCGAGCGCGCGCCACTGTCAGCTTGTCATCTTCTGACAACTCGTCCATGCCCAGGATAGCAATGATGTCCTGCAGAGACTTGTAATCCTGGACGCAAGGAAATCATTATGATGGCGTTCATTTCCTCTGATAGTTTGGGGCTTTTACTACTACTGGCAAATGTTTATCTATTCTTGAAGAGCTTTGCTATCACTGGAAACCACGCATGGTCAGTGCATTAACTCAGCTTATCCGATAGTTCTCTATGTCAATCCCTTAATATCTGTGATAGCATTATCGTCGATTCGGTTACCAAAGCCCTATAGCACAGACCGCAGGCGCTGCTTAAAGCTTTGAATCTTAGCAACATCTGATCAAAAGCAATTTCAATTACCAGCGTAGCGCAGCAAACATATTGATAAAATCAACGCCAACGCCTTTCATTTTGTCAATTTAACAGTATTCACTACGGTCTTTCATTGTCAAGTACACGGATTTAGAAACATTATGAATTAGTGGATCAGGGATTTTCTTGGCTAAAGATTCAACGACTGCTGATCCAGAACAGCTCAAGTTCTGCTTACCAACCATACCAGAATTGTAAATCCTCTTCAATCACATCGATTCCATTAAAATGAAGCAAAAATAGATTCCCAACCCACCTGCAAAATTTTCTGGACTCCTCTAGCGACCCCATAGTGCTCCGGCCCAATAATATTAGGGTCCATGACTCGGGACGTGGAATCCAGAGGGTCTACCGCAGGGTAGACACCGAGCTCTGCGATCGCGCGCGACAGTACCGTGGTCGCGTCTAAATGGGCGAAGGTGGTCGCTGGAGCAGGATCTGTTAGATCGTCTGCTGGGACGTATACTGCCTGGGAGTAGGAAGAAGTGGTAGAAGAAGAGTTATTTGAGAAAGAGCATGTTGGAAGACCAGCAAACTTAATTCTGCCAGCAAGATTCACTATGCCCCATTTTCGTGAAGCAATTACAGCACATCATATTTTAGCCAATACTGATCCACAGGTGAGCAAAAGCCACACCAAGTCTTTCCAGGACCTTTTCTCCCGAGCTCGTTTGAAGCACAATCCGCATACGTGTTTCTTACACCTCTTAAGAATAGGCTCGCGGTGTCTCGGTTTGCCGGTATAATTACAGCACATCATATTTTAGCCAATATGGTCTAAAGTCCGACAAAGGCCTACCCCAAGTCTTCCAGAAACATCTCCCAGACCTCGGGCTATGCACATGGGGTGTCTCTTCGAAAGCACCGCACATTATTGGCTGTGGTATTAATATTTAAGCGATGTGGCTATAATTACAAGCGGGCACGCACTTTATGTCTGGAGGCTTATTTAGTTTGATTTAATATTGTTTTTATGCTTAACTCTGTCTGATTATGCTGCCATAACGGAGTGGAGCTCACAAGTAGCGAATAATTTAGGTTTTAAGTTTTACCTTTGTTGTATTGTTTTCTTTGTAAGAATACTTTGCATACCTTTGTATAAATGCTAGTTCTTCTAACTCAACAGACAGATATGTTGCTCGGGAGTTTGTTGCGCCACTTAGTAGGAAGTGGTGACGGGCGTGAGTTTAGGGGGACTGTCTTTATGTAGAACTTTGACTTTCAAAAAGTGCTGGCACTCAGCCTTATTTGAATAAATGACTTTTGACACCAGCACCCATACTCTCCAAACCGGAATGCAGTAACGCTGGTAGGCGCCAGAAATAAGTTTGGTATAGGGATGTTATGGATATGAAATTTAGGATCTGGATTCGAAAACAGAAAGAAGATTTTATCGGTTTCGGATGCGGCTACGGATCCGTTATTTTCGGTTGCGGATACTGATATATAACATGCTAGTGTGTCGGCTCGGCCGGGTAGAAAAACTTGTCCAATTATCCGAAACTTAAGTTCCTAAGCTTCTTGTTACCTGCACGCTAGTGATAGAGCCAGTCTTGGTAGTAGTGATCCGCTCCTGCATGGTGCCCATGTCAGTCGCCAGGGTAGGCTGGTAGCCCACAGCCGATGGGATGCGGCCCAGCAAGGCCGATACCTAAGGAATTATATGTAGATAGATTCATATTGCAAAGGGTAAACAGATAAACGTGTTGCGCCGACTCTCGCTGATGGTGGCGCGTTTATCGGATCATTCAGTTCCCTTCAAAATAGTTGAGCTGAATGGTGCTGCTGATGCACGCGTCATGTTCGTGAACGGAGAGTGCCGTCAGTGGAGACTGGTCATCCCTTAGTTGCCACTGGCTCATTTTAATATTTCATACTATAAATTGTTATTTCTTTCTTTACATTCTCATAATATAGAAGCAACAAGGTTAATGTAACCAGGATTTTTGTGAACATAAAATGATTTCAAAGAGTGTCCGTGGAGTTTCTTGCACGTTCTTCACCATAGAGATCTACGCTTTGGAACGTGCAAATAGCTTCTTGCTTTTGACGGACTGACTGACAATCCAATAGTACCTGTTTGGTTTATTTGAAATAAATGCTTTGACTTTGACTTTGACCCCAAGTATAAGGATAAGAAGATGATGGTGAAGATAAAACGAACTGCTAAACTTTTACTTTTCTTCTTTTTTTTGTTTGTGGATGGGTGATCGACTGATCGTCAAATGATTCCTCCCGCTCTGGGCGGAGCTACAGGGAGTATCAGACTCTTACTAACTAAAACTCTCCCGTGTTCCTTCAAATGCTCTTCTTCTGGAACTGTGGAATGGCCTTCTTCCGCTCTGGGTGGAGCGGAAGGGCGTGTCAGACTCTTACTGACTAAAACTTATCCGTGTTCCTTCTAAAGCCCTATCCGTTCCAGGACCGCGATGACTCTTTCGAACAAATTCCGCGTTCCAAAGCTACGGTAGCTCTTTCGAACAATAGGAATGTGCTAAAAAAAATGCCTTTGTTAAAAAAAAAGATTCTATTTAGCCCTTCTTTTCAGTCAAATACGCTACCCTGACAGGTTCTTTATTTCCTAAAGACATCTTCCTACTTACCTCGGAGCCAGCCTGTGTGAATCTGAAGATATTGTCTATGAAGAGCAGCACATCCTGGCCCTCTTTGTCTCTGAAGTGCTCAGCGACTGTGAGCCCGGTGAGAGCCACGCGGGCTCGAGCTCCCGGGGGCTCGTTCATTTGACCATACACTAAAGCCACCTGGATGAGAAAACAAATACAATGACCCCTTGAATAAACGCAATACCAGGTATTGCGTTTATTCTGTTACACGTTGTATAAATGAATTCCTATTTCCCTTGGGCACGGACGGCATCACGCGTGAACGGCTGGACCAATTTCGCTGATTCTTTTTTTGCTGTGTTTGTTATTGTCAGGAGGTCCATAATTATGAAAAAATGTTGCAAAAATATACATCCGAGCGAAGCCGGGGCGGGCCACTAGTAGAAAATAAAAATGGTTATTTTCTGTTCGTACCTTAGAAGTCTTGTAATCATCAGTAATAACTCCACCCACTTTCATTTCGTTGTACAAATCGTTACCCTCTCTCGTTCTCTCTCCGACACCGGCAAACACCTACAATATCCAAGAAGATAAGACCACAATACACAAATAGTATCACGCCTGCAGATACTATATTTTCCAAAGAGATAGTCCAGAGGTGTAAAATACAAAGACACTATAGTAGGCGCCAGATAATCGTGGAATAACGGTCATTGACCCACCTACAATTATTGACATTTTTAATTTGAAAAACGGAATTAATGACACAAAGCTGTCCCGAATCATCATCTCTCGTGATCCTTAACATTGTCTAATAATGAAAAACGATTCATATTTAATTGTTCAGGTACCTATGAACAGTTATTAGGGAAAGGTCAATGTACTTTATTCCACATTTATCTGGCGCCTACTATAGTTTCATTTGAGCATTCAAATAAACTATTTCTTCCCGCGGCATCGTTTATAGATGAACAGCCGGTCGATTCTCTATACATGTCGAAGTAAAGGCTTTGGTGAAGTGATCATGAGGTGAGCTGTCAATCTATATAATCAAGATGGAATGACAGCTAACTTCGTGATCACGTGACATCCTGATTATTAGGATTGACAGCTCACCTCGTGATCACTTCACCCAAGCCTTCACTTCGACATGTTTACAGAATCGACCTGCAGGAGCATCACTCAGTCACTCACTCAGTCATCGATACTGCAACTTTCAATTAGTTAAGAATTTTCGTATATATAGAATTACGCTATGTCTAAACCTACAAGAAGATCTTCAAGACTCTCTATCAAGAGCCAGGACTCCTCCGGCGTGTCTCGGAAAGCACCTTAAGCCGTTGTCCCGGCTGTCATTTGACCATTAACAGTCGTTACGGATAGTCGGTTCTTCCAGAGATTACACTGATCGAACAAAATAACTGACCACTTTATTATAATACAATGGTCTTGCTATCTTTAGTGCTATAATTCTACAACTGCTCCGTTGGTCTGCGGTCGCAAGCGCGACTGCCGAGCTTGGAGGTTCGATTCCCAGGTCGGGTAAAGTTTCATTGGGCTTTTCCAATAGGAATTTCTCAGTGACAGCCCGGAGTTTGGAAGTTGGTGGTGTGACAACCTCGCGCCTCGGAAAGCACGTTAAGCCGCTGGTCCTGCACCAGATCTCGCTCCGGACGTGTCGGGTTGCCGTTCCATCGGAATATGAGAGAGATGAAAGAGGGAGTGCACCTGTGTTTGCGCACACACGCCTGCATTATAGAATGTCCCGCGCCGATGGCTAGTCTCGGTTGAGAGTGGCCGCCATGGCCGAAATCGATCAGGAGGACTATATATATATTCACAATTGTACTAACAGAGAATCCCCCGTGCGCCTTGGCCACGTTGTTGATAAGCTCCATGATTAAGACAGTCTTGCCGACTCCGGCGCCGCCGAACAAGCCAATCTTGCCGCCTGAATAACAAGATTTGTACGACTAGGATAACTTTAATTTCAGTCTAAATTCACATTCAGACAGACTTGGTTTCTTTGGCCTAACCATTCGGTCAAAGCTGTAGGAAATCGACACTGAAGATGAGCCCCGTCACTGCAATGATGAGGAGGAAGGCGAAGCAATACTTCTTAGTTTTCGACATATTAGGAATAACGAATAAGTAACGTTAAAAAATACGGGAATTGGCTGCGCTCTAGGACTGCCCTTTTTATTGGGAAATCATCAAATTCCTCCTGCCGCACTGAGCGGAGCGGGTGGGAGTGTCAGACTCTTACTGACATAAACCCACTCGTTTTTTTTTTTGTGAGTGGCGTCTCGCAGTTCAGCTTATTAGGTTGTTGACTGCTTAACCGTGCTTGCCTGTGGTGGCCTTAATTTAATATTAAAGTTTCCGGCCAGGGCTTATAAAAAACATACAAACTAAGCAACTACACGCTAAGGGCACCCCCTGTGGGGTACAGGCGTCGGCTTAGGGAGTCGCTGGGGAGAGGACAGCTAGGGACGGGATCGAACTAGAAACCCACCCATGTTCTTTCAAATGCCCTTTGCGTTCCAGGGCAGAGCCTAGGTCGTTCTTTGATAATTTTTTACGACAACCAGAAAAAATAACGACAGAATCACTATCCCATTTGACTCACCTTTGACATACGGCGCGAGGAGATCCACGACCTTTATGCCAGTGGCTAGAATCTCCTGTTCCACCGACATCTCTACGAAGGGCGGTGCGTCCGCGTGAATAGCAGCAAACTCGTTTGTGTCGATGGGGCCACGCTCATCTGCAGGAAGAGGAAACTTAGCTTAGACAAAGAAACCAGGATGAAAGACAGTTCAAAGTTCCAGGATTCTCAGTGATGCCACTTAGTGCTAATCCTTTCCGAAATTCCTCAATCGAAGAAACATGTCACCAAAAATAATGCTTACCAATAGGCTCTCCGATGACATTGATAATCCTTCCCAGGGTAGGTTCTCCTACAGGTATGGTGATGGGCGCTCCTGTGTCTACGATGGCTTGGCCTCGTACCAGGCCTTCAGTACCATCCATGGCAATGGTCCTGCAGGCGCTCTCGCCCAGGTGCTGAGCCACTTCCAAGATAAGACGAGGTTCTGCAAGATTGTTGAGATTGCTTTTAAGTGATAAATCGCTAATATTGTGATGTTTTTTGACTGCGACAGTGACGACTGGCTTCTTAAAAAGCATAATTTAAGCTGCCATATCCCCGAGTGAGTTTATCGCTGCAAGTCTGCCCTATATGTATCGTCGGGTGATCACGAGACGATTATCTCGCGACGGATCGCCGCATGACTGCAGCAACTGGTTGCACAGTTGTTTTATAGAAAAAGTTTTACAGCAAGTGGGCTGCGAATACACCTCGTCGCGCGCCGTGTGGAGACACGTTCATGGAATTGTTATAGAATGAAATAGCAGGACGATGATGCCGCAATACATCGCTCGTGGAGGTGGCGCCCACCAGTTAAACCTAAGCCAGCCAGTTACGTATTAAATGATATGGTACTTACTTCGGCCAGGCACTTCCAGCGCGTTTAAGATCGGTGGCAGGTTCGTGTCAAACTGGCAATCTACCACGGCGCCAATTACTGGAAGAATAGAACAGCTTATAATGTTGATTCATCCTTTTTATTAAATGTTTTGTAAGCGAAAAATCTGTACCGATATTATAAAGAGTGAGTGCTTTTTTCGTGAGTTAATAAAATATATAAAAGGAGATAGGTACACATCTTTTATCATAATATATGTTGTGGAGTTGTGGAGCATTGCACCTATTTAATATCGTTTACTTTTGAAAGTTTATAATTCCAGATGGGCATTGCCTCGTTAAGTTTCATTTAAATTGGTTCATTCATCATCTGCGTAACCTTTTCCCAACTATATCGGGGTCGGCGTCCAATCAAACCGGTTTCAGCTGAATACCTGTATTTTACGTGGAGCGACTGCCTGCTAGACCTCCACAACCCATTAACACGGTACTTCTTGGCAAGACTGCCAATTTCCTGGCTTCTGAAAATTCTTATCGACAGCCAAAGATAAACAAATGACAGCCGGGACCAATGGCTTAACGTGCTTTCCGAGGTACGGAGGGATCTCGGTATGTTAATATAGCAACCTTGAAGATTGATTCGTACGGCTGTTATTATTCAGTCATGAGCTCCTCTTAAATCGGTTCATGTATTTCCATTTATAGACCTTAAAAGTTTGTATGAAAAACCGCTCTTAAGACAGGCTACTTCAAAATACTATGTCGTGTAGTGTTAGAGAGCCCTTGTCCACGGTCAGGTTTTTTCTTGGGTGACCGGTGGAATCCGGCGTTTTGTCGGAGTCGGATGACGAATGATGGAGACTGATCACATTTTTCCAGTGCGTCCGGATCCAATCCGATCTCGAACGAAATATCACTCAAATGCGGTGTAACTAAGATATCGTGTGCACGTGCATTTAATATGAAATTTACGTTAGAACGCCAAAAACTTCTTGCCATATTATTGTACGTACGAAGACGCAGGAGACAAAAGAAGAGGGAGCATTTTATACACATTTCGATAAATTACGACGGCATGAAGATAATTTTTTTCAATTATTTGCTTTGTAGTGTTTTATATATTTGTATTACATGTACTGCTGATTGAGGCTCCGATTTAGCGGTTCATCCGATCAAGCAAAATCCCCGGAGCCCGTAAAAAGAACGGATGACGGATCTCGGACGTCAGACGTCGAGTGGGCAAAGGTTTATTAAATGTATAGGGCGCTTCTTCGGTCCGGTTTTTCTTGGAAGACGGATCCGGCGAGACGGACGCCGTGGACAAACGGCGTTACTGACCAGCAATTATTCTTCCCTGAGCGCCACCCCCTGGGGCGATGGGAGGCGCTTTAGTTTGCCCTGCTGCCTTCTTTACTGGAGGCTTCCTCCTTCTCTCGGGGGGCTTGGCAGCCTTCGGGGCAGCCGCCTTTGCTGGCGGCGGCTTCTTTTCGGCTTCAGCGTCTTTCCTGATGTTTGTGGTTGAAAACTGAGGAGGTAAGGTTACATGTAAGTATTTTAGTGGAACGAAACCCTCTAGGCAGATTGATTTTTGTTCCTTTTATGACTATGTTGTGGTTGCCGTCACATCGGATGAGATTGATGGCAGATGGAGTGGACCTACGTTTGTGCATACATTAATGGCTAATCTCCGTTGTGATTGGCCGTCATGGCCGAAATCGGTCAGGAGGGTAAGAAGGGTAAGAGGGTCGATGAAGTGTAACATTGTGTGACAAGGGGTGCTGTGTTAATTTAATAATTTCTAGATTCTACCAATAATAAAGTGAGAATTAAACTACCTTAATAATATAAATATATTTGTTGTTCTAAAAGTAATGTAAAATTAATTAAAAAATAAAATTTAAAAATAATAATAATACTTATAAAATTTCATTTTATTTAAATTTTCGATAAATTTTCAAAATATCTGACGTCACACTAGGGAGGGGGAAACTAACAAGTGTTTGCAGCTGTGACAAGGATGGGGTTGCTAAAAAAAAACATGATAATCGTGTGACGTAATGAATGGATGTACCTTAACCGGATGCAGCTGAACACCAGTATTTGACACGACAGGAAGTAACTTACATGTTTAGCAAAACCTCGTTGAGGAAAGCTGGCTCCACGATCAAACATCGCCTGTGATAGCAACCCTGATTTGTTCGTCCATAGATTCACATAGAGCGCCCTCTGTCTGCCTCCTAGTTGTGTATAAAGCCCAGGTAGGGGACGTCTGAGGACTGAAATTGTTCTAGCCTGCAGCATCTGTTCCTCTTGGGTCAGTGATGGTGATTTCTTAAGGAACTCCAACGATGACATACCAGACGCTGGTAGCTTGGAGATTACTGCAAAACGGTAGATTCCTTACATAACCAAAAAACATTGGATGCATATTTTTTCCTTTGTACCGTAAACAAAAAAAAAATGACGTGCGTTGCAAATTCGCGTGACGTTTATGTATAAACTTTAGAAAATATGTTAACCTAGAAGTGACGTAACAAACCCAGTTTAATTGTTTTTGAAATGATTGAAACAAAAAAAAATGTCCTACAATTTTTGATACCTAATCTGTTGGATAGACTTTTTTATCCAAGAAACTTTGCTATTATTGACATATATATAATACAATGATACGATAAGTGAGCCAAAATGATAAACATTTTGGCTCACTTATCGTATTATCAAGTTAAGGGTTGGCCTAAACAAACCAGTAAAAGCTGTGACGCACTGCATTCGATCCGAATCCGTGAAAATACAGAAACGAAAAACTTGGACTGAATTCAGATATTGCTTTTCGATTCGAATTCGTGAAAATACGGGTCCGAGTTTTTTAGACTCTAGGTCTAAAAAACTCGGACCGAATCTAGGTCGAAAAAACGCACTAATCCGATCTCTGATGCAAATCCACCCACGCTCCGCCCCGCTGTCGAACCTCGCGGATATGTTCGACTTGAATCCGAGGATTCCGAGGTAAAGCGAAAGCGTTCATACAAACAGTAAGTACCTACGGCTACTTCGCTTCGGTCCGTCAATATTTCTTCCGAATTGGAGACTCACGGATGACGAAGAGAATTCGGATGACGGAAGTCGGATCTATTGCGTAAACTACCATACAAATAGTTTTATGATTACTTCGGAACGTATTTTCACGAATTCGGATCGGATGCAGTGCGTAACAGCTCTAAATGGGTATCACGATATTCCTTGGCAAGACTTTTCGGGTTTCTTAACCTGTAACTTTTGACTTGGATGGAGGAGTCTTGGTACGTAAAGAATGGCCACCCATCCACCGGCCGACCTCGGTATGTGTTGCTTAACTTTGAACAACGACCCGTGCAGATGTTATTATTTAACCACGAGCTCATTAAGAGGGACAATCTATACTAATATCATTTGTTTGTTAAAGAGTTTGTTTGTTTGCACGCGCTAAGCTCTGGAACTACCAGTCGGATTTGGAAAATTATTTTTGTATATGATAGCCACATTCATGAGGAAGGCTATACGGGACCGGAAAAATCCTATGGGATCGGGAAAGAACGGGATATGCGCGTACGAAGTCGCGGACAAAAGGTAGTAAGTAAATATGATAGGTACTCACAAGTATACCCACATACCCTGCCGATCTCTGAAGGAACTTTTGTAAAAGCTTTTAACACTATATTTCCATCCATGATTATATTTAAATATTTTTGTTTGTATCCTCTAGCATTTAATAATGTTCGCTATATTTTGAAATATAATCTGTCGAACGTCAATAAATTCAAAAGGGTGACAACTTCAAGTGTTTTATTTTTAATTATTGTGGATGTGGATGGGATGTGGTTATCGAAATAAGTCAAAAACCTCCTTATTTATTACCTACATAATCCATTATGAAGGTACTAAACAAGGCTGCGGAATTTGTTCGAAAGAGTCACCGCGGCCCCGGAACGCAAAGGGCTTTAGAAGGATCACGGATGGGTTTTAGTCAGTAAGAGTCTTACACGCCCTTCCGAAAAAGGTACTAAACAAGGTTTTTATAATATTGACTCATTGCCGCCCGCGGCTCCACCCGCGTGTAATTAGGACTGCTCTGCCTGATGTATAAGTATAAACTCATCATCATTTGTCCAGCCTATTCCCAACTATATTGGGGTTGGCTTCCAGTCAAACTGGATTCAGCTAAATACCAGTACTTTACGTGGAGCAGCTGCCTACCAGACCAGACCAGACCAGATGGTATGACGTTGGTGCCGTGGAAGTTGGGTAGGCCTCTGGTGTGGGAGGCAACGTGAGTCGACACCTTTGCGCCATCATATGTTCCAAGTAAGGCAGGCTGTGCCGGCACTGTCGCTGCGGCTGCTGAGGCTCTCAAGCGGCACAAATACTGTAACCTTATTGGGAATTACAGTTTTGAGCCGTTTGGGATCGAAACGGGGGTTCGAGTAAGCGTCTTCTTTTCAAGGACATATCTCGCTGACTGATCGACACTTTGCGTGACCAGAGGGCTGGCTCGTTCTTTGTTCAAAGAATTAGCATTGCCATTCAACATGGCAATACTGCCCATCTTCTGGGCACGTTTCCGGATGACAGCGATGCGGAGGAATACTTCGACGCTTGAGTATTTTTTTTGTATTTTTGTGTTTTTGTCTGTTCGGATATGAGCTCACACCAACAGAGACCGCTCACCACCGGAAAATGGCAAACTCTGTAAGATCATAAACTCTCGATAAATTGTCAACTGAACATTTGGAATACCTTTATACGTATCAAAATTTGATAGGTATAGTATATATAGTCTATAATATCTCCGTGTCGGTTCGAGAAATTTTGGACTGACATAAACTGGCGACCAATCGGCACTCTGGTCTACAATTTATCTGGTTTGGTGTGAGTGCTCTTTTAAAGTCCATTCAATCGTACTGGTCAAACCATATGAGAACCATGTAGGTTAATGTCTGAAGTGGACTTTTGAGGAAAGTACCACACAGAATTGAGTGGACCTGTAAAAACAAATTCTCCTTAGTAGCAAAACGTGTGACGAGCCTCAAAGCCCCATAGTTTATTGATACATTAATTATTCGTCCATGTCCGCTGACAGGGCGTTTATATAAACCGTAGGGTGAAAGGGTTAATTGTCGACGCAACGCGCTGGTTCTCACACCGATCATTAAAAGCTAGTGTAGCTATACTTTGCAATGTGAGACATCGCTTCTGCCAGCTCAGCGGCGTGAATATAGAAAATTATCCCAAGGGAACATAGGTACGTAATCCCGGGAATAAAGTTATCCGAGGTAACAGACTCTCAGGAATAAATTATCCTATAAGACATTCTGATTGCGTGTGCTACTTAAGTTTCAACTAAATCAGCAGTGCGATTCAGCCGGTCGATTCTGTAAACATGTCGAAGTGAAGGCTTAGATGAAGTGATCACGAGGTGAGCTATCAATCCATATAATCAAGATGGATTGACAGCTCACTTCGTGATCACGTGACATCTTGATTATAAGGCTTGACGACGTGAGCTGTCAATCCATACAAACAAGATGGCATGACAGTTCACTTCATGCTCAGATATTGACAGAATTACAGACTACAATGTAATATAGGGTAGAAGAGGTTATAGACAGACACACAGAGTACCTAACTAGCACTTCGCCCGCGGCTTGGTCGGCGTAGATTTAGTACTTTCCTCTGCAAACTTCGACACCCCATACCCCGAACCCCTTTAAGGGTAAACAGTAATCTTGCAATATTAATAGTTGCGTTCTTCTTTTTAACCCATATTGTTATTGGTACAAAGTTTCTTAATCGAACTTTTACCCTTTTTACCCCGATATTTTATTTTATATTTACAACATGATCCTCCACGTGTTCCTGAGAAAAAGAGTCGTGAAAGACGGACAGATAGACGAACTACAAAGTCATCCAACACCCTAAAAATACCTCTACTATAACTACGCTAAAAACGGTCTCGTGAACAAGACGTCTGAAGAATTTAAATGATCTTATCTTTGCTGTTATCTATTAATAAACTTGTTGATATCGAAGACTAGCTGTGCGTCAAGGTTATACCCGCTCTCGCTTTTACTATGATAAGCGTTCTGTGGGGCTTTTTTTCTCTTTGTTCGGCTTCTTAGGGTTAAAGCGTGATTTAAAATAAAGCTATTTTTGCATTTGTTAGCCCTTTACAAGCGTAAAGGGCTAACAAATGCAAAAACATCTTTTCAAATCCAATGGATATTTCCGCAGAATAGTGCGTTGTAGCAAACAAAGAAACTGTTCGGTGTTCATAAAACTACAGTGTGAAATTTTAATGGTTGTTTCCCGCAGCAAAATGAGTTTGTCCTGGTAATATAATCGATTTATGAAAAAAATAATTTTAAAATCAAGAAATGGCAGAATTCAATCGTGATAAACAAAACTCGAAAGCGACTTTGAACCAAAAGTTATACATACATCGCGATAGTTTTGCGCAAAGTGGCCGCGGTCGTTGCCCTTCGCGTATCAATCAGCTGATAGGTACTCCTAATTTAATGAAACTCTATACCGAATAACTTAACATAAAAGGATGCCGTGCGTATGCGCGGGGCCTCACTCGCCGTGTGCTTGCAGTTAATGCCGTATTACTACGCGCGAGAGCTTATTTTGCTCTGACAATTTATGAATCGCTTTTCACTTTGTAATCACGACAAAAGAGTAGTACCTACGCTTCTCACGCTTTCGAGTTGATGAATATTTTTTTTTTAATTATTTGAAAACAAAGACATTTTTATTATTTAAGTTTAACTTTATGTTTCGATAGTACTACTGATGGCTAATCGTTCTGCCGCGGGAAAACAACCATTAAAATTTCAGCGTGTATAATAATAATTTGACCGCAGTACAGAGTAATTTACCATAAAATAACAATAATAACTAGGATCTCACCTTGGTTCACACCCGTGAGATTCTAGCAAATATCAGGTACTTACCTGAGAAAAAAAACAAAATAATAATAATAATAATTTATTGGCATAAACAAGAACACACATTACATTGGTCATGAAACGCGGCCTTTAATAAAAAAGCCGGCAACTTATCCCATTCAGGATTGTGCCTTTAAAATTATATTTAGTAGATAGCATTACTGTAAGTAAATTCAGACTTTTTGACTCGTCAAAATAAATAAGCAGGTATAAGGTAAAAAAAAATTGGATGAATCAATCTTCTTTATTATTGATTTTTTTGTGCAAAACCTGGTAAAATATTGAAAGCCCAACAAAAGCCGGACAGGCCAGACACGGTCTAATTTGGCAGGACACGCATCCTAAAATTATATATTACAAATTAGAAGATTACATTCAGGATAAGAATGCTTGGAAACATGCTGGTCCTGCTCCATAGGACAATCAAGGGTGAAGGTCAAACTGGTTGATTTATGTATTAACTTTATAGATATACTGTTTCTTTTTTTTGTGTTTTTATTTTTCTGTTGACTCACACACTGTTGTTTAATTAATGGTTCCAATGTTTGTAAATATGTGAGTACCATTTACCTAAATTTCTTTAGGAAATTAATAAGTTTACCTCTGCTGGTGATACTTTGTTCTTATAAGTAGCATACTCTGGGTGCATCGTCCTCACATAATATTAAATTAATTTTTGTAAACCAAATTTTGTAAAATCATTATTTGAAAAGAGTAACTATGGAGTTTCTTGTCCGTTCTTCTCCATAAGAATCTACCTTTCCGAATGGACAGTAGAGTCACTTTATTAATGTAATTCTATTATTTTTACTGAACTGTAAACGATGACGTTCAAAAGTGCCGTTTAATGGCCTAATTGAAATAAACGTTTTGACTTTGACTTTGACTTTGACTTTGACTATAAAAGCCTGACTATGTCCGGCTTTATCCGGACGCCTGACAACCCTACGCGCAACTGTACAAACTAACTATAGTAGTCTGCAGCGTTTAGTGTGTTAAATAGTTGAATTAAAAAAAATGTAGTGTACCTAATAGTCAGATCAAAGTTTAATCTCGTGTTTCAATCATTTAGTTTTATGTGTGCATATCTCAAATAGGTTATTATTTTAAAGAGTATAGTTTGCCGTAAGTACTTTTTGCGAATGTTTTGATTAATTTCTATTTTGAGGTTAGGTTATATACGAATGTGTCAATAACATTCCAAGGCCCTGGAATGTTATTAACAAATGCCGTACTTTCGGTCCTCCGAAAGCACGTTAGGCTTTAGTGCTATTCTGTAATACTCTCACCGTGATAAATCACGTAGTGAAAATAAAGTGAACTGTCAATCCTTGAAATCATGAAGGATCATGATCTGACAGTTCACTTTAAGCTCACTTCATCTAAGGCGCTCATTACACGGTAGGTTTTACTGTCAGTTTAACCACAGTCCAGGCTGTGATTGAGGCATAACCTATCGTCTAATGCAGTGACTGTGGTTGCATGAAATTGACTGACGAAAATCTGGATATTTGATTATTCGACTTTTAAGTGAATGGGTCTGTTTTCTATACGTTTATGGAATGGGTGGTCCTTGACCTTTTTGAAACCCCGTATATCAGCCAATTTAAATATATCGTCGCCATATTTAAGATTATTTTAAGTTAACGGTAATGTCGATTAAAGTCCATCACTCACCATCAATCATTCGTCAATCATGACTTTTAGAACTGAATGACGTTTGCATGAGCATGTAACGGACGTCTATGTTTACACGGAGAGATGTTTATAGAATAGATATGCTGTTAGTATCAGCTGTCATTTATAGATTTTAGACAGTCGTTACGGGAGTCAGAAGCCAGAAAAACTGATAGTAGTCTTGCCATTTTGCCAAGGAGTTTCGTATTTATCGAAGGGGCTGTGGCGGTCAGTTCCATGTAAAATACTGGTACTCAGTTGTATAAAAATATATTTAGACAGACATAGTTGGAAAGAGCCAAGGCAGATTCATTGTTTTAGTTTAAACTTACGGTGTTTACAATAACCCGGCGAGATATAACATTCTATGAATATAGTTATGTATAGTTCTGTATGGTGTCGGACGTCAAGAATAGCACCATCCCATCACTTCCTGTGGGTGTCGTAAAAGGCGACTAACGGACCCATCAGAGTATGGGCAGCAGCATTCTCTGTGCATTGCAATAACTATATTGCGATCGCCAACCCTCACCTTGGGTTGGGGGAGGTCTATCTCCAGAGTCCTGGGACGCGGTGGTCTCCTTCTGCGAGACAGTTATCGCGCAGAAGGAGGCTGCGGAAAGGGAGAGGGAGATCACAACCGCTCTCCCGGCCCGCAGCTGGCGCATCGGGCGTCGGAGGAGGGCATACGCTGCCCTCTTCCGGCCCCCCTAACTGGGTCCAGGGGCGGCGGACTTGGGGATGTCCGTCGCCCCCCATTCATCCGGACCCGAGGTGGCGGCGCGTGGTGTTCCCGTGCGCCCCTCTTTGACGTAGCGGGGGGAGTCAAACACCTCACTCCCCCCGCCGACGCGAGGTGGCCCGCAGAGGCGGGCCGGCACCAGCCGGGGATTGCTGAAGTCACATACATTCCCGCGATCCCCGGCGTAGGTGGGAGAGATGGAACACCGGGGTAGTTTTAGTCAGTAAGAGTCTGACAGACCCCTCCACCCGCCACAGGGTGGAGGATTTCCATGAGGATTTCCCCCCGATATAAAAAAAAAGGCCTATCTCCAGAAGTGGACATCTTTCGGCTGATATGATGATGATGATAATAGTTCTATGTCGGACTTCTCTTTCTTTCTATGAATATAAGCGTTTCTTCTTGATATGGCTCGCAATGTTAGGAGGTTCCTGTCTCTGGAGCCCTGAGCGCCGGTAGCTCGGACCTTGTTCCCGATACCAGTGGGCTACTTTTTTTAAATTTTAAAATGTTCTTTTAATGCGTATTGAGTAATTTTAAAAGAAAAATAAAAAAAATTAAAAGATGAATCTCGAGAACGGCTGGACCAATTTCGCTAATTATTTTTTTGTTGTGTCTGTTATTGTCAGGAGAAGGTTCTTATGAAAGAAAATTTTGGAAAATCATTTCCATCCGGGCGAAGCCGGGGCGGTCCACTAGTATTTTAATAACACTTTCAGAAATATTTTCATTCGGAAAACAAAAATTTCATGTATGTTCCCGATTGCGCAGCCACGGGAACACGGGAACTTTTCTAGATGCTCTGCCGTGTCCGTCACGTTAACGTCTAGTCGCCGATCAGTCACGTCAAAATAAAATTTGTTACATAGACGTCGTAGGACACTGGCCCCACGCGTCAGTCACGTCACGCACGAGCGGCGCATCTCAGTCATTCGCGCGCTGCGGACGTGACCTTTAGTTCATTCATGTTATTGTTATTGACATTCAATATGTTGTCAGGAAAACTGTTGGATATTCCCATCGCTATCTAGTGTTAGTCACCGCGTCGGCTATAATTGGTATTTACTGAATGTTTGTTTATTTAATGGCATTACATAATGACGCACGAACGCTGTGGAGCATTCTGATAGCAAAATATAAATAGTCAAGAACTTAAAAATCATTGCCAGTTTATTCTGTCAACATCTAACTGTGTCAACTTATTATCAATCAATCAATCAATCAAAAAACTTTATTTCAAACTATGCGTCCATATTGGTTAGTAGCGATTACTTATAAGCTATGTTATTTTTCCTCAGCACCGGGCCCGCAGCTATGCCTACGGGACCAGTGCATCAGAAAAGGGCAGTCTGGCCTCTCCACAATAACCTTCAGGATGCTGTTGGAGCTCCACGTGTCCTACGCATTAGGGATGCCATTCTCTTGCGCATGACAGCCTCGAAACTATCTATGCGAGCCTCGGCAAACATGCCCACGCACTACAGAACCGCGGAAGCCCCACCAGCACCCGAAAAGCATTGTTGTACTGAACGCGGAGGGCGCTGTAGGCTCTCTGCGTATATCTCACCCACAGGCTGCAGGTGTAAAACGTCTGGCAGTATGCCTTAATCAGTGTAATTTTTACGTCTTTAGTACACCTTGCAAACCTGCGAGCCAACATATTACATCGAACCGACAACGCCCTTCTCTCTCTTTCAATATCCTCGTCATCAGACAGGTTCACAGTCAAAATGTGCCCAAAGTATCTGAAAAGAAACACTCTTTTAAGTGCCACCCCATACAAGTAGATAGGAGGAACTGTCGCTGGTTTTCTGGAACCCACACGAAACACCATAACCTCACTTTTCCTGACATTATACAGGAGACCATGAGCCATGGCGTATCGTTCACACACTCCAAGCAACTGTCTGAGAGCATCAATCGAGAGACTCAGCAGCACCATGTCATCAGCATAGCTTATACTATTGACAATCTAACCATCAATAGAGCATCCGACACCGGTGCTACCAAGCTCCTCCACCAACCGATTGATGTATATACTGAAAAGCGCCGGGGAGGTCAAGCCCCCCTGCCTCACCCCACACTCCAGTCCATACTCACCAGACAATGCACTCGCCCATCTGACCTGGTTAATCTGGTGGTCGTACCAGTACTCGAGAAGATTATTATGAAGAAGAGAGAAAGATTTAATGAAATTAAAATGAATTTAGGCCCACATGCGCAAACTAGAGATATCTTTTAACTCCGAGTTAGTTGCAAACACGGGGTTAAAGAACAAATTACAATCATACATAATGGCATAATGGTTACTACCGTATTATCCAGTTAATGGGTTGCGGAGGTTTGCTAGGCAGCCGCTCCACGTAAAATACTGGTATTTAGCTGAATCCTGTTTGACTGGAAGCCGACCCCAAGATAGTTGGGAAAAGGCTAGGCAGATGATGACATAATGGCCCCGGGTTAGCACTCGAACTTAAAATAACTCTGGTTTGTGCGAGTGGGCCTTAAGACGTAAATTACTAAGCAACTTACCAATACGCGCAAAAGCGTCTGCTTGCGCGATTATAAGTTCCCTGTCCATTTATATTTATAGGGAAAGAATAGTATCTGAAACGTCATGTTTACCTTTCAAACATGACGTTTCAGCTACTGTTGGTAGCTAATTTGACAGTTGGTTAAAGGTCGTTAGTGAATGTTATTGCAACTAAAGAAAAGAAGATAATAATATAATTTTGAGATAAAATTATAACTCATGGAGGTACATTATAAGATGTTATACCAATAGATGATTATATTATAACAAATGATGAAAATTGCATAAAATCGTAATTCTATTAAAAATAATAATACACACGCATAATAGTTATGTCGATAATATTAATCTAGGTTGATATCATGCCTGAAGAGTCATAATAATCTTATCTATAATGTTATAAATAAACTTGTAATACATGGAAACTGAAGCATTGAGTCGTATCAGCTGCAGTAGGTGCATTATATACGTTATATTACTCGAGAATTCAAGGAAACTACTCTAAATAAAACTTAGTATGTGCTCTGAAGTGGAGCGCAACTGAACAATACAAACTTGTAAAATGATATAATTCGTTTAAAATAAATAAGAGTGTAATAGTCATTTCAACATTGAAAAAATCTAGTTTTCTGTGTGCCTAACAGAATTTGTGAATGTTGAAGAGAAGTTAGCTGTAAGTATTTTTTCAAGATGTATAACAACCGGCTTCTATGACATATATTATCTACCTTTAACCAACTGTCAAATTAAATATTAGGTACATTATTCTGTTTTATTAATTTGATTTATTGTAAAACATGACGTTTCAGCTACTGTTGGTAGCTAATTTGACAGTTGGATAAAGGTAGATACGTTATTGAAACCGGCCATTAGTTATATTCGTGTCAATTGTGTAATACAAAATTTACTTTATGTATTTCGAAAATGGTTAATTTTGCACGCCAAGTGAGTTGCCAGCAGTATATACTCCCCTATACATATATAAAACGAAATTATTCTGTGCTTCAAAAAGTACGTTAAGCTGTCATTTGACTGTTACTTGTTTTGTCGTTTTATCCCAGCTGTCATAATAATTTTATAGATTTTTGGCATTCGTTACGGGAGTCAGAAGCCAGAAAATCAGTTAACAGGCTTACCCAAGGGTATCGTGATACCCATTAAAAAACCGGCCAAGTGCGAGTCGGATTCTCACACGAAGGGTTCCGTATCATAAACCGAAAAAAACCCTTTTTTATGGGAGCCCCCTTGCATTTTTATTTAATCAATTTTTTATTATTTGTTATTGTAGCGGCAATAGAAATACACACTCAAAATTTCAACCGTCTACCTATTACGGTTCTTGAGATCCGCTAACAGATAGACGGACGGACGGACAGCGGATGCTTTGTAATAGGGTTCCGTTTGGTTACCCTTTGGGTACGGAACCCTAAAAACCATATAACATTTTATTTTGCTTAACGCATAACAAGCCTCCTTAGATTTATTTTCGTAAATGCCTCAATGATTTCGTTTTGTTGTAGTCTACTAACCAAAACAGTACAGTAAACATAGTGTACAACAAACAGTTAAAATTACTTGGCGTTGTGTTGGTGTAGGTGGGTGAATTTCAACAAATGCCATTTTTTTTATCATATCGGTGAACTTTTTCATTTATGTTATTTTTTTATATTTTTCAGGTTTTATGTAATCTTTAGGATATCAAATATACCCAAATTTAATATCATCAACGTAACATTAAAGACTAAAGAGAAAATTCAGTTTGAATTCTGGTTTCCACCGATATGATAAACCGGCACCGATTATATTTTCTGTACACCGATATGATAAGTTTATCCACCGAAATGATGTACATATCCAGCGATATGATAATCTATCCACCTTTGAACATCAAACAGGAAATAGTTAGTAGGTACCTACATATTTTTACTAGGGTGACTTAGAACTGAAGACCTGAACTGAGGGTCTTATGTGAGTAGATCACATCCAAAGAGAACTGAGTTCTTTGAAATCTATTTTATTATATTTACTATAGGTACTTAGAATTAAAAAAAGAGCTTTTATTTTTAGTATCATTGTCTTTATTAAAATGAAGTATAAAAAAATCAAAAATCTCTTATAGGTTAAAATTGCACAATACACATTTATTACTGTGGATGATCCAAGCAATGGTTTTGCCGTGTGTACACTTAAAACATTGAAACCTAGGTTTAACAATAATAAGAATAGGAACTTTATATACCTAATTAATCAGCCTTTTAAGTTTAACATTAATCACAACCACACTACAATAATCACAGCTTTAATTAATTCTTACTTTAATACTTTTTAAATCTTTGTTCTCAGTACACATCACAGATTACAGATCGTTTATATCTTACATCTAGTAAAAATCTTTACGCTAATACTACTAAGCAAATACTCTTCACCTAGTCAAATATTTAGTAAAATGAAACATAATTAAATCTGTCAGTATAATTATTTTGGTTTTTATGTTAATCAGCCTTTAAGTTAAACATTAATCACAACAGAACTTAATTGCCATCTTCGTACTCCGCATTTGTAAAATTGCACCATAATTAGAGTTTTAAGTCAAAAGAGACTATGTATACATAGTTTATCACAGCACTTATATCTATACTTTAATTATTATTATTAGTTACAACAATTAACAATATAAATTAATTAAAACAAATCAGACCAGATTAAAATAAGTCATCATCGGTGTCACTGCCACCAAATATATTATAATTAAATATCCGTTTGGTATTAGAAGTTTGCTCACGAGGCTCATTTTTAAACTTAATTTTAGATTTTATACTAAATATGTCTTCATCAGTATCACTGTCTTCCACGGTAGGATTTGAAACACTCTAAGATGCTTTTACGGTATCCTTTTTATTTACGAGTTGACTTGACTCCTCTAAATCAACTAAAATATTCGTATCAATTTTTTCTAAAAATGAACAGGAAGGAGTACTTTGATTAAGATCTACATAGTTCAATACCAAATTTTCAGATAATTTTGTCGAAGAGGATGATATGGGACCCGCATTTTCCGAGATTTTTAGTGTCTTTGATGGTGTAGAATACTTTAAATATGATGGCTGTGGGAACAAAATTAATTTGTCAGTTAACTTTACTGGTCGCATTTTAATGATATCTATTTTTGATTTAGTGATGGATTTTTTGTGACTTGGAGTAGCAAGCTGAGATTTAGACTTAATTTCGAAACGTTAAAACGTTACACGTTCTCTATCTTTTCTTAAATGCTCTTCTCTTAACACAGGATCGCTTTTTATTTTAGCTTTTCTTATTCTTTCCAGCAACTTCTTTCTCTCTTTTTTCTCCTCCTCTTTTAATTTTGGCCTCGGCATTCTTAAACAAAATTAAGCTATTATTATGTTTTCTTTTTATCTATTTATTATTATGTACTTACTATTTTTTTAACTAGAAAATATTTTCTAGAGAAACCTTTAATGCGTTCAATTGCTCCACCTCACCATTATCATCTCAGCCTATAGATGTACATTACCGAATACAGACCTCCTCTAATGATACATTTATACATCTTCTACTACCCAGTGGTATCGTAGTAATGATTTTGGCAGTCTATGTAGGTAAGTATGTATGTATGAATGTTTGTACGTAGGAATACACCGTTAAATTTTGGTCGTTTTAATCCCGTGGAGGGTCTATCCGGTACATGGAACACTATCGATTTGTAGTTAGTACGCAACGACCGACTACTACCTACAGGTCATGGAACTCGCTCAGCTGATTTTTTCTTAAAGAAATTGATTTCGTACATGCGTAAATTAATACGAGTTTAAAAAAAAGGTACTTTATTTTTTGATTTTATCGCTACAAATCGATATTGTTCCATGTACCAGATCGACCAGCCATGGGATTAAAACGACCGAAATTTAACGGTGTATATGTATGTATATAATGTATGTGTTTGGATGTATGTTTGTATGTTCCATTGTTTCTTTGTATACTTAACGAAATGACACGGGATCTACCGATATGATAGAACGACTCACCGAGATGATAAAATATCTACCGATATGATAAAGCAATCCACCGATGTGACAAAACTGTGCGTTGATCATGAATCAAAACACCGATATTAGATATAAGACACCGATTGATTTTTTCTCATCATTTCGGTGTAAATTATCACATCGGTGGTAATAAAGACCACCGATTACAGCGATATGAGAACAGCGACGTGAGAAATAACACAATTTTTAGAAAATTAGAAAAAATGCATAATATCTAGGATAAATTCAATAACAGTCAATGAAGCTAATTCACTTACTACCTCTGTTAGAACCAAACAACAATAATGAAACTACTCATTACACTAGAAAAATGCAACCACCGATAATATAAAATAATTGTCCGGGAGCAACTGAAATGGCGTACTTACGTTATTGGCGGAAATATGCAGCGATTTGACACACGTCCGTCTTGACTGCGCACTAGCACACACTAACGAGAGAAATAAAATTGGGGTGGGGACGCTGTCGGACTCGTCGATGTAAAGTTAGGTTTAAATTACTTTTGTCCAGCGATATGAGAACATTTCGCAGGACAAGTACGTTTGTGCCTCTCAGTAATAATAATCGTTAATTATGTAATAAAATATGTTATATATTAATAATATAACTAATATTCTATGAAATAGAATAAGTTATATCCTTAACTTACTTATTTTTATTAGTGTATAAGCTTTTTGTTTGTAAAAAAAGTAGAGGGACAGCACCGATTTGAAAAAAATAGAGGTTTATGTATATATTTCTACCTTTGTAATAGTCCTAGGTAAATTATATTTTTGCCACAACGCAATAATTATCTATTGAATACTAAAAAAAATAATTCAGAACAATATTCCTTTTTTCAAATACTAATTTCACCGAAGACAAAAAAATAAGTCATTTGGGAAATTCACCCAGGTCTAGATGATGGGAGGGGCCGTATCGCTCCACCATGAAATGCCTGGGATTGGTGTTCGACAGCTGGTGGGATTTCGGCCCCCACTTACGGCGGGTAGCGCCCAAGTTGTTGGGCGCGGCTGGGGCGCTGTCAACGCTGCTTTCCAATCTGCGGGACCCGAACACCGCCTGCATGCGGTTGTACGTGGGGATCATGCAATTGATGGCCCTGTATGGGGCCCCGATCTGGGCGCCTGACCTGACGGCCAGCACCATCACTGTTTTGCGGAAGCCGCAGAGGGTGATGGCCGTCAGAGTCATCAGGGGTTATCGCACGATCTCCTACGAGGCGGCTTGCGCAATGGCCGGAACTCCGCCCTGGGACCTGGAGGCGAAAGTCCTCGCGTCACTGCACCGGTGGTGCGACTACACGCGGGCGCGCGGTGAGCGACTGATGCAGCGAAATATGGAGCTGCGTCGGTCACAGCTGCGCGAGGTCCTGGTGGCGGAATGGCGGGACAAGCTCTCACGCCCTTCCGCCGGCCTCGTCACTATCGAGGCCATCAGGCCATTGCTCGACTTCTGGCTCGGGAGAAGGCAAGGCACCCTGTCGTTTCGTGCGACGCAGGTCCTCTCGGGGCATGGCTGCTTCGGGAGATTCCTGTGTCGCATAGGCAGGGAGCCGGACGCTCGGTGTCACCACTGCGTCAGGAGGACACGGCGCGGCATACGCTGGCAAAGTGTGCCGCTTGGGAGGAGGAGCCGCGCCGTGCCCTCATCTCTGTGGTAGGCAGAGACCTCTCGCTGCCGGCCGTAGTCCGTTCGGTGTCCTGGGACGCGGTGGTCTCCTTCTGCGAAACAGTTATCGCGCAGAAGGAGACTATGGAAAGGGAGAGGGAAATTTCGACCCCTCTTCCGGCCCGCAGCAGGCGCATCGGGCGTCAAAGAAGGGTATACGCTGCCCTCTTCCGGCTACCCTAACTGGGTCCAGGGGCGGCGGACTTGGGGATGTCTGTCACCCCCTATTCATTCATCAGAACCCGAGGTGGCAGCGCGTAGTGTTCCCTTGCGCCCCTCTTTGACGTCGCGGTGGGAGTCAAACACCTCACTCCCTCCGCGATCCCCGGCGTAGGTGGGAGATGGAACACCGGGGTTTTAGTCAGTAAGAGTCTAACAGACCCCTCCGCCCGCCCCAGGGTGGAGGACATCCATGAGGATTTCCCCTCGATATAAAAAAAAAAGGTACAGGTGATAGGTATACCGACACCAGACCACCGTCATGTAACGGAGGCACTTCACTTGGCGTATTTGTCTAAATATTCGCGTTACTTGGACAATAGAAAATATACCCTAAACTGATTGAAATAAAAGTTTTTTTTTAACAAACAATTACTGCGAATATTTGTGCAAATAGGCCAAGTGAAGTGCCAGTATTATAAGGAAACACAATTGCTTAAGACTATCTAGTGTTAGTCACCGCGCAGCACCAGCTACACTAAACGTTATTAATTGTAACTAATGTTGTTTTTGTTTATTTTATGCCAATGCAAAATGACGCACGAACGCTCCGGGACAAAACATAAGACAGTTCAAGAATGTGGTCTGGTTATTCGTACAATATTCTAACTACCGTTACCGTTACCTACGCCTATTACCGTTTTGTAGCTTTACATTAACACCTCTTTTGCGTTATGCCTACTAAAATTAATTCCCAATAAGAGAATAAAAATTATAATAAGTTCCCAGTTCTCGACAATGGCAATTGCACGTTGTATTGGGATCGGTCTATCATCACTGACAGGACTATTGTTGCCAATAAGCCTGACATAGTGGTGATAGAACACAGCAGTCATTGTGCCGATAGTCGTGACGGGCAATGGCATAATTGCCAAGAGCCTCGTCCAACATCTAAAGAGTATCTCGTTGGGCAGCTGGATCAAGGGTTTGATCCAGAAAGCAGTACTCTCCTGGACACGACGCGCATAGTTAAGAGGTCCCTCTCTCAGGGGCCCTGACCACCGGTAGCTTGGACCCTGTTCACGATACCGGTGGGCTACTATTTTTAATATTTTTAAATATTTTTATATCTTTGTATTTTAATATTTAAATGTATATATAATGAATAAAGGAAATTATAATAATAATCATTTATTTAAAGACAACAAAGATCCAATGGGTCTTAACCTATGTTAGTACTTAACTAATAACATCGACAATGTACAGGTGACAAGTCAACTCACCAACGGGCTGTCATGTCTCCCGGCTTAATAGCGCGTAGAATGCTGTTGGGGCTGCCACGGAGTCTGTTTAACAGCGAGGCCGCTTTCTTACGCCGAACAGCATTCACGCAATCGGTACGTGCTTCAGCGAACATAGATGACGCGCTACAGAACCGAGGCACACGCAACAGCACTCTAAATGCGTTGTTATACTGGATCCGCAGAGTATTGTATTAAAAAACTTATTAACAAGACAAAAACATTTATTCGCAAATATGGAAAAGCAATATGTGGATGTTGTACAATCATGTAACTGTGATATAATTACAGTTTTAAAAGAAAATATACTTTAGAAATAGTGTGTTATACAACAGCGTTTAGATTCTTAAAAACTTCTTGTTAGGTCAGTCCCGCAGGAAGCTTTTGGGATATGCGTCAGAAATACCTATTTCGCTATGTGTTAGGATCGCGTGAAAGCGTCTGCACTTGGGATGGGAATGTGCCGACAGAATAAATTCTGCGACAGAATGACTGAAACATGTCCTATATTTTGCATGCTGACCCATAACTCTATCAACCTACAACACGGTGAACCCTAATAGTTAAAAATCAATTAAAACTAAGGATTTTCTAACATGAGACTAAACAACGCATAAATTGTGGTGTGTTTGTTTACAGACTAGCATCCGCGAGTGCCGAGACGAAGAATCATGAAGAAGTTCCGCTCACATCGCGTAAAAGTAGAACACATTAAAATTAAACCAACAAAAACTCGCTCTAACGAAATTGCGACATATGCAAAGCGTTCTGGAACATCCGGGGTACAAGGACATCTGTACGAGACCAAACTTCTTAGTTTAATATACTTCAGAGCTATAAATGACGAAAATATTGAAGAGTTTCATTTAGCTACAAATGTAGACAAGTTAGGTTCGTTCGATGACATTTGTTTTAGGGCTAAAGTGAAAAACGTCTACAAGCCCTTCTCAGTGTTCATACAAGCGAAACACAGGGAGAACGATTCAGTGCTATCACTCAACAGTAAAAGTGATTTGGTAAAACACTTTAAAAGTTATTTGGACATTAGAAGCAAATTCGACCCCAGCAAAAAAGATGTGCTGTTCGATGGTACATATAGTACAACAGAATGTTTTTTCGTGATTTACACAACCGCTAAAGGTGATCGACCTGCACGGAATGATGAAAGTGGTAGTGCAACATTTTTAAATGCTTTGATAGGAACAGAAGTCCTTGGCTCTAGTTTACAACCATTAACAGATAACAGTAAATTTACAGAGTTAAATCAAATACTGTTAGAAGAAGAAATGACGGCGCTAGCTCGACTGATGGCGAAGTGTATTCATGGAGAATTTAAGGATATCCAAATGTTGATGCAGGAAGAGCTTGTGTTACGGTACCACGTTATCTTGGCGCAACAAGTTTTCGATGTGTCCCAGGATCAATCCGGAGCACTCCGCGACGCACGCTTTCGACAAGATTTCTTTGATATCAAAGAAGGACTTGTGCAGTTATTTAAAGAAGAACTGTGTACAGAGATTTTGAAAAGGCACAAGTTCGTCTCAAGTACTTCATCCCGTTTAAATAATTGTTTTTCTTGCTGCGGCGTCTCTGATATCGTCGATGAATACCAAGAAATCAAACATTTGATTACTTACGAAAACAAACAATTTGAGTTTCTTGATAAAACGGGATCAGAACGCTACAAACCATTTCTCGACAAAATTAATGAATCACAAGAGACCATCCGAAGAACAGTTGAAATAGCAGTAAAGCAGAGCTTGCCATCGCTACAATTTAGAGTGCCGGCTTCGTTTGGCAATAAAGATTTAACAATAAGAGGTGGTGACGACAAAAAGGAAAAAAGATTAATTGACTTATCGTCAAAACTTGTGGGGTTGATAAAAGAATTGAGAGACAGTAATATTGTCACGTTAGATGAATCAGTCGGTCAAAGATTGAAAGAGGGATTTCTACAACTCAATGGTGGCATAGCGTCTGCTGTTGGTAATTTACTGGTTCTTGATGACGACACCAAGCTGCTCAAGTTCAATGGTAATTACGGATCACTAGGAAAACTAGCCAAAAAGTTATTTGATAAGCTGAATTGTGAAATCGAAAACTTACATGAATATAAATTTGATGTGCAATTAAAAATATTTCCGAAACTTTCGTTTGAGCCTGACCAATATACCAAAAATATTGTGAATGATTTTTCCAAAAAGTTTCTATTTTACACAAGCCAAGCCAAAGAGGACAAAGTAGAGAAAATGTTAATAAACGCAATTAAAACAAAACTAAGCAGTCGTGACGACATTCATACTAAAAACACTAAAGCCAACACAATATTTCTTAAGTATCATGATGCAATACAAAAATGGTGGATAAAAAAAGAGGATAAGTCTGAGTATCTTACAAAAAAAGGCAGTTTGTATATAAATGCGGAAAAAGATGCATTAAGTCAGCCACTGGTAACCTTTATAAATATGATGCAAAGAATAAATAACAAAAATTACGTTTTCACTGACGATGCAATAAATTCAATAAAATTAGATGACCAGCTTTCAGGAACTGTTATTGTTACGAAGAATATTGAACTTACTGTTGCAAAGCTCATAAATCATCTTATTAAAACCGACTGTGTGGCATTAGATATGAAATACATTTTAAGTCTGTCTACATATGACGCCGAATTATTACAGACAGAACTAACCGATATGAAAAAAGAAAACACACTTGTTATTGCTTGTGATAAAACAATATTTGACGCAAGTCCTAACATAAACAGAATTTCAAAAGTCACAAAATCTTTAAGAAGTGAAACGGCAATTATTATTCTTAATGACCAGGACTCCGTTGAAAATGCGAAGAAATATTTCACACTAAAAGACAACGTAATAACGGACGAAAGAAACAATTTAGTTGATATGCGCGAAGAAACGCAGAACAGTATCCTAGAGAACACAAACGTGATATTTCAAGGCGTTGAAGTAAGCTCCAAGCAAATTTTGGATGACGCACCGCTTGGGCTAGTGGGAGAGCATGTGTTATATAAATTAATGCAAAATTACCCAAATTTAATAGGAAAACCAGTTTGTCAGTTATATGACAAAGGTAAATTATACATCGAAAGATCGGTGAAATGTCTTAAAGTAGTCAATCAAGCACTTGACACGAATGATAGAAAAGTTGAAGAAGGGGAAACCAAGAGTATCTCAACGCTGTACGACCTCAGAGATGACGTAGTACTTGTCATTGGAGATCCTGGAATGGGAAAGTCTACTTTACTAACCCAATTGTCCCTTAAGACGAAACAAGTTGATAAAACAGTTTGGATATTAAGAATTAATTTATTGGAGCACTCCAAACAATTCTTCGAGTGGCAAGATAAAAAAACTGTCATCGATAATTTGAAAAGTTTAAAATTCTTGTGTCAAGTCGCACTCAGCGAGGGAAGTATCAAAAAGAACGATGTACAAATAACATTAGAAGAATTAAATGGTACCGTTTCACTCAAAGATTGTGACGGTGACGAGTGGACTGTATTCGAGTTGAGAATGTTCCTGCACTATTATAATACAAAGCAACTAAAAATCTTATTCGATGGATTTGATGAAATCTGCCCTACCTACGTGCGTGAGGTGTTAAGTTTAATAAAAGCAGTGATGAATTTAAGTCGGAAACATAAAATATGGATTGCTAGCAGATCTTATGACAAAATTATTACAGAATTAGGCCTCCAATTTTTATACAGAATGGAACCCTTAAATAACTACGATCTGGACTTATATTTATCTACATTTTGGGAAGAAAAGAAGTTGTTAAAGTTTTATCAAAAAAAAATTCGACATAACTTATGGGACTTTATTAAGTTTCTGTCTAAAAGCGATGATATACACATGCTTAAGAAGAAAAGTCATTTACCGAATGAGTCAATTAAAGAGAAACCGATGCTTGCAGTTTATTTGAGCTTATTTAAATATTTAAAATCATCACATACATTTCCCGGTTGTAAAGATCTGTACAAAGAACCCGCGTCAAAATTCAGCGGACTGGTCGCAACTCCGTTACACCTAAATATGCTGGCTGAACATTTGTACAATCTAATAGTTGGAAAAGATGCCGATTTTGACATGGAGAAAGATACAAGCAAAAAGACGACTTCGTCTTTGTGTATTAATCTCGATGAGGACTGTGTTGTAGCTTCGCGACACCCAGATATGTCAAAAATCGACAAAATTGAGGAAAATTATGATAATTATGTAGGTGACAGTGATACAACTATTAAATGGGATTTAGATGTTAATTTATTCGAAATCTACGAGAATTTCCTAGAATATAAGTTGAAAATACGATTTCAAGAAAACCAAACTGACGTGTACAAACCGTATATTAGAGAGCAATATAAGAGAGAACTTGCAGATACTAAAGACAAGCTCAAAAAACTGGCAGCATACGTAGTATATAACAAACGTTTATTAGACAAACACGAATTGAAGCGCTGTGAAGAAATAATAGACAAGCTGAAAGAGGGAGAAGAGAAAACAGACATAATCTGTAATGTAGTCAACGACATGCCAATTTTTGTACACTCGACGTTCGCCGAATACTTCGCGGTCGAATACATTTGCGATTTAATTAAAAGTCAACGAAACTTGAAAAATATGTTTAATTTTATATTGAACGTCATGTTTTTTAATCTAAACAAAAATGTATTGGTCATATTAGACGCGAAAATATACATAGACGATAAATTGACATCCATTATAGAAAAAAACAAAGGAATTATATTTAGATTGTTACTGGAACAAGGTAAAATAACTAAAAATAAACATGCGTGCATTAAGTCATCTCTATGTGAAGCGATAAGACTCGGCTTGAGAAATTTAGCGTTTTTGTTACTATCAACAAGCGAGGAATACCTTTACGAGAGTAATTTAATGGATTTCATCGAAATAGTAAAAGAAACGAATATGCTTATGATCGCTGTTAAGATGGGATTTGATGAGTTACTAATAGAAATAGTCAATCGAGTGAGAATGATCCGTGAATCCAAGTTAAATGTGTTACTTGAAAATATTGAGATTTTCGATAAAAATGAGAATCTGGCCGGAGAAAGTACCAGCGAGCTAGTTCAAAAATTACACGCAAATGTGTGGACACGTATGAACATAGTTCCAGATTGGGAAAATTTGCGAGAATTAGGTGGCCAAATATATTTTATTTAGTTACCAAGTATATGGAGTGTCTGTGAAACAAGGAGACATTCCTGACACAGATATTAAGGGCGAGTTTTTTTATGCGTAGTAAACTCATAAAAAAACTTACTGAACTCATGGTTAAAATTGTGGTAAAATCGTTAAAATGCGTTTTTCGATGAATTGTTAGTTTTCAAGTAATATAATAATATGTAGGTATGATTTCGTTTGGCGAGTCGGTGTCACAGTTAAACAAGCGTCTGTCTTTGATGGTGTTTATTGGCAACTAATTTAAAATTATTAGTAGTTACATTATATTAAATACGAAATAAAAATATAAATCATTTATTTGCCAATAATGTAGGTATACATATATGATGGTTATTGTCATGATAGCCCCGATACATTTTGCCTCACGGCATGCAATATTATCTAATATTAAACAGATATCTAATATGAGACAGATTATTTTAACTACTCATATTATTCAAGAATTAGGCACAATGCCAATAATTTAAATTAAAAAGGAAAGAAAACAAAAAAGGAACAAATGTCAATAAATTAAACTACAACTGTCAACAAAACGATAATAATAATCAAAATTTCCGTTTTTTACAAAATACAAATGACAAATGTCAACAAATTAAATTAAAATTACAACAAATTCACTTGTCCAGTAGCAGTTTTGTTAACTTTTTCTTAAAAAACTATGATGGGTAATTATTTTAAATGAATCGTTTTTTTATTAAATATAAGAGGTCCCATGGTAAAAATATTTTTTTTAAGTTAAGATGTTTGGTAACCACCTGTATAAAGTTGATTTTTATATTGTGACCTTATTTATTGGCCCTGAGGAGCGTTGTCTTTTATCCACTAGTGATGTGAACAGGTGCTTGTTCGTCCTAACGAATAGGGAAACTTCTAGTATAATACAATGATGGCAAAGTAAGGATCCTCAGAGATTTAAAAACAGGTTGACAGCTTTCTGTAGTTTTAAGACCTGTCATTGATACGGTCGGTGGCTAGCTTCTTACTTGCTTGAATCATCGTGGACTGTATGTACGACTACTTAAGTATTAAAATGCTTCAACAGATCATTTGTTTTGTCTACTGATTAACGAAATTTAGGTGCCAATCATTTTCAACCATGATCCTACTGACCTTTTATTGTAAGTTAGTAGGGTTTTAAACTTATTTGTCACATTAAGATTACTTATACCTACCGATTAGAATGTTTTTTATTAGAATGTAACTTTTAAGGAATAATTAAATATAAATATGATAATGAATAATAATTATGATTTTTTATTTCTGTCGTAACTGTCGTTGGTTTAGTGTTCACGAGCGCTAGTGTGAGAGTGTGATGAGTTCCTAGGTTCGATTCCCAAGTAAAGTAGGTAAATAGGGCTTTTCAACTGATTTCTCGATGATAAAAGGTGTTTGATGGCTACAAAAATTGATTCTTGTTTTAACTGGCATAGTGTGGCAAAATAAAAATCCAAAAAATACTAAATCAGTCTAGATAGCAGTCAATGGATTCTGTGAATTGTCATCACTATTATGCATGTGTTAGATTATTTAACTGCAAAAATGTCTCATGTTTATTTACTTCTAGCTGCCGCCTACGGCTACGCTATTGAGTAAGTCGTAAATTATAATTACGCGCCAGAATGAATGTCGGGTACATATCGACATTAGTTACTACTAGCGCCATCTAGTATCGAGTAGCAGTACTAGTAGAGTCAAGTACCTTTTAGACATTTCTATGCCAGAACATTCTACACTTCTCGATATCTGGTCAGTCGGCACCGGTAGTTACGAGTACTTTCCAGATGCTTCTATAGTAGAAGGTTCTGGAATTAATAGACCTATATAAGGCCAGCGTGGTCCGCGACCGAGTCAACCAGTTCGATCCAGCCCGTCCCTAGCTGTCCTCTCCCCAGCGACGCCCTAAGCCGAGGCCCGTACCCCACAGGGGGTGCCCTTAGCGTGTAGTCGCTTAGTTTGTAAGTTTTTTATAAGCCCTGGCTGGAGGCTTTAATATTATATTAAGGCCACCACAGGCAAGCCCGGCAAGCAGTCGACAACCGATCACTGCTAATATCATACAACAAACCATCACTAGACGTGTCAGTCAGAAGGTTACTGGAACGCTGCGGGCCCTGTACCGTTTGAAAAACTTTTTGCCATGAAGCACGAAGACAATGCTTGTACAGACCCTAATTTTTCCTATCATAGATTATGGTGACGTGTGCTATTATGACCTGAATGCAGATCTCCTCAACAAACTTGACCGCCTTCTAAATTACTGTATTCGATTTGTTTTCAATCTGAGCAAATATGATAATGACAAGTGCCTTTTTTTATTTGTCTCAAAGCATAGACAAATTTATTTATTTTACTGCATACAGCATTAACCTGTGCTTTCCAGTCAAATGTTTGGCAATACTACTCCTAAAAACTTAGTTCGTGTCACTTGTATAATTTCGGTATGTCCATTTTTAGGTAGGCCTAAGGGCCTCGCAGCTTTGGCTTTTATTTATTTATTTATAAGGTTTACCCACAGCACATATGTATATGGACATAGATGCTTTCTACAACTCCGGAAAATTGTAGATAAGGCTTGATGCAAAAAAAAAACTACAACATATCCGAGTCTATTGGCAATTTTTTTGCGCTCGCTCTTGTTATCTGTAATTATTCTGTTTATTCTTAAAAAATACAAAATAAAAAAAAACATGTAAAAATATAAAAAAAAATCGTAGCCCACCAGTATCGGGAACAGGGTCCAAGCTACGGTCGCGGTCAGAGCTCTAGACAGAGGAACCTCCTAACAATACGAGCCGTGTCCAGAAGTACCGCTTTCTGAATCAGGCCCTTGATCCAGCTGCCTAACGAGAGCCTCCTGAGGTGTTGGTCTGGCTCGTGGCTATTAAGCCATTGGCTGACACGACTATCGGTACAATGATTGCTGAGTCCACATCCCACATGTCGACAACCTCGCGAGCCAAGTCAATATATTTGATTTGCTTATCTTTTTCGGCTTTCACGAGGTTCTCGTCATGCGGAACGGTTATTTCTACAATCATTGCACGCCTCTCGATTCGGTCCACCACCACTATATCAGGCTTATTGGCAACAATAGTCCTGTCAGTGATGATGGACCGATCCCAGTACAATGTGATATTGCCATTATCAAGAACTGGGTCGGGCGCATACCCGTAGTACGGCACCTCTGATTCCACAAGAGAGCATTTCAGAGCAAGTTGCATGCATCCATAATTGCACAGCCAAAACCTTCGGTTTCTCCAAAGAGATCACTGAAACGCAGCCAGGCTACGGAAGCTGATTGATCTACGTCGGGCCCATGTAGGGCCCGGAAAAAGCGTCCGCGAAGTTCCTTACTCTGCCATACCACCCTACGATCGTTAGTGTCTAGCACCGCAGGTTTGCGCCAGTTCTCATTTGCCAAAGAGAGCAGGGTGAGTCCCTTGTCCACCGCCACTACATCTCGATGCATACCCACGTCGACAGCTAAGAAATATTCCCTGAGACTGCATATCTCGCGATTGTGGAGAGTGAAATTGTGGAGGTCGAGGCTTCTTAAATGCTAAGGCATTTAAGAAGCCTCGACCTCCACAATTTCCCCGGATATACAGTCTCATTACCGACGACCGTGGGTGATGCATTCGATATGCAGTAAACAGTGTACGGACCCGCCTATCCAGGGCGTCAAGTTCCGTTTGAGTCCATTTGAGTACGCCGAAAGAGTACATCAATACCGGCATGACCCAACCGTTGAAGGCGCGCACCTTGTTTCCGCCTGATAAAAGGCTATTGAATACCTTCTTCAAGCGGCCAAAGAAGAGCTCCTTCAACGATTGCTTCATATCAGTAACATTGATACCTAACGCTTCCGACATACCCAAATACTTGTAAGTTTCAGTTGAAGAGAGGGATCTGAGGTTTATGGAATCCGAGAGTTGAGTTCCCACGGATTCCATAATCTCCCCACGCTTTACATGCATGACCGCACATTTGTCCACACCAAACTCCATCCTGATGGCACTACTGAAGGTTTCAGTTACCTTCAGTAGCTCCATCAGTTGCAGAGTACTGGGGGCAAAGAGTTTCAAATCATCCGTGTAAAGGAGGTGAGATATAACCTGACCACCTGTCTTCAACCGATAGCTCAGCCTTGAATTCTCCAGCAGTGTGCTTAGAGGGTTCAAGGCTAGGCAAAACCAAAGCGGGCTCAAACTATCGCCCTGTAAATATTCTTATTATTAAGCTTTTCTATGAAATTCGACCTAGTAACGTACCGACTTCCTACTTCAATAAGTATTGTTAAGAGGTAAGCCGCGGCGGTAAAGGAACTGTGTGGCATTTTTCAAGCACTCTACGCTTGCTCTTACATCCAAACTTTCCGTTCCATCTTTCAATTTAGTTATTTCACGATTTTTTCCACACTCGCCCAAATATTTTCTAGGTATTTTTGCATAACAAGCCAAAATAAAATCAAACCTATTCGTGGCGGGACGCAGGGTCGGACTGGCCATATATTCGAGCTGGTTTTGCCAGCCAGGCCCTAACTTACGCTGGCCTCCACGATCCTGGGGCTTGCCGCAAGCTAGGTGGTTGGGAGGCAAGGGGCCCGAGCAGTCTAGGGCCCAGTTCTTACTGAAGACTTACCAAGACCTGCATATACTATGAGATAGTTCATCCATGGTATAAAAATCATCGAACTCGCTTCGCTCGCTCTTACATTCAACACACTCTAACGTCTTCAGCTTTCCTGCATTATTCAAAAAAGTTTCTTCTATTTAAGGTAAAGGAAAATCAAACCAATGCGAGATTGGGTGTAAATTTACGAGCTCGCAGCGCTCGCTTTTGAATTCTACATTCTCTAAGTTCTTGATCTAAATTTCCTGTATGAGTCAAAAAGTCTCTTCTATTTATCTATGAATGGCTAAAAGAAAATTAAACCTATCCGAGATGAAATGAGATAAAGGTTGCAAAGGTTTGCAATCTCACTTCGCTCGCTCTTGCGGTCTACACTTAATTCTTCAGCTTTTCTAAATCAGTCAAACCAGCAGGGTTGCCACTTTATAATTTATCATTTGTTTATAGCATTATTTTCCAATATTATCTCATGTATCATGGCTATCGCCCCTGGCTTACGGTTTGTCAAAGTCAAAGCATTTATTTCAAATAAACCATTATCAGGTACTTTTGAATTGTCAAAGTCAGTCTGTCAAAAACATGAAGCTATTTGCACGTTCCAAAGCGTAGATCTCTATGGAGAAGAACGTGCAAGAAACTCCACGGACACTCTTTTAAATCATTTTATGTTTACAAAAATCCTGGTTACATTAACCTTGTTGCTTCTATATATGGGAACAATGTAAAGAAAGAAAAAACAATTTATAGTATCAAATATTAAAATGAGGCAGTGGCAACTAAGGGATCAGCGAAGGGAACGCGTGCATCAGCACCATTCAGCTCAACCATTTTGAAGGGAACTGAATGATCTGATACACGCGACACCATCAGCGAGACATTGGAGTGAGCGTGACACACCTCAACTGCCCCTGCTATTTCATTTCAAACTAGGAAACTATCAATTAACATAATGGTGGGTAGCCACCCGGGCTCTTCCGGCCCTGTCCGACTCTAGCGATTGAATTCGCTGCATCCGACTATCAATTTGAGAATCCAAACTCTTGCCCACATTAAATTTTAGTCTTCACCGCCACTTAATACATATAGTTATACCTACTTTACATTTATCTACTTGAGAATTCAAGGAAACTACTACAAATAGCACATTGTATTTGGCTCTGAAATGGTGCACTCGCATAACTTACTAGTCTGCAGTGTTTACAGTGATACATTTTGTAGTGTAATAGTCACATCAACGTTAAGTTTTATGTGTGCATATCTCAACGAGTGTAAGTATTTTGAGAAGCAGTTAGTCGTAAATAGGTACTTTTTGCGAATGTTTTGGTGAATTTCTATTTTGAGGTTACGTTTTCATAAATATGTGTCAGTAACATACTGAGAAATTGATAGTTTCTTGATTCTATTGTATATCATAACACCTAAATTTAGATAAAAAACTTGTTGTTTTTTGTCTCCGATGAGCCGTTTGTCCTAAAATTTAGGTCATTCATGTTAGTTTTATGTCATAACTCATTAGGAAAACTGTTGGATATTCCCATCGCTATCTTCGTTAGTCACCGCGTAGCAACAGTTGTACTGAGCTATGATGTGTATTATGTGTATGTGTGTGTAATGTTTGTTTATTTTATGGCAATGCAAAGTGACGCACGAACTTTGTGGAGCATTCTGATAGCAAAATATAAATAGTCGAGAATTTACACTGGTAATGTGTTCAATATTTCAGAACATAAGAATCAAATCCGGTGTATTCTGTCAACATCTCACCGTGTCAACTAAGGTGGTGTGAGTACTTCATGCTCGCTCCACCTCCAGTCGATACTGTCAACATTTCGTTCACGCTCAAGTGATCACTTCACCCAAGCCTTCACTTCGACATGTTTACAGCATCGACCGGACACGGTAACGGGCTGGCATTTCATCTGGTTTACTTATGAAAAGCATAAAATATATTGGCACAATTTACATTGGCATAACGAAATTCAGCATAATGATCATTACGCATAATATTATGAGGCATAAATGTTTTGCCATAATGCTTGTTGCCATAAATACCTACTGCCAGCATAACAATAATGAAGTATATTTTTATAAAGCATAATGTTATAAACGCATAATGATATAAACGCATAATGTTTACCACCTGCGCTAAAATAGTTCAAGCTCCTATTTATGAGTGGTTAAAAAAAAAATAACCACGCCACGCCTTAGCTTTTTTTTTTGAGTTCGGGGGTAATCCTCATGGAAATCCTCCACCCTGGGGCGGGTGGAGGGGTCTGTCAGACTCTTACTGACTAAAACCACCCCGGTGTTCCATCTCCCACCTACGCCGGGGATCGCAGGAACCATGGGCGTGCTTACCCTGTAGACAAACAGACAAAGCCTACCCTACCACAACAACGGATAAATAAAACAAATGCATTTATTAAAACTATGTAATATAATAAAACAAAAATATTAAATAACTCTTAACTCCTAGTAAAATGCTTATAGCAACTTGTCGCGCCTATAAGCGGCCCGTGTGACGTAACTCACACTATAAATGTACTACGAGACGCTGGCTAAGGCAAGACTTCGCATTGCCTACATGTCATTCATAAATGTATGCATGTGTGTTCATATTTTCATGTGTATGAACAGCACACAATTATAAATATGGGCGTTTCTTAGGCCCGAAGGAGCCGGCCAACGCGTGTCGTGATTGGCTACGCCACAAGGTTTACGCACAAAACGTCAATTTCCTAACCAATACAGACAGTTATAAAAGGGTAGTATTTTCAAATTTATACATTTCAGAAGAAATTTTAATTTGTAAAGAATAGCAACAGCCCTCTAAAAACAATTAAAAACTACAGGAATTAATTTTTATCCTCAATTACAAAAATGAGTATTTAGTATCGGCAACCCCGTGTTTTACTGTCAGTATAGATATTAGTATAATCCGGCAAATTTTCTTAAATGTCATTCTTAAAGATGACGATAGGACAATGATGGCAATTTAATTTGGAAGTGTTTTATCGAGACATTTTAAATTATATTTTTTTTAGAGAAGCCATATTGTTTTATGTGACAAGCAATAATCGCGCGAATCTTTTAATAGCGATTGTTTTGAACTTTTTAATTACTTTTGATTTTATTATATCATAGTGATTTATAAGTAATTCGTTTTGAAACACAAAGTATTATAAATATTAAAGTTAATTTGTTTGTTTACTTAAAAATGGTCCTAGATTTGAAGTTTGTGCTGACTGTGTGTTTAATTGAGATAAAAAGCAGTAAGTTTTCACAGCTATCGTATAATGATAAGATTCCACTTGTGTCTAAAGGTCGATTTGTGACCGAGTTACGAGAATTTATCCAAAAATACGATAATTCATCTCGTACTCGTCATTTCAATCCTCAGAGTTATGAAACATATAACTGGCTGTGTGGTTGTGTACACACAAATAAATTATTTTGTTTTTCGTGCATTTTGTTCAATACTTAGGATTTATATATTTGCATAATTTTCATTCCTCAGTACAAAAAGCATAACCGATCAGAAAAACATCTAGAGACTTGCTTAAAGTTAAATACATTTATTTGGTAAATCACGTATTGAAACTAGTATTAAATGAGTATAACTTAAAGTTTAACACAGATTGCAAACCTTTGGTTTTCTTATAAAATATATGTACGAGTCACATGAAATAGGGAAATATTACAAGTGACGTGTTTTATAACTAAAACTCACTTGGAAAGATATTTGTGGTGACCAAATCTTTCTTCTATTTGCATCGTCAGAATTTCATGATTTGAATCTTTCTTGAAATTTTAAGTAATCTGGTGAGTTTTTGAAGTTATAAGTTTTGAAGTGGACGAAAATTCGCATCGTCAGTATCGTGATTTCAACCCTGAATAAAGAGGCGAGTTTTTTTTTGGCATTATGTATGGGCTGGCCTACCCTTAATGTATGCAACTACTGCACGCTACTGGCAGGAACGTATGCGACTTCCGCAATACGCCTTAGCCTTCTAACCTAACCTATCCGAGTCGGGGTACTCTGAGTCGGGGTGTAAACCTTAATGACGTTTTTTATATTATATATTAAACGTTAGACCATGAATATTAGACGAATAAATATTATGCCTTTAAAATTGATGCTAGTCCAACTTATGCGAAAACATATTAGACTAAATGATAATTATGCTAACTTTTGCATTATGCCAAAGCATTATTATGCAGCAGTATTATTATGCTAATAAAAGCTATGCGAAAACGTTATGCCAAACTATATTATGCCAAAAAAATTTATGCCAAGAGGGGAACTACCATTTCATCTTCGTATGAATTGACAGCATACTTCATGTTCCCTTCAACTATGCTTTCACGGTGAGAGTTTTTCAATGGGAGCTGGTAGCCCCCTGCCGTCATTTGTTTTTTTCCGGTGGTTTTTGGCGCTCGATAAAACATTTATGTATGGGTAGAGGACACTCAAACAAACAAAAAATGTTAGGAACATGGTGCCCTAAAGTGTACTACGTTGCTGAGATATATCGAGGTACTTTACCTCGATATACCTCAGTATGTTACGCTGCACGCATGCAGGCTATGTCAGAATAATGAAAATCATTAAAAATGAACTAATCACGTGCTTATATGCAGTAGATCGTATTCAAATAAAAGTTTTTTTTTTCTTCATTTATTTATTAGGGACATTTGTAATCGCAATGCGTATGTCAGTCCCATCGTATCCTAAATACACATTAGTCATATCTGCTCCATGAACCTAAACAGACTCTTCGCATTATCGCCATTTACTTGAGCCAAGATTTTATTAAATATGCCTACTTCAAGTCCGTTCAACCTCAAGGCCCTAAACAAATCATTTCTCCCAGACTCATACCCAACACACTCCATCGATAAGAAATAATAGTTTATTTATATTAAATAGGTACAATTTTTTTGCGATTGCGATGAGGGTTTTTAGGAAAGTTTGGTTTTGGCGTGTTCTTATTTTTACTTTCTTCCAATAAATGATTAAATCGAGCTGAGAACTATTTTATTTGTCTGTCTGTATGTCTGTCTGGCCGCGGTTTTGCACAGATTCACTTAGCACTAGAAAGTTGGAATTTGGCATGGGTAGACATATTGATCACGCCGACAAACTGGTCAAATCAATTTTTTTAGGGTACACGCAAAGCGGCGATGTATTTTTTATCGTCTATCCCATGGTGTGGGGTGTCGTTAGATAGGTCGTTAAATTAAATATTGAGAGGGTGCAAATACCATTGTTTCATCCAAGAATCCGTTTGCGAAATATTAAGCTATAAAATGCGATTTTTTGTTAGCGTCAAGTGTTCCCTCCCCTCTACCAGCTAAACGATTGTTTTTGGAGACGTGAAGAAATTCATGGTAGTAAAGGTACAGGGTGTATTTTTGAGACGAGACGGCTAGGGCAGGTAGCTTAACCGTTATAGGTACAAGAAAACGTTCCTACATTCGTACTGATTATTTGGAAAAATCTCGAAAGCGTGACACTTTAGGGCACCATGTTCCTAACATTTTTTGTTTGTTGAAGTGTGCTTTACCCATGTTTAATCGTGAACCGCGATTTTGAAAAAAAAAACAAAATGGCGGCTGGGGGCTTTAAAATTTAAAAACGATTTTTAGTAAAATGGCCATTGGCTTCCCTTTTGGCTTTCTTAGACTTTTTTAGATTGACCCTTCTGAAACCACTGTGCCTAAATTTTTGAAAAAAAGGCAGATAACTAAGTATTTACTTTAGATCAAGAAAAACCTTTAAAAAGTCTATGATTTTAAAGTAACAGGTAAAAAACATATTATTCGTTCGGAACCCTTTGCACGCGAGTCCGACTCGCACTTAGCCGGTTTTTGTCATGTCCACTATTTCGAATTCCGACACAGCGAAAATTTAATTTATCGAAAAAAATAAATTGCGAAATTTGGATTAAATACATGAAACATGAGTATTTAGGACTTCAGCTATCATTAGAAGTAGTGTCATCATATTGACCATTGCTGGTATGTAACTTAACGAGAACGTAGGTAAAATAGAATTTTATGAAATTTAAATGAATTTAAGCACACATGCGCAAACAAATCAGCGGTATCTTTTAACTCAGAGATAGTTGCTAACACCAGGTTAAATAATAAATAAGTATTTCATATACAACATGTTCCTTTTGATATCCCATAACTTTAAGATTACATTCAACACACATTCACAATAGAAATAATGCAAAATGTCTAAAAAAACATGGGTTCCAAAACTCATGGTTACGCAGCTGACACCAAACTTAAATAAGATCATTCAAAAATTGTCACCAGTATAACAAGTATTTAAGTAGGTACCTAAAAGTCATTGATAAGTAAGATCAGTCACCCACTCATCATCATCTGCCTAGCCTTTTCCCAACTATATTGGGGTCGGCTTCCAGTCAAACCGGATTCAGCTGAATACCAGTATTTTACGTGGAGCGGCTGCCTACCAGACCTCCACAACCCATTAACTGGGTAACACGGTACTCCTTGGCAAGACTGGTGTCAGACTATCTGGCTTCTGACTATCCGTAACGACTGCCAAAGATCTTCAAATGACAGCCGGGACCAACGGCTTAACGTGCTTTCCGAGGCACGGAGAAGTCTCGGTATGTTAAGATAGGTCACCCACTAATTAAAGTAAAAAATACGACGTTATCGTTTTTCAGGTAAAGTCGCTTTAGCGCAGTTTTTTCGAATTATTTTGTAGGAAAAACGTAAAAGAAAAAAAAAATTGGATTGTAAAGTATTTTATATGCTATTCGATTATCTTAGGTGGTCTGAAAATACCATAGAGTTATGGGATATCTAAAGGAACACGTTGGCAAATGCGAGGGGGCCAAACGACGCCAGACGTTAATTACTAAGCAACTTACCTAGGCGCAAAAGCGTCTGCTTACGCGATGTGACGTCATAAAAAAATGAAATCCTGCACCAAAATTGCTACAAATATGTCCTATCGTTTGCATGCTCACCTACAAATCAGTCAATCTCGATTGAAGTGATTGGTATCCCAGGTGGTAAACGCATGTTGTTAAAAATACCCTAAATTTTAACTTTTAACGTTCTAAAAAGTAACTTAAACGTATGAGTTGTAATGTATTTATTTATTTACAGACTAGTTTGTGGCGAGACGAAGAATTTGAGAGGAGTTCCGCGTACCTGTAGGACCATTAACAATACCAAATAGTCAGTGTAACAAGATGAATAGATCAAGAAACAGCACCCCTAAAACCTACAAAAAACGTTCTGGAACATCCGGGATACAAGGACATCTCTACGAGACCAAACTTCTTGGTTTAATATACTTCCGAGCTATAAATGACGAAAATATTGAAGAGTTTCATCTAGCTACTAATGTAGACAAGTTAGGTTCGTTCGATGACATTTGTTTTAGGGCTAAGGTAAAGAACATCGATAAGCCTCTATCAGTGTTTATACAAGCGAAACACAGGGAGAACAATTCAGTGCTAACACTCAATAGTAAAAGTGATTTGGTAAAACACTTTAAAAGTTACTTGGATATTAGAAGCAAATTTGACCCCAACAAAAAAGATGTGCTGTTCGATGGTACATATAGTGGAACAGATTCTTTTTTCGTGATTTACACAACCGCTAAAGGTGATCATGATGCCCAAGAAGCTCAAGGTAGTAGTGCTACATTTTTAACTACATTGATAGGAACAAATGTTTTTGGCTCCAGTTTACAGCCATTTACTGACAAAAGTAAATTTACAGAGTTAAATCAAATACTGTTAGAAGAAGAAATGATGGAGCTAGCTCGACTAATGGCGAAGTGTATTTGTGGAGAATTTAAGGATATCCAAATGTTGATGCTGAAAGAGCTTGTGTTACGGTACCACGTTATCTTGGCGCAACAAGTTTTCGATGTGTCCCAGGACCAATCTGGAGCACATCGTGATGCACGCTTACGACAAGATTTCTTTGATAATAAGGACGGACTTGTGCAGTTATTTAAAGAAGATCTGTGTGCAGAGATTCTGAAAAGGCAAAATTTCGCTTCAAGTACTTCTTCCGGTTTACGTCATGCTTGCTGCGGCGTTACTGATATATTTGAAGAATATAAAGAAATCAAACATTTGATTACTTACGAGAACCGAAAATTTGAGTTTCTTGATAAAACAGGATCAGAACGCTACAAACCATTTCTGGACAAAATTAATGAATCACAAGAGACCATTCGAAGAACAGTTGAAATAGCAGTAAATCAGAGCTTGCCATCACTACAATTTAGAGTGCCGGCTTCGTTTGGCAATAAAGATTTAACGTTAAGAGGTGACGACGACAAAAAAGAAAGCAGATTGATTGATTTAACATCAAAAATTGTGGGATTGATAAAAGAATCGAGGGACAGTAAAATTGTCAAGTTAGATGAATCAGTCGGTGAAAGATTGAAAGAAGGATTTCTGAAGCTTAATGGTGGCATAGCGTCTGCAGTGGGTAATTTGCTGGTTATTGATGACGGTACCAAGCTGCTAAAGTTCAATGGTAACTACAAATCACTAGGAAAACTAGCCAAAAAGTTATTTGATAAGCTGAATTGTGAAATTGAAAACTTATATGAATATAAATTTGATGTGCGAGTAAAAATATTTCCGAAACTTTCGTGTGATCCTGATGAATATACCAATGATATTGTGAGTGATTTTTCCAAAAATTTTATATTTTACACATCCCAAGCTAAGGAGGACAAAGTAGAGAAAATGTTAATAACCGCAATTAAAACAAAAGTTTGGAGTCGTAGCGACATACGTTATAAAAATACAAAAGCTAACGCAATATTTCTTAAGTATCATGATGCAATACAAAAATGGTGGATGAAAAAAGAGGGAGAGTATCTTACAAAAAAAGGCAGTTTGTATATAAATGCGGAAAAAGATGCTTTAAGTCAGCCACTGGTAACCTTTATAAATATGATGCAAAGAATAAATAACAAAAACTACGCTTTCACTGAAGATGCAGTAAATTCAATAAAATTAGATAACCAGCTTTCAGGAACTGTTATTGTTACGAAAAATATTGCACTTACTGTTGCAAAGCTCATAAATCATCTTATTAAAAACAACTGTGTCGTATTAGATATGAAATACATTTTGAGTTTGTCTGGTTATGACACCGATTTATTACAGACAGAACTAACCGAAATGAAAAAAGAAAACACACTTATTGTAGCCTGCGATAAAGCAATATTTGACACAAGTTCTGACTTAAAAAAATCAGAAGTCACAAATTTTTTAAGAAATGAAACCACAATTATTATTCTTAATGACCAGGACTCCATTGAAAAAGCGAAGAAATATTTCACACTAAAAGATAACGTAATACAGGACGAAAGAAACAATTTAGTTGACATGAGCGAAGAAACACAGAACAGTATCTTAGAGACCACAAACGTGGTATTTCAAGGTGTTGAAGTGAGCTCCAAGCAATTCTTGGATGACGCACCGCATGGGCTAGTGGGAGAGCATGTGTTATATAAATTAATGCAAAATGACACAAATGTAATAGGAAAATCAGCCTGTCAATTATATGACAAAGGAAAATTATACATCGAGAGATCGGTGAAATGTCTTAAAGTAGTCAATCAAGCACTTGACACAAACGATAGAAAAGTTGAAGAAGGGGAAACCAAGAGTATCTCAACGCTGTACGACCTCAGAGATGACGTAGTACTTGTCATTGGAGATCCTGGAATGGGAAAGTCTACTTTACTAACCCAATTGTCCCTTAAGACGAAACAAGTTGATAAAACAGTTTGGATATTAAGAATTAATTTATTGGAGCACTCCAAACAATTCTTCGAGTGGCAAGATAAAGAAACTGTCATCGATAACCTAAAATGTTTAAAATTCTTGTGTCAAGTCGCACTCAGCGAGGGAAGTATCAAAAAGAACGATGTACAAATAACATTAGAAGAATTAAATGGTACCGTTTCACTCAAAGATTGTGACGGTGACGAGTGGACTGTATTCGAGTTGAGAATGTTCCTGCACTATTATAATACAAAGCAACTAATAATCTTGTTCGATGGTTTCGATGAAATATGCCCTACCTACGTGCGTGAGGTGTTAAGTTTAATAAAAGAAGTGAAAAATTTACGTCAGAAACATAAAATATGGATTGCTAGTAGATCTTATGACAAAATAATTACAGAATTAGACCTTCAATTTTTATACAAAATAGAACCCTTAAATTACGACGATCTGGACTTATATTTGTCTACATTTTGGGAAGAAAAGAACGTATTAAAGAAAATCCATCTGAAAGGTGTTCGAAATAACTTAAGCGACTTTAGTAGGTATATGTCTAAAAGTGATGATTTACACATGTATAAGAAAAAAAGTCATTTACCAGATGAGTCAATTAAAGAGAAACCGATGCTTGCAGTTTATTTGAGCTTATTTAAATATTTAAAACCATCACTTAAAAGCCTCGATTGTAAGGATCTTTACAAAGAACCCGCGTCAAAATTCAGCGGATTGGTCGCAACTCCGTTACACCTAAATATGCTGGCTGAACATTTGTACAATCAAATAGTTGGAAAAGATGCTGATGATGGCCATGAATTAAAGGAACGAAACTCGGCGAGAGATAAAATCAAAGAGACATCTCCGGCTATGAGTGACCGCATAAAGTGTGCCAATGATGACTTGTACCATCCCAAGACCAATCCTAATGAACGGGAACCGGCGGGTGAGAAATCAATAGAGGCGGATAAGGCACGATGCCTGGAGTTGTTGGCGATTTTGATGGGAAAAGATGCCAATGATGACCATAAACTAAACGAACGGAACTCGGCGAAAGATAAAGGCAAAGAGGCATCGTCGCCTTTACACATCACCATCTCTGAGGAAATGTTGCCTTCGCTGTCCGAATCTGTCCTGAAATTATGGGTGTCTCGCGAAGCTACACTTACTGTGATTCCGAAAGTCACCTTGGAGCATCAGGAGTCGGAAAGTGATGTCTTCAAAACCCTTGTAACTGAAGAAAATTATGTCGATGACAGCCATACAGCCATTAAATGGGATTTAGATGTTAATTTATTCGAAATCTACGAGAATTTCCTAGAATATAAGTTGAAAATACGATTTCAAGAGAAAAACCAAACTGACATGTACAAACCGGATATTAGAGAACTATATAAGAGAGAACTTGCAGATACTAAAAACATGCTCAAAAAACTGGCAGCATATGTAGTATATAACAAACGTTTATTAGACAAACACGAGTTGAAGCGCTGTGAAGAAATAATAGACAAGCTGAAAGAGGGAGAAGAGAAAACAGACATAATCTGTAATGTAGTCAACGACATGCCAATTTTTGTACACTCGACGTTCGCCGAATACTTCGCGGTCGAATACATTTGCGATTTAATGAAAAGTCAACGAAACATGAAAAATATTTATAATTTTATATTGAACGTCATGTTTTTTAAACAAAACAAGAATATACTGGTAATATTGGACGCGAAAATAAAAATAGACAGTCAATTGATTTCCATTATAGGAAAAAACAAAGGAATTATATTTAGATTGTTACTGGAACAAGGTAAAATAACTAAAAATAAACATGCGTGCATTAAGTCATCTCTATGTGAAGCGATAAGACTCGGCTTGAGAAATTTAGCGTTTTTGTTACTATCAACAAGCGAGGAATACCTTTACGAGGGAAATTTGATGGATTTCATCGAAATAGTAAAAAAAACGAATATGCTTATGATCGCTGTTAAGATGGGATTTGATGAGTTACTAATAGAAATAGTCAATCGAGTGAGAATGATCCGTGAATCCAAGTTAAATGTGTTACTTGAAAATATTGAGATTTTCGATAAAAATGAGAATCTGGCCGGAGAAAGTACCAGTGAGTTAATTCAAAAATTACACGCAAATGTGTGGACACGTATGGACATAGTTCCAGATTGGGAAAATTTGCGAGAATTGGGTGGCCAAATATATTTTATTTAGTTACTAAGTTAGTAGGTACGAGAGCAGCTCATGGCTAGTATAATGACATACTGCATGGTTCGATCTTCGGGGTTAAAAGGCGCTTAACGAGGTCGAACCGTGGATGACTGCCCATGACCATACATAACATACCGAGACTCCTGCGTGCTTCGAAAAGCTCGTGAAGCCGTTGATCTCGGCTGTCATTTGTACCTCTTGATCTTTGACAGTCGTTACGAAAAGTCAGAAGCCAGAAAATCTGATACTAGTCTTGTCAACGCGTACCGTTTTACCCAGTTACTGAGTTGTGGAGGTCAGAGTAAATACTGGTACTCAGCTGGAATCCAGTTAGACTAGAAGTTGACCCAAACATAATTGGTAAAGTCTAGGCAGATAGAGTTAGTAAGTATGAGTACCTTTTTATGGATGGGAAATCATCAAACTACTCTTTCCACTTTGGGCGGAGCGGAAGGGAGTGTCAGACTCTTGTCTCTTACTGATTAAAACCCATCCGTATCCACTCGCACCCTTAAGAGATGTCAACATAGGAGACAGGGCCCGTTAGGGCCAGAGCCTGCCAAGTTTGCGGAATTTGTTCGGAATAGTCACCGCGGCCCTGGAAAGCAAAAGGCTTTAGGAGGAACACGGATGAGTTTTAGCCAGTAAGAGTCTCACACGCTGATTCCACTTCACCCAGAGCGAAAGAAGTCATTTGATGATTTCCCATAAGGATGGGAAATCATCAAATGACTTCTTTCGCTCTACTAACTATAACTATAACTCTCTATAACTATGTCAAATCAAAATCAAGTAAGTAAATATTGCTGACGTAATCACCAATCAGATCCACCCTGTCTGTTCATGTTTACAGAATATTGTAAGATAATTAGTAATTAATATATTTTGACGACAGATAGTCATTGTATTAGTCTAAGAGCTGGTCGCCACCTCGAGTGAGATTCTATTCACAAGGCTGAAATACGGGCGTAGTTTATTTAGTAGGTCCAAATAACGAAAGCTAAAGTTTGTCAGGATTTGGGAGGATGCAAAATTGCCTCCTTGACTACTGGCCCAATCTAGTAGGTATGCCAATGTTAAAAAAAAAATACATACTAACACTATCCCACATATTTTGTTATTGAGAAAATAAGGGAGGTCTGGCAGCTATGGGATCTCGGTCTATTACGTAAGCATAGAAGGGAGGGGTGAGAGCTATGTTTACTATCGCATTTAGCTCACGTAATACTTGCACGGCCCCGTTTACTCACCATTACACTAAGATTATATTGTTTAGACCTATTTATAAATTTAATAGTAGATACCTTGTGTTTAAGAAATATTTATTCGATTTCAAGTGCTTATTTTTCAAGTCAAAACGTAACTATGGTTGACGCCAGATTTGAAATTTGCAATAACGGTCACTGACCCCCTACATGTATTGACATACTGAATTCCGAAAACAGAAATAAAGACAAAGCTGTCCTGAATGGACATTGATCGTGATCCTTTACAGTCTCTAGTAATGAAAAACGATTCAATAATTTTTTGTCCAGGTACCTACAAAGAGATATTTAAGGACAGGACAATGACTCGTTATTGCAAATTTATCGGGCGTCGACCATAGTGCAATGTCAGTGGGTTCTATAAACAAAAGTTTTCGGCTACTTATTAACAAAAATAATGGATTTATTTTACATATCTACTTTGTCCCATCACTTCAGCGACTAAGGGACTCACCAGAGAATGGACAGCAGCGTTCTCTGTGGTTCTGTGCTTTGCAACAGCTACACAGCGATCGGCAACTTGCCTGCCAAGCGTGGCAAACTGGAGATACAAAGCTCCCCGTTGGGGGAGGCCTATGTCCAGCAGTGGACATCTATCGGCTGATATGATGATGATGATATATTAATTAAAGTTATTTAGGTCTAGTGCTAATTTGGCCAAATATTCACTTGTGCGCTATTATTATTGACAAGGGTGCGTTTCATAGCGTATTAACTCATTTGGTCTAATTTCATTTTATTATCGTTCATAAGATCATATCAACGTGAGATATACCAACTGTTGATATAATTTCTTTACATTTATCATTTATTTCTTCTAAAACTTATTTAGTATAACGTTGTTTGATATAATGTTTATGTAATCGAAAATCATTTGGTCTAACGTTTATGTTTTTATATCTTTTGAGTGGTATGTCAAACGATTTTATATTTAATGTTTGTTATGCCTATAAAAATTAGTTATTTTAAAATTATATCAATCGTTTATTATAATAACTAATCGTTATATTAAATAAAATTATTGCTTCAGTTGTTATATGTTGTAAATATTAGAGATTTTGTTGTTATATCATCTATTACTTACCCGTAACAAAATATTGTTTTTATAAGGCATAAGAGTTACATCTTCATTCCTCACATTTAGCTGGTTGTAGTAAATAAGTTCCGTCCTATGTAAATGTTATGAGCAATGCAATCGATAATTTAAAAGTTTATGTTTACAATTTAACCTAACTTTAGATTAATAATATTATATAATTAATAATAATAAATTATACACTTATAATTATAAAATTACAAAACATTTATGTATTTTTATTTCTGTCGGTTTTGTGGTCACATGCGCAGACTGCTGAGCATCAGTTACTGGGTTCGATTTCCGGGTAAAGTGAAATAGGTTTTTTCTATCTGGATATCATAACCGGAGTCTGAAATTCTGCCTGTTTTTTGTTAATGGATAGCCAAGTCCTTTCTGACAGGCGGTATGTTGTAAAGATCCGTAACCCTGTGAGACATAATCAGCCTTTTTCATAAAAACTTTTTGAATATGACCTTTATTACTTATCAAAAGTCAAAAGTCAAAAATGTTTATTTCAATTAGGCCATTAAACGGCACTTTTGAACGTCAGCATTTACAGTTCAGTAAAAATAATAATATTACATTAATAAAGTGACTCTACTGTCCATTCGGAAAGGTAGATTCTTATGGAGAAGAACGGACAAGAAACTCCATAGTTACTCTTTTCAAATAATGGTTTTACAAAATTTGGTATACAAAAATTAATTTAATATTATGTGAGGACGATACACCCAGAGTATGCTACTTATAAGAACAAAGTATAAGCAGCAGAGGTACTTATTCCTTTTCTAAAAAAAAATTAGGTAAACGGTACTCACATATTTACAGATAATCTTAATAACCATTAATTAAACAGAAAATAAAAACACAAAAAAGAAACAGTATACCTATCTATAAAGTTAATTCATAAATCAACCAGTTTGATTTTGTCTACACCCTTGATTGTCCTATGGAGCAGGACCAGCATGTTTCCAAGCATTCTTATCCTGAATGTAATCTTCTAATTTGTAATATGCTTGTTCACAAAGTGTACTTTTAACATAAGTTTTAAATTTTCTTTCATTTAGTTCTAATATGTCAGAAGGTATTTTGTTGTAACATTTAACACAATACCCCATGAAAGAAGTGTGAACTTTAGCTAATCTAAAAAATGGTTGATCTAATTTGTCTCTATTTCTAGTATTAAAATTATGTCTATCACTAATTTTACTAAAAAGATGTCGATTTTTCCGCACATACATAATATTTTCATAAATGAATTGGCAAGGGACTGTCATAATATTAATCTTTTTAAAAAGTTCCCTAAGAGAATCACGGCGACGCAGATTATACAGGGCTCTGACAGCTCTCTTTTGTAAAATAAATATGGATTCAATGTCAGCAGCCCGACCCCACAGCAAAATACCGTACGACATAATGCTGTGAAAGTAACTAAAGTAGACCAAACGTGCGGTTTCTACGTCTGTTAACTGTCTTATCTTTCTAACAGCATACGCGGCTGAGCTTAAACGACCCGCAAGAGATGTTATATGAGGCCCTCATTGCAATTTCTCGTCCAATGTGATACCTAGGAAAACCGTTTGATTAATGAACTCCAGTTTTTCTCCATTCAACATGATGTCACATTCGCTACTTTTAACATTTGGTAAAGAAAATCTAATACATTTAGTTTTTTTTTATTTAGAGCCAAGTTGTTTACCGTAAACCAATTTTGGACCTGATGAATAGAACTATTGACGTCGTCAAGATTTTGTGAACGTCGGTCTATTTTAAATATTAGTGATGTGTTATCCGCAAATAATACCATCTTTGGTTGATTTTTAAGTAAAGTTATGATTAACAGATTCTTAATTCGATTGCAGCAGAATCGTAAAAGTTGGTAGAGGATGCCGATGCGAAGTGGCCGTGACATTCTCCTTCTATCAAGTAAAGGGTTCTTAATATTCTATTTTTTGAAGAGTTTCCTTTTAAAGTCTGAAGCAGTACTTAAACTTAGCTTCCGGTTATTTTTTTAAATTAATAAATCTGGAGATGTAGTATTGCTTAATAAAACAAATCAGCTAGGTACTAGGTATTTATTAAATGGGAGGGTAAACAAAACTTTTTATCTTTTTTTTTATTTGTATAAAATAATAACATATCAAGATTTTTCGGTGATTATTAAGCAATAAAAGTCAGTCATTATTTCGTTTTAGCACAATCTTTGCACTCCATATTTCACTCTGAACGATTTTCAAGCATATCTTCTAAGGAGTATGGATGGTTTTCGCTTGAGAACACGTCGGTGAGCCACGATTCGGGCATGGGCAGGTTGTCAACCAGGAACACGGGTACTTCTGATTTCCGCTGACTTGCCTTCACGTCCTCAGCGAGTGAGTGGGTTATCTAGAAAACGATAAAATCTTAAATTAAAATTCTTGATGGCAAGAAACCTTACGGCATGTCGTCATCTTCCATGGAAGATGGGTAGGCCATTAGTGTGGGTCGCTACTTGTGTCGATACTCTTGCGCCATCCCATCTTCCTAGCTCATCGTGCTGTACTGGCGCTGCCGCTGCGGCTGCAAAGAACCTCAAGCGGCGGAAATATTATAACCTTGTTGGTAATTATACATATTTTCGAGTAGTTTGGGGTTGAAACTCTCGGTTCGTGGGGTCGGAGTGGGCATGACTTGTTTCAAGATTACAAGACGCTTAGTTGACTTATCTCCTCCTTCGCGTGACCCAAGGGATGGCTTTTACCTTGGTCAAAGAATAAGCATTGCCATATAACGTGGCAATACCGCCAGTCTTTTGGGTACACTTCCAGTCGACAGCGATGCGGATGAATTTTTTGACTCCATGTTTTAGGGTTAATTTAGTTAGGAGGTTTTTTTTTATTTCTAGGGTAAATATGTATGTACTTAGTTAAGTATTTATGAAAACAGTTGTAAATATCTATGTAAATTCTTTAAATTCCAAAGGCTTGTGCTTAAACGCTTACCAGAAAAGTACCTATTTTACTACCAAAAAAGATCATTTTACCTACTAGAATGGATAAATGCTCACCAAAAGGTGAAGTCGGAGCACCGCTGGTTTAAAAAAAAACAACCACGAAGGGGATAGCGGGGTCTGATTCGCTCGCATCGCTCGCTCACTAGACCCCACCATCCCCTTCTAACCTAACCTGTCCGAGTCGGGGTGCCGCAAGTCCCGAGCTCACTTAGCTCGCTCTTGCATCCAAGTTCTCCTAGTATCAGAAGTAACATTGTATTTCAGGGAAACAAGATTTGGTGAGCATTTATCCATTTTGGTAGGCAAAAAGAATATAAATACAACACGTACAATTATTTCATAAGCCCTGGCTGGAGGCTTTCATATTTATATTAAGGCCGCCACATGCAAGTCCGGTTATGCAGTCGACAACCTCCTAGGTTGAACTGAGAGAGGCCATTCACCACAAAAAAGTGCCTGTAATTATATCGGCAGTCACACCCTTAGACACACAGACATAACAGCGCCGCTTACCGGTAGATACTTATAGCCACTGAAATGTTACCTTGAAGCCTTCGCCCCTCTTCCTCCGCAGGTAGTTGAAACAGCACGCTCTGAATCGGCGCGTGCCGCATGCGCGCGCGCACTCGCTGCCGCACGAGTCGCACGCACACCATACCGAGCTCACTGTAACCACCACACATTGCTGAAGTCTGCACGACAAGAATTATGAGTGTAGAAGGCCTCTGATGGGCAAACAACCCATAAAAAAGCGGTTGTTAACGCAGCTGCTGAAAGGTGGGGTTGTAAATTTGATCCCCGGCCGGAGAAAGATTTTTTTTTGTTTATGGGTCTGCTCATGATCTTGTACCTCGCTCTATGGATGAAGTGTATAACAAGCGTGCTGAAAACCCGGTCTAAAGACTCAACTCCTATTTTATGGAGCTCCTAGACTATTCTATTCAAACGTCATCCCTTAAAAAACTTAAGAAGAAGAAGCGGATTGACAGATCACTTTACCTAAATGAGCACAGTGAAATGTTGACAGTAGTGCAATTCTGCCGATCGATTCTGTAAACATGTCGAAGTGAAGGCTTGGGTGACGTGATCATGAAGTGAACTGTCATTCCATCTTGATTATACGGATCGACAGCTCACCTCGTGACCCAAGCCTTCACTTCGACATGTTTACAGAATCGACCGGCTGTAACAATATCACCGAGATAAATTTGGTGAAGTGAGCTGACAATCCCTCACATCAATTGAAATTAATAGGGAATATGCATGAAAAAAAAATAGTATCTGAACAGTTTAAGTATCTAGTAATATACAAAAAATAATACCTACTAACAGTGAAAATATAATCAAAATTGACCAAAAAACAAATGATATATAACTATTTTAAACTAATAAATCCGTCCCTCTCGCGAAAACGCCGTTTTCTATAGCAGCTGTATAGGCGTCAAAGTATTTGACGTCAGAGTTGGTATCGGACTTCTCTTCCCAGTTGTCAACTTTGAAGCTTTATAACTTCATCGCTGATGAAGAAATTTAAAAATATATTTTATAATTGTTTACTAGAACTAATATGTATTATATTTAGCAAATTAAAAAAATGCATACATATTCCCTAATGAAATGACAGCTCACTTCATGTAATTCAACTAAGTTTTCATGGTAAGTTTCTTTGTTTGTTATCTTTAGTCTCACACGTTTTTCCATAGCACATTTGACATTGGCAGAATTGTCGACATCGGCATCATTGCCATAAGCAAAAATAGAGTGTTTTTTTTTCAGAATCGACCGGCTGAATACCACTACAAAAACATGTGCAAATGGTAAAATATATTACTTACTGCCTATCCATTTTTTTGAAAACGCAATCCGATTCTGTTCAAAGAGGTTGAACTCACTTAAAAACATAAGCAAATACTCTTTAAAATTGGAATGTCTCGAAAGTCACCGTACTATGTTAGTATCAACCTAATTTGAAGGTTTCGACTTCGACGCGGACGATGTCGTGGGCAAAAGCTAGTTTTTTTTTTATAAAAACCGTAAAACGGACGCCAGTTTACAATAACAACTTACCTATGAACATAAGACAAAGAACAGCTGTGATTTTCAGCATTGTGTAAGATTACTTATATCAGAAAAATAATTTCTTAGCTCGGAACAGTTCTCCTACTGAAGATGAACTCGGTATGATATGCTATAGTTATCAACCCTGTTTTATATGAGTTAAAGTTTACTCAGCAATATGTGTGGGCGTTGCAGCTAGACAAAGCTCTTTAGCTTAGGATATTTGTTTATGGATATTATTCGATTTGTTTTCCCATTACACTTGTGCAAATGTTCCGACTTTATTCTAGCCGTCTGGGGATGAATCACAAGGGTTAAGGAGTCTGACTGCTCGTTAATTTTTCGGAGAGTGAGGACCTAGCACGAATATTTTGTCGTAAGTAACGTTAAATGGCATAAATGGCCAGTCTCATATGATCAATCGAGCACAAATCTATAGAACCTGGGCTACTGCTGAGAAACTTAAAATGAAAAAGCTGTAAACTTAGCACTTTCCCTGACCCGGGATTCGAACCTAACATCAGTAGCGCTTTTAACCACTATACGTACCTATGAGGCAGCCGTGAACTGCTACGGAGCAACAATTTTATATATAAATAACATCTAAATAAATAAAACTCAAAGGTGACTGACTGACTGACTGACATAGTGATCTATCAACGCACAGCCCAAACCACTGGAGGGATCGGGCTGAAATTTGGCATGCAGGTAGATGTTATGACGTAGGCATCCGCTAAGAAAGGATTTTGATAAATTCTACCCCCAAGGGGATAAAATAGGGGATGAAAGTTTGTATGAAACTTTGTCAATTTTAAACCGATCGGGCTGAGACTTTGCATGCATATAGCTACTATGACGTAGACATCTCCTAAGAAAGGATTTTGATAAATTCTACCCCCAAGGGGATAAAATAGGGGATGAAAGTTTGTATGAAACTTTGTCAATTCTTAACTAATCGGGCTGAGACTTTGCATGCACATAGCTACTATGACGTAGGCATCCCCTAAGAAAGGACTTTGATAAATTCTACCCCCAAGGGGATAAAATAGGGGATGAAACTTTGTATGAATCTTTGTCAATTTTAAACCGATCGGGCTGAGACTTTGCATGCAGGTAGATGTTATGACGTAGGCATCCGCTAAGAAAGGATTTTGATAAATTCTACCCTCAAGGGGATAAAATAGGGGATGAAAGTTTGTATGAAACTTTGTCAATTCTTAACCAATCGGGCTGATACTTTGCATGCCCATAGCTACTATGACGTAGGCATCCCCTAAGAAAGGACTTTGATAAATTCTACCCCTAAGGGGATAAAATAGGGGATGAAACTTTGTATGAATCTTTGTCAATTTTAAACCGATCGGGCTGAGATTTTGCATGCAGGTAGATGTTATGACGTAGGCATCCGCTAAGAAAGGATTTTGATAAATTCTACCCCCAAGGGGATAAAATAGGGGATGAAAGTTTGTTTGAAACTTTGTCAATTTTAAACCAATCGGGCTGAGACTTTGCATGCACATAGCTACTATGACGTAGGCATCCCCTAAGAAAGGACTTTGATAAATTCTACCCCCAAGGGGATAAAATAGGGGATGAAATTTTGTATAAATCATAGATTTTCGACTGATTGAACTTAAATTAAATATTGGAGCTACTATGATGAAGACGGCCGCTTAAATAGGATTTTGATAAATTCAACCCCCATGGGGATAAAATAAGAGATGATGGAGGATGTAAATGTATTAGTATGAACTATCAGTACCTAATGGAACGAATAAATTAAGACGAACAAAATAAGAATGATATCCCGTTCGAATTTAAACGATTACAGTTTCCCCTAAAAGTCTGCTTTGCCATGACAATAAATAAGTCTCAGGGGCAAACTCTCAAATTTGCGGGTATTGACTTGAGAGAACATTGCTTCTCTCATGGACAGTTTTATGTTACTAGCTCACGAGTCAGTTCACCCAATAGCTTGATAGTTTTAGCGCCTAATGACAGATTAGTTAAGAATATTATGTACAAAAAAGTTTTGTAGGCTCTAATTTTTTACACACGCTAAACAAAAGTAAAGCCGCAAAAAATATACATAATTTAATAATAATACTTAACGCGAGCGAAGCCGCGGGCAAAAGCTAGTACACTATATAGCACTAAATCGAAAACATTCATGGTCTGGTTTTGGAGACGGCGAGCGATAGGTGGATCGCTGTACGACAAGTCAACGGCGGGTTGTGTTCCACGCGCGCCTCAAAGAGAGATCAACATATAAATGATAGAGCCCGCTAGGGCCAGTGCCTGCCGGGATCACGGAGTTTGTTCGAAAGACTTACCGCGGCCCTGGAACGCAAATGGCGTTTGGAAGAACACAAACACAGCTGGGCTTTAGTCTGTAAGAGTCTGACCCTTCCGAGCGGAAGAAGTCCTTTGATGATATTCCAAACTAAAAAAAAAGGTGTCTCCTTAAATCAAACGTTTAAATTGTGAAGCCTTGAGGCTTTTCAAGGGTTTTAGCTACCAATTTAAGGATTAGGCGTACATAACAAGTTGGTTTGGTTATACTGAATATTGAAGGAACCCTATTTGTCTATCTGGCTGTCCATTACCTCTCTCTCTTTCTCTGAAACGAAACTTTGCAAACAGGGCAAGGGCATATTTAAGGGGTGACAGAGTCTGTTTTGTCAAACCATCTTTCGACACTCGGTGTCGTGATACTTGAATAAAAAATATTCTGAATTGTCATCAAACCAAGTACCTATATATCCCTTTTGGGATTTTCCAAAAAAAGAGGAACTGATAGCTTTGTAGACTTTTGCACCCTGGACCCCCCCCGAAAGCCAGTCGGTACGCTCTTGCCAGAGCGGTCGTGGTCGTCTGTAGTGTTCTAGGCAATTACGACCTTCGTCACAATTTCTCGCCATTTTTGCCTGTTAGCGGTCATCCTGGCACACTCATGCAATGGGCCTCCCACAGCAGACTAGATTTGGTCTGTCCATTGCAGAAGCTAGTTCAATGTAAATCATGACTTCTCAATCCATCTCCATATCTACGCCAGTGCGACTGCTGAGCGTGTGGTCCTGGGTTCAATTCTTAGGTCGAGCAAAGTGTTATTGAGGGTCTAGATTTGTGCTCGCCTCACGCTAATTGGCCTCGCCTCCCACATAAGTGGGTCCACACGAAACAGACTTGTCTGCACATACGATAATTTCTGAATAAAAACATTCTTTCAAACAGACATTTGTCTGCATTGCTGTGCAACACAGCAATGCAGACATATGTTGGTTTTAAGTTCAGACCAAATCCTATACAAGTTTAAGGAAATCTGTATCGTGTGGACCGATAATTACATGGGGACTTACAAAACAAAATTAGCGAGCGTAGAGTACAAACTGCTTAACCCAACGTATATTCCTAGGGAGATGCCTGGAAAGAAAGAACCATGAGAAGAAGAAACCATTAGTAGCCATATTCACGAACTTAGAAAGATGTCTAGCAACGCCCACATAATATACTGCTAAGTAAACTTTTGCTCCTATAAAACGGGCTTGCCGACTATACTACGACATTCCGATATCATCTTTAGTAGAGGAACTGTTCCCAGCTAAGAAAATATATCTATCAATACTCTAACAAAATGCTGAAGATCACAACTATCCTTTCACTTATATTTATTGGTAAGTAGACAGAAGTGTGGATTTTATTTTATCTGCTATGTTACCTTTACATGCAGGACTCGTCGAGCTTGTAGTAAATACCGTGGTTGATGCACCTTTGTTCGAAAGACTTCATCCATAGAATGAAATCGAAGTCAAAACGATTCTAAAAGCAGGCCCATAAATAAATGAAAACCTTGCTCTGACCAGGGTATCAAAGTTACAACCCAGCGTTCAGAAGTTTAAGAACAAAAACAGTATGAGAACCACGATTGTTTGATAAATGATTTTTGTTCAGTTTTTGTCGACCGAGGTACGGAACCCTAAAAAACATAAAACCTGGCCCCGACTAAGGAATCAAACTGACACCGTACCGCAGTTGCGCTTTTTTTTTAAGGATGTGAAATCATCAAATGACTTCTTCCGCTCTGAGTGGAGCGGAAGGGCGTGTCAGACTCTTACTGACTAAAACCCATCCGTGTTCCTTCTTAAGCCCTTTGCGTTCCAGGGCCGCGGTGATTCTTTCGCACAAATTCCGCAACCCTGGACAGCAGTTGCGCTTACAACCGCTTTTGTGGGTTGACCAGGACAGGTCTTGTACAGACGCGCCAGCACATCAAGTCACAGCCTTGAACCTAATGTTTTAGCAACAAAGTTGAAAATCTTTTAAAGAAATTTGACAGATTGTTGTAGCTTGATCTGCTGGCATCTGTACACTCATATTTCTTTTCGTGCAGACTACGGCCAGTGTGATTCTGTAAACATAACACCGTGTAAACTTAGGTGAAGTGAACACGAAGTGAGCTGTCAACCCATACAAATAAAATGAAATGACAGTTCACTTCATGCTCAGAATAGACCGGCTGTAATTTGTGGTGGTTGCAGTGAGCTCGGTGTGGTGTGCGTGCGACTCGTGCGGCAGCGAGTGTGCGCGCGCATGCGGCACGCGCCGCTTCCGAGCGTGCTGCTTCAACTACTTGCGGAGGAAGAGGAGCGAAGGCTTCAAGGTAACATTACAGTGGCCCTATCTACCGGTAAGCAGCGCTGCTGTGTGTGTCTAGGGGTGTGAGTGCTGGTGTGATCACAGGCATGTCTCAGCTTAGGAAGCGTTCAAGTATTACGTAACGCAATTTTTGAATATCTTGAAATGTAACGCGCCGTAACGTTTATCTGTACCCCCCTCCCCCTCCCTAAACGTTACGTATTATCCAAGTGACAATTTTTACCTAAAAGTCACAATTATGTCTACTACTCTCATGTTACCAAATTTTTTAATTAATAAATACGTTATTTCAAGAAAAATATTGATGTTTATTTCTGTTTGGCAAAATGACTACTGTTTAGTGACTGTGGAACTCGAAAATATGTTTAATGAGCTAGCGTTAAATAAAAAAAACAATGTTACATAATGCGTTGTTCGAACACCCCTCCGGCCCCTGTAACGCATCGTAACGTTTTACAAGACCCCCCCTCCCCCCAAATTGCGTTACGTAATACTTGAACGCCCCCTTATTCTGTGATGACAACACACCTGTGAGACCTATAGAATTGCATTTGTTCATGTTGCAGTGGTCAGTTCTTCGGGATTGGCTGTTATTAACTTTGTTATTAAAATAGGGAATATGCATAAAAATAAATATTTATTGTCTAAATATAATACTCAGTGAAAATACAATACTAACAGTGTATGCAAATATATCTGTCCCTCTCGCGAAAACGCTGTTTTCTATAGCATCCGTATAGGCGACATAGTATTTGACGTCAGAGTTGGTATCGGACGTCTCTTTCTAATATTCAACTTTGAAGCTTTATTACTTCATCGCTAATGAAAGTATTTTAAAAATTATTTCATAATTGTTTACTAGGGCTAATAAGTATTTTATTTTGCAAATAAAAAAACTCCATGCATATTCCCTATTCGTCCCGGCTGTCACTTCCAGATCTTTGGCAGTCGATATAAATTGTCAGAAGCCAGAAAATCTTACACCAGTATTGAAGAAGAAGAAGCACCGTGTTACCCAGTTACTGGTTAGTGGAGGTCAGAAAGGCGCTCCACGTATAATACTGATATTCAGCTAATTCCGGTTTGACAGATGATTAGTTAAAAAAGACATTAAAAAGCATCGCTTCGCACAAACAGCGCAAATTATGAAAACATGTACCAAATCACTTATCATAAAATGATCAGAGTATAAAAGTAAGTGCCATACAACGTGGCAATGCCGCCAGTCTTTTGGGTACACTTCCAGTCGACAGCGACGCGGATGAATTTTTTGACGCCATATTTTAGGCTTAATTTAGTTAGGAGTTTTTATTTTTATCTCTAGTGTATATAGTTAGTTAAGTATTAAACGAATAAATTTTGATGTGAGTATTAAAGTTAGATAACATTGAATTGTAATGTTTATTATTGTCTAGATGATTCACTCGCTCGCTGAGGACGCGAAGACAAGTCAGCGGAAGTCAGAAGTACCCGTGTTCCTGGTTGACAACCTGCGCATGCCCGAACTGTGGACCACAGACGTGTTCTCAAGCGAAAACCACCCGTATACCATAGAAGATATGCTTGAAAATCGTTCAGAGTAAAAGATAGAGTGTAAAAATTGTACTAAAATGAAATATTAAAAATTAAATTAAAATAATATCTAAGTAGGTATCTTATTACTTACTTTAAACCAATCCAAGCGAACGAAGTCGCGGCCAAAAGTCGCGACTTCGTACGCGTATATCCCGTTTATTCCCAATCCCACAGGAATTTCGAGAAATCCTGTGGGATGAACCATTTAGTTAGTAGACTCATGAATCATGATTTTAATAAAAGAATTGGCTACCATAGTAAGAAGTAACGAAGAAATTATTTCTGGAAATACAGGCGAACATTTGTTTAGAAAATAATGAAGTCACATAGTGTTCGAATCGAAGCCATAAAAAGTAACGTACCTAGCCTTCGTTTCGTTCCAACTATTATTAGTTCGTTATTTGAAGTTAGACCTTCGACGGACAGGGAAAACTGTGGAGAGGCTTAATATTTAACCTCAAGAATAAAATAAAATATTCTATTATTACAGATAATTACAATTCATAGGTCCTTCCTATATGAGAAATTATTCCTGTCCGCTACAGTCATCAGGATTTTAACAACTGCTATGTTGGTCTCGCGGTCGCAAGCGCGACTGCCGAGCGTGGAATCCTGGGTTCGATTCCCAGGTCGGGCAAAAGTGTAATTGGGTTTTGGTATAGGAATTTCCCAGTAACAGCCCGGAGTTTGGAAATTGGTGGCGTGACACTCCCGTGCCTCAGAAATCACCTAATCCGTGTCTGTCACCTAAACCGTGAAGGAAAAACATAGTAAGTGTACACATGTAATTTAGTTGATGGAGGAAAAAAACAATAAAAAGAAATCATAATTTAAAAATCTAGATACCAAAATTGGTAAATTACATGTACAATATTGTACATATATAAATCTATAAAACTCTTCTGTTACTGGTCAACCCACAGTCGAAACTAATAGTTGTACAAAGCTCAAATTTGGCATGTAGGTTCCTTGGGGAGTGTAGGGGAGCACTAACAGAGGATTTCTCGAAATTCCTACGAGAACGGGAAAAAACGGGATATGCGCGTACGAAGTTTAATATAATATGTCACTATTACTACTATACGCGTCTGTCTGTTTGTATGAACGCGATAAACTCTCAAACTACTCAACGGGTTTCCATACGGTTTCACCAATGCAATGGACGAAGTCATTACGAAAACAAATCGACTGTCTCATACAATAATTACGTGCGCATTACTCGACAAAGTGGTACTGAACAGCTAATTCTATTCTCGTGATTTCGTTTCGTTTTTCGTTGTCACGTCAAAAAAAATGATTTAATTAAAAGAGTGTCCGTGGAGTTTCTTGCACATTCTTCTTTATAGAGATCTGCGCTTTGGAACGTGCAAATAGCTTCATCTTTGACAGACCGACCTTCACAATTCCAAAGTGCCTGTTAATGGTTTAATTGAAACAAATAACTTGTTTTACTTTTATTTTTATTGATGTATTTCGTCATAAGACGTCTCCACCTATACCTCTGTCCTAGTTACTCGGCCGCTCATAACGCGTATGGTGGCGACGCCGTAAGCGGCAATTATAACGCCACGCGACGCCATTTTGCTTTCAGGAGGCTCTTTATAGTGGCTCCTTTAACGCAATTTATTTATTGTATCATTTAAATGTAGAACAAGAAATTGTCTTTGTTTGCTGTCGTCTCCTGTTTGCGCCAGTGCAGTACCTACCAAATGAAATGATGATGAATAAAGCAAGACGCAGTAGCGCGTGTTGCCTTTAACCTTCTCAACACCAGAGCATAAATGCATCGGCGTGCCCCCAATGCCAATGCCTTATTTTTTCGCCGTACTTTTTGGAACATATTTGTGACGTTTGGCGTACAGGGAACGCGCTTGCTTGTCATGTATACGTGACAATGACGTTCAAAAGGTTAAGAAAGACGTGCAAAGCTGGACATGGCTTTCCTTTAAGCGTCGCATTATCGGCTGATCATGTGTTTCTCGCATCCAGCGGATTCCCACAGTGATCCCAGGCCATCGGTTTACCCTATGGGAGGCTTTTCAACGCTGCATCGTTTGGTACCCGGTCGCCTATCTGACATGCAAATGAATTATAGATACAATTTTTTTCCATATTCACATTCACATCGTGCTAATCAAATTTAATTACTTAGTTACTATTCTAAGTTTCGTTTTTTGTTATGTTTCATTTTTTTACGTTCATTCGGTGCACACGGTTCTCAAAATTTTTATCGAATTATTTGGGTCAATACGTAACAAGGACCCAATTTAAAAACGCCCTTGTACTTGGCGAGACATTATGCCTACATATTATACCACTGTTTTGAAGAAACAGTTTGAGTTTATTCGGGTATTATCTACATTTAAGAGTTGCTTAGTTTAAGTGTAAATTGCAGCTAATTCCAATACCACTTCAAAGTTACATGGCATGCCACTCTTTTTCAAGAAAAAAAAGGTCAAGCGAAAGTGGGGGGACCATAAAGTATCTTCCAAAAAATATTGAATAATAAAAAAAACATAAGTACATATTGCTAAAATAAATATTCCAACGCGACCTCATAAAGAGCCTTTCAAACCACCTGAAAACTTAATGCCACTTCATCAACTATTCAACATGAACGTTACACCCGGTGTCATAAGTGAAGCCAGGTTACCGCGGGAAAATAGGGGGCGTGGCCTCCCACCCAACCAATCAGCAACCGGCAAACCAACTGATAATTACTCATTCAACCAATAGGAGCCAAGGATGGTGCTGTCATGGCCCCAATGGAAGAAAGCGCGCGAAATTACCCAACATGATGTGGCATTTTCCATAGTGGTGTAATGTTATGTTTTATTTTAGTTAGTCGAACGGCTTGTTTGATTTAAGATACATGGTGGGATGGTGCTTAAAAAAAATAATATTGTTTTTGAAAACAGAAAAATATTTTAAAAATTAAGATGAATTATTATTAATAAAATATAAAACTACAGTTAGCAAAAAGGACTATTCGCGAAATTTATATCCACAAAAGTTACATTTATTTAAGATTATCCAATAACTGATATTTTCACTTGGCGGATTTAGAAATTTTAAATTTGAATAACGAATAAAAAATAACGAACGTAAAAGTTTAAACAAAAAGAAGTTTAAATAAAAAGTTGGTGTCTGTGTGTGTAACTTAAGAAGGAAAATAGGTAGTTATATTCTAAGAAAATTTGGCAATTGAATAAGCCACGCAAGAACTAGAATCACTAATAAAAAGCTTCAAGAATCACGTAGAAGCAACCTATTTGACTATTCTTCGACCATTATATATAGTCCCTTTAAAACCGCCAGTATAGCTGTAGAATAACTACACAAAATTAAAATAATATCTACATGTGAACCGAACATACAATACGAACAAAAACTCAAATAAAGAACCGCAACAGAGTGAAAAAGGTGCCTCAATAAGTGAAGACCACGCAGGTCCAAAAATCATGCAAAAGCCACCAACCTCCTTGTAAAAGACAGTTTAAAAACAGAAGGACCAAGGACGACTGACCATGGAGACTGGAATGCCTCTATACTCTCTGGAGTCAGTGGCTTGTCTATTGCGAAGCTACAACCATTTGTTGGCACCGACGGCGCCAGCCTCAACACCTGGTAAGTCACTAGAATAACGTGCTTCTGCCTAGTTTCTGGTTTTTTTTTATATTATTGAAAAGCTCGCGTTTAACCACAATAACTGATGGTATGCGGTCGACGATGGAGCACGCTTGCCTAGAGGTAACCTGTTCACTCTTGACTTGATAGACAGAACAGAAGAATTACTGAGAAGGTTTTATTGAATAGATTGTGAATATGTATATATTAAATTTTAAATATGTACTTAATAACTAGGCTCTTAAAATAATGCGTCATAAAATTCATCCACATCGCTGTCGACTGGAAGTGTGCACAAAAGACCAGATAGAGAATAAGCATTGCCATACAACGCGGCAATGCATTGTATGGATTGCCTTCTGTCCAAGATAAAAGCCAGCCCTTGGGATACGCGAAAAAGTGTCAACTTCAGCCATTCTAAGTATTTTTATTCTTTATTGCACACACGAAACATACAAATACAAACATAACAGGGCAGCTTATCTTATAATATAAGGTTCTATTCAAATAGATGGACAAATTTTAACACAGCGTTCATTCAGTAAGTCTAACCAAAGATATCCAAGCAAAACAAACACTGATTAAAATGATTTTATTTTGATATAAAATAATAAATTGCCGGCACACTAGAATAAACACTTCCGTTATGGGTAGACGTGATCACGTGCGGCTGCACATTTTCACTATCAGAATATGAGATAACAAAGACATGGATGTGTTTATGCATTAGGTAAACAACATTTTTAGTGTATTTTCGTTAGATTTTTATTCTTGCAAATATGTAATGCGTTTTTATTAACTTTTTTTACCATCGCCCTTATTTTTTGTTATTGTTTGTGTCCTTTTTTTTATGGCGTTGGCCACTCGCAGTTCAGCACACTAAGGCTGGTTACTGAGGTGGAGGTGTGGCTGGTTACGGACCATCCTGTGGTGGCCTCAAATGAATTTACCCTGATACGAACCTCGGCTTAGCGACGTCATTTCGGGAGGAGGCGCAAAACGGAACGAGGTCTGTTTTTGTATTTACGAAGCGTGCTGGTTTCCCTACAGCTTTCTTGTATCTGGGTGATGGTGTAGTCGGATTCGCCGGTTCGGACGAGGGTATGCCGCGGTCGGCAAATCTGAGATGGAGCGTATCGGGTAGCCGATGCGATAAGGGGATTTTGGTGTTTTGATGCAGTTTCGATGAAACGTTGGGATAGACGTTTCATAAACTGTGTGATCACTGTCGGGATCTTGAGATCGACATGGAGTCGCTCGTTCCTAATGAACCACGGGGCGCCCGTGGCCTTTCGGAGAAATCGGTTTTGAAGTACTTGCAACCTATTAATTGGTACGACTTTGCGTGCGCGATTGGATCACGCGAAGGGTCAACTAAGCGTCTTGAGAGATCTTTAAACAAATTATGTGCATTAGGACCCCACGACCCGAGAGTTTCAACCCCAAACGGCTCGAAAATATAACTACCAACAAGGTCAAATTTTTTATAGGTTAAAAAATCGTTGTCTTATTCTTTATTGCTCACAAAACATATCTACTGACACAAATATAATAGGACTGTTTATGTACAAAGTCGATCTTCATCAACAATTGCGTTTTCTTATAGCAAACCTCATTGTGATAAATAGCCAATTTTAATTAGAAAAGTATACCCAAGTGCGCACCTAAACTTAAAACTCAAACCCTTGCTTGAATAAACTTAACAAATTGTGTACAGCTCACAATACATAAACATAATATACACAATTTGTAAGTATTCCCTAATTCTGCTCCTGAAAACTTGCGTCATCATCTAAGATAAAATAGCTAATCAAAAGAGTCATCATCTACCTAGCCTTTTGCCCAGGTATATCGGGGTTCGTTCGAAAGAGTCACCGCGGCCCCGGAACGCAAAGGGCTTTAGAAGGAACACGGATGGGTTTTAGTCAGTAAGAGTCGGACACGCCCTTCCGCTCCACTTAGAGCGGAAGAAGTCATTTGATGATTGGGAAATCCTTTAAAAAAAAAAGGTATATCGGGGTCGACTACCAGTCAAAGCGGATTCAGCTGAAGACCAGTATTGTACGTGAATCTGCCCTGACTGGGTAACACGGTACTTCTATCGCTTTTAGCGATAGGGCCGCCAGTTGTATCACCTGTTATGTTTTTCTTCATCTATCTTTTCTGTGACTTATAAAATGGTGAACATATTAAAAAAAATACTTTAATTCGGACCTTGATCCATATTATGTTAGTATTATACAAACGTATAAGCTATGTTAGTATAAAAATATTAAAAGGTTTTTTTTTTAATTCATATATCTGTTGTACTCACCTGACGCACATGTACATACACCCAATGCACCATGGTGGTGCAACACGGCTTATCACTAATGACCCCCAGAATGCCGATTAAAGATTAAATTAGATTAATCAGATTAGATTTATTAAAAAAGAGTATTTTATTATATTCTTCTTGGCAGACTAGGGTCAGATTTAACGACTGCCAAAGATCTTCAAATGACCGGGACCAACGGCTTAACGTGTTTTCCGAGGCGCGGAGGAGTCTCGGTACATTTACAGACCGACTTCGGTACCGTGCGCGGTTCGTTATTCTTATTATTTAGCCACGAGCTCCTCTCGTGAGTGTAGGAGAGAATTCCAAAGGCGCTCATCACGAACAGCAGGTCAATTCTAAACATGTCAGCGTCAAAACGAAGGTGGAGTGAGCTTGAAGTGAGACAGAAAGAAATAAGGAAGAATGTTTATTTGGCAAAAGACAAACAAAAAATTAAATAATTTTAATATCTCGTGACAACTCACACACGGTCATCCGATCCCAAACTAGGCAGAGCCTGTGCTATGGCACACATACTGACTGATAAACATACTTATATATTTCTAAATACATACATATTATAGACAAATTTACAGCCAGGCACAGAACAAAATGATCATGCTCATCACATAAAGATTTGTCCTGGGTGGGAATCGAACCCACGATCTCCGGTTTAGCAGTCAGGGTCACTAACCACTGGACCAACAGGCCAGTCACATGAATTAAAAACTAACAGTACTTACATAATAATTAATTAATAATGCAAACAAAATTGAAGTATTATTAATCTGTGCGAGGCCAAAACGGCACAGCGTATGCTGCGATATTAAAAAAAAATCACAGCGCTGGTACTCTGATAGAGCTGTCATTCCACCGTCATTGAATGGACGGACAACTCACTTCGTGATCACTTCACCACCAAAAAATATGATTCGATTTAGTCCGTCATCGTCACATTGATTTTATCGAAAATTGTGGACACGTATTTTTTGCTTTATCAAATCAATAAAAAAATATGAAGATAAAGTGCATCAAAGTTCAAGAGTTGAAAGAAGAGCTGCTGACGTCACATATGAGTATAAAGTGTAAATATGACGTCACACGAGTTTTCAAACGCACTGTGTCGTCTACAATCTCTGCTTACGTGAAAAAAGAAAAAAAAAAGGCCGCTGAAAGACACACGGACGAACGGACAATTCAGGCTTAGTAATAGGGTTCCGTTGGTTACCATTTGGGTACGGAACCCTAAAAATATATGGCCAATATTTTTCTATGATCTTACTGACGGACTAATTCGATTTTTTTAAGTCATCTACACTATTGGGAGGGAAGCTAAGGAAAAGAATTTCTTTGAAGTTTTTAAACCTTTGAAGCATTATTTTAAGACCTCTATCGGGGCGGTGTGTCGTTGAAATCGATGTCCGCCGGTAACGTTATGTTCGACACAATTTACATTTTGAATTTATTCAGCAATGTCACATTTTTTCTCTAATAGACCTTAAGTTTACTTATTTATGTCCGATCACAGACTTATATAGATTTTGAAAAGCCAAATCGATTTTTTTTTATAATTATAATAATAGCCCGACCGAACTTCGATTACGGTGACCAATCTCCTAGGAGATTAGCCATGTACGCAGGGGATATTACCTATAGCGCACAGGTATGTGCGCAAACATAATAATAATATATCCTGGGACAACTCACACACGGTCATCCGATCCCAAACTAGGCAGAGCCTGTACTATGGCAACCAGACAACTGATAAACATACTTATATATTTCTAAATACATACATATTATAGATAAATTACACCCAGACACAGAACAAATGATCATGCTCATCACACAAAGATTTGTCCTGGGTGGGAATCGAACCCACGACCTCCGGTTAAGCAGTCAGGGTCACTAACCACTCGACCAACAGGCCAGTCACGGATGCACTCTCTGTTCCTTTACTCTCATTATCCGATGGGACGATAATCCAACACGACCGGGGAGAGGTCAGGCGCAGGACCAACGGGTTTACGTAATAGACCGACGAAGGTTCGGTTTCGGCCACAGTTTTGGTTTCGGCCATAAATTAACGGAACCTGAAAAAAACTTCTTGACGACTTGTAAAAGTGTTATATTTAACCTACTTACGAAACAAATATCATTTGTCATTTACAAGATCTCAGTAAATTATATTAATCATAATAATATTGTGAACAACTCGACGCGACTTCGTACGCGCACAGCCCGTATTTTCCCGTTCCCTTAAGACTTTCGGGAAATCCTCTCTTAGTGCTCCCCTACTGAGTGTAGGGAAGCTACATGCCAAATTTCAGCTTTCTACGACCAGTCGTTTCGGGTGTGCATTGTTTGTCAGTCACTCAGTCAGTCAGTAAGGGAATAATTTTTAACGCGAAGGTTGGTGCTCCCAAAGGAAGTGAATACTTAACAGTGCAAGAGCATGGATATGGCGAGAGAAACGGCAGAAAGCAGAGGGTTGTAGACCACGCACTTGAACATAATCTTACCATCTGCATCAACACATGCTTCAAACAGATCGCACAGGACAGAGACAATAAGGAATATGCATGTTTTTTTTATTATCTATACAGTTTATCTAAAAAATAGAATAAAAAAATATCGAAAAACAAACGAGATACTATTTTAAACAAATATACATTTCTGTTACTCTCGTGAAAACGCTTTTTTCTATGGCAGCTGGAGGTAACATATCTATGGGCGACATAGTATTTGACGTCAGAGTTCGTTCAGACTGTTCTTTTTAATTGTCAACTTTGAAGCTTTATAACTTTATCGCTTCATTCGCTGTTTAAGCTTCATAATTGTTTACTACAGCTAATAAGTAAGTATTTCATTTTGCAAAAAAAAAAAATTGCATGCATATTCCCTCTTGGGCATTTTTTGGAGAACTCAATTTGGGGTTGCTATGGGTAATGCAGATAATGCTTAGCAATAACTAAATTATTATGATAAATTGGTTAATGAGTTATAAAGAATGTAAAAGTAGTTATTAGGAAATAAAATACTTTTTTATTTAATTTTATATTTTTAATAAAAGTGAAAACCACTTTTAAAATATTAACAGCCTTATTCATAAAAACTTTATAACCATTACATTGCTAAAATACTGTTAAACAGATTCTTTATTCAAAATTATCTATGGAGAATTTGAATTTAGAATCTCTTTTTGACTAAGTAACGGTTAATAAGTTTTTTATGAATAAGGGGATTAGACTATAAGAGGTTCTAGTTTAGGTGATATTGATTTTTGACAAAGTTTACTTACAAGACTTAGTTTTTAACACGATGATTATTTTTATTCATAGTAAATTGTTAAAATAACATAAATATTTTTTTTTACAAAAATGTTATTTGTTATTTAATTTAAGAAAAGTTAACTGTGAGTGGATAAAACACATAAAACATAACCAATGAAATTAACATCTATAGCATGTTAAATAAACTTAAACATGCTATACCAATATAAAAAATATTAATATTATAAACCTAAAGAAGTTCCGGTTTCGGTTTCGGCTCAAAATTCTGTTTCGATCGGACACAACTGTACGTGCTTTTCGAAACACGGGGTTTTCACTCCACCAGCTTAAAAACTAAACTAACTTTAAAATTATGCAGCCGCAGCTGCTAGTGGTGTATACAGTAGCGGTTTACCAATAGGCTCACTAGGCTAGGGCCTAGAGCGGCAGATTTTAGGGACGGCAAATTTGGGGCCAATTTTTTATTATGTTAAAAGAAATTAAAATGATGACAGACTACACATACACATACATGATGAAACACTCGATGAAGAAATGAGAATGACTGGTAGTGATACTTTCAGGGTTAATACATTTCTCGTCCTCATTGACGGACTCGTATCCGAAGTAGAAAAACGGCAGGAGGCCTTCAACAGGTTCATTGAAAACTTTTCATTTCTTACCAAAATTAGTGAATTTTCATCATCAACCCTAACGCGAAATGATTTAGAGACTGACTTAGTTCAAGAATGTCAATTTTCAATGCCAAGAGAAGAAATTGCAACAGGAGAAGACGCCCCGGGCGTTGGGAGTCGTAGGACACCGTAGGCGCGGGCCTGCGGACGGCAAGCTTGGAGGGCTCGCTGTCCGATCACCACCAGGCGCGGGTCGATGGCGCGGTGTGCTTCACGCGCGCCTCAAAGAGATGTCAGCATAAAAACGGGGCCCGCTAGGGCCAGAGCCTGCCAGGGTTGCGGAATTTGTTCGAAAGAGTCACCGCGGCCCTGGAAAGCAAAGGGCTTTAGAAGGAACACGGATGGGTTTTAGTCAGTGAGTCTGATCCTCCGACCGGGTATTGTGTCTGGTGGGCAACTGCCCCATAGTTCATATTCAGACTGTTGTACATTATGTTCAATCGCATCGTGGCGACAGTAATGCCGCTACAATTGAATATATCGTTTTTAAACTGTGAGTAAGTGCAATACAAAATATTTAATTAAGATTACCGAAAATACATTATGAGTAAAATAATTTAAAACAACTGTTATTTAAACATTACAGATTTTATTATATCAGTTGAAAATTTGTGAAGGGCTGGCACTGGTACGTGGGGATTAGCACAAGAAACGAGAGCCTAGCTCAGCTGTGGGGGCGAAGTCGGGTTGTGGATGATGAAATCAGATTGATATCGCACTAGCAACCCACTCTGATTTCGCACGGGTACAAGCTCAAGCATAGTATAAGCTCCCATCGGTATTTTTATTTTCGACAGCTTCAACAAGCGTCATATTTTAACCAATTTACACAACACCTAAATCGTCTTCGTGATTCACTCCGTCCATTGGCGAAAACCGTTTGAAAATCACCGTTTGTTTTTAGGGTTTCATATCTGAGTTGGTAAGAACGGAACCCTCATAGGATCACTTTGTTGTCCGTCTGTCTATCTATCTGTCTGTCAAGATATTTTTTCTCAAGAACGCGTGGAGGAATCAAGCTGAAATTAACATCAAATACTCAGGACTGCTTTTTTTTTAAGGATGGGAAGTCTTCAAATGACTTCTAAGGGCGTGTCAAATTCTTACTGATTTAAACCCATCCGTGTTCCTTCTAAAGCCCTTTGCGTTTCAGGGCCGCGGTGACACTTTTGAACAAATTCCGCAACCTGGCAGCTACCCCTTGGAGCAGTGTTAAAACCAAACTCCTAAGTCAATGCAATCTATGTGCCATTTATGCTCCGTCTATGGCGCATTATTTGACGCTACTAAGGGACTCAAAGCCTATAGGGTACTTCCCATCTTACAGTACAAGTAAAAAAAAGAAATTGGGGATTTGTTTTATCATATTTATAAAAAACATGTTTTGCGATTACAAACTTATATTTTCGGTTGAAAAATTGACCCTGACGTACATTGATGTATCCGTAGGTACTGTGTACTCGAAAAAATCAAGACTCGATCGGAACCCTCGGTGCGCGAATCTGACTTGCACTTGTCCGTGTTCTATTTTTATAATTATATGGTGATGTGTACCGAGAATATGTATTTAAATACAAATAGGGCTAGTAGGTATAGTGTATTTAGGCACTTCCAAACCAATCAAAGCCCCTCTTATATTACAAAAACACATTTATAACACCCAACACATTCTCTATTAAATAATAGATTTTTCACTTACGATTTGGTGGTCATCAACTGAAGAACTCCTTTATGTGGCTACAAATAAGGTGTTATTTCAAATGTAGGTAGATTACCCATTGGTTATGTGACCGAGCAGGTGTGAAGGGTCATAAGGTCGAAGGCTAATTGCTTTTATAAATCAATATTTACTTTTAAATCGACGTTGGAACTTATTGGTTGGGTTTGTTCGTGGTTTTCTATGTAAGACGTACGACGGTGTGCCAACGATTCATGGTGGAGATCCCACCCATACGCACAGAACGTTTTCGGAATGCTATCATTGTGCGCACAGCTACAAGGAGTAGAATTCCCTGCCGGAGTCTGAGTTTCCGGATAGCTAACCTGGTGGTCTTCAAGTGAAGAGTGAATAGCTTAATTCTAGGCAAGCGTGGTCCATCGTTCGACAACTTCGTCGATTTCCATCAGGAAATATTGTGTTAAAATGCGGGCCTACCAATAATCTATATACATAATATAATAAAATGTAACGGATCGCTGTCTGTACATGGAAGATATATGAGAAAAATTTTATTGGGACCTTTATCAACGCAAATAGCACCCAAAATAAGGATTGTTTAGATGTGGTTTTACATTATGTGGTGGTACAAAATTATGCTAAGTGAGAACGATGTAGAAAGACTTGCACGATCAAGCGCCCGGAGTAAAAAAAGCAACAATTAAAAAAAAAAATAATGTAAATAAACCGTGGCAGCTGAGAGATGACCAGTCCTAGCTGACGGCACTCGCTCACAAATATGACGCCTGCGTTAGCACCACTCGGCTCAACCACTTTGAAGAGTGCCAAATGATCCAGCACCATCAGCCGGACTTTTAAGTGAGCATGATACTCCCAACCGCCAGGGCACATTCAAGTCAAAGAAAATTAAAGAACAAGGTACACAGTACTCACACATGTGCCGCTAAGGCATGAAATTATACAACGCTAAATTAATTGAGTCTATAATATGAAAATTTGATGTTCTTATAATATTCAGCGCGTCTAATAACTGCTAAAAGATTAGTGTCTATGGAGCAGGACCAGCACTGAGCCAAGCATTTTTATCTTCAATGTAATCTCCCAACTTATAATATGCTTACCTGCATAGGTAGTGTGCGTTTAAATTATACAAGATTTAAATTGTGTTTCATTTAATTCTAACTAGCGGACGTCACGCGGTTTCACCCGCGTAGTTCCCGTTCCCGTGGGAGTACAGGGATAAAATATAGCCTATGTTACTCGCTGATAATGTAGCTATCCATTGCTGAAAGAATTTTTCAAATCGGTCCAGTACTTTTTAAGTTTATTCGTTACATACAAAATTACAAACCTTTCCGTTTTATCCCTTAAATGCATTGTGATGGATATTTCCATCAACAAATTCAATGCCATTTTTCATTTCCACAGAGTCCGAAGGGGTCCTATATCCGAATAAATTTATATGTTTAAAAGTAAAAATCATATATTTAAGTACTTATTATAATATTAGTATAGATAAAGAAGTATAGATATAGATATCTGGGGAGGTATTTTATTGCAACATTTTAAACGGTACCTACCCCATGAAAGATGTGGCTACTCTAGCAAGTCTGAAAACTGGTTGAAGTTCCTATTTATAGTGACATAGTTTTGTCTATCGCCTCGTTTATTAAAAAGATACAGATTCTTATGTCAAAGGTGTTCAAATGACAGCCGGAATCAACAGTATAACGTGCTTTCCGAGGCAAGGAGGTGTCTCGGTGTGTTAGGAATAGTGACCTCGGCAAGTTTTGTCGACTGTTTTTATTTATCTACCTAATAAAATTCGACTAAAAAAAAATATATTTTGTGGTCATCCACGCCGCATCATTTAAAAAAACCGTTTAATTATTACACGTTAACCCCACAGTACAGGCAAGGGACGCAAACATTTAACATCAGGTATAACACGGCTACGTAATGGGCCTGGTATTACGCCGTGATGGCACCAAATCGGGTGAGCAGGGGTGGCGACCGCTAGGGCCAGAGCCTGCTAGTGTTGCGGAATTTGTTCGAAAGGGTCACCGCGGCCCTGGAACACAAAGGGCTTTAGAAGAGACACGGATGGGTTTTAGTCAGTAAGAGTCACTCCACCCAGAGCGGAAGAAGTCATTTGATGATTTCCCATCCTTAAAAAAAAGGGGGTGGCGACCAGTTGCGGTAATGTTGGAAAGAGTTTCCGCGGCCCTGAAACGCAAAGGGCATTTGAAGAAACTGGGTCGGTTTTAGTCAGTAAAGGTCTGATACTCCCTCCCGCTCCGCCCGAGAGATAGCGACGGAAGTCATTTGATGATTACCCAACCATGAAATGGAAATTAGCATTTAATAAATATAACTCTTCAAGGCTCATCGGCTGAACGGATTTGAATGAAACTTGGCATACGGGTAGACCATATCCAGCCGGTCGATTCTGTAAACATGTCGAAGTGAAGACTTGGGTGAAGTGATCACGAGGTGTGCTGTCAATCTATATTATCAAGATGGAATGACTGCTCACTTTGTGATCACGTGACATCTTGATTTTGAATGAAAATACCTATTATAATGTCCTACCACATTATAATAGGTATTTTCATTCCGGCAGTATGTTTCCTTGGGATAATGTTCTACTTTCACAAGCGCAAAGCCGCTGACAGAAGTAACAATAAATAAATAAACAATCGGAAAGTTAGACAACCCTATAATGTCAATAATAACACTTAATTAGTTGAACACACCCCTACTCTTGCGAACTGCACGAATTTAACCCCTGATGTTCATTTTGGGGTTAATTCTGATTGCGGTTCGCGTTATTAAATCGGTTTGTAATAATAACTTTCGGTACCTACCAATGATAGATACTATTAAGTTCTGTTTTAGAAACTGAGTTGCTATTTTGTTGAATAAACAACTTTTACTCTGCAATAATGCTGTAATATTTAAATGCCGAAAGTTAGGGCCATAAAAGCTAGTTTGACGACAAATTAGCAAGTCAGTTGCTTTCAAAGAGCTGTCATAACACTTTTTTTTAAGCATGGTAAATCAACAAATGGCGTCTTCCGCTGTGGGTGGAGCGGAAGGGCATGTCAGACTCTTACTGACTAAAACCCATCCGTGTTCCCTCTAAATCCCTCTGCGTTCCAGGGCCGCGGTGACTCTTTCGAACAAATTCCGCAACTGTTATAACACTTACGGCTGCATGAAGGCGATCCAGAGATATCTTTACAATTATCGAGTAAATGCGATAATTATGAATTCGTGGAGTCCACGTTTACTAGACATGTTTACCGACCCAAAAAGCGTTGAATGCAAAAGAGTGCGAAAATCAGCTTTTAAACGGCTTTTTGTCAACGCCGGTTGTCGCTGAAAACCAGCGCTGTGGCTCTGTCTCGCACACGAGTCCCAGCATTATGCTGAGCGATGATTTTCTTCCCAACTTGCATAACATTTGTAATTTAGTTTTTTTTTTTGGTATGCGTCACGCTTGTTGCAAAACAACTCTTTTTCTTTCTTTTGAAATATGTAATAGGATCTCGATTTCTTTGCTAGTTGGGTAGTTTCTGCCAGCGGCTCCGCCCCGTCGTGAATGTCGTATCCCAAGGGAATATAGTCTTTGCAAGGGAACATGCTCCCGGCATAAAAAGTAGCCTATGTGCACAATTCCAGACTATACCTACCTATTACTGTGCCAAATTTCATTCAAATCCGTTTAGCCGTTCTGGCGTGATTGAGTACCTAACAAACTTCCATCCAATTTTTCGCATTTATAATAGTACCTAAGTAAGTGAGATGGATGCGTTGCCGTATCTTCTCTTAAATCTATATCTATCCTAATATAATAAAGCTGAACAGTGCGTTTGTTTGAACGCGCTAATCTCTGGAACTATCGGTCGGATTAGAAAAAATCTTTTTGGATCGGGGACGGGAAACTCCTACGGGAACGGGAAAAAACGGAATATGCGCGAACGAAGTCGCGGGCAAACGCTCGTAATTTAAATAGCTGCCTAACTGCCCCGTCGATGCCGAAAACTAATGACATCACAGGTCGTGACGTGGTATTAGTTAAACATACACTTGCACCTGCGGCCGTGGGACCTACACACCTGTGCTACCCCTACCCTCGCCGTAATGATAGGCGCTAATTATTGAAGGGGTTGAGGCCAACGCTGATATCGATGACTCGAAGTGTTTGTGTCGAAGGTTTTGTTGAAAAAGTTGAGAGTTAAAAGCAAAGAATAGCAAAGCAAAGACAACGCTTTTAAAATAATAAAATTCCGGTCAAATGCTAGTCGGACTCTTACTATAGTAGGCGCCAGATAAATGTGGAATAAAGTATATTGACCTTTCCCTAATAACTGTTCATAGGTACCTGAACAATTAAATATGAATCGTTTTTCATTATTAGACAATGTTAAGGATCACGAGAGATGATGATTCGGGACAGCTTTGTGTCATTAATTCCGTTTTTCAAATTAAAAATGTCAATAATTGTAGGTGGGTCAATGACCGTTATTCCACGATTATCTGGCGCCTACTATAGCGTAACATAACATAAATCGAAAAAACACGTTCACAACAACAACACAACCACGCGAGGAGCTCGTGGCTAAATAATAACGGTCGCACGGGTCGATCTCCAAAGTTAAGCAACGCTTGCCGAGGTTGATAATCTGACACCAGTCTTGCCAAGGAGTACCGTGTTACCCAGTTAATGGGTTGTGGAGGTATGGTAGGCAGCCGCTCCACGTAAAATACTGATATTCAGCTGAATCCGGTTTGACTGGAAGCCAACCCCAATATAGTTGGGAAAAGGCTAGGCAGATGATGACGTTTCTTGAATTTTTATTATTTGTTGTTAAAGTTGCAATAGAAAAACATAGTCCACCTACAAGACAAATTTCAGCTTTCTACGACCTTCGGCTGTGCGTTGTCTGTCAGTCACGCAGTCAGCACAGAGTACTTAATAGTTGCTACGGTATCAGTAACGGAAGGGTTTTATATACATACACATGTCACTGGAAAATTACAAACGACGTAAAATTGTAAAATATCGCATGAAATTGTAAAGTATTTTTTCTTTATGAATAACTAGCGGACGTCACACGGTTTCACCCGCGTAGTTCCCGTTCCCGTGGGAGTACGGAGATAAAATATAGCCTATGTTCCTCGCTGATAATGTAGCTTTCAATTGGTGAAAGAATTTTTGCAATCGGCACAGTAGTTTTTGAGTTTATTCATTACAAACATACACACACGCACATAAATACATTTTTTTCCTCTTTATTATATTAGTGTAGATAAGAAATAACAAGACAAGTATCTATTGAAAATTTGAATGGAATTTATTGTACCTAATAAAGATTTATTACAATCTTACGGAGTCTGCAATTTTCCGGTGACATATCCTACTACTATTATAAAGGCGAAAGTTTGTAAGTATGGATGTATGTATGGATGTTTGTTACTCTTTCACGTAAAAACTACTGAATGGATTTTGATGAAATTTGGCACAGAGGTAGATTATAGTCTGGAATAACACATAGGACTTTTTATCCCGGGAATATGTTCCCTTAGGATAGTTTTCGACAATCACGCGGGCGGAGCCGCGGGCGGCAACTAGTATATTATATATTGATTAGATAGTGTTTAAAAACATTGCTTTCCCCGTTAGGTAGCAGTAGTATATTGGATTGGCAGGGTTGTGGAATTTGTTCGAAAGAGTCACCGCTGCCCTGGAACGTAAAGGGCTTTAGAAGGAACACGGATGGGTTTAGTCAGTAAGAGTCTGACACGCCCTTCCGCTCCACCCAGAGCGGAAGAAGTCATTTGATGATATCCCACCCCTAAAATAGAAGGAACACGGATGGGTTTCAGACAGTAAGAGTCTGACACGCCCTTCCGCTCCATCAGAAAAAGTCATTTGATGATGTCCCATCATTAAAAAAAAAGCATATTTGTTTAAAAAACTAACCAGTTCATCCATAATATGGTTGACGATCCGATGGAGCACGCTTGCTTAGAACTAAACTATTCATATTTGACCTAGGTACGGTACGGTCCAATAACGTATCTACCTTTATCCAACTGTCAAATTAGCTGCCAACAGTAGCTGAAACGTGATGTTAGCCTTTCAATCAGATACCTTATTGAGGCCAGCAGCCCTACTATGACGTGCAAATGCCATCCAATTCAGATGATGTAAAAGGAATAGTGCTATTCGCTATGTATAGATAGCTCCGTCTCTCTCTTAGAGCGGAATCATGGTCGTTTTTAGACTTCATAGTTCCTGCTGTAATAGACCCCGAGGGTGTTTGACTCCGGCAGGAAATTCCACTTCTAAGCTGTACGCACAGTTGCGGAATTGTTCGAAAGACTTACCTACCGCGGCCCTGGAACGCAAAGGGCATTTGGAGGAACTCGGGTGGGTTTTAGTCAGTAAGAGTGTGACACTTCCTTCCGCTCCGCCTAAAGCGGGAAGAGTCATTTGATGACTACCCGTCCAAGAAAATATTGCTGTATGCACAATCTGTTTAGGAACTCGCTACACAAATCCGCAAACAAAGCATTATTTGATCAAACAAAGCAGTATTTGTTCAAACAATCTGATCAATAATTGGTACGAAGGTGACCGTTTAGGGTCGCGTGGCGTCGATCAGATGCAACACGTCATTATTGTAATACGAGGGAAGCCGGGGGACATGCATGCATAATATGATTGTCAATAATTTAATAGAGGGTACGATATTGCAGGAGGATCAGGGGTTAAATGTGCGGCAAATATTTACTGTAAATACACTGTTGCATTAAAGTGCAGGGTAATTTTAAAACTCGAATAATTTTGGAAAAAGCCAACTAAACAAAATTCTATTGTATCGTTTGATTAATAACAAATTTGAAAATTATATGTAGGTATTATTAAAACATCCATAGGGAAGCGATTGATAGCTTTGCAATGAAAAGTTACCAAGGCGTATTCGTAGTGTTTTACTCAACCGTTCTTTTTTCACAACTAATATTCAACTGTCTAAACAATTGAATAACACTCTGTTCTTCGTTATCTGAATATCATGTCCTCACAACACGTAATGACAGACTTCAGGTGTTGCGGGATTATTCGAATGAATTAACGCGCCCCTGGAATGCAAAGGACATTTCGAAGAACACGGGTGGGTTTTAGTCAGTTCTGCCCACACAGCCCAGAGCGGAAGAAGCTACTATTTGTTGATTTCCCATCCACAAAAAAATTGATTGCACTGTGCACAGTACCTTAAATTGTTGATGCGTTGCTTGGTGGCCTGGAGCGACGAACACAAGAGTTTCACTTGTTTCTTTATTCACTTGTTTCGTCACGAGTTGCAGAGCGACACTTTACAACAGAATATGTATTTTTATTTGAGTGAATGACCAGAGTGTCAATTGTTTAAATTTTTAAACTACATATGTTTGTATTCGTATTTCAGTCGTAAATTGTCAAAAAAAACCTTAATTTTCTTACTGTTTTGACGGATTCCGATTAAGTTGCGACTGTGATAGTTGCTAGAAAATTAGTATAATTAGCATTCTGACCTTTAAGTCAATTCAATTCAAATCTTTATTGCAATCACATGTGTTTAACAAGTTAACAAACGCTAACAATTTAATTATAGCCGAGTCTTTAGTTTTAATAAGTATACCTACTTTATACGTTTTTTGAGTATTTGGCAACAAATGTATCGAGCCAGCCTGCTCGTCAAACTTAGCTGAGGAAGTCAATACTACAATAAATTTTATAGCTCCACTTTACCGAGATCGCGCCTGTTTCACTGATTCCATACATTGTCACCACTCGAATCACCAAACCACACCAAACCACACCAATTTTACATCACAACATTCACTGCGAATCAATTTGCGAATAATTAAAACAGCAGCTAAAATTCACACTTCTAAATCGCGCCAAAAACTGTCACCAACACAGACAATTGGCTATATTTTTTCTTCCTTCCAAATTCAAATGTTGTGGAACGATTGCGCGCTGGGGTGCGTAATTGATTTCCCTAATACTCTGCGTCCCCTACGACTGGCGACATATGATTCGCAGAAAAATAATAATAATGTCAATAACTTTCCAATTATAATGTTATTTTTTACTTGGACTGTAAGTATATCGATTATTTTGCTCAATTTCTATATAACTAATTGAAATAACAGATCGATATTCTACGTGTTCTAGGGAAATCAATTTCGCCGCCGAATTGGCGTTTAGTGCAGCTGTCTTGCTCACACGTCTACGAAAGGCAATGTGCTAGAAGACAATGAGGATACGAGAATGTAACGACCAACTTTGTCAACTTATTATATTTATCAAAATAAAACAGAACATTACAAATAGTATAATTCATTCTAATCAAATCAGAGAAAGAAACGTAGGAATGAAAGAAACATAGTTATTTTGCGCCAAGCATGACGCATTTAAAAAAAAAACAAAAAATTAAAAAAAATAATTAGGTAGGTACATACGCAAGTTGGAAAGATAAGCGTCATTTATGATCTCATCCACGTAAAAATAAAAAAAAAATCTTGACATTAATGACATAACATCCAAGTTAACGGAATTCCGTATTTTGCTTTCTTCTGACTTTTTACAGAGGTGTTGTTAGGTGTGGCCTGTGGGGTACCACAAAAAAATAAAAAACTTATTTACAACAAAAATACAATCGACTTCCAAATAACAAAAACACTACGGTATAAAACTATTCTATTCTATGTCCTTTCCCGGGACTCAACTATCTCAAAAACAAATTTCATCTAAATCAGTTCAGCGGTTTGGGCTTTTTTATAACCTATTAATGGACACCATTTAAATGAGCCCAAACACGAAGCGTTTGCTATATGTAAGTAAGGAGTAGGGTATCCTGCAGATTCCAGGTCATGCTGCAGCATCAGGCCAAGGTTACCATGTTCTTGCAATACCATTGAAGTAACAGAATACCAAATTTCGCGTCGGTAGTTCCGCACATCCCTTCATCAACTAGAAAAGACTTGAAACTTGAAACGGCTGAACCAATTATGATAAAACATGTCTAAGAACCACCGCTAGAAAACCTGCGTTCAAATAAAAAAAACACATCAAAATCGGTTCATCTGTTTAAGAGCTACGGTGCCAAAGACAGATACACATAGGTAAGGGGTTAAAAAGGCCATCGCACAGCATAATGCTATGGTTCATCTGCGAAACAGAGCCACTGAGCTGGTTTTCAGTGACCGCCGGCGTTGACTGGAGCAGTACAAAAAGTAATTCAAACTAAATATTACTCTATTACTTCCAGATGTGCACAACGTGGTGAATCCGCTTATGGCGGCGTTGCCACCGCAGCTACACTGCCTCCCGCCGTATTGCCACCACTTGCCACCGAGGAGCACTACGCGTAAGCATCTATATCTAATAACTAGTACTTCGCCGGATATTTCGTCAGCGCAGATCTATAAATGATTATCCCTTTTCACCGCCATAAAAGGTTGAATTTCCAACTAGTAACTAGCACTTGTATTGTGTTAGCATTACAGCCGGTCTATTCTGACCACACTTCACCGTGTCTTAGGTGGAGTGAGCATGAAGTGAACTGTCATTCCATTTTGTTTGTATGGATTGACAGTTTTCACTTCACATTAGCTTGCACGGTGAGAGCTTTACAAAATCATGTTGGTTACTACGTGATTCGTACTAAGATATTGTTTAACTGGTGCATTACTGGTCTCCAGTGCTCCCATCCCCAACTAGCGAGCTGGACATCCGTCGCCGTGGGGAGAAGAGACCAATCCCACCGGAGCTGAAAGACGAGAAGTACTTCGAAAGGCGCCGCCGAAACAACCAAGCTGCCAAGAAATCCAGGGACGCGAGGCGGATTAGAGAAGACCAGGTAGGTACTTATGCAGGATGAATTTTTCAAGTGGGCGTGGGTTGCCAAAAACAAAACTATGAGGAATAGCGAAAAACACTCAAAGGAATCCCGGGACCAATTTTGGTGAAAACATCAGCTAATGATGTGTCAAGATTTAATCATGAAATATTAGTTTCCATCCAAAGTGCGGTCCGCCCGGTCCTTACTACGCAAGTCAATGCAGATACTTTTTTATCTCAGGAGGACGTTTCGTTGGGATGATTTCAGACTTTCACTACGTCAGCGAAGCGACTGGCAGTACGTAATGTTAATGGTTGGCCTCTGTTGTACAACACCTTACTTCTTGCTTTGGGCATGATGATCTTCCAAGACAGGGCTCATTGCTAACACATTCATTATTTATGATCATTTGAATGATTAAAAAATGAAACTATTATTCACTATCATGCACATGACGTAGGTTGAAACATCCAGCGCAGTCTCCAAGGACGGCACGGAATGGAACGGCAACATTGTTTTTATACGTTAACATTGTTAACATGATGTTTCATAATTATTAATTTTTATTGTAAGGACCTTTTATTTTAATGAATTCCTATTTTCTTAATATATAATAATCGTGCCTAGTAGTAGTAGTACCTAGTATACGTCGGGTACATTAAGTGGGCCGCCTTTGTAAGACGACTAAAATAGCACCGTGTATAGTCGATGAGGTAGAAAAGTTCTAGGCGACCGCAACGTTGGGAAGGCCTCTCACAAGGTGGACCGATGACCTGGTGAAAGCTGCGGGGATCTGCTGGATCCGAGACGCATAGGACCGGTCGATGTGGTAGGTACACCTTGGGGAGACCTATGACCAGCAATTATGACGACGATGATGATGATCTTCTTTCTTTCTACCAGATAGCCTGGCGAGCCTGTCTCCTGGAGCAAGAGAACGCGTCCCTCCGTGCCCACGTAGCTGCACTTCGACAGGAGGCCCTGGCCCTCCGCTCACTACTGGCTGCGAGGGACGAGCCACCAGCACCTGCGCCATCTTCTACCACTCCTGACTAGAAAAAACTTGCCGGGAATATGCTAATATAATATGTAGTTGTTTAAATCAAAATGTAACAGTCGCACGGGTTGATCTTCAAGGTTAAGTAACACTTGCTAAGGTTGGTCTGCGGAACAGCGACTTACCAAAACCGTCCCTCGGAAAGCGCGCTAATGCCGGCCGAATGCGCATGTTTTCCTGATTAGGTTTTCGGATTCAGATTCGGAATTCAAATTCGGAATTCAGATTCGGAATTCTGTGAGACTTTCGATTTTTCTGTCTTCTGCCCCGTACACACGTCTTGTTTTTGAAAGGAACGTCAGCTATTTTTCCCATTTGGAAAATAATACATGTGCGCCTAGTGAACATTTTGTACGTAATGCGAGCATTTAGGTCTCCGAATCTGAATTTCTTATCAGGAAACTGTACGTACCTACCTGTCCCGACTGTCATTAAAATTTGGTGCCGGCTTACGCCATTGGTCCCGGCAGTCATTAAAATTTGTAGACCTTTGACAGTCGTTAACGATAGTCAGCCGGTCAATTCTGTCAACATCTCACCGTGTAAACTTAGATAGAGTGAACATGAAGTGAACTGTCATTCACTCTTTTTTGCATGGGTTGACAACTCACTTCACCTAAGTTTACTAAGTGTAAGAGCCTGAAAATCAGACATCACCACCACTAAGCAAGAAGTATTGCATTGCCCAGTTGTTGTGAAAGTTAGATTTGGGGCACACAGAGACACACAGATAGAAAAAGTTTGGCTTTCTTTGAAGTTTGAACAATGTAACGTTGACGTGTTGTCGACAGATAGGTATAATACCTAAGTACTACCTAATTTTATCGAGTGAATGTTTGTTTTTTTTTTGTCTAAAGCTCAATGTGTTCTAATGTCAATAACCCTGCTCGGGTTAATGACGGTTTTCAGGAAAATTTACGCCACCAGTCCTCTACTCTGCTGTAAACATAACTTTTGACGTAAACATGATGTTGTTGTCAAAATATCACATGTCGGAAAACATAAGCGTGTTGACAGGTGCTTGGACCTGACGCCTCAGTGCTACCACCTGGTGCACATTGTTTTAAAAAACCCTCTGAATAAAAACATCTGTAACCTAGAGCGCAAAATGAAGCCTTTGGTCGCGTTCCCACTATGCCGTGACGATTTTATCATTGGACGACTGTCACATACATTTTGTACTTATGTAGAAAGTCGTGGACGACGGTTAGTTAATCGTGTCGTCCTTTATGTGAATACCACCATTTAAATACACAAGCCACGAAGCTTTAAACGACTCGATAATCTATCGTCGCGACATAGTGCGAACGCAGCCTTACATAATATTAAAAAAAAAACATTTTCACAGAGATAACTTTTGTAAATATTTCTAATTCAAGTCAAATATTATCTAGTTACTATTTACTGTGTCAATAAAAGACATAGGTAATAATTTAAGTACATATTTTATTCGCAATAATTCCGTCCATTTTGTGATTGTTATCTAATGTAAGTAATTAATTAAAACTAAGTATTTAATAAGAACGATCTCTATACAGCAGTGCAATTGTCTAGTTTTAGTGTACCTAAATTGTATTTTAGATTTATTTTATTAATAGATAATGACCAAGTATTTATATGTATAAGGTAAATCGGTTAAAATTTTGAATCGTTTCGCAGGAGAAAGGGGTGGGAGTGGGAGAGGGGGAGGGAGAGGGGAGCTCCCTCTCCCCTGGCACCACTCCCATGAAAAGGTAACGCACCGTTTCTGAGAAAAGCTAATTATTGTAACCCAAACTCAAAGTTTTTTTAGGATTGTAGTTCGCTGGCTTCGCTCGCTCATTAGACCCCGGCATCCCCTTCTTACCTAACCTGTTCGAGTTGGGGTGCCCCAAGTCCCGAGCTCGCATCGCTCGCTCTTAGATCCTAAGTTCTCCTAGTAACAGTAGTAACATTGCACTCTAACTTTCTTCCAAAGAGTAAAGTAATAATAGTAATAATTTCTTCTTTAATTCTTTAATTCTTTATTGTACACCATAACAGCTTATATTAATTCACATTTAAAAAATAGTTCATGTACAAAGGCGAGCTTAACTCAAAAATGAGTTTTCTACCAGCAAACCTTTGAGTGATAGAGAGAGATCACAATAGAGGGTAGGATCCAGTGCACAAATTTTACAATGCTACAGTTATAAATATACCTACATACGTAAACATATAAATATATACATACGTATCTAAAAATATTATGTCATTGCGAAAGGAAATGCTCTTTAACTTTCCTCTTAAAGACGTCAAGAGAAGGGCTGTCGCGTAAGGAGTGTGGGAGAGAGTTCCAGAGACGCACTGCAGTTACAGAGAAAGATCCACCATAGCGGCTGGAAGTGTGACGCGGAGTACGAAGGAGAAGAGAAGTGGCAGTACGACATGGTTTACCTCTCGGGACGAGGTACTCAAAGCGTTCACGAAGGTATTGAGGAGAATTAGGAGTGTGCAGGATAGTAAAGAGAAGGGATAGGATGTGAGTATCTCGCCGACGCCGAATCGGCAGCCACTCCAATTTGGTCCGGAACTCCGACACGTGGTCATATTTCCGGAAGCCAAAAATAAAGCGAATGCACAAGTTCTGCAGTCGTTCAAGTTTATCTAGGAGCACCTCCGTTGCATCTAGAAAACAGACATCCGCATAGTCTATAAGTGGAAGAAGAAGAGATTGAGCAAGACTGACCTTAGTGCGAAATGGTAAGAATTTTTGGAGACGTTTGAGAGACTGAAAAGTGTAGAATACCCTCTTACTAACATGAGCAACATGAACCTCCCAAGAGAGGTTAGTGTCCATATATACGCCGAGGTTCTTAGCGCTTTTAGAGTAGGCTATAGGCACTGAGTCATAAACTACTGGCGGCAAAGCCCGGTGATCTAATTGGCTGAGCATGTATCTGCCACCAATAATGAGCGCTTGAGATTTAGATGGGTTCAGCAGAAGTCCAAAGGATTCAGCCCACGTATTGATACTTGCAAGGTCATCATTGATGGCAGCTACCGCTCCAGCCAGTTCATCCACTTTAAAATGACGATATAGCTGCAAGTCGTCTGCATAGAGATGATAGTTTGAAGTTAGGACCTTTGCGATAACGTTTATAAAAACTGAGAAGAGAAGAGGTGAGAGGACGCCACCTTGTGGAACACCCGCAGCCAAATCATACCATTCAGAGGAAACCTCATCAGATCGAACAGACTGCGAGCGGCCCTGAAGATAGGATTTGAACCACTCAATTACCGTTGCAGAGACATTAAGAGAGGAAAGGATTCCCAGGAGAATGTCAAAATCAACTGAATTAAAAGCACTGCTGAAGTCCAGTAGAACCAATACTGTTAGACATTTGTTCTCCATAGCCAGCCTTATGTCGTCAGTTATTTTGACCAGAGTTGTCACAGTGCTATGACCAGGTCTGAAGCCCGATTGATAAGGACTCAACAGGCTATTAGAGGAAAGATAATAAGACAGTTGCTTTTGTACAACACTCTCGAGGACTTTCGAGAGGACTGGGAGGACGGATATCGGACGGAACTGGGATGGTGAGGAGGGATTTGAAACTTTAGGAAGCGGTAGGACATGAGCCCTCTTCCATGCTGAAGGGAAAGAGTTAGTGTAGAGAGAAAAAAATATTATATGAGTTATGACGGGAACAATTTCACTTATAATGGGAAGGAACATTTGCAGTTGAAGGCCATCATCACCTACCGCTTTAGTGGAGATGGATAGGATACATTTCCTAATATCCAGTTCAGTAATTGGGTGGAAAAAGAAAGAAGTATTTTTAGGCAAAGGAAGAGTAGAAAGATCATGGAGAGTTGACGATTTAACAAGAGTATCGAGTACAATTGGAGACTTCGAAAAATGTGCATTAAGTGCATTGAGGTCCATCTTATCCGGAGAACTCTTGCTTGTTGTTTTACCAATACCAAGAGACTTTAAAAATTGCCATACTTGTGTTGGATTGAAGTTTTCGATAGAATTGTGAATGTGGCGCCTTTTCGCATTCCTACACAAACGACCGCAGCGATTCTCAGCAGGATCGATGAAAAAAACGATCGAAAACGGATGACCTATATTACTATACTCTATGCGGATGACAATGACACATGTGACATGACGCAAATGGCATACCTTTTTTATTACGTTCCGTTTTATCGATTTACATGATATTTTACAGTACAGACAATATTGGGACAGATTTAGTTGTCAATGGCCTATTTTAAAGTTTCGTTTTCGCATGTTATCTTATTTGAGGTTAGAAATACATTTATAAATTTCTCGAAACATATGCATTACCATTTGATATGAGTGGTACCGTTTTAATCGGGGACACAAACCCTACCAGCTTTAACCCTTTTTACCTCCCAGGTCCTGCCAAACGATACTAGATCAAACCCATTTTACTACTTTGTCGGCGTGATTAATATGTACCTGTACCTACCCAATTACGGCAATTACCCATACCAAATTCCAACTTTCTAGTGCTTATCGTAACTGAGCTAAACCGCGGACAGACAAACAGACAGACGGACATGGCGAAACTATAAGAGTTCCTTGTTGACTACGGAACCCTTAAAATGTACAAAGATGTTACTTTTTGCACGGGCTTCACGCAGAATTTTGTACCTACTTCAATATCGTTCCACACTCGACAGTGCTAGTACCTAGTAATTAAGTAGGATTTTGGACACGGATAATACCTACGTGCGTGAGATACATCAAATACCTATTTATTACAAATTTTTATTTTCGTCGTATGCTAAAGCGGGTGGTCCGGAGCCCCTATATACTTACCACCCTTATATTATTAAACGCTCATGTAGGTTAGTATAAGTATTCGAGTCGAGCATGAAATATAGTCCAAGAGACAGTACCTACCCTACCCATAAGCCATCAAAGATGTACCTTCAGCATTATAAGCCATTCACTGTTTCTGTTTACAATGTCTGTAAGAATTTTATTCACTTATCATCACTTAAATGTAAGCCTTTGATTATTTTGTAAGCAGGCGAGTTACCTAGGTATTTATTTATTTACACTTTACGCACACAAATGTACAGAGGCGGACTTAATGCCATAAAGAGTCACCGCGGCCCTAGAACACAAAGGGCATTAGGAGGAACACGGATGGATTTTAGTCTGTAAGTCTGACATTCCCTTCCGCTGTGTGTTTTTTAATGATTTCCCATCATTAGAAAAAAGCAAGTTATGTATATATTAGATTAATAATGTTATAAGTAGGTAGGTACCTAGTTACCTACTTACCTGTTCATCAATAAAAACATATTTTTCGAAATTTTTATTTTATTTTTGCTCTTCAGCGTCGACCAGTCAATTTTAACTAGGTACGTTTAACTGCACCTACAGGTATCTAATTCGTATTCTTTTCTTGCTTAGGTCTTCAGTCGTCATTTGGATTTTACAGGTGAGTTAAAATCTTCAATCAAAAGGGTTACTAGCGCCATCTTACATCAAAGCTTGTACAATCTAATGTTAGGTACTCGTCGACACTAGAGAGCGCTAAAAGTAACGGTAGATGACGGCCAATTAATTCAATTTATACAACATGTGTGAAAATAATAATAATATTTTATTAAACAAATCAAATCATTTTTACTATTATGTGAAATCAAATTTTCTACTATTTCATGAGGATTACATAACGAGTTTGTTTTCTCAAACAGCAACACCATTGAGTAAATAATTCCACAAATCACATTGGTTCATAATGTGACGTCATTGGTTTTGCACCAATCAAAATAAAGTAAATGGAACTCTATGCCAATGAAAACGTGATGGCCACAAAGAAAAAAGGGAGAACATTCTAGGGCGACCGGTACTTATTTTTTTGTATTGGCAAGTTGTTTCCTTCGAGGTATGCTAGAAAAAAAAGTAAAAATCGTTCTTTCATAAAGTTGCGTCACCCACATGTTCTGTTTGAAGTGAAATAAAGCTAGCAAATAAATTAAATAGTTGATAATATTGTCGCAAAAATGTTGACCGCTACGCGGGTGATCGGCCGCAAGGCTTTGGAGTGCTCCGGCTTAAGTTCGGACCTATACACACAAAGGAATTTCTCGTCAATTATTAGAAACGTGAGTGACCATTTTATTTCTGAAAACGAATGAAAATCGTATGTCACATTGTCACAAAATGTCAAAAACTTATTAAATTCTACTCCCCTATTGCAATTTGTGTTAGTTCTTTGTGTTTCGATTGAATAATCGTGCCGGTTCTTCAGACACATGGACCCGACTTCAAAAATGTTTAGGTTAACATTTCGACTTTCTATCGTGTATTTCAGACCGCAGCCCCTACAGTGCCCATTTACCAGCAACATGCTGTCCAATACAGGAACAAGTAAGTCTTTATTCAATATTTTTTCTAATATTTCATCATAACCTAACTTATTGCATATCTGGGTTGACCTTTGAATGCATCATAAATTAAGGAGTTTAGTCGATAGGACTCGACCTCCTTGCTCTTAGAATGTGTAAAATGTCAGTGGCTTCACTTCTGAACATCTTGGAGACGATGTTCATTCACCTTTTTGGATTAGTTTCTGTTGAAAAAGGAGTCCAAAATGACCAAGGGATCATCTTAGGGGCGAATTTGCCATCTAATTACTATAATATTTTTAGTACAGTACAATCCTTGAACTAATAACAGTATTCACTGATGAATGAAGTCTAAACTTGTCCAATTGTAAAATGAAGGACATACTTACCTAAGCGCTATTTAAAACATCCTTTGCTTCCTTATCCTAAAATACTAGCTATCCTTATGAAGTAGTATTTTTATGATGTCAAATGTATGAAATACCAATCAGATTGACAATTACTTGCAATCCCTACCCTACCTTACTCATACTAGCTTGAATAGATCAGCTGATTACACTCTTTTACAATCTGTGAAAATTATCCTGCAAAGGTTGAAAAAAGTGTAATAGGTATACAGCTGGTTTTGTTAACAGTTCAAGTTATAACCTCAAAGCTGAACTTTGAACTATAATATATTAATTTGAATAAAAGATACCTGATTTGAATAACAACTAAACACATTCAATAGTTTGCAGTAGCAAGTTTTTTCAAAATTATTTTATGAATTTCATCATTCTGAATTTTATCAGTCTATCTAGCCTAGCCGATTACCAACCTCGTTGGGTACCGCTGAATTCCAGTATTTCACATAGCTAGAGTGTCTGCTTGTTGACCCAAAATCCAGTAACTGGGTATCACAATATTCCTTGGCTAGACTGGTGTCAGATTTTCAGGCTTCTGACTTACTGTAATGTGAGCCCAATCCATTTCACAACAAGCCCTTATTGTGGTCGACTTTCAGTCCATCTGGATGCAGCTGAATACCAGTATTTTACTCGGAGTGACTGATTATCTGACCCGGTTACCCTGTAACTGGTTACACGATAAAGGTGCGTTGCCACCAAAGATTTGTGAAGATGTGTAGCACGGGAGAACCAATAGAATTGCTTCATTTACCTAGCCTTGCTACAGACTGATAGAAACGCATCCTTACACGATGGTAAGACTGATTGTCTGACGACTCTAACAACTGACAAAGATCTACAAATGATAAATCAGTAATGTTACTGAGTTGTCACACAAATTTTAAATATGCAGCTGTTGTGTATGTACACAACAGCTGCATATTTAAAATTTGTGTGACAACTCAACACAATCACATCATGCAGTGATATTCCTTACGTGTGTATCCTGCGAGTCCCGCAATGACATGCCAATTTAGGGGCAATGGCTCCATGTAAAATACTGGTTTTCAACTGCATCCGTTTGGGTTGGGAGCAGGGTCCAACATAGTTGATGAGTTACAAAAACAGACTACTGACCTAATCCACAAATTCACACACTTATTTTGATAAAAAGTAAGTACCTAAGATATTGGCATGCCATGAGAAATGGCAGACATGTCGTGAGCCACTCTTATTTAAGATCTTGCATGCATGTATTATATTAATTCTTTTTTGTAAACACATGTTTAAGCAATTAAAACTTCTTTCTTTCTAAATGTTTGTCTTGTGCGTATTATGAGATGAACAATAAAGTATATAATAATAAATATTATAAATAATAATATTTAGTAAATCTAGGACATAGTAACTATTAAGTAATCTGTGACCTAGAGTTTAAAGCACCGCCGATCGGTGTCCGCGCCAGTGCGCGGTACACTTTTGCAGCGGTGCGAGAGTAGTCGCGGTACCAGCTAGTCGCGTGCCCCGTGCACGCCACTTTCCTAGAAACCGCGGCACATTGTATTTTTAACCAAATTTTAGGAAGAGGATATCCTCTGTTACTTGTACACACAAAAGGTACTACTGGGCATGACGTCTTGGGTTCAAGTCCCTGGTTGAGCCAAGTGGTTTTTCAAACTGAAATTTCTTCAGTAGCAGCCTGGAGTCATGGAGTCTGGACTTGTGCCAGGTTTATGACGTAGCCCTATTACATGAGACTTAACTGGTGAAATGTTAGTTGATCTCTTTACACCTCTGCCCTTTTGACGTTATGTATAATTGGGAGATAGCAGGCTATAAGTTGGATGTGAATATTAAGTCCATGAAGTTTCTTGCACATCCTTCTTCATAGAAATCTATGCTTTGGAATTTGTTACTAGCTTCATTCCTTTGACTGACTAACCTTGAAAATTCAAAAGTTTTTACTTAGAAACTTTCTGCCCGCGACATCGTCTGCGTGGACTTCAGAATCAAACTACATTTTAAGGTCAAATTCATCTTTGTTGGGTCCCGGTGGATTTTTGCGCACTCGAGCACATTTAGCCATTCATTTTTATTTAAAAAGATAGATAATCATTTTGAGTACCTACTCAACTGTGTACTTTGTACTTAGGTCGGAGGGAGTTCGTGGTGCGGTCATTGGTATCGACTTGGGTACCACCAACTCTTGCGTTGCCGTCATGGAGGGCAAGACACCCAAGGTAAGGACTCTTTGCTTTGGTTTACCAAGATCACAGGAAACATCATTGTATATGAGGGGAGTGCAGGATTCCAGAAGGACAGGACTGGTTGATATGACGAAGCATGGCGGAGGCATATGTCCAGAAGTGGATGTCTTTCGTCTGAAATGTTGGTGATGGATGTGAAATGAACAGGACCGATCGATATGGTGATGTTTGAGTGAGGTCTATGTATGCCTGAACTGGTAAGGGCCACGGGAGATCTCTGGCTGCGAGAAGCAATATGGCGGTTTGGGAAGGCATATGTTTAGAGGTCTTTGGTCTGAAATAATGAAGATTAAAAAAAACTAGAATCCAAACAGGACTGGTTTCTAACTTTGAGTTTGTGAAATTAAGAGAGTGTCAAACCTTACTTTGATGCCAAAGTTCGACAGGTTTTTAGGCTAGAGTTGAAAAATACTTAATACCAACTCATGCATGAAAAAAATTTTTATTTTTAAATAGTTCATCAAGAAATATCATCTACCTAGCCTTTTCCCGGCTTCCAGTCAAACCGGATTCAGGAGATATAACTATTTTAAACGAATATATCTGTCCCTCTCGCGAAAACGCTGTTTTCTATGGCAGCTGTATAGCCGTCATAGTATTTGACGTCAGATTTGGTATCGGGACTTTTTTTTCTAATTGTCAAGCTTTATAAGTTCATCGCTGTTGAAGATATTTTAAAAACTCTTTCATCATCATCAGCTGAATACCAGCATTTTACGTGGAGCGGCTGCCTATCAGACCTCCACAACCCATTAACTGGGTAAAACAGTAGTTCTTGGCAAGACTGGAGTCAGATGTAAATCTGACTCCAGTCTGGCTTCTGACAATCCGTAACGACTGCCAAAGATATACAAATGGCAGCCGAAACCAACGGCTTAACGTGCTTTCCGTGGCACGGAAGAAACTTTCATAATTGTTTATTATAGATTATAAGTATTTAATTTTGCAAATAAAAAATTGCATGGCATATTACCTATTTAGAAAACAGGGGCTTATCCTCGTTTTTGGGACAGTCTGATAAAATCGTTACAATATAGAAAATAATAAATATAACTAAATAAACTATTAGGTAATGTAAAAACTGCTTTCAAGGTAAACATAAGACTAAGACCTTGAGTGTCAAACAGTGTTTCTTATTTAATGCTAAAAAATAATAATTTATTTTTATCTAAGAACATAATAGCTTCAAATATTTCACTCTCATCTCATGTAGCCAGTTTTTTTTTTATGGATGGGAAATCATCAAATGACTTCTTCCGCTCTGGGTGGAGCGGAAGGGCGTGTCAGACTCTTACTGACTAAAACCCATCCGCGGTCCTTCTAAAGCCCTGACTCTTTCGAACAAATTCCGCAACCCTGGCAGGCTCTGGCCCTAGCGAGCCCCGTCTTCTATGCTGACATCACTTTGAGGCATGTAGTCAGAAATTACTAACTTAAATTATGCTGAAACAAACAGTGCCGTAATTTGTTCGAAACAGTCTCCGCGGCCCTGGAACGCAAAGGGCATAGGAGGAACACTGATTGATTTTAGTCAGTAAGAGTCTGACACTACCAGAGCGGAAGGAGTCATTTTTTTTAAATTTAATATGGGTTTGCTCTTGACTCTAGTCTAGGTCATAGATGACAGAGACAAAGTCGACGATGGAGCGAGCTTACCCAGAAGAAGCCTGTTCACTCTAATTTTGAAGAGATTAGGATTGCATGGGTTCATTTGATGATTTCCCATCCTTAATGAGACCTAAAGAAACGAAGAAACATTGCAAGTTAAATAAATCCTTGTAAAAACTTAGCCTGGATTTCTGAACTACTGTTATCTGCACAATGTTAACAACTGAAACTTTGACCACAGTTCCAAGAAACAATCAAGTTTCAGAAGGCTAGGCTAAGCTGACTCTAGGTATCTTTCTAAAGAATAAAGTTAACTAATAGTGGGTCCACACGATATAGACTTCCATAAACATCTATAGAATTTCGTCTGCGCAACAAAGCAATGCATACATTAGTCGGTGTGGTAGATTTTTTTTATTCAGAGTTCAAAGTCTGTATTGTATGGACCCACATATAAGCACCTCCGATCGGTGTCCGCGCCAGTGCGCGGTACACTTTTGCAGCGGTGCGAGAGTAGTCGCGGTACCAGCTAGTCGCGTGCCCCGTGCACGCCACTTTCCTAGAAACCGCGGCACATTTTTGTGTTACGTAATTTTTATCTTGCATGTCCTATTCTGATAGTATTTCGGTTATCACTGTGGCAGATAACGCTAAATACGTCAGATTGCTCGTCACTTGGAAGAATATGATGTATCCAGTTTCCATTTTTCCAAAAAACATTAAAAATGAGCTATTACCTTTAGTTTGCGATGTGTGATGATAACTTTCCAGAATTTGATCCTTATAAGCAACACTTTCGGGTGGTGTAATAATACAGCTTTCGTTTATTGTTTTCACAATTAACGGGTTATATTCCTGGCTAGGAATATTGATTATTCAAAAATTCCAATTATGTAGTTTTCATGAAAAATCGGGCCCGAGACTCATTTGACTGTTTTTTGCTATTCCTCGTAGTTCCGGATTTGGCCATCCACGCCCACTTGTAAAATAGACCCTGTATATGTAGGTGCACCTCTGCATAACCCTTTGAAGTTAATAGCCGTGATGATATCTTTGTAAAAATGAGAGAACACAAGATGACAAATGTCTTTCCATATAGCTTTCTAACTTCATTCATTCTATTTACATGTGACACAGATTAGGACTAAGATGGTATTATGTATGCTCGAGTCGTGTGCGTACTTAGGAAGCACATAACCTTGGAACTATTGTAGAAAGTTGGCAACCTGACATGAGATATGTACTCAAGTAATTTGTATGTACTTTAGCAACAAGCTAGCGTTTTATTTTGTACTATAGTAGGCGCCAGATAATCGTGGAATAACGGTCATTGACCCACCTACAATTATTGACATTTTTAATTTGAAAAACGGAATTAATGACACAAAGCTGTCCCGAATCATCATCTCTCGTGATCCTTAACATTGTCTAATAATGAAAAACGATTCATATTTAATTGTTCAGGTACCTATGAACAGTTATTAGGGAAAGGTCAATATACTTTATTCCACATTTATCTGGCGCCTACTATAGGTTCTGACCGCAGCTTCGCCCTTATCATTTATTTCTAAAATAAAATTAGCATAAGTTACTCCTTATAACATCAGCCGTTTCGGAGATTAGACCGGACAAACAGACCGACGAAAAAACTGTAAAAAAAAGTGCGTTTTATGTTTAGTTAATGGTTTGCTAACACATAATTTGACTTACCCTCTATTTTGGAGTTAAGATTTTGAAGTTGAGAAAGCTCGCAAAATTTAGCATTAAAGTAGGGTTTGACACTTTCTTTATTCAATGTACTCAATTCAGTAATCTGCTCTTAGGGTTCGTAATTAAGTAGATATAACAGGGTATAACCAATACATAAAAAAACTGACGTCATTACCTCGCAAGGTCTAGCTCGCTTTCGATCAACACAACTTATATGTCGGCAATGATCACTCCAATCACCAACAATCTTCACCAAACTATTCTCCTTTCCACCAGGTCGTGGAGAACAGCGAAGGTTCCCGCACCACCCCCTCCCACGTAGCCTTCAGCAAGGAAGGCGAGCGTCTAGTGGGCATGCCAGCGAAGCGCCAGGCTGTCACCAACAGTGGCAACACTTTCTACGCCACCAAGCGTCTGATCGGCAGGCGCTTCGACGACCCTGAAGTTCAGAAGGACATGAAGAATCTGTCTTATAAGGTCGTCAGGGCTTCCAATGGCGACGCTTGGGTTCAGGGTGAGTGATACAGTCATTTAAACAACGCGTGACTTAATTAACGTAAAACATGAAAAGGGGTTAAAAGGGCGAGCGAAGCAAGCCCAAACACTATCCCACAATCTATGCATTCTTGTGCTACACCTTACTTTCGATTCATGTTTGGATGTGTTATCATGAAAATATAATTTTATACAAATTAAAAAAACGGTACATCATTATGAACGACAAATCCGAAGTCGCGATAAAAAGAAAAATCTCCTGCCCCCATACATTTACGTAAATCCATTTCGACGCACACATACACATTTTATTGTAAAAACAAATGACACGAATTTATGATGAGATGTGTAACATCTACAGATTTCCAAAGAGTTCCTAATTCGAGTTTTAAATACGTTTTTCATCAGCTGCTTTTCTAACTGACCTATTCTAAAAACTTTCAGTGTGACCCCCGTATGTGCGCAAAACTCGACATCTGATTTTTCTTTTTGGGATTTCGGGGCTGGTCCCATAGTAAAAGTTGTTCATAATGATGCGTACAATGACCCCTTTTCAGGTATTGCCTTCATTCTGTTACACGTTGTATAAGCAGCTTGAGAAGCACCGCCGATCGGTGTCCGCGCCAGTGCGCGGTACACTTTTGCAGCGGTGCGAGAGTAGTCGCGGTACCAGCTAGTCGCGTGCCCCGTGCACGCCACTTTCCTAGAAACCGCGGCACATTGCGTTATTCTATATACAAAGATGATATAACTAATTGTGCTTTGTTCTAACTATGCTGGGGATTTACTAGGCTAGCGTTTGTTAACTTTGAAGATCGTGTAGCATTATGTAGCGACGAGCTCTTATCCCTCGTTGAGATTTGTTCTACATTAAAGATTTCCTCAGCTTTGGTATTGTTTTTTTAACTTTAAGTTCTAAGTTGGAGCTATACGATAACTGCTTGAGCTGTCTGGTCCACTCAAATGTGTGTGATGCTCTCCTCAAAAGACCATCTCAGACATTAACCTACATGGTTCTCATTATGATTTGACTAGTATGAGTTGTATAGACGTTAAAAGAGACTTTACTTTGATTTTTGAATCGGTTTTTCTTCTCAGGATAGAAGCTAAGAAACACTGACCTGATCTATTTTAAAATTACCAAAAGAATGACGTATAAAAATTAAAAACAAAAAGTCATTTATTCAAATTAGACTGAGTGCCAGCGCTTTTTGAATGTCAGTTTAACATAAAGAAAATCACCCAAAACGCGTTGATTTACTCGTGCGGCTGTTATTATTAAGCCACGAGCTCCCATCCTTTATTGAGACTTGGTATACAGTTAAGTTATCCTAATACCCTCTTTTTACAGGTACTGACGGTAAAGTGTACTCTCCATCTCAAATCGGAGCCTTCGTCCTGGTGAAGATGAAGGAGACAGCCGAGGCATACCTGAACACCTCAGTTAAGAACGCTGTCATCACTGTACCAGCTTACTTCAACGACTCGCAGAGACAGGCCACCAAGGATGCAGGTATGTGGTACCTTATGGATTCAAATAAAAACAGCTTATGCGCACAGCAAAGGAGTGGAACTCTCTGCCTGCGTCTGTGTTTCCGAACACATACAACCCTAATCTCTTCAAAATAAGAGTGAACAGGCTTCTTCTGGGTAAGCTCGCACCATCGTCGACTTTGTCTCTGTCATCTATGACCTAGACTAGAGTCCAGAGCAAACCCATATTAAATAAAAAAAATAGGATACAGGGGCGGACAAAAAGTACGATATGATTCCTGTAAAGTAAAATAAAACTTATTTAGGTTTGCTTAATGCATAAGCTGTTGTGCACTGGATCCTATCCTCTGACGTGATCTCTCTCAAATATTCAAAGGGCTGGAAGAGATTTCTATAGAAATAAGTATCACCTTTGTTCTTATTTTTCTGTTTCCTTCTTCTTATCTTTTGTATTGAGTGTGTGTACATAAATTGTTAAATAAATGAAGGTTTCCTGGGCGAAAACTCCACTTTGAGCTAAGCTCGCCTTTGTACATGAATCAATTATTAAAAGTGTACTATGTCATGTTTTGTGTAGGAACAATGAAGAATTAAGCTAAATCAATCTACAAAACCTTTTTCGACAGAAATTGCCAAAAGAAAATCAATCTTATGCTTGTTAAGTACAGTCTGAAATAGTTTTTCGAGAGCAACAAAAGCAAATCTTTTAACATTGGCCAAGTCTCGGGAAGATTTTAGTTCCTGAGGTATTCCTGTCTGGAGATAATCTATTCAATAGGTCAATTAGCCCAATGTTTAAGCGATAAGCTCAAAAATCGGGGGCCATTTATATTTGCTAGCACCGCCGATCGGTGTCCGCGCCAGTGCGCGGTACACTTTTGCAGCGGTGCGAGAGTAGTCGCGGTACCAGCTAGTCGCGAGCCCCGTGCACGCCACTTTCCTAGAAACCGCGGCACATTGCCTTTTTTATCTAAACTGAAAGAAATTCTCTTAGAAATGTTTTCTCTATCGTTTCATACTAAAGTAAACCAAACTTTAATATTCGCGATATACCATACATTGTGCGTATTCTTACGACGAATTACATGCGAATATGAATTCGAATATTAACAATATTCGAATAAGGTTAATATTAGTATGAAACGCTTCCGATCTTACTTAGCCTAAACAACAGTATTTTTACGTAAGTATGCTGTCAACAGGCCAGATCTCTGGTTTGAACGTGTTGAGAGTCATCAACGAACCGACCGCAGCTGCCCTCGCTTACGGCATGGACAAGACTGATGATAAAATGTAAGTACTATCTTTCATATCCATCCCCCCCCCCCGCCCCTTATGGTTTCACCCATCAACCAATCAAATCAATCTGCCTCGCCGTTTCCAAACTAAATCTGGTCAGCTTCCAGTGTAATCAGATGAACCTAAGTACCAGTATGCCTCATGCGGCTACTGCTTATCCTGAACTCTACAATTCAGTTACTGTGTCTCAATACCTGTTGACGAAACTGATGTCATGTTTTCTAGCTTTTCATTACCCGTAACGACTGTAAGACCTTGTCCAGAAGAAGCGAATTCGCTGCGATTCTCTCGCGCGTATTAATCGCGTACGCTGCGTCCAGAAGGAGCGTACCAACGCGCGAGTATTTGGGGACGAATTCAGTCAGTAGTCAGTCAGTAGACGTGCACTCGTTCTAAATTTCGCTCGTAAACTTGACTCAACCAAGGCGTCCCTAGTATCTCGACTCGCGCACAATACGCGCGAGTCGAGTCTGGCGTAGTGCACGTGATTTACGCGCGTAATATAAATACGCGCGATGCTTGTGGACGCCATGTATTGACGTCCAGTACTTCGCCAATGCACCTAGAAACTCGCGCGTAACGATTCACGGCGAATTCGTCCTTTCTGGACGAGGTCTAAAAGATCTTCAAATGACAGTCAAAACCACCGGCTTAAAGGCACAACCCCAGCGCGGCGCATGCTCTGCACGGACAGATTCATTTATTTGACAACGTGGGTCTACGTTTCTACTGCAGTACACACTACACACCCACAACAATCTCAACTGTAGCGTGGCCCAGCGCGGCGCACAGGTGCTGCGATACAGTTGTACATAGTGGGTTAACATTCGCGTATAGTGTGTACCGCACGCACAGCGTGCATGGCGTTGACAGAGCTGAGCTATGTGAGCGCCATATTCGAGCAAGCTACACGTGTACCAATGACTTCAATTCATGCTTAGTATCCGTGGGCTGCAGTGGACACAATCACATACATTTTCTTACTTAACACACGTTCATGGCGTCTCCGTGCTCCGCGGTGGGTCTCCGCCTTTATGGTTGGTCCACACGATACAGACTTCCATAAACTTCTATAGAATTTTGTTTGTATAACAAAGCAACGTAGACAAATGTTGGTGTGATAATTAAGGTTCCGAAGAACCGTAAGAATTGGAACCTTTATAAGATCACTTGGGTGTCTCTCTGTCTGTCTGACACAGCCAATTTTTTCAGACCGGACCGATTATTTTGGAATTTCGTATACATATGAATATCTGTGAGACAAAACACGGACGCGTTACGTAAATAAATAAATTTTGAGTATATACTCCAAATACGGGATACGGGTATATACTCTGTATATATGGGTAATTTTTTGGGGGACAAACTAAAAAAAAAAAGCTTTACAGACAAATGTCTGTATCGTATGTACCCACTATAACGTGTCTTCCATTCCAAGACACGGAATACTCTCCGTATGTTATGGATGGAACAATGCACGGACCGCTCCGACATCAGCGGTGCAGATTTTCAACCTGTTACATAACCACGCAACTCTCCCACAGCATCGCCGTATACGACTTGGGCGGCGGCACCTTCGATATCTCCGTGCTTGAGATTCAGAAGGGCGTGTTCGAGGTCAAGAGTACCAACGGAGACACTTTGCTCGGCGGGGAGGACTTCGACAATGTCATCGTCAACTTCTTGGTCGATGAGTTTAAACGCGACGTGAGTATTATCTTAAAATGTTTATTTAATTAATCCTTTTTAACGCCAGAGCATAAACGTATTAGTGTACCCCCGACGCCGAGCCACAAATTCACCATATTTTTTGTCACATATTTGTTACGTTTGGCTTACAGGGTAAGCTTTCGTTTGTCACATATACGTGACAATGGCATTCAAAAGGTTAAGCAACGTAAGAATCTAGCTAGGAAAGTGAGACCAGGAATACATTTTTATCAGGCAAATAAAGTAATCGTAAATTAAAGTGTTTAATAGGTGGAAACACTAAGACAGTCTACATTGAGAGAGAAATATTGCAGAGTACAGCGCAGATAGAATGGATTAGAATGTATGGGCTAAAAAAAGAGAGTCCAAAATAGCTTGCAATTAATGATTTGCACGTTCTCGCATGCGCATATTCTCACTACACTACACTACGAAGTTCCAAACGTCATTTTTATTTATTTATTTAAACTTTATGTACAATAGTGGTACATGGGCGGACTTAATGCATCAAGGCATTCTCTACCAGTCAACCTTTGGGTCAAGCAGCATGATGCAGTTGGTGGCGTTTATTTTTTGTTCAATCACAGTTTTTGCTACCAACAGCCCAGAATGAACAGTAAATAACAATAAAGGAGGTAGTTACTGCCTTACTATACCTATATATTTAACCTTACTGGTAAACAGTATATTCCGCTATTTGACTCTGCAAGTCATTAAACGAGACTTTTTATTACTAGTAATAAAAGGTTTTTCAACAAGAACTTTGTTTTTTAAAACAAAGAATTTAGATGAAGATGATTAAATTTTTATTGTATTACAACGAGTAAGGTTTGCCAAATGTCGACCACGACCAAACTGACAGATGTCGATTCTTTCATCATGTATAATAGCCAGTTATTATGTATAATAAGCTATGTAATCACTATGACTATCATATAGATTCTTCTATATTTTTTTTATCAATAAAAAGTGTTCTGTGAACCAAACAGTTATAGGGACGAACAAAATGTACCCAATGACGAGCTTAGTATTATATAAGCACCGCCGATCGGTGTCCGCGCGAGTGCGCGGTACACTTTTGCAGCGGTGCGAGAGTAGTCGCGGTACCAGCTAGTCGCGTGCCCCGTGCACGCCACTTTCCTAGAAACCGCGGCACATTGCCTTTTCCCTATGATCCAGAAATGAGTTTTTGAGGCTTTATTGGTTCATTATAAAACAAAGATATGAATACAAATAATATTATCATCACTACTTAATTGAATTGATCTGTTTTGATCTAAAAAATATCTCATCATCATTAGGGCCATAACGATACTTCCTCACGTTGAACCCATATCCCACCTTTAAAGTAAAACCGTTACTAAACGAAAATTTTCATGAATTGAGGTATCAATGCCATCTAAAACAGTGACTATTTTCTAATATTGGCTCCCCTATAAAATTTCATAATTTCGTTTAGTAACGGTTTTACTTTAAAGGTGCGATATGTTATGTCTCATTTCTAGATCTGGCTTTTATAAAGTTCTTTACGATATACTATTTCTCTTGCCCAAAGTCCATAATGGAGTCTTTTTTCTTCTAGATTTTGATTATTTAAACTTTTTTTCCCATTGACAGCAAGGCCTGGACATCCGTAAAGACGCGATGGCTATGCAGCGCCTGAAGGAAGCGGCGGAGAAGGCCAAGATCGAGCTGTCTGGCTCTCTGCAGACCGATATCAACCTGCCATACCTGACCATGGACGCTTCCGGACCTAAACACATGAATCTTAAGGTAAGAACCTCTTTTTTGAAGTTTTTTTTATCAGGTTAAAAATCAATGTGGCTAGCCTAAACCATATTTAGGTCAGGTTTCAGCCTAGCCGCATGCAGCTGGGTACCTTTTTTTTATGTCGGGGGAAATCCTCCACCCTGGGGCGGGTGGAGGGGTCTGTCAGACTCTTACTGCCACCCCGGTGTTCCATCTCCCACCTATAAATTTCCATCTCCCACCATGCAGCTGGGTAGCTTAACCATAAAAAAATTAAGTCCGTGTCGGGCCACGCGCAGTGAAGGGTTCCCGCAGTTGCAATCTTCACAATTGCCTGATACATTTTATAGTTGGTCGACTAGTACTTGTTAACTTGTAAAGTTTACTTTGCTGTGATAGTTTTTCTTTTTAATTCGTAATATTTGCTACTAATATGAATATTCTCCAAAAGCCACCGTTTGGCTGGCAGGGGAGACACGCACACTTACTAACAAAAATTAATTAGCACAAGCTTAAATTTTTGCAAAGGGGTCATTGGATGAAAAAATGGTTTTAGCACATCCTCTATATTTTTAAATTACCTATCCAACTACACCCCACACCATGGGGTAGATGATAAAAAAATCATCGCCATTTTGCGTACGTAGGTACGCAATTTTTTTTTTATCTTATATTTTTACCACCATGTTGGCGTGATTAATATGTATACTCATACCAAATTCCAACTTTCTAGTTTTAAGAGTCACTGAGCTGCAAAGGGCTTTAGAAGGAACACGGATGGGTTCTGGTCAGTAAGAGTCTGACACGCCCTTCTGCTCCGCCCAGAGCGGAAGAAGTCATTTGATGATTTCCCATCCTTTAAAAAAAAAAAAAAAAAGAGTCACCGAGCTAAGCCGCGGACAAACAGACATGGCGAAACTATAAAGGTTCCTAGTTGACTACGGTACCCTAAAAGTGGCAGTTTCAAATATTAATAGCAGTGTGTTAAGAAAAGAAAGTGCGAATGAATTCTAAACATGACTTTCGAACATCAAATAATACTAATAATAATGGCTTAATGCCAGTCTATTTTTAATACAGGAGTTTTGGCTAAACTCGTTATGACGTCAAATATCACTCTTGCTTTCAAACATCCGATTATTTGAAGCATTTTATATTTGCTTTTGACGTACAATCGCATATCGATTAAAAGTCACTCTGTTCGTGCATAATTTTTAACCTTTTGAACGCCAGAGCATAAACGCATCGGCGGCGTGCCCCCGACGCCAAGCCACAAATTAGTACTTTTTGTCACATATTTGTGACAATTGGCGTACAGGGCACGCGCTTGCTTGTCATGTATACGTGACAATGGCGTTCAGAAAGTTTATACAGAATTTTTGCCAATCAACGTTGTGACGTCAAATATCACTCGCGTTTTCACACTTCCGATTAATTGAAAGATTTTATATTTTTTTTCTTTTGACGTACTTTAACCGCATATCGGTGTACAAGTTCCTAATTCTGTTATTGCATACTTTTTAATTCGACATTATTGTCCGGTCAAGTTAGCTAATTTCACTGGGGTAAGGTTACAATAATTTGTAAACAACTATTTAATAATGATATTAGGATATTTGACCAATACAATATAATTAGTCCGTCAGATTGATTACCAAAACTATTGGACTTTATTTTTTCTTTTGTCACGTAAAAATTAAATGAAGACGATACATTGCGTTGAAAACTCGTATGACGTCACTTACCAGTATACTGGACAGTATACTGGTAAGTGACGTCGTAAGTATACCAACTGACGGACTAAATAGAATCATATTTTTTAGTATTTGGGTGTTTCAATTTTAGTATTATTTGGTACATTCTCAGGGAAAGAAAATGAGACGTAATGGAAAAATAATAAGTATGCAATATTGGAATGAACACGAAAAAATAACATTTCTAAGAGGGTACTTAAATATCGTTTTAATTGGTAATGCAGTGTTATATTCCCTAACAATTAGGCAGAGAAGTAAAGAATGTCTTCATTTCGCCAGTTATGATAAACTCCCATGTAAAAGGGGGAGAGCCTTTTACCATTTACCGACCCCAAAACTTGATACCGCAGTAACTAAGCACCTTAACAGCACAAGCTGATGTCAGTCCCTCATGGCTGTCTAGGCGGTCTATCAGACGGGTGCCAGATTGAACTGGAGTCATATTCCCCGGCCGTGTCTGTACAGGGTCGGGTTATACGCTCGCATACATTTATTTTGATTAACCCCGTAAATTTCGCATGCCCAATATAGTTGGGACAGGCTAGGCAAATTCGCTTGGGAGGAGCCGCGCCGTGCCCTCATCTCTGTGGTAGGTGGTGACCTCTCGCTGCCGGCCGTAGTCCATGCTATGGTCGGCGGTGAGGAGTCCTGGGACGCGGTGGTCTCCTGCGAGACAGTTATCGCGCAGAAGGAGGCTGCGGAAAGGGAGAGGGAGATCACAACCGCTCTCCCGGCCCGCAGCAGGCGCATCGGGCGTCGGAGGAGGGCATACGCTGCCTTCTTCCGGCCCCCATAACTGGGTCCAGGGGCGGCGGACTTGGGGATGTTTGTCGCCCCCCATTCATCCGGACCCGAGGTGGCGGCGCGTGGTGTTCCCGTGCGCCCCTCTTTGACGTAGCGGGGGGAGTCAAACACCTCACTCCCCTCACCGACGCGAGGTGGCCCGCAGATGCGGGCCGGCACCAGTCAGGGATTGCGGAATTCGCATACGTTCCCGCGATCCTCGGCGTAGGTGGAAGATGGAACACCGTGGTGGTTTTAGTCAGTAAGAGTCTGACAGAGGATTTCAATGAGGATTTCCCACCGAAATCAAAAAAAAAAGGCTAGGCAAATTAAATTATGTCATCAGTGGTACTAGAAATTACCCTCCACATATCGTTGGCGGCAATGCAGGACCTTGTATGATTGACATATTATTATTATAAAGTTATTTGATTATTATAATTTTTATAAAATTATTTGATTATTATAATTTTATAAAATTATTTGATTATTATAATTTTATAAAATTATTTGATTATTATAATTTTATAAAATTATTTGATTATTATAATTTTTATAAAGTTATTTGATTATTATAATTTTTATTATTTGATTATTTTTATTTTTATTATTTGATTTTATTATTGGTATCAAAATTATTTGTTATTCTGTATTGTTTTTGTTAATTTTTAATATGTGTGTTACTTTTCAATTTAACAATATCTAATTTATAATATGATTATGACTCTCTGTATGTGCTGGTACTTACTGTAAGTGCAGAGAGTAATTCAAGCTAAATAAATAAATAAGGCGACACACGGCACCGCGCACCGCCGCAGTAGGCGGTGAAGCGGATCTCATGTCGCATTGGCCTCTAATAAATCCGTTGATGCCTAACACACGTACACCGCCCTACCGCGCGGTCGAGCGGTGCTGTCACCGCCACCGCATTCCGCGCTGCCGTCCGCGCGGTAGGTCGGCGCCTCACACGGGGCGCCGCAAACGCAAATGCAGGAAGGTCTTTCTTACAAGACGCAATAAAAGCAATGCGAACGGGTACTAAGAAGATACTAGATTGTACTGTTTTATCGACAAACGCCCCAATAAAGTTGACCAAGAAAATATTTACACCAAAAATTGTAGTTTAAAAAATCGTCCTGCATTGACACCGAGATTATGAACAAACTTTAATCTTCTTTACTAATATGACGAATGGATGAATGGATGTTTGACACGCCAGAACGGCTGAACAGATCTTGATGAAATTTGGCACAGAGGTAGATTATAGTCTGGAATAACACAGGATACTTTTTATTCCGGAAGTATGTTCCCTTGGGATAATTTTCAACATTTGGCGCGGGCGACAGCTAGTATTGTAATACATTTACTAACAAGAACCTCTTCCCAACAGATGACCCGCTCGAAACTGGAGTCGTTAGTCGGCGACCTGATCAAGCGCACCGTCGCGCCGTGCCAGCGTGCTCTACAAGACGCCGAGGTGCAGCGACCTGACATCGGCGAGGTTCTGCTGGTCGGTGGCATGACGCGTATGCCCAAGGTAAGGACAACACCATCTTTTTAACCAATCAACTTGCAAAATTAATAATTATAATAATTATTTATTTATTTCCTATAAATACATTAATGCAAAAAAACAGAGTAGTTCAAGTAATGAGGATGGGAGACAGGAGCCCATACTAAGTAAAACCTGTGCTATGGGATCACTTGTGCTAAGAACATTTGTGACGGAGAGTGGTGGTAGTTTTCTTACTAAGGAAAGTTAGTGAGAAAATAAGGGAGGTGTGGCAGCTCTGGGATCTGTCTTTTAGACACTTCTCATAAAATAGACGGACAAACTTTTAGAAATAATTCAGAACACCAAAATAAGGACAATGGTAAAATAATATTAAGAAAAACGCATTAGATACTTATTAGAAAAAAAAAAAGTCAGCTAACGTCAATACATTAAAAAATAATAATAAAAAAAACATACAATCGAGTTGATAACCTCCTTCTTTTGGAAGTCGGTTGATAATGTTGATTACCCAATGTATAAAAAAAATTCATGTCTTTGTTATCTCATAATTCTGATACTACAAATGTGCAGGCGCTTGTGACGTCAAGCACCTACCCATAGGGGATGTTGCGAAATTTGTTCGAAAGAGTCACCGCGGCCCTGGAACGCAAAGGGCTTTAGAAGGAACACGGATGGGTTTTAGTCAGTAAGAGTCTGACACGCCCTTCCGCTCCACCCAGAGCGGAAGAAGTCATTTGATGATTTCCCACCCTTAAAAAAAAAAAAACCCATAGAGGATATGTTTATTCTGGTTTACTTATGTTTGCCATACTTTATAATGCAATAATTTTATATACCAAACCTGTATTTGCCATAATTTCATTAGAAATAACACTTCAGTTGCCGTAATCGTGAAATTACATAAAATCATTTTCACTAATTTCATTGGCAATTTATTATTTAAGGTCAAAATAAAATCACTTAAATCTGTGTTTTTTTTTTTGCTTGGATATTTTAAGCTTTTACCTTTTTTTATGGGACCTTATATAACTAAATACATCTTTTATCAAGTAGGGGTGCTTTAACCCTTTGAACGCCATTGTCACGTATACATGACAGACAAGCGCGTGCCCTGTACGCCAAGCGTCACAAATATGTGACAAAAAGTATGGCGATTTTGTGTTGGGGGCACGCTGATGCGTTTATGCTCTGGCGTTCAATAGGTTAATAAAACAAAGCAGAAAAGGCAATATTTCTAGTGTAAAATAAGTAAATATAAGCACCTTAACAGCACAAGCTGATGTCAGTCCCTCATGGCTGTCTAGGCGGTCTATCAGACGGGTGCCAGATTGAACTGGAGTCATATTCCCCGGCCGTGTCTGTACAGGGTCGGGTTATACGCTCGCATACATTTATTCAACAAGAACAGCCCAATAAAAAAAAACTAGATTTTATATTTTTATAATATTTTATTCAAATAAAAACGTCTACAAAAATGTACATGTAGTCAACACTAATAATATTTTCCATACAATTATAGTGCCTAAAAATAAACTGAACTAAGATATTTTTATTAAACATGCAATTAACGGTGGTTCGGAATTGCAATGTTAGATAGCGATCCGCCCGATCTAGGTTACTTTAAACCTGTGTTTTAGGCCATCACTTTACGATCTTATAACATAGATTGTTCTTATTTTCTCGTGAAAATAAAGTTTCTGTTGTAAAAAATATTTATTTTCACATGATATTGTACAGACGCACGCCAGCACATCATGCTACAACAATCTGTCAAATTTCTTTAATAGATTTTCAACTTTATCGTATTAGGTTCAAGGTTGATTGGGAAAATTTTACATTTTCTGGTAGCTTGATGTGTTGAGGTCTGTACTGGTTAGCACAGCCTTATTGGGCTACACAAGTTTTATTTTGAGTTGAACAAAATGTTTCTAGGAATTTACATTATGCTCAATGTACAAAATACTTATATTTTTAAGCGGCGTAAACTTTGCTTCAATCTAATTCTGCAGAAGTGAACTTCTTCTTTATCTAATATCGATTTTTAACAATTTGATCGTTCTAGTAACGTATACAAAAACAAAATAAAACTCACACGAGTTCACGAATCTTCGTACTATTGACCACCACAACCATGAAATGAATCATCAGTTTCCTACCCTTAGGTACAAACGACAGTCCAAGAAATCTTCGGGCGCGCCCCCTCCCGCGCCGTCAACCCCGACGAAGCCGTCGCCGTGGGCGCCGCCGTGCAGGGCGGAGTGCTAGCCGGTGACGTCACCGACATCCTGCTCCTCGACGTCACTCCTCTGTCCCTGGGTATCGAGACCCTCGGAGGAGTCTTCACCAAGCTCATCACAAGGAACACGACCATACCCACTAAGAAGAGCCAAGTCTTCTCTACTGGTGAGTCTTAAGGGTTCCTTACCCAAAGGGTAAAAACGGGACCCTATTACTAAGATTTCACTGTCCCTCTGTCTGTCTGTCACCAGGCTGTATCTCTTGCATGAACCATGATAGCTAGACAGTTGAATTGACACACTGGGTACTATCATCACCTTGGCAAAACTGATGGCCGATCGAGACCATCCGTAACAATTTGTCAAAAATCTATAAATGACAGCCAAAACCCGTTGATCTTGCCTCGGTTGGCCTCGAAAAACACGTAAAGCCGTTGATTAACGTGTTTTCCGAGGCATGGACGAGTCTCGGAATGTTATGATGGTCACTCATTCACAGACCGACCTTGTTAAACGGTGCTTGTCGTTGAGGATCGACCCGTGCCGCTGTAACTATTTAGCCTGTGCCACATTAATAACCAACACATTCTTTCCCAGCTGCTGATGGCCAAACCCAAGTGGAGATCAAAGTACACCAAGGCGAGCGTGAAATGGCGTCGGATAACAAGCTGCTGGGTCAGTTCTCGCTCGTGGGCATCCCACCCGCACCACGCGGCGTGCCGCAGATCGAGGTCACCTTCGACATCGACGCCAACGGCATCGTGCACGTCTCCGCCAGAGACAAGGGCACCGGCAAGGAGCAGCAGAGTGAGTCAACACTGATACAGTATGTAACAAACTGCTGGGGGGTTCTCGCTCGTGGCCATCCAAATGTATGTCAAAGGAACGAAATATACTTGACGTCGTGGGCGCGCGCGCAGACGTCATACATTTTTGTCAAAGCGCCCTGTCCGTACGACCGCAACACTTTGTGTACCAAGTCCCTTAAGGTTAACTTTCGTATTGAATTGTGGGTCAGTTACTTCAAAGCTAAACTTTTACTACTTAAAAGTAACTTTACATAAGCACCGCCGATCGGTGTCCGCGCCAGTGCGCGGTACACTTTTGCAGCGGTGCGAGAGTAGTCGCGGTACCAGCTAGTCGCGTGCCCCGTGCACGCCACTTTCCTAGAAACCGCGGCACATTGCCTTTTTTCACTATGTACTAAGACTGTAGTTTGTTGTCCTAAAACGAAGGAGCGAGATGACACGAGATCCTGAACAGTATTTTTTTTTTAATTGAGAAATGGGTTTGCTCTTGTCCTCGATCACGCCTGATGGAAAGCGATGGATGAGGTCTATGATGGAGCGAGCGTGCCCAGAAGATGCCTGTTTTGTCTGTCAATCTGGTTTTGAAGGCAGAGGATTGGGCCAAGCTGGGGATCCCCAAACTTGCCCCAATTTGAATCTCAAATTCTAGATGCGAAGATCTGTTTTCTCCCAAACTATCAAACTCTTCGTGTACCAAACTCCTCTTGGGGAGGCTTAGGTCGAGCAGTGGACGTCTTTTGACTGATATGTTGAATTGGATTTTATAACTTATCCCAAACCTTTTTCTCAACAGTCGTAATCCAGTCATCAGGCGGTCTATCCAAAGACGAGATCGAGAACATGGTGAAGGCAGCGGAACAGTTCGCCGCCACGGACAAGCAGCGCCGCGAGCGCGTCGAGGTGTCCAACCAGGCCGAGGGCGTGCTGCACGACACCGAGACCAAGATGGACGAGTACAAGAGCCAGCTGCCTCAGGACGAGGTGAGGAAACAGTCTGCACAAGCACTTCACCCCCGACATCGGCTGCGCAGATTTATACTGCGTACAAACGATCCCTTCTTATTGCTTCCCTGCATCATAAAGGAAGCCTTGTGCAAAATTGCATGTTCCTAGTCCCAGTAGTTTCGGCTGTGCGTTGATATGTTGAAGGATCGCCAAACTGAAGTGGCAGTGGGCAGGTCACATTGCTCGCAGAACAGATGGTCGATGGGGCCGACAAGTTCTGGAGTGAGGACCGCGTACCGGTGCGCGTAGCGTTGGAAGGTCTCCCACAAGGTGGAGCGTGCACCTGCTGAGGGTCGCGGGTAGCCGGTGGATGCGAGACGCACAGGACCGGTTGTTGTGGCGACACGTAGGGGAGGCCTGTGTCCAGCAGTGGATGCAGGCTGATGATGATGATGATTGATATGTCAGTCAGTGGTTTCTCTTTTATATAAGAATGAAAATAAAATGATTTTTTAAAGTGGGCATAGTTAGCCAAATTCGAAACTATGAGGGATAGCGGTAGGTACTCAATGGAATATTGGGCCCAATTTTCATTTCAATTTTCAATCATTGTGTTTTTGAAAAATCAATATCCTTACCAAGAATCGAACCCATTCATTTTGGCAAAAAAAATAAACTCACTATTATTACATCTGTGATATAATACTGGGAAGTAATAGCACATGGCAAACTTAAGAGCTAATTATTACTTATTTATTTTCTGACTTTACCTATGTACCATAACAATAACTGATATTTTTTTCAAAATCTCATAACACGGTATTTCTTGGCAAGACTGGAGTTAGATTTTCTGGCTTCTGAAATTCCGTAGCAACTGCCAAAGATCTACAAATGACACTGAGCTGCTTCCACATCGTCCTTTGATGTAGAAGTGTTTGCTAATGAACGGTTTTCGCCCACCAGTGCGACAAACTCCGTGAAGACATCGTGAAGCTCCGTGAGCTGCTCGCCAAGAAGGAGAGCGCCGACCCCGAGGAGATCCGCACCGCCACCAGCACGCTGCAGCAGGCCAGCCTCAAGCTGTTCGAGCAAGCCTACAAGAAGGTAATCTATATATCTAGCCTACTAGCTTTTGCCCGCGACTTCGTACGCGCATATTCCGTTTTTTACGTGCCCGTAGGAATTTTTATTACCTATTATAGCCTTCCTCATGAATGTGGCTATCTTATAACAAAATAATTTTCTAAATCCGACTAGTAGTTCCAGAGATTAGCGCTTTCATGAAAAACTCTTCAGCTTTATAAAATTAGTATAGACTAGCTTTTCCCGCAACTTCGTGCGCGCATATCCCTTTTTTCCCGTTTCCGTGAGAATTTTCTAGCCTATAGCCTTCCTTATAAATGTAGCTATCATATGCAAAGAGAACTTTTCCAAATCCGACTGGTAGTTCCAGTGATGAGCGCGTTTAAACAAACTCTTCGGCTTTATTATTTTACTATACATTTTGTCCCACTGCTGGGCTAAAGGCGCTGATAATAGACTTGAGCATTCACTTGTAATGAGCATTCTATCGAACAAATGTAAATTTGTTTCGAGCTTTTTGCCGAGCCGAGCAATTTTGTTATTGTTGTTTGACTTTTTCGTGAAGAATATTTTTTTTTGACGAGCTTGTACTTGAGATAATGATAATGATCGTGAAAAAGATCGAGTATGCTCGGCTCTGTTCGTTGTTCAGTTGCAAATGTTCTGTTACATACATGGTCTGTCTGCACATTACGGGCCAGTCCAGGAGGAGTCAAGCTCTTCCGGACATCTTCATCTTGGTCTGGCGCGATGTCTTTTGGCAATTAATAGGACTCCATTTTTGGCCGTGCAGGCAATTAGGCACGTGCCAAACGTCTCAAATATGTGACAAAAAATACAGCGAATTTGTGGCTTGGCGTCGGGGGCACGCCAATGCGTTTAGCTCTGGCATAAAATGTCTCCAATCCCACTTAAGCTTAGCGGCTTTCAGGTAACTTTTTACGGTATTTCATACAACAAGGTCAAAATGAACTGTATGTCAATAGCAGTAAGGCGGATTTCGTGGCACTCTCACCCCAAGAGCACTCAACCCTGCTGTATCTACCATTCAATGCTAGAATGAGACAAATGAAAGCTTGCATTACTTGTATAGGGACTACAGACAACAGGGAAAGTTGTTACATACATATCCGGGACGTGGCAGGCCGTGGTCCGTGCGGACTTAAAAATAAATATCGTCGCGCTCCACAAAGTATGAATGGATCAACCTTTAGATTCCCATTCTGTCGAGAGTGGTGGTGTCCTGGCTAACACAGCCAACCTTGCGTCGCCCAGATGCGCACAGAAGCTTCCTGAGGGGTTCACAGGCTTCGAACAACCCCACTGTTCCGAGGATTTGTGCACGTTAAGAAGCCAAAGCCTCCTACGTAATCATAATGAACTTTTATGTCACAGACAATACGTTTTCTCTACCATACGGTAACTCGCCAAAACTCGCCTTCACTTCACATTCACATACTTCACCATCCATCATTTCCGTTGACTAACCTCATGCACACATTTGAGCCATCTTGCCTTCTTAAAAGCCGGTTGGTCAAGCACGTGTGCTATATAAAAGTAGTCGTTATATCGACCAGCGTAGCTCTTCGAAGCAAACTGAACGATTCACGACTTCGACATACTCATAACATACATCATCTCCTGCCAGGGTTGCGGAATTTGTTCGAAAGAGTCACCGCTTTCACTATGGGAGCAACCTCGACATCGCGAAAAGAAAAACATCTGTTCTTGTACATTTTGTCGAGTTATGCGCACATAAATGTACGGGGCAGTGGATATCCTTGTTAGTCCCTCATCATTTACAAAAAGAATTTTCCAAATCCGACTGGTAGTTCCAGAGATTAGCGCGTTCAAACAAACTATTCTGCTTTTGTTCGCGACTTTGTACGTGCATATCCCGTTTTTTCCCGTTCCCGTAGGATTTTCGGAAAATCCTTACTTGGTGCTCCCCACCGGACTGTAAGGAAGCCACATGCCAAATTTCAGCTTTTTACGACCAGTAGTTCGGCTGTGCGTTGTCTTGTCAGTCACACAGTCACTCGCTCAGACAGTCAGTAATGGAAAAGTTTTATATATATTGCCAAACTAGCTTTTGCCCGCGACTTCGTCCGCGTGGAATAGTTACTTGGGGCAGACATTAGTTTAGTAAAGTTTCAGTCAATGCTACTGAACAGAGAAAGAATAGATAGATAAATAGTTTAACAAATGTTCGACGTGATTCTTTTAATTGGCATAACTTTTTTATTTATGGACCGATTTACATGAAACAAACACTTAATGTTAAGTGAAGCTTACCACAATGTATTAGTGACCACCAAACCACATCTAAATCGGATAAGCCGTTTCTGAGATTAGCGTGCACAAACGCACGGACAAACAGACAAAAATTCTAACAATCGTTGTTTTGGGTGCTATTTGACCTAATTATTGGACCTTTATCATTGCGAAAAAGGTCTCAATAGTATTTTTTCTCATATATCATCCATGGACAGCGATCTGTTACATTTTTATGATATGTATACATGAAACTAATCATTATGTCTTCTCCAGATGGCAGCCGAACGCGAAGGCCAACAACAGCAGACCACCCAATCATCGGAACAAGACAAGAGTCAAGAGAAGAAAGAAGAAAAGAACTAAATAACTAACACTCGGTTGCGTTGTACCCAACTGGGTTAAACTTAGCCATGCTGTGCTCGGAGTACTCGACTAGCGGGGTAGCTCGCTACATGTACAGAAATGATAGCCGGTTTTATATTCAAGTGGTATATTATTAGGTTGGGGACACTTTAGAAGGGTAATTTACATCATTATTTATACAGTTATACAACGTGTTATAGAATAAACTCAATACCTGAATAGAGGTTACATGTTGTATTGTAAAGAAAGTTTGAGAATTTTGTGAGTTTGTGTATAAGTGTGCAGGATTTGAAAGGTGGGTACATTATTTTAGATGAACATGAACATAGGCTCTATTCGTCCCGGGAAAAACCGGGAGGGTCACTAGTAACTAGTAAACAAACAACTTCGCTTTTTGTCTCTATGTATACTTAGTTCTTCTAAACTACAAAATGTATTTTTATGCGGTTTTTAAGAATTGTTCCAGATTTATCTGTTAATTAAATAGCTTAACTATGAAGTAAATTATCAAACCCTAAAGTATTCGCAAGCCTAATAATATAACAACTTAAAATGTATGTCTCAAGTATTTAGTATAGAGTGACTTTTAAAGAGTCTCTTCATTGGTCGAATACCAGCGTCGCGTCATATAGCTCGCTATTGATTGGTTCTTAACATCACTCCATACTAAAACTTCACAGTATGCTTGGAAAATTATCCAGTTTACGTTGGTAAGGTTTTCAACGAGATCTCAGGGTCGTATGAAAGCCCATTGCTGGACATTGGGTTCCCCAAAATGGCATGTTTAGACCAAAGTTAAGTACTTAGGTCTAAACATGCCAATTTGTGGCGTGGCTGACAATCTTCACCACGCGGATGGCAATCTTCGAGAGCGGTCGTGTGCGCGAGACAATAACAATTCCGTGGATTCGTGAACGCGTATAGGTTAAACGTTCGGACGGCTCTATCTTTTACTATTTAAATCTATGAGATTAGCTTCGAACAAATGAATAGAAACTGCAGCTTCTGTCTAGGCATTCTGTCAGCTTCGGATGCAGCTGAATACCAGTATTTTACGTACAGCGATTCATAAATCACTTATATTTTATTCGTTTTACATTTTTTAGATCTTGCCGACCCTTTTTCCTCGTTGATTAACTTACCAAGTTTAGCTGCAAATTGTTATGAAATTAAGATGTATGTATGATCAATTCATCCCTACATTTCATTCTAGTGTTTCGTGGACAATGGCTTGATACACAACGGCCCAATGTGGTAGCATTTTACTGTCAACCTCTTACCCTTAAAAAAAAAGTAGAGGAGATTAACCTTTGTCTCTGGTATGGCGTCGCTCCTGCGTAGTCTACCTCACTCAAAACTTGCCGAGAAGGCCGAATCGATATATTTGTTACCAGATACTCCAAAAACCATTAGAATGTGTAACATCCGTATTGTAATGCAGAACACAAGAAATTAAGGACGTAAGACTAGGCAATATGGTCAAAAGACTATAGCCTTCCCATCGGGGTAAATAAAAATAGAAGCTCCTGCTTAGTCTCTGGTTTTGCGGATGTATGCGGCGGTAAAATCTTGCTACTAGTAATAGGTAAGAAACCTGTTTTTTTATAACGTAAAATGTTAGCAAATTGGGTCCTGTGCATGAAGTCGGATTGCCACACATAGGTATAATAAAATATATTATTTTATCATATCGCTGCGTCGCAATCATCTATCAACGAAAATGCATTATATTGTATCTACATGAAATTCCAGTAGTCCAATATTTCACATTTTCAAATCACATTTTAGTCGCCATTTTTAAATTTAGACATTAGAATTAAATATTAAATTGTTATTTAGTGTAAATGGGCTCGTGGTTTCCTTGTAGTGTAAATGAGACTTGCAGCCTTTATTTTTATTAAATTATAATTAATATCACTTTATTTTACTTTGGTTGCCTACATCCTATCCTGTTGAAATTGTTCCTCTAGTCCTCTACATAGCCTGAAAACCTGTAAAAAAAATTACAAATGGCAAATTAAAATGGTTTGACACGTTCTTAACTTCAAATGCTTAACTCCGAAACCCCCTGTACGGACGCCAGCACATCAAGTTACCCGAAACTGTAAAATTTTCCCAATCAACTTTGAACCTAAAACTTCAGCGATAAAGTTGAAAATCTATTAGAAATTTGACAGATTGTTGTAGCTTGATGTCTGTACCATGACAGATTAGCTTAGTTCCGAAGATATTGATCAGTCACAAAATTTATATTAGTCGTTAAATCTGCGTTTCAACTTGTAAACTCCGCCTATTTTATTATGCCACAGCTTAAGAAAAACGCAGCGCCGTTCTTGTTAGTCACAAACGAAGAACTTCACACAAAAAAAAATATAAGATAAAGATTGCAAGTCTCATCAATTAATTTAGACTGTTTACTTCATTATCAAATAATCGTGAAGGGACGACCTCATTAAGTATCGGGTTATAGACAAGAACGTCATCTCTGTCCGTCTAAACTCGATGTGTTATCGTTAACTATGTATATTTTGCACACGCTACAAGACTGAAAAACTGGCCAAGTGCGAGTCAGACTCGCGCATGAAGGGTTCCGTACCATCGTATTTTTATTATTTGTTGTCAGAAAGGCGACACACTGAAAATTTCAACTGTACCTATTACGGTTCATGAGATACAGGCCGCTAAGACAGCGGAGGTTTAGTAATAGGGTCCCGTTGGCCTTTGGGTACGGAACCTGAAAAATGTGCTAAGTTTGTAGCGTATGCCAAATATAATTTGTTTTACAAAAACAAGATATTTTTCAATGTCCAGTGCACATTTCGCGATGATACAACACACAGGACTAATGCATTTAAGTTTAGTATTACAATAAAAGAAATGTGCCTCCGACATTACCCGAAACGGAACGAAAATGCACGAAATTATACTGTTATTTATATCGAATATATATAATTTATATCTCAAGAACTAGCTATGTATATAAGTTGGTCTTTTCGGCATAGCTGTTATTGAACAGGTCAATTTTGTTCTTATTATTATTTTTTAATTTCTAAATAGTTTACTGATATGTAGGTAGTTCAGCTTTACCAAATACACTGCTAAGAATTACATTTCGTGTTTTATTTCTAACAGTCCCAAATCAAAAGAACGTCAAAGGAACGGCCGCGCGGACAGACGTCATACTCTCGTACACGGAGCAAATACCCTAAGTCCCTAAAGTCCCTAAGCGTTGCATGACGTCATTTGCTGTCATTTTTTTCCCAATCAACCTTGAACCTAATCATCATATCAGCCTGCAGACGTCCACTGCTGGACATAGGCGTCCCCTACGTGTCGCCACAACTAGTCCTGTGCGTCTCGCAACCATAGGCTACCCGCGACCCTCACTAGGACATCGGCGTGTGCTAGCGTCTGTAGGTACCTACTCAAAATGTATCAAAAGTGAATCAACTGTTTAGGGGTGAAAACCTAACAAACAAACAATAATTATTTTCGCATTTTGAATAGATAGTCAATTGATTTAGAACTTGACCACGCACTTAGTTCCTTTTTAGGGTACCGTACCTAAAGAATAACCGACGGACGGAACCCTATTACTAAGCCTCCACTGTCCGTCCGACCGTCCGTCTGTCTGTCAGCGGGCTGTATCTCATGAAGCGTAATAGGTAGACAGTTGAAATTTTCATAGTGTTGCCGCTATTACAAGTAGGTAATGAATATAAATAAAAGCGGGCTAGCCCTACTAGTAACGCTTTTTTTTTCTCGACTTTTATAATGGCATCATTCTCGCCTCCCAGAAAATAAGTCGTAAAACTACTGAAAGATAACAAAAAATAAACCTTTTTTTTAAATATTTATTTATTTAAACAATAAAACAGGTAAGACATTCTTATTATAAGGAAAGATTCCTATTTCTCTTAAAAATGTCGAATGTAACTAAACTAGTGTGTTTTATTTATATATACCTACTAGTGGCCCGCCCCGGCTTCGCCCGGATGTATCTATATTTTTTTTTTCAAAATTTTCTTTCATAAGAACTAATACACAACACAACATAACTTCAAAAAGAACCTTCTGACAATAACAAACAAAAAAAAAACGAATTTGCGAAATTGGTCTAGCGCAGCGCAGCCGTTCTCGAGTTTGCGCTTAGCAACACATTTAGCGATTCATTTTTATTTATATAGATTAAAGGGAAACTGACTGACTGACATCAACGCACAGTCGAAACTACTTGGACTAGGAACATGGAATTTTGCATGGAATCGCATTAGGTTAGTATAGGTTAGGTATTATTATTATTAATAGTTACCTACACCTGTGATGGTAGTGTAAGGGAGATTTTAATAAATTAATAAATTATGCACTAGGGTGACACATACCTAGACGCCAGCACATCAAGCTATCCGAAACTCAAATTTTCTCAATCAACCTTGTATACCTACCTAATGCTTTCGCGATAAAGTTGAAACATTAAAGTTGAAATTTGACATACATAGTTGTAGCTTAATATGCCGGCCGGCGTCTGTACCTAGTGGACTAAGACCCCAGAGCTGCCAGCCAGACCTCCCTTATTTTCTCACTTACAAAATGTGTGGGTTATAGTAGTGTTAGTAGGTACCTATGTACTTTTAACATACCTACGCATTCCTGCAAGCTTGGGCCGACGGCCGTTTTCCAGGTAGATAAGTATTGCCAAATCACATTTTTTTAAGTCTGGGTGTTGTTTTTTATGTCATGTATTACAGAATATTGTTAAATAAGTAATATTTTAACGACTGATTAGCGATTATTAGTCATTGTAATAGTCTAAGAGCTGAAATTTGTAGTAGGTAGCCATAGAAATATAAAAAAACAGGAGAAGTGGATTGCATGTGTAGTAGTTGCCGTATGGCGGGGATAATATGGAGACAGGGTTCCGATACATTTTCGTCTACCGGGCATATCTCCTTGTTTATTATATCTATGGTAGTAGCAGTAGCTTATTTAGTAGGTGCAAATAACGAAAGCTAGTCTACCAGGATTTATAGGTAGTTTTGTTACCTACTGGAATATCTATGAAACATCAAAAAAAAAAATGGCCGTCGGCGCAAGCTAGCAGGTATGCGTAGGTATGTTAAAAGTCATTATTAACACTAGGTATCACACACATTTTTTCTGTTCTGTCTAAAGGTGAGCACTAAGAAGCGATTTTTGTAAAAAGGGGGTCAGAAAACAGAAGCGAGATTATAAAACAGTAGGGTAGGATCTGTTGTGCTGACGAAGTCGTGGGCGAAGTTTATAAATAAAGAGTAATAATCAAAAATGTATCTGAATACTTAAATATGAACCAGCCATTGTTTGCGATCCATGGCACCAATAGGTACTAAAGGTCCTTTGTAGAAACAAAGTAGGTAGGTACTTTGACAGCTGTGAAGATGAACATTATAAATATTATTTTTAGACTGAAGGTTTATCCACACATATCAAGGCCGTGGACGGACCGTGGTTTGTCATAACGTCGTCCAACACAGCCCGGACACGGACGTGTGAGAACGAGTTCATATAAATTAAAGTACATAATAGGTACGCACCGAAATTATTTTTGAGCTTTTACGGGCCAATGCCTGGGTCTCGGGCACGACCCTGATGTATGTGTATCAATATTAAAGAATGAATTTGAGTCTAAAAAGGAAATCTAAAGTGTGTAAAATACTATATAATTCAAAGGCTACCTATGGCCGAGCATGGCGTTAGACCAAGAAACCAATCAATGCAAAGTCTCATGAATCAAAGGCTTGCTATCAGGATCCTCATAGCGATCATTAGCAGCACAGTCGGATATCATCATTATGCCATACATTGTGATGCTTAGGACCAAAAAAGTGACGAAAAGGCCGGATAAAACGCTGCCGTTGAAGTAAGGAGTGCAGTGGATACTTGGACTGAAGAAAACTGAAGTTAAATCATTCCATTTTGGTTCAACCTGGTGGGTTAATAATACAAATTAGGTACATTTATTTTTGTCAATTATGAACAAACTCGTCAGCAATTAGTAAGCCTCATCTAGTTTAAAATTACTAAAACAGATTTACGTGTTAAAGTGTTATTTTTAACCTATTTACAAAGTAGATATCATTTAATAATGTTTTAAAGCTAGACGAGGTCGGGGTGTCTTATTCGACTACTATAAAGATGTAGGTATATACTACTACTCATTGGACCAAGTAGTCCGAGAGAGGAACACCAAAATAAACTCAAGACACTACAGTTAGGGTTGCCACCCGTACTTATATAGTATTGTACTATATTTTATTCAATTGTACCTACTAACTATGTATATATTATAATTAAAAGGAAAAATTTAAACTATATTAGAAACGTGTCAAAGTCAAAGTCAAAAACGTTTATTTCAATTAGGCCATTAAACGGCACTTTTGAACGTCAGCATTTACAGTTCAGTAAAATATATTAATAAAGTGACTCTACTGTCCATTCGGAAAGGTAGATTCTTATGGAGAAGAACGGACAAGAAACTCCATAGTTACTCTTTTCAAATAACGACTTTACAAAATTTGGTATACAAAAATCAATTTAATATTATGTGAGGACGATACACCCAGAGTATGCTACTTATAAGAACAAAGTATAACCAGCAGAGGTACTTATTCCTTTCTAAAAAAAAATTAGGTAAATGGTACTCACATATTTACAGATAATCTTAATAACTACCAATTAAACAGAAAATAAAAACACAAAAAAGAAACAGTATACCCATCTATAAAGTTAATTCATAAATCAACCAGTTTGATTTCGTCTACACCCTTGATTGTCCTATGGAGCAGGACCAGCATGTTTCCAAGCATTCTTATCCTGAATGTAATCTTCTAACTTGTAATATGCTTGTTTACAAAGTGTACTTTTAACATAAGTTTTAAATTTTCTTTCATTTAGTTCTAATATGTCAGTAGGTATTTTGTTGTAACATTTAACACAATACCCCATGAAAGAAGTGTGGACTTTAGCTAATCTAAAAAATGGTTGATCTAATTTGTCTCTATTTCTAGTATTAAAATTATGTCTATCACTAATTTTACTAAAAAGATGTCGATTTTTTCGCACATACATAATATTTTCATAAATGAATTGGCAAGGGACTGTCATAATATTAATCTTTTTAAAAAGTTCCCTAAGAGAATCACGGCGACGCAGATTATAAAGGGCTCTGACAGCTCTCTTTTGTAAAATAAATATGGATTCAATGTCAGCAGCCCGACCCCACAGCAAAATACCGTACGACATAATGCTGTGAAAGTAACTAAAGTAGACCAAACGTGCGGTTTCTACGTCTGTTAACTGTCTTATCTTTCTAACAGCATACGCGGCTGAGCTTAAACGACCCGCAAGAGATGTTATATGAGGCCCCCATTGTAATTTCTCGTCCAATGTGATACCTAGGAAAACCGTTTGATTAATGAACTCCAGTTTTTCTCCATTCAACATGATGTCACATTCGCTACTTTTAACATTTGGTAAAGAAAATCTAATACATTTAGTTTTTTTTTATTTAGAGCCAAGTTGTTTACCGTAAACCAATTTTGGACCTGATGAATAGAACTATTGACGTCGTCAAGATTTTGTGAACGTCGGTCTATTTTAAATATTAGTGATGTGTCATCCGCAAATAATACCATCTTTGGTTGATTTTTAAGTAATTGGGGCAAATCATTTATGTAAACTAAAAAAAGGAATGGACCCAATATTGAACCTTGAGGAACGCCCATTGTCGTTTCCGACCCTAGTGAGTTTACACCGTTTATCTGAACTTTAACCTGTCTGCCCATCAAGTATGAACTAAGTAAACCAAGGGCTCTATTCCTAATCCCATAGTGCTCAAGTTTCAACAAAAGCGTCTCATGGTTAACGCAGTCGAACGCTTTCGAGAGGTCGCAGAATATTCCAATGGCATCTTGCGACTCTTCCCAGGCGTTAAAAATGTTCTTTATTAGGGTGACACCGGCGTCAGTTGTACAACGCCCTTTGGTGAAACCGTACTGGTGTTCATGAAAGATGGAATTTTTATTAAAGTGACGTAACATCTGACTAAGCATTAACTTTTCAAACTGAGAACTGGCAGAATTGACACCGGCCGATAATTGTTGGGTTCTTGAGAATCACCCGATTTGAACAATGGAACGACTTTACTGTGTTTCATGAGATCCGGAAATTCTCCTTTGTCTACACTAGTGTTAAATATGACAGCCAAGTAGGGGGCAATAGTTTCAATGATAGATCTACAAACTTTTACAGATATTCCCCAAAGATCTTCTGTTGATTTAATTTTAAGATCTTTAAAAGCTTTTATAATGGCCTGGGGGTTTGTATGTTGAAACTTAAACTCCGATGGGCATACCTTTACATTCTGTCTAAGTAAGTCAGCAGAGAGCGCGGATGACGAGTTGAGGCTCTGTAGTTTTAAGAGGAATATTGGCAAAGAAGTTATCAAATTCCTGAGCTACCTCTGCGTCCGAGTTTATTTGGCCATGTACAGTATTTAAATTAAATTTAGTTTCAGGCTGTTTCTTCCTACCTGTTTCGTTATTTATTATTTTCCAAGTAGTTTTTATTTTGTCGTCTGCTGATTTTATTTTATTGCTAATATGCAGAGCTTTTGCTGTTTTGCATACACTTTTATATGTTTTTGAATATTTTGCAACATACTTATGAAAACTTATATTATTCATATGCTGCTTCAGGCCATACAGTTCATATAGCTTTTCCCTGCTTATACGAATGCCTGGAGTTGCCTAATCGCTAAATAAGAACTTAGTGTAAATACTTTTAGATTTTAGAGGAAAAGTGTCATTAAATTGCGTGTTTAATATAGAAAAAAACTCGGCATAGAACTCATTAGGGTCGTCTATGTTATTAAAACTATGAGCACCTAGTTTACTAGCCAAAGTATTGTTTAGTTTTTCCAAATTTTTATCTGTAATTGGTCTAAATTTTATTAGAATTTTTTGCAAAGGAATGTAAGTGCAAAACGTTATTGTTTGTCCGCTGTGATCAGATGGTAACTTATTAACAATTTCTTTATTTAAGTAATCACAATTACAAAATATATTGTCTATACAAGTTGAAGTAGAAGCTGTCACACGGGATGGTTCAGTAAAAACATTTGACAAATTAAATGAATTAAAAAGACTCAACAATCTGATAGTATTCGAGTTTGTTTCTAATAAGTTAATATTAAAGTCGCCACAAATAATGAGTGTTTTACTACTAGTACCTAATTTTTTAACACCTCTTCCATTACAGTATCAAACACAGGTAGATTCTGGTAACTCGGAGGTCTATAGACACATACCACAACATGCTTATCAAGCTCAACACAGGACAATTCAATGGTGTGCTCAACCGACAGTTTAACAATATCCTTTCTTTCTTTAGATTTAATCGAAGTTTTAATTAAAATTAATGACCCACCATGTATCATGCGTTGTCGGCTAAAATGACTACCTACACAATAATTTTCATAATTAATGGAACTTACTTGGTGGTCTTTTAACCAATGTTCTGTTAAGCAAACTACATCAAACTTGGTTTTTTCTAAAAACATTTCTATCTCCAGTAATTTGGAAGAGCAACCTTGAATGTTTTGGTTAAATAATTTTAAAGTGTATTGCCCTCCCTTAGGATTTTTACAATGAACTAAATTGCCAGAAGATACCTTGTTATTATTCACTAATAATAATTGGTTATTTGAAAGGGTAACTTCTGTTGTCTTACAGTTCAGTTTAAAGAATTATCCGGAATGATCCCCACAGCTACACTTGAGGAGTCTAAAAAGTCTGTATGGGTTCCATCAGGAAGAGAATACTCTACCTGATTGGTTGAGACCTCCAAGAATGTTGGTATTATAAGTGGGTCCTCCTTCGTACACAAGGAATCATAATAATTAGTCACTGTGTTGTTAGTACAACTAGACAACACAGACTCGTCACTTATCCTAATATTTGTTATATTAGCTATAACGTCATTAATATTATATGCTATCATCATAGCAATCATATGTCTACATCTACCAGACAGGGATAAAGCTCCCTGAGTTAACTTAAAACCACTAACAAACTTATTAGTGTGAAAATACAATAATTTGTCACTATGACGACATGTCAACAAGTGAATAACATTATTCAGCTTTAAAATATTATTATTTTGTTCATCTGAAAAAGTATCAGAGTATGGAAAAGCACACAACATTAGCTTTCCTATGTTTAAATTAAGTAAGGAGTCAACACCATCCACTATGTCCTTTCTGGTAATACCAGTACTATTTCCTAACAGCAAAACCATTGAAGAATACTTCTCTAGATTTGAATTTAAAATTCTTTTAATCATTTGTTTAAAAGTTATATGACTTGTGTGTACTTACCTACTATTTTTTTTTACTGATTTTTCCAAATGTAGGTACTATATTTTTGCAATGATATACTAAAAATACTATAGGTACTTCTCCCAAAATAAGGTGGCAACCCTAGCTACATTCTCCTTTAAAGGTTAATCCACACATCATATCCGGACCATGGTCCCTCAGGAACTCAATAAAAACGGTGCGTAGGTATGTACTCGTTTAAACACGTCCGTCCATGTCCTGGCCGAGCCCGAGTCGCGCCAAACCACGGCCCACATGTGTGGATCAAACTTTAAAGTGCTCCTTCACTGAGAGCATAGCAATAGAGAGCCACTAAGCTGGGGCCCTACTATGAAGTCTTAAAACGATAATGATGATCATGACGGAGCTATACATAGCGAATAGCACTATCCCGTTTACATCATCGGAATTGGATGGCATTAGCGCGTCATAGTAGGGCTGCTGTGTAGAGGTAGGTATATTTTGCCTTTTGTGGCCTTAAAAAAGTAAGTTGTGGATTGAACTTTCAAGCTACACAGCTTAGCTTAGTGAGAAAGTTACGAAAACGTTAACAAAGTCAATGAATGGTTCGTCAGTTAAAAAGTAAGCGTGATTAGTGATTACGCTTAGGTACCTTTTAACTGACGAACCATTCATCGACTTTGTTAACGTTTTGATAAAACCGAAAAAAATATACTACAGCTAAGATTGATTGGTTCCTCTCCCTCTGTTCCTAAACTTCGATACTACTCTATGTCTTTATAATACGGAGTTTTTGTGAAAAGTGGTAAAAAAAAACATCGGGAGCGACTGGAAAACTATGGGGACACGCGAATGCGTGACAGCTGAGCTTCACTCAGCTGTGGGACAGCAACGATTGTAAGATATCATTTAAAAACTCACCAAAATTTCGTTTATGACGACCACACTCTGGTCTATAGTGTTCTTTATTAATATTGGTTCAGGGCAGTAGTATGAATGGTTGTAAGGACATTGCACGTTTAAATTGACGCGCCCAACTTCTTCCTCGCCGCGGCTGCCTTGGTACATAATAATCTCAACTAAAAATAAAGAACAAATTAACTCTTTCAATATTTGGTTCATACGTACCTACGTTCAAGTAAAACTATCATGGTGAAATTACGCGATCGTCGCGTTCAATTGTACGGCAAACCAAGTCGCCGACGGACCGACGCCGACCGGTTTTATACCAAACAAATTATCTCGAAGATCGCTTTCTATTATGACGAACCCTAAGGCATGTTGTACATAAACGTTTTTCGCCGTAAAAATCTACGTTTCTTTGATCGTGCGTGCGTTTACACTGATTTTGTCTCCGGTGAGCTAGCTACGCCGCACGCCGCGCCGTGTAGGCCACCTGCTTCGAATGACGTTTTAACGTTTAACTATCTAATAATTGGAAAAAATCGATTTCGAAGAAAATAATATAACACGTTAGCATCACTGTTAAGTACCATTTTTTTTTTTAAGGATGGGAAATCATTAAATGACTTCTTCCGCTCTGGGTGGAGCGGAAGGGCGTGTCAGACTCTTACTGACTAAAACCCATCCGTGTTCCTTCTCAAGCCCTTTGTTTTCCAGGGCTGCGGTGACTCGTTCGAACAAATTCCGCAACCCTGGCAGGCACTGTTATTTACCGCAGCGTTTATTTTATTTTCATCGAAAGCTTGCATATTGCATTTGCATTGGATGTTGAACTTCAAAGTCTGCAAAGATAAGCCAGTGACCACCTCAACTTTATCAATCAGGGGTGCGTGGTGACCTGCGTAACCAGCACAAGGAAATAAGGAACGTAGGTACGTTACGTTAACCCAAATGGGAGATTGTCCCAGGGCGACAATTGGGCACTGGACTTGTCCCTGCCGTCCGATTAAACTCCGCAACCACTCTAAGGGGATAATGTAAACTTAGTTGATGGGAATCATCACTAAAAAGTGAAAAATAAAACAACTTTTTTACAAAATAATATAACCGACTTCAAAATAAAAAACACTACAAAGTAGGTATAAAATAACTTTAATTTCGAAAGTCGATGACAAAAAACGAAAAAACACCGACTTCCGAAATTAAAGTTATTTTTTCCTTCGTAGTAGCTACCTACACAGCGGTACCTACTTGCTGTTTTTTATTTGAATCTCGTTTGCGTTTTTTTGTAAAAAAGTTTTCTTCGGGAGATCGTGTGCGCGAGATATTAATTAGTTAATTACTACTTATTTATTTATCTTGTACGGTAAACGCTTCGGACTAAACGGAACTATATAAATCTAGGATGTGTGTGTATACAATTAACGTGACAGATTTCCATACTAATTCTCCAATAATCCTGATCGAATTTGAAATTCCATTCCAGTTCGAATTCTGTGTACTTATATTTAGTACTGCCATCTTTCGACCTTCTAAATTCTGCGGACACTGTTGGTGTTTCACTGTGTAGTGCGCGACGGGAGTGCGTGCCCGAGTGAATTCCTGCGGAAATCACATCTTTCTTAATAAATATATGGACTAAGATCCCAGAGCTACCAGAATAAGAGAGGCTTATTATTACACTAACAAAATGTGTTGGATAGAGTAGTGTTAGTATGTACTTTTTACATACGTATGAGTACCTGCTAGCTTGGGCCGACGGCTGATTTGCAGGCATAGATATATGTTATAGTAATTTAATGATTGATTCGTAATTGTAATAGTCTAAGAGCTGGTGGCCACCGCGAGTGAGATCCTATTGAAAAGGCTGAAATTCGGGCATAGTTTATTTTTAGTAGGTGCAAATAACGAAAGCTGAAGTTTGCCCGGATTTGGGAGGATGCAAAACTAACTCCTTGACTAGGTACTGAAATAGCTTTGATACAAAAGAAAAATAAATAATGGCCGTCGGCCCAAGCTAGCAGGTATGCGTATGTTAAAAGTACCTAGGTACTTACATACTAACACTACTCTATCCCACATATTTGTTAGAGAGGAAATAAGGGAGATCGCTGGGATCACAATCTAATAGTAGGTAAATAAACATAAAAGGTAACTAATCACCAACTAGAGAGCAGTGGTGACCCAGGTTGTAACAGTCGCGACGGATCGAGTTGCAAGTCACGAATTCGAAACCAACAGCCCGCTGAGGTCTTCCAGGAAATTTACGGCACTGGTTGGCGCCACATAGACGAGAGGTCCTTTTTTTTGAACGGTGACTGACGTAAACATGAGGTTGATTAAACAAATGTCAGAAAACATTAGCGTTTTGACAGGTGCCTGGACCTGCCGCCTCATCGCTGCCATTGTGCTCGTCATTTCAGGAAACCCTCATTGCGTATCACAAAAACGAATGCAATCGATCGCATATGCTTTCATTCTGACATTGCAACCAACCGTATTCATTGCGTATTTTACCTTGTAGAGCAGGCGAAGTTGTACCTAAACATACGAAGCAATGAATCGTCTGTGAAAGAATATGCGATTTTATGAGTTATGCTATGGGGTGCAGGTAGAAGGTTTACTCACTTTGTGTATTCATCACCACTGCTCTCATATCCTATTTGGGAGCCCCCCACTCAGTGGCGGCCTTTACTGTTGCGAAACCCTGGGCGGCAGATCTTTGCGAGGCCCTGGGCGGTAAAGCTCTGCGATTCGAATCATATTTCTTATTATGTTTGCGACTTTTCCTAAGACTAAAATTTTAGATCACAAGATTGGTTTTCAGCTTTGCAAATTTTTCAATTGAAAAATATCGTAGCTCATTGTGATTTGATTGACTAGATAGAGAGTCCTGCAAGAGCGAGGCCCTGGGCGGTTGCCCTGTTCGCCACCACTTAAGGCCGCCACTGCCCCCACTTAGGCCACAGGCCGCGTTATCACGAGACCGAGTACCGCTTTGATTTTGGTTCCATGTTACCGAGTTAAAAGTTCCAAAAATACGATAAACTTGGTACTAACCAGAAAGTTGTAGGAGAGCCCAAGGCGAAGATATGAGAACTGCCGATCTCCTCGACATTTCATTTGGCCAATTTTTTACGTATTCTACTTTCTTCACAACCACAGGGTTTTTTTTGCCAGTATAGTACGCTATAACGGGACCAGCTTTCAAACGCCGTGCAGCGCCCAAAATTTCTTTTATAACAGTATCATGTCTCCTCAAAATATCTGTCTTCGACTCGTCGGCCGCGTCATTAAATAAAATGTAGAGATGCTTAAAATTATCCTTCAACCGCAACTTCGAGTTTTGTGCTACATAATGGACATTGCTGCGGGTTTTCGGGAAAATTTTTAGTAGCACTGTGAAGGGATCAATGACCGATGGAAAGTACTTCAATGTCTCTCTGTTGGCTTTCAGGGCGGCGTGTAAATTTTTGTACGGAGTTCCATATAGTACATCTTTCGTGCTTATATCTTCAACGCTGAATTTTTCTTCGACAAATATAACGACGCCTGTAGAGCGGTCAGCAGAGTCGTTTATGATCTCCGCGAACTTCGACTGCGTCATTTTCGCAAAGGGATTCGGGTCTATGTGAACATGAGCCATCACTTGCTCGTAATCTATCATAAACACGGGCACAGTAGATTGGACCGCTGCAGCTGCGAAATTTGCGCAATGAAAAAGATAAATTAACGTTGTGGAAACGAACAAATTCATTATTAATGTTTTTAATTTTTCTTTCTGCCAGACCACAACGACGACTCCAAGATGAAGGACGGATGGTTTTATTCGTGAAAAAGAAAAAAAAATAATAGCTTTAACGAGTTTTTATTTCTTGTAATAGCAACTACTTAGATAACTAGGTAGGTACCTACTTACTTAACCCATATATGCCCATTGATTCGAAAACGAAACAAGAGGTAGTACTTTCCTAAAAGCATAATAAATCGTTTATTAGTGCAGTAAAATGTAAAAAAACGCCATCTATTGCAGGACTATGGAAGTAGGTTCTATTTGCAACAAAGCTTTTTGAGCAGCGTTGACATTTGAAGCAAATACTAAGCAATATAATTTGTGTCGTGTTTACGTCGCGCTAAAAATCATGTCGTCAGCCAGAAAAAAGTAAGTAACTGTTTAATTTAGTAAAGCTTTGTACTTATCACAGGTTTATAGTAAATTTGGATAGATTATAAACTAATTCGTGTATTTAGAATGATAAAATATGATTTTATAAATACCTATATTGTCTTTATAACTTTCGTGTTTCGAAAACGATACGTCGGGCAAATATACAGGTGAGGCTTGTACTAAATCTGTTTTTTTGGTTTTAGGCGAAACACACACTTAACTACAAATGAAATCGTTGATTTAATTAATGATTTAGCTTCGGATGATGAGGTGACAGCAGCTGACATATACATCGACCCTCCAGGTCATGGAATTGTGTCAGATTCTGACTCTGGGGACGAAACGAATGTAACATTTGAAAACTTTTCACGTCGTCAACTTTTGGCACCTGCTGAACTGACGCTGAGAGGAATAAATATAAGTGATGGTAGCGAGTCTGACGAAGAAGTTTCACTCCCAAGCACGTCAAGCCAGTCACAATCTCTAGCAACCCGTAAACTGAGCCGACCATCGCGATCTACAGATAATCCACCGCTTCTACCTCCACCGCCACCTCCACTGCCAAAGGCAGCCCGAAAATGGGTGAAGAAAGACTTACCCCAACATAATGATGAATGGAACGCACCATTCCCAAGGTCAGTCATTACTTTGTCCGAGCATCAGAACCAGTCGATTTTTTTGAATTGTTTTTTAGCCACGAAGTTATCATGCACATTGTCCGTCATTCTGTAATTTATGCAGTACAAAAAGGAAACCCAGGGTTTACCCTGTCTGATAGTGACGTTTATTGTTTCATTGGCATTTTGATATTGACTGGGTATTTTCCACTGCCGCGACGTCGGATGTATTGGGAAACTAACGAAGACACACATAATATCTTGGTGGTGAAATCCATGCGGAGAAATCGATTCGAAGAAATTCTTCGATATTTCCATGTGGCCGATAATACCAACCTTTGCCCTAATGATAAAATGGCTAAAGTCCGCCCTCTTTTTGATTTACTGAATAAGAAGTTCCTGCAATATGCTGTAATCGAAAAGGACATCAGCATAGACGAATCTATGATACCTTACTATGGTAGACACGGTTGTAAGTAGCATATCAGGGGAAAGCCTATTAGATTTGGCTTCAAGACGTGGATTGCAGCCTTGCGCTTAGGATATTGCTTATACGCCGACCCATATCAAGGCCGCTATGAAACATATAGTAGTGGTTTAGGCCAATATGTTGTGCAAAAATTGATGACTGAGATTCGGAATGTCTACGAAGAAACAAGATTCTCAGTTTTCATCGACAACTTTTTCACAGGATTACCGTTGATAACAGCAATGAAAGAAAAAAATATATTAGTGACGGGTACAGTTCGTAGTAATCGTACTGAGAAGTGTCCTTTGAAAGATGAAAAGTCATGCAAGAAGGAACAGCGAGGTTACCATGATAGTCGGCTCGATCTAAACAGCGGCATTTGTGCGGTACGCTGGAATGATAACAGTGTGGTAACTCTGTTATCAAGTGAATACGGCGTAGAGCCTATACGAACTGCAAGGAGATATTCAGCTGCGCAAAAACAAAGAATAAATGTGCCACAACCCAACATTGTATACCAATACAATCGTTTTATGGGAGGGGTTGATCGATTAGATGCAAATATCGGTACCTATCGAATAGCAATGAGGGGCAAAAAGTGGTATATTCCCTTGCTTTTCTGGTTAGTAGACGTTGCGGTCAACAATGCCACCCTGCTGGCTCGCAATTTCTCTAACGATATAGATACACTCGAATTTCGACGTAGCATTGCCCGAACCTTACTTCAAAAGTATGGCAATGATAAGCAGCGTCCGGGAACCAGCAAACGGGTATCTACGAGTGTACCTACATCAGTACGAAAGCATAACGCTGAGCACATGATCGGCAGGGCGCCTAGTCGACTGCGATGTGCCTACTGCAAAAGCCTAACAGTCACTTTCTGTCAAAAATGTGAAGTCAATTTACATTCTAAATGTTTCTCTGCATTTCATTCATAGTTTTTTTTTATTTACTGTAACTTCCTGTGGATATATAATAAAAAAACTCATTGTAACACATTTGTTTTAATTCCCCATAGCGAATGTAGGATATTTGCCTGTTGTTTCGTTTTCGAACACCTCAAAAATACCTATTAAACACTAAAAATAAACTCTAAAACTAGTAAATACTAAAATAGGGGGTTATCAATATAAGCATATCCGAAAATAACCAAAATCGGAATCCGAAAGTAGTTCTGGGTATATATGGGTTAAAGAGTGTAGTACCTACTTAATAAAAAATTGATTCGAGAAAATCTTAAAATATTACGATGATATTTTGCTGCTTCAATGACTTTCAGTTACATATTTGTGAACGGTATTCAAATGAGTGCCGTTCGATTTTGGCCACACGCAAAAAGATCCTTTACATACTTGTATGTAAAAAAAACTTATAAAAACTTATATGTAAAAAATGTTTATGTTAATTAAGTAATACTTTGTTCATGTTCACGAATATGAACAAAATATTAACATTTTTTGTGTAGGGTCATAATAAATACAACAAATAACGTCTTACACATCCCTTGGAATTCCATCTAGAATTTATTTTCAGGTTTTCATTAAGAATAAGTACCTAAATCGCTGAAGCGGTTGTAATGAATTTGAATCTGAATTTAGCAGAGACTAGCTTTTGCCCGCGACTTCGTACGCGCATATCCCGTATTTTCTTCTGTATAGCATAAAATATAGCCTTCCTCATGAATGTGGCTATCGTTTACAAAAAGAATTTTCCAAATCCGACTGGTAGTTCCAGAGATTGGCGCGTTCAAACAAACAGATAGACTCTTCAGCTTTATAGATTTGAGATTATTTTGTACTTAGGTAACTGCGGTCTTTCCTTTTATTACCCTTTTGAACGTCATTGTAACGTAGGTAGGTATACATTACAAGCAAGCGCGTGCTCTGTACGCCAAACGTCACAAATATGTGACAAAAAGTGCAGCGATTTCGTGGCTTGGCGTCGGGGGCACGGCGATGCATTTATGCTCTGGCGTTCAAAAGGGTAAACCTACAGTATGGCATGGATATATTGAGTACGTAATAATTCCATGGGGGTTTCAACAGATTGACAGCGTCAAGTAGTGCGGACTGGCTCTGACCATAGACATCGTAGCACCGATATTGACATTCATTTCTGTGGTTTATCAAAAGCTATACTGAATGTACACCTAAATAAGGTGATTATATTTTTAACAATGATTGCAGGCTAGTCAGGATCCAAAAATTATGAAAAAATGTGTTTTGCTACACCCATCATGCAAAATAGTTTTACTTTTTGGTTTTGTCTATGAAATCTATCTATAGACAAGTGCAAAAATTACAAAAACATACCCATACAATTTGGAAAATAAAACAGATTTAGGAGACTGTTTTTGACCTTTTTTATTGATTTACTCTGGTTAAATATTCTTTGATGCAGTGAAACGGCTAAGAACCTCGTTTGGTGTGGTTCATTTTATTAACACAGTTTACATTGAATGTTGTTTTCTCAAACCTGGCAGTTTTGTAAACGAAAACTGGCAACATAAGTGAACCATAGACAAGGCGTCAAACTTATCATATGATCACTTTTCACATGACCCATGGTCAGTCGTCATCGCCCGAACGCTGTCTTTTTATGACAATTTTGGGCTAAAACACTAACTTTTAGTCCGTTTTGCGTCCAATAGAATAAGCCTTAAAAATGGCTTTTTGCCGTGTGGTGTTCTCGTTATTAGTTCTAAGTGTAATTAGCTGTTATGCATCAAAAGTCCCAGTGTTTCTATGGGGCGACTCGCTCAAAAGTTCCATTAAATCAAACCCCTTAACGACGTATACTTCCGAAGAATTTGCGGCAACCCTCAAGCAGGTCTTGGTAGAAGACCCTGTGACGCTTGTGTTCATCGAAGAAACGCTGTCTGTTGAAGATTTTTCACTGAAGAACGGAGATGGTGAGACGTCCTTCCCTTACTTGCACGGCAGTCTTGCCGAAGCCGTATACTTACCAACTGTGAAGGATGCGCTGCCCACTCTGAATCGCACTGCTGGCCCTGACGCCGTCAACATATATTCTGAAGACTTCGTCCCTAGTGGAGCCCGATTTGTGTTCATCAACCTCAATGACGCTCGCGAAGGAGAATCCAGGGCAGATATGCTGCGCCGCCACGACGCTTTCATGCAGGAAACCATTGAGAAGATGCCAGAAGACTTGAATGTTGTAGCCGTGTACACTGCTAACTACCCGTCATGGACCATCCCAGTCACCAAGTCCAGAGTTCGTCGTGATACGGAAGGAGCTACGGAAGCTGCACGAAACTCTCGCATGTACACCCTGGATGGACTCCGATTGGTCACCTCGAGCATTTTGCTCAAGACTGATAACAACTCGAGGGTGCTCGCGGACGTTACTGACCAAAAGTCCGAGCTCAACACTACATATGTTAATGCTACTTTGACATTTGACAACACTACGCTCCTTCTGAACTTCCACTCACAAGGAGGATACTGGTTCTTTGGTAAGAAATATTGATTAATTATTTATCTAGAAGCTACAGGCTGGATTTGGACTGAGATGCCGTTGTAAGTACAGGCATATTAATGGTTGTAGCCACAGGAAAACATTCTGTAAAATGTTCTTATCTTTTTGAGAATTTCTACAATTTTTTTTTTCAGAGATTCAGAGATTTTGAATAATGAAATATTATCAGCAAGGAAATGGTCAATTTCCACAAAAACTATTTTGAACACAATAAATCCTGTTTGTTATAAAGATCAAATAAGTTATTGCAAGTTGAAGCACTAGCCCTTGAGATGCCTTAATTTAAATTTAAATGACTATTTATTGATGTAACTAAACATACTTATAGCCAAACTAGGGATATAATGTAGGGGTCAAAATGAAAAAAAATATGAATCCACCACATTAAAAAATTAAAATTGGGGTTTATGTTTTCAGCAAAAAAGCTGGCCTTTTTACACTTGGGTGAAAACAAAAGACATCTCAACTAAACTTCTTTTTTCTATAATTAATAATAATAAAAATATCACTCCTTTTCATACCCATCTACGGGTGTAGGTAGAGGTGTAAGGAATAAGTTTTGAATTTGACACTGGCACTCAATCCCAATTGACTCTGGACTGAAATACTGGCCATAAGGCTTTGATTGGTTAATAATGCTCAGCTACTGAGAGCTGTGGCATAGAAACATCATATTTACCATAAATAATGGTTTAAGTAACAGGGTGGGTCTGACAGACCCTACCAAGCATGCCGAGGGATATAAAAGCCCTAAGTCACAGGCAACTGCCCAAATATGTATTTCAAAATTGGTCAATTTCTTGTGAGAAATAATTAATAAAAAAAATTGTTAAAGTACCTTTGCGGTGTACATCCAAATCATCTCGCCACCGCTTTCTGGGCCGGCCTCGGCGACGCCGTCCATCCTCTGGCACCCATTGCGTGGAGACTGGTCTGAGGTGGCGCAAGAAAAAAATGTCTAGAAGGATATGGGGGAGGCCTTTGCCCAGCAGTGGGACACAATAAAAGTACCCGTCCTTGTATCTCTGGAAATTTGGCTCATATCTGTAACTCTACATCCAAGCATGTATTTTGCACACATGGGTAGGTCAAGTAGGTCATTCGATCGACCCCAGCCACTCAAGGAATGCCAGCAGTGCCCTGGTGTTATCTGACTATCTCACAGAGGTTACCTGGGTAGTACTTTACTGCCTCGTCTCAATAATTAACCATGTATTTTTACCTGAATAAATAGGTAGGTATTTATATATTTGTATTTTTGTCCTATGGAATAGCTCTTTTTACCACTATCTCGCCTGATGTGGATCGGAGTCTTGATGATGTGATTGACAATGGTGCATGCTAGCCTAAAAGTATCCCATTCACTCTTAGTTGCATAAAAGAAAAGACAAACAAGTTATTCTCTTGAAAATCTTTGATCTTAGCAAAGTTTTTACTGAAGCAGACATTTTGGCTGCCGTCCAAGTGCAAAGCCAAGGGTTGTTATAATCAATAAAAAGGTGTTTAAGCTTCAAGTTGCATAAGAGCAACTGCCAGTTTTAACGACATTTTAATTTAGGTCTTGTCACAGTTTATAGACATTGAGAGATTTTATATGGACTAGAATATGCCCGCAACTAAGCCCGAAACTACGGACTTCGGGCTTAGAGAGTAGCCCCCCAGAGCCTGGCAGGGTTGCGGAATTTGTTCGAAAGAGTCACTGCGGCCATTGAACGCTAAGGGCTTTAGGAGGAACACGGATGGGTTTTAGCCAGTAAGAGTCTGACACGCCCTTCCGCTCCACACAGTGCGGAAAAGAAATAAAAAACCCGGGCGGGTGATACCGCTGCGCTCAGCTAGAAGCATAAGTGTGACGTCACTACCCATCTAATTAATTGTCAGTTTTCATTTTCTAGGCCATCTGAGATAACGGCATATTGAGTACGTATTACTATTTAGAGTAGTAATCATAATTTATGATAGTTTTGCTGCAACTTTGTGAAATTAAAAATGCATTTGTTAATAGTCCAATCACAGATTCGATGCTACAAACTGCATAAGGGTGCTTGAAAAGTGACTTATTTGGAACTTTTTAGTAGTTTTTTGGGGTGGGGTTTTTTAATACATTTTTTTTTCTACACTTTAGTTAATTCCATATTTGGAATCTTTGGCTCGAGCCCTTTATTTAAGAGGTAGGTAGAAAATACAGAACTGTACTTGCCTTGTACACACCCTGTGCTGACATTAATGAAACTCTGGAAGGAACTCTCTGCCTGCGTCTGTGTTTCCGAACGCATACAACCCTAATCTCTTCATAATTAGAGTGGAACAGGCTTCTTCTGGGTAAGCTCGCTACATCGTCGACTTTGTCTCTGTCATCTATGACCTAGACTACTTTCATTTATCCTCTTAACATGACCAAATTATGTAAGTAAGTATATTCTTTTCGAAATTTGTCACTACATCTTTTAAATTATAACTTTCTTATCATGCCATTCCTCAATTTATCATTAAGGTGAGGTCCTAATACAAAGAAAAACAGACGCTGTGAAAATTTCAACTGTCTACCCATTATGGTTTTTGAGATACAGCCCGCTGACAGACACACGGATAGACGGACGGACGGACAGCGGAGGCTTAGTAATAGGGTTCCGTTGGTTACCTTTTGGGGACGGAACTTTAAAAAAAGACGACGCTGCGCATCAAATTTCGCAAGGATCGCATTTCCACACAATTGGTTTTACTGTCATGTCTTTTTTCGCCATTGACTTTGATATTTTAACTTATCCCCCACAGATACTGTCGTCTTGACCGTGGGGACCATCACGGAGACTCTCTTCCCCCCCGAAGAAGAGGTGTTCGCTGTCGTCGGGTTCTCGTACCGCTGCGGCCAGTACATTACCTACACCACCACTGTTAATGAGACCACCAAATACTCCGTCAGCTTTGTGAATATGAAGGTATGGCGGAAAAAAATAAATAAAAAAAAAACAAAATTTCGTAAATAACACCTTAATTAACAGCTATAATGCGCCAATGCCATGTTACCACTACAACTAAATTGACGAAAATAACAAATAATTCGCCTCTAAACTTTTTAATGCACTTCCGTGCTACTTCTGTGAACCTCATCAGGGTGCAGTGAAATATATCTACGTCATTACAAATAATATTCAACAATCTTATGGCGCGTGGCAAGGCGGTGAACTTGGTCGTTTGTCCTAGAGTATGGCTCCAGTGGCGTAGGCGTGGGTCGACGATCTTTTATTTTATTTTAAGGTTAAACGATCAAAGAAATTCAAGAAATCGCCACGCGCTGAAGCCGAGAGACGACAATAAATCAATCTGCAGACAGTAACTCGGTCTGTTTGTTTGTGTGTAACGTTTTTACGGCTGAACCGCTGAAGATTCTATGAACAATTTTGGTACATAGCATTGGTCCTTGGAGAAGATCATTGGGTACTTTTTAACCCGGTAGTACATTTCCTTTGGGTTGATTTCCGACTTTACGCGAGCGAAGCCGCTGATTGATTTCAATTTAGATTAAGTAATAAACTTTTTATGATATTAATACGAATACGGCATTTTACTGAAAAAAAAAATTTTGTTCGTCAGATAGATTTCCAAAAAATATTCGACACGTATTTTTTATTTTTTCAAGTAAACAATACACGCGTGACGTCACTTCGCTGGTAAAATTGTATCATCATAGTGACGTCACGCGTATCTTCATTTTTGCTTATGTGAAAAAAGAAAAAATACGTGTCCAATATTTATTGGAAACCTATCTGACGGACCAATTAGATTTTTTTAGTAAAATACCATATTCTGAGTAGCAGCCGGAATTTGTGAATATTCGCAATGATTTTGAAGATGGATACTGAACAGTTAGTTGCGCCGAACAAGTTCGAGGGCTCCACAGCGCCCGAACTTGTTTTTTTATTTACTTTTTTTTAAAAGCAGACTATAAAATAAGGATTTATTAATTTAAGTACTGGAATAATCTATTGGAATAATTTAATCTATTTTTTTTTAAATTTAATATAATGTACCTAATGGAATGATCTTATCCTATTTTTAAATTAATTCTGTGTATGTAATATTATTCTGTTTTGTAAACCTAGTTATATGTGCATGCTCTGGTCTCCTATAACTGAAGGAGCCCACGTAAATGAACCACCTGTATCACTGTGGCTTATGTTGTACTGTGTATCCTTTGTTGGAGATCCAAATAAATAAATAAGATTGCCGGAAGAGTTGAGCGGAAGAGTCAGACCTTTAATCTGCCGGTGGGAGGCTAAATGAAGAATTAAAACAACATACTCTTTTGTTTCTTCTCTGTTTAATGACCCGCAGCCCCACAGTAATACACCTTTTTCTAAATAAACCTTATAACGGTGGTAACATTTTTAATGTAATACACTTCTGCTATCGCCTTTAGGGAATAAAGGCGTCAGAGGCGTGATATTATATTATTAATAAGCTCTTTCAAAATTAATTGATCCACATAAACAGGGTGTAGAAATTAATAACTTAGTTATCGCTTTAAACGATACCCACGGGAGGTTTTAATGGTAATTACACCATATTTTACTCGCTTCTAAATGGTCACCTTGTGGATTCGATTACCATGTAATGCATTGTTAGAATATGTGTTTCTTTAAGAAATTAAAATAAAGAAAACATGTTTGAATGGCACACACAGACACACACAATCAAATCTCAAATATTTTATTGCAATCCATAATGCACACATACAGGTGGTGAATTGAAAATAATCTGAAAAAATTATGAACCCTGCCGGGCACAGCTAATTTTTGATCAAGTAGAGAGAGGAAGAGCTCATCTAATTAGACTTTTCCCAACTATATTGGGGTCGGTTTCCATTCAATCCGGATTAAGCTGAATACCAGTATATTACGTGGAGCGGCTGCCTACCAGACCTCCACAACCCAGTAACTGGTAACACGGTACTTCTTGGTAAGACTGGAGACATTTTCTGGCTTCTGACAATCCGTAACCTGCCAAAGCTCTACAAATGGCTGCCGGTCCCAATGGCTTATCCTTTTGAATGCCATTGTCACATAAACGTGACAAGCAAGCGCGTACCTTGAGCGCCAAACGTCACAAATATGTGACAAAAATACGGCGATAAATTCGCGTTTGGCTTGGCGTCGGGGGCACGCCGATGCTGGTGTTCAAAAGGTTAACGTGCTTTGCGAGGCACGGGGGAGCTCAGACTACTTCAAAAGGTATCGACTTTATTTCCTGCTTTTTATTAAAAATATCATTATTTTCATCCACAGGTCCAGCCATTCTTCGAGAGCAACACGACCCAAGTATTCGGTGAGTCCTTCAACTGTGTTGGATTCTTCTCCGCTTCAATCTGGGCAGGTCTCTTCGTGGTCTTCATTCTCCTGGCCATCACTTTCTACGGAATCATGATGATGCTGGACATCAGAACCATGGACCGCTTCGATGACCCCAAGGGCAAGACCATCACGATCAATGCTGCAGAGTAAATTGAAAAAAAAAACGGTGTTTTAGGTCTTAGTGAGAGAGTATTCAACCTTTTTTGGTCTTACCTTTTTTTTCGGACCAGTCAGCCTGTTTTTGGATTTAGAACCTTTTATTGTTATATATTTTGTGTGCAATTTTAAAAGTAGAATCGTTTGAGTAAGCGCAATTTTTTTGAGTATTTTTTTCTTTGTGGGAATTTTTTTTTATATATTTCCTGTTATCGCAATTTTTCTAAGACGTTTTTTCCTTCTCTCACTATTTTCTGTTAACTAACTAAAACATCGTTGTTAAAAATAAAACAAAATGACGTTTTGTAAACGCCAAACCTGGTGCCGTAGTAAAAAAAACACGTTAGTTCGTCTTCTGAGCTCAAATCGATTCCAAAACTATTTATTGTTATTAATATAATAGTCGATTAAACTAAGAAATGTTTTCGATATATTTAAATACGATTAGAAAAACGGTGCCTATACGCAGACAATAGAAAAAGACTAAATCGATCAATTCTAAACTCGATATTTGACATCGATCTTCATTTGACACTAAATTTAAAAACTCGTATAGTTTTTATTCGATGTTAAAAACGCAACTATATACTCTTACTGCGTACTTGCTTATATAAAAAAATAGCTTATGTATACTAAATGTAGATAAATAATATTAAGGTTGTTCGAGAACCGATAATGTGCCTACGATACAAAGAAACTAATAAAATGTGGGTGTGAAAAATATATTTATAAATAGATAAATATGCTTGGAAAATGCATATTGAATTTGAAATGCTTCCATTTCAGGCCGCATTATGGCCATCAGGCCGCATGTAATCAAACAGGACGCAAGGTTTATTTGACGGGTCCTAAGAGTATTAATTATGTATTTAATTAACTTTAAAATTGCCTCTTGAATCTGTTAAAACAACTAACGTGCACACTGGTCTCAATATGCATTTTTCTAGTTTTACAAATAGCATATAATAGAAACCATGGCCTTAACTTTTAAATAAAACGCAAGTTAACCTCCAGTGTGAAAACTACAACGACAAAGTTCTGAGCTTGTATTAAACGCATAGTATTAGAGTTTATAATAACCCTGTGTTTGACGAGTCTTTTGCCAATATCTTACTTTGGTTCTCAAGTTTGGGCGCAATCAGTAAAAAATGCTTTTAATTTTAGTTATTCTAAGCAACTTCAGACACTTCTTGTTTGATATTTCAATAGCATTGAGCAGGCCGCAAAAATAAGTCGACAGGCCGCATAAGTAAGTCAAGCGGGCCGCACTGCCTAAAACAGGCCTAAACCATAGTACTCGTCAAAAGATTAAGGTATATACTCCTACTTTACAGATTTGCAATCCATTGCTGATTTCCAATGTCATTTCATACAATGCGTAAACAGATTATGTTCCCACTACTGGGACTCGGGCCTCCTCCCTGTAAGAGGGAGTTGGCCATAATCCAAGCGGGCCCAGTTTGGCACCTAATAATGGGTTACAAAATATTATTTTCACAGTAAACGAAGGGTTTGTGAAATAGTAATAAAGTAAAAAGATCCCTCCATGCTAGTGCCAATTGTGTTGGTCCATTCCATGAAGTTGGTAAATATATAGAAATTATAATAACAAAGTATTTATAAGAGTTACAACTTCTTTTTAAGTGTTTTTCAAGTATTTCAATTTTGTAGTTAAAGTTTTCCGTGATATTTGGTTATATTTTTGTGCTAACTTTGGAAGCAAATGTTTGGACAAATATTGTCTTGTGGAAAATGTGTTGGCCAAATGTCACGTGAGTCTTTTTGTCAAATTTTATCCCATGGTTTTTCTTAGCTCTAAGCCTTTTCACACTTTTTCTTTAATTTTCATTTGTAAATAGTTTTGTTTTCGGAATTATTTTATTGTTGTTTCGAAGTATTAAATCGAGAGACCAAATTATTTTTCTTTTATTTCTTTCTTTTCGTTTGTGTTTCGAATGTTGTGCGTTCCTAATGTACGATTAATGATATAGTTGAAATGTTGGTTATTGATATTGATAAAGTAAATAAAGCTTATAATATTGTAATGAGCTTTAGTTTCAATAATTTTCATCGTCATTTTATGATCAAGCAACCAGTGCAAATGGGAATATGCAGGAACTTACAGGTGGCAGCACAGAAGTGTCAAAATCCAGTATTTATAAGGTAAATGTTCCGAATTGTAATACCAGATGGCACAGTCTTCGCTGTGCACGTTCCTATAACAGTTGTAAACGACCCTACATGCCTCAATAGGCTACCATACCAATACCCAACCAATGGACCAATGTCCAGCTCTGTCTGTCGCCTGCTCGATACGGAGGGAAATGGAAATTGTGTTTTTTTTTATACAGGCAGTTGAATTGTTTCTCCGTGTCTGGTCGAGATTCATTGTCTCTGCGCTGTTCAGGTGATCGCCATGTTGATTCTGGCTTTTAGGAGTTGCATTAGTTGGGCCTTGATGTCCATGACGTCTATTTTACGTTCTTAAGGGCGACCGCTTGAACTGACAGACACCTGCAGTGCGATTCTGTAAACATGTCGAAGTGAAGGCTTGGGTGAAGTAATCACAAAGTGAGCTGTCAATTAGTGATGGAATGACAGTTCACCTCGCGCTCACTCCACCTGAGTTTTCTCGGTAAGAGGTTTACAGAATCGACCGGCTGAACTCTATACGTAGGACTGTCGATAACTGACGGAATAACTATTTCCCTGGCTCTATAACTGTGCAAATTGGGTGTACAAAGAGTGTATTTTACTACGTGTTCAGAAGCCTTCCTTCCTCTTCGAGAATACAGGGACCCTATTAATAAGAGCTGAGCGGAGCTTTACAGGAAGAATAGCACAATAACTTTTTCACGATGGCTTTGGCGCTACCTAGTATGATCTCAGGTCTGATGTCATGAAAAACGGTATTTTGGTGAACAAATTGAAAAAAATAAAACAAAATCGTATTCTTAAAGTATTTTTATTTTCTTATAAACATTGAGTAGGCAAAAGACGCAAGTTAAATCTCATCAGGTAATCGTCATTTAGGCGTGTCATGTTTGATTTAACAATTAATTTAATTCAAACTAAAACAGACCTACCTAGTTTACATTTATTTTTATAAAAGGCAACAATCAAAGCGCGTGTAAAAAAAATCAGAAGTACAAAATCACAATTAAATTTATTGTCAAATGTCAGTGCTAGAAATAAAATTGAGCATATTTTATACTTAGTTTTTATCAGACAGTGGTTTCAAAATATATTTTGTGACAAGTTCGAAAGCGCTAAGGCGGGCCGCTTTGACTAAACTGGGCCGCATAGCTAAAGTTTGACATACGCTGTCTCTTGAAGTTAGAAATGAAAACAGAATAAAATAATAAGCAATTCAGACAGACTCCAAAATATACAGCACACTTATAAATATTAAAACTTCCGGAAAAAAGATATCAATTTAAACAGTGACAAAAAATCCCTAACCACATACGTCAATTTTTTGTAAGATCTTCGCACGGTGGCAGGTATCATAGACAAAAGTAGCTAGACATGGAGTTAAATAGACAACGATTTAAAGTCTATGACCACAAATGGGCGGCGAAAAGTTGTAAAAACTCTCTTACATTTTCAAACCACTGTCCGCCTAAAATTCTAATAGGTATAAGTCTTAGGATCGTATCCCTTTCCAGCGACTTTGTCGTCGATCCAATCTCTCAGTACTGACACATCGACGTAAACGCCAGGGGTTGCGTCTTCTCCGCAGCCAATACCCCATGCGACGATGCCGGCTTGCACGTAACGGTCCTTTTCGTACTATACAAGAAGATAGAATGAATTAGTAATTATTTATTAGACGGAGTTGCATCATCACATAATCATCAGTCTAGCCTTTTCTCATATATGTTGGAGACCGACTTCCAGTAATTACCGGATGCAGCTGAGTTCTCATTATCGAATCGTGCGGGCGTGATTATAACCTAAAATTCAATTATTCTCTGAAAGGTTACGCTCAGCCTTAACTCTTGAATTAAGGTTCCCAATTTTTTAGTATCTATTGTCCGTACTTTTAGTTCTTTGCCTCTAAATATCTCAACAGTGCAGCTCTTTTGGACACCATATCTTAGGTAATTTTATGTTGTAGTTTACCTACTCCTTAAGAAACGATTTTCATATTTAGCCCGCGGTATGAAAATTTTATGAGGAGTAAAATCGAGCGTTAACTAAAAGTGAGGCGTTACGTTCCTTTGCGCAACGTACTTTGCGCACCTTTCACTTCGAGATTATGTGTGTGTGTCTTAGGTACAAAGTAAACATACTTAGCTTATTTAAGATGCTTTCATTTACCCTCTTTTTACGTAATCTACACAATAATAGTTCTTAAGGAGTAAAGATACACACTTTTTTAAGTGTCTTGTGTGTGTGTAGGTATCAATGTGAACTTAAAAGAAATATCAAAATGAAGTTGCCAATTAGGTTCAAAAACCCTTTAAATCTACACAATAATAGTTCTTAAGGAGTAAACTCCATCTGCGTCGGAGCTGACACACACACTTTTTTAAGTGTCCTGTGTGTGTTGATCAATGTGAACTTGAAAATAAATCAAAATGAAGTTGCCAATTAGGTTCAAAAACCCTTTAAAATGTACATATTTATCGACCTACCGATCTTTGTTTGAGCAGAATACTAATATTTGAACCCTTACCTCAATAGGACAAGACAGAGGTGAACCACCGTCTCCCTTGCAGGTATCCTTGCCTGCTTCACCGCCAGCACACATGAATGAGGAGTGCAGCTGGAAGAACCTGCCCAGACGGGTCTTACGAAGCGATGTCTGACATTTATCGTGCTTCACTACTGGTAACTCGATCTGAAAGATTAATGAACCAGTTTATAAACAAATGCCGAATAATTTGACCTAGAGTGGGGCTTGGAACCTTCCAAGAGTACTTTTACTTTTACTTTTCGTTTACCTAACGTACCTAGGTAAGTTTTTCTTAGAAATTTGTACTTTAATATAATGATTATATATCAACTATTTCTCGGTATTTTTCGGCATCGTAAAGCCTGTTAACTAAGTCCAGTAAAAGATGACCTAGGTACTTCTAAACAAGCACACAGCACTTTATGAAGGGTGTCTAGTTATCGAGTGAACAAACTTTGATAGATATCTGGAAACAATACCGAAGTATAAAAAAAATGTTTTCCACACATTTGTCTGTGTTAGTAAAGTTTTTTTGTTTGAATCATCAGATCGAATTCGGAAAATCGGGTTAGTTACACCATTTATAACTCAAGAACGGCTGGACGGATTTTGAAGTTCTTTGGTTCGTTGAATTTGTCTTTGCCCTGTATAGCAGAATAACTATTAAAACTATGGAAAAATCAAAGAAAAAAAAATGGACAAAATCATTTTAGAATACAACGCCATTTCTAATACATGTAACAAACAAAAAACTGCAAAAATGTATTCCGAGGCGGTACGAAGTTCGCCGGGACCACTAGTTTTTTTTTTATAATTCATCTTCCTACGTTCGTTTTTTATCATTCTATATTGTCCCACTTCCGGGCAAAGGTCTCCCCCTATAGCCTTCCACTCTCTCCGGTGTGTTGCTCTCTCCTATCAATCCTTCGTCAACGCTTCATACCAACATTTCTTAGGCGTTCCGCTGCGACGATGTCTGCCCTCTGGCCTCCACTGCGTAACGATTCTGGGCTATCTGTCCTGATGCATTCTACATGTTATATGACCCGTCGAATACCACTTCAGCTTGGCAGCGAAAACTAGGCATTGATCAAACGCATGCAGCTCTATATACGTTAGGATTGTCGGTCCTGTCAACAAACTATAGAGGGTATGCGGAACAGGGTGTAAAGTTCTGCAAACCTCCGTTAAAAAGGGAGGATTCCTCCGATCAGACGGGTGTTGTATAATTTTTGGGCGATTTTATACTTAGGTATGTCCAAATGGCGCAGAGAACTTTGACACCGCAATGTAGGCGTGACGTGGTTTTAAGTTCGTACGTGGCGTCATAGATGCCGCTACAAAACATTAGAAAAATCATAATCACCTTCTTCAAAATAACTTGGTATCGTCCCTCCTTCCCGAACTTGTCTTTGCCCCATCCGGTGGCGAAGCACCGAGTTCCATCATCTTGTTTCATTCTAGGCTGTGGCAAGCAGGCCACTCCAACATTAGGAGCCAGGTCCACTGGTTTAACGAGGAACAGGACCGCGACATCGTAGAACAAGTTGCCTGGAAGAAGTATTTGATAATTACCTTATTTTTAGACAAATATGCACAAAAAATTGCCAGGAAATCAGACACTAGTCTTGCTAAGGGGTATCGTGTTACCCAGCTAGGTACTGGGTACCGGAGGTCCCGATGCCTAACCGGGTTGTGGAGGTCAGATAATCATGCAGTCGCTCCACGTAGATTCTATATTAGAATACTGTTTTACATCTGCATCCGGTGACTAGAAGCCGACCCTAATACAGTTGGGAAGTCGTACCTAAAGCAAATTTATTGACAGCTTCAAATAGGGTATTCTACTGAAAAAAATAAAAAACATATTGGCCACGTTTTTTTTCGTTGAACATTAGCGTGACGTCACTACGATAGTACAAATTTTATCTAAATTCTAAAAAAATCTTCATAATTTTCCAGCAATTTGAAATGGCAAAAAATACCGTGTCCAAAATATTTTTTAAATCTAATGGTCGCACTAAATACAATTATATTTTTTCTACTATTCCCCTATTCCCTTTTGATCTCATATGTCTGAACTTAAAACAGCAGCTAAATACCAGTATTCTACATGGAACGGCTGTCTTTCTGACCTCCACAACCCAGTCAGGTATCTGGTAACACGACACCCATTGGTCAAGACTCGTTGTCAGACCCCCGCGCTTCACAAAGGAGTCTCGTTCGCCGGTCCATGAAAAGCCCGTTAAGTCGTTGGCCCCGGCTGCCATTTGACGATATTTAATAGTCGTTACGGACCATCATCATCTGCCTAGCCTTTTCCCAACTATATTGGGGTCGGCTTCCATTCAAAACGGATTCAGCAGAATACCAGTATTTTATGTGGAGCGGCTGCCTACCAGACCCACATTAACTGAGTAACACGGTAGTTCTTGGCAAGACTGGAGTCAGATTTACTGGCTTCTGACAATCTGACAATCCGTAACGATTACCAACCCAACCAACCAACGGCTTAACGTGCTTTCCGAGGCACGGAGAAAACTCGGTATCTTAAGATGGTCACCCATCCACAGACCAATCTCGGCAAGCGTTGCTTAACCTTGAAGATTGACCCGTGCGGCTGTTATTCTTTAGCCACGAGCTCCGTTACGGACAATCAGAAGCGAGAAAATCTGACACCATTCTTGCCAAGGGGCAGAGGTGGGCAAAATATATGCTTTGCTTTAATTAAAATACAAATTCCAAAAAATAATCTCGCATGTATTTAAAATAGGAAATACAAAATACGTTTAAGTCTTGTATTTAAAATATAAAAAATTTAGTATTTTAACTATTTTTATTTAAAATGCAAAATACGAAGATAGACTAGCCTTTTGCTTACGATAGCTTTCGAGCGCTGTTTTCTGCAGAACGCACCCATTAATAAGATTGCTAAATATGTTCAAATGTATTTTCGAATACTCAGAAATCAGAAATCATTTATTTTGCAAAGAATGTGGGTATACAAAATAAGATGTCGATATTTTTAATAAATGATAGTCATCACTGTATAAGTATTTGAAATACTGTAGAAAATACCTCAGCGTCATGTATTTCAAATACAAATTACATTTTTTTAAAGCAACTGAAATACAAATACCAAATACGTATTTGTATTTCAATTACGTATTTTAACTACCCTACCCTGCCAAGGTGTATCATGGTACCCAGTTATTCGGTTGTGGAGGCCAGCTGGCCAGATAGGCAACGGCTCCATATAAAGTATCTACTGGTACCTATTCGGCTACATCCGGTTGGACTGGAAGCCGACGCCTCGGTGTATACCTACTCGGAGTTGATAAAAGGCCATGGTCGACGCCAGATAAATTTGCAATAACGGTCATTGACCCACCAACATTTCTTGCCATACTTAATTCCGAAAACAAAAATAATTGACATACAGCTGTCCTGACATTAATTATCATGATCCTTTACAGTTTCTAGTAATGAAAAACGATTCATAATTGAATGTCCGGGTACCTACGAAGAGTTATTAACGGGAGGGCAATGACCGTTATTGCAAATTTATCTGGCTTCGACCATATACGGATTGATTGATGTCCTTACCTTTGTTGAAGTCCTTGTGTGTCTCCACAGAGGCCACATCTCTGTCTTGGAACGGATAGATCTCCTTAGTGCTCTGCGTATCCCATTCTCCAGCTCTGATCCTCAGGGCTTTAGCACTGACCACGTAGTGGGCAGCTGTCAGAACCACGCTTGGATGGATCAGGGAACCTCCTCCGACGTACACGTTGAGTTTCTGACCATCGGGCTCATTTTCGTTGACGGGTTCTATCCTGAGAAGAAAATTGATATATTATGAATAGGGTACCCATGTGACTGATTTTTAAGTAAAAATAAACACAGCAAGAAAACGTAACGCCAAAAAAAGTTTTAAAATCTCAAACGTGACGTCAGTTTGATATAGTGCTGTCTCACAAGCGAGTAACGTCATAGTTTCTTCGCGCCAGCCAGCAGTAGGTATTTATCTACAAACGACGTTTACTTGACAAGGATGGAAGAACAACTTCAAAAACGTGTGACTTCTCCATATTTCCACCGATGTACCTACCTATTCCAAAACTGGAATTACTTTTGTGACATCGTTTAATTATTTAGATATTTATTCATATATGTAGATGAATACTAATTTAGACGATAAAAGTTGAGAAAAAATTGAGTAAGTGATGGCGAATACTTATAGAAAATCAGCTAACGAATTTGTCAAAAAAAAAAATTCAAAATTAATTTTATTTTGTGAACGCAGGGTAAAATGTTCTTATGTATATATAGTGACTAGCACTTCGCCCGCGACTTCGTCCGCGCGGATTTAGTAGGTACTCCACAAACTTCAACGCCCCCTCAAACCCTTTTTAAAGGTAAATTTTGGAAAATTAAGCACTACGATATCCATTCAACGGTCTCAGGATCAGCCTACTATCCACCCAGTTCACCCCGTTCACCCCGCCAGAAGTTGACTATGTAAATGTTTACATAGTCTGTTAGATAGTCAGTTAGATCTGTTTCAAATTTCCCACTTTTAGCTTGTTCATTCCAATTTCCACGTAAATTGAAGTAAGCAATAATGTCCTCCCCTGAAAAGTTCATCAACCCTTTTCGCCCCTTATATTTGTTATTCTTAATTTTTTATCCAAAACATTAATGCCGTGCATTAAGTTTCTCCCCAGTTCGCTCAAACCGCAACATTTTTCTTACTTAGAGCATCGAAAAATCCAAATATTTGTTATTTTTCTTTTTTTATCCAAAACATTAATGCCGTGTTTCAGCTTCATCGGACTAAGCGTTAAGATTCTCCCCAGTTCGCTCAAACCGTAACATTTTTCTTACTTAGACCATTTTTATGCCCGTCGTAACTTTAAAACGAAAGGTCCGATTTGAGTAATTTGAAGTGTAGTTTACATGTACATTATCAACCTTAATTCTAAACAAACAAACTAACTAATCTTTACTCTATATTAGTTTAGATAGATTAGATATATAATCCTGATGATGTGTCTGTTTGAGTATTATTCGCAAATTATCGGCATTCGATTGAACTGAGTCTATAAAATAATCATTAAAATGTCTTGCTATCATTTTAGGAATATTAAATTTCATAGAATTGGTTACCTCCCAAGTTGCTTTAGACTTGTTAGTGCTAGTTCCTATAAAATAGCTGTTTTGAGCCCTTTGTGTTAATTTGATCACTTTTTAATATCTCTTTGAGAATTATTTGAAAGCCGCTTTTGTATCACTATTTCGCTTTATTCTGTATTGCTACCTATAATAAAGTTCATAATAAAGATCAAATAAGTTCATTGAACTTTATAGAATTTACTGGTGATTGTGGAATACTGAGCATACAAATGATAAAAGCACTCAATACAATTGCAAAAGAACTTGGCCCAAAGGAAATAAATACTAAAAATATTCTGCTTTTAATTTTCAAGATTAGAAACAAAATTTAGGATTCGTTGAATCTCGTGAGTTTGGAGGAATTACGTTACCCAAAAAATTGGGGCGTTTTTCAATTCTATTAGATTAAAACTCCTTTAATTGTATTAGAAGTTTCAACTACCATTAGGTACCGAAGTTAATGCAATTATCAATGTCTTCAGAACTGTTCAAAACATTATGCGCGCGTGGATTTCCTTAGCAGAGTTATTTTAGAAATGTATCTCTTCAAAGATCTTATACTTACAATCATCAACAAATATATTTCGAAAAAGATTATTACAGGATTTTATGTTGATAAAAAACTCTATGGCCCATAACTCATTAGGTAATAGGTACCAACTCTTAACATCTTACACACGTGATAACTTTTAAACGAAATATCCGATTGAGATGAAACAAAAAGTATTTTACTTCTACATAAATACTCTTGATAACATAATGCTTAATTTCGATAAAGATTAATATTACGATACGTATTTAACGTAGTTTTTTTTTCTTTAGACGATTTAATAATTATTTTGAACACAAAATGGGTTATTGTGATTAAACCATGATAGCTAGATATATGTTCTCGCGGACTTTTTTGTAGGTCTTAATGGGATCTACTAACCCGTACTACATCATTTTGTTCTATTGTCAATAGTTTTTGCAGCGCACGCAAAAAAAGGTTTTTGATTTTACACCTTGTGTTACGAAATAGCAATTTTATTACGGATCCCTAATTTTGAAAAAAAATATAAAATATAAATAGCCTTCCTCGATAAATGGACTACCCAACACTGAAAGAATCATTCAAATCGGACCATTAGTTCCAGAGATTAGCGCGTTCAAATAAACAAACAAACAAACTCTGCAGCTTTATAATATTAGTATAGATAGTATAGATTTTTTTTTTTTTGATCTCGGGGGGAAATCCTCATGGAAATCCTCCACCCTGGGGCGGGTGGAGGGGTCTGTCAGACTCTTACTGACTAAAACCACCCCGGTGTTCCATCTTCCACCTACGCCGGGGATCGCGGGAACGTATGCGACTTCCGCAATAGATAGTATAGATTGGTCCAACCTATGTTCCGCCGACAGGCATACAAAACAGTGATGCTATGATCAAAATTAAATTAATTGTATAAATCTCACAATGTCAACAAATAAAAATTGTCAAAAGTTTAATAAAATAGTACAGAAAGATAAGACAATGTCAGCAATATTACAGTCGTCAAAATTAATTAAATTAAAATAGTCTAAATGTTATAAAAAATGCTAAATGGTTACTACGGGGCCACGCACGACGCCCTCAAATTGGCGCCATAAAAAAATAAACATCAAAATCAGTAATTACCAATATTGGCGAAGCTATCGCTGAAGGCACAAAAACTACAAACAGACGAACTTAAAACCTCTTTCGAAGTCGGTTAAAAATGGTCGAAGTGTAAGAAACATGCTCAAAGGTAAGAAACAGGGACACTCTTCTTAGGCTGCCTGTCCACTGATGCGGAGCGAGGCAGCGGAGCGGAGAGCGGGAGTAATGCGGAGCGGAGAAGCGGAATGTGTCTGTGCATTGATGCTGAGCGAGGCAGTGTGGAGCTAATCCGAGTTCACGTGACGAGTAATTTGAGTGGGCCGCCGGCAGTTTTTTCCGCTTCCCCGCTTCACTTCCCCGCTCCGCTTCCCCACTCCGCTGCTCCGCTTCACTGCCTCCCTCCCGCTTCCTGTTTTGTATGAATTTTTAACTAGTTCGCAAATCCCTGTCTACTGAAGCGGAGCGCAATTATGTCTATACTCTCATGTTACCAATTTTTAAAATTAATAAATGTCATTTCAAGAAAAATATTGATGTTTATTTTTATTTGGCAAAATGATTACTGTTTAGTGACTGTGAAACTCGAAAATATGTTTAGTGAGCTAGCGTTAAATAAAAAAACAATGTTACGTAACGCGTTGTTCGAACACCCCTCCCGCCCCTGTAACGCATCGTAACGTTTTACAAGACCCCCCCACCCCCAAATTGCATTACGTAATTCTTGAACGCCCCCACATTCACGCGAACAAAGTTGTGGGCACAGCTTAAGATTAGGTACCAAAGTGAATACCTTTTGTATTATTTAAATTTTCTTGTTTAAAATATACATATATGAGCGAAATGGTCACTACTGCTACGATTATACTGTAACCAAATATATATAATATATATATATAATACCCAGCTTAACATTACAGAGCCTGGTTTTTCGTGTTGTGTTAGCAAATAATTTATACAGTGTAGTTATTGTTTCTACGTGGAATTAGTTGTTCGTAAGTGGAACAAGTTATATTGTGTAGTCGTAATAAAGTGTTTCTGTGGTGAACGTACCTATGTGTATATTGTTATATTGTGATAAAGTTGTAGGGGTATACGAGTGAAAATATTCCAAATGAAAACATATCACGTCATGTTGAGATAAGGTTAGTATTATTTGCTTATTAAATAGATTGGTATATTGAAGTTCTACGTTTTACTGAAGTCCTACCCACAAAATCAAATAATTCTGTAATTGCGTCACATTACGTAAAAGTGGCTTAGCATTCAAAAGGATAGAGAATGAGCTAAAAACAATTTTTCATCGGAGATAGTACTGAGCAAATCTGAGAGGAAAAGAGAGAGCGCTATACGTCAGCAGTGTGTCAGAAAGAGAAAGTAAAAACCACTCATAGTGCATCACCACCGCCATCTATACTTACGTTACCTATCTAATATTTGTACTCACACTGATGACCCTCCCCAGTCCAAAGGTGTGCTGTAAGAGATTTCTCATCAAAAAATCATTTAGAAATCGGGCTACTAGTTTAGTGGCCAATACATACCCACCCTTCTATGTATGTATAGCAATAATAAAAGCGAAACAAGAGCGGATATCCAAAAACGAAATACTTAGTAAATGCGTACTAAGTAAACTATGTTAACTTCAAATAAAATAAACCTACTCTATACCGAGCTGCCTTAAAAACAACGTTTTAAGATTCACTCATCACTCATCAGAATAATTGTACGTGTTGTATTTATATTCCTTTTGCCTACCAAAATGGATAAATGCTCACCAAATCTTGTTTTCCTGATTTACTTCGCTCGGTCTTGCATCCAAGTTCTCCTAGTAACAACTTGGAGAACAAGAGCGAGCTAAGCGAGCTCGGGACTTGGGGCACCCCGACTCGGACGGGTTAGGTTAGAAGGGGATGGCGGGGTCTAGTGAGCGAGCGAATCAGACAATAGTCCACAATTTATCGGAATGAATTCGAGAGATTAGAGACTGTCAAATTTTGATGCTTAAAAAGTATTTCAAATGTTCAGTTAACAATTTATCGAGAGTTTACAATCTCTCAAGATATTTTATATTCTTACGGAGTTTGCCATTTTCCGGTGACATGTATAAACTATAGAAGCGTCACACGCATTTAAAAATGCCAACATAAAAAAGGTAACTACCGCGATCATAGAATCGCGGGCGTGTGTTCGTGCGCAGAGTAAAGCATCATTATTGCGCAACGAGTTTTTGTGGCTGCAATGCTGCGATAGCAGGGTGGAATCGCGGCGTTTCATTCGCTCATGGCGGTGACGCCTAAAGTCAACTGAATACCACTCTTATATTAAGGACAACAAGATCAATATTAACTTTTGTTATTTGTACTCACAAATTAGTTATGTCACTGCCATCCCAAGGTACGCTGTAAGAGATATTTTATGAAAAAACCGCATTTAAATCGGGCCGTGGAGACCTTCCTCCGGGCGAACCTAACAGTGCTGACACCCGGGCGTTTCCACCCACCGAACCCGAAACAGGTATCTCCCGAAACAGCCGTGTCTGGTGGGAACATGCGTCAGTGGGAAGGTGAGGACGCCCTGGCCTACCCACTCCTCAAAGAGGGGACTTATCGCCGCAATTGTGGCGTGTCCAGGACCGTGGAGCAGAAGATCACGATCAGCATTATACAATTGTCTTATGCTCTCGTACCTACACTATATCAGATGCGCGAAGGTTGATAATTCTGGAGGAAATACTGCTTCGTATTTTGGATTCTCGCACTTATCAGAAATATCAGTAATTCAGAGAGTCGGTTAGTCGGTCTCGGTTATGCGCGTGTGTTGAAGCGCTTAGGTATTTGTTTCGAGTCTGTACCATCGATCTAGCCAATCCCTAGCTGTCTTCCGACGCTCCGTTACCCACAGGGGCGCCCTTAGCGTGTAGTCGCTGTTTAAACTTCACTTTTATTTTCAGAAACCCGGATCCAGGAATCGTTCGAAATTCCTAAGATTGCTAAAAATGCCCGCATACAAAATATAGTTAGAACTCGTTGTGAACTCTCATTGTATTTTTTTTTAATTTAAAAAGATGGTTCTAATGGAACTTTTAATTTACAATGAAAGTTTTTATGATTTTCCATTTGTTTTGAATAAAATAAAGATACTTAATCAAAATAACCACTGCTATATTTTCATTAACTTTGTATAGTTGTTTTTACAAAATTGTTCAATTCCGGGAACCCGGGATTACTTATTTTTAAAGAAAGGAATGTCCATATTATTCTTTCACGGGAAGAAGTTTAGGTATATAACCGCCCGATTATCCGATCACTGATTATAATTCTTGGCTGAGGGCTTTAATTTTGATTAAGGCCGTCACAGGCAAGGCCGGTAAAGGAGTCGACAACCTCCTAGGGTGACCTGTGAGAGGCCACTTTTAAAAAAATAATCCGTCAGAGTAAGGAGACTCACCGGCGATGACTTCAAGAGATGGCATTGCAATACAAACCAAGCGTGTCAGTGACTGACAATTCTGACCATGGCTATGACAGCGGATTCTTCCAAGCAGCACAAACTGAGACCACGAATATTGTCAGTAATGGAGATTCTAGACCTGTGGTCGTCACACTTTTCTAATCAAGGGCCACATAGGGCAAAGTAAGGTATCACTGCGGGCCGCACATTTGTGGATTGATCAGTATGCAATTAAAATATTTTTATCAGCTGTGAAAACGCGATTGCCCCATAGATTTTGTATGCATTTATGTAAAAGTAACTTGTGAAGTTCTGTTCACTAAAATCATTGGCTACTAAAATTGTTTGCTTAGGGCGCGGGCTGCACAAATATCGTCCGAGGGCCGCAGTCGACCTCAGACGACCACTGCTCTAGATCCTGCCGGAACGACGGTTCCGAGGATCTGTAGTTATTCATACACATGTGACAACGCTGTCAGGGAAAACAGGTCTTTATGATAGTTTATAAATAAGATACTAACTTGAGAATAGCGACCATCCATGGGAACTCTCCGAATTTGGTCTCTCCGTTGATTTCGCCAGTGGTTCGCAGATCGGCTCCCTCAGGGTTGGCCCAACCGCATCCTTCACGCTGCAAAGTAAGATACCAATTATGAGACACATGGGACAATCTGTCTAAGTTGTCTTTGCTAACTATGGAGGGGTTGGCTTCCAGTCTAAGGCTGATATCATACTGGCGATTTGCGAGCGAGTTTATAAAGTCTAGGTAAAAAGGTAGGTATTCTACTGAAAAAATCTAATTATAGTAGGCGCCAGATAAATGTGGAATAAAGTACATTGACCTTTCCCTAATAACTGTTCATAGGTACCTGAACAATTAAATATGAATCGTTTTTCATTATTAGACAATGTTAAGGATCACGAGAGATGATGATTCGGGACAGCTTTGTGTCATTAATTCCGTTTTTCAAATTAAAAATGTCAAAAATTGTAGGTGGGTCAATGACCGTTATTCCACGATTATCTGGCGCCTACTATAGTCAGTCATAGATTTTTTACGCCGTAAGATTGTAAAATATCGCGTGAATATGTAAACTATTTTTTTCTAAATAAGACACGGAATATTTGTAAATATGTGAGGACCATTTATTGTAAAATTTTCATTTGAAAAGAGTAATAAAATTATGGACTTTCTTGTCCGTTCTTCTCCATAAGAATCTACCTTTGTGAATGGACAGTAGAGTCGCTTTATTTTTATGTATAATATTCATCTAACTGTAATGTTGACGTTCAAAAGTGCCTTTTAATGGCCTAATTGGAATAAACGTTTTGACTTTGTAAATCTAATTAAATGAAATTAATTGAAACTTGTTCCAGGGTTGCGGAATTTGTTCGAAAGAGTCATCGCGGCCCTGGAACACAAAGGGCTTTAGAAGTAACACGGATGGGTTTTAGTCAGTATGAGTCTGACACGCCCTTCCGCTCCACCCAGAGCGAAAGAAATCATTTAACGATTTCCCAGACTTAAAAAAAAAACTGACATCTGTTAGCTAGCACTTACATTATGGTATAAACCTTACCACCACATAAGTCAGCTGAAATATAATAAACTTGTTGGTAGTTATATTTTCGAGCCGTTTGGGGTTGAAACTCTCGGATCTTGGGGTCCGAGTGCACATAACTTGTTCAAAGATCTCTCAAGACGCTTAGTTGACATTTCACGTGACCCAAGGGCTGGCTTTTACCTTGGTCAAAGAATAAGCATTGCCATACAACGTGGCAGTGCCGAGAGTCTTTTGGGTACACTTCCAGTCGACAGCGATGCGGATGAATTTTTTGAAGCCATATTTTAGGGTTAATCTAGTTGGGAGTTTTAGGAGTTTTTATTTTTATTTCTAGTTTATATAGTTAGTTAAGTATTTATGGAATAAAGATTGCAACTGACATGCGAAAGAATTGGCAGTCAGCTACAGAACATAATGATAGTCAAACTATGAACAAGCTAGATCTACAAAATACAGGTTTGTCCCGCGGTCGTTTGACCATGCATGGAACCGGTACGGCAAGGCTGTTAAAATATCATTTACGAGACGTTTACTAAGACGAAACGCTAGTTCCTCCTATTTTTGTAAATACGACGACGAAGCATTGGAAGGCCTCCCACAAGGTGGATCGATGACCTGGTGAAGGTCACGGGAACCTACTGGATGCGAGATGTACAGGACTGGTCGATTTGGCGAGGCCTATGTCCAGCAGTGGACGTCTTTTAAATAATTATCCTTTGTAAATGATTCCTCATTAACCCTAAGGGGGAATTTCATGACAGCTTTTGAACTCTGAATGATATTCGCTCTAAGCCTGGGAAAACTGTGGTTCGTCCGATGGTGAGAGGAGCAGACGACATATCTAACAATTAATGTACCATGTCGTGGCCATATTGTTACGCGCCAGAATTAATGTCGGGTACATTAAGTTACTACTAGCGCCATCTAGTATCGAGTAGCAGAACTAGTAGAGTCAAGTACCTTCTAGACATTTCTTTGCCAGAACATTCTACACTTCTCTGTATCTAGTCAGTCGGCAGCGGTAGTTACGAGTACTTTCCAGATGTTTCGAGATTGGAAGTTTCTGGGAATAAACTGACCTATAAAAGGAGCGCGTATTCCGCGACCGGGTCAGTATTGGATTAGCGATACAAGCGAATACTTCGAAAGCGAACTTCAAGTGCGAATAAAGTGATCAGTGGTGAAGTTGTGTGTTATAATTAGTGAGTTTAAAGTTGTAATTAGTGTTTTTAAATTAAAGTGTCATTTTGGTTATTTAATCGGCTGTTTTTATTGTCACGAACCTCAAGCTCGTAACAATTGGTGTCAGAAGAGTGGATATTTAAACCATGCCGATTCTACCAAAGGACGACACGGAGGGTATCCGTACCCGGAGTCAACGTCAGCAGGAGACGGACCAGAGGCGTTTTGGAGGTACAACGCCGCAGACGTCGGAGGGCCAGCTGCCGATTATGGAGGCCGGTCCGTCCACAGCAGCTCCAGCATCTGCAGCACCAGACTTTGCTGCTCTGATGCTGTTGCTGCAGGAACAGGCCCGCCGTCAGGAGGAGCAGGCCCGCCGGTTGGAAGAACAGCTGCAGCGTGACAAAGAGGAACAGGCTCGCCGGCAGGAGGAGCAGGCTCGCCGGCAGGAGGAACAGGCTCGCCGGCAGGAGGAACAGGCCCGTCGGTTGGAAGAACAGCTGCAGCGTGACAAGGAGGAGCAGATGCGCCGCCAAGAAGAACAGACGTTCCTCATGAAGGATCTGCACGCCACTTTCGGTAAAGAAATTAAAGTCGTACAAGATAAGGTAGTTCAGCACGAGAACCGGCTGATAGAAGCTGAAACCCAGATTGCTGAAATGAAAAAAACAATGGACAACCTAAAAGTTGGAGATGGGGTGGCAGTGTCAGTAGCTACTACACCTTCGCTACGTGGATTCAAAGTGCCGCCGTTCGATGGGACATCTTCCTGGTCAGCCTACAGAAGACAGTTTGAGGCTGTTATGAAGGCGAATGGGTGGAGTAAAAATCAGGCCATGACTGCTCTCACCCTAGGCCTGCGCGACCAGGCCTTAACTGTCCTGGAAGCTCTCGATAAGGAAGTGACTTATGAGCAGCTCCTTGAGGCGTTGGAAGCTAGATATGGCGACGCTCATCTGGAACACGTGTTTCGGGCGCAGCTCAAGGATCGCGTGCAACGCAGCGGTGAAAACCTGCAGCAGTGGGCCCTTGAAGTCGAGAAACTGGTTCGTAAAGCATACCAGTCTTTACCCGCACTCATTCAAGGGAATCTGGTGCAGGCATTCATTGACGGAATCCGCGACCTTGAAGTTAGAGCTGCTGTAAGGCTCGGGCACCACGGGACGCTTAAGGACGCCTTGGCTCATGCACTGGAGGTGGAAGCTGTGCGACAGGATCATCGTTCCCATCGCGTCAGGGAGGTTGCTGTGGTTACAGCTCGCGACCGTTTTGAAGGATACGGCCCTAGGTGCTACGGCTGTGGTGAAAGGGGCCACCTTCGATCTAGTTGCCGTAAGAGAACAATGGAAAGGGAAGATGTGTGTCAGGATAGTCGTTCCCACCGCGGCAGGGAGGTTGCAGCAGCTACAGTTCGCGACCGATTTAAAGGGTACCGTCCTAGATGCTACGGTTGTGGTGAAAGGGGCCACGTTCGATCTAGTTGCCCTAAGCGAACTGCGGAAAGGGAAGATAGCCGATCTCCAGAAGGTAGAGTGGTTAACAACAGCGCCAAGCGGCCGCAGAAATACGAATTGGTGACGGAACATCGCAGCCGAAGATCTCATGGCAACTCAGACGCATTGTCAAGAAGACCTTGCCCTGAAGCCTGCAAGCATTGTACTAGGCAAGAGGGTAAAGAAGACGTACCTGTGAGGATGCTCAAGACAGACCTCAGCAACGAGTGGAAGGAAAGCCTACAATGTGCACAGCAGGAAGATTCGGACATCAAGCCGATTCTGGAGTGGATGAAGGCCAGTGCTCCTAAGCCCACGTGGAGTGACGTCTCAGCGATGAGTTCGATCACAAAAAGTTATTGGGCCCAATGGGACAGCTTAGTGATTCAGGATGGAGTCCTGTGCCGTAAATGGGAAAATGCTCGGGGAGACAGCTGTCATTTGCAAATGGTTGTCCCTAAAGCAAAAGTACCGAATGTCCTACAGCTGTACCATAATGGTTCTTCAGGAGGCCATATGGGAGTAAAACGGACTCTACTGAAGATAAGAGAACGGTTTTACTGGGTCCACTGTCGTGACGATGTCGAGGACTGGTGTCGCAAATGTACAAGTTGTGCGGCTGTAAAAGGACCTCAGACTCGCAGTAGAGGTGCATTAAAATTGTACAACGTCGGTGCACCATGGGAAAGGATAGCCCTAGATGTTGCGGGACCTTTTCCGGAAAGTGAAAGTGGTAACAAGTATTTCATGGTTGTAATGGATTACTTCACTAAGTGGCCGGAAGTCTTCGCCATTCCAAATCAAGAAGCCTCAACAGTTGCAGATAAACTAGTTCATGAAGTCTTCTGTCGTTTTGGAGTACCCTTGGAGATTCACAGCGATCAAGGAAGGAATTTTGAGTCCCAAATATTCCAGGAAACTTGTCGAGTTATGGGTACTCATAAAACGAGAACAACTTCTTACCACCCACAATCGGATGGAATGGTGGAACGATTTAATCAGACATTGGAGAGATACCTGGCCAAAGTCGTGGAAAACCGGCAACGCGATTGGGACAAGCATATACAACCGTTTTTGCTGTCATACCGAAGTGCTGTTCACGAAAGTACATCGGTGACACCAGCCTTCGCCAACTTCGGAAGAGAATTGCGGCTGCCTGCAGATCTGATCACCGGAATACCACCTGATGCCCCACGCAATATAACCGATTATGCGAATGACTTGCGGAACAAAATGAATGACATTTATGAGCACGTCAGACAATCGGGCCAGCAGATGTCTGAAAAGATGAAAACCCGTTATGACCGTAAAATTAACAATAAAGGGTTCGACGAAGGTTCACTAGTGTGGTTGCACAATCCAGTTCGCAGTAAAGGGAAATCTCCTAAGCTTCAAGCTAAATGGGACGGGCCGTACCGGATTGTGACAAAAATTAACGACGTGACCTACCGTATACAGAAAGGTACAAGAAGTGCTCCTAAGATCGTCCATGTGGATCGACTGGCGCGTTATTATGGGACCGATAATGCTCGGGACGAGCATGTCTTAGGAGGGGGCAGTGTTACGCGCCAGAATTAATGTCGGGTACATTAAGTTACTACTAGCGCCATCTAGTATCGAGTAGCAGAACTAGTAGAGTCAAGTACCTTCTAGACATTTCTTTGCCAGAACATTCTACACTTCTCTGTATCTAGTCAGTCGGCAGCGGTAGTTACGAGTACTTTCCAGATGTTTCGAGATTGGAAGTTTCTGGGAATAAACTGACCTATAAAAGGAGCGCGTATTCCGCGACCGGGTCAGTATTGGATTAGCGATACAAGCGAATACTTCGAAAGCGAACTTCAAGTGCGAATAAAGTGATCAGTGGTGAAGTTGTGTGTTATAATTAGTGAGTTTAAAGTTGTAATTAGTGTTTTTAAATTAAAGTGTCATTTTGGTTATTTAATCGGCTGTTTTTATTGTCACGAACCTCAAGCTCGTAACAATATCATACAGTTGGTAATTTCATGATGTGGACGAAAATGTCATGAAATGGTTTTACTTCATGAAATGGCCAGCGAAAACTATCAATATCGTGTAAACGTCAACGTTTAACGATATTTCAATCCACGTTTGGCTATATCATGAAATACCTGGCCACATCATGAAATGACAACTTCAAACGTAACTCAGGCGCTTCGCGGGGCTGCTACTACTGGGTGATTTAAAAAAAAAACCTCGAAGGGCATGGCGGGGTCTTCTAACCTAATCTATCCGAGTCGGGTTGCCCCAAGTCCCGAGCTCGCTTCGCTCGCTCTTGTACCCATAGTATTGGCCACCCATAATGTAACTATTTTACGATATGATCACTAATGTTTGACCAAATCATAAAGTTGTGTGTAGCTGTCATTAAACGCTGAGTTATCATTGATGTGGGCAGCGGATATTTTCCATTTTATGAAATAGAACCATTTCTTGAAATGGTCGGCCACATCATGTAGTGATCAATTCTATGATCTGGCCACGACATACACATAAACGACGAATTCATAAAATACCTACAAGCTAGAAAGCTCACCAGTTTCCTAAGCCAAGCAAAAACCAAAAACTAACCCTTATTACATGGTATCTACTTAGTCAATTTCAAACATTTCTAATTAGAATGGGATGTAGCCTTAGAAACATAACGCATAGAAACCTAGTGCGAGTACAAAAAGTCTAAGTTCTCTCGGCGAGCCGCTAGTGCTCAAGGTCAACAAAATTAAGTAGACATGTCACCGGAAAATTGCAAACGCCGTAAGATTGTAAAATATCGCGTGAAATTGTGTGTTTGATAAGACACGGATTTAATGGAAGCTATTGAATTTGGATGGGATTTATTGTTCACAAACCGATTTTTTCACAATATATCGAGAAATTTTAATTTTATAAAGATGACTACAAATAATCGGCAAATTGCAGACTCCGTAGGATTATAGTCTGCAATTTTCCGGTGACAGACACACAATATGCAATCCGCTTCTAGCTAAACAGTAGAGTACCCGGGGAGTTTGACCTCGAAATCCAATTACTGTGAATATCTTAATATATACATATATTTCTTGTGTATGTGTGTATGTCACTGAACTCCTCCTAAACGGCTGGACCGATGTTCATGAAAATTTTTGTTTGTTCAAGGGGATTCGTGAATGGTTTAGATTCTGAATTGGATCCGGTAGGTGGCGCTGTAATCGATTTTTATAATGTTTCGTTATACACAGAGCAAACGTTCGGACAGGACAACGTCTGTCGGGACCGCTAGTATAATGTAAAACCTTCTGAATTATGTTTTATGTGTTTTATAAACAAAATACTAAACTGTTTACAATTTTTTTTGTTGCTCCGTTTTTCTTAGTTGATGAGAAAAATTTCTCAAACGAAGATGAGAAAAATTGTCCATGTTTCCAACAGCAATAAGTTTTATATTTTCTGAAAGGGCTTTTTAGGCTCTCTATTCCAATTATAGAAGCTGAGGTCAGTTGTGTCCCAGTTTTGAAATATTGGGGTTACTGCAAATACACATTCTTGACGAGTTAAGATAAACCAAGTAACGAACAGTAGGTACTGAGGGCAATGTTTTCTAAAAGGGCTTTTATGTCATGAGCACTACGATCAATTATGTTTCACTTCGTCGTCTCCTACTCATAATCTACCTACGCGCCAAAGGAGACGGGGACTTCTGGGCCTAATTGTAATAAGTTGAGGTATGGCTTAAAAAAAAAGGTTATATTTTTCTATTTCAAAATGTGAAAAATCAACTCAATTTACAATCTGGAAAATGAGAAATCCAATAATTAAGTTAAGGTGTAATTGGAATATCGATTTTATTATATCGATAAACGTTACAGAGTTCATACTATTTATGAAAATGCTTTCACCAGATGATTAATCGATTATAATAATTAAATCTATTAGAATTAAAGTATTATGAGTTTTAATTTGTTAAATAGCTTCGTAATCAAGATAAATCGATTCACGTTTGCTTATCGATTATTGTAGTTTAATCTGTGCTAAATCTGACTTGACATGAAGCGAACTAAAAAGACGTAAACAAAAATCACCTCTTTAAACCCTTTATTTTGATATCCCACACGATCACGTTGGAAGAAAAGAAAATGCCCCCCCCCACAATCCTAAGGCGCCCAAAATCCGTTATTTTTCAATTTTAATGTAGCCAGTGACACTCGCAAGGTTAAGACGAGTATATCGACGTAAGAATCATCAAAATCGGCTTACGCGTTTGGTATCTAGAACGCTACAGAAGAACAAACATAAACACATACAAATATACATACGTATACCGATAAACCCATTACCCTCCTTCAGCAGTCGGGTAAAAAATGACAAATAGACAATCGCCTTAGAATAATAAGACAATCGCACTTCAAAAATCGGCTGTTAAGTATAGATTGTTACGTAACCTCACTTTTCCTAAATCTCTTTTATCTCGGCTCTCAGATTGCTAAAATCTGCAAAATTTTCAGTGGTTGATTGTTAATATAGTAGCTATCAATTGACACTAATTTCATCTTTTTACATCTAGGCCCAAAATTGTATGAAAACGTATCCGTCTCCTTTCATCTCCATAGGTCAAGTAGTTTTCGAGATTTCGTGAGAATGCCTTGATGCATTAAGTCCGCCCAAATAATAAATATTGAGACTGTAGCGCCGTATTTAGCTTTTATATTTAATCTGTGTGTGTAAGTACATTCTATTTTCATTCTATAGACTCAATTTATTTAGCATTGTATAATTTCATGCATTAACGGCACATGCGTGAGTATTGTGTACCTAAAACTACTTTTACTTATTTTTTCTTTGACTTGAATGTGCCCTGGCAGTTGGAAGTGTCATGCTCACTTAAAAGTGTAGCTGATGGTGGCGCATGTGTTGGATCACTTGGCTTCTTCAAAATAGTTGAGCCGAATGCATATACACGCGCGTGCATCACGTTCGTGAACGGACGCCGTCAGATGGGACTGCCGGTCAATTCTGTAAACATGTCGAAGTGAAGGCTTGAGTGAAGTGATCACGAGGTGAGCTGTCAATTCATATAATCAAGATGACACGTGATCACGAAGTAAGCTGTCATTCTTTTATGTCTAATAATAATACTATTCCGCATAATCTTATATTATGTTTGGAATAAACTTTTCTTTCTCTGTCTTTTCAGATTGATATTCATAGTTTTATATAATGTAGAAGCAATTTTTATTTCAAGTTCTGTAAATGTGAGGACCATGGACCATTAGGTTAATAGATAGTTTCCTTGTTTGACATGAAATAGCAGGGGCAGTTGAGGTGTGTCACGCTCACTCCAATGTCTCGCTGATGGTGGCGCGTGTATCGGATCATTCAGTTCCCTTCAAAATGGTTGAGCTGAATGGTGCTGATGCACGCGACATGTTTGTGAACGGGCGCCGTCAGTGGAGACTGGTCATCCCTTAGTTGCCACTGCCTCATTTTAATATTTGATACTATAAATTGTTTTTTTATTTCTTTACATTGTTCTCATATATTGAAGGCACAAGGTTAATGTAACCAGGATTTTTGTAAACATAAAATAAATTAAAAGAGTGTCCGTGGAGTTTCTTGCACGTTCTTCTCCATAGAGATCTACGCTTTCGAACGTGCAAATAGCTTCATGTTTTTGACGGACTGACTTTGAGAATTCAAAAGTACCTGATAATGGTTTATTTGAAATAAATGCTTTGACTTTGACTTTGATTCCATCTTGATAATATGGACTGACAGCTCACCTCGTGATCACTTCACCCTTCACACCTTCACATCGACATGTTTACAGAATCGACCGGCTGGTCATCTCTCAACTGCCATGGTTTATTATAATAATTTGTTAAATTTAAATTGTTGTTTTTTTACTCCGGACGGGTTTATCGTGCATTTCTTTGTACATCGTTCTCACATACATGTATGTATAATTTTAACAAGAATGATGTACATACACCCAGGCTAAAAAGTATCATGAGCCCAATTCCAAGCTTTTCCTAGCGCATATAATATATACGTTCCATAATAATCATACGTCCACAGTAATTGGATTCCGAGGTTTTCATACTATAGTCGCTAAACGCATTCCACTAAAAGCCAACATAAAGAAAATGCCAAGAAACACACATGGACAAGCAACTTTTATAAAGAAATACACACAACACATAAAAAGAAGCAATCACAAGACTTAGAAGAAAATACTACAGAAAAGAGAAATCTAAATTTTCCCAAGAATGATGTCATAAACATCTAAAAGTCAATAAACCGCCCATTGTACACTTATTTTATGTTTGATTGTCCTGCCGGTCGATTTTGTAAACATGTTGAAGTGAAGGTTTGGGTGAAGTGATCACGAGGTGAGCTGTAAAGCATCTTGATTATATGGTTTACAGAATGGGCCAGCAGTTCTTATTATGAGGTGTACAATAAATTATATAATATGTAAATAAATAAAAAAAAAGATCAACGGTAACAAACATCAACGCCCAAACTTTAACAATAACAAAAAAAGCATTTTTTTTTAATTAAAAATGTCACAACCTCAACGCAGCTGTCCGTACGGCAGCCAACCTGTCAAATTATGAATACGCATTAGCAATCTAATAAGATCATTTAAAAACGTCTATTTTTCGCATACCTACTTATTGCATTTTTTTTGGTCTTGATCACTCGAGCACTCGCAGTTCAGCACACTAAGGCTGTTTACTGCTTAACCGGACTATCCTGTGGTGGCTTCAAATTAATTTAAGGCCCCCGCCAGGGCTTACAAACTAAGCTGAATTAAACTAAATGACCGCTCGATAGGGCATCCCCTGAATATGTATATATACTTATTTCAGCAAATCCTTTCATTTTATACCCATGTCATGATTTAAAAAGCATCGGTCCGCCATTTTGGAAATTCGCCATATTAGATTTAGAATGGTGTCGCTTAGTAGTCCAGTCATTTTAGCTTTTGTAAATCCCGGAGGTCAGATGAAAACTAAAATGACTGTACAATAGTTACCCTTGCATTATCACCCCAACCAAACGCTTTCATATTTTTAATACATATAGGTGAAAAATGGCCTTATTTCTGAAACTACCGAGACTAAAATTTCGAAACAAATACAGGTTCAATAGTTCTTTACTTATAGATTAATTAATGGTTTCAAAGTAACATGTTCAAAAATAAAAAAACATGATTCGTTCGGAACCGTTTGGGCGCGAGGTGGACTCGCTCTTGGCCTGTTTTCGTTTGCTTATTGCATGACCTCCCACTTGACTGATTGAAATATGTATGTATCTTCTTCAAAGAATTACGTAGGTAATCATTAATATTCTCAACATTATAATTTGGCGCATATAAGTTCGCTACTTGGAGCGCTCAGTTTAGTTCGCGGAACTAGGTGGCTCTTTTAGTTCGTCAGCTTCCGTCTCGAACCAGAGAAAGGCAGATCGTTCCATAGAGTTGATAATACCTTCTCTAAAATCCCGGAATCATAAACATGACGATTGTATCCCGGAATTTAAGAAATTGCAATTTTTTTTCAATTGCACTTCGAATACATTTGAACAAAATTATTATATTGAAGAATCTTATTGTTTTTAGAGTTCCGTACCAAAACTGTTAAATTAAATAGCTTTGTTTTCGCACAACTCTTCCTTCTTTTGATTCTTCAAATCAATAAATTGTTAACTATACTCAAAGTCCAGTTCATGTTTTATAATCCCCGATTTAATTGTCATGATTCTATTTATGATTCCGAGATTTTACAGGAGGTATAATCAACTCTGTGTTACTTACTTCCACGAAAATTAGGTAAATAATACCTATTCCGATCTCTGGTCATATCGAATCAACTATCGATCTGGGATCTAGTTCGTGTAGTTCGCCTGTGGGACCGCTCTAAAAACTAATTTCGTTCGCAAACTACACAAAACCACAGCTGTAATACTCCTATCCTCTATTAAAAATCGTTTGATGAAAATCAACTAAGTATTTCTAGTGGTTGAAAAAGTATTGCAAAGTCATTTAAAAGCGTATGTTGTGGTCAGTGTAAGGTCAATTATCTCGGGTATTTTTAGTCAAATTGACCATGAGCTAACCGCAAACATTATATATTCTAAACAGCGATGAAGGTTACTACTGTATTTAAAAAAAATACAGAGTTCTGAAATCACTTATTCTCAAAACAAGCCATGACGCGTATTTCGTTTGTTTATTTCGTTTATTATATTAAATGTGTCTGTAAGACCATAAAGACCTTAAAGAGATTTCAGCATAGAAGACGGGGCCCGCTAGGGCCAGAGCCTGCCAGGGTTGCGGAATTTGTTCGAAAGAGTCACCGCGGCCCTGGAACGCAAAGGGCTTTAGAAGGAACACGGATGGGTTTTAGTCAGTAAGAGTCTGACACGCCCTTCCGCTCCACCCAGAGCGGAAGAAGTCATTTGATGATTTCCCATTATTAAAAAAAAAGACCGTATTAAGGTGTTTTAGGCGCGAAAAACGCAATAACATATCTGAGATATATGCGAATGCTAACGTGGCTAAATAAAACCGGCCAAGTGCGAGTCGGACTCTCACACAAAGGGTTCCGTACCATAAACCGAAAAAACACGTTTCTTATATGGATTAAAGTTTATTTTTATTTTTTTCATTTAAATTAATTTTTATTATTTGTTGTTATAGCGGCACATATACGTTTAATACACACGCTGTGAAAATTTCAACTGTCTACCTATTCTGTCTGGTTCTTGAGATACAGCTCGCTGAAAGACAGACGGACGGACGGAAGGACGGACGGATGGATGGACGGACGAACGGACAGTGATAGGGTTTTGTGCACGCGTAATCTGGAGTTTGAATATGCGCGATGTTGTGACTAGGGTTGCGACCAAAAATCCGAGAGAAGAAAATAACTAAATTCGAAAGCGTTTGTTAATAAATACCGGAATTTTTAAATCTATCCCTTCGTTCAGTCCATCCAAAGGTTGTTTATAAGAGATGTCCCTGTGCGACAAGAGCGCCCATTGTACACTTATTTTATATATTTTTGTATGTTATTATGAGGTGCACAATAAAGTATATCTATATATAAAAATGAATCCCTATTTTTTTTATTTAATATGGGTTTGCACTGGACTCTAGTCTAGGTCATAGATGACAGAGACAAAGTCGACGATGGTGCGAGCTTACCCAGAAGAAGCCTGTTCATTCTAATTTTGAAGAGTAGGCTTGTATGCGTTCGGAAACACAGACGCAGGCAGAGAGTTCCAGTTCTATTTCCCTTGGTCACTGCATCACGCGTGAACGGCTGGACCAATTTCGCTAATTATTTTTTGTTGTGTTTGTTACTATCAGGAGAAGGTTCTTATGAAAGAAAATTTATACATCCGGGCGAAGCCGGAGCGGGCCACTAGTTACAAATAAATAGACTTTTCATAGTTGTTAAGCCAACAAACTAAATAAAAATAACAATGTATTTCTTATGTATTTTTTATTTTAAATCAGTACCTTTATGTTATTACCATAATCAAATTACCATGTCTAAAAGGTTATTTTATTATTGTTGTTATTTTTAAATAAGGTTATTACGATGCATATTTGACAAAGCGTGGTGCGTGTTTTAATAGTCCATAACTCCATAGAGTTGAATGTGAATCATCGCCTTTGTTATTGTGCGTACTCTATTATTTAAATATCTATGTATTATGGGTCTAAAAAAATGTAATTAGAGACTTCTTATGGTTTTCTCCGTACGCGCGAAAGTCTATAGATTGGTCATGACGCATTTCTTTTAATTTGGAACTTGAGCAATTGCCAAAACTCGGGTTTCTCCCCCAGAATTAAGGACGTCTCCCGGAATTGACCTTTGACATTAAAGATCTCTTGGCTCTTGGAAAGAACTTTGAATAACCAAAATTCTCCTGATATATTTTGTTTATTATACCTATGGGTGGGACCAAAGGGGCTAAGTTAGAAAAAAACAAGAGAAAAATGCAATAAGGAAACCAAAACATTAGAAAACAATCATTTAAGTTTAGTCAAAATGATTCTTACACGCCAAACCCAGATATCTTCTAATCTGCTGAAGTAGATAAATGCGCAAAAGACACTCACTCTCAAAAAATGTTGAAGAACTGTATGGTAAGAGTCTGATGTATCCAGGGTTGCGGAATTTGTTCGAAAGAGTTACCGCGGCCCTGGAACGCAAAGGGCTTTAGAAGGAACACGGATGGATTTTAGTCAGTAAGAGTCTGACACGCCCTTCCGCTCCACTCAGAGCGGAAGAAGTCATTTGATGATTTCCCAACCTTAATAAAAAAAAAAGCGTCTGATGTATCCTTCCTCAGCCCATATCAAAGCAGAGGGCATCCAAGATGGTTTCCATACGTTAACAAAGGGTAACGATAGTATGGAAGCTAGCACAGACGGGCACTGGACTTCCTAATAGCCACAATCGACAGCGGCGATTACCAGGAAAACGCTGAGTTAATGAAGCTCTACGAGTTCCGGAGAAACGATTCAACTATAGAGGTATGCGGTACAGAGAGTAAAGCCCCGCACACCTCCTTTGAAAATGGGAGGATCCTCCGACCAGACGGTTGTTGTGTCTGGTGGGCAACTACCCGATAGTTGATATTCGGACTGTTGTATATGTTCAAATCGCACGGAGAACTTTTGCTTGCGCGATGCAGGATTTCGTTGTTAGTTCGTCGCTGAAAGGATAGATGGCGTTGAGGTTATTTTTGTCGCCATAAAAGTTTCGCTTCTTAGTTTTTCATGTGGCGCTACTTGGAAACCGCAACGAAATAAATCAGAAAATAACAGTGAAGGAGCAAGAAACACATCACTATCTTCTTCCGTCCTTATGAAGCAGGAGAAAGAACAAAGCAAGCAAGGCCACTGTGACAGCCAATCTTCAAGATTCCCTCAGATAATTAAAACAAAACACACTCGCTAAAGCACACAAATTATTTAAAAAAAAACGACCTACATTCGACGGCTCCCAAACCTCTGTAATGTTATTGAAGACCTATTTTGAAAAAGTCAACAATTTTAACTCCTTGAAAGTCATTGTCTTAGTTTTCTGAAAGACTTTGTTTTATCATTATCTGTGCAGCCTTTACCCAACTAAGTTAATAGTCAAAAAGTCAAAATTCATTTATTCAAATAAGGCTGAGTGCTTTTTGAAAGTCAAAGTTCTACTAAACGCCCGCCCGTCACCACTTCTTAGGGTTTATTTGGGAAGAAGTGGCGCAACAAACTCCCCAGCAGAACATCTGTTTGTTGAGTTAGAAGAACTAGCATTTATACAAAGGTATGCAAAGTATTCTTACAAAGAAAACAATACAACAAAGGTAACACGTAAAACCTAAAACTAAATTATTCGCTAATGGAGTGTGCTAGTTTAAAAACTAGCACACACACATTATGCCAGCATAATCAGACAAACTCGAGCATAAAAACAATATTAAATCAAACTAAATAAGCCTCCAGACATAAGATCGGCTTCCAGCCATACCAGATGTAACTGAATACCAGTATTTTACGTGGAGCGACTCCTTACAGCCACCATAACCGGACTACAACCTCGTTGACCGGCTTTCAGGCTTCTGACTTCCAGTAACAACTTTCAAGGATCTACGAATGACAGCCGGGACCAACAGCCCCACGGTACGGAAGGTACATTCCGAAAGGTATATAAAAAGTTTTTGTCTTACCTGAGGCGCATCAGGTTTGGGCTGAGGTTTGACAGGCTGGTCGGGAGGCCTCTTGTCAGGTACCAGGCAACAGGTGTCGATGTAGGACGCGCAGGGACCGTCACGGACACTGAGAAGGTAAGGTTATAGTTATATCAGGAATCAAGTCACAGTGGGGGGCAAATTAGAAAATTAAAAATATAGTAAAGGGTTTAGTGTGAGGGTCTCAAGCGCATTTTTTTAATAATTTTAAAATAAATAATTTTGAAGTTATTTAAGAAAATACTCGAAAATTGACCTTTTCCCCCAGTTATCTCTGTACGCTAAAATTTAAAAAAAAAAAAATACGGAAAATATGTAGGTATGTAGGTAGGCATCTATCTTCTATATAATAAAAATGAATCGCTAAATGTGTTGCTAAGCGCAAAACTCGAGAACGGCTGGACCAATTTCGATTATTCTTTTTTTGTTGTGTTTGTCAGGAGAAGGTTCTTATGAAAGAATATTTTCAAAAACATTAACATCCGGGCGAAGCCGGGGCAGTCCACTAGTTACTTATACATAGGTATACGGACACATGTGAAATCGGTATGAAGGGCTATTTAACTAAATAGGTATAGTGCAGGAAAATCTATAAAAAATCTATGGTTTGAAAATGACATGTAAGTACAAAAAATAGATTCGTTCGAGACTATCGGATCATTTATCATTTTGCATGTGACTCCCACTCGAACCGGTTTTTTAAATAATCTCATGCATTAAATAATAATGGTGTAAATAAAGGTACGTACCGAATATCAATGACGCCAACACCGTCAGTAATCACGGAGTTATTGGCGACGTTGCAGAGGTAGTAGCTCACACACTCGCCCTCTTGACCGTCAGGCATCTTGCACGAAAGGTCTTCTTCGCCAGCTGCAATAGAACTTCTATTAAACCTACTTGCTTAGTACATAGATAAAACATAAACCTGCCTAGCAGGTTTCAACCATGTACCTATGGGTGGGCTTCTAGTCTAACTCGATACCGGTCGATTCTGTAAACGTGTCGAAGTGAAGGCTTGGGTGAAGTGATCACGAGGTGAGCTGTCAATCAATATAATCAAGATGGAATGACAGCTCACTCCGTGATTACGTGACATCTTGATTGTATGGATTGACAGCTCACCTCGTGATCACTTCACCCAAGCCTTCACTTCGACATGTTCACAGAATCGACCGGCAGCTTAGTCTAAGATCCCAAGTGAGATCGACCTTCACTCACCTGCTTACCGGATGAAAATTATATTCTTTTTATTTTTTTATTTAATATGGGTTTGCTCTTGGCTCTAGTCTAGGTCACAGATAACAGAGACAAAGTCGACGATGGAGCGAGCTTACCCAGAAGAAGCCTGTTCACTCTAATTTTGAAGAGATTAGGGTTGTATGCGTTCGGAAACACAGACGCAGGCAGAGAGTGTTTTATTCTGTCAAATAAAATATGTTTCTGAACATATACCGATAGTAGTCCAGTCATTTTAGGTTTTATCTGCGGAAAAATTCCTAGTGAGCTGAATTTTTGTATACACCTTTATTACGGCATTGTAATGAAGATGTGAAATCGACATTGATATCGTGCCGGCTAAAAAAGTTATAAAGGTCAAAAGGTCACGAAAATCAGTTTTTCGCAAATATCTCGCGATCTATTGCTCAGAGGTCAATAAAGATCATTATAAAAATTGTTTGTCGTGAAATTGTCTACAAAAATGTGTCTTGCATTTTTCTGTAGAATTAACCGTTTAGAATTAAATTAGTGTACGTTGGTTCACGCCTTAATACTATACAGTGTAAGTGCGCCCTGGATTGAAATAGTTTGACAACCCCTGAGTTTTTCCATTGTAAATCGAGCTGGTGTCCGCAACTCGACGTTCAAGCGTTTTATGCGTGCAGGTGGGACAAATGTGTCATTTGATCGCATCAGCTCCTTAAGGAAGGCCAGCAACGCCCTGATGTAACTAACTCACAGAGGTTCCAATAATTGGGTAATCCCATACTCCTTGGCAAGACTGGTGTCATATCCTCGCTTCTGACTATCGATAACGATGATGATGATATGATGTATAAAGGAAATTAATATATATTGTATATATGTTAATTCTTTGGCAGTTTAATTTACCTGCATTAGTATTGATTGGTGGCACGATGGTCGATGCCTTGGTCTTGTCCTGTATCGGCGACTGAGTGGTCGCCGCTTGACCGGTATTGGTGCCAGGTGGAGGCCCGAAGATCTGGCTCAGCACGGAATCCAGGTCCCCATTGCCTTGGCCGTGGGCGGCTGCCACTAGCAGTAGGATGGGTATTATTTTGTACATCTGGAAGAGAAATAAAACGATTAATATTGATCGAAGAATCGATTACAATAAAGTACATGATGTTATACATGACTGGCATAGGCGTGCAGTAGGCTACAGTAAGGGTAGGCCAGCCCATGCATAATGCCCAAAAAACAAAAAACTCACCACATTATTCAGGGTTGAAATCACGATACTTTGAAAGTTGACGAAAATTTTTTTTGGGCATTATTATGGCCTACCCTTACTGTAGCCTAGTGCTCGCGCATGATGACTGGCATATAGACGGAACTCTTACAATCAATTTATCTGCTTAATATACCAGTAAATTACACAGAGCAACTGCCTATGTGACCTCCAGAACCAAGTAACTGGATGATGGACTGGCCCTTTGGGAAGACTGGTGTCAGATTTTTTGGCTCATAACGACTGTCAAAAAGCTTCAAATGACAGTCGAGACAAAAGCCTTGCTTGCTTTCCGGAGCACGGGGGAGTCTGGGTATGGATGGTAACCCATCCATAGACTAACCTCGGCAAGTGTTGCTTAACCTTGAAGTTCGAATTGTTCGTCTATTATTATTGAGACTATCTAGGAATTAATTAAATAAATCTTAACATTATTATTACTTAGATAACATTATTATCTATCAGTGAGGGCACGTAATTTATTTGATGTAAATGTGTCTTGTGATATTTATTCTAAGCTTCTATATATTAATCAAATTAGGTTGTTGACATTCTCGAATGATAATAACTAATTTGTGATCAGAGGCCACGCCCTCTTGATTTGTAGGAGACAAGAAATTGAGAAACCGGACGATAGCACTATTGCGTGGTTTTATAGAATTTGAAACTTACTTCTTGGTATTTATTTTTAACTTCGCTCCCGCCTTCAAAATCATCAAAATCAGTTCGGCAATTTGAGTATCAAAGCGTAACGAACAAACAAATGTCCTTCGATTCCAGGGTCGCGGTAATTATAATTTCTTAGAAACTTGATAATTATACAAAGCGGACAGGGCGCACGGAGAGGTCGCTGACAAGATAAAATGTATGGCGAAAAAGGAATAAAAAAACAACGGGTTGCACCCCACTCCGGGAGTGCCGGCAGAAGTGAAAACTTGAACATTAACGTTGTGCATTTTTGATTTTTGGAACGGTTAGGGAATAATTTCGCACGAATTGCTTTAATTTATCAGTATAAAAGTACTATCATTTATGTGGTACAATATTCATTTATTGCGCTATCGTACACAAACATAACAATTAATATTACATTAAAAATTTAACACTTCAGAACTTTCCCACCGTCTTACGAATTTTCGATCAGGTCACGTGTCCTGACGAGAGTTTAAAATTTTTTACCCATCCCAAAAGTGCACAACGCCGCTAAAGAAGTTTTCACTTCAAAAATTCTTAACGTAATTTTCGTTCGTCAAACATTTTCGTCACAGCGCCCTGTCCGCTTGGAATATAAAGTCCCTTGGTGTTTTATTGATGCCACATAACACCGACTTAGGTACCGTTAAAATAAAATAATAATGAATGACATCATCAGACGTGTTAGAAACCTGACGCTAATTGATCAAGACAACTAAAGAATTTGTGTTTTATTTGTTAAAGGATTTATTGTTTAACTACATACAAAATTATTGCCTTCAAACATTGCGAGGTAAAATCCGGTATTTTAATTATTCGACACAGACAGAATACAACAAAACAAATACAAAGTAAAAGAAATAATAGACAATAATGGTAGGTGCATTGAGCGTGTCCATACCCAAAGGGGTCCTTATCATTTACTGGGTATCCGACACTTAGATCTCTAGTCTGTACGCCTAGACCTTTTAAACCAGGTACGCAACGGATTTAAATGCGGTTTTCACTACCATTTAGACAATTTCTTCCGGAAGGTTTACATTGTACAATACATTATTGTATAATTGTATATTGTATTGTATTGTATTGTATTGACTATTGTAGAAAATGCCTAAGGCATTGGGTCCGCCTTTGTACAGTGATTTTACGTGTGCACAAAGTTTTAATAAATAAATAAATAATAAAATGAAAAATAGTGAAGAAAAGTCGAAGTTTCGCCAATCGTCCTAAAAGCGTCAGTAAATATTACCCGTGTGAAGCCGGGGCGGTTCACTAGTGAAGTATAAAGGCCTGTACAGACCTAAGCGGATATCGCTACCACTAAATAATCGATGGGATACATCGCGAAACTTATCGCTGCCGCTATGGGTAGTGAATACTGGGTCTGACTCTTAAAATTTATTTATTTATTTATAAGGCACACCATCATCTGCCTCGCCTTTTACCAATTATATTGGGGTCGGCTTCCAGTCAAACCGGATTCAGCTGAATACCAGTATTTTACGTTGAGCGGCTGCCTACCAGACCTCCACAACCCATTAACTGGGTAACACGGTACTCCTTGGCAAGACTGGTGTCAGATTATCTGGCTTCTGACTATCCGTAACGACTACTATTTATAAGGCACACCAACAGCTAATTAACAAAATTTTATAATATAAATTGTGACATAGAGAACCCTGTATAAATAACACTTATAGGCATGCCCAACTTAATAGAGCGAGTGGTACATCGTCATTATTATAAAATAAAAGTAAAAATGGTTAAAAAAATTGACATAAACAAATTGAGAATAAAAAAATGACATTAACATGCCTTTAGTGTGGTTATCTACCGTAAAAACTTAGGTGATTTCAGCATAAAGTGGACGAACACAGTCATCACCTAATGACAGCTTGACAGCTCACTAAACGCTTAGATTTATACAGAATAGCTCTACAGCCGGTCCATTCTGTCAACATCTCACCATGTAAATTTAGGAGGAGTCAGCGTGCAGTGAACTGTCATTCCATCTCGTTTGTATGGATTGACAGCTCACTTCATTATCACTTCATCTAAGCTTACACGGTGTGATGTTTAGAGAATCGCACTGCTACCTACTTAGGGCTCATTTACATGAATCGTCTGTTTTCAACATTCTTTTTTTTTGACGTCAGCAAGTCTTTTTAAATGCCCGTGTTCACACGCATCAAGAATCGTGAAAAATTATGGACGTGGTTTAAATCACGTATCGTCTCTTAAAAATCACATTCGTCAAAAAATATGAGTCTTGAAGATTTAGTGACGGATCCCGTCCCGTCCGCAACGTTCAGTATGTAGTAGTAGCAGGTACCTAGTTCATCCAAGACTAACCTTGAATCACGAAACGAATGTGAACATCAATTCGGATATTTTAATGAATCGTGAAAAAACACGATTCCGTATGTTATGTGAACGTCCATCCGTCATGACGTATTGTGTTTTTTGACGAATCGTCAATGACGGATCCCATGTGAATGCAGCCTTAGTCAGTGATAAATTGTACTTTTGTTTGTAGTGACGTATGTATGACATCCGGGATTTTTTTGACGCGGATGCTGAGTTTACTAACTATGTGCAATATCATTATCGTTCAGCTTAGCATTTTCCTGTTATTTATTGGATATGAATGAGGTTTTTATGATTGAACTAGCACTTTTGCCCGCAACTTGGTCCGCGTTTAGCTTATAAACCCTCAAAACGTGTAACATGTTACAAAGCGAGCATTCGTGCAGTAAGTAGGTGGAAACGGGCACGAACATGATGCGTGTTTTGTTTTACACGGATTTTAGGACACGGCGTAACATAACATGCACGCTGCGAATGTTACATTACGGCCCGTAACACTGGTCGGTATCAAAGTCAAAGTCAAAGTCAAAGAATTTATTTCAAATAAACCATTATCAGGTACTTTTGAATTGTCAAAGTCAGTCCGTCAAAAACATGAAGCTATTTGCACGTTCGCAAGCGTAGATCTCTATGGAGAAGAACGTGCAAGAAACTCCACGGACACTCTTTTAAATCATTTTATGTTTACAAAAATCCTGGTTACATAAACCTTGTTGCTTCTATATATGAGAACAATGTAAAGAAAGAAAAAAAAACAATTTATAGTATGAAATATTAAAATGAGGCAGTGGCAACCAAGGGATGACCAGTCTCCACTGACGGCGCTCGTTCATGAACATGACGCGTGCATCAGCACCATTCAGCTCAACCATTTTGAAGTGAACTGAATGATCCGATACACGCGCCACCATCAGCGAGACATTGGAGTGAGCATGACACACCCTCAACTGCCCCTGCTATTTCATGTCAAACAAGGAAACTATCTATTAACATAATGGTCCAGGGTTCTCACATTTACAGAACTTGAAATAAAAATTGCTTCTAAATTATATAAAACTATGAATATCAATCTGAAAATACAGAAAAAGAAAAGTTTATTCCAAACATAATATAAGATTATGCGGAATAGTATTATTATTAGACATAAAAGAGGGTGAGCATCTCTTCCAAATATAAAACCTAACTAGTGGAACCAAGCGGCTGAGGCTGTGGAGCAGGACCGGCATTTAGCCAAGCATTTTTATCAAGGATATAATCTTCCAGTTTATAATATGCCTGTCTACATAGAGTGCGTTTTATGCATGTTTTAAATTGTTTCTCATTCAGTTCGAGAATCTCACGTGGTATTTTATTATAAAACTTAATACAATATCCCATAAAAGAAGTGTGTACTTTAGCCAATCTGAATCGGGGTTGATCTAATTTATTCCTATTTCTAGTATTAAAATTATGCCTATCACTAATCTTATTAAAAAGATTAATATTTTTCCGAACATACATAATGTTTTCGTATATGTATTGACAAGGTACCGTCATGATGTTAATATCCTTAAACAGTTCCCTTAGGGAATCGCGCCGACCAAGATGGTATATGGCTCTGATGGCTCTTTTCTGCAGAATAAATATAGACTCGATGTCTGCAGCTCGTCCCCATAATAAGATACCGTAAGACATTATACTATGAAAGTAACTAAAATAAACCAGCCTCGCGGTATCTATATCAGTAAATTGACGGATTTTTCTGACAGCATATGCTGCTGAACTTAGCCGTCCTGCAAGAGATGTTAAATGAGGACCCCATTGTAGCTTTGAGTCAAGCGTGATCCCTAGGAAAACCGTGTCTTCGACGAATTCAAGTTTCTCTTTGTCCAATACTATGTCGCAAGTATTACTTTTGACATTCGGTAAAGCAAATCTGATGCACTTAGTTTTTTTCCCATTTAATACTAAATTATTCGCAGTGAACCAATTTTGGACCTGCTGTAGCGCATTATTTACGTCGTCAAGACTTGTAGAACGTCTATCTATCTTAAAAATGAAGGACGTATCGTCATCAAATAATACCATCTTTGGTTGATTTTTTAAAAGATGGAGTAAATCATTAATATACACTAAAAAGAGGAAAGGACCCAATATTGAGCCTTGTGGTACCCCCATTTTGACTTTTAAACCCCTTGAATTAACACCGTTTATTTGAACTTGCTGCTGTCTGTCATTTAAGTACGACTTCACTAAACTGAGAGCAAGATTACCTAGTCCGTAATGTTTTAGTTTTAGGAGCAAGGTTTCGTGATTTACGCAATCAAATGCCTTGGAGAGGTCACAAAAGATTCCTATGGCATCTTGCGCCTCTTCCCACGCTGTATATATGTGTTTTAACAACGTGACACCAGCGTCAGTCGTACAACGACCTTTGGTAAACCCATACTGTTGATCGTGTAAGATTTTATTGATGTTAAAATGAATGAGCATCACTTTTTCAAATACCTTGCTGAAAACCGGCAATACGGATACAGGTCTATAATTATTGGCATCTTTACTGTCACCGGATTTAAAAAGTGGTATAACCTTACTATATTTCATTATATCCAGAAAGACTCCTTGGTCTACACATAAATTGAATATTAAAGCCAAGTATGGTGCTATGGTCTCAATTATGGACGTGCACACTTTGACAGACATTCCCCATAAGTCTTCGGTCAATTTGATTTTGATTTGCCGGAAAGCTTTTATAACCGTCATAGGGTTGATATGTTTGAATTGGAATTCAACCGTACAACCTGGAACGTTTGCTCTTAATAAATTAAATGATACCTCAGGTGAAGAATTTAAAGCTTCAGTAGTTCTTGATGGTAATTCGGTGAAAAAATTTACAAATTCTTGAGCTACTTCTAAATTAGAGCTTATGGCACCATGTGCAGTCTCCAGTAAAAAATCAGTGTTTCGTACTTTATTCCTACTTGTTTCATTATTGATAACTTTCCAAACTGTCTTAATTTTATTATTTGCCGATTTGATCTTATTGCTAATGTACAGGGCTTTAGCTACTTTGCAAGTATTTCTGAAAACTTTAGAATATTTGTTTACATACATACTAAAGGTTTCTGTGTTAATGAAAGGCTTAAGGCCATATAACTCATATAGTCTTTCCCTACGCCCGTTCAGAAAGGCACTTCATGTGTTTGAAAATGGCCATAGAGGTATCTTATTTTTAGTTGTGATTGCATTGGTTTGTTTGGCTTTTGTTGGCCAGTTGATGTTGTCCAAATCCGCAGAATCGTCTGTAATCTATTACTGCAGCGGTTCCCAATCTTTTTATAGTGTGACTCCCATTCAATCTTTTTTTTGCGACGCTTTTGTAAAATAATATTTTACTTGTTGTAGCTCCATTTGCATTTGGGAAAATTAGTAGGTACTTACATACAATCAATGACACGGTTGAATTTGATTTTCTGATTTGATTGTTGTGACTTTTCTGATTGTTGTGATTGACTCACTGAAAAATATGTACAAAACTGTGCTTAAGGTCGATGAGTGTTCGACCGATATCAATTTATTGCAAACTTGGCTTCAGATTAGATCTTTAACATTTTTTTTATGCAGAAAGGCTTTCAAAACAGGAGGCTCCCATATTATTTGCAGCATTTGCGTTACATTTCCGTGGCGGTTTGCGACGCTTCTGGGAAAGCACCGCGACCGCCCCAGGGAGTCGCGACGCACAGTTTGGGAACCCCTGCCCTACTGTTCGACTGGTCCTTTACGTTTGATATACGCGCGACTCCCAATTTTCGACATTCGGAGTGCCATCTTGCTAGTGTTACGCTTAAAATGCGTTACCAGATTGTATCAATATGGGTCTAGTGACATAGGAAAATATTGCTTGACCATAATTAATAACAAGTTTCAAATACAGTTTTAATTTATAATTAAATCATTTTCCTGTTAAGAGTTGTAAACGATGCTTGCAATTAATTTTGTTATTTATTAGATTTAAATTTACAACAAATAGGTGATTGATTGCTACAATAAAATCAATGTTACGCGATGGTTTTACCTACGATTTAAGACAAGACCTCATCTGCCACCCAGAGGGCAATGGAGAGGGCAATGCTCGGAGTTTCCTTGCGTGATCGGATCAGGATTGACGATATCCGCAAGAGAACCAAGGTTACCGACATAACCCGAAGGATCGCCAAACTGAAGTGGCAGTGGGCAGGGCACATTGCTCGTAGAACAGATGGTCGATGGGGCCGAAAAGTTGTGGAGTGTCGACCGTGTACCGCAAACTGCAGTGTTTGAAGGGCTCCCACTAGGTGGACCAATGACCCGGTGAGGGTCGCGGGTTGCCGATGGATGCGAGACGGACAGGACCAGTCGTTTTGGCGACACTTGGGGGTGGTCTATGTCCAGCAGCCGACATTTTTTGGCTGATATGATGATGATGATGATGATCATCATCTGCCTAGCCTTTTCCTAACTATATTAGGGTCGGATTCAGATGAATACCAGTACTTTACTTGGAGCGGCTGCCTACCAGACCTCCACTACCCACTCCACTAACTGGGTAACACGGTAATTCTTGGCAAGACTTGTAAGATTTCCTGGCTTCAAACCAGCGGTTTAACGTGCTTTCAGAGGCACGTAGGAGACTCGGTATTTTAAGATGGTCACCCATCCACAGACTGACCTCGGCTAGCGTTGCTTAACCTTGAAGATCGACCCGTGTAGCTGTTATTATTTAGCCACGACCTCATCAAATGTTTCCAGTAGGTACATACATGTACTGGAAACATTTGATAACCAGAAAAAATCTTGTACAATGGTCAAAGAGTCATCTTGTGTCAATGAGCATGCAAATCGTGAGTATTCGCTCGTTTCAACGTAATTATTGTGTTCATGATTAATCGTACGGAATTCCCCAAGAGGTTATTTTTTTTCTTTTGACTTCACGACCGTTTGTAAACACTTTTGAGTTCAATAAACAAGTTTTATCAACTTGATTTGACCTTACGGGATCCTTAGTAATCATATAAGATACTCTTGCTAAGGGTCAACTCACAAGGAACTGGGACGTTGCGCGAACTTTTTATTATGCGCGTTATACTTTGAACTGTATACGGGGTGGAGACGACAATACGACAATAAACTAAAACACTGGCAATACTAATTCATACGAATATGTTGTCTTTTATCACAGATTTGATGTCATTAACTGCAACAGACTGCTTGGAATATTTCGTCAGAATAATAGCCACTATCCTTGAGTAGTTTGAGTTTTTTTGACGTTTTATGTAATTATATAAAGTTTATATTCAATATCGGTGACAGGATTTAAAATAGTTTCTAAATATTCCTATGAACCAGTATTGCCAGTGTTTTCATTTATTGTCGTATCGATGTCTCCACATTTTATATATATCACGGAAAAATAGCAAACTCCGTAAGATTATAAAATAACTTGAGAGATTGTAAACTCTCGATAAATTGTCAACTGAACATTTAGAATACTATTTTACGCATCAAAATTTGATAGTCTATAACATCGCGGAGTCATTCCGAGAAATTGTGGACTGACATAAACTGGCGACCAATCAGCTGTCTGGTCTACAATTTATCTGTTTTGGTGTGATAGTTAAATTAGAAACTTGGCCCTTCATTGGTCTTTGTTTTCTCTGAATAGACCAGAATTATGAGATAACAAAGACATGATGATGCATTGGGTAACCAATATTTTTAGTGTATTTTCGTAAGCTTATTGCCTCGGAAAGCACGTTAAGCCGTTGGTCCCGGCTGTCAGTTGTAGATCTTTGGCAGTCGTTACGGATTGTCAGAAGCTAGTAAATCTGACTCCAGTCTTGCCAAGAATTACCGTGTTACCCAGTAAATGGGTTGTGGAGGTCTGGTAGGCAGCCGCTCCACGTAAAATATTGGTACTCAGCAGAATCCGGTTTTACTGGAAGCCGACCCCAATATAGTTGGTAAAAGGCTAGGCAGATGATTATTCGTAGGCTTATTTTTCTTCTTGTAAGGATATCGATTTTACCATTGGATTGTCCTTATTTTGGTGGTCTGAATGATTTCTAAATTTATCGATCTATTTTAATGGGACCTTATATACTTAGATGATAAAAGAATATGTAGGTACCTAACTTACATTAATATCGATCCCGCAGCCCGCAGCCCACCAACCAGTCCCGTCGGTTGCACCAAACAAGAAATTTAGCGCGGCTTACCAAAAAGAATCGAAAATGCCAAACAATTAATGTTAGACAAGGTAATCAAATCGATTAACATTTATTTAACGATTATGTCAACAGTAATCGTTTAAATGTTAACAGTAATTTTTTGATGTTTTTCGCATTTTTACGTACGTCATTAGTGCTGCCAACTTTGAGGTTATTTTACAAATTCGATTTAGCGCTGGGGATAGAAAACTAGTCGTTGAATTACATAGTCTTAGAGGCTTAAATTTTAAGTTGGAAAAACATTTTTTTTTTCTTTTCAATGCTTACTAATATTATAAATGCGAAAGTTTGGATGGATGAATGGATGGGTGGATGTTTGTTACTCAATCACGTCAGAACGGCTGAACGGATTGATGAAATTTGGCACAGAGGTAGATTATAGTCTGGAATAACACAGAGGATTCTCACTTTTTATCCCGGGAGTGGGTTCTCTTGTTGTTGATATTAGCTTAAATCGTCTTTGAATGATTAATAATACCTGGAAAATAGTTGAATGGCGATATGAATGAGGAAAATTAGATTATAGATTTTACCTTTATAGAATTTCCGAAATGATCCCAAAGGTACATCATCATCATACCAGCTGAAAGGGTCCACCGCTGGACATAGGCCTCCCCCAAGTTTCGCCACAACAACCGGTCCTATGCATCACTTCCCGTGGGTGTCGTAAGAGGCGACTAAGGTCCCACCAGAGAATGGGCAGCAGCATTCTCTGTACATTGCAACAGCTACACTGCGATCGCCAAACCGCCTGCCAAGCGTGGCATTATGGCAACGGGGCGCCCCATACGATAGGCACAACAAAAAAACATACTCCTGGGTTAAAAAGTAGCCAGCTGCCAGGGTTCCTGTTCGAAAGAGTTACCGCGGCCCTGGAACGCAAAGGTCATTTGGAGGAACACGGGTGGGTTTTTAGTCAGTAAGAGTCTGGGGGGCTACTCTCTAAACCCGAAGTCCGTAGTTTCGGGCTTAGTTGCGGGCGTGTTCTACTCCGTATCAGCTACGGACTTTTTGACGATTAGTTCCGAACCCGAACTAAGAATGAATGACAACACGATTTGACAGTTACTGTCAAATCGTGTTGTCATTCATTCTTAGTGGTTAGGTGATACGGACTAGAATACGCTCGGGCTAAGAGTGTAGCCCCCTGGCACAGAGTCTGGTCTGACGATTTTCCACGCAAAAAAAGTGTTTTCCAGACTACTATTTATCTTTGTGACAAATTTCATCCATTCCAGCCATTTCGGCGTGATTGAGTCAAAACAACCATTCTTTTTTTTTGTGTGGCTTCTCGCAGTTCAACTTATGAGGTTGTCGACTGCTTAACCGGGCTTGCCTGTAGTGGCCTAAATATAATATTAAAGCCTTATAAAAAATTACAAACGTGTGGTACGGGCCTCGTCTTAGGGCGTAGCTGGGGGGAGGACAGCTAGGGACGGGCTGGATCGAATTAGACATCCATTCATTCAAACTTTCGCATTTATAATAGTAGGTACCCAGTAAGTATGATGCCTTGCCAAATGTATAACGAAACATGTAAAATTAAAGTTAATTAAATCTTAAATTATAAAATACAAAAATAAATGATTTGATCGAATCAACCTTTCGTGAACGTATTGCATAACGGACCGTTTTCATCATTTCCCTGCGTCATTTAAGTGTTACGTGCGTTATTATCAGTTACTACCTACTTGCATATTTTATATTACCTAGTAAAATAATATATGGACGATATCGATAAAAGCTTTAACAATAAATATTATGCGCTATTATAATAAAACTTTAATTTAATGATGCTGTTGTAACCTTAGGATCTCGGTTTTTCCCAAGCAACCGGGTTGGGGTCGCCCGGGTACTAGTTGCTATCTAAAATAGGTTATTAGTGAGGTGTTTAATATTTTTATAATAATAAGTCAGACGTGGCTTACAAAATTAAACCCAATTTAATTCAGTTACATTTTTGACTAAATAACTTGCGCTAAAAGATTATGATTAATTTGGTTGGCTAGCGGATTTATATATTCAATGTTTTTTTTTTACTAAAAGAATTTGGTCATTTTCACCTTAAAGTACAAAATATGAAATAAAAATACTTAAAAAAAATTATGGTAAATGCACGGATTAAAGATATTTCATTTATTGTACTTGTAAGACTCGATCTCTTCTATAAATGGTCCAAACCATAGATATAATAAACAAGTTTTTTATATTTCTGTGGTTATTATTTAAATTAGATGTTTTATTGAAATTAAAGGGACATGCGGGGGTTAACTTTTCGCGGGAAACATTTTGACATAATTCCCTGCCAAAACTCTACACGTTAACGGCAAAAAGTCGGAGTTAAGAATTATTGCTAGCATCTTTTCGGCGTAAATTGACTGGTCTACTAAGCTGGTGAGATGATCGAATTGTAGTATATTTTAACTAGCACAACTCGACAAAATATTGGAAGCAACGGATCGTTCTTTTTTTGTATTGATTTTTGCATAAATTGCCTCTTATTAAAGAGGCAATTTATGCAAAAATCAATACAAAAAAAGAATCAATACAAAGAATGCCTCGTAATGCCTGGAAAATAGGAGCTAATATTAAAATAAAATTACATGTGCTAAAAGGAGAGACCTAGTACCTAGATAGGGATTCCCCTAGATCTCTACTAGAAAAAACATTTGTATTAGTTTCCATCAGAAATGTACACTCACCAAAGCAATTTGGTATACAGGCAAAAACATTATTTGTTCACTGCACCGCCAATTTTTATTTCTAATGTGTGCATTATAACTCAGATATTATATTGCACAAAGAAGTATTAGGTACTTGTACTTAAAGAAAGTTCGTTCACTTAAGCGTACCAAGTTAATTCGAAGAAGACGCTGATAATAACCGAACATATACTTCGGTTTACACTTGAAGACATTTCGTTCACTTAAGTGCTTTTTGTTAATCCCTAGGAAGGTTTCATATTTAGGCACATCTTAGGTATTACTTGCACTTTATAACTTTATAAGCTTACAAATACTTACGAGTGCGGTGTACAATAATTGTCTACTCAGCACACTCACAACATCGTTTAAAAGTACATAGTTGCAAGTTAGCTGCCTGCATACCAAATAGCTTTGTTGACTGTACATACCCAATGTTTAGTACAGAGTTTTTTCCAAGCAAGGTTTTTGTATTGCTTCGTCGTATTCTGTATGCAATCACTTTTTTGCACCAACAATACGTAGTGTTTTGTATAAGCAAAAAGTTTCCTACTTAAAATTAATTTTGTTTATTTACTAACAGTTTAAAAAATGTTAGGTTTTATTAGTTTGTTCTTTTTAACTTGACAGCGTAATGATTAAAGTACTTGGATGTTTTTTTTGGTAAACGTTTTCTAAAAATGAAACCTAGCTAAGTGGATCGAGTGAAGTATCAAGTAAGTAAGAATCAAGTAGAGAGAGTAGATAGATGCATACAAAATTTCATGAAAATCGTTGGAGCCGTTTCCGAGATTCTTGTATATATGTAGGTATATACAAGAATCTTAAATTGCTCGTTTAAAGGTATTAGATTAGATTATTATTAGATATACATTTTATTGCGTACAGTTGGCAACAAAAGTGTTCCCTGTGATGTCATAATAATACATTTGTGAAAAAGATAAGCAAAGTTTTTTGACTTGGCTCGCGAGGTTGTCGACATGTACGATGTAGGCTCGACTGTCATTGTACGATAGCCGTGTCAGAAAATAGTTTAACCCTCACGAGGCTCGACCAACCCCTAGGGAGGGTCTCGTTAGGGAATATTTGAATAAAAATATCATCATCTGCCTAGCCTTTTCCGAACTATATTGGGGCCGGCTTCCAGTCAAACCAGATTCAGCTGAATGAATACCAGCATTTTACGTGGAGCGGCTGCCTACCAGACCTCCACAACCCATAAACTGGGTAACATGGTACTTTTTGCCAAGATTGGTGTCAGATTTTCTGGCTTCTGACAATCCGTAGCGACTGCCAAAGATCTACAAATGAAAGCCGGGACCAACGGCTTAACCTGAGAATCTTTCCGAGGCACGGAGGAGTCACGGTGTGTTAATATGGTCACCCATCCACATACCAACCGACCTCGGTAAGCGTTGTTTAACTTTGAAGATCGATTCGTACGGCTGTTATTAAAATATTAAAAAAGTGCGCGTCTTGAGACGCCCGACAGAAGTGATAACTTAAACTAATCTAAGTTGAACTATTTAATATGGGAAGCGTCTGTCCGAAATACGACTACCGCTGTGGGTTAGTGTGAGAGATGAAGAGCCTGCCTACCGCTGCCGTATGCGTGACAGAGAGGGAAGCCAGACAGACTGGCGCCGTAACGCGTTACGTTACGAAGCGGTTTACCCTCCCATAAGAAGTTATCACTTCAAAATATTAAAAACTATAGCATTTGCTTCTGGCTTCGTAGTAATCTTATCTGTCTGTAGAAATCTTCTCAAAAAAAAGCGTCGGCGCCCATAACCGTCTTCAAGTCTTCAGGGTTCCATCTATCTCCGTACCAAAATTCATCAAAATCGGTTGAGAGATTTAGGCGTGAGAGCGTTAAAAATACTACACTCACGCATTTATAATATTTAAGATACCACTGCTTAATGAGGTCACGAGATTTGATTTGGTTCACTAGCAAAACAAATTGTTATTGGGTTTTTCCAACTGGAATTTCTCGGTATCAGGTCATAGTCTAGATTTATGTGCGTTGATAAATAAGTTTGAAACTAACAATTTGAACACGTCAATATTTTTGGTAGGTAATTTTAAACTAGACGAGGCCGGTGTTTCCTTTGACTTCTCAGGGTAGTCAGTACCCTGAGAAGTCAAAGTCAAAACGTTTATTTCAATTAGGCCATTAAACGGCACTTTTGAACGTCATCATTTACAGTTCAGTAAAATAATAGTATTGCATTAATAAAGTGACTCTACTGTCCATTTGGAAAGGAAGATCTAGAAGAAACACCGAAACTAACTCAGAGGTCAAAGTCTCTTTTAGAGACGCTAAGCAATAAGGAATAAGCATTGCCATTCAACGTGGCAATGCCGCCAGTCTTATGGGTACACTTCCAGTCGACAGAAAGAAAGAAAGAAAATTGTGTTTATTAGCATAATAAAAAAACAGAAGCGGATGAATTTTTTGACGCCATATTTTAGGGTTAATTTAGTTAGGAGTTTTTATTTTTATTTCTAGTGTATATAGTTAGTTAAGTATTTATAAAAACAGGTGTAAATATCTATGTAAATAAAAGTAATATAATTTAAAAAAAAAATGTACTGGTCAAATCATTTAAGAACCATATTATGTAGGCCTCTTATCCACTAGGCAACATTTGACGCGCAACACGTGACGCCCAACAACATGCAGAACAACGAGCGACGTTGCCAGCTAGCGCGCAACATTGACAATATTACTGAACAAAAGTTCCTCGTTGCCAGTCAAAATGATGTCTTGTCGCGAAATATTGCCGAGGTGGATACGAGGCATAATGTTGTTTATTAATATTTTTGTGGTTTTTATTAATATGTATGATAGTCTGTAAGGTATATTTGTTATGGGTCTTTGTTACCTGAATTAAATGACATTATTATTATTATTATTATTATAATGTAACACATCTATCATTCTACATTTGAGTGCTATGAGATGTCAATAGTTTTCCTGTTACGTGGGACTTAAATATAATGGCGAATGTCTCTTCGGAAATATCGGCATGATGTTACGTCTTACAGTAGCGAATCTAGGATTGTCACATGACACACCTCAGCAGAGTCAAAACCCCCCGTTTTGAGTATGCTGAGGGCAGGTTTTAGCAAAGTAAACACTAAAAAAGTACATAACATTTTATTTCGCTAAACGCACAAACTTCCTTGAATTACTTTTCAATTCCTCAATGACTTTGTTAGCTTGCAGATTACCGAAGATATCTCGGACTTTTCGGGGGCTTGAGCCCTTTAGCCCCCCCGCCCCTGGATCCGCCAATGATGTCTTAAATCTATTAAGTGTTTTAATCATAATACGTATATTTAGTGTTTCAATCATATTGCGAAATCAAAGTATCGTCAAAGGTTACAGAGGTCAACAACATTAAACTGGTATTTTACTAAAAAAAGCAAGTTTATCAAGTAAAAAGAATCTTAGCCATTTTTAATAAGACAGGTTTCTTTTTATTTTTATTGAGATTAAATTAAGGTTACTTGCTTCTTTAGATTGTAATGATGTCATACCTACCAACTTGATTAGGAAAGACATTGTATTAATTTAATAATTTTTTTGTCGACGAAAATTCAAGTAGTATCTAATAGTTGTCAAGACAACCCGTATATATTTTTTAAGTACTAGCGCCCCGATCCGGTTTCATCCGGGTGTTCATTATATGCCTAGGTCTATAATTACTAATAGTGAAAATCGTATCAAAATCCAAAGACTTTCTCTCTCATGTCCCCCCTTAAGGGGGCCTTTCCCGGTCCGTCTATTTCGTCAACGCGAGCATGGTCGAAAAGTTGGTTGTTTCATTCAGCGCGATGTTGTTGACTAACAAGCAAGTGAGCTGAGAACGCGATAACATTGAACGAAAAACGCACTAAACGTTTCCAAACGTCTTTTATAATGCGCACAGCAAAGGAGTGGAACTCTCTGCCTGCGTCTGTTTAAATCTCTTCAAAATTAGAGTGAACTGGCTTCTTCTGGGTAAGCTCGCTCCATCGTCGACTTTGTCTCTGGTATCTATGACCTAAACTAGAGTCAAGAGCAAACCCATATTAAATTTAAAAAAATATTGTTCGAAAATTGCATAAAACTTGTTCCAGGAAATACGTGTTTTTGAATAAGGCTTACAAGTTAGTGAAATAAATATTTATTAATTTAAGATCTCCATTACATGTGCAAGGTTTCTATCAAAATATTTTCTTTACTTCTATAACTTATGAGTCCATTATGAACGGCCAAAGTTCAAGTAAAATTTGTGCAAAACAGCAGATTTTTGGAAGCTTATCCTATACTAAATTTGTTTCTCCAAATTGTTATTTTTTGCTGTCATAAAAACCTAGATTATCTTAAAATGAAAATACGTTAGTCTTTTTCTCCTCTATTATTTTTAGTACCTAAATAATAAATATAATGCACAAGATATCTATTAGTTCAAAAAATTCAAAGATAGATGTGTTACAACGGCATACTCTCGTACGAGCGTTTGTATGAAAAGTATGACGGGTTGGCTGCTCTTAAAGTCTGTTGATATTTCCTAAATTCCTTTCTTAACAAATGGTAACGTTACAAAAGTGCGTTGATACTTCAACTGTCAGTCAGGGCAAGCTATTACAAAAGTAGGTGTAACTAGATTAAAATTGACTAACGATAATATGTAATTTTGTGGGTCGATATGAAGGCAATGACGCTTCCTATGATTCCAAAAAAAACAATACAATCGAATTGTAGTGGTTTTCGTAGTTGGATGTGTGAAGTTATTGACTTGTGTTATCCGTACGGCAATGCGCCACCGGTATATCAAGCTACCCGAATCTGTCAAATTTTCCCAATCAACCTTGAACCTAATGCTTCAGCGATAAAGTTGAAAATCTATTAAATAAATTTGACAGATTGTTGGAGCTTGATGAGCTGGTGTCTGATCATGGTGGACATCCCACCCACACGCACAAAACGTTTAGGGAATACATTCATTATGCGTACAGCTAAGGAGTGGAATTCCCTGCCAGAGTCTGTTTCCTGAAAGCTACAACCTGGGAGCTTTTAAGTCAAGAGTGAATACGTTACTTCTAGGCAAGCGTGCTCCATCATCGACCACATCATCGCTTACCATCAGGCCACATAGTGGATAGTGGTCAAACGCGTGCCTATCAATAGTAATAAAAAAACAATCCGTAATTCATATTTTCTTAAAAAAAAAATCGTTGACCAAAATAATCAAAAAATGTTTCAGAAAAATGAAATCAGCGGTGGGTAGTTTTAAAATAAAAATCGTTGAAATTAACTTTACAAAATTGTTAACTAAGTACAATCAACAATATGGTAGCAAGTATGTTTTTATTTATTTCATTTCGATAACCTTTTGAACTCAGGAATCGTGATTGGCGTTTATCACTGTAACAACTTCTTAAGATGTTTGTTACGTTTTTTCTTAATACTTACCCACTTACCTACCTACACAAATAGTATTACCTACCTATTTTAAAACAAGTCATAAATAGGTGCATGTCAAGCCTATTCAACCAACATCTTTTTTTTTTAAGACTAACGTATTTTCATTTTAAATTTAGTGTTTTACTTTTTTTTATTTTGTCGTGACGGACTGTATTTTCGGTAAAATCAACAACAAAAGAGTATTTTTCTAAAATATGTGGGTTAGAGGCAAGTTGTCAGTTTCTAAAGTTATATCGTTTAAAATCAGCCTTGTTTCTACAAATCTCAACAAGTATTGCACATCAATAAATTATACGCTTTGAGTAGGTATTGTTTAATAATATAGGCAATTTACTGACCATTACAAAAAGAAGAAAAAAAAACATTTTTAACCACTTTTAGAAAAGAAAAATAAATCTCCGCAACTTTTGACCGTTGCCTGAAAAAGATGCTCAAAAAAAAAAGACAAAACGTCACCCACCTTAGCACAAACGTTCTTTAGCACCAAAAGTTGCACTATAATAACATAATATTTTATAAAACAAGCACTGATGAGTTCTCGGAAGCCGGTTTTTTGTGTTTCTTTGATATTTTCCTTGTACGGCAAGGTCGATTGAGCGAGCGGCTCTCGGCGCGAACTGGACTCGGATAGCCGCAGCTGGTCATTATATGTGCCGCCATTTTGATATATATTAGTAATGGTTGCCCATTGTAACGATAATGATGTATTTTTTTATTGGAATTTTATATTGAATATGTGTGGGTGATTTTTCTTGGAAATATGATCGTCAGAATGGTGGCAAAGATTTTGTCTAGGCCACATTTTACCATTCAAAAGTAGAAAAAATAGTCCTTAGGTCCTCGATAGGGTTGTTGCAACATTTGTCTTATTTTCAATACTTGTCTTCCATACGAGTATGAGTTATCATCTCAGTAGCCAGACACTTTCTATAGTAGGCGCCAGATAATCGTGGAATAACGGTCATTGACCCACCTACAATTATTGACATTTTTAATTTGAAAAACGGAATTAATGACACAAAGCTGTCCCGAATCATCATCTCTCGTGATCCTTAACATTGTCTAATAATGAAAAACGATTCATATTTAATTGTTCAGGTACCTATGAACAGTTATTAGGGAAAGGTCAATGTACTTTATTCCACATTTATCTGGCGCCTACTATAGATATAATATATCTACTTATGTCATGTTTCTAACAGTACATGCATCGTTTAGTAAAACATTGCAAGTTGAATAAAAGCTTGTAAAAAGCGTAGGAGAATATAAATTTTTGTGGTCCCTAAAACTGTTATTTCTCTTTTACAAAAAAGTTAGTATTTTAATAAACATATTATTTTGGTGTTAACGTATTAAACAAACATTATATACATTACCTATTCCAATGTAGGTACTTAAATGAAGAAAAAAAAATGTTGTCACTTCCCTACCCACATATTTATGCTTGTGACTGTACTTCGGAAGTCTGTTTTGTTTTTGTTTTTTAGAAATTGTAACGATTTTTTAAACAATGTATACCATACACACATCTCATCATATTATCCATGTCATATTGACCGTGAGTAGGTGATCTCCGAAACGGCTGGACTGATTTTCACGGGACTTTCACTGGCAAATAGCTGATGATACAGAGAGTAACTTAGGTTACCTAAAATTTTTAAACAGAAGGGTTCTCCCCGTAAAACAATCCAATGAAGTTGTAATTTGTGCTGTATTACGCAAAGTCCACTCGACACCGACATTTGTCTGCACTTTAAAATATTCTAAGGTCTGTACAGATTTTGTTGTAAGCCTGTGCAGACATACAATACAATTTTTACACTAAAATACCAATTTTGATTTTCCATTATTCGGCAGACAAAAGCATGTATCGTGTGGACGCTCTATTAGACGAGGGCGAAGATGCTTTATCGTTTGCTGCACAATCTGTCCCAGAAACACACGAAGTGTTTGTTTATCCTTGTTGTGTATTACTAACAGTACCTACATGGTTCTAAGGTACATTTATGTATATTTAAACAAATAAAACGGACTTAAGTAATGCTGTCCAAAGAGATTTCATTATTGACCAAGATAAATTAAAACAGAAATCGGCATCAAATCCCGACTACCTACAAATTAAAAGTGCTTTATGGAAATTCCTATTTCACTTTGCCTGACCTGGTAATTGAACCCATGACCCCAGGAGAAAATTCCAGTCAGTTATGTGGCCTTAAAAGGTCTAAAAAAATTTTTTATGGGTTGATTACCACTTCACCCGCGACTTCGTGCGTGCTGATTTAGTACAAACAATTTCCCCCTATTTCACCCCTTAAAAGGAATCCTTGTGCAAAATTTCCTGTTCCTGTAGTTTTGGCCGTGCGTTAATATGTTAGTCAGTTTTCTTTTATATAAGTCACCGTAAAATTGCAGACTCCTTACGATTGTAATAATATCTATATCTTGGGACAACTCACACACGGTCATCCGATCCCAAACTAGGCAGAGCCTGTGCTTTGGCAATCAGGCAACTGATAAACATACTTATATATTTCTAAATACGTACATATTATAGACAAATTACACCCAGACACAGAACAAATGATCATGCTCATCACACAAAGATTTGTCCTGGGTGGGAATCGAACCCACGACCCCCGGTTTAGCAGTCAGGGTCATTAACCACTCGACCAACAGGCCAGTCAAATTAAACTTTATGAGGTAAGAATATTATAATTCTCGATATAAGTATTATGAAAAAATCGTTTTGAAAACAATAAATCCCATCCAAATTAAATAGTTTCCAATATCGGAACGATATTTTACAATCTTACGGCGTTTGCAATTTTCCGGTGACATATACACTGTTCTTCAAAGGAACTGCATCAAAGTACAAGGCAACTTTCAAACTTCAATAAAATAAGGTTGAAAAAAAAATGATAATGGGACGCAGGAGCGGATCTAGGATTGTCGTTTGGCCCCCCCAAACGACAATCCTAGATTGACCTGCTGTAGGTGGGTTTTAGAAAAGTAAACTCTAAAGAAAGCACATAAAATTTTATTTTGCTTAACACATAACAAGCCTCCTTGGATTACTTTTCGTAAATTCCTCAATAACTTCGTCAGGTTTTAGACTACCTACCAAAGAAACCTGGGTCTTCTGGACCCGCCAATGATGGAATGATTAATGCATAACCTTCAAAATAATAGTTACGCTTATGTCAAACCTTTTTATTATTAGGGTAGGGTTTAAAATCGATTGTTTAGCAATTCCTTTTATCTTTAACATTTCCTTATTTTAAATTTTGAGAAAGAATTGAGGAAATATACTGTATTTAACTTCAAAAATATTTATTTTAAAAATATGAAAATAATACTTTCGAGACCTGGGAAATCATCAAATGACTTCTTCCGCTCTGGGTGGGAGCGGAAAGGCGTGTCAGACTCTTACTGACTAAAACCCATCCGTGTTCCATCTAAAGCCCTTTGCGTTCCAGGGCCGCGGTGACTCTTTCGAGCAAATTCCGCAACCCTGGCAGGCTCTGGCCCTAGCGGGCCCCGTCTCTTATGCTGACATCTCTTTGAGGCGCGCGTGTAACACAACGCGCCATCGATCCGGGCCTGGTGGTGATCGGACAGCGAGCCACCCAACGTTCGCCGTCCGCAGGCCCGCGCCTTCGGTGACTGGGGATCGCCCTGCGACTCGATGCCCGGGGCGTCTTCTTCTGTAGTGGCGGTTGGGGCGTTCATCAAGCCTTGTTTCTCCCTCGCGCCTCTTTCGCTAACATTACTGCTTTTGCAGAAGTTTCCCTCCGGCGAAGCGCCTCCACGACTTTTGAGACCCTTACAACGAGCACTTTCATTTCATATGTCACACGAAAAAGATAGGAACAGATGTTTTTAATTTTCTTACTTGTCCCCCAAAAGTGACATATTCAAAATGTAATTTTTTTTCTGGTCTTGATAGGCACGCGATTAACCACTATCTCACCTGATGGTAAGCGATGATGTTCAATTTACGTTTGGCGTCAGTGTTTTGATCAAAATTATGTTCATAATTATTGGTACCACAACTGAATCGGTCCAGTAGATTCGGAGAAAATTGGCTGTGACAGACGGATAGACACACACGAGTGTGTCCATCTCTCCTAAGGGTTCCGTTTATTCATACGGACGTCGAAAACCCTAAAAACGGGTAACTTAGGCCAGCATTGCTCAACGTTCACTGTCTTGTTAAAAGACAGTCGTAGAAGGATGTCGATAAAGACGTGTTTAGAATATTAATTTTGGGGAAAAACTTCATTAAATTGCTCCAAACCAGTTTTATATTATACTTGTGGCTGACAGATGAATCTCTTGATAGTATGCCGGTTGCTAATGAAGGTGCCAGTATAAGGTAGGACAGAAATCTTTCCACTTTTTACCCGACGTAGAAGGATAAATCATTTCTCTGCCTTTTTCCCATGCTACTTGGGGTTGAAGCAACACGATTTTTAGGGTTTCGTAGTCAACAAGGAACCCTTACCTATAGTTTCGACGCTTAGCAGTAGAAAGTTGAAATTCAGTTGGTTTGCTTGGTTTTGGGTTATACATATTAATCATGCCGCAAAGTCGTAAAACAAAATTTTGAAAAAAAAAAATCAGTGGCGATGATTGTTTTTTTTTCGTCTATCCCATAGCGTGGCGTGTCGTTGGATAGGTTGTTTAATAATATTGAGGGTGTGCGAAAGCTATTTTTCCATTCAAGGATCCGTTTGCGAAATATTAAGCTTTAAAATGCTTATTTTTGTTACATAGAGTCAAGTGTACCCCCCTCTGTCAGCTAAACGGTTGTTTTAGGAGACCTGAAAAAATGCATGGTAGTTAACATATATAACAAAAAAAAAGGAAAATGATCACTGCTAAGTAGGCTTTTTTAAGTTAACGGGTTATAGTCGACCAACTAATAAATGTAACTGGATAACTAAAAATTTCGGAATAATTCAATAAAATGACTTAAGACTAAGTTCGTTTGTAGCTTTGCAATCTTATAGTAAAATTTGCTGCTACGGAACCTTGCCTGTACGTGGCCTGACACGCACCTGACCGGTTTTTTCTTCCATTCTGTCCTATCAACCGTCACGCTATCACTGACTCCATTTTATTTTATACTAGCTTTTGCCCGCGACTTCGTACGCGCATATCCCAATTTTCCCGTTCCCGTAGGAATTTCGAGACGAATCATACACTTAAACCTTCCTCATGAATAACCCCATTCACTGGATGAAACCTCATGAGAATTTGTGCAGTAGTTTTCGAGTTTATCGCGAATAGACAGACAGACGCGGCGGGTGACTTTGTTTTATTATAATAATAATTATTTACTTCTGAGTATGTGGTACATTCAGCTCTTAAAATAAAACAGTTTTACATACACTACCGTTCCCAGTGTAGAAATATATATGTGAAAAAATTACAAAGTCAAAGTTCTAAGTCGTAATTATAGTATGTAGTTAGTTTGCCATCGACACGCCAAGATATCCCCATTAATATTAAAAATTACTTTAGATGAAAACTGATAATTTTTATACAATGTAATTTTATATATTACTAGTGGCCGCCCCGGCTTCGCCCGGATGTTTATGTATTTTCAAAATTTTCCTTCATAAGAACCTTCTCGTGACAGTAAGAAACCCAACAAAAAATTAATTAGCGAAATTGGTCCTACAGGGATAAAAAGTATCAAAGGTATGACCTAATGTAGGCTATATCTATCCGTGTGCCAAGGTGGTTTCGTAACCAAATACGAAAGTTTTGGCTAGAAAACAAAAATATATAAATTCACTAGCTTTTGCCCGTGACTTCGTACGCGCATATCCCGTTTTTTCTCGTTCCCATAAAAAAAATCTGTTTCCGTATAACCTTCCTCATGAATGTGGCTATCATATACAAAAATAATTCGAATCAAATCCGACTGGTAGTTCCAGAGATTAGCGCTTTCAAACAAAAAAACTCTTCAGCTTTATAATATTATAAGTATAGATAACTCCCAGACCATTTTTAGGGTTCCGTACCCAAAGGGTAAAACATGACCCTATTACTAAGAATCCGCTGTCCGTCAGTCACCAGGCTGTATCTCATGAACCGTGATAGTGTTAGATAGTTCAAATTTTCACAGATGATGTATTTCTGTTGCCACTATAACAACAAATACTAAAAACAGAATAAAATAAATATTTAAGGGCTCCCATACAACAAACGTGATCTTTTTGCTCGTTTTTGCTCGAGATTCATAACGGCAACAGGTAGACGCTTGAAATATTCACAAGATATTTAGTTATAAAAATAAATAATCAAATTAAAATAAGACAAATATTTAAGGAAGGCGCTCATACAAGAAACGTGATTTTTTTGCCGTTTTTATAGATAATGGTACGGAACCCTTCGTGCGCGAGTCCGACTCGCACTTGGCCGGTTTTTTTAACTTCTACAGCGAAGTTCTACTGCAAAACAGAAATATAGGGTCATCATCATCATAATTTCTGTTGAAAGACGTCCATAGCTGGACCTAGGCCTCCCCCAAGTGTCACCACGTCAGTCGACCGATGCAATACGTCTCGCATCTAGGGAAATCCCGCGACCTTCACCAAGTCATCGATCTCCTTTGTGGGAGAAAATATTATGTAGGTACCAACAACTAAACTGCGGCCGAGCCTTTGACAATGTAAATGATAACTGTGTCTTATCCAATTTTCCCTAATAAGTATATCAGAATTTGCTCTAGGTAAATTGATATAACATTTGCGACCATTTACATAAATATTTGAGGCAGTGGGTCTAGCTTGTCGGTATTATATCGGGTAGGACGCGTTCCCACTATGTCGTGACGATTTTGTCATTGGACGACTGTCACATTCATTTTGTATGTAAAAAGTCGTGGACGACGGTTAATAGTGTCGTCCTATATGTGAACAGCTCCATTTAAATACACAAGCCACGACGCTTTAAACGATACTATAATCTGCCGTCACAACATAGTGGGAACGCGGCCTTACCGGGTTACGGGTTTGTTAGTCGAAATTAAAGTTTAACTCCGCCAAGCAACCGATAAGCTATCGGTACACGTCCGGCTTCTTGTCACCATTTCGTTATTCATTCCCAACAATAAACTTAAACTAATGTTATAAACTTTGACGATTGATTTGTTTGTCTATTTTTTTACGATTTATTTCAAAAAATCTTACGCCTAATGGCGTAAGATTTTCTTCATTTTTTTTGAGATTTTTTTTCAGTCACGTCCCTTTTTCCTTAGCTGTCAGGTTTTAAAAGGAAACGCTGAAGTTTAAAATAAAAAAAAAACGAATATATTTTAAAAGTTAAAAAAATCCGAAACGAGAGGGTAGAGATAAGGCCGGTCAAAGGTCGGACCACGTAGAAGGCCGTCAATACCGCACTCTCCTGCTTGGTGCCAGTCGGTGACGTCGGTGATGGCTTCGGAGTCAGTCTAGCAGGGTGGTTCAGTGCCGGGTGCCGGTCCAAGGGGGCCGTCCAGTCAGCCAGCTACACTGATCTTCAGCCGTGCAGAAGTTCCCAGTACGGGAAGAAAACTAGGCACTTACTAATTACTTCAATAACCAAATATATTGTATATTTAGATAAGGTTTCTAGGTGGTTTCCAGTAACAATAATAAAATTATATGGAGTACGAGGGAGCAGAGGTATGTACTGTTTAGAAAACTTAGTAAGTACAATGTTATTAACTTAAAACACAGGCTATATTTTATTTAGAAAAAAAATAGAAATCACTAGGAACGAAAATTGCAATATTATTTTGCCTAAACAATTCATTATTTGGCGTGCGCTGAGAAACCTATTTATGATACATACAAATAATGCACTACATCAGGGGTTCCCAAAGTGTGCGCCGCGGCGCCGTGGTGTGCCGCAGAAAGTAAAGAAGGGCGCCGTAAGACGCTCCTCGTTTCCATTCTTCAGGAACTAGACTTACGTATTCGCTCTAAGCACTTAAATCCCGCTCGCTGATTAGTATTTTATTTCCTTTTTGTGTATCAATATGTAAAAAAAGCTCAACATCTGTGGTTGTTTTAGGTTTTATGCCTAGTTTAATCTATTTGGCAAGCTAGAGCGCCGGGACATAATACTCAACGGTGTAAGTGCGCCACGGTTGAAATAGTTTGGGAACCCCTGCACTACATGATTAAAGTTCTTAAAATAAATTCCGCGAGGGTATATGTCTAACTATTCTGGTTAAGTCACAATGTCCGCTTTGTGTTCAAATTATTCAATCAAAACCCGGGTGGAATGGAAAAGTGGTGATTTTGGTGTACTAATCCGTGTCCATAAAAATGGTTTGACCATTATTAAGGTCGATTATGTACATGTCAATTACACTTTAAATTATTCAAATCGAACCTTTCGTTTAAAAGTTACGACGGGTATAAAAATGCTTTATTGCGACTTTTCCTTTATTTGTGCTGTAAGACCTTGTTTTTTGCCAAATTGAAGCAACAAAAGTGGGATTATTGAAACAGATCTAATTTTTTTGCATAATCAATCCCTGACGGGGTGAACGCGGTGAATAGTTAGGCGGATCCTGAGACCGCAGAATCAGCAGCAAAAATGGCTGGGTAATTAATGAAAATCGTTGTGCTTAATTTTCCAAATTTAACCTTTAAAAGGTAGGTACTCCACAAACTTCAACGCCCCCTCTACCCCAGAAGGGGCGTTGAAGTTTGTGGAGTAACCTACTAAATCCGCTCTGACGAAGTCGCGGGCAAAGTGCTAGTGTCATATAATAAAATTCTTATCCCATTGCAAACCATTTAAAAAAATAATACAACGCTTAAATTATACAACGGTACAGTTGATAACTGAGTTGGCGATGAAATAAAAATCTCAACATAAATTCAAGTTGACACCTGCTGCAAAAATCAAGACATAAAACCTATTCCACTCTTCCTATTAGTACATGACTCTGGCAAAATGTCATAAAATATTTGAAGTTTGGTTTTTCGAACCAATTAAATTTCCTCCGTCAGTTAGACACGCGTCTTCACCGCGTCTTCCTCGCAAAAAACTCTTTTCATCCTACAGATCAAGAAATTTTGTGGCCCCCCGCTCAAAAATTCATAAACGGATTACCCTAGGCTTTTAGAATTCAATAGCAATCCCCTCAAAGTTGTGAAAATGTACCGGATTCATCTGAAACCTTACTTACAGCAGGTAAGGTAAGCTTTGGAAATTATCAAGAAGTTTGCATCAGAAAACTGACTGGCCAAACCATATCTACACGCAACAGTCGCTAATCGGCTACGGTTCGCTTCTCTTTCTAAATTTGTCATGACGAAGCAGGTGAAAATGTTGAACCAACTATACGGTGCTGCCTGTGACCATCAGTACATGCTGACCACGATGCCGACCCTCACAAAACGGATGCCCATCACCCGTCGAACTAACGACGAGTCTCTAGAATGGCAGAAGATTGACATGGAACGTTTGCAGAAATTTGGTAAGTAGTCTAAATTTGAAGCTTTTTTTGGGGTTCCGGACCCGAAGGGTAACCAACAGAAACCTATTACTAAGACTCCGCTGTCCGTCTGTCAGCGGGCTGTATCTCAAGAACCGTAATAGGTAGACAGTTGAAAATTTCAGTGTGTATTGCCGCTATAACAAAAAATTAAATCAAATTAAAGGAGCTCCCATACAAGAAACGTGTTTTTCGGTTGTTTGTACAGAACCCTTCGTGTGAGAGTTACAATTTATGTGCACACAAAGAAACAGAAGCAGAAATAACATTATAATTATTATAACAAAGGTACTGCTTATTTCTAAAGAAATTTCTTCCAGCAGACCTTCCTTTATGTGCCGGTCTCGGTATATTAATATGATCACCCATCCACAGACCGTCCTTGGCAAGAGTTAATTAACCTTGAAAATCTACCCGTGCGGCTGATATTATTTAGCCACTCCTTGTTTGAAACTCCAAGAGTCATCAACAGATAAACAGAACACAAGAAAAGTAAAAATAAAGTCCTCCTGACCGATTTCGGCAATGGCGGCCAATCTCAACCGAGACTGGTCATCGGCACGGGACATATTATAGTGCACAAGTGTGTGTGCAAACAGATGCATCATCATCTGACGCAGGACCAACAGCTTAACGTGCTTTCCGAGGCACGGGCGTGTCACACCACCAAATTCCATACTCCGGGCTCGTTACTGGGAAATTCCTACTGGAAAAACCCAATTATAGTTTTTGCCCGACCTGGCAATCGTACCCAGAACTCCACGCTCAGCAGTCGCGCTTGCGACCTCGAGACCAACGGAGCAGTTACAAGAAGAGTAAACAGTGTTTATCATGTCGAAGCATGAAAAAAAGTCTTCGCGCTCTGTATCGGCTTCTCTCGACAGCACACTTGGCGGGGATCTTCGCAGCGACAAGCGCCATGTATAACATGACCGTTGATGGAGCCCGCAGGAAGCGGGGGCGTAGGCGCCGGCACTCCAAGCGGTCCGTTGGTGCTGGTCGCAGCCGGTCGCGGCTGCCCGTCGTCGAAACCAGTGTAGTGGACCTCGATGGGAGCGAACGCTTCAATCATACGCAGCGTTAGTCCACCTTCTTTTCTTTAGTTCTACGAGAATCTTGGTTTTTTTTTCGGAGGGGAAACTTTTTTTTTTCAGGGGGGAAAAAAACCAGGGAGTGTGGGATATTTAACTCACTTAAAACCACCTATGTGATCACCAATGAAAGGGGACGGGCCTACCTCTAAACAGACCACTGCTATGTCGGCATACGTGATCGACGCGTTCATTTATTCGGTGAACCCGAACGCGTCGATAGATGGCGCCTTCAGGTTTCGCCGAAAAAACTGAACGTGATGATCGTGTATTCGAACGATAATCGCTCAATAAAAATGTTGTCACCTTTTCGTTAATGTGCGTTTTGCGATCAATACTTAGCTTGACTACTTAATGCTTAAATAAATGTTTGTCGGACATGGTTCTTCTCTCTAGGTACCATCAGCCATGATATCGCACCATGAGAATAAAAGTGACCTAACACGAAATTTGCATTTTGTGGGAAATCACAAAATTGACTTCGTATTTTAGGGAGTTTCCAATAAAATATGTCATAACTTTTTCAAATGGAAAGCTTTTTACATATTTATGATGCCAATATATTGTTTAGAAAAAATAAGAGCTTAAGAGTTTATAAAATAATCATTAAAAAAACCTTCCAAAAATTTTGAGTTCGGTCACTTTCATTCTCACTGTGCGATATTGGAACTACGGTAGACGTACTATGGGGGGAAGTGTTGGATTTTTGCGCAATGGATACACCGTTTGCTTGTAAATGATATTATAATTTACACTCATAATCACAATAACAATATTCTCATGCAATAAGTACATAGCATAAGTATATGGAACGCGCGACAGTTCCTAAACGTGTTCACTGCTCGATCGCCACCAGCAGACTGACTGAACTCAGCCGCGGTCGAGCACAACGCTCTAGACTCTGTCGAACGCCACTAGATGGCGCTGGTGTCATGATTGTTCAATCGACTGAAGTATTTATGTCCCATTTTGAGTAATTGGTTAATTTTGGAATTGATCGGTATAATCTCTTGACTGTAACTAGTTAATTTGACCTAGTTGTGTATTTTGACAAGTTGTTAATTTGATATTATGTTTGGCAGAAGACGGAGCCGGAATCTGTGAGGAGTGTGGGGGCCCATTACACCTGCCGCGAGCGCCAGTCAAAAAGAAAGAAAAAGACTTACAAAAAGAACCAACTCGTGATGTACCTGGCGTCGGGGCTCAAACTCAAGGAAGTACGAATCTATATATATTTTCTAGCACTTTCTAGCACTTTTCCCGCGACTCCTACCGCGCAGATTTTTAGCCGACTTAAAAAAAAAGAGAACCTCTTTTTTTTAAGTCGGCTAAAAATCAAATTCGATTGCATTTTTATGTTACTAATTCTTTTCATGTGAAAAGATATACGTTCCGATTGGTCCCATATAAATTTCATTAAAATCGGTTCATTAGTTTGGTTTTTAAATCAAAATAGCTGGAGAAAAATTTAAACGAGTATCATCCAAGTTAACGAAATTGCGAATTTTGCTTCTTTATGATTTTACCCTACCACTAAAAAGTGAAATATATTTTTATTAAAAACAAAATACAACCGACATCCAAATAAAAACCACTACAAAGTAAAATTAACTTTAATTTCGGAAGGAAGTTTTTGGAAGGAGTTTTTTAACACCGACTTCCAAAATTAAAGTAGTGTTTTCTTTATTTGGAAGTTGGTTGTACTTTTTTGTAAGAAAGTTTTGTACAATAAATTTTCCTCCTATTCCACGAATTTCTAAAAAACCCATCTTAGTTGTTTGCCGGGTTAGCTTGTATTTGATATTAGCCAGTCCAGCTAAGGAGTGGAATTCTTTGCCGGACACTGAGTGAATAGGTTACTCATAAAATAATGAGGTTATTTCTAGATAAACGTGCTCCATCGTCGACTATATCATCGCATTCCATCAGGCGATATTGTGGTAAGACGCGGGCCTATCAATAACAGAAACACTGGCCAAGTGCGAGTCGGACTCGCGCACTTACCTACCTTTCAACAACAAATTTTAGAACTTTTATCAGAAAAATAAAAAAATATATAAAGACAACCCACGTCAACATATAACCTCATCATCTTAGCTTATTGGTAAATGTCATGCCCCGATTGACTCAAACATACAAATGCGCAAGACTGACAACTTATTTATTTTTCACAGAACCAGATATTAACGCACCAAGTTTTCTGCACAACTGGCGGACGTCTTATAGCTACCAAGATCCAACAAGCAAACCTTCCTGATACACAAGGCCATAATGGACATAACGTCTCAATGGCCGAACATCCGTACCGGAACAGAGAAACGAAAACTCTAAATTTTTGTTAAAACACGCCTGATTTTTCAATTTGAGCAAGACGTATTAATTAAGTTACTTGTGGCGACATCTATTCCGCTACATTTGAACGACGTGAGATGTCTGACGTCACAAATGCTAAATCGCGCTAGGAAAGGTTACCGTGAAATATGCATTTGCAAAAAATCATAATTCTCCTTTTTGCTTTGCCGTTGTTGGGTAAAACACAGCCCCGGCAGTAGCGCGCAACCACCCGGGGCCGTATTATGAAGAACTAGCTTCTGCCCGGGTCTCCACCCGTACGGTATGTTGATAAAAAATATCCTATTTCCTTATTAAGAGCGAGGCCAAACGAGCAAATATTTTTGAGATGTGAGTCGCGGAATTTACGTTGCATTCGGTTTCATACAAAAGTGCTGTTTGTGCCACACAGCGACGCAAAATGAGTTGTCTGCCGATTCAGTCGAATTGCGTTCGGGGTGAGTCGGCCGTATAGGGTATGGAACTGTCCACACATTAAGTCTTTTCGACGGAACGTTGCTTAAGAATGAGTCCCTAGAATTGGGCCTTTAACCTATAGTAAGGCATTAGTGCCATTATAGGCGATAATGAAATTCAGTACAATGTTATAGCCCACCAATGTCATTTGAATTTGGACCCAACGAAATATTTCTACCTACGAAACTTTTACCGAGCGACCAGCCAGCGCTCCTTGTGGCTTACTTTCAATTATCTCGCAGTAGATACGAAAAGTAGAGTATTCTCCTCGAGAATAAAGGTGTCTTTGCCTTGGGCTACTTTGTTTCCCTCGCTGCATTCAGTATTCCAGTATTACTTATCTTCGCCACGACAACGATCTGTGTCTTGGTGCACAGGCATAGTATATCTAGTGTTTCGAATGCAAAACGTAGCGACACCCGCGGCGTGCATTGCCGTAGGTTTGTGTTTGCGCGATGAGGGCCACTGCACGCGCCGCCTGTCTGTAAACGGAAAAAACGCCCGACGCGCCGCAAGACGCTACGCCGCACGCGACGCGCGCGACGCGCGTCTCCATATACGAGGCCTTACTACTTATATGAGGAAACTTAATAAAGTACACCTTTTCGTACAACTTGTATAAAGACATTCGGGGCTCCTGACTTTTTAATAAAATTGGATTTCGATGCTTTGCAGCCAGCTGCGGTCTGAAATACATCAGGCGCTTGAGCGAATTTTCCTATTTTCTAACAATGTCCCTTGGTACCAAGCCTCGTGGCTAAATAATAAACGCCGCACGAGTCAATTTTCAGGACTGAGCGTTAGCAACACTTGCCGGAGTCGGTCCGCCAATACGTTACCTTAACGAGACCCACACGAGCCTCAGACAGCATATTAAGTCGTTGGTCCCGGCTGTCATTTACAGATCTCATTACATTACATTGTCATTTGATAGTCAGTCGGGCTTAAGCTACGCTAGCCGAGGTCGATCTACGGATCGGTGACCATCCATTATATACCCAGTTTCGTCCGTGGCACGGAAAGGTCTTTGGCGGTCGTTACGGGTAATGAACAGCCCAAAAATCATGTTTTGCCAAGGAATATTGTGTTGGGTACAGTATCTGGGTTGTGGAGGATATATATTTCAGCTGCATCCGGTTACACTGGTAGACGATATAGATATAATTATTTGGGAAAGGCTACCCAGACTGCATGCCAAATGATCTTGCTCAAATTAAAATACAGGCAAAGCTTAGAATAAGTCACTTTATAATACTATGTATTAAAATTGGGTACATAGTAAATTTTTTATATGATTTTTAAGGATAAGTTTCGACTAGGAATAAAATAATTATAAACATTAATGCTTTTATTTATACTTTTATTTTCAGACATAAAACTTATTAAATAGTATACTAGCTACTGCCCGCGGCTCCGCCCGCGCAAATATAGAAATTTATTCCAAGGGATCATAGTCCCGGTATAAGATGTGTTATCCAGATTATAAGCTACCTGTGTGCCAAATTTCATCACAATCCGTTCAGGCGTTCTAACTTGATTTGAGTAGGGGTGTTACCACGGTTCACCCTTGTTTGGTATAACAACGTTTTATCGAAAATCGCTCCGGCTAAATTTAGTTACAATAAAGTCATTTCGTATAATTATTCATTTGACCGAATAATGAATTGGTAGATTTTTATTTAGCATATTTATTTCTTTGAAATAATGTCATTTGACCGAATTTTCAAATGCATTTATTTTATTTAAACTAATATTTCACTAGACTAATAATGATTTAGTCGAAAGATCGTATCGAATATTCAGTTCATTAATAATTCGTTTCCTTTCATTGTCTATAAGCTAACATTATTCCCTCACCTACTGAATTCATTAATAATTATTCCGTTTATTCATTTTTTTTAACTTTTTTCTTAAATATTTCTTAAAAAAAAAAACATTTAGAAATATAAAAATAGTCGCCCACCGGTATCGGGAACAGGGCTCAAGTGAGAGGAACCTCCTAACAATACGAGCCGTGTCCAGAAGTACCGCTTTGCCATTGGCTGACACGACTATCGGTACAATGATTGCTGAGTCCACATCCCACATGTAAACAACCTCCCGAGCCAAGTCATTATATTTGATTTGTTTATCTTTCTCGGCTTTCACGAGATTCTCGTCATGCGGAACGGTTATGTCTACAGTCATTGCACGCCTCTCGATTCGGTCCACCACCACTATATCAGGCTTATTGGCAACAATAGTCCTGTCAGTGATGATGGACCGATCCCAGTACAATGTGATATTGCCATTATCGAGAACTGGGTCGGGCGCATACCGACGTAGTACGGCACCTGCGATTCCACAAGAGAGTATTTCAGAGCAAGTTGCTGATGGATAATCCTGGCTACAAGGTTGTGCCTATGTAAGTATTCTCCGTTAGCTAGACGAGAACAACCAGAGACAATGTGGCGAATCAATTCTCCCGGACGGTGACATGCCCGACAAATTATGTCAACCGTGCCGTCGTTCACAATAAATCTCCGGTAGTTATTCGTCATGATAACTTTGTCCATAAATATTAATTATATTTATTAGGTATATATTAATAATTATTTATTATTAATGCGTTTGACATACAACTCAAATGATATAAAAACATAACTAGTAACTGATTACCACCTTTTTTTTTTTTGATGTCAGGGGGAAATCCTCATGGAAATCCTCCGCCCTGGGGCGGGCGGAGGGGTCTGTCAGACTCTTACCCCGGTGTTCCATCTCCCACCTACGCCGGGGATCGCGGGAACGTAAGCGACTTCCGCAATCCGCGGCTGGTGCCGGCCCGCCACTGCGGGCCACCTCGCGTCGGCGGGAGGAGTGAGGTGTTTGACTCCCCCCGAAGAGGACGCCCGATGCGCCTGTTGCGGGCCGGGAGAGCGGTTGAGATTTCCCTCTCCCTTTCCGCAGCCTCCTTCTGCGCGATAACTGTCTCGCAGAAGGAGACCACCGCGTCCCAGGGCTCCTCACCGCTGACCATAGCATAAACTACGGCCGGCAGCGAGAGGTCTCTGCCTACCACAGAGATGAGGGCACGGCGCGGCTCCTCCCAAGCTGCACACTCTGCCAGCGTATGCCCCGCCGTTTCCGACAGTCGACGCAGTGGTGACACCGAGCGTCCGACTCCCTGCCTATGCGACACAAGAACCTCCCGAAGCAGCCATGCCCCGAGAGGAGCTGCGTCGCACGAAACGACAGGGAGCCGTGCCTTCTCCCGAGCCAGCGGTCGAGCACTGGCCGGATGGCATCGATGGTGATGAGGCCGGCGGGGCTCGAAAGCCTGTCCCGCCATTCCGCCACCAGGACCTCACGTAGCTGCGACCGACGCAACTCGCAAGTGTCGCTGCGTCAGTCGCTCGACCCGCGCCCGCGCGTCCTCGCGCCACCTGTGCAGTGACGCGAGCTCTTTCGCCTCCAGGTCCCACGGCGGAGATCCGGCCAGTGCGCAAGCCGCCTCGTAGGAGATCGTGCGATATCCCCTGATGACTCTGACGGCCATCACCCTCTGCGGCTTCCGCAGAACTATGATGGTGCTGGCCGTCAGGTCAGCCGCCCAGATCGGGGCCCCATACAGGGCCATCGATCGCACGATCCCCACGTACAACCGCCTACAGGCGGTGCTCGGGTTCCCCAGATTGGGAAGCAGCGTTGAAAGCGCCCCCGCCGCGCCCAACAACTTGGGCGCCAGCCGCACCGCTAAGATAGTTGGACGGAGCCCCGCATCGCGGGGCTCCTATTACTGGTTGATTTAAAAAAAAAATAACCACGAAGGCGGCGGCGGGAGTTCCGCTCCGCTTCGCTCCCGCCTTGGCCTTCTAACCTAATCTATCCGAGTCGGTGTTAACCATAATGAAGGAATGAGAGTGCTTAATACACATACACATGAACATTACACCAATTGAATATTCGATAAAATACATGTTATACCACCTCAAATGAACATTATACCTTTTGATCAATAGCGCAAATGTTGTTATCGCGAATATTTATTCGATGAAATGAAAATTAAGTTAATCGATATTATACAAATTGATTATTTTCTTAAACTTTGTTCGAATTACATCAAAAGTTTTTGTGTTATGCCAAACAAGGGTCAACCTTGTTACCACACCAATCAATCGACGTTGATCATATCGAAAAATTAAATACAGCAAAAAACATGTGAACAATATCTGTCTTTTTGCCCATTTCATGAAATGGTTCATTTTATGAAGTGGCCAGCTAAAACTGACTTTTTTTTTTTTGTTCTCGGGGGGAAATCCTCATGGAAATCCTCCACCCTGGGGCGGGTGGAGGGGTCTGTCAGACTCTTACTGACTAAAACCACCCCGGTGTTCCATCTTCCACCTACGCCGGGGATCGCGGGAACGTATGCGACTTCCGCAATCCCCGGCTGGTGCCGGCCCGCCTCTGCGGGCCACCTCGCGTCGGCGAGGGGAGTGAGGTGTTTAACTCCCCTCGCTACGTCAAAGAGGGGCACACGGGAACACCACGCGCCGCCACCTCGGGTCCAGGATGAATGGGGGGCGACGGACATCCCCAAGTCCGCCGCCCCTGGACCCAGTTAGGGGGGCCGGAAGAGGGCAGCGTAAGCCCTCCTCCGACGCCCGATGCGCCTGCTGCGGGCAGGGAGAGCGGTCGAGATCTCCCTCTCCCTTTCCGCAGCGCGATAGCTGTCTCGCAGAAGGAGACCACCGCGTCCCAGGACTCCTCACTGCCGACCATAGCATGAACTACGGCCGGCAGCGAGAGGTCTCTGCCTACAACAGAGATGAGGGCACGGCGCGGCTCCTCCCAAGCTGCACACTCTGCCAGCGTATGCCGTGCCGTGTCCTCCCGACAGTCGACGCAGTGGTGGAGCCCATTCGAACCTAACCTATCCGTGCGCTAAGTTCCATCAAATTTATCCTGAACTAACCTCTGCTGGGCTGATGTGGGCAGCAGGTATTTTCCATTTCATGAAGTACAACCATTTCATGAAATGGTCGGTCACATCATGTAATGGACAATTCTGTGATATGGCCAGGACATATCTACAAGCGGGATAAAAAGGGAAGTAGTCCAGTCAAATTAGCTTAGAACCTTGCAAAAATTCCTAAATCGAGATTTTTTTCTTGAATCGTGTATTTGATCTTAGCTCTTGTAATAATATTTAAAAAAACTTTTCCTTAATCGAGTCATGCTGTAAAAATAAACCGGCCAAGTGCGTGTCCACGCACAGTGTAGGGTTCCGTTCACATGTCAGAAAAATATTATAATGTACTTCACTGTTATTAGATTACAAAGTTATAAAATATGCACTTGGTTTGAAGTCATTTTCTATGGAATTATTAGGATTTTTTACTGACCCAGTTCCAATTTTTAAGTCTTTTTTAAGTTAGTCTGTGGTAGTTTTTTTTTTATTCATTAAAAATGCTACTACCATTTAATTTTTTCTTGTCTCCAAAAACAACCGTTTAGCTTGCAGAAAAGGGAAGGGGACACTTGACTCCAACAAAAATTTGCACTTTATTTATTCCTTGGATGGAAAAATGGTAATCAAAACCCACAATATTTTTAAACGACCCTATCAGACACCCCACACCATAGGTTAGACGATAAAACAAAATCATCGCCAATACATGTTGGGGGGCCACCCTTAAAAAATGTATTTCAATATTTTTTATTTTACCACTTTGTCGGCGTTATTAATATTGTAGTTTAAATGATGAGGGACTTCCAGAATGCAGGTAAAGCATCTTCTACCGGTACTTTTTGCTAGATGTTTGTTTAAGTTGTCCGATTTAACATTTTCGGATGGCTCCGATCTTCAGTGTTTGAGTGGCGTCCCTCCGCAGACCATGGCCGACCTTCCGTCCTGCGCCACAAGCCCTGTCAGGCTGTCACCTGTACATGTGAGGACCTTATGGCTGCGTCAGCAAAAGGTGTTGCTGAGTGATGGGCCAAACATAAAATTTAATCACACTGTTTTCCATCGACACGCTTAGAAAATTAAACATTGTCACTATTTCAGATGTGACGCCGGTTATTCTGGAGAACGATGTGAAGTTAGCGTGTGTAATGGTTATTGCTTGAATAGTCGCACCTGTTACTTGAATGAGCAGGATGTGGTAGTCTGTGAATGCGTGGGAGAGTACGAAGGTGACAGATGCGATGTTCCAATGGGTCGAAACTACGGTTAAGGTTCTCTACACGAAGAGGATGAGCCAGCTTGTCAATGTGTTGGTAGTCACGAGGGATCAGGACGGGAAACTGATAAGAATCAGAGTATATCCAATAACCATTGCTGATTTATTAGAAAACTGACGCAAGCACACGCAGCAAGAAATTGAGGTCTCAACCTCGGTTTTCGTTTTCTTACCCTAATACAAGAAAATAAGAAGGGTTCCGTTCCATGGAAAATCATCCAGCGCCCTACAGTACTACAAACAAGATAGGATAATATTTGAAATCCTTTTTATATCCTTTTAAAAACCTATTTTGATTCAACTTCATTAGAGCTATAAAATTATGTTCGGCATGAATCGAATCGAATTTTCCTTTATTTATTTATTAAAACTTTATGCACTAGTAAAAACACTGTACAAAGGCGGACTTAATGCCTTAGGCATTTTCTACCAGTCGACCTTAGGGTGGTGCAGAGACAACATGGCAAGTGCAACTTAAAGAAAAACTAAAAATAGAGAGAAGAAAAAACAATAAAACATTTATAAATACATAGATACATACATACACATAACCAAAGTTATTAAGAAAAAACGAATCCAACGAATTAACGCTGTGATGATTCTACCAACTTCTTGCGAATGTGCTCACGTGCCTTCACCTTAAAGGACAACCGACTTGTTGCCGTCCTGATGCTCAGAGGGAGCGCATTCCAGAGGAAAATCGCTTGAACAAAGAAAGAGGAGCGGATAAACCCATAGCGGTGAGAGGGAATCGTAGAAGGCGATTATTGGTAGAGCGAATATTGAGTGTCCCACTCTTCCCTATCCTCACAATTCCCCCCCAGGATCCCCTTTTTATTTGTTTGTATAATTTATAAATAAAAAATGCATTTGTTTTATTAACATCCTAAAAGTTACCTATAGTAGGCGCCAGATAATCGTGGAATAACGGTCATTGACCCACCTACAATTATTGACATTTTTAATTTGAAAAACGGAATTAATGACACAAAGCTGTCCCGAATCATCATCTCTCGTGATCCTTAACATTGTCTAATAATGAAAAACGATTCATATTTAATTGTTCAGGTACCTATGAACAGTTATTAGGGAAAGGTCAATGTACTTTATTCCACATTTATCTGGCGCCTACTATAGTATCGAGTCAATAATATTATTAAATGTTTCTCTCTGATCCTTGTAAAATGTGTATTTTTCTGAATTGAATAAACTAAACAAAACAGGCAGAATCGTTTCTGTTTTTCCTTTTCGGAAGTACCTCGTGTCTGATTCGTTCACGGAAATGCGTTTACTGATAGAAATCCGAATCAGCCGAATCCAAAAAAAAAGGAAGGAGATTCGAGAAATTCAGTTGTAATTTAATGTTTAATACCTCAGAACTCCGCCATTTATGAGCCAATTTGGAAAATTCTAGGTTTATTTGAAAGGATATGCTTCCATGTTGGTCTCAATTTTATCAAAATCCAGTTCGGAAGATGGGATATATGAGGAATTGAGGGAAATCCTCAAACATTTAAATTCTTCGACTAGCTGGTGTTGATTTTTATTTATACAGGGTCGTAATGTGTGAAATATTCAAAACTAGACATTATACCCATGTCGGGTTACATGCCTATTAAACTAGATAAAATAATTAATAATATTGGGGAAAAAACCCCTCCCCTAACCAACATTATTCCCATGTGCGGTTACATGCCTATTAAACTAGATAAAATAATTAATAATATTGGGGAAAAAACCCCTCCCCTAACCAACATTATTCCCATGTGCGGTTACATGCCTATTAAACTAGATAAAATAATTAATAATATTGGGGAAAAAACCCCTCCCCTAACCAACATTATTCCCATGTGCGGTTACATGCCTATTAAACTAGATAAAATAATTAATAATATTGGGGAAAAAACCCCTCCCCTAACCAACATTATTCCCATGTGCGGTTACATGCCTATTAAACTAGATAAAATAATTAATAATATTGGGGAAAAAACCCCTCCCCTAACCAACATTATTCCCATGTGCGGTTACATGCCTATTAAACTAGATAAAATAATTAATAATATTGGGGAAAAAACCCTTCCCCTAACCAACATTATTCCCATGTGCGTTTACATGCCTATCTGTTTTCACAAGCGTCGATTTATTGCTATTATATCTAACAAAGGCACATTCCAGGCTAAAAAAAAACAACAAACCAGTGGTCAAGCAGGTACTATTTATAACTTTATACAAAAAAAGTTGTCTACTTTTTTAACGCTGCTGCCTGCTGGTAAAGAAGTGTTTAGGGTTCCGTAGTGGCAGTGTGAGATTCTCTCGACTGAATAGAAATAGTATACCAGATTTAGCTATGAGATTTGCGGACAGAAGATGAGTATGGCATCAAAGGGTGCTCAGCTCAGCTGAAGATAATAATCCCGATGAAAATCTGACACCATATTAGATTATTGTTCCTTGGAAACAGATTGCTAAGTAGCAGGATACATAAAAAAAAAAGTGTTCCGTAGTAAAACAACAATAAATCTTTTCATGCTGCGAAGCCGTAATTTGACATGGTTATAGATTGTTCTTTTCTTTGTTTTTCTTTCTTTCTTCTTTTTTTCAGTTGTATATGTCCATCAGCCAGTATATGCCTCGGCGCTTTTCTGGTATCGCCACTGAATGAGGTTTTCAAGAGTTGCAGTGGTAATAGTGCGGCGAGCGTGTTCCACAAAAAATATTTCTACAATCCTCCCAATCGAATTTAAGTCACGGTGACCAACCACGGACCAAGTACGAAGGAGATACTATAGTGCACAAGTTTCGCGCAAATACAGGTGTCCCTTCTGTTCTTCAACTCCGAGAATCCGCTATGACGGCACTCCAACACGACCGGTTCATTTATTTATGATTATTGCAAAGGTTCTAAGCCCTGACGCCTTTTTGATTTTTTTACAAAGTTGCGGCGCACGGTCTCACATGCATATATGAGTAGAGAACACTTCAACAAACAAAAATTATTTGTAACATGGTGCCCTAAAGTGTCATTTTGTCCTTCCGCCGAAACCGAAACAGGTATCTCCCGAAACAGCCTTGTCCGGTGAGTATCTGCGTCAGGCGGAAGGTAAGGATGCCGTGGCTCCTCTCCATGCTTACTTGAAACTTGATCCATAAATGTTTTAATTTTCTTTTTTTTATAAATACCCCAAAAAATAAGGGGGTGTTTAAGTTTCTGTGGAAGTGAAAACAAAAACAAAGAATGACCGCTTTTTCCAAAACTTTCAGAAAGGAAAATGTACTGCACAAACAATCGGTGTTAAAAATTTTGTAATATGCCAAGAGAAATTGCGAAGTATTTAGTTTAAATGAGGCCAAATTTTACTCTGGACCACAGTTTTTAACCCCCCCCTCTCAAAAACGATGGGGTTATAAGTTTGACGTGTGTGTCTGTCTGTCTCTGGCATCGTAGCTCTCGAACAGATTAACCGATTTTATTTTATTTTTTTGTTTGAAAGGTTAATTAGTCGAGAGCTCTCATCAATGTTTGATGAAAATCGGTCGAAAATGGCCACCGCCACAAAATGGCGGATTGCTTACATATTTTTTTCACAACTGCCTCAACAATATGGGTATCAAATGAAAGGGCTTGTCTAGTAGAATAATGTACACTTTATTGAAAGGGAATGAGGAATATTAACTAACGAAATGATTTTTTTTTTTTGTGAATATGCATAATTTTTAATGAATGTAAATCATTTATTAAATTCTTCCGTGAGTGAATGAGTGACTGACAGACAACGCAAAGCCAAAACTACTTACTGGTCGTAGAAAGCTGAAATTTAGCATGTAAATTCTTTGGAGACTGTAGGGGAGCACTAAAGGAGGATTCTTCAAAATACCTTCGGGAACGGAAAAAAACAGGATATGCGCATACGAAGTCTTGTGTAAGTTTCAATTTATAACTTGAAACTTACAAAAACGGAACGGGCTAGTATTATACTTCAGGGTAGTCCCGCGCCATCAGCGCGATGACGCAGCTCTCAAAAGGGTCACAAGTTATCTGAATAATTCAACAACATATTATTGTGACCTCTTATCATCACCAATATATTATACTTATATAACCTACGTTTTGGGCTACTATTTAAGGAGCGTTGATCGGTGGACCAGTACCTAGTATTACATGTTCTGTGGTGGACGCTTCACAGTTACATAGACTTTTTATTTCTGAAGCAAAATGTGCAGAGCGCAGTGCGTGCTGGTGGTAGCACTGCTCGTCGGGCTGGTGCACTCCTGGGGTGAGCATACAAATTACCAATAGCTTGTATTATAATTATTCTTACCACCTATCAATATCAACGTTGTTTAGGTACGTTTTACACAAGGGCCATGTGTAGAAGTCCGTAACTTTATGGCTTAAGTATTTTGGAAAAGTGGGCAAACTGTGTCACTGCCTCTGTCATTGTTCTCAGTTGAGTTTTTTTGGCGTTTTGGAAAGTATAATTTTAATTTCGGTGATAGAATTTATCATACTGAGTTTCAAAATATTCCTATGAACTATTACCACTGTTTGCATTGCTATCAGCTTGTTGTTTAAACGATGATTTGTTCCAGACGTCGCCATAACAGTAGGCAATCGAATAGAATTTTACACTGAAAACGGAATCAAAACAGACACCGTACGTTTTAACTCCCAGACCCTAACTGCATTAGCTTACGATGAAGTTCACAATATGCTGCTGTACGTCGACAAACAAAACAACAACGACACCATATGTGGTTACAACATGACTTCCAAGGATTACAAATGCTACGTAGAGAGGAATGGAAGGAACATCCAGGGCCTGGCGTTCGACCCTGTCACAGAAACACTGTTCTTCACAGATACTAAGGAACGAAGTATTAATTGGTTTTCATTTAAACCTGAATACAAGAACAATGTTTACGGAAATCTTTTAATCAAGATGGATGACGGGATTCCCACTGACATAGCAGTGGATAGTTGCAGAGGGTACGTTACTAATAATACATAGTCTGATTTTATAATTTGCTAAAATCTATTCTGCTTCGTGGTACGCAATAAATAGTGGTTTTCAATTTGCAGGTATATTTACTGGATCAACCCATACCTGCCGACGCCTGCAATAGAGAGAGCTCGATTTAATGGCTCGGACAGAGAAGTTGTTATTAGTACAAAGGACCAACATGACATGGGCAACCTGGCTATTGACCAACAAACACAAAAGATGATTTGGTTAATGTCTGGGATGTTTTTATTAAGTTATACTTATAGTGCAGATTTGAATGGAAAAAACTCAAAAGCATCTATTGGATGGATAAATATTTTGTCAAGCAATATTCACCCGAATGCATATACCTTTTCAAAAGAATATCTCTACGTGGTGGGCTGCGTAACATGCAGTGAGAAAAACATTTTGAAATATCCAAAGCCATTAAGTAATAACAGCAACAAGATTATTGATGTGTATACTGCAGGCGTTGTCGGTATAGCCGCCAACTACAAAATGAAAGATCAGTTTCAAGGAATTTCGGATTGCAATCACGCACTCAATAACTATGAGACAGACGACTCATTCAAAATTGGTAGAGAACATGAAGGTCCGTATTGTGTTCATGGTACTAAAGTTAATGGACAATCCCTTTGCGAATGCACACCCGGGTACACCGGTGAGCGATGTGAGGTATCTGTCTGTGAGAACTACTGTCTGCATGGCAACTGTAGTTTTACTGAACAGGGGCTTCCTAAATGCAGGTAAAACATATTCTGCTCCATTTTTGCCTATCTCGTTTGGGTGTGTAATATTAGGCATTACTATTTTTAATGTAACAACGAATGATATCATTCCGTTTGATATACAATAATTCATTTGTTATAATTTTCTACTGTTAGCAACAAGAGATGTAATTTACATATTGAATAACCGTCAACATGACATGCGAAAAATCAAGGGAGCGAAGTCTTGAAACTCGTGCACGGAATTAGTAAATGCACCTGTCGTACTAATGGTCATGTTTGGAAATGTCACATTAGATTTAATGGACACTCATTTTATCGAATGTACATTGGGATTAAATATTTGGTCGTGACCAAGGGGACATATTTCTTAACAAGATTCTTCTTTACGGCTTTCTGCGATTTTGATGCACTTCACACTTTGTTATTTCAGATGTATTGCTGGCTATTCCGGGGAACGATGTGAAGTGAACGTTTGTTATGGGTTTTGCTCGAACAGCGGTATCTGTTCCTTGAATGAGGACAGTCAGCCATTCTGTCAATGCCAAGGAGGTTATGTGGGTCATAGATGCGAGATATCAGGCTGTCTAAACTATTGTTTGCAGGGCAACTGTAGTTTAAATGAAGAGGGACTTCCAGAATGCAGGTAAAGCATCTTGTACCGGTACTATTGGCTAGATGTTTGTTTAATTTGCCCTATGAAACATTTTTGGATAGCTCCGATCTTCAGTGTTTGTGTGGCGTCTCTCCGCAGACCATGACCCACCTTTCGTTTTGCGCCGCATGCCACCTGTACATGTGAGGACCTTATGGCTGCGTCAGCGAAAGGTGTTGCTGAGTGATGGGCCAAACATAAAATTTAATCACAATGTTTTCCATCGACACGCTAAGAAGAAATTTAAACATTTTCACTGTTTCAGATGTGACGCCGGTTATTCTGGGGAGCGATGTGAAGTAAACGCGTGTAATGGTTATTGCTTGAATAGTGGCACCTGTTACTTGAATGAGCAGGATGTGGTAGTCTGTGAATGCGTGGGAGAGTACGAAGGTGACAGATGCGATGTTCCAATGGGTCGAAACAACGGTAATGGTTCCTTACACAAACAGGATGAGCCAGCTTGTCAATATGTTGGTTGTCATGAAGTCTCAGGACGGGAAACTGAAAAGAATAAAAGTATATCCAATAACATCCCAAGCTACTTGGAAGAGGGCGAAAGAAACCTTACCATAGCTGATTTATTAGAAAACTGGCGGAAGCATACGCAACAATTCCAGTAGTTCTGAGAAAAGCCTAGAACTGCTAATGCTTTAAAAAGTATGATAAAGAACAAAACGTCCTACAGTACTACAAAGCCTAGTATCGAGTCAATAATATTACTAAATGTTTCTTTCTGATCCTTGTAAAATGTGTATTTTTCTGAATTGAATAAACTAAACTAAACAGGCAGAATTGTTTGTTTTTTTTCCTTTTGTCCAGGTCAGTATTTTAAGCCAAAGTATTATATTGCCTACAAAGTCTCGGCACAGCGGCGTAATGACCGAGGTTGGTTTTGGAGCCAGTGATACAGAATAAGTCGTAAGTGTTATGCCTAGGAATACGAGTTGGAATTTTGATATTTAATGAGCTTAAAAGTTCTTTGCAGTCTATAGTTCCATTCAATATTTTGTGAAGGATTACGCTGTCTAATTTATTTCTACGACTGGCTAGGGTTTCTATGCGATAGTGTTTTAACCTATCGGTGTAACTCGTTACTTGTTTAGCCAAGTGATCTCCGTAGCAAAGATGGTAAAGAAACCGCTTTTGGACACTCTCTAAACGCTTAGATTAGACCTCGTAATGCGGGTTCCATACCACTGAACTATATTCTAATATTGGACGTACTAAAGTGACATAAAAATAAAAAGTTCTAAACACGCCAGTGTTGACGACTTTTGAAACTTTTAGATGCTCAACAAATATTGTCGTTGACTGTACCTAGTTAACTCCCGGAGGCACTGCCGAAGGTTTTTAAAAAGAAACGACAGGAGTCTTGTCGCGAAGAGGTTTAATTCAAGACTGTCATGGCGTTCAAACTAAATCTAATACATTGTTCTTAGTCTAAGTCCTTATCTCTACGGATGCGTGTCGCCGGGCGTCTAGCCATAACGTCCCGGCGCTACCGCGAATGCTGTGTCAGCTCCGGTCGCCCAAGGCGCGTAACAACTAACACGAAGTTATAATATTAGGGGTCGATACAGCATGCATAACTCCTTCCCCCATAAGTTCGAAATTATCGGAGGGATGATTATCATTGGGATGATTATTGTCACTCCGATCATTTCGGCATAAACATTTTTTTATGCTTTTTTCGTACTTACGAGCTATGAATACAGAAATGCTTAAAACTAAAATAAAATATAACACTAGAGTGCCGACGCTAACACTTTTCACGTTAATTGGCTTTTCACTGTCGATTTTCACTTCACTTTCACTAACTTCCAATAAGTTATTTAGGTGTTGCAGATTTGTTAAATCACTAGTCTCCAAATTGATAGGCTTGCGTTGCAGATGTGGCTCGATGGGTGTTACATCAGGAAGATTGACAATTGGTAATTTCGAAGAGCCGATATTACTTGTAGTAGTATGATTAGATTTCAGGGTAACTCTACCAATCTTGACATCGCAGTGTCCATCCAAGGTAAGAGAGTAAGTACCTTTTATTTCTTCTTTCCTTATCTCGTTATTGCAGATCTCTGATAGTATACTTTCGGTTCTACTATAAATAATCCAACGCCTTTTCCCCACAGGTTGTATTTTGAGAGTGTGAATTTCAACCGGTACAGGATAACAGGAGCTTGTGTTATGGGAGAATCCCATTAATGCGGTTATGCAGGTGTCTTCCATTGGCAGCTGGGACTTGTCCTCGTAGCACAGGAACTTCGCCTCGTAGAGTTCGTTGCAAGGCTGGGAGAGCGAGACTATTTCGGACCCTTTTACTAAGAGGTAGGGGTATTTGGGAATAATGATTGTGGTCTGGTTAAAATGATTGGTAATAGGTATGGGGATTGCTTTGTAGTAAGTATATATTTCATCTTTAATTAAAGGTATTTCTAAAATGAACGTTATTTGACTTCCCTTCGAATAAGCTTTTATTTCAATACATTGCTCCAGCTTAACTAAGTTATCATAGCTGACTCGGTACATAAGTTTATTAGATTTTTCTATAAATTTTAATGATTTGAACAATTCATCAGACTTTATCAGAGACTGGTGTAATATTTTTAATTTACTGAATGTGACAGAAATTTCAATCTCATTCAGTCGACTGTACAATAGTTGATTATATAAATAAATAGATATAAAAATAGATTATAGATATTTACAAAGTTATGTATGGCAATGTTAATGCTAGTCTGATTAATTAATTTTGTCACTTCCCAAATTTCTTCTTCAATTTGAATGAAATTATTTTTAGTAGAGTTCGTTATTTTAACTAAAGCTTTGGAAATTTCAGTTATTAGCGTTACCTTGTTTGCTAATGCATCCTGACGTGTTTTTATATTATCAATCATATTATCATATCTGCTAGCGTCGTCATTGTCTAGGTTACCGGTAATAATCTTAATAATAGATCCTAGAGGATTTAGAATTCCACGTTTAATCCTCATCGATGGGGCTAACTGCTTAAATTTTTCTATGCTACTGTTCATAATATAATCAGTTTGGAGTTTTGCATCAAACAGCTGATAATTCGAGGTTTCGTTTCCCAAATGTTTCTGTATATTTTCATTAAAGTTTACATACCTTTTAATATTAGATTCCAAATCCTCATGAATCAAACTTAAATCTAAAACCTTAATAATAGTCCACTTATTGTAACTTACGCTAGCTTGACCTTGTTTCAGAATCAATACGCCAGGGTTCTTATCTATCCTTTGAAGTTGAAGGGTGTGTATCCTGGAGGCCAGGGCCAGGAGCACGAGGAGGAACCTGTGGAGGTCGTTTAATGTCCTTAAGTGTCACTTTTGTGTCACGATTATTTATTCTAACAGGACAAATGTTCCTAACGATTTCGCCTGATACTTGTGCTTTTTGAAAACGAGGTTTGTCTTTACTTCGTCTAATGTTCACTCCTTTTATGAATACAGTATCTCTTTCTTGTATATCGAACGATGTTTCACCACCACGCTTTTCTTTGACCTTTTCTTTGTTTGCTATTATTTTATCCGTTAAGTATTGGTAGAGATACTTAGTTCGCTTCATGTGATCGTTAACTAATTGTTGCGTATATTGTTTATTAAAGTTAACTGCGAAGATGCTATTCGAATCGGTGTGTCCAAAAACAACTTCAAAGGGCGTAAGACCTGTTGTCGAATGTATAGTTTGATTGTAGGACATAATCGCGTACGTCATTACGTCGGCAGCATCGGTAATTAGGCGCTCATATTTTGCGATACGATATATTTCTAAGATGGTTGAGTGAAAGCGTTCTATTAAACCCATAGAATTAGGGTTATGTGCTGTACCTATGTGTAGATCAATTTTATAAAATTGAAGTGTTTCTTTAAGCAAGGTATTGTTGAATTCGGTTCCAGGATCGGCACTTATCCGGTTTGGTACACCATAGAACGAGAAAAATTTAATTAATGCACGGACTACTTCGGGAGTGGATCGGTTTGAGAGTATGAAAGCCTGTCCTAATTTACTAAAAGCGTCTATTATTGTCAAGAAGTATTTCCCTTCTACTGAGAAAAGGTCTATGAATATTTCAGCAGAGGGTTTTGTTTGTGTTTGTGTTAACTGTAATATGGTTTCAAGGGTTTACGATCGTATTTTAGTTTTTTACAGGTTTCACATGAATTTATTACCGTAGCTACAGTTACGTCCATATTTTTCCAGAAGTAGTTTCGCTTTATTTTCATGAGAGTTTCCTTGATACCGCGATGGCTGGTTTTACCCTGATGGTAGGTAAGTACGACTGAACGTTGTTCGTCTTCGTCCTCTACATATATAATTCTTTTTGTGCATTCGTAAATTTTAACAGTATCCTTTTTAAATAGTTTAATAACAGCGTCTGTAAACTGGTTACGGTGTATTTGATCCTCAAAATAAAAGAAATATTTTATTTTAGGTTGTATGTATTCTAGAAGGAATTGTTTTACTAAGTGTGGATTATCTACAGGTAAGTGTATCTCAAAAATTTTTTGTTTATCACGTGATGTATCTTTTACTGATAATTGATTTCTGTTCCAGGTAAAAACAAGAACTTGATGGGGCTTCGTGTCTACAGCTTCATCTAGGATAGGGATGCCGTTTGTATCGATATCTTGTGCTGAGTGTATTGTTTCAGGTAATGAATCTGCTGTGAGGGTGCTGGAGGAAGATGCTCGGACTGGGTAAGATGACATAACGTCTGAAGGTGACGGGGCAGTCAATGTTTCTGAAGAGTTCGATATTGATATTGGACTATCAGGTCTTTCAGTATCACCTACGTTACCCTGTAAGGATGTGTTGTTATCTTGATTGGTAAGTACATTTAATTTTATCCGAGACAGGGCGTCTGCGTTGCTATTCTGACTACCTTGCTTGTATTTTATATCGAAATCAAATTCGGCTAACCTTAGTTTCCACCTAGTTAGCTTACTATTAGGCTCTTTGATTGAATTAAGCCACGCTAACGGTCGGTGATCGGTATATATTGTGAATTTGCGTCCGTACAAGTATGGACGGAAGTGTTTTGCTGCCCACACTATGGCTAGCAGTTCCTTTTCTACAGTACTATACCGTGTTTCCACTTCATTTAATGTCCTGCTGGCATATGCAACGGGTTTTTCATTCCCAATAACTCCTTGTGAAAGGACAGCACCTACGGCGTAATTTGACGCGTCTGTAGTTAGGATAAAAGGCTTTGAAAAATCAGGGAATTGTAGCATAGGAGCGTTGACTAGTAGTTCTTTGCACCTTTGGAAAGCATTGATATATGGTTGAGTAATTTCTATTTCATTTTTCTTTTTCAGGCATGAAGTAAGAGGTTGTGTGATTTTAGAAAAATCCTTTATAAATTTTCGATAATAGCCAACCAGGCCAAGGAAACTTTTGATTTCGGTGGGTGTGCGGGGAAGTGGGAAGTTAAGTACTGCTTTGATTTTGTCATCGTTAGGTTCTAGGCCATGTTCAGTAATCTTGTGTCCCAAGTAAAGTACCTCCTTTCTCAGAAACTCACATTTGTCTAGTGTCACTTTGAGGTTGTTTTGTCTAAGGCGGTCAAATATCTTTCTTAACTTTTCAATGTGTTCTTGTAAACTATTCGAATATATTATTATATCATCCAAATAAACGAGGCAATGGATACCTTGCAAACCTCTTAGCACGTTATCCATTGCGCGTTGAAAAGTTGCAGGTGCGGTTTTAAGCCCAAATGGCATGCGGGTAAACTCAAAGTGTCCTGACGGGGTTGTAAACGCGGTTTTGTGTCTGTCTTGTTTCTCTATCTCTATCTGGTGATAACCACTAGCGAGGTCTAGTGTACTAAAGTAAGATGACTTTCCTAGTTTGTCAAACAAGTCGTTAATATTCGGTAAGGGGTACTTGTCGTCGGTCGTTTTGTCATTTAAACGTCGATAGTCTACAACCATTCTGAATTTACGCTCACCCGAAGCATCCACCTTTTTTGGGACTAGGTGCACGGGGGCACTCCATGGCGAAAATGATTCTTGAATTACATTATCACGTAATAATTTATCAACTTGTTTTTGTATTTCAGCGTTTTGTGACGGTGGATGTCGGTAAGGTCTAATAAAAATAGGCTCTTCGTTTGTAGTCCGGATTTGGTGCTTTACTTGGTTTGTGAATGTTAAGGGAAGATGTTCGCAATAAAATATATCTCTATATTCAAAACAAAGTTTTTCTATAGCTTCGCGTTCTTCTAAGTTAGTGTGATCTAATCGTAATTTAGCTAAGTTTTGTTTCAGTAATTCATCAATTTCATAGTTATTCAGTAACTCATCCGATGTTACGTTTATTTCACAGGTATTCGTGTCATTAAGTTTAGTTGTAGTCAAAGGCTTAGTAAACGTAATAGTCACGCTATTTTGTGAAGCATTTTGAATAACGGTCGTCGCAAAGTGATCTATGCATGTAACTATAGCGCTAGGCATACGTACGTCCTTACCGAAATTTTTAAAGTCAATGATTGCATCACCGTTATTTAGGTCAGTTGGTACTTTTACTATTGTTTCAGTTCGAGGGTCTAAAGTGATTTCACATGTGAGGCTGTATACTATAGGTATTTCTGTATCTCGTGTTTTTAAAATTTGCGTCTTCATGTCTATTGTTGCATCTTACATTTTTAATAGATCCGAACCTATTAATCCGTCGTATCGGCTATCGACATCGTAAACATAGAACTTGTGTTTGAGGAAGCTTTTGAAGGTTTTCAGTAAGGGTATGTATATAACTTGGTCGTGTGAGCTACGTGCATGTGTACTAATAACTTCAAATGGTTCGTAATATTTGTAGGCAGAAAAGTATTGATCGACTTTTCCTGGGCTAATAAAGCTTCTTGTACTTCCAGTATCAATCATTAGACGGGCATTAATTTCCGGAATATAGATGTGTGGTAATCGATTTATACTATTGCAATTTAAATTGATTACTTCGGGTGATCGTTTCCCGAGGCTATCATAGGAAAATTTACGTATTCTTCTTGGTTCGTAACTATCAGTAAGGTGTACATTATTTTCACAGTTTACGTAGTCAGGTTGGAAATCCATGTCTTGGACGCGTTTCATTATTATTATTATACAAGTAAGGCGTATTCTCATCATCGGGGTTATTTGTAATCATATTATTTCTAAGAGGACGGACAGTGCGCATAGACACATCAGCGTCTTGTGGCTGGGGTAAATTACGTTGTGGTTGATATTGCGGCGGTATACCGAATTTGAATTGCTGGATTGGTGGATTAAAATTGGGTCTATTCTGTGCGTTATTAAGTTGAGGTCTAAATCCTTGTTGAGGTCCGATACCAAATTTAAAATTGTTCTGGTTCGGCGGGCCGCCTGAAATGTACACTGGTGTGTAGCCTCGGGGCTGTTGCATACCCGGTTTGGGATACGTTTGGTTTGGTATACCAAATCTATAGTTGTTATTGAAACCCGGCCTAAAATTATTTTGGGGCGGATGCGGAACTCCAAACTTAAAGTTTTGGTTAACCGGATAACCGAAATTATTTGCAGCTGGAACATTAGGTTTAATTGGAGGCTGGAATTTAAAACCTTGAACCTTCAAGGTTTTAAATTCCAGCCTCCAAGTATTCGGAAGAGGCTGGGCTGTTTTTGTATTACTTTTATTTTTTGCGTTATACTGAAATTGAAAATTGACCTCTTCCATGACGACGCTAAGTGCACTTTCTAAGCTTGTACAATTTTTGAGTCTTACGATTCTAATTAAATCCTCTGGCAGATTATATAAAAACACGTTAAGAGACGAGTTATTGTAAATCACCATTTTTGCTGCTTTCATTTCCTCACTAGCGAGTAAATTGACCTTGGAGATCAGAGTGCTGCGTATCTGCTGGATTCTGTTACAGAATTCTAGATAAGTTTCATTAGATTTAATTTTTAAATTTTCTAGCTCAATAGCCACGCAGTCCTCTGATCTGGGGTCACCAAAATGTTGGATAAAAATAGATTTTAGTTGGTCCCATGTGCTTATATCCTCTCTTTCACTTAATAGAGCCGCTGCTCTGCCACACAATCTACTAGTTATAGCATGGAAATTATAAGTTGTCTGAACAGCATTATTAGGGCCGTTAAAATTTCTTAAAATATATTCACTTTTCTTTATAAACAAATTTAATATATTTTTGTCACCATCAAACTTAGGAATTAAACTTAAAATATCTTTAGGGATCATTTGGACAGCTCCTCCGATTTGATCCGGCATTTTAATCAACAATTTAATCAAATTATTTTACTTAAACACTTTACAAAAAATACTTAAAAATAGGCCTGCCAATTTTGTGCAGAAGTCAAATAACTTTCAACTATTTTAGTTTGGAAGTTACGTAATAAGTCCTACAGGAGCAACACAGGAAATAACAAGGACGAGACAGGATAGTAAAAAGGTCTACTTACAGTCTGCTCGATCCCATGCCTTCCCGTAGAGCTGCTCGTGCCGTGGACAGGAACCTTCGGCGCCAGACGTAGTAAACTTATTTATTTGGTTCGAGGATACCCGAAGCCGCGCGCGAGACCGATTTTTGTGTACTCGAACACAGCGTTTAGACAGCGGATATCCTACCGGCTGCGCCAGTTAACTCCCGGAGGCACTGCCGAAGGTTTTTAAAAAGAAACGACAGGAGTCTTGTCGCGAAGAGGTTTAATTCAAGACTGTCATGGCGTTCAAACTAAATCTAATACATTGTTCTTAGTCTAAGTCCTTATCTCTACGGATGCGTGTCGCCGGGCGTCTAGCCATAACGTCCCGGCGCTACCGCGAATGCTGTGTCAGCTCCGGTCGCCCAAGGCGCGTAACAACTAACACGAAGTTATAATATTAGGGGTCGATACAGCATGCATACCTACCTAGTTGATAAAAATATTGTTTTCGGTTTTCCCCATACGCAACAGGCTCTACGATACCTACGTGAATTTTATTGCCTTGTTACAGCAACCCAGTCAAAGTACCCATTTTTTTTTTAAATTTGCGTAATCATCAAATGATTTCTTCCGCTCTGGGTGAAGCGGAAGGGCGTGTCAGACTTTTACTAACCAAAACTCATCCGTGTTCCTTCTAAAGCCCTTTGCGTTCCAGGGCCGCGGTGACCCTTTCGAACAAATTCCGCAACCCTGGCAGGCTCTGCCCTGCGACTCCCGACGCCCGGGGCGGCTTCTCTTGAAGAGGCGGTTGGGGCGAAGGCCATGCCTTTCCCCCGCCTCCTCCTTTGCTCGCATTACTGCTTCGCAGAAGGAGGTGACCGCTTCCCAAGTCTCCTCGCTCCGGACCATGAATTTAACCAGGGCCGGACGCAAGAGGTCGCCGCCGCAGATCGCCTCGACGACGGCACGCCGGTGCTCAGCCCGCAGGGCAGACCTCCACCGTATGCTCAATCTTGTCCTCCGGGCGATCCTCACAGTGCTGAAACCCGGGCGTGTCCTCTCGCTTAATTTGAAACAGGTACCTCCCGAAACAGCCGTGTCCGGTAAGTACCTGCGTCAGGCGGAAGGTGACCCACTCCCCAAAAGCCCCTCTTTGGGGAGTACCCTATTACATTTTCCAATTTCGAATATTCTTGCAAAAGTTTGGATGCATGGATTTTTGTTACTCAATTACGCCAGAATGGCAGGATGGATCTGGATGAAATTTGGAACCAAGATAACGTTTTTTTTATCCTAACCAATGGATAACATAGTTAAAAGAATAAGGACACCTATTTTGTTAATGTCCCCTCATTAACAAAATTGGTGTCCGTCATTTTAATCAATACTTAGCTTAACCAATGGTCAAATAAATACCTAGCTGTAATTAAAAACCCCCAAAAAACAAAAATGTTAAAGCCAAGTTCCTATCTCTCAAAATTTGGCTTATATAAGATCACAAGCATGTCAGAACTGCAGTATAGTCCATAACTTTACATGTGTATTTTGTGAATACCAGTAAACAGAGAGCTTGGATCTTTTCTGACCGTATTAAAATGACGAAACACACGAAAAATCGTTTTCTTCAAAATGATTATCAACTTGGAAGTTTTTTCAACGTCGATTTTATTATCAAATTTATAAAGACAAAAACTTTGAAACTTTTCAATAATCTTTAACTAGGTAATAATATTAAATGGTCGTAGTTTCATCAAATTGTGATCAAAATAAGCAAAGTTATGAGGGGGGTAAAAACAGCTCGAAATGTTTCGTGTAATATACACACTGCCTAGATTTTGCAGCTTTCAATATCTACTAAAGGGTCACAAGTTATCTGTATAATTAAACAACGTAGGTATTATTGCGACCTCTTATCAAGGAGTCTCTTATCATATCCAAAATACTTTTTAACAACCAGCGGACTAGTATTTAAGGAACGTTCATCAAGAGTGGAACAGTCCCTACTACTAAGTGTTCCGTGGACGCTTCTCTGTTGCATCGACTTTTTATTTCTAAAGCAAAATGTACAGAGCGCAGTGCGTGCTGGTGGTAGCACTGCTCGTCGGGCTGGTGCACTCCTGGGGTGAGCATATCAACAGCTTGTATCATAACTATACCAATCCACGTCGTTCATGTTTGGCCGTGTGTATAAATCCGTAACTTTATGGTTTAAGAAAAGTGTTTTTGGAAAAGTGGGCAAAAGTGTGCAAAAACAAAGTGGCGTAGACGCCCTTGCCAACGGCCACTACAGAGCCGAAAGACTGCTATGACTAACGCCCACCAGTATTAAACGACGTTTTGCAACACACTTACACGGAATATAAACATATATATTGCACAAAAAAAAAAACAACATAAAACGACTGTCTTTCTGACCTTTACACTAGCCAGCCGGTGGATTCTATAAACATGTCGAAGTGAAGGCTTGGGTGAAGTGATCACGAGGTGAGCTGTCAATCCATATAATCAAAATGGAATGACAATTCACTCCGTGATCACGTGACATCTTGATTATATGGATTAAAAGCTCACCTCGTGATCACTTCACCCAAGTCTTCACTTCGACATGTTTATAGAATCCACCGGCTGGGTAGTGTAAAGGTCAGAAAGACAGTCGTTTTATGTAAAATAATGGTACACAGCTGCTTTCAGTTTGACTGGAACTCATGTGGTTGGAAAATGGTTAATCAGAATAATATATAAACACTCTAGCCTAATCTCGCTATCAGCTTGTTATTTAAACAATGATTTTGTTACAGATGTCGCAATAACAGCAGGAGATCGAATAGAATTTTACACTGATAATGGAACCAAAATAGACACCGTACGTTTTAATTCCCAGACCCTGACTGTATTAGCTTACGATGAAGTTCACAACATGCTGCTGTACGTCGACAAACAGAACAACAATGACACCATATGTGGATACAGCATATCTTACGGGGAATACAAATGCTACATCGAGAGGAATGGAAGGAACATCCAGGGTCTAGCCTTCGACCCTGTCACAGAAATACTGTTCTTCACAGATACTGAGGAACGAAGTATTAATTGGTTTTCATTTAAACCTGGATTCAAGAACAACGTTTACGGAAATCTTTTAATCAAAATAGATAACGGGTTCCCTACTGACCTAGCTGTCGATAGTTGCAGAGGGTAGGTTTCGTTTCGGAGAGTCTGATTTTATAATTTGACAAGTCTATTCTGCTTTGTGGTAAGCTATAACTAGTGGTTTTCAATTTGCAGATATATTTACTGGATCAACCCATATCTGCCGACGCCTACAATAGAGAGAGCTCGATTTAATGGTTCAGACAGAGAAGTTGTTTTTAATGCTAAGTACAAAGTAGACCAGCATGTCATGGCCAACTTGGCTATTGACCAACAGACACAGAAGATGATATGGTTAATGCCTAAGAGTAGTTCAATTAGTTACACATATGGTGCAGATTTGAATGGAAAAAACTCAGAAGCATTAATTTCATGGTTCCCACCACGCAATATTCACCCAAACTCATATACCATTTCAAAACAAAATGTTTACATGGTGGGCTGTTCAACCTGCACTGAGAAAATCATTTGGAAGTTTCCAAAGCCAATCAGTTATAATCGCGAAAGGATCTTTGATGTTTATACTGCAGGCGTTGTCGGTATAACCGCCAACTACAAAATTAAAGATCAGTTTCAGGGAATTATGGATTGCAATCGCGCACTCAATAACTATGAGACAGACGACTCATTCAAAATTGCTAGAGAACATGAAGGTCCGTATTGTGTTCATGGTACTAAAGTTAATGGACAATCCCTTTGCGAATGCACACCCGGGTACACCGGTGAGCGATGTGAGGTATCTGTCTGTGAGAACTACTGTCTGCATGGCAACTGTAGTTTTACTGAACAGGGGCTTCCCAAATGCAGGTAAAATGTATTCTGCTCCTTTTTTTGGCTTTCTTGTTTAATTGATTTGGATGCACTTCACAGTTTTGTTTTTTTAGATGCGTTGCTGGCTATTCCGGGGAACGATGTGAAGTGAACGTTTGTTATGGGTTTTGCTCGAACAGCGGTACCTGTTCCTTGAATGAGGACAGTCAGCCATTCTGCCAATGCCAAGGAGGTTATGTGGGTCATAGATGCGAGATATCAGGCTGTCTAAACTATTGTTTGCAGGGCAACTGTAGTTTAAATGAAGAGGGACTTCCAGAATGCAGGTGAAGCATCTTGTACCGGTACTATTGGCTAGATGTTTGTTTAATTTGCCCTATGAAACATTTTCGGATAGCTCCGATCTTCAGTGTTTGTGTGGCGTCTCTGCGCAGACCATGACCCTTTCCTTTCGTTTCCTTTCGTTTTGCGCCCATTGCCACCTGTACATGTGAGGACCTTATGGCTGCGTCAGCGAAAGGTGTTGTGAGTGATGGGCCAAACATAAAATTTAATCATACTGTTTTCCATCGAGACGCTAAGAAGAAAATTAAACATTTTCACTGTTGTAGATGTGACGCCGGTTTTTCTGGGGAACGATGTGAAGTAAACGCGTGTAATAGTTATTGCTTGAATAGCGGTACCTGTTACTTGAATGAGGAGGATGAATCAGCCTGTGAATGCGTGGGAGAGTACGAAGGTGACAGATGCGAAGTTCCAGGGGGTCCAAACACCGGTGGCGGATCCCTCAACCATGGAGATTCCTGTGAATTTGTTCTGGACGGGAAACTGATAAAAATAAGAGCGTCTTCAGTACCTCTAGAGTCTAATCAGCAGAATAAAACCGCATTCTAGCCGATTTATTGAAAAATTTGCGAAATACTGTAGTAGCAATTTTGCAGTTTTCGTCGTTGCAGGTATGGGAAGCATTGCTCACTGCCTATTACTCGCTGTTTAAGGGAATAGTTGACTTACTCTTATATAATCCATTAAATATAAATTATGCAATTGTTTCAAATTAAACTCAAAAATAATTTATATACATATTTACAAAGTAACCTAACAACTAGTATTATATAAATTCAAAAATCAAAATAATATAATTTAATTTTAACATACAAACAGATATTTTGAATTAGTTGATAATTTCTTATCAGCTAACCGGCGGCGGCGTAGCTATGACGCGTCTTTTGTTCTAGCGGCCAGCAGGCCTGCTACATCACACGAACCGGTAGCGTGAGCGAGACGGTACTAAAATTGCGTTGCGCTCGCGCAAGTGCGGTCAATGTGAGCTACGCGTAGGCACTAGGCAGTATGTTCATTGAGGCGATACCAACCGTTGCTCCATAAAGATATCCATAAAGACCTATTGATTTGTTTTGTTTTGTGTGTGTGTATTGTATTGATTTGTATTGATGATGTGTGTCAATGTCATTACGAACTCTGTGTATTTAAATATTTGCATGCTATCGTAGAATGGTAGAATGTGTCTTGTACCACAGGTAGATGTAACATCATTTTACAACATTCTTTGCAAATAAAAACTTATTTACTGCGATTTGTTTTTTTTTATTTTCAAAAAGGTGGCCCACACTAGGAATTACCCTGTATCGGGGTTTCGTTTACAAAAATATACACAAACTCACATGATACCCGAACAGCCTGGACCCGGGACAATATCTGTAGGCCATACAAATATTTGTTCCGTGCGAGAACACGTGGCTGCTATTATTGCATCTCTCTAGCGCTCGCAGACTGAAGCGTGCAGGGATCTACTCTACTCGGTGCGGGCTGCGGGCGAATGCATCCACTGCTACCCGCTGTAATGAAAATAATATACAGAAAGGATAGACCCAAATGAAACACCTTATTTTCCTCTCAACACATATATTGGTGAGCACCTAGCTCAGTCAGAACGCAGACATCTGTCGGAGCAGCGCTTGAGACAGTCGGGGTCGTTGCGACAGTGCGCGCGGCACGACGCCTGACAGCGCGTCAGAGTGCGCACGTTGGTCCGCGACAGCCGCTCGTCGAACATCACGCTGCGGGCAACAGGAGAAACAATTTAGAACATGCGGTTCTGTAAAAATCTCAACGTATTAACTTAGGTGAAGTGAAGATGAAGTGAGCTGTCAATCCATGCAAACAAGATGGAATAGCAGTTCACTTCATGCTCACTCTACGGGAAGGCGTTGACGGAATACACCAGCAGAATAATATACTGTAAATTTTGATGCAATGACCAATGAAAACGCCCAGAGCTGATGGCCAAATAATACCAACCGCACGGGTCGATCTTCAAGGTTTAGCGAAGCTTGCCGATGTCGGTCAGTATATGGGTGTCCACCTTAACAAACCGAGACTCCTCCGTGACTTGGAAAGCACGTTAAGCCGTTGGTCCCGGTCTGTTATTTGTAGGTCTTTGTAGTCGTTACGGATAGTCAGAAGCCTGAAATCAGACAGTTAGACAGGCAGTCTTGCCAAGAACCTGCCAGTTACTGTGTCTTGGACGTCAGATGGGCTAGCCTTGCCTTTGCACTTGGGTTAAGTTCATGCGAATTTCTTTTTTACCTGTCTATGAAGGGGACAGAGGTGCAAGTGGCAGCGTCACAGTGTAGCACCGGAGGGGCGACTGCCGCCATAAGAGAACTGTCTTCTCCGATGACGTACGGAATATGGTCAATGTACAGACCATCAAACAGGCACAGTCGCTTCATGTACTCCTCAGGATGGGTGAACATTGTTGGTGGAGTTCCTGAACGAAAACAACAAGTAAAAATAAATATAAAGCTATTTATACTAACATTTCTTTTTTCAAAAGCTGTGATTTCATCGTCTCTGTTAAATCAAAGACTCAAAAAGTGAAGGACAAAGTCTGCTTTGAATGTTTTTCTGTCCTATCCCCTCTCAAAAATACACCCGCAGCTCACCTCGTGATCACATGACCCAAGCCTTTACTTCGACATGTTTACAAAATCGACCGGCTGTACATATGTCACCGTGAGGTGGAGTGAACTGTCATTCCTCTTTCATTTGATGAGGATTGACAGCTCACTTAGTTCGCATCGATTTAAAGCAGCAGTTGTCTTTTGTATGATTGGTAAGTATAAAATTACAATATGCATGTTTATTAATGTAAAAAACTAAAAATAAATTATTCGTAACAATTATTTTTATTAATATTTTAAACGGGAAATTAAATAAATATTCAGCAGAAATATAACTAAATGGGCAAGAAATGTAAATTCAAACAACAGTTTTTAACTGATTACAAGCGGCAGTTGTATATTGTAGAATTGGTAAGTTAAACATTACAAACAAAATGCATGTCGATTAACAAGTTCAGCAGTAAAAACTTAGCGGTAAATTAAATAGAAATGATTCATAAGAAATATTTAAATGGGCAGAAAAATTACTGAATGGACAGTTATTTGTGGTCAGTTAACAAATCGGAATTGGTCAGAATGAAATATAAATTCAAACAACAATCAATTTCAACATCCCAACCTCGACGACGGAGTCCAATTTAATTTTGTTGAAATAAACCTAGCCTGAATGAATTGACGGGAGCTAATTCGCTCGCTTTGCTCGCTCACTCTATCTCCCGTCATAATCTAACTGCCTATTCCATCATTTTACTGGCCATTCATATATTATACTGCTAAAATAATTTTTGAACCTGAATTATAATATGAAATTACTGTTTTTTTTACTGCTGTAGTAATTAACTACCCACCAGGCAAAGGAACCTGATCGATCCGGGTCGGGGTGCCCTAAGCTCACTGTCCCCTATTTCCCGCTACTTGGTTAGGCAAAATTATCTTTTTATTACAGTTCACGTTTTACTGCTGTACTAATTTACCAACCACTTTTTTTTTTAAGGATGGGAATTCATCAAATGACTTCTTCCGCTCTGGGTGGAGCGAAAGGGCGTGTCAGACTCTTACTGACTAAAACCCATCCGTGTTGCTTCTAAAGCTCTTTGCGTTCCAGGGCCGCGGTGACTCTTTCGAACAAATTCCGAGACCCTGGCAGGCTCTGGCCTTAGCGGGCCCTGTCTCCGATGCTGACATCACTTTGAGGCGCGCGTGAAACACAACGCGCCATTGACCCGGGCCTGGTGATGATCGGACAGCGATCCACCCAACGCTCGCGATTTACCAACCACTAGAAAATGAGCTTGCATATTAGCATCCCTAATGTTTAAATAACATTTGTATAAAGTATTACTCGTGACAGAATTGCACTGCTGATCATCAGTAAACTTACCTACAGCGAAATAATGCGTGTTACACATGTGCTCGCCTATCAGTTCAGTTCGGTTCTTGAACCATCCGATAAGCCACTGTAGGTCTTCAAACTTGGTGATCTCATCGTTGATAACCTTACGTGTCAGTCGAAGGTACTCCACGTCAGCTTCTATGACTGATTCGTCTTTGTCTTCGCCGTAACTGAGGACGAGATTGAAGGCAACGTTAAATTTGAACAAAATAATTGTAAAAGTTTGAAACTGAGTAATTTGTATTCTCGACCTAAGGTTTTATAAGCGACGGCGGTTGTCAAAATTCATCCACAGCGTTTTCGCCACGTGACTGCTGACAGACTGTCACTTTTGTAGAGCCTCTGGCCCGCGAGGTTGTAGACATGTGAGATGTGGATACAACAATCATTGTGTGATAGCCAGTGGCCTAATTACCAAGAGCCTCGAGTGGCCTCGACTAATTTCTGAGGAGGCCCTCGTTGGGAAATTGGATCAAGGGCTTGATCCAATTTCTAAAAGCAGGACTCCTGGACACGGGTATTGTTAGGCGATTCCTCTCTCAGGACCCTTGACCACCTGAAGCTTGAACCCTGTTTCCGATACCGGTGGGGTAATATTTTTGTGTTTTTATAACAGTATTTAATATAATTAGCTTAAACAGCTGCCAGCGGCTTCGCCCGCTTGAACTTCATTAATTATCCCAGGGGAAAATAGTTCTGGGACGAAAATGGATCCTTTTTCCTATTTCAGGACATGGTTTACCAGTATGCCAAAATTCATCAAAAACCCTTCAGCCGTTACGACGTCAAGAGGAAAGAAATAAAATCATCCTCTTATTTTAAAAATACATTTAGGATTATTACGAATTAATGCTTGTAACAGACTGTTCCACTGCAAAGGAGAGAGTCATAAGCATGACCTAGTCCAGGGTCTGCTCGTGTACTAAGTCCTATACCTTTTGCCGTCGAGGAGTGATTCATAACCACTAGATTTCCACAAAAAATAATACCTAATGTTATTTGGACCCTTACTTTCGGTACTGCATCTTCAGGACCGCTTCAGACATGTGTATCCTAAAGATGACTCCAGGCCTGAGATGCGCTTGGTACAGGTCCTTGGGCATCTCTACGTATCCGGATTCCCAGTCCTGGAAATCAAGCATTTTGAAATGACAAACGATGAAAAAAACGGCCCGCTTGATAAAAGTGTGAATTTCTCTGCAAGAATCTGTCTTTCCTACCACTTATAACCCGTCATCCCGTGGAGACTTTAAAGCGTTTCCATGGGTGCTGAGGCCATCTGTTGGCAATGCCATCCCGGAAAAATGCGAGCTTTGGCGACAGAAGTTCAACGCCAGGGCACGGGTTACGTGGCCGATCTGGAAGACTAGTCAGATTTAGCACTCCACTCAGGTTGGCTGCAGCAAAGACAAAGTGCACAGGGGGAGGGGGTTAGGATCACTCGGAGGATACGGTGGAGCATACGGTGCAGTTCTGCCCTGCTTGGGCTGAGCACAGCCGTGTCCTCGTCGATGCGATTGGCGGCGGCGACCTCTCGCGTCCGGCCCTGGTTAACTCCATGGTCCAGAGCGAGGAGGCTTGGGAAGCGGTCACCTCCTTCTGCGAAGTAGTAATGCTAGTAAAGGAGGAGGCAGGCCGCGCGAGGGAAAGGCAAGGACTTCGCCCCAACCGCCGCTACAGGAGAAGACGCCCCGGGCGTCGGGGGTCGCAGTGCGATACCCGGCCACCGTAGGCGCGGGCTTGCGGACGGCGAGCGTTGGGTGGCTCGCTGTCCGATTATCACCAGAGATGTCAACATAGAAGACGGGGCCTTCTAGAAAGTCACCGCGGCCCAGGAACGCAAAGAGCTTTAAAAGGAACACGGATGGTTTTTAGTCAGTAAGAGTCTGACACGCCCTTCTGCTCCACCCAGAGCGGATGAAGTCATTTGATGATTTCCTATCCTTAAAAAAAACAGTTGGGGATTTTTGGATGGTAACGATAGACTGGAAGCCGACCTTTATCGAACTGGCATCATTATCTTGCCCAATTTATTAAGGGTCGGCGTAGCATGTCTTATCTTCCATATTTCTTTGTTAGTTGTCCTCATTAACCACATCCTTTCTAGATATCCTTCACAACAATCCATCCATCGTTTTTTGGTCTTCCCTGACTCACGTCATCACCATTCGTACTAAAACCTTTCCTCACTACATTCTCTGCATTCCCAGGCAGATTTTGCTGATGGTACTGTACCTTCTGACCTCCATCATAGACATCAAAATGAGGATTTTTCGGGGGCCCCCTCTCGTGCTTCCTGTTGTCTTTCCCGCGTCGGGCTATCGGGACTTCCGTGGTTGTTGCATTTTTCAACTGGAAATTTAAAAGTAGACTAAAATTATGTCGTCAATATATGATATTTTTGACATCTAGTTTTTAAGTCAAGAGTAAATGGGTTACTCCTAGGTAGGTAGGCATCATTGCTTACCATTAGGTGAGATAGTGGTCAAACGAGAGCATATTGATCATTACAAAAGCAATAGTGCTAGCACATAGACATCTAAGGGCTCGTATTTAATCATTCAGGCTCAATTTCACGGGACGAGGCCCTAATTCTAATAACACTAGTCAACACTAAAAGAATGTCTGATTTGATTTATATTATTTAGTAATCAGGATGCCTAATGAAAATTATCTGAAAACATTTTATTTTCACATCACATCGAAAAGCGGAGAAAATCACATTTTATTTTGTTTTTTTATTGAAGCTCTGGTCTAACTTCGCGGGCTGAAAACAGATGTGTTGGAAAACTTTTAATTCATGAACACATTTTGTGTTCACAGTACGAAAAAATAAAAAATATAAAAACATAGTAAGAACTCAGATAATTTCCAAGTTCAAAACTTGTAATCTACCAAAATAAAATATCGTTAAGAGGAATTTTACTGGAACGACTCACACATTATTTTGATTGTATTACCAATTTCAAAGGTACATTGTTCGAAACGGACGAAGGTTATATATTATGTCCATAACCCGGGAAAAGTCAGGGTGTGCCTATAGTAATAAATTAAAACAATGCATTCCTCACGTCATCATCTGGTAGACTGGTGGTAGACCGTTGTCGGCTCCTTCGCCTGCCGTTACGACCACGACGTCTCTGAAATTTAACATACTCAAATATAAACGGAACCAATTCGAAACACTATTCTGCGCTCCAAAACCAAGAAAGCAAATGTGTCACTGCCTCCGGACACCACGAACAGGAAGGAAAAGAGGCTCTATAATAAGTAACATTCTATTGGCAATATCGCTGGTCAAACAGTCAAACATGAATGGGATTGTCATGCGTTAATGAAATGTCACGCGGTCGATCCCGAACATTCTGGCATTTAAATTTTATAGAAGGTCACTTTTTCTCTCCAGGACATGTCTGTCGTATGCTGAACGAAATGTAGGCCAAAGTGGTACAGAGCTGGTGCTCTGAGACAGAGAGACAGCATCGCTGTAGACCACGAAGTAGATGTCAGGATAAACAGACTAAGAAGAAGCGAGGGCCAGCAAAAGCAGAAAGCAGTGGAGGGAGACCTTTGCCTAGGAGTGGGACAGAACAGGATAGCAGAAATTACGTCCACTGCTAGACGTATTTCTACTACACATAAGCTTCTCCCAAACGTCGACACATCGACCGATCCCCGAGCGAAATAATTCCTCCTACCTTGGCGGTATGGCGTTACATTTCGTAAGTTGCGCACTGGCCTTGAAACTTTATAAAATACCCTACAGGATACCGCGTAAATTCGAGTTAAAATTTATCGTTACCGCTCCGGGAATACAACGTAGACCTGACCAGGTCTTCAGCAGGAACTGACAAAGGAGCAATATTGCTCTAAATACCAACCTGCCAACCTAAATTGTTTTCCAGACTAATATACGCAACACAAAAGTCGTTGGCTTTAAGTCTAAGCGGATGAAGTTGAATACCTACAAGTATTTTACACAGATTGACCGTCTACCTGAATTTCACAACACAGTTAACACGGAAAATGTTACACCAATTTTGCCATGGAGTACCTTGGAGTAAAATTTTCCGTGTTAATCGTGTTGTGAAATTGACACACAGTCTGACCTGGCAGTGGGCAGGGCACATTGCTCCCAGAAGAGATGATCGACGGGGCCGAAAAGTTCTGAAGTGGCAGCCGCGTACCAGAAAACGCAGCGTTGGAAAGCCAAGGTGAACCGATGACCTGGTGGGGGTCACGGGTAGCTGATGGATGCGAGACGCACAGGACCGGTTGTTGTGGCGAAACTTGGGGGAGGCCTATATCCAGCTGTGGACGTCTTTCGGCTGATATGAGGATGATGATGATGATGATGAAATCCGTAACGAATGTCAAAGATCTAAAAGTAAAAGTCAGTAGCAACGGTTGCAAGTGCTGCCCGAGGCACGGAAAAGTCTCGGATAGTCACCCATCCACGAACCGCCTCGGCAAGCGTTGTTTAACCACAAAAAACGACCCATGCGGCTGTTATTAAGGAAAATAGAAATAAAAAATCATATTCTCCAGAAATTGTAATTGAACCTTAACATCACTCCTCAAGATCTTTAGGTTCCGTAATAGAATCCACAAACACGATAGAGTTGCACTCTGCTGCATCGCATTGCAGCACAGGAGGCACTTCTACTGGTGTGACGGAATACTCATCCCCAATCACGTACGGGTTCCCATCGATCCATAACGCGTCAAATAGGCAATAAATATGCACTTTGATAGTCATATAACTGATGAACTTGTAGATCCTTCCTCCACATTCTCCCAGATGCTCCTTAATACTCTTATCCGTCTTATACATAAGCAAAAGGTTGTGGAACTTCGTAATCTCATCCATCACCACCTTTTTAATTAAATTTGTGTAGATAATGTCAGCTTCAATGTGCCTTTCGGGGTCTTCATACATTCTCTGTTTGATTCTCAAAATGGCATCTGACATTCTCACTCTAAATATGACTCCTGGGTTCATCTGATCGGGCAGGATACCAGGTTTTCTGGTCGAGGTGGTGAACTCCAGGATCCTGTCTTTCACTGGCTCAGGGTAGGTGTAGTGGTGTGGTCTTTCTCGAAGTTGTGGCCCGAGCATCGTGTTAAATTTTCTCACATTCTGCGACAAAAAATAGTCTTGTCAGTTCATTTGGCTGTTTTTCTTTTTTGACACTGGTTAATGCACTTTTAAGTTTAGTTAGACTGTCACTAAACAGTTAAGTTTTTGTGATTCAAATAAATTTTTCGATAAACGTTAAGAAAAATGCGATTTTAAAGCCTTTTGAAAAAGCAACCGCGGATCCAGTACTAACACGTATAAACTCGAAGGTCGCGATTTTTTGATAGAGTAAGGTGAGATTTAAGAACCGACCGACTTGGATGTATTTTTTTAGGAAATCCAGCAGAACTGTCGAAAATTGCTGTCGTGCGAAGCCAGTTCAGCCAATTTATTTAATAATCACTCCTCGATGGCTAAACGGATTGATTCGGAAACAGTTCCGACACATGGTTTTCAGATGAACAGGGTACTCCTCTACGATGACAGAACTATTAACTTTTCAGTGGTCTGCCGATACAAGGGAACAAGTACTGCGAAGAATGTGCCATCTAGTGTTCTGTGTCTGGGTGTAATTTGTCTATAATATGTATGTATTTAGAAATATACATATAAGTATGTCTATCAGTTGTCTGGTTGCCATAGCACAGGCTCTGCCTAGTTTGGGATCAGATGACCGTGTGTGAGTTGTCCCAAGATATTATTATTATTATTAACATTCACAGCGTAAACTGTGCCACGTAGTTTTGTAAGATTGATACTTTTATCATAAAATACACGCTTCCTATAGTGTATATGAATAGCGGAAGAACGAGCGAGTCTTACAATAGTCAAATAGGATGTGTAACATCTGACGTCTCACTTTGGTACAAAGCAACATTAACATTAAAAGTACCAACTGACAGCCAACTCGAGCACTGCGCGCGCTCATTGGTCAAATCAAACAGCGCGCGTTTCCTCGGCTTCCTGTTACACACTCCCACTTCCGTCCCATCTCACGAAATCACACCCACAGACTGCAGGAAAGCGAGAGGATAGATGTTACACATAAAAAAAATAATTAAGCATGTATGTGGCCATGGCAAAATAGAGAAAGTTTCAAGTGTCTATCTATTACACTTTCAAAGCTACAGTCTTGTGACAAACAATAGGATGCACGGACTGCGGAGGCTTAGTAATGCGGTGACGTTTTGCACTCTAAGGGCCCGGAACCCAAAAAAAAAGAATAAAATGTATATACCAACCCGGGCTCGTCGCTTGATCCGATTGTGTTCAGGTGAAGAATCTTCTTTATAGTCGTTTACAAACTGTTCAAACTTGCTGAAGTCGTACGGAGCCCAGGAGTCGATGCCCGAGTCACCTTGGAGTTCTGCCGGCTCATTCTGAAAAAATAAAGACGCTTTGTAATCTGTCTAGCCATTGCTTGAGTCCGGTTTAAGCTGTAGCTGAATACCAGCTCAGCAGTTCGAAAATAACAGCCCACCCGTTATTTCTGAAACCTTTCAGCAAAATGGTCAGTTTTCGTCTATTTTCTATAACATCAAGATATTTTTTTATAAAATTAAAACCCTCACAATAAGCATTTCATTGAATGTGCCACTCGGCACGATTTGCAAAACAATTTATTTTTCTACTTAATTTTAAAAAATAGTGGCCCACATACTCAAAAGAAGTATATTGATTAACTTTAGCCGTGTTTAGTATGGTGTCGAACGTAAAATAATAGAACCATCCCATCACTTCCCGTTGGTTTCGTAAGAGGCACCTAAGGGACTCACCAGTGTATAGGCAGCATTCTCTGTGCATTGCAACAGCTACACTGCGATCGCCAACTCGCATGCCTAGCGTGGCGATTATGGCACTGCCACTGCCACTGATGAATATAGGCCTCTCCCAAAGGGGGGTTCTTTGGGAGAGGCCTATATTCATCAGTGGCAGTCTTTCGGCTGATAGAATGACCCGTGTTTAGGTCACAAAGTTATGTGTATCAAATTTCATCTAAATTTTGCCAGTAGATTCGGAGCAAATGTGTAGTGACAAACGGCCAGTTACGCGAGTGATCTTATAAGGGTTTCGTTTTTCTAAACGGACTTTCAGAACCCAAAACATCGCTGACTATGTCATCAGTTTTCTGAAGAAAATAATGCATCATTTGCAGTCTTGCTTCCCCCTGGCTCATCGGCTGGCGACGCCCTTGATTCTGTCCATTAAAACTATTCAGAAGACTTACCTTCGCATGCGGTGCTTTTTTTGTCATCAAGTTGACAGGCTGATCGTATATATCATCTTGTATCTGTAAAGTTAACAATGTTCTAGTCGAATCATTCAAATAACGTCGGCTTCCATTTAAGACCTTTTTTTTTTTAGGATGGGTAATCATCAAATGACTTCTTCCGCTCTGGGTGGAGCGGAAGGGCGTGTCAGACTTTTACCGACTAAAACCCATCCGTGTTCCTTTTAAAGCCCTTTGCGTTCCAGGGCCGCGGTGACTCATTCAAACAAATTCCGCAACCCTGGCAGACAATTAGGACCTTGCAAATGGAAAAAGAGTATGTACGTTTTGATTCAAGTGAGGTAAGTTTGTCATTGCAGCCGAGGTAGAAAGATACTTGAGCCATTTGACCGGGGTGAGGCTGATATAAAGCAAAGATACCGCAATAGCAAATGCCCTCGTTGTTGTGGTGTTGTTTTTAAACTTTTTTTATAGTAATTTGGTTATAACAATATTTTTTTAATATTTGTTGTACTTACATTTGGGTAGTTAAACGCCAGACTGGCGTACGGATCTGACCTCACCAATCCCAAAGCAATCGTGGTCTGAAAATTATATTGAATAGGTAAATATTATCTGAAACTTATTCTAATATCTCAAGGTTATATTTAAAAGGCAGAACGCCACTTCATCGATCAACCTGCACAGCCTAATCCCAACTATATTAGGATCGGCTGCCGGTAGACCGGATGTAGCTGAGCACCAGTATTGTACATAGAGCGAAGGAGCGAATGTCTATCTCCAAAGCCCAGTAACTGTAAAAACAATACCCCTTAGCAAGACTGGTGTCAGGTATACTGGCTCCAAACTGTCAGCATCGACTGTCAAAGACTACAAATGACAGCCGGACGGTTCAATACTTTTAATACTTTTATTACTCAATACTCAATACTTTTATTGCATTCCACATGTATTCCTAGGTGGTAAAATAACAAATTGGTTCAGACCCTGTCGGGCACAGCAAGATAAGTATCTAGGTTAGGAGAGAGGAAGCATTTTATGAAATGTAAAATTACTTAGGAAACTGTTAATATAGTTATCTATTGAGAGATGTAAATAGAATTAACAAATCAAATTAAAAAAATCGCGCCTTTGGTTGAACGATTGAATAATGCGCTGCGTGTCGCGGGTTTGATTCCCACACGGAACAAATATTTGTATGGCCTTGTGTATGTGAATTAAATGTTTGTAAACGTGCCAACGATACAGGAGAAATTCCTAGTGTTAAAATAAAATAAATTTGGAAACGTTGCTTTACGTTGAAGATCGACCCGTGTAGTTGTTGTATTCCACGAGCCAGATGCCCAAAAGTAGGTGTGACTGCCAGTTTTTCCGAGGAGCATTGTGTTATTCAGTAACTGTATTGTGGAGGTCAGTTAGGTAGCTGCATTATGTATAATACTGGTACTCAGCGGTCCTTAACAATTGAGAAAAGCCGGTCGATTCTGTAAATATATCGAATTGATGGCTTGGGTGAAGTGGTTACGAGCTGAGCTGTAAATCCATACAATCAAGATGTCACGTGATCACGAAGTGAGCTATCATTCCATCAGATTATATGTATCTTCCCTGTACCTTCGGACAAGAGAAGGAAGTACTTGGTTTGCATAAAGCCTCACAGTAGACATGCGTTTGCAAATCGTTTTTATGTATTCATGGGACCTTTTCTATATAATAGGCTCAACAAGGTACTAAACTTTTATAGTGTAAGGTTTACAAAATGTAGCAAGATGTTGTCGGAATATTTAATGTTACACAATTACATGGACACAGAACAACTTCTAGAAATATTGGCATGATGATATTTAATCCCCTTGTAAGTGTTTACTTTTGTATAATTACATAGGCTTAGTTTTAGCTATTAATGTACCTACCATTAAGCTTTTTCTTGTAGTTGCTTAGAATAGATCATTTATTTTTTATTTATGTATTCATAGTTTAACTTTAAATTGTATTGTCCCAATGTAATTGGATCGTAGAGTGATGGCCTGAAACACAGGTTTAAAATAACCTAGATCGGGCGGATCGCTGTTTAACAATGCAATTCCGAACCACCGTTAATTGCATGTTTAATAAAAATATCTTAGTTTCGTTTATTTTTAGGCACTATTATTGTATGGAAAATATTATTACTGCTGACTAAATGTACATTTTTGTAGACGTTTTTATTTGAATAAATTATTATTATTATTATTTTCGACATGTTTACTGCCAGTCGATTCTATAAACATATCGAAGTGAAAGCTTGGGTTGATTGTATGGATTGACAGCTCACCTCGTGATCACTTCACTCAAGCCTTCATTTCGACATGTTTACAGAATCGACCGGCAGAATCTCACTGCAGGCTACACAGTGGATGCTGATCGAAGCTTCTAATATTCAACATACCTACTGCAGTTCACTTTTTAAATTCTCAAACAAAGCAAAGAAGTCCTTACCAGAAATAGCTGAAGGTACCCCAGCATTGTTAAAAGACGACCTTTTGGGTCTCCCGTTGCACAGCAACTGAAAAGTCTTTTGCGTAAAGAAAATATGGTTTTAGTACGTAAAACTTGTTGAAATTGATCGTTAGTGGGGCGACTATGGACTTTTATGGCTTTGTGATAATTGCCTGTTATCGCAATAAATATCTAAATAACTTGAGAACTATACGTACACCAGCGGATGCCTTTTTTATTGTTTTGTGGGTGGGAAATCATCAGGATGAATCCTACCGCTCTAGGTGGAGCGGAAGGGAGTGTCAGACTCTTAGGTAGGTGACTAAAATTCACCCGTGTTCCTTCAAATTCTCCTTGCGTTCCAGGGCCGAGGTGATGCCTGCGACTTCGACCGCGCGGATGTCAAAGTTTCCACTACCCTTTAGTTTTTGTTAGCGGATGCTTACGTCATAAAGAAAACCTCTTTTCAGATTTCTAGACTTACACGGCCGGTCTCAATAACGTATCTACCTTTGACCAACTGTCTACCACTACTGTAACTGTATAATTAGCTACCAACAGTAGCTGAAACGTCATGTTTGTGTTTCATTTCAGCTCCTGACGGTAGCTAATTTGACAATTGGTTAAAGGTAGATACGATATTGAAACCGGCCGTTAGTAGTTGTAGCTGGTCCGTTGTAGAGGGTCAGGACAAACGATTTTGAATACATATAGGTTTATAGGGAAGGACTATTGCAAAATATCCAGTGTTCATGGGTTTCGTTTCCGCCATATTATTTCTGGTTGTTCTAGTCTGGCTAACGGAGACTATTTGCACAGGCACAACCTTGTAGCCAGGATTATCCATCCGCAATTTGCTCTTAAATACAATGTTGTAGAATCGGAAGTACCGTATATAGTACAGTACTTCCGATTCTGGTATGGTATATACGATATGCGCCCTACCCAGTTCTCGAAAATGGCAATTGCACATTGTATTGGCATCGGTCTATCATCACTGACAGGACTATTGTTACCAATAAGCCTGACATAGTGGTGATAGACCAACTAGAGCGTCGCGCAATGATTGTTGATATAGCAGTCCCGCATGACGAGAACCTCGTGAAGGCTTAACTTGGCTCGCGAGGTTGTCGACATGTGGGATGTGAACACAGTAGTCATTGTGCCGATAATCGTGACGGCCAATGTCATAATTGCCACGAGCCTCGACCAACATCTGAGGAGACTCTCGTTGGATCAAGGGCTTGATCCAGAAAGCAGTACACGGCGCGCATAGTCTGACCACTGGCAGCTTGGACCCTGTTCCCGATACCGGTGGCCTACTATTTATATTTTGAAATGTTTTTTTTAAATAGCAATATTTAAAAATGTAAGTAAATAATATTTTTACAATATAAATAAATGGAAAAATAATAATAAATAATGTATATAAGCTTGTTTTTGTACTTTTACTTATTTTCGTTATTTTTTTACCGTATAGTAGTAACCTCCTAAAATACCCGAGCATGAGTAGTGGTATCAGTTAACCATTGATTAAATCTCCAAAAAAAATTAGTCTGCCATAACGTCGGAAGTGCTTGGCAAGTTGCTCATATGTACCTATGTATGCAGCCATTTTTAGAGCTCCACAATCAACAAGGAACCCTTACAGTTTCGCCATGTCAGTCTGTCCGTCCGCGGTTTAGCTCAAAGACGCTTAGCGCTAGAAAGTTGAAAGAACAATGATCACTTTGGACTAGGAAAAAACAGAAATTGGTACTGAGATGAAACTGTCACCAATATGTAGTGCATTGTTTATGTAATTATCGTATTTCTTCGTTTATTTTTAATATAGTAAATCTTTTTTATTTGATTACTGCTTGATTTATCTAAAGGCAATATAAACTATTTAACTTCGAACGCATCCTTAATTACTTCTTCTTCTTTTTTTCGCGGGTAGGTGCATAAAAAGTAAACACATATGCTCTGTATAATTTTATATTTTAATTAGTAAATAATTTTATTTTATTTTTAATTTCATCGGATACAACATAATTGGCTTACCACTAAGCACATATTGTGTGGGCAGTAGTATCCTTATGCCCTAAACAGTGCTAATTGCATTTGCTTGCCGGCTTGAGCTGTCACCTCCAACTTTGGCAGTCTTTGAAACACAAAGTCACTATTATGACCACTATAGCTGACATTGCGGAGACCCAGCGCATGGCTATAATGTCACTTAACCAGAGGATGGCTGATTTTGAAGCACACCTTAAAGCTTCACCACCAGGAGCTGATTTGAGCAGCCTCCACAAAGACTTCACCATCTTCAGGGAGCATGTTTGGAGAGTCCTCAGCGCTTTGCAGCTACAGATTGCTGAACTGAGCAGGAGTGTAGACGTGATAGAGATGCGTCACAGGAAAAAGTTTCTGTTACTTGGTGGCGTCCCAGAGAAACCAGGTGAGAAAGTTCCTGATACCGTAGCAACCATCCTGCAGACTAAGCTTGGTTTGATGGATCTGGCACCCTCTTCACTGACTGTATGTCACAGACTGGGCGCTGCCTCGGAGGGTCGCGCCAGACCTATCCTGCTTCGGTGCGCTGACTCAACCCTCCGTAGCGAGATTTGGAGAACCAAGACCAAGTTGAAGGGATCGCCTTATGTGGTGTCTGAATTCCTCACTCGACAACGGCATTCTACTTTTACTGCAGCTCGCAAACTGTTTGGCGTGACTAACGTTTGGACCATGGACGGCAATATCAACGTCAAACTTCCGGATGGAAAGCGACGGCGAGTCTTCAGTCTTGAGGAGGTCGGTGCGCTTGGAGTGGAACATGGCAAATCCTTGGATCAAGAGGTTCCTCCGGTTTCCAACTCTAAAAGTGCATCTCCACAGGCTTCGACTCGGTCGAGGCGGATTACAAAGAAGAAGTAGTGTCATTTATTGGTATTTATGTATTGTTTGCTAACTTTGTATCCGTTTGTGCGTGTTTCCTATCTGTTTTTATTCTCTGAAACTGTGTCTTGATACCTACTGGTTAAAAATAAGCACGTCACAGAATTTTTGTTAGTAATACCGACACTTAGTTTTTGTTTTGAAATGTTTTGTTTTGATCTGTCAGTGTCAGTAGTTGTCACTTGTGTTTTTGTGTATTTTCTATCATATTTTTATCTATGCCACTTATTTTGACCTCTTGTGAATTAAGTTTGCGTTTGGAAACACGCACTAGTAATTTAGTTTTGTTTGTGAACAGTCTGCCGGCAGGTAATGCAATTATAAATAGTGAATTTAAGTTCACTTTTAAATTAGTTTAAATTTTATCTTATCTATAATATTCTTTATATATTTATTTACAGTTTATAATAATTATGTCTCACGACGACTCGTTTTTTTCCTGCCGTAGTTCCACTACGTCATATTCATCTCTAGACGAATCTTTTTCTGTAAACAGCTTTTTAAGTGGTGAGTTTCAGCGATTTCAGAAGTGTTTTAATGTCTGTCATGTGAACGCTCAAAGTATCCCTCAACATCACTCTGAGATGCTGGATTTGTTTAGTGATGTTGCTTTGCACGCTGTCCTAGTTTCGGAAAGTTGGCTTAAGCCCGAACTTCCCTCTTCTTTTTACAGTCTACCCGGTTTTGTCCTTATTCGCAATGACCGCCGAGCCGGGGGTATTGCCATTTACCTACGCAGCGACATCCCCTACAAAATCGTATCATCTTCGCCGGTGACAGTTAACGGCAATCCCGAATACTTAGTCCTTGAAATTGATGTCAAGGGGATTAAGGCCATTCTTGGAGTATTTTACTGCCCACCTGCTATAGATTATTTCTCCACTCTTGATTCTCTTTTTGATTCTCTTTCCTCAGAGTACAAACATCTCATATTCATGGGTGATTTCAACACCGATCTCTTGAAGGATAATTCTAGATCATGCAAACTGAGAGCAATCCTGGAATCGTCGAGTCTATCTCTTCTTACACTTAATCCGACTCATCATAATCTCGACACAAGTGACTCTTGGCTTGATCTCATGCTCACTTCCTCAGTAAATTTAGTTGCTAATCATGGCCAGATTGCGGTTCCTGGGTTATCTAGAAACGACTTAATTTATCTGACGTATAAAATTAAGCCTCCTAAACAGCGGCCTGCCATTGTGTTCCTTCGGAATTTCGCGAGAATGGACAAGGACCAGCTCAATAGAGATGCAAGAGCTGTTGATTGGATCGATGTTGAACAGGCATCGACAGTGGAGGAAAAAGTAGAAATATTTAACAGGTTTGTACTTCACCTCATTGATGCACATGCACCTCTGAGGGCCGTCCGTGTTAAGCGCCCCCCGGCTCCATGGATCAACTCTGGAGTTCGTATGGCGATGAGACGGCGTGACAAGGCTTTTCGAAAATATAGAAGAGATCGCAGTGAGGAGAACTGGAACCTGTACAAGTTGGCTAGAAACCGCTGTAACCAGATGGTAAGAGCTTCTAAACGCCGATACATTTGTGAAAATGTCCTCAACTCTTCACCGGCTGATATATGGAAGTTTCTCAAATCACTCGGCATAACAAAATCCTCTTCTAATGTTATTTCTTCTAATGTGTCCTTGAATGATTTGAATAAGCATTTTTCATCATCGGCTATGCTTGCGGTTGCTGTTAGAAACAATACCATTCTTGATATTACTTCCACGCCAATCTTACTGACCCTGAGATCCTCAAAACATTCAACTCAATTAAATCCAAAGCTGTTGGCTGTGATGGGGTCAGCAGAACTATGTTATCCTTCATAATTAAAAGTATTATCCCTATTATCACACACATAATCAATGCCTCCTTACAGACTGGGGTATTTCCCACAATCTGGCGTAAGGCCTTTATAATCCCCCTTCCTAAAATATCCAACCCTAGTTTATTAAATCACTACAGACCAATCTCCATTCTCCCTTTCCTATCTAAGATCCTGGAAGCAGTTGCTCTTAAACAAATATCTTCCTTTGTGTTTGGGAATAATCTGTTATCCCCATTCCAATCAGGTTTTCGGCCGGGCCACAGCACAGCCACAGCTTTGCTGAAGGTTACAGAAGACGTTAGGAATGGCCTGGAGAGGTCGAGATTAACGGTGTTAGTTTTAATAGATTTCTCCAATGCTTTCAATACCGTTGATCACGACATCCTCCTGGCTATTCTGTCTCAAATTGGGGTTTCTTCGTTGGCACGGGATTGGTTTTCATCATATCTTCGTGGTCGCCAGCAAGCGGTTCGTGCTGATCAGAACTTTTCTGACTGGTGCGGCCTGGAAACTGGCGTTCCACAAGGCGGTATACTCTCTCCACTCTTATTTTCTCTATTTATAAACTCTATTACCACGATTCTAAAATGCTCTTACCATCTGTACGCTGATGACTTACAGCTCTACGCGCAAACTGACATTGACAACATGGACAACTGCATCGCATTGCTGAATGCTGACCTTCTAGCTATCAGCGATTGGTCAAGTAGATTTGGGGTTACTGTCAATGTCGGTAAATGTCAGGCTATCCTCATTGGTAGTTCATATTTTCTGCGTAACTTGGACACCAGCCAACTGCTGCCGCTTACTTTCAACAATACCGTAATCACTCTTTCCCCACACGTTAAAGACTTAGGTCTATACATTGATGACCGGTTAAGTTGGAATAAGCAGATTGCTCAGGTTAGCCAGAGAGTAACATTCACACTGCGATCTCTCTATAGATTCAAGCATTTTCTTCCTTCTAGCACTAAAATCACTTTGGTCCAGTCACTTGTGCTTCCTATAATTGATTATGCTGATGTTTGCTACTCTGATCTATCCCAAGAACTTCTCAACAAACTGGATCGACTTCTTAACAACTGTATTCGTTTCATTTTTGGCCTTCGTAAATATGATCACATTTCTTCCTTCCGTTCTCAGCTTAAATGGTTGCCTATCCGTCAGAGGAGATCCCTCAGATCCCTCTGCATGCTCTTCACTATCATGAACGATCCTTGTGCTCCTGATTATGTAAAACAATATTTTAAAGTGTTGGGCAGTTCTCACAGTCTCAACCTTCGAGCATCTAAAAACTTACTTCTTCATATCCCTTCACACCGCACCGGATTTTTGTCTAATTCCTACGCTATTTCTACAATTAAACTCTGGAATATGCTACCCCTTGACATCAAGAAGGCGGAGTCAAAATTTTCCTTTAAGCGTAAAATCCGAAAACACTACTTAAAAGCTTGTCATTCTTAGTTGTTCTTCATCATGATTTCTATGAATTCTCTTAATCGGTATGATTATTATATATCATATTTATTAGTTTATTATTTTAGCATATATATGTATTTTATTAGTATTATATATATTATCTGTATATTCTTTCCGAATTGTTAAAATTCAATTTTGAATCTTATTTTTATTTATTGTACACCTACCACAATATAGTCTTTATAACCCAAAGGTTGACTGGTAGAGAATGCCTTGATGCATTAAGTCCGCCCATGTACCACTATTGTACATAAAGTTTAAATAAATAAATAAATAAATAAATAAATAAATAAATTACTTACGTTACTAGAGAAGTCCATAATTTTCTAAAGTCTTAATTAAATAAAAAATCAGAATTAAATCTCTGGCAATGTAAACCGTATAAACTCACAATAATTATTATAATACTTAAACTTACTTACTTAACTTTTATTTGATGTTACTTCGTGGTAAATTGCTGTAAAGCCATTAATTAAATGAAAAAACTAATGATTTTACATCTAAAATCGACAGTGTCATAAATTGATCGATTACGTCCCGCCCTATTTTTGACAATTAAACAAAAAATTGACGCGCTGACCGTGTTGTTGTAGTTTCGGCTTTGTCTGTGTTCTGCTCCCATATTATTATTATACTCTTTGGTGTTGTGTGATTTACTGTTATTTTCTTGATTTAGAATTATCTGGCGTGAACTCTTCTTATCATAAAGAAGAAAACATAAATGCTATCTACGATTAATAATAAATAAACATAACCTCAAAACATATTTTATAGTTTCTTGATTCTCCGACCTTTTATAAATATATTGAAGGCCTTACTTAGTTATATTTATAAAGGCGAATGAAACGACATGTATGTCATTAACTTACATTTTGTTAGATTTTACTAGTCCAAGCATGTTATCCGAGTGGCCATTGTTCTTTGGTATGGGTATAAATACCTATTAATCAAACAGTAACAGTGGTAAAATATTTTTTTTATCGTCTGCCCCATGGTGTGGGGTGTCGTTGGATAGGTCGCCTAAAAAATTGAGGGTTTGCAAACCATTTTTTGATTTCCATACGTGCAAACGTATGAACGTACGAAATATTAATTTAAAGTGCATTTTTTTAACACGCTTTTATATTAGCTTCACCTGTATGTATGTATGTATGTAACCGACCCCTTTGAGCTCGATTTTGTCCTACTTTGAACGATCAGATTTAGTCCAAACTTTGCACACCTGTCAAGGATCGATGACAATGCAAGAATTCAATTAAAATATCCGATTATCCTAATTAGATTCGCCAGGATTAATTAATTAAAATTAAAAAATATTCTAACAAAGCAAAACATTATCCATAAATACACACTTTTTTATTGTTCACAAAAACACACATATTCTATGTAACTAAACTTTAACAAAAAAAATAGTTTAAAAAAACTAAAAAAACACGCTTTTATAGAAAAATCCAACTAAAAAACAGAAAATCAAATTTATTAAATTTTTTAATAAATTTGGTTAAGAATAGTGTAAAAAAAGGAATGAATGTACATTATTGTTAAAAAGCGTGGGGTGCATTAAAAGTGCTTTTTAAGATATTATCAAAGTGATGATTCTTCTACTCATTATCTGTCAATAAAATGTTTTTAACTATTGACACTATGCACCCCACGCTTTTTTATTATTGATGATTTCCCATCCTTAAAAAAAAACCTGGCGTTAACGAGTTAATGAGTAATAGTCGACCAACTTATGAAATGAAACCGGGTAAGTGTACATTTTACTATTTTTCAAGCATGGTTTAGAGATTTAATTTATGGTTAAGATTAGTTTTGAGATTAAGATATTTAAGGATTAACAAAATATAAACACATTTACTCATGTTTCATTGATTTTAATAATAAATAATTTAAATACATGGTGCTTTATAATTATAACAACTTCTACGATTAGCCTGGTATGAAAGAGATAGTTCACAATTCTGTGAGCAAACACAGGTGGAGAGTGCACCTGTGTTTGCTCACAGAATTGTTCTTTGGTATACTCCGCTGCAATCAGACACGACCAGGCCGAAAGCAGGGACAGGTCGGCTTTCCGTGCTTTCTGAAGCACGGAAATATCACACGGTGACACTACCAACTTTCGAACTATGCGCTGCCACTGAAAAAATCCTAGTGGAATAACACAATTACACTTTTCTCGACTAGGAAATCATACACGGGACCCAACTTTTAGCAGTCACGAGGCCAGCAGAGCAGCTTGGTGCGTTTTAACAGTGCAGCAGCGTCTTCAATGTGTGCCACGACTCATGTGTATTTCATGTAGGGCACCTACTCAACGGATTTTTTAAAACGGCTGTAATTAAATGTGAAACTATGCTGCTGAGACAATTTTAAAAGCAACGCTGGACCATTATAGGCGCCTACTCTTTTTATAACAGCAATGCGCGATTGTACAAGTCTCTGCTTAGCGTAGTTTAAATGATGATGTTCGCAATTTATTCTCCACTTCCCGATAGAATGATGTAATTATTTTAAAAATATTTTTCCTAAAAGATGTTTTCAACACCCCTCCTCAACCTCGATATTTGCAGTTTCAGTTTTTCACAGAGCTACGGATATTGTTGCGCTTGCGCCAGTTGTCTAATAAATCAGCTAGGGTTAGGTTTTTTCTCTCTCTTCCAAGTAATTTAAAGTGCTAGTGAAGTAGTTTGATTTTTATCGGTGTCCCGCCCAGAACTCTCGTGACTACCAACACATTGACAGGCTGGCTCATCCTCTTCTAGTGTAATCGATTAGTTTGTAAGTTTGTTTAATATGCCCTGGCTGGAGGCTTTAATTTTTGCTATACTGCTACAGGCAAGTCCAGTTTAACAGCCACCAATCTCCTTTTTTCTTTTTGATGGGGGAAATCCTCATGGATGTCCTCTGTCAGACTCTTACTGACTAAAACCACCCCGGTGTTCCATCTCCCACCTACGCCGGGGATCGCGGGAACATATGCGACTTCCGTAATCCCCGGCTGATGCCGGCCCGCCTCTGCGGGCCACCTCGCGTCAGTGGGGGAGTGAGGTGTTTGACTCCCCCCGCTACGTTAAAGAGGGGCGCACGGGAACACCACGTGCCGCCACCTCGGGTTCGGATGAATGGGGGGCGACGGACGTCCCCAAGTCCGCCGCCTCTGGACCTAGCTAGGGGGCCGGAAGAGAGCAGCCCTCCTCCGACGCCCGATGCGCCTGCTGCGGGCCGGAAGGGGGGTCGAGATTTCCCTCTCCCTTTCCGCAGCCTCCTTCTGCGCGATAAATGTCTCGCAGAAGGAGACCACCGCGTCCCAGAAATCCTTGCCGCCGCCCATAGAACGGACTACAGCCGGCAGCGAGAAGTCTCTGCCTACCACACTCCCAAGCGGCACCCTGCTAGCGTATGCCGCGCCGTGTCCTCCCGACAGTCGACGCAGTGGTGACACCGACTGCCTATACGACACAGGAACCACCTTAAGCAGCCATGCTCCGAGAGGACCTGCGTCGCACGAAACGACAGGGAGCCATGCCTTCTCCCAAGCCATAGGTCGAGCACCAGCCGGATGGCCTCGATGGTGACGAGGCCGGTGGAAGGGCTTGAAAGCCTATCCCGCCATTCCGCCACCAAGACCTCGGGCAGCTACGACCGACGCAGCTCAAAGTGTCGCTGCATCAGTCACTCGCCGCGCGCCCGCGCGTCCTCCCGGTCAGTGCGCAAGCCGCCTCGTAGGAGATCGTGCGATAACCCCTAATGACTCTGACGGCCATCACCCTCTGCGGCTTCCGCAGAACAGACCAGTTCGAGAGTCAGCCACCCAGATCGGGACCGCAAACAGGGCCATCGATCGCACGATCCCCACGTACAACCGCCTGCAGGCGGTGCTGCCAGATTGGGAAGCAGCATTGACAGCGCCCCCGCCGCGCCTAACCACTTGGGCGCCAGCCGCCGGCAGTGGGGGCCGAAATCCCACTGGCTGTCGAGCACCAATCCCAGGTACTTCATGGTGGACTCGATAGCGATACGGGCCCCCCGGCCGGCAATCTCCTAGGTTGACCTGAGAGAGCGCACTCATAAGAAAAAAACGCTGTCGAAATGTCTTGTGATCAATATCTTACAACTTAGCATCTCGACAATCGCCTGGTAAAATGGGACTTAGTCTGGAGGCACTCCTCTAGTATTAAAGTACCATAAATGGGATCCAGTTGATGAGGTCGTATGTAGGCAAGGATTTATAAATAACACTCAAACATACACAGTTCTGCTTATATTTGTGAAATAGACTGAAATATTGTTACTATCATTTCCTCGTGTGACTGCTTCAGAAGTAGTGATTATTACCTACAGTGTTACAGTATTAAGAAACACGGTGAACAAACTTAAACTAACTTCCAATTTATAACGTTGGATTTTAAGAAACAGATCATCGACAACTCCAACATAAATAAAAAATAGCAAAAATGTAAAACATAATTTTGTAAAATGTGAAAATGTCTGACTTACTAAGTTTTGTGTAGTGTCATCGGGCTTTATAATTATTATTATAACAATTTTGATTCGCCAAGTATGCGCAGAGAAGGAGGAAGTTAATTAAATGAAGGAGATACAGTTCACAAGTCTGTTAGCAAACATTCCAGCACTCTCAGTTCCTTTGCTTTCGTAGTCCGATGCGACCGGGAAGAGCTCAGGCGCAAGATCAACGGCGACATGTGCGCACCGAAGTACGAGGATGTCACACGATGACACTACCAACTTTCAAACTATGTGCTATCACTGAAAATTTCCTAGTGAAATAACACAATTATACTTTGCTCGACCAGGAAATCGAACACGGGACCTAACTTTAAGCAGTTACGAGATTAACAAAAAATTTTAACAGTGCTGATAAGAGCAGCGTCCTCAAACCACAACTCATCAGTTATTGCAGTGCACCCACTCAAAAATATTTTAAAACTACACTTCTCATCAAAAAAATCGAAACACCTCGCAGTTTATGATTTGATAAGGATTATCAGAAAAATGTGTATATTTAGGAATAAATGTAAAATGTCATTTAATAGTGAGTAGTATGAGGTTTTTAAATCCTAATGTTAATGTTCTAAATTCAAATTAAGTCTTCATAGGTTTCGTATTTTGTATAATGAGTAATTTTTACCCTGTATGGAATATGAAGGAAATGGGTAAAACAACACGCGTAAATGAAAAAAAATGTAAGAAACGTTTATTTAATAACTTGTATTCCCTCCGCGAGCTCTTATTACTGCTTCCATACGGTTCTTCATCGATCGGATGAGAGTCACGATCACATGTTGTGGTATATTATCCCATTCCTCTTGGATTGCATTTTGCAGCTGGCTAAGTGTTTCTGGGGCTGGATCTCTTGCTCGAATTCGTCTCTTTAATTCATCCCATAGATGTTCAATGGGATTCATGTCCGGGCTTCTTGCTGGCCATACCATAATGGAGATACCGACTTCGGTAAGATAATCTCGTACGACGCCCGCGGTGTGAGCTCTAGCATTGTCGTGCATGAATATGAAGTCGTTGCCAATAAAATGTGCATAGGGCATCACATGAGGTTCAAGACACTGTTCGATGTACCGATGAGAGTTTAGTGCAGGCAGCCGTGGCCCAGATACAAAGGCAAGTTCTGTCTTACCGTCGGCGCTGATTCCTCCCCAAACCGTCCACGAACCGCCACCATAGCTGACCTTTTCTTCAATGCAGCATTGTGCAAAGCGTTCTCCATCTCTTCTGTAGACCTTGTTCCTTCCGTCGTTACCATACAGCATAATTTTACACTCATCAGAAAACAGTACTTTGCTCCACTGAAGGTATGACCAAGTTAGGTGCTCGCGTGCAAAGTTAAGGCGCGCTCTTCGATGGTCTGCAGTTAATTTCGGCCCATTCGCTGGCTTATGCGGTGCCAATCCGCGTTCCTTCAACCTTCTTCTTATTGTAGAGTCACTTACAGCTACTCTTCGTACAACGCGAAGCTGCTGCTGCAGTTGAAAAGCGTTAAGGCGTCGATTTCGTAAAGAGGTTGTTACAATAAATCGATCATCTCGCTCAGAAGTGACCCGATTCCTGCCAGATCCTGAACGGCGCGTGAACGAACCAGTCTCCCGATAGCGTTTGTAGACTCTATGAACAGATGATAAGCTTAGATGCAATCTTGCAGCCACAACACGCTGACTAAGTCCAGAATCCAGCAATGCCACCACTTGGGCGGCTTCTGCGGGCGAAGTATCCATATGTTTTAGAAAAAAAAGTTTTTTCAGACGTCCCAAAGTCACAGTAAATGAAATAAGAAACAAAAAGTTTAAAGACAAGCGCTAATTTTAGTTTTTAAACGAGAAACGTACTCCAACCCTAAATACACATTTGTCTCAAAACAGTGATTAATTTCATTTATAGGATAAACAAATGAAATTCTAATTTCGAATTTTGATTTTTTTCTTCTTACTGTAATGACCAAACTGCCAGCTACACAATAATGTTTTTTTTTTCATGGAATTAATTCTCTTTTGTAAAAAATTAGGACAAAAACAATAAAAACGAAAGTGTTTCGATTTTTTTGATGAGAAGTGTATTTTCCTAGAAGATGTTTTCAACACCCCTCCTCAACCACAACATTTGCGGTTTCAGTATTTTAGAGAGCTATAGAAATTGTTGCGCTTGCGCCAGTTTTCTAATAAATCAGCTAAGGTTACGTTTGTGTCTTTTTTCAAAGTAATTTAAAGTGCTAGTAGAATTTTTGTTATCATTTACCCGTCCAGAACGCTCGTGACTACCAACACATTGACAAGCTGGCTCATGCTCTTCGAGTGGAAAACTGTTACCGTTGTTTAGACCCCCTGGAACTTCGCATCTTTCACCTTCATACTCTCCCATGCATTCACAGACTGGTCCCTCCTCCTCATTTAAGGAACAAATACCGCTGTTTAAGCAATGACCATGACACACGTTCACTTCACATCGTTCTCCGGAATAGCCAGCTTCACATCTGAAATAACAAAATTGTGAAGTATACCAATATAAATTAAACAAGAAAGCCATAAGGAGTAGAACATGCTTTACCTGCATTTAGGAAGCCCACCTTCAGACAAACTACATTTTCCTTGTAAACAATAGTTCTCGCAGCTTGATACCTCACATCGCTCACCGGTGTACCCAGGAGAGCATATGCATTGGGATTGTCCATTAACTTTAATACCATGAACACAATATGGACCAAAATAATATTCCCTAGCAATTTTGTCTGTCTTATAGTTTTTGAGTACGTGAGGGCAATTCGAAATTCCCTGAAATTGATCTTTCATTTTGTAGTTGGCGGCTATACCGACACCGCTTTCATTATGAACCTCAAACATCTTGTTCATAGTTTGTCCTAATGGTGACTTTTGAAATTTCCAAACAACTTTCTTAATCGAGGAATGACCGAAAAATCCAGAAATACCCTCTTGGTGTTGGCTTATTGCCACCACGTAGAGGTTTTGTTTAGAAACTGTAAATGAGTTTGGGTTTGTAACACTGGAACTAGGATAACCTGTCCAGATAAGTTCTTCTTGTACATTTTTTCCATTCAAATCTGCACTACAAGTATAACTTTTTGAACTTTTAGTTTCAGGCATTGTCCAGTATATTTTTTGTGTCTGTAGGTCAATAGCCAAGTTGTGCAGGTTCCGGTTGTACTTTGAATTAATAACAACTTCTCTGTTAGAACCATTAAATCGAGCTCTCTCTATTGTAGACGTCGGCAGGTTTGTGTTGATCCAGTAAATATACCTGCAAATTGAAAACCATTAGTTAGGTACTTCATATGTACCACGAAGGAGAATATATTCTGTCAAATTATAAATTTATCTTACTATTATTAGTAACGTACCCTCTGCAACTATCGACAGCTATGTCAGTGGGGATCCCGACATCCATCTTGATTAAAAGATATTCGTAAACATAGTTCTTGTATCCAGGTTTTAATGAAATCCAATTTATGCTTCGTCTCTTAGTATCTGTGAAGAACAGTATTTCTGAGATAGGGTCGACGGCTAGACCCTGGATGTTCCTGCCATTTCTTTCTGTGAAGCATTTGTGTTCCATGGAATTTATGTTATAACCACATATGGCGTCGTTGCTGTTCTGTTTGTTGACGTACAGCAGAATGTTGTTAACTTCATCGTAAGCTATAGCAGCCATCGTCTGGAAGGTCAGTGATACAGTGGCCAATTTGGTTCCGTTATCAGTGTAAAATTCTAGTCGATTTCCTACTGTTGTGGCGAAGTCTGAAACAACAGAATTATTTCAGCTAGAATTGTTTATAATTACTAGAATAAGCTAATAAAGACATTTCGATGTAAGTGCGCAACTTAGTCATTGCAGCCGAGGCAAGGTATGCCATGGAACGACATACTGAAATCTCTTAAGTCACGAACTTGCTAAACCGCCCTAAAAAAACATTAATACAAAAACTACAACCGACTTCGAAATCAGTGTTTCTGGTGTGGTTTCTTCATTTTTATGACAACGACTTCCAAAATTAAAGTTATTTTGTACTTTGTAGTGGTTTTTATTTGGAAGCCGATTGTACTGTTTTGGAATTGTTTTTTTTTAATTTTCACTCTTTAGTGTTGGTACCCCCTAAAATGCCGATGAAACCATATCAATTTAATAAAATTATCTATTTCCATAACTCTTCATCAGATTTTTACTAGAAATAAAAATAAAAACTCCTAACTAAATTAAATCTAAAATATGGCGTCAAAAACTTCATCCGCATCGCTGTCGACTGGAAGTGTACCCAAAAGACTGGCGGCATTGCCACGTTGTATGGCAATGCTTATTTTATTTTAATTTAGATTTATACTAAATTTAAATAGGACCATTTTGAAATATTTTATTTAAAAATGGAAAAGTTTCGGACAAAAAACAATTTAAAAAACCCTTCTAATTTCATAAATGACGAAGTTATGTCCGAGCGGACACACAAAAAAATCATCGAAATTCATAGCCTCCTCCTTCTTTGAAGTCGCTTAATACAACAAAAACAACGTTGAAGAGAGAAGTAGAGAAGGAATTTAATACAAGCTGTTGGTATGCTCACCCCAGGAGTGCACCAGCCCGACGAGCAGTGCTACCACCAGCACGCACTGCGCTCTGCACATTTTGCTTCAGAAATAAAAAGTCGTTGCAACAGAGAAGCGTCCACCACAGAATATAATTATAATAGTATTGGTTCACCCTTGATGACCACTCCTTAAATAGTTGCGCAAAAAATTGTCTTTTCCTAAAACAAAAAAGAATTGGTTGTGATAAGACGCCACAATAATACCTTATTAGGGTTCCGAACCTCTATATGGAAAAATGGAACCCTTATCACTCGGTTGTCTGTCTGTCAGCCTATTTTTTCCGAATCTACTGGACCGATTAAGTTGAAATTTGATACCCATATGATCTTTCTGTGACCCAATCACGAACGTGCAACAAAAATAATAAAATTTTGATATGGGCTCACTGGAAAAAAAGTTTTTCCAACTGTACCGTGTGACATATTAAATGAAAGCCGTATTGTGAATTCCGAATGCATTCTTTTTTCATATTCAAAAATAAATGGTTTTGAAGTTATTCAAGAAATTATATGTAAAATGACAATTCCCCTTATTTCCGAAGCTACTGAGTATAGATTTTGAAAAAAAATACAGATAGTAGTTGGTTGCCAAGATTCAAAGTCAAAGTCAATTCATTTATTTCAACTAGACCATTAAAAGGCACTTTTGAACGTCAAATTTACAGCTTGAAATTAAAATATTAGTGACTCTAGCTGTCCATTCGCAAAAAGTAGATTCTTATGGAGAAGAACGGACAAGGAACTCCATGGTTATTCTTTTCAAATATAGGTTTTACAATACTTTGTATACATACATTAATCAATTGATAATATTATGTGAGCACAATGCACCCAAAATTACACTAATATACAGCACACACTTATATACTAATAGGTACAACAAAGCAATACTAGCAGAGATATAATTAAGTTTGCTAGCAAGGGACACGGTACTCACATATTTATTATTTATTTTAAAAAAAACGTTGCCCCACACTAGGAATTTCTCCTCTATCGTGGGTGCGTTTACAAACATACAAATTCACATACACAAACAACCAGACCCGGAACAAGTATCTGTAGGCCATACAAATATTTTTTCCGTGCGGGAATCGAACCCGAGACACGCAGCGCAGCAGTCAATCGCTTAACCACTGCGCCAAACGTGTTGTCAAAACAATATAATAACAACAATGGATCAGTGTGTGAATTAAATTTCATATTTAAAACATAAAAAACATACAGTAAATAAATCAACAAGTTTGACTTTGTCCACTACACCCTAGATCGTCCTATGGAGCAGGACCAGCATGTTTCCAAGCATTCTTATCTTTATGCTTGTTTACAAAGTGTTTTAAATTTTCTTTCATTTAATTCTAATACGTCACAAGGTATTTTGTTGTAACATTTAACACAGTACTCCATGAAAGATGTTCGTACTTTGGCTAATCTATAAAATGTTTGATCTAATTTATTTTTATTTATTAAAATGATTTCTATCACTAATTTTGCTAAAGCGATGTCGATTTTTTCTTACATTCATTATATTCACATAAATGAATTGACAAGGGACTATCATAATATTTATCTTTTTTTAAAGTTCCCTAAGAGAATCGCGGCGAAAAAGATTATAAATGGCTCTGACAGCACGCATTTGTAAAATAAATACAGATTCAATGTCAGCAGCCCGACCCCTCAGCAAAATACCGTACGACCTAATGCTGTGAAAGTAACCAAAATAGACCAAGCGCGCGGTTTCTACATATGTTAACTATCTTATCTTTCTAACTGCATAAGCGGCTGAGCTTAGCCGCCCCGCAAGAGATGTTATGTGAGGTCCCCATTGCAATTTCTCGTCTAAAGTGATTCCTAAGAAAACCGTCTGATCAATAAATTCCAGTTTTTGTCCATTCAATACGATGACACATTCGTTGCTTCTAACATTTGGTAAAGTAAATTTAATACATTAATATACTTTTTTGTGACCGTCGGTCTATCCTAAATATCAATGATGTGTCATCAGCAAATAACACTATCTTTGTTTGATTTTAAAGCAATTGGGGCAAATCGTTTATATATACTAAAAAGAGGAATGGACCCAATATTGAACCTTGCGGAACGCCCATTGTCAATTCAGACCTTAGTGAGTTTACACCATTTACCTGGACTTGAACCTGTCTGTCTTTCAAGTATGATCTAATCAAATCAAGGGATGTATTCCTAATCCTATAATGCTCGAGTTTCAACAAAAGCGTCTCATGGTCAACGCAATTGAACGCCTTCGAGAGGTCGCAAAAGATTCCAATGGCGTCTTTTGAATCTTCCCAGGCGTCAAAGATGTTCTTTATTAGGGTGACACTGGCGTCAGTTGCACAACACCCTTTGGTGAAACCGTACTGTTTTAATTTTTATTAAAGTGTGGTACTTTAATAAAAAATCCATCTTTCATGAACCTTCCTCTCGAAGGCGTTCGATTGCGTTGACATCTGAATAAGCATTAAGCGGCCTATAATTGTCGGGTTCATGACTATCACCCGATTTAAACAGTGGAACGACTTTACTGTGTTTCAAGGGATCAAGAAATTCTCCCTGGTCTACACTAGAGTTAAATATGAGAGCTAAGTAGCGAGCAAAAGTTTCAATCATAGATCTACAGACTTTTACAGACATTCCCCAAAGATCTTCTGTTGATTTAATTTTAAGATCTTAATAAGCTTTTATAATAGACTGGGTAATAGGGGTTTGTATGTTGAAACTTGAACTCTGATGGACATACCTTTACTTAACTACAAGAAACTAAGTATATGAAGTCTATTACATATTAGAAAGTAACGTGTTACAAAAATGAGATTCGTTCGGAACCCTTCGAATGCGAGCCCGGTTCGCACTTGGCCGGTTTTTTTTTATTATTTAGATAACTTGTGACCCGCAAAAGTTTAGTTGATATCATCGCGCTGACGAAATACAGATTATACAATTCTAGTCCGTAGCAACATTTTTAGACACTTTTATGATTTTTACGAATTCTTCGCCCGCTTGAATGTCGGAAATTACCTAAATGGAACGTACCCCCGGATAAAATCTATTTCTGTGCCAAATTTCGTCCACATGGTCTGCCGTTCTGGCGTGATTGAGTTATATACATCCTACTTCCTACTAATATTATAAATGCGAAAGTTTGTGAGGATGGATGGATGGATGGATGTTTGTTACTCTTTCACGTCAGAACGGCTGACAGATTTTGATAAAATTTGGCACAGAGGTAGATTATAGCCTGGAATAACACATGGATATATAACACATAGATTTTTATCCCGGGAATATGTTCCCTTGGGATAATTTTCGACAGTCACGCGGGCGGAGTAGCGGGCGGCAACTAGTCTACCATACATCAATCCATCCAAACTTACGCATTTATAATATTGTAGGTAGAAATTGGATTAAAATACTGGTATTCAGCTGAATCCGGTTTGACTGGAAGCCGACCCCAATATAGTCGGGAAAAAAGGCTAGGCAGATGAGGTAGAAATAGGATGTGTAATCTCAATACTTCTCTGTAACAAAACGATAAAGGTTATCATGGAGCCCGTTGCGCATCGGGGAAACCGAAGTACTAAGTGAGATATTTTTTGACCTTGGGTCAAAAGAAGATAGAAGTGTTAAGTTTATTATTCATTGTGAAATAAATATGATGTCATCCAGATTAAGGGTCAGCGCACACCAAGACGCGGGGCGCACTTTTTCACTGACCCTGAAAGAGTGTAATGTTTTTAGAAAGATTTTATGAGGTAACAGCCAAAGTAAAATAGGCTTTATGAATTTAGCAAAAGAGTAAGCTTGGCGCCACTGGTTACACACAACGGAATATATGTTACGTTAAGTGTGATTAATTGAAAATTATTAATAATTACCAAACATTACTAACTATTACCGAAAGTCGAGGTAGAAGTCAGAAATGAATCACTTTTATCGGTGATTATTAATAATGTTCGGGATGCCTTAGTCCCAATACTGGACAAACAACTTCAAGTTTTATTTTATTTATTACTTTTACTGAAGAGAGTAGTGAATTATTAATAATAACTGCCAAATTTTCACATTCACCAAATCATGAGGTAATTATTAATAATGTACGGTAGGTAATTATCAATAATTTTTCAATTAATCACATTTATCGTAACACCTTGTATCATATATATCACCTTGTACCGTATACCTTGTAGCATATTTCCAGAAACTAGGTAGTAGTAGTAGGTAGCGAATTGAAAGTTCTTGATGATGTTGTTTAGTGCACTGTACCAAATGTTATTGAATGTTGCGGTGTAGAACTTATAGATGAACATAGTATAATTATTTGCATATATAGAGGACCCAACCAAACGAATGAAATGTTCAACATTTTCTTCCAAAAACTATTTTTTTGTTTAGATCGTTTTTAAAAATCCTTGTTGCAAAATTATAATTTCCGTAGATTTCAATGTAAACATTTTAAATAAATTACAAAGGTCTATACAATTAGAACATTTGCTGCGGAGTTACAATATAAAAATAGCAAGGAATAAACAAGCCTATCCGTGTCAGAACTCACATATAGGTACTGATTAACATCTTTTAGTAGACGAGGCGATAGACATAATTATTTTACTAGAAATAGGGATCAACTAGTTCAACCAAGTTTCAGGCTGATTCAAGTAGCCTCATCTTTTATGGGATACTGTTTAAAATGTTATAATAAGATACCTCCCAATATATTGGAACTGAATGAAACGAAATTTAAATCTTGTGTTAAACGCACACTATGCAAGAAAGCATATTATAAGTTGGGGGATTATATTGAGGATAAAAATTCTTGGCTCAATGCTGGTCCTGCTCCACAGCTACTAGGGCGCACAAACAAATTTTTTAGCATTTACAAACATTTTTGGACCCGCTGAAGATTTTAAGAACATTATATTTTCATTGTATAGATTCAATTAATTTAGCATTGTATCATTTCATGCATTAACGGCACATGTGTGAGTACTGTGTACCTAAAACTATTTTTTTTTTGACTTGAATGTGCCCTGGCAGTTGGAAGTGTCATGCTCACTCAAAAGTCTAGCTGATGGTGGCGCATGTGTTGAATCATTTGGCTCCCTTCAATATGGTTGAGCCGAATGGTGCTGACGCGTGCATCATGTTCGTGAACGGACGCCGTTAATTGAGACTGGTCATCTCTCAGCTGCCATGGTTTATTTTAATGATTTGTTATTTGAATCGTTGTTTTTCCTACTCCGGACGCTTTTATCGTGCATTTTCTTCTATATCGTTATCACATATATGTATGCTTAATTTCAACAAGAATGATGTAACCAAAACATTGTAAAACAAAAATGATTTAAAAGAGTGTCCGTGGAGTTTCTTGCACGTTCTTCTCCACAGAGATCTAAGCTTTGGAACGTGCAAATAGCTTCATCTCTTTTGACTGACCAACCTTGACAATTCAAAAGTGCCTGTAAATGGTTTAATTTAAATAAATTATTTGAGTTTGGGTTTGAGTCTGATAACATTTTTCATAACACCTCAAAGTGTAAATCAGAAGTTTTAGATCTTGCACTCTCGGACCACACAGCGCAGTTACTGAAATGTACTACAAAGAAAAAACACATGTTAAATTTCATTTAATTTCATTTATTCATAAAACACTTGACATTGTGTTGCACACATGCAATTTACATACAAATACAAAGAAGTATGAATTATTAATTAACATTCCAAGTGAAATTTAAGAGTAGGTACTTAACAGCTTTAAACATAATGTCAAACAGTTTTAAATACATAATTATAATGCACGCTAAGTCTATCTGAAACTATTTTATTTTAGGTTTAAAGTCGGATTTAAGCGAAAAGATAAAATAAAACTTATATTAAACACTATTTGACATTTAAATAAGTAAAAAGAAAAAACAGTCAAAATGGTACCTAACCATAAAAAAGTTAAAAAAAAAATGTTTAAATCCGTGCTTGGCAAAGAAGTATAACAAGTTTTGGCAAAAATGTTTCTCCACTTCATTTTTGTTCTCCTGAAAACCCGACATCTTCAAGATCCGGCTGAGAAGAAGTTTATCATGGTCACATATGATTTGATAACGGGTTTTACCACTACAGTGCTATTTATTACTTGTAATTTGTAGTCTATACAATATTTGAGTTTATCCAATTTTTCCCATTTTTCGTTTCCATATGCGTCTTGCCACAGTAACGATCCATCCTGCAAATATAAATAAACTTTTATTAACCGTGTTGAAAGTAACGATGTATAATTATGTCAAAAGTAGAACCATATCACAAAGAACCACAGCAAATTAGTAACGTCATTCCCTCATCGTTAAAATGAGCCTAATCACTATCATTTTAGGGGTCCGTTAGTCCGAATGAAAACGGAACCTTTATGATCACAAGTGTACTCCGAAAATACTGGACATACAATCTATTGATTAATGTACCTAAGTATACAAAATATTATAAAACTTTATTCGAAAAGAGTAACTTTTGCGAATGGACAGCCCGAGTCACTTTATTATTTTATTTATAAGCTGTATATTTGATGTTCAAAGGTGCCTTTTAATGGTCCAATTGAAATAAATTAAGTGACTTAGACTTTGACTACTTAAAATTCTCAACATACATAACTTGTGTTCCTTGTTAGGGACATTTTCAAAATCGATATTCGATGGTAAGTAGTTATGTAAGCCATTTTAAGTAAAACTGATTACTATCCTCTGCACTGCTATTGTGTGCGGCAGCTAGATCATGAAATATAGTTCAACCATTTTTTAACATTGTGTCTAATTTCAAAGTAATCTGAGTGCCAATTCTATTCTACTAGTAACGTTCACATTCTATGCCAGTCGTAATCATTCAAAAATGTATGGAAATTGAGGCTATTTTGACAGATTTCGACTGAGATGCGCATGCGAACGTTGCTTAAAAAATAGTAGAATTGTCACTCTAATTGTGTGAATAATTTGGCCAATAATTGTTTTTTTTTCATTGTAACTTCATTCACGGTAAACTTATAAGTACACTCCTTTATGAAACCACAGGCTGGCATGCACAGGATAGTACGTTAAGTTTTAATATTCAAACATTTGAGGTTACATTAATGGAATGTTGAATTAATTAAGTATCCGGAAAGAAAACAAACTTTCTCTTCTTTTCTTTTAAGATGTTAATTACTAACAAAAATCTAAGACGAAAATCAGACGCACACTTTGAGCAAGTCAGTAAAATATTATAGAAGGCTCAGAGACAATTAAAATTAATTAAATTAAACTATACAGAACCATCCCTTACAAATCGAACGCACACAAGAATCTTATGTCGATGTGTGCTAGTGTGACACAATTTAAGGTTCTCTCTTCCTTTGCGCTTAGGACCATTCCAAATACCTGCTACGTGCCGATATTTTAGTATTTTTGTAGATTTCCTTTGAAATTATCCTGATTTAAAGTACGAAACCATTAAAATTATGTCAAGGGGAAACAGTAAAGCACGACATAAGGAATAGGGCGTACATGAAAAGGAAAGATAGGCCTAGTAAGCGAAACAGGAGTGTTAAGAGTTCAACGAGCTGATCAGCTGTTTGTTTTATGGGTTGTTCGTATAATCGACAAAAAAAATATCGATGTTATTGCCGGTACCTAAAAAGAAAATTCAATCTTTCCAAATTAATTTAAAAAAAAATGTGTTCATGGGTTTGGTATTATTATTTAAATCTCCTCATGATCCTGAAATATGACCATGCACTTCTAGAACACGCTGTATAAACAAACAAAAAAAATCCAAATCGGTCCAGCCATCTTCGAGTAATCGGGGAACTTACATAAAAAAAAGGTTCCGACGAATTGTGAACCTCCTCCTTTTTTGAAGTCGGTTAAAATACAAATTAATCTTTTCCCTGAAATGTTTGTGTAGGTACAAGTAGATAGATCTTTGAATCTTTGTTTGTAACTTTTCACAATTATGAACCGCCAGCTATGCTGGAGTGAATAAAGATACCTTCTTCATTCACTCCTCAACCTATTTAAAGTTAAAAAAAAAATGGTTATTAATAGTAAGCATAAAATAAAAAAGTGGTCACCTCTGAAATGTCATATTTGTCGATATCAGATCGTTCAGCGGTGCAATGACTTTGATTCAACATTTTGAATAAAAACAAAATTCTTCTTCGATGTCTTATTTTCGTCCAAAGAAGATAAAATATTGACAGATTTGTATTGAGCTTCTAAATGAGGAAATCTTCCTTTTCCTATAAATCTTTTTGTAATCACACATCTGGTACCAGTTATAGAAAGCAGCTTATCTGGACCGCAACATTTATCTAAGCACAGTTTATCGGAACAATATTCTAAGACATCGATTGTATTGTTGTTCTCGTTTCTATAATCATTTTGGCACATGGTTTTTAAATCCACTTCACTTCTTGTGACACATAACATTGTAAGAAAAAGAAAAGTTTTAAATGTATACATAATGTTTATTAAAAAGAAAACTGTGTCAAAACGACCAACTACCAAAACTTAATGTCGTTGAATAACGTTAATTTGGTAATAGTGATGGGCAGCGGATGCATACCTACTCGTTTTATCGTTTTTTTTTGGATAATACTCAAAATGATAAATATATTTTTTTAATGGTTGTTTTTCCCAATTCATAATTACTAACGTGTTTTTCCGTTACCATACGAGTACCTGCACCCCATTGGCGTAGTATACTTTGGATCAAAATGCGTTTTATTTAAAAAGAGTTTTCTTATATCATCATGTGCCGAGCCTTTCCCCAATTATATTGGGGTCGGCTTCCAGTCAAACCGGATTCAACTGAATACCAGTATTTTACATGGAGCGGTTGCCTACCAGACCTCCACAACCCATTAACTGGGTAACACTGTACTCCTTGGTAAGATTGGTTTCAGATTTTCTATCTTCTGACTATCCGTCACGACTGCCAAAGATCTACAAATAACAGCCGGGACCAACAGCTTAACGTGCTTTCCGAGGCACGGAGGAGTCTCGGTATGTTAAGATGGTCACCCATCCACAGACCAACCTTGGCAAGCGTTGCTTAACCTTGAAGATCGACCCGTGCGGCTGTTATTATTTAGCCACGAGCTCCTATATTAATTCTATTTTAACAAATTTGTCTATTCAACAATGAAAATAACGTGATGAATATCGTTTTACTGACATAATGAATAGGATTGAGGTTGTATAGGCCATCGTACTCACGCGAGCACTGCACCGGTAAAAGGAAAGTTGTGCAGAAGACAGCTCCGCGAAAGCCATTTACGCAAATCCACTTGCGCGAAAGGTGTCTTTTTTATGGTGTTCGGGTTGCTTATTACGAATATGGAGTCAAAATAAACATCCTAGATGGTGCCGCCGCAGTTGATCAACTTTTCGTAATGGGTGTAATTTTCATGGTTCTCAGGGTTGCTATTTACAAATATGGGCTCAAAATCAACTTCCATGGTGGTGCCGCTTGGGCATGCCACAATTGCGGCGGTAAGGCCCCTCTTTGCACCAGGCCCGAGTCGATGGCGTGTTGTGTTTCACGCGCGCCCCAAAGAGATGTCAGCATAGAAGACGGGGCCCGCTAGGGCCAGAGCCTGTCAGGGTTTCGGAATTTGTTCGAAAGAGTCACCGCGGCCCTGGAACGCAAAGGGCTTTAGAAGGAACACGAATGGGTTTTAGTCAGTAAGAGTCTGACACGCCCTTCCGCTCCACCAGAGCGGAAGAAGTCATTTGATGATTTCCCATCAAAAAAAAAAGGTGGTGCCGCTGCAGTTGGTCAACTTTTCGTAATGGATGTCATTTTCAATGGATACCATATTCGTTATAAGCGACCCCAAAAAACATTAAAATTACACCCCTAACGATAAGTAACAACCTTTGTCAGTGCCATCTTGGATGTTCCTAGTTGAAGTGAAAAGGTTTATTTCAATTAGACCAGTAAATGGTACTTAAGGCACATTAAAATGTCAAAAAGGCACTTTTGAACGTCAAATGTTGATTTTGAGTGCATATTTGTTATTAACAATAATGTTAATAGCTACTCCGAAGCCAAAAAAATGACACCCATAAAGAAAAGTTAGCAAATTTCATCGGTGCCATCTTGGATGTTGATTTTGAGTCCATTTTTGTTACAAGAGACCCGGAAAACCATAAAAATGACATCCATATCAAGAATTTGTACGCTGAGCCGCGATCTTTTATTTTGATTTTTCACTCACTCTGTAGAATATTGCTGACCAGACTTGTAAAAACGAACGAACGTTGATCCTCATTGGATCATCGTATATCATGATTTTTTGTGACGCCTTTATTGTTATGATTATTTAATTGATAAAAGTAAAGAAAAATAAATTCACAGACTGGTCCAATCAATAGTTGTCTTTCGGATTTTAATTCGTAAAAAGGCAAAAATTAAGCTACGTATCGTACTAAAAACGAAAACCGTACATCAAAAAGTATTTATCAACTTTGGATAAATACTTGAGTAAAATTGATATTTATGAGTATTTTTAGGATAAATTCCCCACACTATTTGGTAATAATTTTCCCGCCTTATCTAATACCTACCTAAAAGAGTTTGTCCTGACTGACAGTTGAATCAGCGAGCAAGCTAAACACGCTAAATTTAGCTTTTACGATATTGGTAGGCAACCGATACGAAATTATTACTTATTAGTTGCCGCCCGCGGCTCTGCCCGCGTGATTGTCGAAAATTATACCAAGGGAACATATTACCGGGATAAAAAGTATCCTATGTGTTATTCCAGACTATAATCTACCACTGTGCCAAATTTCATTAAAATCCATTCAGTAGTTTTGCGTGAAAGAGTAACAAACATCCATCCATCCATCTATACTTACAAATTTTCGCGTTTATATATTAGTAGGTTCCCGGGATAAAAAGTATCCTATGTGTTATTCCAGACTATAATCTACCACTATGCCAAATTTCATCAAAATCCATTCAGTAGTTTTGCGTGAAAGAGTAACAAACATCCATCCATCCATCCATCCATACTTACAAATTTTCGCGTTTATAATATTAGTAGGTTCCCGGGATAAAAAGTATCCTATGTGTTATTCCAGACTATAATCTACCACTATGCCAAATTTCATCAAAATCCATTCAGTAGTTTCTGCGTGAAAGAGTAACAAACATCCATCCATCCATCCATCCATACTTACAAACTTTCGCGTTTATAATATTAGTAGGATAGGAGGAAGTAGGATTTGTGTGAGTTGTCATTATTCATTTTTCACAACTACCCCTAAAAGACGATTTAGGGGGTGTTAAAGCTTGTAATCAGACTTTTAGGCCGCTAATTAAACAGCATCGTTCAATGAAAAGGCTAGGCGGCCAATAAAACGGTTGATTCAGCTGGTGGCAGTTGGCGATTTTTTTTTTTTTAAGGATGGGAATTCATCAAATGACTTCTTCCGCTCTGGGTGGAGCGGAAGGGCGTGTCAGACTTTTACTGACTAAAACCCATCCGTGTTCCTTCTAAAGCCCTTTGCGTTCCAGGGCCGCGGTGACTCTTTCGAACAAATTCCGCAACCCTGGCAGTAGGCGGTGCTGCGGCATGCGACATATAATTATATAATTTTGGTACAAGGTCACATGACACGTGTATTTCTCCTGTATTACAAGAAAACTGTGGGTTTTCTGGACATTTGCTGCCAATAAATATACTGCATTATCCGTACTAATATTATAAAAATGCGAAAGTGTGTCTATATAAACCGCTGAACCGATTTAGATGAAATTGGGTACAGAGATAGATTATACCTTGGAGAAGGACATTTACTAATTATTTATTTATTTATTCATTCATTATTATAACACCTTCACAGATACATCGAGACGATGTTATAACTTAGGTACATATAAAACATTTAATACAATACATCAGATACCTTAATCATTATTTATATGGCCAGGCCTTTTTCGATTAGATTTTGCGCTACTCTTAAAAAACCTCGGCAAGTTCTGGCTAAATGCATCTTCCGACAACACTACAACATTAATCAAACGTATGGCTCGCGACATAGGGGTAAATTTGAGTAGATTTGTTCTAGCCAATGGTACGTCTAACAGAGCGGAGCGGCGGCGCGCACCCACGCACCCATCCGGCGCGCGCAGCCGCAGGGCTTCTTGCACCTCCGGGTGGTACAGCAAAACCAGCAATACGCTAGCCACATACTTGACCAGCGCGCCGTCTCTTCTTACAGCCAGACTGGTGTACCCGACCATGCCCAGGACGAACAAACTCGGGTACATGAGGGGATAAAAGGGTAAACACCATATTTTCATATTGGCTGAGGGGCTTGAAAGGGTTGAAATTTGATCGACCAGTGCGTGTAGCCAGTGATGACTTATGGAATTGAAACGTTATCGCTCAGAATGGGCCTCATCAGAAGGCTTAAAGTCACCCAAATTTTTTCATTATTATTTACTTCGGCCAGTTTTTGTACCAAGTTTCAAAGGATAAGATTTGCATTACAAAAATCCCCCCATTCCCTTTGGGGATGAATTCAAAAATAATTTCATGCCCGTGCATTGATCCATCAGTCAATCAGGACAAAGCCTCCTATATATCTATAGAGATAAGTTATTACATGATGATGTAATAACTTATCTCTATAGATATTGCGCCACTTTTAAACTTCCACTTAAATACTCATTCCTCACTTTAATTCATTTTCGTCACTCCACATATCCATCTCAAAATTCTCATCTCCGCCACATGCAATCTTTTTTCATCCGTCTTGTTACCAGTCCAACATTCTGAACATTTATCGTAAGTAGGGATTAATAATAGTCAAACATAAACAGTTCTACTCATATTTATGTAAAAGATAGGAATATTGTTACTATTTCCTTGTGTGACTACTTCTGTAGAAGCTGTCTTTTCACAGGGTTACATTGCAGTAGTATTTAGACAGGAATATTGTTACTATTTCCTTGTGTGACTACTTTTGTAGAAGCTGTCTTTTCACAGGTTTACATTGCAGTAGTATTTAGACAGGAATATTGTTACTATTTCCTTGTGTGACTACTTCTGTAGAAGCTGTCTTTTTACAGCGTTACATTGCAGTAGTATTTAGACAGGAATATTGTTACTATTTCCTTGTGTGACTACTTCTGTAGAAGCTGTTTTTCACAGGGTTACATTGCAGTAGTATTTAGACAGGAATATTGTTACTATTTCCTTGTGTGACTACTTCTGTAGAAGCTGTCTTTTCACAGGGTTACATTGCAGTAGTATTTAGACAGGAATATTGTTACTATTTCCTTGTGTGACTAATTCTGTAGAAGCTGTATTTTCACAGGGTTACATTGCAGTAGTATTTAGACAGGAATATTGTTACTATTTCCTTGTGTGACTACTTCTGTAGAAGCTGTCTTTTCACAGGGTTACATTGCAGTAGTATTTAGACAGGAATATTGTTACTATTTCCTTGTGTGACTACTTCTGTAGAAGCTGTTTTTCACAGGGTTACATTGCAGTAGTATTTAGACAGGAATATTGTTACTATTTCCTTGTGTGACTACTTCTGTAGAAGCTGTTTTTCACAGGGTTACATTGCAGTAGTATTTAGACAGGAATATTGTTACTATTTCCTTGTGTGACTACTTCTGTAGAAGCTGTCTTTTCACAGGGTTACATTGCAGTAGTATTTAGACAGGAATATTGTTACTATTTCCTTGTGTGACTACTTCTGTAGAAGCTGTTTTTCACAGGGTTACATTGCAGTAGTATTTAGACAGGAATATTGTTACTATTTCCTTGTGTGACTACTTCTTTAGAAGCTATCTTTTCACAGGGTTACATTTCAGTAGTATTTAGACAGGAATATTGTTACTATTTCCTTGTGTGACTACTTCTGTAGAAGCTGTCTTTTCACAGGGTTACATTGCAGTAGTATTTAGACAGGAATATTGTTACTATTTACTTTTGTGACGACTTCTGTAGAAGCTCGTCACACAGGGTCACATTGCCGTAGTACTATCTATTTATCTCCTTGAGGCAGTTTTGCCCAAAATCGCGGCTTGATTTTCGAAGGATCCGACACAATGCGGTGGTCCACGCAGTAGTCGTCAATTGGTATTGGGTGCCAGTGGTTATTCAGAAGCTCCAATTGCAGAACTCCACTCTGAAAATAATAAAGTCACATTTGAGCTAATTAGCGTATCATTATTCTAGAAACATGTTTTCATGTTGGTTACAACATTTATAATGTATGATATAAATAAGTACACTAAGTTGCATAAATATAAAACACGTCTATTCAAATATAAAACAGTGACATACGTATACATATATCTATATGTCACCGGAAAATTGCAGACTCCTTAAGATTGTAATAAACCTTTATTAGATTATAATTTCTCGATATATTATTAAAAAAAAATCGTTTTGTATACAATGCATCCCATGCTAATTTATTGGTTTCCAATATATCCGTGTCTTATTAAGAAAAAAGGTTTTTTATTTACATAGATATTTACAACTGTTTTAATAATACATAACTAACTATATACACTAGAAATAAAAATAAAAACTCCTTACTAAAATTAACCCTAAAATATGGCGACAAATAAATCATCCGCATCGCTGTCGACTGGAAGTGTACCCAAAAGACTGGTGGCATTGCCACGTTGTATGGCAATGCTTATTCTTTGACCAAGGTAAAAGCCAGCCCTTGGGTCACGCGAAGTGTCAACTGAGCGTCTTGACAGATCCTTAAACAAGTTATGCACACACAGACCCCAAGACCTGAGATATTCAATCCCAAACGGCTCAAAAATATAACTACCAACAAGTTTATTATTTTTTCGCCACTTGAGGTTCTGTGCAGCCGCAGCGGCAGCGCCAGCACAGCACGAAGAGCTAGGAAGATGGGATGGCGCAAGAGTATCGACACAAGTAGTCCCACAGAAATGGCCTACTCATCTTCCATGGAAATAACAACATGCCATCCGGCCTCTTGCCATCGTCGCGTGCCAGGCCATTGGGTTCTAACGCAGCCGGAACGCCGACGGTGACAACAGCTCGTCGGATGATGTCATTAAGATTCGCGTGCCGCGCTATGCGGCCCGCGCTACGGCTGCATGACAGGCCGTGGTGTCCGAGGCTGTTAACAATTTCGCCATAGTGGCAGCGATGAGGAGAACAACAACGAGCGCCAAGAAAAAATTGTATGCAATTACTTGCCAGTCACGATGTACATTCATAGCGGTATGGTACTCCTGGGTTATCCCAGTAGTACTGCAACGCCAAAGTTTATGTGCTCGATACCACGGAGTAACTGAACAAGATACGCGACAAGCGTAAATACATGTCGTACCCTTGTCGTACGCTCGGTGTCCGATCACCACCAGGCCCGGGTCGATGGCGCGTTGTATTTCACGCGCGCCTCAAAGAGATGTCAGCATAAAAGACGGGGTCCGCTAGGGCCAGAGCCTGCCAGGGTTGCGGAATTTGTTCGAAAGAGTCACCGCGGCCCTGGAACGCAAAGGGCTTCAGAAGGAAAACGGATGGGTTTTAGTCAGTAAGAGTCTGACACGCCCTTCCGCTCCACCCAGAGCGGAAGAAGTCAATTGATGATTTCCCATCGTTAAAAAAAACCCTTCTGGTTGTACATCAACGAGTAAAACGGTTGTACCCTACACTACTGAACAATAAAGTTATGCCCGAATAGATAACCCCAAAAACATGTTAATTCAGGTTGACTTGTTTGCATCTGCGTACCCCTTCACAGCGTACCGGCGTGATGTTATGTTATGAACTGGTGTAATCAATAAACAGAAATGCAATTTCAGCAATCCCGGGAAATTTGCTATCATTTATTGAAGAGTTCCGGTGCCTACCTCCGAAATCCTTCTTCAGATCTTCACAAAATTGAAATGGAGCCAGTTTGGAAAAAACTCTTCTTATCAAAAAAAGAATCATCCAAATCGGTTAACAATTGGAGAAAATATCGCTGATCAAACATATGTCCTGGGAGAATCAGATCCTAACTTATATCTTCCATCATCAGCTCAGCAAGATGAGATGTTGATTACCAGGCACAATTATCTGAATTGCGTTAGAAAGTATATGAAAAACATTGTATGTGCCTTTAAAATTTGAGGGTTGCCCTCGATTTTCCTAGGATCCCATCATCAGATTCTGACTTGGTGCCAATGGGACCACCTCAAGAGTATAGGCTTTCGAATATAGAAAGAATCATCAACAACCATTCATAATTGACGGCATAATCGCATAATAAACATACAAACACAGTCGATTTGATAACCTCCTTCTTTTGGAAGTCGGTTGAAAAATAAAATAATTTAATTCAATTTTATGTCTCTATGCGGTTGATTAATAAATATACCTATAGGTTATTTCTGGCAATATAATATGATGTTTTGGAAACTGTTATCTAAAAGGAAACAATAACAACTTTAATTATTGAAACAATATTGGTATTGAAGCTGGGTTTCTCAACTCATTAAAGATTATACCAGGAAAAAACAAGGATTTTACAAGCGCAAGCATCTGCCACTAGTCACTTATTTCTTTGCTGTTTGTTGGTAAATAATTGGCAAAAGGGCTGTAACGGAACCTCGCACCGTCTTCGTAAAAGTGGAACTTTGCAAGAAAACCGAACTCTCACATGCGCATCGTCCTTCGCAAGTTTTTATCTGAGTTTAAACAGAAACCCAAACAAAGAAAAGTATTATTATTACCTATCATTCCTTTATTTCAGGCATCTGTGTTCCATACAAAATACAATACACTTATACAAAAAACAAACATGAAAAATATACTAATATAAAAAGTTCCTCTAAAATAGGTGGACAAATTTTAACACAGCGTTCAGTACGTCTAACCAAAGATATCAAAGCAAAAAAAAAACACTAGTGTTTTTTTTTTCACTTAAAATAATACATTTTTCTGATCACTAGAATAAACACATTCATTATGGGTAGTACTTGTGTGCCTACAGATAACAAAGATGAATGTGTCTATGCATTGGGTAACCAACATTTTTAGTGTATGTATGTAATGCGTTTTTCTTACATTTTTTTACCATTGTCCTTTTTTTGGCGGTCTGTATGATTTCAAAAAGGTTGTTCATCATATTTAAAATATAAACTATAGTAGGCGCCAGATAATCGTGGAATAACGGTCATTGACCCACCTACAATTATTGACATTTTTAATTTGAAAAACGGAATTAATGACACAAAGCTGTCCCGAATCATCATCTCTCGTGATCCTTAACATTGTCTAATAATGAAAAACGATTCATATTTAATTGTTCAGGTACCTATGAACAGTTATTAGGGAAAGGTCAATGTACTTTATTCCACATTTATCTGGAGCCTACTATAACAGTTTAAGTCGTGTAACTCAAATTGACTTTGGCCCCATGCCACTGCCGTCCAACTAACGGAAATCTAATACTATGTCTGCGCTGTCCGTCTGACTGCTGACATTTTCACAGAGTGTATATTTCTACTGCTGCTAAATAAAACATATAAATTAAAAAAATTAAGAGGCTTTCATTGAAGAAAAGTTTATTTCGGATCACGACATACGGAGCATTACGTATGCGATAATTATATACACATATGTCACCGGAAAATGGCAAATGCCGTAAGATTGTAAAATATTGCGTGAAATTGTAAACTATTTTTTTTCTTAATAAGGCAAGGATATATTGGAAACTTGAATTTGGATGAGATTTATTGTTTACAAAACAATTTTTTCGTTATTATAATCTAATCAAGATTTATTAAAATCTTACGGAGTCTGCAATTTTCCGGTGACATAAAATTTATATTATAACAACACCACTAGAAAATCACAGGAAAGCAAAACACGCAATTTCGTTTACTTGGATGATATACTTTCTATTTTCCCCAGCTTTGTGATTTAAAGCCAATCTACGGAACCGATTTTGATGAAACATCTTTGGGACCAATCGGAACGTATATCCTTTCACTTGAAGAATTTTCAAATCAGTTCATAAATGACGGAGTTATGAGGTAATAAACATAAAAAAATACAACTGAATTGAGAACCTCCTCCTTTTTTTGAAGTCGGTTAAAAAAAAGTAGAGTACAACCGTGTTATTTAAACAGAAATTATAAAGGTTCGAAAATAGAAAGAAAGAAAGAATAATATTCATTTAGCACTTACATGAAACACGCACGGTACATAGAAATAATAAAATTAAAAGAAAAGAAATGTAGGTATGCTAAGAACCAAGTGTGTGTCTCACGGCTGCACTAAAAAGGTCCATTTCAGCGATATGTCAGTCAAAATACGACGAAACGATCGAGAGAAGGATGGTTCCATTGACTATTTTGGTTGTGCACTACCGTCCACACAAAATTATGATCCTACTGTACTATCATATTTATATATTCTCTAAAATTAATGTATGAAAGCGAAATCTGGGTATAGCAAAAGAAGGGTAATGGTATGTATGTATGTATTTTTTTTCATTTCCATTTGATAATATAAAAAAATAACCAGAATATTTTCGATTAGTCGGCGAAAAGGATGTAGACTACCTACTTACTTACTTTTATTTGTACTTGGATGAGAGTTGTCGAGAGTATATTGAAAATCAGTAAAATAAAAAAATTCTAGCGCGCGTACAAAATTTCAGTTTCATTCGACTTGAGGACATTCCCTATAAAAAATAGCCCTATGGATAGATTTGCACCCCCTTAGGAGACTTTGGGTTGAAGTTATAGATTTTTTGATTGTTTCATTGTTTGGCAAATCCTGGCCTTTTTTTTTTTTAAGGATGGGAAATCATCAAATGACTTCTTCCGCTCTGGGTTGAGCGGAAGGGCGTGTCAGACTCTTACTGACTAAAACCCATCCGTGTTCCTTCTAAAGCCCTTTGCGTGCCAGGGCCGCGGTGACTCTTTCGAACAAATTCCGCAACCCTGGCAGGCTCTGGCCCTAGCGGGCCCCGTCTTTTATGCTGACATCTCTTTGAGGCGCGCGTGAAACACAACGCGCCATCGACCCGGGCCTGGTGGTGATCAGACGGCGAGCCACCCAATGCTCGCCGTCCGCAGGCCCGCGCCTACGGTGGCCGGGGATCGCCCTGCGACTCCCGACGCCCGGGGCGTCTTCTCCTGTAGCGGCGGTTGGGGCGAAGGCCTTGCCTTTCCCTCGCGCGGCCCGCCTCCTCCTTCGCTAGCATTACTGCTTCGCAGAAGGAGGTGACCGCTTCCCAAGCCTCCTCGCTCCGGACCATGGATTCAACCAGGGCCGGACGCGAGAGGTCGCTGCCGCCGATCGCCTCGACGAGGACACGGCGGTGCTCAGGCAAATCCTGGCCTGCATATCAAAATTTACCTTTCAAGTATTTCAGGAAGTACCTTTCAGGTGTTTGATAATCAGGAGTCAGTCCAAAGTATTCAGGTGTTGATGAATCTAATACATTAAAAGCCAGAGAAATAAAATGTAGTATGTTCGGTAAGTCCCCTAACTAGGTACGTTTTATCTTGACAATTTGGGCTCTCTAATGTTGACCGAAACGTAATGGTTCGAAAATATAACAAAACTCTACGAGAAAAGGCAGTCAGTGCCCGGTTCCTTTGACTCGTCTTGGCGGTCGCCCCAGATAATTCTCAAGCAAACACTAAAAATCAAGTCATTTTCATAAAAGCACTTATTAAAAAAAAAAAAACGAACGATTGAAAAACGACGATCTGGATCCATTCAAATACTTCCATTATGGGTTCCGAAGAATAAAACTATTTGCACTGGAAAAATTCATAAAATTTTAAAATCAAGACGCTCACCTCAGTAATATAAATGTTCAATTCCAACAATGTGATATCCAGGGCCACTCTCTTAAAGGATACGTCCATAAATTTGTTCGGTGTCAGATTGAAGACATTTTCCACTGACTTCCCTGTATCTTTCATTCCTTCATCATAAACTTTTATCGTGGAAAAAGAAAGCGTATTATTGAATCTGACGCAAGTTTTCCTTCTGCCCACATATTTTCCTTCTGGGCAACATTTAAACAAATGGGTCCGTTCAATGTTTCCCGAATCAGGTTCAATTCCAAAGGCATTGATACTAGTCGTAACTACTAATAACACGGTGAATGTGATTAACATTCTGTTGCGGGTGCTTAAACGAATTATGAGGAATCATAACAATAATTTTATTCCTTAATTATCTGTGGTCACGGTTGTTTCAGATTATCAGAATCATCTCTCAACCTCGGAGTACCTATTATTCATATGAAGGTTATCCTCTGAATGTTTGTTTTCTTTGTTTACATTTTTGCTATACATAAAGGCAGGCATAAGAAATATTTTTGCAATTGACTTTAACCTATTTCGGATATACCGGAATATACATATAATATATATACATATAATATATAAGGTGCAAACCTGCGGTACTGGACGCTGCCGACCGTAGGGCGGTATGGCAGAGTAAGGATCTTCACGGACGCTTTTCCCAGGCCTTACATGGGCCCGACGTAGATCGATTAGCGTCCCAAGGTTTTTTCTGTGCAATTATGGACAAAGTTATCATGACGAAAAACTACCGGAGATTTATTGTTAAGGACGGCACGGTTGACATAATTATGTCGGGCATGTCACCGTCCGGGAGAATCAATTCGCCATATTATCCCTGATTGTTCTCGTCTAGCTAACGGAGAGTACTTGCATAGGCACAACCTTGTAGCCAGAATTATCCATCAGCAACTTGCTCTGAAATACTCTCTCGTGGAATCCGAAGAGCCGTACTACAGGTATGCGCCCGACCCAGTTCTCGATAATGGCAATATCACATTGTACTGGGATCGGTCCATCATCACTGACGGGACTATTGTTGCCAATAAGCCTGATATAGTGGTGGTGGACCGAATCGAGAGGAGTGCAGTGATTGTAGACATAACCGTCCCGCATGACGAGAACCTCGTGAAAGCCGAGAAAGATAAGCAAATCAAATATATTGACATGGCTCGCGAGGTTGTCAACATGTGGGATGTGGACTCGGCAATCATTGTACCGATAGTCGTGTCAGCCAATGGCTTAATAGCCACGAGCCTCGACCAACACCTCAGGAGGCTCTCGTTAGGCAGCTGGATCAAGGGCCTGATTCAGAAAGCGGTATTTCTGAACACGGCTCGTATTGTTAGGAGGTTCCTCTCTTTGGAGCCCTGACCTGTAGCTTGGACCCTGTTCCTGATACCGGTAGGCTTTTTTTTAAGGATGGGAAATCATCAAATGACTTCTTTCGCTCTGGGTGGAGCGGAAGGGCGTGTCAGACTCTTACTGACTAAAGCCCTTTGCGTATAATCTCAGCTTTGTAATACCGGTGGGCTAGTATTTTTTATATTTTTAAATATTTTTTATTTTTTTATAATTTATTTTGAAATATTTAATGATATAATTGTATTTAAGATTAAATGAATACACGGAATAATAATAATTCGTTATTGATACAAATCCTTAAAATATGCTTAATATCTAGCAAAGTTCACAGTAGTTACCACTAAAACTAGGAATACCTGTGACTTAGGAGTCAGTGTTCTACTGCCACTTGGACACGATATACCTTGTAGAAATTGAGAGCTGGTATTACAAAGCTAAGATAATTCAAAAGAGTAAATTATTATGAAGTGTTTTAGAAAGAAAATATATTTAAAAACCAAGATGAGAGTTGAAAATTTAATTAGAAACTAAATTTAAAGTGTTACATTTAAAAGTTAAATTTAAAAAGTAAAATTACTGATATTACATACCTACAGAGAAACTGACAAAACGTGACGTCATAAACCATAGCAAGTACCATAAAAGTTGCTGTTGATTTTCTTTCCAAAAGTCGTCAATAACCAAAAGATATTTCAAGAAATTTTCATAAAGGTTTGCACGACGCTTCATTTCCAAAGATATGTTTTTTTTTTATAAATTGTTTTTGGGGCATTTATTAATGTATCAGCTCAGCTATTCACAAAATATGACTATCCAGAGTGAAGTGAATTTCTCACCATTTGCAGTGTTTGGTTCTGAGGCAGAAACTTCAAAAAAATCTATAACTCGAAAACAACCCAATATGGAATCCAAGGTAGGTATAACCCATTTCAAGGAACGCACTCAATTTATCAGTCACGCTGTATTATCTACATTAAGTTTCATTTTAGTTACTTATGTTTTATCAAACTATTATTTGGCATAAACTAAAACAGGGTATCGGAAAACCCAATCGATTTAAATAACCGAGACAATTCAGTGCCTGATCGTAAGTCATAATGCATTTATTATTTGTCCCTAAGTGTAATGGAATGAAGTGCCTTTTGTCAAGGTACTGCACTGCTTACAGTATCACATTTCCAATATTGTTAACTCCAGCTACACATTTGGATTGTCGATATTTGGATCTACAAGCTGTCGCCAGCGGCTGCGCCCGTGTGAATGACAAAAATTATCCCAAGGGATCATACTCCCGGATTAATAACGTGCATCCTATGTGTTATACCAGTCTATAATCTACCAAACCTCTGTGACAAATTTCATTTGCATCTATTCATGTATCCAGTATACATTTGGTGGTGGTATCCAGCTTCCAGCCTTTCGGTCACTTTCCCATTGACAGCGACGAGAACACGGACTCTACCCCTTATTAGGCTTGTACGTCTTATATTTATTGTTTAAACTTATTTCCCCGAAATAAAAATGGTTTAATTATAAAATAAAACTTCCGTAGTACTTAAGCTAACTTATCTATTACATAAGTACATAGGTATAAGAGAGTTATAAAACTCAAAACTGTTGATCGCGAACATAAGGACCAACACAAATGAAAAGCTTGACATTTTTAATTTATCAAAAGTTTGAATGGAAGCACCTTGACGCTTACTTCGATTAAGTTGAAACTCAGCAGTCATAATTTTACGAACACTATTTTTTTACATTTAATCCCTTTAATCCATAAATAAAGAACTATTTTCTGTACGTTAAACTTACAAAGTATTTTACTTATACTTAACTTATTTCAGCATTTCAGCCTTTAGGGTCGAATTCAAAAAGTCTTTTCTTTGTACATATCTAAGTATCAAGAAATATATTAACCCTCCAAACAGATGTCATTGGATATCCGACGGATCTATAAAACTCAATGTGGCAGTGCCCCTGTTGAGAGCATGAGCCTCATGTTAGAGTGCCCCAAGTCCAAAGACCATACACCTGTACTTTGGGGGATTTAAAGAATGCCACCGCTGCTATTAACGTAGCCACCTACTGGGCACAAACCATCTAACAGTTAACCATCGATTCAAAAAGAAGAACTGGTATCTACGACCAGCGGTTTATGCTATGCGCTTTCAGTAAGTTAGTACTTTGGGTCTAATAGTATTCTTGTACTTATACTAGCGACCCGCCCCGGCTTCGCACGGGTGCTATGAAGAGACTATAAATATACCACGGTTTTGGAACTCTGGTTTAATGTATGGTAACTTGAAACTCTGTCATATGTCAGTTTTTTCGCGAAATCATCTTGAGAATATAACTTGAACGCTATTATAGGGCCCCTGGCCGGTACCGCCGCAACCGCTATGTCCCTGCATTTTAAAACTGTAATATCTTCGAAAATATTCATTTAAATTACATGCGGTAAAGAGCTATAATGATCTACATAAAATGCACAATGTATTTAAGGTACTTTATGGGATAAGGATTAATGATGTATTGCTTAAAATCGCTTCGTAAATAAGCTATTATTTCTCGTAAAAAGTAAAGGATAAAAAATGGTTATTGTGGGTTAGCCCTAAGAGATAGACATATACCATCGCGGATTTTTTCGTAGACCTTTTTAAGGTGTACAATACTGTAGTACATTATTTTGATCTATATCGTAGGGTTCAGCCAGCGTTTGCAATGTAAGCGCAATAAAATGTGTTTATTTACGACATCACATTAGAAATCTTTAAAATTATCAGTGTTTCTCTACTATATTATGCATGTATATACATGTAAACCTTCCTCTTGAATCACTCTATCTATTAAAAAAACCGCATCAAAATCCGTTGCGTACTTTTAAAGATCTAAGCATACATAGGGACAGACAGACAGCGGGAAGTGGCTTTGTTTTATACTATGTAGTGATTAGTCAAATTAGAAGTTTCATGGGCGAACTAGCACACGTGAATAGTGTATTCATGGGTATTCGTTTTTTAACACAGAACTTTAATCCTTAAGTTACATCAGCTCTTTGCTTTAGAAAGACTCGTCGACATCGGTTCAGCCGTTTCGATGATTAGCCGAAACAAAAAAAAGTTTGTAATGTTATACGCATTCTATTAACTATCTTATGCATTTAGCTTTGGTAGAGTGTGATTCTGTGATTGCACTTTTGACCTCCGCCTGTGTTTTTTTTTTTAAGGATTGAAATCATCAAATTACTTCTTCCGCTCTGGGTGGAGCGAAAGGGCGTGTCAGACTCTTACTGACTAAAACCCATCCGTGTTCCTTCTAAAGCGCAAAGGGCGTTCCAGGGCCGCGGTGACTCTTTTGAATAATTCCGCAACCCTGGCAGGCTCTGGCTCTAACGGGCCCCGTCTTCTCTGCTGACATCTCCTTGAGGCGCGCGTGAATCACAACGCGCCATCGACCCGGGCCTGGTGGTGATCGGACAGCGAGCCACCCAACGCTCGCCGTCCGCAGGCCCGCGCCTACGGTGGTGGCTGGTGCGGTTGGGGCGAAGACCTTGCCTTTCCCTCACGCGGCCCGCCTCCTCCTTCGCTAGCATTACTGCTTCGCAGAAGGAGGTGACCGCTTCCCAAGCCTCCTCGCTCCGGACCATGGACTCAACAAGGCCGGACGCGAGAGGTCGCCACGGCGGTGCTCCGCCCAAGCAGGGCTGACCTCCAGCGTATGCTCCACCGTGTCCTCCGCCTTTACCCTTGCTCGAGCCAGCCCGGGCCGCTGTAGTCTGTAGTCTGAAACACGCCCCTTAATTTTAATCCTTGTTCGATCCAGCCGAGGTCCGTACCCCTTAGCGTGTAGTCGATAAGTTTGTAAGTTTATTTAATATGCCCTGGCTGGAGGCTTTAATTTTCGCTATACCGCCACAGGCAAGTCCGGTTAAGCAGCCGATAACCTACTAGGTTGACCTGCGAGAGCCCACTCATAAAAAGACGCTGTTAAATGTCTTATGATCAATCCTTCATAACTTAGCATCTCGACGATCGCCTGGTAGAATGGAACTTAGTCTGGAGGCACTCCTCTAGTATTAAAGTACCATAAATGGGATCCAGTTGATGAGGTCGTATGTAGGCAAGGATTTATAAATAACACTCAAACATACACAGTTCTGCTTATATTTGTAAAATAGACAGGTATATTGTTACTATCATTTCCTCGTGTGACTGCTTCGGAAGTAGTGATTATTACAGTGTTAGGTACAGTATAAAGAAACATGGTGAACAAACTTAAACTTACTTACAATTTATAACGTTGCGTAACGTTGCTTCGATAACTTCTAACCCTTGTAAGATAGTGAGAGCTGTATCATCGCGCTGACGCCGCGGGAAAACCCAGAAACACATAATAATACCAGCTTGTGCTAAGATTAATAGACATGTTATTTTTTAATTTTAAGTTTAGTGAAACCCGAGCATTACGAAACTGAAACACAAAGCATTTATTTCAATTAAACTTTTAATAGTCAAAGTCGGTCTGTCTCACGAGATGAAGCTAATTAGACGTTCCAAAGCGTAGATCTCTATGGAAAAGAACGTGCAAGAAACTCCACGGACACTCTTTTAAATCAATGATATGGTTACATCATTCGTGTGAAAATTATACAAACATACATACATATATGTGAGAACGATGTAGAAAGACTTGCACGATCAAGCGTCTAAAGTAAAAATAAGCAACAATTCAAAGAACAAAAAATTCAAATAAACCGTGGCAGCTGAGACATGACCAGTCCCTAGCTGACGGCGCTCCCTCAGTAACATGACGCCTGCGCTAGCACCATTCGGCTCAACCACTTTGAAGAGTGCCAAATGATCCAGCACCATCAGCCAGACTTTTAAGTGAGCATGACACTCCCAACCGCCAGGGCACACAAGTCAAAGAAAAATTATTATAGTTTACGGTACACAGTACTCACACATGTGCCGTTAATGCATGAAATTAAACAACAATCTCCCATCTTATAATATGCTTGCCTGCATAGTGTGCGTTTAATACAAGATTTAAATTTTGTTTCATTTAGTTCTAATATCTGGGGAGGTATTTATTGTAACACTTTAAACAGTAGGCCATGAAAAATGTGGCTACTTTAGCAAGTCTGAGACCTGGTTGAACTAATTGGTTCCTATTTCTAGTGACATAGTTATGTCTGTCGCCTCGTCAATTAAAAAGATGCAGATTCTTTCTAACGTACATGATGTTTTCATTGATATACATACAAGCTGTGCCCACGGCTTCGCTCCCTTCACCAACAACAGTCAACCGTTACCTATTCTACCCTACATACCTGCCCTACATACCTACCCTACATACCTACCCTACATACCTACCCTACATACCTACCCTACATACCTACCCTACATACCTACCCTACATACCTACCCTACATACCTACCCTACATACCTACCCTACATACCTACCCTACATACCTACCCTACATACCTACCCTACATACCTACCCTACATACCTACCCTACATACCTACCCTACATACCTACCCTACATACCTACCCTACATACCTACCCTACATACCTACCCTACATACCTACCCTACATACCTACCCTACATACCTACCCTACATACCTACCCTACATACCTACCCTACATACCTACCCTACATACCTACCCTACATACCTACCCTACATACCTACCCTACATACCTACCCTACATACCTACCCTACATACCTACCCTACTTCCCTTTTTTTTGTTTTAAAACCTTCCCTGTAATCTGGCGACCAAAACAAAAAAAGAATTAGCCAAATCGGTCAAGCCGTTCTCGAGTTTTAGCGAGACTAACGAACAGCAATTGATTTTTATTTATATATAGATTGACAAGGTACCGTCATGATGTTAATATTCTTAAACAGTTCCCTTAGAGAATCGCGCCGGCGGAGATTGTAAATGGCTCTTATGGCTCTTTTTTGCAGAATAAATATTGACTCAATGTCTGCAGCCCGTCCCCATAGTAAGGTGCTGTAAGACATGATACTATGAAAGTAACTAATATATACTAGTCTCGCGGTATCAACATCTGTAAATTGGCGGATTTTCCTAACAGCATATGCTGCTGAGCTTAGCCGTCCTGCAAGAGACGACAAATAAGGACCCCACTGTAGCCCTGAGTCAAGCGTAATCCCCAGAAAAACCGTTCTATCGACGAATTTGTTTCTCCCCATTCATTACTATGTCACAATCACTACATTTGACATTTGGTAAGGCAAACCTTATGCACTTCGTTTTTTTTTTTCAGTAAACCAATTGTGGACCTGCAAAAGGGCGTTAATTACTTCGTCAAAATTATTACTCCTTCTATTTATTTTAAAAATGTGTATGTTTAGAAATGGGGCAAATCATTTATATAAACTAAAAATAAGAAAAGACCCAAAATCGAGCCCTAGAGGACGCCCATTTTCACGTTTAGTCCCGAGATATTGACACCATTTATTTGAACTAATTGTTGTCTATCATTCAAATAAGTTTGACTTAGTGTGGGTAACGCTGTTTTGCTTAGTCCATTATGCTCGAGCTTCAGCAATAATGTTCTGTGATTAACGCAAACAAACGCTTTAGATAGGTGGCAGAAGATACCTACCTATGGCTTCCCACGCATTGAAGATATGTTTTAGTAAAGTTACACCAGCGTCAGTTAGACAACGTCCTTTGGTGAAACCATATATGTTTATCGTGGAAGATGTTATTCTTGTTAAAATGATAAAGCATCTGATTAAGCATCACCTTTTCAAATATCTTACTGAACACTGGCAACACGGATACTGGTCTATAATTATTTGTGTCTTTACTGTCCCCGGATTTGAAAAGTGGTATCACCTATTAATTTCATTAGGACGGAAAAGACTCCTTTATCCACACACAAATTAAATATTAAAACTAAGTACAAGTCAATAATTGATGTACAAACTTTGACAGACAATCTTATGTCAATTTAATTTCGATTTGTTTGAAAGCTTTTATTACTACTGTGGGGTTTATATGCTTGAAATTAAATTCAGTCGGGCAGGCTGAAACGTTCGCCTGTAATAAATTAAAAGCAAGCGAAGGCGAGGAATTTAAGGCTTCAGTAGTTTTAATTGGGATACTGGTAAAGAAATTAACAAATTCTTCAGCAACTTTTTGGTTCTCGCTAATAAGATCATAATAAGTCTCCAATGTGTAATCAGTATTATGTCTTTTGGTTCTATTCGTTTCATTATTTATAATTTTCCAAACCGACTTTATTTTATTTTCTGCTGATTTAACCTTATTGCTTATATATAGAGCCTTAGCTACCTTACAAGTATTTTTATAAATTTTTGAGTAGGTAGCTACATACTTATTAAAAGTTTCAGTGTTAATATGAGGCTTAAGGCCATACAGCTCGTAAAGTCGTTCCCTACTTTTTCTGAGTCCTTTAGTCACCCAGTCACTAAATAAAAAGTGTGAGTGCACATAGTTTTAGTTTTCTTTTTAAACGTATTGTGGAACTCAGTTTAACTACAGAAAAAAATCTTTATATAAAATATTACCATTGTCTATGGTAAGATACCGATTACTTCACTTGCTGCTTAGAGTAATTTATTTCATTTACCAGCTGTTATTGGTATGGATTGTATCTGCACTTGCGGTATTGGTATGTTCGACCGTTCGACCCTAAAGTTACCGTTAGCCCGCTGTGATCGGAAGGGAGACAATTTACAATGGCTTTTTCTAAGTAGTTGCAGCTGTCTCATACGAACGTTTAGACCGACTTTTCCAAGCTTCGTATCAACTTGCTTACGTACCTATGTGTGTCCGGTTGTATGTTAGTAATCCTATTTTCAAACACTTTCTGACATCAGGTTAAGTTTAAACTTGGCATACCTACTTGTGTCATCATACCAGCCGAAAGATGCCAACTGCTGGACATAGGCCTCCCTCAAAGGGTAGGGGCGTTTGCCGTAATCGCCACGCTTGGCAGGCGGGTTAGCAATCGCAGTGTATCTGTTGCATTGCACAGAGAATGCTGCTGCCTTCTCTGGTGAGTCCCTTAGTCGCCTCTTACACACCCTCGGGAGATGGAGCCGGAGGGTGACCATAACAAAAAAATCAAATACTGAGAATGCGGTCCCACAACAGGACACAACTGCTAAATCATCTCCGTCGACATCAACTCCTCAACTGAACAAGTTAAAACGAACATGTTTGGGGTCATGAGATATGTATTCACAAGTGCAACTGCATTTATTGCATTAAAGTTTGTTTTAAAAAGACTTACTTAAATTTATTCAGCCAGAGACGAATTAAAAAAAAATCAGGAACGCGACGGGGAACCAAGCGGAAATTAATATCGAATACGGTCTGCTACCGTAACGTTTTGAGAATGTCCCATTTGGCCAGATTATTTTTACCGCGGTCCGCAGTCGGTGAAGAGATTTCCAGATTGGCCACTGCAGTTCCCGTCCAGAGGTTACATGTTCTGCAGGAGTGATGGATATAATATAACCATAATATGGAAGAAGGGGTTAGAACAAAAAAAAATCAAACACAGTTCTGCTTATATTTGTAAAACAGATAAGTATAAATTGTTACTATCATTTCCTTGTGTACCTACTTCTGAAGAAGTGGTCATAACACAAAGTTACAGTATAAAGAAAATTGGCTACCAAAACAAAAGAAACTTAAACTTACTTACAATTTGAAACGTTAATAGCTTCGATAGCTCCAACATAAATAATAAAATATTAAAACATAGTTTTGTCAAAATGGAATTTTATGACCTATTTAGTTTTGTGTAGTGTACAGACGCCAGTACATCAAGCTACCCGAAACTGTCAAATTTTCCCAATCAACTTGAACCTAATGCTATAGCGATAACGTTAAAAATCTATTAAAGGAATTTGACAGATTGTTGTAGCGTGATGTGTTTAATATAAAATACCTACTTAGCCAAGTAAGCAGAAGACAGTTCACAAGTAAATACAGGTACATTCTTTGTTTCCTAACTCTCAGAATCCGATGTACACGACCGGGGAGAGATCAGGCGCAGCACCAACAGCTTTACGTGCTTTCCGAAGCACGTGGACGTCGTACGATCAACTGTCACTACGTGCTGCCACTGAAAGTATCCTAGTGGACCAGCCCAAATACACTTTGCCCGACCAGGGAATCGCCCACGTTCAGCAGTCACGAAATAGCTTGGTGCGTTTCAACAGTTCTGATAAACAACAACAGCTTCAATGTGTACAACTCGTGAGTTATTTTATGTAGTATGCACCTATGGAGGGATGCGGTACAGAGAGTAAAGTCCCGCAAACTTCCATTGAACAGGGAGGATCCTCCGAGCAGAGGGTAGTTGTGTCTGGTGGGCAAATTATTTAGGCTAATTAATGATTCGAATATTTACCCACTCACTCCACTGCTGAGACAATTTTAAAAACGACACTGGAGCAGCGCAAGCGCGTACTCTTTTTATCACTAGTCCCTGCCTAACGCAATTTAAAATGACGGTCGCGATATATTCTTGACTCATAGTCTGCAACAGAATGTACCTATTGTTATTATATTAAAACTGTTTTCCTAAGCTATTTTCAACACCCTTCCGAAACGATATTTGCAGTTTCAGTTTTTCACAGAGCTACGGACATTGTTGCGCTTACGCCAGTTTTCTAATAAATCAGCTAGGGTTGGATTTTTTTCTCTTCCAAGTAACCCTCGTGACTACCAACACATTGACAAGCTGGCTCATCCTCTTTGTGAGGGGAACTGTTCCCGTTGATTAGACCCCCTGGAACTTCACATCTGTCACCTTCGTACTCTCTCACGCATTCACAGACTGGTTCGTCCTCCTCATTTAAGGAACAGGTACCGCTGTTCAAGCAATGACCATGACACACGTTCACTTCACATCGTTCCCCGGAATAGCCAGCTTCACATCTGTAATAACAAAGTTGTGAAGTGTACCAAAATAAATTAAACAAGAAATACATAAGAAGCAGTAGAATATGATTTTACCTGCATGTTAAAAGCCCCTGTTCACTGAAACTACAGTTTCCTTGAAAACAATAGTTCTCACAGACTGATACATCACATCGCTCACCGGTGTACCCAGGGGAGCATTTGCAAAGGGATTGTCCATTAACTTTAGTACCATGAACACAATACGGACCTTCATATTCTCTAGCGATTTTGTCTGTCTCATAGTTATTGAGTACGTGATTGCAATCCGAAATTCCCTGAAATTGATCTTTCATTTTGTAGTTGGTGGCTATACCGATAACGCTTGCAGTATGAACCTCAGTAACTTTGAAGAAAGTTTGTACTAATGATGGCTTTACAAATTTCCAAACGACTTGCGTACTCGCAGAGGACACCACATAGAGGTTATTTTTAGAAACTGTATATAAGTTTGGGTGAATATCCTTTTTTATAGCACCAGGATCACCTGTCCACTGAATTGGTGATTCTACATTGTTTCCATTCAAATTTGCTTTATAAGTATGACTTTTTGAACTAGTTTCAGGCATTTCCCCGTATATTTTTTGTGTCTGTTGGTCAATAACCAAGCCGGCTAGGTTCCAGTTGTACTTTGAATTAATAACGACTTCTCTGTCGGAGCCATTAAATCGAGCTCTCTCTATTGTAGACGTCGGCAGGTTTGTGTTGATCCAGTAAATATACCTACAAATTGAAAACCATTAGTTAGGTACTTCATATGTACCACGAAGGAGAATATATTCTGTCAAATTATAAATTTAGCAGACTAGTAGTGGTGACGTACCCTCTGCAACTATCGACAGTTACGTCAGTGGGGATCCTGTCATCCATTTTGATTAAAAGATTTCCGTAAACATTGTTCTTAGATCCAGGTTTCAATGAAATCCAATTTATGCTTCGTTCCTTAGTATCTGTAAAGAACAGTGTTTCTGTGACAGGGTCGAAGGCTAGACCCTGGATGTTGCGTCCATTCCTTTCTGTGAAGCATTTGCGTTCCATGGAAGTCATGCTGTAACCACATATGGCGTCGTTGTTGTTCTGATTGTCGACGTACAGCAGCATGTTGTGAACTTCATCGTAAGCTAAAGCAGTCATGTTCTGGGAGGTCAGAAGTACAGTGTCCGTTTTGGTTCCGTTATCAGTGTAAAATTCTAGTCGATCTCCTACTGTTATGGCGATGTCTGAAACAACAGAATTATTTTAGCAAAAATTGTTTAATGCGTAGAATTTGCTAATAAAGACGTTTCGTTGCAAGTGCGTACTTTTGCATCGTAGTCGAGGCAGGATACGTCATGGAGCCGAAATAATGAAATGGTAGATGCCCACATGCATGCATCGAACGTTTTCCACACTCAAAAATATAATAAAATTCAAATAATAAGTTTGCCCATTAGCATCGAAATGGAATGAATCAATTTCTTCATCCTAGAGTCACGGACTTACTAAACCGCCCTAAAATAAAACAAAAACAACGTTGTAGCTGAGAATTTAATACAAGCTGTAGGTATGCTCACCCCAGGAGTGCGCCAGCCCGACGAGCAGTGTTACCACCAGCACGCACTGCGATCTACACATTTTTCTTCAGAAATAAATAGTCGTTGCAATAGAAGAGAAGCGTCCACCACAATAGTACTGGCCACCCTTGTTAAACGCTCCTTAAATAGTAAATCAAAATGCGGTCTTTACTCAGACAAAACAGAATGGCGCTGATAAGAGACCCCTTGATAAGAGGTTGCAATAATAAGTTATTACAATCTACACTCGCGGCAGCATGTCAAGCCAAGTTCAAGGCAAAAGGAACGGATCTTGACCTCTCATTGGTCGGTGCTTGCTCAGCTCAAATATATATAAATATATATATATATAGCACGGGCATAGCTATAGCTATTGAAAAGGAGTTCGAAAATTGTAGGAATTTTGTGGCAAGCATTATCCGTGTCCGTGTACTTATGTGTCTGAATTAGCATAGCCGGATATAGTGTGTCAAATTACAGGCCAGTACAGCAACAATACAATAGCCACAAAAAAAAAGAAGAATGGTAGGTACAACATAAATTCAAATTCAGATTCATTTATTTGCAAAAACTATGCATAATAAATGTACTGGTATTATTATTGGTGTTTTAAGGTAGGTTTTTTATTGGCTCAACATGTTTTTGTTGTTTGTGTTTGTTTGTTTGTTTGTTTTGTTTGACATGTTTGATGTTTGTTTGAATTAGGTCGAAGATAATAAAATTACAAAACAAAAATACAAAGAAAAACACAATAAACAAATCAACAATTAACATTAATAATATTAAATTAAAAATAGGTCAATAGTTATGCGATTCAAAAAGGTCTTCAGAGCGATTTATCATTTAAAACTTCATTAACATTATAATAGGCTTTTTCTGTCAGTATTCTTTTTAATGTTTTCTTAAACTGGTCTGTATTTAAATTCTTAACATAGTTAGGGATATAATTATAAATTATTGGCGCTCTGCATACAACGCTTTTATACAGTAGTGCTGTCTTAGCTGGCTGTACACGAATTTTACTAGTATCGTTACGTAGTACTAGTAAAAGCGATTACGTATTATAAGGTCCGATATTCGAGGAAACAAATGGGGGTTATTTCTGACAAATATGGCTATTTCCAAAATATATAGTGACGAAAGTGTGAGTATTTTATGCTTTGTAAAAAGTGGCTTACAGCTCTCAGTACTTTGGATACCGAACATGGCTCGGCATGAACATGTTTCGGATTAAGCGGGAGGACACGCCCGGGTGTCAGCACTGTGAGGATCGCCCGGAGGATACGGTGGAGCATACGGTGGAGATCTGCCCTGCTTGGGCTGAGCACCGCCGTGTCCTCGTCGAGGCGATCGGTGGCGGCAACCTCTCGCGTCTGGCCCTGGTTGAATCCATGGTCCGGAGCGAGGAGGCTTGGGAAGCGGTCACCTCCTTCTGCGAAGCAATAATGCTAGCCAAGGAGGAGGCGGGCCGCGCGAGGGAAAGGCAAGGCCTTCGCCCCAACCGCCGCTACAGGAGAAGATATCTGCTTCAAAATTGAGTTGCAAGATTCCACCCGAACTTACATACATACATTGCAAGTTAAATAAAAGCTTGTAAATAAGAAGAATTTCATTTTACGAACTTGAAATTTCATTCAGAAATAATTGATTGCACTTGGAATGAAAGGTCAGCTTTTCTTTTGAGTTGGCCAGCAAGCAAAGATACTTTGCCTCCTTGTTACAAGAATAATATTATTGAGGAGTATTGAAAGAGCGATTCGGAAAGGTTAGGATTAAATATATAATAATAGACGATACTTTGGTGCAAGAGCGAGCGAGGCGAACTCGAAAATGTCTGCACTCTATCTCACTTATTTAGGGTTTAAATGTTTACAAAATAATATAGTTGTACCTACTTTGTGAATGTATACTATGTATAATACCAAGCGAAGCGAGCTCAAAAATTTAAGTAGAAAGACAAATTTAAAAAGTAGGGTTATTTCCGTGTCCGATTATTGTGATAAAATATGGTAAAATAAAAATATGAATAGTATTCGTTCGTATCTTGAAGACAATGATCTCCTCAGTAACCGTCAATATAGCTTTCGACGAGGTCGGTCAACTGGCGATCTTTTTGTGTATGTCACGCACTGCTGGGGCGAAGCCATCGAGAAACGCGGTGCAAGCACTTGCTGTATCGCTTGATATCTCGAAGGCCTTTGACAGGGTCTGGCACGCAAGTCTACTCAGCAGGCTTTCTGCTTATGGCATCTCAGCTGATTTTTGTAGCTAGATATCAGACTTCCTTAGCGAACGGTCGATCCGAGTAGTCGTTGACGGCTGCTCTTCTGACCTCATGGCTATTGATGTCGGAGTTCCTCAGGGGTCTGTTCTCTCTGCAACTCTTTTTATGCTGCACATCAATGACCTGCTTCAGCCTGGTATTGTTGGGTATGCAGATGACAGTTCGGTTTCAGAGAGATACTTGTCTAGCGCAAAAACCAGCGGGGAAGAAGTTCGTTCCTTGAGAGAGGCCATGGTAGAGCGGACAAATTTGACCTTAAGTCTTGTCTCCCAGTGGGGTGATGACAATCTCTTTTAACGCCACCAAAAACAAGCGTCAAACACAATCTTTTTACCGCAAAAAGGAGTCGTTTAGACCTAACTCTATACTATACTACTGTATACTACTCGAAACTTTTCGTGGTGCATCTGTCCCTGTAACGGATCGGCTCGAGCTCCTAGGCACCCAGCTGTCCCGGCTGTCGCCCAGTCTGAACTTCGGTGCCACCATTGAGCACAAAGCCTAAACTGCGGCCAAAAAGCTGGGCATCCTAAATAGCATCCTTTACAAAGCACAAGTCCGATCCTGCACGGAGTATTGCAGCCACCTTTGGGATGGCTCAGCTAAATATCAACTTGCCGCGCTTGACTCGGTGGAACGCAGAGCTAAAAGGCTCATTGGCGAAGTAAAACTGGTGGATGCCAAGCTTCACAGCTTGGCTCATCGCCGCAAGGTTGCCCGCCTGTCAGTCTTCTACAGATTGTACTTCGGGGAGAGTGTCCAGGAACTACCGGCGCCCTTCTACCATCGGACACTAGACGCACTGCATGTTACCATCCCTACCTTGTTGCTATTCCACCAATTCGCACTAAACGTTTCCAACCGTCTTTTATAATGCGCACAGCAAAGGAGTGGAACTCTCTGCCTGCATCTGTGTTTCCGAACGCAAACAACCCTAATCTCTTCAAAATTTGAGTGAACAGGCTTCTTCTGGGTAAGCTCGCTCCATCGTCGACTTTGTCTCAGTCATCTATGAACTAGACTAGACTCAAGAATAAACCCATATTAAATAAAAAAAACCTTGTGACATATCAAATGAAAGCCGTATTGTGAACTTTGAATGTATTTTATTTTCATATTTTTTTTTTAGTGTTTTACTTATTCAAGAACTATATGAAAAATGACCATTCACCTTATTTCCGGCAGGTGAGGAAAATACAAAGTTTTTCTTTCCCTAGGTATAGATTTACAGGAAAACCTAAGTACTTATAAGAAGTCTATTACTTATTTAAAAGTTACCTGTTACAAAAATGAGATTCGTTCGGAACCCTTTGAATACGAGTCTGACTCGCACTTGGCCAGTTTTTTTTTTATTATTCATATAACTTATGACCTGAGAAAGTTAAGTTGATATCATCGCGCTAACGAAGGACAGATTATACAATTCGAGCTCGTCGCAACATTCTTAGACACGTTTTTGATTTTTACAAGTTTACCTATCTTTTTCCAAAACTTTCAAGACGATTATTTTTGGATGCGAAATCATCAAATGACTTCTCCCTCTCTGGAATTCCTGACGCCCAGGGCTTTTTCTGCGGCGACTAGGGCGTGTAGGTAGGTTGACCTCTCACTCACGCATCCCGCGCCCTCCTTTGCTTGCATAACTGCTTCGCAGTAGGAGATGAATGCTTCCCTTCCTTGCTTCTTGTTGGACTAGGGCCGGACGCGAGATGTCGCCGCTACACGTATATTCCACCGGTTCTTCCGGACGATCCACACAATGGTGACACCCGGGCGTGTCCTCTCGCCGAATCCAAAACAGGTACATCCCGAAACAATCGTGTCCTGCGGAAGGTGTGGACCAAGCCAAAGTAAGGAAATATTCGATAATGGATAAAATCCGGGATAAAATCTATTTCTGTGCCAAATTTCGTCCCAGATCTGGTCTGCCGTTCTGGCGTGATTGAGTTATATCCGTCAATCCATCCAAACTTACGCATTTATAATATTGTAGGTAGAAATTGGATGTGTAATGTAAATACTTCGCTGTAACAAGACGATAAAAGTTATCATGGAGCCCGTTGCGCATCGGGGAAACCGAAAACAGTTAACCTATTTATTAAGTACTAAAGTGAGATATTTTTTGACCTCGGGTCAAAAGAAGATAGAAGTGTTAAGTTTATTATTCATTGTGAAATAAATATGATGTCATCCAGATTAAGGGTCAGTGCACACCTAGACGCGGTGCGCACCTTTTACCCGACTGACCCTGAAAGAGTGTAATTTTTTTAGAAGGTATGTGTGTATTTTTATTTGGCACGCCCTGCAGCTTAAATGGCTGGATAGATTTTATGAGGTAACAGCCAAAGTAAAATTTTTCGAAAATAACGTACGCTAAGCATCTTTTTGAAACGGAAAATACGAGCACCACACATCATAAAACTGGCTGACCCTTACGCCACTCAACGTGGTCGTAGTCGACGGAGGGCCGGTCGACGGGTGGGCTGTGGTTGGGTGGCCCTGCGGACTCACCATCCGCGTACCGGCCCATAGTGCTGCTGGACGAGTTGGGAAAGCTGTTCGAGCGGATAGTCGCAGCCCGCCTCGTCGGCCACTTGTGCGGAGAGAGGCCGGACCTGGCCGGATGCCAGTACGGCTTTAGGCACGGGCGCTTCACTATCACAGCTATATCGCGAGTGAGAGTCCTAGCGGAGGAAGTGGTGTCCCGGGGCGGGGTGATGTTGGCGGTGTCCTTGGACATCTCCAACGCCTTCAACACCCTACCCTGGGAGTTGTATTCGGGAGGCACTGCGTTATCATCGACTGCCTCCCTACCTCCGCCGCGTCGTCGGGGCTTATTTAGCGGAGAGGTGTGTCACCTATCTGGGACGTGATGGCAGACACCAGCGCCCCATGTCGTGCGGTGTTCCGCAGGGTTCGGTCTTGGGCCCGCTCCTGTGGAACATTGGGTACGACTGCGTGCTGAGGGGTAAGCTCCGGCCGGGAGTGCACCTGACGTGTTACGCTGACGACACGCTGGTCACTGCCCGGGGGAGCTCACAGGGAGGCAGCTTTGCTGGCGACGGCCGCAGTCTCACAGGTGGTGAGCCGCATACGACGCCTGGGCCTGGAGGTGGCTCTCAAGAAGTCGGAGGCCATAGCATTCCATGGCCCCCGGCGGGAGCCGCCGCCGGGATCGCACATCGTGGTCGGGGGGACGTATCGCTGTCGAGTCCACCATGAAGTATGGATTATTGTTCGACAGCCGGTGGGCTTTCGGCCCCCACTTCCGGCGACTGGCGCCCAAGTTGTTGGGCGCGGTTGGGGCGCTATCAACGCTTCTTCTCAATCTGGGGGACCTGAGCACCGCCTGCAGGCGGTTGAACGTGGCGATCGTACGATCAATGGCCCTGTTTGGGGCCCCGATCTGGGCGGCTGACCTGATGGCCAGCATCGTCACTGTTCTGCGGAAGCCGCAGAGGGTGAGGGTGAATAACCGCTAAAAGTGATGAATTTAAATGTTATATTCACATTTACGAAATCATGAGGTTATTATTAATAATGTTCAGTAGTTATTAATAATTTTTCAATTAATCATGTTTACCGTAAGATATACACATACACTAATAAAATTTCGTATACTTGTTTGGAATCCCTTATAGTTTTTTTTTTTAGAAACATAAAATTTTTGTATCAAACAAAAACCTCGTTTTTTTGAAGTCGGTAAAAAAATTCGTTCATTCCACAGCCAACCGCTGAAGACAGAAACTTGATTTTTGGACAGTAGCTCTGTAATTTGATACATAGGTGCGTAATGAGAAAAGATTTTGCAAAAGGAAGAGTGGGTTACGGAATTGTTCGAAAGAATTACCGCGGCCCTGGAATGCAAAGGGCATTTGGAGGAACACGAGTGGGTTTTAGTCAGTAAGAGTCATTAGATGATTTACCATCCGTAATAAAGGAGAAGGGATGGAGGAGCTTAATTGCTTGTATGAAAAACATTGCCTGGACTTTTTCAACTTGGCACGAATATGTACCAATACATATAAAAAATACAACCGACTTACAAATAAAAAAAACACAACAAAGTATGAAATAACTTTAATTTGAAGTCGGTGTTCAAATACTTACTTTGTAGTGTTTTTATTTTTATTTGGAAGTCGGTTGTACTTTTTGTATTATGAAGTCTGTTGTATTTTTAAATGTATTTTTTCGTAAAAAAGGTTTTTTATTTTTCACTTTACTGGTGGTCAAACCTAACACCACAGGAAAGCAAAACATGCAATTTCGTTTACTTGGATGATATGTTCTATTTTCACCAGCTATTTTGATTTAAAAACCAAACTACTTAACCGATTATGATGAAATTTCTATGGGACCAATCGGAACGTATACGTATATATCCTTTCAAATAATTTTTCAAAACGGTTCATAAATGACGGAGTTATGAGGTAACAAACATAATATATGTATATATAAGTGAATTGAGAACCTCCTCCTTTTTGTGAAGTCGGTTAAAAAGCATGTCATTTTTAATTTATAAAAGTTCGATCGATTAAGTTGAAACTGGGCAGTGATAATCTTAATAAAAAATCGGCCAAGTGCGAATGGGTTCTGTACGAATCATATTTTTTTTACATTTAAAACCACATACTTTTTATAAGTTTCCCTGTAATTTATATTTAAAGAACTATTTCATGTATTTTTTTTTTTCAAAAATCTCATTATTTCTGGAGATATAATGGTTTTTATCAATTTTAGTTTGAAAAACTTTTTAATTTTAATTTTCTAATATATCCGTAACCCCGTACACTTACCTAAATACATTTTGAGTACACAGTGACTACTCTATACACAAAATTTATTTATTTTTGTTACGCATTCGTGTTTAGGTCACGCAGTTCATACGTGTACAAGTACAATTGACTCGGTCAGAGTCACATTCAGAGCAAATTGACTGTGACATCCGAACAAACAGATATACGATCGTTTAAGGTTTCCGTTTTCTCATACGGACGTTCGGAACCCTAAAAATAAAACAAAATAACAACATGGTGAAGTTAGCATGCAGTTTATTCATATAAAATAGTGGTAATTTCTGAAGACTGTTAATATGAGCGTGTATTATTTATATTGGCTGTTGAAATTTAATTAATACATTGGCTGTAGACATTTAATTAATCGATCACTATTTCGTCAGATTATAGTTTTTTTTTACCCGACTGTGCCAGAAGGAAGGTTGTGTTTTTCGAGTGTATGTATGTGTCACCGGAAAATTGCAGACACCGTAAGATTACAAAAAATTTTGATTACATTATAATTTCTCGATATATTATGAAAAAATCGTTTTGTATACAATTAATCCCATTTTCAAATTCAATAGTTTCCAATATATGTGTGTCTTAACTGCAACGTTTGTGGGTATAGAAGTATTATATTTAATAAAACAGATTTATGAATATCAGAAATCGTAGGACGAATCTTTTGATTTCATGTCTAGCCACATTTTGATCAGATTTTTAGCGTTACTCTTCTAAGGTTTTTCTTTAGACTAAGTGACAGAATTGAAAAAGCCTTCCTCATCATCGTCGTTGTTACTCGCGTTGCTGCCTCCGTCACTTAAACTATCTTTGTCCTTCAAACTTTCGGCAGCTTCTTATCGTAACGCCTCTTCGCGGCACAGCTCGGGGCATGCGGTATCTTTTTTTGATGATAATTTACATGATTAACGAATTTGGGGAAATTTAACGGAAATTAACGAGTCCGTTAACATTTTGTAAAGTTACTTAGAAGTTAATCCGTTAGTCAAAATGTTAACTTCGTTAATTAACGATTAATGGATTAACGAGTTAATGCCCAGCTTTGCTACTTATTATCCTAACCGCGTGAGCTATAGTAGGCGCCAGATAATCGTGGAATAACGGTCATTGACCCACCTACAATTATTGACATTTTTAATTTGAAAAACGGAATTAATGACACAAAGCTGTCCCGAATCATCATCTCTCGTGATCCTTAACATTGTCTAATAATGAAAAACGATTCATATTTAATTGTTCAGGTACCTATGAACAGTTATTAGGGAAAGGTCAATATACTTTATTCCACATTTATCTGGCCTATACAAAATATCATTTATTTTACAAAGGCGGTGGTATTTCTCCAATAAATTGATTCTGAGGAGTTTTGCAGTACAAGGTGATTAGTACTATTAAAAAGGATTTCATGGATCCGGTCCGCTGCACGTACACGCTGTTAGGCTCAGTGAACTTCACATTGGGTATGATTTCGTCATCGCAAACCATCACATCTACGCCACCAGTTTCTGGTTCTCCAAGACAGCTAGGGAGCGGCTGAAATGAAAATGTAGGAAAATATGTTTATTTGCGACTCGTGCAAAGGTAATCCATACTAAACATACTATCACATCCATACAAAACATACTATCATCTTCCTGCCCTTATCCCATGTTACTTGGGGTCGGCGCAACACGTTTTTTTCTTCCATTCTGTCCTGTCAACCATCACACTAATATTATAAAGGCGAAAGTTTGTGAGTGAGTGTATAATGTCTTTCTTTACATTTTTCTCATATATAGAAGCAACAAGGTTAATGTAACCAGGATTTTTGTAAAAATAAAATTATTTAAAAGAGTGTCCGTGGAGTTTCTTGCACGTTCTTTTCCATAGAGATCTACGCTTTCGAACGTGCAAATAGCTTCATGTTTTTGACGGACTGACTTTGACAATTCAAAAGTACCTGATAATGGTTTATTTGAAATAAATGCTTTGACTTTGACTTTGACTTTTATATGTTTGTTACTTCTTCACGCACAAACGGCTGGACCAATTTTGATAAAATTTGGTATGAAGGACACCCTAAATTAACACAAAGGCTTTTTATATACATACTAAAACCGCGGGTAACACCGCGGAGCGCAGCTAGTCACATCACACTATCACACTAATATTATAAAGGCGAAAGTTTCTGAGTGTGTATGTTTGTTACTTCTTCACGCGCAAACGGCTGGACCGATTTAGATGAAATTTGGTGTAGAGATTGTTTGAGTCCACGGAAAGGGCAAAGAATAGTTCCCGGGAGTATATTCCCTTGGGATAGTTTTCGACATTCACTCAAGCGGAGCCGCAGGCGGCAGTTAGTATTTTAAATGCGAAAGTGTATCTGTCCTTCTGTTACCTCTTCATGCTTAAACCGCTGAACAGATTTAAATGATATTTGGCACAGAAATAGATCAGACCTTGGGGAAGGACATAGACATACCTTTTGTCGCGAGAAAAGGGCTTGAAGGGTTTGTATGGGAGTCCGTCATTATTGAAGATAAAAACCATGTAAGTACATTTGTATTTAGGCACTTGATAAAAAATAAATTAACATAATATAAGCGTTTTTGAAAAATGAGTACATATCTTAAAAATAAAAATCCTGTAACTATTCCACGCGGACGAAGTCGCGGGCAAAAGCAAGTTTAAAATAAATTAAATGGGAAAAAATGCGTCAGAAACGATGTAGTGATGTATTCACTCTTGATTAAAGACCCAGGTTATCAGGAAAACAGACTCCAGTAGAGAATCTGCTCCTTAGCTGTAACTACGCACAATTAAAATAAAAAAGAAAAAAAAATAAAGTATTCCCCAAATGTCCGTCCCTGAGACGGTGGCCCATCACCGTACTTCTTGATTTCATTCCTCGTGTATTCATTCCATCTCGTCCCGATGATGGAATGAATAAGTCACCGGAAAATGGCAAACTCCGTAAGATTATAAAATAACTTGAGAGATTGTAAGCTCTCGATAAATATTGTCAACTGAACATTTGGAATACTTTTTACGCATCAAAATTTGATAATCTATAATATCTCGAAGTCATTCCGAGAAATTGTGGACTGACATAAAATGGCGACCAATCAGAGCACAAGTCTACAATTTATCCGTTTTCGTGTGATAGTAAACCTGGAAACAAGGCTCTCAGTGGTCTGTCCAGATGTGAGCTCACATCAACAAAGACCAATGAGGGGCCAAGTTTCCAATTTTACTATCACACTACAACAAATAATTGTAGACCTGAGTGCTGATTGGTCGCCAGTTTATGTCAGTCCACAATTTCTTGGACCGGCGCAGAGAAATCGTTTATAACAATCAAATTGTGATGCGTAAAAAGTATTCCAAATGTTCAGTTGACAATTTATCGAGAGTTTACAATCTCTCAAGTTATTTTATAATCTTACGGAGTTTGCCATTTTCTGGTGACAAGACACTGTGGTTACCTACCATTTCCCATCGAGGTTGTCTCTGAGGAATAATGATTGGTTTGATGTGACGTCCGAATCCTGCTGTAAAACCTGTAACAAAAATATTTTTTTGTTTTTAAGCTTTATGTAAAAACAGTGTTGTGGTATTGGTGCAATAGTGACCCATATAAAATACTAGCTTTTGCCCGCGATTTCGTCCGCGTAGAATAGTTACTTTGGGCAGCCATTTTTACTTTTTAGATACGTTCAAAATCGTTGAACATATGTTTATTTTATTTTTTATCAAGTGCTTTTAATACAAGGGTTCATGTTTTTATCTTCAACAATGACGAATTCCGATACAAACTTTCATCCCCTATTTCAACCCCTTCAAGCCCTTTTCTCGCGATAAAATGTATGTGCCTATATCCTTTTCCAAGGTCTAATCTATCTATGTACCAAATTTCATCTAAATTGGTTCAGCGGTTTAGGAATTAATAGACAGACAGGCACACTTTTGCATTTATAATATTAGTATGAGTGGATTATGATCTTGATTAGTGGCCGATTCAACATCGCCAATCCTAAATAATTGAAGCCAGTATGAGGTACATGAGTTAAGCCAGCTAGACCGATGACGTAAACTAAATACCCAGTACGGAGGGATTTTCGGAAATACATCCCACACCTAAGGGGCGATCTACGGTACGAAAGTTTTATGGGGTAGGATCGAGTGAGCTAATTTCAGAAACTGATGAGTGTGAGGCATTTGCGTCGTGATTTTTGTTGCAGATGGTCGCAGAAGAGTCGTTTTCGACTAGAGCAGAAGTCGGCAACCTTCTGAGACGGAAGAGCTAAAAGGTACATATATGTAACACTTACAAAAAATGATTCACATCCGTACACTTCAACAAAAGGTTCAGTTGAAAACCAGCGTCAGGGAACTACTAGTTGTCTGGCATTTTGCTGAACTGGACCTATTTAGCGGCACTAGCCGGGGATTACGGAAGTCGCATCCGTTCCCGCGATCCCCGGCGTAGGTGGGAGATGGAACACCGGGGTGGTTTTAGTCAGTAAGAGTCTGACAGACCCCTCCGCCCACCCCAAAGCGGAGGACATCCATGAGGTTTTACCCCGGATATCAAAATAAAAAAGGGGACCATCATAGGTTGATCTGCGAGAGGCCACTATAAAATAAAATCAGCGTTCTTGCTCTGCTCAGTTCAACGCGAGGCAAAACCTCTGGCACCGGACACACCTCGAAGCAGCCCTAAATTTTTAGCACGTAGTGTGTAACTGATATTGGTGTTTATACTGTCTGCCATTCGACATCCATATCATTTCACTAGCTGCCGCCCGCGGCTCCACCCGCGTAAATGTCTAAAATTATCCCAAGGGAACATACCCCCGAGATAAAAAGTATCCTTTGTGTTATTCCAGACTATAATCTACCTCTGTGCCAAATTTCATTAAGATCCGTTCAGCCGTTCTGACGTTATTGAGTAACACCCAAACTTTCTAATCCTAATTCGCAAGTGCAAGTCGGACTCATTAGGCTCTGTAGTTTAAGAGATTGGTTAATTTTCGTCAATTTTGTTTAACAACATGAAAATTAATAACTTTCTGTTAAAATTATGAAAAAATAATTGAAACCTTCACAAGAACCTATAGAGGGTATGCGGTACAGATAGTAATATTAGTAGTACAAATAGTAGATAAGTCCCGCACACCTCCACTGTAGTGGGAGGATCCTCCTACCAGACGGTTGTTGTGTCTGGTGGGCAACTGCGCGATAGTTGATTTTCGGACTGTTGTATACGTTCAAATCGCACGGAGAACTTTGCTTGCGCGATGCAGGATTTCGTTGTTAGTTCGGCGTAGATGGCGTTGCGGTTCTTTTTGTTGCCGTACAAATTTTGCTTCTTAAATTTTTCTTCTTTGCTTCTTCCATTCTATTTAACATAACAAACAGCACAGTTTGATAAACTTTTTGTTAGAAATTTTGTAATTTGTCCCCAAAAGTGATGCCCACTCTATACTTATTTATTTACGTTACGTCCATAATGTTTGGGTCACAGATATGTGAACCTTTCAACTGAAACGGTCCAGTAGATTTGGAGAAATTTGTCTATGACAGACGGACAAGCAAGTGTCCCCATAAAGGTTCCGTTTTAAGGGTTCCGTACTACAAAAAACGGAACCAGTATAGGATCACTTTGTTGTCCTTCTGCCTATCTGTCTGTCAAGACCCTTTATCTCCGGAGGTACCGAGTAGAAATTAAATAAACCATATACTCAGGTCTACAGTCCGTGAAGCTGTGAAAAAATCTAACTTCTAAGTTAACGTAAAAAAAAGATACGGTCGTTTATGCCGCAAAAAAACGTTTATTTCGACACTCTCTAGGGAATCAAAATTTATAGGGTACTTCCCGTTGACCTAGATTCATGAAATTTGGCAAGAAGATAGATCTTAGAGTACAAGTACGGGAAAAAGTCTGAAAATTGGGAATTCACAGTTTTATCATATAATAAATCATTTTTTACGATTACAAACTTATTATTATTTTCGGTTGGCAAAATTGACGTACATTGATGTACAGGAGAACATTTTTTCATCCACAAAGTTAAGTTTGTCCTTCAATCTTACCTGCTATGTTTTGCTGTCATAGTTTATTTTTATCATACGGACGTTCGGAAGTCTAAAATCTCACCTTTTCTGATCTTCATGCAGGCTTTTCGGAGATTTCCGTAATCTTCCGCATTTATCGTAACACAAGCGCACGCTAAGAGAATACCAACTGTTAGAGAAACCATATTGACCAAGAAACTGACGCTGAAAGGCAGTCAAATTAGAAATGCCTATTCATACATTTATATGGCCAACATTACATAATTGGTACCGCATTAATTGCATTAAAATTAATAGCAATTTATTGGCTAGTAAAGAGATTTCATGGTTATTATTTTCAATGATATTATTCCGTAATTAGAGCATGATACATAATTTATTTAGTTTTACCTACATAATTATGATAGTGTAATAGAGGAATGCGAAACAGGGTGGAAAGTTCCACCTTGCTCCTTTGTTAAAGGAAGATCCTACGACCAAACGGGTGTTTTGCCTGGTGAGCAACTGCTGCCCGTTGGTTGATGTCGGGATGTTGTATGAGTTAGAATCGCGCGGACAACTTTGATATCGCGAAGAAGGATTTTTGTGACGTCAGTTGCCCACCGGACACAACACCCGTCTCACCGTCTGGTCGAGGGATCCTCCCTCTTCAATGGAGGTATGCGGGACTTTACACCTTGTTCCGCATAGGTGCCTCAATATTGCACGTAATGAAAATAGATGGTGTTACTATTTCACTATCTTGTGGAATGGGACATAAAATGAAAGAGGAAAAAATTCTGAGGTCAAAAATATATATTAACTATTTATTTAAACTTAATATACAATAGTGGTACATGGGCGGACTTAATGCATCAAGGCATCTCTACCGGTCAACCTTTGGTTAAGTACCATTGGGTTGGGTATTAGTGCCACATTAAAATATACAAAGCGGCAGAAAAATATTTTACTATATTTCATCGTTTATGAATACCGACTACATATTAAAATATTAAATATTTTTAACTCCAACCTTTTTTTTTACTATTGATAGCACGCTTGCCTAGAAGTAACCTACCTATTCACTCTTGACTTAAAGACTCCACGGTTGTAGCTATCAGGAATGACAGTCTGGCAGGGAATTCCACTACTTAGCTGTATGCATAATGAATGTATTCCCAAAACGTTTTGTGCTTGTGGGTATGATGTCCACCATATACCGGTGGCGCATCGCCGTACGTCTAACTACTTATTATACGATCGTGAGCTAGCCTTTTCCCCACGATATTAGGGCTGGCCTCATCTAGTTTAAAAATTACCAAAAAAGATTGACGTTTAACCTACTTACAAAATAATGTCAAATATTTATATTATTTATTATTTATTTATTTATTGACACACCAACGACTTATTCACTAACTCATCATTACATTAAATATATATATTTAAACAGCGTTGCGGTGAATTAGTCACTTATAGGTGTACACAGCACTTGTATAATCATAATAAAAAAATTAAAATGGAAATGCATGAGAAAAACAAAATTAAAATTTACTAAGTCAAAATTGAATTTAAAATGTCAAGTAGCTAAATTGAACTAAAATACAGAATAATTAAAAATATTAAAAAGAAACATCGATTAAATTGAAATATAGAAACAATTATAAATTAAAACTACAAAAATGACAAATAAATTAGGACACAATACATTAATTACAATTAAAAGAATAAAATAGATTAAAGTATGAGTTAAAAAATCAAATAACATTAAAATGTCAAGTAGTTAAATTAAATTAAATTAAAAAACAGTATAATTCAAAAATTTAAAAAACATCGATTACGTTAGAAGAGAAAAACAATTATAAATTAAAACTACAAAAATAACAGATAAATTAGAACATTACATTTATAACAATTAAAATTGAAAGAATAAAATAGATTGAGTTAAAATAATTAAGTTTGTACAATATAAAATGCATTAAATGAAGTCACACAAATACACAAATTACCCTTTTGTAAAAGAAATCAACAAACAAATTGATCAAGAACTGAGGACGTTTCGTATGAATTCATTCAGACTGTTCGAAAATATGTCCAAGTTGTTAGTGCGCGTGCTCAGTTTATTGTAGCTAGACAAAAACCACCTTATAATATATAATAACTACCTTAGTATTTTTAAGTAAAAACTAACCAAACGTCTACCCAAAAATTGACAGCTATAGTTCTTAATAATAATGTTAGTGTTGTGTATTTCTTTTATTGTTATTATATAAAGATTATTATTTTGTTAAAGATAATTATTTTATCATTAGCTATAAGTTGATTGCTGCGCCCTAACAGGGTAATGTATTCACAAAGTTTAGTTAAGTCTGTAACTGTGTGTACATTGTGTGCAATAAATAAATTACGCCACGGTCTTAGAATGGACAGTTCACTAACGTGGCTTGCTCACATTGAGCACATAAAAAGTAAACTCTCGGCACTTTCCGGATCACTGCGTAACATAGTTCGTTGTACCTATTCCACTTAAATTACGGTATACTATTTACAACTCCCTTGTAAAGCCGCACCTGCTTAATTTGCTCGAAATTTGGGTAGGTAGTGCTGCAAAAACAAAACTGTCAGAACTCCAAGTTACCCAAAATAAACTTAAAAATACTATTCAACTATCCATATCTAACATACAATTAATTAATAGACCAGTACAATTTACCGAGACACAAAAATAATGAATATAAAACAACTATATATCTACAACACATGTATTTTCATCAAAAATATTCTTAACAAAAACGTTCACTCAAACTTAATACTCACCCAATTTAAACAAGTTAGTCAACGCAGCACACGGCGAGCAAGTTTGCTAGTTTTACCTAAAACAAGAACTAACTATGGCAAAAAAATGCTAACTTTTGAAGGAGCACAACTCTATAATAAACTACGGTCCTGTATAAGAAATGTACTCTTTCAACGCGTTCAAAACTCAACTTAGCCAGCACATAGTTGCGGATCAGTCACTTCTGGAGAAATGAATGCATTGGATGAATACTATAAAGTTGTAACGCTGCTGACGAACTTTTTGTAATCTGTATGTATGTTTTTTTAGTATCGTTCTCAAGTAAGTGACATATGTCTTTATTGGGAATAAAGTTTCTTTAAACCGAAACCGAAATACATATGTTTTATCATTTGTCAGCTTCCTGGATGCAGCTGAAAACCAGTATTCTACACAGAGCGACTGCCCATCTGACCTCCACAGTCCAAAAACACGCCTTAGTAAGACTGGCGTCAGATTTCTGGCTTAGGGTTGTGCACACCAATCGATCGATTGATAACGGGCGATAAACAATTGAAAACACACAAATTGATCAATGTCGATTGATGCCATCGATCGACGTCGACTAATTCGTCTGGCCTGTTGGTCGAGTGGTTAGTGACCCTGACTGCTAAGCCGGAGGTCGCGGGTTCGATTCCCACCCAGGACAAATCTTTGTGTGATGAGCATGATCATTTGTTCTGTATCTGGGTGTAATTTGTGTATAATATGTATGTATTTAGAAGTATATAAGTATGTTTATCAGTTGTCTGGTTGCCATAGCACAGGCTCTGCCTAGTTTGGGATCGGATGACCGTGTGTGAGTTGTCCCAGGTTATATTATATTATTATTATTATTATACCATCGATCGACGTCGACTAATTCATTATACCATCGATCGACGTCGACTAATTCATCCTACCATCGATCGACGATCGATCATTGGTGTAGTAGCACCCTGAAGTGTCGTGTGCACATAATTCGATCTACGAGTCATGTGTCTTATCGGTATATAAGAAATACATTGTATTTTTAATTGGAAAAAGATAGTACATTTGAAATGGTCAACTTCGGCGGATTACACACCATTCGTAAAAAATAAGGATGAATTTTTTTATTAAAGTAACTAGCTGACCCACGCAACTTCGTCTGCGTCACATTTTTCATGAATGCTCGGCTCCTATTGGTCGTAGCGTGATGTTATATATAGCCTTCCTCAAGAAATAGGATTAGCGCGTTGTACCAAACAAATAGTCAAGAATAACTAACTGATCGAGTGGTAAATAATCAATTATCGGCCGCCGAGAGTAGAAAATAATTAAAGTACTAATATCGCTATAAAAAATAGGGGGTTGGTGATAGAAGAGTGAAAATTGTATGTATTTTTAAATGCCACATTATAAAATAATAAGAAAATAAAATGTTGTCCATAAAATAAAAAATAAATGTTAGTAGCCGATTCTCAGACCTACTGAATATGCATATAAAATTTCATAAAAATCGGTCAAGCCGTTTCGGAGGAGTATGGTAACTAACATTGTGACACGAGAATTTTACATATAAGAAAGATTTTGTGGCAAAAATTTATTTTTTTGGATGGCTAGACCCCACCTTTTCATTTTTTTATATAAGGCAAAAGGAATGGAATGAAGAAAGAGAGGCTTTGCCCTGCAGTGGGATACAATAGGCTAAAAATCACACTAATATTATAAAGGCGAAAGTTTGTGAGTGTGTGTGTATGTTTGTTACTTCTTCACGCGCAAACGGCTGGACCGATTTAGATGAAATTTGGTATAGGCAATGTTTGATTCCCGGGAAAGGACATAGGATAGTTTTTATCCCGGGAGTATGTTCCTTTGGGATATGTTTCGACAATCACGCGGGCGGAGCCGCGGCCGGCAACTAGTAAATATTAAATAAATAATATAATATATTGGTATGGTTGGCGGCAGCCCCCATAAAAATCGCGATGCTTGAAAACAAGTTCGCGATACATTTCTCAAAAAAACTACATTTGGTACCGACACTGAAGACATCCTTAGAAACGTCACGTCATGTCAAGTACTGAAATAATTAATAACTGTGAACGGAGGCTTACTACAGTATCATCTGCATTTTTAGTATTCACAGAAAATTCATCGTTATGAAGTTATCGTCGAATCTGATTTGTGTGTTGTCATGTAAGTGAGGATATCTACATACTTAATACAAGCTACCGCCCGCGGCCCCGCCCGCGTTTATGTCGAAAATTATCTCAAGGGAACATATTCCCGGGATGAAAAGTATCCTATGTGTTATTCCAGACTATATTCTACCTCTGTGCCAAATTTCATCAAAATTCGTTCAGCCGTTCTGACGTGAAAGAGTAACAAACATCCATCCATCCATCCATCCTCACAAACTTTCTCATTTATAATATTAGTAGGATTATTTAGTTACCTATTTATACGAGGTCAATTTAAATAATTAACTCGTGAAGACATAAAATAATATGTATAATAAACCGAATATCTATGATAGTATAGATATTCGGTTTATTATACTTATATGTTATTTGTATATTTTATATGTCACCGAAAAATGGCAAACTCCGCAAGATTATAAAATATCTTGAGTGATTGTAAACTCTCGATAAATTGTCAACTGATCATTTGGAATACTTTTCAACGCATCAAAATTTGATAGTCATATATCGAATATATATATATAGTATATATCGAAACCATTCCGAGAAATTGTGGAATAGCAGGTAACGAAACTCCTATTTCTATCTGCAGGGTTAAGGGAACCTAACATGTATGGCACATAACATTGGAACCTAACCTATCCGTGTCGGGGAATTCTAGTAATGTGAAACTCCTTGGTGGAATTCTTATATTTTTTTAAGGACATTAAAAAAAAACCGTAAAGGGTATCTATCATTACGGTTTTTTTGATGATTGAATGATCCAACCTCCTTGGAAGCACTTTTGGTCAATACGTTTGTCTCACTTTAATACTAAAGAGATAATGAGACGAAAGATGTAGTTCTAACTATCACCACGCGCACGTGGCGCCATTTGCAAATTCGCGTTATTTTTATAAGAAACGTCAAAGATTTTTGCGACTTTCCGACTGATATCTAAAAATAATAGTATGTTTCATTATCTATTAAACCGTTTTCTCGCAAATGTGTTGAAAAACGTTGTATGACACACGTGCGGAAATTGGTTTTTACAAACTTAACTCGACTTCGTCTCGGGCTTACATTCATCTACTCGTTTGTAAAGACCAACTTACCGCACTAGTATCATAAATAATTGTTATTTTTCCTATGATGTGAGTCAAAAAGCTGCCCAACTGAAATGGGACTGGGCAGGACATGTCTGCCTTGTAGAGACAAACTTATCGCTTATGTAGTACATAGCTGCAGCCCTACGTGCTAATGCCATCCAATTCCAATTGGTGTTTACCCTTTTTATCCCCTCATGTACCCGAGTTTGTTCGTCCTGGGAATGGTCGGGTACACCAGTCTGGCTGTAAGAAGAGACGCCGCCGCCGCCCCGCTCCGCTCTGTTATCATGTTGTTGTCTGTCATTGGCTAGGACAAAATTAAATCTACTCAAGTTTGCCCCTATGTCGCGAGCCATACGTTTGATTAATGTCATAGTATTGTCGGAAGATATATTTTGCCAGAACTTGCCGAGATTTGTAAGAGTAGCGCAAAATCTAATTGAAAACGGTCTAGCAATATAAATAATGATTAAGGTATTTGATGTATTGTATTATATATTATGTTTAATATGTACCTAAGTTATAACATCGCCTTGGATGTATCTGTAAAGGTGTTATAATAATGAATGAATAAATAAATAAATAAAAAAAAATAAAAAAAATCCGATGATGTAAAAGGGATAGTGCTATTCCCTATGTATAGCTCCGTGTCTCTCTTAGAGCGGAATCATGCTCGTTTAAAGAGTTGATAGTAGGGCCTCTGGTGCCCTGAGAAAGCGGGACAGGATCGTGGCAGGCCACGTAGTTGATAGCGGTACGAACTGGATACATCTTGCTAGAACAGGAAGGAGGAAGAGCGGGCTCGCGGTAAGGTAGGAAGAAAGGAGAACTTTGCCTACAATACTCAATAAATTTATTTGTATTCCACAATGTTAGCTTAGGTGGTAGGTACATATAAAATATACATAATTTTAGATCATTATGGACCCTGTCGGGCACAGCAAGTTAGGATAGAGGAAGAGGGCTTATCATTATAGGTATACTTATTACTCAAAAAAAAATTAAATATAAATATTTTTCTACTACTCAGTTCGACTTTGGTTTTATTTATTATTTTTTGGTATTAATTTTTATTTTGTATATTTAATTTTATTTATTCATTCAAATTATCATTAAAATATTCATTAATATTAGAATAGCATATATGGATAAGGACTTTTTTTAGTTTATTTATAAATGTATTAAATTTTTGTTCGTTTTTAATTGCATCTGGTAATTTATTATATATTTTAACTGAGACTGACTGACTGATTTTGACTGACTGTTTTTTTCTGCCTAGGAGTGGGCTAGAACAGATTGGCGATATCAAACTGTTAAACTGAATTCGTTTATTGTTGTTTCCGTACCGGAAGGGTAAAGGAATCTTATTACTAAGCCTTCGCTGTCTGTCAGAGGACGGGTATCTTATGAACCGTAATATGTAGACACTTGAAATAAAATGAAAAGGACCCCATACAAGAATCGTGATTTTGTCTGTTTAATGTACAGAACCCTTCGAGTTCGACTCGCACTTGGCCGCTTTTTTAAACTGCTCGTTTGAAACCCTGTCTTAATATTGTTAATAGTGCTGCTCTGCGCGCTCAGCCTGGCTTCGTCGTTGGTCTTGACAGTTAATGGCCGAAGAATGATTCTCAGTAGGAGCCAAATGAATACTCTGAACCCAAAAGCGAATCGCGGTAGAAGACTGGTCAACTTCAAGTTTATGCAGGCTTTTAAGTAAACAAAGTACTCCAATAAAGATTTAAAGGAAAAATTGTGTTTTTTTTGAAATTCCTAGTAGTAGGTAAGTGCTCGATGTGGTCTAAGGCAGAGCGAGCAAGCAGAATATGCCACGCAAATGCCATCATGATTGCATTGTGAGAAAGGGATAGTGCTACTCGCACTTTATAGCTCCGTCTCTCTCCCACACAACGGATTCATGATAGGATTGTCACGTCATAGTTGGGAGGCAGTCGTTAAAACGTGTCTCAAAAATATAACGATGTTGCCAATTAATCCAATTGGAGTAACAACCAATTTATTAGGTTCTAATAGCGCAGTTGGAAAGGCGCAGTCGAAAGGTTTAGGTTTCAACTAACTCAATGGATAACAAAAGTATTTTATGGAGACTATGTTCTGTAAGCATTTTTTTTTATTTTTCCCAACTATTTTAGGGTCGGCAGCTGAGTACCAATATTATTACCGCTACAAGGACGTGTTCAAGAGACATTTAAGCGCTAACGCTATTGACCCATACGGTTGGGAGAGGCTCGCTTCACATAGGTCGTCTTGGCGCATTTTTTACAACAGTGTTACAATATTCGAAAAAAAGCGACTTAAAAAACCATCAACGAAAAACGCCAAATACGTAAAGAGAGACCCAAGCCGTCATATACTTATACTTTTAATTCCGCCGGTCAGCTGTATTGCCTTAGCTGTGATCGGGTATTGAAAACCAAATTTGGTCTAGCGAGTCATATCAGGGCACACGCTAGGAAGTAGTGTCATGGGGTCGCCGTTGTCGAAATCGACAAGAAGGACTATAATATATACCAGTATTATACATGCAGCGACTACCTAGATAGGCAGTCGCTGCATGCTACTGAGTAACGTATATGAATTCGTTTATACACGTCCATCCGCCGCGGTCCGTCACAACGTGGTCTTATACGTTCCGGGCACGGCCCTGATATGTGTGGATCAACCATAAGGCACTTCTCCCGCCGCCGACGAGGAAGCGATTAGCTATCGACTATTTTCTCGCAGAGGAAACGGCCAAAAGATTTAGATCCCGTGTGATTAAAAGAGACACATATATTTATAAACGACAGCTGGCTGTTCACACTGCCGGCGAGAACTCTCTTTCCACTAGTTTGTCGCAGCGAAAAGAGCTATCAAAGATCTCGCTCAGCGATGCTCGCTTGAATTCACGCCGAGAGACCAACCAGCGATCGTTTCTACCTATAGTGCGGATCTGTTTGCTAGCTAATTCAGCGCTTCGTAGCGCGCGCAGGTTTGCGCAGGAATGTACCTATCTCTCGGCCGGCCGAAGCGTGGTGCGAGTAAGTAGGTAATCGCCCGTTGCACAAGAGCACTCGCTTGCAGCCGAGCAAGAAAATGATCTACTTTCTAGCTTTACTCGCTTCTCGCTTATCGTCGATTCGATTATAGGCAATTCTATAGGCAATTCGAAATCCATTGCATCAGTTCTTCTCAACAACAACGTGAAAAACGCAATGAATTTTTAATTTTTTTAAAGTGTCAACATACTCAACATGATCGGTTACGGTACCTATTTGACTGGATTTTTTGTTCACAGATACTAGTAACGTTACACGTCGCAAGAGCTAGCAATGATGTTTCTTCATTTCAACTGGTAATGTATTTTTGACTTCTAAATTAATGTACTTATCGTACCTACCTGGAGTTTTTTTGGTAAAAGTTTCCAAAAAATGAAACCTAGCTAAATCAATTTATCGCCCCCGAAACCCCCCCCTGCATACTAAATTTCATGAAAATCGTTGGAGCCGTTTCCGAGATTCAGATTATATACATATACTAGCGATACCGACAGACGTTGTCCTGTATGACAAACAATTATATAAACCATTCTCGAATCCCCTTGAACAGACACAAAAAAAATCATCAACATCGGTCAAGCCATTTAGGAGGAGTTCAGTGACATACACACGTACACAAGAAATATATATTCATCAAGATAATATATACAAGAATTTCTCGTTTAAAGGTATTAGATTTTGACTATACACTGGGGGGCTAACTAAAGTCCAATTACAGGTAAAAGAAGTTTTAATAAAGAGTATCGTGCGTACATTAAGAACGAGGTTACATGTAGAATAACATGACATTAACTATTTAAACTAAAAAGCTAATTAACAAACGCCTTCTAAAATAATAAGGCGTGAATCTATAGACGTGCGAGTGTAGTATTATAAAACTGTAAGGCGCTGCGCCGCAACAATCTAAATCTAATCTAATCTATATTATATAAAACAAAGACGGGTTTGTTACAACATTTATAACTCAAGAACGCCTGGACTGATTTTGAAGATCTTTGTTTTGTTGGATTTGTCTTAGCCCCGAATAGCAGAACAACTATTAAAACATTGGAAACATTAAAGAAAAAAAAAATTATACAAAAATCATTTTCGAATACAACGCCATTTCTCATACATGAAAAAACAAAACAGGGCAAAAATTATTCTGCGGCGGTACGAAGTTCGCCGGGACCACTAGTTAACAATAAAAAAGTAATAGGTATTTCGGGCGCGATACAAATTACTGCCCGAATGATTGTTATGGTGTGGTTGTAAGCAGTGAAAATTCTCCCTTTAATTAAACTCGATGTGTTTTTTTTCACTCGTATGTTATTTTGATCATCCCTTGTTTTCAGCTCGCACGGTTGTCTTTCCCTACTGTGGAAACGGTAAGAACTTTGTATTTTTATGTATAAAACTTGAAAGAAACTAGGTGAGCATCTACCATAGTAATTTGAAAACCCAACAGTGACCTTTAATAGTTCAGTAAATTTATCAGGCTTGTGGATGAATATTAAAACTTCAACGACGCCTCTATTGAAAAGGGAGGTTTTTTTTAATATGGGTTTGCGCTAGACTCTAGTGTAGGTCATGACAGAGACAAAGTCGACGATGGAGCGAGCTTACCCAGAAGAAGCCTATTCACTCTAATTTGAAGAGATTAGGGTTGTATGCGTTCGGAAACACAGACGCAGGCAGAGAGTTCTAGGTGCTCCTTAGCTGTGCGCATTATAAAAGACGTTTGGAAACGTTTAGTGCGAATTGGTGGAATAGCAACAGGATACGCCGAATATACTTTTTTTGGCCGTTTGACCACTATCTCACCTGCTGGTAATGCGACGATGGAGCACGTTTCCCTAGGTCATAGCTATCAGGAAACACGGACTCCGGCAGGGAATTCCACTCCTTAGCTGTACACTGTACACACAATGAAATATTTCGCAAAACATTTTGTGCGTCTGGGATTTCTACTGTAGGAAGCTGTCGAACAATATCGCGGATAACCAAGCAGTACATTTTAAACTTCTTCCCAGAAACCGTACAACATGCCTAGCTCGAAAGAGATCGACCCTCGACACAGCTACGCAGACGAGAAGTTTGAGAAGCTGCAGGATTACTACAACTACATGAACGGCCGTGTCAAAGAACCTCATAACCCTGTAAGTATTGACTTATCATATCGTCGCTTAAGTTGTTACTGCGGATGTCAAAATCTGTACTTTTTAGGAGAGCAAATAAACTTTTTAGCGTCACGTCACTCAGTTTTATGAAAAATGAGTTACGCGCTGTTGCTGCGGTTTTCTGTACAAAACTGACATACGGGTTCCGTAGCCAAAGGATAAAACGGGACCCTATTACTAAGACTTTGGTGTGTTTCTGTCATCAGGCTGTATATATGTATGTATCTCATGAACCGTGATAGTTACACAGTTGAAATTTTAACAGATGATGTATTTCTGTTGCCGCTATAACAAAACATACTAAAAACAGAATAAAATAAATATTTAAGAGGGCTCCCATATAACAAACGTGATTTTTTTGCAGTTTTTATAGATAATGGCACGGAACCCTTCGTGCGACTCGCACTTGGGCGGTTTTTTTTTAATTTTTCTCCATTGGTTCAAAATCTTTTATTTGATTCGTCAAACGGTGCGTTCTGCGATTCCCTACCGAATGACAAACGTAACGTATTTCGATCAAAATCTGACTGCTGCGGTGTATATGTATCATCATCTTCATTCTTTTATCTCAACTTATTTGGGGTCAGCGCAAATATGTCGTCTTCATGCATAGGTACTTCTGGCTTATTTTTTCATTTCAGACAGAACGTGTTGAAATACTGGATGTCGGCTCCAAGAAGCTATTCAGCTTTATTGACTCTCACATCAAGGATATGAAGAGACTACTGTTTGCCACCGACATGGCGCTTATGTCTATGGTCCTGCTAAAACTTAACAAGAAAATGGACACTTCTGAAGCTAAAATCAAGTCTACGCAGGCTAAGATACCCTTCGGCTTGTACACTAGTCCCGGTAAGGGTTTCCATATCATCTGTCTGTCTTGGACAAAGACTCATGGTGGTCAACAGCTTTTTTTTTTAAGGATGGGAAATCATCAAATAACTTCTTCCGCTCTGGGTGGAGCGGAAAGACGTGTCAGACTCTTACGGTCGACAGCTACATACTGAGTTTTTTCTCCCGTTTCCTTACAGAGTTGTCTCTTTATACGCCGTAATATGAGGTTGAAACATGGCGGACAGATAACCATGACCAGGTTTATAAGATACTTTTCTGTCCCGGTATTTTTCTAATTTCACCTCTGGCTAAAGCTAGGAAGTAATACAAACAAATCATTTGCAGAATTCAAGTGCTTGGATACGTCGTACTACATTGTGTCTGCCCACAATCAGGAGGATGCTCAGATGATACTATCCAGCGAGAGGAAACCGCATTGCTATACTTTTAGAGGTAAGATCTAAGCACATGGCAATGTTTTGTAGCTACGATTTAAAAAATACCTCTGTGACACTGTGACAGACGGACGAAAACAATATTGTTTTAGATGCCAGCTACTTACTGAGATAATGGAAAGGCAACATTGCAGCTAAGCTAAATTGCTCGAGGCCCTAATCTCTACAAAATTAGAGTGAACAGGCTTCTTCTGGACAAGCTCGCTCCAGCGTCGGCTTTGTCTTTGTCATCTATGACATAGACTAGAGTCAAGAGCAAACTCATCTCAAATAAAAAAAGATAAAAAAGGCGGTTGAAACTAAGGGCAGGTTGGCAGTGTTATTTGGTTTCTCCATAAGGTATTTCTCAGTGGCAGCTCGGAGTCTCGATGGTGATGATGAGACAGCCCGTGCTTCAGAAGCACATTAAGCCGTTAGTCCTGGCGACCTTGGCGTCAACAGGCTAGGCTAGAGTGAACAGGCTTCTTTTGGGTAAGCTCGCTCCATCGTCGACTTTGTCTCTGTCATCTATGACCTAGACTAGAGTCAAGATCAAACCCATATTAAATTTAAAAAAAAAATTGGCTCAAAAACTACTTAGATAACCGATTTTAAAAATTCTACACTAATTCTAATCTAAATTCTAAGCTACATTATTAACCTAAAATATTATTAATACCTACAACGCGATTTCATAATAAAAAAATCGTATATGCATACATATAGCCCAGAATCGAGCCTGCAAGGCTATAACAGAATAATTTCCCGCAACGAAGTTCGCATCAGTATAACGAATTAATTTTATCTATTGAATCAAATATTTTTTACTGAGCAATTTATCCATGGTAGGCCGACATTGAGCAATTCCCTTTGGCATGTAGGTTCCTTGGGCAGTGTAGGGAAGCACTAAGAGAGGATTTCCTGAAATTTATACGTGAACGGGATATCCGCGTACGAAGTCAGAACAGCCAGTTTATGATAACTTTCTTACTTCTTCTGTTTTCAGGTGCTTTTGCCTTCATCGGTTTCTACCACCGCCACTCGGAGACGACGTACGTGGGGCCGCATGCTGAGCAGTTCCAAGCTAAAGACCCAAGTCAGGGTCTCTACTGCCATTCCGATGACAATTGGAGCGACGCACAATGTATTTACAAGTAAATTCCATATATGTTGCATTGTGGCCTTAAAAAATACGGGTTGAAATTTGAACCTTGCTGTTCCATTTCATAATTATTATATAAGGGGACGTGCGCGGCGAAGACTGAGCCATCTAGTTTTGCAAATTCGGAACCTTTTAAAAATACTTGAAATTGAAACTTCTTTGCTGCCACTTTTTTTTTTGTTTTCGGGGGGACACCTTCAAAACGCGCCTAAGTAGACTTTTGGGGTAAAGACCAGGGAGGGTGGGATTTTTACCTCATTAAAACCACCCTGGTGATCACCATCAGCACCTACCAGGGGCCCCGCTACTACGGTAACGGGGCCGGCGGGGGCAGAGGGTTCCGGAGTGGTCTTTTAAGAAAAATTCCGCTCTGGAACCCCCTCTGTGCACATCCCTGGGGAGACTGTAAAGGGGTCTCCGCTAAGCCTCGCTGTGCACGGCAGCAAGGCATCACTGTACCATCGCCTTTCCTAGTCACTACAGTACAGATATTATAGACTATCAAATTTTAATGCGTAAATAAGTATTCCAAATTTTCAGTTGACAATTTTTCGAGAGTTTACAATCTCTCAAGTTATTTTATAATCTTACAGAGTTCACCAGTTTCCGGTGACATAGACATGCGATATCGCTCGTCCAGCGTCATTTCAGCTGGCTTATTCTCTCTAACTTATTATCTATATCTACCTTTTTTGTCAATCTAATTTGCGGCTGTCAAAAAATAAAAAGTGAAAAATACTTGTAACTAAGTTCGTATATTTCAGAAAACAATTAATTTTTAAGATTGATCTCGTAATTCCTGAGTACACACTCTTAGCCCCTTCTTATCTTTGATTTCTTCTATAAAAGAAATGTCGTGCTCCAATTTCAAGTTGCTGGGCAACGTCCGCGCCAACAGGACCTGTCTATCCTCGTTAATGTCACTTGTACTCTCGTATATTATCACATAGTTTTCGTTCAAGTTCTTAACAACACTTCGGACATTGAATTCCTTGACAACGCAATCACATGTTACGTTTTTTAGTGACATCACGTCATTCGCATTGTCCACGGCAAGCATAGGCATTGATATCGAACTTGGACCAGTCATCGTGGTAGGAATACGTTCTAAAGCTGTTATCTCCACAAGTGTACTATCCTTTCCGTCTAAGCAAGAACATTCGATGTTACGTTGATCTTGAGAGACGGCAAGCGTTAAACACATGGGTGGTCCTTCGCGTCCTTCAGACACAAGATTTGAGAACACCATAACGATTGTGTAGTTTCCATAAATGTCGTTGATGTTAGCTCCTCGAACAGCACTCAGCAACGCTGATAGGATTATCACTTTAAACATTTTGAACATTTTATTTCAATTATTAGATACACTTGATGAGCACAATCGCTGTGTCGTCTCGATTTTGTACTATGAGGCACAGCAGATGTTGTGGTCTCTGAATGTCGACCCTTGACATTTGATATCTTCATATTTTATCAATAAAGTCAGGGGTTAATTAAATATCGGCCGATGTACCGACAACTGACAGTGTAAGCCGTATCTTACTGATACAACGTGATGAGGCACGATTTATGCAATCAATAACTTTTAAGAAAGAAAGCAAATACATAGTTGCTCAGCACAGTTTTGCTTGCTTAATTCGACAAAATGCAGGAAACAACTGATTCTTTTTTCTGCTAAACAGACCAGCAAGTTTCGCGAATATTACGGCCATTTTGGCTATTATATTCATCATGTATCCGAAAAAGTATTTGTGCCTCCATACAATACTTTTTTAGTTCCCCGCCAACCGCCCCCAATTTGAACGCTCAGCGTATTTACTCACCTTGTACCCCTAGATCGGCACCACAATGCGTAACTCATAAAATCGCGTGTTCTTTAGTAAAAAAGTAATTTCACATCCTTTTGCCGCGTCCCCTAGATTCATATTATGTTTGAAAAATCGTCTGCTCTACAACATAAATATCGCAGTGAATACTGTTTAAATTACCAAATGAAAGCATAATTATGCAATCTACCTATTGCATTCATTTTTAGGGTTCCGAAAGTCCGTTAAAGATGGATCCCTTATAAGATCACTCGTGTGTATATCTGTATGTCCGTCTGTCACAGCCAATTTTCTGTAAACCATTAAATTCGGCTAAATTTTGGTACACATATTCTGTCACCCAAACCCGTACGCATTTAGTGTAGGGGTCACTATGACCAGGGTTGCGGAATTCTTTCGAATGAGTCACCGCGGCCCCGGAACGCAAAGGGCTTTAGAAGGAACACGAATGGGTTTTAGTCAGTAAGAGTCTGACACACATTTCTCCTGCAGGTCCAGCAGTAGGTATATAAAATACAAACCTATGTGGAACATATCACCAGCACATTTATACTACACAATCTCAAACACTTCAACACACCCTCACGCGAACTCCAAACACTACTACCTACAGACACTTCCTCACACACACTATCACATACATACCCTCATTCTAACATACACACCCTACCATTTATACATACATAGGTATTACTTATCATACATACACATATACACCTCAAAAGTCGTATCCAATAACCCCCTAATTTCCTTCCTTCTTGTTTATTTAATATCCATACTTTGTATCCTGCATTGTCGATGACTATTTTTTATAATGTTAGAACACAGCATAAAAGGTTTTTGGTATCACCGCAACAGCAGAACACTGACTTCTAAGTCACAGGATCACCTAGTTTAGGAGCCAGGGTTTATCTTATCCGTAATACCTTTAGTTAACCAAGTTATGTATCCTAGTCTTAAGCAATGTTAAAGGTTTTCGTATGAATAAAGATTTATTTATTTATTTATTTATTTATTTCCGCTCCACCCAGAGCGGAAGAAGTCATTTGGTGATTTCACATCCTTACAAAAAAAAAAGAAAAGGGGTCATTAAAGACCAAGAAGAAAAAATCAAAGGGGTAAATAAGAAAAAAAAGTTTCTCATACGGTACCCTCTGACATATCAAATGAAAGCGCTTATTGGGCGGGTTTCAAACAGTTTTGATGTTTTTCAAGATATAAGATGAAAAATGGCCATTCCCCCCACCTGTATCTCTGAGACTACTGAGCTTAAAATTTTGAAGCAAATGCCGTTAATAACAGTTCTTTACCTACAGATTACAGGAAAACTATAAAAGTTTATGGTTTTACAGTAACATGTTACGAAAATGATATTGGTTCGGAACTTATTAGTGTATTCTTCTTGTGTATTCTTATTACAAACTAGATGATTATATTACAGAGAAGAGTGCTTGGAAACATGCTGGTCCTTTTCCATAGGACGATCTAGGGTGTAGTAGACAAAGTCAAACTTGTTGATATATTTACTATATATATACTGGTGTACTTTCTGTTTTTTTTTAATACGTATGTAATTTAACTCACACACTGATCCGTTGTTGTTAATTATATTGTAAATATGTGAGTACCATGTCCCTTGCTAGAAAACTTAATTTTATCTCTGCTGGTATTGCTTTGTTGTACCTGTTAGTATATAAGTGTGTGCTGTATATTAGTGTAATGTTGGGTGCATTGTGCTCACACAATATAATCAATTGATTGTATGTATACAAAATATTGTAAAACTTATATTTGAAAAGAGTAACTATGGAGTTTCTTGTCCGTTCTTCTCCATAAGAATCTACTTTTTTGCGAATGGACAACTAGAGTCACTAATATTTTAGTTTCAAACTGTAAATTTGACGTTCATAAGTGCCTTTTAATGGTCTAGTTGAAATAAATGAATTGACTTTGACTTTGAACCCTTTCCAAGCAAGTCCGACTCGGTTTTTGTATTAATAACTATTAGAGTAGAGTAGGGACTCCATTTTCCGCACTTAGACTCCTATTGGGTCCGTTGTGCGCAGGTGTCCTGGCTACGTTAGCCAGCCTAGCTCCGCCCAGAAGCGTAGAAGTTTCCTGGGAGCTTCACAGGCTTCGCGGAGCGACCTCACCGTTCTGAGGATTTGTTCACGTTGGATAGCCACGGCCTTGCATTCCAGGATGACATGGGCGGCTGTTTCTTCGGCATCAAAGCAGCCTCTGCAGAGTGGGCTGTCTGTGGCGCCTATGTTAAAAAGATGTTTGTTCAGGGGCAATGGCCCGTAATTGTCCCTATTATTGTTCTGAGGTTATTTCTACTTAGGCTGAGTAGTTGTTTATTAATAACTATTCAATCAGTCTGCGTGCCTTGCTACCTCATACATTTTGTCTTCCTTCCAGAATCAACCCTCGCGAAGAGTTCCCAGAGTCCGTGGAGTACGAGCCCAAGGTGTCGTACTTCTGCGGACCATACCGCTACTTCATCCCTGCCACGACTGACGTCCGCTGCATATTCTCCATCTTTGCGATGAACTTCGTCTTCAGATTCGGTTATGATGGTGTCACTTTTAAGAGCTCTGATTTGTCTTTTGTGAGTATTTTTACTTTGAATGCTGACCTCCACTTTGGCTTGTCACTTGTGCAATACAAAATATATCTTATGGTTTTCAAAATAAGGCACAAGTGACGCGAATATTTTGAGAAACACGCCACCTCAACAATGGTAATTGTGCCTGATTTAAAGACAGTATTAAAGTCAGCATTTCATACGAATACAAACCTTATTGCAATATACAATACGCTTTAGAATAAGGTTGGAGCATGACCAACACTGAAATCGCGAAAAATAAATCAACTACCCTTTATGTGCGCATAACTCGACAAAATGTACTGAACAGCAGATTTTATTTCGCGATTTCAGTGTTGGTCCCATAGTAAAAGTTGTTCATATAATGATGAGAACAATGACCCCTTAAGAGGTATTGCGTTACACTTTGTATGTGACCGCGTATAATATTTTACAGACTAGTCCGATTATGATGATCCTTTCTTAATTTCGTTTTCTATACTAATATAACAAATGCGGATGAACTTGTCTGTCTGTCTACTTGTTACCTCTACACGTGTTAACTCGTGAACAGATTTGGCTAACACTTTTCTTCCCGGTATTATCGATTCCCGGAAGTATCAGTTAACGCAAGGGACATTTAACCAAAATGTACCTTACAGCAATTGGTATTAAGTGACATTTAGCAAAAATGCTAAAATGTCCCTTACGTTAATTGATACTTCTGGCATCGTGTTTCCTTGGGATATAATTCTGACATTTACGCAGGCGAAGTCGCTGGCAGAGAATTTATTTGTGTTTGTTTCAGATGTACCAGAACGGGCAAGTGTTCTACACCGACGAGCCGTGGGCAGGCATGTCGTGCTGGAACTGGGCCTGCAAGTGGCGCCACAACCAGAACCAACGCTCCAACGAGTTCTTTGTCAACTGATTGTGCTTACAAGAAACTCATGAGCTCATACTGAGGGTAGTTTGATTTTTAAAACTCTCCTAAGGTCTATTCGCGCACTTCTGTGCCGTGATAAAAATATCTACTATATGTTACAAAAACCCTGAGTTCCCTACAGGAAAGTCGTTTGGGGTAGCTTGACTCTAAAAAAGCACATGACTTTTACCATGCATTCTTGAACTACTTTTTGTCAATTCCTCAAAGACTTTGTTGGGTTGTACACTACCAAAGATATACATATATATATATAGTCTTTTGCTTGAGCCCCTTAGTTACCCCAAGTTTCCTCCGTGCCTCGCAAAGCACGCTCAGCCGTTGGTCCCGGCTGCCATTTGTAGATCTTTGACAGTCATTGCGGTACGAAGCCAGAAAATCTGACACCAGTCTTGCCAAGGGGTATCGGTGTAAAATACTGGAAGCTGATTGCGGCCGTTGGAAAAATACTTAACAGTTTTCTTGTAGGATAAAATTCAGGTAAAACTCACGCCCGACGACTCTACCACCCTCCTCCAAGAGAGTCGCAAAGAGACCAGCACTCTTCGCAAACCCTTGCTCGAGCCAGCCCGCGCCGCTGAGCCTGTAGTCTTAAATTCGCCCCAGTTAATTCCAGTTCGATCCAGCCCGTCCCTAGCTGTCCTCCCCCCAGCGACGCCCTAAGCCGAGGCCCGTAGCCCACAGGGGGTGCCCTTAGCGTGTAGTCGCTTAGTTTGTAAGTTTTTATAAGCCTTGGCTGGAGGCTTTAATATTATATTAAGGCCACCACAGGCAAGCCCGCTTAAGCAGTCGACAACCTAATAGGTTGAACTGCGAGACGCCACTCACAAAAAAATAAAAAGTCAGGTAAAATAAAAGAGTAATATTTACAAAAAAAGTTATTTATTTTTCTAACAACGTAACAGATTAGTGTTCAACTATAACAGCCTATAATACAAGTATATACATAAACGAATGCATCATCGTTACATCGCACAGACACTTCGAAAACTTTTACAAAAATTATTACATTATAAAAATTATTCCTTAATTCTGGTACACTGGTTCAGTTTCTTGCTCTTCAATTTACATTTCATCCTATGAACAGAGCATATTACGTTAATGCAGATTTTCACTAAGACTGTACAGAGCTGTTGGATTTTCAACTCTCGGTCCTAAGCAAAGCGTTGAAAGCCCAACAGAGCGCTATTGTTTCGTTGACACAAATGTAGTATTAGTGAAAGAAGCAGCGAGCCAGTTTTTCCATTCTCTGTTAGTCATTAAATGTCCCTTTAAGAAGCGAAATCACACGAATGGTCCATCATTTTTCGGTTTCTCTGTCCTTTTATGTCACTTAGAGGCGACATTTGCTAGAGCACACAGCTATGGTGGAGGCCAATTAAACTTGCAATAAAGTACATTGACCTTTCCCTAATATCCCTTCGTAGATACCCGAACACTAAATTATGAACCGTTTTTCATTACTAGCGAACGCAAAGGATCACGATAGAAGTCAATTCAGGACAGCTTCCATGTCTTTATTTCTGTTTTCGATAAAGAAAGTCAATCAATGTATGTGGGTCAATGACCGTTATTGCACATTTATCTGGCGCCTACCGTAGCTGGGATGTGGAGGTCAGTTAGGCAGTCGCTCCACGTACAATACAGCTGCATCCGGCAAGACTGGATGACGACCCCAACATAGATGGGAGAATGCTTCGAAGTAACTAAACTTAAGGCTTATTTTTACTTGCGTTTATGCGTTGCAAGGCCGAAAATGCTCCGTCGAACAGAGTAACATGGAATGCACGTATAAAAACGCCACGTGACGGAATTCCGGGGTGGTTTTTAACCCTTTGAACGCCATTGTCACGTAAACATGACAAGCAAGCGCGTGCCCTGTACGCCAAACGTCACAAATATGTGTCAAAAAGTACGGCGAATTTGTGGCTTGGCATCGGGGGCACGTCGAAGCGTTTATGCTCTGGCGTTCAAAAGGTTAAAGAGGTCACTAGGTCCCATACGCTAATGGCTATCAACAGGGTGGTCTTCGTGAGGTACCACACACCCCTCGGACATATTCCCTAGATTCGAGGGTTTATTTTGAAGGTATTCCTTGGAAAAAATAAAATGGAGTGCGGATCCGTACGTGTAAGTGTCCTTTCAACCTATTTTGACATTTAATGTCTAACAGAATTCAGTGAAACTAGGTCATATAAAGGAATCCTATTTAGTTTTCGTCGACATTGACTGGTCAAAGTACTTATTGACCGGTGAATATCGTTTCTTTCATCAACTTTGGCTTGGTAAAATTTTACCGGAATTACAAAAATGACTGAGTTAGAGATGACTGACAAATAAATTTGTTATTTTTTAAATGGCACCCATGATGTTAAATTATCCCTACATGACATAAAATATTATATTACTAGTGTGGAGTTTTGAAATATTTAAGAAAGGACCAGACAAGCGAAACTTTGTCTTTTTTTTTTATTTAATACGGATTTACTCTTGACTCTAGTCTAGGTCATAGATGACAGAGACAAAGTCGACGATGGAGCGAGCTTACCCAGAAGAAGCCTGTTCACTCTATTTTTGAAGATATTAGGGTTGTATGTGTTCGGAAACAGACGCAGGCAGAGAGTTCCACTCCTTTTCTATCGATAGGCACGCGTTTGACCACTACCTCACCTGATGGTAAGCTATGATGTGGTCGAAGATGGAGCACGCTTGCCTCATCATCATCATCAGCCGAATGACGTCCACTGCTGGACATAGGCCTCACCCAAAGGGGGCGTTTGCCATAATCGTCACTCTTGGCAGGTGGGTTTGAAATCGCATATAGCTGTTGCAAAGCACAAAGAATGCTGCTGCCCATTCTCTGGTGAGTCCCTTAGTCCACTCCTTAACTAAAATAATTTGCCAGAACTCGATGCGAGATGACTCAAAGGAATAAATTATATTTGAACCATAAATGGTCGCTTTTAGCGATTAGACCACCCACTATTAGACCTTTCTATTTTAAGCTGAATACAATGACCCCTTAAGAGGTATTGCGTTTATTCTGTTACACGTTGTATAATATTTGTATGGTGTTCATTTAGAATAGAGAAGAATAGAAATACAAGAGTATTTACAATGAAACGAGTTACGGTCGTTTCAGACACCAGAAAATCTGACATCAGTCTTGCCAAGGGGTATCGTGTTACCCAGTAACTGGGTTGTGAAGGTCAGAGGCAGTCGCTCCAGATAACATACTGGTGAGACTAGAACCCGTCCCCAACATAGCTGGGAAAAGGCAAGGGAAAATTGACCGGGTGGTCCGGCGCAGCTTGGGAGAGAATTATATTCCCTCAGCCACACGAAAACCGCCTTTACACCTATTTTATTTTGTGCGTTAGTTATGTATTGGTTAAGTTTGCTCATCTGATCCCATATTAAGGTCGAAATCGCAATGGCAGGCGACTTTAGTTAGCACTTAAGGTGAAAGCGCCAGGGTAGCACGCGAAATTCAAATTATCATACGTTTTTTGCATTTTGCAGGTCAGTGTCAGGTTGTATGTTGATAAAACTACGATTGGCGACCGTAACAAATGTGGCTTTATTGAGTTATAATAATTAAAATCATCAATACAGGTTGTATCATTCATGTAACTCGATTGAATGACTTTTTTATGAAATGACCATTCAATCGAGTTAAATGAACTTAGAGGGTTGTATTGATAATTTTAATGATTTTAATTCTGTAAATAAATACGTGTTACGGTCGCGAATCATATTTTGTTCAACATACAGCCTGACACTGTATCGCAAATTTGAATTTCGCGGGCTACCCTGGCGCTTCCACCTTAAGAGCCAAGTGAGACACCTGTCGGGTTGTGAAGTGGAACCAACGTTCTAAAATGTACGTTACCAGCAGCACTGTCCACTAGGAGGAGCGCGCATTGCCAGTGAGTTTTCGCCCTTAACCTTTTGAACGCCAGAACATAAACGCATCGGCGTGCCCCCGACGCCAAAGCACAAATTCTCCGTACTTTTTATCACATTTTTCTGACATTTGGCGTAGAGGGCACGCGCTTGCTTGTCATGTATATGTCACGGGAAAATAGCAGACTCCGTAAGATTGAAATAAATCTTTATTAGATTGTAATTTCTCGGTATATTATGAAAAAATCGTTTTGTATACAATAAATCCCATCCAAATGTAATGTAGTATAATATATCCGTGTCTTATTAAGAAAAACTAGTTTTCATTCGATATTTTACAATCTTACGACGTTTGCAATTTTCCGGTGACATATTCGTGACAATGGCGTTCAAAAGGTTAATATTTTGTTAAATATTAGGTACTAAAATAATGCACAGTAAACAGGTTACTTTAAAAGCATCATAATATATCTAATATACATAATTCTAAATACATTCTAATTGCATTATTAAATGTTTTGTCTGACTAACTTAATTAAAAACTATTATATCAGTGCTGTTTCTATATGGATTTGATTTTTAATTCTACATGGTAAAATAATAAATACATATTTTGACATAATACATATAAACATACATACATTGTTAATTTGTCGTAACAAAAGTATTTGTAAATAAGAATACATGTTAGTTCTACTAAATATAAATAATATAAATTGTTTTATAAAAATAAATATCAATATAAAATAAACAAACTTGTATAAACCTACGTTCGGAAGACTATGGGCTAAAAATAAAAATAATTTATTTGTATTTATATTGCACTGTATGGAGCAGTAACCTCACTGCGGATTGCCAATACCTTCATGATTCCGTCGTGAGAAAGGGATGGTGGTATTCGTCCTGTATAGCTCCGTCTCTCTCCTACCCCAGAATAATTTATTTATTTAAACTTCACAATAATGGTACATGGGCGGACTTAATGCATCAAGGCATGCAATAATGGTGGTCAGACGTGTTAATAGGAACCCGGATAATGTTGTATTTTTAAATTATTTTGTTCTAAAATTAACTGTAGAAACTTCGCAATCCTGATATCACAATCTTAGCACACTAAATTAAAAAAAAATTAACAGTTTTAGGGCCAGAGCAGGCGATTTTTATTTTTTTATAATAATAGCGATTCAAATAACCATATTAACTTCACGAAAATGTTATTGCATTGAGCGTATTTGAAATATTAGGAAATGCGCGCAGCTAACTGCCCAAAAATACACAGCCGCACGGGTCGATCTTCAAGGTTAAGCAACGCTTGCCAAGGTCGGTCCGTGGATGGGTGACTATCTCATCAAAAAAACTCCTCGACAAGCACATTAAGTCATTGGTCCCGGCTGTCATTAGTAGATCTTTGGCAGAGTCGTTACGGATTGTCATAAGCCAGAAAATCTGACTCCAGTCTTGCCAAAAAGAAATACTTGTATTCAGCTGAATCCGGTTTGACTGGAAGATCCCACTAGGCAAAGGCTAGGCAGATGATGAAGAGATACTTATCAAGTTTGTGAAGTTTCATGGTTAATTTAATTTGAAATTAAAAAAACGAGGCCACCTTGTGGGCACAAAATGTAGGGTCACCATAGACTCGAAAAAAAGAATATTTGAGCAATGTAATATCGTTTATAAAAATAATAAAGTATGAAGAGCGTTATGAAATATATCTATTAGACTAATAATTTCTTTGGCTTATTTGTGCAGCAATAAGTATGAATATATCGTTTTATTAGTTTATAAATCTCATGAAAACTTTTTTATTCGTTTTTTTATCGGTCAACTATCGATTACTGCAGAATGATCACAGGTTATTTGAAACCGGTTTTTATGAAAAATCATCCCAGCTACAAAAAAAAACAGGATTTTAACTACCGCTACTGAGAAATACCAGATGGAAAAACCCAGTAACTGTCAGACCCGGAAATCGAGCCTTCAGTTTTTTTTAATATTTATTTTCGGTTTAAAAATACACCTAATATACAATACTGACTACTTTTTTCTTAAGATTTAATATATTAACTTAATTTTCTTAATTTAGAAACCATTCTAGGTAATGTACTAACCGAAAAGTGCGAGGTTTTTAAATTAACACCATTTTATGAAGGTTTTTTAGTGCGACTATAGAACGTGTAACACAATAAGCGGAATATCTCTTAAGGGGTCATTGTACTCATCATTATGAACAACTTTCACTATGGGACCAACACTTAAATCGCGAAAAAAAAATCCCGTACATTTATGTGCGCATAACTCGACAAAATTTGCTGAACAGCTGATTTTTCAACAACTTTTACTGAGGCGATTTCGGTGTTAGTACACAGAAATCGCCTCAGTAAAAGTTGTTCATAATGATGAGTACAATGACCCCTTGAGAGATATTGCGTTTATTCTGTTTCACGTTGGTTAATGAAGCTGCTACCGACTGCGCAAGTCACTGATTGCAGTTTATACGACTACAAACTGTCTGCTTAGCGTTAGAACTGAACTGCAACTAGCTGCAATCGGATTGCACAACAAGTGACGTCATCTTATACAAAGTAGTAGAAAGGGTACAAGTATCGCCACCACCCACCAGATTTAGGTTCCTCTTCTTCCTTATTGCTGTCTGTCTCCGTGGGCGCGGTGTGTTCCCCTTGATCCTGAAAAATAGAGTTAAAATTACTGAACTTCTACTGAACAAAAAAATCCCAGGTTTTGTGAAAATTACAGTCATGTAGATATGCGTCCGAAGCTTTAGGTTTACATAATATAATATAGGGTCAAATCACTACATGTTATACATGCAGTCCCCGCCACGGCTGTCTGTCCGTGATAATACAAAAACTACCGAACGGATTTTCATTCGGTTTCTCCAAAGGTCATTACTATGTGACCTTGAATTCTGACTGCCGGAGCAAGCTTACAGTGACCTCCATTTCCATACCAGTTTGGAGTTTAGACAAACTTTCAAGTTTCTCATTTAATGATGACCTTAACTTACATTTTACTTTCCCTTCACTTCATCCTGCACAGGTTTGTCGTCGGCGACCTTGGATGACAGCTGTGTGACCTTGACCTCTGATTGTGACAAAATCGCGATAACTTCCATTTCCGACACATTTAGAGTCGGCAAATACAAGATTGTCATTTAATGATGAAGTCAACTTATTATTGATTATCCTTGACTTCATCCACCACAGGTTTTTCGTCGGCGACCTTAGATGACAGCTGTGTGACCTCTGATTGTGACAAAATCGCGGTGACTTCCATTTCCGACACAATTAGCGTCAGCAAATACAAGATTGTCATTTAATGATGAAGTCAACCTATATATTGATTTCCCTTGACTTCATCCTGCACAGGTTTGTCGTCGGTGACCTTGGACGACAGCTGTGTGACATTGACCTCTGATTACGACAAAATCGCGGTGTCTTCCATTTCCGACCCAGTTAGAGTCGGTAAATACAAGATTGTCATTGAATGATGAAGGTAACTTACATTTTGTTTTCCCTTGACTTCGCCCTGAATAGGTTTGTCGTCGGCGACCTTGGACGACAGCTGTGTGACCTTGACCTCGGACTGCGGCGGCAAGCTCGTGATGACCTCCGTTTGCGTGCCTTGTTCTCGAGTCGCCTCTAATTCCGGGCCGGTTTGCGAAGACTGTTGCGGACGAAAGGAAATTTTATCTCTAATCTATGTCATTTTATTTAGTGAACTTCGAGATTTTGTACCATGCTCGCCAAAAAAGAATAAGAAAGGCAAAAATTGGATAGTAAGTCACGTATGCTTATTCAATCACTATGGTAAATAATTGAATTAAAATCGTTGGAAATATGGAGAAGTTACACGCTCTAGAAGTTATTGTTACCGGGTTTTTTTTTTAAACTTTGCCCCACACTAGGACTTTTTTCTACAACGTGGGTGCGTTTACAAACATAGTCACACACAAAAACAGCCAGACCAGAGAATTAGAGGGGTTGTCAAACTCTTACTGACTAAAACCCACCCGTGTTCCTTCAAATGCCCTTTGCGTTCCCGGGCCACGGTACTTCTTTTGAACAATGAGGGCTATCGCGTTTCAATTCGCCGCTAGAGGCGCTTGTGTAGAGTGAGGTCTTCTAAGTGTTAAATTTCATTGTTTGTCTTCTGAAGCGAGTTTATTGACTCATTTTATATGATTGTTGTGTGTTTACTTACTATAACCGATACATTTATGGCAGGTAAAAATATAGTTATTCTACCGACAACTGCTTTATGACAGTTGTTTTACTGTTGGAAACTTATTTCCTTCCTTTTTTGTTAAAAAAACAAGACTTCAAGTCACTGGTATATTGAAGTTATAATATTTGATCACACTTTCACGTTAATAAAATATTTTTATTCGAACTTTGCTTCCCTGCACGTAATAATGCTTTTTAACAGCTGCTTAAGGACCTCACTCGCCAGTGGCGCCAACTGGTGAGCGCAAAAACGGTAGCCTTCATTACGCAATCCAGGGAGTTCAAATGGCTAAGTAAAAGGATAATGGACTTTGTGTTAATAAAGATTAGGTACATACTTCATTTAAAGTCTTGCTCACCTCCATGTCTTGTTCGTTGACTGTGCTTACAGCTTCCGCACAAGGCTCGGCGTCACTCGCGAATGGTATAAACTCTGGTAAGTCTTGCTGTTAAATAAAACAAACGTATTTTTTTTTAATTCAAACTTAGGCCTCGTTGCGAAAGAATTAAGAAGGAAATTTCATGGATGCGTCACGCTTAGAGGTACATGTCGTTACATGAGAGATAAACCTTTGCTAATCGCATTTTTTTTAAGAACCCGAAACTAAATTTCTACCGGCAAGATCTGAAAAATCGTCGGCATTGGAAAATTCTTTTTGTATTTAATAGCCACATTCATGAAGAAGGCTATAGCCCAGCGTTTCCCATTTAGCGGGTCGCGACCCGGTACCGGGCCATCAAAATAAAATACAGGGTCGCAGAATTCCCGCTTTGTTTTAAAAATAGCACTAAATATGCGATTTAATCTATATATATAAAAATGAATCCCTATTTCCCTTGGTCACGGCATTACGCGTGAACGGCTGGACCAATTTCGATAATTCTTTTTTTGTTTTGTTCGCCGGATTACAGGGAAGGTTTAAAAACAAAAAAAAATAGGTAGGTAGGGAGGGTAAGATAGGTAGGTATGTAGGGTAGGTAACGGTTCACGGGAGGTGAAGGGAGCGAAGCCGCGGGCACAGCTTGTAGTAATATAAACATACGTCTAATAACAATAAGTGTGTATTATTTTACTTGATATAACCATTGGGGTAGAAGTATTGAGTGGGTCACGAAGGGACTGTGTAAATTACCGTGCCATGGCAGAATAATGTTTGGGAAACACTGCTATATGCGCGTACGAAGTCGCGGGCAAAAGCTAGCCTATTTAATATTTCGGCTCGCCGTAGTAGTTACGTCTTAAAATCTACCGAGCCTTTTCCCAACTATATGTGGGGTCGGCTTCCAGACTGAACGGATGCAGTTGAGTACTAGTATTTGACATGGAGCGAGCTTATCTGACCTCAAAATACTCTTTGGCAAGCCTGCTGTCAGATTTTCTGGCTTCTGACTGACTACCCATAATGACTGTCAAAGTCGTTCAAATAACAGCCGGGACCAACGGCTTAACATGCTATTCGAGGCACGGAGGAATCTCAGTATCTTAAGTTGGTCACCTATCCACGGACAGACCGCGGCAAACGCTGCTTAACCTCGAAGATCGACCCGTGTGGCAAATATTATTTAACCTTGAGCCACAATAATATTACCTGCTGGTGCCTCGCGAGCCTCCAGGCGCGGTACTCGCAGGCAGCCCTGCGCATGCGCTGCAGGTAAGCGGGCGCGGCGCGGCCGGTCGCCCAGGCGGCCACGGTGCTGGGCATACCGCCCACGGCCGGCTCGTCGTAGTACGTCAACACGAACTCCATGCCAATCTGTCGGAATAGAGCTCTGTAAGTGACTGAGTTACACTGACAACTTTCTTTTTTTCCCACGGCTGGGCAAAAACGTGCCCCAAGTCTTCAATTCCGCAACACCTGGTTGCGGAATTGTTCGAAAGATTTATCGCGGCTTTGGAACGCAAAGGAATTTTGAAGGAACACGGGTGGGTCAGTTTAAAGGCGAAAGTTTGTGAGGATGTGTGTATGTGTGTGTTTGTCTCTTCTTCACGCGCAAACGGCTGGACAAATTGTGATAAAATTTGGTATGCAGGAAGCTAATACCGTGTATTAACACATGGCGTTTTTAAACCGCGGGTGACACCACGGGGCGCAGCTAGTAATAAATAAATAAGAAGTGAAGTTTTTCTGCTACGCTACTAATGTCTGGTTTCTGAGGTTTTTATCGGCCGGTTATCTGTCCGTTAACGCTATTTGTCATAACGATATTGGTTGGTTAGTGGTTAACGGACAGATACACCACCGATAAAAACCTCAAAACCGGGCATAAGACATTTTTAGAACGTATAGCTTACTACTTTGGAGCTTAAGGCTCCGCGTAAACGGGTCACCGATCACAGCCACCGGTGGCTGGCAACAAGCTGTTTACGTGATTTTTTACACGTTTTGTATGGAATCGCCGCACACGTGTAGCGAGTGGCGTCCACTCGCGACTCAGTGTCCGCGACACGCCACCAGGGGTGGCCACTCGTGAGCCAGTGTCCGGGACATGTAGCGGCCACCGACCAGCTTCGTTTGCGCGGTACCAAAGGACGCGCGACGGCCACCGGTGGCTGCGGAGCCTTAAGATACGCACAGTTTCGCTTCAAAACAAAGTGTTATTAATTTTTACGAGTTTAAAAGTAATACCGAAAAGAGTCCTTACTTTATCAGGTCCATCCAAGGTCTTCACAACCATATGACTCCAGTACTCCGACACTCGGATCGCATGCTTCGTTTCGGGCACCTTCGGATGCTCACACGAACGCGACACGATGACATACACCTTGTTGTCGCTTGGTTCTCCCTCTCTGTCTCTCTCGTACGCTTCCATAGCTTTCCGTTTCGCGTTGGAGTGCACGCTCGGGCGTTCGTTATAGATCGTCGGCTCTTGTCGGATTTCGCAAGGGGGAGGTCGGAATATGCCGTCTTTGTGCGGTAGGGTTTTCGTTTCTATATCGAATTCTTTGTGTCTTCTTATGTATACGTAGTCTCTGTTAGCAAATAGTCTCTGTAAAAAATAAACTTATTTTTTAACACTTATCTCCTTAGTAACTTTTTTTTTAATTTCGGTACGCTAAGCCGCTGCTATTATGTAGCCACGAGTTCCTCAGTTCAAAATTCAAGTTTTTAAGCTATTGGTTGCGGAGGTCATTTATAGATCTAAAATAGCCGTTATAGGTCGTCAGAAGTTAGGAAATCTGACACTAGTCTTGCCAAGGGGTATCGTGTTACTCAGGTGAGCCTGTTGGCGCGTCCCTTCACGACCACTAGCGCCGTCACGGCCGCGTACGTCCACGACCGCTAGCGCCGTCACGGCCGCGTACGTTCATGAACGCTAGCGCAGCCACGGCCGCGTACGTCCACGACCGCCAGAGCCGTCACGGCCGCGTACGTCCACGACCGCTAGCGCAGCCACGGCCGCGTACGTCCACGACCGCTAGCGCAGCCACGGCCGCGTACGTCCACGACCGCTAGCGCCGTCACGGCCGCGTACGTCCACGACCGCTAGCGCCGTCACGGCCGCGTACGTCCACGACCGCTAGCGCCGTCACGGCCGCGTACGTCCACGACCGCTAGCGCAGCCACGGCCGCGTACGTCCACGACCGCTAGCGCCGTCACGGCCGCGTACGTTCATGACCGCTAGCGCGCCACGGCCGCGTACGTCCACGACCGCTAGCGCCGTCACGGCCGCGTACGTCCACGACCGCTAGCGCAGCCACGGCCGCGTACGTCCACGACCGCTAGCGCAGCCACGGCCGCGTACGTCCACGACCGCTAGCGCCGTCACGGCCGCGTACGTCCACGACCGCTAGCGCCGTCACGGCCGCGTACGTCCACGACCGCTAGCGCAGCCACGGCCACGTACGTCCACACCCCTAGCGGCGCCACGGCCGCGTCCCACACTGTTCACACTACTGTAAGACTCACTCACCGGCCACAGCACCTCCCAATGCAACACAGCCTGATCGGCGAGCCCGTTGGCGCGGCGCTCCACGACCGCTAGCGCCGCCACGGCCGCGTCCCACACTGTCCGGTACGCACCATCCACTTGAACGGCAGCGAAGTCACAGGCCCGGACATCTGGATACCTGCCATATACTGTGGAAGAAGAGGTTGGTTATTTTACGCCTTCGAAGCAAGTTAATTTGGTCACCTTGTTTTATTGGAACATTTGGAACTAACGAAATCAATATGAAAATTGGTAAGCAGACCTAGAGTACGTGACACACTGCCACCGAAAACGACTGTCAAAAAATTAATAAAAAAGAGGAATCTGGACTTTTTCTTTTTCTTCGTCTCAATTTTCGGACTGGCCTGTTGGTCGAGTGGTTAGTGACCCTGACTGCTAAACCGGAGGTCGTGGGTTCGATTCCCACCCAGGACAAATCTTTGTGTGATGAGCATGATCATTTGTTCTGTGTCTGGGTGTAATTAGTCTATAATATGTATGTATTTAGAAATATATAAGTATGTTTATCAGTTGTCTGGTTGCCATAGCACAGGCTCTGCCTAGTTTGGGATCGGATAACCGTGTGTGAGTTGTCCCAGGATATATTATATTATATTATATTAATTGAGTTTCTTCAAATGACCTTTTAGAGCTAAGGGAAGACTTTTAATGAAACGGCTGATTAAACTAGTTGGCTGGGACACATATATATATTAACCATTTGAACTACATTGTCCCGTATACATGACAAGCAAGCGCGTGCCTTGTACGCCAAACGTCACAAATATGTGACAAAAAGTACGGCGAATTTGTGGCTAGGCGTCGGTGGCACGCCGCTGCGTTTATACTGTGGCGTTTAAAAGGTTAACCCGGGCGGGGTGTCAATTTCATGTATTCATACACACTGTGCCTGGCCCGACACGCACCAGACCGGTTTAGTGTGTTTGTTGAGTGTACAGAAATATCGTATGAAACAAAAAAACTGAAGTAAGTATACCGAAGGGGTAGATTGAGGTGCATACTTCCCAAATTTTCCAATCATGTTTAACTCCAACGCAAAAAGGGGAGAGAATCTGGACCTAATAAACTGAACACGTATAAATAGTCATTCAATGTTCATTCCTTATCGGTATAAGAAAAGGCCTTCGCCTTCGCTATCTGAAGCTAACTAATGCATTTATATAATTGTCACCGGAAAATAGCAAACGCCGTAAGATTGTAAAATATCGCTTGAAATTGTAAACAAATGTTTTTAAATAAGACACAGATATATTGGAAACTATTGAATTTGGATGGGATTTGTTGTAGACAAAATATTTTTTCATAAATATCCAGAAATTATAATCGAATCAAATTTATTACAATCTTACGGAGTCTGCAATTTTCCGGTGACATATATACCTTTTAAACGCCAGAGCATAAACGCATCGGTGCCCCCGACGCCAAGCCACAAATTCGCCGTAGTTTTTGACACATATTTGTGACGTTTGGCGTACAGAGCACGCGCTTGCTTGTCATGTATACGTGACAAAAGCGTTCAAAAGGTTAAATGGAAACCAGAATTCCATTTCGAGTTTGGCGCCATCAGTGGGGTCAATCATTTCCTGGAACAGCTCGTTCACACCGTAACTATTTTCAGGGATCCGTTTTCCCGTAGTCAAGTATATTTTACTAAATCTTGAATACTGTCGTGTATACGAACTCGCTCATACTGCTTCGAAGTTATGTTAAGAATAATTACTTTGCAACACAAAATTAAAACATTCAATATTTTTTGCGGGGCAGACTTGGCCAGAGATCGCCCAAGAGAGAGAGATTTGGAAGGAGAAAGGGGAGGCCTTAGCCCAGCAGTCGGACACTGGCACAGGCTAATAAAAAATAAAAAAAAGTATATTATTTACCTCTGATTTTGTATCAATGACCTTTATTCTATAAGGGATAAAGTAGCTGTCAGAGGTTAAATAAACGCACTGTAAGTGTCCCATCGTGTAAGGAATTGCACAACATTAACTCTCCTGAAAAGAGTCCTTTAAATATCTTAGCAGTTTTTTCTTGCTTAAGATGCTTTAAAAACAAAGTAAGCAAGAGTTTACGTTTTCCAGAGTAACGTTATGGTGATAAAAAGATCCGTAGTCAATGATAATGCCAGTAATTGATAGTGACGTATGTATGCGATGGCGGAAAATAACAAGACCTTGTGTGCTGTATAGGGTTGTCAGGCGTCGGAATAAAACCTTAGGACAGTTGGTCTTTTTAAATGTGAGGACTGCCAAAATTGATGTCTGGCCTCTCCGGCTTCTGTTACGTTTTTTAGGGTTTCGTACCCAACGGGTAAGCAACGGAACCCTATTACTAAGCCTCCGCTATTTGTCCAGGTGTACGAGGTTTGGCAACCTTATCCGTATATTCGACGTGGTTACGTAAATGTACTGCAGTTTCGAGGGAATTGACTATGCCCGAAGCAACATGATTTCACGCATGTTTGCCAAAGAATTTAGCAGAAGAGTAGGTGTATATTCTTATGGATACACTTAATACACCTACATTTCAAACGGTAAAATTCCATGGGATTTTTCCGTTCTTGTTCAAATGTATTGGTCTTTTTAAATGTGAGGACTGCCAAAATTGATGTCTGGCCTCTCCGGCTTCTGTTAAGTTTTTTAGGGTTTCGTACCCAACGGGTAAGCAACGGAACCCTATTACTAAGCCTCCGCTATTTGTCCAGGTGTACGAGGTTTGGCAACCTTATCCGTATATTCGACGTGGTTACGTAAATGTACCTACTGCAGTTTCGAGAGAATTGACTATGCCCGACCGAAGCAACATGATTTCACGCATGTTTGCCCAAAGAATTTAGCAGAAGAGTCGGTGTATATTCTTATGGATACACTTAATACACCTACATTTCAAACGGTAAAATTCCATGGGATTTTTCCGTTCTTGTTCAAATGTATTTTATTTCTTAAATCCCGAGATACAATGATTCAAATCATAAATGTTTATGATTCCGGGATTTTACAGGAGGTATTATCAACTCTATGTTACTTACTTCCACGAACATTAGGTAAATATAGTCTCTAGATTTCTGGTGATAAATTATTTTTTTAAATTCATTAAATTACACTTTGGGAACGCCAAAGTCCGACAGTGCATTGGAACCGACAAAAAACACAAATACCGTAGTTTGAGTTTGTTCCAAAAAATATCTTTTTCTTTCCGCATGTTTCTAAACTTACTCTTCCGCGATTTAAATATGTACCTATTTTCTAAAATTATCGGTATACTGATTATCTAACATGTTATCTTAACCTTGTTGTTTACTGATATACTAATAATTACGTAATACGGCACTTAAGACAGATAAATTGAAGAAGGTTAATGTCATCGTAAAACTGCTGTGTTTGTTGCACCACTTCTTATTACCAGCCAAAACACTAGGAAGTGGTGACGGGCGGGCGTTTTCGGGGACTGTCTTGAAGTAAAACTGACGTTCAAAAAGTGCTGACTTTCAGTCTTATTTGAATAAATTACTTTTAAATTTTCAATTAACGTGGTTGCACTTTGAAAAACCGGCCAAGTGCGTCGGACTCTCACACGAAGGGTTCCGTACCATAAACTGTAAAAAACACGTTTCTTGTCCCATACAAGAAACGTGTTTTTTTCACTAAAAAGCAAAATACACAATTTCGTTTACTTGGATGACATTTTTGCCAGCTATTTATATTTAAAAACCAAACTACTGAACCGATTTTGTTGAAATTTCTATGGGACCAATCGGAAAGTACCTATCTACTTTCACATAAAAGAATAATTTTTCAAATCAATTGATAAATGACAGAGTTATGAGGTAAGAAACATACAAAAAAAAAATATACAAAATACAACCGAAATGAGAACCTCCTCCTTTTTTTGAAGTCGGTTAAAAAGAAAACATGCTGCGCCGATCACAAATAAATTGACATAAAGGCAAGAGAATAATGATTTACAAGTCCGTTACTTGGGACGTTAAATGTGTCATCGAAAAAAAAAGATACTTATAATGTTAAACAAATACTATCTTATCATACATTAACCGTTCAATATATCTGATAACTCGAAACATGGGATAACTGTGTAGGTACAAATTAACAAGCGTTACCCGTGTTGTTAACCTACTTATTTTTTAAAGAGGACATGGTGGACATCCCACCCATACGCACAAAACGTTTTGGACATCCCACCCATACGCACAAAACGTTTTAGGATTACTTTCATTGTGCGTACAGCTAAGGAGTGGAGCTCCCTGCTGGAGTCTGCATTGTTGTGCTAGTATGGGCAAATGAATATTATCACACTATCACATCACATCACACAATCACACTGATATTAGAAAGGCGAAAGTTTGTGAGTGTGTGTGTATGTTTGTTACTTCTTAACGCGCAAACGATTGGACCGATTGAGATGAAATTTGGTATAGACTGTTTGAGTCCCGGGAAAGGACATAGGGTAGTTTTTATCCCGGGATTTTGTTCCCTTGGGATAATTTTCTATATTCACGCGGGCGGAGCCGCGGGCGGCAGCTAGTGGTTAATAAATGTAATGGAAAAGGACATAATTGAAAATGAAAAATATAGCTAATAAATTTATGGATTCAAATTATTATGACACTTGAACGATTATGACCAATGAAATTCGTGAAAATGATTTTATGTAATTTCACGATTATGGCAACTGAAGCGTTATTTCTAATGAAATTATGGCAAATACAAGTATGGCATATAAAAATTTTTGCATTTTATATTATGGAAAACATTAGTAAACCAGTGATAGCTACAACCTGGGAGTCTTTAAGTCAAGATCGAATGGGTTACTTCTAGGCAAGCGTGCTCCATCGTCGACCACATCTTCGCTTTCCATCTGGTGAGATTGTAGTCAAACGCGAGCCTAATAGTTAAGCTTTTAAACGCCATTGTCGCATATATACGCGATAAACAAGCGCGTGCCCTGTACGCCAAATGTCACAAATATGTGACAAAAAGTACGGCGAATTTGTGGCACGGCGTCGGGGGCACGTCGTCGATGCGTTTATTCTCTGGCTTTCAAAAGGTTAAATAACTCGACAAAGTGTACTGAAGAACTGACTTTTTTTTTCGCGATTTCAGGGTTGAAAGTTGTTCATAATGATGAGTACAATGACCCCTTAAGAGGTATTGCGTTAACGTTAAATTAAGTTAACGATATAATAGTCAACCAACTTATAAAATGTAACTGATTAGGTAAAAATTTCGTAGTAACCCCGTAGAAAATTACTTAAAACTAAGTGTAGGTATTTGTAACTTTGTAATATCATAGTAAAATTATCTATTTTTGTGTTTTTTTCTGTTTTGGTGTGGCTTACTACGGAACCCTACACTGTGCGTGGCCCGACAAGCACTTGCCCAGTTTTTTTCTTATGACAGCAGATTTGCTCACGACTGTCATTCGTAGATGTTCGATAGTTCTTACAAGCAGTCATAAAAGCCGAAAGTCTGACAATCGGGTTTGCCAGCGGTTTAATGTGTTGCCCAGTAAATTGGTTGTGAAGCTCCGAAAGACATTCTAGAATGCTGGCATACAGCTGAAGGACCGATCAAAACTCAACGCAGTTGGAAAATGGCTAGACAGATGTTAAATGCTGTGATGTATGGCAATAGTAAGTACCTTTATATGCATAAAGTCCCAGCCCAGTTTTATATTCTTTCCTCCAAATGATGACGTCCTCAGCCTCCATGTAAGGCACCCAGCCATCGGAAGACTCCTGTGGTGTTTCAGATACTTTACATCTGAAACAAATTCAGACAATTAAAACCGGGGCAGTTTCGGTCAAATTTCAACCATATAAGCGTTACACGTTTAAGCCTTACGTTAACGAAATATAGTCTAAAATCGTCGACACGACGAGCAAATATAAACATAACAAGCATTGTGATAAAGTCCAAAATTCATCATCAGACTTCTATGATCCACTGCTGGACTAAGGTCGTTTTAATCGCACGCCATTAATTACTCTCATTCAATTGCTCACAGAGAGACTTGAATTTGAGTGAAAGCAGAATGACGGCCGCCGTTTTGATTTCTTTTTTGTGATATTGTCATGTCTGGTATCAAAATAAAGGGCTTGAAGCGACGATTTCAAAATGTATTAACCTAAAACCTTTGCTATATTCTCCTTATAATTAGACAGTTGATTAACTCAAACATACTAACGCGCAATATGGGACTCCCGGCTGCTTTTTCTCGATGACCAGTCGTTTACCACAGCCATTGCAAAACAGTGTGTTTCTCGATAATGTTTCAACGCCATCCAATTCTGATAGTAGAGCCTGTGGACAAAACATTAAGCCTTTAGATAGGAATCAATATCATAGATATGCCAAACATCAGAGATGGTAGCACGATAATAATTGTATTTTAGATAATAGTTCTTTACCTATAAGAAATCTGTGGGGTTTTACACCTGTGCCGTGTGTCACACTAAATGACAGGGCTTAGTAATGTATGTATGTAACTCGGGCTGGTTTCCGCAACTCCACGACTAAGCGCGTATTTTGCGTGCAGAAGGGCTTAGTAATAAAAATTATAATATTGTGAAAATAGTATAAATATAAATATGAATTATGAATTTTTTAATTTTGAAGTTATTTAAGAAAATAAATGATAATTGACCATACCTATTAGAAGTCTGGATTTAAACTAAACTGTTAAAATTAAATGATTTGTTTGTCAACTCAAACTCACAATTGTCTGGTATTTTTATGTAGAGGCCATGCAAGAAACTACATAATTCTCATTTTAACAAACTTATTGAGCTAATCTAATAACTAACAATAGAAAAATAGAATAATTTTCCTTACTTTGGAATCATTCAAATTCAATAGCCTATTGGATACTAAATACTTAGTTATCAAAGTATGTACAATGGGCAAATATTATTATCCTTATATTTAGCAACCATTGATATATTGCACTTTCAATAATAACAATAAATTCTTCAAACAGGAAAATTTATTTAGAATCATTTTCAATGAAGATAAAGAAATATTCAGAGCCTGTTTAATTACCTCTGGCAGGCATTACCTACTAAATAACCGAAATAAATTTTTCAGTCACAAAAATCCAGAATTATTTTAATCTCATTAAATCATGGTGTCTAGACGCTATGATTTGTATTTTTGCATCATTTTCGAATTGCAACTTAACAAAGTATGATGAATAATAAAAATAAAGGTAGGTTGGTAGACTTTATAAATAAAGTTAAGTGATAATAATGAAGAAACAAAGAAAAACAAAAATAACATCACAAAAGTATGTTGAACTCTCTTTGTCCGTAAATGTTTACTTGTTACATTTTATTTTTAAATGACCTTGAAGTACCCTGTAAGTAAACATTGCAATTTGTTTTGTTTTTAATTAAAGGACTGTGCTCCAACCATAGATAATCCTTTTTTTAATACTGCTTTTATAGGCAATCGGAGAATAGGAATTTAGAAGATAAAAATAAAAGTTAATTTGTTTATGTCATGAGGAAAAGTTTTGATAACAACTTTATAATGCATTCAAAACTTTCTTAAAAAAGTAAATATGACAATTAATTATTTAAACATCAATTATACGTATTACTACATCTAGATTAGCTGATAAAAATAAATAAATATTTTAAAAAGGTAAGACGAATTGTGTAATTTTCAAAATTGATAAGTACCTGTAACTCTTCGTCAGTAATGTTTATATCACAGCTGACTGGCGTGTCGTCGTCTTCATCTTCTCCTCGAGCCTTATACGCTGCAGTCGCTGATATCAGCAGTGTTCGTCTCGGCCGAAAAGTCTGTCTGAAGCATTGTATCACTTCCCGTACACTACGATCCCGTTTACACCTCTTCACCACTGTACTCACTAAGTTACTCCGTGTCCAAGCACTCCACACACGAAAATCCCTCAAAATAAACCTCAAAGCAGACATACTTCCAACTTCCTTTTTACAAACATTCGCCAGAAACCCATCGTACCACATCCATCTTTTGAATAGATATCGGGACGTTATTAAATAGCGAAACTGCACGTTATTGTTAAGAGCCTGCTGTGGTAAAAGAATTTGTTTAAATTTACTACATAACATCTCTGTAGCGATTGCGAAATTTATAACCTCAATTCATTCGTCTGAATGACATTGAATAGTGACGTGCGTAGTTTGCAGTATACTAATTTCTGGAAAACCTGGAAAAACATGTGGGCTTGAAAAAGAGGGTGGTGCATTAGTGGGCCTGAATGATCCGGAACAAAGCGATGCAACGAAGCAAAACTATTCAAAACCGAGTCAAAGAACTCCTGTGTGACATCATTTTATATCAATTTTGATTCTGGCACCGGTGGCATATCGCCGAAATAGCGCTTTGAATGATCAAATAAGATCAGACAACGTGTGCCTTTATAGCTTCAGTCTTTAATTTCAAAACAGTGTAACGAGTAGTTCCCTCTATGTTTTACTCTATAAGAGTAGTGATAAAACTCAAAAGAATCGTTGTGAACACATCCCATTGAATACCTAGTTTTGCTGCATTGATGGGCAAAGTTGCATCTCCAAACTGCACGGAATACAATGTGGTCGAAGATATTAGATTCGAGACAAATTTAATACGAATATTTGTCAATCTGGAGAATGTAACCCTATTCTAGCTTTTCCAGCATCCAAAACGGCTGGAATATTATATACATTAGTTAATTTAGGAATTAAACGTAGATGTTAAGTTTTGCATGTAACAATGGTTTCCTATGAGGGTGACTGACATGTTCACTATGTGATCAAACCTCGTTACTAAATAAAGATTTTAAAAAAACTTAAAAGAATAGAATTTGTTTCAGCGTTTGGTTTTATGATAATATAAAACTCGACTAAAACGGTCCAGTGTAACTGCAAAAGCACATCATTTTGAAATTAGTTGCATGTGCAAAAAAGTGAGAAATTCAATCAAAATTATTTTATGTCTACGAAAAGTTTATTTTGTAATATTTCCCTTATTGTTTCCTATCAGATGAACTAAATGTTCTATCGTTGATCAGAAGAATAGAAGTTAGAGAAGAATAGTAAGCTCGCCTTGCGACAACAAAAATTAAATAAAAATCAATATAATTTTTAGTGCTGGCAACAGCAAACCGCATTTTTCTTCTTTCATTTCATCGACGGACGACTGAGCGTTCGTTCGATCGTTTGTTCAACGTCATCTTTTATCCCTGTAATGTCTTATTTCTACATCCCACATGCTTAGGGGTAACCGAATAAAGAAAAAATCCAAGAATCCCCGCACTAGAAGAAAAGTACGAGCGACGGCAAACGTAAATGTGAACTCAAAAGTGCGTGAATAAAGTAACGAGGTTCTTGTCCGTCCGGTTTGATCTGGATTAAAGCAGTTTGGACCGCAAGTCGGGCTCCCTTCCCCTCGCATCCCTTTAGTAAAAAGTTTAGTGGTGTGTTATACAGACATTATTTTAATTATATTTGCCTATTCGTGTGTTTTTGTGGTGTATTAGTTAAATAAAACCGACCCAAAATGTCTGAAGAATCGTCAGCGGATCGCAATGTCGAAATCTGGAAGATTAAGAAGCTGATCAAGAGCTTGGAGATGGCAAGAGGGTGAGTATTCGAAAGTTTTTTAGTGTTTCATTAAGTTTTGTTTGGGTTATGAAGTTTTCCGTGGCATGTTTTTGGCCACATGATTGGACGAAACTGCCAACAAGGCTGCGTCACTTTTCGCACATGCGCTTTTGTTGGATGCGCGAGTCGTTGGCTTGCTGACACGCTAGCAAGTGAGTTGCAAAGAGGCTAAATTGAACCTTATCTGTGGGTTGTTAGTGACGCGGGGGTTGCGTAGCGACTGTTGTCAGTTTTGGTTATAAGTTAGCAACGTGCGCGGACAATAGGGCGCCGTTGAACTTTTACGTCAAAATGTATGACTAACGATTTCACCACACGACACGTTTTATTTTACTTTTAAGGTGTACAATGAAATATAAACTACCTTTTTTTGGCTACAGGGTTGCGCAATTAGAGTTTCACATTAGTAAAGGCCTCTGATTTGTCTATGACCAACAATGTTGTCATAAAATAACCCCATTTTCTGCAGCCTAATCAGGTTGTTCAAACCTTATTGTTGTCATTGTCTCACCAAAATACACACATATACACATAGATTGAATAAGCAAATTAGTCATTAGATTTCTGAAACTTGAGTAATAATTAATCATATGGAAACAAACCAATGCAAAGTTGATTATTATTTAAAGTTACTATTTACCTGCCTTTATTCTCCTTAGGCCAAAAATGTTGTCTAGCTCTTTTGCAAATCTTGGTTCACTGCAAAGTTTTTTTGTTTACAATCATTTCCTGACTAGCAAATTCTTTCTTGTCATCCATAGTACATTTTTATATGCTTGCAACACATTTGTCTGTTTTCTTCATTACTGTGTAACAGCTGATCAGCAATAGTAGTATAACATACATTTAAAACGGGTGAAAAATTACTGACCTACTGACTTTCATTGCAAGACAGCTGATGTTAGGGTGAGTAAATGAGGTTACACTTATATTTAGAAAAGGATTAGGGTTCTGTGCTAAAAATACCATGAAAAACCTCACATTGGCAAAGCTATGGGCTAAAACTAGTTTATTATATTACTTGGAGTAGAAAGTAGGATTTAATGCCCAACACCCAGTTTGAACAGTAACTGGCGTCCCAAGTCCAGTAGTTGAGTAAGCAACTAAAATGTACAAATAAGCTTATCAGTGAACAGGTTAAACCACTAGGTTGTGAGACCATGAGTAGCAATAATAAGAATAAATGTCTCGGTAGCCTGCAATGTAATGCAACTTGTACGTGAGCAGGTTTCAGGTGGAAACGTGGCAGTACAACTACCTAATACAAAAAGAAATTAAAACTAAAATAAGAAATCCCTGTATAAGCTGACTAATGTCTTCATGGAAGTATTTTGCTTGCCTTTGTAATGTTTGCATCTCAGTATACAGACATATCGACGGTGAAGTGCCAATAACTCGTAACTGCTGAAATCAATAATTTACGCAAACTGGAAGAAAAAAAATAATATCTTGAGAAGTTGAAAATTAATTAGTATATTAAATTAGTTAATAACCATTTAATGCTGTTTTAACTAAAAATACACTTCGGAGATTAAACATAATACATGGGAAAAACGCCAGTAAATTAAAAGCTGTAAAAAATAAATCTCTCAAAAAATGACAGTTAGGAGGTATTGGCACTTCACCGTCGATATGTGCAATCAATAATGTTGCGTTAAGAGCTCTTAGAGTTCAAGTATTTCACGCTAGGCAAACCCCATACAATTGGATTGTTTGATTTTTAACCCCCAACCAAAAAAGAGTGGTGTTATAAGTTTTTAATGTGAAACTCCCTACGGCAACACACACTAATTGGAATCGTAACGTAATCGCCTCGTATCGTCTAAGGTCACAGGAGCTCAGCTGCGGGAAAATACAAGAAAAATAAACAGAAGCAAAATAGATAGAAAGGCCTGCACAAACCGGGACGGAATGGCAGAGGATTTTGCCACCGGTCAGCGCACACTAGCCACTTAGATACTGTAGCATTCCGGCGGACTAACAAGACATCCAGCGACGCGCGATGTGCCAAATGGACGGCGCAAATGTGGTGTGGTAATCACGGCGTCTTTAGGCGTGCCGTTGCATACCGCTGTGCGCCTCGGGATCTCTTAGCGCATTCTCCAATGTCGTGTCAAGAAATCCCTTTCGATGCCACAGAATCAATTTAAAACATTGGCATTTATGTCGTATTCCTACTAGATAAGTTTGAATGTCTTTTGAAAAAAAATCAAATCCCCTGCCATTCCGTCCCGGTGTGCGTAGGCCCTAAACAAAGTACGATTGACACCATGGGGAGCGGATGGAAACGCGGGTACTCGCTCGTTTCCTTGTCAACGGCAAAAGGGCGCGATTCTGACGTATTTGGCGAACCGAGCGTAAAGACAATTTTTTTACATTATTGGTTATTGTCAGCCTGTATCATCCCATTGCTGGAGAAATTCCCTCACCCTCAGAACGATATTTTATTTATTTAAACTTTATGTACAATAGTGGTACATGGGCGGACTGAATGCATCAAGGCATTCTCTACCAGTCAACCTTTGGGTTATAAAGACTACTGTGGTAGGTGTACAAAAAATAAAAATAAAATTTTAAACTTTCGGAAAGAATATACAAATAATATTATAATACTAATAAAATACATATATATGCGATATACGTCTATGACCCCTCGCAACCTCATGTGCAGTTGAAAAACATGCAATAGCTATACACCTAATTGACTACCAGCTACTTCGGTCCAGTGCTATTGAAAGAAAGACAAAATATTTATATGACTACAGTCCATCCAACTGTGTGCCTCACTCACCGACAGTTTGTGCGTACTCTTTCGAATTCGGAGCATTGCACTCTCGTCGTTTGCTTTCTGCAAACACTCGTCTAGCCATGCCGTCGGAATCCCCCCTTTCAGCCACCCTAGACTACCTGGGGGTATTCAAGCGTAGTTGACTGTCGTAGCTAGATATGCTCCTTAACAAACGCTAAGCAAAGTTAAGCCAAACTTGCACTCAAAGACAGCGTATCTATGATAAAACAACATCAGACATCGTGTTTGTATTCCTCGAAGGGTCAGGCATGCATTACCTGTACATATAGTTCCCCCAAGCATTGCTTTAACGACAGTTTCTGTGCTCCCCGCATTCGCCTGACTTTTGCGACTTCAACCAAGGGCTCTACTATGACGTCTTAAGACCCTCATGATTCCGGTGTGGGAAGGAGACTGGTACAAGACGCATCCATTTACTCAACGGGATTATGATGGCGTTGTCACGTCATAGTGACCTCTGGCCTTAAGCCTACCTTTTATTCATAAGCGTATTAATTTTCGCTGAAGTTATCACCTGTTCTTGTCCCATGTTACTAAGGGTCGGCGCAACACGTTTTACTTCTTGAACGATCCTGTCAACCGGCACGCTATAACTAACTCCCTTTTCTTTAATTAAATTCCTCACAAAACACATCCATCTTTCCTTTGGCTTTCCTCTCCCCTCTTAATCCGTCCTTATTATTCATAAATCCTACTTTTTTTTCAATAATAAATTAATGAGGTTATAAAACCTTGATTTTTTTATGGTAACCGAACACTATAAATTCAGTAGCAGCGTCGAGTTCAGAGCTCGTAAAATCTTAACGGCACGTCGCGTGTCGCCAATCTAAACGGTTTCAAGTGCAGCCTTGACCGTTTCAAGTTTTCCGCTGTATTGAAGGTTATAAAGAAACGAACGAGGGAGGATAGTGTGCTGGTTTCTCGAGGAAAAATTGTTGGCACGCAACTGCATCTGGGATTTATGCAGGCATTTGTAAGAGCTTAAGTACCATTATCGCTTACCTTCACACTTGCAATTTTTTTTTTTGGACAAATTCATATCACTCCTTCCGGAGCGGAAGAGAGTGTCAGACTCTTACTGACTAAAGCCCATCCGTGTTCCTCCTAATGACCTTTGCGTTCCAGGGCCGCGGTTACTCTTTCGAACAAAGTCCGCAACCCTGGCAGGCACTGGCCCAACTGGTCCCGTCAATTATGCTGACATCTCGTTAAGGCGCGCGTGGAACTCAACGCGCTGTTGACCCGGGCCTGGTTATCGGAAGGCTAGCCACCCATCGCTCGCGTTCCGCAGGCCCGTGCCTACGGTAGCCGGGAATCACTCTGCTACTCCCGACGCCCGGGGCGTCTTCTTGTGTTGCAAACCTCACGCCCCAGCCGCCGCAACTGACCCTAACTTTGCTATCGATACACTCATGAAGTGAAGTATCTCGTAACTGTTGGCTGCAGAAAAAGGCCAGCCAAATCATGTCAAAAAAAGTAACATTATTATGTAACACAAAAAATAAAATGCCTTTCCTACAAAATAAAAACTGCAGTTTATTCATTTTATGACACACTGATTGAAACGTGTATGAGAAAGTTTATCCCGTATTGAAATCTCTTAGTATTCCGAATTTTTTGCAGATACGTGTCTGCAAAGATTTCGGAGTAATAGGAGATAAACGTACGTAACACAATCAGGAACGAAGCCTGCTCCAGACAGCTAACAGCGTAAACACACAACCCGATTGCGGTATACAACGTGGCCAATGTCTGGCCACGACACGTGTTTGCAGCGGAACCAACGCAAGCCTCGTGTTTGTGGTCGAGCGTAATACGATCGAACTAAAGTCAGACGCTTTGGACGCGGTTCTGTGCGAATTAGTGTAGTGTTGTTACAGATATGCAAGAAAAGTCCTGATTGATCAAGTAGTGTGGGATTACTGGATACGATCTTGACTAATATATTCGTTATCCTAATTCTATCTTCTTTAATTGAGGAATGTGAGAGATTTTTAGCAAGTCTGCCCAGGTGCATGCCTGCTGTTTCTAAAAAAATTATTAGCATGAGGAAAGTTTCCCGCTTCGAATAGACGTTGCAAAAGTAGATAAACGATTTGACTCCTGTTAACTGTACTTTTATAGACAATAGACAGACGAAAAACCTCTTGCCTTTGAAAATTGTATTTCAGGGGCTTTTTATCTTAGACCTACCCTTTTCTCAACTAATTTTGGGTAGGCTCACCTTACGCAGCTAAATACTAATATTTTACAAGCACATGCTTGTAGAATTTCCCCGCGAATATGCATAAAGAATCACCCCGAAGCACCCCTTATGTATGCGACGCAAACACGACGCTAGCTTTACACAGTGGCTTTGTACCCACAAGCGGAGATTGCTTAACGCTATAATTTCATCTAGGAAATGCATACTTTTCAGCAGCATGAAGCGAAAAGTACAACACCGTTTTGAAACGTGATCGATCGCAAAAGGTACCAGAAATATTAACCATAGTCTGGTTTTTTTTTCTCGTTTATTTCGTCAAATTTTTAGACTTGGTTGGTCTTTCATGGCAGACACTTTATGTAACCACAAACCAATCAGAACTGCAGTGCGATTCTGTGAACCTCACGCCGTATAAGCTTAGGTGCAGTGAACATGAAGTGAGCTGTCAATCCATTTAAACAAGATGGAATGAAAGTTCACTTCATGCTCACTTCACCTAAGTTTAGACGGTGAGATATTGACAGAATAGACCAGCTTAAATTGAAGATGTACCTAATTTGAAAAATACATTGAATAAAAAAGGCCTCCAGACACTGAGGGGAAGTTTTAAAAAGATTCAAATCTAGTTAGTTTCTTTTAGTCCAAGCCGCAGACTGACAAAAAGCATTTAATCCCATTATTGTCTAGACAAGACGCTCGGTACGTGTCTCTTGTCCTATGTAAGGATAGTATACACAGGCGTGTCTGAGATTCATAGTGTGCTACCTTCGTGAATTGTTCATATACAGCAGCTCTTTGTTCTGTCATTAATATGAACGTCGTAACCAGATCTTTGACAGTCGTATATCGAGTCGATAAGACCGAATGACAACCAGGCCTATCAAGGGGTATCTTATGTTGCCCAGTAATGGGATTGTGGAGGTCAGCAGTCGCTCTTTGTTAAATTCTCGTATTAAACTGAACGCCAGAGCATAAACGCATCGACGTGCCCCCGACGCCTAGCCACAAACTCGCCGTGTTTTTTGTCATATATTTGTGACGTTTGGCTTACAGGGCACGCGCTTGCTTGTCACGTATACGTGACAATGGCGTTCAAAAGGCATCCCAACACAGTAGGAAATGATAGATGATGATCAAGTACATACAAGCGCTACCTCAACGGTTCTGTGGCAATAATACCTTGCCTTCCTCTTCAAGCTTGCTTGTTCTGCGGGCTTTGTCAACTGTCGGATGCGATCTTAAAGGACTCTTTTCTTATGCTCAGCCTGCCTGCTAGTTGCAAAGGCCGGTTGTATAACAGTGTATGGATAAGTTGTTATTGTAGCTTTCACACGTTCTGGTAGATTTCACCCGGTTTATCCAAACTTTCGCTTCTCGGCAGAGAAAGTATAGAGCCTAAACGTGTGAAAATCGTCTCCCAAGATTCAACGCCCTTTACCAGGCGTTTTTTTTTTTGGAACATTGATTGCCACCTACATGAATGCCTAAAGTCACAAACGACGCCGAAAATGCATTGACAGGCGGCTTTATTAGCGCCTAGAACCTAACTAGTCACCGTCCAATTGACCGTAACCAGCCGTACCGACACGCGAAGGTGCCCAGTACGCAAGACGGTCAGTTTCAACCGTTTTGTAGCGCTCGTTTCACTACTAGGCCCTGGACGCCCAGCAAGTCGTCTGTCAGTGCATTTTCGACTTGAATGAAGGCTTGGGGCCCTACCATGTAGTCTTAAAACGATCGTGATTCCGCTCCAAGAGAGAGACAATGCTATGCGTATAGCACTATCCTTTTAAATCGTCGGAATTGGATGGCATTAGCACGTCATAGTAGGGCACCTGCTGTTGGAATTTAAACGCTCAACTCAGCTGGCTCGCTAGAGTTAAAAATCCCACAGTCCAAGCATATAAAAACGTCTATTTAGGTACGTAGGACATTCGTATCTACAACGTCACTTGTAACGACTTAATGATCTATCATTCGCTGTCTACAACAATCCGGAATGTACCATACATACAGTACAGTATACACAGATAGATAACAGAATTTACTTCCCCGATATTCACCTTGGTTGCCCAGGCGCACTTTTGGTCATGACATTGAACGGCGCTCGGTGATAATAATGTTATTACCGGCCAATTGTTTTACGTAACATGTAGTTGGTATAACTGGCGAAGTGCGAGTTGGACTCACACAAGTGGTTCTGAGTCAGGCGATTTTCGGGCTGTGTTTTTGGTTAACACTTCTTGGAGGAAGATTTTTTTTTAAGTAATTGTATCTTTGGGCATGAAGTTAAAATAAATAAATATAAAAGTTAGCAGAGAGCCAAGGTCCTTTTTATAAGGGTTTTCCCTTAAAAATGAACCAGTAGTAGTCTTCCTAGCTGATTTTTTGCCTGGCTAACGATTATTCGTACCACATTCCTCTTGATGAGACTTGATAGCGAAAAGTTGTTGTCACCTACCTACTGCTTCGAAGAATATAGGCTAGATACGAAGAGCGAATAGGTTACTTCTAAAAACATGCGTGCTCGACCTCATCATCGCTTACCATCAAGTGATATTCTGGTCAAACGCAAGCACATCAATACAATAAAAAAAACTCACATTGAAAGTACCATTAACGTCATTATGCATGGTTTTTTCTTTTCTATTATTTCTATTGATTCTTCTTCAGGAATATAACAAAGATTAAAGCATTCCACACCACTGACACTGGCGGTAGAGGTTATCATAATATCAGGCCGTGAACACTCGCAGATTATGTGGATCTCCCCCGCAAACAACAACACGTAATCTGAGGTAAAGGTCAAACAAGCATATAACGTCAAAGACGGCTTGTTCTATATTTTATGATAACATAAAATCACACCTTTATTTGACCGTAAAGCATTAGGCAGGGCTCGCATTTGTGCCCAAAGAGAGCGTACTATCCTTCTGTAGACGCAGCAGAGCGTGACAAGCGCGCGTGAAACAACGCGGCGTCGACCCGGGCCTGGTGGTGATCGGACAGCGAGCCACCCAACGCTCGCCGTCCGCAGGCCCACGCCAGCGGTGGCCGGGGATCGCCCTGACCCTTAGTAGTGAGATTTGGTGAGCATGGCTCGCAGGTATGTCTGCGACCAAGTCTGTGTTGTGAATACCTCACTTATGATCCTCCAACCAGCCTCCAAGCTAATATGCCTTTGCATAACCCATCTAAACAAAAGTAGGTCAGAAAAAAACCGCGCCTCGTGTGCGAAACCCTATAGCAACTCCGCTTGAATACCACACCACAGCGAACCAAACAAACATTAATTTCAGTTGCCATGCAATTACGTAGCTATGTTATTAATGTATCCAGCATAGAGGAGTGTATGTTAATTGGTCCTATAATTTACCTACATTAGGGAAATTATAGCAGTTTTTTGGTATAGGTATATGTTTCTTATTATTATTTATATATTATTATATATTATTGTATAAATCATTATTTGAAAAGAGTAACTATGGAGTTTCTTGTCCGTTCTTCTCCATAAGAATCTACCTTTCCGAATGGACAGTAGAGTCACTTTATTAATGTAATTCTATTATTTTTACTGAACTGTAAACGATGACGTTCAAAAGTGCCGTTGAATGGCCTAATTGAAATAAACGTTTTGACTTTTGACTTTTGACTTTTGTTTTAAAAATATTAACTCCTACTAACTAATGGTAGGTAGTCGAAGTTTTTGACGTAATACTTAGGTCAGCTCATTAGCATATAGCATAACTTCCTTTTTTACCGAAACAAATAATATGGTCGCCAAACTGCTCTTGTTTGTGTTCCCAAGGTGAATTTTAACCATTGAAATAAACGCCCTCTGATTTTTAAGTTGACATAATAGTACTGCGCTATGGCCGATATTGAATGAGTTAACAGCATTGTGATAATCACAACTAGCTTATAAGTCAAAACAGCTAGTCAGATATTAGCACTGATTCCTATCGAACCCAGATTTCAGGGGCAAAATATCCCATTCGTGAAGATTCTTAATTTCTTTTACGAAAAGGTGTTGCAACACTAATGTTATTGGTATCGTTTGAACCTTTGATTGATTATCATAAACATGTCTGAATCCCAAAGCTTTGAAACCTAAAAAGAAGCACATTTTCAAACAGAAACACTTATTAGTTAAAAAACTTTAATGACAGACAAGGGTAGGGTTGTCATACGATCGATAGTTCGTCGACTGATTCTACCCCGTCGATCTATTGTTTGACTCAACCCTCTGCCAAGTTTTTAGGGTAGCAAAAATCCGGTAATTCAGTTTTAAGAGTTCGCTCTCATTTTATCGTAGACCGCACACTTCCGCCTGTAGGGGGCTTTTCATTACTATATTACGCTTGAACGAGTATTTATAGATTTAAGATAACACATTCTTCATTGTATACCAAAAGGAAAAATTTAAAACTTCTTGGAAAAACCTGTCATCGGCCAAGTCACACTGAAAAGCGTGCGCAATTATTAGACGTCCTAATATAATGCGACTTATTTGTACGGCACACCTGATCGCGTCATCGCTCCGACAGAGGGGGCGCATTCCGGTTTTTCGGACAAATTAACGCGACGATCGCGTGTTCGCGCGATTTTTACTTATTAGGTCAAAGCCTTATCGAATGAATTTTATTCTGCCGCTGTCGTGTTACCGTTTTTTGTCATATCCCTGCACACGTGTTTGCAATAATGACCCAATAAAAAATGAAATGTTATGGTTCTCCCTGGTCTAAGCGCGCTCGTTGTAAACATTGTGTCAAATAAAAGACCTAAAATAATAAATTGTGATTCCGTTTTAGTATATGGGCAGCAGGTTATGGGTCCAGATACAACTGCCGTGCGATATTATTTAAAGTGAAAGTCATCCGAAATGTTTAGAACATGTCCGTTTTAATTACAAGGTTAATCAATGCATGTCTCCTCTCTTTCCAGAAACGGGACCTCAATGATATCCCTGATCATTCCGCCCAAGGATCAGATCTCGCGGGTGTCTAAGATGTTGGCGGACGAGTTCGGTACGGCGTCCAACATCAAATCGCGAGTCAACCGACTGTCGGTGCTCGGAGCCATCACTTCCGTGCAGCATCGACTCAAGTTGTATACGAAAGGTAATAAAGTCATAATCATACAGGCTTAACGTTTAACTAACTGTACCGGAAGGCGCAGCGTTGGTAGTTTTTATTTTTTAACGGGGTAAATTCTCATGGACAGACCCCTCCGCCCTGGGGTGGGCGGAGGGGTCGGTCAGACTCTTACTGACTAAAACCACCCCGGTGTTCCATCTCCCACCTACGCCGGGGATCACGGGAACGTATGCCACTTCCGTAATCAACGGCTGGTGCCGGCCCGCAGCGTTAGTTTAGTAGGTCTCCCAAAAGGTGGACCGATGACTTGGTTAGGACTGCGGGAATCCGCTGAAAGTACGCACAGAACCACTCGATGTGGCGACCCTTGGGGAGGCCTATGTCTGCCAATGGACGTCTTTCGGATGAAATGATGATGACATCAAAAAATCAAAACCAAAAGTCATTATTAAAATTAGGCTGAGTGCCAGCACTTTTTGAACGTCAAAGTTCTACATAAAGACAGTCCCCCAAAACGCCCGCCCGTCACCACTTCCTAGTGTTTTAGCTGGACGCTGGGCGTTTATTCTGTAACACGTTGTATACATACGCACAAAACATATTTGGAATACATGTATTGCGCGTTCAGCTATGGAGTGGAATTCCCTGCCGTAGTCTTGTGTTTCCTGATGGCTACAATCTGAGAGTATTTAAGACAAGCGTGTGTAGGTTACTTCTAGGTAAGCGTGCTCCATCGTAGACCAAATCACCGCTTTCCATCGGGTGAGTTTGTGATCAATAGCGGGACTATCAATAATAATAAAGCTCCCACCTCTTGCCTTAATTGGTTGGTCTGAGTGGAGATTCGCAAGAGCAAAACGTGCTCGTGAGAAAGATGTATAACCCAGTAAGATGCTGGTAGGTAGGATTGTCCTGATAGCCGTGGTATACCTCTCCACTCCTCTAGCACCTCAGGCACCCCTTTGGCGCTGCGCCACTTTGTGCTATCGACCGCTTTCTGGGGCCCATTTATTGAGTGTGCAAGTCGGGTGACTTGCCATTTTAAAGCCGTGTATATTGTCAGTGGTCAGTCAGGGACCAATAGGTCTTCCATAGTACTCGATAATCAGTCCACTTAACCACCCAAAACACATAGCCTCTCATTTAGTGTTTCCATATTCTGCAATAGTCCTGCACCAACCGGGTTTGTCCTTGGGTATACTTACTTTAATAGTGCTTACAGGGATAATCGTCGGTCGGTTGGTGCTCCATTCAATTTGAAATGTCTAAAGGGGCCTCTGCGGGTTGGCTTCGGTGCCTCGTACGCCTACTAAAGGACCGGGACTCCGGGGTGCCGAGATTTTCGAACAAGAGAATATAATAATAGTAATAATAATGGGATGTGAACACAGCAGTCATTGTGCCGATAGTCCTGACGGCCAATGGCATAATTGCCAAGAGCTCAACCAACATCTAAAGAGGCTCTCGTTGGGCAGCTGGATCAAGGGCTTGATCCAGAAAGCAGTACTCCTGGACACGTCGCGCATAGTTAGGAGGTTCCTCTCTCAGGAGCCCTGACCACCGGTAGCTTGGCTCCCAAAACCGGTGGGCTACTATTTTTTATATTTTTAAGTATTTTTGTCTTTGTATTTTAATACTTAAATATTTAATTTATATGTATATACAATGAATAAAGGAAATAATAATAATAAAAACTGAATTTTAGATGTGAAGTAGGCAATCTCACCAAGCCATGTAAAATACTTGATATTCTTCAGGTTAGTCGACTCCAAAATAGTTAGGAAAATATTAGCTAGCTAGCCTGCTGAAGATTTCTACTTTCTCTAACCCTCCATATTTTCCTTTCCAGTACCACCAAACGGTCTTGTCATCTACTGCGGTACAATCGTCACCGAGGAAGGCAAGGAGAAGAAGGTCAACATCGACTTCGAGCCGTTCAAGCCCATCAACACGTCGCTGTACCTGTGCGATAACAAGTTCCACACTGAGGCCCTGACCGCCTTGCTGGCTGACGACAACAAGTTCGGCTTCATTGTCATGGATGGTAACGGAGCCCTGTTTGGTACGCTGCAGGGAAATACGAGGGAGGTGTGTATTGGTTTATTACTTCTCAGGGGTTCCCAATCTTTTATACTGCGACTCCCTTTGAGTGTTATAATTTTTTTGCGACGCCCTTGTAAAAAGATACCTACGGTAGCTCCGTTTAGGTAAACGAAAAGGTACATAAAGTCAATGGCATGGATAAACTTGCTTTTCTAATTAAGATACACTGAAAAATACTTTTATAAAATGTGTGTGAGGTCGATAAATGTTCGACAATAATATATCAATTGTAAACTTAGCTACAGATGTAAAGCAGTTTTTATTTTGCATAAAACCTTTAATATATTGAAAACACAGAATTTATTTACTCCGTCTCTTACTTGCGACGCGTCATCCCGTGACGACCCGGGGAGTCGCGAAGCACAGTTTGGGAACCCCTGATCTAGCTATGTGTTTTGTGTTTCCGAACGCATAGAACCCTAATCTCTTCAAAATTAGAGTGAACAGGCTTCTTCTGGGTAAGCTCGCTCCATCGTCGACTTTGTCTCTGTCATCTATGATTTTAGACTAGAGTCAAGAGCGAACAGTAGGGATGGCACAGGGTTAGGGTACTGTGCAACGTAAAGCAAACTTCAGAGCCAGCCATTAAGAATAAAATCATAAATCACTTTATTTTCAGGCTACTCTGGCCTATAGATATGAAAACTGATACTGAAATCGCGAAAAAATAATCGACTCTCCCATACATTTCTGTGCGCATAACTCGACAAAAGTACTGAACAGCTGTTTTTTTTTTTTCGCAATTTCGGGGTAGGTAAGAGGTATTGTCAAAGTCAATTCATTTATTTCAACTAGACCATTAAAAGGCACTTTTAAACGTCAAATTTACAGTTTGATATTAAAATATAAGTGACTCTAGTTGTCCATTCGCAAAAAGTAGATTCTTATGGAGAGGAACGGACAAGAAACTCCATAGTTACTCTTTTCAAATATAAGTTTTACAATATTTTGTATACATAGGTACATTGATCAATTGATTATAATAATATTATGTGAGCACAATGCATCCAACATTACACAAATATACAGCACACACTTATATACTAACTATTGCGTTTATTATGTTGCACGTTGTAGAAACTTAAAGTAAAAACTTCACTTCACTTAGCACTACGTCATTGTGCGTTCTAGTCAAGTTTGAATATACCTAAACAACGTGAAAATACAACGTGCCGTTAGAAATACTTAAGAATACTTCCCCTGATGAGCTTCACAAACAGTTTTAGTACTACAAAAAGTAAATTAAACTCAGTCATGCGAAAATGCAATTTGCATGACGTAAATTCTAAGTACAGTATTACGATTCAAATAGGAAATCATGCTATTTTCATTAATTCTATCAAGGACTAAAGAGCATGTTAAATGTGTTTGATCAAAATACTCTACCGCTCAAAAGTATTTGGTCACGAAGAAAAATAAATTTTGTAAAAAATTAAACGTGGTGGCGCAATAAAAGAATGTCTGGAAGGATATGGGGGAGGCCTTTGCCCAGCAGTGGGACACAATAGGCTAAGGAAAAAAAATTAAACAATTTTAAATTAATTTTAATTATTTATTTGCAATTCCTTGAACGAAATAACAATGCTGGCTCATTTATGTGTCCACCTTTGTTTTTAATGGCAGTGTTACCTTTTGCTCTTACAAAATGCTTGTGGCCAAATAAGTATAAACAACATTCACAAAAACCTTTCCCCTTTCAAAGGTCGGCTTGGATTTTATTGATTAAAAAATCAGACCTAGAGAATATTGATCGGTCGAGCAATTTCCAAACACTTTTATTATGCTTATTGCAGCCACAGATTACCTCTGGTACATAGGAACCTCTTAACCTTAGCCATGTCGACAAATGAAAAAGTGCCCAACACGCCACCGTCGGCTAGAGCCGCCAAACAAAACGGCGAATTTATGGTTTGGCGTCGGGGGCACACCGATGCTTTTATGCTCTGGCGTTCAAAAGGTTAAATCAGTTACCCAATTACCTAATGCAAAGACAATATTTATCTTGGCAAAGCATAGTTTAGTGCAAGCAAAAATAGGTCTTAAGCTGCTGAACTTTTACACTCTCTTCTCTTATCCATACTGTCTGTTAATCTGAATTCAGGATGAAACTTGTCCCACGGATAGACCATGTCCCGGAATAGGACAAATATACTTTTTATCCTTTGAGTATGTTATCTTGGCATAATTTTCGCAACGTTCACGGGGCCGAAACTGTTTTACAAAGCTAGTATTACAATAAGAAAGAAACATAAATTGGCAACACTGTGCAATAATAATATTAACAACGTAACAAAAAAATCTTATTAAATACCTTATTTCAGTGTGGCAAAAGGAGTGAGCTTGGCATAATGTTAAGCAGCATAGCCACAACATTGGTCAACGCTGAGTTGCAGCCTGCCCCCCCCCTTTCTCATGAACCTTTTGAACGCCATTGTCACATTTACGTGACAAGCAAGCGCGTGCCCTGTACGCCAAACGTCACAAAAATGTGACAAACATACGGCGAATTAGTGGCTTAGCGTCGGTGGCACGCCGATGCGTTTATGCTCTTTCGTTCAAAAGGTTAAGCTGATAACTAATTAATCAACATTAACTTCCAGGTACTCCACAAATTCACCGTCGACCTCCCCAAGAAGCACGGTCGTGGTGGTCAGTCCGCGTTGCGTTTCGCTCGACTGCGTATGGAGAAGCGTCACAACTACGTGCGCAAGGTGGCCGAGGTGGCCACGCAGCTGTTCATCAGCGCCGACCGTCCCAACGTGGCCGGCTTGATCCTGGCCGGTTCCGCTGACTTCAAGACTGAGCTGTCGCAGTCCGATATGTTTGATCCGGTGAGTTTATATCGGCTCATTGCTTGAAAATTAGCGCGTTATTTCTGTTAATTGAAAAGCAGGTAGACAATTGTATGTATGTATGTAACTCGGGCTGGTTTCCGCAACTCCACGACCAAGCGCGTATTTTGCGTGCAGCAGGTAGACAATTTAAATACAAATAAATAAATAAAGTAACAAAAAAATGCGTGAGTATCGTAGAACACTCGGTTGGAACGAAGTTCATATCGTAGTATATTATACAGGGATACTTTGTCTTGGGGATACTTTGTTGGGGATGAAGAATGAAGTCACGGAATTGCACCTTTACTCATAACATAAACTGAACAATAGTTTATATGAGCTATGTAGCCCAGTTGTAACGGCAACCTTTGGCGTCGTCTTATTACAACGCGATCAACACGATCATTTAATTTTGTTCGGCGAGAAGGCGCCCTCTGTCGGCGCGACAATGCGATTCGATTCGCTGAATAAAATGTTCGCGTCAATTGCGTGTTGGCGCAATTTATTTTATCGCCACTGCTCTCAAAACGGTGACGAAAGCATTGTGACGTCCACTTATCCGCACTGGGTCCTTTTACAGATTTAAGCCCTGTAATGGTGAAGATTTAAAAAAAAATTGGTTGTCTGCAAGCAGTCGGTTTACGGACGATAGTTTAACGTGACAACGTCATAACAAAATATCGATGAAATGATCGTAACGTTACAATGAGTCATCCTTTTTCGTGCGTGCAGCGATCGTCGATTTATTAGACGTTATCACGTCAGAAAAGATTTTTCTGTAAATACAATATGGTATATTTTCTTCAACAGCGTCTCCAAGCCAAGATCATCAAGCTGGTGGACGTCTCGTACGGTGGAGAGAACGGTTTCAACCAGGCCATCGAGCTGGCCGCCGAATCGCTGCAGAACGTCAAGTTCATCCAGGAGAAGAAACTCATTGGCAGATACTTTGATGAGATCTCACAGGTAAACTGTTATTGTGCCTCCACAGTTTTAACTAAAAATGGATCATGCTATGGTGATCAGTCCTCGAGAGAGTATTGAATATGGTAATCATTATGTCATAAATTATTATGAAGATACAATGTGTTAAAAACTCGTGTAACGTCAATTACCAGTACACTTTTTACTGGAAAGTGACATTACAAGCCCCCACTCTTTATCTTTTTAACTCTCGCCGTACTTTTTGTCACATATTTGTGACGTTTGGCGTACAGGGCACGCGCTTGCTTGACATGTATACGTGACAATGGCGTTCAAAAGGTTAAGTCGCTGGATTCATAGTTCCACAACACCGTCATCCAATGATGCTAATTTTTAACAATTTTCTTTTCGCTCGACTTCTATATAACCTTTTTACTTTTAGATATTGATTCAAACTAATTATTCGTTTTCCAGGACACGGGCAAGTACTGCTTCGGTGTGGACGACACACTGCGCGCTCTAGAGCTGGGAGCCGTCGAGACGCTGATCTGCTGGGAGAACCTCGATATACAAAGGTCAGTTCACACGACAAGCGGCTACAGACGCCGTCAATGGTATACCGACCGAGACTTCGGCGGTATACGACTTTGTGCGTGGACGTCACAGTGAATATAAAACTTTTCTGATAACTATAACCTCCCCAGGTTATCTTTAACGTGGAAGCGCCAGGGTAGACCGCGAAATTCAAATTTTCTTATGTTTTTTGAAATTTTCAAGTCCAGTGTCAGGCTGTATGTTGAACAAAATATGATTCGCGACCGTAACACGTATTTATTTACAGAATTATAATCAGAATTAAAAATCGATAAAGAATGGTTATTTCATAAAGTCATTCAATCGAGTTACATGAATGATATAACCTGTATTGAGGATTTTAACTATTATAACTCAATAAAGCCAAATTTGTTACGGTCGCCAATCGTATTTTTATCATCATACAACCTGACACTGACCTGCAAAATGCAAAAAACGTATGAAAATTTGAATTTCGCGGGCTACCCTGGCGCTTTCACCTTAAGTCAAGAGTGAATAGGTTACTTCTTGACAAGCGTACGTCGTCGACCGCATCATCGCTTACCAGCAGGAGAGATACCGAGCCGGAAACGAAGCGTTAGCTACCCACATGGTAGACCGATAATAACACTGTTCAACTTTGACCCTTAGAGGTGGGCCCCTAAGGGTTATTATCGCATATTGTCGCTCCCAGATTGAGCGACAGTTAGGGGAGTCCTGTGGCCAGCAGTAGACATCTTTCGGCTGAAACGATAATGAAATTACACAACTTGAACACACCCGCCAAATTTTCCAGATACGTCCTGAAGCTTCACGCCACCAACCAGGAGACTATCCTCCACCTCACTCCGGAGCAAGAAAAAGACAAGTCGCACTTCACTGATAAAGAGGTTATTATTTCTAAGTCACATTTCACTGACAAAGAGGTGATTATTTTTTTTTTTTGCTATTTTTTTCTCTGCTTTTGTTTTTCATACCTGTTCGAGGTGAAATCGTATTTTTGAGCTGTTTTAGCGGTTTTTTTGGGGTTTTTATTTCTTTCCTGTTATGGTAGACACCAGATAAATGTGCAATAACGGTCATTGACCCACATACTACTAATAAATTGACTTTCTTAGTAGCAAAAATATAAATAAAACTGTCCTGAATCGACTTCTATCGTGATCCTTTACATTCTCTATCTGCATCCGATAAGACCGGGAGCCGACTCTGACAGAGTTGTGAAAAGGCTAGGCGGATCGTTAATTTTTGTAGTGACGTTTTCATTTGCGACGTGTAAAGGGGCGTTCTTTGCTAGAGTGAGAGTTCCTCGCACCATCCGCTCTCATTCGCATCGACAACGCTTTTATGTGCGAGTGGACTTCTCACTCTAACAAATTACACTTCTGAATGACGGAAAGAGATAAGGATACATGAAAATTCTATTATTTGCACGTAAATATGGTTTCACCTCTAAACTACATATGTGCCACGTTTTTTTTTTATTTGGTGAAAGCCGCTTTTTCGTATATTTTAGGAACACGTTTACATACAGACAGACTCACTTAGAGACTTTGAATTTTATTTAGATAATTATGGATCTGCTTCCGGTTTTACTGGAAGCCGATTCCAACGGAACTGTGAAAATTCAGGCAAATTCATTGATTATTTGGATTGCTTACATGCAGGCCGGATTATATCGCAGACACGTTATCATACTTATCACTGAGACAGCTGATATGTTTCACATGCCTGTACTTAACAACATCGAAACCCGTACCATTTAATCCGGAACACAGCAACGCTGCTCGGCGGTCGAACTAATGCCCTACAAAGGATAAACGCCTTCTCAAAATTCTTCCAAGTTTTTGAGCCAACTCAATCAATTCGACAAAGAAATAATTGTCAAACGATTTTGAACCTTATACAGTGCAAAATGCTGTAAAATTGACAAACAAGAATGGTACCACAATTTTCTGGGCCGTCGGCATTGTCGCCCATAAGTCTGTCGTGACGTGCCCAATCCCATTTGAACCAAGCTGTCATTTTGCCTCGCGACTGATATCCACCATTCATTTTGGAGCGCAGCGTGGTGTTCCATATTCTATCTGTACTTTATAAGCCCGGAATGCTGCGCTCCTTTATCCTTTGGAGCTTTTGACAATGTAATGACAGCAATCAAGAGATTTCCATGCACTATTTGAACAAGACAAAGTGTCAAAATATGAGATGTCATGCGAAACATCACGACACCATCAAGCCTAGGACCGTATTGTGAAGTTTTAAAGCCATCATTGTACCGTTTTGAAAAAGTGAAGCCCACCGTCTATGTTCCCTAACTCGTCAGCCTTCGAAGCAAGAGTGAAACAGACTTCTGAGCTTGCTAGCTCCATAGTAAACCTCATCTTTTTCCATTAGAAAAGCTCGAGGTCATTGCGGAAAAAAGATAGTGCCATCCGACCTGCCTAGCTCCGTCCCTCTCTCACGTCATAAGAACAACCATAGTTCTAAAACTATATAACCGTCATAGTTCCGAAGACGGAACCACACGGAACAATTAGCACTATCCCATATCCCTTTTTCTCAACGGAATCTTGATGGCATGGACACGTCACAGTACATCCTCAGGTCTAAACACCACAGTATCAGACGGGCAGGCTACACAAATCACACATAGTACTCAATCTATCCTACACTACAATTCATCCACTACTCTCTCGAATCCCCAGAGCGGCGTAGAGCTCGAGCTGGTGGAATGCCAGCCGCTACTGGAGTGGCTCGCTAACAACTACAAGTCTTTCGGAGCCACCTTGGAGATCATCACCGACAAGAGTCAGGAGGGAAGCCAGTTTGTGAGAGGCTTTGGTGGCATTGGAGGTGAGTTTTGTACATTTTTAGCTATGTTAAAGTTTTAGGTGGGTAGAGCGTTGTGATAAACACAGGCAGGTTTTAAAATATTTATTTGAACAAAAATTAAACGACGAAAATAGGCAAAAAGATCCACCGAAGGCCCAATATAGGAAACATGCAGGGACCATAGGTCAGAAGTGTCGATGTCAAGAAGTGTCACTGTCAAGCATATTTTACTCATAAGTTTCGAAGTTGCAACACTTGATGGCACATTATCTTGTCGGTGTTTGGCGCAACATTCTACCCAACTAACAAAAATAATTACTATTAATGAATTGCGTTATGATCTTTGTTGCGTTATGAATTCTACAAAATTGAACTAACTGGACGTAGTTAAACGGCAAGCATCCACCCAGACACAGAGTAAGTTTTGAGATATCTAAGTTTTAATAAAAGATCGTGTTTCGTCTTTGATTCTCAACTTTAACTTTCTGGGGTTAGTTTTAACTAAAGGATAAACGTTTCGTTTAGTTATATCTTTAGAATTAATTTAATATTTTTATTTTAAAATAAATTCTAAATATATCTTTAGAATAACAATTATCCAAGTGGTTTGGATCGTTTTAGTAATATGTGCTTTGGTAAATATGATTTTCTCAATAACGATCTAAGTAGCTTAAAGCGATGTCAATAAATAAAATAATGACCCGCTACGTGTGGGTTGGTAACGTAACGTCATTATGGCATGATGCGTTGGAATTTTACTTGGATTGTTTTTGTAATATTAAAGTCTGAATTATAAAGTGTGTTTTGGTATACATAACTCATTTTCGCCCGTAGTGTAGATTGGATCCTTTCCGGTTAACTACGTCCAATTACTATTAACGAATTGCATAATGATCATTGTACATTCTACAAAATTGAACTTTAAATTACTAACACGCTTTGGGAATCGCAAAACGATTGTTATCTGTATTATATATGTACGTTTACTTTGTATGAATACCTTGGCCTGCAAAAGACTTTTTCTTGGAAAAATAACTTCAATGAAAACTTTTATATATGTATTTTTACCAATATTTGAAATGTTAAGATGGAGTTTGTCTCTTCAATGATAGCATCTTATCGGAAATGTTCTGTCATAAATGAAACTGGCTTGAGCTTGATCTTCAAGACAGTAAAACAAAACAAAGCGAAGTTGGGCAAACAGCTACAAGAAGTCAATATGTTTGATTCAAACTTCAGAGTAAAAGCACTTGGTTTGGCTGGAAAAGATACCCAATCTATTTTTTTAGGCAAGCGTGCTCCATCGTCGACCACATCATCGCTTACCATCTGATGAGATAGTGGTCAAAGGTGAGCCTGTAAATTAAAAAGAAATTAAAAAACTTGGTTGTCTGTAAAGTCGGTTTACGGACGATAGTTTAACGTGACAAAGTCGTAACAAAACATTGATGAAGTGATCGTAACGTTACAATGAGTCATCCTTTTTCGTGCGTGCAGCCGGCGTTCATCGATTTATTAGACGTTGTCACGTCAAAAACTATTATTCCGTATTTTTAATCGCAGTGTTACAAATACGCACACACACACATGTGAATGATCAAATTGCAGCGTCAAACTCCACTCAACCCGCTTTCAAAACTAATGCCTTATACAATTTACTAACTGTCTTTGTTTCTTCTCCCTACCCGCCGCACGGACGCCGTGGGACAAACAAACACACGTAAATATAAACCTTCCTACAGGCATTCTCCGTTACAAAGTGGATTTTCAATCTCTGCAGCTCGACGAACCGCTAGACAACGTAGATTTAGACGATTATTAAAAAATATACGTTTCACTTATTTGAGAAAAAAACATAAAAAAACACCATTTCGACTCTTAGCTTAAGGATTTTATGCTTGCATTATGATTGTGTTTCTGGGCGTATAGGCTTTGACGCTGCGTTTTTTGTGTCACGGTAATCGACTATTCAGCCTCTGAAGCTGTATAACAGGCGCTGGATATCTGTCAATACACCAATCCATCTGCCAACCCTTTTCTCAGCAATTCATTGAACGAGCCAGTTTCTTGATTTCTGAGTACCGTAGCGATTGTCAAAGGCTCTACAAACGACAGCGGGGACCAAAACTTCATGGGTATGTCATGGACGGGCTACTATACTTCTGTGAACACATTAAATCTCACTACAAAATGTGTCTTAAGACAGATAGTTACACCTCATTCTGGTTGTCAATGAAGTTTGCAGAACTATCAAATTGCAACGCCCCGCTTGATACTTTGGCTAGTTGACAGAATTCATTTGAAGACACATCTTACGTTAGAGGCTCAATAGTCGATAGAAACAGCGCGGAGACGCCTTGGCGACGGCTGATAGAGACTGGTCAATACTTTTCATACAAAACAAGCATATCAGTAAGCGTCACCCTTTACTCATAGAAACTGACGGCTCGTGACAAGTGTGACAGTCCGTGACAACCAATTACGCCTAATTCAAACTTTTGAATATCACACACAATCCGTTCTCTGTACATGTAAAGGGCCCTTTTCACACTGTTATTTCCATACTTATTTGTTTTATGTTATTGCATGTTTTGTTGTTTTTAAATACAAGTATGAAATTAACAGTGTGGTCAAGATTGAAACCGTCTCGGGCCGCCAAAAAACATTTTAAATTTGTGCTCGAAACTCGGCTTATTAAAAGTTCACTGTTGGACCTTGGATTATATTAAGCCTACGAAGTGGACGATACATTAATTCATTGTGTGCGGAAAATCTTGACACCTTTGATGCTAGTATATTGATCAAAACAGTACCGAGATGCCTCTTCAGCGTTTTGGGGGGGCTTGACCCCGCTAAGGCTGGTTTTTAGCAAAGAAAACTTAAAAACATATATTTTGATTAACGCATAACGAGCCTCCTTGGATTACTTTTCTCAATGACTTCGTTAGGTTGTAGACTACCAAAGAAATCTGGGCCTTTTGGTTGGGGGGGGGGGGGGGGGGCTTGAGCCCCTTAGCCCCCCCCCCCCCTCCACCTGGATTCGCCAATGGCAACAGCGTCTCTAGTTTCTGTTGGTGCGGCTCTCGTGCCCAATTTTGATCAATGAACTACTAGTGGGTCCACACGATACATACTTTTGTCAGCACAGACGTTGAATAATAAAAAAAAACTACCACACTGACATTTGTCTATAGAAGTTTTTGGAATTCAGTATCGTGTGGACGGGTCCATTAGGCCGAATATTTTCGAAACTTTGAAAGTTTGACTCTTTTCATCGAGTGGGCCATAAAACGCAGCGCTCAAACGCCCAGTGCGACCTAATTTTTTTTCTAGCTAATATTCCCCCTCTAGTTCTAGTTAAACCTATTTTCATTATTTAGTAACTATTGCTTTGAAACACCACGCGTTTTTATACATTTTCCCTCTTCCAGTTAATTAGTAGTTTGTTCTTTTTTTTGTTAATTTGTTTTTGATGTTGAACATCGGGATTATTACGAAGTTTTTAACAAATGAAAAAAGAAAAGTAAAAAAGAAAGAATAAAAAAAAATGAAAACAAAAAAATAAATAAAATTTTATAAAAAAAAATGAGTGAAATGAAACGCACATGTTTTTTGGAGATATTTAAAATACGTTTCAAAAAGGATTCTCATATATTGTTAGACCGATAAACTGAAGATATTGTAGTTTTCATATTTATTATTGAATAGTATCTAGGTTTTCTAAATACTGCTAACACGAGATGTGTTATACTATTTGCCATATATATCTGTCGTGGAAACAGAACCCGGGCAGCTAAGAATTTCTATAGAAAAACTCAATAACACAAATTTACCCGGTATTAAATCCAGGACCTATTAACACAGCAGTTCTGCTACCACGAGTCCATTGAGAGCTCGACCGCGTTTGAATTCTCCGCTGGAGGCGCTAGTGACGCGTGAGGTCTTCGAAATGTCAAATTTCACTGGTTGGTTGGTCAAGAGTTTATTTACTCAATTTGTTGTGATTTTTGTGACTATGTCAAAGTCATAAGCAAAAGTCAAAAGTCATTTATTCGAATTAGGCTGAGTGCCTACACTTTTTGAACGTCAAAGTAAGTACATTTGAAATAAGAACGCAATGATATCTGAACGCGGCTCAGTATGAGCGTAGAGCGTATCTTTATATCATCAGTACCAGTATTATTACTTAGAGTGACTGCCAACCTGATTTTTCAAAAGCCTGTTGCTAAAAAAATTAAAACTAAACAGCTTTTCAACTGAAGTTAGTAACAAAATAGAGTATAAACTCGTTGGAATAATTCGTGGCCTTATAAAATACGATGACATTAGAAGTATTCTAGACATTATTTAAACATGTTAAGTCGCATCGTAAGCAATGAATCTCAATGTTAGAATTTATTTATCTCTTTACCCGTAGAACTTTTTATACATGCGGTGAAATCTCATTTACACTAGGAACAGTATTTTCTTGTATATGTATTTCTGTTACTTACAACTGTAGATGGCTAAAACGAGTAAATATTCAAATTCATTTGCTTATATATAATCTTTTTAGGAGCGCACTCACGCTAAACTGCGTTCCAAAAATGTAAACAAATACGTGTAATTGAAAAAAAACGACATATCTACATGAAAAGTTCAGTTATTGCAACTTTATCAACAAGAAATTCTACACATTTTTACAGAACCAGAAATTCTAAAGCATAAAAATCAATATCGGCCCATAATGTTCCCATTGCTGGGACACTCTTCTCTATGAGAGAGAATAGGCTACAGCCCATTACATCCGCGGTCCCAATGCGGATTTGGTCTAAAAACAACTTATACAGCTGTATAAAGTTGATATTTGTTGAAATGGAAACAAAGATTATAAATCGTTTACAAAAAACACTGACGGAAAGAAAGTTACAGAAAAATGTTAATCAAATAAATATATATCGCAAAAGCGGCGTAATAATCCCGATTTGATAGAAAACTTTTGAAATGTAATCTGCATACTCCATACCAGCAATAATATACATCTAAATAGATAAAGTATATAAATATAATACAGTCGGTACACGTTTTGTGGTTTTTTCGTTGGAAAATCGAACTTTTATAAAAGACTTTTTGAAACTGTGTGGGCTCTGGCTTTAATTCATGAAGGCCGCTAAACTAAGGTCTAGTTAAGCAAACGACGACTTCGTAGGTTCACTGCTAGGGGTTACTCAAATAAATTAAAACCGGCCAAGTGTGAGTCGGAATCTCACACGAAGGGCTCCGTAGCAAAAACCGAAAAAAAGAACACGTTTCTTGTATGGAAGCCCCCTTATTCTTTTATTTGTTGTTATAGCGGCAATAGAAATACATACAAACTGTTTGTAAACATTTCAACTGTCTACCTATTACGGTTCTTGAGATACAGCCCGCTGACAGACAGACGGATAGCGGAGACTTAGTAATAAGCAGAGGTCGGAATTAGGTAGAGTTATTTATGTACTTACACTGATTTCATACAGCGAAAGAATAAAGTGGATATGCCTCAAATCCTGAGATTAATTTTAAAGAGCAGAAAAATCCGTGATTTATTAAATAGAAAAGTTATTTACTTTTACACAATTTAAACCGCTGCAAGCGCGTCGTTGCCAAATTTACATCAACGACATTGGATGTCCGAAGTTGTAAAATTCCAATGCTGTGTGCATTGGAATTTTGCAACATTTGTAGCTCGCTCAACATAGCTTGTGAGAACAAAAGAAAAAATATTATTATTTATTTGTAATATTGTTGGCCACACGGGATTGTCTATTAGAAATCCCGGGAACATCCATATTAATATCAACATTTCGATGCAAGTACATAAATAACTCTACCTAATTCCGACCTCTGGTAATAAGGTTCCGTTGGTTACCCTTCGGGTACGGGACCCTAAAAACTGGCTATGAATAAACAAAGTCTCACTTCAACATTTTATGTATAAATGAATAAACGCAATAATGTGTATCTTGTCGGTGAAAGTAATAAATAATGCTTATAAAAAGAAGGTATAAAAATATATATATAGGGTTTAATCAGTTTTAAGAATCTGGTAAAAATAGAAATTACTTTAACGTATAATCTTCAATATTTTCAAACAAATACAGGGTTAAATATTGTGGCTAAATAAACATGTACATTTTATATACTAATCTAACTATATACACTTAAAATAAAAAAAAAATCCTAATTAAATATGGCTTCACAAAATTCGTCCGCGTCGGTGTCGACTGGAACTACTGGAAGTGAGCCCAAAAGACTGGTGGCATTGCCACGTTGTATGGCAATGCTTATCCTCTGTCCGAGGTAAAAGCCAGCTCTTGGGTCACGCGAAGTGTCAACTAAGCGTTTAGCAAGTTCTTTAAATAACGCATGAGCACTCGGACCCCACGGTCCAAAAGTTTCAAACCCAAATGGCTCGAAAATATAATTGCCAACCGGGTTATTATATTTCCACCGCTTATATTAGCTCTGCAACCAAGTTACAATGTAAAACGATACCCCGGAAGAAAACTTAAAACTAACGAAAGCCCCTAAACTTTAAAAATGTAACTCAAATAATCACAAAACGTGTACACGGCCATATATAATATTATTACATATACATATTATATTTAAATTATTTAATACTTGTTGTCCAGAAATATTCGCTAAGTATTTACTGCATAGAATTTTTTTAATAGTATAAATATCATAATTATATTTATCATTATATAAAACATATTTTTATATTTAGTTTTCACCACATTTTTTTTTTATTTCCTATCTACGCCTACATATATAAGTGTTGTACAGATTATAATATATTCGTAGTGTAGAATTCTATTATAATTCGATGCCTGGAAAGTTTAATATAATGCGTGGAATGGGTGGGACTGTAAAATATATTTTTCTAAGAAAAATAAAATAAAGCAATTCAAGAGAGACGACATCTTCAGGGCTCGCTCGCTCCATAGTAGACCTCGTCAATCGCTTAATATCAAGCGAGATCGATGTCACGCGGGCTCATCTGCCAGTGCTTTCAATGTAACATTTTGTACAGAAAACAAACGAGCGTTGATCATAAAGTTTGCTCTAAGATTCGAATATAAAACGAAAAAAATCTATCCGCACTGAATATTATAAACCTGAAACAGAGTAATCTTACAACAATACAATTCAAGTATAATGTAAACGAATGCCACCATCTTGTTTTTTTTTTAATACAAATTCCATACACAATCGCGGTCTTCTCGCGCCAAAAGATTTTAGCACTGTAATTCCTTAATTTGTAAAACTGTCATTTTGAAAAATGCAATTGACGACACGGTTGGTGCAGTGGTTGAGCGATTGACTGCTGCGCTGCGTGTTGCGGGTTCGATCCCCGCACGGAACAAATATTTGTATGGCCTACAGATAGTTGTTCCGGGTCTGGCTGTTTATGTATGTGAGTTTATATGTTTGTAACCGCACCCACGATACAGGAGAAATTCCTAGTGTGGGGCAACGTTTTTTTTCAAAAAAAAAAAATTACAATCGTTACTGCAGATGTCTTCATTAAATGTTTTCCTGTTAAACATTACCCTCTTTTCGATCTCCATCGCAGTCGGGTAACAGGACATGTTTCTTTCTCAGACAGTCCCGCCCGCATTCCTACGCCTGCTTTATAACACGCTTAAATGGAAACGAATCTAAAATAAACTTGATTGATATTCATATACACTAGATTGATAATGTTTTGATGTATTTAGTTCTTTGAATGCACCTTTTTATTAAAATTATTGTTATTTGGCGATAGCACTCAGGGTAAAATAACCTCGAAATGAATTGTCGCGTGGCGTTCCATCTTTATCCTTTATAAACATACCCGTTACGACTCAATAAGAAATCAGTGTCTCAGAGAAGTAACTCGATGTGAAAGTGAGGCCAAACGAGCGTATATTCGGTCGCGTGATAAAATTACAACTCATTTTGCGTTATCGTATGGTACAAATTTGAATTGCAGCAAAAAATATGCGGATCAGAAAACATAACATCAGAATTACACTCCTTTGGCCTGACCCTAAATATATTATTAACTCGTACTTGAACACAGTTGTACAATTGAAAAACTACAAGACGTACATTTAGCCTTAGCGTGCTTGATCGGCCTCAGTCGGACCATTTAATAGTGCTTATTTACTTAAAAGGCATACATGTAAGTGCTAAACTTGCATAGATACTTCAAATAAATAAGTATTTCGAAATTATCTGAGGAACATAGGAATCGGGCATGATGTTTGGGCTTCGATCGGACAAGCCGATCGGGGCCGATCGAGCTACAGGGCTAGACTAAGATAGTGCTATACAGCCTCTTAATAACTGAAAGAGAAAGCGACACTGTTTTATAGGTATTAGTGTCATCGCCAAATATTTGTTTAGTTTAAACTAGCTAATATTATGTTTCTTTGACGATAATGTGAGCAATTGAGTATACAGATCTTTTACAGTTATTTAACCTCTGACACCAACCTTATTGCAACGAGAATAAAGATCACTTTCATAAATCAGTGAAAAAATAACTGTGAACGAACTGTATGTTCACAACAATTCTATGAACAAGGTTGTGTTTAAGATAGTACGAATGTGTTAATTTACGTAAAGTTACTGGTAACAAGTTTTTCGCAAAAATTCGCGCCAGAAGTACAAATCAGTCAGTTCTTGGTCTTCAAATAAATATCATTGTCACCGTGATTAATAATAATAACACTAAGCGATAAACATATTAATGTCTAGGGCCAAGCGAGTCACCTAAAGTCCCTGTCACGAGATTTTTTTCTAATTTTATTGTATCAAATGTTTGTTCCACGAATCAGACGCGTTCCAGTACCACAAAACATTAGACGACTTTATATCGCTAAAATATAACCCGACTAAGTCAAATTGCTCGTTAGTTTCATATGTGTATAGAATGTTATGGAACATGAATATTTTATAGGTCGTACAATACATTTCAAACAAAATGGTCTCTGTTAAAAATCGTTGTTGTCTAAATAAATCAAAGCGAAAATCAATATTGAAGTTGAAAAGTTTTCTATTACACGTATGTTATTTGTGAGTTGATTGAAATTGGGATTATTTGTTGTTGATTGAATCATCTTCTCGTGACGGAGACTTTAGCTATGTGAAACTGAAGTTCGAAAGTGTTCGTATCTTGGCATCTTTTCGAGTTGCCTAGCATGTATCAGTAGGGCCGATCAATAATAAATAAGCGACGCTTTTATTTAGGTTTATTTTTTAAGATGTCACTTTAAGTTCAAACGGCTAGTTAATACAGTTGATTATCCATTGCACTTTATATTGTTAAACCGTGCCTAAAGTTATTCTAAAATAGACCTACAGCCCCCGTTCTTATAGTTGACTTTTAAATAAGCAGTAAAGCCCTTCCGTTTTATATCGGCTTTAACATAAGGGCCAAATGTATTCCAAAGACAAAATCTTTTCCATTTAATGACATTTTTAATCTCGCTTAAATATTTAATAAACTAGCAACACTAACATTCTGATGGAGTTGTCACATTAAATAAATGACTCTTTCAAAATGTTCCTTTTAAGGTAACTCGAATATAAGCTATAACATTTTTGTACCAAAGGCTGTAAAACGTGTTAAATTTTATATTTTAGATAATATTAGGTTTAAAATGTATCAATGTCACTTATAATGAAGTCATAATTCAAATAAATATTAGATTAGTTTTGAATAATCTTCTTAAAATAAATAAGCAAGGTGTTGATTTGCGAACTCGCCACGCTACAGAAGTTGCGGAATTTCTTTAATATAAATATTTTGACGGTTGACAAATCAAATTTATATCACAAGGTCGATTCTCAGGTCATGAAAACTGCACGTTGTTTTCTCCTTAGAAATGGCGCGGTCATAGAATCGTAACTTGCTACGTCAAAATTCGACGTGCTTGAAAATGAAGCCCCTTTTGTTTGTTTTTCTTTTTAATGATGAGAAATCATCAAATGACTTCTTCCGCTCTGGGTGGAGCGGAAGGGCGTGTCAGACTCTTACTAACTAAAACCCATTAGTGTTCCTTCTAAAGCCCTTTGCGTTCCAGTGCCGCGGTGACTCTTTCGAACAAATTCCGCAACCCTGGCAGGCTCTAGCCCTAGCGGGCTCCGTCTCCTATGTTGACATGATTGCGTGGCGAGACAGCAAATCGACACCTAATTAAAAATAGACGCAAGCATGCAATACAGAATCACAGGAATGGCAAGTGTACTTCTAATAGGGACATTTTAAATTTTATTGAAAACCTCGCAGGGTCAATGATCGTCATAATATTTGTTGTAATTGTAGAAGAATAGAAATATTATAGAAGTGAATTTAAACTCAATCAAGGACAAATAATTTTAAAAATTACATCTAATGTTAAGTGTCTTTTACAACTTGAATTTTTTAATACTGTAAGTTTAAGTCATTCTAAAATCAACTTAATTCAGATTAACCGTAAAGTATATATATATTTCGTTGGCGAAGTGCCAATAACTGCTGAAATCAATTATTTACACAAACTGAAAGAAAAAAACAAATCTTGAGATGTTGATAATTAATTAGTGTTTTAAATTAGTTAATAACCAGTTAATGCAGTTGAAACCAAAAATTATAAGTAAGTATTTTTAGTATACCATTGGAAAAGTGTCAGTAAATTAAAAGCTGAAAAATGAATCTCTCGAATAATGTCAGTTAGGAGGTATTGGCACTTCACCATCGATTTGTTTAAGTTTCATTTAGAATTATTTCTAAGCAACACTTCTAAACGTTTCTATTCTGACGTATTAGTCAAAAAAACACATGTTAGCAATATTGTTGGAAGCTAGAAGTAGGTAGTATGAATAATAAATAGATTTTCCTTGACAATGCCCCGATATCCTCGTAATTTATAGCTGGTTCGTGAAGTAACGGTCCGACTTCATAACGGTTTTCTGAATCTGGAATTCGAATATTCAAAAAAGCACACATTTGCTTGATTAAGTAACTTATCAATACCAAAAAAAAATCGCAATTTCATGAAATAGTTCCAGATCTGTGAAACAAAAAAAAATGTACCATTGTAAAACATACATGGAAAGACTCCAACACATGCCCAACTTTGTTGGAGTCTGCTGCCAGTCTTAACTAGTACATCTGAATACTTTACATGGTGAAACTGTCTATCTGACCCCACAACCAAGAGGGCAACTCCTCTAAGCCCGAAGTCCGTAGTTTCGGGCTTAGTTGCGGGCATATTCTAGTCCGTATCACCGAACCCGAACTAAGAATTAATGAAGTCCGTAGGTGATACGGAGTAGAATACACCCGAAACTACGGACTTCGGGTTTAGAGTGTAGCTCCTCCGTTACTGGGTTATAACCAGTGATCGGAATAGGTAGTGCAATTTTGGGTGAATGACCTTAAGCGTTGCATTAATATGGATAAGCCTTGTGGGAAGCGAGATTTTATGATTTAAAAATCAAATGTTTTTCTTGTGACAAAATAAATAATTAATTCATTGCTTTACTAATACAACGCTCACTAAATATCCATTTGTCTCTTTGACTTGCACATAGTAACAATGACTTTTTCAAGCCTGTATACAAACTCGTGACTATGGTACATTCGTCTAATCGTTTGTAAAAACTAACTTACCGCACTAGTATCATAATACTTATTTATGATACTAGTGCGGTAAGTTAAAAATCAATTTCCGCACAAGTGTCATATAACGTTTTTCAACACATTTGCGAGAAAACAATACAATAGGTAATTAAACAAACTTTTATGTTTTCAGTCGGAAAGTCGCAACAATCTTTGACGTTTCTGATGAAAATAGCGAATTTTACAAATGGCGCGTTATAAAAAAATACCGTATTAAATTCAATCCTAGTGGGATATAAAGGCATAATATAAAGTAACGAAACCCCACAAAATTGCACTACCTAATCCGATCTCTAATTATAACGCAGCTTATTATGACGGGTTGTCATCAATTTTATCATAAAAAAACGGACCGTTACTGTGAACATGAACTCAACAAGAGCCTTTACATGAAAGCCAAAAATTAGATTTAAAATAAATAATGCAAGAGTATATAATGAGTAAATAGTACCTTATATAACATAGTTTGTAGCCAAGAATAAAAATCTTAACTAGGAATACAAAGGAAATGATAAAATGCCTTCCGTTACTTTTAATTCTTCCGTTACTGACTGACTGACTGACAGACAAGCCAAAACTACTGGTCGTAGAAAGCTGAAATTTGGCATGTTGTATCCTTGGGGAGTGTAGGGGAGCACTAAAATTGAGATTTCCCGATTTTCCTATGAGAACGGGAAAAAAAGAATATAGTTAAATCAGGGATTATGTCAATCGGGTTCTTGCAGTTAAAAATAGTGGTACGGTTCGCGTCAGTAAATTTTTCCACTCTGGAATAGGCCAAGGATGGATGGCCTTCAACTCTTAACTAAAACCACACGGTGTTCTGCATCTACCTTTGGCCGAAGCGCTCGCTTGCTTCCGCAGTTCATCACTCCTCTGGCCTGGTATAGACATCTTCTGAGTCAATAGTGATCCTTAAACAATTTGTGACTAGAAGGTGACCACGTTTATAACGGCATGTGTTGCAATCAAAGTACTCAATATGGTGCACGTGTAATCCAACAAGTAGATCGTGGACAGGGGCAATGCACTTACATTTGGTGTTGACTTAAATTTTCGGCCCCGTCGCCTCTTGACGTGTAGGCACAAGAGAGCCAGGTGCCGGCCAAATTGATAAATGACTCAACCCAGAGCCGAAGGATTCATTTAGCGGGAAAGAAAAATGTTTATTTGGGACTCGCAAAAGACAGACAAACCTTTTTATAATTTCTTTATTTTGAAATTCTGTTAAAAGGTCCCTATCTCAGCATATGCTGCTATATTAAAAAAAAAAAAATAACAGCGCTGGTATTCTGATTTCCATCCATAAAAAGATCCAGCTGCCCTTCTATGACGTGCTAATGCCATCCAATTCCGATGGTGTAAAAGGGATAGTGATATTCGCTAAATATAGCTCCATCTCTCTCTTAGAGCGGAATCATGATCGTTTTAAGACTTCATAGTAGGGTTATTTTTCTGTTCAGGTGATAGACTCCCCAACCTCAGCCACAGGTGCCTCTATGGCGACCAGAGATCATTCCGGGACGTACATGCAAAGCCTGATTTCAGCTTTCTTGACGCAAATTTGGTTTATAAATCGGGAATTTAAATGTGAAAAAAAAAATTGCAACATCTTGCAAAATAACCAGAATAAGTTGTTGATTTACAAGACACACCATCCGTCTACAGAATGGGGAATATGCATGCGGTTTATTTTTATATAAAATATTTTCTCTAGTAAACAATTATGAAAGAATTTTTAAAATACCTTAATCGGCGATGAAGTTATTAAGCTTCAAAGTTGGCAATTAGAAAGAGAAGTCCGATACCAACTGTGTTGTCAAATACTATACAGCTGCCATAGAAAACAGCGTTTTCGGGAGAGGGACAGATATATTTGTTTAAAATAGTTATAGCTCGATTGTGTTTCGATTATTTTTTCACTGTTAGTATTATATTTTTGTATACTTCTAGATTAACTGTTTAGAAATATTTTTTCATGTATATTCCCTATTACTAGCTTTAAAATTATAGCCAGTAACCGACGGCAACTGGCTCATTCAATCGCGGGATCTTCTTAAAATAGAATTAATTATTAAAATTATGACTGTGAATAGGCTTAACAATGATACTAATAAAGGCAATCGATAGCGGATTTATATTTATTCGAGAGAACCTCATGTTACCAGGGTTGCTTGATGATACGTATTTTAGTAAATATTTTTTGAAGTGATATCTTCTTATGGGAGGGTAAACCGCTTCGTTACGTAACGCGTTACGGCGCCAGTCTGTCTGGCTTCCCTTTCTCTCAGGCATACGGCAGCGGTAGGCAGGCTCTTCCTCTCTCTCACTCTAACCCACAGCGCTAGTCGTATTTCGGACAGATGCTATCCCATATTAAATAGTTCAACTTTGATTAGTTAATTAATTAAAGTTAGTTAACTTAATCACATCCTACTACTGGACATAGGCCTGCTCAAGGTGTAAGCCTTTTCTATCCATTCTGTTCCAGCGGCGTTTTTAAAGTCGTTATTCTATCTTTTTGAGAAGGGGCACCATATTTTGCATCCATCTTTCTGGTTTGTCCAAACCTAAATCTATCGGCTATCTTTTTAATATTCTGCTGACATCGCATAAACATTGTCATTTTTACAAGCTTTTATTTAACTTGCAATGTATGTAAGTTAGGGTGGAATCTTGCAACTCAATTTTGAAGCAGATATCTTCAATCGATTGAGCTGAAATTTTCTATGCACGTTCGGTTTGGAAGACAATGCATGGTTAACTGTGTGACGTCATTCTAAATCCAACATGGCGGCACACCCAAGATGGCGGACTAGTTATTTTTAATGCACTCCTACAATATGGGTATCAAATGAAAGAATAATTCGAAAAATAAAGTGACGTCACTCTAAATCCAATATGGCGGACTTCTTAAGCTTGAAATTCAATTTTGAAACAGATATCTTCAATCGATTCTTCGATAAATTCTTATTTTTTTTAAAATTATACTGTGGATACCAGTAATTACATAGAGCGACTTCCTATCTGACCTCAACATTTATTTACTATGAGTACGTAGCATGGCAAGAATTGCAAATAAAATGCGGCGGTTTTAAACTATAATCTATAGCACTGGAAACTTGATTAGTCCAAACCATCTTCTACGCAGGGCTATCTTTTCTGCTGGCTATTAATTGTAAAACAAATTTGGCAGTCACATTTCGTGCCTATTTTTACCGCGTCTTGACCTTAAGAACAATTAAATATCAATCAATGCGATTCTTGTCTAAAGAGAGGATTATGTACTGTTTCCTTTGTGCAGAACATAACTTAATACCCTGGTAACAATGAAATTTTGACGTCAGTACATAATATTAGTAATAACGGCGCTGCAGTACTTAAGTAGTTTTAATAGGAATAAGTCTTAACGCATATTATTAATACACATTTTATAACAGTCATGAATCCAAAGAGTTAAAAAAATATTTATACATTTATTAGCTGTTCGAATATTTCTGGACAAGTTTTTACAACAGTCATATTTTATTCATCATTATAAAAATATATAGAGAAGCATATTGTATGAAGATTTTAAGGGAAGGTAACTTTTTTTGGATGATGATGATATGTTGTGTATGCCATGCCGTACCACATCATGCCGATTACATCGTTTTCAAGCTTCGCATAGCTGTCATGCGACGCTACGTCTCGTAGTAAGGACGGACGCATGTGACGCGACGGCGACGAACATGGAAACGGAAAAATATAATTTCAAGAGGTGGACCAAACTAAAACAAAGGCATTTAAACACGTTGATAATCGTTTATATAGAAAGTCAACGATATTGATAAATTAAATAATTCGCTGCTTGCAAGCAGGTTCTGACTATTACGTTCTTAAAATATCTTTACGAAAAATAGGTTTTTTATAATATTAAGTGATGAGACAAACGATTACAATTATTATAGTGCAATAAGAAACGACGAGCTATTACAGAAATTTAATTATTTTAGTTAAGGGTGTGTTAAAATTTAAGGTAACAAGTTGGATTGTATGCTTTTCTTATATATAAAAGAGTTTGCAATGGTATTTGTTCGTTGTTATTGTTACTACCCACTTAGGATTTGCAATGTCTCTGGCATTGTAGGCCAGTAGCCCCACCATGACGTGGTAATGTGATCCAATTCCGATGATGTAAATGGGATAGTGCTATTCGCTATGTATAGCTCCGTTTCCCCTTTAGAGCGGAATCATGATCGTTTTAAGACTTCATAGTAGGGCCTCAGGGCTAAACAGGTCCAGGGCCAGGCTAAACAGGGGATTGTCGCTAGACGGATTTGCCCGCGGGAATGCCTAAACACTGGACCTAGCTGCTATGCGCACTGTTTCGTGTCTGGTCGTCGCAGACACTCAATAAGCCAGTTCTAGAACTTGAAAATCGCTTACATTCAATTGTATTGTGTGTAACATTGTTGCTGAGATGATAAGCAACAATGTTACACACAATACAATTAAAACCTTGAAAATGTAAGGATTGAGATGTTCTGCTACTGAGGTGGGAATATTTTGTAATGTTCTGTAATAGCGAAGTCCAGATATGCCCGTGGGCAAGTCTTGAATTCTCCGCTTGACTGCCAGGTGCCACTTTTTTGCCACTCCCCCAAAACATCCTTTAGTTTAAGTCTTTGCCTTTAAACTTCTTAAGGAACAAACTATTATGTAAGTTGGTTTAAAACGGTTTTATTCAACTTCTAGTTATTTTCATGGAATGAATATTCGAAATATGCATTGAATTGGTTTTTATTGTTGTGGTCATTTCATTACCTACAAATTCAGGAACGTAAGTCTAGAGGGATTATTAATTGGTAACATTGAATAATCAACACACTTTGTTACATTGACTAGAAGAATAGAGTTGTCTATGTCACCGGAAAATTGCAAACGCCGTAGGATTGTAAAATATCCCGTGAAATCGTAAATTATTTTTTCTTAATAAAACACGGTGGTATTAGAAGCTACTGAATTTGGATGGAATTTATTGTAAACAAAACGATTTTTTTTCATAATATATCGAGAAATTATAATCGAATAAAGATTTATTATAATCTTACGGAGTCTGCAATTTTCCGCTGACATATACATAAATAAGCAGATACCAAACGCATCTATCTAGAGGAGTCCTTGAGTTTCCACTTGTTACTGAAATTAAAGTTTATTATTCAATGTTGAAAATCTGGTCTTCTTTGATGTTTAAATGACACAACACTTTAATAATTGGTCTTTATTTAATTAAACATTTTATACAATTTATTAATATGTTTTCTTTCACTAACATGCTAACACCTGGATACGAGGTAATTTCAATATTTTGTTGTGTGCAAGTGTGTTGTTTTATTAATCTTTGTTTTTATGCATGGCTGGTACTATATTTTAATTTATATTACACAAAAAAAATGCATTTGAATTGAATTTCTTTTCTGTTTGTGCTGCGCGATTTTAACACTTTTCAGTCAATATTTTAATAAATTATTTATTACTGTTTCAAAATTCTGCATGGCCCTAATTGGTGCAAATGTACAAGAATTTGCCATGTCTTATTCTGTACAACAATTTTAGACTGTATTTAAAAAGCTGTGACAAAATTGCGAATCTACTAGCTGAGTTTGAAATTTCTTTCGCCATTTTTGATTTGCTCCATATTTATGATGAGTACTTCTCACGTGTCGCAATGAATTTCACGTAATTCAAATTCAGCTTGTAGATAAATTGGTGACGGACTTTTATCCGACAATTTCTAATATATTTCGTCATTGTCCCCAGGCTTACTCCGTTACAAGGTGGACTTCCAATCGATGCAGCTGGACGACGAAGAGATCGACAATCTGTACGACATCGACGACTATTAAGCGCGCGTCCGTCGCATTGTCGCAACTGTGTGCCGTGTCGCACGGCTGCGAATGTGTGCCTTTACTTATGAATATTGGGTCGAGTTTAATTGGCCGGTGAAACTTTACTGGCGTGTTAGTTGATATCTGATTATATTAAATTGAAAGCAGTATATTTTAACTGAATTTTCAGTTCTATAACATGGTTTCTGGAACGAATTTCAGCATGAAAAATTGTTAGCTGTGATTGGTTGAATAAATTGTCAATAGCCAATTGCATCGCTTGTGTCTAGTTAACCGTTTCTTCCAGAAACCGAAACCTTAGTTAACGATACTCATATAGCGTTGTGAAGTTTCGCTAGTTAATTAAATTGATCTTGTATTATGGTGGTATATTGTCAATTTAAAGCTCGCTTGCCTTCTCTCTTGGGAGTTTTTTTTATTGTGATGGCTTTGATTTTGACTCTAGTCTAAGTCATAGATGACAGAGACAAAGTCGAAAATGGAGTGAGCTTACCCAGAAGAATAATATATTACAAAGCTTCGAGAGTCGATCGTCACAGCAAGTTATTTGATGCAATTTTTTTGACGGACCGTCACAACTAAGATCGGTGTATGTCCTGTTTTCATTTTTTTATTAAAGCATTTATTTCTTGTAACTGACGAGGCGACGCTTATTCGTATATACAGATTTAAACAAGTCAATAATGCCTTGACAAGACTCAAAACTAAATATTTTACATTATACCACCATATGTACTAAAAGACTGACAGTTTGCAATAAAAATATATTTATGTTGTCTGTTGCCGAATGAGATGTTAAAAGAACTGTTGGTCTGACAGCGTTAAACCAGTGGTCTAGCCAGCCAGATAGTACCAGCCTCTTAGTGTCTCACTGAAGGTTGAAGACCTGTTCCCATGTATAAAAGGCAGTAGCATTAATCACCACGCTTGTTCAAGGCGGTTCGGAATAAAGGTTCTACTTTATATAACACTAGCTAAGTTCCACGGCTTCGTTCCCGTGAATTACGGGTAACTCGATTTTTTCAAGTTAATAGTAGCTTATCGGATTTTTTTTGCACCGGCATTTATCGAAATTGGGCAGAATAGTGCACGTGTGCGGCAAAATGCCGCCATAAGAAAAACTAACAAAGCGAAATTTGTGACGCAACAAAAAAAGACAAAATCCTGCATTGCGGTATCAGCGTTCTCCTTGCGATTTGAACATATACAACAGTCCGAATATCAACTGTCGGGCAGTTGCCCTCCAGACATAACAAACCGGTCGGAGGATCCTCCCTTTTCAATGGATACGCCTACATTTTGCCAGTATTTAAATAGGGTGCGAGCCTATAAACATAACTATATTCAAATTCAATCAATTAATGTGCCTAGTCTTTAACAACTATGTTGGGGTCGGCTTAGTGTAATTGGATCTTGCTGAATACCAGTATTTCACATGACGCGACTTGCCTACCCGACCTCCAAAATTCAGTGAATGGGTAACACGATACCCCTTGTCAAGTCTGGTTTAACACAATTAACACTAAATAATGTGTTAATGTTATAAATATGCCAATGGAAGGTTCTGTACTTAAAAAAATACTCATAAAATAACCCTCCTGGCGCAGTCGGGGAAAAAACATAACCTCTTCCTTTTTTGAAGTCGGTTAAAAAAATATATCTGCAAATGTTTCATGAAAGTGTCATCGTAGTTTTAACCATCGACGATTGGCGAGTTATAGAACCTCAGCGCAAATGGCTGCTAAATAAATGTCTTTTTGTAAGAAGTGTAATATAAAATATTTAATTCAAATAAAGAAGCTATAGAGGGAAATCTGAATTAATTGTTTGCATTCAATAATTCCACACTTTCTAGCAAATAAAGACTGATTTCAAAAACTTGTCACAATCAAACCACTGGTTTACAACTTAGGTATTGCTATAAAACACGGCACACATTAACGACTGTTATAGATCGCATTCGGAACTTCGTTTAAGAACTTTAGTCGCAAAAGATCGTCAAACAGTCCATTGCAATAATAATTAGAACAAGACAGTATTTTTGTTGGCGATCGCGCGATTGAATCGCAAATGTCTGCTACTAATCGCCAATGCGTGCGACACCTACGCAAGCTCCAAATGCGATCTGTTATTTTAAAAACCAACCAAGACATCTGTATTTTTTTGTTCTCATTAAAAATACGCTATATTTTAATTATTATAAAAGAATATGATTTCCTATGTATTAGCTAATAACACCTGCACAGGTTTTTAAAACTATTTTATTTGTTATATTGTATGATAATAAACTGGCGGTTGGTGGATCACGTCATCTTTTCTATCTTTTTTACCTTTATTAACCCCTTTTTATGGATGGGAAGTTACCAAATGACTTCTCCTGGTCTGTGCGAAGCGGGAGGGAGTGCTAGACTCTTACTGACTAAAACCTACCCATGTTCCTTCAAATGCCACGGTAACTCTTTCGAACAATCCCGTAAGCCTGGCAGGCAAACTTTATTTACCATTGCAAACCCACTGCAAGACAAGAGCAATGTTTTTAGAACGAGAATTATCACAGTATTGATGGGAAGAAATGTCAAACGTGCTTCAGTGGCTGTGATTGGTTAAATGAATTTTCAAAAGCCAACAAAAATTAATATTGACTGTAATAACAAAAAAATTGGTTGAACCGTTGAGTAGTTACGAGTGGACATACATACAGGTCAAATACAACCCTCCTTTTGGGCTTCGCCAGTCGGGTAAAAAAAAAAATATTGTGTTCAAAACTTAAGTGCCTCACGGCTGCGTTTAAATGTACTATTTCAGCGATAATACATTGATGAAAATCCCTATCGTAGGAAAAATACACAGTTTTCAATACATTCCCAAAATGTACAATCTACACATTTACACAATAGGATAAACTTTTTTACTGTAATGAAGCTAAGATTTGTTTATTTTATAGAAAAAGGAAATGAACTCGATAGTTCTATACTGTATTAATTTTAGTTGTACTTATGTAATATCCCAAAACCCGGGATTTAAGTCCCGATAAAATATTTAGGCGTAACGCGTCTCCACTTTTGTCTCGGTTATTTTTCCAACTTTAGGTACTTTAGCTCACCTAATTCCGATCACTGGTAATGCTTGTCTGAATTTTTTGCAATTATAATATAAACTACTAGAACTGGGTTGTCGCAAACTAGCAAATTAGTGTGTTTAATGTTATCTCGTGAGTTATGTGATTATACTGAAGTTGCTAAGGGAACGTACCCATACTACGTGACCAGTTCAGGGGAGAGAGAGGTATTCAAAATACCACGCTTGGTCACAGACTTATGATTTAGTCACGCAGTCAATATCTTCTTGGTTAATCTCCCACTTTTTGAGCTACATTCAAATATGGCACACAGCGTTTAGCGCTTTTCTTAAGTTCCTGTTGAAGAAGAGAATAGGTATACAAACACTTTTGGCGTCACGCGGCAAACGCCGTATGCCGTATTAATTAAGACATCTATGAGCTAAATCATTTTTCTGTTTTCAAAAGAATATTTAAAATCGTATTTATTTAATTACTACGTGAAGAATAGAGGGGGAGGGGGGAGTTTGGCATATACTAGACGACGGATGGTCACCAAAGGGAATTAAGAAATTGGAATAAATGGGTTGCGTTGTATGGTTACGTCCCCTAACGTTCTCCAAATTGTTTTGTGAGAGTTGAGAACTGTCCTACCGTGGGAAAGTGTATCTACACTAGTACGGAGGATAGTCAATATTATTACGAAAGTTTGGTTTTTTTGTAATTGTTATCCATACTAAATTATAAATGTGAAAGTAACACTGCCTCTGTTACCTTTTCACGTGCAGGATTTGGATGAAACTTGGCACACGAGTAGACCATGTCCCGGAATTGGCGATGCAAAGATTCTAATTAGCGCCTCCAGTGTCAAAATTTGAAGCTGTCTAAGAACGACACTGACAGATTTTATACAGCGCTGCCAACTTATGGGGAATTCCCCAAGCTGCGGGGAATCTCAAGTTGATTTGGGATTGGCACTATGCAGGGATTTTGAATATCGATAGTCCGGGCCAAGTCAGAACACTTAATATTTTGTAGTAGCATTGTGTGGAAACAAATTTTTACTATAGTAGGCGCCAGATAAATGTGGAATAAAGTACATTGACCTTTCCCTAATAACTGTTCATAGGTACCTGAACAATTAAATATGAATCGTTTTTCATTATTAGACAATGTTAAGGATCACGAGAGATGATGATTCGGGACAGCTTTGTGTCATTAATTCCGTTTTTTCAAATTAAAAATGTCAATAATTGTAGGTGGGGTCAATGACCGTTATTCCACGATTATCTGGCGCCTACTATAGAAAATAGTACAATTCTTGTACTAGGCACGTTGCGCTATCTAGCGGATCTTGAAGTCAAGGTGGGCTTTGATGGGGGCGCAGAGTTACTATTGTAAGATAATAGATGTCACTGTTAGACTATGTTTCTCAGAATTTAGATAGATGTCGCAACGAAAGCATGTTTTGTATTATCAGTTGCCAATTATTTTCTGAATCGAACCAGACTTGCAATCTGGATGAATTATGTAAACAGTAGCGATATAACAGAATTAATAAATCACCTTGCGTAGTCATTAATGTTTTAGTCCTATGAAGGTACTATGGGGCGAGCGTATTGCCTTGTGTGCTTTGATGAAGTAAATCTTTATTTCCTTAACTTTATTAAGCACATTTTTGAGATGTATCTCCTCAAGCGTATTGCCTCGTGTGTTTTGTGAAGTCATTTTTTATTTCCTAAACTTTATTGAGTACCTACATTTTTAAGATTATCTCCTCGAGCTCCTTGTTTTGATACCCCACATGACTATGTCACAAGCAAATATACTCTCGAAAACCATTACCCTCCTGGGGCAGTCAGGTAACATTGTAATTTATCTAACGGCGGCTGCCATCTTGTTTCTTTTTTAAAATTAATTTAGCTGTATATTATTATGATACGTACTTCCTACCTCAACTTTGTTAAAAATCAATGTAGCCGATTAGGCTACAGGGTGTTCCAAAATAATAAAAATAAACATTCATACTCTTGAAAATATTTTCACTCTCTTTCTAAGGCAGTCGTGGTGAAAATAACCGAAGTCAGGGAGACCACGTTCAACGAATGCGCTTGCAACCAATGACTCGTCGTCTTTCGGTAACCAATCATAATCAATGAATTGTAAGATGACAATGCAAATTGCAAGAAATAATAAAAACGGGTCCAGTGACTTACCGCACGTGTAAACCCGTGCAAAAATTTCCCGTTTCTTTAAGTTGCTTAAATAAAATTAACCGTTTATTAATCGGCTTAGAGTCCAATTAGCAGTTGGCAAACTCTGAGTGCCTTTTTAGTCAAATCATCATAAATAGGAACTAATGAAAGATCAAATTGCTTTATCATGTTAGTACCTACTTATCTTTAATTCTTTGTTGTTCCTAGTTTAAAAGATTTCTAAGTTTTTATTCAACGTCCAAACTAAATTAGTAGGAGAGACTCCAAGGGGTAGTTATGGGTATGGATATGTAATGAAGATAAAACACAAATGAAAAAACTTATAGTTCACTACCTGCGGCCGTAAACTCAAAAGACAGCTGTTGGTTCTTTAAATTAATATGCAACTGCAGCGTCAAAAATTGACACAGGTAGAGTACCTACATAGTCTCAAACTACAGCTCACGAATGTACCTATCGATGCTGCATCGCGATAGTAGCAATGCAGAATAGTTACTTGATTAGTGTAGGGACTAAGTACATGTAATAATGCTGACAGGGCAAAATGCAACGCTCCCCGCACATAAAGTAGAGCGGTGTTGCAGCCTTGTATCGTGGTTGGAGAGGAAGCGCAAATAAAGTCAGCGTAGGATGAGGTTTATCGGTTGATTATTACATCGGGCACAGATATACTTCTTGTAATACGTTATAAGGAACACTGGTTATTGTCACGGCGTGGGGCAGACGACTAGCCGCTCTACTTTATGTGCGGGGAGCGTTACATTTTGCCCTGTCAGCATTATTACATGTAGTCCCTACAAGTAGGAATAAGACCAGTACACAACAGTATCGAGACTACATCACGGTACTTTTGCGATTGTATCGTTACCGAATCGCTGCAAAAAGCCGCCGTTGGGCGACCTCTCTTATGAAGGAGCAATGCTGAACATAGATAGATATCACCCGAGGATATCTACCCATAGAGTAGGGTCTCACGCTGTGGGCATCCAATATACCTAACGTTCGTAATTCTTGCTGTCAGTTCAATTATCCTGCAGCAGCCTATTCCTAAAAATCAGCCACTCTTACGCGCCACTCATAGCTCATAGCATAGGTACGCATGTATTTTCCTCCTAGGAAGTCCACCTATAATTCACCATTATTTACCCGTAAATTAATGAAAATATGTTACCTACTAGTAAATATTCTACACGGAAAATAGTACATAAGTACCTACGTACTTACAAAAATACATAACCAATCTATGGGCGACGTAGACACATCTAACGTCAAAAAGTTCCACTGGCCTCTAACAGACGGAAAAATACTCAAAAGATGGCGCAAAAACTACAGTGACGCAATATCAAGAACCTGGTTCTTTTGAAAGTTAACTTGACGTTTATTTTTAACTTACTGACGAGTTGAACTCGGATTAGATGCATTTAAGTAACTACTTGCGTTTTGAATACGAAATCTTGAAACAGGCTTAGAATGTGATCTGTGCTCAAGAAGATTTGAAAACAATTAAAATAAGCTTTTCAATGTTAGGTACGCAATCTTTCTATCAAATTTAAAAACTATTTCATTCAGACCATCACGCCTTTACGGTAGGAGTAGGCTGAACTTGGTAGACATACTCAGTTTGCCAAATGAATTTTGCTTAACGCGAGCCAAATGTAGACTTCGGGCTGAGTAGATACCTATCATAAATAATCTGAACCTAGGAATTAAGGATCTAATACAAAGACTGGATAGTCGAACATGCAGCCTTTTGCTATCCAAAACAAAGTTGTTTTATTAACGGATCGTTTCAAGTGTCGTTTAAATTAAATGCAGATGCTCATCTGTTTTTAAAAAATTCGGCGTCCATTTTGATTTGCTCAGCAAATCAAACAAAAACTGCTGACCATGGACAGAAAAATAAATAAGACTGACCACTTGCTGTACTTTCAAAAAACGTAATATTGCGTCAACTGAGGTTTTTTTCTATTAAAATTACCTTTTTACGTTTTTGGCTGAATGATTTCCAACTGTGATTGAAAAAAACGTCAACGAAATTGTAGTTTCAGCAGACAGGCGGAATAATTTGGGTTTTAGCATAAAACTGCAGAGTTTTACATTTTTGATAATAGTGTTTCTACGTACGTAATGCCTCCCTATTTTAGTCAAGGGTGTGAGAGATGATTGGTTTCACAGTGTAACCAACCATCACCATCATCGGCAGTTTTGTTCCACCCACTGATGAGTCGGTTTATACCTAGGCCCCTTCCCTTAAGCCTTCATTTTGTGAAATGACAAAATGAAGACAAATACGATCGATAGCATGAATTTGTGTAGATATTACGCAAATCGGCTACTTGTCGGGGGCCACATTCCTACCTTCTCTAAGTATTTGTCAAACTTTACTCTACTTGCCTGAAAACCTGTCAAACTTTCTTTTTAAAGTAGGTAGAGGGTAGCGTTTGACGTTTGACACGTTCTTAACTTCAAATACTCACTCAATTCAGAAACCTGCCCATAAAGCCACATTCGAAAAAAAAACCCCGGGCACGCTACAGCAAGTTAAAATCAAAATCTGATCAGTCATGTCTATAGACTACCAACTTACACACTGTGATATCTTATTTTGCCCATCACCCTTCCTTAAGACGTTTATAAGGAAAATCCCACGCCATCTAGTCTCTACCTATATTTAGAACAAAACTGAAACAAAATCATAAAAGATCAAAGTACGGCCAATGGTCTTGACAAAGTTGGCCCACAATAAGATGTTTAATGTAGAAGGTTCACGCCGCGGAATTGATTAAGTTATCAATTTTTTTGATGTCCATTCGCAAGTCTCTACAAATATTTGTCTTTGGTTTTAAGGTCAGGTTGGCAGGCGGATCCCGTCGATAGTAATCGTAGGGTTCCTGTCTTTCCCGAGGATACCGCACGGTCTCCGGCGAGGCGACGAGCCTCCTTGCCGGATTACCGCCATGGGAACTGGAGGCGAGAGCCCTCGCGCACGTTTACGCGTGGCGCGTGGAGGCGGTTCGCCGGGGTGAAACTCTGCTGCCGCGGCAAATTGCATCGCGGCGGACGGAGCTCCGGCAGGATACCATGGCAGTATGGAGACGGCGACTATCGCAACCCAGCACTGGGCACGCCACAATTGCGGCGGTAAGACCCCTCTTTGAGGAGTGGCTGGAGGCGCCACGGCGTCCTCACCTTCCGCCTGACGCAGGTACTCACCGGATATGGCTGTTTCGGAAGGTACCTGTTTCGGATTAAGCGGGAGGACACGCCCGGGTGTCAGCACTGTGATGATTGCCTTGAGGACACGGTGGAGCATACGGTGGAAGTCTGCCCTGCTTGGGCTGAGCACCGCCGTGTCCTTGTCGAGGCGATCAGCGGCGGTGACCTCTCGCGACCGGCCCTGGTTGAATCCATGGTCCGGAGCGATGAGGCTTGGGAAGCGGTCACCTCCTTCTGCGAAGCAGTAATGCTAGCGAAGGAGGAGGCGGGCTGCGCGAGGGAAAGGCAAGGCCTTCGCCCCAACCGCCACTACAGGAGAAGACGCCCCGGGCGTCGGGAGTCGCAGGGTGATCCCCGGCCACCGTAGGTGCGGGCCTGTGGACGGCGAGCGTTGGGTGGCTCGCTGTCCGATTACCACCAGGCCCGGGTTCCGGGTTCCCGGGTCCCGCGTTGTGTTTCACACGCGCCTCAAAGAGATGTCAGCATAGAAGACGGGGCCCGCTAGGGCCAGAGCCTGCCAGGGTTGCGGAATTTGTTCGAAAGAGTCACCGCGACCCTGGATCGCAAAGGGCTTTAGAAGGAACATGGATGGGTTTTAGTTAGTAAGAGTCTGACATGCCCTTCCGCTCCACCCAGAGCGGAAGAAATCATTTGATGATTTCCCATGCGTAAAAAAAAAGGGTTCCTGTCTTTAAAGCCCTAACCATCAGTAGTTTAGATCCTGTTCATCCGTTCAGTCAGATGGACCCCGATTTTAAAGTTAGAGACACGAGGGTGAGTTGGCTAAACTAAGTTAGTTGTAGCTCAGTGTAATTCCGATAATAGATTGTTTTATATCCTGAATAAAGCCCAAAGAGTACAATTGGATGAACTGTCGATACGAAAAGAAGACTCCATTATCACATCGGCGTCAATCAATGTCAATAACTTGTCAATGTTGGTAGAGGTAAGTGAATAAGAAGTTTTTTTGGCAGTTTGCAACAAAATACGTGAGTCGCCACATTAAGGCCCCTGGCCCACGTGCCCTGCTCCGCTTAGTAGCACTGGGCTAACGGTCTAGTCCAAGGCTAACTTTACAATTGACCTTAGCTGCCATAACATGAAATGAAGGCCTTAAGAAGCTCTTTCAGAAAAGTAGAATCTCATTGTTGATGGTTGTTGGACCATTTTCTATCAACCTACTTTGCAGAAAGTTTCTTTTTTGAGAGGCTAGTGAAATATCTATAATTATAGTTTTATCCAGGGCTAACTACGTTTTCATTTTTGTGCAAGACCATTCTGCAAATTTGTAAACTTAGCCCTGGACTAGACCGAACGCCCAGTGCTAAGCGGAGCAGCGCAAGTGGGCCTTAGTTAGTTAGTCTCGATCAAAGTTCACCTTCTACAATAACTTGTAGCATGACAGACGAAACAACAAAAAAGAAACAAGTTTTTTATCAATAAGTGTTTTTATTCATGTTTTTTGGTGCTCGGTAGGTATTTTGTACAGTTGTGTGATGTAAGCGAGCCAAAATTAGAAAGCAAGCATTTTCTGATGCTATTTTTAGCTTGGCCGCCATTAATAAGCAATTTTTAAATAAACTTGTCGAGTTCAAACTGGTTTCTTGATGTTTTGGACTTGATTTTATACTTAATTTGGGTTCTTGCTTTTAAATTATGTTGACTGTTGTGCGGATTTTTAATTGTTTTATTAAGTAAGTATATGGTATTCGTTCCATGTAAATTGATCAATTTACAATGAACCAGTCGTTTAAATCCCGTAGTACCTTCACCTCCATTCAAGACAGTAATATTGTAGCGGCATCAATGACAATACACCATACACCATCTCGTCGGAGGATCCTCTCTGTTCAATGGAGGTTTTCGGGACTTTAATCTCTGTTCCGTATACCGTCTATAATATCTAGATGTTGGATTGAGAAGTAGGTAGGTATTTGCATTGGTCCAATAACATCACAATTCACTGAATTCACTCTGAAGTAACAGCCGTCCTGCCGGTCGATTCTGTAAACATGTCGAAGTGAAGGCTTGGGTGAAGTGATCACGAGGTGAGCTGTCAATCCATATAATCAAGATGTCACGTGATCACGTAGTGAGCTGTCATTCCATCTGAAATAAAACTAAAACAGGAAACCTTTAAAAATGGAATCATATCTGGTAAGTATGTCATTATTTTTTATGATAGACGCCTGAAAGTCTGTCATACACAATTCTTACCAAGGGGTCTCGTGTTATCTAGCTACTGGGTTGTGAAGGTCAGCTGGCAGAAGCTCGATTTAACATTTACTGGTCTGCTACATCCGGTTAGACTGGGAACCGACCCCAAAATAGTTATGCAAAGACAAGGCAGGAGTTAACTTCGATGTAGGCTGAGTTGAATGATTTCTTCAACAGCGTTCCTTGTACGCCTTTATTAATAAGGATAACATTCAGCACTGGAAGTAAACAACCTGATAATGCGTACACGCGTTACATCACAATCAGTTACAGCATTTTAAAGAGAGCATCCGATAATATTGTAGGCCGTAGACACGTGTAGATTTCGACCTTCTCAATCTCCCCAATTCGGTCCACAGAGAACGCTGTGTTCTATTTTTCTAAAAGATAAAGAACATTAGATATCAATGAGTATTAATGAGTAATCTATACTATGAGTGCGAAAAAGTTCTGTGCCTGTCTGTTTGTTTGTTAAGTTTTCACGCTTAAACCGCTGAACGGATTTGTACCTATAAAACTTATACTAGCGGATTCTGTCTAGGATAAAGACAAAGGATAGGTACGTTTGAATCCCAGTAGTACCTACGTTCCCTTGGGATAATTATTAAACCCTTTCTTGCGGGCGAAACCGCGGTCCTTCGCCCACAAGGCAAAATAGCTAATGCACACTATTTTTTTATCTGTGGTACGCAAGCCATAATGTCAATGACGCATCTATAAATATATTAACTAACATTTGAAGAAATATAAAATATATCACTTTAACCAAAGACGTGGCTAAAAGGTCTTAACAACCAGGCCATAAAAAAAAGTCAATGACGCTATTTTTATGTTTTTGTTTTTAGAGCATCTGCGATATCAAATTCGCTATTTTAAAAAATGGCGCGTGCTATTTTTTTGTTGTTATTTTGTTTGCCCAATGTGATGTGTCGTTAAAAGTATTTTTTGATTTCTAATTTAAGCAGTGAGATAAGAAGTTTGTGATTCCCGGGGTCAAAAAACTAGTAACAAGCACGTGACGTGGTTTTTAGCTTAGATGGACCAGGAAACAAAAGAAGGCATTTTGAAAAGAGAGAAGAAAGCTTTTGCCCTGCAATGGGAGAATACTAAGTAAGTAAGTACCACACTTTGCATCATAATCCGAAGGGAAATTCTTAATCCATTTTCTTCATTCTTCAATGCCGTTTTTGTCATACCTATCTATTAATTATTGGAATGAAATATAACAACACACAATGTAGGACCCAATAATATTAGTGTGTTAATTCAGTGTGGTAGCGAACTAGGCTTACCCCAGTTGTAAATGACCCTTGGTGGCTATTCACCTAACCATGTTCTATTTCCCTGCTCGATAAGGAGGGAAGTGGAGATTATGTTTTTTATACTACACCTGCTTGGAAAGTACCTTGATACTTTATCAAATTTACGGTAGAAAGTACGTCATTGCATATCGAACAAATATGCGGGGAGAAAACGCATCTGAGCGGGAGAGAAAAGTGTATGAAAATCCATTTCTTACGTGGTTTTTCTTTTTTAATTTTGGGTAAGACTATGCGCCGGTAACCTAAATATCAAAAGCCAAAAAGTTTTTACAGTGAGTTTTTATCTCCAAGTTCGCAAAATGACACTGGCCACTAGCTGTGTGTTGGATGGTGTCGGGCTGGCAGTGCGACCCTGCGGCGGCAGGATAAACAATTTGAAAAAAGAACATGTGAAAATTGCAGACGCCATTGGCGCCATTTCCAATTTGTGTGTTGTTTGAGGATTCAGTTTTAACTGCAACAATTTCAATATAAATTTCAATTAGTAAAGATTTCGTTTTTTATTTTCCTTCTAGGTGTAGTATAAAGCACTATGTATCACTCGAGAGAAACTGCGATTCCCGATCTTGGGTGTTTTAAAGCCCTCGCCTACGGCTCGGGCTTCAAACGACACCCTCGACGGTAATCGGTCACTTTCTCCTCTCGGTGAACAATGTACTATTTTACCTCTCCGCTCTTCTTTTTTTATTTATTTCGTTGAGGAATCCGAAACAGTTGAATCGTTTCTCCAAGACTCGTCAATTTGGAAAATTCTTTTTGTATATGATAGCCACATTCATGAGGAATGGTGTAGGTTATACGGGAACGGGAAATTCCTACGGGAATGCGAAAAAACGGGATATGCGCTAACGAAGTCGTGCAAGTGCTCGCACATATTAAGCAGCCTTCATATTTATAAAAACCTTTTAACCATTTAAAAAAAAAAATAATTGTTTAGTTTATCTTAGATTAGCAAGATACTTAATAATTATTATAATCCGAATTCGAGAAGCAGAACCTAAAAGTTGATTGGCAAGAAATTCTCAGGAGCACAGGCTTTTTCAACCAATCAAACTACGGGTTTTTTTTTAAATGGGCTAATATTCTTTTACGAACATAAATTTGTAACCTACGCAAACGGGTAGGTATATTTTTTTGAATAAACCTGAAATTGAAATAATAATGTTTATTACATTAATAATTAAATAGGTAAGTAGGTACTTATTTATCGTTTACACACTTATTTATTGCGATTGTCGGCTGACTAACCACAAAAAAAAACTAATTTGCGCAGTTAAATATTTCTGCGTTTCACAATATTCAATTGTTTATGCAAGATAGCAAATCGGCTTATAATAAAAATACAACATTATTTTTATAACTCATGATTTTCACTAAAGTATTCAAACAAGCCAATCGGATCGTTTGTGATAAATAGTGATATTTTACGTAAGTATTAGTAAAAGTTAATGTTGCCAGTATACAATTTGATTAATCGAAATGAAAGTTATTGAAAACAAAATGTTCCGTCAAGATCGCGTGAAAAACCAAAAAAAAAAAGATTTTAAACTTTGAAACTACAAAAGGAACTCATTTTTGCCGAAAGCTCTGAGTATGATTAATTTGTACTTTTCTAATTTTTCAAAACGTCAAATTTTAATCCTTTTCTTTTCATGACTTGACTTGATTCGTCCGTGCCACGGAAAGCATGTGTCATTTGTAGATCCTTGTCAGTCATTATCATTACAGATAAGTGTTTAGAAGCATGAAATCTAAGGCCATACTTGCCAAAGGGCACGGGCGCGCCGCTCGCGGTGGCCAGCTACCTCTCTTCATGGCTTGAGCACAATTTTCACGCAGTAGGTCTGAAAAGTAGAGTATGCTCCTCCTCAGGGATAAAGGTGTCTTTGCCTTGGGCTAGCTTAAATCCCTCGCTGCATTCAGGATTCTTGTATTAACTCTCTTACGTCGTTCGAGAGCTGAGATGCAAAGGGCTTTAGGAGGAACACGGATGGGTTCTAGTCAGTAAGAGTCTGACCCGCCCTTCCGCTCCACCCAGAGCGGAAGAAGTCATTCGATGATGTCCCATCCTTAAAAAAAAAGTGGGTTACCCCAAAACAATTTTATTTCAAGATTTTATTTTACCACTTTGTCGGCCTGCACACGATGCCGTCACCGCGCCGTTGCCGCGCCGACGCGGCACAGTTACACTGTAGATACGAGTCGCCCGAAGCCCGCCACTGCGCCGCCGCCGCGCCGCTACCGCGCGCGTGCCCCCCCTGTCTGTTTGATTCATTACATTACCGGCCGCGTTCATACGCGGCCGGTAATGGAATGGATCAAACAGAGGGAACGCGCGCGGAGGCGGCGCGGTGGCGGGCTTCGCGCGACTCGTATCTACAGTGTTATTGCGCGGCGTCGGCGCGGCGTCGGCGCGGCGACGGCGCGGTGACGGCATCGTGTGCAGGAACGCTAATATGAATAAGTACCCATTCCAAATGACAATTTTCTAGTGCTAAGCGTCTCTGAGCTAAACCGCGGACAGACGGACATGGCGAAACTATAAGGGTTCCTTATTGACTACAGAACCCTAAAAACAGGCAAAGTATCTCTTCTCTTAATAGTTTAAATCACAGTGGCTGTCTGCATGTCTGTTTGTCCGCTCACTTCTTCTAAACCACGCAACAGATTTTGATACGGTTTTCACTAATAGGAAGAGCAATGTACGAGGAAGTTTTGTGTAAACAGGGCGTCAGGACAAGTGCGTTCCTTCCATGTTGGGTTGTTTTCGAGTTCGAAGCTTTTAAGATTTTTGATGTGTAAAATCTTTCCTGTCGCTTTCCTGCAATCTATGGGAGTGATTTCGTGAAATGGGACGGAAGTGTGTAACAGGAAGCCGAGGAAGCGCGCGCTATTTGATTTGACCTATGAGCGCGCCCTATTCGATTTGACTAATGAGCGCGCGCAGTGGTCGAGTTGGCTGTCAGTTGGTACTTTTAATGTTAATGTAGCTTTTTACCAAGGTGAGACGTCAGATGTTAAACATCCTATGCTACATTACCGGTCACCCTGTTTGTAGTTTGCACCCGTGCGAGGCCCGAGCTACAAAATTATTCTAGATTTCACCGACAAGCAAAACCTCAAAAACGTGTCAAATAACGTTATTAGTTTTGAGGGTTCCGTACCCAAAGGGTAAAACGGGAATCTATTACTAAGACTTCACTGTCCGTCTTTCTGTGTCACTAGGCTGTATCTCATGAACCGTGATAGTTAGACAGTTGAAATTTTCACAGATGATGTATTCCTGTTGCCGCTATAACAAAAAAATACTAAAAACAGAATAAAATAAATATTTACGTTTTTATAGATAACTAGTGGACCGGCGAAATTGGTCTAGCCGTTCACGAGTTTTGCGCTTAGCAACACATTTAACGATTCATTTTTATTTCTATAGATAGATAGAAGGTACGGAACCCTTCGTGCGCGAGTCCGACTCGCAATTGGCAGGTTTTTTGATTACTGGCAACTCTGGCTGGCATAGTTAAAACTAGTTTATTGACGTCAATGCTGAACTTTGCATCCTCGAACAAATAGGCTGAATTTAGGCCTCTCCATTCTCAGAATTCGATTTAAAAATATAACTGGCTTTTTATGTAGATATTTTTGAGTCAAAGATGACCAAAATAACGATGGATGTATTGTTTGAAGTATGATCAGGGTTTTTCATAGAACAATATTTAACCATGTCTATGATTTATTTTAATACGATTCATGACCTCAGAATCTTAGACGGACTAATGTGTCAATTTAAGCCATATAAGTACCAAGAGCTCGTTCCTAATAATAACTGCCGCACGGGACGATTTTCAAGGTTAAACAACGCTAGCCGAGGTCGGTCAGTGGATGGGTGACCATCCATTAAGGACATAGCGAGACTCCTCTGTGCCTCGAAAAGCACGTTTAGCGTTTGTCCTGGCTGCCATTATCCGTCCTAAACCAAAGACCGTACGGGTAGCAAGAAGCCAGAAAATCTGACACCAGACACCAGTCTAGCCAAGGAGTCCTGCCTCTGCCGGTCGATTCTAAAAACATGTCGAAGTGAAGGCTTGGGTGAAGTGATCACGAAGTGAGCTGTCAATCCATGTGATCAAGATGTCACGTGATCACGAAGTGAGCTGTCATCCCATCTTGATTATATGGATTGACAGCTAGCAAGGTATAGGACGGATAATGGCAGCTAGGACAAACGCTTAACGTGCTTTTCGAGGCACAGAGGAGTCTCGATGTGTCCCGTTACTGGATCGGATAGGCGCTCTAAAAAATACTGGTAATCGGCTGCATCCGGTAAGACTGGAAGCCGACCCCTTTATAGTTGGAAAAAGGCTAGGTAGATTGACATTTAAACTACATAACAACAAACAATCAGCTTTTCGCTTGTCGCATCCACTTCTGCTCTGCTCGCTGTTGCCGGCATCGCTCAGGGGCCCTACTAAACCGATCATGATTCCGCTCTAAGAGAGAGACGGAGCTATACATAGCGAATAGCACTATCCCTTTTACATCACCGGAATTGGATGGCATTAGCACGTCATAGTAAGGCTACAGATATATCTGACCGCTCTAGACCAAGGCCTAATTGGCCTTAAGCTTCTGAACGCCAGAGCATAAACGCATCGGCATACTCCCGACGCCAAGCCACACATTCGCCGTATTTTTTGTCACATATTTGTGACGTTTGGCGTAAAGGTTAAGCTTTCGTTTGTCACATAAATGTGACAATGGCATTGGAAAGGTTAAAGCAAGTCCGCACTGCTCACAATAATTTATTTGTTACTATCTTTTGCGTACGGCTTCGCTTGCGTTATGGAATTTCGGAACAGTACAACCCTTTAACCGTCTGCAGGGTCTATCTATCTCTCTACCATTCGAAGTCGGTACAGCGATTTAGGCGTGAAAGCGTAACAAACAAACTCACATTCGTTTTTATCTATTTTCTATATTAATATTATAAAGCCGCTGAAGTATGCTAGTGCAGCTGTTGGAGTTGCATCGCAACGTCATGTGGTGCGCATACCAACATGCTCCCTGCATCAGGTGGTGGAAGAAAGCTTTTGGCCACAGGATGTGGTATTCCGCCACTGCCGCGGACAGGTGCCACCGGGTCCGGAACGCACAAAGACTTAGTGCAACTATTCAAAAGTCAAAAGTCATTTATTCAAATTAGGCTGAGTGCCAGCACTTTTTGAACGTCAAAGTTCTACATAAAGACAGTCCCCCAAAACGCCCGCCCGTCATATTATAAGTGTTATTGTGTATACACAATTGTTGTTATTATATGTATACTTATGTTAAGGATCCCTACCATCATCTTACTGGATTATACATCCTTCTCCCGAGCTCGTTTGCTCTTGTGAATCTCCACTCAGACTGGCTGATTAAGGCGAGAAAGATGTGGGAGCTCTGTTCCTCGTCAGTGTTCACCCCGGCCAGCCAATAAAGGCAAGCCGGAGACGAGGAACAATACTTCTCCCGGGAGATCAGATCCGTGGAGTCGCTACTGCCCAACAGTGCACCACAAAACTGCCTTGCTGATTGCAGAATTCTCTCTTTGTCTGGCGCCTCACCTTACATTTGATTAAAGGTTTATTGGGCGCCCCAATAAACCTTCAGCCCCACCACGACGTCAACGTAAACATACAGCGGAGTTTGTATGTATGGATGGATGGATGCATGTTTGTAACTCAATCACGTCAGAACGGCTGAACGGATCTTGATGAAATTTGGCACAAATGTAGATTATAGTCTGGAATGTCACATAGGATACTTTTTATCCCGGGAGTATGTTCCCTTGGACATACACGAGGGCGGAGCCGCGATTGGCAGCTTAATATATATTACTTAGTAGAGTAGAGCCAAAAAAATCCTTTTTGAGCAGTCGTGTAAAAATTTGCTTCTACGCATCATCGCTTTAAACATCAGATGTGTGTAAGTGGTCAAACCAGAGCCTATTCCAATAATGTAAAAATAACGTTCTCATAGCCGTAAATCATCGATTTATGAATCAACGTTGACGTCATGACACGCGAATCATAGGTCACTGCCATGGTGTTAAATTAATTATGTATGGTTTCCTTATTTATCTATATTTCTTCTTAGACATAGGTGGGATCCGTTTCTGATCGGGATCTTTCTGCAAGCGGTTTCGCACGCGTGATAATCGAAAATTATCCTAAGGGAACATACTCCCGGCATGAAAAGTATCGTATATCCTATTCCGTAACATGGTTACCCGGGTGCCAAGTTTCATCCTAATCTGTTTATCCGTTAAGACAGAAGAGATAACAAACAAACAGATACTTTTTTATTTAGTGTATCGCGCGCCACTTTTTGTCGGTTACGTTCCATCGTCTGCGCAACAATTTGTTGCCGTTAACTAAACGTTACATTTATTATTTTTTCACCCATATTATATTGATTTATTTCGTTTTAATTACTTTTTATGCTGCCCCGATTGACGTCATTCTGTCGACGCCGGTTGTCGCTGAAAACCAGCGCTGTGGCTCTGTCTCGCACACGAGTCACGAGTCCCAGCAGTATGCTGAGCGATGGCCGTTTTGCGCGAATGTGACGCATATCTTCCCAACTTGAATAACTTTTGTAATTTTGTTTTTTTTTATTTTTTGTAGAACGCAAGCTCGGGAACAACCTCTTCCAAAATTTTATTTCAAAAGAAAGCATTTTTTTTTTAAACATTGCCCCACGCTATGGATTTCTCCTTTATCGTGGGTGCGTTTACAAACTCACATACACAAACAGCCAGACCCGGATAATCTATTGTAGGCCATGTACGGTTATTGCAGGATAACCACGGAAGCGAAACCGCGGAAAGTACAACTTCTTTTATTTATTTATTTAACAGTTTATGTACACGCATTTAACAAATGAATAAGAAGAAGGGAACAGAAAAATAGGTACAAAGGTGATGCTTATTTCTAAAGAAATCTCTTCCAGCATACCTGCGAAAGGAGAGTCGAATAAAAGATATGTAGACATCGTGTGTAAAAGTTATGTTAACATAAAAAGACAAAAAAACTTTAAATATAACTTACTATAATAAATATGACTAAAATTAATATCATACTAATACATACTACTTAAATAATACTATAAGAATAATAATATATACTTTAAATATGCAACTATGATGGTACCGAAAGGTAAGGTTCTTTCGCTCTTCTTTTAAAATCTGGAAGAGTTTTGCATTCCCTAATGTCAGGCGGCAGTGCATTCCACAACCGTACCGCGTGCACAGTAAATGAATAGGAATAAAATCGGTAGAGTGGGGAGGGGATTTAAGGAGATTTCTAAGATGCGACCTGCAAGGCGCATCAGAAGGACGGGAATAGGAGAAGCGTTCACGCAAATAGGAAGCCGTTTTAGGGTTGTGAAGGATGTTAAATAGCAAACACAATATCCGAGAGTTCCTGCGAAGTCGGATAGGGAGCCACTTGAGTACCTTGCGAAATCCTGAAACATGATCGTATTTTTTGAGGTTGAAAACAAAACGAATACAAATATTTTGCAAACCCTCAAGTTTATTTAAAAGCTCCTCGGTGGCATCCAAATAACAGGCATCAGCGTAGTCTATGATGGGCTGAATGAGAGTTTGGGCAAGGGAGATTTTAGTGTTCAAGGGCAAAAAGCTCTGGAGGCATTTTAGCGAGTGAAATGTGTAGTGCACCTTGCGACTGACTTCAGCGATATGGTTAGTCCACGATAAATAGGAGTCTATGTTTTACATGCAAACATAAGAAGATTTCCTATTAGCTGACGTGGAAAACCTATCCCGCTGCCAACATCTAAAGGTCATAAGCACACATATCAACTCGGAAAGGGAACGTCACCGTATCGCCTTTTTCGCCGTATTGCCCTGAGGCGAGGCGGTTACGTTACGATTCCGATTAGTGTGCGTTGTAGTGGGCGTTTCATTAAAAAAATACTGCACAGCTGAGTTGATACGGTGACGATCCCTTGCCGATTGGATGTGTGCTATGACCTTAAGTATGACACGATGCAGCTGAGTAGCAGTCTTTACTTCAGGTCACGCACCCCCTAGTTAAACCTGAGCGTCTATAAGTCAAGAGTGAACTCCTAGCTCTTCCATCGCCGATCACATCATCGCTTACCATCAGGTGACGCAATCCTAAACAACAATAATAAAAGTTCTTCATCCCGATAAACAAAACACAAACGCGCAAAATATATCACAACAAACTGATAAAGAAAACAGCAAAAACTAAGAAAACGTCACACTTTTACACGTGGCAGAGACCCCGATTTCAGCGGTCACCTCATTAGAACGGCGACAGATAACTTTTCTGGGTCTGGAGCAACATCCGAAATGCCTTCTCGACCCCTGACCGCCACGTGCAGTAAAAGCGGCAACAATCTCAAGCGATACGCTCCAAATTCTTTGAACTGCGATAAGAAAATTTTGGCACTTATCTAACGTAATAGCAAGAGCGGAAATTGGATAGAGCGCGCAAAATTTTGGTTTGGATAAACCTTAGTTCGGTTTCTTCTTTGTTTTCTTGTACGTTTTTCTTTTGTAGCTCCATCATCATCATGCTCAGCCAGAGTTCACCTAAGCTGGGAATATCTCTATTTTCTTGTGCCAAACCCACGATGTTGTCTGCCGTCTGATCGACCAACAGCTGTCATAATCAAGATTGAATATCTTGATTATATGGATTGACAGCTCACCTCGTGATCACTTCACCCAAGCCTTCACTTCGATATGTTTACAGAATCGACCGGCTGCCCCCCTTCCACTCGTTATGATAAATGGGTGAAAAATAGATTAAAAATAGCACTTTTCCGCGTCAATCTGTTTTGGTAATTAAGTATAAACTAGATGAGGCCGGTGTTTCCTAGCTGAATACCCTGAGATGAAACACCGAAACCAACTCAGAGATCAGTGTTAGACGCCAATCGGTCACTCAATATAAGCTTTACTCCCCTTTTCTGCCAGGTTGGAAGTCCTCGTGGATGTCCTCCGCCCTGAGGTTGGCAGAGAAGTCTCACTGACTCCAAAACTACCCTCTAGTGCCACTATCGCATTTCGTGGTCTATATTCTTTCCACGAGTGAACAGATTCCCACCAGTTTAAGGTCAACAGTTTGATCTAGATTGAACCTAATCACTGAGGAATACTGGACTAGTGGCCGTGACTTCTAAATGTTAAATCAGGCCAGTGTTAGGCGAGTGATAGGAATAAAAGTACCTACTCCTCTGTGTGATATTGACCTCCAGGCTTTTGGCACATATGTCATCTGCTCGTGTATCAGCTTGAACTATGGAAGAATGTTCTTCGTCAATATCAGCGTTGCCCGGATCCCAATCTATTTGACTTTGGTGCAACATGTCTCCTTCTGTCCAATTCAACTTTGTTTTGAGTTTCTGTTCTAACTATCTAAAAGTCCAAACTCAAAAATTGGAATAACAGTACCAAAAGTTCTTATCGTTACTCAAAAATTAGAAAAATATATCTGTCAACACACACCTTATCGCATTTCAAGAAATTGGGGCACATTTTAATGAAATTTTGAAGTTTTTTCGAGAGAAGTTCGGATCAGAGGTTCCGTCACGACATGACGTTGCCATTTGAAGACCTACTATTTTATCTTCAAGCTTCTTAATGCGGTCATAACCACGTGTAAGAAGTAGTATACAGTACTTGGTACAAAAACATTTTCATTGCTTTTTTTCTTAGGTACTTTGGAGACTGGACAGAATGGGTTTTTGATTCAGCGGTAGGTACGTTAGCACTCGAAAACAATATTTAAGCTGTTTTATAAAAAGTGCAATATTTAGCCGATGAAAATGTATGAAACAGCAGATTTTTTCTTTGAGTTAGTTAAGTTGTTTATAATCGTGCTTTAGTGTTTTACAAATACCTAACCCTGCGTTTTTAACCACTTATCTATGTTATTCAATTAATCAATATTACTGAAACTAATATCAAAATATTTTTTTACAAAACGCCTAGAATTAATGTCAAAATGATAAATGAAGGTATGATTTCTTTTTTGTAACTAATTGTCAACTTTCTAGTTATGTTAAATTTCTCTTTTATCATAGAAACGGCAAGTGTGAAAAATATTTCCTGTTAACAATTAATACAGAGTAGGTATGTTTTATTTATGATGTTATTTCATAGGTACTTAATCAAAACTGAGCTATAGTAGGCGCCAGATAAATGTGGAATAAAGTACATTGACCTTTCCCTAATAACTGTTCATAGGTACCTGAACAATTAAATATGAATCGTTTTTCATTATTAGACAATGTTAAGGATCACGAGAGATGATGATTCGGGACAGCTTTGTGTCATTAATTCCGTTTTTCAAATTAAAAATGTCAATAATTGTAGGTGGGTCAATGACCGTTATTCCACGATTATCTGGCGCCTACTATAGTGCTCGGTGTCAAAATAAGCAAGTTTTAACTATTTATCTACCTACTTAACAGAAGGTCCACACGATAAAGAACAGATGTTTATCTGCACAGACTGAACTCTGAATAAAAAAAATCTAGAAAACCGACATTTGTCTGCACTACTTTATTGCACAGATAAAACCCTGATAAAACCCAACATAACGCATACGGAATATGCCATTCCAACATTCTAACGCGAAAACTAGTGACTCCTACCCATTTATTTATTTATTTATCAGTTTATGTACACACATTTGACAAATAGATATGAAGGGAACAGAAAAATAGGTACAAAGGTGATGCTTATTTCTAAAGAAATCTCTTCCAGCATACCTGCGAAAGGAGAGTCGAGTAAAAAAGATGTAGACATTGTGTGTAAAAGTTATGCTAACATAAAAAAAGACAAAACAATTTTAAATATAACATACTATACATAAATATTCCTTTCAATAATTTACCTTGTTACAGCCCCCACGAAATTAGACGAGGCAAATGAAAATAAATCTGCAAACTATTTCTCACAGTGAATGTGAATTAGGAACAAATCCTAAATATGATGTTTATGATTTTTTTTTAAATAAGTGTGTTGAAAAAACGTCGTTCAGACGACGTTTATTCATCATTGCTGTACCTCCATAACGGCCTCGACTTCGACTCGGGCGTCCATTCCGCCTGGGCTGCGGTGTCATAGGCCCCACTTATTTTTTATTTTTTTGGGGATGGGAAATCATCAAATGACTTCTTCCGCTCTGGTTGGAGCGGAAGGGCGTGTCAGACTATTACTGACTAAAACCCATCCGTTTTCTTCTAAAGCCCTTTGCGTTCCAGGGCCGCGGTGACTCTTTCGAACAAATTCCGCAACCTTGGCAAGCTCTGGCCCTTGCGGGCCCCGTCTCCTATGCTGACATCTCTTTGAGGCGCGCGTGGAGCACAACGCGCCATCGACCCTGGCCTGGTTGTGACCGGAAAGCGAGCCACCCAACGCTCGCCGTCCCCAGGCCCGCGCCTATAGGCCCCACTTGCACCTCAAAGTTCCTACGGAACTACCTGCTAACATCTACAAAATCGAAAGCTATAGAAATGAGCAAAGAAAGACGGTATAATGTAGTGCTACTACTCAAGTAGCAATACAAAAGAACGATATTTTTAAAATTAGGGAATAAAGTAGCTTCCTCGCACCTTTTGAATAATATGCTGACATTCAGCTGCATCTAGGTACTTAGACTGGAAGCTGTCCCCCATATAGATTTTCCTGGCACACCCTGGGCTAACTCACTCCCTGACATTCCATTCAAACGACGGTCGAATACAAGAAAAAATAATCGCAAAATCGTTCGAAATATTTAATCTAAAACTTAAACTATAAAAACATATTAAAATGGCAACTCGCCGTAGCATGTCAAGTCAAGGCAAAAGAAAAAATATGTCTCGCTGCTTCGAGGCATCCCAGCTGAGTAAATTGTCCCTTATTGCCGAGCCTTAGAAATTAGATTCGCTAGGCAAAGGGCGCTGTCCGTAAATAGTTTTGCCATTACGCGCGCTGGGCTTGAGGCCATGAGATGCGCGGAGTTACAAAAGGGCGGTCTGTATTCAAGGCGATTTAAAAACGATTTTCGGCGGACAGAAAAAAACAGTTTCCACAATAAATAAAATACGTATTCTTTATAGTACAAAAAGTAACAAAACACTTTTATACAAGCTTGATTCTATGGTTAATGTTTTACCACCGAAGTGATGTCACGCGTGTTACCAACGCACTGTATCGTCTTAATTATTTGCTTGCGTGAAAAAAGAAAATTCCAATCATTTTTGGAAATCTATCTAACGGACTCATTCGATTTTTTCAGTAAAATACCGTATTGCTAAAACATAATCGCACACACACAAAACTCATAGCCATTGTGGGTACAGCTAAGGAGTGGAATTCCCTGCTGGAGTCTGTGTGCCCTGATAGCTACAACCTTTGGGTCTTCAAGTCAAGAGTAAATAGATTACTTCTAAGCAAGCGTGTGCCATCGCCGATCCCATCACCGCTTTCTATCGGGTAAAATTGTGGTCAAACGCGAGTCTATCGACAACATAAATTTTATTGTTTACGTTATCGAGCCGAGGTATTTTCTACGGATTGCGATAAACTTAGCGATCAATGTTGTCAAAACGTCGATCGTTCTGGTGCATTAACATAACTAAGGCCACGCACGCTACACCAATTGAAAACCGCGCCCTGAAGTCGTGTCGTATATCATATCAGCGAGAATCAATGTCAAGTTTAGGGAAATTACAGCTGTTTTCGACAGTTTGCGACTCCGATGGGATTGCAATATTTACGCCTCAGTAATATCGCGAAAGAACTGTCATAGTGTGTGACAGCACAGTTAATAATCGTAATTTCGTCTGCTGTATCTTGCTTATCACTGTCACTGTCGCCTTAAGTTACAGTACCTATAAATCCTATACTTAGACGGTATACATTCTTCGTATTCTATTCCGCAAGGCATTTTTGAGTCTGTCTTCCAAACCCGCCTGTTTCTTGGCCCCAAATTTACGGAAATTGACGAGCGCCTCCGAACACGCCCGATGGATGTTTACAGAGCTAATCTTTACAAAGCGTACATGGAAAAATCTATTTTTAATACCATAAGCAATGCTTGTTTAAATAATTCTTACATTTGTCATTTACTAAGCTATATTTTGATGTATTTAAAGTATTTTAAAGTTTTCAACTGGCATTTTGATCGAAAACTTTTGTGGGAATCGGTTGAGTGAGGAATTTAAGAGACATGTCATGTCGTAAATAATATTTTGCCACATAGGTACCATCAAAACCGACAAATTATATTTATTTTGAAAAAACTTTTTTACAAAAAAATACAACCGACTTCCAACTAAAAACACTACAATGTGTAAAATAACTTTAATTTCGGAAGTCGGTAACAAAAAAAGAAGAAACAATAAAAAACGCGTTTATTGTTTCTTCTTTTTTTGTCACCGACTTCCGAAATTAAAGTTATTTTATCCTTTGTTGTGTTTTATTTGAAAGTCGGTTGTATTTTCTTGTAAAAAGATTTTTTTTATTTTTCACTTTTTTGTAAACACTCCTAATAAGTCGGTCTACACGACATCTTCGACGACGTCATCGTCCAAGTACGCAAAAATTACATCATCCAAGTAAGCAAATATGCTCATAAAATAAAAACTACTGAGCCAAACTGAACTTAATTTGTATGGGACCAAATGGCAAGTATACCGCATTGGACTAAAAAAGAATTACAGAAATCAGATCAGAAACCTCGGAGTAACCGGTTGGTCGATAAAAAAAAACAACCGATTTGAGTACGTCCTCCTATTTTGGAAGTCGGTTAAAAATAACACTTTTACACGTCACTCATTGTTGTCAATTTAAACAAGATGAGACCGATGTTTCCTACCTGACTACCCTAAGAAGAAACATCGAAACAAACTCAGGTGTCGGTCTCTTTTTAACTCCATACAATCCCTACTAGTCAAAGCTAATTTTGGAAATTGAACTATGATAAATCTATCTTCTAAGCGACTACTACACTTTTACGAACGAAGCAGTTTTTAATGTAGTTAACAATTTTGCTAGGCTCGTTAGTACTCAACAAAAGAAACCAATTAGGACTTCAGACCCGACATTATACAATAAAATTCTTCCCAGTTTTTGCTGCCTAGTCATGCAAACGATATAACTGTGCGTCATAGAATCTACCATTTTTTATCATGTAATACCAAGAGGAAGAAGTCGTGGTTAAATAATAGCAGCTGCACAGGTCGATCGTCAAGTTTAAAGCAACGGTTGCCGAGGTCGAACTGTGGATGGGTGATGATCATCCATTACATACTGTGACTCCCCCGTGCCTCAGAGAGCATATTGGCTGAAGATAAAAAGCTGACACTTGTCTCGCCAAGGAGTATCGTGGTTTAGTTTCAAATAGTTCAGAAACAGTTGCAAAAAATACAGTAGGTAGGTAAGTATTTAAGTACATTTTTTTTTTTCTAAAGTTCTCATTACATTCAACACTTGAACTTTTGAAGTCACCATGACTCTTCATTTTGCAGACAGTCGATTTTATTGTAATGTTTAGGTACCTAGGCTGAAAAAAAATATTTTAGAGTCCGTTTTCCTTATGCGAGAACGCAAAAAAGATGGAGTGTATCGATTTGTTGAATGAAAAGTTATGACTGAAAGTTTTTTTTTTATTTGCTCGATCGATTTTCGAGGTTAAGCAGCTCTTGCCAAGGTCAGTTCTTGGATGGGTGACTGTAAATGAAATGAAAACGAGCTGTCGCATAATTGAGTCGTTGCGGCTGTCTGAACGAACCTCAAATTAGAGCAATTTATTCACAATTCAAAATCAGCGTTACTTTAAGTCAGCAACAACTTCCTCGAAATACAGTGGTACCGGGTAAGCTGAAGACTTAACGAGTTTTCACCGAACAATTTCAAAAACGTAATCATCTAATATAAAAAATGTCTATAAAACTTGTACGTCATGCCGCTATCGATTCGATTTTTTTTTCTTGATCCACGCAGACGCGAAGATATAAAAAATTTTACAGCCACCTCTCCCCGTTTTGCCTCCCTATCTCAAAATCCGGTGCCAAGGAATAGGATATTAAACGTCTAGAGCGAGTTTCGTATGTCTATGTTCATATGACGTTTTGGAACTAAGCGGGAGAGGAATTTTGATTTGAGTAATGATACTTTTTAGTACCGTTTTGACGTTTATATTTTTTTTTTGACAAAGGTATTACTTTGGTCGTGCGTTCTGCCTATAGTGTCAAAACATGAAAAGTAGAAACAGAACAGGTACCCCAAATTGCGTACCTTGAATACAATAACATACCGACAGAAAATATCTAAATATCTGTTTAATAAATTCGGAACCCTACTCAAAGGGTAAAAACGGCACCCTATTACTAAGAGTTCACTGTCCGTCTGTCTGTCTTTCACCAGGCTATATATCATGAACCGTCATAGCTAGACAGTTGAAATTTTCACAGATGATGTATTTCAGTTGCCACTATAACAACAAATAATGAAAATTAAATAAAACTAAAAATAAAAGGGGGCACCATACAAGAAACATGTTTTTTTCGGCTTATGGAACCCTTCGTGTGCAAGTCCACCTTGCACTTGAGCAGTTTTTATGCCCTATGAGGAAAATTTAAGTTCTAATTTTATAGGTACATAGCTGTATCAACACATTTTTTTAATAGAACCAGTAATTATTTATGTACCTGCTTTGTCCAAATAAACAATTTTGTTCAGAAGTAAAATATTGAATAGAAAAACGAATATTCGTAAAAGGCTAGAAAAAAATCTGTTCGGATTTGTAAAACACCTCTTCCTTATGTATAAATTATTGAATTGCCAAAATGAAATACAGCACTGCAATTGTGTTGCGCAATTACGCTGCAGAGTAAAACCTTTTTGCAAAAAAATACTTCAACATTTTAAAATACAGTTTCGGATCTTTAAAAGTAAACATCCAATTACGTTTCCGTTAGAATTCCCTTTTGATCCGCCATTACTCGTTCCACGATTTGAATCCACGACCTTTCGATTGCCCGTTAAGACCTAACCTTTGGGCTGTAGCTGTTTATCTATGGTTGGTTTAAACGACAATTTGAAAGTTTGTTCTTACACAATTTGCTTTCTACTTAGTGCTTATAAAGGTCGGACTGTTTAACATTTTATAGAAAGTACCGAGTTTCATGATAACAGTCCCTGAAGCAATTAATTTGGTACTTAGCTGGCAACTTGTCACGTCTAAAGATAGCTATCTGCATTTCAGTTGAATTAACCCAAAAAAAATAATTGCTTATTTCATTAGTGTTTCTGGCCAAATCGACCTCTTTGCAATGAAAGTCAACTTCATATTACCATAATATAAAATGTCATCGTCGAAGCGGAATAGCTATAGGCTATAAAATAAAAAAATATATAAAAAAGTTGGGTCAGGCTGTAAAACGGAGCCTGAGATCCAAGGAGGGAATAAAAAAAGAAAAAAATAAAAATGCCGTAAAAAGGCATTGGCGGGGTAATAGAAGAGCGCGGGGGTGAGGCGCGAGGGGGGAGACTGTTCCTCGAAGTTCCGCCGCCATTTCGAAAAATCGATCACGCGGCGCGTGTGTGGACCGTTTTGAATTTTCGAACACAAACTTTCGCGTCATTGCTACTTTTAACCCTATGTTTACAGTTGTAAAGTTTATTTTCGATTGTTGTTATTGATGGTGTCTATGTGTGAGTGTACACACGAACGGGCAAGATACCAAAATATTAATGGCGGACGTCCCGCCAAAATAGATTTTTTTGAGTGTGTTGGCTATTGTACTTTAGTACGCGAGGGCCAAAACAGCTGCACATTTTTCACAGTCGGTCTGTTTGCAAAGGACAAAGTTTTCGGCGCTCGGTATTTTAACTTTTTTCTTATTTGTTATCTGGAGAGGAAGTTTACTTATCTTGAAGCCTTATCTGGTTGCTATTACTAAATATGAAAATATGTGTTTTTCCTTACATTGTTTGTAGGTAATACAATCTTTGTACCATTTCTCCGTACGTTCAAAGAGAGTTTGCCCAGTGAAGTCGTTATTCTACTAAGTAATACTTTGCAGACTTTGCAGTATACATATATGAAAATCTAAATGTTTGTTAATCAATCAGCTAAGGGGACAGATAGTTAGACCATGACCAACCATGACATATTAGAACAAAATAATATACTATTGTACATACCAGCCGGTCGATTCTGTAAACATGTCGAAGTGAAGGCTTGGGCGAGGTGAGCTGTCAATCCATATAATGAAGATGTCACGTGATCACGAAGTGAGCTGTCATTCCATCTTTATTACATGGGTTGACAGCTCACCTCGTGATCACTTCACCCAAGCCTTCACTTCGACATGTTAACAGAATCGACCGGCTGTAGGTACATTCCCTAGGTATAGGTACTTAATATAAAATTACCCCAGTTGAAAATTAAACATTGCCACAAAAAAAAATTCAACCCATCTTCAAGTTTTGCGAGACTAATTTACAATAATTGATTTTATAAAATATGGATCCTAGAAATTAAAAAAAAAAACAAAAGAACCGCAACGCAATGCGAAAAATTAAAACAAATCAAATAAATTGGAAAGCTTTCACCAAAGGTTATCCGATTAACGCATTCACTCCGGTGCGTTATGGTATGGTTAATAATAAATGACGAAAAAGTTAAAAGTTACAATTAAAAGCAGGGCAGCGCGGTTATTGAACCGCGGTTAGGGCTGCCCCTGCTTAGCTAACTCTCTAACCCGGTAACATTAATGAAAAGCAAGGAAGAAATCTCATTTATTAAGCACAAACTGAGAGTCCTTTTTTAAAACGTCAACAAAATACCTCGGGCTGAAGTTTTCAGTATAGGTATGGAATGGAAAAATACATACTTACATATTTAAAAACCGGCCAAGTGCGAGTCGGAGTCTCACTCGAAGGGTTCCGTGTTCCGTACCATAAACCCAAAAACACGTTTCTTGAATTTAGGAGCCCGCTTTAATGTTTAATTTAATTCAATTTTTATTACTTGTTGTTACAGCGGCAATAGAAATACACACTCTGTGAAAATTTTAACTGTCTGCCTATTAGCCTGCTGACAGACAGACGGGCGAACGGACGGACGGATGGATGGACGGACGGACAGACATCGGAGGCTTAGTAATAGGGTTCTGTTGGTTACCCTTTGGGTACGGAACCCTAAAAGGAGATTTAACAATACTTACGGCTGTCATTTGTATCTACAAATAACAGCCTTTCCATGTGTAGAGTTATTTTTTTTTATGAATACTCGGAAGCGGTATACACACACACGTACGTAATAAAGAGCATTCTATTCTATTTTATTCTAGACTCAGCTGTATCCGGTTACATTTATGTATTTACCCTATTACCCTGCTATGATTGTCTCTTCTAACCAAACCTGAATGTCGTCGTCTATTTGTGAAGTTTTTATTTGAAGAATTATTCTTTGCGCCTCGTCGTACGTCGCGTCACCTGACAGCCCTGTCCCTTAAAAAACATCTGTGACTCAAATCGTTAACCCTTTGCTCCGGGCTGTTGACCCAACTTAATATTGTTCAGTTTACTTCAAAGTTTAAACTAAGACATAACATCACGCATGTATGGTTCTCCAAAGAGGTGGTTTGTCAGAGGTGTTACATTTGTCACGGCCAAATTATTAAGCTTACCTACTTCTCTTAATTTGAATTAACCGCCTTCAGAGTTCTCTCTTGGCTAGCGATGCACTTATCCCAAAGTTAGTTCCATGATTGGAGCCATTTCTGGTAACCTTTCTATGGTTCCGTAGTAAAACAAGGAACCATTATAGTTTCGCCATGCCTATCAAGGGACGGATGACAATGACAACACGATTTGACAGTTACTGTCAAAACTGTAATTAATTCTTAGTGGTTAGGTGATACGGACTAGAATACGCACGCAACTAAGCCCGAAACTACGGTCTTCGAGCTTAGGGAGTAGCCCCCCAGTTTCGCCTTGTCCTCCCGTCCGTCCGTCCCTTGATAGGCCCCGAGTAAAAGCTAATTAGCTAGTTATATTGCTGATATATTCAACACATTTACGAAACTTTCTCTAAAGTTCTGCTTGAATAAAGTAGGACATCGTATGGTTTTTATTTAAAAAATAAAAATTCCTTAAATACTTCTCAGTTTACACATTGTACGTACTGTTGACGACAGAAGTGACTTGACATCGCAAAACAACCCATTGAAATCGGTTTACTCGTTAGTGAGCTACGATGTTGCGGAAGAACTAACTTATGAACTATACTATAACTTTATGATAATTAATCTAATTTCTTTCTTAGGGTTCTGGAGGAAAACCCTTGATTGGGAACGCAATCACAAGACTTAAATGCCTCATATTATTACTGTAAATGGTATTAGTTGCCAGTGGTTGGTATTCTGACGCACTTCGTGCCATGGAGAGAACTCTGCGCGAGGTCCTGGTGGCGGAATGGCGGGACAGGCTTTCGAGCCCTTCCGCCGGCCTCATCACCATCGAGGCCATCCGGCCAGTGCTCGACTTGTGGCTCGGGAGAAGGCACGGCTCTCTGACGTTTCGTGCGACGCAGGTCCTCTCGGGGCATGGCTGCTTCGGGAGGTTCTTGTGTCGCATAGGCAGGGAGCCGGACGCTCGATGCCACCACTGCGTCGACTGTCGGGAGGACACGGCACGGCATACGCTTGCAGAGTGTGCAGCTTGGGAGGAGCCGTGCCCTCATCTCTGTTGTAGGCGGTGACCTCTCGCTGCCGGCCGTAGTCCATGCTATGGTCGGCGGTGAGGAGTCCTGGGACGCGGTGGTCTCCTTCTGCGAGACAGTTATCGCGCAGAAGGAGGCTGCGGAAAGGGAGAGGGAGATCTCAACCGCTCTCCCTGCCCGCAGCAGGCGCATCGGGCGTCGGAGGAGGGCATACGCTGCCCTCTTCCGGCCCCCCTAACTGGGTCCAGGGGCGACGGACTTGGGGATGTCCGTCGCCCCCCATTCATCCGGACCCGAGGTGGCGGCGCGTGGTGTTCCCGTGCGCCCCTCTTTGAAGTAGCGAGGGGAGTCAAACACCTCACTCCCCTCGCCGACGCGAGGTGGGCCGCAGAGGCGGGCCGGCACCAGCCGGGGATTGCGGATGTCGCATACGTTCCCGCGATCCCCGGCGTAGGTGGGAGATGGAACACCGGGGTGGTTTTAGTCAGTAAGAGTCTGACAGACCCCTCCACCCGCCCCAGGGTGGAGGATTTCCATGAGGATTTCCCCCCGAGACCAAAAAAAAAAAAAAGAGGTAGGTCCTTGCATTTATCTTTCTCTTCACAACCTACCTCAGTTATTGTAATACTTCATAGTTTGTTCTTGTTTTTTTACCCTTGTGTTATGCTTACGCACGACACTTGCACGAGTACGTGACAATTTGTAAAATTATGTGTCTAATTGTGTCAAATGACTATGTCGCCGACTGTACTCGAAAAAAACAATAGAAAACGCAATTTGAATTAATTCTGCGTTGTCTACGTGATGTGGTTACAAAGTGACAAATTAAAAGTGATTAAATCGCTCAGTGGCTTAGAAGTTAGAAGCCATTGTTTTTGTAAACAACTTTATAAAATCCGTTAAACGTCGGTACATACACAGGGTCAAATATTGGTAAAAATACACAAACCTAGCATGTTAAGATAACAACAAACAACCGCTTGATTCTACTATGCAGGCTATATTCAAGATAATACGAAAAACCCAGCGTATTCTGTCAGAGTCATTTGCACAAGTTGTCGATCGCAATCAACTTTCATTCATTCATGGCAAGTCGCCTTAGAATGATTTCCCCAAGTGTAAAAGGCCCAAGCCGTAGAACAGATGAACGCGGTGGTAGAAGAATTCTTGAGTTAAGACCTCATTCGCCTAATTTTTGCCCAACTATATAATAATATAGTGGTCGGCTTCGAATCTAATCGGTTGCAGCTGAATACCAGTATTTAACATGAAGACTGCCTGTCTGACTTCCACCACCCCGTTACGATGAAATTCGCTACACCCCAGTCCAGCGGTTCCCAATCTTTTTTATAGTGCGACTCCTTTTACATGTTATATTTTTTTGCGATGCCCTTGTGAAAGAAGTAACCTGGGTAAGTGTAGCTCCGTTTGGGAAAACGAGAAGGTACGTATACGTACAATCAATAAGACGAATGAACTTGCTTTTCTGATTAAGATTCACTGAAAAATATTTATTAAATGTGTGCTTAAGATCTATAAGTGCGACAAATATGTATATTAATGTAAACTTAGCATTAAACCTTGAACAGATTTTTCTTGCAGAAAGCCCGTCATATAAACACAGTATTTGTTTACTCCATTTCTATTTTTCTTTCCTACAATATTAAATTCTTCTAAAATGAATTTCATTCGCCGGTTGCAGCTTATGCGTTGAATTTCCGTGGCGGTTTGCCTCTGGGAAAGTACCACAGTGCCCCGGGGAGTCGCGACGCAGTTTGGGAACCCCTGGTCTAGACCATCAATGGGAAAACGTAGGGATCATGGACGCAAGCTGGGTGAAGCAACGATCTTCACAGGAATCATAGGGTAGGTAGGTTAGGTAGGGGCTTCATAAGAGTAATTGGGGAGCAATGGATGAGATCTATATCCAGCAGACTACGACTTAAGCCTGTTAATAGGCTTATCAATTCCATTCATCATAAAACGTTTCATGGACTAAAAAAAACACTCGGCTGATAAAGGAAACTCGGGGCATTCCGTACTATCTCGAGCAAAAGGGTCAGGCGTCATGACCTGACTCTTATCTAGCCTGTCTAGAGTCTAGCTAGACTTTGTTCTAATATCAATGACTAGCTGATATTTATACATTTCCAGGCAACAGCACCTCAAGTTTTCTCGTCGCCTATTCCGCAATTTGAAGACTTAAGTCCTTTTGAAGGAAACAAAATTCAGTCCAAACCATTTAGTGATCATGAGAATGGAAAAGGAAGCCTCGATTAATGTCAATCAACAAAAAGCTAACTGTCAATTTGATTATGTCGAGTTGGCGTAAATTAGTAAGGGTTAAGTCTATAACCGGGCGGGAAGTCTCGACATAGTAACTCTATGTCGAGTCTATAGAGTCTCGACATAGAGTTACCGATCGCTAAAAAAAACTAGAGTACCAATTATACTAATTTTTAAGCTAAGTTCCCATTGGCTTCTCAGTCGCTATCTGTCAAAATTGTATGACTTTTTTGACAGATTGCAACTGTTATGCGACTGCGAACATCGCTTAAAAATGAGTAGGCCCTCAGTGTTTTCAGCCCGTTATTTATGACATACGGTGCCGAGTCAAGGTTGTCCACAAATTCATGTTCGCTCAGCAGGCTAT